>BTHU01000012.1:86464509-89119509 GCA_036184795.1 Tokudaia tokunoshimensis | reverse complement strand
GTTTGTTAAGTAGAAGAAATAGGACTTGCCCCAAGGAACTTGATGCCCCTAATCAGCAGGAAGTAGTCTAACTATATTGACACCCCAGTTCCCTCTAACCTCCTTTCTTTCCTACCTAGTATTGAGGATTAGAAGGAATAGGGGTGGAATAGAGAGGTAGAGAAAAAGAACCCAATAAAGTAGCTAAAAGTCTGGCTACAATATATAGCATGTTATCATGTTTTCAGATAACAGTGAAATTAAACTAAATGCCCAAAGCAAAGGATAGCTATAAAATTCTAAAGAATTAAAAACATACCACCAAACAACATGAATCAAAAAAAAAAAATCTTGAGGAGCCAGAGCACATATTTTATCTTTCACCTTTAGCTTTGCTAACGTGAATTTGATTTTATGTATATTTTGGGTCAGGGATTGAATATTGCTTTTTTTTTTGACATCTGTCAAGTAGGTCCCGAAAAAGACATCATTCCTAGCTTTATTTATTTTTGAGATAGGGTCTTATGAAGTCCTGGCTGGCCTTGAATTACTATGCAGATGAGGCTGGCCTGAGGTCCTGATCCTGTTCTAAGAACACAGATTTGTGCCACCAGGTCTAGCTAAAAATGTACTGTATATAACTCATGTTCAAGAAAATTGCAAAGGTGGCAGTTGGTATACATTTCATCCAGAATTTATAACTTAATGGGACCACCAGTTTCCATAAGCACATAGACAAAAATTTTATCGCAAAAGAAAGCCTCTTTGTTGGGGGAGTAGAACCCAATGCCCTCTGATGTCTAGCACTTATCAAATGTCAGTTGAGTGACAAGAAGCCCATGGGTATTGCCTAAAGGTATGCAAGCCCGCTATATGTTAGGTTAGGTTACCCAGAAAACAGACTCCAAGATGGAGACTTCTATGCAGGAAGTCAATTGAGTGATAATCCAGAGATCAGGATCATGGAACGACAAGGAAACAAGAATCAGCAGGGAGTTTGACTGTCTTGGATTGTCTTGTTATCAGTGAGCTACAAAGGCTGAGACTTTTGGCTTCACTCAATCATTAATTCACCCAGTTCTTTAAAAAAATTTTTAAATTTATTTATTATTTATTAAGTACACTGTAGCTGTCAGACACACCAGAGAGCATCAGATCTCATTATTGATGGTTGTGAGCCATCATGTGGTTGCTGGGATTTGAACTCAGGACCTTCAGAAGAGCAGTCAGTGCTCTTAAACGCTGAGTCATCTCTCCAGCCCCTCACCCAGTACTTTAAAAATATCTTGCTTTATTATACTTTTAAGTTATATGTATACAGATGTGAGGATGGGTTTGAGCATGTAAGTCCAGTACCTATGGAAGCCAGTGGATCCCTTGGAGCTGGAGTTGCAGACAGTTGTGGGCTACACAATGTGGGTACTTGGAATTGAACTCTGGTCCTCTGGAAGAGGAGGACAGACTCTTAGCTGCTGAGCCATCTCTCCAGCGCATTGTCTGAGTACTTAATATATACTTTGTTTTGAACTTTGGCAATGGTGAGCAAGATAGTTTTGTGGAGTTGATAATATAAAAATCATAGATAAGACACTTAAACAACTAATTGCAATGCAATGTTTAATATGTTTTAAACTTACTAGACTAATAGAGTGTGCAAGTCTAGCTAAGTTGTAAACAACAAAACTAATAGGAAAAACTAGTCTTCACAGGTTCTTAAGGCACATATAAAACTATGCTCTTTAGTGAAAAAACTGATCAATGCAGCAAAAGAGAGTATCCAGGAATTGACACCAATGTGTAGGTAAAATACGGGAAAGAGAGCCCTAAAATAAACACTATGGAACCAAGCAGTGGTGGTGGAGCGTGCCTTTAGTCCCAGCACTAGGGGGGCAGATGCAGGTGCATCTCTGAGTTGGAGGCCAGCCTGGTCTACAGAGTGAGTTCCAGGACAGCCAGGGCTACACAGAGAAACCCTGTCTCAAAAAACAATTCAAAACAAAATAATCAACAAACAAAAAACAAAACAAAATAAAATAAAACAAAACACTGAAAGATGGCGTGTCTGAATGAGTGAATGATAGATGAATAGGTGGATCTAAGGCAACTGGCAGATTTTGTAAAATACTGATAAACGAATCTATTCTATATGTGTTTGAACGCATGTTTGAGTGTGTGTACATGTGTGTTCAAGTGCATATGCATATTTGTGCATTTGCAAATTGAAGCCAGAGGTTGACATCAAGAATCTTGAGACAGGGTTTTGCCTGAGCCCAGAGCTCACTCATTCAGCCTGACTGGCTCACCAGAGAGCTCCAGCCATCCTCCTGTCTCTGCTGCCACAGTGGGGTGATCATAGGTGTGCACTACTGCACCCAGAATTTACATGGGTGCAGTCTTCACATTTGTGTAGCAAGCACTTTACTGACAGAGTCATTTCCTCAACCCCATTTTTAAATATTTTTACACACATATATGTATATATTTATATGAAAGTATGGTTTTATTTATTAATTGATTAATTTGATGCAGGGGTTCTCTGGATAGCTCTGGCTGTCTGGAACTTACTCTGAGTTCTGCCTGCCTCTGCTTCCCTAGTGCTGGGACTAAAGGCATGCTTAGCTTCATATGCAAGTATGTACATGTTCATGTGCCTGTATGTGTGTGTGTGTGTGCATGTGTGCATGAGTGTACATATGGAGGTCAGGGGTCAAATTCAGGTATTTTTCCTCGGGAGCCATCCACCTTATTCTTCTCAGTCTCTTACTGGGGCCTGGGCTCACCTATGAACATAGGTTGACTGCCAGAAAGCCCCACAGATACTCCTGTCTCTGTCTTTCTAACAATAGAATTTGTACTGTGTGGTGCCAAGGTCAGTTTTTTTCCTTTCCATATGGATGCTGGGGATTGAACTCTGGTCCTCATGGGTGCATGGCAAACATTTCGTAACCTAAGCCAGCTCCTCAGCCCCTAAACTGATTCGTTTTAATTTTTTTTCTTTTTAAGATTTATTTTTATTTTATGTGTATTGGTGTTTTGCCTGCATGCATGATGATAAAGGTGTCAGCTCCCCTGCAATTGGAGTCACAGACAGTTGTAAGCTTCCATGTGGTGCTGAGAACTGAACACCAGTCCTCTGGAAGAGCAGCCAGTGCTCTTAACCACGGAGCTATCTCTCAAGCCCCCTAAATTTATTATTTATGTTAAAAATGCTAAATAAGCCCACTGTTTAAAAAGGCTTTTCTCTTTTTTCTTTTCTTTTCTTTCAGTTTTTCCTTTTTTATTAGATATTTTCTTTATTTACATTTCAAATGTTATCCCCTTTCCTCGTTTCTCCTCTGAAAACCCCCTATCCCTCCCCCCTCCCCCTGCTCACCAACCCACCCACTCCCACTTCCCTGTCCTCATATTCCCCTACATTGGGGCATTGAGCATTCACAAGACCAAGCCTCTCATTGATGTCAGACAAGGCCATCCTCTGCTACATATGAGACTGGAGACATGGGTCACTCCATGTGTATTCTTTGGTTGGTGGTTTAGTTCCTGGGAGTTCTGGGGGTACTGGTTGGTTCATATTGTTGTTCCTCCTGTGGGGCTGCAAACCTCTTCAGCTCCTTGGGTCCTTTTTCTAGCTCCTCCATTAGGGACACTGTGCTCAGTCCAATGGTTGGCTGAGAGCATCCACCTCTGTATTTGTCAGGCAGAGCCTCGCAGGAGACAGCTATATCAGGCTCCTGTCAGCAAGCACTTGTTGGCATCCACAATAGTGTCTGGGTTTGGTAACTGTATATGGGATGGATCCCCAGGTGGGACAGTCTCTAGATGGCTTTTCCTTCAGTCTCTGCTGCACACTTTGTCTCTGTATCTCCTCCCATGGGTATTTTGTTTTTTGGAACCAAGAAGGACCAAAATATCCACACTTTGGTCTTCCTTCTTCTTGAGCTTCAGGTGGTCTGTGAATTGTATCTTGGGTATTTTGAGTTTCTGGGCTAATATCCACTTATCAGTGAGTGCATACCATGTATGTTCTTTTATGATTGGGTTACCTCACTCAGGATGATATTTTCTAGTTCCATCCATTTGCCTAAGAATTTCATGAATTCATTGTTTTTAATAGCTGAGTAGTACTTCATTGTATACATGTACCACATTTTCTATATCCATTCCTCTGTTGATGAACATCTGAGTTCTTTCCAGCTTCTGGCTATTATAAATAAGGCTGCTATGAACATAGTGGAGCATGTGTCCTTATTACATGTTGGAGCATCTTTTGGGTATATGCCCAGGAGTGGTATAGCTGGGTCCTCATGTAGTACTATGTCCAATGTTCTAAGGAACCTCCAAACTGATTTCCAGAGCGGTTTTAGTAGCTTGCAATCCCACCAGCAATGGAGGAGTGTTCCTCTTTCTCCACATCCTCTCCAGCATTTGCTGTCCCCTAAATTTTTGATTTTAGCCATTCTGACTGGTGTGAGGTGGAATCTCAGGCTTGTCTTGATTTGCATTTCTCTGATGACTAAGGTTGTTGAACATTTCTTTAGGTGCTTCTCAGCCATTCGATACTCCTCAGTTGAGAATGGTTTGTTTAGCTCTGTACTCCCTTTTTTAATATGGTTATTTGGTTCTCTGGAGTCTAACTTCTTGCGTTCTTTGTATTTATTGGATATTAGCTCTCTGTCAGATGTAGGATTGGTAAAGATCTTTTCCCAATCTGTTGGTTGCCATTTTGTCCTATTGACACTGTCCTTTGCCTTACAGAAGCTTTGCAATTTTATGAGGTCCCATTTGTCAATTCTTGATCTTAGAGCATAAGTTATTGGTGTTCTGTTCAGGAAAATTTCCCCTGTGCCCATGTGTTCGATGCTCTTCCCCACTTTCTTTTCTATTAATTTCAGTGTATCTGGTTTTATGTGGAGGTCCTTGATCAACTTGGACTCGAGCTTTGTACAAGGAAATAATCTTTCATTTTTTTCTTCTTTCTTTCTTTCTTTCTTTCTTTCTTTTTTTTTCGTGACAGGGTTTCTCTGTATAGGTCTGACTGTCCTGGAACTCACTTTGTAGACTAGGTTGTCCTTGAACTCAGAGACCTGCCTACCTCTGCCTTCTGAATGCTGGGATTAAAGGTGTGCACCACCACTGATATGCTTCAAAAATGCATGTTTAATTATAACGATTTGGAATAAAAGCATAGAATACTTTTAAAAATGTTTTATGGGTCAGAATAGAGAAGCCCATTTAAAGCAGTATTCAAGATCCAAAACACACAATGTAAAAAGAAAAAAAAAGATCAAAAAAGATTATTAGCTCTAACCATATGCTCATTTAAAAATAACTATGTTGAAAAAGATTCCAGAGGTGAAATCAAAAGGAAAACGGATCGGCCGTGAAAATAGATTAACAAGACGGACGGACCATGGCCATGTTGGCTGCAGGGCAGAGAGAAGGCAAGCTGGCTCTGGCCTCCCTCCCCCTGGCTGAAGGCACTGTGCAGGCTGCCGGAGAAACACAGCAGGCATGCCTGGCAGGGTGTACTCTCTGGACAAGAGTGGCCTAACTTTTTTTAGCATAGTCAACTGCTGTTGGGTTTAAGGCCTGCTCCACAGGCTGGAGCCCATAACACCCCGTACATGAAGTGCAAACTTAAGGGTTCTTTGGAAAGTCAGTTGGATGGTGTTTTGCTGGGGCACACATGTGAAGGAACGTGTCATTAAAGTGGACACAGGTGTGAAAAGCTAAGGCGCACTCACAAAGGAATGTTTTGCTGAAGCAGACACAGGCGAGCAGATGTTCTGCTAAGGCAAGTGAAAGGACTCAGGATGTTTGGAGGGTATAAATAGGACTTGACAGAGCACCAGGGAAAGGGGGAGGGGGAGAAGAGGGGGAGGGAGAGAGTGAGGAGAAGGGGGAGCGGGAGAACTTGGCTTGCCGGCACAGCTAGCTGTGCGATGCTTATTGGTCTTCTTCACTTCCCTGAGAGAGGCACCGCTGAGAACTTCTCCTGGTGTCCCTCTGGGTCCCTCCTGCTGACTTGAGCAGAGCTGAGGCCTAGCTGTCTCTGCTAAGTCATATCACTGCTGGTGCCATCTCAACTCTGCCAAACTGGACTGCTGCTGTACCCGTGAAGGGTTTATGAATGGATCGAGCTGCCACTGCCTGCTAACCTGCAAAGTGAGCTGCTGATTTCCAGACAACACAGACCACAGGCGGGAGTTGCTCCAAAGAACCGTTCTAAACAGGTCCACTCACCACCACCTGCCCCTGGAAACCTTTCTTTTCCACTACCTCTGGTGGGTGGCGGGCTACAAGGGAGGTTAAAGTGTTTAAGAACCATAATTAAAAATAAGGTTTGGAGCCGGGCGATGGTGGCGCACGCCTTTAATCCCAGCACTTGGGAGGCAGAGGCAGGAGGATTTCTGAGTTCGAGGCCAGCCTGGTCTACAGAGTGAGTTCCAGGCCAGCCAGGGCTACACAGAGAAACCCTGTCTCGAAAAACCAAAAAAAAAAAAAAAAAAAAAAAAAAGGTTTGGAAAATTAAAGTTACTACTCACACACACACACACACACAAACAATAACTTTAAAAATACAGCATTACATTTGGAAATTTAAAAGAAGTTTGGTAAAAAAAAATCATGAACAAAGGCAGAGCCAAATAGAAGCTTGTAAAAGTTCCCAGCTGTTTATAAGATCTGCAGAATTCATGAACTGTAGCTTTTCTACAGTGGGGCAGATCAAGCCCACAGCTTCCTGCAAGCTAGTGAGTCTCTAACATACAGCCATGTCCCAGGCTAGAATTTCTGATTTTGAGTGTTTACGTTAGAAAAAGAGAGGGCAGAGAATTAATGAGATAAACATCCATATTCAGCAACAAAACATCAGAATAAGCCCAAGGGAAACAGAAGGAAAGAGGTAAAAATAAAAGCAGACATTGGTGAACAGAAAATAAATAAGTCAGAGGCGATCGATCGACAAACAAAAGCTCAAGCTGGTTTTTGGAACGACTAATAAAATAAGCAAGCGTCCATTAAGAATGGTTATGAGGGAAACACAAAAGAAATGAATAAAACAATATTAGTATTTTAAAAGCACATTTAGCAGAAATTTAAAAATGATAGGCAGAGGCCACAACTGGGTTTATGCCTGCAAACATGAAAACGCAGATTAAGTAGACAATGTCTTAGAAACATCACTGGTGGATATGAATTCAAAAAGCAATGGAGGGCTGCAGAGGTGGCTCAGTGGTTAAGAGCACTGGCTGCTCTTCCGGAGGACCCAGGTTTGAGGCCCAGAACCCACGTGGCAGCTCACATGTTTATAACTCCAGTCCCGGAGGATCTAAAGTCCTCTGACATCCTCAGACAACAGGCACATATGTGGATGCACACATGCTGACAACCCCCACCCCACACACATAACATAAATACATAAAATTAACTGGGAAAAAGGGAACAGAATAGAAAGACCATGGAGTACGTAAGAAGCAGCAACAGAGAACATGAATCAGTGATTACCAGCTACCCTTTCTCCCTTCACATGTGTGTTACGTATGTAAAAGGCACACACACACAAACCAGGACTTTTCGGTATTCTACTGAACATACGACAATAGGTAATTACACACTCATACATACAAAGAGCATGTGAAGAGCAATTCCTGACCTGGTATTAGGAGCTCACAGTGGGGAAAGACACTAATGGCTGTTTCTCTAGATTTTTATTGACAACATGGCAAGTTGGGTTACAACCTCAGAAAGGAAAGGATTTAGCAAACTAGAAAGTCTGGGTAGTGATATAATGTATTTTCTAAAAACATCAAACAAGAATATTAAGATTATATTTGAGACCCTAGCTAGTGAACAAAGTCACAGAAAAAAAAAACCTTAAAATAGAAGAGCAGCATTATCAAATTTGCATATGTTATGATTGTCTAAACAGGCAACTCAGGAAAATCTGTAGTGAGTGTAAGATTATAATTAATTTTAGAGTTTAGAAAAGTTGTTGACATGGCATATAAGATTAATGCACAAAACTACTGCATTTCTAAACATCAATAAATGTTAAGACAATGTAGTCCAAAAAATGTTACAATTGTAGTAGAAGAGGGTTACATAAGAATAAATCAGGCAGGACTGGAGAGATGGCTCAGTGGTTAAGAGCACTGACTGCTCTTCCAAAGGTCCTGAGTTCAATTCCCAGCAACCACATGGTGGCTCACAGCCATCTATAATAAGATCTGATGCTCACTTCTGGTGTGTCTGAAGACAGCTACAATGTACTCATATAAATAAAATAAATAAATCTTTAAAAACAAACAAAACAAAACAAAAAGAATAAACCAGGCAAAATATATACATGATTGCTATTAAAAAAATTATAAAACATCATCTAAAACAGTGGTTCTCAACCTTCCTAATGTTGCAACCTTTTAATGTGGTTCCTTATGTTTGCTGACTCCCAACCATAAAATTATTTTCATTGCTACTTCTTAACTGTAATTATGCTACTCTTATGAATTGAATGTAAGTATCTGTATTTTCCAATGGTCTTTGGTAACCCCTGTGACAGAATCATTAGACCTCCAAAAGTGTCTGACCTAAGACAAATATTGAGCATATAAAAAAGGAAACATATATATGTGTGTGTGTGTGTGATATGTATATACATTACATTCCTTTTCTTTTAAAAAGTTTTTCTTTTTCAAGATCTATCTATTTATCTATCTATCTATCTATCTATCTATCTATCTATCTATCTATCTATCTATCTATCTATCTATCTATCTATCTATCTATCTATCTATCTATCTATCTATCTATCTATCTATCTATCTATCTATCTATCTGTATGTGTATGAGCTTACTTGAATTTGTTTGGACCATGTATCCACATAAGCACACAGAGGCCAGAAAAGGGTGCTGACTCCATTGTAACTGGAGTTACAGGAGTTTGTAAGTGGTCATGTGAGTGTTAGAAACTGAATCTGGGTCCTCTGAAATTTTTGTTTTATATTTTAATTATGTGTTTGACTGTGTCGGTGCATGCAGATAGTGCAGTGCCTGCATAGGGCAGAAGAGAGTGACAGATCTCCTGGAGCTAACGTTAGAGGAGGTTGTGAGTGCATGGGTGCTGAGATCCGAACTCTGGTCCTCTTTAAAAACAGCAAATGCTTTTAACTGAGCAATCTCTCTAGCCCTAAATTATGTCCTTAAAGGGAGTCATAATCATGGAAATAATAACTCTTCCTCAGCTAATATGATCGTAATACCATTTAAAACTCCAAGGGAGATTTTTCTTGTTGTGGAAAAGAAGAATATGAACTAAAGTTCTTAAGGAATTAAGTCCCGAGAATCTCCAAGATGGTCTTGAAGAACAAAGTAGAAACTTCCACAGACTGCCACGATTTAGCCAACACAACAATGAAGACTGACAATGCAGCAAAGATGGATGTAAAGTGAGTGCATTTGACTGTAAAGCCTCTTCACAGAACCGCACAACACGGGTGTTTGACGTGTGGCAATGGAACCATGTATTGATGGAGTGAAGGATGAATCATTAGCAATAACCCTGAGCCAAAAGACTATTCATATGACAGAATTAAAAATTGATGTTCTGTCTTCATTCATGGAAACGGATTCAGAGTCAATAAAAGAACTATATAAATAAACTTTTAAAAGATTTTAGAAAATAATCTAAAAAGGACTTTTTAAATACTGAGGTAAATAGGATTTTCATGAGTAACACAAAAACATTTTTATAAAGTAAAACGAAGTATTTGAAAAATAATAAGAATAGAGGAATTTTATATTAAGTTAAGCTTTCTTGCAAATTCTAGGATGTTCTAAAATTAGTCTCAGCTCCATAGATCTCAGAAAGTTGGCCACACATGAAACCACAGCGATAATAAATCTAGGCAATGTCCTAGGGGTTTGTGTAGTAGGAGTGCTTAGCTACTTTGGTAAGGTTTGTTGCTATCTTTAAAATGTAAGTAAGACCATCATTTCATTTTCAGGAGAACTATTAAAATCTAGACCATCATATTAAGGGAAATAAGCCAGTTACAGGCTTTTAATAAATAGAAGTGGGAATACTGGGGAAGAGGAAAAATATCAGAGGCAGGGGAGGGGTTGGGTGGGGGGGGAACGGGGGCGTTGAAGAGGGTGAACATAAGCAAAGTATACTATATACATAGATGAAAACACCATACTGAAGCACATTATTTTGCACAATCAATATACACTAATAAGAAACTTTTAAAAGGCAAATGCATATAATAAACCCAAATTATGGGGGGGCAAATTATGTTAAGTCAAAATTAAGTCTAGATAACACCTGTGTGATGAGATTTGCATTAAAAGAAATGAAAGGGTGGTGGGGTCACTTGCCTTTAATTCCAACACCCTGGAGACAGAGACAGGCAGATCTCTAAGTTTAAGGTCAGCCTGGTCTATAGAGTGAGTTCCAGGACAGCCAGGTCTACACAGAGAAACTCTGTCTTGGGGCATGGGCAGCATGGGGTAGGGGGACAGGATGGATTAAACCAAACCAAACCCAACAAATCTATGTGAAGACACAGAATTGTCCTCAGAGGGCACTGAGGCAGGAGGTTGTATTTAGGGACATTTGAATACTTTATTTCACATTCTTCAGGAATGCTCACGAGTCAAAGCAATAGGATGGGGAGATCCCCCCCCCCGAATGCCCAGGAATTAGCTCATTTGATTACAGAGCCTGAGAAGTCCTGAGACTGGAAGACAGTAGCTTGGGTCCCTGCAGAGCTGATGACAGAATAGACAATATTCAGGGCATCTAGGCTTCAACTTAAACTCAAAGGCAGAAAAAATGAATGTCCTAGTCAGGCAGGAGAAATTCTCCTTTACTGACATGTAAATCCCCACTTTTTCCTCTTCAAACCTTTTGATAAAGTAGCACTGGTCAACCCATGCTCACCACAGAGGGTAACTGCTTCACTCAATGAACTAACATCAAAGCCACTCTCATTGGCAGCATGCTCTCAAAAACACCGACAGCCACATTAGCCAAGCATCTGAGCACCTCCTGGTCCAGTCAAGTTAACACTAACCATTCTGTCTCTTCCACTTGTCTCCCTCTCATCCTCCACACTGGGGGTCCATGCTCTTCTCTCTTCTCCTTCACATAAGGATATTGGGTTTTATGTCCTAAAATAAGCTTTCCTTGTCTCTTTCTCCCCTTCACCCACCATAAGACTGAAAGACCTAGCTCAACCATGAAGAACTTCCTGATTCCTCCAGTTAGACATAATGGCTCTCTTCTGCACTGTGAGTGTGTGAGTGTGTGTGTGTGTGTGTGTGTGTGTGTGTGTGTGTGTGTATGAGAGAGAGAGAGAGAGAGAGAGAGAGAGAGAGAGAGAGAGACTCAGTCATATAGTTCTCCCAGATGCCTTGTATTGTATTCATGCCTGTGTCTGACATGTTTGTGTTTTGGAAATAACCTCCTTCAAAATAGAAGCATCACTCAGTGGGTAGAAGGAAGTAGGTGTTATGTTTGTACAGGATTTATAGCAATGATGGTTTAGCATGCAAGCTGTGATTTCCTCTCTATTTAGAAAGATACTTTACTTAAAACTTAAACAGAAAATTTCATACTGACACAAACAGCTAATGTAATAAAAGCCCTTCTTACACACACAGTAAAGCACTCTAAATTCTATCCATATTGTTGAGGTTCAGGAATTGTCACACAAACCACTAAGAATCCAGTCTCAGTTAAACAGGGCTGGTTTTTTGAACACACACTCCCAGTCTCATTGGTCACAGCCTAGACTCAGGAGCTAAGGCTGGACCACCAACCTTGTCCAGGATCAATATATATATATATATATATATATATATATATATATATATATATGTGTGTGTGTGTGTGTGTGTGTGTGTGTGTGTGTGTGTGTGTGTGTGTATAAAACATAAAGAGCTCATACACAGCAGGGCAGGGTGGTCTGCCCTGACTCAAACTATTTTGACTAACTAGACAGAACAGTTCTAACTGATCTTTATTCTGATTGGTCCTAAGTGGAGCTTATGGTTGTGGAATTTCTTAAGATTAACAAATCTGAGAACATAACAAGGTATGTGGTCAGCATGACCCTGCTCTGAGTCAAGCTACTTTCAGTATCAACAATCTGAACAATATGAAATGGCTGGCAGGCCTGGAACAAAATGGCTGCAGCTATGAAGGAAGGCGGGCCTCAACACACACATCACCTTATGTAGTCATCATGTCAACACTATGAATTTGGCCCTAATAACTCTGTTTCACAAATGGGGACACTGAGGCAGAGAGAGACAAGGAAGCTTGGTACTGTTGAAGGCCTGGGGTTTGGACCAATCATAAATGTCTAACCTTGCATGAGCACCGGGGAGGGGCGAGGTCTTTGATGGTCCCTGGAGGAAAGCTGCCTGTCTATATCACCTGCTCTATGTGTTCTTGTACTTCCCACCCCCGTAGCACCCCGACATTCTTAACCATTGAGGAGAGTATCACATTGCTCTTTTTCTCCTCTATTTCTTCTCCCTTGGGGATTCTATAAATGATTAGAATGTTTTCTGAAAAAACGGCACCAAATCCCACGTGTGTTTCAAGTCCGGTTTTTGTTAACTATGGGGACAGATGTTTCTTTCCACATGTGATTCTCACCACAAGTGTGAAGTTATGGTGCCCTTCCTGTCTCTCTTGTGTCTGGTTGGTACTACCAATCTCTGCGCCAAACATTGAAGGGTCAATTGTATGTTTATATCATTTAATTAGTATTTTAAACATTGTAGAGAGTAATAGAATCTTTTAATGAATTTTTAAATAATGCTGTTTTCATCTTACTAAGGTAAAAACAGGTTTTGTATATTTTCATGGGAAGAATATCTTAATTTTTCTTCCCTGAAGATGAGCAAGCCTCCATCCCTAGCTTTTCTCTTGAAAGCTAAAAAAATCAACATAAGTCTTTATTGGAGAAAAATAGAATCAATATATTTAATACTAGCTAAATAGTAGGCTATTAGTAACATTGGCCCATATAAAATAATCTAGTATCTTTAAGTTTCACACATTGATTGCAATATCACTAAAAGCTACTAAAGTGAAAGAACTATTCTACAATTTAACTCTTTTCCAGGATGCTTATGCAGGGATTTTGGAAAATGTGCTGTTGTAGGGACAAATAGGACACTAACCTTGGGGGAAGTGAGGACCAGGCTCTAAGTAGTTTCTCTGCATAAACTGTGCTGTTATCAGGTCAAGACCACAGCTCCTTCACTGTGTCTGTTGTAGTACTTGGGGTTTAATGAACCCAGGACCCACACAAGTGGGCAAGCACCTTACCACAGAGTTACCCTCCAGGCCCTCACATTGACTTTTTAATTATGTTTGTTTACTTGGTGTGTGTGTGTGTGTGTGTGTGTGAGAGAGAGAGAGAGAGAGAGCACGTGTGAACACCCGCACATGCATGCCTGTCACAGACCATGTGTGGAAATCAGAGGACAAGTTACAGAATTGTTTCTCTCTTTTCACGTTGGGTCCCAGGTTTTGAACTCAGGTCCTCAGGCTTGGTGTCAAGGGCCCATACTCGTTGAACCATACTCTACCAACTCAAACCCCATTTTTTAATATAAGAAATGAAATAGAAATATAACTGTACCTTTCACGAGCTCATATATATATATATATATATATATAGTCTCGTAGTGGAAGTTTCTGGTTGTGTCATGTCCTTACGTTGCTTGCATTGCTTGCCCTGCAACGCTTCGTAGGTCTTGCTTCTTTACTGATCTTCACTTCATTAAGACAGGCATAGAATAGAACTTCTCCTGGGGCTCCTGCTAGTTCTGGTCACTCCTGCTGACTCATGCTAATTCAGTGGAGGCCTGGATGTTTCTGTTGGATTGTGCAATCGCTGCTGATTAGTGTTTGGTGACACTTTTTGAACTGGACTGCTGGCATCCTGACAATGGAGATTGAAATCACCCCCAAAAAACTACTTCTAAACAGGTCAACATCCCCTTGTCCTATTTACCATCTTTTCTCCTCTGCTTTTGAACGATGGACTAGAAGTGGGGTAGAAGCATTTGAGAACCCTTATTAAAGTAGGTTTTGAAAAATCTAAGCCCTCAGGGTCTCGTGTATCTCAGGTTTGCCTTGAATTTATAGCTGAGTGTTAGCCTTGAACTTGCGATCCTTCAGTGTCCCAAATGCTGGGATTACAGGTGAGCACCACCATGCCTGCTTTAATGTGCCCTTGGGATTGAACCCAGAGCTTTATTTATGCTATCGAGTGCCTGCTGACAGATATGCTCCCAGCCCCACATTTTGGATTTTTACTTTACTTGATATACAATTTGTATAATGTTTAGAGGGCACATTACATCATAGCACATGTATGAATTATATAATAATTAAATCTAGACATCCAAACATTTATCACATTTTGTGTTAGAAATACTCAAAATCCATATTTTAGCTTTCATGTTTGTGTGTGTGTGTGTGTGAGTGTGTGTGTGTTTATAAAGCTCCTTATGGTAGAAAAGCATATAAATTGGGCATTTAAATGCAAAACCACGAGGGTTTTCAAGATGATGCTTTGTTTCCAGACCTGTCCACATGTTGGTCTCTGGAGCCAAGAAGCTGAACGTGTGGTGAGAATTTTGCTTTGTGGGACCATCACAGGCTTTGGTAGTAAGCCACTATTACGAAACAGCTAGGGGAAGGCTTCCAGAGAAAATATGAGAAATCTGCTATGTATTTAGAAATTCACTCTTCCAGATATGGAAAGGACATTACTACAAAACTAAAATATTTTGGAAGAGAATTCATTGGCCCATGTCCACCTTTCTTTGGTGCTGAAGATTGAATGCAGAGCTTTGCGCATGCTAAGCACATCCTCTACCATTGAACTGCAGTCTCTGCCTACTCAGTTCAGACTTTTAGAGGCCTTACTCTGGCTGAATGGTTCTTATTTCATACAAGTCTGGTGTTCCAACCAGGAAAAAGATCTCCTTTCTGCCTCCCAAGTTCTCTTTAGTGACTTGATTTGTCTTTTGCTACTATTTTGAGAAGAAAAAATTAGAGCTATCGAACAGGAATAAAAGTTTCTGGGGCCAAATTTAGATTGACCTTGGGCAGGTCACTTAGTCCTTAGTCTGGATCTTTCCCTCTGCTGTGTGTAAGTTCGTTGGATTGGATCCCAGATATCCTGGCCCAGTAAAAGAGGAAAATGTGTCCTTGGTTATGGAAGGGAAAGGTGATGTGGTAATTTTATGGCTTTTATTTTTAGTTACTAAAGACTTTCTTTGGTCAGAATGTTAAGGTGGAGGTAGTGTGTGCTTGAAATGACTGAATTCACAAGAAGGATAAATGTGAAAATTATTGCTTCTCTCTGTTTTTTTTTCCTCAACGATCATAGAAACAAAGTCCCTGTAATTATGTCACCCAGATACAGCACTCTTCATCAGAAGACGCTGAAGTGTTGTGTAAACAGTCATTAAGACTCCAATCTCCCAAACAATCATTTAGGCTCAGGTCTTCCCTGTGGAGTGAATATGACTGTTTACCAGGAGACAGAGCCGCGAGCTGGAACACTGCCCTTCAGCAGCTGTGCTGGGTTCCTGTGCTGAGCAGAACCACCAGCAAGCAAAGACACTGCTTCTAAGCTGCTTGCTCTGGCCGGTGTTAGTGGCTTGGTAGAAGCCAATGAATCAGGAAACATTTGAAATAACACCAGTCGGCCTTGCCGTTTCTGAGAAAACCTTTCAGAGAAGGCGAAACCTTGGAGTGTTCTGTGCGGAAGTAGAAGCAAAGTCTGTGAAGTGAGGAAGGGGACTTGCTGTGAAGCAGGCTGAGCCTTTCTTTTTTTTTTTTTCTTTTTTTTTAGGACAAAGATGGGTGATGTATATTGCTATGTTCTTAAATATGGCTCATATATTTTGTAAAAAATAGCAATGCTCCCATCTCTTTCCCCCTCTTCCTTTTCTGGGAAGAGAAACAACATGAAGAATAGTCGGTGGGTAGGAGGGGCATGTGGAGCGTGAGGAACAATCAGGGACACAGCGCGTCTAGAAAGAAAAAGAAACTTCTGCAAAGACCAACAAGTTTTTACGCTCTTGAATGTAGACCTTCATTTTAGAGTTGATTTAACTTTAGGCATTTCTCAAAGAGCATTACTTGCCAATACTGTTTCCTCGTCTTTAAATAGTGAATAACCGGGCAGTGGTGGCACATGCCTTTGATCCCAGTACTTGGGAGGCAGAGGCAGGAGGATTTCTGAGTTCGAGGCCAGCCTGGTCTACAAAGCGAGTTCCAGGACAGCCAGAGCTACACAGAGAAACCCTGTCTCAAAAAACCAGAAAAAAAAAACCTCACAACAAATAGTGAATAACCATCCCCCCCACCCTCCGCCACTACACTTTATCTCTACATTTGGCTAATGCTCAACAACATCTCTGTATAAGTCAGACTTTCAGCATGAATGAGAGCTCTAAGCTGTGGCTCTAAGACCTAGGCTGTGGCAGCCAGCATTAGCAGAGCCCAGCATTGATAGATGAGCAGGCAACATTAGCAGATCCCAGCATTGATAGATGAGCATTAGACTCCCTTATCTTGGACTCCTTGACCCCTGTTGTCTGTGGATGTCATTGTTTATCTAAATAAAAGATCCCTGAGGAGCTGCATGATACTAATGAAGAAAATGTAGCCTTTCTTCTTTTTGCAAGGCTTCACCCCCACATACTATGCTAGAAAGAGTCCTTGACGTTCAGTGGAGTTTGGGGGGGGGGCATAATTTGAATAACTATCCCTCCAAATGCTTATGCATTAAAGGAGGCTATTGAAATGATGGAACACTCAGGAAGTAGAGCCTATTGAGAGATCTTTGGGACTTTGGAGGTATATCTTTGGAGGACAGCCTTCTTTCTTTGCTCCCTGGCTTATGATGTAAGTCATTCTGTGGCTGGCACTTCCTCCACGGTATGCTGCCTTATTGTAGGCCAAAAGCAACGGGGCCAACCCACCATGGACTGGAGCCTCCAAAAAGTATGATTTCCCCCCCAACCCCTTTTTCATCCATAAATTAGCTCTCTGGGTGTTTTATTTGGTTATGGGAAGCTGACTAACTCACAGTTTCTAAAGAGAATTGCTGTGGATACAAGTAAAGCCCCAGAGTTTACGTAGAACAAGCTAAGGGCCGGATAAAAGGTCCCTCTGCTGCCTAATTCATTCTCACAAAAGCACAGTAATATGAACCACTCTAGAGACTACTACGGTAATCCCTTAATACCTAGTAGAATTATCAAGCACTGATGTTATAGGTCTTAGTGAGGAAGCTTTCTGTTCTCATGAATGCCCACCTGCTGGCCATGTGAGGGTTGGTGGATGAGAAAGATACTAGTTAGAGCACAATTTGTTTTTCTCCTCTTTCTGCTGCCCTTTTGGACCACTGCCTTATCAATTACTTCCTGTTTGTGTTTTCTTAAGTCCTCTTGTGCAAAACTGCCAAATTAAAGCACTGCTTTCACGGTAGCCCATTTCTCAGAAACCTCTCAAGGCTCTTACACAGACAGCATCAACAAATATGAACATCAGGGATGATGTTAGCCACACCTACATTCATGAGTAGACACTGTGCTAAGAGCTTCCGATACCTTACTTACAGACACACATGCATGCATGTGCGCGTGTGCGGAGCACACACACACACACACACACACACAGAGAGAGAGAGAGAGAGAGAGAGAGAGAGAGAGAGAGAGCTAGCTTAAGTGCTGTCCCCATGACCAATGGTTCATTTTTTGTTCTATTCATCATGTCCTGGTTGCCTTGGAACTCATTCTGTTGACCAGGTTGACTTCAAACTCAGAGATTCACCTGCCTCTGCTTCCTGAGTGCTCGGATTAAAGTTGTGCACCACATCCCCGGATGACCTCCAAATCTTCACGGCTAACGACAGTGGAGACCTGTTCATGTGCCTCTCGCAGCTATTTTGAGTTGATGAGGACAGGGCCTTGCTGCTCCTTGTCTCCTTGTCCTTGTTCTCAGGAGATGGAGCATCAGCATCTGGAATAACGTCCACTGGGGACTCACTTGTCTTCTGCCACTCTTCATTGGTCAAAGCAAATTACATGGCCATTCTTAGCTTTAAGGAAAGCAGAGAACTGCAGTCCTATCATGTTCCCGGAAGGAGCTGCTGTAGTTTGGATGCTATCTTACAGGAAGGGCGACAGTGTTGGGAGGTGATTGAACCTTGGGAATGGAGCCCAGGTGGCGACACTTAGGTCTTTGGGGTGTGCCTGCGGAGATGATTGACCATCATTCTTTATCCTTGTTTGCTCTTTGACCTGTGACTTAAGTAGTGTCATTCTGTCAAGTGCCAACCCTACCAGAGGCTCCAAGCAATGAAATCAGTATGTCATATAATAAATATCTGGGCCAAAATAGCCTTTAAAAAATCTACTTAATCTCATCACTTATATTTTCTTATGCACATGATTCTCAAATTTATATACCTGGCCTAAATCTACCTTCTGAACTCCAGATCTGTTAAAGTAACCAGGACTCCATTATGTAGGTATTCTCAAGTAAACATTTTTTCAGAAGTGTACAGAGTTTATTTTCAGAAGCACAAGCATACAGTTTTGAGATTGGTGATTAAGGCCATGGGTAAAATCTAACCAGATGCCTACTACTTTTTTGGTACATCCAAATGAATTAAATATGGGCTTTATATTTCACAGCTGGGAAAACAAGAATGTTATGTCACAATGCATAAATTATTTGAAATGTAAAACAATGAGTTTTGAAAATAGGGTCTCTTATATAGCCCAGGGTGGATTTAAAATCATGATCCTACTGCCTCAGTTCTCCAAGTCTGGGGTTATTAGTGTCTGCTGCTGTAGCCACGAAACTTCAGATTCCATTAGGAAAGTTTTACCCCAACAATGCTCATTTCTTTATGTTAATATTCACGTTTAAACATAGCTTTTCTCCTACAATGGCAGCAGAGACATGGTTCCTTTGAGTCAGGATTAGCAGCATCATGGGTAACTTCATGGAAATTCAGGATCCCAGCTAGTTTTGATGGATGTTAAAACCCAAGAGTCACTGCCATATGTGATGGCGGACCCCACCCAGGAATTATCCGGGCATAACTGGGTTAAAGATGTCAGCTGCATCCCAGTCTTGGGGTGTGTGAAACAGTCATGTTTCCAAGACTGGCTTCATATTAGCCTTTACTTAGGCAAGACTTCAACCACTACTGCTCTGTCTGACCTTATCCCTAGAGATTCAGATTCCTTGGGTTTGCTTGGGGCCCTGGAACAATTATTTTCCTAAAGTTCTCCAGGAGATCCAGATGTACACCACCACTACACTAAGTACAAGCATACTGGAACCTAATGACCTGTCTTCTAAGTCCTGATGTTATGGCTTCCCAGCAACCAAGCTCACATTAGCTCATATTAACGCAGCACTGTCTTGCCTATGATTAAATGAGATAGTAGTGTATATGTAAAGAGAATCTCGAGACAAAGCCTGGTTCACAGCAAGCTCTTAGAGCCTCCTGGTTTATGTTCAGAAATCATGGAGCTAGAGGGTGCCCTTAATCTCTGAAGCTGAGCGTGGACGGAGCTATTCTGGGTAAGAGGTTTGTGTAGGAGCCAAGTTCCTGGGCTTCCAGGTCCGCTATTTCGTCTGCATGATCAGTCTTATCTATTCCCGTTGGTGGCGACACTGCCCCGTCATCTGCAGAGACATGAAACTGAAGCACTTTGTAAATGACTGTCTCCGCCTTTAGCTCGATGGAGTTCAATATGAGCGTTTTTTCTCTTTCCGGCTGCACTCTGCGGGTTGTTTTATGTCTCTTTTTCACATCACGTGCTCAACAGTCTTAGATATAAAGCCCCTCACCCAGACATACATCCTGGCTCCGGGTTGCCATCTTGACCTTGCCCGCGGTGATCCCGGGTAAGGTTTCTGAGCCCCCAGGTCTGGATTTCCTTGTCTGGGAAGGGGGTTGGGGCAGATAGTTATTTCCGTTTACTTCCTAAGGCTGCTGTGAAAGATAACCAACACAAATGTCCACACAGCACCCAAGCATCTCTCGTGTGCCCTCAATTTGCAGATATTCAGAGAAACCAGACACAGCCTTCCCACAGCTGCGGGTGCAACTGTGACATTCATTTCGGATCCAGGTGACTGACATTGCCAGGAACCTTAGCGCAGCTTTGCTTCCCTGTGGGGTTTCATGATGAATAGCTTATTTGTTCGTTGGTTGCTTTGAGCCTGTGGTAATCCTCCTGCCTCTGCCTCCCAAGTACTGGAATTATGAACATCCACCACCACACTCAGGGTGACTGACTATTATGATTACTGTTGAGTTCAGGCTAGCCTAAAAACTTCCTATGTCACTGAGGATTGTCCTGGACTTCTTGCCTCTTCCTCCTAAGTGCTGGGATTTCAGATGCATTCCACCATGCCTGGCTCATAAGGCTCATGGGATTGAACTCAGGGCTGTGTGCATGCTAAGCAAACATTCTGTAAACTGAGGTCACATTCCCTAGCCTATGCATAGCTGTGTGTGTATGAGTGTGTGTGTGTGTGTGTGTGTGTGTGTGAATTAAATAAAAGCTCAATTCCAAACAGAATTTGACTATCAGAGAGTTTCTTTTAAGTTTTTATTTATGAAGTTTTTTTCTTTCTTTTTTTTTCCAAGACATGGCCTCTCTATGTAGTTCTGGCCAAGACTCATATTGTAACTTATATAGACCAGGCTGTCCTTGAACTCAGAGAGCTGCTTGCCTCTACCTCCCGAGTGCTGGAATTAAAAGTGATTGTCGCTATGCCTGACTTGCTTTTAAGTTTTAACATTAGTTTTTTAATACGTTTCTCCCGAAGTTACAAAAGTATTTGTTCTCTAACATTTACCTGGCACATTTAAGAAAGAAAACAATAATAACTTTAGAAGCACGGAGGGCCACTGTGTGTTTTCTTATGTAATTCATAGAGGACGGGTACTAAATAGCTAAAAACTAATTTTCATCCATGAGGAAATAGACAAATCATGTTTCCAGCTTTTTGGTGAAGTTGTTTCAGGAATTGGTGTCTTGAAAAGATGTCTCCAGTGTGACTTCTACCGTGGAATCCGACCACGAATTCATACTAATGTGAGACATTAGTAGCATAGAGAGTCTTCCCTGGGCACAGGCTGTAACTGGTTTAAACTTACCTCTGCTTCCAAGGTACCATTCGTTCTGTACCTTGTTCTAGTCCCACACAAGACACAGAGCACGGCTCTCAGCAGTTTATGTGTGCTTACTGGTGTGCCTCAAGCAGCTGGTTTTATTTTAGTTAGAATTAGTCATACTGTTCTCTGGCCTTGGAATTCATAAGTTTTGGATGGAGAGGCTGTTCTTGAAAGCTGGGGCCTATGTGATTTTGCTAGAGTTTCTTTGGCTTGCTGAGTTCGCCGCTGCGGCCGTTGACAGCTGAAGGGTGCCTGTGCATTGGCTGCGATGCATTTACTCTATCAGGCAAATTTTTAATTGGGCCGTTTTAAATAAATCCATTTGTTTTGTTCTTTAAATGTTAGAAATTCACACAAGGCCCCTAGAAGAAAGTTGTACACTGTCTTCGCGGTGTGAGAATCCTCAAAGTATCTTGCGCTGGTCCTAGCATTTCAGATGTGATTTTAATTTGTGAGAATTTATACGATAATTCTGATGAATTCGTTTGCATGTTAGGGCTTGGGTTTCCTAGTTAAGGAATTTTTACTTATTTCAGATAAGCCAGTCGTGAATGCTGTATTTTTCCATTGGCATTTCCAGTCACTTCAGTGTGCTTTTGTAGCTCAAAGCTGGTTTAATTTCTTGGATTTAACTGAATTCTAACCGTCTACAGTTTAACCTGCCGAGTTAGCTGATGGAAAACATTTGGTTTTGGTAGTAGGAGTGATTTGTTTCCCACAACTGAACATTTAACCGAATCTTTTCATTTGTGAGCTATTTCTGAATCTCTACCGTTTGCCAAGTTCCTCGCTGCAGGCTGGGTTACTCATAGAGAGGTGGAAGATGGGTTTTTCTCCAGAGGAGCTCGCTGTCAACAGCTGTCGTCTGTGAGGGACCAGTCACTCCCAACACGATCAGTGAGGGAGCTGTTGTACGCCAGGTGGTGCTGCTGCTCCGCGGTAAGGACCGCGGTCTCCGGGAGATCCTGGCCTCCTGTGATCTTTGAGTTTGAACTGAAAACCTGTTTCTTAGCCCTCTTCCTCTCGGTGTTTTGCCTGTATTTACTTCTGACTGAAAAGAACTCTCTCTCCAGAGTTCCGCCTCCTATCTTACTGGGGCATAGATACTTTTACTTAAAGGTATTCAAGCGTTCTTGGCAAATATGGTATTTACTATCTAAATCCCCTGAGTTTTTATTTTGTAGTTTAGGTTGGCCTAACGAACTTTTGCAATCTCCTTAGCTAGGGGTGGCGAGTGGGGTTGGGGGAGGAGGGAAGGGGAAGTCTGGAGTGAAGTGGGAGGGGTTGTTCTCAGCCGCCGAATTGCAGTTTACGGGTTTTGTTTGGGTTTTTTGCTTTTAAAAATACAATTGAAGCAGTATTTCTGGTAAGAAAAGTTATTAGGTGTTTATGGATGTTTCAAAAGACCAGGGGGCGGGGGGAAATGCAGATCCCATGTTAAAATGTACACCTGGGGACTCTTTAACACTTTGAACAGAACCCAAGTTGGGAGGGTATGAGCTCCTTAAAGTGGTAGTTGTTTCCACTGGGGGGAGGGGGTGTTCGTTGGATGCCGTCCAGGAGCACAGGATTGCTGGGAGCAGGCCCAGGGAGGATGGGTTAGCTCGGCCAGGTAGAACAGGGATGTGGGTGTTCCTCGTACTTCGCCACATCCCACATCTTCCTGAACAGAGAGAGCACTGCTCATTTTCTGAAGGCCCCCTGTTTTATCTGCTTCCTCCAGGGAATCCAGCAGGAGGCAGCTTACAGCGGGAGGTTAAAAAAAAATGTATCAAAGTTCTTTAAGGCACACAGAGAGGGTGTGAGGTTTTAACCAGAATACCTTCGACCAGGCTGCCTTAGAATGCTCTAGTTTCTCCAGCGTTAGGAAATGAAGCGGCTTTGTACTGGCTTTTGCAGGGCGGGTGAGCCCGGGCCTTGCCTCTCCGTGTATGCTCTTCTGTGATCTACTGTGGAATCAGTAGGCCACAATTCCAAGTTTAGGCTGTCAGTGGTCAGTTTAGCTTTCAAAGTTTGGAATGTCCTGGGAGGACGAACAGACGGACCTACATGGTCTAAAATCTAAGAAAATTAAAACAGATGGATTTTAAGATATTGTTTTGGAATAAATGCATGAATATGAGGTTCAGTGTTCACCTCCTTTTAACCTCTTCACTTCCAAAGTCATAAAAACAGAGTACCGTCACCTAATATCTCATGATAGTGTTTGTTTTTAAGCAGATTGCTCATAATTATTTAGGTATATTATATTACATGAAGTGCATGCAATATCTTCTTATGTACTAAATTGTATGATTGATTCATATGTGACTTTTAGGGTGATGGTGGGTATTGAGCCTAGGATCTCATACCTCTTATGTCCGCAACTCCTTTTAAAACCTTTTTGTTTTGACACAGACTGTTACAAAGTTGCCTAGACTGTCCTAGAACTTGCTCACTCTTCCAAGTAGCTAGAACTGTAAGATTATATCACCAGGCTTGACTTGTATGATGTTAATATGTGGACATAATACGTATTTCTTTAGTTAAATATTAATGTGTGTGACTGCTTTTTATTGCATATTATAGGATTCAGTTAGCAATATAAAGACAGCTATTCACTAAGACTTAGGGCTGTATAAATTAGCATTTACAGATTCTGAGCTCAAATTAAATATTAATTTAAGTATTCAGTTTCTGGTGAAATTTACAAGTTATTACTTGGCATACCCATAAGTTCAAGACAGAATTATGAAAAAATTAAATGAATCTGTTAATCCCCAACTTACAGTTGACTTATTAAAGAAACATTTAAAGTCTTTGAGGCAATGAGTGTATTTTATATTAGTGTGGGTGAGTAGAGGTGCTTGCTTGAAGCCCTGGTAACCTGAGTTCGGCACCCACATCCCTCAAGGTAGAAGAGAGAAGCTCTGACCTCTAACGTGTGTGGTACTACGGTAGTGCTCGCACTTGCACGAACACATATGCATATCCACTAGCCAAAACGAGTAAATTAGACCACTGTTCAGAAACCACAATTTGTTCCTGTAAGATAATTATCTATTATGGTTAGTTCCACTGGCTAGCTAGCAAATGGTCAGTTAAGTTATAATGACTTTAATAACACCTTCAGCCTGATTTCAGGGTCATGTAGAGAAGGAATTATTTAGTGTGGTAGTACCTTCATGAGGTAAGATCAATCCTAAGAAGACATTATAAAAGAAAGACTAGTCTTAGGTAGACCATATATATGTGTATGTATATATATATATATGTTATATATATATAACATATATATAATATATATATACCACGTTTATTTGTCTGGTGCCAAGTTTTCCTTCCACATCCATTTTTCAAGAGTTCAGGATTGGTGAGCTTTCTCAAATGCTTCTCACTGTGCACCCCCTACCTAACTTTCTCTCTCTGTGCTCTCTGCCCTGGATTGCTCAGATAAAACACAATGACCGAAAGCAACCTGGGGAGGAAAGGGTTTATTTAATCTTACAGCTCTGAATCACAGTTCATCATTGAGGATGCTGGGCAGGAACCTGAATTGGAAGGCGGCTTACCCCTCACTCCGTGGATCCATCACTCGCTCCCCTGGCCCTCAACTGGCCCCCACGGCTTATGGCTTACCCCCAGGGCTCGTGGTTGCTCTCATGACTTGTGGTTCACTTGTTTTCTTATGTAACTCAGGACTACCTACCTAGGGATGGTATCTCCCCCAGAGGGCAATCATTAATAAATAATAATAAAAAAAGCCCTACAGACTTGCCTGATAGAGGCATTTTCTCTACTGAGGTTCCACTTCCCAGATAACTTTAGATTGTGCCAAGTTGACAAAGAAAGGAGAACAGGACCCGAGGTCATTGTACCATCTACATTCAGTCACCTGGGGTGCTTGTTTATCACAGGTGCTTGCTACCAGCCTAGCGCCATCCCGCAGAACACCTAAGGCTGGGGAATGGGAACCTGGGTTATAATGAAATCTTGGTGAATTGTTTGTGCATTTTTTAAAAGATTTATTTATTTATTATATGTGAGTACACTGCAGCTGTCTTCAGACACACCAGAAGAGCGCGTCAGATCTCATTATGGATGGTTGTGAGCCACCATGTGGTTGCTGGGATTTGAACTCGGGACCTTCAGAAGAGCAATCAGTGCTCTTAACCTATGAGCCATCTTTCCAGCCCCTGTTTGTGCATTTTTAGATTGGGAACCTCAGAAGTATGATCTCTCCTCATTGTAGGAATCAGTATCATAAACCAGTGTTTCTCAAACTGTGCTGTGCACCAGAAACCTATAATGGGTTCCCTAAACCCATTAAAATGGTTTTCTAGGCCCTTGTGAGAGGTTTCTGATTGATTCATTTTAATCCAGGGGGCCCCAGACAATGAAAAATCTAAAGTGTAGAATGAGGGCTTCTGGGTAAAGGATGAAAAGTGCTAGTGTGCGTGCGCGCACACGCGTGCACCGGAGCAAGTGTGTGTACACTGAGGCGAGTTTTGGATATTGAGATCTAAGGGCATCTCTCTTAGAATCCGAGAAACTACTCTTTGTAGCTCCTTGTCTGTGTTTCCTCTAACTCTTTCTCCAAGTCTTTCCCCCCTGTCTTGACAGCAATGATAATAAGGTACGCAGGGGGAGGAGACATGGACCACTGAGAGTGCCTGCCTGTTCTAGAAGGTTCTTTTCTCAACACTGGCTTTCCCGATGGTAGAACTTCAGTGTGCCACCAGGGGGCTCTCTTACATTGTTTTCTCTTCTTTTTCTTTTTTTCCCCTAAGATTGTAAAACAGGCCAGTCGGGCAAGAGATCCCTTAACAGAATTTGCAACAGGGGTTTCTACATATGATTATTCAGTTTTTCCTGAAATTAGAAGAAAATTCTAAATATCATGATTAGTAAATATATAAGAAGAATTTATTAAAATAAATAGAAACTTGTTAATTCAAGCCTTTACTATAGGTGTTAGTTAACAATATTTTTGTTATAGGGCTGAGCATAGATATCTCAGTAGAAATACAAGGTCCTTGGTTTGATCCCCAGAAACAGAAAAAAAAATAGAATTTGAAATGTGATCATTGTCAGATGTGCTATTGTTGAGTTTTCAAGTGCTTCTATTCCAGGCCAAGGGCTTGAAAAACAAACAAACAAATTTTTACTTATTCATAGAGTTTATTTTGATTGTATTCATTTCCCTCCCCCAACTCCTCCCAGATACTCTCTATCTCCATACCCATCTGATTTCATGTTTTCTCTCTGAAAATAAAACAAAGACAAAGTGTGCGTGTGCACCTGCGCATGTGCATGCTCGCGCGCGCGCACACACACATACACACACACACACGCACACAGACACTAAGTCTAATTTGTGTTTGGTAAGTACTCATGAGCATGGGGTCTGCCTGCCCTGGTGTGTGGTTGATGCACCTGGTCATATTAAAAGCTTTTATTCTGCTTCCTTTTCTAGAGCTAAAACCCTTCACTTAGAGTTAACATTTCTTAGGTAAAATATTGTTTCATAGGTTTGCACAACATTTCTATTTTCGATGAGGATATGAAGGGAAACCCCCCCAAGTGTCTCTACACATCGGCTCTCCAGCTCAGCCTCTTATTAATCTTGACAAAGTGAGGGTGCTTTCAAGGCAGAGAGAGCCATTTAAAGAGACAGTAATGCTCCCCAGAGACAAGCCGTTTTTGAGAGTCTGGAGATGTACTGGACACCACACTGAAAGGTGACTTTCCCCCTAGCCACTCAAAAGATGCCAATTCTTAAGCTGTGCTCAGAGGGGTTTAGTTTGGTGTTCTCCTATTGTCATCTTGAATTTTTAGGAATCTTTAAAGGGGCTCCGTGTTTTCATCTTGTACCAAAAATTGTGTAGCTGGTCCCAGCAGGAGAGACTATGGTCTCCCACCACATTCTGTTGCTTTTCCTTAGAGAGGGACCTTGATTGTATCTGTGGAATTTCTGTTTTGAAGCTCTCAGAGGTCATAGCTGCCCCCAGACCAATCACACCACACTCTGGGGAAGATTCCGGCTCCTCCAGTGTGGAAACCTGACTAACAGCTACCGTGAACTTGAAGCCTTGTCCCTGGAATCTTCCTTCCACATCAATCTTTCCCATTTAGGTTGCTCTTGCAGTTGATTGTGTAAGATTTTAGACTATTCATGCAGACTTTACGGGTTTTAATTTATTACGTTTACACGAAAATTTGTGGGTTTACAAAGAAGAACCTCATTCTTAAATATAAGTCCAGTTACCTTTAAATTTCCTATAAAGTAACAAATTGATAGACTCTTGGGAGGCTGGGGGGAGGGCAACAGATATTTAATGAGGTTAAAAAAGAGGAAGGTACTTCATAGACTTTGCTCTTCTCTGCTAATGGAGGAATATTTTCTAAGCACCTTGCCCTGGCTGGCTTGCATCAAATTTCATTAAATACCTCTTTTCTATCTGAAGGTTTTGGGTACACTAATTGTTTTTCCTTGTGAGTCACCTGTGAGCTTTGGCAATAATCTAGATGTGTCTGGTCCCAATCCTCTGGATTATAGGAATTGAAGGTCCCAATTAAAGACCTGGGGTCCCGCAAGGGCAAATCCTTTAACCTTAATTCACTGAGGGCCTCCCCCGAGGAGAAGCTGTTTTTCTGCCTTCAAAATAGCACACAAGAAATTGCTGTTTCTTCATGGTGTCTTCCTAAAGTTACATCTGCATACAGGTAATCTAGGGATTAATTCCATCCCCTGATATTTAACCATGAGAATTACATCAAATCCCTTCACTTGTCTGGCTTTGAATTGAGCATTAGATGCAGAAAGAGTAACTTAACAGCCGAGTAATTAAATGTTTGATGAAAATATTGGTAAGCTAAAACCAAAGGGAGATGAAAAACAAAATAATCCTCAACTCTTAGAGCTTGTGGATTGATTCAGACCTGCCTGGAGCAGGATCTCACTGCTGTGATTTATGGGCAAATGAGAAATTAGACCCATGCGGGCTCCAAAGTTTTGATATTAAACAGCTTTTCCCTATGTTCATCATTTTAGAATGACCTAAGCAAATGACTTATTTAGAGACTCTAAACATGTCTTCAAAATTGAAACACATGCTTTTAAACTTATTTCTTGTTGTTTTTCATTTAAAAATGCCTTTGCTGAGCATCCATTCAGTACCAGATGTTACACTGGGCATTGCATGTATATCCTCACCTTTACAGCAAGACCCCAAGGAGGTAACCGTGCCCCACTGGGCGCTTTCTCAGTTTGCAGAGCTATTCAGGAAGGACTGGTTATTAATTCTTTGAATGTACTGTGCCCACTGGCAGTGGAGTTGCCGTCAGGGTCCCCAGATTTTCTCTGATGCTGCTTCTGTTCCAGTTTTCTTCTTCTCCACACTTAAGGCTTGGTGCATTGAATGTGTGCAGGAACTCAACCATTTCTTTGACGTTGAACAGGTTGTCAGTATATCATTGTTCACTGTAGTCTCCTGACTATTTATACCACTGAGGCGTCGGTTGCAGTCTATCTTTTTCTTCAGATTTTATTTGTATCTTTTCTCTCTTTTGTTCTTAGCCTAGCTAAAAGTTTATTGATTTTATCTTTTCAATAATTCATAGTTTTGTTGACTGGCTTCTGCCTTTTATCTCCCTCCTGTTTTGTGTATCTCTATGATGGCATTTATTTTCTTCCTCCTACAAAAGTCAGGCTTGATTTATTTATTTTTTTTCTCTAGCTTCTTGGGCCATAATATCAGTTTACTTATTTGGGAGCTTTTTTTTTTTTTTGACTTAGGCATTGCTTGCTACATATCTTCCTCTCAAAAATTAGTTTTCTTAAGAAGTGCTCCTGTTGGCTCACGCCGTAAGACCAGCATTGGTACTAGACTTGAGTCCGGAAGATAGGGGAAAGTTTGAAACCAGCCTGATTACGTACATAGTCAGCCTTGGGCTTCAGTGTGAGACCCCTGTCTCAAATAAATAAAAATTAATAAACCACCCAAACCCTAAATCATAGTAAATAATAATAATAACAACAATAACAACAACAAACAGAAATACAAAACCGTGCTTTTCTCTGTATCCTCAGTGACTTCTCCCAGGTCATAGAAGATGTAAGGGTCAGGAGGAGAGCTCAGGAGTACCTCATCTCAAACTAGCTCTTTGTAGATACTCTCTTGGAGCTCCATGAGTAACTTTTTAATTTTATTTTCATCATTATTATCATTTTGGTTGAGACAAGGTTTCTTTGTGTAGCCCTAGCTGTCCTGGAGCTCATTTACATAGACTGGCTTGGCCTAGAACTCAGAGATCCACCTATCTCTGCCTCCCAAGTGTTAGGAGCAGGAGAAGCTTTTTTAAATGGTAAAATGAATAAACACAGAAATATAATTCACTCTTCTATCTCTTTGTCTGAATCTGATGGTATTCAGTACACCCACACTCTCATGTAACTACCATGATACCCCCACCCCCATTAACCAAAATGATACCTTCATCCAGAACTGGACATTGACTCACTAAATGATACCCTCACCCCCACCCACCCTCACGTATCCCTTTCCCCATGTTACAGTGCGAATGTTAAACGTTCCCTCTCCCCTCAGGTGCACGTGTGTGGATGTCCCCAGTTGGCAGTGCTGTTTGGTAGGTTGTAGAACCTCAGGACGGAGCACCTCCCTGGAGGAAGTAAGTTATCTGGGCAGGCCTCCAGATTCACAGCTGACTCTGCTTCCTACCAGGGCTCCACTTCTTATTCTGGCAAGATAGGAAGAGAGATACCAGAACAAGCTGCCCCTGCTGTGGTGGGGTCTACCACTCTGGCAGCCTTAGGCAGGAATGAGCCCTTCCTCACTTAAGTGGCTTTTCAGGTGTTTGAGTTCAGAGACAAGAAAAGTAAATACTTAGCCAGTTCCTGTTGGCCGCCTGTTCTGTCACCATGGGTTGACTACGTTAAGTGATTTATATAAGTATAGTAAGTGCACAGTTATAGTTAGCTTACAGTTCTCGGGACTCAGCTCTCCTGTATCATGCACCAGAGTCTCACTCTCTTCAGGGTGATAATGTTGCATCATGTGTGTATACGAAATGGTATCCATTCACCCCCTGAATTTACACACAGGTAGTTTCTACTCTTAGGTTACTGTTAATAATACTGCTATGAACATCGGTGTTTAAATATCTGTCTTAGTCCCTTTTTTCAATTCTTTGGGTATAACCAAAAATGAAAGTGTGGGTCACATATATGATCATTTTAATTTACACTTTTTGGGGGTGCTATCATATACTGTTTAAAATATATAGAATTTCCTTTGGAGTATTTGATTTAGAAAATCATTTGCTCTTGTGTGTCTATGCATGTGGTCCACAGAGGCCAGAAGAGGGAGTCAGATTCCTTGGGTCTAGAGTTAGAGGGGATCTGAGCTGCTTGACATGGGTACCAGGATCTGAACTTTTATTTTCTGCAAAAAACAGCAAGTGTACTTAACTGTTGATCCATCTCTCCAGCCCCAAATATGACCAACAGAACAGGCTTGTTCCCCTGATTTGTGGGTTCTGTTCCAAGCATGGAGTTAAGGGAGTGAGGCTGCTGCTGAAAGGGGATCTAATGAAGAAGCAGTCTCTCTTCCCTCACTGCGGGTCCTTTAGCAACTGTATCAGTTATGCTTTTATCGCTGTAATGAGACATCATGACCAAGGGAATTTACAGACAGTCTATTTGGGCTTACAGTTCCAGAGGGATTTGAGTCCACCATGGCGGGGAATGAAGGCAACGGGCAGCAGACATGACTGCAGGAACAGCTGAGCACTCACATCTCCGATTGCAAGCAGGAAGAAAAAAAGAGCTGGAAACGACTCGAATCTTTAAACTCTTTTTTCTTTACTTCTTTCTTTCTTTCTTTCTGAGATGGGGTTTCTCTGTGTAGCACTGGTTGGCTGTCCTGGAACTCACTCTGTAGACCAGACTGGTCTCAAACTCACAGATATCAGGCAGATTTGAGTGCAGGGATTAAAGGCATGCACCACTACCATCAGGCTACGTTTAAACTCTTAAACCCCACTTCCAGTGACAGACCTCCTTCTACAAGGCCATACCTACTAAACCTTCCCAAATTGCCACCAACGGGTGACTAATTATTCCCCAGTATGGTGAACATCTCATTCAAACCACCACACTAACAAACAGCCATCCCCATGTGTTTGGCTTTTACTCTGGGTGTTCTAGCAAGAAAGACTTTTTCTGAAAATATATTGTAGAGTCATGATTCTCAATAACAGAGCCCAGATGTTCTTTTCTGATTCTGGGAAAGTACAGGCCTAACATCTGAAGGTTTTTCTCTTTAACTTATAGATACACACAAACACTCTGAAACCACAGATGCTGAATAATCCCATTTCCAAGCTAGATATCACATTTTCATATCACAAAAATGCTCATAGTGCCAGACCAAGGTTGAACCACTGGGGATAGGTGGATGAAAAGCAACAGCCCTTTTGGAGAGGCCTTTGTGCAGGAAATGGTGATTTACTGGTTGATCTCTGTTGCCCTCTGCATCAATGGATACTTAGCAGTATCTTGTGAACTTGTTTTGGCAATGATGAAGTGTGTCTGAATTCAAGTCAGCAAAAGTTTATTGCTTGTCTGCTCTGTCCCATTATTAGAAGTAAAGAAATAAAGAGCTGGAGAGAGTACCAAGGAGTATCCACCTGACTCCACACACTCTTCACTACATACATAACTACAGAGATAGAGGGAATCCCAGGCTATCCAGTCCAATGCATCTCTCCATTCTCCTCTTCCTCAAGGTACTGCAGACGAGGAGGTTGGGACTCATAGGATGGAATTGTTATAAACCAGAGATCACCATTTGAATCGCTGCTTCTGAGAGTGCATTTGAAAGAAGTGCCAAGAAAGTTCATTTAATTTTCCTCACAGTGGAGGTGGCTTCAGCTAGCCCCTTCATTTTGACATATTCTCTCTACTCAGCTCTGTGGTGACATGTTTCTGAGCCTCTTTTGCCTCACTGTTCATTCTTGCTTCCCATTGGTTCTTTTCTTCGATTTGTGTCTTTTCTTTTGTTAGATCCACTTACCTTCTCTTATGTGTATTAGTGCTTTACCTGCATGTACATCACAAGCATGCCTGGTGCCTATTGTCTCTATCCCTGTTGCTTTGATTTCTACCGTCCTCGTACAGATTCCTATTTTTTAACCTAAACCACCATCATTGCCTAAATGATCTTCCTGCTTCCAGCCACGCCCCCTCCAAATCAGTCCATATACTTAGCAAGACCTATCTGTAGTAAAAAAAAATAAATAAATAAGTGAGCTTGAATAAATGTCAGTGTCAACAGATTTTTCCAAGACTTATGTGCAGAGCAGAACAAAATAGCAAAAATTGAGAAGAAATTACAAAACATGTAATATATGGGGTGTGGGAGTATGAGAGAAGAGAAAGGAACAAAAAAAATATTTGCAACAATAATTGGCTGAAAAATTTTCAAAGTTGATGTCAGATACCAAATCACAGATATAGGAAGTTTAGAGATATTGTACTGGTCAATTTTGTGTGTCAACTTGACACAAGTTAGAGTCATCAGAGAGGAAGGAGTCTCAGATGAGAAAATGCCTCCATGAGATCCAGCTGAAAGGCATTTTCTCAATTAGTTATCACTGGGGGAGGACCCAGCTCAAGGTGACTGGTGCCATCCCTGGGTTGATGGTCCTGTGGTCTATAAGGAAGCAGGCTGAGCAAGTCATGTGAAGCAAGTCAGTAAGCAGCACCCTTCATGGCCTCTGCATCAGCTCCTGCCTCCAGGTTCCAGCAATGATGGAAGTGTAAGGCACATAAACCCTTTCTTCCCCAATATGCTTTTTGGTTATAGTGTTTCATGGCAGCAGTAGAAACCCTGACTGAGACAGATACCAAGAAAGTTATCCCCTAAGGAGATGATAACAACATTGAAGGAAACAAAAGACAAAGAGAGAGCCAGTTAGAAGCTGGAGAGACACATCTTACTACAGGGTAGGCCACGCAGATCATACTTCTACACAGAGATGGCACCAGGAAGATGAGAGTCATGTTGGCAAAACAGCTCATCAATTTAGAATACAATGCTCAGCAAAGCTATACTCTTGAGAGTAAAGGAGAAAAGATTTTCTCGGATGCAAAGGTGGGAAATGACTGTTAGCAGCAGAACGTCCTTGCGAAGTGTTTTACAAAGGGGACGAAACGGTGCAGGTCAGAGACTCAGGCCTGTGTAAAAAAAAGAGCCTGTCAGAGAAGAAAACAGTAACATGAAACAAAAGCTCTTACTTTTTTGTTATTAATTTAACAGGTAGCAATTTGTTCAAGATAGGCATAGTAATTATAATGTCACCTGAAAGTGAGCTAGATTAGTTGTTAATACAGATTGTAACTGTGGACCAACCACCAAAATACTACTAAAAAGAGGTATGATTGACATGCTAAGATAAGACAGAAAATGGAGTCATAAATCATACAATTAAAACCAGAAAGAAGACCTGGGAGGTGGCTCAGTGGATGGGGCACTTGTTCTATAAGGAAGGGACCTCTGTGTTCATCCTCACACTGACAAAAATATGCAGGGGTGGAGAAAACACAAGGCAGGAATAGACTCATATAAATTCAGTCAACTGAGTTTGACAAAGAGGGCAAAGGTAATGCAAGAGGGAAGGGATGGGCCTGGAGAGATGGCTCCATGGTTCAGAGAGCCACCTGTTAACTCCAGCTCTCGGGGACCCAATGCCAACCACACTGACCACATAGTCACCACCCTACATATACAAGCACAGACATTTTTAAAAATCTTGTTTTTAATAGGAAAATCTTTTTAATTTTCAGTAAATGATGCAAGAGTAACTGACAAAATAATAAATTTGGGCAAACCTTATACGTTTTACAAAAAAAAAATCTCAAATATGCTCAGATTCTAATTATACAATGCAAAACTATAAAATTTGTAGAAGATAACCTAAGAGGAAATTTAGGAGTTTGGTGATTAGTTTTAGACAGAACACAAAAAAAAATGTAATTCATGAAAAAAAACTTGGTGAATTAGACTCTGTTAGAATTAAAAACTTCTGCTCAGTGAAAGACACTATTAAGAGAATTAAAAAAAGAACAAACAAACTGCATACTGGAGAAAGATATTTGCAAAAAAAAAATACGTAGCAAAAGACTTATATCCAACATACACAGTTATTAAAATTCAGTAATTAAAAAACAGTAAAAATAATTGAACCTTGTAGAAGGCAGTTCTAATCCTAAGATCCTGTTTCCCAGTTGGTTCTTGATCTGTCAGTAAAGAAAGCCATGGGCAATTGTTGGGGAGAAGGGACAAGCAAGACTTTCCCGTCCTGGGAGGAGGCAGGGAGACTCTAGGAAGGAGAACAGAATTTGATATGCTTTTGAGATAGAAGAACTAAGGGCCATATGAGATCTCAAAAACAGAGTGACCACACAGGCCGCTCCTATAGGTGGGTGGTCAGAAGAGTTTAGCAACTGAAGTTTAGGGCAGGTAGGAGAGATGGAGATAAGAAATTGGTAAGGGCATGCTTTTCCAGGTAGGGGATAGTAGTGCCCAGCATTTGTGCAAAGAAGGCAAGTTGAAAACAGATAACTCTGTGTGTGTGTGTGTGTGTGTGTGTGTGTGTGTGTGTGTGTGTCTTTTGTCCCAGGATTCAAGGGAAGCTGGGAGGGGGCTGGAAGCGTGGTTACTTCCCGGAGGTAAAGGTGGGTAGAGCAAAACTACCATTATCCATATTGGATGCAATAGAATCCAATCAAAAAGATCTGAAGAGTCACCTTGTGAAGAAGATATGCCAATGGTAAACCTATTGAAGTGTGTGTGTGTCTGTGTCTGGAAATTGGCAGTTTCATTCACTGCTCAGCAGGCAATGGAAGCTCAATACATTCATAAACACTTTATGGATACACCAGCAGTTCAGTTAGGTAGAGTTGGGTTAGCAATAGCAGTGACACAACCTAGCAGAGAAGGCCAGGCCTCAGCCTTGAGGGACTCAGTAGAAAGGACCTAGAGGGACACCAGGAGAAGTTCTCAACTGTGCCTCTCTCAGCAAAGAGAAGATCAGTGAGACCTACAAGTGTTGCCCAGGTAGCTCTATAAGCAAGTCAAGCTCAGCCCCTGTCACTGTCCATGGAGTCCTATTTATACTCCCTCCAAACATCACATATCCTCTACTGCTTTCCCTCAGCACGTGCATCTGTCTCAGCTGACAACACTGCCAATCAGCCACATCCCCAGAAGTGTTTTGGTGTGTTTCTCTCTATGGCGTCCCGACAAATGCAGTTCAACTGCAATGTAAGATGGACCAATACATGTGTGTCGTTAGCAAAGAATCCTTCATCACATGTCCTTTCATGTGCTTGTTTTAGAATATCCTTTCTCCTGTGTCTGCTTCAGCTAAACATTCTTTCACAAGTCTGCCTTCATCTTTCACCTGTGACCACTTCAACTAAATTTTCCTTCATGTGTTTGCCTCAACAAAACATTATCCAAACTTTTCCACAGAACCCTTAAAGTTTCCACTTCGAACACCAGAGACAGATGAACATCAGCGCTCAGATCACTTTCTTCATTCTATAAGACCCCAGTCCCTGTAGTGGTGGTTATGTTTAGGGTAGTCCTACCCACCTGAACTAACTCAGTCTAGAAAATCTCTCACAGGTGTACCCAGAGACTGGTTTTCTAGGTTATTGTCTTAGGATTTCCATTGCTGTGAAGAGACACCATGACCAAGGTAACTCTTATAAAGGACGACATTTAATTGGGTCTGACCAGTTCAGAGGTTCAGTTCATTATCATCAAGGTGGATGCATGACAGTGTCCAGGCAGGCATAGTGCTAGAGGAGCTGAGAGTTCTACATCTTGTTCTGAAGGCAAATAGAAGACTGGCTTTCAGGCATCTAGGAGGAGGGTCTCAAAGCCCATCCCCAAATGACACACTTCCTTCAACAAGGCCACACCTCCTAATAGTGCCACTCCCTAGGCCAAGCATATTCAAACCACCACAGTTATTCTAGATCCTGTGACGTCAACATTAATGATAGCATATGGACCACTCATCTGAAGTTTTTCTGAGAAAACCCCAACCTATTGGTAACATCTTGAAACTAGGATTCTTGATCACACTTAATTTCAAATCTGTCCATAATTCAGAGGTTTAGCTAAAGTTCATCTTTGCTTGCAACTTCTAACAGATCTTCAAACAAGCATTAATAAACTGCTTTATTTTTCTGTCATTAATATGTAATAAACATATAAGACACAGAATTTGGGGCCCAACAGAGTTGTGAAACTGTATATATTTGATAAAGAGTGGAAATCGTTTTGAAAATGCCACATAGCAATCAAAACAAACAAACAAAAAAAACAAACAAATAAATAAAATCAAGATTTCTTTGATAGTCAAAGTTCTAAGCAAGAAGAGCATTATCATGTTTTATAACACTTGAGGGACATTTATTTCAACTTTTGTGTCAAGTGTATTTAATTGAGAAAGTCATTTGCTGAGCCCATCTGATTTTGTTTATTCTCTCATCATGGGTGGTGTTAAAATGTTTTAACTGAGATTTGGTATGTAACCTTACTTGCTACCAAGCCTGACAAGCTAAGATTGATCACCAGGACCCACACTGTAAAAAGAGAGAGCAGACTCTACAAAGTTTTCCTCTGACTTCCGCACATGTATTGTGGCATGTGTATGTGTTTGCACTCACAACCACAGTCATATGCACACAATTAAATAAATGTAAAAAAATTAATAATAAAATGTAGGGTCTGGAGAGATTTCTCAGTGGTTAAGAGCAGTTGCTGGCTCATGCAGAAGATGCAGGTTTGGTTCTTAGCACCCACAGAATCTGCCTGCTTCTGCCTCCTGAGTGCTGGGATTAAAAATATGCATCATCACTGCCCACTGACAAAACAGTTTTCCAACAGATGAAGAAACAGCTTTTTCTCCAATAGCATTCATTAAACTCAGTCTTCCAAACTGTCATATAAACTAAGTGTAATAAATCCAGAACTATGCAATTGTTCTAGTTTTTAATAATTTTTATGTGTGAGTGTTTTGCCTGCATGCATATGTGTGTACCACATGTCTGCCTGGTGCCTGCAGAGGCCAGAAGAGGGCTGTGGATTCCCTGGGAACTAGAATTACAGATGATGATCATCAGCTCAATGGATCCAAAAGATGGAGGCTTAGCTGAATGGCACACACAGCGCGCTCTCTCTCTCTCCCTCCCCCCCCCTTTCTCAACTTGTTCCTACCTTCTTCTGCCTCCCCATTTCCCTCCCTCTCCTTCCTTCCTGGTTGCCATTGCAAGTGTCTTCTTCTGCTATATGTGCCCACCATGAGGACATTATACCTCACCTCAGGTCCAAACCAATGGCCTTATGACTGAAACCCCCAAAACCATGAGCCAGAAGGAAATCTTCCCTTCTTTAAGTTACTTATATATCTTATCACAGCAATTGAAAGCTAACATAGTTTTTTACAACAGCATCCTCAAAACTGTTCTGTGCATGTCCAAAGCAGTCTGAACTTAATAGTATGAATTAGGGCTAGAGAGCTGGCTCAGTGGCTAGGAGCAATTGTTCTTGCACAGGACCTGGATTCAGTTCCCAACGTCCACTCAGTGGCTCACAACCATCTGCAACTCCAGTTCCAGTGAATCCAATGCCCTCTGTCCTCTTCAGGCGCAGTATGCTTGTAGTACACATACATACACGCAGACAAAATTTGCATATATATAAAATAATAAAAGTTCTCACTCAATAATTAATCAGTTGATAGCTAAATCCATTGATGAGATTAGAAACTCTGTGATCAATATCACCTGGGGATCAAGTCTTCAGTATATTGGCCTTTGGACATATTTTATAACAAAACCCTAACAGGAACATTCACACTTATTTGCATTCATTTAAGAGGAGCAGATGGCTAGAGATCACAGAGCAGTGTTAATCTAAGTCAACAGTTGGCTGTGGTATCACAAAAGATATGTGGCAGTCTGACTCCAAACTGCCCTAACCACTGAACAGCATCTGACAGCTCAGTGCAGTGGAGATACACTGCAAATCCTGCAGGAAATTAAACCTTTCTATCAGCCACATTAAAAATGTTGTAAGGAACAGGTAACATTAATTGGCAAATATGTTTCACTTGCCAAATGTAACAAAACACTATTTGAATGTGTATTCAAGGAGCAGTAACAAGAAGCAAAGTTGTTACTGTTGGTGTAGGGGTACTGAGGGACACAGAACCTTACATATACTAGCTGATTATCTACCTCTGAGCTCTGGCCTCAGCATCAGTATAAACAGTGCTAGGAGCTACTTAAGGTCCTTTAGTGGTAGAAAGTTCTTATTATGTGTCAATCCTGCGTTGCTACAGGTCACTGCCAGCTACTACACTGAACAGCACATGCGCTGTAGACATAACAAGGTGGTAGAGGTCAGTTACAAGCTGGGCTAGGATCTGCTTGCAAAGCTCCTACTATGCACACATTGTTGCAATTTCTCCAGGTTTCCGAAAGGATGTTCTATCATCATGATACATCCTCAGTGCTGCCTTGAGCTGTAGTTTTAATGACTGTAGTTGGTATATCAGGGAACAGGTTCATAGATTTGTTATTATTTTTTCTTTTGAATTCATGATGTGTGGTTGCAATTTCATTATTATCAAGTTGATTTATATCCAGAAAGTAGTGGCATACAGGCTAGGAGGATTTCCTCCCTCCTAAGTGGTTATAGTTAGGGGGAAAAAAAGCAAGAGGAAGGAGAACACAGAAGTAAGGCACAGATATGAAATAGTATCCAAGGGTGGTCCAGGTTGGGAGAGACAGTGATGTTGACCATCTGCTCTGACCAGTGCCTTTCCTGAACCTTAATGTAGGGGTTAGAGATACTTCTGTAGTGGGGAGGTGTTTTCCATCTAATGGTCTAAATTTAGGGTTAGAAAGAAGTGGTTATTTTAAAATTACACTCATTCACCTCTTGGAAGAGGGGTAGGAGCTTGAACTTACAGGAGTCCCACGACTTCCACTTTGGGGGTTCTAGGAATCAATCTCAGGTTATCAGGCTTAGTGTGGCAAGTACTTTCTTTAACCCACTGAGCCTTCTCCTCAACCCAAAAAGTGATCCTTTTTAAGCAAGTCAAAAGACTGGTACCATGCTATAATGGCCCCATCCTTTCAAGATGAGAGCAAAAATGACTTTAGATTATGTTCTAGTCTACTAGATAACACACACACTGCCTCTAGATTTCAAGGGATAAATGTGACAGTTCATGTTTGTCTTATAAATGTCTCTGCCCATCTGTTTTAGTTTTGCCAAATGATCTGAACTGAAGCAATCTTTTTAAATGAATGTGGTACACTCAATGTTTTTGAAAGCATCGTAACCATTTAGATCCCATGTCATCATTAGCGCACTGTGGCTCTTCTCATAGAATTAATGCATGGGGCTTCCATTAAGTATCCTAAGAATCCACTCACAAATAGGGCAATCCATTGTCCTCTCCACTGAGTAACTCTTCAGATATAAGACTTGAAAATATTCTGAGACATTAGCAATCAGGAAGAAACACATTCATGTATCAGCTGGGGCCTACAAAGGGAAGGTCAAGGGTCAGTAGAATGAACAGACTATTGGGAAACACAGGTAGGGATCTGAAAGGCTGACTTGGAGTACTCCAGAACCCCAAGGTTCTCAGCTCAGGCAATCTATGGAGGGGCTGGTGAGATGGCTTAGCAAGAGAAGGTGCTTGCTCTGTAAGTCTGAAAATGTATGTTTGGTTCCAGGAACTTGATAGTTCCAATTGGGTAGGCTTGGAATGCGGTCCTGAGATTGGGGCCTTCCAGCAAGCTCCAGGGACTATTCTGGATGGCACTCTTGCCTAGATAAGTGGATTTTCAAGAAAAGTTTGTACAACTGCCCACAGGTCCTGCTAGTTTTTTGTTTTGTTTTAGTTTTTCGAGACACGGTTTCTCTGTGTAGCCCTGGCTGTCCTGGAACTCACTCTGTAGACCAGGCTGGCCTCAAACTCACAGAGCTCTGCCTGTCCCTGCCTCCTGAGTGCTGGCATTAAAGGCGTGCGCCACCAGAGCCTGGCTTTGCTAGATTTTTTACTAACAGGTTTTGGGTCAAAGATAAGATTGGGGGGTCAAAGAGAGAAGTTGAATCAATTACTTACCCACAGTATAATACAATCAGAAATGTAACAGCTTTGTTTTCAAAATTCAGATTTTTTTCTATACTAAAATTTACAGAATGAGGAAATTGTCTGACAAGAAGGAGGACTTTGGATTGGAGAGATGGCTCAGCGGGTAAGAGCACTGACTGCTCTCCCGAAGGTCCTGAGTTCAAATCACAGCACCCACATGGTAGCTCACGACCATCTGTAAAGAGATCTGACAACCTCATCTGGTGGCTGAAGACAGTTACAGTGTACTTACATATAATAATAAATACATCTTTAAAAAATTAAAAGTCGGGGGACTTTAAACTTCAAAGGTTCACCGTTTCCTGTCTAGCTTCATCTTTGTAGCTCCTGCCTTAGTTTTAGCCCTGCCCCGTATCTATCCCTTTTCTCATCAGACTGGACCAACTGTAGAGCTAATTTTTTTTACAAGTCCTTGGGGCTTGCTTTGTAGTGGAGAGTACCCCTCAGACTTCCCTCAGAGCCTGACTCTACAGAATGAGAGAGAGTTAGCAATGTTCTTTACCGCCGTACTTCACTTGAGACATAAAGTAGTTGTGGATCCTTTATTTTCTTGGGGAACCTGCTAAATCCACTTCTCTTTTAGACCAGTCTTACTCTGCCGAAAGCCCCTAGAGGTCAGAGAATTTGAGAATAAATTCAGAGACAGTCTCTGTCGTGGCTAAGATAGGACATTGGGAGGAAACACAGTTTGAAGGGTGTCAATAATGCTACACTAACAAGGAGATACAAATTAAAACCCAGCATTCCCATGGTGACTCACAGTGACTCCATAAAGCAATTTGATGCCTAAGGCAGAATGTTCTTTCTGTTCTCTTCCATCTTTTTTAAAGTGGGGGTGGAATGAGTGAGGGGAAGTCAATTTAATGTTTTACATTAAGGTGAATTAATTCAAAATTGCTTTTCCTTGTTTTCGAAGTTTGGTTTAACAAATGCGTAAGCGCATGTTTACTTGGTAGAAATTCTGCCACTCTTACCTGGACACACAAGTACCCTGGAGTCTTCTGGATTTCTTTTATGGGTTTTTCTCTGAAGGTCTGTGTTCTGCCCACCCTGATGGGCAGACTTTTGGGGTGTGACCTCCTCTACTGTTTAGGGGTTTTCTCACTTTGGTCTTGGAAGGACAGACAAGTGATAAGTCGTGAACTATACCTGCTGCCTGCCTTAGACTTTCACTGCCTGTCAGAATCATGGCTTTGTTTATTCCTTTAGCTCGGCAGATTGATGCAGGAGCTAGGACTCTCTAAGAGTAAGGGAAGAGTAGTGGTGAGAACTGCAAGTTGCTCATGTGTTGCAGTAAGTGTAGTGGGTTCAGGTTAAAAGGAAGATTAAGAGTTAAAATAGTGGAGTATGGAGCCCTGAGGAAGAGGAGGAAGAGGGCCTGTAGTTGGGTACGAGGTAACCAAACAGACTGGGTAGAAAATACAAGCTGGCTGTTCCCTGATCAGTGCCCTTGAGGAAATCTGTTAGGCACCATTGCATTTTACATATTCTTGCTTCTAATACAGCTAACTGTAATCGACTAAATTGTTAGAAAGGATGGTTTCCAAGAAGAGGTCTGCACCACTCACTTTAGGAAAAAGACTCAAACCATCCCTTGGACAAATAATGGATTAAGAACAAATGCAACTCCTTCTCCACAGCTGTCAAAGAAAGCTTAATATAGTTGACAGGACTTGAGATTGAGGTATCTGCAAGGTCTGAGGCAGCAATAGTAGCCAGTGACTGACAAAGTAGACAGTCAAGGTCATGAGCTGTTATGAGAGGGCTATATGGGTCAGTGTATATTTAGACAACATGGTGCTGATATGAACATCCTGTATGAGTTAGTTATACTGATACTGAGTATCCAGGAGTCTAGGAATCAGCACAAAATGTCTGTTGCCAGATGTTTGAGAGGCCCCAAAAGTAAAAGTGATATGACCTGTCATATAACTACTTTTGGCAGCATGGGATTTTTGTGACTCTGTATGATTATGGCCTTGAGGTCAACGGCTTTCAGCCTGACTGTGAATGTCTTGCTGTAGGTCTGTGGACCTACCTCTATGAGGCCTGTGTTCCAGTCTGTGTGTTGTTGCACCCACCTGTTTGTGGCCCACGTATACCAGGGAGGTTCTGGGTACCTGCCACAAGCTGCCTATATAGCAGCCTTGGTATGGAGTGAGTAAAGTCTAAAACTTGTCAAATTCTCTTCAATCTTCTGTAACCCTCCTCTTTTCTGGGTAACAGAGCTTGGACCTCATAACAGCTAACAGTGATGAATGGTTAGAACAGGGCTTCAAGCAAACAGAGAGGGTAATGAGAGAACAGCGTGTCACCCCTGAACTACCTACCCAAGCCATCCATGACTTAAGTGTTGAAGAAGCATTGATTCCTATGGTTAAACAATTTTCAAGTATATGAATGATATGTTGAAACTCTCTCTAATTCCAGGTTGTTGTCTGTTCGGCTATTGTTGTCCCCTCAGCCTGGAGCCACTGTTTCTTGCTCAACCTTCCAGCATTTATTCATTTGTTTAGATGTGAATAAGCAGAAGGTCTTAGTTCCTGAAATAAAAAAAAAAGAATTCTGAAACTTTTTTATTTTCACTTGTTTCCCTGACAATCAATTTGTTTTTGATAAAATTCGTTATTTTTTAAAGTTTTGTTTCGAACTTTAGCTCATTCAGCATAAAATTTCTTGAAATGAAATATAATGATTCTGGCTATCCTTTATTATGATTATTTAGTTCATTTACTCTGCAAAGAGCTGTTGATGTTTGACTGAAGCAGACACAGGAGAAAGGATGTTCTGCTAAAGCAAGCCCGTACACGTGATGAAGGATTCTTCGCTAACGACACACATGTATTGGTCCACTCTACATTGCAGTTGAGCTGCATTTATTGGGACTCCATAGACAGAAACACACCAAAACACTTGTGGGGGTGTGCTGTGGCTCTTGCCCCTTCCTTGGACTCGGACTGATTGGCAGAATGTTGTCAACTGTGACAGATGCACATGCTGAGGCAAGACCTGTGCTGAAGCAAGACACGTGGAGGACACATGATGTTTGGAGGGTATAAATGGGACTCAAGGGACAGTGATGGGAGCTTGCTTGGCTTGGCTTGCTTACAGAGCTAGCTGTATAATGCTTGCTGGTTTCTAGTCTTCCCTGATCTTCACTGTGCTGAAGCTTCTCTTGGTGTTCCTGTTGACCCTGGTTCCTCCTGCTGACTCGTGTGGAGGAGGAGGAGGAGGCCTGCTGTCTCTATTAGGTAGTGCTATCGCTGCTAATTTGTGTTTGCTATCCCAACTCTACTGAACTGGACTGCTGGCGAATCTATGAAATGTTTGCAAGTGGATCGAGCCTCGGTGGTTGACCTATGAACTGAACTGCCAATTTCCAGACAACACAGACGGGAGTTGCTCCGAAGAACCTTTCTAAACCTGTCCACTTCCCTGTATCCTTTCTTTTCCACTACCTCTGGTGACTGGTGGGTTACAAGAGAGGTTAAAGCATTTAAGAACCATCATTAAAAACAGACGTTAAAAAAATTAAAGTTACACACGCATGTTTATGCTTTCAAGCCAAGCGTACAGAAAACAGCTCCTCTGTTGTCAGTTCAAAATTTTCTGGAAAGGGCTGTCCTAGTGTATATTCCCTAAGGAGCGGGAGGTTGGGATTCTGCACTCAGTAGCCCTTCCAGAAATGTGCTGAAGTGGTTGAGGGGCAGCTTTTTGAGGGTGTTGCTACCAAATGAAGGTAGGAAGGGATGTGGTACAAGCGGCAAACGTGCAAGTAAAGAACATGTGAGCAGGAGCATGAAGGCAGCTGACTGCAGGTCGCCGAGGTTCCCCAGGAAGCAGACACTACCAGGAGGCATCCGTGGAACTAAGAACTTCCTCGCTGTCATGTGCCACACCTGAGCTGTGGGACTAAATGACTCCATGAAGCTGTACCTCAGGCATCTTGCTTTTCTCCGCCTGATTCTGGTCCTGTGTTGAGGGAAGGGCTCATGAGAGTTGTTAGTAGAGGCTAGACTGCAGGAGTCTAAACCGTGAGTACATATCTGAGGAAGTGTAGGCTATGCATAGTAAAGCCTGGTGGGAAAGAGTGACGGAAGGAAGAGCTTTGAAGGCAGCTAGCGTGGTTAACTTCATTATGTATGTGTTTGTTCATGTTTATTTTGAAACAAGATATGTAGTCTGTGGTCTCAAACTTGCTGAGGCTGACCTTGAACTTCTGACCTACTTACCTCCACCTCCTAGGTACTAAGGTGTGTGCTACCTCCTCCTTTAAATTAATATATATGGCTGACTCAAAAAAAGCCAGTCCTTTATCTATTTACTTTATTGCAAAGGATTGAAGGATGCTTGGCTTTCTTCCAACAAAAATAATTTTCTTCTAGCCTTATAGTGATGTCTGAATTGCTATTATTAGTGATTGGGAGTATTGAATTAAAGGATTATCTCCTCTGCAGTTAGTCAAGCCTATCCCAGTGCCCCATCTGTAGGTAATTCATTAAGCTTTCAGCCTTTATTTGTACGCTGGTGTGAATTGGATTTTCTGTGGTTTTTTGTTTTTGTTTTTTTTTTCTTGACAACTGCTAATTGTATTAAAGGGAAGATGAAGAATACTGGCATTTGAGAGTTTGGGGTAGAATATACAAGGGGGCACTGTGGAGAACATGTCCACCCCAGGTCTAGCTTTCCATGGACTCCCCCTTCTTCCACAAGACAGTCTCTCTGTTGTGGAGGTAGTATCTGTGAGAGAGTGTCAGTGTGTCACCAGGGATAGCCTTGGACTCCAATATGCCCTGCCTCTGCCTCCCAGTGGTGAGATTATAAAGCACCCTGACCTCTGAATCCTTCCTTCCTTCCTTCCTCCCTCCCTCCCTTCCTTCCTTCCCTCCTTCCTTTTTTTAATAAAAGAATTTTTAAATTTATTTTTCTGAGACAGGGTTTCTCTGTGCAGCCCTCGCTGTCCTGGAACTCACTCTGCAGACCAGGTTGGCTGGTCTCCGAATCATTTTTAAAAACAGGTTTTCAGAAGAACCCTGTTAAAACTTTCTTGGAAAATACATTGTCTCTGGTAATAGAAAAGGATAATGGACGTCGAGTCAGAGAGCCTGTTCCCATCCCTCACTGTTTATTCCAAGGCAAAATAACCTTGAAGTAAATGCTTAGGTTTTAAGATCCCTCACCTGCACCAGCCTCTTCCAGGGCCCTGCAAGCAATTCCTGGTAATGTGTTCACAGGATCATGCAGTTTTTGAAAATTTGAAAAAAAAAAAAAGAAAGAAAGAAAGAAAAAAGAAAAAAAGAAAAAAAATGTGATTTGCTACAGTAGACAATCGTCCCTTTCTACTCTCCCTCCATTTCCTCTTTTGCTGGGTGATGCTGTAATCCCCGTGGTTCCTGGAGGGAAGGAGGAGATAACTTGGTTTCATGGCGGACATTTTTTATGGTTCCCTGTGGCTTCTGAGTAAAGCTGCTAGCTGCTGCAGTGCAGAATGTCTCGCAGGAGTATGCCCAATGCCCACGAGCGAATCTATGCCATGATAGGAACACATGAGGTCTCTGATCCCAAACTTACTGCTGAGCATTGTCCCAGCAAAGATGCTTTCAGATGGGTCACAGTGCAAGGGGATGAGAGGAAGCTGCCTGAAATCCAACTGCTCAACTATGAAAGAAATTCATAGTTGAGGCTTTCGAAAAATGTTATGTCAATCTAAAAGATAATATATGAATTTAGCTTTATGAACTTAGCAACACTAAGCTAAGATGATGATAAGATATTTCTAAACTGCCAATAAAAACCATCTAAGTCAATTCACCTTGAAAATCAAATTGCCCCTCTGATGTTTACTATAAAAATGTTACCAAATAAAGAAATCATCAGGGAGCAGAAGGAAAAAGCAGGGCGAAATTATCCCAGAGGTGTGGAGGGCAGTTGTAAATGATTTTGTTACTTGTCTGGCTTTCGTACTTTATTTGCTAGACCAAAAACCTTGAAATTCTTGTGTGTGTGTGTGTGTGTGTGTGTGTGTGTGTGTGTGTGTGTCTTTGTTTTATTTCTTCATGCAAATGTAATATACAATATGTAGCCTATTATATCTATCATATTTTGAAGGCTTATGCATGTCGTAGCATACATTGCAGTTTCGTTTGTAACTTTTATTTTTATTTATGTGTATGTGTCCTTGACTGAAGGAACCTGTGGAAACCTGAAGAGTGTCAGAACCCCTGGAGCAGCAGGTATCGATGTTGAGAGTTCCCTAAGTGGCTGCTGGGAAGTCAACTCTGGCCCTCTCTAGGAGCAGCAAGAGCTCTTAAGCACTGGGCCACTTCCCTGGCTCCTGTTTCATTCTTTTATAGATGTATACTATTTCATGATATGGCTTCACTGCAGTTTATTTAGCTAGTTCATCAGCTGAGGAGCATTTGGGTTGTTTTCAGTTTGTGGTTATTCTGAAGAGTGGGCTTTTCATACACATTTCCTTTTAAATTGTGGATTCTTTTTTCTTATGCAACTTTGTACTCATAATTTAGAATGGTGTGTGTGTGTATGTGTGTGTGTGTATGTGTGTGTGTTGTGTTTGTGTTGTGTGTATGTATGTGTGTGTTGTGTGTGTGTGTGTGTGTGTGTTGCTACAGACTGAACTCAGGGCTTTGGACATGCTAGTCAAGCACTCTACCACTGAGCCATACCTTGAACACTGTATATTTTTACCTATAAAGTTTGCTGATGTGACATTGACCAGGACCTCCTGAAGAGTTCCATGAAAAAGGTAAGTGGCTCCAGGCAGAAAGAAAGATTCAGGAGCACATCCAGAGTCACCACTGAGAGGCCAAGATAGCGGACTCTTCTTCCTGGGGTGGTAAACCGGAGCCCTTTGGATGCTACTGGGCAGTGTCAGCTTGCCTGGGGTGTGGCTCTGCAGCAGGGCAGGCGCTAACCTTGAGCTCCGTGAGTTCAACAACGTTACAGTATGCACAAAATTCAGCAACATTTCAATTATGTAGATAATGACTATTAAAAACAACTTTTAAAGCCAGTTGTGGTGGTGTCACATTATATGTCAGTAATCCAAAAACTTGGGAGAACCAGACAGGATATCACAATTTCTGAGTCAGCCTGAATTATACAGCAAGGTTTTGTCAAAACAAAAGTAAACCCCATTTTGAAAAGTATTATGGGGGCTGGAGAGATGGCTCAGTGGTTAAAAGCACTGACTGCTCTTCCAGAGGTTCTGAGTTCAATTCCCAGCAACCACATGGTGGCTCACAACTATCTGTAATGGGGTCTGGTGCCCTCTTCTGGTATGTTTGGAGACAGGTACAGTGTACTCATATACATAACACAAATAAAATCCCAGGCATTAGACACTGTAACATTTTAAAGAAAAGTATTATATTTTTAGTTATCTGGTCACTAGGCTGTGTGTGGGGGCTCAGAGGACAGCTGAGAGGAGTTGGTTCTGTCCTACTGTGTAACTTGGGTCCTGAGTGTGGAACCCGGGTCTTCAGGTGTGGCAACAACTGCTTTAGCCCACTGAACCATCTTGTTGACCCTAACTCCATATTTTAAATGGGAACTTAGGGCCTTAGAGATGGCTCAGTGATTAGTGGTGTTTGTCATGTGACCTGAATTCCATGCCCCAAATCCACATGAAGGTAGAGAGAATTGACTTTACAAAGTCATCCGCTGACATGTGTACCATGTGCTCCATACTGACTCAGACTCATCTCTCTCTCTCTCTCTCTCTCTCTCTCTCACACACACACACATACACACACACACACATTCACACGAAAAAATTTTAAAATTTAAAAGGGAAATTATATAGCTTTTCTTTTCTTTAACATTTAACCAGGAAAAGTGAGGCAGAGACTCATTCTCTCAACATCCATTATGTGAAGAGCCACGAGAGGTGCTTTGCACACCGCTCACAGTATTCCTGAATATCATTAGCCCTATTTTATGGAAGTAAAACCCAAAATCTATGAGAGTCCAATGACTTGTCCAGTTTCATAATGATTAGGAATTTTCAGACCAGGTTTGTTGAATCTGCTTTGTCAGTTCCAAAGCCATAGCTACTATAGACTGCTTAAACATAGTTTTCTTCTTTTGTTGATGCATTTTCCAAAGTACATCTCATATAGCCACAGTTAAGATAATCTTAGAAACAAATGTTCTAGTATACATGCTGTCTATTTAGCTGAAAAAATACAAATTATCACAGATCTGTAGAAAGCCAGGGGTATACCCATTATAATAAAATATGCTTTAAATGGCCCTTAATTTAGACAATTATTAGTATTCTTAACTTCTGAAAAGGTTTGACATGAAAATAAACCAGTTTATCCCTACCCAGACTGTTCATGGATCAAATTATGTGTGTCACCTGACCATTGGGTGTCTGATTTCATTATAACAAAATTCAAGTCTAGGGCCTGGAGGAATGGCTCAGCAGTTAAGAGCACTCCCTGCTCTTGCAGAAGACCTGGATTCAGTTCCCAGCACCCACATGGTGGTTCCAAAACACTCTTAACTCCAGTTCCAGGGGATCCAATGCCTCTCTTTAACCTCTGTGGGCACAGACGCACAGATAGTACACATATATACATGCAGACAAAACACTCACACACATCAAGTAAATAAATCTAAAAAAGAGAAAAAAGAAAACTGAAGTCTAATCTGTTCATTGAAAACAAACATTAAATCAGTATTTTTAGGCTGTAAACAGACAGATTCAGGCTGAAATCACTTCCCAGGAGATTGACAGCCTTATATATTTTTTATCAGAATCTGAAATTATACAGTTCACTGGTTTCTTGTCATTAAAATTTAAAGTTGAGCTGAGTTTTTTACCAGGTAGATTTTCATGAGGATTTCATGTTCTAAGTAAGATTTCCATGAAAACTGTTTGTATTCTATCTTAAATTGGCTTAAGCATTGGAGTGGGATACCAGTCTCTATCTTGAGAACGGGTGCTTAGCCTGTGTCCCTGTTTATGTGTATGTATTACTTTTCAATTTGTGGGTCAAGCCTGGAGGAGGAGGATAAAAGAGGCAGGTAGAGAAGGGGGGAGAGGAAAGAGAGAGCGTGGCCTTCTGCTATAACAGAAATAGGAACAGCCTGGGGAATCAATCCATACTAGAACTTTTCTTTTCATGGTACCGGGAGGCTGGGACATCCAAGATCAAAGCCAAGCAGATTCCATGTCTTGCTGCCTGTCTCACACTGTAAAGTGGTATCTTACTGGTATCTCCCCAAGGGAGGAGAGGAGAGCTCCTCTCAATGTTCTTGTGTTCTCTCTCTCTCTCTCTCACAACTGTACAGCAGTTGACAGTAAAATGTCTTGATGAAGTAATTCTTTTCATCATTTGAATAAAGGTCCTGTGTGGGTCCTGCTGAGAGGCCAAAGAGAAATCTGTTCCAGGGAGAATTTCATAACAAGTAATAAATAATGGGGAAGCCATAGGCCAGCCAAGTGGAGAGCTGACCCAGTCCACATTGCCATAAGCGTTGTCAGAGCTTGGGGTGGGGGAGTGAGCTATCTGCAAGCCTTTCTCCCACTCCTTACCTCTCTCCATCTCTGCCAGGTGGTTAAAGGTATAGTGTATAGGACAGAGGACCAGTGTTGTACTGGTCTTCATCTTTGGACAGCACCAGACTGTCCTTACAGACTCAGGCCTCCAGGCTTAGGCTGACAAACGAATAAAAATCCAGGAAAATAAGGCATGCATCTCATTTTCATGAGTCTCTCTTTTCTACACCCCAAAGACAGTTGTTTTTTGTCTTTTGAATTCAGAAAATTCCCCAAACTTCCCATTGATAATTCATGCAGGAACAGTTCCAGAAGGTTAGAGTCTGTCGAGGTGAGAACAGGGCAAAAGGCTGGAAGTCATAGAAGTCATAGCGCTGGAGCAGAAGCTGAGAGCTTGCTCTGATCACAGGCACGGGCAGAGAGAGAGCTCTCTGGAGCTCCTTAACAAAGGCAGGGAGCACCCATTTACTTAAGCACTCTCTAAAGGTCTCACCCATCACTTCAATTGCACTGGGGTTTAATCTCAACGTGAAGGGATATTCAAAGCAAAGCGTTGTCAGATAGCGGATCCTATCGTCCTATTATAGATAAAAATATCAGAATATTTCTATTTTTAGAGAGTATAATGGGTAAGAAATTTTGAGACTCAAGTCTTACTGTTTGGGAAAATGTGTTGTGCGTGAAGACCATTTTCATGTTATGAACCCTAAACCACAAAATTCCAAAACAAAACATCCCCCACCATGTACTTGGAAGGAGGGACCACTCAAAATCATCCCAGAGATCTGAAAAGTATAGCCCGACATCCATATCTGGAGGACTGAGATGAACCTGGGGTCCTGCTAGTATCAGTCATCTTTGCTTGTTCAAATGCATTCCTATGGCTGTATACAACGGAGTGGTTTCAAGGAAGATATAGTAATTCGCACAGTATTTTAAAAAATATTTATTGAGCAGCTATTGCTCAGGATAGATGCGGGAAGAACAAAGAGAAATAAGATTCAAGCCTTGCCCTTTAGGAGCTTACATTTTCCTCTGAAAGGGGAAAGGAATCAAACTCAAAGAAAAGAATGCTTAAAAACATGGTAAGTACCAAGGGAGAAGCCCAGACTGACTCAAAAGATTTGGAGGAGGTAGTGTGAGCCTGATTAGGTTGATAGATTAATAGTCCAGGTATGGGGTGGCAACCCCGCAGACAAACCTACCTAACCGGAGGGGACTGAGTGCTGAGGTAAGGGGTCTTTCAACTACTTGTGACCGTTCTGGAACCTCGTTCACAACCCTTTGTCTTAGGAGGTGGTGGGGTACGGAAAACAAAACCAGATGGTTGTCTTAAGGTAGAGTCCGACTAAAATGTCTGGGGATATTAAGTATGGCAGGATCAAGCCTGAGGAAGTAGCTGTCTCCTAAAGAAGAATGTGTGTCCCGGTGGCCTGCCAGGCCTAAGCTCCTGCACTGTGGCTGATGGCACCCGCTTCCTCTCCCTGTCCGGTTACCTGAGTCCAGAACTATGGCGCCAGCTTCGTGAGGCCAGAGGCCCAGGCCCGACCCGCCTAGCTCAGGCCGTCCTCCCCGCAGCTTCGGGTGCGGCCCAGACTTGCGGGAAGGTCTCGCGTCCGCGCCCCGGGAGCGCAGCGCCGTCCGGGGCACTGAGGAGGGCGCGCGCCTGCGCACGCTGTGGTGGACCTTCGAGCCTCTGTCCTCACCTCGGTTTTGTTTAACCCGGCCCCAGGTTTGGGGAAGGTCCTGTCCCCGAGCTCGCGGAGCATGGCAGGAGCCGCTCAAGGCCACCATCGGGTGAGCTCCCCTGGGCGCCGGGCGCTAAAGGTGGGCGCGCGGAGTGGGGTCTCCGCACAGACCTGCAGGCCGAGCCTGGAGGAAGGACCGGAACGCCCCTTCGCGGAGACCCACGCTCCCGCGGCCGAGACGCCGCAGGCCTGCAGGGGGCCTCACGGCCGCGCGCCGAGCTCCGGGGGACGCGCCCGGACCCGCTCGCGGACAATGACCCGGGCTCCCCTCGCCGCCGCCCCCTCGCAGCCCGCGGGCAAACCCATTAGCCATTCAGGCCGACAAAGCCCCGAGGCCCGGCGCTTTGTCCCGCGGGGCCCTGGGCCGCTGTCATTAGCCCTGATTACGCTGAGCCGCCTGACAGCCCCGCCGGCCGCCCCGCGGACCCCGGTTCCCCGCCGCCCGCCTCACAATGGAAGCGGAAATCGGCCGCGCTGGGGTCCTGGCTGAATAGAGCAAGAAGCTGCGACTCCCCTCCGCCCGCCCCATTCACGGGCTCTTCGGATACAATATTTTTTTTTTCCTTTTTGTGAAAATTGGAGAGAGAGAACGAGGTCAAGGAAGACTTTGCTGGAGCTCTTTGCCTGTCATTTGTTTAATGTAAACAAAGAGCAAGCCCTTCCCTACCCCCAGCCTGGGCTCCCCTCCCCTCTTCCCTCTGGATTTTTATAAACAAACTGGTGTGTGTGTGTGGGGGGGGGAATCACTGGGGTGGCGGCAGAATAGGTGGTTACAGTGGAGGCGAGAGGAGCCCGAACATTTGGAGAGCTTTTTGGGTAGTTGAAAATGGTGAGACGCCAAAGAAGAGCCAAGTTGAGGCCGAGGTAAAATCCCGGCTTTGGTCTGGTTTGTTGAAGTGTAAAAAGGCTTCTTTCGTCTATGCTGGGCTAATTGCTTTTGAGGAAATTGTGACAGGAGAATCAGCAGAAAGAAAACCTGCTCTGTGGACAGTTCCCTCGATTCAGAATTTTTAGTGGAGCCTTCCTACTGCCTGGAATTTAACGCAGTCTAGGCCAGGATAAAATTGATAAAAACTTTAAATCTTTATAATACATGTTTATGGGCTGATCCAGGTGATTAAATAAATTGCTGTTTGACAATCTGGGCTAATTTCCAACCTGGGATCATTCCAAGAAGTAATCACAAAGCAATTAAGTGTCACCAGATTTCAGGTGAATATACAAAAACATCCTTCAAACAATGTTAGTGCCCCAAGATTTCAACATGAAATCAGATGAATGCATCTGCATGCTATTGGAGCATTACAACTACTTTAAATGTAATTCTTGGGCAGCTTGTTAATTTAGGTAAATAGTATATCTCTTTTAAAAGCCTTTACCAGTGCAGACAGGGAAACTGCCTTCACTGTTTGGCCTTCTGGTTTTCTGTAAGTATCATTAAACACTGTTTTATACAGAGAAAACAGTTCCTGCAGCTTTACTCTATTTCTGGAGAGAGTGGATGTTTCCTTCTGTTTCAGACATTTGAAACTGGCAAATAGGTTAGGATTTTTAGACTCTCAAATTCTGGTACATAATTTTACTAATTAGTTCTATCCTTCTTTTCTGGTTGACTTGGGATCACAAAAATAAGAAATAAATTTTGCCAATAAACATGTCCAATTTCTGGTTCGGATCATCCATAGCTGCAGTGAGGACCAGATGGAGCTGGATTATAAGATGGAGAGCCCTGCATTTTCCACTGAAGTGCAATCCTGCTAGGCTGATTCTAGACTAGGGTGAGGCAAAAGAACCTCGAGCGCGATACCGTGTTGCTTTCCGAAACACTCTGTTTAAAAACAACAAAACAAAACCTCACTGTGTAGCCATGGCTGGTCTGGAACTCACCTTGTAGACCAGGCTGGCCCCAAATCTCCAGAGGTCTGCCAGTTAGAGTCATCATCACCAACCAAGGTACAAAATTCAGGAGATACTCAGTTTCAGGTCGCTAGGACATGTCACTCACATGACCAGGAAAGTGAACAATTGCTTGCACTCCTGGTGCCTTTTATTTCCCGTCTAGAGCTCCAGAGTGCTCTGTGGCACCCAAAGAACTACCAGGGACTTTAGGAATCAAAAGAGGTAGATTTACCATGGAAATCTTTCTTGGACCACTGAAGGGCATTTATTTGATTTGGGAATTACCTGTTTGATCACAAAAGCTTCCTAAACCTGTCCATCTTTTGCTATGAGAGTTTCAATTTGCAAGAATATTCTAGATAAGGAACATTTGGACACAGTGATGACAATTTTAAAGCCCACAGTAGCCAACTCTGCTTAAGTGACATACAAACAAATATGCACGCATGCATATATACATACAAACACACACTCGTACACACATACAAAGTACATACATACATGCATGTATACATACGTCAGCCCTTTCTCACGTCCTGGGTTTCCAATAGCCACTTGACCACCTATTGTCTTCAATAACTTCAGTTTTCATTTTTTTGGTACTTTAACATTTTTTGCCTTCAGAAATGTTAGCAGGTGTTTGACCCAAGGAGCACCTTCTAGGAACAGAGAGGTGAATTAAAAGCACTCTAACTGGCTGAGAATTAAAGATCAATGTCAAATTTTGTAATGTGCAATCTATTTCACCAGGAAAAACAAAATCTTAGATAATGTGGATATTATTTACTTTCTTAGTGCAAAAGTGGTAGAGTGTGTGTATGCATGTGGTATATACATGTGTATGTACAAAGAACAATTACATGCTAAGAATATTTTATATTTTAACTAAGGCTTTTCCCAAGGCAACAAACTTCCTGATGAATTGTTTGCATGTTAAATGTAGAGCATTGATTTAGAAAATGCCTGTCATTTCTCTGTAGCTTTCTTTCTGGTCAATATATAACCTGTATACTATCTCCTATCATAGTATTCCTCTTGGTGAAAATAATTTACTTGACTAAAACCCACTTCTGAAGCAGGAAGATGCTATTCTAGTTAATGACAACCTCTCATATCTTTTAAATGGTCTTAATAAAAACGACATGTACTTAGTAAAACTTCTACATGCTCTATACCCTTACCTTGGATGATCATGAGTGCCCACTGCTTCTGAGTGGGAGAGGGCTTTGAACAAAATGAAAACACTTTTTAATCATAAAGTTCTCATGTGTTTGCATTTTTGTAAAATAGGATTCATTACCTGAGTCTAGAATTTGTCTTCTCAAATTGTTTTTTTATAAAATCATTAACACTGAATAAAAATGATTAGGTGGACAAGCCGTGATAACCTGTGTGACAAATGTAAAGCACCACCTTAGCCGGCAGGTTCAGGTTCCAAATTCTGGGTTTACTATGTCAATGTGCATATGTTTGTGTATACATATGCCTACATTTTTACACAGTCTGATGTGGCAGGTGGTTAGCGGTTTGTCCGTGGTTGCTTAAAATAGGTATACTGAGATATCAAAGGATATAGAGAAGTCGGCGAGACTATTTGAATAAGATTCCATCCTGCATGCCCGGCAAAGTGAATAAGAGTGATTTAAAAAATCTGAGATAGCAGCTCCCTTAATTAAGAAAGGTTGTCCACCAAGTTGTTTTATTATTTGGCTTCTTCACACAGAACGCCTGAGCTTGCTCATTTAGAACAGCAAGTTCCCCAAGCTACAGAGAAACCTTATCATGGAAGTCTTTTAAATAAGTAAATAAACAGCATATATATGTTTTGTTTTTTTTAAAAAAAGAAACCTTCAAAGCAAAAGTTATACATATATATATAACAGCGTCCTTTCGACATGAAATACCCATAGGAGACTCAAGGGCAGGTGCTCAGCGTGCAGTTCTGTTCCAAAGGAGTCTTTGCAGCCAGATCCTTCAGGAAAAGCAAGGCGAAGAGAAGTGGTGTTGGGTCAGGCCTCACCGCACGCTCCAGAGTCGTGATGGAAACTCGCTACTAGAACCTTTAGGCCCGCGGGTCCCTGGCCACGGGGCTTCTGCCAGCGCTGTATTTGCTGGTCCTGTCCTCTCTTTTATTTTGTGTATCTCGTTTTTACACTGGATTCTAAGTGTGTTGAGTGGGCAGCTCAGATGTCGCACTCGCTGTCGCTGGACGTGATGGAGATGGCCGAAGTAGCCGCCTTGCTCGACAGACTGGCAGCCGGGCTGGAGGCGACGCCCAACACCTCAGGCGTTCCCTCACCCTCCGAGCGTAGCACCCGCCCGGGGCCCTGCGACAGAACCTGCTGCTGGAGTCTGGAGGGTTGGGGAGGAAGGGACACTGGTCACAGCAAGAAATCAAGCCGCCACATTGTCCCCCTTTTCTCTACCCCCAGCTACTTGTCAAGACTCTCTTCCTCAGGCCTTGACAAGGTGGGAAAGGTGGAACCACCGATGCGCGGAAGCTCCTTCGCGGAATCCTGCACTTGGCCCCCTCTCTCTGTCTGTCTCTCTCTTTCCCGGCTCATTATGAATTCCTCCTTACCCTCCCCCAAATCTTTCTCATTTGTCACCCACCGTTGGGGGATTTACTGGAGGATTGTCAGGAATCCTCCAGCGCAAAGCCGGACAGATAAGGCTTCAGGACATGGGGTTCCTTTCCTAATAGTACATCTCTCCATAGCTCACGCCCGAGGCTGGAGGTTGCTTGAAGAGTGGGCCTGAGTTGCAAGATCCACGGGTCGGAGAATAAAAAGCATAGGCCGACTAGCTTGCTGGGCTGAGACAGGATAGTTGTTGTGTCATGGGGAAACATGTCTTTCTTCCTCTTAGAATCTGAGACCCTCTGAAAACTGAAACCTTTTTCAGAGCACCAGAGAAGGATGCAGCCGGGATTTAAAAATAAAGCTAACTAGATAGGCTTCTCGTGATGAGAGCCTGGGTCCCTGCTAGTAAAAATTAGCTTTGGGCCTCTGGATTTCTGATTGATCCTGGGCTTTTAATCTTTCTCTCCCCCGCCTCCGCCCCCGTTTCCCTAACTACAGCGACACCTTAGTTTGGTGACCCACAGCAGCTGCTGCAGTGACCCCCAAAGCCCCAAGAACCAGGGGGGGATGGCGGGGAACTAGGAGCCTGCATAGGAATCTAGAACACAGTGGGCTCATAAACCCAAGACAGACTGCATTCCCAACTCCCTCTGAATCTGAGTCCCCGGACACCAGGTAAGAGCCAAGAATGCCTCCTCCCGCCCCATCCCGGTGTGCACTAAGCCTAGAGGCCTCCTGGTACTGACCTGTTTTTGGCTGCAGCTGCCCGGTCTCTTTGTCTGCGGTTTTTGAACCAGTTGCCCACCTGCGTGGGGGTCAGTCCTGTTGCCTGGGCGAGCTCTCGCTTTTTGCTGGGGTTGGGATAGGGGTCCTGAAGGTACCACTCTCGAAGCAGGTGCCGTGTGCGCTCCTTGAAGCAGTGAGTCTTCTGTTCGCCATCCCAAATGGTCCGCGGCAGCGGGAACTTCTTCCTTACCCGGTACTTGTCTACTGGCCCCAGGGGCCGTCCACGCAGCTTCTCTGCCTCCTGGTAATGCGCTTCGAGCCACAGTGCCTGCAGCTTGGCGTGCGATTCCTTAGTAAACTTATGATTTTCCAGGATATGGTAGAGCTCGCGGTAGTTGCCTCCGTGGAAGGCTACGATGGCTCTCGCTCGCAGCACCGACTCATTCTTGTTAAGGGCTTCACAGGCTGCCGGGGCTACGGGCAGCGACCACAGGAAGCGACCTAGGCGCTCCACATCGCCGCTCTCCTCTAGGGTCTCGCATACCCCGGCTACTTGCTGGGGGCTGAAATTCAAAATGGGAAGCTGGAACATCGAGGCTGCACGGGCGCCCCGGGCGGGACACGCAGCAGATGCCCGCGGGCCGAGCGGGGTGCGGCTGGGGGTTACAGAGTCGGGGGGAGCCTTCCCGCCTGGAAGAGCTGTGGGTTGGGTTCTGCTGCGCTTGCTCAGCTAGGACACGCCAGCAAGCTAGACCGTGCTGCTACTGGGGTGGGCGGATTGGAGACGCGGGCGCCATGGAGACCCCCTGTCAGTCACTAGGCAGCTCTGCCAATCAAGGCTGCGACTAGTGCGCCCCGGCCATTTCAGCACCTCCCCAGAATCGACAGCGCCTGCGGAAGCCTGTTCAGTGTTTTACTGAACCTGAAGGATGAAAAAGAGGTAGGAGTGGCTGGAACACACACGAAATCCGCTGCGTCTCACCCTCTGGGCTCCCCCTGTTCAGCTCCTCCCTCTTGTTTTCCCACCAGAGAGGCAGGATGCTGCAGGAATTCACTTTGGGAGCGATGCTATGCTCGGGTCGAAAGGACTCCAGAGGACAAAAGAGGACTGGGAAAAACAAACCCTTCGAGAACTCGAAAGTTTAAACATAGGGAAGCGGCAACCCCCCGGGGAGCGCACGTACCAAAGGGACAGGGAGAGAAGTGGATCTTCTCATTTTTTTATCCCAGGCACCCATTCCTGTCTGTCTGCCGCTTACCACTTTCCAGCTGCCAAAACAGCTGCATAGGAAGCAAGCCTGGAACAGAAGGAACAGGACCAGAGATCTGTAGAAGAGGTCAGTTTGAACTCTAACTTCACTCCCTTCAAAGGTTCCTGAAACTATTTTAAATGGCGGCAAGTACACACACACTTGACAACTAAGTGCTAATCACGGAGTCTAACTCCAAGAAAGGCTAGCTGTAGGGGCTTCTGGCCCAAATAAAGTTATACTTCATAGTTCCCCCTCTCCAGTTCAGTGGACTTGAACAAATGGGCAGCAGCCACATCTAGAGTGAGAAGCCATTCTTAGGTCAAGACAGCAACTTAAAAGCCTACTTCAAAGATCTTTTTAAAACAGATTTGATTCTCTCATGGCAGACTGATTTTGCCTCTGCCTAGAACTTACAGCTCCTGGGGCGGGGACATAGAAACCATGGCTTTTTAGATTAGAGGTGCCACAAGATAAAGGGGAGGGGGCGTCCCACAATACGGTGGAGTTAAGGTGGCAAGGTAGGTCTGTCAGAGCCACAGGGCACTGACCCCTCCCGCAAAGAGCATGGAATTTTTTTTGTTTGTTTGTTTGGCACTCTGCCTTCTGGCCAATAGGTTGAATTGGCAACATTTATTGATTCCCAATTGACATCCACATCATACCGCTTTCTGGGGCTTCCGTCAAGGAAACCTCGATCTCATGTAGCTGTTGCTGTTGATGAGGCTTATTATTTGGTATAAAGGAAACACTGGGTACAGGTGTCCCCCTCCAAAAATCAGACGACAAGGTTCACCCCTGAATTGGACTGGGCCTAGCTGTCTTTTCTTTAGTATCAAGTACACATCGTATGCGGCTTGTACAGATTGAGTAAATCAGAAGGCAGATAGATAGCACAGATGGTTGGATGTGTCGGGTCAGATCACACCACGCCTGAGTGCAGGGTAAAGCTCGTTCTGACGGAAAACCCTGATATTATTTTCACAGATCTTCACAGTTCACTGGGGGGAAAAAGTAGGAGAGGGGAAGGGGCGGGAAAAAGCCCTGCAACCATTTCTATCATTTCTGTGAGACTGCCAGCCTCCTCAACAGAGTTGCTTTCTTCTGAAGAGCTCGTTTTCTTGCAGTGCTACAGGGTAGGGGTAAAATAAGGACGATGGGGTAGGGAGAAGACACAAACCTCCTCTGCCTGGGAGCGGCTTCTAAATTAACCCCAGGGACACATTTTAGTGAGAAACGTGGCATACAGGGGTCCTGGCCCTTTTGATGGAGGGGGGAGAGAGAATCTGTCGCAGAAAAAGGCCCAGGGCCTTGAGGACAAAGCGGGGATCAAGAAGGACTTCAGGAAACCACAGTTACCCCCTCTGGTCGTGGAAGAGAAAACGCACCCTAGCTAAGGTTTGCGGGCCTTCTTCTCTTTTCGCACGTGGCGGAATAGCTTCACCTCCATCCTGCATTCTTGGCAACCAGGCTGAGATTCCATCCGACCTACAAGTAGCCCCCAGGCCCACCCGCAGGTCACCGTGTCTCCCCCAGCACCTTTGCAAGCGCACAAAATTTAAAAGCTGCAGGTTGCTGGGCAGGGGAGGCGCGGACTGAGTTTTTCCCTTAACCTTTGGGAGCGAGTCGTTTTAATTTCCGAATCAAGACGCCCCATCCGGGAAATGGTAATATTTATCCTATTGCCCACTTCTTGAACAGCTGCTCTATACGTATGAGATAAGAGGACACTTTGGCCTTTGCGTGTTTGAAGTCCCAGCGGGAAGCTGGGAAGACACCCAAAAGGTGCAGGCAGAGCTTGGCGGGTTACCCCGTGTGAGGGCCCTGAAGGAAAGGCTCTGGGGCCGCGGATCAGATCCTCAGCCCTCCTTAGGGGCTTAATTTAAATTTAGTAACTCAAAAGAAATAAACGGGCCAAAGTCACCTTGGAATCTCCTGTTTGTTCACTGGATTCCCTTGGAGAAAAACTGGAAGACAAGGGGGCCAGTCCCATCCCGGAGAAAGAGGGACGCTTGGGGGTTGGGGGTGGGCTTCTTAGAAATGACTTGGCTGTGCAAAAAAAATAAAATAAAATAAAATAAAATAAAATAAATTCTCGGCAGCCCTCACCCTACCTGATCTGCCAGCACTCAGCCTGCGCTTGCCAGGCAGAAAGCTACACCTTCCGGTTGACTTTTCTTAATTTTAAGAAAAGAAAGGTGGTTTTTTTTTCTTAAAAAGGGACGTTGTGACAGTTCTCTTGTGACGCCCCCTTCACTTTCCATTCGTTATTTTGTTTAAATTTTTCAGCAAGCCTGTTGGGTTGCCTTCTACCCCACGCTTTACAGGGAGACCCACAAACGTTCAGTTCAGTTCGGGCCAAGAATCTAGAGATGCTGATTTTGCTGTCAGTTTTAGTTTGAGTACGGGATGTCCAGGAAAATGTGTAGAGGTGATGCCCAAGGGCAGATTATAACTGTTCAGATTTAGATATGACTCCTTTCCCCAGAGTGTGCGGTAAATCCTTGGAATTTAGTCTTCTGTGCACATAGGGTTTGCCATGGTTCTGCACTTACCGGTTTTTTGTTTGTTTGTTTTGTTTTTTGTTTGTTTGTTTGTTTTTTCCTTTCTGGGCAGAGAGGCACGCAGATGCTCACAGGAGCTCGCACTAACAAGGAGCACAGTGCTTAGAAGTCAACACACTTTTACTGAGTTCCAATCTTAGCTTTGTATTGCCTGCTTCTGCTTCTAACTGCATTGGCTGAAAAATAATGATGTGTTCCCCCAACCTCGCCACACTTTGAATAGTCAGAGGCTTTAAGAATGTGGTAATTGAATCTAACTGAATTCCTCACTAAAGGCGTTTTTTTTGCTGCATGTGAGTCACAGGCTGGAGGACAATGAGACCCTAGTCTTTTGTGTGTCTGTTTGGACTTTTGGAGATTTTTATCTTTCTTTTCCCTTTCAAAGCCTGACGTTGACCAAAAAAAAAAGCTACTTTTTTGTTTGTTTTTGTTTTTTAAATCTTTCATATCTCTAAATTTTATTACAAATGATTACTCAAATATCTCATCTATAGCAAAAATAATCTAGAATGTGTCAAAAGGTATTTTGTAGTCTTTAAAAGGGCAGTATGAAAATTTCATAACTTTCATTTAGTCCTTAACTTAATATTTTGAATTTGAGAAGAGGCTGTCCACAGAGAGTGTGTGTCTGTTGAAGTCTTTGCTGGTCCAGATCTTCAGATTATGGAGTTGAATTTTAGATCCTAAAAATATTTATTAACTGTCCTGAAACAAAACACCTTCCAAGGTAGGTTGCAGGCCTTTCTTCTCTAAGGATATCTCTGAGGATCCTTCTCTAAGGATGCAGAGAGGCCCCTCTATCACCTCCTGAGGATAAACAGATGCTGCCTTGCCTTCTCTTTGCATTTTGAGTTCTCATTTGTGACTGGTTCAGGATCTTTGCATGAGAATATGAATTTAAGCAGAAGAGTATATTGTTAGTTCTAGTCCTCATCACAGAATATCTTAGATGCACATTGTCTTTCTCCTGCTTCCTTAAGGCAAGCCTCAAAGTGAACATTGCTAACCACACAATTTCATTGCTTATTGAAGGCTATGCATCAAATGGATCTGAAGGATTAGTGCTTAGCTATATGACTAGCCTATAATTTATAAACACATTATTACCAGTAATAAAACATTGATTGATTGACTAAAAGAATAATTAATTTATAGTTCTCATCTGGAACATGTTTGTTCCTCCCCCCTTTATAATTTAACATTTTCCCCATTATCATTAACATTACCTTTCTTTTTCCTCACCATTTTCAAATCCTAGATCAAAATATTTTTAAAAAATACTCATAATGTGAAGTTGGGGTGGCTCATTGGATAAAAGTTTTTGCCACAGAGCCTGACAACCTGACAACAGTCCCCAGAGCCCACATAGTGAAAGGAGAGAAGCAACTCCTACAAGTTGTCCTCTGACCTTTGAATACATACTGTGGTAGGGTGAGCACACACACATACACACACACATATACATACATGCATATATCATTAATAAATTTCTTAACTTTTCTGAATTAATCTCCTTGGTTAGTAGAAAACACTTTTTTGAAATTGCATTATAAAAAATACACTTATATGACATCTTACCTCCTAAGTAGCCACTCTCAGCTGAAAGAAATCTTTCCTTCCACCACTTCCAGGATACATTTGGAAATATCCAAAGACATTTGGATTGCCAAAATTGCCATATAGTGACTGAGTCAGAAGTGCCAACATCTTAACATTGGAACAGAAGAATCCATGACAATAAATAACGATAACATTGCTGCTAAGACCTCCAGCATCAGGGGTTTTGAAAATAAACAAAGATTGTGTGAAGCCTTGCTAAGATTCTGTTTACTATGGGAGCAAATTGTTTGCAAAGGAATCAGTACAAGTCCCCCCTGGATTTATCTATTTTATTTATGTGTATGAATGTTTTGCTGATGTGTATGTTTGTGCACCAAATTTGTGCCTGAGGTCTGAAGAGATCGGAAGAGGATGATGGATCCCCTGGAACTGGAGTTACGGATGGTTGTGAGTCACCATGTGGGTGCTGGAAGCGGAACCTGGGTCCTCGGCAAGGAGCAACAAGTGTTCTTAACCCCTAGCCTACTCTCCAGCCCTGGAATCAGTATACTTTTCATTTTACTTTGTTGGCCACATTAATAAAATCAGTTTGTAGGACCTATTTTTTTCTTAAAATTTACTGTAATTGTTGTCTGTAGTTATATTTATACGCCAAAACCCCTGTGATCAGAATGGGTTTTTCTTTCTGACATGATGGTATCTATGGCCTTTGAGTAACTGGTAGGACAGAGAGAGGTAGGTCTCTCTCCATTTTACAAAAACTAAAGACTACCCACATTACACATCTAATTAGTGGCAGACAGAAGAGTACAACACACTCAGATTTCTAACCATTGCACGCCTTGCTTTTTATACCCAAGGGAAATGGTTTCATTTTAGTGGGGGGTGAGGGGGCAGAAGATCTGAACCACACACAGGTATTAACTGACCCTCCATATGTAAAGGTCTGCACTGTTCCGTGCAGCTGTGACTTCAGCATCTGAAGCCCTCTAGTTCAAAGAGTATAAGTAAATTTAAACTGTCTTGGGTGTAACCCTTGCAACCCCCCCCCCCCCACAAAGACTCCCTGAATCAAAATGTGGCTTTGGGATTCCATTGTCTTCTTCGGAGACCGGAAACTGCTGTTGTCCCGGGCTAGCAGAATTGAAGAGCCTTTCCCCGAGTCCGAGTCCGCATACTGTCCACTTACAGGAAGGGCGAACTGAACACAGCCTCGGGGGACAAGAGATTGGATTTGAGGTGTTGTAAGGCTGGGTTTAAGTGAAAAAAACTCTGAACTCTTTTGTCAGGTCTTTCAAAAGAATAACAGCGATGCGAGCAAGCATTTCTGTAATTAACAAGCTGTCAACATTTTCTATTGCATTTACAGAAGTCGATTACAGACCTCAGAATTGTGATAAATGTTTCTTTAGGTCTGAAATGTTAGCCTTCATCTTCTTTTCAGCCTAGGGGCAATTTTTGAAACCAATTTTGTTTCAATCATTTTGGATCAGTTGTGTGGTAATTTTGGAAGTGCAGATGCTCCGGGCCCACCTATTGAAATAAAGATTTTTAAATGGAAACACAGAGAGGAGGCTGCTTAAGCCCCCAGTAGGACCAGCTGCAAAGCTCTGGCAGGGAATTATATAGGCAGACAGGGGAAACAGAATTGCAAAAAAAAATTTAAAGTATGGAGAAATGTGTGTGTGTTTCTTTAACAGCAGATTCCCCAACCTCCCCCCCCCACCACCATGGGTCCTTTAGACTGCAAGATTTTAAACTCCTTTTTTTTTCTGTTTTGAAAAAAAATATCATAGGAAAATTTATTAAAACTGTTGTTAACACTGGTGTTGAACTGAGTTTAATAACTTTAAATATTTATTTTATTCTTCCTTTTGTAAATTTTCTTTTATATCTCTTCTATTTCTTCACATTTTTTACTTGTATCAACCCTTTGTGTGTGTGTTATCTTATTTCTCAGGGAGTGCTAGTGATTATCTTTCAGTAGTGTAATAATACCTTGCTTGCTTTCTTTTCCATTTGATCTGATCCGTGGCTTCCTCCATCCATCCCCAGTCTCCACTGCTAAGAACCTCCTCAGTAGACTAAGCATAGCATTGTGAGGTAGACAGAAACAAATGCTCATTCTGGAAAAGATGAGAGGAAGGGGAGGGCCTCAGAGTTGAGGAGTGGAGTCACCATGCTGATGCTTTCGGGTAGTGAGGCTCTCACACTGACGAAGCCATACAGGAGCCATGAAGAGGTAGATGCAGGGGACTTTGGGTACTTTACGTTTATGCCAGTGCACTAGCCACAGTTTTTGTGGCCCCAGTTTTCTTATCTAACATATGAAGTAATCCTTAGATGGGAACTGCAAGGGTTAAATGAGATATGAATGATTATCCTTTGCACAGTGCCTGACATCATACATTTCAACCAGAATTAGTTCCCATTTTGTGGCCAAACCATTGACTTAGTGTAGCAACTAGGCCTTTAGTATTGTCTACATGGTGCCTCACTTTCCATGTGGTACGCGACTTTGCTATCCTTTGCTGTTGTCCTTGGATCCCTGGAAACTTTCTTTAAATTAAAAAAAAAAGATTTATTTTATTTATGTGTGTGAGTACTTTGCCTACATGTAGTAAATGTGTGTCCCACACACAAGCCTGGCACTTACAGAACTTTAGAAGAGGGTTTTGGGACCCTTGGAATTGAAGTTATCGATGGTTTTGAACCACGGTGTGAATGCTGGGAATTGATTCAAGTCTTCTGCAACAAATACTCCTGACCACTGAGTCATCTTTCCAGTCTCTAATAACCTTCAGAGCAATAGCTTCCTCTGAGGTAAGCATTCCTATTCTCTGTTGCAGTAAACTAGATACTTCCTATGCTGTTTCCTGTGGCTGGTGGAACAGTGTGCCTCAGAGCTGGGTGCCACTAAAACTTAGAAATGTCTTCTCTCACTGGTCTGGAGGCCACACGTGATCAAAGTGTTGGCAGAGCTCTTTCTAGCGCCCCAGGGAGGAATGCCTCTTCCTGTTCTAGGCTGCAGGCTTTTCATGTTTTGTAGTTGTTTCTCTCTACTCTGTGCTCTGATCTCTATATCAGTCATCCGTGTGTGTGTGTGTGTGTGTGTGTGTGTGTGTGTGTGTGTGCGCACATGCACGCGCGCACGGAAATACCCATATTTTATAAGGATAAAGAAGATTCTACTAGGGACCACCTGTGTAATCTAGGGTGTTTCTCCTTATAAGATCTTTAACATGTCTTGCCACATAAAGTCAGGTTCACAGATTCTGGGGGTGAGAAAGTGAATTTATCTCTGGCAACCTTCTTCTCTCCAGCAGATACACTCAAGTACCTGACCTGCATGCTGGTCTCAAATGTTTTGGAAGTAAACAGAAAGAATAGAATATTACAATTGATTGATTTAGAAATAGAAAAACAATTTTTTTGGCTCTGTTATCTTAAAAATGAAATATTTAATTTTATTTCAAATTATTCCATATGAAGATTGGGAAGAACCCAATCAAAGATGAATTTTCACTAATTTCTTCATTTCATTTGAAATTGTGAATTTTCCTTAGGACAATAATTGATATGAAAAAATAACCAAAGTATTAGATTTATGTCATGGGTTTAAATAAATGAGAGTAGATTCCACCTCTCTTTGCATTTTCTATTCAAATGTAGACTCTTTAAGTACAATGCACTTATAAGAAGAAATCTGCAGGTTATTTGTACTTTATTTCAGAGAGTTGTGATAGAACTTTTACTTTTTAAAAATGATAATATATGTAATTGATCTCTGCTAATAAATCACCAAGGCTCAGAAGAATCTTGGGACAGAATTTTGAGTTAGTTCTTCAATACAATTTACATAATTTAATATAGAGCAGTGAGCTACTTCTTTGAGTTTAGCAGAATTCCTTCCTTAGCTGTGGGTTCCTTACCCAATCTTTCCTTTCCCTTCTTATTAGATAGGTTTAAACTATTATTCAAGCAAAACTCTTCTGTTAAGACCTCACCTTAAGACAGGTGAGGTGGTGGTGCACACATTTAATCCTGGCACTTGGGATGCAGAGACAAGGGGATCTCTGAGTTCTGGTGGCAGAAAAGTCTGCTGGAACACTTGGAGCAGCTGCAAAGGCTGTCCACACACAGCAATTGCATTTGTTAGGTGGTCTCCATCCTTCTCATATTCACCTTGTAACTCTTCGCTAAGCCATCTTTTCAGGCCCATCACTCCTACAAATTCTTAACCCAATATACCACATAGATGACCTCGGGAAAGCCTCTGCTTCCTTCTGAAACATCACAAGCTGGGGTCTCCGTCATCAGCATTGCTTTCAACACTCTTGTCTTCTAAGCTCCCCGAGACCAACCTGTTAAGGTCTGACCCAGGATCATGTGCATCTTGAGGAGGAGAGGGCTTGTTTCATCTCAAAGCTTATAATTCAGCATGAACTTCAATGGAGCAATAGTGACACCAACCCACCCACAAAACTTTCAACCCAAAATTTATCCTGTCTACAAGAGATGCAGGGATGAGGGATAGAGCAGAGACTGAGGGAATGGTCAACCAATAATGAGACCCATCCCATAGACAAGAACCAATCCCCAACACTACTGATGATACTCTGTTACGCTTACAGACAGGAACCTAGCATGGTTGTCCTCTGACAGGCTCTACCCAGCAGCTAACTCAGACAGATGCAGACACCCACAGCCAAACAGTGGATTGAGTTTGGGGACTCTTATGGAACAGAAGGAAAGATTGAGGTCCCAAAGGGGGATAGGAACTCCATAGGAAGACCAACAGAGTCAACTAACCTGGACCCTTGGGCCTCTCAGAGTCTGAACCACCAACCAAAGAACACACACAGGCTGGACCTAGGCCTCCCCGCTCATATGCTGTAGATGTGCAGCTTGGCCTTCATGTGGATCCTAAATAAGCAGAGCGGGAGCTATCTCAAAAGCTGTTGCCTGTACGTTGGGTATGCTCTTCTAGCTGGACGGCCTTGTCTGGCTTCAGTGGGAGAGGAAGTGCCTAGCCTCACAGAGACTTGAAGTGCCCATTGAGGAGGATAGCCAGGGGGACCTCCACAGACTCAGAGAAGGGGAGAGGGGATGGGGAAAGGATTGTGGGAGGGGGTGACTGAAAGAGACAGGCAGTGAGTGGGATATAAAGTGAGTAAGTAAATAATAATAATAATAATAATAATAATAATAATAATAATAATAATAATAATAAAATACCTCACATTCATGCCCGCAGGCCAGTCCAAAAGAGAAAAAAGGCAAAGCCCGTTTTCAGGTTATTCTAGGTGGCGTCGAGTTGACAATTAAAGTTGTTTATTATGCTGAGATTTAGAATATCATTTAATATGATACAAGTTAAGTAGAGATATTTGAGGAGAAATGGGTTGATACCTAAAACAGAAACAAAGGCTCTTGAACAGTGAAAAAATGTGATGGATTAGGTTGACACCAAGTGGTGTTTCCCTGAGATGGGTTAGGTTGATATCAAGTGGTGTTTCCCTGAAAAAAAAATTGTACTGCTCCAGAGACATGGAATAGGTAAACAAACAAAGAAATGGTTTTGTTTTAATATTTAAATGCAAATTCTGTCATACATACAAAAATCTTGGCACATTTTAAACCTGTTTCCCCCCCTCCCACACACACACATTTTAAACCTATTTTTCCCCCATTAGTCTAACTTCAAGTCATGTAAATAAACTAGTCTTAGCAAGTCACATTATTAAATCTTCTATACCTATGTTTCCTGTAAGAACAATTCTTAGGAGAGTTGTGGGGCATTTCTTCCCTTGCAAATGCTTGTAAATTGAATTGAGATTGTAGCCATTATGATAAACTATTTTAAAGCTATCACTTATTTATAGTGGCTACCAAAGTAGTGTCTGGTGTTGGGAGTTTGGAGGAATTGGCTTGTTCTTGAGGAGTTTATAGAACAGTGGAAGACAGGAAATTTATGTAACAGTTATACAAATAATCAAAACAGTGATAATGACCATGAAGGATAAGGGCATGATCTCAGAGTTTACTTATGCATACAAGTTTACTTGTATATATGAGTTTGTATCTGTATGTACACCTTCATGCCAGAAGGAGGCATCAGATCCCATTAAAGATGGTTGTGAGCATAATATTGTTGCTGAGAATTGAACTCAGGACCTCTGGAAAAGCAGTCAATGTTCTTAACCACTGAGCCATCTCTCCAGCCTCTAAACTACTAGTTTATAATGTTATGACTGTAATACTTTAGTCGAAAGTTGGAGGGTGTGTAGATTATTCAGTGAAGAAAGATGGAGAGTTCTAAGCTGAGGAGCTAACTAGAAACTGTATCAGTGGTAGGGAAGAGTGTGTCAAGAGCTGAAAGATTCGTAATACAGATGCATTGCAAAAAGACAAATGGATGGACTGAACATGTGCCAAGATGCTGTGGGGAGATCGGGTCACATAAGGACTAATGCATACATGTTTAATGGATTTAGTGACTGCTCACTAGTCTTCTGTCAGCTTGACACAAACTATAATATCTATCTGAGAAGAGAGAACTCAATTGAGAATGCACCTCCAGGAGATCAGGCTGTAAGCAAGCAAGCCTTTAGAACATTTTCTTAATTAGTGATTGATGGGTAAGGGCCCAGCCCATTGTGGGTTGTGTCACCCCTGGGCTGGTGGTCCTGTGTTCTATAAGAATGCAGGCTGAGCAAGTCAGTAAGCAGCATCTCTCCATGGCTTCTGCATCAGCTCCTGCCTCCAAGTTCCTGTTTGAGTTCTTTCCTCAGCTTCCTTCAATTGACTATTGTCTTGACTTGTTTTGAACAGACACGACTTCCATGGCAACTCTTATAAAGGACAACATTTAACTGGGGCTGGCTTACAGGTTCAGAGGTTCAGTCCATTATTATCAAGGTGGAAGCATGGCAGCATCCAGGCAGATATGGGGTTGGAGGAACTGAGAGTTCTACATCTTCATCCAAAGGCAGACAGGAAAAGCCTGGCTTCCAGGATGAGGGTCTTAAAGTCTATGCCCACAATAACACACTTTTCCCAACAAGTCCACACCTCCTAATAGTGCCACTCCCTGGGCCAAGCATATTCAAACCACCATAGCTGTGACTGAGCTATGTAAGCCAAATAAGTCATTCCTTCTCCAAGTTACTTTTGGTCATGGTGTTTTATCACCGCAATAGAAACCCTAACGAAGACAGTGACAGAAAGTCATTTTAATGTTTGGCAAGAACAAAGTTTGTGTTGCAATGGAATTGGAAGGTAGACTTGAGTTTGTTGAGAAATAAGCCAGGAAACAGACAATGGGAACTTGAACTACTGTTTTGAAATGTGTTGTCTGGAGGCTGAGCAAATTGACTGTGGAGAAAGACTCTCCAGAAATCAATTTGAACAGTACTTTGTGTAGAAAACTATCTTTCAGGGGTGCTAAGGACAAGGTGAAAAGTCTCAGTTTTAGCGCAATATGATGAAAAAGTCAAGAAGGAAATAATAGCTGATTGTACCCCTTCCGTAATTTCAAAATAGGCCGCATGGAGAGAGACTGTGTTGCTGGAGAGTGGGGTTGGGAGGTAGAGTCATGATCCAGGTTCAGCAGGAAAGCCCAGCACTGAGCTGTCCCATGGTACGAATGGAGCCTCGGGGGCCCTGAGAGACCTATGACCAAAACCAGGCTACACACAGAGACTCCATCAGCTGGATGATAATATAGAAAAGTCAGTGCAGGACATTATCTTGGAATCTACCACCAGGCTGGTAAATGCAGCATCTGACAGATTCAGTGAGCCTTGGTCCCAGGCTAGATACTCATGATGGAGCCTCTGGTCATGACCTGGTACCTGTCCCATTCCAAAAATCTCTTCTACAATGGTAATGAAGATAATCTATCTACTGGATACATTTAAATATATTTGATTACTCATGCATGGGACAGATAATGGTGGTGTTAGTGAAACTCAAGTGTGTGTGTGTGTGTGTGTGTGTGTGTGTGTGTGTGTGTGTGTATTTGATAGTAACTAAGCTATGCACAAATGTGAATTTAAATGCAAATAAATTGGTTTTTATATCACACTAAGGTGATATTTCTAGATTTCTGCAAAACAAACAGTAACAAGAAAACAAATAATATGATCTAAATATAAGTCAAGGACTGATGTGGGCATTTTGTTTTAAAAAGACATTTAATCATAATAGGTACATGGAAAAAATGTTCAGCATCACTAATTACCAAGTGAATGAAGTCAAACCCAAGAGATATTACCTCACATCTACTCAAATAGCTATGATTTTAAAGAAAAGGTAACAGGTGCTGGTGGTGATGCTTAGAAGATGCAGCATTGTACACTATTGGTGGAGATATAAATTAGTATAGCCATCATAGAAAATAATAAGAAGATTCCTCAAAGATGATGAAAGAGAGGAGCCTGGTGTGATTGCACATGCCTGCAGTCTTAGTACTGCAGAGGCTAAGGCTAAAAGATCTCATTCTAGACCAGTCTGGTCTGCTAGCAAAATCTTGTTTCAAATACATACATACATGCATACATGAATACACGTATGGATACATACATATGTGCACACGTACATGCATACATGCACCATACATACATACATACATACATACATGGATAAATGCATGAATAAATAAGGGTGTACAGAATACAGTGATCCTATTTCTGAGTATATATCATACAGCAAGGAGGTATCTGCATTCCCATGGTCACCGCTGCATTGTCATAATAGCCAAATGTGTGGCATCAACCCAAGACCACTGATCAAAGATGGGATAAAGAAAATGTAACATACACATAATAACAATATAGTGTTACTTAGTTTTGAAAATGACAAAATCCTGTTACTTGTGACAATGTTCGCGAAAGCTGAAGGATATTTTGAAAAGCAAATACACTAGGCACAGAAAGATAGATATTGCATGATCTCACTTGTTGGTGGAATATATAAACGTTTAGCAGTCAGGGAAATGCAAATCAAAGCAACTTTTAAATGTCATCTCACCCCAGTCAGAATGACAAAGATCAACAAAACAATCGACAATAAATGCTGGGGGATGCCAGGAGCCCCCAGTCAGTATTTGTGGGCTGCAAAATGGTACAACCGTATGGGGATCTGTGAAAAGAATTCTCAAAATGGTAGAGATAAATCCGCCACATGGCTGAGCTGTCCCACTCCGTGGCACGTGCTCTAAGGTCTCAACATTCTGCTTCACAGAGACTTACTCAGCCATGTTCACTGCTGCTCCCTTCGCCATATCGAGGAAATGGAAATGACTGAAATGTCCTTCTACTGATGAATGACTCAGGAAACTGTAGTACACACACACACTATGGAATACTACTCAGCTGTACAGAAAAATGAAATTATATAAACTTTGTAGGTAAATGGATAGAACTAGAAAAGATCAGCTTGGGTGAGCTAACCCAGAAAGACAAATGTCACACATTCTCTCTCCTTGGAAGTTCCTAGCTCCAAATGTTCAGATGTCAATACAGAACCTGAAGCAACTGCAGGAAACTACAACAGGACCATTGCCAGAATGGGGTGGGGCGGGGTGGCTTGGGATCCAGAGGGAAGGGATTAATAGGGTGCAAGGAATCTGATTGGGGAAACGAAAAAAGAGAGCCCTTCTAGAGAGAGTAAGTACAGAGGAAGTAGGGCATGGTGTAAAATCACAGTGAGGACGCTTCGAAAGGCACAAGGAATCACACTAACTATTCACCTAGAAAAATCCTGCAGTACACACAATTCTGTGTAGAGTTGTGCATAGAAATGGTTTTTGTTTTGTTTTGTTTATTTCTCCAGGCAGGGTTTCTCTGTGTAGCCCTGGCTGTCCTAGAACTTACTCTGTAGACCAGGCTGGCCTCAAACTCAAAGATCCACCTCCCTCTGCCACCCGAATGCTGAGATTAAAGGTGTGAGCCATCATGCCTGGCCCTACATATATAGTTTTAATGAACCTTTCTCGTGTGGACTGACAGTGGTTCTTCCAAGAGTCAAAGACCACTCCCCCAAAAGCCCAAATACCAGACACAAGAAGACCACTTTTGAGTTGTGGGCCAGGACTGTCCCAAGAGGTTTCCAAACATAGCCTATTGTCATTGCCCTTGGTTGTCTCACAAAGGTAGAAAATAAGCCCCTATTGTTGAAGACACCATGCACTTCAGAATCAGGGCTCAGAGAACCCTGAATTGCAACTAACCTGATGCTTCCTCCCTCAGGGCTAGCTTTCATCATACCACAATGTTCTGGGCAAGCTTCAAAAGGAGTGGGCAACCAACAGTCCTACCTAGCTATGACACCAATGTAACTTTAATTTTTTCAAATCCTATTTTTAATGATGGTTCTTAAATGCTTTAACCTCCCTTGTAGCTCACCACCCACCAGAGGTAGGAGAAAAGAAAGGATACGAGGGAAGTGGACCTGTTTAGAAAGCAATTCCTGTCTGTGTTGTCTTGAAATTAGCAGTTCAGGTCACAGGTTAGCAGGCAGTGGCAGTTTGGTCCGCTCGAAAATACACCTTCACAGATAAACCAGCAGTCCAGTTCCTTAGAGTCAGATTAGCAACAGTGGTGACAGGACCCAGCAGAGACTCAGCTCGAGTCAGCAGGAGGGACTCCGAGGGACACCAGGAGAAGTTCTCAGCTGTGACTTTCTCAGGGAAGCAAAGATCAGTGAAGCCAGGAGACACGCAAGCATTGCACAGCTTAGCTGTACCAGCAAGCCAAGCTCTGTCTCTGTCACGCTGAGGAGTCCTATTTATACCCTCCAAATGTCGCGTGTCCTCTGTGTGCCTCGCCTCGGCACAGGTCTCGCCTCAGCACGTGTATCCAATCAGCCCGAGTCTGCAGAAGCTGCAACGAACTGCAGCACACCACCAGAAGCTTTTTGGTGCATTTCCCGCTGTGGAGTCTGGACAAATGCAGCTCAACTACTCAATGTAAGGCAAACCAATACATGCATGCTGTTAGCAAACAATCCTTCATCACGTGTCCTTTCACAGGCTTGCTTTAGCACATCTCTCCTGCGTCTGCTTCAACTAAACGTTCCTTCGTGAGTCTGCCTTAGCCTTTCACACCTGTGTCCACTTCAGCTAAACGTTCCTTCACGTGTTTGCCCCAGCAAAACACCATCCTACCGACTTTCCAAAGAACCCGTAAGTTTCCACTTCACACCTATGAATCATACCAGTGGACATCATGGCACATGACCCTAGAGGTACGGCAGTAACTAACTGCTCTCTAATCGGACTTAAGACCTGCTCAACACCTGGAGCTGGGGATATGCCTCAGTAGTTAAGAACACTGCCTGCCGCTCTTCCAGAGGTCCTGAGTTCAATTCCTAGCAACCATATGGTGGTTCATAGCCATCTATAACAGGATTCAATACCCTCTTTTGAAAGGCAGTTGTACATGCAGTCAGAGCACTCATATACCTAAAATAAACAAACAAATAAATAATCTTTAAAAAAAAAAACCTAGCTCAACAAGAAGCAAACCATGTCTGGTACTGGAAACCCAGCTAAGTACTAAGTGCCAGTGAAGTCATAGGTATTGGAGGGGACTCTACAAGCACACTTTACTAAGCCAGCATAATTGCTAACATCAATCTAACAATCTAAACATTTGTCCTTGTACCTACAGATAAGTATAGTCTTTACTCCTCATCAAGGAAACTTCTCTTTGCAGCAGAGAGAGATCACTACAGAAAACCACAGCCAATCAGTCCCAGTGCATACATGTACAAAACACGTCCATATCCAAGGCTTAGGGAACATTGTGGAAGAGGGGGCGAACAGACTGTAAGAGAGACATGGGGCGTTTGCTATGAGACTCTGTCTCTTAGTAACGACTGTCCAAACGTGAGCCAAACAAGATGCCACCAAGAGACATGCCTAAGCAGACCAAGGGTGGTGGTTGGCAGCAGCCACGGCAGCTACAACTAAGAGATGCTGAGAGTGGGAGGAATAGTCTTCCCCAGGGAGGAGCACACCACTTGGGTATCCAAGCCGAAATCATTGGCTCTGAAAACATACAGGTGATGTTATATACATATACACATGCAATAACAATGAATGGGGGGCATGAATTTGAAAGAGAGTAAGGAGCTGGATATGGGAGGGTTGGAAGGGAGGAAAGGGAAGGAGAAATGTGATTATATTATAATCTCAAAAAATGTTTTAAGAAGTTGCAGTCATAGAAGTAGAGGGCAGTTCAGAGGTGACTGAGGTGAGGATTAGGAGAGATGGAAGATCAAGGTGGGGACGTTTTAATCAGAGGGCATGTAATTTCAGCTAGGCAGGACAAATAAATTCTGGAAAACTAGTGTGCACCATGGTGACTATAGTCAGTACTGTATTTTGTACTTGACATCTGGTAAGAGAGTTGATCTTAAATGACCTCACCATCCACACAAATGATAATTGTATGAGGTGGTGGGTATGCTACATACATGGATTTTTTTTCAGTCCTTCCTAATTATTATGGCTTGTGTATACTTTAGATGGCTTCCTTCAAGGCTTCCTGTGTTGGAATTTAATCCCCATTTTGAGATATTAAGGTGGTAGGCATTTAACCTGACTCTAGTGTTCAAAAATGGGGGCTTTGGGATGAGATTAGAATTAGATGTAGTCACTTGAATGGGACTTCCATCACTGAATGCTGATAGATTGTAAAAAGAAGACAAGGGACCAGAAGAGACACAGTACACATGGTTGATTGATATCTTGTGGTGTAATGCCTTGCACTGCGTTGGGACTTTATTGCTGAGAGGGTTATCACCAGATGTGGCCCCCCAGTCTTGGGCCTCTGGAAGTATGAGGCAAAATAAGCCTCATTAAAACAAAGTTACTAGTCTGTAGTATTGTGGGTTTTAGCAATAGACAGAGAATACATTAATGTATTCAAGTTTCTATGTTACCCACTGTGAATATATACTAATTAATTTGTAAGTTATACTTCGGTAAACCTGGAAAAATATATTCTCACATACACAGAAAAAAGAAAAAATTTGCTAAATTCTTATATCATCAAAGCTTATTAGCCTTGATGGTTTGGTATCATTAATACCAGTGAATAATATAACAGGTTATAATAAAATGGATTACATGTATGTGTGCATAATTTGAGATATTTGAGGAAAATGCTGGATGCTTGTTTTTTTAATTGAATTAATTTATGACACTTGTTGAGATGAATTAGGAAGATAATAGACCCACCTCCATCAGAAACATAAAACCGAGAAATGGTAGAGCTCAGTGGGTTCAGTCCCCAATACTAGTCGATTGAAAAATAAAAATAGATGCAATTTAGGGAATTCTCTAATTTATTCTCTAATTTTTTCTTCTGTATGTTCGCTTTGGATACAGAAAGTTCAAATGCATAAATTATCTAGTAGTTTTTAAAAGAAATTTTGTTTTCCTTGTGTTAAAGTTAATATCCATTTTACTGCTGATTTTCAAGACATTTTGTTAGTGAGGCCTGGGCAGTGTTTGAAGAACACCAGCCTTAAGAAAGCCTTAAGTTCATTTCGGCGCTGCTTTCTGCACCCAGCACCCATTTTGGGGTTTTTGACGGCTCCACCTCGAGAAGGCTAGATTACAACAGCCCAGGGCGCCCTGTCAACGTGATCTCGCGAGATCTGTGGTTGAGCACGTGGTGGTGCGCGGGGTCTTCCAAGGCCGGTGCCAAAGGGCTTAGACGCTTAAAACTCAGCGTGTCAGGTGGCGTTCCCAGAACCCCGCGCTGGGGACCCCCGGAAGAGCGTGCGCGCATGTCCGGGGACCCGTAGTTAGGTGGGCCGGGGAGGGGACGCTGGTGGAAGAGCGGTCTGAGGAGAGGGCGGCGGGCCTGAGGAGGAGGCGGCGGGCCTGAGGAGCAGGCGGCGGGTCTGAGGAGGCGGCGGCGGTGTGGGCCGTGCTCCCACAGAGCCACGTGCCAGGGCCGGACAGACCAGGGCCTCCACTGAGGGGAGCGTCTGCAGGAAGGAGCGATGTCCTTGAGCCAATTCCCGCCACGAATGCAGGACAGGAGCAGGGATGCGAAGCCAGCCTGGGGCGGGTCTAGGACTGATTGCTGTGGAAAGCCTTAAAAGGCTAAAGAAAACGAAAACGCGGTGGTCAATTCAAAGAGGTCAAATTGCACCATTTCTCTAGGGTCCCTTCCACGAAGGACTTTAAGAATTCCCCTAGAGTTGACTCGGAAGTTTTGGAGTATATCGTAAGAAATCTGGATGTCTGGGTCCTAGTCATTCAAAAACTCCCTTCAGTACCCTGTATGAACAGTCACGAAGGAAAACTCCAGAATATTCCGTCTTGCAGAACCCTTTGAGAGTCCACTCAGTTGTTTATCTGGGCTCTGGAAGCGCTGGCTAGGAATTCAGCAGATAATTGGAAGAGACTCCCTTCTCCCCACGTCTTAATCTACCTACCTCTATTTTCCTTTTAAGAATGCTATATTTGAAAGTTTTTTATATTTGCTGTTTTATGTATGGCTTCTGAAATTTTATTTATTTTACACAGTGTCCAAGATGAATGATAACCTGTTTGCCAGTTTGGACAGGCTTTTGTTAGAATTTGGTAGGTATAAAATGAAAATAAAGAAGAAATAGTAATTTGTATTAACACTTGACATTTAACTATGAAGAAAAATCATAAATGTTTATTTTAGTTTTCCAGTATGAGCAAGACATAAGTAATAAAGAAGATACGATTCAAAGAATTAATAGTAAGTAGTTTTGCACGAAATAAATATTTTAGTGTTTTAGTTTTATCTTGCATAGCATGATGCATAATTACATTGGTTAGGGCAACTTATAGGTTGTTTGTGTATGAGAGGGAGACCTTTCCTTTGAGTAACAATGAGCTATTTATTTTAGGAGTGAATAGTTGAAACACCGTTTGTATTTAGCATTATTTTGTAAAGAATTTCTCAGAAATAACCCCTTATATACAGCTCTAAGACCTTTTTTTCCCCCTTTTAAGTAAGAGTCATTTCAAATATTGAAATTTTTTTCTAGAAATAATAAAAATCATAAAAATGTGGCAAGTGGCACATTTTCAGGAAGAATGATTATGAAAAATAAGTAAAATAGCAGAGTAAATTAAATTAAAATGGTTTGGTTCTAATTTTAGTTTTGAAAACAGAACTGTTAACTTTTTAGTATTCTTAGTGTTCATTAGTATTCTAAAAAAAGTTATTCTTCTGAAATAAAAAAGAAAATAGTATATTAATAAATTATTTCAGAGTTGGAGAGATGGTTTGGTAGGTAAAAGCACTTGTTGCTCTTGTAGAAGACTCAGTTTCAGTTCCCAGCACCCACATGGTGATTCACAACTTCCTGTAATTCCACTTTCAAGGATCTGACTGCCTCTTCCATGGGCACTACTGCCATGGACACTAGGCACACACATAGTACACATCTACACAGTCAGGCATACTCATATACATGAATTTTTAAAAAATATTCCAATTTAAAATTGTATCTTTTATATTTAATGAGTAACAAGTGTGTTGGTGTATTTCATAACTGATGTGCAATGGATGAAATTTCACATTTGCCAAAAACACCTTTAGTAGTATTACTAATGAGCAAATGTTTACATGAATTTACAGCATCACAAGCTAGATTAGCTTTAAATGCCTTCTAATTTAACCCTTATTGTTAAATATGAGGGGACAGGGACATTTGTCTTCTGTTATTTTTAGCTTCTGGATCTAGGAATAGGCCTTTGGTTCTTTTGATTTTTAGTATAAGTGCCTACTCAGGCCTCTCTTCCTTTCCATTTTCTGATTCTCCTCCTTTTAGGTATATTACCATATACTTTTGTCTTTCTGGTATATTTATTTTGAATTTATGATTTCTAGTTAAATAAAACAAACACTTCCTTTTTCAGAATGCCTTGAAAGTATTAAAGAAAACAGAGCAAGTGTTTCTAAGATTCGTGAAGCTATAAACAAAGTAGATGAGGACATTGCTTTTTACTGTAAACATAGTAAAGAAATCAAAGACAGCTGTAGTAAGTAAGTATTTGGAGAAATGAACATCCTTTAATTATCATTTGATATTTTTACTGAAGGTTTTAGAGTTTCTAGTATAAAAATGTTGAACTGGAACTGTAGCTCAGTGGTAGAACACCTGCCTAACACGTCCAAGGCCCTGTTTTTGATTACCACAGACAGACAATCAAAAATCCTATTTTAAAGCAACAGTGTTCTCTGTCCTCCTTCTCTTCCTCTTCCTTCCCTTGTCTTCCTCTTTCTCCTTTTCCTCCCCTGGAAATTGAACATTCTTCTCTCCCACTGAACTAACCCGCAACTCCCAACTTAGTATCCATATTAGCAAATAATTAAGTCAGATTGCCTAGTTATGTGGCACTGCAGAGGAACTTACAGAAGATTCCACAGAAAAACAGAAATAAGGGTTATAAGACCTCACTAATTCAGATCTACTTAATCTAAATACAGAATTTTGTAACTAACAGTGTTGGCACATGCTTGTGTACGTTCTAGCACTTGAGAGATACAGATAGAAGAATCAGAAATTCAAGGTATCCTCAGCTACATAGAGAGTTCCAGGACAGGTTGGGATATGTGAGATCCTGTCTATGTAAAAACAAATAGATGATTTTGAATATAAGCTTGGTGTGTAAAATTGCTGTTAAATAAACTAGAAGTAATTTTGATTTTGGCTTTTCAGGTCTTAGATTTCTGTAAGAATTCACCCTAGGGAATAAAGAGGTGGCCCAGCAGTTAAGAGCACTAACTGCTCTTGCAGAGGCCGGGGATTCAGTTCCCAGTGCCCACATGGTGGAGCACAACTGGCTGGAATTCCAGTCCCAGAGGACCCAATGCTCTCTCTGACCTCCATATGTACTTCATGCATTTGGTACACAGACTGACAAGCAGGCAAAACACCCATAGACATAAAAAAAATCAAGCTAAAATTTTCAAGATAGAAGACTTCTTTTAAAAAAATTATCTTTGGATTTATTAACTCAAATCTTTTTGGTTGCAATTTAATTGAGTTTCTTATTTAAATTTTTAACTATGAGAAATAAAATAAATAAAAATAACTCTAATATCCAACATTAGGGGTTTCATTAATTGAGGTACATACTTATTACTAAACATTTGACCATGAATGAAATTATGACATGTATATTTGACATGGAAAGAAGTTAACAGTAATGATGACTAATATTAATAGAACATTAATAGAATATGTAATGCAAATGCCATAGAGGTATACAATCCAAACTGTGCTTTTCTAGTAATGAGAGCCAATTTTATGCAAAATTTAATTAATGTTTATATTATGAGTATGTGAATGCTGATAATAGTGATGATAGGATATAACCATATTTTTTAATGTGAACTCGTTTTCTCTAGGAAGAGAAAGATGTAGATTAAATGATTTTTATGCTCTGTATAAATTAATGCTGGAAATTAATATAGTGGCAATATTCCTTAACCAGCTTTTCCCAAAATAACCACACAGAGACCTTTTAATATGTCAAAGCTCAGGCCTTAGCTGGGTAGACTCTCAACGAGCTCATCTAAGCTAACCTGACCATCCAGCCCCATCCAGCCACATGGCTACCTGTATTTCCCAGACCTATAATCAATCTGACTCCTTTGATGTCTCCTGGGGAAAAACTTTCCTCCTTCTCCTTCCCAGAGTTTTTTTTTTCTCCTTCCCAGGAAATCCTACCTTCCACTTCCTGCCCAGCTAATTGGCTATTGGATTTTTATTAAAGCCTATCAGAGAATGCCTTAGGCAGGAATAAGGAAGGACAGAGACACAGCTTCACATAGCATACTCCAACAGAAAGATTCATTGTTCTTTAAATGATTACATTATTTTTTGTTCTTATACACATCCTATCATATTCATTTTTAAACTATCAATTTGTCATTTTGAGATGGTAATCACAACTATAATTTTTTTCATAGCTGGAAGCCAACATGTGATGTTTTTCATAAACATGAAGATTATATAAAAGACCAACTTACTGCTTACCAAGAAACCAATGAGAAAGACAAGTACAGTAATTTATATGTTGTATCAGTTCCATAAATTTGTATTATCAGCATGTTGTATAAGAATGATAATCGAAAATGTAGCAAGTTTGTATTCTGAGTTTTAAGTAAATGGATTCTGTGTACCACTGTAAGTCTGTCTATTATAAATCTCCATTTAATTTTGTGTGTTTAGATATTTTCTCAGATATATACTATTTCTCAGCAGCAAGTATTGTAGCAGAATCCTTGAAATAATGATCTTTATAGGAAACCATGTAAAGTAATACTAATATGTAGAATTAACTCATGAAAATTTGGGATTTGCAATGCTGGAAATTATATTACTATAATTGGGTGATTGATAGTATAAGTAGATTAGCATGCAAATTGTATTCATTATGGCATGTTCACACGTGTGTGTCATACCTCATTAGCATCCTTTCCTCAATACTCTCCTCTACACTTCTCTCAAACTTCAAGTCCCCCCTCTTACATTTTAAACCATTACTGTTGTCCATCTCCCTTAAGATCTATTCCTCTTCTCTCACCTTCTCCTCCTCCTCTTTCTAGTTTTGTTAGACACACACAAACACACAGACACATACAAATTAAAAAAATCCATTGTACATATAAGAAAATGTGCAATCCTTGCAAAGATGAACTCTAATAAGAGAAGTAGTGGTGAATGTTATAGATTTAGACTTGTCATTAGAATTCATGAAAATGTACAAGATTTCTCAAAGAAATATATGGAGCAAAAACAGGAGTATGATAGTTTGAGTGAGAATGGCCCCCACAGGATCATGTTTGAATACTTAGTGGACTGTTTGGGAAGGATTAGGAGCTTTAACCTTGCCAGAGGAGGTGTGTCACTAGGGGTGGACTTTGAGGCTTCAAAAGCCCATACCATTCCCAGTTAGCTTTCTCTCTCTGCCTTGTGCTTGTGAACTCTCAGCTACTGCTCCAGGACCTTGCTTTGCTGGTTATTTCCATAATGGTCATGGACGCTAACCTGGAACTGTAAGTCCCTTTTAAATTCTTTCCCTATAAGTTGCCTTGGTTATGATGTCTCTTCAAAGCAATAGAAAAGTTACTAAGAGGAGGAAGCTAGAGTACATCATCTAAAGGCAGAAAATGGAAAAGGAAGACTATTGAGCTATCATTTATGGACACTGCTTTATTCTCCAAAGAATTTGAAATGATTTATAGAACAATACATGGCTTTTAGAATCAAGGCTTCCAGGGAGTAAGAATAATTTAGGAAACCTTTGGTTGAGTTAGAAATTCATACAAAGTGTTCCTGCATATCTTATTAAGTATAGGTGTAGATTAGACTTTGAAATTCCTAATAGTCAAGGCATTATAGAAATGTGATCAGGTTGGGACTCACACCATTTATTTAAAAAGCAGTTCAGTTGCCTAAGATAAGTAGATTTTCCTGATGCTTCAAAGAAATTTTTTCCTGGGTTTTCAAAAAGAAATAAAGAATGGAATAATTAAAATTATGTGTGAGTGTGCATGCATATGAATGTGTGCATATGCCAGTGTAATTCATTGTCATTTAAGATTTTTAAAAAGAATTAATTAATTATTGAATGTGTATGGGTATTTTGCCTACATGTATGTCTGTGTACTGCAAAGTATGCCTAGTGTCTCTGGAGGCTCAAATCTCCCAGAGTTGGGATTATAGACAGTTGTGAAGTGTCATGTGGGTCCTGGGAATTGAACCTGGATCCTTTGGAAGAACAGCAGAGCTCTTAGCTACTGAGCTATCTCTGTAGCTCTCGTTCAAGTGTTTGTTTTTTTAAGAAAAATGTTTCTATGAGAAGCTAAAGCAAATCCATATATATATATATATATATATATATATATATATTTAAAGTGTTTATTGTAAATAACTTCTCAAGTTAAACGGAGGTACTTGAGTGGAAACAGTTGTTTTCTAAACCAGTCACATAGATCATTTGAATTGATGATTCAAAATCAGACATTTAAAAAATAAATAAAGTCATGCACCAGCCATTTTGCCTTCCTTCTTCCTTTCATTTTCCAGATGTGGTTTCACTGTCAACTACCTTTCAATTTGCTAAAGCCTATCCTTGCTTCAAACTTTAAATCCTTTACTGTCAATCTACTAATTACTTACCTCTAATCTCCTATTCTTGTCCAAGCATTCATGAAAACTACTATTGCTAGTAATAGGTGAGATAATGATTCTTCTTGGATGATAACTTAGGGAAGTTATGTGGTTGGCTGAATTATATGGAGTATATTAGAAGAGTGGTCATAAATATATATTATTACTGATATGGATATCTGCTAATCTCACATGGTATGTTAGCTTTCTTAGAGGTATCCTCTTCCTTAAAAGTATCCCCTAAGACTATTTTCACAAGTTACTACAAGTGGTGAGTGATTAACTAGCAAATGCACAGTTTGAAAAGGAGCTTATATATGGGCTCAATTTCAGTATCCTGTTAAAGAAGACAGAGCTTAGTAGTAGTGTCTATGGACATGACAGGAAACCAGTCATAAATAGAAGCTATGGTTGCCTGCACACTATTGAGCCAGTCAACATTCTAGCATGGAGTAAGAAGGGGATTCATTAGCCCCTCTGCAACTGAGGAGCTATGGATAGTTTATGGCTTCTATGGGTTCTGGAGAGTCACTTTCTTTAAATGTGTAGCTTCTGGTAGGTTGACCATGCTCAGTGGATGCCCCCACACCCAGAAATACATGGATAGCACAAATTGGAGTTGATGGGCTAGAAATTAATAAAAAGAAGACACAGAGTCGTGGGTGGTGAGAAGGTGGGGATAGATCTGGGCAGAGTTCAAGGTTAATAAGATCAAACTGCATTGCATAAAATTCTCAAAGAATGGTATTAAAATGGAAGGAATGGATGGTAAATTAAAGAAGATTAAGGAGTGCAGTGACTAACTCAGGTAATAAAACAGGTTCAGTGGAGGAGCCAAGTAGAATTTGAAGAACAGAGTATTGAAAGAAGATGAGTAAATGTCATTTGTGCTTAATTTAATAGGCTTAATAAATGATATTTGCTAAGTTTGTAGATTTCTACATACTTTCTTTTAATTTTAACAGAAAAATGTATCATGATTATATATGTCAGTATGAAGATGTTTTGAAGCAGTATCAACTAAAATACTCAGAAACACATTTTTCATGTAAATACTATGAGAAGAAAAAAGAACATGAAGAAATTAAAAATAGAGTGTTGGCAAGTACTGAAGAACTAAAATTGAATGAAGCTACTCTTATGAAATTTCTAGGTATTAACATTTTTATTATATATTGTTTGGTTACAGCGTTTTTACACTGAAAAGAATATAATCATTCTCAATTACAAATTTGTTTTACAGTGCCTGCTCCTTCCCCATCTCTTACTAAATGGACGTTACACATGTATCCACAACAGATTTCACTTATAATGTTATTAGATAAGTATGATTTATGTTTTTAATTGTTAATGTGATTTCATGTTGAGAGTCTCATATACTTGCTTTTCAGCTTAAGTCAGTTTTTAAAGATTACTTTAAAAGTTTTCCGGGGTTAGTTTTCATATATGCCCATGTGATCAGAAGCAAGCAATTTAAGAGAAAATGAAATGGTATAGGCATCTGGCTTTAAAGTAGATATCAAATTATGAAAAGATTTATCTTTATCTTTTAAAATATTCCAGATGAATTGATTTTTAAATATTCTTTAGGATATAATGAAGTAAGAAACTGCGTCGTAAGGATTCATTTTGAAATGTATTGAAGAATTGAAGGAAGCAGGCAGTAGAGGCATTAAAAGAGTGGCTTAGGATGGAATGGGGACAAAACAAAGGCTTAGATAAAGAAGACAGCACAAACGGAAAGAATGCAGTTTAGTATGGGAAATAGACACAGAAATAAATCTGATAAGGACTACTATAATAGATAGTTAAGTCTTAAGTGGTTTACGTCTCACCTGTTTGTCAGAGAGATCTTCCCTGATGATGAACTTAAAACTTTAATCTTCTTTCAGCCTTTTGAATCCTTATATGCTTTCTTAGCAGATCATAATTCCACCGTTTGTGCTGTCTTCTTTATCCATGCATTTTGTTCCCATTCCATCCTAAGCCATTCTTTAAATGCCTTTCCTGCCTGCTTTCTACATGTTTTGATTTTAGACTATTTTTTTATTGGATGGGCATTAAATTCTCAGTGATTGGTAGGTACTTTAAGATACAGGAAGAGTTTAAGTAGTTGGTTATGATTTGGGATGACACACGAAGTTTGAATGACAAAGAGAAGTAGATGGTGGTAGGAAGAGTTAAAAATTAGGGATTAAGTATGTGTAAAGTTTTAAATACTTTTAGTAATAATGCTTGATAGAACATTCACAGGATGCTTGGTGTTGTAGCATGCAAATCATACGTTATAAGGCAAGATAGAATAATATAGTTTCTTAAGAAATTTATTCACAATTTATTATTCTACTTAGTTCTTAGTTCTCCTAAGTAGACTGTACAGGAAATTGCATTATTTAATAACAGCATAGGATGTCTATTAATAACTAAAGAACTACTCTATAAATATAAATATCCAGTTAAAGCAGGATATCCAGATGGAAGCTCTTTTCTGTTATACAGGATATATTGATGAACATTATGGATAAACAGAAGATAAATTGAGTGGATTTTTAAAGTTGTCTGGAGTAAATAAATGATAGAAATTTAATTTGTACTTGAGCTTATTATTAATGTTTTATTAGCTATGCCAAATAACAGGATGAACCTGCATAGAAAAAATCAGAATGCTACCTTATAAAAATATTTTATTGAAAGAAAAATTTGTAATAAGTATTCTTTATAGAATGTTATGTTTTTAAGTTCATTAATGTACTAAGGTGAATTAATTATATTAGTCATATTTTTGTTTCCAGATACCAATTATTATTACTTTTGTAGAACATACATGTAAATGGTAAATATTAACTATGTAATAAATGTAAAATTTATTTCATACCTGTTCCTTAACATAAAAAGAGTTAATCTGAGATACAAAACACAAGATATTCTTAAATGTGCCAACAATTTTACCAAAAGATCATTTGAATTGGAGAAAGAAGCAGATGATATAGAAATAGAAATTAATTCTTTAAATAAGGTATTATTTTATGTTTTAATATATTGTTAATTTATAAATATGATGTTAGTCTTCAGTCTTAGAAGAGTTTTTTAAGATTTATTTATTTATTTATTTATTTATTGCATGAGTGCTCTACCTGCATGTACAACTGTGTGCCAGAAGAGGGCATCAGATCTCATTACAGATGGTTGTGAGCCATGTGGTTGCTAGGAATTGAACGGAGGACCTCTGGAAGAGCAGACAGTGCTCTTTAACTGCAGAGCCATCTCTGCATCTCAGAAGAGCTGTTTTTAAAGATAGTTTAAATATGGAAAAAGACTCTTTTTTTTTTAATTGCCTTAGTGAAGCCAAATGTATTTCAGGTTCTGAATATATTTAACTGTTTGGGTAATAGTTTGGAGTTATTTGAGGTCTGAGGAAAGAAGATGAAGAAAGAACAAGATTTAAGTTAGTTATAAAATTTAATTTATTTTGTTTGTTGAAGGATCAAACGTAGGCAACTGTGCTTGATAGACAAATGCATCACTTGAGTACACCCTCAGTCAGACTTTAAAGAACAACAGTGTCTGAAAGAGGGAACAAAATAATAAATAGCTTAGGGATTTAATCTGGAAAAACTTGTAGTTTGTAATATTTAAAAAGCTAGGATAAAAATAACAGTTTTTAGGATTTTTCTGGAATATATTTTAGTATCATTCCTTGAGTTGTGAGGTTTTTTAATTTAAAAAATTATGTATTTTATTTGCGTGAATGTTTTTTCTGCATGTATATGTACTGAATGAATGCCTGATGCATTTGGAGGTAAGAAAAAACCATCAGATTTCCTAGGACTGGAGTTATAGATGGTTGTAAGCCACCATGTAAATGTTGGGAGCCAAACCTGGGTCCCCCGTAATAGTAGCAAGTGCACTTGACCATTAGCCATCTCTCCAGCCACGGCATGGCAGTTTTTGGTAACTAAAAATAAAAATCTAAGTTTATAGAAAAATTTATTAGTTAAGAGAAATATATATCTGACTGCTCTAAAGGTATTGTGTGTGTGTGTGTGTGTGTGTGTGTACGTACATGGAGACCAGACAATTCTTTCTCTTCTATCTCCACCTTCCCAGTACTGGGTTTACAGGCTCATACCCTTATACCTGGCTTGTATGTGGGCACTGGACATTGAAGTGAGGTCCTTATGCTTTCAGAGCAAGCACCTTACCCACTAAGTTATCTCTCCTTAAATGCCAGGCAAATGCCTCTACCATAGTCTTCTAAGTGCTAAGGATTGAAAATGTGAGCCATTATGAAGCTAAGTATTTTGTTTTTCTCATTTTTCTTTTTAGCAGATGGCAAGACTTTTTGAAAGTAAAAAATTTACAGAAGCTCTAGATGAAAAGAACAAAAATACAGAAAAGAGAAAAGAATTTGAAGAGAGGGATAGGTAAACTTTAAAACTGAATTTTATGTTAACACATATTCTGCATCTAAATTTTTTGAGTCTGTCCCTGATATAATTTTATGCATGATTTTTCTATTAATTTTTATGAAAATAATATTTTTAAATGTTATGAATTAACATTCCAAGCTGCTTGTTGCTCATACAGTAAAAAAAATAGGATAACAGCAGCACATCTGTTCTAGAACTTATCAGAGTGTAAAATCTATCCTGTTTTTGTGGTAGTACCACAGCACTTAACAAACCAGGTTAAATAATAGCGAAGTAGTGTCACTTGACTAGTGACCAGTGTAACTGGTTCCTCATTTACCACAGAGGAAGATGAGACTCTTTCGAGTCTGTACCATAATGTATTTTCATTTATCCTTGTCGAGATAATACAAGGCATCACTGAGGCATTAAAAACATAGTGATTTTACCTATTATTGTGGGAGAGAAAAATACATGGATTATTGTTCCTGGTTCTAATCCGTTTTCTACTTTTTGTTTTTGCATATAACCTATTTTTGTTTGTTTGTTTTGAGACAGGGTTTGTCTAAGTAACCTTGGCCATCCTGGAACTTGTGTAGTTCAGGCTGGCTTCAAACTTACAGAGATCTACCTCTGTCTCCCAAGTGCTGGGATTAATAACATATGCCACCACCACCTAGCTTTTTGTTTGTTCTTAAGTTTCACTCCCCAGACTCTATTACCTTTTCCTAATTATTTTCTAACATACTCTCCACCTGAGTTAATTTCCCTGATCCTACTTTCTAGGAACTATTGATGCATCCACTCCTACATATTACCTCATGACACTATGTCATTAATTTTATGAAGGAATTGATTGGGAAGTATGTAATATATATATATATATATATATATTATGGATACTTAAGTATTATAAAAACTTTGTATATTATAAGGAACTTATATAACTACTTAGCCATTTTTTTACTCAATATATGCTATTTACCATTCATGTTTTTGCTTTCCACAGTTTGTTACCCAATTGTGGTCTAAAAATATCACATGTTAAATTCCAGAAATGTACAAACTGAACACCATTCTGAACTGAACAACATTCATGCTGTTCCTTCCCACATAAAATGTGAATCATTCCTTTGTCCAGTGAATCAGTGTTATATACACTCTTGGTTGCTTAGTATCCATCTCAGTTATCCTATCAACTCTATTGATATCATATTGTCTATGCTTAGGGTAACCTTTATTTTAAAATGGCTTATACATATAAGAGTAGCAATACTGAACTGGGGAAATGGCTCAGCAGTTAAGGGCACTGACTGCTCTTCCAGATGACCTGGGTTCAAATCCCACCACCCACATGGCAGCTCACAACTGTCTATAACAAGATCTAACACTCTCACATAGACATACATGCAGGCAAAACACCAATGTACATAAAGTAAAGGTAAATTTTAAAGAAAGATAAAAAGCAGTAGCAATGCTGGCAAATATGATATGCCAGAGAGATACTAAAAGGGTTTTCTTTAAGAGATAGTTCTCAACTCACAGAAAAGAACGATACACTTTCGTTAAGATCTCTGATATCAAATTTATCTGTGAAACTCTGTAGAAGGAAGAAATAAATATCACTTTTATTGTCATACCTTAATGCAGAAGTTAGGAAAAGTGTGTGATAAGTGCTTCTTTATAATGGAAAAGACATTTAGTATGTGTGTATAGGAAAAGATAAAATGTACATAAATTTTATGTTTAGGCATCCATTGAGAGTTGGGGGTCATACAATGTATCTTCTGTTCACAAAAGAAGAATAATGTATTTTTGACAGTTTATACTCATATAATTTACAAAAAAGTCAGTGAAGTTATTCTTATAGTAAAAAAGTTAAAAGACACATTTAGCTTTTGACTATAATATTGCTTTATTAATTTTTGTATTCATGATAGTTGATTTGTTTCTAAATAAATGTTTTAAAATTTGAAGTAGTCTGAAATCTAGAGCACATTATTTGTAGTGAAAGTGTTTAAAATGGTTTTTATCTTTGCTAAGTGGTTATGTTTAAAAGGAAGTGCGTGGTATACTGAGAAGAGCATTGGGCTTAATCAGGACAGTGCTGGTACTACTTATCACCAAGTAATTTAATAATAGTGATTAAATCTTAAGAGTAAATCTGTAAACCTAGTATAATGATCTACAAAAATGAAGATGTTTAATAGTATAATATCGCTTCTGGGTTTAAATTTTAATCTTTACTTAGCTAATAATGAATGTAAACTCTTCTCTTCAGAATTTTTGAAAAAGATGAGCAAGTATCGAAGAAAAGCTCTCAAAATAGCCAGTTGTTACTGCCACGTGAGTCTTGGAATTTTGAAAGACTAATAAATATGAATTCTTCAGAACCAAGAGTTACAGGTACAGAATCTGTTTATCATTCAGAAACTTCATTTTTTTCTCGACAGAGAGGAAATAAGTGGTAATTTTAGTTATCACTTGATATAAGCAAGGACAAAATACTGAAGGCCTGTAGACATGGGAAAGTGACACTTTAACTTTGAGAACAAACAAGATATGACTTGTACACCATCTTTTCTTTTCCATTTTTGAGGAAATCAATTTTGTAATTTTTTTAAAAAAGTATTCTAGTCTTGTAGTGCAAACACCAGATGAGGATGACTAGCTCTGTATTAAAGGGCTAGCTATTATACCTATAGTGCTGATCATTGAAATGTTTCAATCACATTTCATTCAAGAGTCTGCAGATTAGATTAATCACATTGAATACTTCGACTACACTATTTTAACTTTTTCTTCATTAATATTACTACTATGTCTTTTTTAGTAATCAATTTTAAGAGGGTAGTTTGTCACTTGACCATCTTGCCATTTCACATTCATGATTATGTAATAACTAGTGTATAGTAATGAATTAAAATGTTAGACATTTTTCATATTTTAAGTTAAATTCTCTTATAAACTTGATTTTTTTGGTTTTTTTGGTTTTTGGTTTTTGAAGACAGGGTTTCTCTATGTAGCCCTGGCTGTCCTGGAACTCACTCTGGAGACCAGGCTGGCCTTGAACTCAGAGATCTGCCTGCCTCTGCCTCCCAAGTGCTGGGATTAAAGGCATGTGCCACCAGTGCCCGGCTTTATTTTTTTTAAAGTATAAATTGTGATCAAATGGTTGGAGAAATGAGGGGTGAAACTGGATTTACAGCTCAGTGGCAGAGTTGAACTTAGCATATATAAGGCAATGAGTTTGAGATATTGTTTGGTTTTGTCTTCAGAATTAATTTGAAATAATACATTTAATCTAGATAAAAAAGAAGAAAGTTCAGCCAATCAGTCAAAGTTTGTTAGAAATGACTTGAGACAAAAAGAAAATGATCCACAGGTATGTATTTCTGTTTTCAATAGCATAGATAGCTTGCTTAAATGAGATAACACATGTAGGTAGGACACAATGTATGTGTGTGACTCTGTATTCATGCATATTAAATTAGCCACTACTATTACCTCAGAGTCTGAAACATTTAAGAGTTTCAATGTGGACGGGTGGTGGTGGCACATGCCTTTAATCCCACCACTTGGAACGCAGAGGCAGGCGAATCTCTTGAGTTCCAGAATAGCCATGGCTACAAAGAGAAACCCTCTCCAAAAAGACAGAGGGAGGGAGAGAGAGAGAGAGAGAGAGAGAGAGAGAAAAGAAAAAAAGAAAAAAGTTGTCAATATGATATTCAGTATAAACTTCCCATTTTGGCTAGATATCATATAAAATATTTCTTTTTAAATACCAAGCCTGGTGGTAGTATACCAAAACTTTTAAACCCTTCATTAATACAGGACCAGTTACACAGGCTGTACCTATAGCACTGTTTTGTAGGAATTCTGTCACTTATACAATACCAGAGACAGTTTATAAAGAAAACAAGTGACTTTCACAACAGTATGGATTATTGCTAGTTCTTTATTGATGCCCAGAACTTGACCCTACTGCTGAAGATACCATATGTTTCCAACATGGGACTTGAAGAAATTGAGGTGGTATCTGACCTAGAAGTCTCCCCACTGAAGACTGATTCTCTTAGTATTCAAAGATACTATTAGAGCTGCCAAGAGAGGAAAGCAATTAATAGTCCTTCCTAACTGTAAAGCCTATGAACCCCAACAATGGGGTGTTTATTACTCTGCTTTATTCCCTAGAGACAGTCTCTCACTGAACCTAAAGCTCGATATTTCAGTTAAGCAGCTGGCCATCAAGTATCTGGGACCTGCCTGTCCCTGCCTCTCATGTATAACTTTTATGTGGGTGCTGGGAATTCAGATTCAGGTCCTTATGCTTGCCCAACAAGTGCACTTACTAGCAGCCTTTTCCTTAGCCTCTTTAAAAAAAACCTCTATCTCTGGCCTTGGCTCTACCCATTCTCTTTCTCTATATCTATCTTTATCTATATCTATAGGTATCTGTATCTATGTCTATACATCTATATCTATCATCTCTCTATGTATATGTGTGTGTATGTATGTATGTGTATATATAAGGCTGCTTTGGTAAAAGAAATTCACATACTTCCAAATCTGGGGTGTTATAGAAGAAATCAAAATAGAATTTATAAAATTTAACAAAATACTATAAAACATGTGATATGTGAACAAACTGGTTCTCAGAGCAAAATATGTATTTTAAAAACAAACATTAGAAAGTAAAAATAGCCGGGCAGTGATGGCACATACTTTTAATTCCAGCACTTGAGAGGCAGAGGCAGGTGGATTTCTGAGTTTGAGGCCAGTCCGGTCTACAGAGTGAGTTCCAGGACAGCCAGGGCTACACAGAGAAACCCTGTCTCGAAGGGAAAAAAAGGAAAAAAGAAAATAAAAATATTATCAAATATTTCTTCTTAAAAATTAAAGAATAAAATTTACACAATAGATATTAGTAAACAGAAAGCAAAAAATTAGTGATATTAAGAGGTTTTGTTGATGAATCTAATCAAAAGCTAACATACCTTAAAAGTCAATAACATTTCAACAATTTAAATAATCTTTCTCTGCTGGAACAGAAGAGACAGAAGATAAATGTTTATCTTCCAGATAAACAAACGGTCATTCTAAATGTGGAAGATAAATTTTTTAGAATATTGAGAGAATGCAATGTAAGACTTTTTATAACTAAATGTGAAGTTAGAAGGATATTTCTGTAAGACAATTTACATTATAAACAGGCTGACCAATAAAAGAAAAACATAAGTACATAGTTTCCTCTCTAACAGCTTTTGCTATCTTTTTCTCTTAGTCTTCAGCCAGCATACATACCTAGACTAAGAGTTTCAGGTGAACTTCGTCAAAGCTTTCGGGATCACATCCAAACTGCTCAGCTTTGATGCTACTGACTGTTTTTTGTTTGTTTGGTTGGTTGGTTGGTTTTGGTTTTTTTTTTTAAGACAGGGTTTTTCTGTTCATCCCTGGCTGTCCTAAAACTTGCTCTGTAGATCATGCTGGCCTCGAACTTAGATCTGCCTGCCACTGTCTCCCAAGTGTTGGGATTAAAGGCATGAAGCACCATGCCCTGCTGCTATTGATAATTTTGACTAGATAAATTCTTTGTAGAGGCCAGAAACACCCTACTTCTAAGTTAATGACAATCAAAAATATCTGCATACATTCTTAGATATTTTCTTACAACAAAATTGTCCTCAGATGAGGACCACTGGTTCAATAAAGCTCTTTAAACAATTTCAAAATAAAAAAAAATGGAGACTATTTGGAGAATTATCACAGCACACCTGTTAGATAGCAAAGACAAGAATAGGAAAAAAAATACTTATACAATCAGTTTTAAGAATGATCATAGCTATAAAAATCTCAAATAATTAGCAAAGTAAATATAGTAGAATAACATTAATAGCATAATAACTGTCAACACCTGTGAGACATGCAATGGACTTTGAAAATTAGAAAAACCTGTTAATATGATTCATTACATTTACCTATTAGTAAAAAATTTTAGCATCCAACCCCTTGACACTCGAATTATATACCATAAGTTCTCTCACGAGAGTATGTGTGCCACCAAGTACATTCTGGTACTTAAACTCAGGTTGTTCTTAACTGCTGAACAGTTTTCCAGCTCTATGTGTGTATGTGTGATATTTGCTATGAGTGGTAGAGATCAGAGGTTGGCCTTCAGGAATCAGTTCTGCCTTCCACCCTGTGGGTGGGTTCCAGGGATCAAACTCAACTCATCAGGCTTGACAACCAGTGCCTTTATCTGCTGAGCCATCTCTGTGGCCCCCAAGAAAAATTTTTAAAGAACCAAGGACTGCCGGCTATTGAAAACTCACCTTTTTCTTAAAAAGTAAAATATATTTCTTTGAGGCATTCTTCTACATAATTCTACTACAAAATTTGCTACTTAAAAGTGTAAGTTCAATGATTTTTAGCATACAAGTTGCATAACATAACTGTCGGATTCCAGAATATTTGCATTACCTCATTTATTTTGAAAAATAACATAGAAATCAGGTCATTGATAAAGAAAACATTAATACTCATTTGATTAGTGAATATGGATAAGTTAAAATTTTTAAAGATTACCTTAAATGAAAAATTACTACCACAGATAAGTTACCATACTTATCAAAAACATCAAATTATTTAAGAATCTTAAACCTTTTTGCTTCTCAGTATAGTTACCTTTATGTTTCCTTTGTAGATATTTCAGTTAATGTATGTAGTTGTAGCTATTGATAATGGTGGTGATTATGGGAATGAAATGCTAATATAGAGATCCCAGTGTAGCTATGATACATGATTATTATTTTATATAGTCAATCTAATGTTTAATTTTTTCCAGATATTTAAGGACTCTGGTATGGATAGTAATTCAAAATCTTCACATGTTCCAGCTGTTAAAAGTTCACAAGGTTTTATGCAATTCAGGTAATTTTTAAAATATAAAAAAGTGCCCAAAGTGTTGGGATATCGCTCAGTGCTGGTGTATTTGCCTGCTTTCAGTTTCTAACACTGCCTCCCCCAGAGAAAAGAGACATTTTCATCTCTGAAATAATTTGTAAATATTGACTCTGAAGTAATAAAAATTGTATTTGTTGCATTTTAGATTGAATCAACCAAATTACAATCAATGGATTGAACAAGAACATATAGGTATTTACTGTTTATATTTTTCTAAATGATAAATTATATCAGTTTTTATACTAAATAAATTATTTGGATTTTTTTAACATTCACTAATGGAAGTATATATGTGGTTTAATAATACATTTTTATCAGAAGATAAAGAAAATACATTTCCTTATAGAAAATTTGGGAAACAAAAAATATAAAGGAAACAAAATGTAACTAACCAAACATAACTGAAATAATGCAGTCTGTTGTATAGTCTCTTAGTTTTTTAATACATGTGTAAATTTTGTTCTCTATCCCCAATTTGAATTATACAATATATGTAATTTAATCTCATTTCCCAAACCGACTACATACAGTCATTACAAATAAAAAATGACATGAGGCTATTTTTTATATCATTAATTTTATTTGCAATGACTACATAGTATTTTTTAATAAATATAGTAGATTTCAGCTATTTTCTTACATTTAATATCTTTTTGTTTCCATTTTTGAAGCTATACATAATGTTTTTATATTTTCTTATATTAATTTTTGCTGCCTTGACAATTTTCTTAAATTGAACATATAAAAAAGCCATAGGATATATGTATGAGTTTAACAAACGTTGGAACTGTGACAAACAATGAGACTTACTTATCTTTTCTAACTATATGTGGATATGTATGCGTGGATGTGTAGTTACATAAGCACACACATGTATATCATATACATAGATATATATTGGTAATCTATTAGTGAGTCACATTATACCCTGTATCATGCTATATGAAAGTCATTACCTTTTGACTTTTTGAAGTTTTAAAATGAACCATTTGGAAACCATACAATTTTGTAAATTGAAGCTGGAAAGATGGCTCAGTGGTTAAGAGTTCATCAGCTCTTCTAGAGGACTCAAGTTCAATTTGCGTGCAGTACCCACAGTGACAACCTAACAACCATTTGTAATTCAACTTTCAGGGGATCTGTTATTCTCTTCTGTCTTTCTCAGGCTGGCACACATATGGCATACATTCACACAGATACATATATATAAGTAAAAATATATCTCTAAAAATATTTGTAATATATACATTTTCAGAATAGTTACAGTCTATCAGCCTATTTTTCTCACTTCTCATATATGGATCAACTAAATAATGTGTGTATACTATACAGCTGAATACTCTCTTTGCTTTCTTCTAAGAGAAAAAAAATGCCTTTCCTGTGCATGTGATCTACTCCAGCTGTTTATAATCCTCTTCATAAGCTAAGCTGATTGTATTAAACAAGGAGGAATAGCTAATCTCCTAGAACAATGCACCCTTGACATAGAGATGTTGGGAAATACATATAACTGGCATAGTCCTACCTGTGCTGAGCATGTGTAATGAGGCTTCATGCTCAAGAAGACATGTAATTATTTTAGAAAAAACAAAGACAACAATCTCTAAAACTATAAGTTGAGGAAATTAGTATGTGATTAAAAAAAATAATAGGTGTGATTTAATGCAAGAGGCAAAGTGTACAAAACTTTCAGGAAATAGATGCATGACTTCGAGAGAGGCATTTTTGATTTTTAAAGATTTATTATATTTACCTTATGATTTATTTTAATTATGTATATATAATTATGTTATTTAATTATGTATATATTATGTAAATATGTATATGAGTGTGGGTATGTGAACAAGAGTGCAGGTGCTAAAAGAGGTCAGAAGAAGGTGTTGGATCACCTGGAGCTAGAGTTACAGGCAATTGTGAGCTGCTTTGAATGTGTGCTGGAAACCAAATTCATGTCCAGAGTAATAATAACTGCATATGTAGCAGAGGGATGGCCTTATCTGGCATCAGTGGGAGGGGAGGCCCTTGGTCCTGTGAAGGCTCGATGCCCCAGTGTAGGGGAATGCTAGGGTGGTTAGGCAGGAGTTGGGGGGGGCACCCTCATAGAAGCATTGAGGAGGGAGGAATGGGATAGGGGGTTTGCAGAGGGGAAATCGGGAAGGGGGATAACATTTGAAATGTAAAGAAATAAAATAACCAATAAAATTTTTTAAAAAAGGCAATAATGGCACATGCCTTTAATCCCAGCACTTGGGAAAGAGAGGCAGGCAGATCTCTGAGTTCGAGGCCAGGCAGGTCTACAGAGTAAGTTCCAGGAGAGCCAGTGCTACACAGAGAAATCCTATCTCGAAAAAAAAAAACAAAAACAAACAAATTTTAAAAAAGAGTAATAGTCACTCAAAACCCATTGAGTCATCTCTCTAGATCTCAAGGTAAAGATTTCTTTTTTTTTTAAATCTTTTATTTATTTATTTATTTATTTATTTATTTATTTATTTATTTATACACTCCAGATTTTATCCTCCCATCCCACCCCCATCCACCCTCTGACTGTTCCACATCCCATATCTCCTCCCTACCCATTGTCTCCACAAGGATGTCCTCACACCCCACCCCACCTGACTTCTAAACTCCCTGGGGCCTCCAGTCTCTTGAGGGTTAGGTGCATCTTTTCTGACTGAACCCAGACCTGACAGTCCTCTGCTGTATATGTGTTGAGGGCCTCATATCAGCTGGTGTATGCTGCCTGGTTAGTGGTCCAGTGTTTGAGAGATCTGGGGGTTCCAAGTTAATTGAGACTGCTGGTCCTCCTACAGGGTCACCCTCCTCCTCAGCTTCTTCCAACTTTCCCCTAGTTCAACCACAGGGGTCAGCAGCTGCTCTCCATTGGTTGGGTGCAAATATCTTCATCTGACTCTTTCATCTGCTTGTTGGGTCTTTTGGAGGGCAATCATGATAGGTTCCTCTTTTTGAGCACTCCATAGCCTCAGTAATAGTGTCAGACCTTGGGACTTCCCCTTGTGCTGGATCCCACTTTGGACCTGTCGCTGGACCTTCTAGGTAAAGATTTCTTAAAAGCTCAATTAATAAAAATTGATGATTGACTATATTAAAATAAAAAAATCTTGTTTATCCAGAGATACAATAAAAAGAAGGCTGTAGAGATAGCTCAAGTAGATAAAAGCCGACAACTCAGAATATTTCAGAATAGAGGTGTGGCAGGTGGCCTAGTAGGTAAGGCACTTGGTATGCAAGTGTGAGGACCTCCATTCAGATCTCTACAACCCACATAAAGCCTGGCACAGCAGAGTGTCTGTAATTTTAGAGGTGCCATAGTGAGATGGACAGTGGTGACAGGAAAATCATTGGAAATTTGTAGGCCAGTTAGCCTGGCATAGGTAGCCGCAAACAAGATGAAAGGTAGTGATTGGCAGTCAGTACTGTGCTCTGAATTCCACATGTATACACATACACTCACATACACATGAATATGCACACATACATGGAAAGATTAATAATTTAAAACTTGAAATGTAAAAATATGTGAACTGACATTTCAAATGAAACTTTTCTGGCAGATCAACATGAAATGATGCTTAGCCAATTATGAAAGTGTAAAGCTACAGTAAGATACTGTTACAAATCTACCAGATTAGCAGTAAAAAAATCTTCCAGTATTAATATTTATGAGAGTGTTGACCAATAGGGGGCTCTCATAAGCTAGTGATATAAACTATAATTAATAAATAATATTATATATTAGCATTAATAAATAGTATTGTGATATAGTGATATAATGAATCCACCTTAACTTAGAGCTAATTTTCTGAGATTTTATTATTTTTACAATAGTTAGTTATCTCAGCCAAAATTGGTACAGCCATTTTAGAAAAGTTTGACACCTGATATTGGGAGATACACATACTCTGTGTCTCAATAGTCCATCTTAGAAATATACCTAGAGAAATACAAATAAATATGGAATATTACATTGTTTCCAATGCCCATCTGTTTTAGAATGCCTGGCTATATGGAATATTTATGCCAGTAATGAGAAAACTGTGTCTATATGTAGTGATAAGGAGGAATCACACAAACGTGTTGTGGAAAATATTAATATTTCCACAATATTAAAATGAGCAAAAAGTTCCTGCACTACTGCTGGCAATTCTCTGCCCCAGTGGGCTGGCCAACCAGTTCTTGGAGATTCTCTGACTCAGTGTGCCAAAATCTCTTCACCTGTCTCCGCTAAGTTCCTATTGCAGCTTGCTACCACACCAGCCCCATGCTTCAAAACCCCCACGACCTTTTTTTTTTTTTTTTTTTTTTTTTTGGTTTTTCGAGACAGGGTTTCTCTGTATAGCCCTGGCTGTCCTGGAACTCGCTCTGTAGACCAGGCTGGCCTCGAACTCAGAAATCCGCCTGCCTCTGCCTCCCAAGTGCTGGGATTAAAGGCGTGCGCCACCACCTCCCGGCTCCCCCACGACCTTTATGGTGCACCTCAGGCAAACCCATGCTTTGCCTCCATGCCTTTTTCTCTTGAACCCAGATGCGCTGCCGTGTGAAGGAAAACACAACATAGATTTAGTCCAGAAAGGATGGTAGCTCAATTGCTGGGCGCAACAACTAAAATTCTAATCTTGTAAGCCTTATTAAATCTAAATCCTCTGGTGGTGAATCCTGATGGATCCACCATTGAAACCGGGAGACACTCATAATTGCATCTTCTCCTCATGCTATCCCCATCCGAAAAGGCGTAACTCTCTCCTGCTTCCACAAAATAGAAACAGAAGGAACACTACCCAACTCGTTCTATGAAGCCACAATTACGCTAATACCAAAAGCACACAAAGATCCGACAAAGAAAGAGAATCTCAGGCCAATCTCTCTTATGAATATCGATGCAAAAATACTCAATAAAATTCTTGCCAACCGAATCCAAGAACACATCAAAACGATCATTCACCACGATCAAGTAGGCTTCATCCCAGGGATGCAGGGATGGTTCAATATAAGGAAATCCATCAATGTAATCCACTATATAAACAATCTCAAAGAAAAAAACCACATGGTCATCTCATTAGATGCTGAGAAAGCATTTGACAAAATTCAGCATCCTTTCATGCTAAAGATCTTGGAAAGATCAGGAATTCGAGGCCCATATCTAAACATAGTAAAAGCAATTTACAGCAAACCGGTAGCCAACATCAATTTAAATGGAGAGAAACTTGAAGCAATCCCACTAAAATCAGGGACTAGACAAGGCTGCCCTCTCTCTCCATATCTTTTCAATATAGTACTTGAAGTTCTAGCTAGAGCAATTAGACAACAAAAGGAGGTCAAAGGGATACAAATTGGAAAGGAAGAAGTCAAACTATCACTCTTTGCAGACGATATGATAGTATACTTAAGCGACCCAAAGAACTCCACCAGAGAACTCCTACAGCTGATAAACAACTTCAGCAAAGTGGCCAGATATAAAATCAACTCAAGCAAGTCAGTAGCCTTCCTATACTCAAAGGATAAGCAGGCTGAGAAAGAAATAAGAGAAATGATACCCTTCACGATAGCCACAAACCATATAAAGTATCTTGGTGTGACTCTAACCAAACAAGTGAAAGATCTGTATGACAAGAACTTCAAGTCTCTGAAGAAAGAAATTGAAGAAGACCTCAGAAGATGGAAAAATCTGCCATGCTCATGGATTGGCAGGATTAATATAGTAAAAATGACCATCTTGCCAAAAGCAATATACAGAATCAATGCAATCCCCATCAAAATCTCAACTCAATTCTTCATAGAGTTAGAAAAAGCAATTCAAAAATTCATCTGGAATAACAGAAAACCCAGGATAGCTAAAACTATTCTTAAGAGTAAAAGAACCTCTGGGGGAATCAGTATCCCGGACCTCAAGCTGTACTACAGAGCAATAGTGTTAAAAACTGCATGGTATTGGTACAGTGACAGGCATGTAGATCAATGGAACAGAATTGAAGACCCAGAAATGAATCCACACTACTATGGTTACTTGATCTTTGACAAAGGAGCTAAAGCCATCCAGTGGAAAAAAGATAGCCTTTTCAACAAATGGTGCTGGCTCAACTGGAGGTCAACATGCAGAAGAATGCAAATTGACCCATTCTTACCTCCTTGCACTAAGCTCAATTCCAAGTGGATCAAGGACCTCCACATAAAACCAGACACACTGAAACTGATAGAAAGGAAACTAGGGAAGAACCTTGAACATATGGGCACAGGGGAGAATTTCCTGAATAGAACTCAATAGCTTATGCTCTAAGATCAAGAATTGACAAATGGGACCTCATTAAATTACAAAGTTTTTGCAAGGCAAAAGACACTGTCAAAAAGACAAAGCGGCAACCAACTAACTGGGAAATGATCTTTACCAACCCTACATCCGACAGAGGGCTAATATCCAATATATACAAAGAACTCAAGAAGTTAGACTCCAGAGAGGCAAGTAATCCTATTAAAAAATGGGGTACAGAGCTAAACAAAGAGTTCTCACCTGAAGAATATCTAATGGCTGAGAAGCACCTAAAGAGATGTTCATCATCCTTAGTCATTAGGGAAATGCAAATCAAAACAACCCTGAGATTCCATCTCACACCAGTCAGAATGGCTAAGATCAAAAACACAGGAGACAGCAGTTGTTGGCGAGGATGTGGAGAAAGAGGAACACTCCTCCACTGCTGGTGGGATTGCAAGCTGGTACAACCACTCTGGAAAGCAGTCTGGCGGTTCCTCAGAAAACTGGGCATGATAGTCCCGGAGGATCCGGCTATACCACTCCTGGGCATATACCCAGAGGCTTTACCTGCATGCAATAAGGACACATGCTCCACTATGTTCATAGCAGCCTTATTTATAATAGCCAGAAGCTGGAAAGAACCCAGATGTCCCTCAACAGAGGAATGGATTCAGAAGATGTGGTATATTTACACTATGGAATACTACTCTGCAATTAAAAACAATGAATTCACGAAATTCCTAGGCAAATGGTCAGAACTTGAAAATATCATCCTTAGTGAGGTAACCCAATCACAAAAGAACACACATGGTATGCAGTCACTGATAAGGGGATATTAACCCAGAATCTCGAAATACCCTAGACACAATTCGCATATCAATAGATTTCCAAGAAGATGGAAGGAGAGACCCCTGGTCCTGGAAAGACTGGATGTAGGGGAATGCCAGGACAGAGAAGCGAGAGGGGGGTTGAATGGGGAAAAGAGGGAGGGAAGAGGGCTTATGGGACTTTCGAGGAGGGAGGAAACGGGAAAGGGGAAATGATTTTGAATGTAAATAAAAAAACTTAGAAAATAAAAAAAAAAAAGAAAGAAAGAAACCGGGAGACACTCATAATTGCATCTTGTCCTCACGCTATCCCCATCCGAAAAGGGGTAACTCTCTCCTGCTTCCTCTTTTCCTCTGTTCAACCGGGAAGTCCAGCCTACTCCTTTATTGGCTCCTCTATTCATTAGGGGATGGTTCACAAAGTCTCCTGAGTACATGACTCATTCCTTCTTTGCAACCCCTCCCAGGAGAGCAGAATTAGCATCAAAATACAAGCAACCCCAGGGCTATCCACAACACATATACTAAACAGAAAGGGAGATATAAGATGTAAGTATAATTTTAGCATGACATTTTAAAGCAGAAAAGAAAGATATTTAGGTGATAAAACATACTATGGAATTGTTATTATTGAAGTCAGGATAGGGATTACCTTTGAAGAAGATATGGGAAACAGGACCTTTTGGAGTGTTCAAGATGTTTCTTTACCTGGGTGAATGTCCTATGGTTAAACTGTTAACTATTATATTTTTTGCTCTTACATGTATGTATTGGGTAAAACTGTATGAACTTGCCATTTTTGTAAATAGAAATTTTTTATACAGTTGAAGCAAGTTATTTAATTTCAAATTAAGATCACACAAATGAAATAAATTAATGAATTTGTTAAATCCCATATAACAAATAGGTGCTGAATGTGGAGATAAAGAGACAGAAAGACAACTAAGAGAATCAAAATGTAGTACACAGGTAAGTCAAATGTTAGATTTTTAGTTTCTAAGCAGAACATCCTAATTTAAAAAATATTCAGTGTTCATTTAAATTTTAGGTTTATTACTATGAAGATTGCTTATGTAAAATGTTATTAGCTTGTAACTCAGGTTATAGGAAGTTAGAAATATTTTTTTCAGATAAAAAGGAACCTAAAAAAGTTTATATGAACAAATGTCAACAGTTGTCACTCATAAGTAGTGATACATATTAAGATCAAAACCAAATCATGATTGAAGAAAATAAATTTGTTTGGCAAGATTTAATGATTTGTTATGGCAATTCAAGACCAGTGGATATGAACGTATCTTGATAATAGTTTTGTATAGTGGAAAGCTTTAATGAGGACAGATGCAAACTAAGCTATCAAGGGTTAAAATGAGAAGTGACTAAGTAGAATTATACTATAAAGGAAATACAGGTAATGAGCACATTAGAATTTTACACAGACCTAAATTGTTTCTGTAGTAGGATTTGGTATAATCATACATGAAATATCTCTCTCTCTTTCTCTCTCTCTCTCTCTCTCTCTCTCTCTCTCTCTCTCTCTCTCTCTCTCTCTCTCTCTCTCTCTCCCTCTCTCTCCCTTTCTGTGTGTGTGTGTGGTGAGTGTGTATGTGTGGTGTGTGTGTTGAATATGTGTGTAGAAACAAGGTAAAGGAAAAGTTAGTATTCACGGTTTCAATCTTTAAAAATAAACTAGTATAAAAATTATAATGGCAGAAAATTTTAAACACAAATAGGCAATTGTCTGTTATTATTCACCTTAAACACAGTTACCTGAAAGAAGTTTATTACAGTTCATAGTCTGAGAGTTCTTAGTTGGTCCAATTGCTTTGGGCCAGTAGTAGCACACATCATAAAAGAAGTTCATAATGGAGTCCAATACCTCTGTAGGCTTAGATTTTTCAAAGCCTACTTTATTTAGGCTTCTTTAATGCTCTAACCTCCCTTCTAGCCCACTGACCAAATGTAGAGAAGGACAAATGGTTAATAGGACAAGGGATTGTGAACCTGTTTAGAAGTAGTTATCTGGGGAGACTCCACTATTCATTATCAGAATATCAGCAGTCCAGTCCAATAGCAAACACCAAACACAAATCAGTAGTGATTGTACTGGCACAATCCAACAGAAATGATGAGGCTTTGCCTTATCAGCACAAGTCCCCAGAAATGGCAAGAAGCAGCTGGAATACCATGAGAAGTTCTTTGGTGCATTTCTCTTTATGAAGTCATGGCAAGCAAAGATCAGCAAAGACTAGTGAAGCATTACAAGGCATAACAATGCAAGAACATCCTCTTACATCTATTAGGTTCCATTTATACTCTCTCCAAACATCAGGAGCCCTCTCAAGAGTCTGCCTCAGCAAAGCATCCTTTCATGAGTCTGCTTCAGCAAAATATCCTCTCACAAGACAGCTTCCAGAAAAACATCACATGACACAACTGAGTTTCCAAAGAAACCAGAAATTTCTTCTTCATAGCTTATCTATGGCCAGGAGTTTTTTTTTTTTTTTAAAAAGAAGAAATCCTACAGTCTCTTTCAGAGCATGCTACCTACCATGCAGAGCATGCTACCTACAATGGTTTAAAGGACTCTCATGCCCTACCTCCTAAAATTTTACTACCTCCTAGTAGTGACAAATTGGGGATTAAGCCTGTAACACAGATCCAGATTATAGCATAAAGCAATAAACAAAATTGCTTAATTTTTTTTCAAGAAGTTAACAGAGTATACTGTGAAATTTTTAAAAGAAAAACCACTCCTCAATATTTTCCTTGAATTTCAGCATTGTTTTTTGTTATCATTTAATTTTTTTCATATAATATTAAGCAAAATGGAGCTGGGAATAAGAGAAGAATTCAGTTACAAAATAACTACTTTTCTATTTATTTGAGTACATATAAATATATGTCATATATATATCACTTCACCAGTTCTAATTTTACTTATCTGTGAAGTGATAACAGAATAATGTGGTGCATTCTACCTTATGCAGTATATGTGTGTTCTTTTAAATAACAGTCATTGTTAAATTTTTTCTGTTACTTTCCATTTACAGGCCCTATACATAGAACACTTTGGAAAGTCAATAGAAAATAATAGTGTTGAAGAGGAAAGAGCTGAGAATTTTCCACAAACTCCTGAAACTCCTTCATTTCTAAGAACTCCTGAAGCTCTGAAGACACCCGAATCTGTGGAGAAAATGCAGTTCCCTAAAGGCCCCTTCTTTGAAATGTATGATTTTTATTAATCTAATTTATTTGTTTACATATTGAGTTTTATAAGTAATTTATAGTAATAATTACTAAAGACCCTACTCCCTGTTTTTTGTTTGTTTGTCTTTTTGATGGTTGGGGTTTGTTGTTAAAGTGAAGATGATAAAGACCCTGAGTATCCAGTGTAACAATACAGAGGCTTAAGATTTTTACAAAGGATAAAAGATGTGGAAAAATTAAAGTCAAGCTCAACAACTGTCATATATAGTAGTTATAGACTACTGAGTAATGTTTCAGCGGTCAGTTTCTGTATGTGTAATATCTGAAGCAAGGCTTCCCATTTTCTTAAAACTAAATGCTTCCAATATGAATATACAACTATGAAAAACACTGATTTAGGGTTTGTAGCCAAGAAAGTAGTGCTGCATCAAAACTTTGTGTTTCATTGAGTCTGTTCCTTAACACCGAGCCCTAAGTTCTTGTAAGACATAAATCAGATTTTGCTTCATCAGGTATTTCTCACCTGTGTTCTACTCAGGTATTTTAAATTGCTAGTAAAATTTTATGTTTGAATGTCATGTATTTGACTCAAGGAAAAAGTATTCAAAATAGAGTTTATCATCAAATCCTAAAATTGAATGAATGTTGATCATTCTCTGGATGATAACATGATCTGTAAAAATACATTATTCATTTATGATATAGGGATATCTGTGGCAGTATTGTCAGACTGACATATTAATATATAGCTATATATGTTTGTCTATGGGTTGGTGGGGCTAGGGAATGAATCTAAGGTCTCATTCATGCTCAGTGCACACTCTGGCCTAAGCTACAGTCCATCCATAGAAAATAAAAACAAAAGCAAAAAACCACTTTATAGAGCCCTGTGTGCAAGCAGCTGTTGGGCACTTTATGGTATGATCTTTTTATATTAATATAGGCTTTATGAATCATTGCTATACTATAATTTTTATCTTATAGATGACAAAACAGAATCATGGGTAATACCAACAGTCAGTGTTAAATAAAGTTGAATTACTTGTTTGGTCGGTTGGTTGGTTGTTTTTTTTTTTTTCCAAGGCAGGGTTTCTTTGTGTAGTCCTATTTGTCTTGAAATTTACTCTGCTGACTACTCCCGCTCTGTATTATATACTGTTTTGTCTTTTTATTCCTGATCATTTATAGTTTGTCTTTTCTTAATACTCTGTAATGTCTGACTTCTCATTAAAACATGTCTTATGAATAGTTTTCAAGGTCTTGAAGACAGTGTCAGGGTTGAGAGCCGGGATTTTCAGTGTGAATTGCTGCATCTGAATTTCAGTGTCTTGCTATTCCTTTAAGAAAATCTCTTAATATTGCTAAACTTCAAAAGTATTTGCTTTTGAAAATGGTATTAACAGTGCTTTGTTTTGATGGATTATGGAGAGAAATAAATTACACTCATATAAGTACCTAGAATAGTACCTGACAACATATTCTTAGTATTTACAATTATTATCCCCAAATTTGTATTTATATTCTTCACCCAAATATCCTTTTTTCATAAATTTGTCACCTTAAAACCTATATTTGCAAATTCCTACCTATACACCATTGCTTTTGGTGCTTCCCAGTTTGAACTGTTTAGTAATACATTTATAACATTTTGATGAATTTTAAATCTTTCTGTAACAGATCTAAAAATGCAGCATCTGAAAGACAGAAACAAAAGGATTCTCCTGGATTTTCATTTCTTATGAGTTATACCTCTAGATCACCTGGACTAAATTTATTTGATTCTTCTGTATCTGATTCAGAAATCTCATCAGATCAGGTAAAGCGAGAACCAAATTTTTATTTCTAAAAATTGTACATTCTAGCTTTAGGCAATTTTAGTTCTTTAGTACCAAATTTTCTTGGGACAGACTATTTACAGGGGCAACTTTGAAGAAAAAAAACTATGGATGTAACTCAGTGGTATAGTGCTTGACTAGTGTCCTTGAGGCATGGCTCCCATCTTCAATGGAAAAAAAAAGTTCTGAGTATTGATAATATAGCAGACTTCCCTATGACCTTCTCATTTTTAACTTCAGAGGACCAAGATTCATATTTCTTATTAAAAGAAAAGAAACTCTTGAGACCAGAAAGATGGTTCAGCAGCTAGGATCATTTGCTGCCTTTCAGAGACTCTGAGTTCAGTTTCCAGCACCTAGGTCAGGTGATTCTTCAGTTCCAGGGTATCCAACAACATTCTAGCCTCCAACCTCCAAGAGCATCTACACACACACACACACACACACAAATAAAAATAAAAATCTTAAGAGAAAATCTTGGCTGGGATATGGCTCACATAGGGTAGAGTGCTTGCCTACCATTCATGAGGTCCTGACCTTGATTTCCAGCACCCAAATCAAATCCAATTAAAATTTAAAATAAAAATCCAAGACCAAAACCCTTAAGGTAGAGATGATCTAAATTGTGGTTAAAGATAGATTAAAATGAATTTGGTTATTTAAATGTGTTTCATGTTTTCAATATAAAAATAAACTATATATTCTTACTTAATTCATAATATTACCAAGTTACATTAGTATTTTCAGCTATATGTATGTACATGGTAATACTTTCATTAGTTAATTTTAAAAGTTCTAAGGAATTTCCACCAATGTTTCTACTTTTCAGTAATGTAAATCATTATAAATTGTTTACTTCTTAGTTAAGCAATTAAACCCAATATTAAGTTATATGTTAGTGGGGTTGTGCAATAAAATATAGTATTTAAAACTAGACACAGAATCCTATTCAATACTCAGAAATGTAGTGTGCATGGAAATTGGTGAAAATAATTCAATTCCTTCTCTGCAAAATAGAAATAATGACAGTGACTGCCAAAGAGTTTGTAAATATTAAATGAGTTTATACACATAAAGCATTTCAGAAGTACTTTGCTAATATTACTAATATAGTAGTACTAGTAATTAATATTAATATTAAGTACTAATATTAATTAGTCATATTAATAATATAGTACTAATATAATAGTACTAGTATTACTAATGCTATATAGTACAATGTATTTTCTTGTTATTGTTCATTTAAATACCTAAACCTAAGAATTTTATGAGGCTTAAGTGTTTGTTATATTACATTGGAAAAATTATGAATTTATTGATAGAAGATATGGTATTACACATTTTATAGTATTTAATGTATTTAGCTTTTGTTATTATTTATACACTTATTTTATAAGCAAGTAATTTCTAAAAGGAATGTGCTAGGCTGGAAAAATAAACCAAAAGAACTCAATCCTCTTTTAAAATAATAACATGAACTTAAATGTGTAGAATTTTGGCAAGAAGCACATATATTTTGAATAAAGAAAACTATAAAACCACTGAAAATTATTGAAAACATAAATACACAAAGTATTTACATAGGAAGAAAATATTATGAAGGTAGATTTCTTTTCAATGCAATTTGTAAATGTAATCTAATTTTAATCTAATTGAAATCCTGGTAAATTAGGCAGGCAGTGGTGGCACAAGGTTTTAATCCAGCATAGAGGAGGCAGAGGCAGGCTGATCTGTGAGTTCAAGGCCAGCCTAGTCTACACTGTGAGTTCCAGGACAGCCAGGGCTAAACAGAGAAATCTATCTCAAAAACAAACAAACACAAATCCTGGAAGATGGTTTATTTTTAATTATTGTTTCATTCTGTTTTGTTATAAAAGTAGGGGAAGGAGACTACCCTATTAATAAATTTCCTAGGACAAAAATGATTATTCATGAAAATGCTCAAAAGTAATAGAATGAAATCCTAAACAAGTATTTTACCAGAATAAGAAAATAAAGAAAAGTTGAATAAGAAAGCATAAGAGAAAAACATACCTATAAACAGCATAAATTATGAACTTTTTTAAAAAGTTAATTAATGTTAGTGAGTTAAATACTCCACTAAAAGGCAGAGATTGTCTAATTGGGTAAGAAAGAGAAACCCAAATATAAGCTAACACATGTCAATATAAAGCTGATGATAGGTTGAAAGTTAAAGATGTAAAATTATATTTCATGAAAATTCTAAGAAGGCCACAGTAGCTATATTATAACTTGGGGGGGTACCCTTCAGAATAAAGATGTTGTTAGAAAGGAGAGATAATGTATAAAAATTAAAAGTTCAACTCATAAGAAAGATATGACATAAATATGGTTTATGTCTAGCAACAGCTTTAAAATGTGTAACATAGAGCTATATATTGAGCTTAGTGGTGGAATGTTTGCCCAGTGTTCTCAGTGCCTTGGGTTCAATTCCAAGTAATAAAACTAATGAGTTATTTAATTAAATTTTCATGAGAGAATAGAGACTCAGCTACAGAGGTTTTGTACTCCCTTTTCTCAACAGTTGGTAAAATTAAACAACATAAGAAACATGCCCCGTAAGATCTGAATGATACAGTCAATCAATCTCTTTGGTTAAATTGACCATATCCAACAACTGCACGTTTGCAAGTGCTAATGGTATAATTACAATATAGGCCATGTCTGTCTGTGTGTGTGTGTGTGTGTGTGTGTGTGTGTGTGTGTGTGTGTGTGTGAGTGTGTGAGAGAGACAGACAGACAGACAGACAGACAGACAGACATGGTTTATCTGTATTACTCTGGTTATCCTGGAACTTACTGTGTAGACTAGGCTGACCTTGAACTCAGAGATCTGCCTGCCTCTGCTTCCCAAGTGCTGGGATTAAAGGCATGCACCACCACTACACAACTCATTAATGAATCTAAATGAATACAAAGGTATTAGAATCAGAATGTCTTCTCTGATAACAACACAATTCAATTAAAAGTTAATAAAATATCTAGGAAAATCTTAAACATTTAGCCTGTGAGTCAAGGGAATAGTCATGAGAAAAATCAGAAAAGATTTTGAAATTACTTATGAAAATTCAGCTTATCAAAATTGAAGAATGGTAACGCAGCCAAAGCAAAGGTGGTAGTTAGATATTTAGTTAATAAGATAATAGAAAAGAATGCTCTAAAATTAATGACCTTTACTTTTTTATGAAAAGAATAACAAAGTAAATCCAAAGTGAATGAAGAAATAATAAAGACTAGAAATCAACTGGAAAAACAAGAAAGAAAATGAACAAAGCCAAAGTTAATTTTTCGAAAATAATTCTCAAAAAAACAGAAAAAAAATTGACAAGACTGACCAACTCCTTGCTAGATGACTTAACTCTACTAGAAATTAAGATGGCATTATAAATTCTAAATGTTATAAAGTAGATTGGTAAAAGACACTCATTCTACACATTATAGTAGTGTGGGTGAACTGACTCAACACTAGTCCAAGCCTGGGACCACCCCACAGTTGTCCTCTGACCTCCACATGTGCACCATGGCACATTTGCACCTGCACATACACTCACATTAATAACCGATTCCATAAAACTATAAAGTGTAATCAAAATGGTATGAGAAAGGGATAAAGATTTGTCAAATAATCAGTGGTATAGGCTAGAAAGTCTTGAAATATAAAGATTTAGAATGTGATAAATTTAGGACTATTAATTGTAAGAATAAATTAGGAACTTACACATTATACCAATAAAACTTAATAGATAAATTAAATTAAAAATATTAACCATAAAATTTTCAGAAGAAATGTAAATGGATGATTCTCTAAGTGCAGATATATTTTATATTGCTGTAATCAAGTTAATAGGCTTGATTGATTGATTGATTGAGTGATTGATTGATTGATTGATTGCAGTGCTGGAAATTCAACCCTAGGTCTCAGGGGTACTATAGACAAGCACTCTACCACTGAGTCACATGTTCCAGATCAATTCTTGGTTTAATATAAGCAAATGTTAAATTTAGTCATTTAATGTTAGAGATTGAACCAAGAACCTCATGTATGCTAAACAAGGATTCTACCACTGAGTTATATCCTGAGCCCAAAGAGAGATTTTTTTTTTTAGTCTTATAATATGCTATGTAGAAAGTTACTGTTATGTCTACCCTAATATTATATGCTAAAAGTACAGGCTCTAGTGTCAAGTATAATGCTGTATGAACTGTTCTTTTGATTTTACAAGTAACAATTAATGGAAATTATTTTTCAGTTTAATGAACATTACTCTGCAGTAAATCTAAATCCTCCTTCATCACAACAAGGAATTGGTAAGTGTTTTGAAGTTTAAAACATGTTAACTTTCCTCCATGGTAGGAAAGTTTGTTTGAAAGAAAGATAGGTTGGTTTATTTCTAATTTATTTTGGGGGGGTCACTCAGTTTACTTATTTAAAAATAATTGCTTGTAGACCCTGTTAACTCAGTAGACAGTACTGCAGTCTCGTCACACAGAAAAAGTAGTAACTGTTCTCTCTGTTCTCCTTTCCCTTCCTCCTGCCCTCTTCATCAATCTTTCAGCACTTGACCATCTTTCACAACTCTGCCAACACCTGTTTTCTTCAATATTACTGACTTCTCAATTATCAAAAGTTATGGATATCTTACATTTGTTATCATATTTAGTCCTTTTTAATAATTTAACATTAATTGTTCCTATTCTTTTAGAAATTTTTATCTTGGTGCATACTTTTTATTGGGTAGCCTTTCTTCTTTTATTCTTTGGTTAGTTAATTCAGTCAATATTTGTATATGTGTATGTATTTCATTTGTTACCAGGTACTGCTTTTGTCTTTGGTGACAGAACAGTGGCAAGAATTCATAATCCTCATAGGACTTGTATTCTGTTAGGAGAGATAGAAGATAGACAAATAAATGTATATAATATTAATTATGCATATGATAATAATACACTAAATAGTTTATGGACTTGAAAAGATAGTAAGATTCATATTATAATTCTAATATACTTACTTTGTAGAAGGATGCGAAGTAAGAGATAACAGTGTGTACAGTGTCTTTTGTCTCATTGAGAACCTGTCAGTTACTCTAATAATAAGATTTCTTTTGCTACCTCATCCACATTGAACATGTCATACTGTTATGGACAAGACACATGGAGCATGTATGTCACCTTGACACACAAAAGCTGCACTTTCAGTTTCCCATCAGTAATTTATTCCATTTTAGTCATACCTATATGCTAATTCATAGCTTCTCTAATTCTCATGTATTCTTATGCAGCACAGTTAGCAGGAACAACATTCGACATTTACCCCTAATCCTGTTTTCTAAAAAAATAGTATTATGAGAAGTGAAACTTGTAAGTCATCATTCCATGTTGGTTTGACTCAGCCCTGGCTCGAGTTAACCTCTAAATACTGAGAAGAAAAATAAACCAGAATAAGAAGACTAGGAAATACTTGGTTTAGGAAAATGAACCCATCAATGAAAGACATTTGAATAGAGGCATGAGGAGAGATGGACATAGTAGCTACTGGAAAAAGCATTCTAGGCAAAGATTGAAAAGGTCTTACATGATAACATGCATGGTACATTCAGTGAAAAGCAGGTAAATTGTATGATTTAAATGGAGAGCAAGGAAAATAGTGCAGAAAAAATAAGTCATAAGTGTAAGAAGGAATAAATCATGTTTGACCCTTTGATCATTAAAATCTTTGGATTTTTTTTTTTCCTAAATGAAGTAGGAAGTCACTGGAGAGTTGTGAGCAAATGACTGAAATGATCTGAGGATTTTTTTTTTTTTAAAGATTCTGTGGATTGCTATATGGAAACACACTGTATAAAAATGGTAAATGCAGAAAGATAATACCATTTTATTAAAATGATTTAAGTGGAAACTGATAGCTGTGAAACCTTCTCTAAACTCTAGACTTGTGTTTTTGATTGAATAGTGATAAGCTCTTCATATCTAAGATATCTTTTTGACATTAAAACCCAGTATATCTGAAATAAATGCTATTCTCCTTTTGATATCTCTGATGGTTATCTCCATTATTCTGCTTGTCAAGATTCAGAGTATCAGCAATAATTTTAACTTCTCTGTTGTTATAATTAAATTCAACTAGGCATCAAGCTTTATCAGTTTTTAGAGATATTTTTCTGTTTTAGTGATATTATTGTGTTTCCAACTCATAACCATTCATATCATGGATATTATAATAACATCCTAATTGATGTTTTTGTCTTCTTGGCTTACCTATAAATCACATCTTCACCTTCTATAAGCAAAATGCTGACTACCATTTGCCATTGTCAAACACTTAAGTGGATTTCATTGACTGTCACTTACCATCTTCTTACTTCATTAACCTTACATCAATATAAGCAATTTAAAAGCAAAATTCTGTCTTTGGTCAGACTGAAGAGTTCAACATATCTCAAGTATGCAAGTTGTTTCTTACAACTTCCAAATTCCATCTTTATCTTTGACTAGTAACTTCTCCTCCATAAAATCTATATTTCCACCTTCTACCTTCCATTCCCAAAAAAATCTCTCCACTTTTATGAATCTTTTAAAAAATAATGTTTATATTCTACATAATATCATTAAGTATCTATGAATATATAAAAACATTCTCTGAATCTTTTAGGATAAGGATTTGCTTTATATTTACTTTTGAATTTCTCAGAGCACTTAAAATACTGTTTTATACAACAATATACTTTTGTTTATAGAGTGATTAGGAACTTTATGAATACTTACTAGGAAATTTTAAAAAGAAAATAAAACTCATTTGTGCAAAGGGAAATTCAATATTTTATTTCCTTCAGAATCTTATGTTTTTGCCTATTTAAGTCTTATGGTTAGAAAAAGAAGTTGGTAAAGAAAAAAATTTAAAAGGGAGTGAGAGAACTCAAACATCTGTAATCAGTTCATCTTGATTACAGGCTAGCCAGTGTGTGACTATTGCTTGATTGACCTTTATTTAAAGTGAAATAATAGATGTTAAAAATTTATAAAATTTCAGCCAGGCAGTGGTGGCACATGCCTTTAATCCCAGGACTCAGGAGGCAGAGGCCACTCCAGCTTGTTTCTTGGGACCATTTGCTTGGAAAATTGTTTTCCATCCTTTGACTTTGAGGTAATGAGTGTCTTTGTCACTGAGGTGGGTTTCTTGTATACAGCAAAATTTTGGGTCCTATTTATGTATCCAGTCTGTTACTCTATGTCTTTTTATTGGAGAATTGAGAACACTGATGTTAAGAGATATTAAGGAAAGGTGATTGTCGCTTCCTGTTATTTTCATTATTAAAGGTGGAATTCTGTTTGTGTGGCTATTTTCTTTTGGGTTTGTTGAAAGAAGATTACTTTATTGCTTTTTCTAGGGTTTAGTTTCCCGCCTTGTGTTGGTATTTTCCACCCATTTTCCTTTGAAGCGCTGGGTTTGTGGAAAGATATTGTGTAAATTTGGTTCTGTCATGGAATATCTTGTTTTCTCCATCTATGGTACTTGAGAGTTTTGCTGGGTATAGTAGCCTGGGCTGACATTTATGTTCTCTTAGGGTCTGTATGGTATCTCCCCAGGATCTTCTAGCCTTCATAGTTTCTGGTGAGAAGGCTGGTGTAATTCTGTTAGGTCTGCCTTTACATGTTACTTGACCTTTTCCCCTTACTGCTTTTAATATTCTTTCTTTGTTTAGTGCATTTGGTGTTTTGATTATTATGTGTAGGGAGGAGTTTCTGTTCTGGTCCAGTCTGTTTGGAGTTCTATAGTCTTCTTGTATGTTCAAGAGCATCTCTTTCTTTAGATTAGGGAAAATTTTGTTGAAGATATTTACTGGCCCTTTAAGTTATAAATCCTCACTGTTTTCTATACCTATAATCCTTAGGTTTGGTCTTCTCATTGTGTCCCGGATTTCCTGGATGTTTTGGGTTACGAGTTTTTTGCATTTTGTATTTTCTTTGACTGTTGAATCAATGTTTTCCATGTTATCTTCAGCACCGGAGTTGCTTTCTTATATTTCTTGTATTCTGTTTTTGAAGCTTGCATCTATGACTTCTGAATTCTTTCCAAGGTTTTCTATCTCCAGAGATGTCTCACTTTGTGATTTCTTTATTGTTTCTACTTCCATTTTTAGATCCTGGATAGTTTTGTTCAGTTCCTTCACTTGTTTGTTTGTTTTCCTGAAATTCTTTAAAGGATTTTTGTGTTTCCTCTTGAAGTGCTTCTACTTGTTGACCCATGTTCTCCTGTGTTTCTTTTTCTTTTTTCTTTTTTTAATTTTTTGCTTTCTTTTTTTTTTAAGATTTATTTCTTGTTATATGTAAGTACTCTGTAGCTGTCTTCAGACACACCATAAGAGGGCATCAGATCTCATTACAAATGGTTGTGACCACCATGTGGTTGCTGGAATTTGAACTCAGGACCTTCAGAAGAGCCATCTCTCCAGCCCTCTCCTGTGTTTGTTAAGGGATTTTTGTGTTTCCTCTTTAAGGGCTTCTACCTGTTGACCCATGCTCTCCCGTAATTCCCTAAGGGATTTTTTTGTTTCCTCTTTAAGAGCTTCTACCTGTTAACCCATGTTGTCCTATATTTCTTTAAGGAATTTTTATGGTTCTCTCTTTAAAGGGCTTCTACATTTTGACCCATGTTCTCTTGTATTTCTTTAAGGGAGTTATTTATGTCCTTCTTGAAGTCCTCTATCAGCATCATAAAATGTGATTTTAAATCCAGCTCTTGCTTTTCTGGTGTATTAGGGTATCCAGGATTTGCTCTTGTGGGAGAACTAGGTTCTGATGATGCCATGTTGCCTTGGTTTCTGTTGGTAATGATTTTGCATTTGCCTTTTGCTATATAGTTTTCTCTTGTGTTAGATGGTCTTGCTGTCTCTGATTTTGGCTTATCTGTCCTGTAAGCCTGTGTATATGTACTCCTGGGATTCCCATTCTCTCTGTGCATACAGGTATGTAGGCTCTCCTGGGAGACCAGCTCTCCTGTGCTCCCAGGCAGTCCAAATGACCTAAGTACGGCTAGTTCTCTAGAAGTATCAGGAGATGGTGTCTTCCTTGTGGCAGATCTGGCAAGATTCTGCCATAGCAGAAAGAGCAAATGCCCTGAGTGGCTGGTTCTCAACTGCCCAGAGTGGCTGGTTCTCTAGGAAGTATCAAGAGATGGAATCTTCACTGCAGCAGAGCTGGCAAGGTTCTGCCCCAGCAGGAAGGGCAGGTGGTGGTGGGAGGGGGAGAAGGCTCAGAAGGGGTTGCTAATCGGAAGGGCGGGTCTTTTAGTGGTTGCTGGGTAATGAGTCCTGCAGGACCCCTGGCAGCAGCTCTGGGTCTCCAGAGGTGGGAGAGGGGTTCTTACCAACTGCCCTGAGTGGCTGGTTCTCTAGGATGTATCAGGAGATAAAATCTTCCATGCAGCAGAGCTGGCAAGGTTATGCCCCAGTAGAAAGGGCAGGTGGCCGTGGGAGGTGGAGAAGACTTGGAAGGGGTTGCTATTCCTCAGGCCTTAAGCTGTGTTTTAAGGTTACTTTAGAAAGCACGTACAGAATGGATGAAAAGGAGCATCTAGAAGTAATGAACACCAACAGGGGAAAATATAGTCTCCAACAGAGAGAAAATGTCCTTTACCTATCATCACAGCAGTGGATATGGAGAGGGAAAGTGCTGCATCTGAGATAGGTCAGATTTATCTAGCTATTATTTATTGCCTAATTACAAAATATGGTTATACCAGTGTTCAAAACTTTTGATGAATCTGTGAAATGAGTTTTCCACAGTTTTGAAAGAAAATTTATAAATCAACTTCACTTGTAGATTTGCTTGTTGACTGCAAGAATTGGCATAAGAAAAAATATATACGTTTTCATTCATTATTTGTTATTTAAAACTGAAAGTAATACTTTTCCCTATCTCTTTAAAATCAACTACTACTCAACAGTTTGAAATCTACAGAAATCAAATAGCTTATCTGAAACAAGTGGCATAAAGCATAATATTTTTCCCATATACAGAGCTGGTTACTTGATACCTTAAACAGAAAATGTTCTTTGTGCCACTTTGAAATTTATATTTTTTTTTCTTTTTGAGACAGGGTTTCTCTGTGTAGTTCTGGCAGTCTTGGAAATCACTCTGTAGACCAGGCTGGCCTCGAACTCAGAAATCAGAAATCCAGCTATATTACTCCTGGGCATATACCCAGAAGACGCTCCAACATGCAATAAGGACATATGCTCCACTATGTTCATAGCAGCCTTATTTATAATAGCCAGAAGCTGGAAAGAACCCAGATGTCCTTCAACAGAGGAATGGATACAGAAATTGTGGTATATATACACAATGGAGTACTATTCAGCTATTGAATACAATGAATTCTTGAAATTCTTAGGCAAATGGATGGAACTAGAAAGTGTCATCCTGAGTAAAGTAACTCCATCACAAAAGAACACAGATGGTATGCACTAACTGATAAGTGGATATTAGCCCAAAAGCTCAAACATGCTACAAATCACAGACCACAGGAAGCTCAAGAAGAAGGTAGACCAAAGTGGGGGTGACTTGGTTCCTCTGAGAAAGGGAACAAAATAATCACAGGAACAATTATGGAAACAAAGTGTGGAGCAGAGACTGAAGGAAAGGCCACTCAGAGATTGTCCTACCTGGGGATTCATCCTATAAACAGTCATCAAATCCAGAAACTACTTTGGATGACAAGAAGTGCGTACTGAAAGGAACTTGTTTTGGCTGTCTTTTGGAGGGGCCCTGCCAGAGCCTTACAGATACAGAGGCGAATACTTGCAGCCTACCATTGGACTGAGCAAGGGGTTCACAATGGAGGAGTTTGAGGGCAGACTGGAGGAGCTGAGAGTGGGGGGTTTGCAGTTCAATGGTAAGAACAAGAATGCCAGCCAACCTGACAACCCAGGGTTCCCAGGGACTAAGCCATCAACCAAGGGGTACTCATGGTTCCAGCCAAAAGATTGGCAGAGGAATGCCTCGTGCGGCATCAGTGAGAGGAGAGGTCCTTGGTCCTGTGAAGGCTCAATAGAAGCCCCAGTGTAGGGAAATCGAGTGGGGGGTCATGGGAGTGGGTTGGGTGGAAAAGCATATTCTTGGAGGCAGGGGGTGGGAGGATGGGTTGGGGGTTTTCAGGGAGGGAGGAAACTGGGAATGGGTATAACATTTGAAATGTAAATGAAGAATACATTCAATAAAAAAAATTCACACAAAAAAAGCAGCTTAAGTCATATCTATATGTGACAATACTTAGTGGTTTCCTCTTATTTATTTAAGTCTACATTTGATAGTCAGATATTCAATAGTCATAGAAAGCTCATTTTCATGAACTCTTGTTTAATATATCTTTGTTATTTTTTAGTGCCCCTGATAATTTGAATGCATTTATGTTTCCCTGCTGTTTGCTATGCAGATCTGTCTCTGGATGTGCATGCTATTCTATTTTTTTGAGATGTTTTACCTTAGTTTGTGTTCTGTACCCTTGAGTTCAAATTATTTATAAGTATGGCTCAAGTTAGAGTTTATCTTTCATAGTACCAAAGACAATGCCTTATGTGTATGAAGAATACATTTAAATATCTGCTAAATAGATAAGATTTAATTTTTATTTATTGTGTGCAGTATACTGTAATCTAGTAGATTGTTTTATATAACATGAATACAATGATATTTTAATATTTATATTCTTCAGGAAACTTATTTGGGAAATCAGAAGGAGAAGATGCCTTCACATTTTCTTTTTCATCAGACTCTTCTCACACATTTGGAGCTGGAAAAGATGACTTTAGTTTTCCATTTTCTTTCGAGCAAGATCAAAGCACAATGTCTTCCTCTTCCTCAAAAGATTTTTCATCCTCACAAAATAAAACACAATTTATGTTTTTTTGAATTATTATTTTTGAACTATTTAATACTATTTAACTATTTGAACTATTTAATAACTGTAAAAATTTGTATTATCACTGAATGCAAGATAGATTTTTGTCAATTAAAGTAGTAATTGTTACTACAGTTGAATTATTTGATTGAAGTTATTTAAATATTGAATATTTTATTTTTGTTTGGGACACTAGCTGATCATTACTTACTTTGATTTTGACTTTGTAGGCCCTATCAAACAATCTTTTTATCTTAGAGCTGTCAATAATTCTTCCATAATTCTTTTTAATAATATTAAGTCTATTTTTCTCTGGAGTTTGAGTTTTAGTCTAGTAGTACTTCAGTTATTTTGATAACTATCAGAAGAACTTTTAATGATAACTGTTCAGAATTCATTCATTAAAAATTTTGAAATTACTAGGTTTTAGTTATTCTTTTTTTTGGGCAGGATGCAGAATGGTATTCTGATTATAATTTTAAAAAATTCATGTCAAAGTACAAGTTTATGTTATTTTCTTTTAAATACAACAGTAACATTCCAGTTTTGTCAATTATGTTAGTATGTCTTTATGAAAGTGAAAAGTGAGAGAAATAGTAATAGTTGAAGATTATATTTTTATGTCACTGGTTGCCCTGGTTAAACCTTTTTTGAAGAGTGGGGCAGTGGGGACAGGAGCCTTCTTTTCACCAGGGAGCCCGGCAGCTCTACAACCTTCTGAGCACAGCCTACTGGGAGAGAGTGATCTCCCAGCAGTGCCTCTACTTCTGAGGTCTGAGGTGAGAGCTCCACTTTCTCTCCAGTTTCTCTCTGGAGGGGAACAGCTAGGGCACACAGGGCATACAATCAGAGCAGCTGGGACAGGAGCCTTCCAAAAGTCATTTGCAACAGGGAGCCAGGCAGCTCTACAGCTTTCTATGCACAGACTCTGCCAGAAGAGAGTTGGTCTCCCAGGAGTATAGACACAGGCTTACAGGTCCACAGGAGGGATAAGCTCCAATCAAAGACAGCAAGACCAACTAACACCAGAGATAACCAGATGGTGAAAGGCAAGCTCAAGAATCCTGCCAACAGAAACCAAGGCTACTTGGCAACATCAGAACCCAGTTCTCCCACCACAGCAAGTCCCGGATACCCCAACACACCGGAAAAGCAAAAATTAGATTTAAAATCGCACCTCATGATGCTGATTGAGGACTTCAAGAAGGACTTAAATAACTCCCTTAAAGAAATACAGGAGAACATGGATCAACAGGTAGAAGCACTTAAAGGGGAAAAACAAAAATCTCTTAAAGAATTAAAGGAAAACACAAACAAACAAGTGAAGGAAATGAACAAAACCATCCAGGATCTAAAAATGGAAGTAGAAGCAATAAAGAAATCACAAAGGGAGGCAACTCTGGAGATAGAAAACCTTGGAAAGAAATTAGGAGTCATAGATGCAAGCATCAACAACAGAATACAAGAGATAGAAGAAAGAATCTCAGGTGCTGAAGATAACATGGAAAACATTAACTCAACAGTCAAAGAAAATGCAAAGTGCAAAAAGTTTGTAACCCAAAACATACAGGAAATCCAGGACACAATGAGAAGACCAAACCTAAGGATTATAGGTATAAAAGAGAGCAAAGATTTACAACTAAAAGGGCCAGTAAATATCTTTAACAAAATTATAGAAGAAAACTTCCCTAACCTAAAGAAATAGATGCCCATGAACATACAAGAAGCCTATAGAACTCCAAACAGACTGGACAAGACAGAAAGTCCTCCTGGCACATAATACTCAATCCACCAAATGCACTAAACAAAGAGTATTAAAAACAGGAATGAGAAAATGTCAAGTAACTTATAAAGGCAGACCTATCAGAATTACACCAGACTTCTCACCAGAGACCATGAAAGCTAGAAGATCCAGATCTTATATGGACCATAAGAGAACACAAATGTCACAAGGAGGAACACAAGGAGGAAAACTACACACTGGAAAAAGCAATAAAGTAATCTTTCAACAAACCCAAAAGAAGATAACCACACAAACATAAACATTACATCAAAAATAACAGGAAGCAACAATCACTATTCCTTAATATCTCATGACATCAGTGGACTCAATTTCCTAATAAAAAGATATAGACTAACAGACGGGATATGTAAACAGGACCCAGCATTTTGCTGCATACAGGAAACGCACCTCAGTGTCAAAGACAAACACTACCTCAGAGAAAAAGACTGGAAAACAATTTTCCAAGCAAATGGTCTCAGGGAACAATCTGGAATAGCCATTCTAATATTATATTATAGACCAAATAGATTTAACAGATATCTATAGAACATTTCATCCTAAATCAAAAGAACATACCTTCTCAGCACCTCATAATACCTTCTCTAAAACTGACCATATAATTGGTCACAAAACACACCTTAACAGATATAAGAAGATCGAACTAATAGTCCCATGCCTCCTATCAGATCACTACAGATCAAGGCTGGTCTTCGATAGCAACAAAAACAACAGAAAGCCCACATGGACATGGAAGCTGAACAATGCTCTACTCAATGATACCTTGGTCAAGGAAGAAATAAGGAAAGAAATCAAATCCTTTTTAGAATTTAATGAAAATGTAGGCACAACACACCCAAACTTATGGGACACAATGAAAGCAGTGCTAAGCGGAAAACTCGTAGATCTGAGTGCCTCCAAAAAGAACCTGGAGAGAGCATACAGTAGCAGCCTAACAGCATACCTGAAAGCTCTAGAACAGAAAGAAGCTAATATACCTAAGAGGAGTAGTCCGCAGGAAATCATCAAACTCAGGGCTGAAATCATCCAAGTAGAAACAAAAAGAACTATGTAAAGAATCAACAAAACCAGGAGCTGGTTCCTTGAGAAAATCAACACAATACATAAACCCTTAGCCAGACTAACCAGAGGGCACAAAGACAGTATCCAAATTAACAAAATCAGAAATGAAAAGGGAGATATAACAACAGAAACTGAGGAAATTCAAAAAATGATCAGATCCTACTACAAAAGCCTATACTCAACCCAACAGGAAAATCTGGATGAAATGAACAATTTTCTAGACAGATACTAAATACCAGAGTTAAATCAGGATCAGATAGACTATCTAAACCGTCATATAACCCCTAAAGAAGCGGTCATTGAAAGTCTCCCAACCAAAAATAGCACAGGACCAGATGGTTTTAGTGTAGAATTCTATCAGAACTTCAAAGAAGACCTAATACCAATACTTTCAGACTATTCCACAAAATAGAAACAGAAAGAATACTACCCACTAATCCATGATTACCCTGATACCAAAACCACACAAAGATCCAACAAAGAAAGAGAACTTCAGACCAATTTCCCTTATGAATATTGATGCAAAACTACTCAATAAAATTCTTGCCAACCGAATCCAAAAACACATCAAAACGATCATTCACCACAATCAAGTAGGCTTCATCCCAGGAATGCAGGGATGGTTCAATATACAGGAATCCATCAGTGTAATCCACTACATAAACAAACTCAAAGAAAAAAAGATGCTGAAAAAGCATTGGGAAAAGATCTTTACCAATCCTACAGAGGGCTAATATCCAATATATACAAAGAACTCAGGAAGGTATACTCCAGAGAACCAAATAACCCTTTTTAAAAGGGGGTACAGAGCTAAACAAAGACTTCTCAACTGAGGAATATCAAATGGCTGAGAAGCACCTAAAGAAATGTTTAATATCCTCAGTCATCAGGAAAATAAATGCAAATCAAAACAACCCCGAGATTTCACCTCACACCAGTGATCTTTTAGCTAAGATCAAAAACTCAGGAGACAGCAGGTCCTGATGAGGATGTGGAGAAAGAGGAACACTCCTCCACTGCTGGTGGGATTGCAAGCTGGTACAACCACTCTGGAAATCAGTTTGGCAGTTCCTCAGAAAATTGGGCGTAATACTACCAGAGGACCCTGCTATACCACTCTTGGGCATATACCCAGAGGATTCTCCAGCATGTAATAAGGACACATGCTCCACTATGTTCATAGCAACCTTATTTATAATAGACAGAAGCTGGAAAGAACCCAGATGTCCCTCAACAGGAGTGGATACAGAAAATATGGTACATTTACACAATGGAATACTACTCAACTATTAAAAACAATGAGTTTATGAAATTCTTAAGCAAATGGATGGAGTTAGAAAATATCCTGAGTGAAGTAACCCAATCTCAAAAGAACACACATGGAATGCACTCACTGATATGTGGTTATTAGCACAGAAGTCTGGAATACCCAAGATACAATTCACAGACCAAATGAAGTTCAAGAAGAAGGAAGAACAAAGTATGGATACAAAGTATGGAAGGGGGACCAAAATACCCACAGGAGGAGATACAGAGACAAAATGTGGAGCAGAGACTGAGGGAAAAGACCATCCAGATACTGCCCATCCTAGGGACCCATCCCTTATACAGTTACAAAGCCCAGACACTATTGTGGATGACAAAAAGTGCTTGCTGACAAGAGCCTGATAGCTGTCACCTGGGAGACTCTGCCAGTGCATGACAAATACAGAGGGAGACACTCTCAGCCAACCATTGAACTGAGCACAGGGTCCCCAATAGAGGAGCTAGAGAAAGGGCCCAAGAAAATGAAGGGGTTTGCAGCGCCATAGGAGGAACAACAATTTGAACCATCCAGTACCCCCCAGAGTTCCCAGGGACTAAACCACCAACCAAAAAGTACATGTGGAGGGACCCATAGCTCCAGATGCATATGCAGCAGAGAATGGCCTTGTTGGACATCAAAAGGAGGAGAGGCCCTTGGTCCTGAGAAGGGTTGATTTCCCAGTATAGTTGAATGCCAGGACAGGGAAGCAGGAGTGGGTGGATTGGTGAGGAGGGGAAGCGGGAATGGGTTAGGGAATGTTTTGGGGGGGGACCAGAAAAGGGGACATTTGAAATGTAAATAAAGAATATATCTAATAAAAAAAGAAAATACCCAATAAAAAAATTAAAAAAAACTATTTTGAAGAATAGTTTTTTGTTTTTCATCTTCAGGAAGGAACATTTAATAGTAACATTTTTACATTTTGTTTCACATTTGTATTTCATGTTTGTTTTTATATTCTATATTTGTTAATTATATAGCTTAAATTAAGATTTAAAATTTGATGAAATTATATATATTGCTTAATTTTTATGTGCTTTTCAAATTGAGTTATCAAGTAATAAAAAGAATATGTATATTTTGATGCAATATTAGTTACAAATTTTTATTTTTTTATTCTTTGTTTTTTTATTTTTTACATTTTTTAAAAAAATTTAATCTTTTTGTTGTTGTTGTTGTTTTGTTTGTATTTTTGTTTTTTGTTTTTTTTTTCAAGTCAGGGTTTCTCTGTATAGCCCTGGCTGTCCTGGAATTCACTCTGTAGACTAGACTGGCCTTGAACTCAGAAATCTGCCTGCCTCTGCCTCCCAAGTGACGGGATTAAATGTGTGTGCCACCACTGCCTGCCTTCTTAATCGTTTGTTACAGTCCAGATTTTATCCTCCTCCTGATCCACCCTCCAACTGTTCCACATCCCATACCTCCTCCCCATCCCCCACTCCCCTCCTGTCTCCTGGAGGATGTCCCCATCCACTCACCTCCTACCCTCCCCATTCCCCCGCATTCCCCTCCCACCAGATCTCCCCACTCTGGGGCTCCAAATCTCTTGAGGGTTTAGGTTTATCTTCTCTGACTGAACCCGGATCAGGCAGTCCTCTGCTATATATGTGTTGGGGGCCTCATATCAGCTGGCGTATGCTGCCTGATTGGTGGCCCAGTGTCTGAGAGATCTCGGGGGTCCAGGTTAGTTGAGACTGCTGGTCCTCCTACAGGGTCGCCCTCCTCCTCAGCTTCTTCCAGCTTTGCCCTAATTCAACCACAGGGGTCAGCAGCTGATGTCCATTGGTTGGGTGTAAATATCTGCATCTGACTCTTTCAGCTACTTGTTGGGTCTTTTGGAGGGTAGTCATGATAGGTCCCTTTTTGTGAGTGCTCCATAGCCTCAGTAATAGTAACTGACAGATTTTTAAGCCGTCATCTTTTTTTTTTCCTATATCTGGTCAAACTGCAGAGAAAACCCAATTGCATTCTCCTTGCTGCCAACAGGAAGTTCAAAGCTTTTATGGACCCCTCACTCCTAATCATTATTGAAAACTCAAATGCTTTGTAAAGCCATTCTCGAGACATTTTAAGCTTGGACGTTTCTCCCCAGAAATCTTAGCTATATGAGCAAAAAAGTGTTTCTTACTAGATTGTGATGCAGGTATGTGGAATCATCATTCTTAACATTCAAGGCAGAATTTGAGTGAAGGTCTATGAATGTCTACATGTCACAGTTTAGTGAATTAAGCCTTTCCAAAGACTTCAGGGGATTGGTCTAATAAGTGATAGAATTTAAGACCACTTTAGATTGGATATTTTAAATATTTATTTATTTGTAGGAATGTTTTATGGCATATATGTCACTATGTGTATGTCTGGTGCCTGCAAAAGGCAGAAGAGGGTGCCAGATTCCCTGGGACTGGAGTTGCAGATAGTTGTGAGGCACCATGTAGGTGCTGCGAACCAATCCAAGTCCTCTGAAAAAGCAGCCAGTGCTTTTAACCTCTGTACCGTCCATCCAGCTTCAGAATATATGTTTCTATTTTCTGAAATGATTTTATATTTCAGAATATAAAAATCTAAACCTTCAGTATATGATTAAAAGAATGAAAAAGAATTCTAGTTTAAAATTTAGATTATTACAGTTATATAATATTCTTCAAATAAATATAGAAATAAATGGAAATATATCTGCCTGAAAAAATGTTTTTAAAAAGAGTTTTATAAGACAGGATACTGTGTGTGTGTGTGTGTGTGTGTGTGTGTGTGTGTGTGTGTGTGTGTGTGAATATGATCTAAGCACATTATATCCATGGATGAGGATGTCATAAAACTCATCTGTATAATGCATATATACTTGAAAACTCTGGGGCTTTTTTGTATCAGATACCTTTTATATGGCATGCCATAGATTTGATATTATAAAGATACTGTATATGTATGAGAAAAAAAGGTTTGGAATTGGGTTGTTTTAAGAGACTCAAAGTCAGGCAGTGGTGGTACTACATGTCTTTAATCCCAGCACTTAGGAGGCAGAGACAGACAGATCTCTGTGAGTTAGGGTCAGCTTGATCTACAGACTGGGTTCCAGGACAGCCAGGACTGTACAGAGAAAAACATATATATATCACTTATATGGTTAGATTTATTACATATCAATAAATGATGCAAAACAAAATGGTGTTTTAAAAATATTGAGTGCATGTGCACATGTCATTTTGAGAATGTATGAATAGTTCAGTCTTGCATTCAGGAACATGTAATATAACATGATTGAGAAGACAAAACTCAGGAACTAACAAAATGATACTACAATAAAATAGTTAAATTTTTTCATAGACTATACTGATGTATTGTAGAAAAGATACTGTTTTTTTTTTCTTTTTTTTAAATCAAGGTATGAACTGAAAAGCCTAAGGAATGATTTATTGAAGAAGTAAGTTTGTAATTAGATTATAAGTGTTCAAGAGTAAGTTGATGTGGGAAAAAAAAGAAAAAGAAAGTGGGGCCTGGAGCGGGCGGACACAGGGGCACATGCCAGGCAGGGCCTGCGGCGCGCAGGCCTCGCTCTAGGGCCAAGGTAGCTACAGATGCAAAGGATGCGGAAGTTCCGCAGAGGGGTTTTGGGGAAGAAGGCAAGATGCACGCGTGCCTTGGCCTAACCAGGAGCGGGCGGCCACACGCCGGCAGGTCCGGCACATGGCGCGCGGGGGTGCAGAGAGATCCCGGATCTCTCTGCATGTTACCTGTGCTCAGGCTGTCCGCTTAGCTGAATCCCAGAATCTCAGACGGCGCGTACCAGCTAGCTCCGTGTGGCGAATTTAAGAGGCAACCCATAGTTTTGATGTTTTATTATTAAGAAAATAGAAAGAGAAAAGAGATAGAAAGATAAAGAAAGAAGAGAAAATAGATAAGAGAAGCCATGACCACGTGGAAAGGGGAGAAGACAGAGAGATAGACTAAGAAGAGGGACCAGAGAGAACAGGCGGAGAGAGAGAGAACACGCGCTGAGGGGTGTTATTTATAGTGAGTTGGGCGGTCAGGTGACCAGGAGGCGGGGACAGTGTGGCTGCAGGCAGGTGACTGCCTAGGCGGAGTCAGGCTAGAACCTGGGGCGTGGCCACACGTCTCATTAAGGTCCCACAAGTTGATATTGTTAAGTGTACATTTTTGTTAATAAATCAGCTAATTAATTGAGCACTAGGGATTGATAGATCACGACTGATGGAGGTGACCTGGATATAAAAGCAAACAGGCATCTCCAGAAGTAAAATTGTCCTTTTATCAGAACAGCTGAGGGCTGCATCTTTCTGCAGGAGTAGAGATTGTGTGCACTTAGTAACAAGGGACTTGGGGTTTTATAGACTGGAAAAGGGAGAACTTTGAGATGGAAATGTCCATCTGCAGGTCAGTTCCTCTACAATCTTGCAATGGTAAATCCCAGTGGCGTTTGGTATTCTGATCTACTGATCAGAAACTTCCACAAGTGTTATCAGTCAAATCAACTTTTCTATCTGGAGTTTCTCAGTCCATCTGAAGCCTTTATTCAATTCAGAGCTTTGTCCATGTAGACTCTACCACTAAATTACATACAACTCTGAATTGATGGCATTTATATTTATTTATTTACTTCTTTGTTTTGTTATATGGGTAGTATGTGTGATACATTCCTGCTAGTGTTCAGGGATGTATGCCTATGCTTGTACCTTTATCTCTTTCTACTGAATTGTCCTGAAACAGGGTCTGTCACTGAACCTGTAGCTCCTGGTTTTGGCTAACCTGGCTGGCTGGCCACTGAGCTCCTCAGGCATATGCAGTCACACCCAGCTTTTTGCACAGGTGCTGGGGATTTGAGTTTACATCCATTTCCTTGTTTGCAAAGCAAATACTCTTAGCCACTGAGCCATTCCCCAGGCCCCAATTGATGGCATTTTGGCTTTGCATATTTTTTTGACCAACTAATGAATAATGTTTATCAGGATTTCAATAAACACTTAATAGAGTTGAATTGAATCGGTAAAGGAGACAGGGAAAGCTTTCCATGTAAAGGAAAACCCATTGACTAAAGAAAAATAAATACTATGTATGAAGAGAAGTAGTCTTATTGGACTAAAGAAAAACAGGAAATAGAGTTTAATAGATATTTTAGAACTCATATTTGGTAGATCATGGTGTATTCGACTTGTATTCTGAGAACAATAAGGACAGTAAAACAATTTATATTTTAGATACCAGAAAATGAGTGTCTAGAGCTGAAGACTTTCAGTAAAGTGTTTGCCTTACAAGCATAAAGAACTGAATTTGATCTTCTGATTTCACATAAAACAGTTAGTGCTTGAATCCTAGCACCAGGGAGACAGAGGCAGGAAAATCCCTGAGATTCATTAGCCAGCCACCATTGCATAATAGACAAGTTCTAGGGAAGGAATAGATCTTGCCTCAAAACAAAACAATTAAAAACAAAACCCAAAGTGAATGATATCTGAGGAACAATACCCAAGGTTGGTCTCTTACCTGCATACACACACTCACATTCACAAGATGGAATAGCCAAAGAAATTAAACCGACAATATAATCAGTCAAGTGTTAAGAGAACCTAAAGATAAACCGCTTAGAAAGTGGTTTGCAGTTGCAATTGTCCAGGTGTATGGGCATCATAACTAATTGACCTACAGCTTGATTTTACTGGCACTGAAAATTAGAAAAAAAAATGTATCTTATTTAAAAGAAATTCATTTGACAACCATCTTGATATATATGGTAAAAAGAAGAAAATTACCTTTTGCAGGTTATATTCTGTTTAATCATGAAGTCACCCAATAGCAGGAGCTTGTGCAATGTTTCTAATTTAAAAATAATTTTGTGCATGCCAATGTGTATGCACATGTATGCATATACCTGTGGCAGCTAGAGCTTAGTGCTGAGTATCTTCCCTAATCACTGTCCACTTAGGATAAATTTCAAAAGGGAAAGAATTCCTTTAAAGATAATCTGATGCTATCTTAAAATTACAAACTTGATTTCATTTTTGAGACTGAGTTTACATAGCCCAGGTTGGCTTTGAACTTGGTAGGTAGCCAAGGATGGTCTTGAACTTGTGATCTTCCTATTTCTATCTCCTAAGTACTAGGAATATAGGCATATACCACCACTACCAGTGAGTGTCCCTGTTTATACTCAGTAAAATTTCAGAAACATAGGTGCAAATTCCAGAGTCTGCTAATACATTTGGAAGAAAAATAATCACTGTATATCTAATTTTGTTTAAGAAAAAAGAAGCATGATAATTTTATATCTAGTTAGGAAAGATTTTATAAGAATATAATACTTCATAAAAGTAGTAAAGACTCTCATTTTCAAAGTACATGATATCTAATTATACGCTAGCTACTAGAATATCACTGCTGAAGGAACTCATACACACCTCTACCTATGTGTGTATATGTCCATGTCTGATAAAAATGAAACATGAATTTATACAAGTAATTGAGCAACATCTGTTCATCCTGTGTGTGTGCTTTAGATGCTGAGTGTTTTTTAAATCCTGAGGATCCATACGCTAAAGTCTGAGTCCCCAGAAGAGACACTATATGAGGTGATGGGAGTTTTAAGAGCGAAAAGTTATTGGATCATTGTGACATTAGGGATATGGGACCCTGCTACCTTATCCCTGCATTTTTGATCAAAATGTTTTCATTTGCATCTATATGTGCTCCTGTATGGTGTATCCTTCTGCCTCTCTCACCAGAGAATGAAACAGTTCTCCTACATGCCTGAGCTTATACTTAGAACTTCCAAACTGAACTCAATCACCCCTTTCTTCTGAGTTAGCCTTTTTCTGATTCTGAGTAGTCTTCTGCTATTTGTAACTGCTGGATGTCACTATCTACAATGTATAAATATTTTCCTGTTCAATCTTAATATTTGATGTAGTTTCATGTATAAAATATTTTTAATGAATTTGTCAACTAGAGCATATTAGTTTCCTGTGGCTCTTGTAGTAAATTATTACAACAATTTTTAATTAAACAACATTCGGATGTCTGTAATACAAAACTGATTTTAGTGGGCTGGAATCAAGGTTTAGTCAGCAGGATTTGCTTTCTCTTGAGACTCTGAAGGAGAATCTGTCCTGTGCCTCCTCCATCTTCTGATTGCTGCTGACATTCAGCTTGTGGTGCATCACTCTGTAGAAACAGGACCGGTGGCATGCATCCCTCCACATGTTCATCTGGACTTATGTTAAAGAGTTAGAGGTCAGGATTGTAGAGATGGAAGCTTAATATTGCATGGTAAATTAGCAGGCTGAATATTCAGGTAAAATTTGATACTGGAATCAAGTTTAAAGCTTATAGGACAGGACAGGCAGGAAACTCAAGTTGGGTTTCTATACTTGGTTCTTGAAGCTAAGATCTCTCTCCTATGGGAAATGACAAATTTTGCTCTTAAGGCCTTCAATTGACAGTATATGGCTCACTCACACATTATTAGATGATAATTTGCTTTATGCGCAATCTATCTATCAACATTCATCACTAACCAGCTTGGTGGCTCACACTTGCAGGCCCAATTTCTCAGAAGGCTATCGCTGGAGGATCACTTTAGGACCTAGTAGTTTGTGAGGAGCCTGGGAAACATCACAAGACATGATCTCATAAAAGAAGGGAGAAGAGTCTGTGCATGGTGTTATACATCTATAATCCCAGTACTCTGGATGTTACAGAAGTTGAGGTGGGGATATCTCTTTGGGTAGCTGAGTTCAAGGCTAGCCTGTCTTACAAAGTGAGTTCTAGCCATCCAGGGATATATAATAAGACTGCCTCAAAAGAAAAAAAGTTAATCTCATTTAAGAAAAAAATCTTCACAACAAAAATTAGAGAGGTATTTGGCCATTGATTATCATATTCAGTTAATAAGATTACCTATCACAGCTGGCATCTTCAGATTTCTCTCTTCTTCCTTGCTGTATCCTCCCTATATATTAAATCTTTGCTGCCTTTTCATAAGAATGTGTGCAATGCCTTTAGGATCTCTTTGACAAAGATTCAAACTATCACCCCAGCTCAAGATCCTCAACTTAATGATGTTGCCATCATTAATCTGGCAGGTAACATTCACAGATTCCAGGAAATAGGTTGTGTATATCTCGGGGAGGGACCCACTTGTCAGCCTAGGGCACAATATTTTTTGATCCTCAGTCTTGTCAAAAATAAATGTTTTCTACTGCTTAAGTTAACTCCTGTCTCCACAACACTTTAAGCATGATTATGTCACTGACTTATGTATGGATCGATTAATTGATGCTTCTCTACATTTCAGTTTTGTCTACCCAAGTTCTTACTTGACTTTAGATTTTTATGTATTCTTGTGATTTTGGTTTTTAAAGATTTATTTTTATTTTATTCTTATGAATGTTTCCCCTGTATTAATGTGTACTACATGTGTGCCAATGTAAGCCAGAGATCCCTTGGAACTGGAATTACAGATAGAAGTGAGCTACCATGAGAGTACTGTCAACCCAACCTGGTCCTCTGAAAGAGCAACAACTGCTCTTAACTACTGAGCAATCTGGCCAGCTCCAGTTTGGGGTTCTTTATATGTAGTAAACCATTTTGTGTTGTTGTTATTGTAGCTGTCCAGCAGCCATGGATAAACTGGGTACCTGAAAGGGAAGCTGAAAATGAAAAAGGACAGGCAGGCGAGAGAAGGATGAAGCCAAGACAAAGGTTTCGGATCAAGGCTCAAAGTTTAATATTCAACACTGTATTTGTATAGGGAGAGTCCACAGACCCATCCTTTGTTTCAGCTGGATTATGTTGCAAAGCAAGCTCAGCAGGCAGTCTGCTCCTGTAGGAAATTGCATGTGCAGCAAGGCAAAAGAATCTACTTAGGTCATCAGAAGATCAACTGTGGCAAACACTTAAGGTCTATTTAGCCTGTTCAAGGCTTGAGGAAGGGCACAGTTCCATCTTTTTTTGTTTTTTAAAGATGAGCTGGACAGGGTCAGGGTGAGGGTACAAGATTTACTTGTTTTCCATGACCCCATCTAGGGTATAGAGTGGCTAGGTGGCTGTGCCTGTCTTAGGTTGGTGTCTATATTGCTCCTTTTTACCCATCATGGAGGACAAACACAGCTTTTTGTCTCTGTCTTAGGTCAATAGGAGCTCAAGAACACGCTTACCCATTCCTGACTACCAACTTTCAAAAGCACACTTTTTCCCATTCAAACCAAAGCCACGAAGGACATATGAATATGCATTCAATGCATTTCTTTATAGCAATGAATAACTGCCATGGTAAATAACTGAGCTTGTTGAAAGCAATCCTGTGTGAAGGCAAACAATCTGTTTAAAACACAAAGTCCCAAAGTTAAAAGCAACAAGATTATAAGTAAAAATTAAAGTTGTCTGGGGGAATGTCCTAGGTATTCAATTCAGCTGCTAATTGGCAAAGATCAAACATAAAGTCTGGCCACTATGTATATGGGGGGGGTGGCTTTGAGAATTGGTAGAAAACACTAGCTTTCTAATAGGAGTGGAAACTACACTCCAGGTTAACTCAGCTGGCTAATAGGGATTTTGAGCCATCTTCATCATTGGTATCACAATCATTAGAAGGCTCAGGATCTGTTTCTCCTTGATGAACCAATCTTTCAGGCAGCCTCGGGCTCCATTTTCTTTTTGTGAGAAAACATAGACAGAACCTCTCCTCCATATTAAAAAATACTTGATCATGATCATGCCATATGCCAGTAAACAGATTTTTCCATTTCACCTAGGCATAAGAATGCCTAGTTGTAGGGTGCCATAGACACTCAGCAGGGAGTTCTTTGGCATCCAAATTTAAAAAATTTTAATTAAAAAAAAAAAGATCATGATTTAAATAATGTGATTATGATTTAAATAATGTATAATTCCCCTTTGAGAATATCAAACAGTGGCTTAAGTCCTCCTATGGTGAACTTAAGGTGAGGTCTTAGCCAATTAACATCTCCTAGAAGTTTTTGAAAATAATTTGAAGCAAGTAAACCATCTTTTCTTTCTTGAATTTTCTGTGCCACAATTTGTCTAGGATATAACTGAGACTCCAAATATGGAAAAAGATATTGCCTTTGAATCTTTGCTGGAGTAACAACTACTCTAAATTATTAAAGCTTGTTGTATAAGAAGAGCAAAGGCTCCTTCAGAGGGATCAGCTAATAAAATACCCTCCATATAATGAATAATATGCACTGAAAGATTCAAAGTCCTAACTTCTTGTATTGAAGTAGAGACTTTTTTTTTGTCATTCCTTGAAGCAAAACTTTCCAATGATGTCACTTCATAGGCTCTTTAAAATTACAATCTCACTAAAAGCAAATGCTTTATAATCATCAGGATGCAAAGGAACAGTATAAAAACAATCTTCCAAATCCATAATAATTCTACATGCATTTCCTAGGATGGCAGCTGGAGTAGGCAAACCAGGTTGCAATGCCCCCACAAGTTCCAAAGCCTCATCAACCTTTCATAAATCTTAAGTTTGAACTTTGTTTTGGATACCACCTGGATAGATCTATAATCCTTTTATCATGCTACTTCACCTAAAAATAATCCCCAGGTCCCTGGAGACAAGAGCCCACAAACTTCCTTAGGCAGGGTTTGCAAGACAAAAGGAAGGCCACACAAGCCTCTGCTGAGGCTGCTCTGAGCTTTGCATTAACTCAAATGTAAATGTTTCACAATCTGAGCCTATTTCCTGAGGCCTGGCCCAGTGCTTACCCCTCCTGCAGCAAGGACAGATTCCAGGGGAGTGATTCTGCTGCCTGTCTATGCCTCTATTTTATTTTTTACTTTTTGGACAGTCTTTCCTAAAATGATTTATGCCCCCATACTTAAAACATACTTAAAAGCTTCTGTAGGAAATTGCAGGTGTGGAAATGGGGAAGACTCCACCTAGGTCATCAGAAGACCAGCTGTGGCAAACACTTAAGGTCTATTTAGCCTGCTCAAGGCTGGGGAAAAGACACAGAATGTAGTTTCGTGAATTTTGATAAAGAATCCTTTATCCACTCCCACAGAAAACAGTTCCATCACACCAACCCCTCTCCCCCGCAAGACCCTTTTAATCAATTTCTCTTTCTATTCCAATGCTTGGAAACTATATAACTGTTTTCTGTCTCTTTAGTTTTGTTTTTTTTTCAGAATTTCGTATAATAAATTTTAGAATATGCATCTTTCAGGATCTGACTTCTTTCACATAGCAAAATGCATTTATACTTTACCTACAGTATTAGTACATGCATAGGCATGTCACGTTTATTGCTAGGTTTCGTCCACTGTATATTTACAGTAAATCTTATCTGTCAGCCTGTTGGTAGGGAAGAGGGGGTTATTTTCACAGCTTTTGTAACTTTTGATAATTATAAATAAAGTTCCATAAATAACCATGTTCAGGATTTATGTGGACATCTTGGTCTATATGTGCTAGAAACTGATCAGCTGGGCAGCATGTGAATAAATACTTGTTTCTAGAAGCTTACCATCAGCTAGATAGCTTGTAAGCAGACACACATTTCTCATAGCCTTGGAGGCTGGGAAGACCACATCCCATACTTTGGGAGACGTGGTGTCTGGTGGAGGTTGGCCCTCTAATCATGTCTGATTTATTGTAGCTGTGCCTTTACATGGTAGGAGAGTCTGTCTCCTTCAGGATTCTGATCTGATGAGAGCCCCCATACCCTGTCACCTCTGGGACTAAGATGTCAGTATACGAAATTTACAGGGATATAAGGCTTCTGACTAGAGCAATATGTGTTTATTTCACATGCATATGTGCCCAGGGGTGTTCTCTAAAGTGACTGTATCATTTTATAATCCCACCAGCACTCTGAGCATTTCAGCCTTGACAGCACTTAGTCTTATCAGCTTTAAATTTTTTCAACGCTGTTTGACTAGATGTGGTAATGCATGTAGTGCTTGAAAGCCAGAAGCAGTGGGTCACGTGCTCTGGGACAGCCTAGGATACATACAGAGTTCAGGACATAGTTTGCTGAGTGTTTTTATTTTGACTGACTTTGAATTTTCTTTTTTTGTATGAATACAATCCTTTTGCTTTTCTTTTTAATATATTATGAGTGACATTGATTTTTTTGATTTTGAGGCAGCATCCCTCAATGAAGTTCTATCAGTGCTACTCCATATGTAAACCAGGCTGGCCTTGAACTTAGAGAGATCTACCTGCCTCTGCATTCCAAGCTCAGCTGACTTTTTTAAAATGTTGTGAGTCTTACAAGTTTATTATTGTTACTCTATGAAAATTTAGCTTCTGATCTATTTTGTTTTTAATTTTATAAATTTATACTCATCATTTCCTACCTTCTCTTTGTTTTAGCTTTAATTTTCTCTCTTTAGTTTCTTTTAATTTTTGTTTTTGAGAAAGGGTTTAACTATGTAGCTCTGGCTGACCTCAAACTTGTTATGTAGACCAGGCTCTCCTGGAACTCACAGAGATTGCCTATGTCTTGTAATCTTTTTCTTTTTTTTCCAGTTAAATTACATTTATTTATTTATTTATTTATTTATTTAGTTAGTTAGTTAGTTAGTTAGTTAGTTAGTTACATCCCAAATGCTGTCCTGACTCCTTCCTTCCCCATATCTCTTTCCCTTTGCCTCTAAGAGGTCAGCATCACCCCCACCCCTGGTTATTTCCCCACCCTTGTACATCAAGTCTCTGCAGGATTAGGCTCATCCTCTTCCGCTGAGGCCAGAGAAGGCAGTCCTCTGCTACATATGTGCAGGGAGTTGGGGGGAGGCTCAGATCAGCCCATGTATGTTCTTTGGTTGGTGACTCAGTCTCTAGAAGCTCCCAAGGGTCCAGGTTACTTGACACTGTTGGTGTTCTTGTGGGGGTGTTCCATCTCCTTGAGGACCTTCAATCCTTCCCCTTACTCTTCAGACCATCTCAGAGGGTTGCTATGCTAGGCTCCTGTCTGCAAGCAAACATAGTATCATTAATAGTGTGAGGGATTAGTGCCTGTCCATGAGATGGGTCTCAAAATGGGCCAGACACTAGTTAGCCATTCCTTCAGTCTTTGTTCCATCTTTGTCCCTGTAGTTCTTTTAGACAGGACCAGTTTTGGGTCAAAAGTTTTGTAGATGAGCTGGTGTCCCCATCCCTCCACTGGGGGGTCCTGTCTTGCTACTGGACGTGGTCTCTTTAGGTTCCATATCTCCACTGTTGGACATTTCGACTGCATTGACTCCTGGGAGCCTCCCTCATTCCAGGTCTCTGGTATTTCCTAAAGAAGCCCCCACCTTCCAACCCCCACCCTCCACCCCTGGGAGCTGCATATTTCTGTTCATTCTCCTGGCCTTCTGGGCCTCTCTCCTGTCTCTCTCCATGCCTGATCCTGCCCCCCTACTCCCCTCACGCAGGGGAAAATTTCCTGAACAGAACACCAATGGCTCAGACACCAAGATCAAGAATTAATAATGGGACCTCATAAAACTGAAAAGCTTCTGTAAGGCAAAGAACACTGTCAATAGGACAAAATGGCAACCTACAGATTAGGAAAAGGTCTTCACTAATCCTTCATTGGACAGAGGGCTAGTATCCAAAACATATAAATAACTCAAGAAGTCAGACTTCAAAAAACCAAATAACCCAATCAAAAAAATAGGTACACAACTAAACAGAGGAATCTCAAATGGTTGAGAATTACTTAAAGAAATGTTCAACATCCTTAGTCATCAGGGAAATTCAAATCAAAACAACCCTGAGAGTCTGCCCTACACCAATCAGAATGGCTAAGATCAAAAACTCAGACAACAGCACATGCTGGCAAGGATGTGGAGAAAGGGGAACACTCCTACATAGCTGGTAGGATTGCAAACTTGTACAACCACTCTGGAAACCAGTCTGGTGGTTTCCCAGAAAACTGGAAATAGTTCTACCTAAAAACTTAACTATACTGCTCCTGAGCATACACCCAAAAAATATTCCACCATACCCCAAGGACAGGTGCTCCACTATGTTCAAAGCAGCTTTATTTATGATAGCCAGAAACTGGAAGCAACCCTGATGTCCCTCAACCAAAGAATGGATACAGAGAAAGTGTCTTATAATCTTAAAGTCAATTGTTTGAGAGTATTCTCTTATTCTAGTAATCGCTGAATACATTCTCTACTACATAGTGGTATAGATTTTCTTCTTGGTATTACTTTAGCTCTATCTATCTATCTATATATATCTATCTGTCTATCTACCTACCTACCTATCTATTGTCTGTCTATCTATCTGTCTCTATCTAATCATTCTCTATATATTTTTAAGTACTACTTTATCAAAGTTTAGTGTTCTTATTTTCATGTAAAAGTATATTTAAGGGCTGGAGAGATGGGTCAAGAGCACTGGCTACTCTTCCAGAGGATCTAAGTTCAATTCTCAGCATCCATGTGGCAATTTGTCACCATGTGTAACTCGAGTTTCAGTCATCTCTGTGGACCAGGCATATATGCAGGCAAAACACTCATACACATAAAATAAAAATAATTGTTAAAATATGCTTACATTTTCTTTGGAACCACCCATGACTCTTGAATTATATAAGGCTTATTGTTTATTTTTGTGTAATTAAGGATTCAGGGATCCTTTTGTCATTGGCTTCAAGTTTCTTTTTATATTTGTTAGGGACTGTGTTGTGGTCAGAAATATAGTATATCTTGATGAATGTAACTGGTATGCTTAGAAAGTCCTTGGGGACGGTGGCACATGCCTTTAATCCCAGCACTCAGGAGGCAGAGGCAGGTGGATCTTTGTGAGATTGAGGCCAGTCTGGTCTATACAGTGAGTGCCAGGCCTGCCAGGATTACAAAATGAGATCCTCTATTCAAAATAAGTGAATGAATGAATATTTTTAAGAGGAAGAGAGAAAAGTATTTTCTTCTTTGTTACCATGTTCTACCCTTCCTAACACTTTCCTTATTCTTTCTAAAAGTTTCTCTTTCTTTTCTGAAATAATTAACCTGATCTTGTGTGCCTTAAATTTATTTATTTTTTCCCTTAATGTATTTACTTATTCATTTTACATCCTGACTGAAGCTCCTCCCTCCTCCCAGTCCTATCCTCACACCCTGCCTTCCCCCATTTCCCTTTCCCCTTCTCTTCTGAGAAGGGAAGAATCCCCATGGGTATCAACCAACCTAGCACATCAAGTCACAGCAGAACTAGGTGCATTCTCCCCCACAGGCCAGACAAGGCAGCCCAGCTAGGGGAAAGGGATCCAAAGAGAGGCAACAGAGCCAGAGTCAGCCCCAGCTCCACTTGTTAGGGGACCCACATAGAGACCATAGTGCATATCTGCAGCATATGTGTAGGGGGTCTAGGTGCTGCATGTCATATATTTTAAATGATAGTCCTAGCACACTAATCATTGCACCTTAAGTTTTCTTAACAATCCCAATGACTGTGTCATAACTGATTCTTATAATTGCCTGTTAGGTATTTAGCAAGATCTCTCTGTTTAGCAATTTCCAATAAGTAGCAAAGTATTATTAACTATAGCTAGATGCTTCCTCCCACTGAACTGAAACTTTGTATCTTTTATCCAATATATCTCCATTCCCACTCCCATTCCCTGCCTCCTTCCTTCCTGGCAAACACTTCATTTAGCCTTTATGACTTTGATTCTTTACCTTCTATGAAAAACCGAAGAATTCTCCAGCTGTTTGCCTCTGTATGCCAAGTTCATTTTCCTTAGCATATTGCCTTCCAGTTGTCACAATTGGAAGAATTTCCTTCTTTTAAACATTCCACGGTGTGTATCATGCTCGTTCACTTCAGCCATTCAAATCACTGAACACTTAGTGTCCATGTCTGGCCTATTGTTGGTGTGCTGCAATGAAGGCTGTGTGCTGATAGATTTTCAATACTGATTTCTATATCTTTGCACATATATAAGTGACATTTCTAGTGGGTAGTTCCATTTTTTAATTTTTAAAAGCACTTTCTTGTTTAAAATAACATTCCTACTACCCTACATTCACACTAACAGTGGATACGAGCTCTCTTTTCTCCACAGTTTTGCTAACATCCTGTCTTTTGGTAATAGAGAGGTTGGAGCAGCCTTGGATGACTTGGAGCCTGGGATTGTGGGCACTAGCCTGGTGCTGGGGAGAATGTGCAGACTGGATCCAAAAGAATAGGCTTTCAGTCTGAGGTTGCCTGGGTTGGCAGGTGTTGGGGCAGATCTGTAGCTCAGGTTCCTGGAATTTGAAATGCAGCATGGGGTTGCCAAGCCATCCTGGAACCAGAGTTGGACTTGGAGCTATGCTCAGTAGCAGAGTTGAATGTTCACTTTGGCCTCTTCTGTGCTCTCCTGGATTCTTTATCTCTAGAAATATTTATCTTTGACATTAACACTTAGTGTCACATTGAAGCTCTTAGACTGAAGTATGTCCACTTAAATTGGATTAACTTTCTTTAGAGTTCCCAAACCATATGGTCGCCCCGCAGAAACCACTTGACTTGATTGTAGTTAAGCACTTGATTCAGTATGGGTATTAAGGCAGTTTACTGCTTAGCTGAATTCCCCTCCCACCCCCAGTATCCCGATACATTTTAAACAGTGTAATTCATACGAGGCATAGCTCGGGAAATAAGGTCTGCTCATATACTGTAGCATCGGTGTACTTCGGCCCATTTAAGGAATGAGACAAAAATCCTTGCACTGTGTGAATCCACATCACCAAAAACAGTAAGCCTTCCCTGCTCTGCCAATTGGGGTGTGGGAATCCTCTTGATGAGTGGAGAATATAAAGGTTAACTTTTAAAAATTTATTTCAGTTGATTATGTATTAGGATTTCAGGTGCTACGAGTATGATTATGTGTATGTGAGCATATTGGTGCATACGCACATGGAAGCCAGAGGACAATCTCGGAACCTCAGCTGTTGTTCCTCAGGTTGGTTCATGCCCGCTCCCCCATCCACCGGCTAGCCTGCTTGCCTGCCTACCTGCCCTCTTTACTTCCTTTTTAGACAGGTTCTCTTGCTGCCCGGGAGTTCATCAAGTAGGCCAGACTCACTGGCCAATGAGCCTGGCCCAGCTCTTTAATACTGACCTGCCCAGCCTTTGTACAATGTGGGTTCTGTTCTCCTAGTTCCGCCTTCTTTTTTTTAAAGTCTCCCTATGTATTTCAAGCTGCCTCGAACTTACAGCCTTCTTCCTCTGCTTTCTGAACGAGGATTTCAGGCATGTGCCACAACTCCCAGGGAAATGCTCTGACTTTCTGAAGGAATGAATGAACAAGTGACATATACCTGAAAGACAGGAAAGTTGGCTTGTCAGTGCCTTCCCTTTGGAGTTCATCTGCTGTCATGTGACCTGCCTCAGAGGTCACAGCTCATTTAGAAACCTCTCAGTCACCTCGCTTTACATTTTGCTCTTGATTTCTCCAAAGTTGACACGAGTCACATGTAATCAAATCTGTACTCCTGGTGAACAAATCTTGTTCTAACAGCCGATGACTCACACCCATGTCGTCTGCAGCTCAGCGGCTCCTTCTAGAACATCGCCGTTTTGTAAGGCTCGTTTAATGTCTTCATAGAATCATTAGACCCTATTATCTAAAACAATTAAAAACGCTAACCCTATCAATTAATAGCTTATGTATAACTCACGTTCAACTGTCAAGACATAAAAAGATCAAAATGAAAAGTTTTAACACTAAATTTACTCTCTGTGATGCTGTTAACTGCTTTTATTTCATGTAATTACTCTTATGCAAAAACTGTCACTGAGTTCTCTATCATTTTTTGTTTTAATTTTAAAATATAAATTAAACATTATATTAATTAGTGTTTTGTGTTCATACTACATTTCAAATGGTATTATGATTACATAAAAGTGTTTTTAATAGGAAATACAATTACTTAAAAAAACTTTAATTCTGTCCAATAATGTTTTATTGTGGTAAAACATACATAAAGTAATATGTACCATCTTAATCACTTTAATCCCCTCTTCTCAGTAGGTTTCATTTTCTCCATTTTCAGTTATCTGCAGTCATCCTGTAGCTAAAAATGTTAAATGTAAATTCCATAAATAAACAGCTTTAGATGGTAGTGCCCTGTTCTACCTCACCAGAACATGAATTAGTCTTAGATAGAGGGGTGGCAGCCACATAATATTACAATATATAGTTACAATTAGTTTACTTTGTTGCCACTGCTGTTAATATCTTCATGTGTCTAATTTATGAATTAGATTATATCTTGATGTATATGGGGGGGAGGGGAACCGTGTTTAAGGGTTCTTGGCAAATAATTCCCAGGATTTTTTCCTATTTGAAGTAAAGAGTTAATTAAGAATGAGCTGGAAAAAAAAAGAATGAACTGTACGTAAAACCTTTAACAGTACTATATGAACTTCTCTTTGTACTATCCAACTGAAATTCTGTCCCCATTGGATAACTCTCCAGTTAGTCTTTCTCGAGCCTCTGGCAAATACCATTTCTGTTTTCGGTTTCTATAAATTTTGCCTACTTCAAGCTTCTTTGTAAGCAGGATGCCAAATTTGTCTTTTTGTGACCAAAAGGTTATTTCACTTAGTTGTTCTTGTAGTGTTTGCCATGATGTTCTCCTCTTTGGGGCCCACTCTGCTATATGTGTGTGTCACATTTCGTCAGTCCATTCCTCTCTGATGGACTTTACTCCTCTTGGCTCTTGGGGCATGCCTCCTTTAATTTTGTAGAAAATTTTGAAATCAGGTAATATGAATCTTCCAGCTTTGTTCTCTTTCCAGAGTGTTTTGACTCTTGAAACCCATTGCATTTTTGAAAATCTATGCTACATTTTTCTGTTTGTGCACAAAATTCTCACTGAGACATAATGGGGATTGTTGCTGAGTCTGTACAAGGCTTTGGATAGTATGAGACCTCGCTGTTCAGCCTTTCATCGTGGATGTAGGATTGGTTCCCATTGCTTTCTGTCGTCTTTAATCTCTTTCAGCAATGCTTTGCCATTTTGGTATACACATCTTCTGTGGGCCCTTCTTGATTAGGTGCATCCCTAAGCATTTTCTTTTCCGTTGCCATTGTAAATGAAATTGTTTTCTTAATTTCCTTTTTGAAATGTTCTTCGGTCCTGTAAAGGAATACAGTTGATCTTTGCTTGTTGAATTTGTACCCTGTGTCACTGAATTCATTTAAGAGCCCTTATTATTTGTGTGCAGAAGTGTGCATACCTGTGTGTGCATGTGTGTGCAAGTGTATATGTATACAGTATGAATGTGTGTGTATGTGTGAAAGCATGTGTGAAGCATGTGTGTTCATGTGTGTGTGTGAATGCATGTGTGTGTGTGTGTTCATGTGTGTGTGTGAATGCATGTGTGTATGTGTGTGTGTTCATGTATTTTCTTGTTTAGGGTTTTCTGTATACAAGATTTATGATATATAAACTGAGATAGTCCTGTCTTCTGGTTGGATGGCGGTTTTTATTACCCCGCTCTTACTTGTTCTTCAGGGTATTCTGTAATAGAAGTAGTGAACGCAGGCGTCAGTACTTTGTTTTTAGTCTTGGGGGAAATGCGGACAATTTGTCGCTGCTGAGCATGGTGTTTCTGACAGGATACCTTGTGTTATGTTGAAGTTGATTCATTCATTCATTCTGTTCTTTGTTTATTCAGTGTGGGTATTTTCCCTAATCATGAAGGAGGGTTAAAATTTATTAACTACTTTTTCTGCACTGAGAGGACCATGTAGTTTTTGCCCTGCATTCCGTTAATGTTGTTTGCTACATTGATTTATTGTTTTGTTTTGTTTTTTCATATGTTGAACCATTTTTGTATTCTAGGCATGAATCCCACTTGGTATGATCTGTTTAATATGTTGCTTTGGTTTAATAATAATTTGTTGCTATTTTTTACATTAATGTCTATAGAAGATATTGGTCAATAGCATCTTTGTCTGGCTTTGGTGTCTAGGTTAGGGATTATTCTCTTCTTTTCCATTGCTTGGCCAAGTTTGAAAGATTATTGGTTCATTCTTTAAATGTTCTGTATAATCACCAGGGAGGGCATTAAACCCTGGACTGTAATTTGTTGGGAGACTGACTATCAATTCATTCTTCTCACTAATTCCAAATCTGTCCAGATTATCCATCTCTTTATCATTCAGTCCTGGTAAGGTCGATGTTTCTAGGAATTTCTTCTAGGTTATAAAATTTGTTAACACAAAAATGCTCACAACACAGCCTCATAATCCTCTTATTGTCTTCTATGATTTTATTGTATTATAACCAATCCTCATGTATTTAACAACAGCACCTCACTTTCATTTTGAATCTTAGTGATGGAGCCTTTTCTCTTCTCAGTAGACCAGGCTGTTTGTCAGTTTGAACTACCTTTGGTGTAACTGATTTTGCCGATTGCCTTTCTTCCCCTATTTCATTTATTCTTTCTCCATCTTCATTATTTCCTTATGCTAGCTTTGGATTTTTTGTTTCTTCTTTTTCTAGAATCTTACATTATAAAAACAAGGTGACATCTTTTCATTATTTTATGTGTATGGGCATCTGTGCATCACATGCATGCTTAGAGGCCAGAAGAGAGTGTGGGATCCTCTGGGAATGGAATTACAGATAGCTGTGGACTGCTGCGGTCTGGATACTGGGAATTGATCTCTGGTCCTCTGGAAGAGCAACAATGCTTTTCACCACTGAGCAATCTCTTCAGCCTGCATCTTTTTTTCTTAATGGAAGCTTTGTAGCTATGAATTTTCCTCTTGCATTGTCTTGTTCTCTGGTCCATAACTTTTGTGGTGGTCTTTTTGTTTTCATTTTCTCTAAGTATTTTTAAAATGTTACCTGTGGCTTCCTTTTCATTCATTTGTTTTAAAGAGTACATACATTTTCCAGGTTCTGATTTCTAACCTCATCTCCTAGTAAGAGAAAATACTTTGGATGATGTCTGTAGTTTTAAATATATTGAGACTTCATTTGTGTAGTAATATCTGGTCTATCCTGAAAAAATATCCCATGTATACTTGAGAAGAATGTATATGCTGTTTTTACTAGACAGAGTTTTTTGTGTGTGTTGTGTTAAATGCTCTATTTGTGTGGGGAGGTATATGTTTGTGTGTGTGCAGTTGCAAATGTGTATACAGGTGCATGTGTGTACAAGTATCAGCCAGAAGTGAACTTCATGAGCCACCCGCCTTTGTTGTTTTGTTTTGTTTGTTTGTTTGTTTTGTTTTTATGAGACAAACCTGGGTCTCATCAATGAGGCTAAGTTGGCTGCCTGATGAACCCCAGGGTTGGATCTTTGTCTCCCCAATACTGGGATTGCAAGTGCATGCCTCTGCAGCTGGCTTTTTCTGTGGGGGTGATGGGGACTGAACCCAGGACCCCATGCTCATGTGACCATCACTTTCCCAACTGAGCCATCCTTTGGTCCCTTTGTCTTCTGTCTCTTTAGTCTTCATCGGTTTCATTCTTTTGTTTATTACTGAGAGTGAGGTGTCGAATGATTGTAGAATTTCAATGATTGTAGAATTCTGGGCTTTATCCTCTGGTTCTGTCAAGTTAGCTCAATGTATTTTGAGGCTTGCTTTGAAAATGTTTACAATTGTTCTATCTTCTTGCTATATTAAACTTCTTGTGAATATATGTCTTTCTCTGTTTCTGGCAATGTTTTACATAAAAGGAATTTTTGTCTGATATTACTATGGCCTCCTCTGCCATAGTAATAGCCTTTACTTCTTAGCATTTTAGATCTAACTTGAATCTCCTCTAAATGGTGTACAGATGACTTACATTCTAAAATCTCTTCTAATCTCTGTCGCTGAGGTGGAAAGTTCAAAGTGCTGGCCAGTGAGGAAGAACTAAGTCATCTATTGTGTGTTTGCTGTGTGTGCTACAACTCTGTTGTCCCTCATTTCCTGATTTCTGTGTCCTTTAAGGTCTAGCTGATAACTTACAGTAAAACTTTCCCATTACTTTTTCATTCACTCTTGATGGGTGAGTGTGTGTCTGTGTGTGTTTGTGTATGTCTGTACCTGTGTGTGTGCATGTGTGTGTGTGCATGTGTGTGTGTGTGTGTGTCTATGTGTCTGTGTATAGCTATTTTCTTTATAAAGAGCATTGGCATTATATTTAAATACGAAAGGCATAACACCCTAATCTTAATATATATCAGCTTAATTCAGTAATATATAAACATAACTATTTCCTTAACAATAACACCCTTCCCAGTTGATGTCACAAAATTATGTATTTATATATTGTATGTCTCAAAATACACACTATAATACTTTAAAGTATATTAACTCTCATATAACATAGGAAGGTTAGAGCTGCACAGGCATGTTAGTTTTCAGACTAACACTTGTTTTTAAAATGTATTAGTCTCAATGAAGACAACGGAAAGTGCAGTGACAAGGCACTCTGACAGTGGTACTGGCTTTTATAAGTGTTTGTGAATTACCTTTGCTGAGGTATCTTCTCCTTATAAGGCTTGAAATGACTGTCTCCTGTCCTATCACAGCACCCCAGAGGACTCCCTGGGATATTTCTTGCAGCATAGATCTAGTCAGAATACTCTTCCTCAGCTTTTGTTTGTCTGGGAATGTTTTAATCTCTCCCTCATTCTTTTTTTTTTTTTTTGGTTTTCCGAGACAGGGTTTCTCTGTGTAGCCCTGGCTGTCCTGGAACTCACTTTGTAGACCAGGCTGGCCTCGAACTCAGAAATCCGCCTGCCTCTGCCTCCCAAGTGCTGGATTAAAGGCCTGCGCCACCACTGCCCGACTCGCTCCCTCATTCACAGGATATAGGATTTTTGGCACTTAAACTACATTTGCTGTTGCCTGTAGGCCACCAGCACTGCAGATGAGAAATCTGCCAGTGTCCCCACTGGGGACTCTTGTATGCACAGAGCCTCTCTCTGCTCTCAAGATTCTCATCCTTCACAGCTTTGACCGTTTGTATCTTGGTGTGGGTGGGACTTGAATTTATCCTAGAGTTTCCTCAGTCTCATGTCTTTTATCCATTTGGGGAATTTTCAACCATTACATTTTCAAATATTCCCTCTGCCTCCTCTGTTTCTTCTGTCTTCAGCAAGTCATGTGCTGATCTGCTGGTGGTACTGTCCAAATTTTCCAAACCTAGGTCTTCTTTAGGTTTGAAAATTTGTGTTGTGCTCTCTAGTTTTTGTTTTGTTTTAATTGCTTGTGTTTTGAGTTGTGGTCACTATGTCGCTCAAGGAGGCCTTCAGCTCCTGAGCTTAAGAGATCCGCAGGCCTCACTCCCCAGAGGATCTGGTCCCCAGAGCATCTGGCAATGTGCTCAAGGCTCCACTAGGCTAGTGTCCCCTTGTAGAGTCTACTGACTCTCCTGCCTACTCAGGTCTCTACTCAGGTGGAGTGCTGTCGTGGAGTTTGGATTTAGGTGATTGTGCTTTTCCATTCCAGAATTTCCTTTTCAAAAAAATGGGCTTTACTGTCTCTCTATTGCACTGCCATTTGTTGACACATGGCTTCCCTAACTTTCTCCACACCTTTCTCTATCTAACTCTTGGAGAAATTGTAAGACTGATGTTTCGATCTGCCATCAAATATTATTCATCCTGTTCATCCTGCTGTCTTTTCAGCAGGTCAAGACTTCCTTCTTTGTATCCCTTCTCGGATTTGTTTCATTATTAAAAAATAAACACATGAGCCAGGTGGTGGTGGTGTGCACCTCTAATTCCAGAACTCAAGAGGCAGAGGCAGTTGGATCTCTTTAAGTTCAAGGCCAGCCTGGTCTACAGAGGGAGTTCCAGGACAACCACGGCTGCACAAAGAAACCCTGTCTTGAAAAACTAACCAACCAAACAACCAAAACTAGATACAAATAAACAAACTAGGTACATGAACTCAATACTGTAATTCTGGAAGTCAGATTTTTCTCTATTCTTTCAGGGCCAATTTAGGGCTTGAGGGATGTGATGTTATTGTTCTAATTTCCTAGGTTTTTTTTTTCATTTTTTTAAATTAATATAATCTAGCTCTTACTAAAAATAAGCTTGAGATATAAACTTAAAACTTAAAGTCCTAGCAGTGGTGGTACACACATTTAATCCCGGCACTCATGAGGCAGAGGTGGGCAGATTTCTGTGAGTTGGAGGCCAGCCTGATCTACAGAGTGAGTTCCAGGACAACCAAGGCTGTTACACAGAGAAAGCCTGTCTTAAAAAACAACAATAAAAGACATGAGGTCCTCTCAGGACTCTCTGGAGCCTGTGCCTTTCTCTGGGCATGTGTGTTCACTAATTTCCCTTGCACATGCTTTTCTTCTGAATGTCCTAGACCTTAATTTCTGGCTCTCTAGGGGAAAAAGAGAAAAATGATAGTCCTGTCTATCCAGTTTTGCCTCATTGTGGTCAGTCTTCTTAAATGTCGAGACTCATTCTGTGATTTACCAGTGAGATCGTTCTGTGCACTCTTGAGGTGTGTGTGTGTGTGTGTGTGTGTGTGTGTGTGTGTGTGTGTGTGCTGTTGCATGGAGTTGCAGATTCTATGTGTGCCCACTAGGTCTGTTTGATCTATTATCTTCAAGTCTTCTGTTTCTTTATTGATCTCATAGCTGGATGTTCTATTTATTATTGAATATGGGTAATTAAGTTTCCTTTACTATTCTGTCTCCATGAATTTCTCCCCCTTGGGTATATGTTTGCTCTACATGTTAAAGTACTCCTGTTGTGTGTATATGTTATTATAATCACTCTGTCAAGTGTATTGACAAGTGTATTTTAATAAAGATTTGTTTTATTTTTATGTGTATAAGTGTTCTGCCTGCTTGTATACATGTGTATCACATGTATGCCTGGTGCCCTTGGAGGTCAGAGAGGGTGTCAGATTCTCTGGAATTGGAGTTATGTAGTTGGACCTCTATGCAAGTATTAGGAAACAAACTTGAGTTCTCTGAGTGACAAGTGACCTTAATCACTCAGCCAACTCTGCAGGCTCATGTACTGATGTGCATTGTTATAATACTTTTCCTTGAGTGTCTAGTTTTTAAGTGAGTTGGAGGCTAACCTGGTCTACAGTGAGTTCCAGACTGATATTAGTATTGCTGTCTCTGGTTTTCTTTGGTCATGATCTGCATGGAATCTCCCTCTCCATCCTCTTGCTGCTAATCTTTCTACTTCACATAAGGGTTTTTAGACAGCATATCCATAGATCATATTGTTAAAATCCATTTGACTAATTTCTATCTTTTGACCTGGCCACTTAATTCATTTGTATTTAAAGTAACTATCAATAGGAAAATAGAAGCCATTGTCTTCCCTACCTCCTCTCTCTCTGTTTTATTGATTTCTTTTATTGGCAGTTTTATTTTGGTCTCTTTCCCTGTATTTAAGTTACACATGTGATTTTTGTTGTTGTGGTGGTGGTGGTTGTTACTTACCTGAAAACATAAGAAAAGCTATAACTATTTATTTTAAGCAAATAAGAACAAACTGAACACAAAAACTTTATAAGTAGACACAAAACTTTAGATTTTAACTCTTCCTCTCTGTATTGCTACTATCAGTTCCTGACCATATTGTATTTCTTTTAAAATATACAGTAATTATACTTAAAAAAAACCCTTTTATTCAAGAATTACAGTTATTTCCTCACTACAATTACAGCATTACAGTGTTCTGCATTCATGTACATTTACATAGCCATGAGTTTAATATTTTCTGGTACTATTATTCTTTAGTTCCAGCTTGAAGAATTTACTTTTAACCTCTTGTCAGTTAGGTGATGAATTCCTTCAGTTTCTGTTTTTCTGGAAAAACTTTTTATTTCTTCTTCATTTTTAGACAGTTTTTTGGTGTCTTAGAGTTTCTGTTGCTATGATAAGACACTATGAACAGGGAGTGGAGAGAGATCAGCAGATAAGGGCCCTTGCTATTCTTGCAAGTTTTATTCTTGCAGGTTTTAGTTCCCAGCACCGACACAGAGACTCAGAGCTGTCAAGAACTCCAGTTCTAAGTGGTCTCACACCCTCTGCAGACCTCTGTGTTTAAGTGTGTTTTGGCTGTTTACTTTCCTTTGTTTCAATTTGCAGGACTCTCTTTAGCATTCACTGTAGAATCACTCTGGTAGATGTTCAGTTTTTGTATTAAATAAATGAATAAATAGACAAATGTTGGGCAGTTGTGGCTCACATCTTTAGCCCTAGCACTCAGGAGGCAGAGGCAGGCAGGATCTTTGTGAGTTCGAGGCCAGCCTGGTTTACACAGAAAGTTCCAGGACAGTCAGAGCTATATGGAGGAACCTTGTCTCAAAAAAAACGTGTGTGTAGGGGGGTGGCTGGAAAGATGGATCAGTGGCTACGAGTGCATATTGTTAATTCTAAAAGTGCTGCAAATAAACCACCCGCTCACATATGCCATTGGCAAGAGTATTTTTATTTCGTGAAAGCAAGGAATCTGGCATGCAGAGGTTAGCCACTTACAAAAAAACTGTGACCTCAGACAAAGGTGCACAGGCCTTTTTATAGGGAACTAGGGGGATTTTAGCTAGGATTAGGTAATCTAAAACTTCATTGGTGGGTGCTGGGGATGTTACATGGGTCAGTTTTTTGGTTTGCTTGTGTCCAGGTGGTCAGTGGACTGCATTTCTGTGTCATGAATGTTTAACCACAGGATGAGATACCCACACCATATAAGACTGCCCAGCACAACATCCTGAGATAAGGTATTTCCCCATCCTTGAGGTTATCTCCAGGCTGTTCAGTGGATGGGGGATTTTACGGCCTTGTTCCTGGAATTCATGGTCTGTAACTGGAGCTGTGACTTATGACCTCATTCTTGGGACAGATGACATGGACAGGAGGGTTATGGTCAGTTCCTGGAACAGATGACTTTCCTTTTGAAATCAGGTCCGGTCCTAAAATGGAGTTTATGTAGTCCTCTCACATGTTGCTCTCTCAGGGGACCCAGGTTTAGCTTGCAACACCCACGCTGGGCAGCTCCAGTGCCTGTATATCAGCTCCTGTGGGATCCATTCTATCTGGCTTCTGTGGGCATCTGCACTCGTCTGAATGTGCCCACACACACTCATTACACCCACACAGGAACACATAATCAAAAAGTAACAAAAATAAATCTTTGAAAAATTATTTTAGCCATGGTGGAATACAAGTTTATTCCAGTACTGAGAAGGTAGAGGCAGGTAGATCTCTGAGACTTCAAGATCACCCTGGTCTACATAATAATTTCCAAGACAGACAGGTATGCATAGTGAAACCCTGTCTCAAAAAAAACAAATAAACAAACAAGGTTTTTTTTTTGTAGTGCTGGGATTCAAACCCAGTGTCTCAAACATATTAGACAAGTATTTGAGTCCTGGTTTCTTTATCATACCTCTGATCTGTCGACAAGACAGAAAACCATCCCTTCACCAATAGGCAGACAAGTCAGGATGTTGGATACATACTGCACTTCTGTCTGTTCTGGACCTGGACTGAGTGGGTAACTCCTGAGTGTTCCTACCTCTTTTATTTGGATCTTTTTTACAGTGGCTTGGGTTCAGTAGCTTTTCCTCATATCTCCAGAGTTCTCACTGAGGTATTCTGATACATCAGTCTAGTGATTCTGGAAGAGGAGAGCCGGGGACATCCTAGACACCACGTGTCTCGGTTGCTGCACGACCTTCATAGTTCTTTTGAAGATTTGATCATAGAAGAGATATTTTAAGTCTATTGATCTTTCTAAATATACAAAGGTTGAAGGCAATGCAGATAAAAGGTGGCTCAGCAGATAAAAGCACTCAATGCTAAGCCTGACAGCCTTGAGTTTAATGCCTGGAACCCACATGGTGGGAAAGAACCAACTTCCACACATTAGTTAATAAATCCTTAATATTTAAATATGAATATATATGCATATATACATATATACGCATATGCCTTAGATGGGGTTTCTACTGCTGTAATGAAACACCATGACCAAAAGCAATTTGGGGAAGAAAGGATTTATTTCAGCTTACAAGTCTCAGGTAACACTCCATCACTGAGAGAAGTCAGGACAGGAAGTCAATTCGGGAATCTTGAGGCAGGAGCTGATAGAGGACAGTACTTACCGGCTTGCTCATCATGGTTTGCTCAACCTACTTTCTTATGGCACCCAGGACTACTAGCCCAGGGTGGTACCATCCACAATGGCTAGGCCCTCCCATATCAATCACTAATTAAGAATATTCCCTAAAGACTTGCCTACAGTCCGATCTTACAGAGCATTTTCTCCATTGAGAATCCCTCTTCCCAAATGACCTAGCATGTGTCAAGTTGACATAAACTAGTCTGGACAGTATGTACTGAGCATTTTATCACTAGTTTTAAAAATTCAGTAACAAATAGCTTCAAAAAACTATGTAATCCTACATAATTTCTTCAGCTTCTCTTTTCAGATTCCTTAGAAAATCCATGTATACATTAAATGAACTAACATATGTAGAACACTTAGAACAACACTTAAAGTATGGTAAGCAGATGTAAATGTGTCTACTGTCAATATCAATGTCAGTTCTAGAGTCAATATCAGTTATCTTTGATCTCTATAAAATAGTTCATTTAAAAGGTAGAAATAGGAGGCTGCCATCTTTGCTCCTGTGACTGAGCAGACGGGTGCAGCCAGGAACACAGGGAACACCCTAGGGAAGATCACTTGGGACACAGTCCGACAGGGCCACATCTGCACCCAGGAGCTGGGCAGTGCCACAACCCTCTGTGCACCTATCCTGCCAGGGGACATCTGCTCTGCAGGGAGTCCCGAGGTTAGAGGTAAGGCCACCATCTTCACTGCTGCGACTGAGGGGGCTGTTACAACCAGGAACACAGGGAACACCCAAGTATAAGATCTCTTGGGACTCTGTCTGCCAGGGCCCCACCTGCACCCAGGAGCGGGGCAGTGCCACAACACTCTGTGCCAAGGAAGAGCCAGTCACCCAGGGGTGCTGAGACAGGATTGCAGGTACACGGGAGGGACAAGCACCAGCCAGAGATAGCAGGACCAAGTAACACCAGAGATACCCAGATGGCAAAAGGCAAACATAGGAATGTTACTAACAGAAATCAAGGCAACATGGCACCATACAAACCCAATTCTTCCACAACAGCAAGTCCTGGATACCCCAACGCACCAGAAAAGTGAAATTTGGATGAAAAATCACAGCTCATTACGCTGATAGAGGGCTTCAAGAAGGACATAAATAACTCCCTTAAAGAAATACAGGAGAACACAGGTAAACAAGGAGAAGCCCTTAAAGAACTACAGGAAAACACAACAAAACAAGTGAAGGAATTGAACAAAACCATCCAGAATCTAAAAATGGAGGTAGAAACAATAAAGAAATCACAAAGGGAAACAATCTGGACATAGAAAACCTAGGAAAGAAGTCAGGAGTCATGGATGCAAGCATCAACAACAGAATACAAGAGATAGAAGAAAGAATCTCAGATCAGAAGATAACATAGAAAGCATTGACACAGCAGTCAAAGAAAATGAAAAATGCAAAAAGCTTCTAACCAAAACATCCAGGAAATCCAGGACACAGTGAGAAGACCAAACCTAAGGATTATAGGTATAGAAGAGAGTGAAGATTTCCAACTTAAAGGGCCAGTAAATGTCTTCAACAAAATTATAGAAGAAATTTCCCTAACCTAAAGAGATGCCCATGAACATACAAGAAGCCCATAGAACTCCAAATAGATTTGACCAGAAAAGAAATTCCTCCTGTCACATAATAATTAAAACGCCAAATGCACTAAACAAAGAAAGAATATTAAAAGCAGTAAGGGAAAAAGGTCAAGTAACATATAAAGGTAGACCTATCAGAATTACACCAGACTTCTCACCAGAGACTATGAAAGCCTGAAGAGCCTGGGAAGATGCCATACAGACCCTAAAGGAACACAAATGCCAACCCAGGCTGCTATACCCAGCAAATCTCTCAATTATCATAGATGGAGAAACCAAGGTATTCCATGACAAAAACAAATTTACACAATATCTTTCCACAAATCCAGCCCTACAAAGGATAATAAATAGAAAACACCAACAGAAGGAGAGAAACTACACACTAGAAAAATCAAGAAATTAATCTTCTTTCAGCAAACCCAAAAGAAGTTATCCACACAAACATAAACATTACATCAAAAATGACAGGAAGCAACAATCACTATTCCTTAATATCTCATCACATCAGTGGACTCAATTTCCTAATAAAAAGATATAGACTAACAGACGGAATATGTAAACAGGACCCAGCATTTTGCTGCATACAGGAAACACACCTCAGTGTCAAAGACAAACACTACCTCAGAGAAAAAGGCTGGAAAACAATTTTCCAAGCAAATGGTCTCAGGGAGCAAGCTGGAATAGCCATTCTAATATTAGATAAAACTGACTTTCAACCAAAATCATCAAAAAAGACACAGGAGGACACTTCATACTCATCAAAGGAAAAAAATCTACCAAGAAGAACTCTCAATTCTGAACAACTATGCTCCAAATGCAAGGGCACCCACATTCATAAAAGAAACTTTACTAAAGCTCAAATCACCCATTGCACCTCACACAATAATTGTGGGTGACTTCAACATCCCACTCTCATCAATGCACAGATCAGGGAAACACAAACTAAACAGAGACACAGTGAAACTAACAGAAGTTTTGGACCAAATGGATTTAATAGATATCTATAGAACATTTCATCTTAAATCAAAAGAATACACCTTCTTCTCAGCACCTCATAGTACCTTCTCCAAAATTGACCATATAATTGGTCACAAAACAGACCTCAACAGATATAAGAAGATCGAACTAATCCATACCTTCTATCAGATCACTATGGAATAAGGGTGGTCGTCAATAGCAACAAAAAACAACAGAAAGCCCACATACACATGGAAGCTGAACAATGCTCTACTCAATGATACCTTGGCCAAGGAAGAAATGAGGAAAGAAATCAAAGACTTTATAGAATTTAATGAAAATGAAGGCAAACTTACGGAACACAATGAAAACAGTGCTAAGAGGAAAACTCATAGCTCTGAGTAACTCCAAAAAGAAGCTGGAAAGAGCATACACTAGCAACTTAACAGCACTTCTGAAAGCTTTAGAACAGAAAGAAGCTAATACACCCAAGAGGAGTAGAAGGCAGGAAATCATCAAACTCAGGGCTGAAATCAACCAAGTAGAAGCAAAAAGAACTTTACAAAGAATCAACAAAACCAGAAGCTGTTTCTTTGAAAAAAATCAACAAGATAGATATAAACCCTTAGCCAGACTAACCAGAGGACACAGAGACAGTATCCAAATTAACAAAATCAGAAATGAAAAGGGAGATATTGTTGTGGATAGCCCTGGGCTTATATTTTTATGCTAATTCCACTTCTCAGAGGGTCTATGGATGAGGAGTTGCCTTGTGAACCTTCTCCCCACCTTAACTTTTCAAATAAAGGCTTGAGCCAATGATTGGGCAGGAGGAAGGGGGAGGAGCTGAAAGTTTAGGGGAGGAGCCAGGGGGGATCAACAGGAAGAGAGGAGCTAAGAGGAGCTAGGAGGATCAACAGACAGGTTGCAGAGAGAGAAGCTCGTGTCCTGGAGAAACTGCAAGTTATATGGGATAATATAGATGGAAATAGAGTAGTGTAGTGGGAAATCTGCCCAATCTAGGCTTATAGTTTGTTTTGTTAACTGATTGAGTTGAGCTTTCTTTAACCGGGAAATTGGGTTAGAAACAAAATAGCAACAAGATATAACAACAGAAACTGAGGAAATTCAAAAAATCATCAGATCCTACTACAAAAGCCTATACTCAACACAACTGGAAAATCTGGATGAAATGGACAATTTCCTAGACAGATACCAAATACCAAAGTTAAATCAGGATCAAATAGACCATCTAAACCCCTAAAGAAATAGAAGCGGTCATTGAAAGTCTCCCAACCTAATAAAGCCCAGGACCAGATGGTTTTAGTGCAGAATTCTATTAGACCTTCAAAGAAGACCTAACACTAATACTCTTCAAACTATTCCACAAAATAGAAACAGAAGGAACACTACCCAACTTGTTCTATGAAGCCACAATTACGCTGATACCAAAACCACACAAAGATCCAACAAAGAAAGAGAACTTCAGATCAATTTCCCTTATGAATATTGATGCAAAAATACTCAATAAAATTCTTGCCAACCGAATCCAAGAACACATCAAAACGATCATGTACCACGATCAAGTAGGCTTCATCCCAGGGATGGTTCAATATACGGAAATTCATCAATGTAATCCATAAACAAACTCAAAGAAAAAAATGCTGAAAAAGCATTTGACAAAATTCAGCATCCTTTCATGTTAAAAGTATTGGAAAGAACAGAAATTCAAGGCCCATACCTAAACATAGTAAAAGCAATATACGCAAACCAGTAGCCAACATCAAACTAAATGGGGAGAGACTTGAAGCAATCCCACTAAAATCAAGAACTAGACAAGGCTGCCCTCTCTCTCCTTATTTATTCAATATTGTACTTGAAGTTCTAGCTAGAATAATTAGACAACAAAAGGAGGTCAAAGGGATACGAAATGGAAAGGAAGAAGTCAAATTATCACTATTAGCAGATGATATGATAGTATACTTAAGCGACCCAAAAAACTCCACCAGAGAATTCCTATAGCTGATAACTTCAGCAAAGTGGCCAGATATGAAATTAACTCAAACAAATCAGTAGCCTTCCTATACTCAAAGGATAAACAGGCTGAGAAAGAAATTAGGGAAGTGACACCCTTCACAATAGTCACAAACAATGTAAAGTGTCTTGGTGTGACTCTAACCAAACAAGTGAAAGATCTGTATGACAAGAACTTCAAGTCTCTGAAGAAAGAAATCAAAGATCTCAGAAGACGGAAAGATCTCCCATGCTCATCAATTGGCAGAATTAATATAGTAAAAATGACTATCTTGCCAAAAGCAATATACAGATTCAATGCAATCCCCAACAAAATCCCAACTCAATTCTTCATAGAGTTAGAAAGAGCAATTCTCAAATTCATCTGGAATAACAAAAAACCCAGGATAGCTAAAACTGTTCTCAACAGTAAAAGAACTTCTGGGGGAATCAGTATCCCAGACCTCAAACAGGACTACAGAGCAATAGTGTTAAAAACTGCATGGTATTAGTACAGTGACAGGCAGGTAGATCAATGGAATAGAATTGAAGACCCAGAAATGAACCCACACATCTATGGTCACTTGATCTTTGACAAAGGAGCTAAAACCATCTAGTGGAAAAAAGATAGCCTTTTCAATAGATGGTTCTCGTTCACCTGGCGGTTAGCATGCAGAAGAACGCAAATCAATCCATTCTGATCTCCTTGTACTAAGCTCAAGTCCAAATGGATCAGGGACCTCCACATAAAACCAGACAGAGTGAAACTAATAGAAAAGAAACTGGGGAAGAGCCTTGAGCACATGGGTACAGGGGGAAATTTCCTGAACAGAACTCCAATAGCTTATGCTCTAAGATCAAGAATTGACAAATGGGACCTCATAAAATTACAAAGTTTCTGTAAGGCAAAGGACACTGTCAATAGGACAAAATGGCAACTAACAAATTGGGAAAAGATATTTATCAACCCTACATCCAACAGAGGGCTAATATCCAATGTATACACAGAACTCAAGAAGTTAGACTCCAGAGAGCCAAATAACCCTATTAATAAATGGGGTACAGAGTTAAACAAAGAATTCTCAACTGAGGAATATTGAATGGCTGAGAAGCACCTAAAGAAATGTTCAACATCCTTAGTCATCAGGGAAATGCAAATAAAAACAACCCTGAGATTTCACTTCACACCAGTCAGAATGGCTAAGATCAAAAACTCAGGAGACAGCAGGTGCTGGCGAGGATGTGGAAAAAGAGGATTCTCCAGCATTTAATAAGGACACATGCTCCACTATGTTCATAGCAGCCCTATTTATAATAGCCAGAAGCTGGAAAGAACCCAGATGTCCCTCAAAGGAGGAATGGATACAGAAAATGTTATATATTTTCACAATGGAATACTACTCAGCTATTAAAAACAATGAATTCATGAAATTCTTAGGCAAATGGGTGGAACTGGAAAATATCATCCTAAGTGAGGTAACCCAATCACAAAAGAACACACATGGTATGCACTCACCGATAAGTGGATATTAGTCCAGAAGCTCGGAATACCCAAGACACAATTCACATATCAAATAATGCCCAAGAAGAAGGAAGAACAAAGTATGGATACTCTGGTCCTTCTTAGAAGGGGGAACAAAATACCCACAGAAGTAGATACAGAGACAAAGTGTAGAGCAGAGACTGAGGGAAAGACCATCCAGAGACTACCCCACCTAGTGATCCATCCCATATACAGTTACAAAACACAGACACTATTATCGATACCCACAAGTACTTGCTGACTAGAGCTAGATATAGCTGTCACCTGGGAGGCTCTGCTTGTTCATGACAAATACAGAGGGTCACTCTCAGTCAACCATTGAACTGAGCACAGGGTCCCCATTGGGAGAGCTAGAGAAAGGACCCAAGGAGCTGAAGGGGTTTGCGGCGCCAAAGGAGGGACAATGATATGAGCCACCCAGTATTCCCGGAGCTCCCAGGGACAAAAACATTAACCAGGAAGTGCACATGGTGTTACCCATGGCTCCAGATGCATTAGCAGCAGAAGATGGCCTTGTTGGACATCAAAGGGAGGAGCAGCCTCTGGTCCTGGAAAGGCTTGACTCAGCAGTGTAGGGAATACCAGGACAGGGAAGTGGGAGGGGGTTGATTGGGGAACGGGGGAGGGGAGATGACTTATGGGACTTTTGGGGTGTGTGTGTGGGGGGGGACCAGGAAAGGGGAAATCATTTGAAATGTAAATAAAGAATATATCTAATATAAATAAATAAATAAATAAATGGTAGAAATGAGGGGCTGGTGAGATGGCTCAGCAGGTAAGAACACTGACCGTTCTTCTGAAACTCCTGAGTTCAAATCCCAGCAACCACATGGTGTCTCACAACTATCCATAATAACATCCAACACCCTTTTCTGGAGTATCTGAAGACAGCTACAGTGTACTTACATATAATAATAAATAAATCTTAAAAAAAAGGTAGAAATGAAATCCATATAATAGAATTATGATAGATTTTTCCATGTATAATTTCCATCTATAGCAAAAATGGTACAATCTTTTAATTCTGAGAACTCTATACTATGGTTACTGAGTTCAAAAACTGTTTGTTCCTAAAGCTGTCTATGTAAAGTGAGGTGGAGTGGTCAATGGTATTTTTAGGATCCAGACAAGAGGCAAGTTCGTTGAGGGCACAGCTTCTTTGACTATTGTAGGATATCTTTTGGTGACTTACAATGTTTGTATGCCTATGCAAGATGTCAGAAGATGTCAGGATGGCTTTGCTGTGCTCCTGGCACCCATGGTGCATGCTCAGCCAGTCACCCTATGTGAGCACCTACATGATCCAGTAAGTGCAAGGCCAGAGTACTCAGAACCATATGCATCTGTCCCCTGTGCACTGACCAGCAGCTTACACTCAGTTTCTAGGTGCTCCTTGAATGTGGGTGCGACTAAAGCACACTTCCAAATTAATGGTGACAGGATATCACTTCTGTGACTAGGTACAAAAGGATATTAGCTTCCTCTTGTTTCCTGATCCCTCTTACTGAAACAAACTGCCTTATTGTAAGATACGCTATGGAGAGGACCAGGTTGAATGCAACTTTAAAAAAACAATTTATTGGCATATGTTCGTTGTATATAGTGCTGGATTTCATAAGAATGCTTTCATACAGTCTCTCTCTCTCTCTCTCTCTCTCTCTCTCTCTCTCTCTCTCTCTTTCTGTCTCTCTCATACACACACACACACACACACACACACACACACACACTGTACTGTGTGTGTGTGTGTACATGGTAGGGTTAAAAAATGACCTACACCCCTAACTGGGCTGCCTTGTCTGGCTTCAGTGGGAGGGGTGGGGGGGATTAGCCTAGTGCTGCAGTGACTTCATATGTTGGGGGGAAGGGTACTGGAGAGATGATACCCAGAGGGCAGGTTTCCCCTTCTCAAAGGAGAAGAGGAGGAAGAATGAAAAGAGGCTTTTTGTGAGGGGATGCTGGGAAGAGGAGGGCTGATACTGGGATGTGAAGTGAATAAATGAGTAAATTTTAAAAAACCTATAATAGCAATGTTTTGGTTTTTAGTGAGTAAGTACATTAAGCACACAGCAAACCAAAACAGAAGATTAAATAGCAAGAGATAGATAGATAGATAGATAGATAGATAGATAGATAGATAGATAGATAGATAGATTTAAAAAAAAAAAACTATCAACTCAGGCACTTAAAACATCCAGGAGGAATTGACTGTGGAAGTTCCTTTAAGATATCCAGTTGTAATTACCAATATGCTGAGTTTTATAAATCCCACCCCTGAAGCTAGCAGGTCATGGGCCTCCATGAGTGCTGATGGTTTCTGTAGGCATGGAGCTGGTCTGTATATTAATGTACATAATTTATTTTATATTCCTTCATCAGGAACTATTCTCCCTGCCAAGGTCATTGTGGAATGTTCTCCCTGCCTAAGTTAATGACTTCCTGATAATTAGAAATAGCACAAGTCTGGAAGGTGAGGGTATGTCTACTGTTCCTCGACAAAATGGTGAATGCCAAGACTTTCAGGACAGTCTGTAAGGCTGTGGGAAAGAACTCTGAGAACGTAAGTTCAAGAATATATAATTTCTCAACTATGCAAAATATAAGGATGCAATATGAATTATATGAGGAGCTTCACAGATCTAAAAGAACAGAAGCAGCTGCACTATGAGCTGGCTTGTCAGAAAGACACTAAGGAAGGAGATAAAGAGATTTGGGGAATGGTGATGGAAGGGGAAGATCCCACACAGCTAAGTTTATTGTTTGTACTTACAAAGGTAGACAGATTGCTGAGTACAAGGTCAGAGCTAGTTTAGGCCCAGGCAGGGTGGGAAGGGTGATTTCAGAGCCAGATCCCATCCAAGTAGTTTATTATCTGTGCTTATAAAGGCAGGCAGATCTCTGAATTCTTTGCTATGTTAAAAAAAAATGTACTTGCTGTCTTTTCTAAGAATCAAGGGGCTAAGGTCATAAAATGCTAATTCATGGGATAATCAAAAAGGAACATGGGGTGGAGGATTGAACTGATATGCAAATAAAAGTATGGGATTTGGTCTGTAAGAGCCGAGCTGTCTGGAGACCTCTATGGAGAGCTGTCTTGAGAACACAAGACTGTCATTATTTCATTGCTCCAAAATACCTCTTCCTCAGAACCCATCTCCAAGCTGAGGCTGGCCCTTGACATAATAGAAAATGCAAGGTAGAGTGTCTTCTTGGATGAGGTTTTCAAATAAAAGAACAATAACAGAAGAATGGTAATATAAAATCAGTACCTGCACACATGTACCTACTCTACCATATACACTGACATATAAGCTTTAAAAATATGCAAGAGACAGGGTTGTATTATTGAAGAATTTCAAATAACTAATTTTAAAATTACATTTTCTACATTTTGTGGTGTTTGTGGCAGAAAGAATTCAGCTTTTTAAAGTTTGTACATGGTTTTCATCTATTTTCTTATTTTAAGTCACTATCCGTTTTCTTGCCTAGTTTTTAAAAAATAAAGAAAAGCAAAGTTAACAATCTACCAAGAAATTTTACTATGTTCAAAACCAGAATTATTACTATTTAAGTGATTTGAATATTTGGGGAAAAGATTTTATGATGAAAACAAATTTGTTAATTTTAACTAACCAGACCACCCAGAGAGCTCCCAGGAACTAAACCACCAACCAAAGAGTACACATGAAGGGACCCATGGCTCCAACTGCATATGTAACAGAAGATTGCCTTATATGGCATCAGTGGGAGGGGAGACCTTTGGTCCTGTGGAGGCTCAATGCCCCAGCGTAAGGGGGATGCTAGAGGGGTGAGTTGGAAGTGGGTGGAGGAGCACCCTCATAGAGGCAAAGGAGAGGGGGATGGGATGGGGGGTTTCAGAGGGGAAACCGAGAAGAGGGATATCATTGGAAATGTAAATAAATAAAAGGATTAATAAAAATAAATAAATAACTGATAACTATCCAAATAAAAGAAATTTACAAGTAACGGCTTGAATTTTGGCTTTTCTTTAGCAAAGTTATATGCTAGGAACAATAATTCTTAGCTTTTAAGCTTCCAGGACTAAGTCATATTAGTAAAATGTAAGTGCGAGAGGAGACAATCACTGAGATGACTTGAGTATCCCCTACTACAGTTGTCACATTTTGGTACTTGCACTCTGCCACAGTGAGACGGCTGACTGAGGCCTTATACGATGGAAATCACCCATACTGTGACCTACCTGTCCAAGGATACCTCATTATTGTCACTTCCAGGGTAAATTCTGAAGGGTGGACAGATTAAAAAGGGGGAATAAAAGGAAAAATATATTATCTCTTATCTTTGGACAATTTTATGTATGTCTTAGGTAGGTTGTCTGTCACTATGCTGAAACACTATGAGCAAAATCAACTTGGAGAGGAAAGGTTTATTTCATTTTACTGCTTGTAATCCGTCATCCAGGGAAGTCAAGGCAGGAACTGGCACAGGCGCCATGGAGGAGGGCTGCTTACTGGCTTGCTGTCCGTGGCTTCCTCACTCTGCTTTTTTGTAGCACCCAGGACCACCAGCCCAAGGATGACCTACATGTCCCATTAGGGATGGGTACTCCAGAGTATCAACTACCATCTGCTGCATAAGGAAACGTCTCTGATGGGAACTGAGAACTGCTCTAGTCTGTGGGTAAAATGATAACTATTTAGAAGGTGATTTGATATAATTTTCCCCTAGCAAAACAATAGGAATAGAGCCCATGATTTCCATAACCACAGGTAAGAGCAACAACAGAATCATGTATGGCTTAGGGGGTTTTCTGGGATCCCCTCAGTGAACAGCTACACAGACAGTATCTCACACCCGAAACCACTTTTTGCTTTTGATAACCTATGGCTTCTGGGAGGAAATTCATCCCTCCTAGAATAAGATGACTCCAATTAAGCTTTTAAGAAATAAGTAAGTTTCAGGGAGTTTAAGAAATTGTAGATATCCATGTGTCTAGGAGCCCTTCATTGTACTTGTCCTAGACCCATTCCTACCCACTCTGTCATCCTTCTTCCCCACCTAACCCTCCTCCATTAGAGCTAGAGAATGTCAGAGACTCTCAAGCCCACAGTCTACTTTACCACCAACGCATCATCAGCATTAGACTTTGTCCAGAATGCTTATCAGACTCTGAAGGTCAAACAAAAACGGAACCCAGTGATAAGGTGTACTTCACAGACTGGAACCTAATGATTAGCATACGGAGATTTCCAAGAGAAGTGATACCGAGAAGTTAGTCTGCTAACTGTAAGAGAGCACCATATATGCATACACACACACACACACACACACACACACACACACACACACACACACACACTACATCTTTTCAAAATGTCTTCAGGGTTGGGAGGGTAGCCACGGTGGTTCTCACCTTCAAGTGAATCTCTGTGAGTTCAAGGCCAGTCTGGTCTACAGAGTGATCCTGGCCAGCTGGCACTGCATAGTGAGAACTTGTCTCAAAAAGCAATAATAATAATAACCTTCTTTGAGGGCTAAAGAAATGGTGCTCGGTGGTTAAAAGCACACCCTGCTCTTGCCAGAGGAGCCAAGCTCAGTGCCCAGCAGCTGTGTTGGGTAGTCTATAAGAGCCTACAACTTAACTTCAGGGGATTAGACACTCTATTCTGACCTCCATGGGCACCTGCACTCGTGTGCACACACCAACACACAGACATGTAGTTTAAAATAAAATAACTTTCCAAAAGAGGCCTATCTGGCAAAGGAAACTGATCTCGATTATGAGCCAGCATTACACAGGAAGGATATTGAACAAACCAACCCACCAATGTGTTTGTTAAAGAGCCACACAAGGCAGCTTAAGGCTGCCAGCATTCTTTGGAATTGGAATACTACTTGTGTAATCCAATTTGTTCAGCACCGAACATTTCTTTCAAATATGTTCAGAATTACATTGCATTTTACTGAGATCCTAGTGACTGATGTTCAAATGACAAGGCAGGAAGAATGAGCTTATAGGATATATTCCTTTTCATACAAATGACCATTGTAGTAAATCATCCTCCCTTCTATTTGCATTTGTTGATTCTAAATAATCTTTACCTATTATACATGAAATTATACTAATAGTAAAAAGTTATCAATATGCAACAGACATAAATATGACCAAAATAGCAAAACAGAAACTTCTATCCAAATAAATATCCACTAACTTCTGAAAAAAAGTTGAAAAAGATTATTGTAGAAAGATTATCAGTAATTAATGTTATGTTTTTAATAAGTACAAAATGAATATAAATATAATGCTATTCATGCATAGCTCTCGTTATATATACTTGGGTCAACTGGTAGAACTTATTAACTTAAAGGTGGGTTTTTTATAAATAAATGAAAATTATACTTTCTGCCGTAAAAAACAATCAGCCACCAATTATCAGTACTTATTAATGAGCTTTATTTGATGCTGATTTCTCTAATTATATTAGAGCAAAAAAACTAATTTAATAGTTTCTTAGAACATAAATATAACTGCTTGTTACATTTCCTTTAAAAGATACGTTATACTAAAAAAGAAAAGATATATAATTGCTGAACTGTCAAGCTTAAATGTAAAATTTTGTTTTTTTTATTTTTAATTATTACACTCACACTCACTTAAACATTTAGAGAATAAGATTAATTGTGTGTGTGTGTGCATACATGTTTAAAATGTTTGAGAAGGGTGTGGTTTATGGGCACATGCCTTTTACCCTAGCACTTGAAGGCAGGCTATCTCTGAGTTCCAGGCCAGCCTCATCTACAGATCGAGTTTCGGGACAGCCAGGGCTACCCAGAAAAATTCTATCACAGAAAGAAAAAAACCTTTTGAGTTACTTTTCCTCAGGAAAAAGTGAGACGCACTTTATATTGTCCTCAATATTGTCCACCCCATTGCAGGTACAGAGAAACCCCCTGAGAAGAAGGTAGTGCTCCCTGCTGGTTACTCCTGATGATGAGCCAATGCCCTGGTTCTTCACAGACCCCTGGGAAGCTAGGAACTCACTGAAAGGGCGAACTGGTAAGATAGGAGGAAATGAAAACAAGGTTCTAGTATTCTTCAAATTTAAGATTAACTTTTGATTCCTTTTACAAACTACTGAAAATGGGACAACTATGTATCACTCCGTCCAAGACTCGGGGAACTCAGAGGAAGAGGGGCAGAGCATGTAAGAGCTGGGGGGTGGGGAGGAGGGTGGGGAGGAGGGTGGGGAGGAGGGTGGGGAGGAGTGCTGTGAAATGTTCCCTTCTGAACATGACCTGCAGTCACTCCCAGGAACTCACAGAAGCTATGATTATCTAAATAAGACCTCTGCAAGTTAGAGCCCACCAATATCCCAGCATTCCTTAGTCATGTAGCAGTTGACAAATTACCCTGGCCCAAGTAAATACTCCTTCATCCAGGCCTATACAAGCAACCCTAACTAAATGCAGTGGAACATGTATGTCCAGACAAACACATACACATAAGACATGAATGTTGAATACAGATAACAAAAAGATAACCAGTGGGATGTGACAGAAATATAGTGTGTGTGTGTGTGTGTGTGTGTGTGTGTGTGTGTGTGTGTGTGTGTAAGCTTGTGAAAGAATAAATAGAAATGAATTAATGTTAGGAAATTAAGATGGACAGCTTCTCCTTTTAAACACATTACATAATGAATTCATTCACCAAGTGACTATCCAATAGCATAAAATAAACACTCTCAGACACACCATGCTAACTTCTGCTGGTAGACCCCTGAGCTCATGAAACTTTAGTCTCATGAAATCTTTATCTGGGAACCAAAAAACATAGTACAGGGCTTCACAAGCTGACTGACCTTCTGAGTATTTTGTTATTGATATTTAGAGACAAATTCCCTTGCAGATATCCAAAAGCAATGGAATTCTTCTGACCCCCCCCCCCCTCCACAGAAAGAAGTGACCTGGTCATTGTAGTTCATGGTTACTGGGCTTGGAAGGAGCCCTGGGCATCAGGGAGATCTGTCCACCTGTCCCTGCTTTGGACTCCCACACTTCAAGCAGCAAGAGCCACTGGGTGTCTATTGCCTCACTCGTAAACGAGAATTCTTTATTATCTGGGAATACCTTTTAAAACAAGTGGGATCACAGTCAAGTCCCCAGTTGAACCAATTGCTTTGAGCACTGATAGATGCTATATTTACTCGTTGTCGATCAATACTAAAGCAATATCCTGAAGTAAAAATCAAAGTCAATCCCCATGCTGTGTAAGTTCAGGTCACTGTGCATACATAACACAGCTTTAGCTTCATCTCAGACCAGCATGAAGATGCTTTCCACCTGCCCCATTGTGTGTGACAGTGACAATGAATGGGGCCTTACCTCCCCAACAGTGTGGTCTCAGCTCCACCGCCACACAGGAGCAGACTTGCTGCATCCTCACAGACATGTATTCAAGAGTCAAAGGCAAAGAATTAACACCTGCAGAAAGGATGCAAACCAGGCCATCACATTAAAGAGTATAAATTGATCAAATGAGAATGTAGTAAATGACATCCTAATGGTCCTTATTCTGGCTTCCTAATTCTCTGTGCGCACGAAGCTTTTATGCACTGCTGAAGTACAGGCATCGCAACCTCCGACTAGCCCCAGTTAGTTTAATTATAGCCTAATGCTCTCCAAATATGCCTGGCATAAAAGCCCATAGAACTGCCTTGCCTTAATTTGAAAGGATGAGATTGAGCACTTTTTAAAACTTTAATATAACCCTACAGAGCACACGAAATACATACTTTTGGGGGGGAAAATGTCCTTTGGCAAAGTAACCAGACAGAATCTGCAAAACTAAAGAAGTTCCAGGATGGGAGGAGCAGCAGCTGCATACCCCTGAGGGCACACAGGTTGCAACAGTGATGACTTCATTGTGCTATCAAAAGAACAGCTGATAAAGACTAATTGTAACTGCTATGCATATGTTAGGTCATTTAATCGAGGCACAAAACCCCAACAAGACAGATACCATTATCTCTGTTTTAATGATGAAGAGGCCATCAGGAGATTAAATTACCTCAGGTCGAACAACCCATAAATGGTGTGGGTAGGATTTGAATGTATCGAATGTGAGTTTGCCTCCGGATCACGTCTTTTAACCACATAACCGATTGTATGGATATAGAACTGTTAATAGGATTTCTTAGATTATGCCTCAGCACACACAATGTCCAGGAAGGGCAAATAGCCAGGTTGGAGCCATTTAGACAGGAGTAGTGTTGGAAGTGAGCACAGACCCGATCCTGGAAGCCACTTACTTTATCTCTCCCTCTAAACGAGTTTCGGCTAAGACTGAGCTGCCTGCCCTGGGTGTGCTTTTTGCATGCTCTCCACTCATTTGCACCCAAGTTCAGTCTCTACAGCTAAAGACGATCACAGAAGATATGCCTTGCTCAGATACTGTAAGCAATGCATTTGTTTTAGGCTAAACAATTGTATGAACCCCTAAGGAGGGGGAAAAAGCATTTTCTTTAAATGTTCATATATGCCTCTAAGAGGAATGTAAAGTCACAAAGAAAGAACATTTCAATTAATTCAGCACACGCAAACAGCAGAGTTAATGAAAAGCAAGAGTATTTCCCTAGGATGTTTTTGTTGTTGTTGTTGTTCAGATTAGCAAAAGAATCCCTGAAATCCTCACAGGAAGTGAGGCAAGAGCCACGATGCCAACTACATCTCCGTTGCACGGCAGAATGTTTCGCCTCGTGTGACGCTAATGGAGGAAAAATAGTTTTGTTATTTGAGTGTAAAGACTAAATAATGATAAATTGGTTGCCTGAAGTGCAGAAACAAATGGGTGTGTGGCATTAACAGAGTTAATTGTAGATGCAGATTAAAAGGCAAGATTAAGTAGTGGAAGAAAAGCAGTCACCTTCGGCCCAGACCCGCCAAGCAGCGGCGGTCAGTCACCTAGCAACAAGTTTCCTATCCCCGCTGCGTTCTTTAATTCAGCAAATCTGCTCAGGGTGGCGGACTGTTCTCCTGACAAAACGCATTATGTTGGAGACGGAGGGATACAAAAATCCAGTGAACACAGCACTCTGCTCCCTATTGACCACTGATCCTTTCTCTCAATCCACAAAAGAGGCTCACATAATGCCCTGAAAGGAGAAGAGTCTCCACAGAGAAAACATTTGCTTGTAATTGAGATTGACTACATAATGAAAATGATGTTCTTTTTTAAAATTCTGCTTGTTGAGGCCACACTTTTTGTCTCCTGGCACTCAAAACATATCCCTGCTGGGAAAAGGGGCAAACATTGTAAAAACTCAAAACTGTGATTTTTTTTTCCTCCCCCCTTTGCATTGAAAACACCCATTCTGTAACAGAATGGCCAGGTCTCTCTTCTTAGAACTTAAACAAGTGCTGAGAAGGTAAACAGGAAAACTTCTATTCAGAGTGGCGGTGGAGTACTCGGGCTTTGCTCACAGGCTTCGCAAGCTCATTGATTTGCACAACAACTGGACGGAACTGGATGGGAAATTCGATTTCTTGATTGTGTCCTCTGTGGGGAGACTGTACATTGCTGGACAAAACTCAGCCAGCATTTAAAACACGCGGCTTTTAAACACCCGTTAAATTTTTCACCTGGCTGAAAAGAAGCAAGAACGACGAGAAAGTAAAAATAGTCTCGGTCTGGAAGCCACAAAGCTAACGATGACTTCCCGTCAAAGGGACTGGCTTCGGCCGGCTCTTTGTGACGGCTGGCTTAGCACAGCAACACCTTGCCTGTAGCCGTGTATCAACAGACTGATCAATTTTGAAATAACGTGGAAATTATGCTTAATTGGGAGACAGTAATATATTTCTGGGTTTTCTATCTTTCAAGGATTTTATCCTGCAAAGTGACTTTCATAAACAAAGGAGCACTCTGAAGGGAGCCTGCACTCAACACCGGCTGCTGCCAGGTCCCTTCCTGGAGGCCAAGGATGCAAGCATGGACTATAGATGGGCCTTCAAAGACACACAGCCGAACAGGACTGGGGTGTTAGTATAGAAACTGCTGCGGGGACTGAAAGAACAGCCACGGAGAGCAGCGGTTCTCAACCTTCCTCAGCTGAGGAAGTTATACCGTTCCTCAAGTTATAGTGACCTCCACCTTAGCATTATTTTCCTTGCTGCTTCATAACTGAAATGTTGCTACTGTTATGAATCATAATGTAAATATCTGATATGCAGGGTATCTGGGGTCACAACCTGAGAAGGGCTGGCCTAGAGTCACGCGCTGCCTGACGGGAGTAGTGTTTGTTCCCTATTTCTGCAGAAAGAAGACAACAAACCAGCCCCTGCCTAAAGAAAATGTGGTTAGCAACGGGGGCGGGGTCTTAGCTGAGAGAACTCTACAGGATTCTTAAAAGAGAAAGTCATGGTGCTTCAAGTGGCAGACAGTGGTCTCAGACGAGAGAACTCTACAGGATTCTTAAAAGAGAAAGTCATGGTGCTTCAAGTGGCAGACAGTGGTCTCAGACCTTGCGAGTCTGGAGAGGTATTTAATCCTTAAAGGAGTGTGGAAATGCTGACAGCCCTTACTGTGGAACAATTGAGTTTGCAATGGCATTAGCAAATATCTTCTCCAAGAAAAAGCCGTAGGAAATAAGGAGATGCCAATTCCCTAGTGTGAGTTACCATTTTAAATAGATGATTGAAATCATACTTTGCTTTAACAACAGCAACAACCACCAAAAAAAAAAAAAAAAATTCCCTGATGGGGAAAGGCTAAGCCTACCAGATGATACACAGATTATGAATGAGTTACACAGACACTGTGGAAAAGCAAGGAGAAGAAGGTCTCACGAGAAGAGCCTCTTTCAGAGAAGACACAATAATTTTACAAACATTATCTTCTCACGTTTATGTTCAGTCACTTAAGCCACATTAACTATTCTCTTAGCTTTCTCACCAAGACTCCCTGACATGAAGCATTCAGCAGTTTTTCCAAAAAGGTTAATAGTTCACCAGGCAAAGTTAGAATGAAGCAGAATTGATCGTTCCTAAAACTCTCGGTTGAAACATGAGGACTTTGTGTTGACAACCTAGGGGTCATAATGAGTCTCTTGTACATTCTTAAGGCTTGTTTCTTTTACACTGTGAATGGGGAAAGTAAAATTATAGTCTCTAGGTGTTTTGCACGGTTCTTTCACGGGCAGGCTTTCCGACACCAATTAAAGAGATTATGTCATCAAGCGAAAGGAAAGCCTTAACTTGCATGTTGGCGCTGTTATTACTTGAGACAGGGTCACAGGACCCAATAGCATAGCAGCTGACCTTCAAAAAATTAACTTTGAGCTCAATTCCTAATTAACCTTTTTCAATACAAGAAAGTATAATTTCAGGCCACTAGTCCCCCCCCCAATACCCACTTTTTCTTCTACAATGAATGTGTTACCAAAATCAATTAGCAATTTAAAAGAGAGAGAGAGAGAGAGAGAAGAACCCTTTCCCTTAATGATGTGTCTTTGGGGATGATTTCTCTTTCCAAACATTGTATCCCTCCCATGTTTAAGTTACTCAAAGTAAACTTAACCCTACATAAGTTTTAGCATTAAATTAAGTTTATGCTAATGCCTAAAAATGTCAGTGAAGAACATTGGTGCATGTTGGTAATCACAGCATTTGGGAGCACCCTGAACTACAGAGTGAGTTCCAGGCTAGCCTGGGCTACAGAACAAGATCTTGTCTCAAAAAAGAAAAAAATTAAGAAAGAAAGAGAAAAAGAAAAATGAAAAGAAATAAAAGTCACAGTGGGAACCCTCGTTCCTCAGTTTCCATGTGGGAAACTGAGTACTTTTCTCCCTCACAGATACCAAAAACCTTGGATACTCAAATACCTTATAAATGGCATAGGAGTTTCATATTGCTCATACATCCTAATGTATGCTTTGAAATCCCCCTAGCTTCCTTATAATAGCTAATACAATGTCTAAGTAGTTGTTACAGTGTATAGAAAATAATAACAAAAGGGCTCAGCATGATAGATCCTGCCTTTAATGCCAGTTTGCAGGAGGCTGAGACAGGAGGATCTCTGTGAGCTTGAGGCTAGACTGATCCACTTAGTGAGTTCCAGGACATTAGAGAAGAGATCATGCCCCTGAAAACAAGAAACACATATATAAAGTAAATAAGCAATAAAAAGAGAGAGAAAATAATGACAAGAAGAAAATGTCATAACTCCATGCCTGGTTAGCAACCAAAGAAGAACCTTCGTCCATGGGAGGCTGACTGTGTCACAACACGGCACCACATGGCCCCACCCAACCCATGGACTTCGATGTAAATATGTGCAAACCTTTAAACATGTTGGAATTAATGTTTTCATAGCTTAGAATCCATGTTCTCTGTCATTCATAAAACCTCCCTCCTCTGTGCGATGTATATTTTTTCCAAAAACTGCTCTCTGACGAGAGTGCACCAATTATCCTGGCTTTATTCAGCTGGGCCTGGTGTTAAACAGCTGGCGGATTTGACGCTTCTCCCTCTCTCTGGCCTCTGACTGAACAGGTTACTCTCAAGGTTGTGTTGAAGGATGAGTGAGACAGACACGTCCTCTGAGTACCTAACTGATTTTCATCCCAGTAACCGCTGTCTTTTGACCCCCATATTAAAGTGGCATTCACCAATTTAAAATCAGAATTAGCATTGCACATCATCAATGTAGAAAATACTTCAGAATGTACATCTTGCTGGCTTCCTCTTTCCTTGGCTGCTTCGAGTCTAGGTTGTGAATAGCACAAGCCAAATTGACAATTATTCAGAAACTATCCTATTTAACATCTCTATTTTTCTATTTTAGTTTTCTCCAGTTCTTCTGTAAACAGCACCTTTAAATTCTGCCAGTGAAACAAAATCCTGTAGTCATTAATGGAGATGATTCTTAACGATTGCCCTTCTGGTTATCACTGTGATATCCAGGACTGAGGTGATACCTCAGGAGAAAAAGAGGAACAGACTTTTTAAAGAGCCCCACGGGAGGCCCTGAAATGCACCACAAACAGGAATCCGGTTCCTCACGTACAACGACGTACGTCAACGACGTACAGACACATCTCCGCGGTTTTGTTACGGCCATGTTTCTCTAAACGAACCCATACATACCAGGGTTGAAAAGAAGCGGCAGAGCTAGCACTAAGACCAAATTAATGTACTGCTCAGGTGTCACACAAAACAGAAAATGACACCAAGTTCGTGACAGAGAGCACAACAGAAAACAGGGAGAACAGGCTGGAAACGTGCCGATCTGTTAATGCGCGCCTAGCGCTGGCACCTGGGCTTTGCAGAAGAAACAAGAAAAACTTTCAATCCTTATTCAAAAAATGAAGAATCTCATCATGTTGGAAAAAGAAAACAGAAAGTGCACATTTACTATGCAAGTTTTATTTAAGTCTGTTTCCTATACCGAACCACACACATACACCCTTGGCCCCACCAATGACACTGGAGAACATTGTGTAAGGGGTGTGTGTGTGTGTGTGTGTGTGTGTGTGTACGCGCCTGTGTCCTTGTCCATAGGGAAATTGAGCACACACACACACACACACACACACACACAAATTACATGGTTATGAGATGAAATTGACAAAGTCAAGGGAAAGTAAATGACTTTTTTTTAAAGATTTGCTTATTTTTATTGCATAAGTGTTTTGCCTGCATGTATGTAAATGCACTACATGGGTGCCTGGTGCTCATAGAGGCCAGAAGAAAGCGTGGGACCCCAGTTGTGGCTGATTATGAACCGCTGTGTGGGTGCTGGGAACTGGACCTGGGTCCTCTGCAAAAGCAACAAAGGCTCTCAGCCCCTGAGCCATCTCTCCTGCCTGATGAATGACTTCTAAAACTGCCATCAGCATTCTTGTTATGTCCCTGGTAGATAGGCATCACTGTTTGGTTCTCTTGAGTTCAGTTAAGAGGGAACTTTGTTCTAACAAGACTTGAGATGCTAAATAAGCCCAATTCTTGAACTGAAAAAGGCACAGGCAAACTGCTAATTTTACTCTACCTTTGCTAGATTTAGTTGGTCAGTTTGCCAAAGATATTGTATAAATCCAGAAGTGTTAACTCTTGATACATTGTTTAAGCTTTAGGAGATAAGCATGTTTAAAATACTTGTAACTCTATTAACTGTAGCTTATAGTCTGCAGGTCTTTTTGAAGTCTCTTTCTGAAAAGAAACAAATCATCTCTAAGTACAGAGTAACACAAGCTTTCAGTGTGCTTTTACGTTAATAAATGTATGAATACCTAAAGCATGGTAAGTATCCTATCATAGGGCAAAATTTCAAGTTTAAAAAAAAAAATCCTTAGTTCCTAAGGTCCAAGTGATAGGAAATAGATGGTACATACATTTAGGTCTGATTTTTTCTGACCCAGCTCCTTTTGTTTAGTTACAATATATTTGAAGCAGCAGAATTCTAAAATAACAGAGTTAAGTAACACAGTGAAATTCATTGTGATAAGGTTTGACCCTCATACAGATGTATATGCAAAGACTATGCATGTATATATGGAAATGAGAATATATGCATGAGTATAGCATTCATATGTAAAATTAAACAGTTCTGCAAGTGTTTGGCTAGGAAACCCTTTTAATAATTTGTGGTGCCTGCCATGATACAGGAAAGTGTAAGGGCAGGGGAAGAAAACACCAGACTAAAGAACTAGGGAACACCAAGGTTTAAGAGCCATCACACCAGGGCAACATAGGAAGCCACACGGGGGGACGGCTCAGAGAAGGAGCCCTCTCTGTTTACCTTCCAGGCTCCTTGCTGGATAGACCAGGGAGAAGCAGGTCTTAGCTCCCCAGGGCCCCAGGTTAGGAGGATCCAGGAAAGCCCCATTTCCCAATCAGCTCATTCTTATAGATGCTCCTAGACCTCCTCGACCACATCCAGCTCTCAGAAACAGACCTGCTCGTGCAAAATAAATTACAGTAGATAAAGAACCAGTGTTTCTTTCCAACCAACTAGCACAATGAGAAGAAAATGGAATTTGAAATAAAAATAAAGAAAATCCCAAATCTTTGCAGCTGTATTAGATTGCTAAGGGAGAAAGAAAGCCAGTTATGTTATAGACAGAATTGAGTTGACTTCATATTAATTATTTTGACTGCAGATATTTTAATGAAACATTGGCCACTAAAATTATCTGGCCTGACTGAAATTTTCAGCAGTTACTTTTGTAGTAACTTGAAAAACCTGCGAGTGGATTTGGGAACAAGGTGTGCTCTGCCACCTGCTGGCCATTTCGCAATAATGCAGCTCTTAGAAGTTCTCCCCATTTTCAAAGATACCAGACCTCAACCAGGGTTGGTGGCAGGGTGATTGATGCTGGAGGCAACCCCTGTGATTCAGGGTCATGGAAATAGCACTAGACCTGGCGTCAGAGAACCTGTGTTTTGTGCGCTTGTACTCATGCATACACATATGAAGAGACCCAATGTAACCCTTACTTCTATGCCGATGCACTGAGAGGCTTCTTCCATCCTCACTGCGGAGCTGCCGACTTCAGCCACCTCTATGCATAATTTAGTGGCCTTATCTCTAAGAAAGTTGTTAAGAAATCTTGTCTTACCTCAAATAGAAAGACACCTTTCACACCATCTAGCACTGTGAGGAACTCTTTGGTCAGATTTACAGGCAGAACTGACAGGGTGCAATAGTCAATTTGTTGGCCTCCTCAATCTGGATTTCAGAGGACATTGTTGCAGAGCTTTTATTCAAGTTCAGAGTCTAATTGGACCAGTGACTTTAAATTATAAAAGAAAATAGAAGGCTGGAGAGATGGCTCAGCGATAAAGAGCGCCGACTGCTCTGCCAGAGGTCCTGAGTTCAAATCCTGACAACCACATGGGACCAATGCACTCTTCTAGTGTGTGTCTGAAGACAGCTGCAGTGTACTCATACAAATAAAAATAAGTAAATAAATCTTTAAAGAATGAAAGAAAGAAAGGAAGAGAGAGAGAGAAAGTAAATAAATAAATAAATAAATTTGGGCTGTGGAGACAGTTAAGTGGGTAAAACTGCCCAAGCCTACAGGTTTGAGTTCTGATCCCCAGGGCCCATGAAAAGTTGGGACAGATGGCGTGTCTGTTTCCCCAGAGCTGGTGATGTGGGGGAGGAGTGACAAGTAAGTGCCAGGATCAAAGGATGAGGTAGAGACCAATGGAGGAAGATACCTAAAGTAGAACCTTGTCCTTACACGGGTACTCACACACACCCACTCACACACGTGCGCAGGCGCGCACGGGCGCGCGCACACACATTTGCACATGCACTTGCACACTCACACACTTGCACACGGACTCAGAGAGAAAAAGAGAGAGAGAGAGAGAGAGAGAGAGAGAGAGGGAGAGAGAGGGGTGGCTTCAGTGACTGACACCTGAATTTTTTTAAAACAGTTTCTCAACTTCCAGCTACAGTCCAGCCCATGTTCTCCCACGATATCCTTAGGAGGGATCTTGCCATTGGGATTAAAGGAAAATTTCAAGCATTCAGAAAAGGCAGCCCCAAGGAAATCACATCCTTCTCAAATGCTTTGTTTATTAACAGAGATATCCTTAAAATGTGAGTTTTCACACCCCTGAGCAATCGCTGTCACAAAGGGAACAATCTGAACTTAAGCTGGCGTGCATTCCCTAGCAGGGGACAATGCCGCTCCGCCTTTTTTTTTTTAAAGAAACTTTTCCTCCCTGACCTGTTTGTAGACCACCCATGAAGCAGGTTTTCTCACTTAATCTGAGGAAGAGAAAAGGAGACTTGTTGCCCTTAGCAGTCCTGGGCTGTTTTCCTAATAGGGTAAGTTAATTATTTTCATCAACAGATGAGGGGTGGCCGGGGCAGGCCGGCAGGGGCGGGAGGGAAGCAGGTGTTTCACACACCTGCACTGCCAGGCTTAATTGCTCTAAAATCTGGAGGCTTCGGTGGCATTTGCCTTTCTTTGCTGCGGCTCGGGAGGAGGGCCCCATTGGTAGGATTTGTAACGTAATTGCAGTATAAATATGCAACCACTTTTGAGTGAACAAATTATTTTCTTTAAACTGAACTCCAGGTAAATTTAATTAGGAAGAAAATGTGATTGACAAGTACTACACTGAGTGCCTGGATTAAAAGTCCTACTTGTGCTCAAAGATGAAAAGGAGGAAGAGGAGGAGGAGGAGGAGGAGAAAAAGAAAGAATGAACGAACTAAAAAGCTGAAATCAGCCATATTCTGTTTGTTTTCTTCTGTGGGCAGTGAGTTCAGATATATGGAGATTTCCACAATTAAACCCACAAAAGTATCTTTGTTTTGTTTTTAGTACGGTGCAAGAAAAATCAGCTTTAAAGTGAGGTAACCTGCATAGCAAAATGATATTTATTGTGGTATTCTGTGCTGTTTATGTTTGCTTGTGTGTTTGATATGTATGTGTGTGTATGTGCGAGTGTGAATGCTGGCCTGTGGCTGTGGTGGTCAGAGGACAATCTCGGGGTGGGGAGTGGGGGGCGGTCTCCACTTCCCACCTTCCTGGGATTCTCCCATGGCAGCTTCCCCTTTCTCCAAGGGAGCAATGAGATTACAGACACATGCTTCCACCCCTGACTCTTATATACGTGGGTTCTAGAGATCTAAACTCATGTCTGCATACTTGCAAAACAAGATCGTGACCCACTACGCCATCTCCTCGCCCCTTACAGTCCATCTAAATGTGTTTGTAATAGCCGGGTGCTCACCATGCGCCTAACATTTCCGTGTCCCATGTAACGCTCACATCAGCCTTGAGAGGCAGTTCCCAGTGTTACCCTGATGCTACAGGTGTGGACGCTGGGGCAGGAAGAGGCTGAGCAGAGTTCCAACATCAGTAGCAGACGGCAGAGTGTGCGTGTCTGCCTTTGGGGTTGCATGGTCACCAGAGGTCAGTTGCTATTAAGTCTCCCCAATATTTTTCAGGAGTGTTTCCTCTTGATTCCTAAGAGTGGTCAAGGCAAGACAGAAATTAAAGTTTGAGTGCTTCGAGAAAAGCTGGAAGGAGTTCCACACTCTGCCTGGAGGCCAGGGATCCGCACATTGTTATTTAATACATGGTATAGGAATATTCTAAAACAAACACCGAACTCTAGGAGTGGGACCTCAAATAAGGAGATCGCGATTGTGACTGTGGCTTAGAAAATTGACCCACTTAGAAGTAATCCTCCTGCCCAAGGGAAAAGCAATCTCGAGTTCAGAAAAAAAAAAAAAGAGGAAATTTGGCCAAATTTGGACAATGGAGTCAGTCAGGTGCAAGATTATAACACAGAAACCCTACTGCACAGCCACAGACAGGGCCTGTTTATACCCAGTAACCAGCACCACCACTTCCCTGGGAGAGCAACAATCTCATGACCTTGTCACGTGGCTGCTTCTGTCCTGCCGGAAGCACAAGGCTGTGACTGGCCAGGGCATTTCTCATTGGGCGGCTGCTCGCATGTGCTCACGTGACACAGGAAAGCTGGCTCTGCCAAGTAAACATTCTAGCCTCAGACAAAGGAACCACAGTTCCAGTTTCCACTTCCCTTCCTTGCCACGACTTTTCAGGGTGTGGAGGTGAGGAATGGGAAGCCGGGCATTCCCCTCTGGGGTCTGCCTGGAACCCTCAGTTTCCTGGAGGATGCCAGGCACAGCCTTCTGTAAGGCCTGCCTCTAGCAGGCTTTTCCCTGCGGCTGCCTAACGCCAGCTCTTTTATGACCATAGAGTCACCTTGCTGAGCCACATTAGAATTGTGACAGGCAGGAACGGGAGTGTAGCTCAGCTATGGGATTGCTTGCTTAGCAAATATGAGATCCCTAGATACAACCCCGCCCCCTCTGAAAAGCACAGAGAATAGGGTGTGGCTTGGTAGAGTATTGTGTTCAAAATTCCCCTGGGACCCACCAGGTCTTAATGGAGGAATTTATAATGCACGGGGATTTTTTTTTTTCAGAGAAATTAAAGGAAAATATGTTTTAGTGTCTCATCTGAAAGCCTGGACTGGTGAGATCTGAGCTGAGACCTCACCCTAACAGCCCCTCCGCTGGTCTCTGAAGACCTGCCCCTGTGTTTGAGTTTGACCGACAGCCTGAGTTGTCACACTTATAATTCAAGTTCCCAGTATTGCATGGCAGTGTCTCATAAGCAGATGTGCTGACACACTGTTTGGGGAACTTGATAAAACTAAAACTTCTACATGGGAGGCTTTAGATGGACTTGCGAGTCTACTTTTCTAATAAATTCTTAAGTACATTTCCCCCCCTCAGGTAATTTTGATGCTACTGATCTGTGGAACCTATTCTGGCAGTCTCTTCTGTTGGCTTAAAAAAATAACTCCCCTCCTTTTATTTTTGTAATTAAATTTACAGCTTTAGTGTTTTTAAAATAATAAATTACAGGGCTGAGAGGTAGGTCAGCAGTTAAGAGAACTTGCTGACCCAGCAGAAGACTGAGGATTGGTTTCCAACACCCACGCTGGGTAGCTCACACCACCAGCCGCAGGGACCTAGTGCCCTCTTCTGGCCTCCTCAAGTACTGCATGCGGCGAAACCTATATACATAAATAAAACTAAAAATAAATCTTTAGAAGACGATAATTATACTTTTATAGTCTGAATTCTGCTGTTTTAGGTGTTGGAAGCTCTAAAGGATCAAATGTGGATTGGGATGTGTAAGAGAAGTAAAATATAGATGTTATAAACGTGTGGAGAGGTGTAATTATCTAAATCAATTTAAGTGTATTAACTTATTAATTGAATATTAATTAAACATAGAAAACTTTAAATTATAATAAAAATGGAAAATGTTAAGAATGTGTTGGTAACAGTTCTACATGTCAGAACTGATGGAAAAACTTACGGCTCAGTAGGTAAAGGCATTTGCTACACAAGCCTATGAGCCAAGTTTACATAAAGGACGAAGGAAAAAATGGTGTGCGCATACACATATATTTTTTAAGATTTTTAATATATGAAATTAAACTGATAATTTTAATAAAAATTTCTTATTAGTATGCATCATATATACTGTTTATATATATGCATCATATATATACACTGTATATATATATATATATACACTGTATACAGTGTATATATATATATATATACAGTGTATATATATATATATGTATTTAATGTATTTCGGTCCTATCTAGCCACTATCGCCCTGGCTTGTCCCTTCCCACTCATCCTTTCCCTCTTCCTAGCTAGTCCCACTTCTGTTCCCATGGTCCCCTCCCCTTTGGTGACCCAAAGAATTTCACTTTCAGAGGCATGGCATGAGGACACGGGCACCTATGACTGTTCAAATGAGAAACATACCTCACGGTCTGCAGCATTTGAACACTTGGTCCCCACTCGTTGGTGTTTCGGAAGAGTCGTGGCCTTGCTGGAGGAAGTCCATCACTGGGGTGGACCGGGAGGCGTGGCCTTGCTGGAGGAAGTCCATCACTGGGGTGGACCGGGAGGCGTGGCCTTGCTGGAGGAAGTCCATCACTGGGGTGGACCGGGAGGCGTGGCCTTGCTGGAGGAAGTCTGTCACCGTGGTGAACTTTGATGATTCAGAGACTCACGCTATTCTGTTTACTCTCTCTGCTTAGTGCTTGCAATTTGAAATGTGAGCTCTCATCTTGCTGCTCCAACCACCATCCTGCCTGCTCCCACATTTTCTGTTGAAATGGTGGTGGACTCTTTTAGCTCTCTGGAACCATAAGACCAAATAAACCCTTCCTTCTACAAGTTGCCTTGGTTGTGGTGTTCTATCACAGCATCAGAAAAGTAACCAACACAGCACCTGGTAAGTGGCTATAACTAAAGAAATGTCTACCTCTCTCCTTTCATCCATCAACTGCTAGTGATCTCAGGGAGGTGGGGGAGCACAGGAGAGGAGGGGGGCTTCTTAAGCCTCCCCCCTCCATTACAGGATGTTGGTCAGCCCAGTATTGTACAGATAGTCACCACTGCTGTGAGCTGAAGAGTGTTATTCACAGCTCCTACCTCTTCTTCCAGGTCCCTTATTCTTTCCACCCCTCCTCTGTGATGTCCTACGCCTTGGAAGGGGTGACACTGGCCAAGCATTCAACAAGAATCTGTTCTCAGCACTTTGACCTGTAAAAAACAAGTGTTTTGCTTTTGTTTTGTTTTTCTGACCAAACCTGATACCAGCACTAATCTGTGATATTCAGAAATCATTTTGACAGGCACAGCAAGTCCATTTAGCAAAACGACAGCAGTAATTTCCCCACTAGAGTTTATAATCTCCACAGCCATGGCTCTTAATCAGATTTACAGTACCAGAAGGGAATTCCTTCCACTGGAGAGTCTCAAATCCAGTCAGAAAGCAGTTAAGTACCGTCATAACAACTCCTCCTCCTCCCCCTCCTCCTCTTTCTCCCCCTCCTCCTCTTTCTCCCCCTCCTCCTCCTCCCCTTTCTCTTCCTCCTCCCCCTTCCCCTCCCCTCCCCATCCTCCTCCTCCCCCTCCTCCCCTTCCTCTTCCTCTTCCTCCTCCTCCTCCCCCTTTTCCCCTTCCTCCTCCCCTTCCTCTTCCTCCCCCTCCTCCCCCTTCTTCCCCTCCCCCTCCTCCTCCCCCTCCTTTTCCTCCTCCCTTTCCCCTCCCCTCCCCATCCTCCTCCTCCCCTCTTCCTCTTCCTCTTCCCCCTTCTCCTCCCCCCTTCCCCTCCCTCTTCCTCTTCCCCCTTCTCCCCTTCCCCCCTCCTCCCCCTTCTCCCCTTCCCCCCTCCTTCCCCTTCTCCTCCTCCTCCCCTCCTCCCCTTCCTCCTCCTCCTCCCCCTCCTCTTCCTCCTCCCCCCTCCTCCTCTTCCTCCCTCTCCTCCTCTTCCTCTCTCTCCTCCTCCCCCTCCCCCTCCTCCCCCCTCCCCCTCCTCCTCCTCTTCCTCCCTCCCCTCCTCCCCTTCCTCCTCCTCCTCCTTCCCCTTCTCCTCCTCCTCCCCTTCCTCCTCCTCCTCCCCCTCCTCTTCCTCCTCCCCCCTCCTCCTCCTCCTCGCCTAGCGGGTCAGTAGAGTAGCTCTCTTCTCCCAGCAGCCATGCAGAGTACTTTGAAAGGGAGAGAGCAGGAAGGTGGCTTCTGTCTGGGTTTCTACCTGATTTGCCCAGGTCACAGCCAGAGCACATGCTGCCTTCAGCAACAGGGCTCTCATCTAGTTCCAACGTGCAGCAGCTGTGATGTCAATTGCCTACATTGTTTTTGGGGTGTCAGAGGCCTCCCTGACCGACAACTCAGAGGGAGGCAGCTCACCTGGCACTGGGATTTTCATTTAATAACCTATGGCTTCTTGGAGTACCTTTATACACCCATACAGTGCCTCTGTCAAATTTTTCTTTTAATTTTAGTTACTTACCAAATATAAGAGTTATAGCTTTTTCATAATTCTTAGTTTTATAATTCATACTTTTTAATACACTCCTTTTAAATGGGTAGGGTGCTATGGATACTGCACGTTTTTAATAGAAACTGTGGCTTTCTTTTTCTTTATTTTATTTATTTTTAAAACAGGGTCTCACTATGTACCTCCAGCTGTCCTGGCTCTCACTGTGTAGACCAGGTTGGCTTCGAACTCACAGAACTTCGCCGGCCTCTGCCTCCTAGTGCTGAGATTAAAGGTGTGCCCCACCACACCCAACTGGAACTGTAAACACCTAAAAGCCTGAAGTTAGAAACGGGACACAGAGTTGGCTCAACAGTTAAGATCTGGGTTTGGGCCGGGCGGTGGTGGCACACGCCTTTAATCCCAGCACTTGGGAGGCAGAGGCAGGAGGATTTCTGAGTTCAAGGCCAGCCTGGTCTACAAAGTGAGTTCCAGGACAGCCAGGGCTACACAGAGAAACCCTGTCTCAAAAAACCAAAAAAAAAAAAAAAAAAAAAAAAGATATGGGTTTGGTTCCCAGCACCCACGCTGGGTGTCTCACAGGGGTGTAACTCCAGTTCCAGGGGATCGAGCGCCCTCTTGTGGCCTCAGTTAGCACTGCTTGCATGGTCAGAGAACACCCAGGATCCTCTTGTCTTTGGCCCTAGTTCTAGGCTATAGACCCAGCTTTTCACACAGTTGCTGGAGACCCTGACCCGGGTTCTCATGTCCAAGCTGATGAGTTTTACCTACTGAGTCATCTCCCCAGCCCTGGGCTTACACTTTTAACTGTTTACCAAACGTGGAAACAGCCCCAAATGTCATCTAAGGGAATTATAAACTTAAAGGTGAGCGGTGAAACCATGATGCTTCTAGAGGGTGGACATCTTATATGATGGGGACTGTTGTTTGAACTACTAAAATCACAGACTGTAGAGGAGAAGACAAACAATAAGAAGAATATATCATCTCGAACTAACAGAACGTAAAGGAAAATTTGTGATAATGTATTACTCTGTTCAAGTTGGCAAAAACTTCTTAAGTCTGTCCAAACCAGGTTTTGGCAACAGCACAACGGAACAAGCCAAACCCCAGAGCAGTAGATGGAAAGAAATAATGAAGACCAGAGTAAAAATTAATAAAATGGAGATAAAACAAAAACCAATGAGAGTCAATCAAGGAAAAGAATTGGCTCTTTGAAAAAAAAAAACAAAACTTACAAACATTTAACCAAAAGAGAAGACCCAAATTTTAAAATTAAAGCTGTTTAACAGATTCTAGTAAAATCCAGAGGGTGTTTAGGGAATATTTTGAAAAATGGAGAATCTGGGAGAAACATAAACATTTCTAGATACATCTGACCTACCAAAATTAAATCAAAAGATATTAGCAACTTAAAAAGATTCATAGTGTGTTTTAAATAGGTATGACTCCCATAGACTCATGAGTTTGAATGCCCGGCCCATGGGAATATTTCTGTCTACATTCATCAGGGAAATTTATCTATAGTTTTCTTTTTTACTTTATGTCTTACCTGGATTTGGTATCAGAGTAATGCTGGCTTTGTAGTGTAAGTTTAGCACTGCGCCTTCTGTTTCTAGTCTGTGGAGCATTCTGAAGAGTGTTGGAATCCTAGCTTGAAGGTTTGGTAGCATTCAGCCGAATCCACCTTGATGGACTTTCCTCTGGAGGATGTTTTTTACTGCAACTTCAGTCTCCTTGTTTGCTCTGAGCTTTAGTTTGGGTTTTGTTGCTGTGAAGAGACACCATGACCTCAGCAACTCTTATCGAGGAAAACATTTAATTGGGGCTGGCTTATAGTTTCAGAGGCTTAGTTCATTATCATCATGGCCAGAAACCTGGCAGCATGCAGGCAGACATGCTGCTGGAGAAGGATCTGAGAGGTCTGCATCTTGATCCACAGGCAGCAGGAGAGACTGTCTGCCACCCTGGGCATTGCTTGAGCATAAGAGATGTGAGAGAGAGAGAGAGAGAGAGAGAGAGAGAGAGAGAGAGAGAGAGAGAGAGAGAGAGGGAGGGAGGGAGGGAGGGAGGGAGGGAGGGAGAGAGAGAGAGAGAGAGAGAGAGAGAGAGAGAGAGAGAGAGAGAGAGAGCGAGCCCCGGCAGGCTCAGAAGAATGGAAAGGGTTTCCTCTGGTGGACTACAGATGGTAACATCATGTGCAGAGAGTATCAGCTATAGCTTTCTTCTCCTGGATGAGCATAGCCTGAGATCGCTGCTCCCTGTAGAGACTACCTGCTGAGTTTAGCTGATGCTTCTCCTCACAGGACTGCATATAACAAGTGTGCTGAGCTTCCGGGCCATTGGTGGGTCTCCGTCTGAGCACACAGGTCATCTCAGCTCTTCTGTATGTGCGTCTGTCATTCCTCCATCTGTCTCACCCCAGTCAGGTCAGTCCCAGTGCCATGCAGGTCATGATATTTTCCCCCAGTTCTCCAAACTGATAACCCTCCCACCTAGCAGTTCTTAAGGGGAGAAGGGGTTTTTCCACTCAGTTTACAAGACACTAAACATGGAGAGTGAATTGAATTATTCATTATGGTGAAACCCATTTATAAATAATCATAACATATTCTATACCTCTCTGGACCGCTGAAAACTGTTAGTAATTCCTTCTGAGGTAGGACTTCCGACATTGATGGTGTCTGTCATGTGTTTGAAACGAACAACTTGACAGAGCCGCAACGTGCAGCAGTTACCCCAGGATAACTAGAATATCCCCAACTCAAAATCCTAAGCTTACAGAGAGATGTTGTTTTGTTTTGTTTTAAAAACTCTGGATGGTATCGAGCATGAATATAGATGCTATATTATAGACCGCAACATCGTGTTACGTTGTCAGAAGGCTGGACACACCTGCTAGACAATTTGAAGACAGAAACGGGCCCTGTCAAAAAAAGGCTTTGTTACTGTTTGTTACTCCAATCTAAGCAACAAGCACACATTCTGAAAAAATACATTATGATTCCTGATCAGCCATTCAAGCCCAACAGCAAATGTTTACTGAGAGTGTATCATGTGTCTGTCATATCGTTGTGCTTTACGTGTAAAACTTTAACACATTTCAATTATGGCAGCCCATGAAGTAGCTATTAGCCTCACCTCATTTTACAGATGAAAAAAAAAAATGAGGTTTCTGTAAGGGAACTGTCCAATGTCACAAGTGAGTGAGAAGCTTAGTTAGAAACTCATCCACTGCTCGGGACCAAAGTTCCGCTTCTCATAGAAGTGACGGTGCTGTCACATGCTGACCTGGCTGGCTGCACACCCACCGTCACCCCGGGTGGCGATGGATATGTGTGAAGGCAGAGCAGCTTGGGCTCACCCCATCCTGCCCCTTCCTGAGACAGCGGGGGGGACATCTGCACCATTCTCTTCTGCTCTCTGCTGGACACTACAGCTCTGTGCCTGTTACAGAGCTGCTGACTTCTTCCTCAATAGCTCTAACCGCTTTGTGTTGGGAGACAGGAGTTTTCCCTCTTAGTTCAAGTTGCCATCAAGGCCTTTGTAAGTGCAGCACACCATAGGTTAGCACTGCAATCAGAGGCTGCATTAGCAAATGGTGACTCAGCAGCTGACATTCTGTCTGTCTGGGAGGACATAATTATCAGTCAATGGCATTGGTGGATACAAAGCAGTTCAGGGCTGTTATGCCACCATGTAGTCACTCTGCTGGTCAGAAGGGACTTAGGTCAACAGGAAATACCCTGCCCGTGTGGCTATTTCTGCCCGTCTCTATGACACAGAGGGTCTGGGAAGTAGAATTAAACCATATTCACCCTCCAGAGTTGGATCCAGTCTGCAAACCACAATGGACTCTGCTAGACATCAGCAAATACTGTTTAATTTTGTTTGGTTGGTTTGGTTTGGTTTTCATATAGTTCCTACCCTTATGGAATTGTATCTTCCAAAGGAACAGACTACTGATCAAAGACGTGCCCTAAAGTACAACAGGGAAAGTTAGGGAATTTATAAAACAAGAAGCTATCACATGGGGTCCAGGAAGTTTCCTCAGCAGAAAGATATAAGATGTGAAGGAAGAATAGGATTCAGAGTGGGGCTGAGCCAGTGGCTTGGTGACTTGGTGGCTCAGTGACTCAGTGGTATGGTACTTGCCTAGCACATGTGAGGTTCCAGATTCAATTCCTGGCAACACACACACACACACACACACACACACACACACACACACACCTAAAAGGACTCAAGCAGGGTGAATGGTCCAAGGAAGAGGAGTAAGAATTGCATCCTAAAGGCTGAGGGGTGAGCGAGGAGCATCCGTGGACTTGGAAGAGATTCCCAGAGCTATCAATGTTTACTGACCTACATGAGGGCAGAGAAATTTCCTATGCAATAGATCCTATCCTGCCCACCTGGAGTTTGGAAGCAGCTAGCCAGGAAGTAGCCAGCCATAAATAAGACCAAATTGTAGGGAGTACTGTGGAAGCTCCCAGGTGACCCCCTGACCCATGAGCAATGTGGGGTCTATACAGACCACTTCACCGGCATGGTTAAATAGACCTAGAGAAGAAAGTGAAGCGTACTGGTCCACCCCAAGTTAAAGACAGTTTTATAAATATTTGACAGAGTAAATAGCTTTGTGGGGTTTGGGATTTTTGGTTGTTTGTTTTGTGTTTTGTTTTCAAGTCAGCATGCAAACAAAGTAATGGGATGCTTACATCGTCCTCATCCACGTTGATTCCGTAGTCCTCCCTTACCTCCCGCAGCCCGCCTTCTGCTGCCTCCACCAGTGCCCCATTCTTCCATATCACACATATTCCTTCTCCTTTCCCGCCCTTCTTTCTATAGGTCCTACCTTCTAGTTTATGACCCATAGCACATCCATCCATACAGATGCACAAAGTAAGACCTATGGTCCATAGGAGAGAAAGCAGCCAGTGCATACTTTTCCAGTCAATCTTCCTACAAGGGAACTACAACCAGGAAGACTTAGAAGCAGGTCAACATAGACAGAGTCCATTTTCCTTCCAGTATGTGCTAAGAGAGAAACATGGAGTGTTATGTTCGCATAGGAAATTCTCTTAAATATTTTTGGGTCAAAACTAAACATTTGGATTGTTTGGTGGTTTGAAATACATATTTTAGACCTAATAAGACCAATCTATGTCATATTAAAAACTGTCTAATCTATTCAATGCAGGAATCAGTTCTGTCCTTTCTCTGTCCTCCCCTCCCCCGCCCCAAACCCCGAGGGAATCGAACTCAGATCATCAGACTTGAAAGAAAGCCCCTCAGTCTACTGAGCCATCGGATGGCTCAGTAGATGCTAAGTACTTTGAAATACCTTCCCATTGGATGGCCTTTCTGATTTATTAGTATGTGATTTTCAAATCAGAAACTGAGACAAAGGTCTGTGTGTGGAGATGGCTCTCAAACTCAGATCCCCTGACTTCAAGCCCCACCCTGAGACAGTTGAGTCACAAGATGCCAGGGAGCTATGCTGCCCCCTACTGGGGAAATAAGCCATTAGCCCTCATCCAAAGCACCCTTGGACTTCCCCAGCCTGTCTGCACTTTCCCCAGGTGTGGAGTGTAAGACAATCAAAGGCTACGTGAACAGAGATGATAAGAAAGGGCTCTGAAGGAGGAGAAGCAGAAAGTAATGTGGGCAGAAGACAGCCACACCCCGTGTCACTGAGCCCCTGGACTATTGGACATTGTGTCCAACTCCCAGAGCAGTCCTGTGGGATTGTGATGCTTGCATTCTGAGATTCCTACAGGATATAAGTAGACCAGAAAAGGCAACTGCTGGAAGTCCTACAGAAAACTCCTTCAAACACCCCCACCCCGCCCCCGCCGCCCCTCAAACATTCCAATAGCACTCACTAGCAGACAAATGAAACCAGGCTCACGGGCACAAGAAAAAAAAAGACATATACCTTTCTAGGACTCAGAAAAACACCACAGTACAATTTTAGCAACAGAACACTTTCTGGGTCACAGGGCATCTGTGTTTAATGCAATCATGGCTTTGACCTTCTGAGTTCATGGTCATCAAAAGCATGGCAGGTACCCTTCAATTATTACTTCTGTAGAAAATCCCAGAATCGAAAGCTCTACATGAAGCACTCCACATAAATCATTAGGAAGCTTGTCTCCTACCCTGTGCAACCATAACATTCTACTCCAAGAAACCCCTGAGCAGAATATCAAAGGCCCGTTGGGTACCACATCCTACATGGCTTGGTCCTGGCGACCTGACCTAGGTGACTCAGGAATGGATGACAGACACACACGCTGGGCTGGGATCACTCTGAGGGAGGGCACCCACCTTGCAAGCCAGCATGTTTACCACGTACAGCACAAGGAGGAGGTCTGGGAGGCCCCTGCAGAGCAGCAGTCTCAGGCCAACACAGGAAGAGGATGCTGTGCTCTATATTTTCTATGCACGGGACTTTTCCAAAGGTCAATGGTTCACTTCCACACTCAAGAGAAGTCTTTGCCACTCCTCTGAGACTAACCTGGGAAAGGCTCTACCATTTCCACGACTCTGAGACATCGGGTCCTTGATGTGACCATGCTTGTGTTGGTAATACTCACTCAAGGCTTCCTCTGCCTCCCACAGCTGGTCAGCCCCTGAGATGGTCTCCTGGTTCTGCCTCTCTACACCATCTTGGAACCTTCAATAAGTCCCCAGTATGTGGGCATCTGGAGTGACCAGGGAGCTATGCTGCAATGGGGAAAGAAGCCATTGACCCTCATTCAAAGCACCTTTTGTCTGCCCCAGAAATTCTAACACCGGTAGTGCCAATCTAGTGTAGGTCTTAGGCGAATAACCACTGCCTTTCTCCTTCTTGGGTCTCCTTAGTAAGTGAGACATTTGTGGCTCCTGAATGAGGGAGTGCTATACAGAGGCCCGACAGGAGAGGGATATGACAAAGACTGGAATAGGGGAGAAACTGGCACTGCTCACCCAGGGGCAAGCAACAGTGCCCATTCTGCCAAAGCCATTGGAAACCCTCCTGAGAAACAGTAGGTAATTACCTTGTTCCTTTTTTCAAAAGTATATTAATAAGTCCACTATAAAATTTGAGGGTCTGAGGTCAGTAGCATGGCTCATGCTTCACAAGCCTGTGGCCTAAGTTGGGTCCCTGGGGCCCACATAAAAGCAGGAGAAGAACAGTCTTGCCACAAGGTTGCTATCTCATTCCCATACACACACACACACACACACACACACACACACACTCACACACACCCCACAACACACACACACTCACATACCCCACAACAACACACACTCACACTCACATATCAATATTTTTTAAAACTTTGATATTCTGCTCAGTGCGTTTCTTGGAGTAGAATGTTATGGTTGTCACAGGGTAGGAGACAAGCTTCCTAATGATTTATATGGAGTGCTTCATGTAGAGCTTTCGATTCTGGGATTTTCTACAGAAGTAATAATTGAACGGTACCTGCCATGCTTTTGATGACCATGAACTCAGAAGGTCAAAGCCATGATTGCATTAAACACAGATGCCCTGTGACCCAGAAAGTGTTCTGTTGCTAAAATTGTACTGTGGTGTTTTTCTGAGTCCTAGAAAGGTATATGTCTTTTTTTCTCATGCCCGTGTGCCCGGTTTCATTTGTCTACTAGTGGACACTATTAGAATGTTTGACAAGGGCTTTTTGAAGGAGTTTTCTGTAGGACTTCCAGCAGTTGCCTTTTCTGATCTACCTATATCCTGTAGGAATCTCCAACTTAAACTTTATTCTTTACCACTTGTGTTAATTTCTGTATCTGAATGCTATAGTGTCAACTCTACATTTTTTTTCAATAATTCACTTTTTCAAAACGTGTTTGAGTCTGGCATGTTGGCACACACATATAAGCCCAACATTTGGGAGATAGAGGAAGGAAGATCAAGAGTTCAAGGCAATCATCAGCCATACAGTGAGTTCAAGGCAAGCCTATGCTACATGAGACTCTGTCTGCGTACCTGCAGGAATAACTTTAACAATGGTAAAATGACTTTTAAAAGTCAGTATTTTTTATGCAAAACAAAGATTAAAGAAATATATAAATGTATGATTCTAAAGTGTATATTTATATTACATTATATCTAAAGCATACAGGTTCATGACAGAGTTCACTCCAGTATAATTAGTGTTGTAGGCCTTTAATCTCAGTTCTGAGGAGGCAGAGATAGCCAGAGCTCTGTGAGTTTGAGGCTAGCCTGGTCTACATAGTGATTTTCAGTACAGCCAGAGCTACATAGTGAGACGCTGTCTGGAAAACAAACAAACAACAGTTCGGCTTCTGAGAGTGTGCCTGGGCACGGACAAATTTATCTGTTATCCGTTGTGCCTCTCTTTCTCAAACACCCTTCAACAAGTACCTGGTGAAATGCTTAGCCAGCGTGCCGCAGTAAATGGCTTACTGTCGAGCCCAAAGCAAGGAAATCTGATGTGCAGAATTTTATACTTTGAGAATCATTATACAGGGTTCTCAGATCCTATGGCAAGGACAAGGAGATCATTTCAATTTGCCTTTGGGAGTCAAAGATGGTGAGGAGGTGGTGAGGACTTAATGAAGGGGGCAGAGTGTTACAAGATGGCAGGATGCATAGACTGTGGTCCCATCATTCTCCAGATGATGAGGAACTGAGACAGGACACTCTTCTCTGCCCTCAGTCATGCCACCAGCAGAGAGTGCTCCATGAAGAGTGTGTGTCACGCACTTAGAACCTTTGCACAGATGGCCACGATCTCTGTTCCTCTCCTTGGACAGCTTCCATCATTTGCAGATAGCAGTGTGGCACCTTCATGTCTGTCGTATGTCTCTGATGCATACAGGTTCATGGCAGAGCTAACTCAAGTATGATTTGCAGCTTGATAATGACAGCAACATATTGTTCGATCCCATTCGGAGCCTTCAGATTTCTTTTGGCTCACTTGCCAAGCCAAACCTGACGACTCAATGTCGGCCTGTCTGCCATGAGGCCACCCAGTATTCTTTACTTGTATGATTTTTCACCAGGAATGTCTAAAATGAATAACTCTGAAAGTGACTCCCGTTATACTTTGTAAGATTTCTCTATCTGAAAGAATCTCAGAATCCTAGAGAAAACAAGCCTTGGAACAGATATCGATTCTTGATTTGGGTCTTGAAAAATTCCAGAAATGATGGGAAATTCATTCATTTCACACAGAACCAGCGCGCAGGCCAGGTTAGCTTCCTCCAGAACGGCTACACTTTGGGCACTTAAATAACCACGCCCTCCTGTAGTGGAAGTCTATTTGCCTAGGGACATCACCTGTCCCCAGGAACCCACGGCCATCGCGCCAGATCAGAGCGCAGGTGCAGCGCGGCGGTGACCTTGGAGAGACCGCGCCCTTCCCTTCTTGGCCTTGGCGGTCTCAGGAGCCACCGCTGCCCTGCGCCCCGCAGGCGACACCCACGCCCGGCAGCCCCGCGCCGCGCCGCCGTCCAGGAGGATTTGTCAGCGTGCCCTATATAGCTGCAGACAGCTGCCATCTGTTATGTTTAGTAACACCACCCCGCGCCCCCTCCTCCTTGAACAAGCCGGCCTTGGTCATTCCGCCAAGAAGACAATTTTAAAGGACGCTCAGTTGCAAGCAGGCGTCCATTCTCTCTCGGCTTCCTGGGTGTTCCCAGTGCGGGGCTGCGCCCGGGCCTACAGGCAGGTGCTTACAGGAACAGACACAAAGCTCCTCCCTCTCCTCCCTTCCCTCCGTGGGTTCACTGGAGAGAAAAATCTGTGATGTGTGCACCATTTTAATGCATCGCATTTCAGTTCTGCAAATGCGAAGTGTAAATTGGGCTACAATACGATGGTGAATCAGACCGGCCGTCATGATTAATTTATCACCGTGCTCCAGATACATCAGCTAAAATAATGTGAATTTAAAGCATCGCTTCCTCCTGCCTTTGTGCTTGCTGGCAAACGCGAAGGGCAGATCACTAGAGGAAAAAAAAATAAAATAAAATTTCACTCTCTTCTTGTATGTAGCTTGGCAAAGCGTGATACAACCGAGCACTTGAAAGCGCTCCTTCCACCGTTTAAAATTGAATTTGCCAACTCGAGGTTGGTTTTGTTTTTAGTTAGTATGTGCCACTTCTCTCTTCTTCAGCATTCATCCACACACCCTGAATTTCTGATTAACATTGATGTGAAGAAATAAGCATTTTCCCCAATCGGGGAACTTCTGGTTTTAAACTGCCTAATCTCTGATATTACCCAGGACCTTGCCGCTCAGTGTGACCCAGGAAGACACTCAGAAGCGTCAGTTCTGAGATCTTAGCAAATGTGGGCTCTCAGGCCTATATAGGTCAGACATAGTAAATGGAACAGAGGCACCCATTCAAGACACCCTCCCGCCCCTGCTTTTATTGTTTTTAAATTTTCTTTGGTTTTAGAGAGAGGGTCTCATTCTATAACCTAGACTGGCCTCCTGGAACTCAGTAGGTAGCTCAGGTTGGCCTTGAACCCAAGGCATTGCTCCCACCTCAGCCTTCCAAGTACAGGGATTGCAGGTATGAGCCACCACTCCTGGCTGAGATGGTTTAAAGTTTGAGAAGAATTCATCTAGGCTTCAGAGCCACAGTCCTCCAGCCAGACCCCCATGAGTGCCTTGTAAGAAGTCCAAGTAATTCTTGTGAGTGGGGCAGTCGATCTCGAAAGTGTGAGGCTCGGATGATTTTTATATTCATGACATCACCCGGATCTATTGAATCAATGAACTGTCTCAAAGTACAGGAGAGGCTTATCTGTTTAGTCATCCACGAGTTACAGATGCAAGAAAGCTTATTAATCACAGGGCCTGGTTGCATAACAGCACATCTAGTGCTCCAATTAGGAAGCCCAGCATAGAGGAAGATTTCCTCTTTATGTAACTGGCACGTTCATCCTCAGGTTACAGGCATGAGCAAACCTCTTGCTGGCCATCGGGGCCGTTCGAGTGGCTTTATGAAGACAGCACCTTGCATGATACAGAAGGCCTTTATGAAGGTGTCCACTGCTGTTGAGGGTTATTCTAGAGGACACTGTCTGGTCTGGGTTTGTCAATTAGAGGAAGGCGGGAACCTTGTCAGAGTTCTGAAGAAACTCTTAACTGTCACTTGAAAATTCAAAACTGCATCTTCAAATTGGGGAGCATAGTCCAGAAACTGGTCCCCTGTCACCGTATATAATGATTGTAGCTTGAGAATTTTTTTTTTCTGAAGAAAAAAGAAGAGAGGGGTATGTAGCTCAGTGGAGTGTTTACCTAACTGTATGAGGCCCCCAGTTCAGTCCTCAGTGTGACATAAACCAGTGGTGGCAGGTGGAGGCCTTGAAGAGTGAAGCTGAAGGACCAGAAACTCAAGGTCATCCTCAGCTGGTCAAGGTCAGCCTGGGCTACAGGATGAGGAGGGTGGAGGTGGGGTGGGGAGCAGTAGCCGGAAGTGGAAGAAGAGTAAAGAGCGCTTCAGAAGTGGCAGCTCTGACTGGACATCTCAGCCGCCTTGGAGAGATTTTAAACATCCTAGCACCTATCCAATCTGGGACATTGCCAAGTTGCCCAGGTGACTCCCATGTGTGCCTCCCAGTGGGTCAACTCCAACCTGAACGTCATTGGCACCACCTGGGGGTGCGGTGATAAGATACAGGTCTCTGAATCAGCAGGTCAAAGTTTCTGCAGTTCTGAGAAACTCCCTTGTGATCTGAAAGCTGTAGTCCAGGAGCTTAGAGTCAAGCAGAGCTGTATTTCAAAAGGAGTCTATGATCTGATTTTCAGGCCACCTGAAGTTCATATGGCTTTGTGCCATTTGCCAACACACAAAAGAGATCTCAACCATCTCACAAACCAGTGAAGAGAAAAGCCGTCCTGGGGTGTGGCTTAGTAGCAGAGCATGTGCCTAGCTTGTGGAGAGTTCCTAATCTCCATTCCCCATACCCCAAAGAAGAAAAGGAAGGAAAGAAAATGAAACTCAATGAGGAATAGTCTCTGGGAAGAAAGCATTTAACAGTAAGAAATTGGGCTGGAGAGATGACTCAGCGGTTAAGAGCACTGGCTGCTCTTCCAGAGGTCCTGAGTTCAATTCCCAGCAACTCCATGGTGGCTCACAACCATCTCTAATGGGATCTGATGCCCTCTTCTGGTGTGTCTGAAAAGAACAATGGTATACTTATATACATAAAATAAATAAATAAATCTTTAAAAAAAAAAGAAAAAACAAAACAGTAAGTAATCTCTCCAGCCAGATGGTGGTATATACCTATAATCCCAGCACCTGGGAGGCAGAGACATGTGGACCTCTATGGGTTTGAGGCCAGCCTGGTCTACAGAGTTCTTGGACATACATCCAGGGCTACACAGAGAAACCCTGTTTCCAAACAGAACAAAACCAGACCAAAAAAGAAATAAATTCTTGAGTTGAAAGCCTTTGGAGGGGGCTCTAAGGGTAGAAACATTTCTGCACAAACTGTCACTCAGCCCTGCTCCCAGGTCACAGGTAAAGACGGTTTTAGTAGGAGCAGAGTTGTCGTCATGTGTACCTGGGGCAGATGGTCCAGGACTGGGGTGCTGGCACTGCTGAATCAATGGTAGTAACACTTGGTCCAAAGCTGAGATTATCTCAGAACCTAGCAGTTCTGTTAGCCACTAAGAAAGGTGGGTACCTGAAGGGGAAATTACTATAAGGCACCTCCCGTGTTGTCCATTCCTATGTGGGCTAAGAAACTCATTGGAAAAACTTTCAGGTAATTGGCAAAGGTCACCAAGCCACTGATGCATCCTTTAGGCATCTTAACCTTTGACCCTGTACTCTAGGACCCAGAGCTAAGCATGCTCAGAAATTTATCTGCCATTTTTCCTTGTTGAACTGTGCTCAGGAACGTCTCTGTTCCAAAAGTGGGCTCCTATGTGACTACTGAGTTGCTTAGTTTTCTTGTGACTGTCGCAAAATACCAATCACAAGCAACCTAAAGAAGGCAAGACTTATTCTGGATCCCAGCTCCAGGAGATACCAGCCCATCCCTGCAGGGACCTGTGGTTGGCCGGGGCGGGGGGGGGGGGGGAGGGGGTAACTATGTCCGTGGTAGTTGGAGTGTGCAGTACGGCCTCTTCACATCTTCATAGATCAGGAAGTCAAGAGCTCCAGCTAGATTAAGGCCCACCCAGGCCCCGGGGCCCAGTAAGGCCCCACATCCTAAACTTCCACAACTTCCCAAAACAGTACCATTAGGCTGTTCAAACACATGATCCTGGGTGGAACATTTCACGTTTATTTTAGAATGAGTATATATAAACTTCAGAAAGAAAAGGATAGTGCTTTCTGGTCCAAGAAGGAGTGTCTTAACTCCAGGTCTACCCTGATCTGCTGCAAGTAATGAATTCTTTGTTATTGTATCTTCTGGCTGTGCTCCAGGGAGCACTCACCAAACACAAACACCTTACTTTGCATTGCTGTTTCTCTGAATTGTAGACATAGGGAGAGCAAATTTCATGCTCAAGAGAATCCATTCTACTATCAACAAGACAGAGTATGTGGATAAGACAAAACAGACAAACAAATAAAATTAAAATTAAGTGTCCACAGTTGCATGATGTAAACTTTGAGGTACCATGAACTTGAAGCACCTTGGTTATCTGCACAAGATTGGGTCCATCACAATTTCATCATCAGTGGAGGAGAGGGCAAACGAGGCTAATAAGAACTCTGACTACAGTAAACAACCTCCCGCCCACCTTCTGGCAGGAAACTAATTAAACTCAAAGGGACACATACAAAGACACAAGCATAGGAGAAAGACTGGTGGAGGCGGGTTCTAGCAAGAGAGGACGTGAGAGAGGAATGGAGCACTAAACAACTAAGCCTTATTATGTAAATGTCAGGAGATGTACCTCAGTTGGTGATGCTCTTGCCTTACTTGCAGGAAGCCATGGGTTTAGTCCCCAGCATTGTATAGAACAGGTGTGGTGTTATGTGTCGGTAATCTCAGTAGTAGGGAAGTGGAAGCAGGAGGATCAGAAGTTCAAAGTCACCTTCTGCTACATAGTGAGCTTGAAACTAACCTGGGATATATAAAACTATCAGAAGGAAAGAAAGAGAGAGAGAGAGAGAGAGAGAGAGAGAGAGAGAGAGAGAGAGAGAGAATTCCACAGTAGGAACCAGCTATACTCAGTGGTGAAATACTCGTCTAGCATATATGAAGCCCTGTGTTTCATCCCCAGAACTAAAGGAAACACCACACACACACGCGCGCATGCACATACACTCACACACATACACACACGCACGCACGCACACACACTCACGCACATACACGCACCTAGAATAACAGGCCTTAACATATCTCCTGTGCTCTTCTCAACAATCTTACAAATGATTACTATGCTCCCTATTTTACAAAGAAGATACCAGAGTCCAGAGTCCCAGGCCTGCCCAGTAGAAAGTGGCAGAATCAGGAATGGACTCTGCTTCATTTAATCCCAGAATCCCCACTCTTTAACGCGCAGACATGTGATAGCAGATCTGACTCCCGGTGCGGAATTTCTGTAGCTATTTCTGCTGCCATAGCAGCGTGTTCATGCTTTCCTTGGGCTTTGGACTAAATATTTGTAAAAAGCAACCGTTTAATTTTAAAATTAGCTCGGTTCCCTAGAGATAAACTCTTTAAAGGTCAGATGTTAACTTAATCCTCTTTGGGTTATCATCGAAAAAGATCACCAGAATTGAGCTTGACCGAGCTGCCTAGCGGGCTTGGGGACCCACAGTCTTTTCCGAACCGCTGAGCACAGACACCGCTGTTGTGGGAAGGGGTACTTTCTATGCCTTGGATAGCAGGCACATTTGTTTTTCTTGACAAGGGCCCAAGTAAAAAGACTTAATATCCATCTTAAATGTGAATGGAACCATGCCCGGATGACATTAGATCCTCAGCCCCAGGAACAGTAGGCTGGCCGCAACCAGGTCAGAGAGGGTGGGCTCCAGGGGCCCTTTCAGCCTTGTCTACACTCCAAGGAGCTTCCCGAGGAAAAACCTTGCAGAGGTCCCGGCCCATCCCACACTCTGGATTTCCAGGATATTAACCTAGCAGACAGTTTGCCAGAGAAGAGCAAAACTGTCAGCACCGAGTCAACACAGAAGAAACGCATGATACAAGGCAGGTGTACTAAGTCGCTGCTGTCTCCTCGGAGAGAAAGATGGGGTGGGCTGGGTCCCTGAGAAAACACTGCAGGAAGAATGCTCAAAGTCTGAGCCTGCTGTGACCCTCAGCCACCTAGCTGCTGTTCCCACAGCGCCGGGGACCCACCTCCAGACTTCTTCTGATTGGCTGGGAGGATAATGCACCCAGTAGGGCCAACCAGGATCCTTTCCTAGAAATTTTAAAACTGGAAGAGAAGAAAAAAGAGTATGTGTACCCGAGGCCCTCTGAGGGGGACTGAAGCTAGGATTGTCGCCGGCCTCTTTTAGTCCCATGCTGAGGGATGTAGGGAACTAACTTGGCTAACAAAGGGACCAGACCCAGGAAAGTCACAGGGGCACCCTCCAGGGTCTGGCTCAGTTGCCTCTGAAGTCTGACTGTTTCTTCAGCTCAAACTCTCCCCGAAGTTTGAGTAGTTAAGCATCTGTCCCTTGTAACTAAGAAAGCCCTCCTCACGTGGAGACAATGAATGAAATTGAGGTAGAATTTTTCTCATTTTATTTTTATATCCTCTCCTCTAAGTGGATAGGCACACCTTTTTGACTAGGTTTCTCCCGTTTTAAAGTCTGCAGAATGTCAGGCAGTGAGTGGTGGCGCATGCCCTTAATCCCAGCACGAGATTAAGGAGGCGGGTAGATTTCTGAGTTCCAGGCCAGCCAGAGTGAGTTCCAGGATTGCCAGGGCTAGAGGAGAGGTATGGAAAAGAATGGGTTTGTATTTAACATTAAGCCCAAGATTGATGACTAGTGAAGTGCATCGTATGAAGGGAGGGTCTCTATCACTAATCCTGACAGTGGCTGTTGGGGAAGACCGGCTGGTCCATCTTGTCAACGCCGTTCAGATATGTGGACTTAATGATTTTCTCATCCTTTTGTCCCATCCTTTCTTTCTCTCACTCTTTAACATCTGGAGAAATGTATCCGTGCCCTCTCGATAGGGATCAGTAGTTTGTGTAGAAGAAAGAAAGAAAGAAAAAAAAAACTCTTGGTGTTTGAATTCAGATTCTGCTCACTTTCATGGGCAAGACAACCCAATCAATTTTTTAAAAATGTAAATATTTGTTCTAAAATTCAGAGCATGTGTCTGGAGAGGTGGCTCAGTGGTTAAGATCACTGACTGCTCTTGCAGAGGACATCCGCTTAGTTCCCTGCACCAACATGGTGGCTTATAGCCGCCTGTAGCTCCATTCCCAAGGGAGCTAATGCTCTCTTCTACCGTCCACAAACTCTAAGCATGAAAGTGGTGTGTATACAGACAAACACTCACACACATAAAATAAAAAATAAATCTTTTTAAAAATTAAAGAGCATAAGAAAAGGAGAACCTTAGAGGCCAGGCTCTATCACAAGTCAGGAGCCAACAAACTACGACCAGCAGGGTTAAAGGTTTGTAAAATAAAGTTTTATTGAAACACAGTCATGCCCAAGTGGCTCTGTGTGTCTGTGACTGCTTTGTACTTAGAACAAGCAGAGTTGAGTTGGAAGAAACTGATCTGCAAAGCCTAAGACATTTGCTGTTGGCCTCTTCAGTAGGTTTCTTAATTCTTGCTTAATGAAATTTTATAGAGGAAGAAGAAAATAAGGAAAGGGAAAGGGAGAGGTAGATAGATAGACAGACAGATGATACGTAGATACATAGATGATAAATGAATGGATAGATAGATAGACAGACAGATAGATAGACAGACAGACACATACGTACATACATACATACATAGACAGACAGATAGATGATACATAGATATATAGATGATAGATGGATAGATAGATAGATACATAGATAGATAGATACATAGATGGATAGATAGATAGATACATAAATAGATATAGATAGATAGATAGACAGATACATACATACATACATACATAGACAGATAGACAGATAGATGATACATAGATATATAGATGATAGATAGATAGATACATAGATAGATAGATAGATAGATAGATAGATAGATACATAAATAGATATAGATAGATAGATAGATAGATAGATAGATAGATAGATAGATAGATACATAGATACATAGATACATACATAGGTACATACATAGATACATAGATAGATACATAGATACGTAGATACATAGATAGATGTTTTGGCTTGCTCTGCAGAGAAAAGGGGAATGGTGTTGGAATTTAAGGACGAGTGCTCAAAACTCCCTGGGCCCTGGAGAAAAGGCAGAGCCCATCCTGAGCTAAGCCAACGGAGGGAGTTGAGACAGAATGAGAGATCTCAAGGCATCCTCTGCAGATCACTATCTTATTTCTGGTTCCTCAAGATAATGTGAAAAAGTCCGTGTGTGTGTGTGTGTGTGTGTGTCTGTCTGTCTGTCTGTCTGTGTGTTGATGTACTGCTGCTGATTCTGGAGAAGAGGAATGGGAAGAGAGGAAGGGATGGGTGTGCCTAGGACAGTCATCATGTGTGTCCGTGTGAGTTGACATTTGGTGTTTTCCTTGGTCTAGATGGCTCTCAACATTATCTTTTTAAAGCTAATGGTCACCAGCGGCTGGCCAGCAGGCCTTCCTTCAGCATGTTCTCCCCCTTCCCGACTCCGGCATCCTCCAACTTACAGATACATGCATGACCACCACTCTCAGCTTTTTGGTTTTGTTTGTTTGTCTGTCTGTTTTGTTTTGCTTTGGAGGGAGGGTTTCTTTGTATAACAGCTCTTGCTGTCTTAGAACTCACTTTGTAGACCAGGGTGACCTCAAACTCAAAGATCTACCTGCCTCTGCTTCCCAAGTGCTCAGATTAAAGGCGTGTGCTATAACATCCAGCTCTTCTCAGCTCTTTTACATATGTTCTGGGCATCTGAACGCAGGTCCTCAAACTTGTACAACAGGCACTTTACCAAATGAGCCGTCTCCACAGCCCAGAGCCCTTGTGCATAGAGGAGACTATCTGTTTCCCATCAACTAATTGTTCCTGGAGCTTGGGAATGGCATTCACTGAGCAAACGCCTCAGAACTCTTCGTGCCTTCAATCCTGAAGGGGATTGAAGCAGTTTGCCAGTTGTTCAAGTGACTGGTGATGTCTACATGGAGTTAAGCAAGAGTGTGGCCTCAAGTGAAAGAGACAGACATCAAATAAAGGCAGAAATGGCCTCTTCCCATCTTACTTACCTGCAGGAATAAGGAAGGAGTCAGTGCCATTCCTAAGTGTCTGTTATGCAACCGGTGGGAATAGAAACAGTAGCTAAATGCCAGTGAAGACAAAAGATGTCACATGGCCCAGATAGCCCACTCTTAATACCAGGATAATTTTTGGAGCCCCTATTTCGGAACATAGAGAAGCAGAAACAGAAGACAGATCTTTGGCTAAGTGGTTCCCCCAGAGTGTTAAGTGGGCTGCTTGGCGGGTGTCAGCTATCTGACAGCAAACCCAGGCTTTGAGCCTATTTGGAAATTCTGCCTAGCAAAGAGTCATCAGCCTTGGAACAATAATCCCAGTGCCTGAGGTTTTGCTGCTGTGATATAAACACAGCCTCTGTATTGTCCAGCCACCAGTTGTACGTAGACCATAACTACTTACCCCTTAAATTGTTTATGCAACCTGGATTTTCATTTTCCTCTTTAATAGGTACAAAGCTGTTGCAGAGATCTTGCAAGACTATTTGCCTTTGGCTTGCTAGAACATTGTGGTTGAAACTGAATAGTCAAAATCACCTTAGACTATTTAAGCTCTTTGCTAGCCATTTACCTTAACTTTTGTATTTGACCCAACTAACACTCTTGTGCTAGATAGATTTATGGAAATGAGGCACCTTAGGAGACCACCACTGAGAGCCACAAATGTTACATCTAAAGCCTAAGATAGACTCTCAGCTTTTCTGTAATCCTAAAGCTTGCACCAGTATAACTGGTTAATATCTTGATTTGACTTTTTGATGCTGTTGTTCTATAGCCATAAAAAGTCAGGTAATCTTTTTCATTGTGGAACGTGTCTTTGCAAGGCAACCTGGATCTCTGTTCCTCAGGCCACAATCACTTGTACTAAGCTAGGAGTAAACTTCTCCTTTTCTTTTCTTTTTGCCTTTAAAGTAGAAGTGTCATCTCTCGTGGATACATTTGCTGTCTTTTAATTTATAAGCTAAAATAGCCCAGGGTTGGGATGCAGCTCAGTGGTAGACAGCTTGCATGAGGCCCTCGGTTCTAACCCAGGGCAGAGGAAAAGCAGGGGAGGAGAGGAAGGGAAAGCAGGCGAGAAAGCCAGTCAGCTACAGTTACGGTGCAAGACAAGATTATTTTCCAGGTACAAAATGTTCTCATACCACTTCCAAAATTACAAGGGGGTAGCTGAAAGGTCTGCCTAGGAAACAGTGAACATCGTGGCATGTTTTGTTTTGTTTGAGTCCCTTCAGCATTGTCTCTGAAGTGAATTCTTGAGTGTTCTGGCAAGTTCTCAGACATAACATCAGAGAGGGCGCCTCTGGAGCAAAACACAGGTCGCTTGCCACAAAGATGTGGGTGCCTCAAGAGCTTTGATTTCATCCTTATGACGCTGCTGTGGGAAGTCAGACAAAGAGTTCTGAGATGAGGGAAAACAGAAAGAAAAGGAAACAGACAAGCCCCAAGTAAGGAGATGAGGGTGCAGAGTTGGGGCGGGGCGGGGCGGGAAGCATCCTAGGCTGCTGGCTTTTCCTGCCCAGCCCTGAGTAACCCCTCCCTGTCTCTGCGCTCGGCTGTCTTTGGTCGTTTCATCCCTTCTTTCCTCCGGTGAAAGCCTGTAATTACAGATACCAGGTGCGGCGGCGGCTTTCTCGCCTCTCCGGTGACTCCATCAGTCAGAGCTGTGAATGGTAATTTGCCAACCACCATCGAAGTTTCCTTTCAAAAGCAGGATACGCTGGGTGTCATGTTACATCACTCAGAAGCCTGAGACAATAGAAGAGGAAATAGAATTTACCCGGGAAACAAAGGAGACTGCAGCTCATTTTTCTTTAGCTCTGGATAGAGGAAGACTGAATGCTGCCTCTAAGCTAAGCGGACAGCCACAGTCCGGAACCTGGAAAGGAAGGGAGGGTCTCAAGGCAGAAGCGTGGGCACTGGGTGCTGCTGTGCCCTGAGTGCCCATGTGCACTATTTGTCCCATTGCCAAACTGGAGTGAAGCAACCTCACAACGGGTTGGATACCCCAGAGTGATTAAGAGGCTGGTCTTGAAGGCAGCTTTCTTAGGTGCAAATCCTAGCCTTCACCAACCTTCTCAAACCCCCTTTTCATTTACATAATGCTGCTGATTCATTCTCTCTCTCTCTCTCTCTCTCTCTCTCTCTCTCTCTCTCTCTCCCCCCCCCCTCCCTCTCCCTCTCCCTCTCCCTCTCCCTCCCTCCCTCCCTCCCTCCCTCCCTTCCTCCCTCCCTCCCTCCCTCCCTCCCTTTTCTCTATTTTCTTTCCACCTTTCAACTCTCCTGGCTTTTCCGGCTGTCTCTTTGCAGTGGTAGAGAGTCCCTAGGGCCTCAGGCATGCTAGATAAGCACTCTGACACTTAACCATATGTGCAGCCTGGTCATGACAATTCTCACCTTTGTGTCCCGGTGTTATTTTGAAGATTTAAATGTCAGGACTCTAAGTACCTGCCTGTACTTAGGAGGAAGTTTGTCACTGTAGGGGTGGACTTTGAGGTCCGATGCTCAGGTTCCTCTTAGTGTGGAAGAGGGCCTTCTCCTAGATGCCTACAGAAGAGAATCTCCTCCCGGCTGCCTTTGGGTCAAGATGTTGAACTTTCAGCTTCTCCATCACCGTATCTGACTGTATGTTGCCATGCTTCCCATCATAATGATAATGGACTAAACCTGTGAAACTGCAAGCCAGTTTCAGTTAAAGGTTTTCATTTAGAAGAGTTGCCTTGGTCATGGTGTCTTTTCACAGTAATGGCAACCCTAAGACAACAGCTAAACCTGAAGTGGCCTTCGTAAGAAAATAAGATGGAGCAACCTCTGCACTGTCTTGCCCTGTCATATTCCTCACTGGTTCCATGGGCATGAGTCAAATCATTGACTTGACCTAGCTAAGGGTATAGTCGGTCCTAAGGACCAGTAGCTTAGCTTAGTTTATTCTCTGATGTAGTTGTCCATGCAGTTGAGGATGCAGGGTGCCATCATTAGCCAGATCAGGATAACAATCAGCAGTCTGGCTAATGCTGACAGTAAGGTAGTCAACCATGGGGACCAGGTAATTAGAGGCTGACACTAATTTTTTATGATCTTTGTCTTCTTTCTATGAGGTTTTCTCTGACCATAGCAAGGTTTGCCCTAACTACCACTGATTGGTTGGCATGGAAACAGCAAGTTTCTCCTAAGGCCATGCAAAATGCTCTCTGTTTCATAGAAAGGAGGTCTAGACACCTTTGGTTCTGTAGGACTACCTCTGTGATGTCAACCTGGCTCTCAAGCCTGAAAATGACACTTTCCAAATGACCTAGGTCTAAGTCTATCTAGACTGAGTTCTCTAAAGTTTTGGGTCCCAACAATGAAGACTGAGGTGTCTATGGTAGTTATACTGGGTATTTCTACCCCTACTAGGATTAAGACCAAAATTTGGACCCATTTGACCTTCACTAACATTAAGTCAGGACCAACATGAGCTCTCTCCCCTTCTTGATTATAGGCACATACCTGGAGGATCACATAGACCAGTACACATAGAGTAGGGGTGTGACTTTCCAGTGAGCTACATTTAGTCAAACATTTATACAAGCAAACCGGGTAATTTAGGACATGATGCAGGTACTTTGTCCTTAGCAGAGAATACATAAAATTTTAATTGAGATGCATAAAATGAGGAGAGATGGCTCAGCAGTTAAGAGCACTGACTGCTCTGCCAGAGGTCCTGAGTTCAATTCCCAGCAACCACATGGTGTCTCACAACCATCTGTAATGGGGTCTGATGCCCTCCTCTGGTGTGTCTAAAGACAGCTACAGTGTACTCATATAAGTAGAAAATAAATAAATCTTTTTTAAAAAGAGAGAGAGAATGCATAAAATCTTAATTCCTGAAGTCCTTTTCCTAGTGCCTTCTTTACTGCTTAATTTACTGCCCCTGTCCCTCCCCTAGACCCATCTTGTTCCACTCCTGAAAAGGACATAAGAGAGCAGAGGTTCACCTTTGGTTTCTGAGGAATCCCCTTCTCTATGTTCTTTGCAATGGACTTTGGCCACCATCTTGATTAACCACATAGCTTCCAGTAGGGTTAAGATTTCTTCTCCATTTTGATATCTTTTTCATGCTGTGGTTAGCAATCCTCTTTCCCTGTTAAGAGTCCCAAGAACATGGGTCATGGCAAAAGCATATCAGCTATCAGTGTATATGCTGACAGCCTTGTCTTCCTGCCAGCAGACTACTTGAGCCAACAATACAAGGCTCCACTCATTAAGCTGAGGTTCCCCTGCTTAAACATTGAGCTCAGAGTCTAACTTTGGATCATTACCACTGCCCCCGTGTACCTGATCCCATTTTGGATGAAACTGCTCCTGTCTGCTAATAATACCTCACCTGATATGGCCAATGGGACATTAGTCAGATCAGTCCTATAGGCTGGAATGGGTCAGATTAGTCAGCTCAATAGAATCATGCAGGAGATCCATGGGGTCCTCATCTGGCAGGAGACAGGCAGGGTTGAGGGCTGACATCTTGTGGAACTGAATGTGGGGTTATCCAGAAGCAGGGCTTGGTATTGTGTCATCTGGGCATTAGATATTTATCTCTCCCCTCAAGAGGGCCCCAACAGAGTGTGGGGCTCTCAGGAACAGTTTGTGTCCTAAAGTTAATTTGTCAGTTTCTTATATCAGCAGGGAAGTGGCAGCTACAGTCCTTATATACACAGGCTATCCAGCTCTGATCAGGTCATGTCTCTTGGACAGATAGGCCATTGGTCTTTTCCACAGTCTCAGGATTTGTATGTGGACCTCATAGGTCATGCCTCTGGCTTCATCCATATACAAGTGGAATGGCTTAGTAATGTCTGGAAGGACCAGGGTTGGGACCTTTCTCAAGGCTTAGAAGGCCCTCTGCCCAGTCTCAGTCTACTACAAAGGCTGTGTACTACCAGCGCTGGTATAGAGAGGCTTGACTACCTCAGAAAATCCCACCATCAATTGCCAGTAGTATCCATTCACTCCCAAGTATTCCTTCACTTGTGTCTTCTGATGTAGGGGCAGGAATTTACAAGATGGCTGAAATACAGCATTGAAACTCAGCTTTTATTTCTCTAGGATGTAGGCTGGGCACATGACCTGAGGGTCACACAGCTGAGCCTTCTTGGCTAAGAATCTATGCCTCAGGCCTTGGAGGGGCTCTAAAAAGGTCTTCCTTTTCTTGTCCACATTGTTCCTCAGTGGTCGGAGCTACAAGGAGGCCATCTACACACTGCAACAGGGTATTTTGTGGATATCTTTCTCTAAATTCCAACAGCTCTACACACAGGGCCCCATCAAATATTGCTGGTGAGTCCCTGATCCCTTTCTTCTGGTCTGTCTCCCCCATTTCCTCCCTTGAGTTTCTCCCTGAAGGCAGTGATCACAGCTCAGCAGAGGTTCTTTCCCTGCTTGTCTTTAGTGGAATCTTGGCTGTTGTAAACTTTCTGAGAAATTTCCAAAAGTTGAGACCTATTCAATCCTTTCAAATCCCTCTGACTTCTGGAGCTTTCTCCTTATGTCTAGGTGGTTCATCAGGTCCTTGATATGGGAGTAGATACCCAGCATGTCACAGAGAAACCCAGCAGGTGATTCACCAGGTCCTGAGTCCCTGACCTACTTTGGAAAAGTTTATGTGTTTCTGACTGCCTCTTTTTTTTTTTTTTTTTTTTTGGTTTTTCGAGACAGGGTTTCTCTGTGTAGCCCTGGCTGTCCTGGAACTCACTCTGTAGACCAGGCTGGCCTCGAACTCAGAAATCCTCCTGCCTCTGCCTCCCAAGTGCTGGGATTAAAGGCATGCGCCACCACTGCCCGGCCCTGACTGCCTCTTTTAATCCCCCAATAATATTTGGCAGAAAAAAAAAGTCCAATGTCCTCTTACCTTAAAACAGTATCCAACTGATAAGGGCCTTCAGCTTTTTTCAAAGAGAAGGAGACACAAGCCATGAATATGTAAGTTGAACTTCCAATTTTTCCCAGGTGTGACTTAGAGAATGACTTCCTTCTTCCCAGGTGCAGCCAGCTGCTTAGAGCAGGCCAGAAAAGGAGTCGAGAGCATGCCTCAGGGGTCTGGTATGTCTCCTCCATGTACATGCTCTAAGGCCCTCTACAGAGAGAACAGGGTCAGGACCCCAGGGCTATGAGTGGGACTCAAACAACTAAACAAGGTGGATGTGAGGGCTCAGGACTTGGAAAAGGGAGGCAGATGGGCTGAGAGAATAGATGAAGGTTTGGGGTTTCTCTGGGTGACCTGGTGGGGCTAAAAGGATTTAGATGCCCAATAAGGGGGAACAGGTCTTTGTTTGTTTGTTTGTTTTTGTTTTTCGAGACAGGGTTTCTCTGTGTAGCCCTGGCTGTCCTGGAACTCACTCTGTAGACCAGGCTGGCCTCGAACTCAGAAATCTGCCTGTCTCTGCCTCCCGAGTGCTGGGATTAAAGGCGAGCGCCGCCACTGCCCAGTGAGGGAACAGGTCTTAAGCCAAGGAGTTGAGTGTGGCTGGTACTAGAGAAAATCCTTGTTTACTTCAGTAAAACTGGTGGCTACAGCTGGCTCTGGAGCAGCAGGCATCGCCATAGCAACAGCCATAGCTGGCCATAGTGACCACCAGAAGGGAAGCAGCACAGCACGGGTGGGCGGCCCTGGAGTGGCTTTGTAAGCCTGTGGAAAATCATGCACCACTTTGGGCCAGCTGTGGCTGTGGTCTTGGGATGGCTCACCCTTTCCCTTTAACTTTAGAAATGTTTCTCCAATGTACAGAAGTGACAGAAACACGGAGAAATGTGCTGGATAGTTTTATGTCAGCTTGACACAAGTCTTTGAAGAGGGCTCTCAATTTAAAAAAAAAAATGTTTTCAGAGCTGGAAGGATGGCTCAGCGGTTAAAAGCACTGATTGCTCTTCTAGAGGTCCAGAGTTCAACTCCCAGCAGCCACATGGTAGCTCACAACCATCTGTAATGGGGTATGGTGCCCTCTCCTGGTGTGTCTGAAGACAGTGACAGTTAACTCATATATATAAAATAAATGAATAATTAATTTTAAAAAATAAAATTTTTAAAAATAAGATAGGGCTGTAGAATTAATGATTGATGAGGAGGGCCCAGACATTTTGGGTGGTGCCATCCTTGGGCTGGTGGTCCTGGGTTCTACAAGTGAGCAGCAGTCCTCCACGGCCTCTGCATCAGCTCCTGCCTCCAGGTTCCTGTTTGAGCTCCTGTTCTCATTGCTTTTGATGAACTGTTACATGGAATTGAGTGAAATAAACCCTTTCCTCCTCAAGTTGCTTTTGCCATGGTATTTCATCACAGCAATAGTAACCCTAAACATAACACACAGTCATGCAGAGAGACACAGTAAAGACAACCAGGAGCGGCCACCACACATACACCTGGACAGACCAGGAGAATCCAGTGACATCCCACACAGATCCCAGACAGGGAGTCTACAGTTATGTTTGACTTTTCCTTTAGTGTCCTAACCAGATGATGCCTCCTACAGATCAAACTTACCCCTGGAGGTACACAGATGAGATGACTTTCAATTTAACTCCCCCCACCCCAGGTGGCCATGTCAGGGCACCACTGGAGTGTTTGGCAAAGATCCATCATGGAACTCTGTGTATCTTGGGGTGCACACTCCCTTAAGAGTCCTCTCCAGCAGGCACGTTCTTCCCACTCCAGCGGTTCCTGAGGCATCTACGCATCAGGGTCTAATGTCTGAGGATCTTGCTGGGGCCTCCAAAAGGTTGCAAGGAACCCACCAGAGCTGACCAGATGGTTTATAGCCAATTGAAAGTCTTTATTCCAGTCACCTGGGACTACACTCAAGTTATTTGGCGGACCCAAGCATTTGCACCAAGGGACTTTTAAAAGCAACCCACACTTATCTCACTCAGCAGCTGCAGGGGTTGGAGGGGGCACTACACAAGCAAGCAGTTTAACAGAAACTAACTTAAGCTGGTAGCTAGAGGAGGATTCTGTGCAAGCAAGTGGTTTAACAAAAGCTATGAAAACTTGGCTGGGGTAACTTGGTCTCTGATCCTAGAATAGAACTGGGTAACTGTCCATGGGATTCTCTATCAAGGAGATCAAATTGTAGTTAAACCTGAAATGGCTTAAGCAAGAATACAAGATAGAGAAACCTCTGCACTACCTTGCCCTGTCACACAACTGAAAACCAAGTGTGCAAATCCTGAACCCAGGGGAGTAATTTTCATTCAAACCACCACAGCCCACCATAGATCCTTGCTCTAGTTATCTGCCTCTACCGATTTTCAATTTGTTTTGTAGCCTTCTGTGGTGGTTTAAATAGGAAAGGCCCCATAGACTCATGTGTTTGAATGCTCAGCAATAGGGAGCGTCTCTTTTAGGAGGTACAGTCTTGTTGGAGTAGATGTGGCTTTGTTGGAGGAGTTGTCTCTAAGAGTTGGGCTTTGATGTCTTAGAAGCTCAAACTATGCCTAGTGTGTGGCATTCACTTCCTGCTCCTGTGGCTAAGATGTAGAAACCACAGCTCCTTCTCCAGCACTGTGTCTGCCTGCATGCTGTAAATGTAAATGTTGCTTTTATTTCCACAGATGAAGTGATGAGATGAGAGCCATACCCAAGTTTTACAACTACATGGCATGGGCTGAGCCCAAAGTGTTTCTATCTAACTATCCTAAGCCCAGGCCTGGAAGCTTCTAGCCTCCATATAATCTAATCTTCTGCATGCCCGAATGAATCTTGAAGGCTTCAGCTTCTGGCCTCTGCTAACCTGGGCCTAGAATGTTTCAGCCTCCAAGATTTACTACTGAATAAACTCATCCTTTCTAGTGCTTTCTGAACTCTGGCTGGCTGGTTCAACCTAGCTGTTCTGGCTCAAACACCTCTCCAAGCTGACTGATTCAAATTAGTTTCTCTCTGCTTCTGATTGAATTGCTGTGCTTGGAAGGACTGCTTCTGAACTCCATGAACTGAACTGCTCCAAACTCAACTACTCTGCTCTGAACTAAACTGCACTCAACTAAACTACACCAAACTGAACTGCTCGGAACTGAGCTGAACTGAACGGAATTCTACTCTCTATCCCTCACTGTTCTTAAATAGCCTCTCTTTCCTGTGATTTGGGCATATCCTATCTGAGTCATTCTGTCAAATCTTTCTCATTTACACTTCACTGTTTGGGATTAAAAGTGTGTACTAAAGGCATGTCAGTATTCCAGCCAGAGGGATTAAAAGTGTGTGTTGTGTCTGCATTCCAAGCGGATCATATCTTTGGATATGATCCCTTGCCTGAGCAGTCATATTGCTGAATTAAAATTCTTCTACAACGTGCTACCATGCTTTCCACTTTGATGTAATGATAACGAACTAAACCTCTGAACTGTAAGCCACCGCTAAATCAAAATTTTCTTTTATGGGTTGTGGTGGTCATAGTGCCTCTTCACAGCAATAGGAACCCTGAGACACCTTCATATATATGCATATATATATGTACATATATATATTACACAATATATATATTGTGTATATGTATTATATATAATGAATTTTTTTATTTTATTTATTTATTTTTTTTAATTTACATTCCAAATCATTTCCCCTTTCCCGTTTCCTCCCTCCCCGAAAGTCCCATAAGCCCCCTTCCCTCCCTCTTTTCTCCATTCAACCCCCTCTCGTTTCTCTGTCCTGGCGTTCCCCTACATCCAGTCTTTCCAGGACCAGGGGTCTCTCCTTCCATCTTCTTAGAAATCTATTGATATGTGAATTGTCTAGGGTATTCCGAGATTCTGGGTTAGTATATAATGAATTTTTAATGGATTTAGGAGACGTATGTATGTGTGGTGTCCATGAATGTATGTACATTCATGTGCTTATGGGTTCATACTCTCCACTTTATTGGGGAAGGGTCTCTTGCTAGATACAGACCCACCAATTCTGGTTAGTCTAGATAGCCAGATTGCTCTTGTACTGAAATTACAAGTGGCCACCATGTCTGCTCAGCATTTATGTAGATTCTGGGGATCCAAACCCCAAACCTGAGTCTGGTGGATAAGCAAGTGTTTTATCCACTGAGTTATAGCCTTAGATCTCTAACAGACTTTCTATACCTTGAATTAACTCATCATTAAGAAGGCCCACAGTTTTGTTTTGTTTTGTCTGTCTGTGTGACAGGCATAGTGCTAGGCATCTTATATATTTATTTTCATAGCATGTCATTTTCTTGGAGAATACAAGCCTAGAAAAGCAAATTTCTGATAAACAAGACCCACAGACCTCATTTCTTTGGCTAATTAGAAAATTAAAATGGCTCCTTTGTCAAAGATCAAGTGACCATAGGTGTGTGGGTTCATTTCTGGGTCTTCAGTTCTGTTCCACTGATCTACCTGCCTGTCACTGTACCAATACCATGCAGTTTTTATCACTATTGCTCTATAATACAGCTTGATATCAGGGATGGTGATTCCCCCAGAAGTTCTTTTATTGTTGAGAATAGCTTTCACTATCCTGGGTTTTTTGTTATTCCAAATGAATTTTCAAATTGCTCTTTCTAACTCTATGAACAATTGAGATGGAATTTTGATGGGGATTGCATTGAATCTGTAGATTGTTTTAGGAAAGATGGACATTTTTATTATATTAATCCTGCCAATCCATGAGCATGGGAGATCTTTCCATTTTCTGAGATCTTCGATTTCTTTCTTCAGAGACTTGAAATTCTTGTCGTACAGATCTTTCATTTGCTTGGTTAGAGTCACACCAGGGTATTTTATATTATTTGTGACTATTGTGGAGGGTGTCATTTCTCTAATTTCTCTTTCAGCCTGTTTATCCTTTGAGTAGAGGAAGACTACCAATATGTTTGAGTTAATTTTATATCCAACCACTTTGCTGAAGTTGTTTATCAGTTTTAGGAGTTCTCTGGTGGAATCTTTGGGGTCACTTGAGTATACTATCATATCATCTGAAAATAGTGATATTTTGACTTCTTCCTTTCCAATTTGTATCCCTTTGACCTCCTTTTGTTGTCTAATTGCTCTGGCTAGGACTTCAAGTACTACATTGAATAGGTAGGAAGAGAGTGGGCAGCCTTGTCTAGTCCCTGATTTTAGTGGGATTGCTTCAAGTTTCTCTTCCTTTAAATTGATGTTGGCTACTGGTTTGCTGTATATTACTTTTATTATGTTTAGGCATGGGCATTGAATTCCTGATCTGTCCAAGACTTTTATCATGAAGAGATGTTGGATTTTGTCAAATGCTTTCTCAGCATCTAATGAAATAATCATGTGGTTTTTTTTTCTTTGAATTTGTTTATATAGTGGATTACGTTGATGGATTTCTATATATTGAACCATCCCTGCAGCCTTGAGATGAAGCCTACTGGCTCATGATGGATGACTGTTTTTATGTGTTCTTGGATTCAGTTTGCAAGAATTTTATTGAGTATTTTTGCATTGACATTCATAAGGAAAATTGGTCTGAAGTTCTCTTTCTTTGTTGGGTCTTTGTGTGGTTTAGGTATAAACATAACTGTGGCTTCATAGAATGAATTAGTGTTCCTTCTGTTTCAATTCTGTGGAATAGTTTGAAGAGTACTGATATTAGGTCTTCTTTAAAGGTCTGATAGAATTCTGCACTAAACCCATCTGGTCCTGGGCTTCTTTTGGTTGAGAGACTTTTAATGACTGCTTCTATTTCTTTAGGGGTTGTGGGACTGTTTAGATGATTTATCTGATCCTGATTTAACTTTGGCACCTGATATCTGTCTAGAAAATTGTACATTTCATCCACATTTTCCAGTTTTGTTGAGTATAGGCTTTTGTAGTAGGATCTGATGATTTTTTTTTTTTGGATTTCCTTGGTTTCTGTTGTTATGTCTCCCTTTTCATTTATGATTTTGTTAATTTGGATACTCTCTCTGTGCCCTCCAGTTAGCCTGGCTAAGGGTTTATCTAGATTGTTGATTTTCTCAAAGAACCAGCTCCTGGTTTTGTTGATTCGTTGTATAGTTCTTTTTGTTTCTACTTGGCTAATTTCAGCCCCAAGTTTGATTATTTCCTGCCATCTACTCCTCTTGAGTGTATTTGCTTCTTTTTGTTCTAGAGTGTTCAGATGTGCTATCAAGCTGCTAGTGTATGCTCTCTCCAGTTTCATTTTGGAGGCACTCAGAGCTATGAGTTTTCTTCTTAGCACTTTCATTGTGCCCCATAAGTTTGGGTATATTGTGCCTTCATTTTCATTAAATTCTATCATCCTAAGTGAGGTAACCCAGTCACAAAAGAACACACATGGTATGCACTCACTGATAAGTGAATATTAACCCAAAAGCTCAGAATATCCAAGATACAATTCATAGATCACATAAAGCTCAAGCAAAAGGAAGAACAAAGTGCAGCTGCTTCAGTCCTTCTTTGAAGGGGGAGCAAAATACACAAGGGAGGAAATATGGAGACAAAGTGTGGAGCAGACATGGAAGAAAAGGCCATCCAGAGACTGCCCCACCTGAGGATCTATGCCATATACAGACACCAAACTCAGATACTATTGTGGATGCCAAGAAGTGCTTGCTGAGAGGAGCCTGATATAGCTGTCTCCTGAGAGGCTCTGCCAGAACCAGACAAATTCAGAGGCAGATGCTCTCAGCCAACCATTGGACTGAGCACAGGGTCCCCAGTGGAGGAGTTAGAGAAAGGTCTGAAGGAGATGAAGGGGTTTGCAACCCATAGGAAGAACAACACTATCAACCAACCAGACCTCCCCCACCCCCAGAGCTCCCAGGAAGTAAACCACCAAGCAGAGTACACATGGAGGGACCTATGGCTCCAACCACATATGTAGCAGAGGATGGCCTTGTTGGACATCAATGGGAGGAGAGGCCCTTGGTCCTGGGAAGGCTTGATGCCCCAGTGTAGGGGAATGCCAGGGCAGGGAGGCAGGAGGGGGTAGGTGGGTGAATGAGCACCCTCATAGAAGCAGGGGGAGAGGGGATGGGATAGGGAGTTTCCAGAGGGGAAACTGGGAAAGGGGATAACATTTGAAATGTAAATAAATAAAATATCCAATTAAAAAAAAGAAAGATATTAAAATGGGAAACCAGGAGCCATTATCATCACAGGAATACACACAGATTATCACATTGATCTTCACCAGTAAACTAACAGGAACAGAAAATAACCCTTTGGCTTCCCTGTCTCCATCTTTGGCCAGGGCTGGTGATGCCGGAAAAGAAGGCATTCAATCCAATGTAAATAAAGCTGGTAATCTTTGGTGTTGGGGAGATGGCTCAGTGGATAAGAACACTCTGCATGGGAGAGAAATTGAGTTCAAATCCCCAGTACACACGCAGGAGCCAGTGCCCAAGGGTGTGAGGCTTGACTCTCACAGAAGGATGAACTGTGGCTCCAGCCAAGAACCTGCAAGGGCAGCCTGCTTGACGGAGCTGAGGGCATGGAGTTAGCCGCCATGGACATGCTGGCCTGAGGAACCTGCAAGATGCCCAGAAGATGAACATCTCCTCAGAGCTGTGGGGGCACTAAAAAGTCCCACACTTCTGAACTGGTAAGGCATTACATTTCAGAACAGTAAAAGAGAAAGGAAACTGGGAATTAAAAAATCATGGGAGGGAATATGTAGTTTGAAAATAAGAAAGAGAAGTCCTTAAGGAGACAGCGATTAAAAAGAAAATTATTTTGTGTTAAAATGGAAAATGCAATGACACAATGCATCTGGATCCCACTTGATTTTGTTTCACTTATTAGCATACAAATAATTATTTTCTCAGTGATCATTACAATTTTGTATATTCTCTTTAAGAGAGATCAAAATAAAGCAGACTTAAAGAAAAGACAGAAAAATTTCTAGATTGGAGGTCAAAGAAGTTAAAGGACTCTTTAAGTCAGAATAAAGAACCTTTTTACAAGAATCTAATGTAGAACCTATAATGACAGCACAAAGGGTAGCTTTCAGATGTGAAAGATTGATGGCTTAGATGCAGTATATTGAACTAAAAGTACAAATTATGTTTGACTCTTAGAACAATGTCATACAATAGATTATATGTTCCATTTTGTAGAGTCTGGAGAATCAAGACATGTTCACATGCTGATGTACCATACTACTGGTGCATATTCAGAACGGGCTTCTGCCTTCAATCCTGAGAAGGCTGATTCTGAGATTGCACATCTCCTGGAAATGCCTTTGCGGATAGAAACTGATGATGCTTCAATATGTGTATCCATTAGAATATAGCAATTTTTTAGACATTATGGCAGAAAACATGTTACAGATAAATCTTACAATCCTACCGGACAAGCAGTTGTAGAGAGAGCTAGTCTTACTTTAAAGGAAATGCTTAACAAACAAAAAGGGGTAACAAAGGCCCCCAGACACAGATTACATTGTGCTTTATTAACTTAAATTTTTTGAATGCTAATGAACAAAAAACAGCAGCTACTGAGAGACACTGGATTATGGGGGGGAAAACTACTGACCTAAATCATCTTGTTTATATTAAGGATGTCCTAACCTCACAATGGAAGGCAGCTAATATGCTGCACTGGGGAAGAGAATATGCTCCTGTTTCAATAGAAGAAGAAAAACCTGTGGATTCCTTCCAAATTGATAAAAATCAAATTTAACAGGGGAAGACCCTGTAAACAGAAAGAAAGAAATCATGGAGACCAACAAAACAGGTAACTTGTATTGCTGGTCCTTCTACTTGGGAACAACTCTGAGGCCAGCTGAGACATGAAAATATCTACAGTCAAAACTTCAGCTATACATAGCCAATAAATCTTGTTGGCTACAAAATCCTCTGAATTTATCATGCCATCCTTTCAAATGGCATAGACAGAAATTTATATTAGTTTGGTTATACAGTCCAAACTAATTTACATACAGTTGCTTCACCTGCTTAAATGGAGAGCAAAGAATTATCTTTAACTGAATTGTGCACATCACACATTCTGTACATATATTACTGCAGAAATGCATATTACTTGTGAAAGTTTATATGCCTACAGATAGATACCAATTGAGTTAAAAGGCCCTAACGAGATTCACCCTCAAGGATGCTGAGACACTGTGACATATTTATTCCAGTATCCTGCTTGATCTTACCCTGAACTGCCTCAATGATGTTTCCTCAAAATCTGCATCCAGGTCAATTTGTAAATGGCTAGCTAGACCATTCAGGACTTCAGTTAAGCCTTGAACTTTCTCAGCATGCAGAGACTGGACAGCAAATGTCACTGGACAGCCAGCTTTCTTAAGACTAACCAATAACCCAATTTTCTTAGACCACTCCCACTCAAAAAGGAAAAAGTTGCCCCCAGAGAGCATGATCAATTTTAAGAAAGTGACACCCCCATACTCCAGAGATGGGGTGGGTGGATTTTTGTCATTCAATGGATGATGGATGTTTGAGGGGTGTAGTTACAAGTTATGATCTTGTGCAGGGAGAAAACAAAATAAGGGAATCAGGGGTTAGGTTTGGGTTTCTTTTTTCTCTTTTTCCTTTCTCTATCCTTCTTTGTCTCTTATCTAGTGTTGGGGAAAATGTGTGGAGAAAGGATGAAAAGAAAAAAGGGGCTATAGGAATAGGATAAAAGAATAGATTACTGAATCTACTTTTATACCAAAGAACATCAACAAGATAAATATTTTTTACATTGGTATGGACTTTGTATATTTTGCTACAACATACTATGTATCCATCTATGTTTCAACTCTTGTTTAAGGTATTGCGCTCATGTAATGTGAAGTTCTAGTCCTTAAAAGCTGCTATTGCAAACTCTAGGATAACTGGAAAAAAAATCTAAATTAGTAGTCAGACAATCATACTTATGGTCATATTAGATACTAGTCTAGTTAATTATACTAAGACGTTTTCAAAGTTGAACAGATAGTAAATAGCTAGAAACAAGCAATGATTGCTTATTCAGATCTACTATCGATACGTGGTCTTCAAAAACCTCAAAGATCTGCAGAAAATGGCATTTAAGGATGTCTTGTTAACAAATGGCTTTTTTTGATAATGAGACAGGATTGCTCCTGGTACCACCCCATTCCACTTCAAAGAATATGACAATCACTGAAGAACCTCCATATGAAGTTTACTTCAAAAGCATCAAGCTAGCCAATGGGCTTGCTCCAACTGCTGACAGTATGCTGTCCAAACTGGACAAACGTGACATAGTGAGGCCGACTGCTGAGCTTTGCAGGTTAAGCAGTCTTAAATAATTCCTGTTTCACAGAAAAGTCTGTCATATTCTGGACCAGAAGGCTGGAGTAGGTGCTCCAATGTGAGCATGAGAGACACTTTGGGAGACTCTCCAGGAAACCAACTACTCAGTCATTTCTACAGTTTAGAAGCTGCAGCTCCTGTACTCACAGGTAATGTTTATTCTTTCTCACATCTCTGATGGAGTTGAAGATTAGATAGTTACAGTCTCACATTAAGCTTAAGTTGCTTAAGATTTAGGAAAATGTTTTAAAGTCTAAGAAGATGACTTTAGGTTGGTAATGCAAGTTGTTTTAAGTGCAGAATTCTGAACTCACCAAGATTAGATAGTAGAATACTTTCTCCAAGGTGGAGAAATACATATGTACTGGACATTGTGACTGTAATCTTACCTGATAGTTTTCATAGTTGTTATTACTGTTAAGTTTATTATTGAAAGAGAGAGTGCCTCTTATAAGGGGGAATTACAGAGAGAATCGCCTGTCAACAAAATGCTGATTAGACAATGAGCTGAGGCAGGAAATAGGAGGTTGAGAGTTCCAGCAGGGGAAGAGCAACCCTGGGATAGGTTCAGGCGTGGGAAGAGATTTGCCCCAAACTCTGAGGAGAAAGACACACAAAACTGATAACAGGTAACTATCCATGTGGCACTCCTAGAACAGAATAAACAGGTTAAGAGCTGGTAAGAGCTAGTCAGGGAACAAGCCCAAGCTTATGGCCATTGCAATTATTTATATTTAAGTCTGAGAGTCATTATTTCAGACAATCGAACTTACAGTCATGTTAGATACTAATCTAGTTCATTACACTAAGATGTTTTCAAAGTTGAACAGATAGTAAGTAGCAAGAAACAAGCAATGGGGCATGGGTGGGAAAGGCCATGGTTATGGTTAATTTCTTCTCTCTAGATGCTTAACACTGGTCCCCTCCCTTATCCCCCCACCCAATGGCCTGTAGAGCACAAGACCATTCCACACAGCTGTAGCATCACTGTTATGGGGACGCACATCATTAATTCCAGCACTTGGGGAGGCAGAGGCAGGCAAATCTGTGAGTTTAAGGCCAGCCTGATTTATATAATTCTGGGTCAGATAGGGTTATATAGTGAAAACCTTGTCTACAATAAACAACAAAAACCCCACAAATTAAATAGCACAGTAGGGGACGGACAGTATCCTTGGCACACAGAAGACCAATCTCTTATTCTGCACACACAAAAACAAAACAAAACCTTATTCAATGAAATGCAAAGTAGATCTATCAGAAAAGACCAGGATTTGTTCTTTCAGCATTTTTTTTCAAGATTTAATTGTTTGTTTGTTTGTTTATTGTATATGAGTACACTGTAGCTGTCTTCAGACAAACCAGAAGAGGGCATCAGATTCCATTACATATGGTTGTGAGCCACCATGTGGTTGCTGGGAATTGAACTCAGGACCTCTGGCAGAGCAGTCAGTGCTCTTAACTGCTGAGCCATCTCTCCAGCCCCTCTTTCAGCATTTCCTGAGCTCTGATGTGATTTGCTTTGACCAATGAAATGATCCAGAAAGGGGTAACATATTTGTAAGATCCTAGGGTTTGAGTAAGACAAGTACATTCTGGGGAGAGCAAGATGTGTGGTCAAGGCAGAAGAGAAAGGAAGGTGAGTCTAATCAGTCATAGGAGCCAGACATTAGAGACTTCACAGAGGAACATAGGGATGACTTTGGGACAGGGTCCCCATGACCCAGGTGTATCAGAGGACCTTAATCTTCTGATCCTCTTGCTTCCCTGCTGAAAATGCTAAGATTATGAGTGTGCCCTCATCCCAGGCAAGAGGAGGCAAGGGAGGGTGCAGGATTCCCTGATTAACTTTCAATGGGAACTTTCTAACCTAATATTCAGTTCAAAATGTTCTCTAAACCTTCAGGCCATTCCATCTTGTTGGTCAGGTGCAGATCACTGCTTCAGGGAATGTAGTACCAGAAGGACATCAATAATCTTCTTAAAGGCTTCAACTGCTTCATAATGGAACCAAGTGATAGATGACAAGTGAAGGTGTTCATCCTTCCCCTCCCCTAACTCAGTTTCTGGAGGATCTAGTAAAACCACAGGGGAAGCTGAAAGGGCTAACACAGTAAGTGGTGACGAGACTGCAACCACTATACTGTAAAGCAAATGGATGATTTATGGTGCCTACTTTTAATTTCTCTTTAACTTCAGAAAAGTAGCATTTTCTCAACCTGAAAAAACAAAACCCAAAAAACCTGTAACCTTTTAAACTGTAAAACAACTGTCTTGTAGCCTTCAGCACTGTATCCTTCTAACCCTATGGCCGTCTTTTAGCCTCCTTTACCCCACACGCCCTTTCTCTCTGTCATCCAACAGGAAAATGTCAGCTTCATTCAATAACTTCAAGTCACAGAGCACAATCATTTCTCCCACAAAACACAAACAAACAAACAAACAATTTTTATGCCTGAACAAATGTTCTTTAAACCAACGACATTCAGCCCAGTAAATCAGAATATATACAGTTCCAACAGAGCCAACCCTGTAATCTTTAAAACCCAACACCCCATTCTTAGCTCACTCTGGGGACTTGCTTGCCCGAAGTCCCTTTGTGAAACCCTGATTGTTCCAGGCTGCAGCTGTTTACCAATACCATGGTGCAGTTAGGTGTCAGATCCATCGGTGCTGAGCAAGCCTCTCTGAAGGTCAAGGTGACTGGGAAACTGACTTTGAACAAGAATATTAGCACATGTAGTGCACTTCAGACTGTCCAGCTGTAGTGCCTACAGTCTTGCCAAAGTCAGGAGAACATAGGGCAAAAAGACCCCAGGGAAGCCGGGCGGTGGTGGCACACGCCTTTAATCCCAGCACTTGGGAGGCAGAGGCAGGAGGATTTCTGAGTTCGAGGTCAGCCTGGTCTACAAAGTGAGTTCCAGGACAGCCAGGGCTATACAGAGAAACCCTGTCTCGAAAAACCAAAAAAAGAAAAAAAAAAGACCCCGGGGTGTGTAAGGATGCAGACTCGATTTCAGAATTCTCCAGGTTCTCATGGGAGTCCTAAAGCAGAGTGGAGCCTGGAAATGCATGTTATATAAACTAAAAACCAAGGGATGGCGGAGGGAGGATTTTGACTCTAGGTTGCAAGTAAACATTTAAAAAGAATGCCAAGTCCATTTCCTTTCTGTGAGGCACACAAAAGCAGTTCCAGGGCATTCAGGAAATGCAAAGGCAGCTTTTATTCTAAGGATCTCGGCAGCCAGGTGCCTGAAGAAAGGCAGAGATGGGTGGGATTTCCATCAATTACATGGATAGTTTTTCACTTTGCCTAATGAGCTTTAAAAAACAAAACAAAACAAAACAAAAAAAAAACCACTTCCTATAAGCCTGGACTATACTGCATCTACTATAATCACCCCAAATGCAAAAATGTGTATTTATTTATTTTTTTAGAAATGTTCTTGAAACTGTTAGTTTAAAAAGGTTTCCACAGCCAGGTGGTGGTGGCACTTGGGAGTCAGAGGCAGGTGGATCTCTGTGAGTTCAAGGCCAGCCTGGTCTACAGTGCAAGTCCCAGGACAGCCAGGGCTATACAAAGAAACCCTGTTTTGAAAAACCAAAATAAATAAATAGTTTCCACAGTTCTTGGTAGCTAAGAGTTAAATAATTAAAAAGAACTATGTCCTTAGCATAAAAAACAATGAATATTTCAAAAACTCTTGTTACATAAAAAAAAAAAATGTACATTCAAGACTGCTTGATACATGGAGCAGATACCCTGGAATGGTAGATGCACACATACAAGGCACATAAAGACTCTCTGAACCACAAAAGCTACAAACTGGCAAACCCTTTGATTTTTTAATTCTACACAATTTTGCCAGTCATTACCAAGACAGACATAATAGTAAAATACAAGTTTAAAAGATTTTTAGAAGGCAATCGGATGGCCACAGTCTAAATTAGTTTCACATCCAGAATAAAAGCTGAATTTAAAGAACAATTATTTTCACAGAATTTTTCAAAGACTGAACTGGACTCCCAACCCTGATACAGTACTAAAAAGAATGTTTTCCTCATTTCAGTCATGCATTTCAATATTTTTTTTTTTTTTGGTTTTTCGAGACAGGGTTTCTCTGTGTAGCCCTGGCTGTTCAATATTTTTTATTTAAAGTTTTTTTTAATTTATTTTATGTATATGAATTCACTGTAGCTGTCTTCAGACACATCAGAAGAGGGCATTACAGATAGTTGTGAGCCACCATGTGGTTGCTGGGAATTGAACTCAGGACCTCTGGAAGAGCAGTCAATGCTCTTAACAGCCAAGCCATCTCTCTAGCTCCAGTCATGCATTTCAAAACAAATCCTTTAATAATATATAGTCATGTGAATGAACAAAAAAAGGAAAAGACATGACTTCTAGGTATGCTGGAGGAGAAAGTTTACTGTAAACAAAAGAGAGAGAGCATAGGTAGAGACGTGGACGGGAACATCTGGGAGAGTGCACAGGCTGAGCTGGGCCATATGTGGGTGGGGAGAGAAGGGAGCAACGCCAAGTGTATTCAAGGATCAGGTAACCAAAATGTCTGGATTATTTAGGGAAGAGCTTCTGGTGGAAGGACAGCCCAGCATCTGGGCTGGAGTTCAGGGTAGACAGCAGGGTATGTCAGCCATATTCTCTTAACAGGTAGGGACTGAAGGATGCTGGGAAAACTTGGAGGATAGGTTCACCTTGATGTTAAATAGGCACCTCAGGCATTTGTTCCGGATATGAAAGTTAATACTGTGTTTGTGTGCATGATGTGTGTGAGGGGCTGTACATGGTACAAGGTGTGTGGAGGTCAGAGGACAACTCTGAAGTCACTTTTCTTCCTATAGGTCCCAAGGATTGAACTCAGGTTACCAGACTTGCATAGTGCCTTTACCTGATGAATGATCTTTTTGATCTCAAAATTAGTTATCTTCCTATCTTCAGTTTACTGTCCATGTAGAACATTGCTCTGAACATTTCAGCATGTCACCATCTCCATTCCATCAACACTATTGAAAAAAATCGCCTCACAGACTGACAGCTAAGCAGTATATTGACCTGATACTACCATACCACGTAAACTTAGCCTATTATGAACGCCATCCTTGCAAACTTGCTCATATATGTACCAGTGAATTGTTATGTATGTGTATTTTCCTCTTTAAACTTCTCACCCATTCTAAGGACACACATGTAATATATTGTGAGAAATACTAACCACTGACACTCTGGTTGTTTTAAAACAACTGATTTCAAAGGGTATCAAATTGAAGAATTTAAAATGTTCACTGTAGATCAATAATGGCCAAAGATTGGAAATCCTGATGGAAATTAACTTCTGGAAAATACTTTGTATGTGACTGCAGGGATAGCTGTAGATGGAGTGCTTTGATCTGGAAGATGAAAGCCTGTGCCTAAAAACCACAGCCATGGTACTCTGGGAGTGACTAATTGTGTGTAGGCAACACCACAACCATTAAGCACACAAATCTCATGCTTAATCCAGGGAACCAGAGAAGCAAACTATTGTATCTGGCCGCAGTTGGGTTGTGACACCTTACCTTCTGTAATGCAGTTCATGAAGGATACAGTCTTCAACTCGAGACACATGTGACAGCAAGCTCTGTCTAAGCTACTGAGAGATAATGAGCAAAAGAACATTTTGTAACACTAGACTATTGCTAAGCGCTGAGGAAAAGTATCTGGCAGCTGATAGAGCTTCCATCTAATCCTCTGACCAGTTTCCAAATCTCTACGTGAAGTGAAGATCAGACTTGAAAATCTGTAGGTCATTTTGAGACAAGGGTAAACACATGACAGAATGATAGATCAGCTATGGTCAATATCAGGAGAACCAAGCAAGCACCTCCCTGCTGAATCCTTCCTTCCTACACACACACACACACACACACACACCCCACCCACCATCCAACCACACACACACACACACACACCCCACCCACCATCCAACCACACACACACACACACACACACACACACACCACCCACCATCCAACCACACACACACACACACCACCATCCAACCACACACACACACACACACACACACACACACACACCACCCACCATCCAACCACACACACACCCCACCCACCATCCAACCACACACACACACACACACACACACACCCCACCCACCATCCAACCACACCCACACACACACACACACACCCCACCCACCATCCAACCACACCCACACACACACACCCACACACCACCCACCATCCAACCACACACACACACACACACACACCACCATCCAACCACACACACACACACACACACCACCATCCAATCACACACACACACACCACCATCCAACCACACACACACACACCACCATCCATCCAACCACACACACACACACACACACCACCATCCAACCGAGCACACATACAAACACCACACCCCTCCACACACCCACACCTAACATACTATTGGCTGACAGTCTTTCCATAGACCACTTCTAATCCTTAGTTCCTACTTTTCTTGTCCAAGAGGAATAACTACCAGCTTCTTTATTTCTGGAATCTTCTCCTAACAGTAACTATCAACCCAAACTCGTGGCTACCAATTATCTCCCTAAAATTAGAAACAATTCTAATTCAAGTTATGACTTGATTTATCAGATCAGCCAATTTACCAAGTTCTACTAGGGGAAAGTTCCCTTAAGATTACTTAATAACTAATTCCCCACCTTCTCGATCCCTCAGTACAGCAGACACACCCCTTGCAGCACCAAACAATCATAAGCACACACAGAATGCAGTTGCCTGTTTTATTTCATGGCGCCGATTTTGCAAAGCAGAGATCTCTACTTTTCATCTCACATACAATCTGTAACCATTCACAGGCTGAATGCAATTTTTCAAAGAACTAGAAAACAAAAAGTACATTCTTAAAATTAGAACTGAGTTCACATATTTTCTTTGGACCAGGAAATGGTACATAATACAAAATATACATTTATGGAATTTCTTTAAAACTGCGGGTCACATAAACTGCAAGGTGGAGAATTGTTACATATTATGTTTAAGAAAAATATTTCTGCAGTTCTTACATAGGTAAGAGTTTAAAAAACTGAATTTATGTCTAATGCAACATGCTTTTAACATGTACATTGCTCCCTACTCAAAACACTCAGAAATGAGGTGAACTGATTACAACTGAAAAACTAATCAGCGCTGATATCCATAGTGTCTTCCTATACATGTGCTACAGAGTTAGTTATGGGCTAGCCAGGTAAAACAATGAATTCTGTTTCTACTCCCACAAACATAAATCAAGCCAGAACTGAGCATGAAATTTTGGCAACAAATTTAACAATTTCTTTCAATGTAGTCATGAACTCTTCTATAACCATCGTTAATCTTCTACACTGACATGTAAGACCTTGTTTTAAACATTATTAAATACATAATTCCTTAGATCTGAAATTAAGTTAGTATTTAATGAGTCTTAAACCTGAGTGAGACCTGACAGCTAATGTATAATACACTGTATGGACACTACGAAGGGTCAGCAGCATGACACCAACAGCCCATGTCTATTTCGCTTTCTGTTGGTGAATTTCAGGAGTGGCAAACCTTAACATCAACCTCCAAAACTAGCCTAACCCCCATGCTTCCATCTTTACAAATAGGTACTCACAACACAGGACCTCAGGGGGGAAAAAAAAAAACTTCAATACCAGACTGCAGCCGGGTGCCCACCTGCCTCTCTTCTGCTTCCAAAGTAAACCAAACAATCCCTTCTGACAGATTTTTAGTGCTCTTGGAATATCTGGAGTTTTGCTGGAGAAGGAAGGTTTTCCTTTGTGGCCCTGTGTTTTAACAGAGGACCTTGACCAGGCCAGAGAAACATTCTTGGAGAGTTTTATACATCTGTATGCATTTTCCTAGGTGCAGTCCCTCAAATTCACATCTCAAAGGTGTGAGCCCCAAAGTTTAAGAAGCCCTTCAAGAACAAATCTGTGCTATTCAATGTATGGAATCAAGATCCAATTTTGTTTTACACCCGCCAGGTCTTGTACACAAACAGGACCATACAGACACCAATATTACTGAGTCTTTCATCAATCAGGACTATATAAAATGAACACTCTTCCTACACATTTAGTTTAATGATAAAGCTGCCAGTGGAAACTGGGTTTGGAACAAAGACGAGGCACATGGTTGGTCTGAAAGAGCAAATACAGATTTTTAAGCCATCAGTGATCCTCCCCGTCCCCCACTACTCCACATCACAAGTTTTCTTGCTTAAGCTCAGAGTAACAAGCGCGGCTTGGCCTTGATGAGGTAATACATGGTCCTTCTTGTCCACAGAATGAAATTGGCCTCTTTCTATTTAACAAGTAAGGGGCATCAAGAGAGGAGAGGAAATGGAGGTCAGGAGAATGTATTTCATGAAGGATAAGGAAGGAAAACGGTGATTTATGATTTCAACTGTGTTTCCTCATCTCATTAAAGCAGATGTAATCTGCATAGCCCTGGCTGCCCTTGAGCTCAGAGATCAGATTGCTTCTGCCTCCCAAGTGCTAGGTTCAAAGGTGTCCACCACCAATGCCCAGCTTATTTTATTTTTACGATCACTTGTTAAGAGACACAAAATTTTTTAATGGTAAGTTAGCAAAAGCCTGCTATGCAGAACTGAAAATCAGAGCTTTTCTGACACCCCACCCTGCTGCTTAATTGGATAGGAAGAAAGCAGAAGTCAGTAACAGAATACAGAGACAAGAGGGAGGAAACTGTTGAGTTGACCCTAAGTGGAAGATGCTCACTTGACAATACAGCAGAGCCAATGTTCACTGTAGAGCATTCATTCTAATACCACGTAGCCAAGTGACTGGTCAACACAATAGAGTATTATACATTTAGAAAACAGGTTCTTAAATATTTCAAGCATATTCTGAACTACTATATAATTTAAAGGAACTACAAACCAAAACACACAGCACATTATTGTACAATATAAAGTAAAACCAGGCTTCTAAAATTAAAGACTTTCAAATGCCTGAAAACACTAGTTAGAAGACTAGTAAATGTAAAATGGTCATCTCATTATCAGAACATGTAACATCCTTGAGGATCCCTCCAAAGAAAAACCTCAATGAGAAACATTTATATGCTAAAATATTTACAACTCTTCAAATACCAAATTCTATATTGTAAAATCAGTAAAGTCTGCATTAGAAGTATGAAAAGTTAAATCAAAACATCAGTGTCTTTGGAATCTACTTACTAATTCTCCAGTTGATGTGTTCAGTAAGGAGGGTAATATGGCCACTGTAAATACAAGCACACTGAAGAGCCCGACGGCTTCCTGTGAGCACTGACGCTGTGCTGTGGAGACCACCATTTACCTCAGTAAGGCAGAACCTACAGAGGCCCTGTGCTAGATCCCACCTGGATGCCTAGGGTGGGAGAACCTTAGGACATACATTCCTTGGGACTTTCTGCTGTCAGGAGAAAAAGTCAAAGTCATTTCTTTCAGACAACTAAGTCCTCTGAATAGATACTAAGACACCTCCTCAGTCCAATTTACTCTTATGCTGAGCGTAATTTTCTATTGAATGGTATTCAACTTTTGGGGAGAAGAAACTAAACAATTCTGGGAAATAAAGAAAATACCAACTGACTCTTCTGGGTGGTGACCTGCTTTGCTGAAGTGCTGGGTGAGGAGGCGTGAGCAACATGTCTCCCTTCATTTGTACGAATGCTCCACTTACAATACATACAGTAGATTCTAAATTCTGCTCAAAGGTGAACTCCCTGAGAACAAGGACCTACTTTATTTCTTTACAGTCCCAAGGGACTTAACCTAGAACAGTGTTTTGGTAACACTTTACACTGTGGAAAGCTGAGCTTGGCTAGCTAACGTGCTCAAACATACCGTCATTGTAAGCGGCACTGTAATTCAAACAATTTGTATCAACATAACTCATTGTTAATTTCTTTTAAAAAATGTCTTTTTAAATAGGGTGTCACTTTGTAGCCCAGTTTAGTCTTAAACCCATGATCCTCCTGCCTCAGTCTCTCAGGTGCTAGGACCACAGGCACAGCCCCCACCCCTGGCTTCCGCATTCCAATTTCTAATACTACCTGGCGTAAATGGCTAAGCCGCAGGGTCAGCCACATAACTGCCTAGAGTCAAATGAATGCACAGTAACTGATGTTGTCTGAAGTGTTCTTAAGACAAGGAAGTGGAGATGTAACAGGGTGTCTATGGAGCCCTGGCTGTCCTAGAATTCACTATATAGACCAGACTGGCCTCAAACTCACAGATCCACCTGCCTCTGCCTCCGGACGCTGGGATTAAGGGTATGCGCCACCACTGCCCAGCTTATTTTTATGACCACTTGTTAAAACAGTAAGAGACACAAAACTTTTAAGTGGTAAGTTAGCAAAATGCAGAACTGAATCTCTCACTGACATAAAAGTATATTCTGCATATTATGTTACCATCACACAAGAACTTTTTTCCCTCAAAAAAAAAAAAAAAGCAAAGCCACACTTCCAAAAATATTTGAGGCATATGTGTCCTGAGATGTTAATGACCAAGAAAGAGGACGGCATTTTCCCAGGCAGTAGGCATACCTACTTTTATGATGCACACCTCATTCCTGTAGTTCTGTGATGCAAACTGTACAGGGTCTAGTGCTGACTCTCATGGAAAGATCTAGTCACATCAGGTCACATGGTCCTTACTCCAGCTTTTGGTGTCAACACCACCAGAGGAATAGTCTAACTTCCTTTTTGTTGTTGTTGAGAGACTCTGATATCAAGGCTCTAACCAAGCTGCTATGGTGTGGTTACAGCTTTCCATCATGTAGGCTTCAATTTCAAAACTGCAGGTTTTCCAGTAGGACAAAGGTTGCCTGTCAGGATCTCAGCCTCGGCTGCCACCCTAGCGGCCAGTGTGTGCTAGAAGCACTGGGTTCATAAAATGCACACTTACCTCGCTGTGAAGCCACAGCTTAGAGCGCCCCATACTCCCAACTCTACCACAGGTTTACACATAAGCATTTATTGTAAGTTAAGGTTGGAATTGGTTCTGTATTCTGGCTGTTATGCATTTCTAAATGTAAAGAGTACTTCAGATTTTCTTCATTCACGCTGGACTAGTATATCAATTAAATACAATTGAGTTACATTTATTCACCTCACAAGTAAGAGGGATACTGACGAGCCAGCTGGTACTGCAGCTGCCGGAGTCTGCGACACTTCACAGTGCTTTCCTATGTCCTCAACTTTACACTGTCTTTAAGGCTGTATAGTACAAACATGTTTATTTCCAAGTTTGGGAAAAAAAAACACATAGAACAAAATGTATTATGCTAACTTTTATACATAAAGTTGTGACTTTGTATTTGATGTTGATCGTTTCCTACTGGGATCTGACTATAACCGAATCAATCACATGGTGATAATACAGTACACCACCTAAAGAGACGAAGATACAGAAGGTGCAGAACAGTAGTCTCTGTAACGCGACAGACGGTAAAACGCACTCTTACATGCTTAATCAGAGGGGGTTAAGCCTAAATTAAATTAGGTTTTATATCTACAATTCCTTAAGCTTTGAAATTTATTTTTAAAGGCCAACAGCTAAATATTATCAACATGCTATATTTCAAATCACAAATATATCTTAACCTCTTAGATTCTAAAGACGTGGGTCAATTAAAAGTTACAGGCAAACACACATTCAACACACACACATCTATCATAGTGTTAGGATTGTCAGACTTTGACAATTATCTTAATTAACAGTAGGTAAATTCAAGCTGATGCACATCTTAATGATAAGTAACAGCCTGAAAGAAACGTATTAAAACAGATTAGGAAACAGCAGGCGTCAGCCTTCCAATCCACCTGCACCTGGCTGGTAACACCATCATCCAATTTAAGGAGACGTTAACATCTTTCCCTAGGACGAGTGTCCCATTTACCCTACATGGGGTTTGGAAGCCGGGTTGAAAGAGGAATTACGCGTACATGATTAGATTTCTTGTTTGTTAAACCAAGCTTTATTGATAAAATGGGAATTCAGAATATCTTACTAGGAACAGCAGCAGGCCCAGCCAATCATGGTAGGAAAAAAATGTGGCAGTCTCCTACTGTGTAGGAAGATGCTGCTTACCAATTAGTAATTAAATGTAAGAACTCATAAAGAGGTGCAAGAGAATCAAGGCATGTTAGCCCAAAACTGATAGATACTCTCATGAATATACAGGATCAGCTGCAATACTCTTGGCTACGAGGAGAGGACATCCTAGAGACAGGTGAGAGGGATGGCTGTATCAACGAGCCAGTCCTTAGCAGGACACAGAGACAGTTTCCATAGACCCTGGGTGGACAGCTGTGCAAGCTTTGGGAATCATCATCATCACGTGCACATGAGCATCCAGCTATGTGGCTGCTGCTTTCCCTATCCCAACCAAGTCCAAACACGGCATGACTATTTCTGTTGTATAACACAACAAGCCAAATCTCCTTTATCATTGATAGTGATTTTAAAGCAGTTCATAATTAAATATGAGCACTTTGTACAAGGACAATTACACTTTACAAAAACCAAAATCATACAACAAAAATTGCTGGAGTCTGATTTACAACATGAATTACGGTTTGAAATCACGCTTACATAAGTCTCAAATTTACAATAAAAAAAGAAAATCCATTCTGGGCTAGCTGTTCCATCGCTGAAGCTGCAGTCCTCACCCCTGTCAGACCCCTTCCTTAGTCGATGATGGATGGTAAAGGCTCGGCAAGGACGAGCTGGCTTCTCCTTTGGAGGTAAAGGTGAATCCGTGGCTGGATAAGCAGCTTTACCACATATCATCAGTCGATGCAGAATCCTTCACATGGGAAAAAAACCAAAACAGGACATTAAACCAAGTCTTCAAGATGCTAAAATGTACCACTTCAGAAAGACAAGGCTTTAGAACACTGGTCTCTAGAACTTACTTGGTTTTTAAAGCATGTATGTGCATATATGAAATACTAATATTTAATCTGTTTTGTTATCAAACTTGTTCTGTCTTGCCCCGCCCATCAACATTTTCCATAAACAAACAAACCCTTTGGTTGGGAACAGTGAGGATGGACAAATGTATTATTAAACTAAGAGAATTACTATAAAGCATGTCACCTATGTTATTTTAAAAGTTCATTTTTTTTCATTAAATTTATTGCATTGTATGTAGGAGAAAAAAGGCTTCAGTGAGCTTTACACGCTACTACAGAGCTTGTGAGAGCTGCTTTCAGTGACTCCAAGTTGACAGTTAACAGACTACAACACTGCCATGCTAAGGTCTATAGGCAGGGACTTCTCTAGCACTTCAGTGAGGGCTCTGCCTCAGGACTTGTGGCAAAGATCTTTGTAATAAGCATAAAAACACTTCCTGGAGATGAACATTCAAAATTCCACTAATATTCCTCATAAAACTCAGGATAATCCAAGATTCTGAGCCAAGAGATCCTAACTTAAAATGGTGAAGCAGGTCTTCCGGAGTTGATCGATGGCAGTGACAGGTGGCCACTCACCATGGTTCCATCCCCAGCACTGGGACTCTGCTTTAGGCAGACCAGAGCAAGCAGAACTGACAGCGATCACTTGGGCTGTGCGCACTGAAGGGGGAGTGGGGAGGGGAGGGGAGGGGAAGAGAGAAGCAGAGCTGGCGAGAAGGCTACTCACAGTGTCATCATTTTTGTAAGGGTTCAGTCTATTGTAAACGGCTTCAATTACATTCCGCCTAAACGTTAAAGAACACACACAGTTAATCCTTCAGAAAGCAACCCCTAGCCTGGTGCTCACTAGAACTCCAAAAAGTAATCTTGCACTTTGAGCACATTTAGTTTAGCTTCTCTGGCAACACCAAGCCTGTCTAAGATCCCTGTGTCCTAGTGTCAGAATAAATGTAACAGCTCTAGAGACCACTAGGGCAAAAAGCACCGCTTAAAATACAAATATTTATTTTAACAAACCACCACCTGGTCTTTCTTTCAAACTCACTTACTGTGTGCACATGTGTATGGAGGGCAGAGGACAGTCTGCAGGAATATGCTCCTCTGTTTCTACTATATGGGCTCCAGGGGGAAAGGCAGGCCACCAGGCTTGGTGCAGGTGCCTTTACACAATGAAAGGAAAGGAGGAGAGCAAGAGGGAGAGGGAGAGGGAGAGGGAGAGGAGAAAGAAAAGAAAAGAAAAGAAAAGAAAAGAAAAGAAAAGAAAAGAAAAGATACCCTGTTTCCCAATCTAGTTTAGGGAGCTAGCAGCTCAGCTGGCAAAAAAACAAAAGGTGTATCTCACAAGTGCAGGCCTGCCCCGGGATACCAGCATCCACATGGTGGCCTGTATCTGTAACTTTGGCACTAGAGAGGAGGCAAAAGCAAGTAGAGCCCTGGACCTTACTGGTCAGCTAGCCATTGAGTCCTGGGGTCAGTGAGAGTCCCAATGTCAAATATAAGTAGAAGAGCAGAGGAAGAGGCTGTCCACCTTATGTCACCTCTGGCCTCTAAGTACATGTGCTCAAACACATACATATACACGTGCACACACACACACGAAAAAGTCTTAATGGCCCTACTTCAATTGAGCTACAAGTGTGCAATAGCAATACCAATCTTAAGACATTCTGGTTAAAGATGAGACCATAGTTTCAAAGTAGAACCAACTTTAACATGTTAGAGTAAAATACATATTGTCATCATACATATTGTCTTTGCTTTTCTTAACATCCCTTAAAAAAACTCCTACAAAAAACCTAAAAATGTTGAATACTTCCATAACAAGTATAGGAATTAATTTTTATTTTATTTTATTTCAAAATCTGGCTATGTGTGGTAGTACAGGCCTATAATCTCAGCATGTTCAGTTTAGGTAAGATTACGTGACGTCGGAGTCAGTCTGGACTATACAAGGAGATCATATCAAGAAAAGAAAAGAAAAAAAAGAAAAGAAAAGAAGGAAAAACCAAGAACAGCCTTTGATCCTTAAATGACAGAGTACTTGCCTAGCAAGCGTGAGACTTCAGGTTTATTCTTCAGTACCACAAAACACCACACACACACACACACGTTATAGCCTCTATAGCCTCCACACTTCTAAAATTGACTGGAAGCAACTTTATAGTCATTATCAAAGATGGTCATAGAATGAAAAGTTTTCAAAAAATACAAGTTTGAATAGGAGCTTTTCCAATCCCTGGTGAAATGATCATAAAAGCTGTAGCTAAATGTGCAAACTACAGAAAACTAAAGAAATGATCACAAAATCCCTTTGTGTCAAGCACTAAGAAAAAAAATTCCTAAATTCCATAATGTATATTGTTAACTACAGATATATAAGCTTAATATAATAGCTACCAAAAATTAGTATGGTTCTATGAAGCAATAGGAAGGGAAAAAGTGTCTACCCTTTCTGACAGTAAACACTAATCAACAATAAAAGACTGGAAAACATTGCCCAGATTGAAGATAATCTTTAAAGTGTTAAGTTATACAAGAAAAACCACAAAACAAAAAGAAATCCTACCACCACTGTTACTATGGCCATTTACACTTTTGTAGCTACATCAGTGGTGTCATATAATTTCATTTAAAATATTCTTTCACAACATTATCTCATTTATTTTTTGTTACCCAAGCTTCCACTAAGGATGATCTCAGTACAATCGCCAACAGTGATAGTCACGTCCTGGCCCCAAACAAGCTTATTTCCCAATAGTGAAGATACTTCACAGACATCAGGAGTGAATGCAGTTATCACACACAACATACTCACTTGCTTGCCAGCTCTCCCCCGGGTGGCAGGCTGGGGATGTTCTCGCTGGCTAGCGTGCGCATCACGTGGACTAAGTCAGGAACGCCTTCCCCCTGCTTCTTTAGGATTTCTGGGAATCAGAAGTACTTTTTTTGTAAGTGTTATCAAAACTCAATTTTTAAAACACTGAAACAAAAGTATCTTAGGTTATCACAAACATTATTTACTTTTACTACACCTGCCTGAGATTTTCTAAACTAGTATAAAATTAATCACTGATCCTTAAACACTAAAGAACAAAGGATGCAGAAAAAGACAAAATATTTACTTCAATGAAAAAAAAAGACAAAAATGTGAAAAGGAAAAATACTCTTTAGTTAACTTGATCTGTTACAAAATCAAGGACTTGTGTGTACAAGATTTCCTTTAAGATACTGACTAGCTACTGCTGAGATCAACTCCTGTCTTTACACTGGATACAAGTTTTCTGTACTTTACCCAATAAAATACATCGCACATATAAAAATAAATAAACTTAAAAAATCTTGACTTAAAAATCTTTTAAGTATAGAACAATTTACATATTTGTCTCTATCATTTTAAACTATATTTTTATAGTTGCAACATGACTTAAATAGCATGCAAATTATATACTTGAACATCACTCTGCAGATCAATTTTACTCTAATATATCTTTAAATGATATATAGACGCAAATACCATTCCCTTCCCTTGTTACCTAAGCAAGGCTACAAATGAAGAAGGTCTAACTTCATGACAAAAGTGAAGCTGTACGGCTACATTTAAAACGAGTCTCGAAGCACCCAGAGGGGGCCCACAGATACAGTGCTATTCTCATCACAAAACATCCCAAGTCATAAACAAAGAGCCTTACCCAGACTCTAAACTAAGTACAAGGCATCACTGGATTGGGAACTTAGCATATTTATTCTCAGTGCAAATTTCAGCTAAAGGCATTTGCAACTTTTTTGTTTCTCAATATTTACATTAAGAAATGGTATTTTCTTTGCCACCCAGGCAAGGAATTATCATTTTAGTTCTCCAAGTGTAAACACCTTTGAAATTAGCAATGTATATAAAAACTTTTCATTCTTTGACCATGCCTCTAATTACTTCACCATTAAAGGCACAAGTTAAACAAACATTGCTACCCATAAAATCTCTCTAAATGGTTCAAAATTGTCTTTCTAAAATAAAGGCAAAATTTTACCATCTATTATATTATTGTATGCCTTCTTTTCCTTAAAACAAAACAAAACAAAACAAAATAAAGCAGTCTTAAATCTGAACAAAAAGCAAGGATCTCAGATTTGGTTTGCCAAGTTCCTTTATTGTGTAATCTTTAACATTTTGGCATATTGATTTTCTACATGGTTCTAGTGCTGAAAATCTACTATACAAAAATAAAGGGATTTGATGCTTACCTAAGCTACACAAGTTCACAATCTAACACTGTAACACACAACAGAGTGTCTACTAAACCAATACAATCATTTGGTTAGAGCTCTAGATACAAGAGAAATGAACACTGATGATAAATTTAACCAATGATGGTTTCGGTTCTAAATAAAAACCCCACTGTATCTGATGTAGCTTACATCTTCACAGAAATGTTAGAGGATATTTTAATTGTGAAGAATACAGGAAGATTATTTTAAGAATAATAAAAGCGTTAGAAACAATTAGAATCTTTTATTTGATGTGGGACAAATCATTTAAACTGAACAATTACACTATCCCTCTTCCTTTGGCTTCTGGAAAAGTACTGAATGAGAAGAAAATTATTTTAATTGCTCTCGGACTATACATTTTAACAGACTGTAAAAGACTTAGTACTTTCATAAAGAATATGTATATTATGAATTTTCTTATGTTTCATGAACACAGACACAAACATTATCATCTGCTCCTCCCCACCTTCCTTAATAAAGTGTTCCTTCACATTAGTAACTTTTCAGGGAGTCAGGTTGGTAGCAGTGGTGGGAAGGTCACACAGGTGAGTATGATCTTAAACTGCCCAGGGACCACAAGTCCAGCAGCACTCTGCTTACAGAAGGAAGGGATCTTTACACCCACCCCTTCAGTGAAAGCAGACACAGCAGAAGGGGAGCATTATCCTTTCCAATGTTGTAGACACAGAAGCCAAAAATGTTGACAGCAAATCAATGAGGCTTAGTAGGCTACAACAATTTAGTCAAGGCGTGTATTTAAAAAAAAAGGTATCTGGTGCCTGCTTTAGAAGCTGTGTATCTTCATTTAAGACATACATCATTTACAGTGCAAAGTCACATTCTATGCCTTTAAAATAGCAGCAGCTTTAACGGACATCATTTTCTCTCTAGTTGCATCTCAGAGCTAAAAATACCACTTAATTTATGACATATTACCTCCAACTGCATGATAAAACACTTGAACATAGCAAAAATATTGACTGTTAATGTAAACTCTGCCCAGATGGCAACTCTCACTTGATAGTATGAAATATAAAACTTTTAATAATAAAGTTATATGTAGTGAATGTTTGATAATTCCACAAAAAACTTACTTTTAAAATAAAGCACGCTTAAAGAGAAAAATAGCAATTCATTCCTAAAGCTGGATCTCACTTCATAGTAAAAATACGAAGGTATTTATTATTTTTTTATACCAATAAAACGTATGCCCAGGTTAAAGTGCCAAAACATCAACAGGAACTTACCCCATACATATTTTTCTACTGATCAGCAATTTAGACCAATCACTCTGTAACATTCTTTAAATATTTTTAACTTTACTGTTTATCTACAAATAACATATTGAAATTACTTAAGATTTGAAAAATTATAAGACCCTTAAAAATAGTGAGGAAAAATGCATTGACTAGTACACTCAACGAATGAAATACTAAACAGTACAAACACAGACATTACCATACAAGGAGGGAGGGTGATAAGAACAAGACCTTCTCTGGTCTCTAGAAACACTGACAACCAAAACCAAGCATGATGCTAATAGACAGATTACAAATGAAATCAAGCAATTGAGAGGGAAAAAATAAAATTAAGATGCACACTAATTTTAATAATGAAGACACAATGAGATGCAATAACATGGTAGATTAATGCTTGCATGCCAATTATGATATCAGAAGAGCCAAACACACTTTTTACACGGAAGTGTTTCTGCATAATCCCTATCGTTGTATGTGTCCACACAGTGAGCCTAGTGTCTAGCGAGACAATGATCACTCATAATCCCTATCGTTGTACGTGTCCACGCAGTGAGCCTAGTGTCTAGGGAGACAATGATCACTCATAATCCCTATCGTTGTACGTGTCCACGCAGTGAGCCTAGTGTCTAGGGAGACAATGATCACTCATAATCCCTATCGTTGTACGTGTCCACGCAGTGAGCCTAGTGTCTAGGGAGACAATGATCACTCATAATCCCTATCGTTGTGCTTGTCCACGCAGTGAGCCTAGTGTCTAGCGAGACAATGATCACTCATAATCCCTATCGTTGTGCGTGTCCACACAGTGAGCCTAGTGTCTAGCGAGACAATGATCACTCATAATCCCTATCGTTGTACGTGTCCACGGAGTGAGCCTAGTGTCTAGGGAGACAATGATCACTCATAATCCCTATCGTTGTACGTGTCCACGCAGTGAGCCTAGTGTCTAGGGAGACAATGATCACTCATAATCCCTATCGTTGTACGTGTCCACGCAGTGAGCCTAGTGTCTAGGGAGACAATGATCACTCATAATCCCTATCGTTGTGCTTGTCCACGCAGTGAGCCTAGTGTCTAGCGAGACAATGATCGCTCTTACACTTAGTGGACAGCTTCATCAAAGATCATGTACGCGCCGAGGTGTGCCTCAGAGGGAAATACTTCCCTTATGTGCAAGAAACCTTAGATTTGGTCCCCAGTTCCACAACCAAGTAATCAACAAGCCCAACCAACAAAAGATTAATTTCTCCAAATATTTAAAAGCATTGCTTTTTTTTGGGGGGGGGGTTACAAACACTTTTCATTTGTTCTAAAGTGATCTGCAGACATCAGAATCATACTCCTAGGCTTGCAGGCTACTTTCTTGACTTCATCTGGGAATTCCTTCCAGGTCTCAAACTGCTCATGGCTTAGGAGTAAAGCTGTGAAGCAGCTGAAAGCAAAGTTTGAAAGCTGTGGGATCGGACAGTTGTTACTAACCATCTGATCTTCAAGTTCTCAAAACCAAAAACAACAAAACAAAGCCACCCGAAATCCAACCAACAAAACACAGGTAATTAAAAATATTCCAGAGACTTGAAGTAAATGCGCACATCTTTCGAGGGGAGGACACTCAAACGGGACAGACCAGGCTTTCCTGGTATGAAATGACTCACGCCAGTGAGTTCAGCAAGACACTTAGAACCATGCTTCAGTCACCTGGAAGTTTCCTAACCACAGTGCACAGGGCCCGGGGCACACATCTAAATAAATGGTTACTACAGAACGTCCTTTCCACTTTTACACGCTAAGCACTGCATGCTAAAGGCATGTAACGGACTCAAGCCTTTCTGCAGGGCTAGACCTTGTGCTGCAGGCTGTTTTAGACAAAGCTACTTATGTTTTGGTAAGGGATCCACCTTCTACTCTGCTTTCCAGGTATTTGTCCAGTTCTGCCTCCTTCTTCACCGCTTCTGCTGAGACTTTGGGTGCATTGGGAAAACAGATCAAAATCACACTCATGTTGTCTCGACTTCCCTGGGAAGAAAAGGTCAAGAAAAGAGGTGATTTTCCTTCTATTTTTTTAAAACCTTGATTATCTTTATAGCTTGCTAATTGTAACTACATTGCTTATTAGTAAGGAGAGAACAGGCAGGTATGTGGGAGGTCAGTTGCCTCCATGTAACATATAACTATATCAGCAGCACCCCAGGGAATCGTTCTGGGTCACATCCAATGTGGGGAGATATTCTTTGGTGGCCACTCGTGCCACCTATCACATGGGCATCATACAGCCACATATGCCATGTTCCACGGCAGAGACTGTCAGTGCTGGTCTTTACAAATTTCACCAATTTACACCTGTGTGGGATTAATGCATGTTTCTGAAGTACAAATACGCACTCAAAAGGAAAACTAGATCAAGCTGATATTTTTTTCTTTCTTTCTCCCAAGACAGGGTCTCAATAGAGTCTTGGCTGTCCTGGAACTCACTCTGTAGACCAGTCTGGCTTCAAACTCAGAGATCCACCTACCTCGTGCTGGTATTAAAAGGTGTGTGCCGCCATGCCTGGCCCAAACTTAATACATTTATAATCTATATTATATAAAACTTATAATAAAAATACTGACTTAATTTAGGAAGAGACTCCAAATTATTCAAGTTGCTGTACAAGAACTGATAGCCTTCTCACACTGTCCTTGCTTTTAATATCTAATTTAGCTATATGGAAAAACTGATCTTATACATATTAAACAACAAATAATTCAAACAATTTAGTATCAAAGACAGACTCGTATGAGGAAAATTATAAATGTGGCAAATGCTAAGGTACTAGATTATTTTAAAACAGCATAGAAAGAAGTATAATTTCAATAACTTATTAAAATCCAACTCTAACAATTCAAGTTTTTCTTTAGCTATTATCACTCTCTCCAGTGAACCTAGCAAAAGGCTGCTGAGTCATGCACTAGGTGGGACAGAGAGCGCATGCACCTTGCTGTGTCACTCTGCCGCCCTTTGAAAACTCACAGGCTGGATGTCATATAAACTTTACTTCTGGCAGAATTAACATTTTAAGCTGAACTGAATGTGTGCATATATAAAGTTCTGTTTTCCAGTAGTAAGTCATGGGACAGCAATGACAAAGCAGAACAACGTGGCAGACACAACGGACACTAAGTCAAGGAGCCAGGTTTCCCAGACTGGACGGCTGCAATCTAAGCTGTGTAACTGAAGAAGAGAGTGCCGAGTTCCCCAGGAAAGTCAGGAGTACATCTCGACTACAGATTTATTATCTATCCGTCTAAGTACATACATACACAAAAATCCTTGATAGTCCTGTGAGTTAGACATCTATATTTTATAGCTGGGAGAGGTTGAGCAACTTGTTTAAGACTGAAGAGTACTTACTGCTGGGCAGTGGTAGCGCACGCCTTTAATCCCAACACTTGGGAGGCAGAGGCAGAGGCAGAGGCAGAGGCAGGCATATATCTGAGTTCGAGACCAGCCTGGTCTACAGAGTGAGTTCCAGGACAGCCAGGGCTATGCAGAGAAACCCTGTCTCAAAAACAAAACAAAACAACAAAAAAGACTGAAAGTACAAAATTAACAGTAGGCCTTGATCTTAGGTCTGTCTGACTCTTAAATCCGCAGAACCTTCTCAGGTTTCAGCTTCCTTATCTGTAAACTAAAGGGGCTCAACTAGCTTATCTATGTACACGACTGGATCCTCCTACAGTCAACAGCCCCAGACAGGATAATATTTGTTCTTTTTCATATAACAGACAAAAGCTTACCTCACACCAAGTCCTTCTGACTTGGCATCCGAGACTACTCATGCTGCACCGTACCCAGTACTCACTCAATTCTTGTGTACAGAGGCTATACTCTCTCAACTCGAGTTCCAAAGCATTCTGAGAACATAGAAGGCTGAGCTACCAACCTCCCACTCTTTCTCATGCACGTGCATAAATTGTTTTTATCTCTAATATTCTTCTGTAGCACTATATATAAAGCCTAAGGACTTGGGGGCTGGAGACATGGCTCAGCAGTTAGATCCTTAGTTCAGTTCCCAGCAACCGCCTGTAATCCCTGTAATCTGATTCTCTTTCTGGTGTGCATGAGAAGATAGTGAACATACACACACACACACAGAGAGAGAGAGAGAGAGAGAGAGAGAGAGAGAGAGAGAGAGAGAACAAACACACTCATGGTTAAGCATTTAGATACAACTCTTGCACACACACATGGTGGTAACTGGCTAATTTCTAAAGTGCCCCTTTATTTTTACAGTTGGTAAAGAGTATCCCATATTGGTGTCAAAAATTATTTTTGAGATCTACAGGCTCTAAGATAATTAAAGCTGAATAGTAACTAATGACATAAAGTTGACTGAAGAAAAACATCTGGCTACCTTATACAAACAGGTGTCGACTACTTCATTGCAAACTTTCTCAAGGTCATCAGTGACTTCAAGTCTGGATCTCACAAAGTCACAGAGCTCTTCGTTTCCCATGACATCCCAGATACCATCACACGCAAGAATGATGAACTGGTCATCCTCTTCAGACCTTTCAATATCATGGACTTCGGGCTCTGGTGAAACAAGCTGCTCTGTGGGACCTTTCCCATGGACACATTTGTAATCGAAATCCCCAAGGGCCCTCGATACAGCCAGAGAGCCATTGACACGCTGAATCATCACAGAGCCCCCTGCGTTCTGAATTCGTTCTTTTTCCAGCGGATTACTTGGTTTATGGTCTTGTGTGAAGAAGTGAACTTTTCTATTTCTACAAAGTAAACCTCTCGAGTCTCCACAGTTAATGAAATAAGTATGTTGGGGAGAAATTAAGACACCCACAGCTGTTGAGCCACTTCTATCTGCACCATGTTTCTTCTCTGACATAACTCTCATATGTTCATCAATCTCCAGAAAACCTGTTCTGATTCCATTCTTTACGTTTTCCACAGAAGGTGCTCCTGCAGACCCTTTAAAATCCTGGTTATTGGTGATGTGATCTAACAAGTGCTCACAGCAGTATTTGGCAACCTGAGAACCAGCATGCCCATCATATACAGCAAAGAATGACCATGTCTCAAGTCCACTTGGCAAACCGATCACAGCCGTATGTGCGTCCTCCATTTCAACTCGCCAACCTTGCATGCTGCTCAGGCCGTATCGCAGCCCATTCCCCTGCCCCTGGGCATTATGCTTTTCCATCTTTGGCTTGTCTAAAAATGCTCCCATTATGACTTGATCCTCTAGATCTGTAAAGGAAGAGAAATAAGAAAGTAATTGTCTTTGAAACAAAACACATGTCCAACAGTCTTAACGCAGAATCTACAAGATACAAGGAAGCTAGAAAAACTCATAGGCTATATACCTATGAGCATTGTGTTGCTGACTGGGAATGTGGAGATTAACAAGAAAGGGAAAGGCTGATCAAGTATAGCTCAACGACAAGCAGAGGGAGCTAAATCATCAGGAAAAGGCGAGCTTGCACGCCTCTCTGTGAGAGCCATGCAGTGCCCATTAACTTACATGAACCAGCAAGATTTCAGCACGTATTTAAGATGCGCAGTCTTGCAGTTACTTTTTGCCAATCAAGAAAAAGACAAATTAATTCATAGAACATACAAGTATCTACTACTTCAGGTACCTTGGCTGTATACTCAGGAATTTTGAGAGTTTGATTTCAAGCTATTTAGCTTTGTTTCCACAATTAGAAACCTCTGGAAAAGCTAAAAAGCAATTACTCATACTGGTCAAAATTTTCAATGTCTTTGTTTAAACCCTTGCAAATTCATTCTCCTTAGCTGGAATCCCCTGGCAAACTGCTTCACTACACCTGTATATATCCTTTAAAGTCTTCTTCAGATTCTACCTCCTTCATCAGACTTGTCAGCCTTTGACAAGACCACAGTCAATTATTTTCAAGTTGCAATACATTAAATGACAAATTTTACTATACAAAATATAGCAAAGTTAATCTGATAATTATACTAATTGTAGTAACTTGTGTCATTATTATGCTCTGAAGACCCTAGGAATAAATCATAAAAGAGATTCAAAGGATCTAGGTTGGCTCATCTGATCCTTTGCCAGGAGTAAGCTAGATCCCCGGACTGGAATGGACTCACACAGGCAGACATAGGAGGTCAAGATTTAGGCTAGTTCTTGCTCAAGCAACATTAGTAATGCACACTTCAGTCCAAGTAGTCAAATGAGTCACACACTAAAGAAAATCTTAATGTAGAATACAATATTGAAGAGAGAAAGGAGGTTGAGCTGTGTATAATAAGGGTGAAAGACAGTATCCAGGTCAATAAGCATGAAGTTCTCAAACTAAGGGATTAAAGCCTCAGTAAATGATAAACTCAGAGAGAAATGGTATGGAAAACTCCTTAGAGAAGAAGTAAGGAATTTTGTTTTGCAGCAATTACCCCTCCCACCTTTCTCTTTTGCTGACCAACTCATGCACAGGGAGAGAAAACTGAACTAATGTCTCCCACCTTCCACTTGTGTGCACACGTACACATGTACCATAAAACTCAAAAGATTAAATTTTAAAAATTTCCATGTGATTTATAAGGCATAGCAAAGTTGCAAATTATTGAGTGGGGGGATTAGATGGAGTACATCCGGTATAATGGATTAGTTAAAAGCTAGGTCTGCAACTCATGCCTATAATCCCAGTAGAGGCCAGTGATCCCCTTATCCCTTGCAAAAAATATTAAGGGTAAAGAAACTAGTGGATGAGAGCCAACAAGAAAAATATGCTCCTATCTACAACTAGAAATAATGAGGAAGAAGTAAGTCTATCACTAGAAGTGGGGGAAAAAAGTAAAGCTCAAATTGAAGTTCATTTAATAGACAAACTAACAAGAAAAACCAGGAAGCACATACTCCTGCCCAAAGATTTTCCCAACAACATCAAGCCCTAAAGAACACAAGCTCTGACATTAGACTGCTAGGTAAAACTCTGGCTAAGAAGTAATCTTAGTAACAGTGTGACCACAGTAAGTGTGAGGCCACTAGCTTTTCTCAATTGTTTTCTTCATCTGTGCAATACAGTGTTAATCTTTCTTCTCCTCCCCCCACCCCCCTCCTAAGAAAAGAAAAAGAAAGACAGGGCTGGGCGGTGGTGGCACACACCTTTAATCCCAGCACTTGGGGGGCAGAGGCAGGCGGATTTCTGAGTTCCGGGGCAGCCTGGTCTACAGAGTGAGTTCCAGGGCAGCCTGGTCTACAGAGTGAGTTCCAGGGCAGCCAGGGCTACACAGAACAACAACAACAAAGCTCTTATTTTCTCTCTCGCCACCGCCCCCCCCCAGTCTCTTTCTGTCCCCAACTCTCTCTATTCTTTCCCCCCTTTCCACGTGGTCATGGCCTTCCCTCATCTGGCCTGAAACTCAGAGATCCACCTGCCTCAGCTCCTGGAGTGCTGGGATTAAAGGTGTGCGCCATCATGCTTGGCTTAAGGTACTGATCTTACGGGATTCTTACATGTAATAAATGTACACTGCAGTTAGCATCATATCTAGCACACTATAAACCCTTAATATAGTATAGCTGTTTATTATTATACAGTGCTTATAGTATTATTTTTCCACCAGAGGAAGGAATCAGCTATAATGCTGTTTCTCCTGGACAACAGCTTTGTCTGCCACTTAGTAAAGCCTGAACATAATATACTTTTTTGGGGGCTGGGGGGTGGGGGGGTGATAGAAACTGAATTCAGAGACTCATGCTAAGGTTAAGTATTCTACCAATAAGCTACACATTTATACCTTGTATAATAATACACTTCATAACATACTTTAAGGGGCTGGAGAGATGGCTTGGCGGTTAAGAGCACTGACTGCTCTTCCGAAGGTCCTGAGTTGAAATCCCAGCAACCACATAGTGGCTCACAACCATCCATAGGAGATCTGACACCCTCTACTGGAGTGTCTGAAGACCGCTACTGTGTACTTATATATAATAATAAATAAGTCTTAAAATAAAATTTTGTGTTTAAAAAATACTTTAAACACATTAATAGTAAACGGGAGGGGGAGATAATTAAAAAATGTCATTTCTTGCTGAGCTGACAATATCAAAAGTTGGGAAGAATGTGAGGAAAACAGAAACTCTGGTGATTCCACTAACAGCAAAAGCTAGAAAATGCACATCTATGTCAGCTCAGTGATCCTAGTGACCTACTCTAGAGTGGTGTGCTATTAAATGGCAGATAATGCCCAGGTTAGTTATAGAGTCAGTCACCTTTGTGGTTGTCTTACAAGCTGGAGTAAGGCAACAAAGTTAAGCGAATACCATTACTCCAAGCGAATGTTCCAGACATACACTTATGTTAACAAGCTCAGTTACATACATAGGATTCTTACTATTGTCAGTTAAAAAAACTGGGAAAACATTCTCTCAAAGAAACGGTCTCATTTGACAAAGATAATGTGTACAGTGACCATTACTAAGAGCTGTAATAGCAAACCTCAGAAATAACCTGCTTCTGAGAAGGCAGAATAGGCAGTAAGGGGATAGTTCCTAACAATGAGCATTTGATTCTATCACACTCCAACAAAAGGCAGTGTCTTGTGTAATGCAGCAAAGCAATTCTATGTACACATGTGATAGCATATCAGCAAGGACCAGCGGCTGCGAACTCCATTAGCACAGGGACTTTATTCATTGTGCACCCTAGCACTCAGAGCCTAACAGCAAAAACTCAATAATAGTACATCATAGTATTAGCTTCTCTCTGGGAAGAAAAGAGACAGTATGAGTTTAGGAAGCAAGTCTGGCTGTACTGAAGGGACAACAGGGATTTGAGGAACAATTGCTTCCTCTAAAGTATACTCAACTCTTCCAACAATTACCAACAAGTCCAAAGAAAACCAACCCAAGACATGTTTTAAAAGCACATGGGATTCTCTTAAAAAAATAACCTATGGGCTAGAGATGGCTCAGCGGTTAAGATGACTGCTCTTCTAAAAGGTCCTGAGTTCAAATCCCAGCATCCACATGGTGGCTCACAACCATTCATAATGAGATCTGACGCTCTCTTCTGGTGTCTGAAGTAGCTACAGTGTACTCACATATAATAAATAAATAAATCTTTTTTAAAAAAAGTAACCTATAGCCCACACCCTCACCTCTCAGCAACTAGACAAGATATTAGTGAGTTATTACAGGCTTAGAAGTAATGTGGTGCCAAGTGGTGGTATATGCCTTTGATCCCAGCACTCGGGAGGCAGAGGCAGGCGGGTCTCTAAGGGTTCGAGGCCAGCCTAGTCTACAGTTGGTTCCAGGGGAGCGAGTGTTACAAAGATAACCCTGTCTTAAAAAAACAAGACCCCGCCCCACCGAAGTAACATCTCATGTTTATTGGGCGCATGTGGGGGAAGGGTACCAACTAAGCACTAGTTACAAGTTTTCTTTTCTTTTTTTTTAAAGGTCTTTTTTGAGACAGGGCTTCTTTCTCTGTATAGCCTTGGCTGTCCTGGAACTCACTCTGTAGACCAGGTTGGCCTTGAACTCAGAAATCTGCCTGCCTCTGCCTCCCAAGTGCTGGGATTAAAGGCGTGCGCCACCACTGCCCAGCTTGCTTACAAGTTTTATGGACATATTAACATCTTCAAATCTTTATTGGCATATTATACCCCTACCTTACTAACAAAGAAACTGAGCCACTAAGTTGCCTACTAAAGGTCAACAGTAACTTGCCTCATCTGGATGTTAATTCCCTTAGCCAGTCTGCCTAGCTAGCTGGATGTGTGAATACTGATTAAGATAACTTGGATGACTATTTAGACTAGCATCCCTCAGTTTCTCCATCTATACAATGGATATATCAATACTGACCTTCTGAATGATGTTGCAAATCAGTCAGAGACCCTAGCAAAATGGAGGCATTGGGCAAAATGTCACTTTTTAATTTCTACTATATTCCTACTAAGATATAATGTTGCCTAACAGAGAGATCTTGCTCTACCCTTTCAAAACAACTTACTAGATACACATATGAAACTGCCAATTAACTTAATTCCTCAAAACAGAAGTAGGCAATTCAGAAATCTTACCTCCTTAGAGTCTGAATAATTTATAGGAACTTAGTGGAGTAGGCAACTATAAGCCATGTAAAACTGGGAAGCTGATCACCTATCATGTCAGAAAGTCTTCATATAAAACTACTGCACACATTGATGGCTAAACTATTTTACTTAGTCCAATTATTAAATGAACAGGGGTGTGGCAGTGGGGTGGGGAGGTAAGCTACAAGGAGATTCATTAGGTCATGGAAGTTCACTCAGATTCTGAGTCTAACATCTACTTGGGCACAAGCTGGGACTCATCACAAGTATTAGCAGCTGATCTGAATTTCAAAACAAAGTGCTACAGTGAACATTTTGAGTCCTTTAAAGGAAACCAACCTCTACACTGAGAATTTTTCACTCATTAAAGGTCAACCACTGCCTGCCTTTTCCTGTAGTGCTAGGAACCAAGCTCAGGACCTGATGTATGGCACATAGTCTATAGCAAAACTTCATCCCTAATCCCTCAGCAGGTTATCCTACTCACTAAGAGAAGCGAATGTAATTATCTACTAGTCACGAGGCTTAATCCACTAAGAATCAAACTTGGGAAATTAAAATAGTAACTTTAACAAGCTTCATATACTTTACCGTTGACCTTATAAGAAGTGTAATAGCAAACATGGAAACAACTTGACTGCTCATCAAAAAGGTAGAATAAATAAGTGGATACTACTTATACTATACTGTACTGTACTGAACATCCCTATGCAACCCCATATTAGCTCCTAAATAACAAAGCATTATCCATTTTGGGCAGTCTTTAAAAAACCTGAATCAAACTACATTTGTTTGTCTGTAGACACAGTCTAATAAAACAACTCCCCAAGTCTCTATGCCAAATAGACATATGGAAACAATGTGAGGAGAATGATGCTTTTAGCAAATGACACCATCGAATGCGTATGCCAAGCCCTACTTGCTCCGAGCAGCTGTATTTAGTGTGGGTATTTATGGTGGGGATTGGTGAGATTCAAGGACATACTCAAGTGACAAAAGTCTACTGCTTAACTGGCCCTGCCACAGGAAGGATGCTGGGAACCAGAGTCCTCTCTCAATGAGCATTAAAATAAACACAGTTATAAAAACGGGCATATCTGGAACAGATCTGCCTCTAAAAGATAGCAACCTAAAGGTGGAAAGAAAATTCACAGAGAGAAGTGCACATAGCAGGAAGCAAGAAGCTTCTCAGGGAAAAGAGTGGAGGGATGGAGGGGAGACACTAGCTAAAGGCATAGGAAGCAATGCACAACGTGGCAAAATGTGAGTTATATGCAGGGGGATGCAAAATAGAAATGTGCTAGTGCCGTCAGATTCTTACTTTTACATAGCTCATCAGTGCTTATGTGTGGATGAACTCTGTCCTCGAAGGGTCAGCTGGCTTCTGGAGTACATATTGAATAGTATTAGGCAACACATGAACAGCTGCAGTTCAGTGAAGCAATACACACTGATGCAGTCACATCTCTGAAAAGGATAATTTAAACCACACAAAGCACTTTTAATTTCCCAAGTCATGATTAATTAAGGCAGCTACCTCAAGGTTATCCATAGAAATGAGAAAAAAAAAGTGCATAAAAACTAAAGCGAATTGTGAGTAAAGAGCTTACAAGGAGAACGTAAAACCGAAACACCTATATTTACAAATATAATTCTGATAGAAATACAGAAGCAAGCTGTCAAAGACTATCTCATAAACAAGAAGGCAGAGGAAAGGAGAGGAAAGGCTGAGACGAGGACCCAGACTTCGAAATGGACACTCCAATTCTGACACCACCACATGCACGTGGGAATAAGGATCGGAGGCCTGTTAAAGACAGTATGAAGTGCTCAAGGTTCTGAGAGAACATACAACAACAAAAACCAACTTCCTTCAGAGTTAACATTGTCCCTACCTACAAGTCTGTATCATTTCCTAAATACCAATACTTCCAAGAGGGGAAAACGAATCTAAAATTATTATTAAAGGACACACGCACCACACAAATGTGTAGCACCTTATACACAAAAGGCTGTGTCTTTCATCAAAAGTCAAAAGGGTAGACTGTACAAATCAGACTGTATAAAAAGGTAGACTGTACTACAAATCAGAACCTACCCATCAAATCAGGACGACACTGACCGATGCTGTCATTTTAAAAAGGCATACTGAAATAGTTTTCTGGAAATGAAAAAGATGAAAAACAGACAGTCGCAATGGAGATGACAAGGGAGTGGTGGTCAGCAAATGAGATTAAACTCCTTCCAGAACTCATCCTGCTCACAGATTTCTTTCCTAACGGATTGTTTCTTGCCTTTGATAAACCCTCCTGTGAGAGCTCTGAAACGCAGGCTTATCCTAGTTTCAGACACTCTTCTGGACTCCCACACCATTACCTTCCTTGGCTCTTTCACATCTTTCAATTAGAAGATGACAGTTCTTTCTTTTTTGAGACAGGGTTTCTTTCCGTAGAGTAGCCCTGGCTGGCTAGGAACCTGCTATGTAACTAAGGCCGGCCTCCTGGAATTCACTGTTTGGAAGTGCTGGGGTTAAGAGTGTGTGCTACATACAGCAGCCCTGGATGTGACATAAGTGTCTTCCTGCTTGTCTCGCCGTCCACCTGCTTCTCTTTTCACCTTCCTCAATAGTGCTGACGCTGCAGTGGTGCCTGGCCAGGGTCCTCCAAGGCACTTTACCTAATTATTTTGAGTTATGTTTGTGTGTGTGTGTGTGTGTGTGTGTGTGTGTGTGTGTGTGTGTGCAAGGCATATGAATAAAGGTTTTATTTGTTCTGATTTTGTGAATGGGTGCTCTGCCTGATACATGTTTGTGCAACACAAGCCTGCCGTGCTCACAGAAGCTAGAAGAGGGCATTAGATCCCCTGGAACTGTGGCTACAGACAGCTGTGTGCCGCCATGTGTGTCCTCAGGAAGAGCAGTCAGTGCTCTTACCACGTCCCCAGCAGCTATCTAACCAACTACTGGCAGCACTTTTCAACACTTATCCCTCCAGGGACAGGGACATTCTTCCCCGACTGCTCCATACCCACTTCCGGCACTCTGTCTGGTTTCCCATTCTTGTCTTCCTGTGAGGCTTACTTACCTTTATCCACCCCCAGCCATCTAAGTATGACATCTTCAGCCTTCTTCCTAGACTTCTTCCATATGCTGCCTCTCTAAGCTCTTCCATCAACTCTCAAGGATTATGCTTCTTAAAGATTATCAGTGCATAATTATCAACTTTTTAAAAAATGTTTTTAAAAAATTATTGTATGTGCATTTGTGTTTTGTCTACATGTGTGTCTGTGTGAGGGTGTCAGATCTTAGAGCTACAGATAGTTGTGAGCTGCTTTGTAGGTGCTGGAATCAAACATGGGTCCTCTAGAAGAACAACCAGTGGTCTTAACCACTGAGCCATCTCTCCAACCCCTGAACTCTTAACATATCCAGAAAAACAAATTCGTAATTTATAAAGAACTAAGAAAATTGCCCAATCATTTTAAAATACCATGGAAACAATCTATACCTTTAGGATTTAGCAAATCAACAGCAAAGCACTATACAACATCAGAAGATTAGCCACGCAAGATGGCGCAAGACTTTAATAACAGCACTCAGAAGGCAGAGGCAGGTGAATCTCTGTGAATTTTAGGCCATCCTAGTCCACATAGCAACCAATACATAGAGAAATCTTTCTCAAAACAAACAAATAAGAAATCAGAAGCACAGAAATACACTTTCATATTAAGATTAAGATGAAAAGTTATGTCTAGGGTTGGCAAGACAGCTCCCTTGGTAAAGAAGCTGGCTACTGAGCATGCTGATAGAGTTCAAACCTCAGGAAGCAACAGATACAAGGGCAGAGCTGAACCCTACAACTTGTCCTCAGACCGCCATATGCATGGCATGACCCCCCCCCATATATATACACGTAGCCAAAAACAAAATACCCAAAACCACTGTAAAAGTATATGACTGTCTAATATGTGATATTAGAAAGTTCCTTTTACCTTAATGTCTAATTTCCTTTGCTGGCAAATTAAGCAATTTTATTTGCTTGCCAATTAGCTTGTTCTATGGAATGTATAAGAATTTAAAGTTAAAAAAACTCAAATAAAGTTTCAAGAACAGAAACAGCACAAAACAATAAGCAGTATACAAAAATCTTGTCAATAAACTCCCATTTAAAAGCTGTTATTCTTCTATGGGCAGTGGTAGCTCACACCTTTAATTCCAGCACTTGGAAGGCAGAGGAAGACAGATCTCTGGGTTCAAGACCAGCATGGTCTACAGAGCTACTAGGATAGCCAGGACTACATGAGAACCATGTCTGGAAAAACAAAAAAACAAACAAAACCACAACAAAAACCTGTTTTTATATTATTTTACTTCACAAGGATGAATTTACAAGAATTTAAAGTAGCTAAAAAATTAAGACTGTCAACAGTAGTAGCAATCCAACCTTCACAAGGTGTTGCCCCCCTCTGATCACAGGATTGTGTGCTGGAGAATCCAATGCCTGGCTTCTCTGCTGCTGCCAGGAACAAGGCTGAGCTCCCTTCACCTGCCTCCCACCACAGTATCACTGCATTGTTACTCCATGAGGAGAACAATACTGCTACATTCTAGTTAGCAGCAAAAAATCTGAGGCTTTGGTTCAATTTTGAGTCCACATGGCTGCTTCATTTCAAAACATCAAAACAAAATGATTGTGGGCTGAATAACTAACGGCTCTAGGAATTAGCAGGCCTTAATCCTGTGCTAACTAATTTTGGAGGTCAGGAAAAAATGGTCTTTGTAGAGAGAAGATTAAGTTGGGAATTTGAGATAGCAAAGTAATCCTGGGCGATCCATGTCCTTAGAAGAGTTAGAAAGCAACTGGCACACAAAAGTCACCTGACAGAACAGAAACATCTGAGGATGGTCACCTTGATGCTTGGAGCCATGTGCCTGTGTGCCTACAAGGCAAGGACTAGAGAGCGCACAGACACAGAAGGTGAAGAAAGCCACCGGTGTGAGCACATTCCTGCAATACTTGACTACAACCTAGACCTAGTGAGATCTACTTTACACTAGAACTAGTCTAAAGTGCTTTCTTTAAACCACTAAGTTTATAGTAATTTATTAAGTCAGCTGTGAGAACTGACATAATGCCCAGAATTCAAGTGCTTCTACTGGCAAAGATGGTAATCTGCAGTAATTGCAATAAGCAACATGAGAAAACCAATGAGGACCCTTCAAAAGAAGGGTCATAATAAACTGTAAGTCTATATAATTCAGTCTGCCAGTTTAAATTCCAAGGGGAGGATATGAATGGAGCCCAGATATTCTAGTAAGCAGAGAGTTAGCTAGTCACACTACTTTGGGGTAAACAACAGAGAAAATTAGTAACCTTTAAGTAGAAAGCAGAAACAAAATTTGTGGAACCATCAAACTAGAACAGATCTGGAAACTTCCTACTTACTGTGATAGAAGGTGAAAAAAAAAAATCAACGGACTTACTTCGAGATAGATCCTGCATGTTACAAAAGCAGGCTCTCAGGCAAGGTGTGCCCACTGGTACAATAGTGCAGGACTGGGGGCAATCGGCTACTTTCTGACCGAATCTGAGGCTGTTCCACTGGAAGGAAGTGATGCCTCATTATAAACCTGGTCAAGAGCCCAGGGCTGAAGAGGTCATAAATCCTAGGGTAGCAGCTTGCAACTCCTCTGGAGGCTGCAGGACCCTTTCATAGAGGCTACCATAGAGAGCACAGATAGTTACAATTCACAACAGTAGCAAAAGTGCAGTTAAGACTTAAGTTGCAACAAAACTACCCACAACATGAGGGACTATATCAAAGGCTGGCAGCGGGGGAAGCTCACTACTGTCCTTTTGCTAAATCCTCTGTCAGACTGCCTTTAAGTATTGGTTTATAGCCACAGGCTAATGCTGCTCTTGGTCTGGTCTGGTCAGAGAGGCTTGTGTGTAGTGAGCGTCAGTCTAAGAGGACAGATGGAACCAGTCCGAGTGCCGAGAAGAGCAGATGTGACAGCTGAGTGCTCAGTCCTCACCAGGATATTTCTATAGTGCTCCCCTTCCTGCCCACCCTCAGCAACTGCCAAACAGTGAGGAGGAGGAAAGGACGCAAGAGTCAGAAGATGGGGAAAGCGCTGGCAACTCAGCAGCAGCTATGGCTGCGGGCACAGCACCTCACTAGCCAACACTCTAGCGTAGATGGGAGTGGTTCATGAGCCTCCAGGTCCCACCTGAGGAGCTCCCGAGCTTGCCCATGACTAGTGAACCACCTCACATAAACGTGCATTCAGGCAGCACTAACTGAATTCCATTGGTTATCAAAAAAAAAAAAAAAGATGACAAGGCTTTAAGAAGGGAGGGAGATCTGGGAGGAGAGGGATTTGGAATGGATATGATCAAGATGCATATATGAAATTATCAAAATAAAAAATATTCCAAAAAGTTATGGACAATATATGAATTCTGAAAAAGTACTCAAGAATGTGTTGATTTATTTGAGAAAAATAATTACACATAAAAATTTTTTAAAAACCTGGTTTGTAAAACATGAAAAATAAGAAAAAAAAGAATCATTAACAAAGCTAAGAAAATAAATTTAGGAGATTAAAAAAAACTGCAGCATTTTGGCCAGCATGAGAGGCCCTGGGAGAAGCAAGGGGTGTGCGTGAGTAAGGAGACCATCCGCCAATGTCAGACAGAGTAGACAGAGAGGCTGCGGACTAGGCAGACCTGGTGTCACCAGCAGCGGAAAGAAAAGCCCAGAGCAGGGGAGAAACTAAATTAGGAACGAACCAATGTAAGCACAAGGCAAACACGAACAACAGAGCCTTTGCCAGCGTAGTGTGACTGTCGTCTACAAAGTTCACACTCAAGAGCTGCACAATCCAATTTAAAAAAAACTCAGTTTTTGGTTTACATTTTATGTTGGGCTGTACTCACAGATATTTGGGGACATAGGTTTGATAGATCACAAAAGAAATTTAAATTTAGTAGAAACTGGACAACATCAAAGCATAATTTGATAATAATGAAATTCAGTAGTATAATGATTCAGACAAATCTAACATGCCCCCTTCTCATAAGAGACATATTAGCTTGCTTCAGACTTCTTTGCAGTATCAAATAGGCCATGCTAAAATAATGTTCTGTGGCTAAAGAAGCATATTCCAACAATTCTATATTAATATGCAAACATGTTCATTAATAGACAAAAAAATCAAGTTAAATGTGATTATAAAATCACCAAGGAGCAGTCATTTTAGAAACATAGCTATGAGTCAATATCAGAGATTGTATCAATATATTATTTCCTTAAAAGTTCAAAGGAGCCAGGCGTGGAGGCATATGTCTTTAATTAAAATCAAAGATGAAACACTGTGATTAGAACAATTCCTGGGAAAAAACAAGAATGGGATACTCTTCCACTTAGCAATGTCTGGAAAGACTTGTTAATAGAGTGAGATAAAGAGATGAAAAATGATAACAGCAAATTGTTTCCAACAACTACCAAAAGCCTAACATTTACACATGAAAAGAAATTGTAAGGTTATAGAGATATAGAGAAATCATATGAAAACCATTAACAATTTGTTATTTAGAAAATTAAGAGAAAACAGCAATAAAAAGAAGAAATTTGAAACTGGTTTTGGCAGCACATGTTCATTGTCCCAGCATCTGGGAGGTTGAGGTAGAAGATCAAGTTCAAGAGCCTGCCTGGGCAACACCACACGGCCTTTAAGAATAAGAGACTCTTATTTGGACAGGTTCGGAATGAAGGTCGCTACTATCTCATTTTAGTGGACTATAAACTCAACAGAAACCCAAGTATGCCTTTGGTTTACAGACCTCGACGAAATTTCAAAACAATTGGAAAAACAAACGTGAATGGCCCACATACTCGGGCATGACGAATTGCATCATCAGGGTGTGTGAGAGGGAGGCCGTCCTGAAACAGACAAGCCCGAGGAGTGAAACAGAGCTGAGACTTCAGGGAGGAACTACAGACAGGAACAGGTTCAGCAATGGTGTCAACAGCTGGCCCTCTCCACCCCTGCAGTGGGAAGCTACCTTATAAAGAAACACAAGAGTAAAGACTTAAACCACAAACTTTATAAAACCATCCAGTACCCCTGGAAAGTCTCTGACCTGCGGGTGGGAAAGAGCTTTCTAAGCTCGGCAGTAACGGAGCAAAGGGAAAGAAAGACTACACTAACTCCAGGGGAATAAAGCTCTGCAGTTGAATAAACTTCCCATACTTTGAAAACGTTCATAAACCTGCAGGGGGAGTGTTTAGTGGTGCGTGCTTCTCAGACAGGAGAGACACACATTGAGGACAGCAAGTCCCTATCTCAAAAACAAAATAACACAACAGCAACACCAACAAAAACTTCTGAAAGGCAAGCAATTTTAAGTACCTGCAATATATGAAACAAAACTTAACGTTTCTAAAACATGTAAAAGACTCTTTAAAGACAAGAACTACGACTAATTTATCATTTTCAGACTGAGTCTACTATAGCCAGGGGCCTGGAGCAGGCTGAGGCCTAAACAGCTTGAAGTCCTAATTTTTCTCAACATCCACCCCTGAAAAGAACAAGTATTTCAAAGAAATGAAATGGAAAAGGGGTATGAACAGGCAATTAAATGAATAAATGACAAATAGATAATAAATACATAGAACAACGACCAACCTCACTAGTCATTATACACAAACTTACTTTTCACATATCTTCTTTTAAAAAGAAGTCTTTTGGCTTTGTTTCTGTGTGCAGGTGTTTTGTCTGAATGTATGTATGTGCAGCACGTGTGTGCTCAGTGCTCCTGGAGGTCAGGTGTCGGATCCCTTGCATGAGTTCTTAGGTTGAGCCAACCCCAAGCATGTTACCTGAGTCCTCTAATTACTGGCAAAGCAGTTGTTTTTTTGTTTAAGTATTTCATACAGATAGACTGGGATCAATCATTCTAAAGGATATGCAAGCTATATTAATGTATAACAAACAATCTGTAGATGCAGGCTCTGAGAAATATAAGGTGCAGGCAGTGCAAAGCCTCAAGTCCAGAGCATATTAACTCCTTATGCCTCCACATTCCCTGGTATAGCCGAGTTCTCTAGCATGATTTGTTGCACAGATGCTCAAAGCCAGCAAAGTGTGGTACCTCATCTATAGTGAGCCAAATCTCATTCAGCAAATGTTCTAACAGCTCTAAATACTTTATATCAAAGAGAAATCTGTGCCACCAGATGCCCTGGAACTGGAGTTACAGAGGGCTGTGAGCACCGTGTGGATGCTGGGCACACCTGTGTTAGTGACACAGAGTTTCCTGCATGGTCTCTTAGTTGGCAGTTTACAAAGCCAATGTTTTAGGATGTCACATTAATTTCCTTCCCAGATTTCTATTTTCTCAGATTTCTCTTGACTCAATTATTATTTTAAAACAAAAAACAAAATAAAAAAATAAAACAATGTAACCTGCAGGTTAACTAGTTAAAAATCAATACTAAGTTTCTCCTTCTATTATATAGGTCATTTATAAAAGTTAATGAAGATTATATGGAAGTCTTTTACAAAGTATCCTTATTATTTAAAAAAATAGTATAAACATTATAAACCTGTTTCCATTACAAGTTTAATTTAAATCAGGCAACTTTAACTCTTAAGATAATGAACCTCAAAAAAATGAACACCACTTGCTCTAAGAAAATACATTCTATCACTCTGTCCTTAAAAGACTACATACAAAGTATTCTAGGCACTATTTCTGATACAAAGAACTAAATATTTACAGGAATGTAAGAGATACTAAGTGAAATAATAACATGTATGTACAAAGATATCAACAAAACCCATTATTTTGCACGATAACAATTATTTTGTAAGCTGACAGGGGTTGCAGGGGTGCTTTTTTTCATCATTTTCTTAAAACTGTGCATAAGGCTGGGCAGCGGTGGCGCTGGGCAGTAGTGGCACATGCCATCCCAGCACTTGGGAGGCAGAGGCAGGCGGATCTACAGAGTTAGTTCCAGAACAGTCAGGGCTACACAGAGAAACCCTGTCTCGAAAAAACAGACAAAAAACAAAAACCTGTGCATAAAGGTGGATTTATATGGAAGTCTTTTACCAAGTGTCCTAAAAGTTAAACAATAGAATACACATAATAAATCTGTTTCTATTACAAGCTCAATTTAAATCAGGCAACTTTAATTATTAAAATAATGAACTTCAAAAACAAACAAACAGGGCTGGAGAGATGGCTCAGTGGTTAAGAGCACAGCTGTTCTTCCAGAGGTCCTGAGTTCAATTCCCAGCAACCACATGGTAGCTCACAACCATCCCTAATGGGATCGGATGCCCTCTTCTGGTGTGTCTAAAGACAGCAACAAGGTACTCACATATATTAAATAAATAACAGTTCTAAGAAAATAGAGAAGTTTTGGCATTTAAGAACTCTTGTTAGGAGAGATGGCTTAGCAGTCAAGAGAATTGACTACTCTTGTTGAGAACTTAGTTCAGTTCCAACACCCACATGTCAGCCCACTGTCTAACTCCAAGATCTGACACCCTCCACATACAGACATACAAGCGGACACTCATACACATAAGATATACAATCCTGACTTCTCACACTGAGCCATTTTCAAATTAGCTCTATTTTGCTGGCTAATGACAGATTTGCAACGCTATACTGTATGGGTAGCATCCAGACTAGGGTTCCTCTAACATGGAAACCCAGAAGGATGCTATTAAGCCCTCTGGGAGACTTCTCCAAAAACCTATTTCAAGGTTACTATATGGCTTTACTACACTACACTGGTTCCAATTCCTAAAAAATTCAAAATTCTAAAGAATCTTAAAAAAAAGAAAAAGAATCTTAAGGGAACTTAAGTATCAGAAACCTATTCGATTTATCACTGAAGTGTGATTGAGATTCATATAGCAAAGTTATTTTTTAAATTCACCCATCTTTTTTACCCTTTATTAACATTACATCTTTGTCTCAAGTATTCCTCTGCCCTCCCCATTTCTCTCAGGGTCTCATTATGTACCCCTGACTAGTCTGGAACTTGTGTAGACCAGGCTGGCCTTTGCATCTGCCTCCTGAGTACTGGGATTATAGGTGTGCCCCACACTGCCTAGCTTCATTCTTCTCTTCAACAACCTCACTTGTATTCTACTGTCCAAAATTCAGTGTCACTGTGATCTGAAAAGCCACTGGAATCCTGTTCTTACCACTCTACTCCTCCACACCTCAAGCAATGCTCCTCCATTTATTTACCCATCTTGCTTTCAAGTCTGCCTTATTGAACTAGGGCGGAAAGGGGAGAGCCCCTGAATCCGAGCCTGACAGCTGCAAAGAGAAACACTTCAGTGAAACTGAGGAAAGCCTGAGTAGCAGAAGTAGGAGAGGAAAAACAAAACAAAAAACCACACGAAGACCACAACGGTCGCATTTTTAAAAGGCGAGGAGCCACCGCAGTGAGCATCGAAAAGCACTAGAGGCCTATGCACACATCCAGTTATGCTAGAGACAAGTCTAATTCTTGATTTAATTTAGACACAATCTCTGAATTAGAGTGGTTTTTTTTCCCTAGTCAGACAAGAAAATAAGCAATCGTTATTTGGATAATCTTACCTATAACTAGTTCTCTTTTGAGCATTAATGATGTTTTCAAGGGTTAAAAAAAAAAATTCTCTAGGCAGTGGTGGTACACACCTTTAATCCCAGCACTTTTGAGGCAGAGGTCAGCCTGGTCTACAGAGTGAGTTCCAAGACAGTCAGGGCTACACAGAGAAAACCTGTCTCGAAAAACAAAAACAAGCAAAAAAACATACACACACACACACACACACACAAAAAAACCAAAACAAAGTAAATAAATAAATAAATAAATAAATAAATCACTGATCAGCTGCCTGTATTCCATTTATATAAAATATTTATACAGGCAAATCTACAGACCAAACAAACAAACAAACAAACAAATAAATAAATAAGAGAGATAAAGATTTTTAAGGCTAGGAGAAAAAAAAGGCCCAGGGACCAAATGCTGGAGAATATAGATTTATCTTTGGAACCAGGAGAATACCCCCCAGTTAACTGGGGGAGGGAGCACAGCAGCATCCATCCATCCATCCATCCATCCATCCATCCATCCATCCATCCATCCATCCATCCATCCGCGCTCTCAGTTCCTCAGGAGGCTGAGCAAACCCGACAACTAGAGACCAGGCTAGGTGATAGTGGTAAGCACCTGTCACCCAAACAGTTTAAAAAGAAGCACAAACAGCAACTGTAGTAATGGTCGCATAATTCTGTGAACAAACAAACAAACAAAAAACCCACTACACTAAATTTTAACGGGCAAATTTATGACATGTGAGTCATAAGAGCTGTTTAACACTAACACTATAGCGTTTTCTGTATTTATAAACTGGAAAAAAAATGGCCATAAGACTAGATATACTAATATGGAAAAGATCTGTATTTGTTTTTCTAAAGGAGAAATTACTGGAAAATTGCCCAATTTTTCATTGTATAGCCTCAACTAATATTTACTTTTTCAACTAAATATTTATTTATACCTTCCTTCAACAACAAAAAACTTCAAATAATCCTAATGCAAATGAACCCCTATATTAAATGTCCCCAAAGAAAAGCTGTAAAAAAAATTCAAAATGCAACTAGAATCAACTAATTGAACCAACCAAAATAAGACAAAGGTCTACTATGTTAAAGGTCATTTTTCTAAGCCCTAAATATTAAGAAAGAATTAGTTCTTGCCAGACCTACTGAGCTTGTGCCGCTGCTGGCCACGGTTCCAGGGTGCATATTACTGTCGCCTGTGCTTCCTGTCTTTTTAAAAGTTACCAACATCTAGACCTGCCGAGACTGGCATTGCTTACATGTGTCTCACACAACTTTCTTTAGTAATTTTACAAGAATACCAAATAACTGCTTGAAAAAAATATCTGAGCTAAATTTAGTTGAAGGGCTCTGGTGACTATAAAAATTAGAGACTGATCCATTTTCTCGATTTCACGATTATAGTCTAAATTTAAATGGCATAGAGCTACTTACTCTGTTAAGTTCTCTAAGAATGTTTGATACATAGAATCTCAATTGGCCTCATCTGCTAACTGATCTAAATTCATCATTTTTCAATAACTATAGACTTTAAAATATATTTAATACCTAGGTTTTCTAATTTTTACTCTGTGCTTCAGACTTGGAATCCAATAGCTGACTTCCTGGGCCCATCTACCCTTTCTTCTTATGCTGAAAACAAGCCCCTCAATTGAATACCTTAAACATTTGCTAAAAACCTTGTATACTTAAGTCAAAAGGGAGAAATGTAACTTAACATTTAAGGTGAGACATTTTTCATCAGCACAAGAAATACATGGGGCTTCTAAATATTTTACATATAATTGTGCCCTCTAGGAAAGACAGCCAATAGCAGCTGTTCTAAGAAGACTTCAGAGATGTGTCTTCCAAAACAAATGGCACAAACATTCACAGAATCTATACACTGACACAGATACTTCCAATGTAGGACAGGGATACCGGGAAAGGAATAAAAAAATTAAGATGAAAAAAATTACATAAAACTGTGGCATATATTTGAATAGTCTCACTTCAATGACATGGCCCAAAGGAACACCAAGTCCCCAGTGCTTTCCCTGTCTCAGGAAACAGATCTGCCATTAGCCACACGCTCAGAGAGGTACTGATTGTCAGAGCAGTCTCTTTATATTTAAGAGAAGACGCCTTTGTGGCCAGTATTTAGCACAGAATAACACCCAACAGGGTCACATGGAGAAGTGAATGCGCTGCCATCTTGACATCTTGCCGTTGTCAGCAGTTAATCTGTTCTACAAAGGAAGAATTCTCATGGAAGCTGACCTGCCAGCAAACGGTGTCTTACCATTTCCATCCTCTTTATCCTGTAGAATGCACAGTTCATTCATTTTCACTGCCACACAAACAGCCATAAAAGGTCATAAACAGGAAAATATTGAGCTGGGCATGGCAGTGCACACATGAAGTGAGGAAGAAGAAGGTGGCAGTCCCTTTTTGAGATGACTTGTTTAGAACAGCCTGGGCAACCTAATGAGATCCCCACCCTAGGAAAACATCAAACTAGAGAGCTACAGATAAGTTCATTAAAAATTCTTATGGGCTGGAGAGATGGTTCACAGGTTGAGAGCACTGACTGCTCTTCCAGAGATCCTGAGTTCAAATCCCAGCAACCACATGGTGGCTCACAATTGTCTGTAATGAGATCTGGTGCCCTCTTCTGGTACGCAGGCATACATGTAGGTAGAATGCTGCATACATAACCTTTGAAAAAATTCTTTTTACAAGAAAAGCCAAGAATAAGGCAATTCAGAGATGACAAGGACTAACTTATGGGAGCAGGAACCACTTCCCTGACAGTCTTGGAGATATAGCAGAGGAACTCCCTTCCCACTGCCTACAGCAGTGCAGGGCCAGCAGTCCTGACTGAATACATGCTGACGGACCCACAGCAGCAGGAAGCACGTCTGCAGACACATGATAGATCTGTCTCATGGGCTAAGCTGTGGACTGACCACAGAAAAGCAGCTAGCACTTGGAAGACCTAACCCTTGACATCCACGCCTTCTGTAGCTCAGTGGGAAGGCCCTACTGTATTCCAAGACAGGGAAGGGCACTTGCTCCCTCCCCGCCATTCTGAAGCCTGACAAGTTTTGACATTTTTTCATAGAAAACAAGAACGAGACAAAATATATATTTATGTTTTCCTTATTTTTCACTTCTGAATTCTGTTAACAATGGAAGGCAAATCATATCCTATAGATGTAATAACAAATTTGATTAAAGTTTCTACCAATCATACTAAAGGAAGCAGCACTAAGAATTCAAAGCTGGTAATCAATTATTCTTTGAAACAGAACATATACTTCTTGAATAACACATTCACTAAAACAATTAAGATATACATAGCAAGAGTAAAAATGATTTCTCCCATCTCTGTTAGAGACACTCATGCCATAGATAAATGCAAAGTACCAGTCTAAATTTAAACTGAATTGCACATGACCTATACTTTCTCAGTCTGACATATTTCTGGCTCACACTTAATTTGTTGTCATGTGATCAGAAACCAAAAGGGAATGAAATGATTAAACAGGCACACACTGAGGAACTCTTTCCAGTAAGTGAAGCAAGGCCCGAATTTTCAAGGACTTTCTTTTGTACTATAGCCCCAGAAGTGTGTGTCTGTGTATGTGCACGTGCATATATGTAACTGTGCCTGGTGAAAAGTTCTAAAGGAAACTAAAGTACATGATATGTTTTATTATATACTGCCATATTAGATCCCAACTCACCACAAGAGTCACTCTCTGGATACAACAGAACTGAAGTCATACCCTTTGTATACAAAGACTAAAATGTCACTACCGCCACCAGACTTTCAACAGCAGCAACAGAAGTACAATCAGTAGAGTGGATAGAGTACAGACGACCAACCCCAAGGGCAACAGCATGGGAGAGCTGACACCACCACCCATCTGCATGGATGTGGGGGTGATGCCCTCCCCCCAAATGCCCCTTACAATGGTGGTATTTGGGAGAGCTGGCCCTGCACCTCGCCTGGGCAACACAGTAGAGCTGACACTTGTGGTTGAAGATGCAGATGACCAGCTCCCAGGGTGTGAGTAGGAGAGCTGGCTTACCCTCACAGGCTGCAGCACTAGGAAGAGCGGGCCTCGTGCCTTGACTGGGCAGCACAGTGGAGCTGGTTCTGGAGGTATGGAGTATGGATATGGGGAGAGCGGGCTGAGGGCATGAGCGCAGGAGTTGACCCTGCCTCCTGCTGACTACAGTAGTAGGTGGCCTAGCTATAGTAGTACTGGAGAGCTCACCCTGGGGGTGTGGATAAGGGACAGCAGGCATGCCCATCAGCTCAGAGCCAGGGCTCTGAGTTGGCCTACCCCAACCTCCATATCACCTGTGAACAGTTGGGATGTGTGAAAGGGCCAGTTCTGCTACCCAAAGCTGCAGGATCTCCATGACACAGGGCAGCACGGATGACCTGGAGGAGTCCAGGTGAGGATACACTATGGATGGTGTTACAGAAGCCAGAGATCTCAAGTCAGACCAATGACTCACTGTGATGAACATGTTACACGCTGTGGGACACACTGTGACATACTACAACTTCCACAATGAGATATTCTCTATGCTTTGTTTGTTTGTGTGTTTTTTTTATTTTGGGTGGAGGGTGCAAGGATGAAAGGCAGATATGAGGGGACAGAGAGTTGAGCTCCCTGGGTGCAGGATGTGATGATGAAACTCAAAGAATCAATAAAAAGTTTAGAAAGGAAGGAAGGCAAGCAGGCATTGACTCGAATTTAGAATTACTTTCAAAAGTTCCAGAACATGCATTTGGCTTTACCAGCAGTAAAGCTGTCTCAATTTTCTCATTTGTTAGGTTATAACTAATAATGTTATCTGATAGGAACGTTTCGAAGCTTTGAAGAGATAATTTAAAATATCTTCTAACAGTACCTGTTATATAAAATGCTTATTGTTACCAGTCAATGTCAAGGTCAGAAAAGCAAGAGGCACATACAGATCAAATTCATGGCTCTGACCTTACTAGCACTATTATAGCCCAAGAATTGAAGTCACTAGTTACGAGAACTTATCCGCTTAAAATCTAGTAAGACTATTAACATATTTTCTTTTTTTTTTTTTTCGAGACAAGGTTTCCCTGTATAGCCCTGGCTGTCCTGGAACTCATTCTGTAGACCAGGTTGGCCTCAAACTCAGAAATCCGCCTGCCTCTGCCTCCCAAGTGCTGGGATTAAAGATGTGAACCGCCACTGCCCGGCAACATATTTTCTAAATACTAGAAATAGCTTAAATATTTCGGGAGGTCTATATGAACAGACCACGTAGATATTAGCAATCTGATTCAGATTAAATTTGTTGATAACTCTTCTTTAATTAATGCACTGTCAAATTCCTGTGACTACATAATTCCCCTATGATTACAAGAATAACTATGCAATGATAATATTTGCAATGTCAGCTACTCTGAAAAGAAATGTGTGTGATTATAAATATCCTATTAACCCTCAAAGCCAAAAGATAAGTCAGAGTGGAGCTCACAATCAGCCAACCTAAGCTTCATACCAAAGTAAGAATCTTGTTCCATTTCAGATGTATACAACCTTCACTCTTAAACATCAAATGTCTGCTATCAGAAAGCTCAAAACCACTTCTACCTCTTCCTCCCACAGCAGTAACGCCCACTGCCAGGTACAGTGTGCTTATCCCTTACCAAATATCTGCATGTTCACTATCCATAAGCATTGTGGTAGGCCTCAGGAATTAGTTGTTGTACTTCCCCCTTCAGAATTAAACATAATATACATACCTAGAAGTAAAATACATGATTCAAATCATAAAAATAACGCAGGCATGCTACTGAAAATGAGCTTTGATTTAAGGGGGGAGGGAGCTAGGGCCAATTCCAGACTGCAAATTAGCATGAGGGAGACCCTGGAGAGGAAGTAAAGGATGCACTTTGATTGAGGCAGATGATGCCTGGATCTAAGCATAGAAGGGGCAAAGGGGAAGTACAGAAACAAGACAGAAAACAGCATGAGGAGGAACCTTCTGTTTACAGAATGGATTCATGGTGGTGTAGGGTTGATGGGAGAGAGAGCAGGCAGAGTGTTGGTGCCTGGTAGTAAGTGTTCAGTCTTCAACAACCCAGAACAAACCCGGAGCCACTACAAAGGCAAGTTTTTAAAACAGTAGAATTGAGTCAAGCAGAATAATGTGGTTGGTTTCTTTACTCTTCTTTTCTAACCATGAAATTTAGCTCTACAAAATAGCAGCTCAACTCTTCCCCACGGACAGGCTCTTCTCACCTTTGCTCTATTTCTGCTCTTCTTTAACACCAAGTTTACCATCTACTATTGCCTAATAGCCAACTCCAAACCCATGTGTGACCCTTCCAACTCCAGAAAGCCAAGTAAATGTCATACTTAATTTTTTTCTTCCTTGACTTTTATTCTGTGCATATAAAAACTCTATATACCAAATCTTTACATGTTCTCAATTCTTTACTCACAGTTGGTCAATATCCCCCCAAGTATCTTAAGACCCCGTAAACTTATTAACAATAGCTACCATTTATTTGGTACTTTATGATGGAAAAATGCCATGCCCCACCCCCCTTTTTGAGACAAGGTCTTGCTAAGTATGTAGCCTTGGCTGGCCTTGAGCTCCCTATACAGACCAGACTGGCATGAAACTCAGGGATCACACCACATGCTGGTATGAGCCAGCATGCCCAATACAAGTCTAGATATAATTATTCCACCAAATCTTTAAGGCAATCTCATAGGGTGAGATAATAAGTAACAGAACACCTACTGTAGGGAGGGAGGGAAGCAGGGACTGAACCCTAGCTTTTGAGGGATGGTTGCGTTACACTTTTGATTCTTCTGTGAGTCTGCACTGCTCTCATCAACCAGTCACTCTACTATGATATGAACTCTACTCTACTCCTCAATCTCAATGATGGTGAACAAAGACCAAATTTTTTGCTTTAACTTCTAAAAATGGAAATGGGAAAAAGCATCATCATACATCCTTTTTGAAGGGATTCTTGTACATCCCTTCAATACACAAGGAATATCTTGTGTATCATATGGATGAGTCACCTGTCAATTAAAAAGTCTATGGCCTATAGCTTAGGCAGGTGGGATGTCTGGGAGGCAGAAAGAATTTTGGAATAAAGCCAGGTGCTCGAGATCGACCTGGGAAGCTGTAAGGAGGAAAACATGGTCCCTGAGCACAGGTAATCAGTCACATGACAGAATGTAGGCTAAAATAAATGGGATATTTCAGTTAGGACTTAGCCTGAGTAGAACCTAGCTATATGGCCAAGATATCTGTAAATATATTTTGAGTCTGGGTCTTATTTCTAGGAGCATGGGGTGAGAGGCAGAACTACAGCTTCTTGCAGATGAAAACAACTGCACACTGACAGGTAGGTGCTCATTTTGAATCCACAAAGCTACATTTCAGAAATGCTAATGTTGAGCTTCTAAAATTCTGGTTCCAGGAACAAGGCTCTTTTAATGAGAAAATCCACTCAGGACCGTTTTAAGACTATTTATAAACCTATTGACATGATTCTGAGATGTCACTTAGGTTCACTAAGCCCATACATAGCTATTCATTGGCTGCTAACAAGGGATTGGAGCAGGATTTCACATCTCTCATTTAACATAGTGTAGTAGCTGTATGTAACCTATCCCCACCCACTGTACACTTCAAATCTCCTTTAGATCACTTTAATACCAAATATAATAGAAATGCTGTGTAAATTAAACTATATGGTTTAGAGAATAAATATAAGTCTATAAATGTTTAGAAACAGGCAATTTAAAAATGATTAACTCAAGGTTGGTTGAAACAAGAGGTAGAAAACTAATTGTCAAAAGGAAAGGTCATCATGTATTTTAGAAGGTTGTTGTGAAAAAATTAAAGCTTTACACAAATAAATAGCCAATAGAGTATAGGGATTTTTTGTTTTTTTGAGACAGGGTTTCTTTGTGTAGCCTTGTCTGTCCTAGAACTCTGTAGACAAGGCTGGCCTTGAACTAACAGAGATCTGCCTGTAAAGAGGAATGCACCACCACTGCTGGGTAAGTAGTTTTATTTACTTTCTTTTATTCATCCAGAAGATACATACAGTAATAATAAATTTTGTGTCATGATTTTCAAATCATCTGCCACAAAAAATAATGAATTTTAATTCAGATCCTAAATATTAATATTACATATACTTGAATCAATGGGTTGCAAATAAAAATATTAAGAATTATGAGAATTGGAGTTCCCTCTTTATTACTCACTCAAAGCTTAAAATAATTCTACTAAGAACACAGTATCTACAGTTCAATTTACTTTTGTTATTTTGCATGTATGTGTACATGTATTTGCCTACATGTATGTCTACATACCACAGCTTGTCGAGATCAGAAGGGATCAGATTTCCTGGAACTGGAACTGATGGTGATAGGCCACCATGTGGGTGATGGGAATCAAATATTAGTTCTTTACTGAAAAAAAACCAGCAAATGTTCTTAACCAGAGACATCTCTCTAGCCCTACAGTTCAATTTTCCAACATACATAAATTTGTATTTCTTAGTTTCTTATAAAAATTGTCAAGTCACAGACTGGAGAGATGGCTCAGTGGTTAAGAGCACCGACTGCTCTTCCAGAGGTCCTGAGTTCAAATCCCAGCAACCACATGGTGGCTCACAACCATCTGTAATGGGGTCTGATGATGTTCTCTTCTGGTGTGTCTGAGACAGCTATAATGTACTCATATACATAAAATAAATGATTTTTAAAATAAAATTGTCAAGTCTTATTACATTTTATGTAAAGGTAGATAGAGCTCACCACACAACACTTTCTCTAGCTCTTCTTGCCTTAGGAGAAAAAAGCTCAGTGTAGGTAGTATTCAGACAGGTAATATAAAGATTACAATCATTATATATAATTTTTTATTCATTCATTCATTCATTCTGGAAACACATAATGAAGCATTAAAGTGTTACTTACAGCTGAGTGTGGTGGCATGTGCCTTTAATCCCAATGCTGGGAGACAAGCATCAGATGGATCTGTGAGTTCAAGGCCAGCCTGTCTACATAGTGAATTCTAGGCCAGTCAAGGCTATGTGGTAAGATCCTTTCTCAAAAAAATAAAAAAAAATTGTACATGTCATATAATATGGAGTACATGAAGTATTAGAAACCATGAAGGAAGGAAGAATAAAGAATATAATCAGCCTTTCTTTAGCTATTCATTAATCCAAGTTTCTTACATGAGAACGGTTAATAACATGCCAGAAAATACATACATTCTTGCTAAAAACAGCAAAGTAACACAGGAGGCCACTGAATTGTTAAGTATTTGTGTTATCTGAAGACAGGGCAAGCATGACAACATTACAGGAAATCTTCTAATGGCCGGCCGCACATTATGTGCTGCCGCTCCTGAGGTCCATCCCTGTATACGTCACAGGACCAAGGCTTAGTTGATCTGTTTGTGTCAACTCCCCTTGAGCCGATTTTTGTTTAAGACTGTCTTCTGATTTGCTTAAAGATGAAAAGCACTCAAGGGTATTACTCAGACAATAGATGTTCATTTGAAAGGAACATCAAATATATATCAGAATTATTTTTGTATCAGTACAGACTAGCCTTAAGACAATCCAGTCTTTAGTTTAAAATTATAAAGTAAAGAAATAATGATGGCTAAACCAGGAACAGCAATACATTCTATTGGCCACATAGCAAACAGTCAAGGTGTGGTCTGAAAAAATTAGAAAGAAGCAGGCATTTAGTAACCACTTAGCAATATTTACCAGAAGACAAAAAAGGTTGCTACACAGTTGGGGGGTGGGGAGGAGGATGACAACTAGGTATTAGGTGAATTTCCAAACAAAAGTTTAAGTAAGACAAGATCAACAACAATGGGCTTGAACCAAAATACATACACACACACACACACACACAATGTATTCTTATAATGCCCATCATATCTAACCACTGAGGATCCCAGCTTCTTCAAACATGCTGTCTCAGACACACACACATGCTGTCTCCACAGATGTTCATCCTCCTGTCTGTCCTAGAAGTTCGTCTAGGCTTCCCAATAGCAAGATAAAGATCAGTGAAGGCCACTCCATGAAGCTTCCCTAAGGCTCAGTCACAAACTTCAATAGAGTAGAGCCCAAATTTCAGAATGGTAAACTGTCTAAGTGGCTGGCGCATATTTGGCATATAGTTGTTAAAGGTATGTATAACTGTCACAGAATGGCAAAAAAACCAAAAAACAATAATAAATATACGTATGATGATGTAATCTACCCCCTTGGCATTACTGATTCCGAAGCTCAGACTCAAAAGGTTAAATGACTTGTCTGTGGACACAGATATTTTCAGGCACGTCTCTGGCAGAGCAGCGTTCCTTACAACAGGTTATATATAATTATGGTTCATCCTGTCAGCCCTTCATACTGAAATATAGTTATTTAATCCATGTGAAAATAAAGACACAAACCCTGCAAGAAGCAACTTGATGCTGCCAGTGGCCAATTATACTATTTTTCAAACATATATTAAGGCAACTAACGTAAAATGTTACCCATCTTAATATTTGATACCACCATCATCATCACTTCCCAGATGTAAAATAAAAGTGTTTAGTATTAAATACAAATGTTTGAAGAAACGTGCACATGTAGTTCATTATAATTTCAATGTATCACTGCTGTAAACTTCCAGGTTAAAAGCAGTCATCCCAACATAGATGAATGTTTAATCAAATATATACAAGACAGACAAATGAGGAGAAGTTGGGTTTGCACCATTCAAGAGGCCCCGAGCTAAATCTATTCCCAGCAATGCAAAAACAACAAACACAAAAACGCAGAACAGAACTGTAGCACTGGAAAGACGATGTGCTCTTTGTGCTTCAAATTATTAACCGGGAAAGCAGACATTAAAGCGATAAAAGCGTATCTAAGATGTAAGTGTGTGGGTGTGCACTCACTATCTTTCTAGTCCTGAGTTTCCTCATCTGTAACTACATAATCTTTGGAAAAGGCCCAGAATACAGAAAAGGTAAAAGGGTGAAAATTCTGTCTGGTTAAAGGGAAGAGAGAACCAAGCACTACTTGAGTACGGACTGAACCCTCAGAAACCCTAATATCCTAAGGCCCAGAAAACAACCATTTAAGTTCTATGATTCTTCAGCGGGCTTCTTCATCCAGAAAAGAGTTACGTTTGAAATCTGAAAGCCCGGGTTTGAAAAGATTGCTTTTTTTTTCCCCTTCAGAACTGCGGAAAACTACTAATTTCCATAACGTCAAAATCATTTATTCTTCTCAAACAATGCCAATCTCCTTAAACTATAACCACGTTTAAAAATATATCAGGGGCATTATTCCAACAAGCAGGAAAGTTGGGATGAAGGCAGCAACGTAGATTGTTTAGACTCTGACCTTTGAGGATTTCTAAGTATCGTGTGGTGCTTGAGAAAAGAGAAAAAACACTTTGGATGGTGAAATTTACAAAACATCTAAAACTCCAGTTGGCAGAAGGCTCTCCACAGTCAGCTGTCTTTCAAGAAGAGGATCCGAGTGTATTTACAATCTACAAGCAGAAGGGAGCCAAGCCTCAACTAAACTCTAACATAAAGAACTTTCCTCCAATATACAAGGCCAAAATGATGCAAAATCTGTAGCTTACTTAAATGGGTTTGCTCCAAGCCGGAATAATGAATGAACAGGAGGCATCACTACTGAGTTGGGGGCCTCACTTTCAACCGAGCGGGTGAGTCTCCAAATCTAGGGGACTCACGGGCTGGTCTGCTTCAGGTAGAGACCCCGCTGCATGCCCCCCAAAAGTTCCGCGGCCGCTGGTGTACGCCCAGCCCGGCCGAGGGTCGCACCCCCTCCCTGCCGCCGCACACATCCCGCCCCCGCCCCCGCCGCGCGTTAACCCCTCGCCGCCCGGCGCGGGCTCCGGGAGGAGGCCGCCCAGGGGGTGGAGTTGTGGCGTCTCCTCCCGGGATCGCCCGGGCAGACGCCCGGCTTGTTTACAGGCCCCAGGCCTGGCTGCCGCCGCACAGGCCCGCCCGCCCTCGCCCTCGCGCCGCGCTTACCCGGAGCAGCCGCGGGCGGGCGGGTCCCTCAGTCGGCCGGGGCGGCGGTGGCGACGGCGGCCGGGCACGGGGTCCCGCGACGGCGGCCGGGCCCGGGCGGAGGAGGGGAGGAGCCGGGCTGGATCCGGGCCCCCGGCTCTCGGAGCCCTCGCGGCTCAGATCATCCGGGCGTCGGAGCGGGAGGCAGAGAGCGGGGCCCGCGGGAGGCGGAGGAGGCGCCGAGGACTCATCGCTTTCCGCCCCACCTGCCTGGGCCCCCCTCCCCCCGCCCCAGCCACCCGATCCCGAGCTGCGGACCCGGCCGGCGCGGAGACCACGGCGTTCTAGCTCCTGCGCGCGCTCCCGCCCCTAGCGCCGCCGCCGCCTCTAGCGCGGCCCCGCGCACGCGCGCTCTCGACGGCGCTGCCCCTCTCCCTGCCCGGCCCCGCCCCGCGCCGCCGCTCCCCCCCACCCCGGCCCTGCAGCTGCGGTGCGGCCCATGGGCTGGAGAGACCCGGATGTGGGAGGGCCGGAACTGCGGCTAGGGCGGGGGAGGGGCGGCAGTGACGTCACTGCCCTGCGCTGCTCCCTAGCCGGCTGCTGTGGGGCCGCGGGCTGATCTCTGGGGAGCCTTCAAGTCCTGGGTGGGAGCCAAGCGCGCGGCCTTCGCGCTAGGGCGCGGAGGGCCCCTCCAAACCCGGCCGTCGTCGTCCACACCCGACTCTTACACCTGACTACAGACGCCAATCTCCAGGAGTAGTCTCGGTTAGGGCCCGGCGTAGGGGAGTCAGCCTGCCCCTTCGACCCCAGGAGGCCGCTGCCATGGCCATACCGCAAACGAGCGTGTGCAACCAGTTCACGCCTTGGGACACGTGCCTAGCGCTTCTCGCCGGTTGTCCCTGAGTCGCTCCAGGGATCCGGAATTGTATTTATGTGCGCGTTACAGGGTCACGTGATTCAATCTCAACGGGCACTTCCCAAGACCTCCAATGGGGTTAATGGAACCGAGGGTTTTTCAAAATCTAGAGGATAATCAGAAACGTGACAGCTGCTTTCATGACGAGCTAGAGATGAGCTAAAGGTAACTGAAACTGCACGTGTGGACGGCCAAAATCCAGTTTAGCTAGCTAGACCACAGAAAACCCGACCCACGCTGCTTGCCGACGCGGGGATAGAATGACAAACCCTAGGCAGCCAATGAATCAGAGCTGGAAAGCAGTACATCACCAGAATGAGTTCCCATTGGCTGGGGTGCCTTCCCAGCTTTTCAGTCACCGGCTTAACCCTTACACCAAATTCGCAGGAATAGAAGTTTAAGCGAGATTCTGGTATAATACAGGGAAAAAGCATATATTCCGTTGTTGAAATAAGCTAATGCTTTCTTTTAAAAAAAATACTAAAACTATTAGCCAAATTGAGTTCAGGCCAGTTAAAATGTATTTCAGTAAGGCCTTCTCTTTTTCTCTGATGCTTACTGCAATTTGCACCCTGCTACTTTGTGTCACTTACAAACCACTCCATTGTCTTGACTCTCAGATCAAATGCAACCTGCTTTTCGCAGGCTGTCATTCCGCAAACTATTTCTCTACTTTGAATGTTGTGGTAACCATTTCCGATATTTTCACCACTACTTTTGGAAAATGATTCTCTTCACGTTTACACCTGACATCTAATAGCAAGGTCACATGTGACTGCCAGTTCCCAGCATACCGGATCTTCACTGACCCTCCAAATCACTCAGTATCTTGGGAATAAGATGAATGTGTAACATATCCAGGTATATAAAGTAAAAATAAAATTCACTGTTCAGTTCATTCTTTTCTACACAAGTGCAGAAAATAAATGAAATTAGATGCAAAATCTTTTAATGAAATGCTGTTTTATTGGATTAATTATATATTACATACGTTGTTTATTTAGGTTTTGTTAAGTGGTAATGTTGGGGATTAAAACCAGGTCAAATGCTCAAACACTAAGCTCTGTCCTCAGCCCCGGTTAGGGTTCTGTTATGTGCTTGTTTTGTTTCATTTTGTTTTTGAGACAAGGTTTATATGTAGGTCTTGCTGGCCTCAAACATAAAGGGTTCCTCCCAGTCTGCTTCTGGATTGCTGATAGTTCAAGCATGTGCCACCACACCTGACTCAATTCATAGTGCTTTTAGTACTTAAACAAGTTACTGCATGATGGGCATACAAAAGTCATGTGACAGCCACCATTTAGTTCTCTCTCTCTCTCTCTCTCTCTCTGTGTGTGTGTGTGTGTGTGTGTGTGTGTGTGTGTGTGTGTGTGTGTTTCAAGATGGAGTCTTGGATTTCCCAGACTGACCCTGAACTCTTGTGAAAGCGAGAATTACTTTAACTGGTCCTCCTGCTTCTACATCCCTACCACCACACCTGTCTACAGCACTCTTAAGCAATAAATTTTCTTGTCAAGGAGCTGAGTCATCTGTGGCAGTATACACTATAGGAAATTGGAAGGTTTTTGTCTGGGTTCTTTTAGGTTTACATTCCCGTAGTCTCTCTGTTCTATCTTTGTAAGAAAGCCAAGTAACAAAAGAGGTAGAAAAAATATGATATAGTGGATTTTTTTTTCAGGAGTCTTCCCAGTGAATCACAGACAACCGATCAGCTGTGTCTATCAAGTTTCTGGACACCATTTGTAGGGACATTGTAGTGTGAATCAGGAAATTTGTGGGCCATAAGGAATTGGACATTAATATTGTCTAACAAAAGATGTTTGATTATGATATTCCCTTCTATTATCAAATTTTTGGTGGTGGTGTTGAGACAGGGTCTCAAAAAATGAATAAAATAAACCGCCATGTAAAAGTCAAAGATGTGACATGCCTAGTTCTTACAGGAAGCTCTTAGTTCCTACAGGAAGCCTTTTCTCAGTCACATTCTTAAATTGAGACAAGAAGGCACAGCCAAGCCCTTATCTGCTATGTTTGCTACTTCCAAGGTGTTAGTTCTTCCTTTATGACCAATCTCAAGTCATCACAATTAAGTCTCTGAATTTCTACCACTTAGACACAATATGCACGTATTACCTCAGAAACACACATAGCCCTGGCTGTCCTGAAACCCACTTTCCTCAGCCTCCTGAGTGCTGGGATTAAAGATGGGACCACCATGAGGAAAGGGACTTTGGAAATAAGATAACTGTTTTTCAGGTTTGAACTGTAAGACTTTAATCCTCTAACCTGTGTTTGAAGTCTTCACAATAAATTTGGGTGAAATGTCAGTTTGATCATTTCTACATATCTAAAACCATCATATTCTGCACCAGAATAATATTTTTTAGTGAACAGAGAGAAAGGAAGTCAAAATGCGTAGTTTCAAAGTGCTGAATTTACTGTGCTCCTGTGGCCTAGGAGCTGAGAGACTTGAGGCAAAGACATGGGAAGTTAAAGCCCAATACACTTAATACTAAGCATGAACCATCAGAGTAGGCCAGTGCTGGTGCACATCTTTAACTCCATAACTCAGGAGGCAGAGGCAGGCAGATTTCTATGAGAAGCCGGCCTGGTCTACAGAGTAAGCTTCAGGACAGCCTGGGCTATGCAGAGAAACCCTGTCTCAAAAAACAAAAACAAACAAAAAAACCCAAATTATTAATATATGAAATTAAAACCTAGTACACTCAATGCTCTCTCCATTATTAAAGATTAACTATTATATACATTTAAACCCTAGTTAAACTCAATATTCTCTCCTTTTCCTCTACAATCCTGATTTTAAAAGAAAAAAGTGTGTATGGGGTTACATTTCTTATTGCATAACTATTATGGATGCATCCAGAGGCTCAGTCCTGAGATGGCCTAACCAGGGCCTCTCAAAGTGCCTCTCCCGGCATGTAAATGACCCTCCAGGATGCCTGAGAAGCCCCCTCCCTCAGCCCGCCAACCAGCCTTCCACAGCAAGCTGAGCACTACCCAAGTACAAAGCCAAGTAGGCCAGAGGTCCACCTCTCCTCTCCTCTGTCTGCTTCACTACCACCTGGTTTGGACTTTTCTCTCTCCCATAGCCACTTCGTGTGTTCTCCTCTTGTCTGCTTTCTTCTTGACTCTCTTCTCCCTTTCTTCTGTACTCCTTTTATCTCCTTTTCCTTTCTTGCCCTCATTTCTCTCTTCCTCGATTTGAATATTTTAATCCAAAATGTAGTTTCTGTTACCCATTTTCTCCTGAACTTGAACATATGAGAGAGCCCTAAATTAATTTCATTCAGGGATGGGGTACTCCACCCCATCCCCTCCCTCCCTCTCCCCCCTCACCATATCATGGTAATGAAAAACAGCTGTCTACAGGACTGTTTAAGAATGAGAAGGATTAGAGAATCAATGCCCTGTGTGACATCACCACTGAGGTAGGGGGCGGGGTAGCCCTCCCAGGGCTGGGCAGAAGGGAGCTAACCATTTTTTTTTTTTTTTTTTGCTGCCTCTATGCCTCCTGGTCCCTGAGAAATGTGAACTGTGAGCACTACCAGCTAAGTCTTAGTGAAAGGTTTCCCCTCAAGACCTAGCATGTGGCCCTGGCCTAACACGAGCTCTCATCAGAGAAGTACCTCTGTTTGACAATTAGTCATTGTGTGCCAGGCACTGGGCTGGATCCTGTGGTAAATGACATTGATGAGAAAGGTCCCTGCCCCCACGGAACTGGCCTTATAATGAACATTCACAAAGAGTAAATAAATAAAAATTAGGTGCCGTGGTGAGGAGATAACTTGAAAACAGATGTTAGAGTGAGAGGTTAGCTTAGTGAAGAATGAGGGGGCTGGATAACTGTGTGCATACGGTGTATGTGCATGTATGTGAGTGTGCATCCACATACATGTGTGGAAGCTAGAGGATAACATCCAGTGTCTTCCTCTATCCCCTGCCTCCTGTCTCCATCTCCCCTATACTACGATTACACTGGCTTTTTAGAAGCATCCAGGGAATCTGAAATCAGTGCCTCACACTTGCATAGCAAGCACTACAGACTGAGCCATTTCCCTAGCCCTGGGGAACTATTTTAATCAGTTAATACTAGCAAATTTTAAGGGGACTCCTAGGAAACAATTCACCTTGGTATTTCTCATCTATTCCTGGCATTGTGCAAGATCCTGAACTAAACCACGTCCTTGGAAGTGAAGTGGCAACAGTCTTCATCCTCAACAATGACAGCTTGGTTGGGAAAGAGTGATGAAATAAATGACCATCACAATAGAGTCTCTTATCAGTATAATCACAAAGACGGGTCAGCTTAATTCTGTCAAACTCTGTGAGTGAGCAGGCCAAGGACTGTGGTACTCCTCCCTTACAGAAGAGAAAACCAATCTCCAGAGAGGTAACAATTACTCAGGGCCACAGAAAGCAATGACTAGTACCCAGGACTTTCTCTGGGTGGTGATCACCATTCTACCTGACAGTTATACATACAGCAAAGAAGGAAGGCTAAAGCACACTGACAGTCAGGCAGTGCTGTGGACAGCTAACCTGCATTCTCAGTTAACTTACAGAAATTGAGAGCTGTTTGCTAAATATAACCATTATTAAAAATTAACTATTAATATACAATTAGGTTCACTTAAATAAAGATTACACATGATTAAAATGAATCACCTCCACATTACTTTAGTATTTTTAGAGTGATCTGTGTTTCTGAAGTAATTTGTGCATGTTGTGTCTTAAGTGATGGAAATTCAGAGACTTAATTTTGGTGACTTCAGGCTGGCCATAAAGGGAGAACTAAGACCTTGGAAAGAACACAACACATAAAGGCTTGGCTGTGTCTTCTTGTCTGAATTTAAGAATGGGACCAAAAAAAGGGTTTCCTGCAGATCAAACTGGGTGTGTCACATCTTTAACTTTTACATTTGTTTTTAAACAAAAACATCCAGTTCAACCATAAAGCCCCTCACAACAGTAACAAATCAGCCAACAGACATGTCTGAACCTCTTGGAGAGCCACGTGCTAAGCATGGGCCAGCACATCACGGGGCCAGCATCTACTGCGCCATGTGCACCCCTTTAATGGTTCTTCAAACTTAAGTAGATCATTTTAAATCATTAATGTCTGTTTCCTCCTCCACAAATGCTTCCTCCAAGGCTAAAAGGGTTAAAAGAGATCTGATCAAGTGCTTTGGAAAATATGATTAACATTGTTAGCTGTACCCACTAGAAACAACGTCCTCCTGTTGGCAGCTTCTTCTCTCACCAGAGTTTGTATGTGGATATATGATAACTCCTGATGTCTTAAACCTGAGTACAGTCGTGCCTGCCTCCCCTCTCCCTCCTTCCCTTCCCCTCACCCCCTCTCTTTCAAGGTAGGGTTTCTCTGTGTAGCTTTGTTCACCCTGTAGCTCTGGTCACCCAGAAACTAGCTCCATAGACCAGACTGTCTTCAAGATTCGCCTGCTTCTGCTTCCCTAATGCTGGATTAAAGGTGTGCACCACCACCGCCACCACCTGACTTTTTATCTTATATTTTTGCCTGACTGCATGTCTATACTCGACGGTGTATGCCTACAGACTTGGTGCTTGTGAGGCCAGGAGTGGGCATCAGGTCCTCAGCTTTGAGCTTACAGTTGTGAGCCACATGGTGGGTCCTAGAACTAGAACCTTGGGACACTGGAAGAGCAGTCAGTTCTATAACCACTGAGCCATCTCTCCAGCCCTCAGTCATGACACTCTTAAATATCTGGAGACGCTTTGAGAACTGTTATGCATTCTTCATTATATGAATACTTTTGCAAACCTACCTACTGAAGTTTAGTCACTCCATGCTTTGATGCAATCCAGAGATGTGGGAAACAGGACACATTTGAGGTTACCACCAGAATATTCCAGCAGTGTCTTATAGCAAACTTTTTTTTTTTAATGTAAGCATATATTTAAAAAAAAATAGCCAGGCAGTGGTGGTGCTCACCTTTATTCCCAGCACTTGGGAGGCAGAGGCAGGCAGATTTCTGAGTTCGAAGCCAGCCTGGTCTACAGAGTGAGTTCCAGGACAGCCCAGGATATACAGAGAAACCCTGTCTCGAAAAACAAAATAGGCCGGGTGGTGGTGGCGCACGCCTTTAATCCCAGCACTTGGGAGGCAGAGGCAGGAGGATTTCTGAGTTTGAGGCCAGCCTGGTCTACAAAGTGAGTTCCAGGACAGCCAAGGCTACACAGAGAAACCCTGTCTCGAAAAACCAAAAAATAAATAAATAAATAAATAAATAAATAAATGAACGAATGAATGAAAGAAAATTAAAGTATACAAAGTAGCAATTTTTATCACCATTTTCAAGTACTATATACTGTCCATAATTGTATTACTATACTTATTTTATAAAATATTACTGACAGGACAGTATATAAGTTTATACCAGCATCACCTCAAACAGGAGTCAAGTGTGATACAAGGGTGTCATCACAGCTATAATGCTGCTAGATGGTATGAATTTTTTAGCCCTTTTATTGTTTGTTATTTTTGTTCTTATATGTTGTGATGGTTTGTATATGCTTGGCCCCGCGAGTGGCACTATTAGAGGGTGTGGCCCTGCTGGAGTAGGTGTGTCACTGTGGGTATGGGCTTTAAAATCCTCACCCTAGATGCCTGGAAGTCAGTATTCTGCTAGCAGCCTTCAGAAGATGTAGAACTCTCAGCTCCACCTGCACCAGGCCTGCCTGGATTCTGCCATGTTCCTACCTTGATGATAGTGGACTGAACCTCTAAACCTGTAAGCCATGCCCAATTAAATGTTGTCCATATAAGAGTTGCCTTGGTCATGGAGTCTGTTCATAGCAGTAAAACCCTAAGTCATTTGTAAATGTATCTTTTATTTACCTGATATAATTTTTGTCTTGGAAGCTTACCACTGAATAATCTCACTCTTTCTAGCTCTTTCTGAACTCTGGCTGGGGGCTGGGGGTTTAACTCAGATGTTCTGACCCAAATTTCTTTCCAAGCTTACCGGTTCAACCTGGCTTCCCTTGGCTTCTAATAGAATTACTCTGCTTGGCCTCAACTAACTCTGGCAATTTTTTATAATCTTCTGTCTCTTTCTTATTCTCTGGCTTCAACTACCTCTGCACAGGCTCCACAAACAAACTCAACTCTACTGCATTCAACTGAACTCCACTGCATTGTCTGAACTGTATTGAACGGTTCTCACCAAACTGTTAGGGATTAGAGGTGTGTACTAAGGACATGTCTCTAGTCCAGCCAGATCATACTGTAATCCAGGATATATCTGCATTCCAGCAGGATCATGTAGATATAGATTCGATCTCTTGACAAAGTAGCTATGTTGCTGGATTAAAATTCCTTTATACTTGTTGTTGGATTTGAGGCAGTGTTTCTCTGTGTAGCCCTAGCTGTCCTGGAACTCACTCTGTAGACCAGGCTAGTCTTGAACTCAGAGATCTGCCTGCCTCTGCCTCCCAAGTTTACACCACCACCACTCAGTGCCCCCTTATAATCTTAGGAGACTTACAGACCACACCAGACCTGTGGTCTGTCACTGAACTATTATTAGGTTATGAATACTAAATATCAATTTGTAAATGCACAGATATGTCTCAAGTGGGTAAAACATGTGACTGAGCCCTTGGAACATTAGAGCAAGACTAAGATGCTGAAGTCCTGAGTAGTTTAAGTGCCAGCTACCTCATCCAGGCACTCTTCTGTCTCCTAAAGACATGGTTTAGCTGTATCATGACATGAAAAGGGTAGGAATCACCAACTTGCGGTATAGATATGGACACTAGGATCTGAAAATCTTGAGGTGATTAATCTGGAAAGCTTTGTTAAAAAAAAAGTCACACGAGGAAAGCAGGCCATCTACAGTCATGTTGTGTTGTATGTTGTGTGTCTATGTCTGAGTCTGGATTTTCTAGGATAATGAACCACAGTAGCATAGGGAAGAGGGATGATAGGCAGTCTGTGACTCAGACTGACAAACCATTCAGCCTCCTCTGCCATTGCGTACCTTAAGTAGGGATTAATTATTTAGTTAATTAGCTTTCAGATAGCATCCCACTACATAGGCCTGGCTTGCCCTAGTGCACTGTGTAGATTAGGTAGAATGGCCTTGAACTCTGATCTACCAGCTTCTGCCCCTTGAGTCCTAAGATTAAAGATGGGTGTGTGCCACCGTGCCCGGCTCAGGAGAGCGGATGTTAAAAGTTTCTTACTGATAAAAACCACTTCGGGCTTTGTATTTGGTTATTTGTAACTGTGAGCACCCAAGTACACACAGCAGGAACACTGGCTCTTCCGTGTCGTGTGGCAAGAGCTCATGAAGTTAGTGTGCACACCAGGTCCTTGGCCTTTGGAAACAGCCAGAGTCGGGTGGTCACTGATCTTATCTCTTGAATATCTGAAGAATTTTTGTTCAATGTAGCTTCACTTTTAATCTTTATCTTATTTCTCTCCTATCAGTGTGTTGTTTTTGTTTTGTAATTGTCTGGTGAAATGGTAATTACAGAACAAAATCATTTAAAAATTAGAACAATTAAATGCAGAGACACATGCATTTTCTCTTGAAGGACTTGAAAAAACGCAACCTTTTAATGTATAAAGTCTCAGAATCACTAGGTTTTGCAGAGTATATTCAGAACCAAATACTGAAAATTTCCAACTGGATGTTATGGTGCAGGCCTTTAGTCCCAGCTGTCAGGAGGCTGAGGTGGCTCTCATAGTTTGAGGGCAGCCTGGTCTATGTTTCAGGGCCAGAGCTATATAGGGAAACCCTGCTTCAAAAAAAAAAAAAAAAAAAAAAAAAAAACAACCTCAAGGGAGGAGGAGGGTGGGATTTCTGTTCAATATAGGAAACAGAAAGAACTTGGCCTAGACCATGACATGCTCCATAATAGGCCCCTTATGAATGCGATCAAATTCAATTCTCATAACTTTGCCAAGAAAAAAAATATATACACACACAATACATATTGTATGTACATATGTATAGGTATACAGATATGTATTGTTTACATTATAAAAGAGAATGTCAGGAGAAAGAGCTGGTTTGTAAACACAAGGCAACTTGATTTTCTAGTCCCAGTTGCTGTCACAAAGCTGGTTGGGACTTCTTAGGATGGCTGACTTTCTCCTTGACTCTTTTCAGATTTTATGAACAATAAAACTGTCCCTCAAACAAAACAACAAGCCCTCAAATACAATCACAAATGCCAGGGGCAAGCCTGACAATATCTTCACCAACCCAGTGTTGGAGAGAAGGAAGTGGTGTCCATTAAACCGCAAAATCTCTCCTGGTCCCTGTAAACTTGTCACTGTTCCTAGAATTTTGCCTTCAGCCATCTGTTCATTCTTCTCACACAGGAAGACTTCTCTCGGGTTTCTGCTAATACACCCCTCTTTCTTTTCCACATACTTGTAACTCTTTTATAAGACAAAGAAACAAAGTAACACCCATGTTTCTTCCATGTTCATGATGAAACTTAAGGCCTCCTGGGGGAGGGGAGGCGGACACCACACACACACACACACACACACACACACACACACACACACACACACACACACACACACACCCCCAACAGGGGCCTCGGCGGAAAGCGGGAGGTAGTGGAAGAAATTCAGGTTAGGATCAGAAAGTGAAAGCTCATGATCTGGGATGGGACTTGTCCTGCCTGCTTGAGGCTGGGGTCCATTCCCGGCACTACATGAAATTAAGTCAAATTAAAAAACCCCAGAGAACTCAAGCACTTGGATAGAGGCCAGACTGGAAAAGTGTTAATTACATCAGACTGCCTGTAACATAGTAGGGAACGGTGGGGATTTTAAAAACTATCATTCAAAGGCCTTTTAAACATATTGGTGTCCGAAAGGCCACATCTTGTCCACCACAATGGATTTGAGTTCAGAGGCCATCTCTGATCTGTCTTGGGTGTGGACAGGTTGTTTAACCTTTCTCAAGCTTGATGACCTCATCTGGAACAGAGATTAATCCTCTGGGCACAGATGAGATCCTGCACGTAAAGCACCTACCGCATTGTACTTGATACAAGAATGTGGAGATAGAATTGCTATTTTAAGCCCATATGTGAATAGGACACTTTTAATAACAGGAATAGCATCATAAAGTGAAGAGTCTCCATTGTAAGTCGCACTGCAGTTGCCAGGTATAGAACCCAAATCACTCTCTCCAAGACTCTTTAAATGTCTGGTTCTTTAGCTTAATGAAGGCCCTTCGAGGGTTCTGTAGACTTCTACCTCCCCTACCACTACTGGCCCACGTGTGCATTTTCCCTTTTGTGCCGTCTGTGTCAAAGGTCCCATTTGGTTTTGAATCTAAACTCGACTCTTATTTTTAGAATGATTCACAAGAAGGGCCGGTCCCCATTTCTATGTTCTCAGTGTTGTCATATTCATAATTTCATGTCAAAGAACTTGGGTCACCACAGCACTGGTACTTCTCAAGCAATAGGTGCTAACTAAGCCCCTTAGTTAGAGCAGGCAAAGCTCTAGATGCTACCTACAGGTCACATTTACCTAGATCAAGAGAAGCTAATCAAGGTCAATGCAGAAGGAGATAGATAGCATTATAAACAGAGCAAAGTAGGCCACAGATAGTCAGGGCCAATGGAAGAGCAAAGGGCAGGCTGCTTCACATGGAGAGTCAAAGTGTCTGTCAGAGGAGGTGGCTAGCAGCTGAGCTGGCCTGAATGACAGAGAAAGCAGTCATGTGATTCTGGAGGAACTATCTCAACCAGGTCAAAGGCCCTAGAGTGAGTGGATTTGGCCCGTCCAGGAATAGATGCCAGTCTGGGATGTCTGGGGCACGTTGAGGAAGGAGTATGTGGTGATAGACAGGGCGTAATAACAATAATAACTTCCCCATAGAAATCACTGTAGGGTTGTTGGGATATTTTGTTGTTGTTGTTGTTTGGGGTTTTGTTGTTTGTGATTTTTTTGTTTTTGTTTTTTTGTTTTGGGGTTTTGTTTGGTTTGGTTTGGTTAGGGGGTTGTTTTTTTGTTTTTGTTTTTGAGGGATGGCATGATCCAACTTCTGTTTTGCTCTCCTGTATCATAGGAAATAGATCTTTAGGAAAACAAAAGTAAAAGCACAAAGGAAAAAAAAACCCTTTAATGTCAATCCTATTTGTCGAAGTGAAATAGTTTCCAGCAGGAAGTGCTCACGCTTTGGCGGTGAGGCTGTAGCCTTTTCAAAGCTCTGTTTTACCGGGGCTCCTGGTTCTATTTTCTGGAAGCTAAATTTGGATACTTCTGCCAATGACTCATCAAGTAACCTTTTCTTAGGAAACTAGCAAAATGTAGCAAGGATGAGTACCTCCTAGGAAATGCTTGGTTAAGTATAGAGAAGGCAGAGAGAGGCATACTTGAGGGGTTCAACTTCCTATCCTGCAACAATCTCATTAGTTAGACCTTTTTCCTTTGCTTTCAATATAAGTCTGATGGCTGAAGAAAAAAATCATTTGCCAGTTAATTTCTATCTCATGCTCTCTAGTGAGAATGATAATGAAACTGCCCTCACACAAGGCAGGTGATTATATTAGTATATAGTCACGCGATCCTTTGGAAAGAAAAGCTTAAACCCATGGGAAGCAAGTTGCCTTGGCATGTGTTGTTGAAATATGTCAAAGCAAAGCAAAACAAAACAAAACAACAGACCTTAAGCGCAGACTTCAGTAACTCTGCCGGGTGGGGTTTCTTCTTCCTGGTTGGGATAGCACCTTCTCAGGAACCCAGGACAGGAATAGTTATGTTTCGTGTGCCTTGTCTCCTTCCTGTTGCCAGGATTTCATCTAATTTAATGATGAAATTTGCAAGTCGTTAGTCTACAGCCAGGCACCATGGCTGATGCCTGTAATTCGAGTAGTCAGGAGACTGAGACAAGAGGATTCAAATTCAGCCTAGACTATATGGTGAGTTTGAGGCCAGCCAGAGGTGCACTAGAGAGCATCTGTTTCAAAAAGCAAAACAATACACACCAGGGCCCCTCCACCACATGGGTAAAGCTTATGATTAGTAGACCTTTTATAGTTAGTCATTAAAATCAGCCAAGATGTATTTCACGATAGAATCAGCATCGCTGTTCCGTAGAGCTCTGGCTTTAAGCTCAGCCAACACATCAGGTAACGTCACTAGTAAGTATTTGCTACTAGGTGATGCAAGTTCTTTCCTATCCCTTCAATTGAGGCAATGAGAGGCCAGTGATTGGAGGAGAGAGAGGAGGAGGAGCTAAGAGAAGGAGGGGAGGAGAGAGAAGGAGCCTGGGAGCCGCACGAGGGAGCCGAAGAGGAGATGTGCAGATCCAGATGGTGTCAGATGTGTTTCTGGTGTGCTGAGAGGTTAGAAATTTTGGAATAAAACTTTATCATTGTAATTTGGCATTATGCAATTGAGAGTTTCATATACATAAATATATTTGGTTAACTACTCAAGTTTAAGAGTCATGCTTTGCTGGATACTTGGAAGGAGTGGGTGTTGGGCAGGAGAGAGAGAGACCCGCCAGGACTTGGAGCAGAGGCTTGGTGGGGAGCTACTTTATTTTAATCTTTTCCCACTACAACTAGGAAGAATGATTTCCCATTTAAATTAAATCAAGTGTTGAGTAAGCACTAATGTATCAAACACCATTAAATAGGAAAGGATACACAAAAAAAATATATTTAATGTTCTTACTTATCAGGTTCATGCCTCATCAATACTATTGCTAATATATTTTTTTCAAACTTTATCTTGGCTGGGAAGGCAGCAAAGGAACTGATCTTTGTCCAAGTATGCAAGAAACACACCTCTCTTTTGTGTTGTCAATCACAAGAGCTTAGAAAGGCGGGAGGGAACAGTGTGAGTACTTGAGGCATGCAACGACACAAGGAAAGTTTTGGCTCAATAGAGAGTACCAGTGACTTATACTGCCTGATGAGACACATGTCATATCTGCATTATGTACCCATAAACACTGGCTGGAGGGCGGTCAGACCCCTGAGGCTGTCGACGCTTAAATCACCGGCACAGATCTATTCCACCTCAAATTGGACAGCAAAAACTAAAATACATGCAACGCACAGCACAGGTTATAATATAATACTTCTGTGGCTTTTCACTGAGGTCCTCAAAGGCAGCATTATGAAAAGGTATTTAAAAGCTATAATAAGTGACCCTCATGATGGCTCAGCGGGCAAAGGTGCTCATTGACAAATTTGGAGAACTGAGTTTGATGGTCGGAATCCACATCTCCTGCGCCCTCTCTTGGGCTCTCCCCCTCCCCACACGTGGTCATGGCCGGCCTCTATTTCTCTTCTCTTCTCTTCTCTTCTCTTCTCTTCTCTTCTCTTCTCTTCTCCTCTCCTCTCCTCTCCTCTCCTCTCCTCTCCTCTCCTCTCCTCTCCTCTCCTCTCCTCTCCTTTCCTCTCCTTTCTCTCTCTCTCTCTCTTTCTCTCCCTCTACTACCCTCTTAACTCCCCTCCCCATGCCCTGAATAAAATCTATTCTACACTAAAAAAAAAAAAAAGGAGAAAACCAATTTCCATAAGTTGTCCACTGTTCTACACGCACACGCGCACATACACACCCCACCCATGCACCCACTCTCACACACACCCCACCCACACACCCACACATACATGCACAATGTAGCAAAAATAAAAGCCATGCTATGTTCCTTGCCATCTTAGATGCTTTTGTCTATTTAATATCAAGTTAAAGACTATAAAGTGGGTCCTCAATAAAAGGTTTGAGATAATGTGAGTCACAATCCTTGACATCTGAAATGAATTAGGCTAAACACCATGTACAACTTGACAATACAATATCAAACCCTATCAAAATGGCAAGAAATGTAAATGATTCCTACCATTTAGTGACCACTTCCTGTCTGTTAGAACTTTGAATCTTTGTTTATGGATCATTTACTTAATCGTGCCAATGACTATTCAAAGTAAGTGTTATTGTTACCTATGCTTTACAGAAGGGAAAGAGAAGCCACCTGTCAACTCTGTAAAGCAAGAGAGTAAATAAAGATTTAAAGTGAATGGGGATTTAAAGTTAACCTTGACTTTAAAAGGGGTACCAAGCCATAGTGCGTGTCTAATCTGGGGACCCAGAACATAAGAGTTTTACTTTTGACCATCTAGTCTTAGATTTTAAGTCACTGTATATGAGTTAAAATCTCATTTCATCCCTTTAAACTTGAAGTTCCCACAAATGTGAATTAAAAGTGTTTGATCAGTTCATCATTATGGTCCTTTCTACTTGAACATTCAACTCTAAGAAAGAAAGGCACCCCTCCTTCTCTGAGCATCTATTTACCCAGTACTCTGAGCATAGTATTCTGCATGGCCTTCAAGAAAATCCAAACTTCTCTTAACAGCAAATTCCCTGCTGTGAGTCCAAGAGCAGCTGCAGGGTTAGGCCCCTGCTCTATGTAGACCCCTGCTCTATGTAGGCCCCTGCTCTATGTAGGCCCCTGCTCTATGTAGACCCCTGCTCTATGTAGACCCCTGCTCTATGTAGGCCCCTGCTCTATGTAGACCCTGCTCTATGTAGGCCCCTGCTCTATGTAGACCCCTGCTCTATGTAGGCCCCTGCTCTATGTAGGCCTCTGCTCTATGTAGACCCCTGCTCTATGTAGGCCCCTGCTCTATGTAGGCCCCTGCTCTATGTAGACCCTGCTCTATGTAGGCCCCTGCTCTATGTAGACCCCTGCTCTATGTAGGCCCCTGCTCTATGTAGACCCCTGCTCTATGTAGACCCCTGCTCTATGTAGGCCCCTGCTCTATGTAGACCCCTGCTCTATGTAGACCTTGCTCTATGTAGACCCCTGCTCTATGTAGACCCCTGCTCTATGTAGACCCCTGCTCTATGTAGGCCCCTGCTCTATGTAGGCCCCTGCTCTATGTAGACCAGTTAGAGTAAGCCACAGCAACTGACTGGTGATTGCCAAGGAAAGTGCCCGGTGCCTGGAATAGCTGCAGTCTGTAGTGTAGGGAGCTCTGGTGTAAGAGCAAAGGGTGAGAAGGCAGGTAGACATCAGAAAGGACAAACACTGAGATTCAGTTGCCAAAGGACCTCAGACTTGATGTGACATGGGTTCCCTCCTGGGGTTGGGTTGCTGGAGAGGGAAGCCACACCTATGCTGAAGATTCTACAAGGCTGATTAACCAATTAGAACTTGTTGTAGAGAGTTGGAATGTTACACAGCTAAAACTGAATTCTCTTTGACTGTTCACCCTTAATAGCCATTCCATTGCCTACCTCAGTGTCTGACTTAATATACTTACAACTGTGAAATAGAACATTTGGAATATATTAATTTGCAGAACAGTTGCTCTCACTAACCCAAAGCTAAGAATTTTACCAGCAAACATCTGAAATCTATAGCAGAATTTTTTTGTACTTCCCTGTAACCCAACTTTAATAGATATAATGTGTATGTGTATGTATATATATATGTATATGCACATGTATATAATGTATATATGATATATACACATATGCATGCATACAGACATATACACATGTATATGTATTATACACACACACACACACACACAAACACACACTACAAGCATAGGTGTGGCTTCCTTCTCCCCCAGCCTCATCCAGGGAACCTGTGTTCAAATCATCAAGTCTGAAGTCCTAGAGACTTTCAAAACTTTTGACAACTGAATCTCAGTGTTTGTTCTTTCTATTGTCTAACTGCTTCCTCATCCTTTGCTTTTAAACCAGAAAAAGGGTGATTCCTATCCCGGATTCCATAGATACCTCCCTACACTACAAGTTCAATAATATATATTATATATATATATATATAATATATATATTATATATATATATAACATATATATTATTGAACTTGTATATATGTATGTATATACATACAAGTATATATATATATGTATATATATATATAAAGCTCCCTACTTACATACTCTCTAATATACATATATACACATGTATATACATATATGTATATATACATATAAGGGTATAAGATTCATGGAGCTGGAGTTAAAGATAATTGTGAGCTGCCATGTAGGTGCTAGGAATAGAACTTGGGTCCTCAGGAAGAGTAGCAAGTGTTCCTAATCATTGAGTCTTCTCTCTACCCTTGTAATCTACCTTTCCAGTGACCTCATTGATGTATTTGGTAAATGCCTCTCTCTCTCTCTCACTTTTCCTCCCTTTATCTCTTCCCTCCTTTTTGTCTTTCCTTACTGATGTTGCTATACCTACATGGGTGCACTTGTGTAAGTAGCAGCCAGAGGTCAAAACTGGGTGTCTTCTTCAGTTGTTCTCCACCTTACTGTTTTTTTTTTTCTTTTTCTTTTTTCTTTTTTTGGTTTTTCGAGACAGGGTTTCTCTGTATGGCCTTGGTTGTCCTGGAACTCACTTTGTAGACCAGGCTGGCCTCGAACTCCGAAATCCGCCTGCCTCTGCCTCCCAAGTGCTGGGATTAAAGGCGTGCGCCACCACTGCCCGGCGCGCCTTACTGTTTTGAGACAAGAGCTCTCATTGAATCTATGACTCAACTAGGCTAAGTGACAATAAGCCCCAGGGATTCTACTGTCTGTCTCACCAGCTTTGGAGAGTTACAGGAACACGTTGCCACATCCTTTAAAACAAAAGAAAAGAAAACTAACCTAACTGTATAGGGTCTCTCTATGTATCCCTGGCTGGCTTGGAACTCAATATGTAAACCAGGTTGGCCAAGAAACTCAATATATAGAGCAGGTTGGCCTGGACAAAGGGATCTGCCTCTCGAGTGCTGGGACTTAGTCATGGGCACCACACCTGGCCTCCACACTCATCTTTTTCTGGAGGTGCAGGGGATATGAACTGAGGTCCTCATGCTTGTACAGCAAGTACTTTGCTGACCAAGCCATTTCTCCAGTCCCCTTGATTCATGCCTTTCTTTGTTCTGTAACTGCAAGTTCAAGCGACTGCTTCTGCATTGGAGCGCACTAATTTTGGCAATGTTTCCTAAGCCATTTGGCTCAGAATAAAGTATCTCTGAATCACTATGTTTTGAATCAACTGTGGTGCCAATGTAGGCCCCAAGGACAGCCCATCCCATTAGAAGAGTTATTCAGACTGGTGCCAGGTACGTCCAGTCTTATATGTCCAGTCATCCATATCTTCTTTTCTTTTTTCTTTTAGATTTATTTGTTGTTATATCTAAATACACTGTAGCTGTCTTCAGACACACCAGACGAGAGCATCAGATCTCATTATGGATGGTTGTGAGCCACCATGTGGTTGCTGGGATTTGAACTCAGGACCTTTAGAAGAGCAGTCAGTGCTCTTAATCGCTGAGCCATCTCTCCAGCCCACATACTAATCTTTTCAAGTGAGTATCTGTGACTTCTTTATAGGACCCGGATCTCCCTTTTGTTCCAACTGATGGTCTACTGGTTTATTCATGTTTTTTAGTAAGAGTTGGGGCTTAATACCAATATTTTAATACAGACTTAAGCATAAGAGTTAAGATGTGCTCAGAAGAAGGTAAGACATGCATGTCTTACCCCATTTGTCTACTCTGAGCTAGCTGGTTAAGACCCCTTTCATTTGTTTTCAGAGAATTCGATCATTTGGCTTTTCCTTCCTATCATACCTCTGATATTTAGTTCTTCATTTTTCCTTTACCTCCTCCTGTTTGATGTAGATAAAGATTAGAGATTCTGAGTGCCTGATCATAAAGACACCAAAGATAAGAGATACTTCAGTCTAACTGGTTAGAGATGTCAGGGGGGTCTATCCAAGATGTGCCGTGGCTTTAAGACAATGTATTTCCTCCTTGGATTGGGTTAGTCAGGAAGATATACAACAGGGAACAATCCCTCAGGTACCCATAAATGTGCAGGATAGACTTGAAGTACAGTGGGAGGCCAGCCGGTTTTACATTGTGAAGTTACAGTAACTCAACTTCCAAGTCTTAAAAAAAAATGAGGAAAATTTAAAAACTCAAGCAAGTTTTCCTTTCCCCTCCCTGTACCAAATTAGAAGTCCTAGGTAAGAGAACCAAAGATCCAAAGTGGGCAGACTAACTGGAATTTTAAAACTTCCAGAAATAGAAGGAGGACATGACTACTCCTAAAGCCTGGAGATTTTTATCGCAGATATAAAGGAGAAAGCAGGCAGAGGGAAGATCCAGGCTGAACATGGCTGGCCCACTAAACCAGACCATTACAGGAGAGGTGGGGGAAGGAGAGCCAGAGAGGAGCTGCTGACCCAGAGAGGTGGTCGGGCCAAGAAGCCAAGAAGGCAGGATAACCAAAATGGCTGGATAATACAGGTATCAGGTTGGAGGACAAGAAGCAGAGGGCCAGCCCCGGGGAGTGAGAGGTAGGGGTGAGATGAGCTGCACAGGAAGGACCCGCGGCGGGGAGAACTGGCAAGGCTGCCTTGATATGTTAATAGGCACCTTAGTCATTCGTCCCGTATTTCTGAGACCTAACAGAGACCATACAATTGCAATTTACAGAAATTAGTAAGAGTTTGAAAACGATCAAAATAGGGGGGAGAAAAAGGCATAACCATAGGCCATTAATTAAAACCTTTGGAGGCTGTGTCGTAGCTTAAGGTGAACACTGGGGAAATCTTGAGTTTTCTCAAGTGCGATTCTCATTTGTCCGCTGGTCTTGCCACTTCCTCCTTTCCGGTCCACTCTTTCCACTCTCTGGTAATCCGCAAGTGGAAACAAACTCTTCATCAGAGGAAAACATTTACACAGCCCATGAAAATAATGCCTAGAGGAAAGGGGGGACCCTGATACCATCTGTATTCCCTGACAAAAACTGGGCCCAAAAATGTGATTATGAGATTTCCTGAGTCATCAGGGCCTGCAGGGATCTGCTTCAGAATTTCCAGGCCGGCACACTATTGACTTACAAAACAGGATTTTCTCACTTTTGTAAGACATTTCCATTTGTAATGACTTCGCTAAAGATTAGCTCTTAAAACAGGAACTCACCTTTGACCTTTCCCTGGGGCCTATATATAGCTCAATTGTATAGAAATATAAAGCTCTACTTCGAGAAACTTTTTACTTCTAGAGAAACTTCTACTTTGAGAAACTTCGACTTCGAGAAAAGTTTTTTCTTACCAAAAGTAGCTAGCCTGGCAAGGACTTGTATTTCCTTCCCCTTCCTTTGCAACATTAGCCAATCACATCAGACTGTGAAGTGGAGCTTCCTTCAATGCTCCTTCAGACACCACCTACTAAAGTAGGGATAAAAGAAGGAAGCCATTTTGGCCTCCTTGTTCTCTCTAGCCTAATCTGGGTTCTGGCACATACTTTTTACAAAAGGAATTGCCATGCCAAGCTACTTTCCCTTTGTTTGAGTATTATTTTATGCAACATCAAGGTTACTCTCTGTTTCTAATACTACCTTGGTTTTAATATAGTGGTGTTGTGTTTCTGTCTCTGTTTCTCTCTGTGCCTGTCTCTCTCTGTCTGTCTCTGTCACTCTCTGTTGTTAAATGTAATAAACTACATCTCAAGCCTTCACAGGCATGCGTCTTTATGCTTTGGTCTCCTTCATTCCCCATGCCCCAGGGGTCACTTTTCCAAATGCAGTCAGTCCAGTCCCGCTTCCTTGGTCAATGTCAACCTCCTGCCAGGCGGCAGGACACACTAACAAGGCTCTCTACAATATAGGAAAGAGTCTGTGGGAGAAAGGAAGCCCAGCCCCATGGGTTGGGAAGGTCAGGGTAGATATTGGATAAACCAGGATTAAAGACACAGGGGACATGCCCTTCTTTACCCTGTATGCCACCTTCCTTAACATCTCTATCTCCCATCTCATGATTCCTTTTCTAGTTCCACAGTCTAGAGACATAAATGCAGACATATATATATATAATACGTACATTTATATATAGAAACTCCACATATGAGAGAAAGCATGTGGCGTTTGTCTTTTTCAGTCTGGCTTATTTAGTTTTTAACATAACGGTTTCCATTTTTCCTGCATATGTCATATTTTATGTTTGCTCGTGACCTCAAACTCACTGTGTAGCTGAGCTTGACCCTTGAACTTGTGATCCTCCTGCTTCTCCTTCCAAGTGCTAGCATTATGAATGTGTGCCACCACGCCTGGTTTGTTGTTGGGTTTCAGATTGAGACAAGTGCATATTTCAAGTACCAAAGCAGACCTGGCCTCCAGGTTTCCCCAGCGTCTTTCATCCTGGTTTATCCAATCTTCTACCCTGATCTTCCCAACCCAGGGGCTGGGCTTCCCTTCTCCCACAGACTCTTTCCTATATTGTAGAGAGCCTTATTGGGGTGCCGTGCCGCCTGGCAGGAGCGTGACATTGACCAAGGACAAGGGAGTAAGCTCAAGCAAGAATCTGACATTGGGGCATGATTGGGAAGTTAAGTTTAGGCAAGAATCAGACGTTAGGCTATAATAGGGAAGCAGTTAAGGCAGGAATTTTTAATCTTAGGGTGGAACGAAAGAAGCAGGTTTCAGGCAAGATTTTGGGCTTGGATGAGGAGGTGGGCTCAGGTATTTTGGTCATTCTTACACACCTTTGGAAACAACTGTCACAGGGAAATAATCGTGGAACTTTGCTTATTGCCTTGACTATTTTGTGTTTACTGTCTTGCTTGTTCCTCATTGTACTACTATCGATCTTAATACCTGCATGTAATTAAATTGGTATAAAAGTGGATTGGAAATTATTAAACCCGCCTTCAGTCTCAGAATTGACTGGGGTCATGCTGCAATGTTGTCCAATCATCTTTTTTCCTTTTAATTCTCACTCCTGCGCTGGAGAACCAGTTGACTGACTGAGCAGGCTTGGCCACTATATAATCTAGACATTTTGCTCTCTGAGCCTCTTTTTCTCCTCTCAGCTCCCCCCAGCCTCCTCTGTGCCTGCTCTTTCTCTCTCTTACCCGCCTTTCCTCTGTCTCCTCCGGTTAACTTCCCTGGAGTCTTTCCTTGAGGCCAGTCAACTAGCCTGCACAGAGAGCTGTTTCCATTTATATATATTACATATATACATGTGTGTTATCAAAATTGACCAAGGCATGGACTGTACTAGCTCCTGAGGTCAGTGATGCACAGACCAAGGTGACAGACTGGCCTGAAGGTACACAGGTGCCACTGTGCCTAGAAGTTCCTACCAAAGACCAGAGTGCACAGCTAGCCACTAAGGATTGTCATGGGCTCCTGTTGCTCAAGCCACTGAATGGAACAGAGAGCTATTTCCATATATATATATATAAATCTGGCTTGAACTGGCTCATTTTACCCGCAGAGAAATATCAGTAGTGATAGGAATAAAACCCAGTGTGTGGTGCAGGTTAGGTGACACTCTGCCAAGTGAACTACATCTCTAACCCTTATCAGTTTTAATATCAACAATGGAACAGGAACCCTATTTTACAAAGTATTTTTCTACCTGGGTCATTCTGGAAGTATTTTAGTATGCAAACATCTAAATTTACTCAGACAAGTTTGGCTTATCATATAGAATTTTATTATGCTGATAACCTTCAGTCCTTTTCTGATCAATAATAAAATAGACAGATGGTGATTTTTTTTTTAAAAAAAAAGTCAATAATTAGAACTGATGAAAGCCTTTGACTTCCTTAGCCAAAGACTCTTATTAGTTCTTCCATATCTAAGATATATCCCATTCCACGTTGAGGGTGGGAGGGTGGGAATGATAAAATCTGAAGTGTAAAAAATAAATAAAAGATTAAAAAAGAAGATGTATCCCAATTGAAAAACATTACTTGTCTCCTTATAAAAAAAATAACTAAGCAAACACCTATGCTAAAGAAAAACATTACATGCTATTATTACAAGGTATCTTTAAGTGGTAACTGAAGCTTCAGAGTTAATTTGAGTCTTTCTTTTTTCTTCCATTTTATTTATTTGTCTGTGCATATTTCTCAGTTAAATGAGTCTTGGAGGTATTCAAGTTCAGCTAGAGTCAGCCCAGGAAATGGTGGTGCATTTTTAATTCCAGCATTAGGTAGACTGAAATAGGAAGATGTCTGCAGCTCTACGGCCTGCCTGCCTAGCCGATCTGGCAAGTACTATGTTCCACTGAGATACCCATTCTGCCTTTTAAATGGTTGCTGGAGGGCTGGAGAGATAGCTCAGTGGCTAAGAGCACATACTGCTCTTCTAACGGTTCTGAGTTCAAATCCCAGCAACGACATGGTGGCTTACCACCATCTATAAGGAGATCTGACTCCCTTTTTTTTGGAGTGTCTGAAGAAGCCACAGTGTACTTACATATAATAAATAAATCTTTAAAAAATGGTTGCTGGAGTGCACCAGTTTTCGGTCTGGTGCAGCATGTACTCTTCCCACCGAGTTCCATCTCCAGCCATAGATCGAGACTCTTTAACCAATTTATTATTAAATTATTAACCAAATACTTTTAGTCCCTGCATGTGTGCATGTGGTAGCCTGCTCTCAGGGACCTAGCAAATGCTTACGTCTGCTGCCATCCCCCGCTGATGCATGCAGTGGGTATGCTGTGGCTAAAAAGGGCGCGCCTTACCACCCCAGCGCTCTCTCCAGCCCACTCTGTTCTTGGACTCCACCCTCTCCATTTCTCTTTCCCTTCCCCCCTCTCAACCCTCATGGCTCTGTCTGTGCTTCTATCCCTTCCCCAGGTCCTCACTCCTCTCTAAACCCTCCCTCAGTAAACCCTTTTTACACCAGATCTGTTGCATGGCATAAGTTCTCCAGGGTGAACCTTGGATGGGCCCATCAAAGGTACCCCCTCTCCACATTATATTTCGTAAGAGTGTGTGTTATCAAAATTGACCAAATGCTAAAATCAAAGGTTACATCTCTAGATTTGGGACTAAAAATTTTAGAACAAAACCTACTAAAATTCATCATAATAAAAAGATATACATTGAAACAGTGAAATGTTCAAACATAGGGTATATAACGCAAGTATTACTTCAAAAAGGACTCTTTAATATGGACTGCATCTTAAAGGACTGTGTTTCTCAGTTAAGTGATTCTTTCAGGTGTCCCATAGGACAGGATTAAAAGCTTCTAAACAGCTACAGACAGAATTGTGGTTAATACATGGTTTGATGCCTCTTTTAAACTATTATAATTTAGTCATTACATCATTTTCTCTTCAAACAAACAAACAAACAAAGTAAGGCTTTGTCCACAGTGCCAAAAGAACAGTCGATAGGGCATGGTTCTTGCTTCTGTTCATTATGAAAGGAAACTCACACAATGTCCAGAGGCTTGATGTTCTGCAGATGAAGGAGGAGGCTGTCCTCACAGCAGAAACCTACTTTGGTGGAGCTAACCTTGACTTCTAAAAGGAATCATCTACAAAAGGCAAAATGATGGCACCTACATCATAAATCTTAAGAAGACCCCGGAGATGCTGCTGCTGACAGCTCTAGCCATTGTTGCCATGGAGAACCCTGCTGATGTCATCCACATCTCCTCCAAGAACACTGACCAGTGAGCTGTGCTGACCTTTGCTGCCGGCACTGGAGCCGCTCCAATTTCTGACTGCTTCACTAAACAGATCCAAGCATCTTTCAGGGAGCCAAGTTGTCTGTCTGGTAGTGACTGATCCCAAGGCTGAACATCAGTCCCTCACAAAGGCATCTTATGTCAACCTGTCTACCACCATTCAGAGTAACAGATTCTCCCACGGCAATGGGCACGCTGCTAGTCTATGTAACAGCATGGGAGCTCACTGACTGGGTCTGATGTAGATGTTGGCCTGGGGAGTATCTGTATATGCATGACCATCTCCTGTGCGCATTCATGGGAGGATAGAGGAAGTATCTCACTTGATAGAGAAAGTATCTCACTAGGAGTGGGCTTTGAGCTCTCAGACCCTCAGGCCAGGTCCATTGTCACTCTTTCTTCCTGCTGCACCGTGCGCACCTGCATGCCACCATGTTTCCTGCTGTGACAGTAATGGACTAACCCTCCGAACTGTAAGTCAGCCCCAATTAAACATTTTTGTTTATGAGAGCTGTCATGATCTCTTCACAGCAGTAGAAACCCTAATTAAAGCAGAAGTGTAAAGCCCACAGTTGAACAGACTGCGACCAAGGCATGTACTGTACTAGCTCCTGAGGTCAGTGATGCTCAGACCAAGGTGACAGACTGGTCTGAAGGTACACAGGTGCCACTGTGCCTAGAAGTTCCTACCAAAGACCAGAGTGCACAGCTAGCCACTAAGGATTGTCATGGACTCCTGTCGCTCAAGCCACCGAATGGAACAACGACAGAGTAGTCACAAGCAAAAGAGAAAACAAGAAAAAAAGAAAAGAATGACTGAGCATAGTAGTGAATACTTTTTATCCCAGCACTCAGGATGCAGAAACAGGTGAACTGTGAGTTTATGGTCCATCTGGTCTACACAGTGAATTTCAGGCCAGCCAGAGAAAAAAATAGCAGCATTCATTTTGCAAGTGAGAAGTAGACAATGTTGTAAAAGGATTCATATTTCACTCCCATTTTTTTCTAATTATAAATAAACAAGATTTGACTCTGGCTACAAAAGCTTTGAAATTCAGATCTCATGTCTGGCCTCTTTGTCTCTACCCCTGCCATCAATAATATTTGATTCATGGGAAAGGATAATCTTATTGAGAAGGCAATTAAAATGACTATATCGATCTGTTTCATTCTATAATGCCCATTTGTCTCCCCAAACCTAGAGTTGAAGACTAAATATAGTCTCACAATTAAATTTAAATTGTTGAGGATTTAAACTATTTTAAGGTATAATAGTTATGATAGAAAATGATCTAGGTACAAAACACTAAACTTACCAAGATAGGATACATGGTAAAATACAGACAGACTGGACTTTATGAATGTAACTCTTACTTAATAATAGTTTTCATGGGGATTAGAAAAATGGTTCAGTGGTTAAGAGCACTGACTGCTCTTCCAGAGGTCCTGAGTTCAATTCCCGGCACCCACATGGTGGCTCACAACCACCTGTAATGGGGTCTGGTGCCCTCTTCTGGTGTGTCTGAAGAGAGCAATGGTGGTGTACTCATATACATAAAATAAATAAATCTTTAAAAAAATAATTTTCATAATTGTTTCATTATGGTGCTACTGTGTTTAGGTAAATATTATTTGGGGGTTTCTACACCCACCTTAGATCATTTAGTTCTGAAATAAAAGACACAAAACCTTTATAATTATAATAAGTCTTAAAGCACTAGAGCTGGGCAGACATCAACCCTCTGTGCTATTTTATCTACTTCCCTGTCAATAACCCTGAGCCATCACTTGCCATGTCCCGTCTAGGCTGCTCCCACTCTGACTGACCGGCCCTCATGACCATGTACGTATGATCCACCTACCCCATGGAGTCTTTTCCTGGTTTCTGCTTCAGACTCCCAAACCAGGAACTGAAGCCCTGCCTACTTCTCTGCCCAGCTAGAGGCTGTGGGCATCTTCATTCAACCAATTGTTTTAAATTAAGGATGGCACAGGCTGGTCAGAAATCCACCTGCCTCTGCCTTCCAAGTGCTAGGATTAAAGGTGTGTGCCACCACTGCCCGGCTGTCAAAGAAACTTTTTATTTAGACAAAAAGGGGGGGTGGTTTGGTACTGTTATGTATTCCAATGCTAAATTCTGTACCCTTATATCTGGTTACCCCAAGGCAAGTGAATTTTCACATATATCAGCTTTTGTGTGTAAACCTTGCTCCCCAAATTAATTGGTCAATAAAAGGCTAAAGCCTGTGACTGGGCAGTAAAGAGATAGAGGTGGGACTTCCTGGGAGGGAGAAAGGAACTCTGGGAAGAAGAAGGGGTAGGCCTTTTCTCCAGGAGACAGACAGTTATAACTACAGGCCTAGATAGCCATGTGACTGGATGGGGCTAGATGATCGGGTTAACTTAGATGAGCTAGTTGAGAGTCTGCCCAGCTAAGGCCTAAACTTTGACATATTAGAAGGTCTCTGTGTGATTATTTGGGGAACTAGCTGGTTAAGGAATAACTGCTGCCACATTAATTTCCAGCATTAATTAATATATACAGAATGACAAGACAAAACTACTAGTAACAAGTAACAGAATAACTTGGAGATTAAAGGCTGATATTTCCAAAAATTTAAACTCATCACATGAGCTCATGCATATTGTTAGCATCCCTTCTAGGCTCCGCCCCATAATTACCTGGTAACAGCCAGGTAAAGCCTGGCTTACTATAAAAGGGGCTGTTTGGCCCCTCCTTGCTCTCTTTTTCTATGCCCCTTCTCTCCCTGCCCCTCCTCCCTCTTTTCCCCTCCCCCTCTCTCTCCACATGTTCCTGGCCAGCCTCTCCTCCTCCTCCTCCTCCTCTCTCTGCTTTTTTTCCTGCTTTTTCTGTCTCGACTTCCCTTCCCGTGCCCTAAATAAACTATATTCCATACTATATCTGCCACATGGCTGATACCTCAGAGAGAAGGGATGCCTCAGCATGGGCCCCACAGAGGCACCCCCTTCCCCCTCACCAATTGCCCCTCTACCAAACATATTCCTGGCTCTTTCTTTTATAAAACACAACACTGGGGCTTAACAGCGGTTAAGAGCACTGACTGCTCTTATGAAGATCCTGAGTTCAAATCCCGGCACCCACATGGTGGCTCACAACCATCTGTCAAGGGATCTGATACCTCTTCTGGTGTCTGAAGACAGCTACAGTGTACTCAAATAAATAAATAAATAAATAAATAAATCTTAAAAAAAAAAACCCACAACACCTATACCTATAATCATGGCCAGAAGAAAAGCTAAAACTAAAAAACCAAAAGAAAAAAAAAAGCCAAAAACAGAAAAAAACAAACTTATTTCACCGGGTTATGGTGCAGGCCTTTAATCCCAGCGCTCAGGAGGAAGAGGCAGGACAATCTCTGTGAGAGGCCAGCCTAGTCTACAGAGTGAGTTCTGAGATAGTCAGGGATACACAGAGAAACCCTACACTGTATTGAAAAACCCAAACAAAAGAAAACCCCAAAAACCCAAACAAAAAAAATCCATGTAGTCAGTCTGGATGAACAGCCTAAGAATATTTGGTTAGTAAAGATGCCTCCTCTGATACTTGATTTCATTAGATCATACTGTGTTCTTGATTATTTCAAAGTTAGGTATAATAGTCATTGTATGTCTGTATCTATGTTATGTCAGAGAAAAAAGAAAAAAAATAAGATTTGAACATCAGTGGCTCATAATGTCAAGAAAAACTCTAAGGGTTTCTTCCTAATAGCTTTCATAACTATTTTCTCTCCTGAAACTGCTTTCCTACCTTCTCAGGCTCATCTTCATCAGGTCCTACCACTGAGCCTTCCTACCACGGTCGGAATGAGGCAACATCTGTTCTTTGTACCCATAAAATGTGGTGCTTGGTCAACAAAGGAAACTGTGCGTTGATATTCCCACAAAAATAGGCAGACCAAATCAGGGCGTGAGCAGAGGCAGAGGTAGGAGTTCAAGATCAACCTGGTCTACAGAATGAGTTCCAGGACAGTCAGGGCTACTTAGAGAAGCCCTGTCTTGAAAAAGAAAATACAAAACCAAAATAATAACGACAATAAAAGGCCAGACCCAGACTGAATGAAGCACAAGGCTGGTGAATTGGTTTGTAGAACTTTGGTATTATGGAGAACTGTGTCCTCCTAATAGACAGTTTCTTTCCTTTTATGTTCCCTTGCTCCCCGAGGCAGGGTTCACTGTGTAGCCCTGGCTGTCCTGGAATCACTCTGTACACAAGGCTGGCCTCTAACACAGAGATCAACCTGTCTTTGCCTGCTGAGTGCCAGGATTAAAGGTGTGTGCCTCCGCTGCACCACGGTCAGGGCCATTTATTGTGTCTTAAAGACTTTTGACTGCCTCATTCCTCCCCCCACAGCTCTCAGAAGGTTGACTTTAAACTTCTGTAATAAAGAATTTGGCTGGATTTTATTCCCATTCTTTGGGAAAGTTGTTGGAATTTCCTGTGTGATGAAGGTGTCTTTGTTGTTCTTCATGGTCCCTGGGAGTTAATGCTCTACTGATGGGCCCCTAAAAATATATATAACTCAAGATGGAGACTGAATACTCTAGACAGACTGGTGTGGTAGCTCATCCATGCAAGCCTTTCCAGAGGCTAGAACAGGAGGGCCATGTGTTTCAGGATAGATCACATAGTAAAATCCTGTTTCAGAAACATAAAACAAACACCCTCCCACCCCTACCCCTCAGAAAGGCCAGCCGCATGATTAATAGACTGGGTTTTTAGTTGGGTTAGATTAGCTCATCACGAGAAAGCTTCCCACATATCTTTACAATGAGTTCTTAACAAAATTCTCTGGTGAAGCCAGGTTTGGTGGCACACACCCCTTAATTGAAGTGCTGGGGTTAGGGGGTGCATGCCTTTAATCCCGGCAACAGAGCAGCAGAGGCAGGCAGATCTCTTCCAGCCCAGTTTACATAGTAAGTTCCAGAATAGCCAGGGTTATCCCAAAAACAAAAACACAAACAAACAAAAATCAAATGAAGAGTAAAGTGCTGAAGGAAGGAATTGAGGACGATGTTAGAAGATGAAAAGACTCGCCAGGCTCATGGACTGACAAAAGCTAATACTGGGGAAACGGCTTGTTACTGAAAGCAATCTACAGAGCCAACATCAGCCATAAAAATCCCACAAGGCATTTCTCAAAGAACTAAAAAGCAATCTTAAAATTCATATGGATGCACAAAAGACCCCACTTAGCTAAAGCAATCCTCAGCAGGAAGAGAAGGCAGGATCACACATGATGTTCATCTACCTATGGAGCCATAGCCAGCATGGTACTGGAGAAAGAGTACAACAGAGCTGTTAATCAGTGGAATAAAACAGAGGACCCGGAAATAAACCAATGGCACTAGTCTCTCAATCTTTGTAAAGATATCAAAAGCATACATTGGAAAGAGGCAACTTTTTTAACCAATGACGTTGGGAAATAGAATATCTACACATGAACGAAACCAGATCCCTTTTTCTCACCCTGGACAAAAAACTTAGAATGGATTAAAGACCTTACTGTAGGGGGTTGGGGATTTAGCTCAGTGGTAGAGCGCTTGCCTAGCAAGCGCAAGGCCCTGGGTTCGGTCCTCAGCTCTGGAAACAAAACAAAAAAAAAAAAACCAAAAAAAAAAAAAACAAACAAAAAACCACTAAAGACCTTACTGTAAGACTCTGAGTCTACTGAAAGGAGGCCATAGGTGAAGTAGTTTGGTTGCAGGCATAGTGGAGCTTTGCAGTTAAGAGTACAGACTGTGAAGTAGAATAAGTTAGAAAAGACCAACTACTAGATATTCATTTGTTCAGTGATTAAGTTAAAACATACTTACATGCAGGCAAAACACTCATAAACATAAATAAAGTTTTAAGATCTTAAAAAAAAGGATGTAGGAATAGGCAAGGACTTGTTGGAAAGACTCCATCGGAGCAGTAACTAAACCCAAGAGTCGACAACTGATTGTATGGAATTAAAAAGATTGAGAGAGAGAAAAGAGCACATAATTACTAAACTCAAGAATTTAAAGAAGGGAGTACTGTTAGCAATTTAAGGAAATATAGAGAACCTTAAAGGCATAGGCAGTGTATTAGCCAGGGTTCTCTAGAGTCGCAGAACTTATGGGTAGTCTCTCTATATTAAGGAAATTTATTGTAATGACTTACAGTCTGCGGTCCAACTAATCCAACAATGGGCAGCTGTGAATTTGAAGTCCAAGAATCTAGTAGTTGCTCAGTCCCACAAGGCTAGTTGTTGAAGATGGTCTTCTGTAGAAGTAGGTTCCAACAGACGTGCTGGCAAGTAAGCGCAAGCAGGAGAGGAAGAGTGATTCTTCTTCCAATGTCCTTAAGTAGGCCTCCAGCAGAAGGAATAGCTCAGATTAAAGGTGTGTACCAGCACACCTAGACCTGGAACTTGCTTTGTTGCTAGATGACCTTGAACTCAGAGATCTGCTTCCTTCAGTCTCTTGTGATTATTGTATTACCTTGCCTGTGTCTAAGCTTTTCATGGCCACTGTGCCTCAAGATCTCCATGTCATGATCCAGGTCAGAAGTCTGTGTCTTCTAGCCTCAAGATCTGGATCAGAGGTGTGCCCTCCATTTCTGGATTGTAATTCATCCCAGATGAGGTTAAGTTGACAACCAGGAATAGCCATCACAGGTAGGTAAAGAATGCTAAGAATAGGAGAAATTGTCTACCCAGAAAAGAGCACACCAAGGTTATCTAATACCAATGATCAGCCCTGAAAACATACACACAAGTAGCATTCTACAGACTGAGCAGGTTATATTTAGGAATATATATGTATTTACACATACATAAATAACAACAATCAATGAACTAAATTATCAAGCTAACTTATAAATTATTTTAAGGTAATTTGAATGAAATAGGCAGTACCCAGAAAAGCATAAACAACTGACACTGATTTAAGAGAAAATGGAAGATTGAAGTATATCTAAATCAACAAAAGAGACTTACTTGGGGAGCTGGAGAGATGGCTCCGTGGTTAAGAGCACCCACTGCTCTTCTAGAGGTCCTGAGTTCAAATCCCAGCAACCACACAGTGGTTCACAACCATCTGTAATGAGATCCGATACCCTCTTCTGGTGTGTCTGAAAAGAGCTACAATGTACTCACATATAATAAATAAATCTTTAAAAGAGACTGACTTGTTTATCACAAACATCTTACAAAGGAAAGTCCAAGAACAATGGCCATCTGAATTCTGCTAAACATTTAAGCAAGAATTAACCCAATTCTTCATGAACTTATTTTTTAAAAAAAGACTTTTAGAACACTTTCCAAATCATTCTATTGGACTAGAATTACTACCTCACAAAAACCAGATAAATTACAAGATTAGAAAGTTTGTCCTCAGCCGGGCGGTGGTGGCGCACGCCTTTAATCCCAGCACTTGGGAGGCAGAGGCAGGCGGATCTCTGAGTTCGAGGCCAGCCTGGTCTGCAGAGTGAGTTCCAGGACAGCCAGGGCTACACAGAGAAACCCTGTCTCGAAAAACCAAAAAAAAAAAAAAAAAAAAAAAGAAAGTTTGTCCTCCCATGGGTCTTGCCTTAGCAAAACATGTGAGTCTGTCTTAGCAAAACACCACATGAGTTTGTATCACATGACATATCCAGAAACTTGCATTTTATATGATATAAAAAACACAATTTTTATTTTAAAATACCAACAAACCAAATCAACACCATCCACTAAACATTAGAGTCGCTGTCAGACCTAGTGGGTATACACCTTTAATCTCTGCACTTGGGAAACAGGCAGGTAGATCTCTAAGTTTGAGGCTAACCTGGTTACAGAATGAGTTCCAGGACATTCAGGATTACACACTGAAACTATATATATATATATATATATATATATATATATACACAAAACAAAAAACAAAAAACCCAAACAAACAAACAAACAAAACAGAGAAGATGGACTGGGGAGATGGCTCAGTGATTAAGAGCACTGGCTGCTCTTCCAAAGGACCAGGGTTCAATTCCCAGCAATCACATAGCAGCTCATAACTATAACTCCAGCTCAAGGGGATCCGACACCTTCACAGACACACATGTAGGCAAAACACCAATGCATATTTTTTAAAAAAGAAAGAGGGCTGGAGAGACGACTCAGTGGTTAAGATCACCGACTGCTTTTCCAGAGGTCCTGAACTCAATTCCCAGCAACCACATGGTGGCTCACAACATCAGTAATGGGATCTGATGCCATCTTCTGGTGTGTCTGAAGACAGCTCCAGTATCCTTATATAAATAAAATAAATAAAATATAAATAAATATAAATAAATAAGTATCCTTATATAAATAAAATAAATAAATAATTTTGAAAAAAAAGCAAAAAGAATTATACTCACAATAATTTAGAATTTATTGTAGGTTTGTAACAAATCATCTAACAAGACAACTCTCATAAGGATCCCATTTAACAGGGCTGGCTTACAGGTTTAGAAGAAAAAAATCGTATTATTATTTTATTTTTAAGACAGAGTCTTATGCAGCCCTGTCTGTTCTGAAACTAGCTATATAAACCAGGCTGGCCTGGAACTAACAGAAATCTGCCAATCTCTGCTTCCTGAGAGCTGGAATTAAAGGTACAATCCACCATGCCTGGCCATGCTGTCTTAAGGTTTTATTGCTGTGAAGTGACCATGGCAGCTCTTATAAAGAAAAACATTTAACTGAGACTGGCTTACAGTTTCAGAGTTTTGTTTTGTTTTGTTTTTCCCATTATTATGACAGGAAGCATAGCAGTGTACAGGCAGACATGGTAGTGTTGATGTAGCTGAGAATTCTACATCTTGATCCATAGGCAGAGAAGGAGACAGTATATCACAGTGGGTATAGCTTGAGCATAGGAGACCTCAAAGCCCACCCCACAGTGACACACTTCTTCCAACAAGGCTACACCTCCTAATTCTGCCACTCCCTGTGGGCCAAACACTCAAACATATGAGACAACAGGAGCTGTTTTTATTCAGACCACCACACGTTTTCAAGATTGTAGGGACACATAGAAACACATTTGGCAAAACCCTCATCCTTTTATGATACAAGCACTAATTAGGAAAAAGGGGGGATTCCTTACCACTAACAAAGGGTATCTCCAAAACTCTCACACTGTCATTAATATTTATATTTAAAGTACTGAATCCTACAGGGCATGATATCACATTAATCCTAGCACTGAGGAGGCTGAGGCAGGAAACTCATGGGTTCAAAGTCCATGATCCTTGACAACAATCTAAATGTCCTTATACTCACAGATAAGTAGAGTCCTCACCTATCATCAAAGGGAAATAGACGGTGACCATTACAGAAAACCACAAACAATCAAACTATAGAGTTTGTAGAGCCCACACCTACAGAATACTCCTGCACCTAAGACTCAGCGAACATTGTGGAAGAGGGGGCAGAAAGCCTGTAAGAGTCAGAGGACCATGGAGCGTTGGGATAATCTCTTGTGTACTCTGTAGAAGTATCACCTGTCAGTAAAGAGATGAACTGCTTTTAACAAGATTAACAAGAGACGAGATAGAATAGATGAGACTAAGACATGGAAAAAGCTGGACATATAAAACTGAAGAGAGGGGCTGGAGAGATGGCTCAGCAGTAAAGAGCACCGACTGCTTTTCCGGAGGTCCTGAATTCAAATCCCAGCAACCACATGGTGATTCACAACCATCTGTAAAGAGATCTGACTCCCTCTTCTGGTGTGTCTGAAGACAGCTACAGTGTACTTACATATAATAATACAAAAACAGAAAACCAAAACCTGAGGAGAGTTAACTAGTCATGTGGCAGAACTTAGATTAGTATAAATGGAATAATGGAATTATGAGCTAGTTGGGGAACAATCCTATCTTAAGGCCTAGGCAGTAATTCATAAATAAATAAGCCTCCATGTCATTATTCAGGAACTAGGGCAGACATAGAAAAATCCACACAGTTACAATGGAGTTTGCTCTAAGACTGTGTCTTCCAGCAGCTTCAGAAGCTACATCCATAAATTCTCACCAACACGGCTGCCTGAACAAGGACAACAATAGACATGCCAACGGGGATGGAGAAAACCTACGAGGCTTCAACTCTACAAAGAACTACGGGTAACTCAGGAGTTCTGAGAGTGGGAGAAACAGTCTTCTTTAGGGAAGAGCACATCAACTGTTTATCCAATACCAAACAATCAATACATACTAGTAATATTATAGAAACTGAGTAGTAGGTTATATTTAGGAATATATATGTATATACACATATGCATAAAACAAGGATCAATAAAAAAGGAAATGAATTTGAAAGAGAACAAGGATGGGTTTATGATAAAGTTTGGAGGGAGACAAGGGAAGGGAGAAACGATATAACTATATTTTATAATCTTAAAAACAAAAAAACAAAACAACAACAAAAAACAGCCGGGCGGTGGTGGCGCACGTCTTGAATCCCAACACTTGGGAAGCAGAGGCAGGTAGATTTCTGAGTTTGAGGCCAGCCTGGTCTACAGAGTGAATTTCAGGACTGCCAGGGCTACACAGAGAAACCCTGTCTTGAAAAACAAAAACAAAAACAAAAACAAAAGTCAAATAAAATATTACAACCCAAAACACACATATCCCCAAAACCTGAATCCTTTTCCTCTAGGGTTCAGAATAAGATAAGAATATCAGTCATTGCCACTTCTAGACAATCTCATACTAAAATACTAGAGCTTTTTTTTTTTAAAGATTTAATTAGATCTCTCTTTTACCTCTCTCACTCTCAGCTTCTCTCTTGCCCCTCTTGGGCTCTCCTCCCCTCTCCCCACCTCCATGTGGTTATGGCCGTCCTTTGCTTCTCTACTCTCTCCCTCTCTCTGCCTTTCTCTGCCTCCACTACCTCCCTTAACTCCCATCCCATGCCCTGAATAAACTCTATTCTATCCTAAAAAAAAAAGATTTAATAATAATTATATATATAATGTATATATATTATATTATATATAATTATATATTATATATAATATATATTTATATATATATAATAATTTGTATGAGTACACTGTTGCTGTCCTTAGACAGGATCACATTGCAGATGGTTGTGAGTCACCATGTGATTGCTGGGATTTGAACTCAGGACCTCTGGAAGAGCAGTCAGTGCTCTTAACCACTGAGCCGTCTCTCCAGCCCTCATGCTAGAGCTTTTAGTCAGAGCAAATACACAAGAAAAAGATATAACCATCCAGACAGACGAATGTGAGGTATCAGGAAGAGGGGAGTCTCAGGAGGCCAGGAGGCCGAAGATGACATAGGTTTGAGATCAGATAAGACATGCTTCATTTGGTTCTTCAGTCTGGGTTATAGCATCTGGGCAGGCTGCCATCCATTGGCAAGCACTCATACACAGGGCGCATACAGGCCCACCCGGGCCACACACAGGCAGGAACAGGCACAGACACAGACACAGACACAGGCTGGCACATTGGAAACATGGATGTAGGCACACAGATCCACAGGCAGAATACACAAGTAGATTGGTGACAGAGGAAGAAAGGAGGCCAGGCCTCTGAACCTACACAAAAGTGGCATTCTGCCAGGGACACACGCACAATAGATTACATCACTGTTTACTTTTGGGATTCCCAGGAGTCCAGTGTCATCCATTTTGTGCTGATTCATAGTCCTCTGGATATCTGGTGTCAGCATGTTTTACTTGATTCATCCTGGATAGTTATACCAGCACCATATTGTCTAATATAAATTGCCCCTTATAATGCTCTGTTTCCAACAGAGGGGAAGAAGTTAAATTTTATTGAAAATAGCCACAAAAAATACTCAACCAGAACCAGTTAATTAATTCATAAAAGTTAAAGAGTAGTCGACTGACATCAAAAGTCAACTGTGTCTGCGCCCCAGCAGCGGGTGCTACAGAGAGGAAAGGATAAAAACTGCTCACAGTATCCGGCAAGGCTGCACTGGTGGGTCTGGCCTCAATGCAAGTTCTCCAAGCTCGGGGAACAGTAAGAAGAGCAGAGGATCTGCTTTCTAGGCCCAGTGCTGCCTAGAAGTAGGGTAGAGTGAGCAAGAAGCAGGAGACATTCCTCAAACCATTTTGGCCCTTCAGGCTTAATTGCCTCCTCAGTAAAGTGAGACTAAGAATCATACAAGGGAGGCCGGGCAGTGGTGGCGCACGCGTTTAATCCCAGCACTTTGGGAGGCAGAGGCAGGTGGATTTCTGAGTTTGAGGCCAGCTTGGTCTACAGAGAGAGTTCCAGGACAACAAGGGCTACACTGAGAAACCCTGTCTCAAAAAACAAAAAAACAAAACAGAACAAAATGCCCAAAAAAAAGAATCATATAAGGGGAAGTCCAAGAGCTTCACCAGCTAAGGCACTGCGCTCTGTGCGGGGAGCCCCTCCCCAACCCCAAGGCAAAGTCATGCTCAGAGGACTGCAAGTTCCCATTCCCAGGGGCTGAAGAGTTGAGTCTCTCTGTGTGTCTCTATTAGTCCTCTCTCTCTCTGTGTGTGTGTGTCTCTATCCCGTATCTTCTTATCTTCCTCCCCAGCCCCATTCAAACTTCCTGCTCTAGTTAGAAAAGTGAACTCGAGGCTATTTAAACAAACAAATAAACCCCGGATTTCCCAAGGTAAAAAGATAACTGAGACTTTTCTCCTTTTTTTGGATTGCTGTGAGCAAATTTATCAAATGAGTTATTGGTTCTCTTCAGAAACTTATCCATCTTCCTCTTGACTTTGCCGGTTGAAGATCTGTGAACCAAACTGCACAAAGCAAGCACACAACTAAGAAAAAAGTCAACTGCTCCACCTGACAGCTTCAGATCAATACATTTTATCCAATATAGCATTTTATTTGTAAATATAGGTATTAAAATATGTATTTACAGTAGATGGAAGATACACACAAAAATTTTATAGTATGTTGTGTCACATCCAAGAAAAAACATTTTGATTATTTAACCACATGAATTCTCATCTTTTTCTTACTATTTTATTTTACTTTTTTTTTTTTTTTTGGTTTTTTGAGACAGGGTTTCTCTGTATTGCCCAGGCTGTCCTAGAACTCACTCTGTAGACCAGGCTGGACTTGAACTCAGAAATCCACCTGCTTCTGCCTCCCAAATGCTGTGTTTAAAGGCATGTGCCACCACTGCCCAGCTTCTTCCTTTTTTAAAAAAAAGAGTTTTTATTTTTAATTATGCGTATGTATCTGTGTGTGTGTGTGGTGGGGTATGGACACTTGAGTTCCAGGGAGGTCAGAAGAGGTCCCTTCATTTCCTTGAACTGGAGTTACAGGCTGTACTACTTTTCTGTTGCTGTGATAAAACATCATGATCAAAAGCTATTTTTAAAAATGTATTTATTTTTGTTTTATAGATGTATTTATTTTTGTTTTGTTTTGTGATATAACACTATGACCAAAAGCAAATTTTTAAAATGTATTTATTTTTATTTTATGTGCATTGGTGTTTTGCCTTCATGTGTATCTGTGTGAAAGTGTCAAATCTTGGAGTTACAAACAGTTGTCAGCTGCCATGTGGGTACTGGGACTTGGACTCAGGTCCTCTGGGAGAACAGTGAGTACTTTTAACTGCCAAGCCATCTTTTAAGCCCTTACCAAAAGCAACTTATGAAAAAAAGACTTTATTTTGGTCCACAGTTCCAGAGGTATAAGATTCATGAGAGAGAGGTATGGCAGAAATAGGAAGCTGAGAAATCACATCTTTAGCCATAAACACAGACAGAAAGAACTGAAAGTAAGATGAAACTATGAACTCACAAAGCCAGCCTGCATTGATATACTTGCTCCAGTAAGATCATGCCTCTTGAAGGTTCCAGAACTTTCTTTTTTTTTTTAAGAACTTTTTTTAAAGATTTATTTATTTATTTTATGTATATGAGTATACTGTAGCTGTCTTCAGACACCCAGAAGAGGGCATCAGATCCATTACAGACGGTTGTGAGCCACCATGTGGTTTCTGGGAATTGAACTCAGGACCTCTGGAAGAGCACTCAGTGCTCTTAACCACTGAGCCATCTCTCCAGACCCCAAGAACTTTCTTAAATAGTTCTACCAATTAGGAACCAAGCGTTCAAACACCTGAGCCTTTTCAAACCACCATGTAGTCTATTGTGAGTTGCTCAGTGATGGTGCTGGGAACTGAACTTGAATCCTCTGCTGCAGTAGCATGTGCTTTTAACCACTAAGCCATCTGTCTTAGCAAGGGGTCCCACTGCTGTGAAGAGACACCATGACCAAGGCAACTCTTATAAGGACAACAGTCAATTCCTTCTAGCTTACAAGTTTAGAGGTTTAGTCCATTATCTTCAAGGCAGAAGCATGGCAGCATGAAGACAGACATGGTCCTGGAGAAGCAGCTGAGAGTTCTATATCTTGATGTGAAAACTGACAGGAGAACACTCTGGATCACACTTGTCAGACTTAAGCATAATATATGAGACCTTAAAGCTCTTCCTCCAACAAGGTCACACCTCCTCCAATAATGCCACACCTCTTAATAGTGCCACTTCCCATGGGCCAAGCATATTCAAACTACCAACCACACCATCTCTCCAATAATTCTCCCCTATTTTTTGAGAGTCTTACCGTGTAGCCCCCACTGGGCTGGAACTATGTAGACTGGCCTCTTGGTTGTCATTCTACAGTATCTGCCTCCAAAATCTAGGATAGCATAAGGAAGTGCCAGCATGCTCACTGAGAAATTGGATGTTGAGTAAACATGTTAAAGTCTAATATACTGTGAATACTTCATGTCTTTATATCTTTAAAAGTATTATTTTGTTTATTTATTTTACAGCCACAGAGATGGGACCTAAGGCCCTACACATGCTAGGCAAGTGCTTTCCCATTGAGCTCTGTACCCAGCCCAAGACATGATTATTTTTTAAGGACATGATTTTGAGTTGCTATTTAATAGTCCTTATAATAACAATTCCTTATTATAATCCTTATTACAATTTATCTAATCACCTTCCAATGATAGATTTACATACCTCTATGGTCTTCCTACTCTCAAGAGGGTTTAGGACATCCTTTAACTTGAGTATGTACATTTCTATTTTCTAATGTCCATAGGACCTTCTAGCTGAAATTGTTAGACTGTCAGCACAGCAAGAGTAATCACCACAAGAATTTATTGTAAGGTGTTGGGCAGCCCATAGACTTTTCAGGAAAGCTGGAGCCTCAGGCTTTGGGTAGGAAGACCTTGCAGCTGGAGTTCTACCCAAAGCCTCCCTGCGGATCCAATCTGGCCAAGACTCCTTTGTTACTGCCACCGGAGAGCCTGTCTATGCTGGCATTGGGTCTAGACATCCAATACGACACCAGACACCAGGCTGGCGGCTCTGGCTGGGAGGCTCCTGGAAACTGGATGCTGCTGGTCTGGAAGGAACCGCTCCCTCCCAGCTTCTCAGGATGACAGCCACAGATGCCTTAGGCATCTGAGTGTCCCTGGGATAGGAATGAGATACCAAGCCTCACAACCAGGGGAAGTCTGCCCACGGCCAGCATGATAGGCAAAACATTGCCTTAGCTTCACTTTAGCTTGCATTTATTTGTTTGTTAAAGGGGATAGACATAGTGTACAGGTACCTCTAAATTCTTCTTTTATGAATCGTCTAATTGTGTCTTCTGATGACTTTTGCATTGGAACACATAGCTTTCTACAGACCAGAGGTTCTCAACCTTCCTAATGAAGTGACTTTAATACAGTTAGTTCCTCATGTTGTGGTGAACCCCTCCACCCCAACCATAAAATCATTTAATTGCAACATCATAACTGTAGTTTTGCTACTGTTAGGAATCATAATATTAATATCTGATATGCAATCCCATGAGGGTTGCGACCCACAGGTTGAGAACTACTGCTATAGAGCATCTCCTCCCAAGCTCACTCTTTAAATAATGACAGATTGAATCCTTGACAGTTATTTATGTTTTGTCTCTTCCTTAATCTGTATAATCTTTAAACTCTAATACAATTTAGGATTTTTTTCCAAATAAAAAGTTCTTTTTTAAGATTTATTGTATGTTATCAGTATGAGTGTTTTGCTTATATGTGCCATGTGCATACCTGCTGCCTGCAGGGAGCAGAGGGATTCAGATCTCTTGGAACTGGAGTTAAGGATGGTTGTGAACCATCATGTGAGTGCTGGAAACTGAACCTGGATCTTCTGCAAGAACAAGTGCTCCTAACTGCTGACACAGCCCCTTAATTTAGGAATCTTTAACATTAGCCCGCCAAAGTATACCATCCCTTCCCATATGCTTTTATCCTTTGCTTTTAAAGGTAGGCTTTCCCTGACCTGAAGTTAGATCAAGAAGCCCCCCTATATTGTCTAACCTAAATAAAAAGAATTTCCTAATCTTCAGATGTATTGGTAACTTGATCATGAAATTGTAGGTGGAATACCTATGTTCTGACACATCAGAGTAACCCATCTCAAAAAGGGACAACACAATGTCCTTTCCCTCATAGACCCACAGGCTCCACCCCCAAACCGAAGGTGAGATATGAACGTGTCGTGGGTGACTGTACTTTAGCTGTCCAAAGTCTTATGAGAGAATAAGAATAGCGCAGTGGCTCACGCCTTTAATCCCAGCACTCGGGAGGCAGAGGCAGGTGGATTTCTTAGTTCGAGGCCAGCCTGGTCTACAGAGTGAACTAAACAGAGAAACCCTGTCTCAAAAAAGAAAAAAAAATAGAGGAGCCACTCATTTAGAGAAGCAGATTTTTAAATTTCTACTTACTATTATTATTAATTACTATTTTATTTTTAAGGTAGGGTTTCTCTGTGTAGTCCTGTTAGTCCTGGAACTCACTCTATAGACCAGGCTGGAAGACACACCTGCCTCTGCCTACTGGTGGAGTCAGGGGTAACAGATACCCTCAGGACGGTTTGGGATTTAAAGGACTGAGGTTAGGAAAGCTTTCATCTATGGTGCCTGTGAGGGAATTCATTCCAAAGCCTGTGCCCAGAGAATTGAGAAATAGAGACCAAAAGTTTATACCCACGTGCCAAAGCTGACGCGGGTCTAATGGGAAACAGGGAGTAGAGAGCTAGTCCTTGAGACCCACAAATCCAGGTTGTTCAGTCAATAGTGGTGGGAATTTATCTCGGTAAGGAGCAATAAAAAGTAGCCAGGCGGTGGGTGAGATTTAGTCTGTTGCTATGTACTGTAATGCTAAATACTACTGGCCCTGGTCGCTATGTACTGTAATATAAATACTGGCCCTGGTCGCGGGGATCTTCAGTACATCAAGTGATGCTAAGTAACCTTGCTCCTTAACTTAAAACTATTGGTTGAAATAAGATGCCTACAGCCTACAGCTGAGCAGAAGAGAGGTAGGTGGAGTTTTGGTTCCTGGACTTGGAGGTGGAGGAAGACCACCACTAGAAGGAAGAGAGAGGTGGAGAAAGGAGGAGAGGCCATGGGGTAGGTGAGTCAAGAAAACAAAACCACAAGGGCTGGCCAATCAGAGTTTAGAGCGGCCCAGATGGTACATGGTAAATTATAACTCAGGGTTATTGATAGGAAAGTACATTCTAACAGCTTAGAGGGTAGATGGCTGTCTAGCTCTAGTCCTTTAAGGCTTATTAGAAATATTAAAAGTTTGGTGTCTTTTATTTGGGAACTGAATGATCAAGGGCGGGATAGAAACCCCGACTGAGATTAAATATCTACTACAACAGACAGGAGTGGTGCACACCTTTAATTCCAGCACTCGGAAGGCAGAGACAGGCGGATCTCTTGTCAATTTGAGGCCACCGTGGTTCACAAAGTGAGTTCCAGGACAGCCAGGGCTACATAGTGAGACCTTGTCTCAACAAAACAAGACAAAACAAAGCTAAATGCAGGCAGAGAGAAGCTTCTGGGGTTCCCCGGAAAGTTGGGTCCTAAATCTGAGAAGCTCTGCTGGGGTGGCGCTTTCTGAATGAGCGTCTAGCACCGGGATCCAGGCTTAATGACGCAGAGGCAGGGAAGCACTTTATTCAAAATTCCATTAGCGTTTGCTAAACACTTACCTCGCGCCTAGGCAGCATCGGATCGGACACCATATCTTAAGGAGCTTTGAATTTCCTTGGAGAAAAATGCAACTTGATGTAAATGATAATGTAGGAAGGGTGGGAATACTCTCCAAGATGAGGGAAAGGGATGCTACCACGGGAAGTCAGTGTGCGATCTTTAAAGTTTTATGGCTTTCATTTTACAGTTTAAAGAAATTACTCTACAAAATATACTCCGCAACAAAAGTATTTTTTAACAACTTTTAATTTTTTTAAAAAAAAGATTTATTCACTTTATTGTGTGTACGGGTATTTTGCCTGCATGCACAGATATGTGCACCACATGCATGCTGGATGCCATGGACCCCCTGGAACTGGAGTTACAGACCATTGTGAGCTGCTGTATGGGTGCTGGAATTGAACCCAGGTCCTCTAGGGGAACAGCCAGTGCTATTGACTGCTGAACCATCTATCCCACACCAGGAAAGCATATTTTTGACCTCTGAATAGAATCTTTTACATACACAGAAACAAAGAACTGGTTTTAAGTTTCTTGTTGCTTTATAATATGCCGATTTAACTTCACGTCTTTGCAGGTACTAGTTAAGAGAGGAGGGGCATAGAAGGAGAGGAAGGTCTCTCTCTCTCTCTCTCTCTCTCTCTCTCCCTCCCTCCCTTCCTCCTTCCCTCTCTCCCCCCCTCCCTCCCTTCCTCCATCCAGTCTTCAGGAAACCTTCCTGTGATCCTCCATGTGTCCTCTCAGGTCATTTGGAGATACCTGGGGGTAGCAGTTTGAAAAACAAATTGAGGGGGCTGGAGAGATGGCTCAGCGGTTAAGAGCACTGACTGCTCTTCCAGAGGTCCTGAGTTCAATTCATAACAACTACATGGTGGCTCATAACCATCTGTAAAGTGATCTGACGCCCTCTTCTGGGGCGTCTGAAGACAGCTACAGTGTCCTTACATAAAATAAATAAATCTTTTTTTTTAAAGAGATTTTATTTATTGTTATATTGTACACTGTAGCTGTCTTCAGACACCACAGAAGAGGGCGTCAGATCTCGTTACGGATGGTTGTGAGCCATCATGTGGTTGCTGGGATTTGAACTCAGGACCTTCAGAAGAGCAGTCAGTGTTCTTAACCGCTGAGCCATCTTTCCAGCCCCCAAATAAATAAATCTTAAAAAAAAAAAAAAAGAATCCATTCCTTCCTCCTCGGGCAGTGGTGGCGCACGCCTTTAATCCCAGCACTTGGGAGGCAGAGGCAGGTGGATTTCTGAGTTCGAGGCCAGCCTGGTCTACAGAGTGAGTTCCAGGACATCCTGGGTTACACAGAGAAACCCTGTCTCGAAAGACCAAAAAGAAAAAAGAAAAAAAGTTAATAAATAAACCTTTAAAAAAAAAAGAAAAACAAATTGAAATTTGATCCCTTGGAGGCTAATCCACGCTAATCCACAGGGTCTATGCTCATTGGTGACTTTCCTACCATCACTTTTTTAAGTAAAGAGGGAGCTTGAATCAGACTGAGTATGTTTCTGTCTTTTTTTTTAAGATTTATTTATTTATTATATGTAAATATACTGTAGCTGTCTTCAGACACTCCAGAAGAGGGTATCAGATCCCATTACAGATGGTTGTGAGTCACCTTGTGGTTGCTAGGATTTGAACTCAGGACCTTCAGAAGAGCAGTCAGTACTCTTAACTGCTGAACCGTCTCTCCAGGCCTGAACCATCTCTTCTGTCCTTTTGATCCACAGAACTTGAAGGTATCAGTGTCAGTCCCAGGGCTACTCAGTTTTGGTCAATAAGCCAGGAGTAGGTGGCAGTCTGTTGCTCCTCATATACTACTCAGGGCTCCAAAAATGTGAACTCAGACCCCATCAGAAGTTCTCATTTAGGAAGTGCTTTAGTTAGAGTTTCTATTGCTGCAACAAAGCACCATGGCCAAAAAGCCAGCTGGGAAGGAAAGAGTTTATTTGGCTTATACTTTCAGATCACTGGAGGAAGTCAGGACAGGAACTCAAGCAGGGAAGGAACTTGGAGGCAGGAGCTGATGCAGAGTCGATGGAGAGGTGCTGCTTACAGGCTTGCTTCCCCTGGCTTGCTCAGCCTGCTTTCTTGTAGAATCCAGGATTACCAGCCAAGAGATGGCAACACCCACCATGGGCTGGGCCCTCCTGCATTGATCATTAATTCAGATCTTGCGGAGGCATTTTCTCAACTGAGGCTCCTTCCTCTCTGATGATTCTAACTTGTGTCAAGTTGACACAGAAAACTAGTCAGTACAGGGAGTCTGCTGGGACTTGTGCTTTGAAGGCCACATAGGTCAGAGTTGAAAGGAAGATCAAATACCCACATAATGTAAAGGAAAACTTTGAACAGTCGCTGGTTAATACAATTACCTCACAGTTAGTTCATTGCTATAGAAAGTTTTCCAGATGAGGTTGTTTTTGAACAATTATTCTTCTTTTTCTGGCTTAAAAATATAACCATACTCCAAAGATTGTTCCTACACAATCTTGTTACTCTGCACAAATGTCTTATGGGGTGGATGTCATCATTATTGGACACTTTACACATGAGAATAGCAGGAGGCAGGGACTGGAAATGATTTGCCTAAGATGAGGCAGGCAAGAAAATATGAAGAAAGAACTTGTCTGAGGATAATTCCTGATATATTACCCCATGTGGCCTCAATCTTGGAGATATTCCCTGGCCCAAAAGAGATGGCTGGGAGCCGAGGCTATCTGTCAGTTCTCCCAGGGACCTTTAGGTTTATTTGATTTGAGACCAGAGTGGGGAGGGGTTGGGTCAGCAGAGGCAAAGATTACAGCCTGTTTCCATCTGTGCCTTCTCGCTCATCCTTCCTGCTTATCTTCCCTGGGCCTTGACTTGTGTCTGACAGTTACTGCCACCATTTAATCAAAGTTTGCCGACAAATTTACAGTGCCCAGCACTGTCTGAGCTGGTGACACATAGGAGCACAGTCACTGTAACCAACTCATGAAAGAAGACATTAGATCTTCATTGTCTGATGTGCAACTGAGGCTGAATGGAATGCAAGGATCACACAGAAAAACTACGAATCAAGGTCAGGTAAGTGAGATCAAAGCCTGTGCTCTAGAGAAAGGAGATTTGGGGACTGTGGCACTCCAGAGAGAAGGGACTATCTAAGAAATTAGCTGTTTCTCTGGAGTCTACCAGTTCCTACATCCAATCCCATTGTCTTGTGTAGACCAGTGGCAATGTATTTAAGCACCATAAAGGGGAACCTGGAGCTCTGTTTCTGCCCTAGCATGACATGTCAGTGGGTATCTTTAATCTGAACCATCATCTAGTATGAACTGATGGGAGGAGGGAACTTGGTAGATAGTGTGGTTGATGCTTAAGCATGAAGGTTGTACTTCAGGTCCCTAACGTACACATAAGAATCTAGATACACAGGGTGGTTTGCCTGTAATCCCAATGCTTGGGACATGGAGAAAGAATCCCCAGGGCACTCTGACCATCCAGAGAAACCAAGGGGCTAAACTCAGGGTTCAGCAGTAGACTCTATTACAGGAAAATAAAGAAGGATTGAGGAAGACAGCCAGAGTCAACCTATGGTCTCCACACATACACCAGCTCACGTATGCCCACAAAGATGTCAACTGCATAGACAGGAAAAAAGAAACAATATGTTGTATATGTGTCTTAGTCAGTGTTTTCCTGCTGTGAACAGTCACCATGGCCAAGTCTTATAAAGGACTACATTTAATTGGGGCTGGCTTACAGTTTCAGAGGTTCAGTCCATTATCATCAAGGCAGAAACATGGCAGCATCCAGGCAGGAACAGTGCAGGCAGAGCTGAGAGTTCTATATCTTCATCTGAAGGCTGCTAGCAGAATACTCACTTCCAGGCAACTAGGATAAGGATTTTTAAAGCCCACACCTACAGTGACACACCTATTCCAAAAGGCCACATCTACTCCAACAATGTCGCACCTTCTAATAGTGCCACTCCCTGGGCCAAGGATGTATAAACTAGCACAGCATGTGTGGAGACAGAAAGAACTGTGTGTGTAGTAGGGCAATGGTGGCACATGCGTTTAATCCCAGCACTTGGGAGGCAGGCGGATTTCTGAGTTCTGTGTATGTGTGTGTTAGAGAAGAAAACAGGAGAATGGGCTTCTAGTCCCTTCTGCTCCTGCATACTCAGAATCCAGAGAAGTATGGCCGAGCTAGGTAGGACCTTGGAAGTCCTTTTATTCTACAAATGAAACCAGTTGCCAGATTCCTAGATCTTCCAAGAGCTGTGGGCTCCTTCCTCACTTTCAGCTTCAAGCACTTCAAGAAGCAATTCTCCTGAGGCCACGTACAACTCACCTTCCCCCCCAGAGACCCTTGATTCCCCAGAGGAGACCTGAGGTCTGCATTGGCATGACAGCCCTGGGTGGGATGCACACACTTGCATTTCTGGGATGAGTAGAAGATGCTTCCATCCTTCAGAACTCAGAACCGCAGAGCAACCAGAGCTTCAAAAGGCTTCTCTGGTCTTCCATCCTAAGCTTGGGACAACAGGCTAATCTAATGCAGAAATGGAGATTTACGCTTACTTGTGGTACTTAAAACTGCTATGGTGCATCTGAAGATGTTCTCTAGTATCCCGCTGCTATGCTTCCCAAGATTGAAAATGACATGTGAGTTATCACTCCTTTGCTACATCCCAGGCCTGGTCTTGGTATCCCGCAGGAGCCTTTGGGAAGTAGGTACACTGGAAAGGGAGTGACAGACATCATGGGCCTTTTGAGTAGGCAGCATCTACAGGAGTGTGCATTTTGGCTTTGGATTTAGATAAGGCAAAGTCACATCTGAATTGATAGCCACGTGCTCCTGGCAGGTCACATGCTTCCCTGACCTTTGTGTCCTACTCCGAAGTGGCTTGACTGCTTCTACCTAGAACCTGGCTGATACCCAACTCCTAGTGGTGGTGTGATTTCAGCAAGCCTGGGCATGGCTCTTGGATCAAGACGAATCCTTTCCCAATCAATTTCCTAACATGACATTGTCCCACCTGCTTCTCAGGCTCCATCTCGAAGGGTATGCGTGCTCTGCTCCCAGATCAGCCTTTCCTTCTTGCTAGCACCCTTTCCTCCCATGTCTCCCTGCCTCACTTACCGAGGCCTCTGTGACTGTTGGTTGAAAAATAATCTAAAAGAGCATGTATCTGGCAAAACTGCAGGCTCCCCCCCTGTCCCCCCATCCCCAAAACTTTAGTAGAGATTCAGGGATGGAGGGGAGTCCATTGTCAAATACATTGAACACTTGGAATAAAGCAAAATTAGACCGATTTCTTCTCTGTGGGGCTTCTTATTGTTTGGTGTGTTAACGTGCATTATAAGACTTGAGCAAGAAGAGACAAGAGTTGCTTTCTTTGGAAGCAACTTTGTCATTTTATGCCTCATTGTGAATGGGTTTAATGGGCATTCTTGCCAGAGAGTGCTATGGAATCAGAGAATTTCTGGGCTCTCTCTGTCTTTATACTTTAAAATGCAGGGGCCCTGGGCTCTTGAGGACTTGAGGACGCTGGCCTATTTACAGCTCACCTTCTACAACTGAGTCTTGACTCATGATGATGCTTGCTTTTTAATTCTCTCCATTACCCTCCCTTCAAAAGTCCTCCTTTTTTTTTTTTTTTTTTGGTTTTTCGAGACAGGGTTTCTCTGTGTAGTCCTGGCTGTCCTGGAACTCACTTTATAGACCAGGCTGGCCTCGAACTCAGAAATCCTCCTGCCTCTGCCTCCCAAGTGCTGGGATTAAAGGCGTGCGCCACCACCGCCCGGCTAAGTCCTCCTTTTTGTATCAGCCGCAGAGCTCATATCTAACAAAACACTGTCATTTTGTCTCCTTCAGTTAAAAAAAAAAAAAGTGGCTCTCACATGGCAGGAGGTTCATTTGCCTAAGAAACAGACCTGTTGTTTGCCTGGTTTTGCTTTCTTCAGTTGCTTTTTTGAATTCAGTATTTCTCTTTCTATTGCTGGTTTGAGTTATACATTTGGTTTTGCTCAAGTAGATTATCTATTTGGGTTGATTGAAAAAATAAGACTTGATAAAAGAAGGACCAGACAGGTCCTAAAGATAATTATAAAAGAAATGAGTTGGTGACAAAGATATCAGATGGGCTCCCTAACCTGGATGGTATCTATACTCCAGCATCTGGGATGCGGCCTCTGACTGAGACATGATGGGTCAACTCCTGACATCACCATGGGCAAAGCTTGTGAATAACTGGCACAGAGGAGGGCTGGAATGTGGGTTGTGCTTTGTGACACTTCCAAGACTGTGCTAATGCCATGTGCTTCTTTCTCCTCGCCCAGTAGTAATACTCAGGTTGTCCCTCCTTAAGACATATCCTTTGTGGGGGCCTAGAGAGATGGCTCAAGGAAAATCAAGTCAGAGGGCTTGATTTTCATTATCAGGATCCAAGTCAGGTGACTTAGAACCACCTATATAACTCCAGATCCAGGGGAACCATGCTCTCTTTTGTCTCCATGGGCATCCATACACAGATGTAGTATGCACACACACACACACACACACACACACACACACACACACACACACACACAAAGAGAGGAGATCTTTTCTTGCCTTTCATTTGCACTGACCTAGGTTCTAAATTATTTCAGTCCTACTCATTCAAATTCAATGCCTTGGTCCTACCTCTAAACAATGTTACTTCCTCCAAAGCAAGGAATTTGCAGTTGCCAAGGGTCTTCTGGCTGATACCAAACGAGTCTTGGATGATGACAAGTCAGTGATAGGGTAAATGCTTCAGAGTGGATAGACTTTCAATTCCCTTCAAGTCCTAGGCGGAGCGGGCTGTCTGCTTTGGCTTGCTGGGATTGGCTAAATGACAGCTCTCTGCTGTGCAGTAAAGGTGGGTTAAAGGGCATCAGTGAACGGAATAAAACCCAGAATAGAAAACACCGCATCGGCCTGGTATTTTGTCCAGGGGTTGGGGATTACTACCCTAAGAGTCAGGATTTTTCCAGTAGAGTTTTATACAATAAAATGAATGTGTTCTGCACTCAGTGTTTGAATAAACATAGAAGATTTATTTCTAGCTGTAATGTAAATCGGTGATGTGGAAAGTTATGAAAAGCAAAGAGATGCTACAAGTGTAGACTGCCTGGCTTCCATCACTGTCTGCCCAAACAACGAGGTTCTATGCAGACAGCTTAACTTTTAGGGAATGTTTGTAAGTTGTTTAACTCTTGAGTCTCTCACCCTTTTCTGAAAAGGTATTGTTTATGTCAATGGGATTATGGAAACTAACACTAGACCAAGAACAAAGCCTGAAATAAATGCTTAGATATTTTTCCACTGGAAACCTTGTGTTTGTATTCAAAATTATTTTAGGGCCTGAATGTCAGGCCCTAAACCCTCTGTTCCTCAAATACATATTAGAACAGTGACTTTGTAACCTCAGAACGCTATCTTGTTGCTCAACTGTAATTGTGTGTGCATAGGTTTTCTGTTTTCATGCCTGCCTCCCAAGAAGGTCAGAGAAGATATCAGACCTCCCAGAACTGGAATTGCTGACAGTTATAAGCTGTTGTGTGAGTGCTGGCAATCCAACCTGGATTTTCCAACTGGAAAAGAAGCCAGTGACTTTAATCTCTTAGACATCCCTCCGGCCCCTCTAACATTTTTTTAATCTGTAGAGATTTTATTTTACTTTGTATACACACACACACACACACACACACTTGAAATAAATATTTCATAAAACAAAGCTTATGCTTGCTACACACAACACACATTCTATCTTCTTTTCTGTCTTTATTTGGTTTTTATTTATTTTATTTTGAGGCACGGTCTCATGTACCAGAGGTTGGCCTCAAACTCTCTGTATAACAAAAGATAACTTTGAACTCCTGACTTTCCTACCTCTATTTTCCAAATGCTGGAATTTCAGGTGTCTTAATTTATGTAGTGCTGGGTCCTGAATCCACTCTGCCAACTAAGCTACATTCATAGCCCCTCCTTCTACTTTTCTTTAAAAAGTACACACACACACACACACACACACACACACACACACACACACATTTCATCAGCCCACAGTTTGGGGCCCACAGTTTGAAACGCATCAGAGGAACTCTTGCATACAAATATAAAAATATTACAGGAACACCATTTGAACAAAGAAACAGCAAAATGGTTGGTGCTAAGCATTGCATATAACAACTGAGCACAACAGGATTAGGTTGCTAGGGGAAAATAAGAAATAAATTTAGCCTAGAAGGCACAGCCTGGTCACAAGTATTATATACGGAACATGCCTTGAATGAGAAGAGAATATTGTATCCCGAACACATCTTGAGTAAACAAAGAATCTCCCGCCAACACCCAAAACAGAGGTAGGATACAGAGTGAACTGTAGGGACCTGAGGGGACTTGTGTGGGACAGGATTAGGGACCTCTGGGAGACACAGCATTCAGTGCCTTGTAGGCAATGTTTCTGGTGGTTTACTTTTATCTGAATACAATGAACAAGCGGGGTGGGGGGGTGTTGGGCTGGCAGAATGATGTTTATCCTTCCAACCACTCCCTGGCTTCTGTGTGGATAATGGGTTAGGTGAAGGATGAGGAAAATGAGACGCTGTCGAACAGGGGTGGAAGTGAGCTGCTGCCATCGCAGACTCAGATCACCAGGCTTGCTTGCCAAGTGATTTACCTGATAAGACATCTCGCTGGCCCGGGACCCTGTCTTTAAATGATAATGATGACGGACGACGACGACGACGACGACGATGATGAAATGGGTAGAGAGATGATTCAGAGGCTAAGAATACTGGCTGCTCTTCCAGAGGACCAAGGTTTGATTTCCAGCACCAACATGGTGGCTCACATTTCTGTGTTCCCAGGCCATGGTCACTCAAAATGGTTCCAGAATAACATCTCTTATTCCCTGTAAGATGAAAACTATGGTTTTTATATTGACAACTGCCTTGATTTCTCTGTCATGATGGGTCACATTCTTGAACTTTGAGCCACAATAAATTCTTTCTCCCTTCAGCTGCTTTTGTCGGGGCATTTTTACCCACAGCAACAGAAACAGAAATAAAGACACAGCTACAACTTCATTTCCTTGAGTTCAACATGTGACATGTGACTGACATACAATGGTCACACTGCTAAAGCATGAACCTGCGTCTGGCACTCAGTCACAAAATTCTCATCATGAAGGGAGAAAACTCAAATTAACTTTGCTACAGATCTCTCTCTCTCTCTCTCTGTCTCTCTCTCCCTTCCTCCCCCCTCCTCTCTGAACACACGAATTTCACAATTAAGAGACAGGTAAGCCCTAAGACCTTGCCATAGTTGAAATAAGACCAACACCAAAATTTCAAGCCTAATTTGAAGGAAGCTTTAATGAAATACTGTCCAGGAAGATGGACTATGGCCAGGTCTATTCCAGGGTTCCCAGAAAATGGGCATGAGCTATGTTGGCTGGGTGCTTATAAAGGCAAACCTACAAGTCTATGTACTTCTCCCCTTCGTCCAATTGAGGGCAAGCAAATGTCCTGGTGTATTTTCTGCCTTTGTGCCTCCTGTCTACGTGTGATTAAGCACATCTGGTGCAGTTGAGTCAACCAAACTTGTTTAGGGAAGTGAAACATGGCTTGTTATCTTACATGAACAACAGTCTTCGGCGTCTCAGAAAGTATCTGTCCTTGGGCAAGGGACTTACAGGTTAGAGAAATTTTTGTTTTATAGATCTATTAGGCACAGTAATTAAAACTTAAAACATCACATTGGCTCCTGCTCTTGTGAGTTGGTGACGAGATTTGCCAGTACTCTTGGTGCTGTACTCTATAATATATGCAAACTGAAAACCTCTTCATTTAGGTTAAATACCACATTTAGAGGACTGCTTCACTTTTAAGGGAAATATGTTATAGACATGAATCCCTGTTGTGGGCTTACAGTGCATCAATTAAATCAGTGTCAGTGATATTAATATTTAGAAATGACCTTGGAAGCGGACGTGGTGACTCACCCCTGTGCTTCCAGCGCTTGGGAGGCAGAAGCAAGAGGATTGACACAAGATCCAGGGGGTGCATATGGATTGGAAGGCCAGCTCTGATCATGGCGAGATGACATATCCTAAATAAAAAAGAAAAACAACAGCTGGGTGGTGGTGGCGCACGCCTTTAATCCCAGCACTTGGGAGGCAGAGGCAGGTGGAATTCTGAGTTCCGGGCCAGTCAGCCTGGTCTACAGAGTGAGTTCCAGGACAGCCAGGGCTATACCTGGCTGTATACCTTTTTTTTAGATACCCTGTCTTTGAAGGAACAACAACCAACAAAAAAGAATTTGTAAATCTTTGCACAATGTAATTGAGTACCTGTGTCTATCGTCCCTTGAATGCCCAGTACTCCTTCCGGGTTTGTAACTGGGGTTACAAACCTTTGAGCTCAGACTAAATGAGATTGTATGTCAGTTAAATATAGTTAGGATTCTGCAAACAAGGTCAGTCCTACAGTGTCTGCAGTAAATTTTCTTCAGAGGGTGAGTCAGAGAAACAGCGACTGCAGACAGAAGGATCTTGAGAGAACAAAAGTGAAATTGCCAGGCTGTGCAGCTCACCCAGGGAACTCCATTAACACGGTATTGTGATACCAACCTGAATTTGATTCCGCCATTTCCTCGCCAACGCTGGGTGGGCAGGGCCTTGCACAAGGGAAGAGAGTGGTGGTGTTCAGCCAGGACTGAGGTTTTGTGGGCAGATGCTGTGGAAGTGAAAGGTAATTAGACCCACCCTATGCAGTAGGGTGATTTTAATGATGGGTTTGGGCATCTAAGAGGGCGAAAATCAAGGGCATGAAAAGATTGCAAGTCAAAAAGCCCATCAGGGCCAAGCAGGAGGAGTCCTAGGAGATTTATAAATTCTAAGATTTGCAAATTCTTTTTTGTTGTTGGGGTGGGTTTTTTTTTGTTTTTGTTTTTGGTTTGTTTGTTTGTTTTTGTTTTTTAGAGACAGGGTTTCTCTGTATAGCCCTAGCTGTCCTGGAACTCACTTTGTAGACCAGGCTGGCTGGCCCCGGAAAAGTTAAGGGCCCTGAGCCCCTGTGGAAGGATGGAAAGCACAAGCAGGAAGTAGGAGGCGAGGGATTTGTGACCAAGGTTACTAGAAAATCTTTGAAGGTAATGGCTGCTGACTTCAGGTGTGGAAAGGCGAGGGATTTGTGACCAAGGTTACTAGAAAATCTTTGAAGGTAATGGCTGCTGACTTCAGGTGTGGAAAGGCGTCAGCAAACCAGTCTCTTCCATTAGTGAGCAGGAAGCAAGGGAGTGGCCAGCCCACTGCTATTTCAGATGGGTGGGGTGGGTGTCTTAGGTACAGAATGAATACAAGAGAAGAGGATTTCATAAAGGAGTGGAGTGAAATGGAAGTAGCTCAGGAGAGGGAGAAACAACATTTTTCCCTCTTGGCTTGTGTGCAGGAGCACACACACACACACACACACACACACACACACACACACACAGAGAGAGAGAGAGAGAGAGAGAGAGAGAGAGAGAGAGAGAGGAGTACTGACTAAATTTCACAAGCTTTGAATTTGTATAACACTGGGCTTGACAGAAATGAAGCTATTCTAAAGAGACACTTTGTGCTTCTCAATCTGACTACCATAGAAAACAATGAGCCCTAAGGAAATGGGAATTCCTGCAGGAATCTCATGCTGGGAGATGAGCAGAGGTCTTGAACCAGACCAGTGATTCATTGCAATGAGCAAGTAAGTAAACCTGTTTGGGCTAAAGGGTACATATGGTGACTTTTTTTCTTTTGGGCAGGCAGGTTGCAAGGGCAGAGGGCAGATATGGAGGGACGGAGAGATGAATGGGACTGGAATGCACGATGTGGAATTTACAAAATTAATTACTACACATTATTTCAATAACTTGCTACACCAGCTCACAGTTTAGCCCAGTCAATGATGGGTCAGTAGTGTGCAGGGTTGCCAGGGTGCTGGCTCTCAGCTTGGAGAGGGGATCTGAGAAAAGGGTGTCTGGGAGCAGCAAAACAAACGACTCTAAGTCAAATCATGGGTCTAAGCTGACAGCCTATGTTCTGCTTAAGACAACTTTCAGATTGCTCTCTCTCTCTCTCTCTCTCTCTCTCTCTCTCTGTGTGTGTGTGTGTGTGTATTCTTCTTAAGACACCTTTCTCTTGCTATTCTAAAAGCTCTCTGGATAGCTCATCTCTTAGAGATCAAAAGCCCAGTCTTTTACTTACATATCAATTCAGTCATTACCCCAGGTTCCCTCTTGGTCCCCAATGAATGGGTATCCCTTGAGCCCAGCCCCTTGATTCTTAGAAAGAGACAGCAAACATAAGCACAAGACAATTAGTTGGGTGGGATCACACCCTGAAATTACCATTCCTACCACAAGTGGGCCTGGTCCTAAACTCCCTGTGTCCCAGGCTGACTTGAACTCAGGAATCTGCCTGCCTTTTTGTAAGCGCGAACAAAAACTTGGCTGGGTGGGATTCTCCAGCGATTACCACTCCCTAAATCTCTTTATCTCCTTCTTTAGTATCTTTCTGACAAGTTGACTCATAGTTCAGCTGTCCCTGTTCCTTTAGATCTATGGAGCTCCTTATATAATTCATATTATATAGTTGCAATTATATTTTGCATAGTTGAGAAATTATACATTTTTGAACTCATGTTTTCAGCATTCTTTCCCACAGCCTTAAGGGGTGTCCTGAAGGTCACAGTGTTCTACCATTTTGTTGAGATATTAGACAAGCCCTCGACTCCTGGCTTGTGCTGTCTCTGATTATCATGGAGTCATTAATCTTGGCAGACAGAACATTCCTTGAAGGAGGAACAGGAAAATAATATTATTATACAAACAAGCCTTATCCCCACAGCAACCATCAACACTTTGGAGGTCCATGCCCTGCTGACTCTGTTCTAGGAGCAGGAAAGCACTGTCCCTTACATAGCCAAGCAGAACTCAGTAAAGAGTCACACTTTGACTGAGCCCACTCAGGTGTGTTCATCCTGGCCCTCTGTTTAAATTTTAATCTCTCTTCAGAATACCTCTCAAAAAAGAGAGAGGGAGGTCACAGGGTCATTTGTACCTCCTCCAATGTTGCTATATAGAATAAATAAGTTTCCTTTTTTGATTTATGATATTAATTTGGGTCTTTTAATTGACTTATTAAGGGTGGGTGGTTGAATCAGATCTGGGGCATGGGTTATGACTCCCAAATTTGATAAAATGCTTATTCTGTGGAAAGATACTGGGAACTGAAGATATGGCTTCATGGATAACCCTTGCCATGCAAGGATAATGACTAGAGTTGGGATCCTCAGAGCTAGCAGATATGACAGGTGAACATGTCAAGCCAACTATAATCCCAGCATGAGGGAGATGGAGCAAACTGGCTATGTTAGCAATTAGCATTTTTACCAGGCTGCATTCAGGGACCTAGAAGCAACTGCTTGTGTCATCACCCACCACCGCAAGTGCGGTGCATAGAAGGCCTGGGCCACCCTGGGACTTCTCCTCCCTCTCTCTGTCTCTGTCTTATTTGTGCCTTCTCTCTCTCTCTCTCTCTCTCTCTCTCTCTCTCTCTCATTCCCTATGTTGTTCATTCTCTCTGTCTGCCTCTCTCTCTCTTTATTTATCCTTTATGTCACTGCTCCAAGACAGCATTTTGCTCTCCCCCCACCCCCTATAAACCTCTTATACTACATCTGTTGCATGGAGTAATTTCTTAGTGGAATACCTTGGCACAGCTCATCAAAGGTACCCAACTTGCTGCTTTATCCTATCGGGCTAGCTACACTCAATCAATCTATGAGCTCTGGGTTCACAGGAAATACCCGCTTCGATATATAAGGTAGAGAGGAATTGAGAAAAACACCCAATGTCAACCTGTAATCTCTATGAACATACATGTGCACATCTACCCCAACATACATTTGAACATGAGAGACTAGGAGTTATACAGACTCTCCAGTGTTAGCTTACAGGTGATTCCACTAGGCTTCTCCCAGGGACATAACAACAGCATATCTCATTACCTGAGCTGCCACCAGATGCAGGTGGCCTGGCAGCGAATAAGGGGGCTGCTTGCTATTTACCCTCTCTCTCCTCTCTTTCTTATTCTTTCTCTTTGTTCTCATGTGCTCCCAACCAGCCTCTCTCTCTCTCCCTTTCTGTCCTTTTCTGTCCTCAAGTGTCTGCCCTCATGGCTCTTCTCCCATCTGTCTGCCACTACCTCTTCTCCAGGCTCTCACTCCCCCTCCTTCCCCCTCCCCCACCTTCCCCCAAATAAATCTCCTTTATACCAGGGGTGATTTCTCAGAGGGAACTGTAAGACCCTGGCCTTTGGTCAGTGGTACTTACTTCGAGATTCCCTAGAGTGAGACACCAAGACACAGATCGATGCAAAACCAAGAGGTTTATTTTCCAGCAAATTGAGATCAACCTTCTATTAGTCCCTCAAGGCGAGTGACTAGAAGGCAACCCTAAATGGCTATTACAAGTAATTCTTATACTTTTTAGGGGCACAGCTTACATCAGCAATGTTACACTTCTAACTTATTGGCTAAGTATATTGACCTTTAAATCTATTGTTTCTTCATCTAATGGTTCTGTCTGCTGCTGATTTCTTTGCTTGAATTTTTTCTGCTGCTACCTGTTGCATTAGAGAATTTTCGTGCTTTTTAATTTTTTAACTGGCAGACAAACCAAGATCAAGACACCTAAATTGAATCAAATATGCATACACTGCTCCACAGATACCACTGTTAATCCCAAAGACTGGAGGAGAAAGACCACCAATCCAAATTACCTTGGCTGAATTAATTCAAGCAAGTTTTTTTATTCCTGTGCATGGGCTGTCTCCCCTAAGGTGGAGCTTGATATGTTGACATTGGACATGAGGAAGACAATGCTTTTATAGCTCAGGGGTAGGGGGTTTTCAAACAGAAGGTTTGGCCAGCAAAATAGGCATGGTTGCAGGAGCAGTGTTGGGGGCCGATAGGCCAACCGCCTCTCCCCTCGAGTGAAACTCCTGACCTTCCTGATGGAACATCAAGACCAAGATAAAAATCTGACCTTCACGGGAAAAACCGCAGAATGTCCCAGGCACCCGGCCCAGGGCTTGGCCCATAGCTCACTTCCCCTTAGCTCTCCCTCCCAACTTCCTCATTCAGGGCTTGGCCCATAGGTCACTTCCCCATAGTTCCCCCTCCCAACTTCCTCATCCCTACTGCTTAAAACGTGCTGCCTGTGTGACAATAAACGAGGCCTTGACAATGGAATCTTGCTTGGTCTCGTTCTTCTTTCCCCCCCATGACCCTCAGGTAGCGCCTCTTCGGGACCCTGAATAACTAGACCTGCTGGACAGGTCAAGTGGCGCCTGAACAGGAACCCGAAGCACGGCCAACTACTGGACGACGGAGGAACCCCGGGAAAAGGAATCGAGGACCTTTCACGCCGCATCGCTCGTGCGTCGCTGGAAAGGGAGGTGAGTTTGGCCAAATAATTGTCGTCGATTGTCATGGGGAAACAATTGTCTAAGGAAGCTTGTTTTATAGGAGAAATCAAGCGTTTGCTCAGGGAGAGAGGAATAAGAGTTAAGAAAAAAGATTTAATTAAGTTCTTTTGTTTTGTTGATGAAAAACGTCTTGGCGGGTTTAAGCGGCCCTGACATACACCCACTTACGCGGAATAAGGTTGGTAAAGATTAATAAGCTTTTAAAAGCTGGTGACCCGAATACGAGACCTCGCGTCCCATATACAAGAAACTCAAACTTAAACATATCAAAGAATTACACTCAGCTGTTAAAAATTATGGTTTAACTGCACCCTTTACCTTGTCCGTTTTAGAAGGACTCTTGGGGTCTGGATATCTGACTCCTAGTGAATGGACTAAGGTGGTGCAGTCTGTCCTCACCAGAGGGCAATATTTAACTTGGAAATCTGAATTCATAGATAGGGCCGAGAGTCTGGCCACTAGGAACAGAAAAAACCCTCTAGGCAGGACCGCCTCTTGGACGGTGGACAGACAAGTTGTGTGGGAAGGGCCCATTTGCCTCCGAGGAAAAACAATTAGGATTGTCCCCTGGCGTACTCGCTCAAACAGCACAGGCCGCCTTATCTGCCTGGAGAGCGGTTCCTGCTACAGGAGCCCTCACCACCCCCTTAACTAAAATAGTCCAGGGGGCCCAGGAACCCTACGCTCAATTTGTGGGGAGGTTACAGGAAGCAGCAGAAAGAATCCTAGGTCAAAGTGAAAGTGAGGGGCTCCTCGTTAAGCAGCTTGCTCTTGAAAATGCTAACTCGGCGTGCAGAGCCGCATTACGAGGCAAGACCAAAGATCTTGATATTACGGAAATGGTTAAACTTTGCAATGATGTTGACTCCTTCTCACATCAAGTGTCCAAGTCTATCAGTTTAGCTGTGTTCCAAAAAAACTGGAGATTCTGGCCGCCCTAGAGGCAAAACATACTTTAGATGTGGGCAGCCTGGTCACTTTGCTAGAGAATGTAGCGCTCTCAACCCCAGCCAGCCATTTAATCCCGCCATTGGCCAAGGGGCCCCTAAGCCTACTGCTCAGGGAGTTTGTCCTCGCTGTAGGAAAGGCTGCCATTGGGCTAAAGAATGTCGGTCTAGAACTGATGCTAATGGGCAAGCCCTCCCTGCAGTCCAGGGAAACGGCCAAGGGGCCCCGCACCGGTCCTTCCCCCAAGTACAGCACCAAGCTCCTGCGGCACCAGCTTATCTAGGGCAACAGCAGGGAGCTCAGGACTAGACCTGTGTGCCTCCTCCCACACAATTTTGAACCCCCAAGATGGTGTTTAGGTTCTCTCCACAGGAATTTTTGAACCCCCGCTATCTGGCACATTTTTTCTCTTTTTTTTTTTTTCGAGGCAGGGTTTCTCTGTATAGCCCTGGCTGTCCTGGAACTCACTCTGTAGACCAGGCTGGCCTCGAACTCAGAAATCCGCCTGCCTCTGCCTCCCAAGTGCTGGGATTAAAGGCATGCGCCACCACTGCCCGGCACATTTTTTCTCATTATAGGGCATGCCTCAGCTACCATTCAGGGTCTCAGTGTCCATCCGTTGCTTGTGGATGCAGACTGTACTGGAGAGATAAAAGTTTTAAGGCAGAAAAGGGCCCGGTCACCATTCTCCCTGGTCAGAGAGTAGCCCAGGCGCTCCCTCTCCTGCTTGATTCCTCTGGTGCTCACATGGGAGGGCTCAGAGGAGATAGCCAACCTGGTTCCTCTGATGTCTACTGGGTCCAGCAACTCTCTAAGGAGCGCCCCTCCTTGTGCCTTACGTTGGACGGGCGAAAGTTTGATGGCATTATAGATACGGGAGCTGACACCACAGTTCTTAGTTTGAGCTCCTGGCCTTCTGCCTGGCCTCTCCAGCCCTCGATGACTCATTTACAAGGCATTGGCCAGTCTAAAAATACCTTACAAAGTTCAAAGTTGTTGACATGGAAAGATTCAGAGGGGAATTCGGGCACTGTGCAGCCTTTTATTGTTGAGGGCCTCCCTGTCAATCTTTGGGGGAGAAACATTCTCTCTCAAATGGGGATAATGATGTGTAGCTCCAATGAGGTGGTTTCTCACCAGCTCGCTCTGGAGCTAGTGCGGATTGGGGTACCCCTGACACCTTTGTCCCTCAAGAAAGCGCGCCCGAGCTTTTGGATTCTAACTGGTTCCCGGGTGCTCCACTGAAGGCAGGCGAAAACACTTAAGGTTCCTTCCCTGGGAACTTTATGTCTGCCCAGGAGGTCATCGCGACTGCTCCATTGCCCGAGCATAGGAATGTTGGGTCTGTTATTCACCCTCCCCACCCTTTTACGAAGGAATTGCAAGCTTTGGAGAATTATTACCCATTAATGGTACCTTGCTTCTGTGGCGGAGTCCTCCAGAGAAGCAAGGACTCACCCTTGGCCAAATTTCTGGCCTAGGCATGTGCCTTCTGGTACCTGATATGCTGCCCCCCAAGACCCTGATTGAGGTTTGCAATCAAACTATTGTAATTAATGCTTCCTTTCAATATCTGTTGCTGTTTCTAATGATTCCTATCTTGCTTGCTCCTCGGGATTGACCACTTTTATAGTTTCAGCTGCCTTTTTAGAGAATAGAGAATATTGTGTGTTTGTCAAGCTCCTCCCTCGATTGACCATTCATGATTCTGATGAGCTCCTTAATTTTTGGGAAAGGGGAACTCATTTGTCCAGACAAAAGAGAGAACCTATAACAGCAGTCACCCTGGCTATACTCCTTGGTTTGGGAGCCACAGGGGCCGGAACAGGAATTGCCTCCTTGGTCACTTCCAGTCAGCAGTATGCGCAGCTCAGCTCACTGGTCGATAGAGGCCTACAAGAGCTACAGTTAGGACTAAAGAATCTTAAAGATTCTGTTACAACCCTCTCTGAGGTAGTGTTACAAAACAGAAGAGGTTTAGATTTGCTCTTTTTACAACAAGGTGGGTTATGCACTGCCCTTAAAGAAGAATGCTGCTTTTATCAGACAAGACATGATTGGTTGAAGATAGCCTTAAAAAGGTCAGGGAAAGTCTAGAAAACTGCAAGAAAGAAAGAGAAAAAACAATCATGGTATCAAAACTGGTTCTCTACATCCCCTTGGCTCTCTACTCTGTTACCTAGTCTTTTGGGACCGTTGGTGGGTCTTCTGCTCATTTCTTTTGAGCTGTGGGCCTTCCAAAAATTAACTCTTTTTGTCAAGTCACAGGTGGATGCCGCTTTCACCAACAAGCCGGTTTCAGTGCATTACCATCGTCTAGAGGTCAGAGATAATGACCCCGGCACCTACGAGGAGCCCTTGGGCACCCCCTCTGCTGGCCTCGATTTCTCGATCCTGGCCGCAGACTACCGAAACCCTTGGTATAAAAAGCTATGGAGACGTCCATGACGGGAGTATCATGATGCCACATGCCAGATGCACACCTGAGAGCCTGGCTAACTCAGTCGGTAGAGCATGATCCCAGGGCTGTAGAGTAACTCCATGACGGGAGTAGCGTGAGGCCATTGCCCAGGGAGCAAACTCCTATTGGGGGTTCTGGGCATGGAGGCACCTCACATAGCCTAAGACAGAGGCTCTACCCCTCTCTTCTAGGTGTTGGCTGTGGGTGCACATCATGTAGCCTAAGACAGACTCTCCATCAATTATACAAAGAAGGGGGACATGTTGGGGGCCGACAGGCCAACCGCCTCTCCCCTTGAGTGAAACTCCTGACCTTCCTGATGGAACATCAAGACCAAGATAAAAATCTGACCTTCGCGGCTTGCTTGGTCTCATTCTTCTCTCCCCGCCATGACCCTCAGGTAGCGCCTCTTCAGGACCCTGAATAACTAGACCTGCTGGACAGGTCAGAGCAGAATATATGCACAAGTTAGTCATAAAGACCTCCTGAAACACAGACATGGTTGCAGTGCATAACAAGGTAGTCGTAATCACTGGTAGTCATAAAAACAGTTTGAAACAAAGGCGGGTTTGCAAGATGGTACAGGCCATGGCTGTTGTAGATAAGGTTACAAGTGGAGCACAGATCGATTCTTGAGAAATAGAGGTTTAATGCTAAACAAGAATAAGCCTAGTTTGTCTTTACTGTAAGATGGATTTTTAAGCCTAAGAATGGAGGCAATCTAGTTCATCAGCTACATGCACAAAAAAAAAATACTGAAATACATTTTGTTTCAAATCCTATCAACAATGACCCTCTCTTGAATCCCAGCACTCAGGAGCCAGAGACAGGAATATCTCTTTGATTTGGAGCCCAGCCTGGTCTACATAGATATATGTAGCTGTACATAGATATATGTAGAAGATATAGCTGTCCAAGCCAGCATGTCACATAGTGAGAACTTGTCTAAAACAATAGCAACAACAGCAACAGCAATGACCAAATCCTACCATCAGAATAATTTTGCATTCAGTTACTGTTACTTATTTTACTCATTTTCCAATCCTTCCTGTTTATTACATGAACACATGGTGAGTGATAGGAACCTTCTGTGAGGCATGGAAACAGTGGTTAATTAGACATAATTCCTCTCCTTAAATTAAGGAGCTTAAATTAAGATATGGTAGGGTATAATTAGATGTTGGTTTTTTAATTCATTCATGCATTCATCCATCTGTCTATCCATCTGTACATCTATCTATCCATTCACAAGCACTTAATAAGTGCCCAGTTTTACTCTTTTCTTAAGAACATTAAGCACCACACATCCATAGAGATCCATTTCCTGCCATAATGTGGGTTTGATGAGCAAAGATAATTTCTGGAATTTTAAGGTAAGAAGCACATTTTACTATCATTAGTTCAAGGGCAAATGGTTAAGGATGGAAATAGATTGAGAAGCACACGTGTGTAGCCAAGAGCCTGGACTTTGGGATTTAATAGACTTGGATTCAAACCCTTCCTCTATCATCTTTCAGTGGTTTGTCATCAGCTGTGTTCTTCTTCAGATTCCTCAGTTTCCCCCTCTGTGAAATGAAAACAGTCCCCAATACGGTGGAGTAAGACATAGCTGTACATTGATTAGAAAATAAGTGTGTGTGTGTGTGTGTGTGTGTGTGTGTGTGTGTGGTGTGTGTGTATGATATCCGTGTATGTCTAATGTGTGAACATGTATGTGTGTGCATGAGCATGTGGCATGGAAGACTATCTTGCACGTCAGTCCTTCCACATGACTTTAGGTGAGTTTCTTTTGCTGTTTGGCACCATGGATACTGCTCCACAAGCTTCCAGAGAGTCTTTTGTCTCCATTCCCCATCTAATCACAGGAGCACTGTGATTACATGTATGTATGTACACGTAAGTGTGTTTGCATGTGTTCTGTAGACCTGAGCTCAGGTCCTCATATTTCATAGCAAGTGCTTTACCTACTGAGCTCTCTGCCCAGATTCCTCTCTCTCTCCCTCCCTTTCCCTCCTCTCCCTCTCTCTCTCCCCTCCCCTTCTCCCTCTCTCTCTCCCCCTTTCTCTTTCCTTCCTTCCTTTCTTTTTTGTAACCCAGGCAAACCTGAAACCAGTCATACTTCAGACTCCTAAATTCTGGAGCAATGAAATTTAATAAGTTATATTAATATGTATATGTTCATGTTATCAGTCTGTTTCTCTAGAGAATCCTGATACAGTAGTCTTTATTTTTATTATAACAAAAATTTAAAACTATTCCAGACACACACCCCCATAAAGCAAAGCAAAATGTATAGGATTAAGTAAGAATTTACATAAACTAAGGTATGTTCTATAGAAGTGGTGATTAAGCCCTCCCCCTTTTCTTTTCCTGTTTTGGCACTCAAGATCAGCATCACTGTGAGTGATGTGTGGGAGGGTTTGTGGAGACGTGGTGTGCAAGAGATGTTGTTGATGTTTGTCAGCCTGATGAGTGGAAGAAAAAAAGTTTAAAAGCCATCTACGTTTACAGTTTTATATGTGTACTGCTATGCCAGTATCTAGCCTCCCATTGTCTCTCCAGTAAATTTCAGAGAATAGGAGTGTATGTCAAGGGAATTGGTACTCTTCACAGTATTCTCCCTGTGAAGGTCTCTGTGACCACCTCAACCAGCTGAGTTACAATCTGCAAAGGCGAGAAGGTAGTTCCGTTCCACATGGCTAAATAATCAGCATGGGATAAAACTTTGAGGGTCTGACCCTGAGTAGTTTATTTTAGGCATATTTAAGCACAACAACATTTTTGAAAAAATTCCTGGTAATAAATAACTCAATTAATGTGTGTACACAATAAAACTTATGACATGATTCCACTGAAACTCTGTAAAGTACATGTTACATTTCCCATAAGATGGCTTCTATAGGCTCACAGTAAGGAGAGAGAATTCAGGGTGGTCGCTGCCACACAGATATAACAAAGGTCAGCAGACTTTCCTTTATCTTTTTCTCTCTCTTATTTAGTGTTAGGGGATTGAAAAGGTGGAAAAGGAAGAAGAAAGAGAACCCACAAAGAAGCCAAAACCAGCTACATGTTACTGCATCTCATGTTGACATTACTGAGAAGGTCCTCAAGGTTCCTTAGGGGTATTATGTGGGAAGAAATAGGGAATGTTTGTGTGCGCATGCATGTGTACTTGTGTGTGTGTGTGCTCCTATGCCAATGGGTATTCAATCATTGAGCCCCAGTCACATGGCCTGTCCTGTATGCCTCCCAAACATTGAGTCTTTAAACACTGTAGGTTAAGTTTTAACTCTTAATAACTCACAATGGTGTTAAATTTCAACACATGGAAAACATACTCAAGCCATATCCAAGCCACACTAATAATAAAGAATAAAAGTATCTTTAAATTGTAAAGTAGTGCTAAAAAGTGTTGAATACCTATAAAGAAAGCAGGAGCAGCAAGCCATCACCAGAAGGCCTCCGGTGGGGGAACAGATTTTTTTTTGTTTTTGTTTTTTGTTTTTTGAGACAGGGTTTCTCTGTGTAGCCCTGGCTGTCCTGGAACTCACTCTGTAGACCAGGCTGGCCTCGAACTCAGAAATCTGCCTGCCTCTGCCTCCCAAGTGCTGGGATTAAAGGCATGCGCCACACTGCCCGGGTTGAGCAGTGTTTTTAATCATTGTAGTACCTCAAAGACTTAATAGTACAAAAACGTTGTACTATCTCCAATTTAAAGCAAAAGAAAAATCAAGGTAACATTAGCCCAACTGTTTGAGTGTGAGTTCTTGGTCAGACTATCTGGGCTTAGTGAGTGTATTTACATGCCATTGTTAGCAATGTGACTTTGGGCAAGTTGATAATCATGCCTCTATTTCATCTTCTGCAGAGCATGGACAATAAACGTGCCTCCCATATGGTATTACTGCTAGTATTATATAAATTGGCATATATAAAGTCCTGGGAGTGGTACAGGGAGGTAGCAGGCTCTCTAGATATTCTCTATTACAACTGGCAGTTGGCAAAATGGAAAAAATCTTTCAGCTATATTGGTGAGAAAAGTTAGGAAAACATACAAAAAGAAAGACTGATTGTTTTGGTCATTACAATATAGAACATCCAATCAGCATAATCAATAAGATGGGAGGAGACCACTACAACAATAAATGAAACAATGCAGCAAGCTGGAAGTGTCTGAGGGTACACTCAGCTCCTCATCCCCTCCCCCATTCCTGTTTACAAGAATTTGGTGTCTTATAAAAATGACATTTAAGTTTGGGAAGAGCCGGGTGGTGGTGGCGCACGCCTTTAATCCTAGCACTTGGGAGGCAGAGGCAAGCAGATTTCTGAGTTCGAGGCCAGCCTGGTCTACAGAGCGAGTTCCAGGACAGCCAGGGCTATACAGAGAAACCCTGTCTCGAAAAAAAAAAAACCAAAAAAAAAAAAAAGTTTGGGAAGAAAAGTTGAACTACTCAATAAAACAATAGTAAGATAAATGTTGAATGACTGAGAAAAGTTGTCAGGTTTACCTTTTATAATTTACATGAAAGTAAATTACAATTGGATAACAGTTAAAGGTAGAAATAACAAGAAAATATAAGCAGGTATTGGGGACATGCAAATCAAATTCCACTGAGATTCATTTTCCCAACCAACAGAATATTATCATCATCATCATCATCATCGTCCCCCAAGATGATAACGGTGTAAGCCTCTGAAACTGCAAGCAACCCCCATCACCACCATCAATTTAATGCTTTCTTTGATTAGAGCTGTGCTGCAGAATATTTGATTATTGTGCATAGGAAATTGTTAGGAAAGCATAAAGGCTTAAATATATGTCAGATGCAGTTTGGGTGTTCCTCTAAAAACCCCCAGTGATAAGAATCCTAGAGATTGAAAGTTCCCTGCCTGTTTTAAGGCAAGTTGCTTGGGAAAGGTGTTGTGATTTTGCTTTATGACCTGGAGCAAAGTCAGCTGGTTGGCCTTGAGCTGCCCCGCCTTAAAGGTGAAAGGATTCTTGCCCCCTATTGGCTTGGCTTGGAGCCCGGTCCCCCACCATGAGTATGAAGTGGTTCAGTCTGCCATGGGTGTGATCTCTCTCTCTCTCTCTCTCTCTCTCTCTCTCTCTCTCTCTCTCTCTCTCTCTCTCTCTCCCTCCCTCCCTCCCTCCCTCCTTCTCTCTCTCTCTTCCCCCCTCCCTCCCTCCCTCCCTCCTTCCCTCCTTTCCACTCCCGCCCTCCCCCCTCCCTCCCTCCCTCCCCCCCACCCTCCCTCCCTCCCTCCCTCCTTCCCTCCTTTCCACTCCCTCCCTCCCTCTCTCTTTCTGTCTTTTGGCTTGGAAGAGCTTCTTGGAAGAAGCACTGGGGAAGACAGGGATTTTCTCTTTGGGCTTGCCGGAACATCAGAGAAGCTGCTGGCAGGACACAGGTAAAACAGTATTCTAGGAAAGAGAGCTAAGGAGCCCTCTTGGGTTTGGAGAGCTCAAAAGAAAGGTAGACTAGCTAGGTAGAATGACACAGAAAGAGACTTCTAAAGAGCTAGCAGTTTAGTTGTAGGATCAGGCTTGTAAATAGATACTTCAGCCGGGCGGTGGTGGCGCACGCCTTTAATCCCAGCACTTGGGAGGCAGAGGCAGGCGGATTTCTGAGTTCGAGGCCAGCCTGGTCTACAGAATGAGTTCCAGGACAGCCAGGGCTACACAGAGAAACCCTGCCTCGAAAAACCAAAAAAAAAAAAAAAAAAAAAAAAAAAGATACTTCATATATAGTTAAGAAAATAAAGTTACTTCCCTGAGTTAGTCGACTTTTACTTCAGTTTATGCCTCTAGTATCTGTATTGGTATAAATATTAGGTAATTTAAGTGGTTAATTTATTGCAGCATTGCCTTGGTCATAGTGTCTCTTTATAGCAAGAGAACAATGACCAAGACAAGTTGGGCCTCAGAAAACAAAAACTACAACTCCCATCTGTTCCAGCTGTACTCTATAAATACCTGGGTATTTACCCAAAAGAAACAGAGTCAGTACACCAGAGAGATGCCTAGACATTGTGTTCGTTGGTACAATATTTATAATTTCCAAGTTATAGAATCAATGCAGATGCTCACGAATTGTTAAGAAAACATGGTACGTATAGCAGTAGAGTTTTATTCAGAAATAAAAGTATGTCATTTTCAGAAAAATTGATCAAGACTGAACATTATCACATTAAGCAAAATAAGCCAGACTCTGGCAAATTGCCACAGGTTTTTCTCTCATGTGGGAGTCTAGAATGTATGTGTGTGCATGTGTGTGTGTGTGTGTGCATATATATGTGTATGCATATATGTGTGTATAAATATGTGTATATATGTATATTATTTGTTGGATATGTAGTTTTATGTAGTTTGCAAGTATTTTCTATTGTTCTCTAGCCTGTTGGTTTATCTTCTCCATGTTCTTTACATAGTCTTCTCCAGCAGAAAAACCTCACTGACCATACCTACCACTAAGTGTCTAGCTGATTTAAAAATTTAGTCTCTGCGTTGTTGCTGTGAAGTGACCCCAAGACCAAGGCAACTCTTATAAAAGAAAGCATTTAACTGGGGGTTGGCTCACAGATTCAGAGGTTTGGTTCCCATGGTGGGAAGACACATTTGCCCCACACAACAGCTTCCAGAGCCTGCTCAGTTTCCACTGTCCCAGGGCCTTCAAAAGTTTGATTTGTAATGGTCTAGATCTCTTGTGGAGGAATTAAAAAGATCACCTGGATTAATTAAGCAGTGCTCTGAACCAGGCTCACCGCTCACCAGGCTCTGAGGGGCTCCTTATCATCCTCCAGATTTTAATAACATCCTTGCCTGACTCAATGACCCTAAGTAATTTTTGTTTCTAGAAAAGGTGTTTTTTCTATTGCCTCATCTCAACCTTGAATTTATTTGTTAGTATCTCTCCTTTTTCTTAAAAAAATATAAACAACTGATCTGGAAATGTAGCTCAGTGGTAGAGTGTTTGCCAACCAAGCATTGCATCCTTGCTTTTAATGCAAGTACATCACACACACAAAATCTAACATCAAGTATCTATTATCTATCTATATCATCGATCTATCATCAATTTATCATCTATCATCTATCTTTATCATCTGTCTGTCTGTCTAATCTTCTTACCTATATCTATCATCTATCTTCATCATCTGTCTATGTCTATCATCATATCTAGATGCCTGCCTGTCTGTCTAATCTACTTACCTATATCTATCATCTATCTCTCTATCCTTAACTCGCAAGGCAGCAACACATAGGAAGGAAAGCAACCGCAGATACACTACTGTTTAATGCGGAATGATGAAATGAACAATTGCAAAAGAACTGTCTGATTACGCAAGAATGCTGCCTAAGCCAGAAGTAGCAGGATGCCCCTAAATTTATTCTAACTTTAGCCTTCGTCTCTTTCTCTCTCAGAGGTAACCACTATTGTGATGTTTGTGATCATTATTTTCTTATTTTATAGCTTTACCCATTTTGTATGTATACACTTATAGCATATTTTAATCTTTGCCTGTTCTTACTTTATGAATAGACTCATATAACTTACAACTTTCATTTGTTACTGTTTATGATCTTCATTCTCTGTGTTGGATCTGGATGCTGCTAGAATACTGAGGTGTGTGTAGTGTGTAGCGCACAACCACACCACATGCTTATCTGGTATGATAGTTAATCTCTAGTCTCAGTCTGACAGGATTTGAGGTCACCATGGAAATCTACCATTGAGTATGTCTACAGTGTTTCCCAGAAAGGCTGTATTGAGCAATAAGGAAGACCCACCCCGAACTTGTATGGCATCATCCCACAGGCTAGGCTTCCCGAGTAATAAAATAAAGCAAGCTGTGCACTAGCATTCCTCTCTCTGCTTCCTGACTGAGGATGTGGTGTGACGAGGTGCATAGAAGCTGCCATGATTTCCTGTCAGGAGGGCTGCACCCTCACACTGTGGGCCAAAATCTTTCATCCTTAAGTTGCTATAAATAAAAGTGTGTGTGTGTGTGTGTGTGTACACAACAGCACATCTGTAGGGGTCAGAGGACAAGTTTGTGGAATGGAGTCTCTCTACCTTTTCCTGGATTCTGGGGATCAGGAGGCCAGGTCTGCAGTGCACCATCACCCACTGAGCCTTGGTTTTATCAGGAATTTTGTCACAGCAACAAGAAAAGTCGTGGATGCACCTGTTGACAAAACCATTGATGTATATTCAAGTTGTGTTTAGTTTTAGATGCTATTGTGTGGACATTCTGTATACATTTACTGGTTCTTATGTGCATGGACACCACATGCACATGTGTGCAAACAATTGCACATATGCATGTATACATACATGTGCACACACACTCTAAATGCAGCTGTAATTCTCCAGAACCCTCTTTTATAAAATTATACTCCAAACTCCTGTCACCTAGAAATGCTGGTACCATTTGGACTCTGAGGGTCTGCCACAAGTGACTTATTAGTCCTCTATAGTCACACTCAGGGTGTTGCTAATCCATTGGAATCTTAAGTCATGTTTATCCTTACATCATTTGCCTTCTTTGGATGACTTCTTTGGCACAATTGGTTTTCTTTCCTTAGCATCAATCTTATAAAAAGTCTTGCTGAGTTAAAAATACTTTTTCCTTGCCCAGGATGTATGGAACTGAGGCATTTTATTAGAGTTGCAACCTCTGTAGCACAGCTCTTGCACTGGTGTCTCAGGGAAGGGGCAGGACGAATCTAAGAGCCAGAATACCAGGAGTCTGCCGTGGAGCAGCCTCTCCTAGAAATGGATGCGTACGCAGGGCAGGAACATTGGCTATATCAGTGGATATGTTAATGTGGAAGGAGAAAGTTTCTGGGGGTTCCATCCCTAGACCAAGACCTGCAGACAACTAATGACTAGTAGGAGAAGGAGGATTAGCCTCTCCCAGGGATGATTCCCATTATTGGTTGTCCAAACCACAGTCAGCTCTGAAATTTCATATACACCACCAAAAAAAAAAAGACTTAACATGTCGTATTTGCATATTTGTGCATACAGATACATAGATATGTGTATAACAGCAATAATAATATAAAAAGCCCTGGTTATTAACTTGGGAGTAGAGGGGGGGAACACAGGAACGCTTGAAGGGAAAGTACCTGAGAGGGGCTGGAGGGAGGAAAGTGCTGGGGAGAGTGATGTCATTCTATTTTAATTACAGTTTATTAAAATCACAACAAACAAACAAAACAAAACAATAATAACAATAACAACAGAAAGACTTAAGAGCCACACTGCCTGTATTGAACACCCCCCAAAAGTGTTTTAATTCATACTCCCATCAAGGACGTAGAACATATAATACTGTATTTCTAGGTGCAGTCAGTTGCACCCTAAGAATGCAACCATGAGGATGCCCATGTTACTACACAGCATTGTTCTAGACAGGACTGTTGTCGTCCGGCCACCCCACCATAAGCTATGTGCTGGGCCCTGGCTACCCTCTAGGCTCACATTTTCCTGAGCAAGTAGAGCCTGTGCAGCACCTGCCTTCTCTGACTTCTCTCATCCACAGCAGAGCTGGGTTGGACCTATGAAGCCTACGTTGCATGCCTGTATCTCTGTTGCTAAGGAGGCAAGGGAGATGAGTTTTATATTTTTAGGACTCTATGGGCATGGAGGCACACATCTTTAATCCCAGCACTCTGAAGGCAGGGGCAGGCAGATCTCTGAGTCTGCATAGCAAGTTCCAGGACAGCCAAGGCTATGTAATAAAAACACTGTCTCAAAAATAAAAATAGTTAACAACAACAAAAGAAGCAGGCAGGGTCTGAAGGGAATTTTTCTAAATATAAGAAAGTTGTTGAAGGATGAGGGTGGCCATAGATGTAGTTTATACCCATGTCACCTTCTGTAACTACCAAAATTAAGTAATAAATTGTTGTTAGTAAAATAGCTTTTCTTTTTTTAAATCTGATTATCAAATCACCTCCCCCCAAGTTTCATAGCTATCAACTCAAACTATCATTTGCTCTCTTCCTTGTGTTCTTTAAGAAGTGCCTGTGAACGTATTTACTAACGCACTACTTAGATTTGTACAGGAACTTTTCTATCCTATAATGACTAATCTTATCTGTCAGTATTTTAATCTTTCCAAAGCTCTAATCTTTCCCATATGTGGTGAAGGTAAGCTAGCCTCTACCCATCCAACACGGACCCTTGTTTCCTTTCATTGGTGTGCTGGGCCCTATCCTAAAGGGCCGATGTTCTCTCTTTCTATGTGGTGACATAAGCCCACAGAATGTCAAGTTAACTGTAAGGAGAGGAAAAAAAAATCCAAAAAGTCACCAAGATTTGTTTTGAGTCTGTGAATACTTCATGACTCTAATTGTTCTAGGAAGAAGAGGAACGCTATGCCTCTGTGTGCCTGAGATCAGTGCTCATGTCTCTGATGGCGTCTCCAGAACAAGAAAGACAGACTTGGCCTTCACTCTCTCCTCTCTTCATCACATGGCCTGATGAAACAGCCAAGGGACATGATACTCTGTGTAGCCAATCTCTCATCTAAGGATTCATTCCTTTACAAACACATTGACCTTGAACTGGACCTGTGCCAATTCTTCACTCTAATCAGTCATTTACATATGAAGAAAACTAGTCATGCAATGTTATAAAGGTCATACATACTTTAACAACAAAATCAGGAATTGACTCCTTCTCAGTCTTGGTTGTGATTACATATGCTTTACACAGAACAGCACTGCTCAGTGGCATTCTTAAGAGCCGAGGTTTTGGGCAGCATTCTGTGAATGAACCAGGTTATCTTCTTTTTCTCCTCAGCTAATAGTGCAGATTGCCTCACAGATCCTTGAGTGATGCCCAAATCCTTCTGGAGCAACCTGCCTTTGATCTCTGACACACAGATTGGCCCTTGTCGACAATGTCCCTGTCTCAGAAGGACTTTGACGGATGAGTGGCATTTTTCACTATTCGAGAATTGTGTGCTCTAGTGGATAATAAAAATAAATACAACCAACAGGATTGCATTCCAGAGAGGGGGTAGCAGAACAGGGAACAACCAATCAAAAGTATCCAGAGCCCCAAATCATGCCCCAGAGGAGTCATCTTGCATATTCCTGGCTCTGTTTCCATGGTAGTAAGAATTGCTTGGGATACTCAAAGGCAATTTAAATGCATTTAGGCCACAGCTTACAAGGGGATAATCTTAGGAATATTAGAAGTGAGTAAACATTAGCAGCCACTAAAACAAGCAGTATTAAGAACCATACCACATCTTGCTTTTGGTTGTTGTTGTTGTTGTTGTTCAGAATAGATATGTGTTTAAAATCTGGGAATTAAGTCTGCTCCTAACTGGGATTTACAAAGACTCATATCTTCCCCTCCTCTCTTCCTCCATTCATCTATCTATCTATCTATCTATCTATCTATCTATCTATCTATCTATCATCTATCTATCATCTACCTTTTATGTGCATTGGTGTTTTGCTGCTTGTATGTGTGTGTAAGGGTGTTAGATCCCCTGGAACTGGAATTACAGACAGATTGAGCTGCCATGCAGGTGCTGGAAATTGAACCCGAGTCCTCTGGGAAGAGCAGTCAGTGCACTTAACCACTGAACCATTTCTCCAGCCCAAGAATAATGCATTTCTAGACAGTGTTACAACTGTCTAGCATCTGTTAGTCTGAAGACATTTAGGACTGCTTAGATTTTCTTTTCTTTTCTTTCTTTTTTATAATTATTTATTTTATTTATATGAGTATATTGTTGGTGTCTTCAGACACACCAGAAGAAGACATTGGATCCTATTAAGACGGTTGTGAGCCACCATGTGGTTGCTGGGAATTGAACTCAGGTCCTCTGGAAGAGCAGTCAGTGCTCCTAACCTCTGAGCCATCTCTCCAGCCCCCTTAGATTTTCAATTAGATTTTTTTTTTTAGCTCAAAGGTATGAGTTACTTTGTTCACAATGTGGTTCTCTGCAGAAGCAGCTTCACGACTGTGTAGACTGTGAAGGGTCGTTGGAGAATACAACCTACCAAAGGTGCAGGGTCGGAGAAGCCCTTCCTTAAATTCTGATGTCTTTTCGGCCTTTCAGAGTCTGTAGAGGAAAGTCAAACACCACTCAGGAGAGAAGGCTTAGCCTGGCATCTTGCACACACTTCACCAGCTGCTGTTTTATCCTGATAGAACCTGGAAAGAAGAGACACGGGGAGCAGATGTGATCACACTTCATTGTATATGTATATGAAGTACTGAAGATCGAAGAAAACATTATAAAAATAAACACCATCCACATGTGAACACACAAAAGTGGGTGCAGGGGAAGAAAAGAGAGATGGAGAGACAGCAGTGAGCAGAGCAGAGACATAGTTCCATTTTCTATCCATTCCTCTAAGGCTCTGCCTGATCGTAAAAATGGGGCAAAGATTTCGTATTCCGCGCTGATTTTATGATTTTTGTCTCACAAATACTTCTTTATAGTACTTACTCTGCCCTAGACACATGTTATAAATATTATTAAGCACAAGTATTAACTCATTTGCTCTTCATAGAAACCTTGAAAAGTAGGCACTTCTATTTCTGTTGAGTTAATGGAAAAGCAGGTATAGAGAGATTAAAGCACAGGGTCTCCGAGGCCATAGGCAAAGAGCAGGAGTCTCCTACCACCCTTTGAAAACCTATGTGTTAGGAAACGAGAGCAAGGAAAGAGAACAACTCAATAGGAACAGCCATTGTCTTTCTAACTGATCTTTCTAACATCTTCAGAGGACCAAATAGAGTTGGAAAACTCTATTCCTTCATGTGCTTCGTGCCACATTACACAAGCTACAGACTCCTGGTATCTGTGTTCTTTTATGAATTGGACATCTTGATGCTGATTGGATAAGGATTTAAATTTTAGAAAAGAAGAAAGGTTGAATTTGTCCCGGAGGCAGATGCATGAGCTTGGTGACCTGTGAAAAAGAAATATCATTTTTGGTCATTTGCATGGCGAGGAAGAGTAGGGTGGGATACTGGAGAAGGAGACTGACGCATTGTGTGGAATTTGAAATCTTTCTTTGTGACTTAGCATCATGGGAATTTTCCTGGCCTGTGTTGTGAAGGTAGGCATGACCCATTCTTTGTGAGGGATGTGACCTTGTCACCATTTCCAGCTGTACAATTGCTTCATTATGTCCACGCCCACATATTTCTGTTGGTGTCCAAAGAAAGGGCTCATTGTTGATACTGAATCACCACCTGAAAACTATGGTATCATAATTCACCCAGAATATCTTAAACTGTTCTGAGAATCGGTATGTGTTAGTTGAGACTGAAAAGCAATGTTCTGGCATCCTTTCTGTGAGAAGAGCTATTAAACCTTTCTAATTAAGACACCTAGGAAGCTAGTAAGTCTTTAAAATACGAACAACATGGCTGGGAATATAGTGCCGTATTACAGCATTTGCCTAGCTTGCATAAAACCCTACTTTTATATCCTGTCCAGAGGGAGGAAGAAGAGGAGGGGGAAGGGGAGGGGGAGAAGGAGAGGGAAGGGGAGGAGGAGGAGGAGAAAGAAGAAAAAAAAAAGAAGAGAAAGAAAGAAAAGAAATACAGCTCTTCATAGCCCAGAAAATCTGTGTTCAGCTCCCAGCACCCACGTCGAGTGGCTCACAAATGCTTGTGATTCAGCTTCAGCCACAAGGAACCCAATGATCTTAACTGGCACCTTTAGCCACTGGCATCTATGCGCTCACACATACAGGCACACACACAAGTACATAATCTTTTTAAGTGTGTTTTTTTGCACACTTGTATGTTTATTCATCAAAACCTAAGTTTTAAGAGCTGTCAAAGATGTTAGTGTGTGTATATGACATTGTTCAGAGACCATGGCACTCCCAGGTCTCAAGTGTGACTTGGGCTTTCAGGGAACGACTGGTAATGTCTGGAAACATCGATAGTTATCAGGACAGATGGCAGATAAACACTGTTTCTGGCATCTAGCAGATAAAGTGCTACTAAATGTGCTCTAAAGCATTTGACAACCCCTGACAACAAATAATTATCTGGCCCAACATATTAAGAATGTTGAGGTTGGAAAACCATGCAATAGAAAATTTCAAAACGTTATTTGTAGAACTTTTTACATAGATTCCTTCTTCCCTCCCTCCCACCTTTCTGCCCTCCTTCCCATCCTTCCTTCTTTCCTTCTGTTCTTCCTGTGTGTGGTGTATGCATATCCATATGCGTCCATGAAGAGGCTATGAGTTTATGCCAGGTGTCTTCTTCTGTCACTTTCTACCATACCTTTTGAAACAGGGTCCCTCACTGAACTTGGAGCTGACCAGCTGGTTAGGATGACTGGCTGGTGAATCCTTCTAGACTAGTGGTTTCCAACCACTGTGGCTCATGACTCCTTTAGAGGTCATGACTCTTTTCACGGGGGCTACCTAAGACCTTCAGAAAACACAGATATTTACATCATGATTCATAACAGTAGCAAAATTACTGTTATGAAGTAACCATGAAATAATACTATGGTTGGGGTCACCACAACAAGGGGAACTGTGTTAAAGAGTATCAGCGTTAGGAAGGTTGAGAACCACTGTTGTAGATCCTCCTGCCTCAGCATCCAAGGCTGGGATCACAGGCACAGACCATTGTACTCAGTTTTTCACATGAGTGTTGGGGATCTGAGCTCGGGTCCTCATATTTTTGCTGTAAGTACTTTACCAACTGAGCCATCTCCTTAGCCCCCAGGTGATGTGTTTATGCAACACTGACTCAAACCCGTGGTTACAGCTTGACTGTGGGGGAACAACAAAGTGAACTTTAGACTTCACCTGCTCCTCGACTGGCACTTCGTGTAGGAAATAACCCACACTAACCTAGACATGGTCCGTTTCCGAACTACATGTCTATAATAAACAGTTTCTTAGCTCCCTTATGTGAGGGTAAATACACCTGGGGCAAGGCCAAACGGTGTTTCTGGAACGGGCTAAGTGTATGTAATAGTCGCTTTATGTGCCTGGTGTAACTCTGGTCTTGGAGGCTTACCGCTGAATAAGCTCACCCTTCCTAGTTCTTTCTGAACTCTAGCTGGTTGCTTTATCTCAGCTCCTCTTGCTCACAGTCCTCTCCAAGCTGACTGATTCAATCTCGATTCTCTCAGCTTCTCACTGAAATATTCTGCTTGGCCTCAAACTAATTCTAGCAATTTGTTTTAATCTTCTGGTTCCTTCCTATTCTCTGGCTTCAACTGTCTCTGCTGACCTGCACTGAACTGCACGACCTTAACTCCATTGCACTGCAGTTACTGCACTGACTCTCAACTGACTCAACTGAACTGAACTGAACTGAACTGAATGAACTGAATGACTTCTGCAGTCTCCCTTTCCTGTCCGTTCTCATGAGAGTTGGACATATCCTACCTTTGACTTATTCTTAAAGTCTTTCTCTGATTTGTCACTTTGTCTGCCCTTCAATTAGATGTCACTTTCAAGCATGGCTGCTTCCTTCTACAAACTAACCTTACCTACATTGTTTGGGATTAAAAGTGTGTCTGCATTCCATCTAGAGTAGCTAGCTATGCTGCTGGATTAAATTTCCTCTACAACTGTGAGACACATAGCTATTCCTCAGTGTAAAGGTAACTGCTCAGAAAATCTTAAGTTCGAGTTTAAGAATCTCAGTGTAAGGGAAGAAAGCAGAAGGTTGATTCTGGTCACCAGTCCATGAGGACTTTTCTTCACTCCTTTTCTAACTGTACTGCTCAATTGACTCTTGGTCCTTGAAGAAGGAAGTAAAATTGGTGTCTTAGATATTCTGATATAGGGGTTAAGAGCACTGGTTGCTTTTGCAGAGGACTTAAGTTTAATTCCCAACTCCTACATGGTCTCTCACAACTGTATATAATTCTAGTTCCAGAAGATCTGATCCCTCTTCTGGCATCCTTGGGCACCAGGCATGCATATGGCACACAGACTTACATGAAGGAAAAATATCCATGTGCATACCATAAAATAAAATAAAAATAAAATAAACAAACCCTATAATCTACCCACCTACCACCTATCCATCTTTTCATTTAGTCTATCAATGTTTTTTCAGCATTTTATTGTAGTTGGCACAATGTGCGAACTTAGAGGTAAACATTGTATACTGCATACTTCACTCATGCCCTTAGCCCAGAAAGAAGTTCTCTCTCTCTCTCTCTCTCTCTCTCTCTCTCTCTCTCTCTCTCTCTCTCTCTCTCTCTCTTCAAGCTATCATTTCACAGTTTGGCTAGTTCTCTGATAGAAGTAAAAAAAGTCGCAAGCTTATTCATGCAAGCTGAATAAGAACTTAACCTAAGAGGATCCAAGAAATCTAGGCTCCTTCCAGAAGAGAAGGCACTGGGTCTGAGTTCTGAGGACAAGGCAGGAGCTTTGGAAGCACATAGGAAGGGTGCTGGAGAATGGTTGATTTGTTTCTGGCTTGAATACCTAGGTGAATGATGGTGGTGGCAGTTAAGGAGGAAGGTGTAGAAGGAGAGACTTTTAGGCTCATTACTCAGAAATGATGTCACTCAGTTGTCTGGCACTCATAACATCACAGGAGCCTGGATGACAGGGAAAGAAAACAATGTTCTGCTCTATGCTAGATACATGTTAAAGAAAGTAGACGTTCTATTTCATTTAAATTTCTCCATATCATACAAACCTCACACTTTTGATTCTACCTCATACCTCTACCTAGGTAAAAAGGCTATCCTAAAGGTACTAAAGCCCGTGTTCTTCCTAGGGTCAAGGGGAGATGATAGAGTAAGGGTGCAGAGTCTGGTTTGAGAGCATTGAACCCAGAAAAGAAGGCTAACTCTATTAACTTTGTCTTATAAAACTATCTATATGTCTACTGATACTCTCAGACCATGGAGGTTATAGGCATAACCAACTACTTTCTGGTTGGACTTGAGGCTTGCTTCACAGGAAGGAATATACAACTGCTACTCTAAACTTGCTCAAAAGTCCATAGTTCAGGAAACCATAGGCCCTGGGGCAAAACTACTACTGCCATTTTTTTCCTAAATGGACATATCTTCAAACTATCTTCTAAATATTTCTATTCATAGGTTAGTGCTGCTCTCAGAAAGGCCTCTTTCTGCAGAGGGTAGCAGACAAGGCAAGACACTCAGAACTCATCAGTGTGCTTAGGATAAGTGATTACTGAGTGCTCAGGTCAAAGTGGGACATTTCTATCAACCCCCACGAGGCTCCATGAGCACTGAGGAAGTGGGGGCAGAAAGTGTGTAAGAGCCAGGGAGTGGAGATGGGTGCTGTGAAGTACTGCCTGCTGGACACACGTTGGCCCTCGTCACCTCGCTGCAGATCTAGTTGTCTGCACAGGAGCAAGCCAACAAGTTCAGCCAGTATTCCAGTGGCACATGGTGGGGTGTTTGGGGGGAATGGGAGGGGGAATTGGAGGAGGGTATGATCAAGATACATTGTATACATGCTAAAGGATAAATTAAAAATTTAAAAACTACATCTAGGTGTTTATGGCACAGTAATTTATAGTTCATAATTTAATTTTTTTCTTTTTAAGAGGTACTCAGTAGTTTCTTTTACTACTGTTTATTTTTCTTGCCTTGAAAAGTCAAACTTTTAATCTGACTTCAGTCAGTTGTGACACTGTTACCACACCGGGTGTAACAGATGGCCAGCTGACTCCTGTCCAACTGTAGTTTAATCTGCCTTGATAGAAGCATAACGTTGGGACTGTAGGGGAGTCAGTCAGGGCAGTAGCGCTAACAGCTGAAGTTCTGTCTCCAGAAGCTAAATGCTTATCCCATGCACCAGAATGAGCAGACATACAGACAGCACGACAGCTGCTGATGTCACAAGGAGAGGTTTGTTGAGCTTATTTTTGAAGTTGCCAAAGTGGAAAAACAGTCCCACTTAACCGGACATTCTTCCCATCACTCTCTCTTTCTTTTTTCCACATCTCATTTGTTTTTCTGTCTCTCCTTCATTAACACATTTGAACTTTTCAAAGTTGTAATCCTGGAAATCAGAAAGACAAAGATTCTTTTAAAAAACAAAAAGAAATTTTTTTTGAGCAGCTGAACAGCAGAGGAGAATACTCAGACAGCTCGATTGGCCAGTTTCTATGTATGTGACACTGAAATTAAGAAACATTTTCAACTCCCAGAGAAAGCTCCACTGCCAGGCACTCTAACACCCCAGGATCAGAGGATCAGAGGTGAGGAGGAGGCAACATCTGTCCCAACACCGGGAGTAACTGGGACCAGTGGGACCTAGGCACACAGGAACTCCACCAGACCAGTGGCAACATGTTCCTTCCAGTCTGTCTGGGCCAGGGCCCTGAGCAGACCTTGGGAGCAAACTCCACAGCCAGTTCCACAACACCCAGAGGAAGCTGCACTGCCAGGCGCTCTAACTTGCCCAGGATCCCGGGAGCTTGTCGCACCAGGATCTCAGGGTCCCAGAGGCAGCTTGACTCCCAGGAGCTCAGACACACTCAGGATCTCAGGATCACAGGAGCCCAGAATCACAGGATCACAGAGACAGCTCGACTCCGAGGAGTTCTGACACAACCAGGATCACAGGAAGGACAGGCTCCAGTCAGAGATATCGAGGGCAGGAAGCACTAGAGAGAACCAGATGGTGGGAGGCAAGCATAAGAACATAAGCAACAGAAACCAAGGTTACTTGGCATTATCAGAACCCAATTCTCCCACCACAGCAAGTCCTGGATACACCATCACACCAGAAAAGCAAGACTCAGATCTAAAATCACTTCTCATGATGATGATAGAGGACTTTAAGAAGAACATAAATAACTCCCTTAAGGAAATACAGGAGAACACAGGCAAACAGCAAGAAGCCCTTAAAGAGGAAACACAAAAATCCCTTAAAGAATTACAGGAAAACACAATCAAACAGGTGAAGGAAATGGACAAAACCATCCATTATCTAAAAATGGAACTAGAAACAATAAAGAAATCACAAAGTGAGACATCTCTGGAGATAGAAAACCTAGGAAAGAGATCAGGAGTCATAGATGCAAGCATCACCAACAGAATACAAGAGATATAAGAGAGAATTTCAGGTGCAGAAGATACCATAGAAAACATTGACACAACAGTCAAAGAAAACGCAAAAAGCAAAAAGCTCCTAACCCAAAACATCCAGAAAATCCAGGACACAATGAGAAGACAAAACCTTAGGATAATAGGTACAGAAGAGAGTGAAGATTCCCAACTTAAAGAACCAGTAAATATCTTCAACAAAATTATAGAAGAAAACTTCCCTAACCTAAAGAAAGAGATGCCCATGAACATCCAGGAAGCCTACAGAACTCCAAATAGATTGGACCAGAAAAGAAATTCCTCCCAGCACATAATAATCAAAACATCAAATGCACTAAACAAAGAAAGAATATTAAAAGCAGGAAGGGAAAAGATCAAGTAACATAAAGGCAGACCTATCAGAATTACACCAGACTTTTCACCAGAGACTATGAAAGCTAGAAGATCCTGGGCAGATGTCATACAGATCCTAAGAGAACATAATGCCAGCCCAGGCTACTATACCCAGCAAAATTCTCAATTACCGTAGATGGAGAAAACAAGATATTCCATGACAAAACCAAATTTACACAATATCTTTCCACAAATCCAACCCTACAAAGGATAATAGATGGGAAATTTCAACACAAAAAGGGAAACTACAGCCTAGAAAAAGCAAGAAAGTAATCTTTCAACAAACACAAACATGATTCCACCTCTAACAACAAAAATAACAGGAAGTAACAATCACTTTTCCTTAATATCTTTTATATGAAAATTAATATTACCAACATATCCTAATGATTCAGATCTAAAAACACTTCTCAAAATGAAAAATTCAAAAATATGAGGAATTAGAAATTTGTTGGCTGTCACCCAGTGGTCTCTCTAATTTGGTAACTGGAAAAATATGCCCAAAATTGTACAATCCATATAAACTTTCTGCTTGTTTGTACGTGACAGTGTCTTGCTGTGTACCACATAATGGTCTTGAAATCATGCTTCTCCTATCTCAGCCTCTCTATTAGTAGGATTGTTTATTTGATGTTTTTAATCTATAGTATGGTTTTCAGAACAGCTTACATATTTCAAAATTACTTACATAGCCAAAAGAAACATAAACAATTGGGGCAGTGGCTTGTAAGAGAACAACAAAGAGTGAGACTGAATGTTTTGCTTGATATTTATAATTATTGTATCAATTTTGAAGATGATCTTATAAGTTACTCTTTTTCTGAGATGAATGCTTTTCAAAATTATCACAGCCAATGAACCAGAATCTTACCCTCAACTAATGTCTGTGCCACCCTCCAAGCAGAACCTTTGTTCACTGAAACAATTGATGAATGACTTCATGGATAGACCATCTTATTACATACACCATTTCTTAAATGAATGTAACCTGTTTCCTGTGGGCTGAGAATGATGACAATCACTCAAGTCAAATAGCTTTGACCATAGCAGGAAGTCTGTATCCAAATAATTGTGTCTACAATTCATTCCTTAGCGCAGCAGAACTGTCAACTCTTAGCTTAGCTATTAGAATACTTTGGTGACGTGAGGGACATTGAAGTACAGCTTTATTGCAATGAATCCTAGTGTCTAAAATTTTTCTTATTTTGGGTTTGTACCACAGTAAGAGCCAAGATTTTAAGCTCTATTAAAAACAAAACAAAAAACAAAAAAACTTTATCTTTTTATGTTCATTTAATAACATGTCCGTCATTTTATGACTGGTATAAAAATATATATTGTGTTAAATATAAGAAAAAATTAAAATTAAAAAAAAAGAAACATTTTCAAAAATTCTATTTTTGTGGACCCACTTATTTAATAGTAAACATAAACCAACCAGTAGAGGGCAGTGCTGACTTGTTCCTTAATGCCCCCAATAGTAAATGCAATTTTAGTAATGAAAGATTTATTTTTTAAATGTAAATGGATGGTTGAGCAATCAACTAGATGACAGGATTTCAAGGGCAAGGAGTCACAGCAATGCACAGTTGATGCAATGAGGTTGTCACAATTTGCCTGGGACACAAGTTAAATACTTGTTCCACAGCCTGGGTCAGGAATCCGGACCTTCTTCTTCACGCTTTCTTCTTCTGCACTTGGCACTGTGGCCATCAGAAAATCCTCTGTGCTCTCGGAACCTCATCTTTCTCATTAGAAACTGATGTATTTGGCACAGATGAAGGTTAGCTTCCCTTTGAAAGAATACTTAGTCTACGAAAGAGAATGCTACATAAAGTAATTTTGTAAAACAATCTCCTGGAGAAGTTTAAGGGGACCATACCCAAACCTCACTGATCATTCTCATTGCTGAGTTAGATACTTTAAATCCTTGGCTTTCCAGGAAACAAATGGGGCCAGAGTATGAGTTATACGTTGGAAGACACTGATCCTAGCCTTCCCGGGCCCTCTACCTTTATCCAGCTAAGAAGTTATCCCTAATGAGAGTGTAAGGTGTTCTTGATGTATATACCACTGCTTTGGATGCCTGCATTGCTTGCTTTCTAGTGTGTTAACATCGCTAGGGCTCCTGGTTCTAGCTTCATCCCCGAGTCAGTAGAATCTTGACTTTCACTGTCACACAGAACATGTTCTGTAAAGACCTTCCCAGTTGGGGTAGCCGGCGCTTCACATCTGTGCATTTCACAACTGTGGAGTCTGTCTGTCAGCTGTGGATGGAAAATATTCCTTTTAAAAATCGTGCTCATATTGGGCATGCATTTTGGTTCCCGCCACACATCATGGCATTAGTCCCTAAACAGTGCAGCATCAGCCCTGTTTACATAGCATTGATGTTGTATGAGTAGCACGGATGAGACACTGGATTGGATCTTCAGCCGTATACTGGACATAGTGGTACACACTTGTAATCTACAACTTGAGAAGTGGAGGCAAGAAGACCATAAGTTCAAAGCCAGCCTGGACTCCATACATATTTTGAGGTTAGCCTTGGCCATATCTCAATGCCAAAAGACAAAAGTAAAAAGGAACCATGAAGAACTGAGAGAGAAGCCATTCATTGTGTGCAAAGGATCTTTAATAAAAACAGCTAGCAGAGTCTTCCCTAGTCCGTGGGGCCAGGATGGTAACAGCTCACTTAGGAGCGAGGCTCACTTACTACAATTTCAATCACCCACAGTCAACGGGAGATTGAAAATATTAAACAGATGCTGGGCAGTGGTGGCACACATCTTTAATCCCAGAACTTGGGAGGCAGAGGCAGGTAGATCTCTGTGAGTTCGAAGCCGGCCTGGTCTACAGAGTGAGTTCCAGGACAGCCAGGGTTATACAGAGAAACCCTGTCTTGAAAAACAAAACAAAACGAGAAAGAAAATATTAAAAGGAAAGCATCCCAAATAAGCAATTCATAGATTTATTTTTATTTATTTTTTAACCTTTGGAGGTGGTAGGAATAAAATCCAGGGCTTTGTGCAAGCTAAGTAATTTCTCTCTGGCCGAGCCACACCCTCAGTCTGGCACCAGTGCATACATTTCAAATTGCATGTCACTCTGAATAGTATGATACAATTCATGTTGTCCGGCTCCACCTAGCCTGGAGTATAGACCGTGCCTTTGTCTAGTGTTTTCGTGGTGTATGTGCAACCATACATTCTGCACTCAGTCTGGGTTATGAGATCAACTGTCAGTACTGCAGTACTTATGCTCAAGTCCCCCATATTACTGGGTGTGTGTGCTACATGCATATATTCTCAGTATTCAGGAAGCCTGAGGCAGAGGATTTCAAATTTATGACTGGGTCAGGCTACATAGCAAGACCCCATCTCAACAAAAGAAAACAGAACCTAGGGCTAGGAGCGTAGCTCAGTGCTCAGAGCTAGAACACTTGCTCCTGGTTTGATCCCCACAAACAATCCATCGATCAAGCAAGCAAATAAGTAAAAATCTTATTTTACTTAATAATGATGACAAAGTGCAAGGTGACAAAGTGGCACCGGAAATTAGGGTACAACGGGAAGCTGTGATGTGTTTCCTTTAAGTGGCTAAGTGGAGGTTTATCGTGTTTCTATGATGTGTAGAGTTCAGTACCATCCACAGTAACGTTCACAGTGGGTCTGGGAGTAGCTCTCCTAGACACAACTGGGGACTCCTCTGTTTTAAATGTTGAAGACAGACATCACTGTCCGTGTAGAGGCAGAGCCCTCACTTTAAAGAGAACAAGTTTACTCTGGAGCCCACTGTAAGCGACCTGGAAACACAGAATCAGATTATCCCGAATACCATGTTTCAATGTGGTAACAGTTTCGCAAATTTTTATGGTAACAAAAAATGTTATAAATCAGGCTTCCTCTGCCCCTTCTCTTTATATTGGAGAAACATCAGATAGTCAGGTTATAGCAAAGCAGGGACATCTCTGTTATGGGTCTCAGATATTAGATGTTAAAACTAGAAACCTGTTTATACACTTCAAAAAGGGTAGTCATGAGACCTGGTAGTCAGGAGGATGTTAGGTCAAACATTGAGGAGGGAAATAAATGGTTAATATGGAGACAAGGACAGCAATAGATAATTTGGCTCCCAACTTTTCACAATTACTGAAATTTTAGTTAGCCTATCAATCTTATAGAACATTTAAAATAGTCATGGCCTTGTTACTGGGAACTTCACTCCACAGCTGCTCCTACAGGCCAGAATCACATTTTATGTATACAGATAACAAACATTGCCTTATGTCCCATAGTGCTAGGAAGGCTCGGTCCTAGAATCTGACAGAGATGAATAGACAGGAAGTAGTTTTCAGGAGTGATAAATAGTTGGTAAAGCCATAAAGGAAGAAATCTCTGGGTCATTTGAAACATATTAGTCATCGTGATATGAATTTTGTTTTTTCCCCCTCTCCATTTGTCATAACTTTTGCAGATGACATATGAAACCGTAAGTTAAAATAATTAGGGATGTAGAATGGCTTAAAGAAGTGAAGGTGATGAGGGTAACACGTTTTAATCAGTCAAAAGTAGCATATTTTTAACTAAGTTGACTCTGTTTTCTCCTGTGCCTAGAGTTATTTGTACTCCATGGAATGCTTTGTTTGACAATTGGGGCATTTGGAATTATTATCTTTAGTTAGTTTAGAAAGGTAAATGGACAATCACAATACAGATGAAATTAAATAATGATATAGCAATTCATTAAATTTTCTTTTAAGCCGGGCAGTGGTGGCGCACGCCTTTAATCCCTGCACTTGGGAGGCAGAGGCAGGAGGATTTCTGAGTTTGAGGCCAGCCTGGTCAATGGAGTGAGTTCCAGGACAGCCAGGGTTATACAGAGAAACCCTGTCTCAGGGGAAAAAAAAAATTTAACATAATGTAAGTCTTTATCTGTTTAAAAACTGGATTTTAAAAAATCCAAATTATCTCTAGCAATGGAAGAATTCTTCTAAATGGTAGTGAAAATAGTTTAATCTTCTTAAACATAAAGAACATAGTTGAGTGAGAGACCTGGAAAGCAAACTGTCACAGTAGGAACAAAATAGCATCTTCCTTTGTAGTATCTGAAGCCAAGATTGGCATTTATTTATTTATTTATTTATTTATTTATTTATTTATTATGTATATAAGTACAGTTTAGCTGTGCTGATGGTTGTAAGCCATCATGTGGTTGCTGGGAATTGAATTCAGGATGTCTGTTCACTTCAGTTGTCCCCACTCACTCCTGTTGGCCCAGCTTGCTCTGGCTTAAAGATTTTATTTATTGTTATAAATAAGTACACTGTAGCTGTCTTCAGATGCACCAGAAAAGGGCATCAGATTTCATTACGGATGGTTGTGAGCCACCATGTAGTCTCTGAGATTTGAACTCAGGACCTTCAGAAGAGCAGTCAGTACTCTTAACCGCTGAGCCATCTCTCCAGCCCCTGGGGTCGTTTTTATGACTAGCAAATATACCAAATAAAAATACCAAAAAAAATATCTTAAGTGATTTTCAAAATCTCTAAGTATAAAATGATTTAAGAAATATAAAAGTGGGAGGAGGTGGAGATGTGCTCAGAGAGGGTTGAGTTCAGGTATCTGGGGGAAACTCACCTGATTAGAAGATCAATGCCACCCAGCTTCTTTGAAGTTCACATGAGTGTGTCTTCAGGAGAAGCTGGCACCGGTTTAAGGTGAGGAATGGAAATCCAAGAGCTTATCTCTTGAAGTTTTGCAGCACAGGAAATATCTGCTAGGGTTCTTTCCCTGCTGGGAGAAGCGAGTCTCAAGTGGGGCTTCTTCAGTGGAAGGACGCCTGGCTTTAGTTCTTATTTCTGTAGCTCTTGCTTTCCTTGGAGCTCATTATGGGAAGACTAGAACTAATTCTGAACCTTATATTTAAAGTCCGTCAAGAGCGTATGCCCCCCTTTAATAGGAATGCTCATATTTTTTAAATGTAATTTTTACCCAGCATTTGTTTTGTAGGAGACACAAGATGCTTTCCAAAAGGGAGAGATCTTAGCTTGAGAAAAACTAGGCTAAGTAAGTCGAAAGCTTTAGCCGGTTTTGACAATTGTAGCTTTGTTTAATTAACCACCAATCTAGAGGACTGGGGGAATCAGTGAGTCAAAGAAAGTTTTGTACAATAAGCCAAATGTTTCAGATAGGTTTAACTCTTTGCCCACAAGAAGGAGTTTCATGATTATCATGTAACTTAGCATTTATTTATTTAGCATGTGTGGGAGAGTGCACATTCATGGCACACATATGGAGGTTAGAGGGTAATGGTCAGAGGTGGCCTCCCCTTTGGCCATGTGGGTTCCAGGAATCTGCTGCTGTCATCAGACTTTGAGAGAAGCCTGATGTCAAAGCAACGACTGGCCTGTGAGTGGGGGCTTTGCCTCAACCATCACACATACAAGCCTAGCATTTGAACACAATCTAATCTGTTTTAAATGGTTCGTTCTGTGACAAGATGGACCAAAAAATTGTGATGTTTCTAAGTCAGTTTTGAGATAATATTCCTCAAGGATCTTTTCTACCTCAGAATGTTAAATTTTAATATTACCAGGTTTGTGACCCTTAATTACAGTCTCTTTAGTCACAGTCATGTTGTCGTCTTTAAGTTTTAGCTTTTCCAAGTCTTTTTATGACACAGTTCAATATGTGTGTCACACAGTAGTATGTGTCATAAAACTCTTTGAAATTTGGCCCTTTTCTGATTTTCTTTGGAACAATCTTTTACCCTAGGACACAGTTTTAAATATTTTCATTACTTTTACTTACTGTGTGTGTATGTGAGAATGCACATGTGTGTGCCTTTACATGTGTGTGCTTGTATATGTGTGTGCCTGTACATGTGTGTGCCTGTACATGTGTATGTTTGTATATGTGTGTGCCTGTACATGTTTGTGCCTGTACATGTGTATGCTTGTACATGTGTATGCTTGTACATATGTGTGCCTGTACATGTGTGTGCTTGTATATGTGTATGCTTATACATGTGTGTGCCTGTACATGTTTGTGCCAGTACATCTGTATGCTTGTACATGTGTGTGCTTATACATGTGTATGCTTGTACATGTGTGTGCCTATAAATGTGTGTGCCTATACATGTGTGTGCCTGTACATGTTTTTGCTTGTACATATGTGTGTCTATAAATGTGTATGCCTGTACATGTGTGTGACTGTACATGTGTGTGCCTGTACATGTTTGTGCCTGTATATATGTGTGTGCCTGTACATGTGTGTGCCTATACATGTGTATGCTTGTACATATGTGTGCCTGTAAATGTGTATGCCTGTACATGTGTGTGCCTGTACATGTGTGTGCCTGTACATATGTGTGTGCCTGTACATGTGTGTGCCTGTACATGTGTGCACATGCCATGGCACATGTGTGAAGGTCATAAGTCACCTTGTTTTCTTCCTTCCATCAGGAGGATTTTGGGGATCAGGTTTGGTGGCAAGCATCTTTACCTGAGCCATCTTGCTGGCCCCTCTTTAGAGCAAAATCTTATTTTACAAAGTCCTTTCGCATCTGAAAACATAACCTTTGGTCTTTAACCTTCCCCCAAAAAGACATTTTATATCTACAACTTAGCTCTTTACTTTTAACTTTATTTTTAAAGAAGACATTTTTCTTTTTAAAACAAAATAATTATATTCCAAATGAAAATCCCAGGAAGAGAAATATGAAGCACAGAGAACATGTGTATCACATTGAATATCCAACAGTTATAAATGCAAGTAAAAAAAACCAGTAATAGTACCGTCTTTTCTTAATAAACTTAACTCAAATATCTGTTAAAGGTTTAAGCCTTGTTTCATTAGGCGCTTTAAAACTCTTTGAATTTAGAAAATATTTATTAATTTTATGTACGAGTGTTTTGCCTGCCAGAGTTTATGTGCACCATGTGTGTGCTTGGTGCTCACGTAGGTCAGGAGGAAGGCATGAAGTCCCCTGGGACTGGAGTTAGGGTTGTGACCTCAGTGTGAGCTCCGGGAATTGAACCTGGATCGAGAGCAACAAGCACTTTTGACCACCGAGCCCCAGAAGCCGCCTTTGTAAAGAAGGTCATAGATTGATGTTGAGAATCTTCTTTATAAAAAAGGCACAAACTCCCAGTGAACCCAGAGACTGCTAGCTTGCCCCAGGGATGCCCTCCCTCATCTCTCTTTTCTGAGAGATTACAGGAAGGTTGCCCACCTAGTATTTAAATAGATTTGGGGGGTCCAAACTTAGTTCTTCACATCTGTGCCGCCGTCTCTTCACCCACCGAGCCACCCACCTCCCCAGCCTAGCATTCTATGTCACCTACTCTGTCACAGGATTTGTAGAACAGAGAATAGGATCCAGTTCTATCTTGGACCCTGGATGGAGATAAGATATTATAAACTGCTCCCAAAGACTTTAAGATTACAAAGACATACTATAGCCCTGATTGAAGGCCTCACCCTTAAAGCAGGATTCCTATGAGGTTACGGATTATTTTGCTTGACCTTGCTGGGTTACCTGTTGAGAAGGCTGGTCTCATCTTGGGTGGGCAACTTCCTGGAGGGAGGGAAACTAACCTCCGTGCAGCACTTATTCCTATTAGGGGTGGCAACCATCTTCTTTCTCTGGTGGACTTTCTGTGGGAGAAAATCTTCACTATGTGGGCACCAATAAACACAATCCCCTCTGCTGAAAGGTTGTGGTCTAGTCCCTTTTTCTGCCTCTTGTTCCTTCTAAGCTGACAGAGACATCTAACAGGCCCCTCCCATAAGAATTTATCATAATAGATGTGCCAGTCACCTGACCAAGGAAACACTTCAAAAAGCTGTAACACTAAGAACTGAAATACACAGAGATATGATAAGGTTGAAGGAGGAACTCTTAACGAGTTACAATAGACGTATCTCATAAGACCTTGACTTGATACTGATAAGCCTGCCCAACAAAGAAAGAAGAGCCGTGCCCTTTTCTTTCTGCTGGCTTCTTTCTCAGGTATTGGCTAAAACCCTAAGCCTGCTTACCAACTCTGCATTTGCTATCTGAAGCCACCCTACTGTCTCCCTGCCTCCACACAGCTGACAACAGACTTCCATTGCTCAAGTTTGCCTGCTTTCCTGACCTCTAATTCCTAAAGCATGACTTTCCTCTTAGTCTTACTCAGCTTCTAATTTCTCTTGGCTTGTCTACCCTTTTGGTTTTCTCTCAAACCCCAGTAAAATTGTCCTCTACTTTCCTTCTGAGCCCCTTTTAAACCCTTTTACATACCAGACCCCATGTTTCTTTCAACTAGAAAGGCAATGGAGGATCATTGCAGAAATCACTAACAGTGACAGATGAGATAAGGTCTAACAGTGTAAGGGTCCATGATTCACCAAAGAATGATGCTCCAGACTCAAATGATATGTAAACCAAAGACTTTTATTTTACAGAAGTCCAGCATGCTGGGGTCTCCCATTACCAAGACCCAGAAGTGATCTTGAAGGTCAAATTTAAAGCAAATTAGGAGAATTCTGGGGAGGGTTAGGTGACCTCCATCTTAATCTGGCTCTATCTCTGAGGACATTTCTAATCATTGCCAGGGGCCGGGGTGGGGTGGGGTGTCGGGGGGCTTGGAAACTGTTGCTGGGGAAGTCTGGAAACTGCTGCTGACCCATTATCCTTGCCTTAGGCCAGGTGATGGGACAGCTTCTGAGACCTGGACTTGCCAGGACTTACCCAGTTCTTGGAAACAGAGATCCTGAACTGCTAATTTGAAGCCTGTCATGGAATCAGCCTAGCCTTCTTAACAAAAGTCGCTAACACTATGTTTATAACACCATGCAAGGCATAGAGGAAGGGGAAGACTCTTCATGCCCCTATTGTGTGTCCACAAACAAGACAGAGAAGGGAAGACCTCGAATATCAAAGGCAAACAAAATCTTGGAAGATCCAGATGCTGCATGGGGTAGTTGATGGAAAATCACTCAGCACAGGCCATCTTATGTCCTGTCTACATAATGCTGGGGCAAGGAGGCAGCAGATACCAAGAGAAACTGCAATGATGCTACTCTTCCTGGAAGGCAAGAACGAAAAGAAAGAACTGATCATAATCTGTGGGACCATGAAAGGTAGCCTTGTTCCTGGTTGAGCTAAGGCTCGAAATCCTGGTGACCCTGAAGGAACAGTAGGCACTTTGCCTGTTCCTGGGCACCAGGCCCTGTCACTAGTCGCAGCTCCCTAGACTTGTGGCCATCAGTCACTTACTGGCAAAGCCCTAAGCTCCTCCACATATAGAAGACATGACCTGTTTTCACATAGGCTCAAGACAGATCTTCATTTTAATGAGGTACCTAAAGGCCTGGAGGCTTAGCCAATAAGCTTTCCTTCCCAGACACTCCTCCCTGCAAAAGGTATTTAATCTCAGGCCCACCCTAAGAAGTGGGGTACGGTTTTACTCATTCACTTTCCACCATGATAATATAAATGCCTTAAAACCATGGACTGCTTCTTTTCGTTGGGATCCGCCATGGGGAGCCATGGAGAAGGCCTTTGCCTATAGAGCTGCTGTCTAACCCCCTGTAGAAGACCTCTCTGTGCTCCCAGGCAAGGCTGCCACCAAGCCAAGCCCAAGCCAACCACTGACAAGCCAAGGTCTCCCTGTGGGACCTGCTGGAGCTCCCACTCTTTTCCCCCTTGACCCAGGGCTACATCCAGTCCATGGGCCCCCCACTCTGTTCTCAGCTATTCTGTGGCATCCAGCAACAACCTGGGTATCCGAAAGCCTGAGAACCTGATGGTCCCGTCCTCTTTGAAGGCCCAGAAAGGGAAAAATATTGTCCAATCAAATATATGTGCATTTATGTATTTAAAGGAATATGCACACATAAATATATGCAAACATATGTATTTATGCATATTTGTGTAACTTTGGCTTTTATTCGTTGGTACATGAATTCATCTTAGTTGTTCTGGTTTTTAATATTGCTTGACTAGGTCTCAACATCTGCAAGTGTCCTATTGTATTCTGTCTGTTTCTATTACCCAAACACCATAAACTTCCCTTCTTATCCATGCCCCATTTTTCCTTCGTTTCATTTTCCATCCCCCTTTTCACTTCTTTATAATGTTTTTTAAAATTATTTGGTTATCTTATGTGTATAGATTTTTGCCAGCCTGTGTGTCTGTGCACCACGTATATACAATACCTTCTGAAACCAGAAGAGGGCGTCAGATCTCCTGAAACTGGAGTCACAGACAGTTCTAAGTTGCCCTGTAGGTGATGGAATTTGAAACTGGGTCTATCTAGAAGAGCATCCAGTGCTCTTAACTGCTGAGCTATCTCTCTAGCCCCCTCTTTTTACTTCTTAACCAAGTTTCTATAGCACTAACAATCTTTAAACTCCACTTCCTCTATTACCTTCACCACCTTTATTTTTTCCCTGCTGCTCTGACACTATTCTTAGTTTTATTCAGTTTGTTTTTCCTTCTATTTCTCCCCTTAGTAATGAATATCTTAGTAAATGCCATACTACTCCTCGTTTCTTTATTCCTCCTATGTTATCAGAGTTAAATAGATGATTATTTTTAATTGACTATTACAGTATTTGCAACGAGGAACTGTAATAAAGAGTGGCAGCATTTAGGAAGCTTGAGAACCACTGAGCTAGAACAAAGCAAGAGTTTAGCATCAAGATAGTGTGCGAGTGCCCAGGGGCACAAACCATGCAGATTATAAGGGGTGCTTGTATCTGTGGGGAGAGACTCTTTTTGGGGATAGAAACCCTGTTCCACAAGTTCCCAAGGAAAGTTCATTTTAACCACCAGAAATCCTTCTACAGTCCTGCTTGAGCTCATTTCTAGACACATGGAAGGCCTGAGACCTAACATTTGACAGAGATAGAAGCCCGGTTTTGTCTGAAGGAGAATTTCAAACAAAAGACAGAGCAACTCTCCAGCCTACAGATCCCTCAGAGAATACATGGGAAGACAGAGAACTTTTTATAGTGTGGGAACCATCCACTCATCACCCATAAAAACTCCTGAGATCCCCCTCCCCTCTTTGGAAAATAGGAAATGCTTTTCTGAGACATAGGAGATTTCTACTCATTTTCCTAAGCCCCAGTCTCCCAGTTTATTGGGAATCAGATTCTCTTTTGGGAGTTTTATCCTTGCAAATAAAATAATTAAGAAGCAGCCTTAGAAGGATCAAGGATAATTTTATTAGAGTTTGAAAGACAAACAACAGAGCAGGCAGATTGTAATCTGAGCAGCTATCAGGAGGTGGAGCAAGGGAGAGGAAGGCCATGCCTTTTTGTGTTAGGGTAAAGAAAACCAGAGAGAAGAACTGGAGAGAGGGGGAGGGATAGGGGGAGGGACAGGGGGACGGGGGGGGGGGAGAGAGAGGGAGAGGGAGAGGGAGGGAGAGAAAAACAGATATCGCAGAATGTGAGGGAAAGCATGCTATGCTTTTTTTCTCCCTTATTTTTATTTTGTCCATACACTGAGCATGTCAAGTACCCAAGGAAAACCAGAAGAAAGCATCAGATTCTCTAGCACTGGTGTTACAGAGTGGACTGCCAGGTGAATGCTGGGAAGAACAGTCTATCTATCTATCTATCTATCTATCTATCTATCTATCTATCTATCTATCTATCTATCTATCCACACACATATATAATATGTATACCTTCTGAATAGCTCCAGTGGGTCAGAAAATAAAATTGTCAATCAACAAGCAGAGCCCTCAGGTTGGAGAGATGGTTCGTCAGTTATGAACACTGGTTGCTCTTCTTGAAGTCCTGAGTTCAATTCTCAGCACTCACGTGGTGGTTCAGGGCCATCTATAAAGTATCTGATGCCTTCTTCTGGCATGAAGGTGTAGATGCAGTAGAACAGTCATACATAAAACAAAAAAGACCAAACCAAAATACCACCCCCCCAAACCCAAACAGCTCTCATGAAATTAAACATTTTCTGTACAACAAGGAGTTAATTAAGTGAGGTGACATCAGGAGAAACTTGTGCCCAGCTGTGCACCTGACAGAGATTAACATCTAGAATACATGCAGGACTAAAAACTTAACAAGACAACAACCCAACCAACAAGTAAGTTAATGAAACAGTTCACAAAGAACGAGTTATATGTGACCAATAAACATGTGAAAAATACTAGCGTCCTCAGTTATCAGAGAAATGCAAGTAAAAACTACTTTGAGATTCCACCTACTCCAGTTGGAAAGCAAACAACAAATGCTGGCGTAGATATCAATGAAGCAAAGCCATATACCCTGCAGGTGAGACACAAACCAATCCAAGCTCTGTAAAAATCAGTGTGGAGAAACAAAGCTAACACAAGACCCAGCTGCGTCTCTCCTGGGTAGATGCTTCAAGTCAACCTATCACAAAGACAATTGCACATGAGTGCTTATTGCAAATGACTCACAATACCCAAGGAATAGAACTGACATGAATACCCAACAACTGAAGACTGTCTGAGCAGTGACATGTAGTGTATGTCCACAATGGATTTCATTTTCATCCATAAAGAAGAGTAAAGCCATTGTTCGCAGGAAAATGGATGCAACTGGAGGCAATCATGTGGAGTTAAGCCAGATTTCAGAAAGACAGACATCCTGTTTTCCCTCATATGTGGTTCCTACAATTTCTTCAATCACATAAAATCACATATACATACATTAAATGAAAATATGTGAAAATGTCTATGGAAATAAGGATAATAAGAGGGGGTAGTAGGGGAAAGAGGGAGGAAGAAGGAATGGGGGAGAAATATGCTCAATGTGTAATATATAGCTGTAAGGTTTTTTTTTTCTTAAAGATGACTCTAGTTATTGGATGGAGAACAGGCATGGTGGTACACACCTTTAGTCCCAGCACTTGGGAGAGAGGAGTAGGCAGATCTCTGAGATTGAGACTAGCCTGGTCTACTTACTTAAGAGAGTTCCAGGTCAGCCAGAGCTACATAGAGAGATCCTGTCATCCTGTCAGAGAGAGAGAGAGAGAGAGAGAGAGAGAGAGAGAGAGAGAGAGAGAGAGAGAGAGAGAGTCAGTCCCTTGCTCCATGAGTAATAAGAAAGTCAGAATGGAAAGTGGAAGCTTGAGTCCAATGAGATCAGAGCAGAAGTTCAATGGGGAAGTGACATCAGATGAGACCAGAAAATAATGGATAAGGGCTGGGAAGATGGCTCAGTGGACAAAGTACTTGCCTTCAAATGTGAGGTTCAGACCTGAGTATGGATCCCTAGCACACAATTAAAGGTAAGTGGGCATGTTGACCTCCCTATAATAGCTCGCTAGCTGTGGAGATATCGAGGGAGCAGGGGGAGGCAATTTGGCTCGCTAGAGTAGCTGAACTGGCAAGTCCCTGGTTCAGTGGAAAACCCTGTCTCAGTAAATAAGTGGAGAGCAACAGAGGAAGACACCCAATACCACAAGCTCTGATCTCTACATATATTTACACACATATCTATATGTGTGTGTGCACGTCTATGTGTGTGTGTGCATATGTGTGAACATACATACCATGATTCCAAAGGCTTTATACAAATTAATTCTTTTAATCCACATACAATCCTAAGCAAAAGGTACTCTTATTATCTCTGTTTTTTCAGGAGAAACTGGGTAAACTGAGGTACAGTTCAGGTGACTTGCCCAGATCACCCAGACAACAATTAACAGAGCTGAAGTCATCTTGGATTTTGCTGGATGGTTCCTCAAGTCATAGCTAGGAGAGAGGCTCCCAAAAGCAATATCGTGTTTTAAAGATTCATTTTTATTTTACATGTATGAGTATTTTGTCTACACATATGTCTGTGCACCATGGGCATGCCTGTTTCCTACAGAGGTCAGGAGAGGGCATAGGATTTCCTGGAACTGGAGTTACAGATTGTTGTGAGATGCTAGGAACTGAATCTGTGTTCTCTTGAAGAGCAACTACTGATCTTAGCCCTTAAGCAATCTCTCCAGTCCCAAATGTTATCATATTTTTCACAGTGGCACCTCTAGCCTGAATGGATCAAAGTGAGGGTGTGCATGACATAGGTTTGCCTGTTGTGATGAGGAGAAATGCTGCTCATAGGCTCAAACATTTACATGCTTGGTCCTTTTGTTTTGTTTTGTTTCTTTTTGTTTTTGTTTTTGTTTTCTTTTTTCGAGACAGGGTTTCTCTGTGTAGCCCTGGCTGTCCTGGAACTCACTTTGTAGACCAGGCTGGCCTCAAACTCAGAAATCCTCCTGCATGCTTGGTCCTTAAGCAGTGGTACTACTTGAGAGGGATTAGGAGGTGTGACTTTGTTGGAGTGGGTGTGGCCTTGTTGGAGAAAATGTGTCACTGGAGTGGGCTTTGAGGTCCTCAAATGCTTGCTAAGCCGGACCCAGTATTTTTCTCTTCTTGCTGCCTACAGGATCCTAATGTAGAATTCTTGGCTCCTCTTCAACACCATGCCTGCCTACAATGGGCTGAGTAGAGGGCTCATACATGCTGATAATGGGCTAAACCTCTGAAACTGTAGGCCAACCCCAATTAAATGCTTTCCTTTATGGACTGGAGGAATTTCAGAGTCCTGTGACTCCTGGTTCTAATCCTAGGGGCAGCCCTACAGCAGTCTTTCTGTCTACCTCCATTCTCTCTTTTTCCCTGCTCTAGTTAGCTGCCTAAGCAGAGAGCCAACAGCTAGGGGCGGAGGCTCCCTCCCTGGCTTAGGGGCAGGCCTCACTTTTTCTTTTCCACTGGGAAGGAAGGAAAAAAATCTTAGCTTTTGCTGGAGGCTGCTTACTCACCCTGGTTTCCCAGGACTCTGAGGACATCCATCAGGGACAGTTTGGAAGGGTGGAGAGGGATTTGTTGGGATCATTTTTGGGAATGACAAAACAGGTTCTGAGCTATAAATAAGCTTAAGGCGGTGTCTAGCCCTTTTTAGAACACTGATTGTGTAATGTGGTTTTCCCAGGAACTTGATGCTCATTGCCAATTCCGCGGCCACAAGAAGCTTTCCACTCAGCATCCTCTTAGGTTTTTGGCTTGTACAGATGAGGGCAGGAAAGGCTTAGGAGTAGGGCCCTTGAGTTCTATTCTGGGCATTTTGAAATGAATATTAGAAACTAGTGGGGGTGGGAATGTAGGACTCAAGGTGAGTACAGCCCTGGCAACTCAGGCCGGGACATGCCAGAGCAGATGGCAGACAAAGAAGAGACCACTAGGGCTTTATAGCAGGTAGATGGTAAGAGAAAAGGGTTACATCAGCCCCTGGCGTTCCTACATTCAAAGGTGAGGAAGAGGATGAAGAGCCATCGATGGAGGCCGGGCAGGAGCCAGAGAAAACACCTCGATCACAAGGACAAGTGGCTGAGCCCTGCCTGACTAGTGAATGTGTCAAGGAGAGATCTCTTGTGACAGGTCAAGAGTGTTTCCTATGTTGGGGAAACACCTGACTGACAGCTTGCTGAGAAAATAAAGGGGGCAAAGTGGGCAGACAGTGCATACAGACAAGGTTTGGATTTTGCTCTAAGGGGAACAGTGAAAACGAAAGCCATAGGTAGAAGGGAATTTGTAATACAGAAGTATCAGTTCTTCCCTAAGATGGAACAGATGAAATACACTTCAATGTGCAAACACTTCCTCTATGATAGAGACAAGAGAATCAAATGGGAGTAAAATTGCCATCACAACTAAAACAAATTATAATAATAAAGTCACAGCCATGGCTTCCATAAAATGAATTAAAAGGCACTGTATAACATAGTTGTCTTGGTGGCAAGTGATGAAAATTCTATCCAATCCAACTGAACTTGAACAATACGCAGAACCTCCCCCACACACACACACACAAAACAATTTATTACATAGTCACAAGCATAGGTCTTCTCACTTCAAAGGGAATAAGAAATAGTTTATTCTGGGACCAAATACGAGTGGTCTTAACCCTGGAACGTAGACTCAGGTTGTCCCAACTAACATATTCCTGTGTAGTTAACGGTTTCATGAAGTTTTTACGGGATCATAACAAAGTTATAAGTCAGGGCATTTTCAACTATGCTAGTGGGAACGTTAGGTGGGTGAGTTACAATGAAGCAGGAAAAATCTCTGCTGTAGGTCTCAGATGCTGTCTTACTTGGGGTTTCTGTTGCTGTGAAGAGACAGAATGACCAGGCAACTCTTATAAAGGAGAACATTTCATTGGAGGTGACTTACAGTTCAGAGGTTTAGTCCTGTATCATGGCGGTGATCCACAGGCAACAGGAACAAAACAACAAAAAGACCAAAACCCCAAAAACAAAAACAAGCAAGCAAGCAAGCAAATAAACAAACAAAAAATTGAGACACTAGGCCTTGCTTGAAGCTTCTGAAACTTCGGAGATTCCAGTGACACACTTCCTCCAGTAAGATCTCACCTATTCCGACAAGGCCACACCTCCTACAAAGCCACTGCCGGTGGACCAAGCATTCAACCATGTGAGTCTACAGAGGCCATACCTATTCAAACCACCACAGACGCTATCAATGATAGTCTTAGAGGTTGGTGGAAACTAGTGATCTGTTAATATATTCCAAAAGAATTTAGCTGACAGTCACTGGGCTGTTAGGTTGGACAATGAATGGCTATTATCAGGAATAGTCAGTTATAAGAGTAGAAAATAGGCTATAGAACGGAGAGAAATCTTAGAAGCTAGGGATTTCTCTGCAGCCAAGTCTCTTCCTTCATTTAATTCTCATCAGTCTCTGCTTTTTACATGGTGCCCTTGCTCTCTTATACATACCCCTTTCTTTTCTCCTTCCCTTCCTCCTCCCTTCCTCCCTTCCTCTGTTCTTCCCTCCCTCCCTCCCTCCCTCCCTCCCTCCCTTCCTTCCTCCCTCCCTCCCTTCCTTCCTTCCTTCCTTCCTTTCTTCCTTCCTTCCTATCTTCCTACCTTCTTGTCTCTGAGACAGGATCTTAACTTTGAACCTTGAATTTTTGATCCTCCTTCTCTAGTGCTGAGATTACAGGTACCACACAAGACTGGGATGTACCTCTTTATAGGATTGTTCAGCCACAGACTGCTTCCAGTCTATCTTCCCAAGGGAAAGAGAAACTTTCCCCTAACACTAGAAAGTTCAGATGAGTAACTGGAAAGAGTTAGGTATCCTCAGTCTCTGAACTTCAACTAGGTTTGTGGGGAGGAAGGATTCTTTGAATGGCCATTCTAGATTCACAATCTTTTCTTCCTTTATAGGTTAGGGGGGGCGGGGAAGGAGAAGAGCGTGGGGATGGCTGCGACGGAGGTCACGCATAGGAGAACTCTGGCAGGCAGAGCCTAGGGGGATAGGGGGACACCGGCAAGACTGCGCACCATGCCGCGCATGGAGAGCTGGCGCCGGGGGATCTGTGGAGCATGAGACTGCCTGGCTAGCAGAGAAGTCTTTGTCTAGAAGGCGGGGCCATTTGCACAGGCCCCAAGTACCTACAGAAGCTGCTTGGCTGAGAGCCGGTGCTAGATCCTTTCCCTGGTGCCTGGAAACGCTGGTACCTGCTCCATGCTTTTACGTGGCGGGTTCAATAAAAGAGACAGTTCATAGTTTTGATGCTTTATTATTAAGAGAGTAAGAGGAGAAAAGAAGATAGGGAAGTAAAGAGAAAAGAGAAGATAGACAGATGAGGGAAGGCCATGACCACGTGGAAAGGGGGAAAGAATAGAGAGAGTTGGGGAACAGAAAGAGACGGGGGTGGGGGGAGGGTGAGAGAAAATATGAGAGCAAGGAAGGGCGATTAGCCTCTTTAAAGAGACTGGGGGGGGGGGGTGAGAGAGAAAAGAAGAGAGCAAGGAGGGGCGATTAGCCTCTTTAAATAGTGGACTGGATTACCGGGCTGTGTAACCGAGGGTCAGGGAAAGCCTGGCTGTAGCCAGGTGACTGCAGAGGTGGAGTCCAGTCAGAACACTAGGGGCCTGGGCATGGCCACACGTGACTGATGGTCACAAGATTATGAAGCTGAGGAGTCCTTGCTTAACCAAGCTATAGACTATCTCACACCACGGTCCCACAATAGTTATCATTTTCCTTTATTAGTGTTGTTGGTAGCAGTGGTTGTGTGTGCATGTGCGTGTGTTAGTTTGAATATCTTGGAGGGGATTCACATGGAGGACAGAGGACAATTTTGTGCATCTGGTTATTCAGTCCATTTACTTGGGTTCTGAGGATCAAGTGCAGAATGCCAGGTTTCGGCAGTGAGTGCCTTTACTCTCTGAGTCACTCTGCCAGTTCTCTTTTGTTTTGTTGTGATATAGGATCTCTGTGCAATCCAAACTGGCCTTAGGCTCTATCCTCCAGAGCGCTGAAATTTCAGATATGAGACGCCATACCTTGTCACATGTCTTTTAAACGTGTCTGAGTCCAACTTCTTGACATGACATTGTCAACATGACATTGCCATCTACAAAATTCATCCTCAAGAAATGCCCAATAGAGTTAAAAAAAACAAAAACAAAGTGCTCTTAAATGTTTTTTAGTAAGTTTGTGATTTTGCATTGGCCAGGTTTGTAGGGCTTGCTCTATGCCAAGATTGTGACTCCAGACTGTGCAAATAGGGGTCATTTCCCCCAAGCTGCCTGCACTTTTCCCCTGTCATTTCTTTTTTTCTCTTTGTAAATTGTATTTTGTCTTTCTTATTAGTTAGAATCTTCTCTCTGATGTGTGTGAGCGATTTCCAACAGGCAGACACCTCCAGGTTAGGTTTAACATATTAAAGGGGAGTTGGGAGTTCAATTCCTGACAGAGAATGAAAGACATTATTAACTGGGCTTAGAATCATGGATATTCAAGGGGGGTGCTTGTGGATTTGTGGGTCCTCGATAGTGTGTTCAGAGAAGTGATCCACTTGCAGCTGGCTTTTTTGTGTGTGTGTTAAACACAGGATACTGCCATTTAGCAGTTATATTAATAGTATATGTTGATCTTCTAAGTTAAAGGATTTCACGGTGATCTTTCTACATGTGCATGAGACAAACTTGCATCCTATTCTCCCAAACAAACAACATCGGGATGACTTACCTTGCATGTGGTTTCAGAGAGTTCAGTCTAAGACTGAACACCATAGCATCTCTGTCTCACTGGGTTCCATCTAATGAACAGAACCTGTTTGTAGTGGGCTGGGGGAAGTCCTTGGAATACAAAAGGAGAGGTGAGGACTAAGCACGTCTACACAGGGCTGTGGTCTGTGCGCTGGATGCTTTTGGATTCTTCACCTCACTAGCTCACTTCCACTCTTAGGAAAGCCTTTTCTTTCTTAACAAGGTGACCCTATTTATCGCCATGTGTCCTTGGTGCAGTACTGTGCTGTGGGACCCAAGAGCCTGGGATGAAATTCCACCTAGTTGTCACTCTCTGTTTCTCCGACATCCCCTCCTTCTGGGAGGGGCTGAAGTTCTCAGTTCCCCTGTACTGGTGTTTTTCCCTCAGATATGATTGTCCTCAAGTTTCCTTCTGGGTTTGTTTTTTAAATTCTTTCATTAATGAGGACAGGATCTCCCTACGTGACTGATGGCCACAGAATTATGGAGTTGAGGGCCTCGGTGGTGTCAGGAGCCTAGTGTCTGGGAGCGTAGCTACCGGGGTCCATCCCTTGTAGATTAATCTACTGGGTCTCCGGAAATTAAGCCTCGTTCAACCAGAACACAGACTGCCTTTCATGGTCCAACAAGGCAGGGTCATTGATTGAAACTTTACGCAAAGCATTGTGATAGCGTCAGAGCAGACTGGCTTACTAAGCACTCTGCCAGCCTTTTGAATGGAGACTTAGCTTTCAAGGAGGCTTAGCTTTCAGGGGCAGTGGGACATTGCAGGCGCTCCTAACAAAACATCGGACTACAGCCTACGCTCAAGGAGTGCTTGCTGTCAGGCTTTTTGTTTTTGGGTTTTTGGTTTGTTTGTTTGTTTTGTGTTGGAGCTCTGGGACAGGGTTCCTCTGTGTAGCCCTGACTGTCCTGAAACCCAATCTGTAGCTGGCCATGAACTCACAGGAATCTGCTTGCTTCTGCAGGCAATCATAACCTTGAAAGCAACAAAGAACAGTGTCAGACTGGTTCTTGTCAGGGACAAGTGTGAAGAGAGGAAAAGATTTAGGGACATGACTGGATGGAACAGCCCAACAAACAGACCTTTCTAGACAAGGGTGGTTACCAACTAGATGAGTGGGGGAGTTTTCAGTGTGCTCAGAAAGTGAGAAGGGAGAACTGTTTGAGGAACCTTAGTTATTAAAATTAAGTCTTAAAAACTCTGCACAAACACTAAGACAGAAGGGAAGCTAGTTAGCAAAGTGGGATGCCTCAGTCAACCCTGGGGAGGGGATGCCCTGGGAGAGATGCCCTGGGGAGGGGATTCCCTGGGGAGGGATGCCCTGGGGAGGGATGTCCTAGGGATGGATGCCCTGGGGAGGGACGCCCTGGGGATGGACACCCTGGTCTTTTCTCATGCTTGTTATTAATTTTTGGTTTGTTTGTTTTTGAGACAGGGTATCACCCTGTAACCCAGGCTGGCCTCAAACTTTCCAGAATCCTCTTGCCTCAGTCTCCTAAGTGCTTATATTATAGATGTGAGCCACCATACCCATTCTCCGGAATACAGTAGCAGCAAGTATTTTGTTCATTTGTTGGGCTTTGCTGCCTTTAAGGAAGGTTTGTATTTGTAACTGGCACCTTCAGCATCACCAGTAGAACCAGGCTCAGGACAAGCAATAATTTCGGAGTCAAGGACGTGACATGATGCACACATAAAACTCGGATTCTGCAGAGCGGGCGCTGAGAAAAGAAGGAATTTCCGTTTTCTAGTCCTGTGTCTATACTTGACCCCTTAGGACAGCAATTTTTCTTGTTAACGGAAGTCATCCACTGTCTGGCCGGTCTTGGCATAAAGGGAGGCACTTAAACATTTATCTGAGGCAAAGGACTGAGACAAGTAGGCAGCCGCTCAGATGTAGCTGCTTCCCAAACATGGGCTATCGAATCCCCCCATTCTCACACTGCAGTAAAGTTGTAGTTAGTCTTTGCAGAGGAACAGTTTCTGACGTCCGAACTTATACTTTCTTACAGAAATGAGATCATTCCACATTACCTTTTTCTGATGCTAGGGGCTGAATTTAGGGCCCTAAATTCATGTGCTCTACCACTGAGCTATACTTCCAGTCTTCCAGAAAGTAGAGAGAAAGTAGTGTAGAAAGTTTTTTGGTTTTTTTTTTTGCCTCATCAAAACTGAGGGCTTTCCCATCTTGTACTCTAAGTGTGTCTCCATGAGGTTTGCTGGGTCATAAGTCTCTTGCTTTTTAAATGCTTGAAAACAAGGATCGTGCTGCTCTCCAGGTGTTTAGCTAAAAAGCAATTAAGTGTTCGTAGCTGAAATGAATCAAGAATGGTATTTTATGGCAGGACTCCGAGAGTAGGCAAGACCATGGTGTGAAGGACATTCTCTGTATTTATGGTGCTGTGTGGCAGGTGACAGAGGCACTGAGAAGGGCTTTGAGGTTGCTAAGAAGACACTGGTTAAGTTTGTGTTGTCAGAATCATGCGGTAAGGTGTCACGGAGTCAGGTTCTTTTTTCCTCTGCTGTTGAAAGAGTTCCGTCCCAACGCAGCAGCTGTCTGCTTTGAATTATGGGGTCTGGAATGATAGTTACATTGTTTCTTCAGTGCTGCCCTGACTTCTGGAAGAAGTGGCACAAGGGAGGGGAGCTGTTTCCACCCTTTCAAAGGGGAGTGGGCAAGAGAGAGAGAGAGCCATAGTGAGCAGTTCTCTCTCATCATTGTACAACTTTCCTGTTCAGAGAGGAAATGATAGTTGCATATGAATGTACTGCTTGGACTTTGCCCCTCTAGTTACTGAAATTTTGCATTTAAGTGGTTAAAATTCTGTCAGCTTGTTGGTCACCGTGGCATATATCTGCAATCCAGTACTCAGGGCGCAGGGGCAAAAGGGTCAGAAGTTTGAGGCCAACCGGGGCTCCACAGTGAGTGCCGAGTGCCGGTCAGCCTAGTGTATTTGTTTATTTTCAAATGACAGCAACACAACCAAGGATCACTGCTTCCCAGAGCCAGCCTGTTCTCCCTCTGTTACGCTACACAAGTCTCAGGAGAGTCCCTACATCTGCTCGCCTCTCCTTTGTTTGTCTTCAACAGTTCCTTCTCAGGTTCTGTGGTGATATCTGCACAGAAAGTGACAAGCAATTCTGGTGCTGGCTGTCAAAAGAATGTGTCCAATGTCTTTACCACAGTCCCCAGAGTCCTGTTCTTTATCACTGAACAGAAGAAATGAGGATAGTTTTGTGTCACAAATAATATGAACAATAGATATGTCATCTAATGACGATTGAAATGGACTCACCAGATATATAACTGGGCTCAGTGGTAGAGAATTTGCCCAGAATTTTTGAGGCCCTGGGTTTGAATTTTAGCACATACACACACACACACACACACACACACACACACACAGGAGAGATGGGGGAGCACACAGAGAGGTGGGGAGAATAACTCGATTCCAACATGAGTTACTGAATTATGCTACTATTTAAATGAAAAATAATTTCTGAAGTTGAATTTGTGTTTTCTTTCTCTAATGCAAAAACGATCATGTGATTCTATTGCAGCTTTTTAGTTAGTCAAGGTCTTCCAGAGAAACAAAAACATGTATGCATTTATCGATGATGGTAAGGAATTGGTTCACGTGGCTTTGAAGAGCAGCAGGCCTGAAGCCTCTGACACACAGGCAGTTGAAATTTCAGGGGAGAGGAGAAGTGACTGGAATCAAGGGCAGTCTGGAAGCAAGATCTTCCTAGCCTCCTGCTGTTTTCTCACAAAGTTTCAACTGACTGAACTTCCCACATAATGGAGGGTAGGTTATGCACTTTATTGAAAGTCCACCGATTTGAATGTTAAATATATCTTTAAAATACCCTCACAGTAATATCTAGACTAACATTTTAACAAAATTTGGGTATCGTTGTCTGGTCAAGTCAGAACATATGTCAGAACCATGTGGCAGTATTTGTGCTGGGTCTCACTGTGTAGACCACACTGCGTAGACCTTACTATGTAGACCTCATTGTGTAGCCCACATTGGCTTCAAACTCAGAGAGATCGCCTGCCTCAAACTCAGAACTGTTTATGTTAACAAGTGGAACACTTAGTTGAACACATGGTGCGCAAACATACTTTCGGACAAAACATTCATGCACACAAACAAAAAAATAAAAGTTTTACTAAAATCTATTTCTTTCTTGTGTGTATGTGGACGTGTATGCATGTGGTCATAAGGGTACATATGTGGAGTTTAGAGAACAAATTTTGGAAGTCAGACTCTTTTTCTACTTTGTGGGTCCCAAGGATCAAACTCATATGAGTGACAATTCATAAAAACAACACAGAAGAAAGAATAAAGGCAATTACTGTGTATAGAGGCCTTTTCACACTCAAATAATAATATCATTTCTGTGGGGTGGCAGGAGAACACCAACCTGAATGTTTTTTAGCTCCTGGAACTTACCAACAATTGTCTTCTAGCCCAGTTGATTTTATGTTCTGATTTGGCTGGGCCATGATAGCCAACTTTTGGCCAAATATGAGTATCATTTGTAATGTTTTTCTAAATATAAGCGAACCATTCACGAGGGCAACCCAGTTCAACCGCTGGGTTACTTCAGTGTGCTTATCTTAGTCCCCACTCTTAAACAGAAAGAAAAACAGATTAGGAAAAGAGGTGAAGGAGTGAGGGTTTGGCTCAGCTTTTGGGAGCTTGCCCAGTGTGAAGAAGGACCTGGGAACAATTCCCAGCGTGGAGCGGGGGGTGGGGGGTGGGGTGGGGAAGGGGGGAATGGGGCCTAGGGGGTAGGAGCGGGCAGTGAACAAAGTTAGCCTGTTTTGTTTCTCTCCAAGGCACCAGCAAAGCCCTGAAAAGCACGTCGTCCTAAAATCGGCTGTTAAAGACTCGTTCATGCCCTCACACATCTTGTTGAACCGCTCTCCCAACAGCAGAGTCCCAAGTAATTATGTTTCCCATGCCTTCTATTGCAACACGCAGGCAGTCTCGCACGCAGTAGGGACGCGCAGAGTTCCAGCACTGTAACGCGCCCAATTTTCCCCAATGCCTTGGTGCAGCCCGGGACACAGATGGAGCCCCGCCTTCGGGGACTCTCTAGGCAGAGCCCCGGGTTGTGACCCGCGGCGTAGAGGGCGGGCGCCGACTGTCTTCCGGACTGTCTTCCGCTCGCTGCAGAGCGGAGCGGCACGGGACAGCGATGAGCTGGGAGCTGCCGCTGTGGCTGCTGGCGCTGTGCGCGCTGATCCTGCCCCTAGTGCAGCTCCTGCGCTTTCTGCGGGCGGATGCGGACCTGACCTTGTTGTGGGCTGAGTGGCAAGGGCGACGCCCAGGTGAGCGCCCTCAACTGCCTGGACTCTAAGAGAGAGCTCTTGACAGCGAGCAGGGCAGTCTGGATCCTTCCGGGCTGTTGCCAAGCTGAGCCTTGCCCAAGGGCTGAGGGTCCGGGAGGAAGAGGCAGGGGGCTAAACGGGCAGTACCCACTCTGTCGCTTGTCTTAATTCGAAAATGGCACTGATTTGTTACCCAGAGTAGGATAGAAAACATCAAACCCCAAGAGAGCGCTGCAATCCTCTGATGTCTGCGGGGCTCAGACTTCTTCATTAGGATCCCAGGGATCCCAGGACACTCTCGGGGGCGGGGGGGGGGCACCCTGGAGAGCATAGTGTGTTCTTTGCTTTGTAAGAGACCCAGTTGTTTGTTCATCCTGAACATTATTTAATCCTGAGCTTTTTACTTTCCCGAAGCACCCAAAGAAAATTTAGTCTGACTCACCCACTTACCTACTCACTAGGTTAAAAAAAATTCACAATAGAAAGCGCCGAGCTGGCATTTTGCCAGGAGGGTGAGCATTCTGGGTACACTAAGGCACATTTCACCTGCTCCACTTTGGTCAGCGTCTGGCTCGGTGTTTGATGTTCACTTAATACATGATTCGCATGCTTTGATACATCAGTTCACAGACGCTGCTGTGTGTCAAGTCATGTGGGCAGTGTGCCTCTGACCTTTGGAGTGAACAATTCTTATAACATGGGCATTATTATTCATATTGTTTTTCAGTTAAAGACATTGGCAGAGAAACTAAAAGCTGGGCCTAGGTAGGCTTTTTCAATGGGATTCCACTATTTATGGTGAAAAATACACAAAGCGGAGAAATAGACAAAGCACCTGAGAAAATGTGCTTTGAAGTAGCTGGTGACTCAGAAGGTACTGTACTCAAAGTCAACAGGGCAGGAGTAGGTGACCCCTGGGTCTTGGAGACTGAAAAAAATAGAGGGTAGTATTTTATGCCCCTCCCAAACTCTGGCAGGTATCCTTGCTGTCTTTTTTTCTGAAGCTGCATTTCCTTGGCTGTAATAGCTACAATCCTGACAAATGCAGCTGCACAGTGTGCTTGTGAATTCAGTGCTGCAAAACTGGCAAAGGAATGGCTGTGGCCTGGAGACTGTCTCTCAGTGTGGAGGGCAAGAATCCTGAATACCCGACACATTTATTAACTGCAGCTCTTTACTGAGCACATTTAGACAGATGGACGGATGCGTGGCAGCTCACGCCATTAGCTGCCTGTGGGTGTTGCTTGTTTGACCTTGTTTATGTAAGTGGAAGATTGAACTGAAATCAGTTTATAAATTATATGATAGTATAAAAACTATTAACACATTAACTATATCTGAAATGTAGGTGTGTTTAGTCTTATGGAAGCCAGAGAAGACAGGACTTAGGGAGGGTATGACTGCTGTCTCAAGTTGGAGAGAAGCAGCTTCCACACCTTGTGAGGGATGAGGCAGAGAGTGAGTGGTTAAGGGCCTTGGGAGAGATTTATCAAGCTGGGTTGGGCATTAAACTCTAGGTTTCTTGTCAAGTCTCAGAGTCTGATTTTTTTTTTTGATGATTTCCAGATTCTATGGAAACAGTAAATAAAAATGGATTCTAAATTGAATTGTTTCCTGCTTCAGGATGGGAAGATGGGTATCAGATCGGTGATCATGAAGGCATAACCTTGAGCCTGAGAACATTTTCACTCTGGCTGAGAACATTTTCACTCTGGTTTTGCATAATAGGTGTTTATTGGTGTAAAAAAGTTGAACTCTGTTAATTTAGGCTGATTAGTAACACTTTCAAAGTAAATGGTATGTAGGGTATTGTGTAAACAAGCTTAAAAGCTAAAGTAAGTGGTTGTAAATGGCTGTGTGAGCACACATCTCTTATTCATGCAAAGTTTTTGTACTTTCTCCCCAAAAGCATCTTACCTGAAAGGAAAGCTTTGTTTTTTTTTTTTTAATTTTATTTATTTATTTATTTAATGTAAGTACACTGTAGCTGTCTTCAGACACCAGAAGAGGGCATCAGATCTCTTTACGGATGGTTGTGAGCCACCATGTGGGTGCTGGGATTTGAACTCATGACCTTTGGAAGAGCAGCCAGTGCTCTTATCCACTGAGCCATCTCTCCAGCCCGAAAGCTTTGTTAATAGTTTAGTTATTTCTAGGACAAGTTATATGTGCTCAGATGTCTAAGAAACACTTGAGATTTAAAATACTCTCTGTTTAGGGCTTTGACTGTAGTTTGACGATAGGACCTGTGTCTGTCATGCTTACAGCACTGGAGACCTAACTTGACCATATCTGAATGTCCACCACAGCATAGCAGACAGTGTGGGTTCTGTTTCAGCCAGGGTTCTTGGTGTTTACTCAGTCGTAGACACTTACTTATGGAGTCCTTTCAATAGTCTAGTCTCCGCAAGGTGTTAGGCCACTGCTGAGATGAGGGACAGAGTCACTGCCTTGGAGGATTTAATAGACTAGTGTGGATAACTTACTCCCGGAGACCTCAGTTTTCTGAAGAACACAGACTCCATGAAGCTCGTGTGATTTTTTTTTTAATATGGAATTGTGTTAAGCTCATAGACAAGAATGAAGTAAGGCCAGTCTAGAGAGCCTTATTGACCCCTGTCATGGAACAAATTAGAGCCTACTGAGGTCTGGTGAGTGTAACAGAGCCACCAAACTTAGCAGGCCCCCAGATCTTAGCACAACTGATGCCATAAAGTACCATTCAGACCACAAAACAGCACCTCCTGACAAAATGAAACAAAGACCTAGTCCATCAAAGTCCGTAGTTTGGGGAATGGCTCTAAATGAACTAACCTTGCTTTTTAGCTTCTGTAGTTCTGCCTCTGGAATATACCAACCCAGAATATAGGTTTTGTGCTTAAAATCTCACCCCGAGAAAGGCCTGGGGCTATACTGGGATCCCAAACACCCAGTGTAATTGCCAGATAGCTAAAAAAGACTTCCTACTGGCTTTACTCCATGACTGAGCAGTCTTCTCTGGTGAGAATCTCACGACAGTGAGACCGACAGGTAAAGCTGCTTGCCACGTAAGTTTGATGACCTGAGTTCCATCCTGCACAACACAAAAAGGTGGAAGAAAAGAACTGGCTTCTCAGATTGTCACCCTGACTGCCAGCACACACCAAGGCACGTGCACACCACACCCCACCATGCACGTGCACACACAGTCATTATAATGTATCATTATAATAATGAAATTTAAAAAATTAAATCCAGAAAGAGGATTGGGACAAGGGATCACACTGCTGGGAGGGGGTACTTATGGTGTGGAGGCAGGATGATGATGTGTGTGCTTCAGACAAACAGCAAGATACTGTCTAAACACAATAACAATGAAACATGATTATATCATGCTGTCGAGCAACATGGTTATTTCAAAGGCATCTGTAGTTTCACTTCAGAAATTAAAATTTATTGCCTTCTCATTTAATTGAGAAGGTAATGAGTTTCTAGTCACTAGCTTTAATTTTCTTTGTTAAATAAGCAGATGAATTGAGTGAAACCGTATAGTAATGAGGTTTAGCTACAAATGGATTCTAGTAGATTTACCAAGATTCCAAAATATACAACATACAGTGTAGCTGCTTATTAACTATGTGGTTTTGTTTCATGTTTTTCTGGAGGTTTTTTTTTTTTTTTTTTTGAGACAGGGTTTCTCTGTGTAGCTCTGACTGTCCTGGAACTTACTCTGTAGACCAGGCTGGCCTCAAACTCACAAAGATCCAACTGCCTCAGCCTTCCAAGTGCTGGGATTAAAAGTATGCACCACCACTGTCTGGTGTCATGCTTTCTAAGAAAATTCTGGAAAAAGATGCTTTCTTAGAATACTTGAAATCTATCTATCTATCTTTTTCTTTATTTCTTTTTTTTTTTTTCGAGACAGGGTTTCTCTGTGTAGCCCTGGCTGTCCTGGAACTCAGTCTGTAGACCAGGCTGGTCTTGAACTGAGAAATCCACCTGCCTCTGCCTCCCAAGTGCTGGGATTAAAGACGTGTGCCACACTGCCTGGCTCTATCTATCTATCTATCTATCTATCTATCTATCTATCTATCTATCCATCTTCTTGTTTGAGAACAGGTCTCTGTGTATTAAGCTGTCCTTCAGCTGGCTATGTAGGATGGCTTTGAACTTCTTACCCTCTCGATTCCCTTCCAACTTCTAGGTTTTCAGACATGCACCACCATGCCTGGTTTATAGAGGTGCTCCAGACTGTACCCAGACTTTGTGTCCCAGGCTCTGTGAGGCAAGCATTCTCACAGCTAGAGTGAATCCCCCTAACATGACACTTGACACTTTATACCCCAAATATTAGACCTTCATATGTGTCTCAGTCAGGGTTTCTATTCCTTCACAAGCATCATGACCAAGAAGCAAGCTGGGGAGGAAAGAGTTTATTCAGCTTACATTTCCACATTGCTGTTCATCACTAAAGGAAGTCAGGACTGGAACTCAAGCAGGTCAGGAAGCAGGAGCTGATGCAGAGGCCATGGAGGGATGTTCCTTACTGGTTTGCTTTCCCTGACTTGCTCAGTCTGCTCTCTTATAGAACCCAAGACTACCAGCCCAGAGATGGCACCACCCACAAGGGGCCCTCCCCCTTGATCACTTATTGAGAAAATGCCCCACAGCTGGATCGCATGGAGGCACTTCCCCAACTGAAGCTCCTTTCTCTATGATAACTCCAGCCTGTGTCAAGCTGACACACAAAACCAGCCAGTACAATATTCATATTTAGTGGTAATTTTTTAAAGTTTTGTTTTTCTTTTAATTTCATTCATGTTTTACTACTCTTTGGTAGATGGGCGCTATTCATCGCATGCTATCTCCCCTGTAACCCTCCTCCTTCTTCAACAGAATGGGAGCTGACAGACATGGTGGTGTGGATTACTGGAGCATCAAGCGGCATTGGCGAGGAGCTGGCTGTCCAGTTATCTAAACTCGGGGTCTCCCTGGTGCTGTCAGCCCGAAGGGTGCAGGAGCTGGAGCGGGTGAAGAGAAGATGCCTGGGTGAGTCAGTTCCCAACAACAGCTGTGCTTCCTAGGGGTGAGACTCCAAACTCAGCGCAGCTTTGGAAGTGAGGGAAGGTGGGGTTGTCCTGCGCGCAGTTCAGCAGTTTAGCAGTTTGCAGTTCGAGCTGGCTCCGCGCGTGCGCACTGCCCAGACCTCCTCTTCTGTCACCTCTTAAGCAGTCCTGCTTGCTTGGCGTTTTCTTCTTCCGGCCACCCTTCCATTGTTTTTATACCAACTTTTGATACTGAGGGGCGAGTAAGCCCCAGATCTCAAGCGCTGGTGGACTTTAATGATCACGTGACTCGTGTCGGCTTCAGGAGAAGAGGCGCTCATGAGTGCAACTAATGAAGTGTAGTTAGGGATGATCCTTATTCATTTTGACTTATGTCAGATATTAAAGTCATGGATGGTGTGTGTGTGTGTGTGTGTGTGTGTGTGTGTGTGGTGTGATATTAAAGTCAGAGGTGGTGTGTGTGTGGGGATAGTCTGTGTTTCTTTCATTATCTTTTGCTTTGTTGAGTACATCCACTCAGCGATATAAGAGTCTTTGCCCCAACTCAGCACAGACACAAGGCTCTCTTCATGACGCTGCTTTCACAAGCCGCTTGTGTTTACCGTTCTATGCTTTTTTAAAAAATGGTCATTGGTCCCCCACCACAGTGACTTACTTGTAAGGCCTGCTCTAGCAGAGAGGGTAAGTATGTCAGTGATGCCGAGCTGTGAGGACCGCTGACTCCCATTTCTCTGCGTGGTCAGTGGTGCAAGCCTTTCCATGTTTAATCGTGTGCTTTCATGCCTTTGCCCTCAGAGACAAAGAACACGCTCCTCTCACGTTCTATGCACTTGCTTGTTTTTCTAACTGACATTTCTTATTTTACATCAACAAGTTCAGAATAATCCAATTCAGTTGTTCCTCTGGTGATAGAAATAGAAAGAATCAATTATGTCTGAATGTTTCTAGATAGGAATCGTCTGAAGGATTGCATGTCTTTCCTTATTTACCTTCTGGAGTTCTTGGTCTAGGGGAAGAAGCTTCTATTTATCATCCACTACTGGCCTTCTCAGCTTCTTACTGGTTTATAGTATACACTCCCCCACCCCTTTTTCCCCAGTTTTTCGAGACAGGGCTTCTCAGTGTAGCCCTGGCTGTCATGAACTCACTCTGTAGACCAGACTGGCCTTGAAGTCGGAAACCCACCAGCTCTTCCTCTGCTTCCTGAGTGCTGGGATTAAAGGCGTGCGCCACCACCACCCGGTGTATGCTACAAACTTAAAAAAAAAGATTTATTTTTAGTCATGTGTATATGTGTGAGTCTGTACATGTGAGTGCAGGTGCTCTTGGAGGCCATGTCAGATCTCCCTGGAGCTGGAATTACAGATGGTTGTGACATGGGTGCTAGGAATTAAACTCAGGTCCTCTGAAAAAGTGCTGGATGCTCTTAACCACTGAGACCTTGCACAACGTCCAGTCAGGGATGCTTAGATAGTGCGCCTCCTAGAATGAGTTCACTGGCACCTTTTTGAGGGGTGGAGGTTAAATTTAACAGGAAAGCTGAGCTCAGCGAAACTGTGGGATGGCTTGCTTACCGTTCATGCGTCTTTTTTCAGAGAGTGACAATTTAAAAGAAAAGGATATACTGGTTCTGCCCCTTGACCTGACTGACACGAGTTCCCATGAGGCAGCCACCAAAGCCGTTCTGCAGGAGTTTGGTAAAGTAAGTTGCCTTTTGTGTTCATGAAGCGTGGATGGTGTTACTCGTCTGTCTCTCCAAAGAGCTGCCAAAGGGGTTTCCAACTGTGGATCCCCTTCAAAGGGATGAGACAGACACAGCCCATGCAGAGAGGTCAGGGCTGTGGACTGACTGTAGCTACAGAGTACTTTCATCCCTTCCTGGGACTAACTTCCCCAAGAAGCTTGAGCGGAGTTAACATTTACTGATGCCTTTCTTTTTCTGATACTGGTTACGCCAAACGGAAATCCCACAGGTGAACTATATGTCCTTTTCTTTTCCTTCCTTCTTTCCTTCCTTCCTTCCTTCCCTTTCCTCTTCCCTTCTCTTCTCCCATTCCCATTCCTTTCTTCCTTTTCTTTTTTTCTTTTCTTTCTTTCCTTCCTTTCTTTCTTTTCTTTTTCTTTTTCTTTTCTTTTCTTTTGTCTTTCTTTCTTTCTTTCTTTCGTTCTTTTTTTTTTGTGATGGGTCATTCTGGAACTCACTCTGAGTCCAGGCTGGCCTTGAACTCAAGAGACCCACCTACCTCAGCCTCATAAGTGTGGAAATTAAAGATGTGGGCCACATCTATTTTCCTTTCCTTTATTTTATTTTATTTTATTTAGCTGCTACTGGAACCACACCACTGTCCCATTTACTCCTAAGGTTAATAATAAGCAATCGTTTTCTTAAACTATCTTTAAGAACCCATTTTCTGATTCTTAGATTGACATTTTGGTCAACAATGGTGGAAGATCCCAGCGTTCCTTAGTTCTAGAAACCAACTTGGATGTCTTCAAGGAGCTGATAAATCTGAACTACATAGGGACGGTGTCCTTGACCAAGTGCGTTCTGCCTCACATGGTGGAGAGGAAACAAGGGAAGATTGTTACTGTGAACAGCATTGCAGGAATTGCATCCGTGTCCCTTTCCAGTGGCTACTGTGCCAGCAAGCATGCTCTTCGGGTAAGGTAGCTCACACTTACCTGAGAAAACTGACCTCTGTGTGTGTGGGGGGGCATATAGGACTTTGAGTGGGTGTGCTGATTGGAACTGGGCCTTAAGCATGAGAAGTTGACATCTCTCCTTAGGTAATCAGAGGACCTTTTGAGTCACATCACACCTCATAGAACTCATCCCCACCAATACAGGCTTTGAGCACCTGTACTGTAGCATGTGCTGTACCAGACCTGGGGATGTGAGGATGAGACTGGAGTTCTTCTCCTAGGATGATCTACTCAGTGCTTCATCTTTCACCTTGCTCCAACCCCCACCATGTCCTCACAGCAACTCGACCTTACCGCTTCTTTCTTCTGCACGTGCAGAAGAAACCAGGGCGTGCAGGTTTTGTGGTCCTAGGTCTGTGACTTCTTTTTCCTTCCCCTTTCCCTTGCTCTCTGTTTTCTCTCATCTCCTTGTGTGCACATCAGAGACTAGTTAGTCCGGGGCCCATCTCTCTTAGGGAGCACGTGACTTCATTTCTTATGGTTTCTTTGGAAGAAGACATTCTGGCTAGGCCAATGACTAGGAGAAAAAGCTTGATTTATGTTATATAGCTGATGAGACTTAAATAGCAGAACAGAATGAACTTTTCATTTTGGCCTGAGAGTAAATGTGAAGGAATAGTACATTCCGTATGACAATAAGGGAACACCCGTTTTGCTTGGAAGGAGAGTTTCAGTGGCGTGTTCCACCACTGGCGTAGTGTCTCAGTGGTGCAGGCCATCATGCTTTCCCAGAAATGGAAGCTGTAGTTCAGCAGGGCCCACCTCTGCCACGCAGAACCAACAGTGCCTACGGATGAAGGATTGCAGCTTGGATGCTCTCCTCAGGTTTAGTAAGGGCCTGCCAATCAACCTCCCATAAAGATAGCCTCATCTCAGACAGGTAGATGCAGTTGAGTATAGACCCAACCCATCTGTTGGCTGTTGACACGTAGTCTCATAAGACATACAGGATGCTGTCAATAAAACACAAGTAAGCTCTCTGGCCTGCCCTCTAAGACTCTCTGTTTTATTATTGGGTTGGGTCCTCTGGCAAATGTGAACAGTTATAGTAGAAATCATAGCAGTACTTGGGTAGATGAAATGCTGAGACTAGGAGGTTTTTCTACTGTTCTGGGACTGTCTCTTCTAGCACAGGCTGATCTTGAGCTCCAAATCCTGTCTATATCTCCCAAGATCTGGCTTCACAGGTGCTCACCATCATGTCCTAGGAAGTCTTTTAAAAAGCATGTTTTCTTCTCATATTCCTAGAAGTTACAGTGAACTCTTTTTTAAAAAGTATTTACTTATTTTTATTTTACGGCTGTGCACCATATGCATGCAGTACCCATGGCAACCAGAAGAGGGCACCAGATTCCCTGGAACTGGATTTACAGATGGCTCTGAGCTGCCATGTGGATTCTGGGAGCCAAACCTACAAGAGTAACAAGTGCTTTAAGCCACTAAGTGATCTCCCATCTCTCACAGTGAACTTTTAATCGCTGAAATGTGGGCACAATATGCCAGGAGAGGGCGCGGTGTCTGGCATGGATACTTGGTTCCCTCTGCCTTGCTGCAGAGGCAAGAAGGTTAAAAGTGTAGGAGCTCTTCATTATTTTAACAAACATTTTGTTTTGGACCTCTCTGAGGTAGGCACTGTGTGACTGTTTTATGACACTATTTCTGGGGAGACATGAACAATAGCCTTGATAAGACCAAAGTATGGATACCACCAAAGTTCAACTTAACAAACCAATGAGTTTTATTGGGGTTACTTACAGGCATTCGGGTGAGGAATTACTTAGAGGAATAGAAGTGACCCAGTGACAGCTGCATCACCGAAGCCCACCCCAGCATGGGTGACAGCTCACAAAAGCTGGGAAACCTGGAGCACAGTACACAGCCTGCAGGCAGCTCTATAGTTTGGAGAGTGTCTTTTCTAAGTAGCTCAGTTGGTCTGAGCCTTTCCCAGACAGCTCTGTTTCTGACAACTAGCTCAGCTTGTCTGACAGCATCTCTCAGCAGTCCTGACAGCACACACACACACACACACACACACACACACACACACACACACACACACACATACACATATATGCTTGGGGTGGGAGGGGCCTGGTGAGTCTGGTCAATTTCAGGGACTTCCTGAAGTTATTTTGAGTTGTTTGCTTTCTGAACTTTAGGAGTTTTGCTGCAAGATGGAATGTTTCAGTTTTCCTTTGAACATTCTGTTTTACCTCCTTTCAAACATCCTGCATCTGAAAGAGCTTCCCTCCAAGGTTTTAATATCAAAGGAAACTGCTACACAAAACTCAGTCTGATAGTAGGAACCCCCATCACCTCTGTGCTAGTTAGGAGTTGGGGTTTAGAGCAAACAGCTATTTAATGTTGTTAGATTGTGTACAAATGAATCATGACCTTGCCTTTTAGAGTCCGAGTACTGCTCGTTGATTTGTTTTGTTTTTCCCTGACAGTCCCATAGGGCACACTTTGGCCTCTAACTTCCTTACTAGCTGAGGATGGCTTTGAACCTCTGGTCCTCCTGCTTCTTCCTTTCTATGGAGGTGTTACAAGTGTGAGCCACCATACCCAACATACAGTCTCTGAAATAACGCAGGCACATTCTCCTAATTAAGGAAGAGAAATGTGGGGAAGCAAGTATCTGTTCGTTTCTATTGATTGGGAATGGTCTGTATCTTTGAGTGCAGAAGATTTAGCTGGGTCCTTGGAAGGTCTTGCAGTGGGGTGGTCACATCATATTTGTGACTAGTCCTATACTAGTCACCGGCTAAAGAAGGACTGATTCTCTGCTAGATAAAATAGTGATGTAACCCAAGAAACTGAATTTCTCTGTGCTTCTTCCTCATTTCTCTCCTTTGCCCAATATCTGTACATTTGGTCTTCTTGGGGCTTGAAGAAGCCCCTGTCAGGGATCCTGTAATGAGCAATGGACTCTTGGGAGTGGGGGATGGGCATTGGTGCAGGGAAGGCGTGTGGGTTTCTTTATGGGAGTCTTCCCCTTCCTTGCCTGCTCTGATTACATTACTGACAAGAACCAGTTGCCAGACAGAGATCCATTAGTCCTGCTGTAGCTGGGATGTCTGCTGGAGAGAATTTCTAGGCTTATAGTTTAAAACGCCTAATGAATGGAACTGGAGAGATGGCCCAGCCATTAAAGGCAAGTACCGCTCCTGCATAGAACCTGAGGTTGGTTCCCAGCACCCAAGTTGGGGGACTCACATTTGCCTGTAACTCTAGTTCCAGAGGATCAGACATTCTAAGCAAGCACCATCTTTCACTTGTGCATAGTGGAAGGGCTGCAGCTCTGAGGGGGAAGGCTTCCCGGATGGAGGCGGTACAGCTCGGCCCTGTGTGATATCCTGGTAGTTAGGAGCCAAGGAATACCACAAAACCGCCACACAACAAACCTCACGCAAGAGACCTCCTGGGAGGAAAAAACCCAGGAGGGTGGTTGCCTCTGCTCCAGCGAGAACCGGGCAGGAGACAGTCTTTATGTAGTGTTTCTTCGTGTGCGTGTGCGTGCGTGCGTGCGTGCGTGTGTGTGTGTGTGTGGGGTGATGGTGGTGGTGGCAGAGTTTTTCAGGGTGGAAATTTCCAGAATGGGGATTGGTGGAATTTCAAGCCAAGCCCAGGGATTGGTGGGTTTTCAGGCTCAGGGATTTGTGGGTCTTAGTAGATTTTCAAATATGGAAGTGGTTACCCTACATATAGCCACATACACCATACACACACACACACATACACACACACACACACACACACACAATATAAATAGCAAAAATAAATCTTAAAAAAAACAAAACCCTTAATGGAGCCATGCTTAGTGGCCCGGGCCTATAATCCTAGGCACTTGGGAGGCTGAGGTAAGAGATTTGAACATTTAAGATGGCTATTAAGTTCAAAGCTAGTTTGGCAAACTCAGACCACTGTCTCCAGATAAATTGTAAAAAGGAAGCTGGCAAGATGGCTCAGTAGGGAAAGCCGTGCTGTCAAGCGTGAGAGCCCACGCTTCAGCTCTTCCCCCACACTGCCCTGGCATGCCACCCCCAAAGAAACAAATTATTTTACTGTAAAAAGCACCAAAGATATAAGTGTTAGAGCCCTTGCCTAATGTGTACAAGGTCATAGGTTCAATCACCTATACTGCAAAATTAAAGAAAAAAAGGAATAAACGATTGGATAAATAAATAGTCTGATTTTGATAAATGTAAAGGCAGACATGTACTACCTGTTCATTTCAGAGTGTCTGTTTCCTTTTATCTTTACTTTATCCTTTTCTTTCTTTCTTATGTTCTTGTTTTGTGGTCCTTAGGGTTTTTTCAATTCCCTCCGGAGTGAGCTTGGCAAATATCCAGGTATAACACTTTGCAACATTTACCCAGGGCCTGTGCAGTCCAATGTTGTGAAGAACGCCTTAACTGAGGAAGTAACTAAGGTAAAAAAAAATCTAGGTGAGGGAAATCCTCATCCTTTCCTCCCTGTGTCTGCTTTATCATGTGTACAGAGTGCCCATTCAGAAAATGGCAGCGTTAAGGACAGCTTTTAGTACTTGGTAGTACTTCAGTACCTTGTTTTAATACCAGCTAGCAGCATTGCCAGACTTCCACTTATAAGTGGTTCACCAGGATGGATCCACCACTCTAATTAAGAAAATCCTTGTATCTCTTTCCATTTCCTCCCCGTGATTCCATTTGCTAAACATAAGTCGTGTTTTATGTTGTGTGGTGCTGGCCATTGAAGCCAGGGCCTCACTCATTCTAGATAATCATATTACCGCTAGACTGTACATGCCTCGCCCCTACTGTAAATCTTGGTAATTTGATATTTTTGAAAATGTGATAATAAAATAGGCATTTGTACCCTATTGTGAGATAATTGTGATTAAGAGTAGAGAGCCTTCAGCATGCGCAATCTCATCTGGTAAATGTCTAACTCCTTTTAGGCTCTTTGAAATATTGTAATTTAGAACCTTCCAGTGGTACCTATGAAGAGACTCGCAGTTGACAGGTCTCATCCTGACAGAGTCTCACTGGCAGGTGACCTGTGGGTCCTTCCTAGATAATATTTGCATGCAACTGTCGGGACCCTCAGTGTAAACTTCTTGTTGACTTCCAGCCCATGGGAAACATCGACCAGAGTTACAAGATGCCGACAAGCCGCTGTGTGCGCCTGATGCTCATCTCCATGGCCAACGATCTGAAGGAAGTTTGGATCTCTGACCACCCTGTGTTGTTAGGGGCATACATATGGCAGTATATGCCAACCTGGGCCTTATGGATAAACTCCAAGCTGGGGAAGAAAAGAATCCAAAACTTTAAGAATAATTTGGTAAGAGCAATTTATCTATTTCTTCACAATATTGTATGGATCCTGGGGGGAAAGTAGTTTTCAAAGTTCTTAAAAGATTTTTATTGTAGTTGCTTTAACCTGACTCCACACCAGTCTCATGAATGAAGTACCAATATATGTAGAACAGATTCTGTACCCATACAGTGTATCTGATGGTTTATTGCATGACTTTTAATCTGGAAGAGTAAAATTTGTATAGGGTAAAATCAAATCAAAGGTTGTCCGTGCTTCTCTTCATCAGTGTTTTGAAAAGCCCCCCATGCTTCATGATTTTACTTGCTTTAGGACTGTTTTTCTAAATAAACAGAGCCCCTCTTATTTCTGGACTGTTTCTGACTGATGACACACACATCCTGTACCCCCACCCCCACCCCCAGGCAGTGGCTATATTTCATTTTGGATTATCATTTGTTACAGAATGTTAGCAGAACTATTGTATCTGGCAGGAATCTTGGAGTGATGGCACCTAAGCTTGGAAGTAGCCTTTTGTCAGTGATTATCTGAGATTTTATGGGCTATTCCTTTGAAGGTTTGAGTCTTTGCATATCTTAGTCTGGAGACACACCAGGCAAACCAGGAAGTTCCCCCAAGGCTGAGAATTGCTTAGGTGTCTGAAGAGTCTTTCAAGACAGCCCAACTGTCAGGTAGGAAGTTGTGGTATGCGGAAATTGTCTTGTTAAAGGAGACTTTTGTGTAACAATAAAACACTTCAACAAGGCTGTCTGGTTCAGTCCCAGGGAGGCTGCTTCCCTGAAGCCTGAGTTCATTCTGTAGTGCCTCCCAAGTAACCCACTAACACCAACAATTGTATTAGTCTGTCTTTCAGTAAATTCTTTTTTTTTTAATTTTCCATATTCTTTATTTACATTCCAAATGATTTCTACTTTCCTGGTTCCCCCCTCCCCGAAAGTCCCATAAGCCCTCTTCCCTCCCCCTGTTCCCCAGTCAATCCCCTCCCACTGTCCTGGTATTCCCCTACACTGCTACATCCAGTCTTTCCAGGACCAGGGGCCTCTCCTTCCTTCTTCTTGGGAATCAATTGATAATGTGAATTGTGTCTAGGGTATTCCGAGCTTCTGGGCTAATATCCACTTATCAGTGACTGCATACCATGTGTGATCTCTTGTGATTGGGTTAACTCACTCAGGATGATATTTTCCAGTTCTGACCATTTGCCTAAGAATTTCATGAATTTATTGTTTTTAATTGCTGAGTAGTATTCCATTGTGTAAATATACCACATTTTCTGTATCCATTCCTCCGTTGAGGGACATCTGGGTTCTTTCCAGCTTCTGGCTATTATACATAAGGCAGCTATGAACATAGTGGAGCATGTGTCCTTATTGCATGCCAGAGAGGCCTCTGGGTATATGCCCAGGAGTGGTATAACAGGATCCTCCGGGAATGTCATGCCCAGTTTTCTGAGGAACCGCCAGACTGCTTTCCAGAGTCGTTGTACCAGCTTGCAATCCCACCAGCAGTGGAGGAGTGTTCCTCTTTCTCCACATCTTCGCCAACACCTGCTGTCTCCTGAGGTTTTGATCTTAGCCATTCTGACTGGTGTGAGGTGAAATCTCAGGGTTGTTTTGATTTACATTTCCCTAATGACTAAGGATGTTGAACATTTCTTCTTGAATGAGTAATTGCTTACCCTTCCCAAACAATAAACCACATTTAGGAGTTAACAAGTTGCCTTGTTTATTCTTGCAAAGTGTATCAAAAGCTCATAAATAATTTTAGAGTCACATCCAAATATTTCTTTTCTTCACCTGCCTGCCTGTCTTCCTTCCTTCCTTCTTCCTCCCTTCCTTTCTTCCTACATATTCCTGAATACCTTTGACCTCCCTACATAAACCATGCTGGCCCCAGGCTTCCAGATTTCCCTCTGCCTCTGCCTCCCAAGTGCTGGGATTAACAGAGTGCACCACCACCATCAGTCAGATATTTAAATCCTAGATACTCTGATCTGATCGATTTTGCGTGCTCGTAGGCTATCGGTGGGTGTGATCCAGAGAAGTAAGAAGAAGAGCACTCACTGTTTAAGAGTAGAAAACAATTGATGCCATTCTTGCCACGTGAAGAAAATAGACGCTAAGCCAGAGGTCAATATTTGCTAGTGCATGTAGATACTGGTTGTGATGTTTTACTCCCAGTAAAAGTATTTGCCAGAGGCTTATGAAGCTCCCTATTGGTTGAATGATGATACAGTTCATCAAATGGAGAAGCTTGGTTTTCAGACACCGGTCAAGAAGAGGAAGGTCTGGTTCTGGTTCACGTTACTCTTGTTCTTTTACAGGATCCAGACTTGCCTTATAAATTATGGAAGACAAAGAGGGATTGAAACAACTACCAGGGATGTCTGAGCCACTTGTTGAGAATGGCAAACAGCATATGTACAGTAAGCTTGCACACAGAAGGCGGGCCAGTGACTACTTTCGGGTTTAATTTTTGATACAACTTTCTATTTAGTATGTAATGAATAATAAAGAAAACCTTGTCCTGTATCTTGCATTTGTACAAGAATATGTAGTACCTGTTTGAATAAAATAACATTTAATATATTTAAGGATGTAGACTTAGAATGTGGTTAACAGAAACCAAACTGAGGGCTTGTAGTTACTTAGTTGGCATTGTCTCAAATCACTTGTGCTTCTGAATGACAATACCACTCACTGGCTGCCTGTAGACTATATAAATGTGCTTTTTACAGCGCTGGAGGCTGAGGAGCCCTAGATGAAGGCATCAGTGCCATTAGAGTCATGGGAGGGATCAGATCTCTGATCTCTGGCTGCTGTGTCTTCCAGAGAGGAGTGTTGTAGCCCGAGGAAGATTTGGAAGGGTAAGACAACCCCCTTTCACCAAGCCCAATGTCTAGTTTGCTTCTTTTTCTTTTTCAAAACTGGGGCTTGAATCTTGAGCCTTTGCACATGAGAGGCACATATGTTATGAGATGTAAGGTGACATAAAAATGCAGCAGGGGTGGGGTGGGGAGGGAAATCATGCCAGGTGACAGATCTAATATAAAGATTTATTGAGAAGGGAGCAGGGACCCAGAAATGGGTAGAGGCAGAGAAAGGGGGGTGCGGGGAGGACAGAAAAAGAGAAAGAGAGGAAGAGGAGACCTGGACCACGTGGGAACACAGAGAGAAAGAAAGTGGAAGAAAGAAGGGGGACTGGGATAGTGATCAGTCCTCTGACTCACACCAGGCAGGCTTCAGGCAGTGAGGCAAGCTGTTGGGCGGAGCCTAGCAGAATTGTCTGCAAGCCACTATTACACTCTACCACCAAGCTACACCTTTAGCCCATTTAAAAAAAAAATCTCGTGTGTGTGATGCATGTGTGAGTACAGGTCTGTTTATACCGTTGGGTGCATGCGGAGGTCAGAGGACATCTTTCAGGATGAGTCAGTCTTCAACCTTCTGCTTCATCTGAGACAGCTTCCTGTTTAGTGCTGCACACAGTACACTAGCTGGCTTGCAAACTTCCAGGAATTCTCCTCTCTCTGCCTCTCACGTCCCCATCAGAGCACTGAACTAAGAGTCACCGACACAGCTGGTTGTAGATGAGGTCTATGGATCCACGTTCAGGCCAGCATGCCTGCATAACAAGCCATCTCCTTGGTTGTACTTCTCCTTTATTTTTCACATTTTGTCTTGGGACAAAGTGTCACTAATTTGTCCAAACTGGTCTTATTTTGCTTGTTCCCAAATCTCTTTTGCTTGATCCCAACAATGCAGTCTCTTAACTGTAATCCCCAGTAAAATCAAAATAAAAGAGCAAACCACATATTTCCAAGAAAGAATGTCACAGTCTATATACATTACCATTCCTAAAGGTTGGGAAGGGAGCACAGCGAGGAAATCCTGGAACAAAGCAAGACCGAAAATAAGCTGGGCAAACTCCAAACTCTGAATCTCCGTGTCTGATGTCAAAGCGCTCTTCAGATCTCCAGCTCCCTTCAGCTTTGTTGGCTGTAACACACTTCTTTCTCTTGGGCTGGGTCCACTCCCTGTGAGCAGTTTTCCTCCACAGGTATCCAATGGGGCTCTGGCATCTCCAATATTTTGGGATCTCCAAGGCAATCCAGGCTTCATCTTCACAGTTTCAAGCAATGGCCCCTTTAGGCCTCCATGCAGGGTCATCCCTGACACATGCTTGGCCTCAGCAACGTCCCTTAGCTTTGGAGGAGTTAAGACTCCATAACCCTTCTATCATTGACTCTAAAGCCAGAATCATGTAGTTGAAGCTGCCAAGTTCTGCTGCTTATAGGGCTGAAACATGGTCCCTCATTCAAATACATTGCTTTTCCATCAGCTTTCTGGTTTTGATGGTTTTCTTCACTGTCTAAGCATAGATGTCCTGTAGACCAGGCTGACATTGAAATCAGAGATCCACCAGCCTCTGCCTTCTGAGTGCTGGGATGAAAGGTATGCACCACCACACCTGGATCTAAGCTTTTCTTTAATTCCTTTTTTACAAGTTGAAAGCTTAGCAGGGTTGAGTCTTGCTCTGAGGTCACCACTTCCTTTATTCCACTTAGTATCAGTCTTTAATCTGTTTACATTTCCTTATGTCCCCTTTCTCCTCAAATTGTATATTTTGTATTTTTCCTTGTTCAGCTTGCTCCTTTTCATTATAGATCTGCATAAGCATGGCCATTAATAACTGTAGGACAAGCCGGGCGGTGGTGGCGCACGCCTTTAATCCCAGCACTTGGGAGGCAGAGGCAGGAGGATTTCTGAGTTCGAGGCCAGCCTGGTCTACAAAGTGAGTTCCAGGACAGCCAGGGCTACACAGAGAAACCCTGTCTCGAAAAACCAAAAAAAAAAAAATGTAGGACACAGTCCATACTAGGCTGTTTTGAAATCTCTTCTGTTGAGGGAAATATTTAAAAAAAGCGATCTGGCATGTTCCTGAGCTAATGCTGTCAACCAGCTGGCCACAGGGCTCCCGCTGGGCCATCTCACTCAGTGGTCCCTCTGCCCTTCCATCTCTCCTGCAGGGTATGGGGTGGGTCCGAGTTCCTCTCACTACCAAACAATGCCCCACATACCCCACAGTCAGCCATCACATCGCCCAATTACCCTGTAGAATTTAAACTCTTAAAGCTTGTAGTTAACCAATCAGATTTATGCATCAATTAAACTCACAATTTACAAGATGCCAATACAATGATTTCATAGCCAATTGATAATGATAAAAGCTTTATCCCAATTAATCTAACCTTATGATATCATCACTGTCAGCCTCCATTCTCCTCTCTCTCTTTCTCCCCTCAGATGCTCTCTGTCTCTCAACTCTTTGCTCCTCCTCCCTTTTCCCTGTCCATTCACAGGCCTTCTCTGTACTAATGTAATTGGACAGGGAAAACCCTGCAACACTGCAAATGTAATGAATCCAAACTCTTCCGTTTAGCTTCAGGTAGATTTTTTTCTTTTTCTTTTTCTTTTTCTTTTTTTTTGGACAAGGGTAGAAAGCAGCCATATTCTTCACCAAAATATCACAAGAACAGTCTCAAGGCCTAACATTTTTCAAGCCAGGCCACTACAGTTCAAGTCACCCTCAGCACCGCTGTCTTCCATGTCCATTAGCCTCCATAACTGTTCAATCGTTTTTTCTATTCCAAAGTGTTTAATGTTCTTCCAAGTAAAAGCATGGTTCAGGCCTGTCACAGCAATAGCCCAGTTCCTGGTACCAAATTCTGTCCTAGTTAGGGTTTTATTGCTGTGAAGAGACACCATGACCAAGGCAACTTTAATAAAGGACAACATTTAATTGGAGCTGGCTTATAGTTTCAGAGGTTTAGTCCATTACCATCATGACAGGAAACGGAAACATGCAGGCAGGCATGGTGCTAGAGGAGCCAAGAATTCTATATCAGGATCTGCAGGCAGCAGGAAGAGAAAGAGACACTAGGCCTGGCTTGAGCATCTGAGATCTCAAAGTCCACCTATAGTGACACACTTCCTTCAACAACAAGGCCACACCCACTCCAACAAACAAAGCCATTTTCATTCAAACCACCACAGAGCGTAAACCAAAAATAAATTCTTTCTTATGTAAATTGCCTTGGTCATGATATTGTACTATGGCAATAGGGAAATAACTCTGATAAAGATGAATCTGCAAAAGCAACGTTTGTTCCCTGCCATACAAAAAAGGGACCTTACCTTTAGAGAAACGGACTGTCCCTTTCCCAGAAGCCGTCAGCTATCAACAGCACCAGGGTGAAGGCAGAGGAGGCTTTTCACCTCTCCTTGCTATAATGTTGGCTGATCTTGGCATCTGAGCAGTGTGAAGACAGCCACTGTTACTATGTGTTCATGAGTGCAAAAGTCCTGTCACGTGTAGAAGACCGTTTCAGTTCGTCCCTCCACAACCTCTGCTCTGCTCCTACGGTCTTTCTGTCTTCTTTTCCTTGATTGTCCCTTAGCCTGGGGGAGAGGTTCATTTTGTGTAGCCCAGCCTAACCTCAAGCTTACTGTGTGTCTAAGGAGGATAATCTCAAGTTCCTGACCTTCCTGCCTTCACCCTGCTGCTTTGTAGGTGTGTGCCACCACAGCTGCCTTATGCTGTGCAGGAATTGTACCCAGGGCCTAGTGATTGCTAGACAAGCATTCTAGTAGCTGAGTCACATCCCCAGAGTCCCCACAACTCTGACTTTTTCTTACACACCACTGTGGTCTACGGTTCAGAAAGACACTGGTGACCATCTTCCTTAGCACCACGGCTTGCCTTTGTGTGGCTGCTATTCCATTTGGACAGTCTTTATAGGGAGAGAGATGCTTGGGGACCATGATTCACATTTCTAAACTATACTGTACATGTTGTATGGACTACTACATCATCCTATGATGACAGCACATACTCTGGAGCTTGTTAAAAAGATGGTATTTTCTGAACAGATAGCAGATATAATTGGCAAAATGAGAAAATACTACTTTTAAGTGCAAGATGATCGTATCATATCATTGACCAGAATTTGGTAAATCCAGATCCTTACCAACAACTTAACACACAAACACACGTGTGCACACGCGCGCGCACACACACACACACACACACACACACACTGGAATAATAGAACAAAACTGGAAGGGACCCAATTATTTAATCTGAATCTCCCATTTAAGAGGTAAGAAAATTGAGTCCAGGCAATTAGTTTCTACTTAAAAGCTTTAATTTTCTTTATCAAACACATAGATAAAGCCTTAGAATGAAGCCTTTGGAGTTAGAATAAAGGCTGGAAATTTTACCAAGATTTCTGAAATATTCAAAATATTGGATGGATGGAAAACATTTTGCTTTTAAGGAAGTCTTAGGAGATTTGAAATGTTAAGTTCCACATGGTAGGTCTGTCATATTTAATGACACGGTTTAAAGTTTATTTAGTCTTTGTTGTTGTTGTGAGTCAGAGTTTCTCTACATGGCTATTGCTGTTGTGGAATTCATTGTGTAGATCAGGTTGGCCTTGAACTCACAGAGATCTGCCTGCTTCTGCCTCCCGTGGGTGCTGTACGCACCACCACATCCCCCTCCTGTTTTGCTTCTCTGTGATATCTGAGCATCACTATCCCATGCATATTCCTGCCAACTCTCCTCTTTCCTCCACAGAACAAGTACTGCCTGACATGGTGGTGTGGGTTACTGGAGCATCAAGCGGCATTGGCGAGGAGCTGGCTGTCCAGTTATCTAAACTCGGGGTCTCCCTGGTGCTGTCAGCCTGAAAGGGTGTAGGAGCTGGAGCGGGTGAAGAGAAGATGCCTGGGTGAGTCAGTTCCCAACAACAGCTTTGCTTCGTAGGGGTGAGACTCCAAACTCAGCGCAGCTTTGGAAGTGAGGGAAGGTGGGGTTGTCCTGCGCGCAGTTCAGCCTTTAGCAGTTTGCAGTTCCAGCTGGCTCCGCGCGTGCGCGTGTGCACTGCCCAGACCTCCTCTTCTGTCACCTCTTAAGCAGTCCTGCTTGCTTGGCGTTTTCTTCTTTTCGGCTACCTTTCTACTCTCGTTTTGGTTTTTTTTTTTTGGTTTTGTTTTGTTTTTTTAAACTCACTCACCCAAGGTCATATGTTTATTGTGCGGAGAACTCTGGATTTAAAATTTGGAATTTTTTTATTTTATTTTTTATTAGATATTTGCTTTATTCACATTTCAAATGTTATCCCCTTTCCTCATTAACCCTCCCAAAACTCCCTATTCCATGCCCCCTACCCTTGCTTACCAACCCCTCCCCCACTTTCCTGACCTGGCATTCCCCTACACTGGGGCATCAATCCTTTACAGGACCACTGGCCTCTCCTCTCATTGATGTCTGAAAAAGCCATCCTCTCCTACATATTCAGCAGGAGCCATGAGCCCCTCCATGTATATTCATTGGTTGGTGCTTTAGTCCCTGGGAGCTCTGGGGATACTGGTTGGTATATATTATGGTTCCTCCCATGAGTCTGCAAACCTCTTCAGTATCTTGGGTCCTTTCTCTAGCTCCTACATTGAGGACCCTATGCAAGGTCCGTTAGTTGACTGTGAGCCACGGATATTTTGATGCCCCTTCTAAGAAGGACCAAACTATCCACACTTTGGTCTTCCTTCTTCTTGAGCTTCATGTGGTATGTGCATTTTTCTTGGGTATTCTGAGCTTTGGGGCTAATATCCACTTATCAGCGAGTACATAGCATGTGTGTTCTTTTGTGATTGGGTTACCTCACTCAGGATGATATTTTCTAGTTCCATCCATTTGCCTAAGAATTTCATGAATTCATTGTTTTAATTGTTTCAATTTGAGTAGTACTCAAATGTGTACCACATTTTCTATATCCATTCTTCTTGAGGGACATCTGGGTTCTTTCCAGCTTCTGGCTATTATAGATAAGGCTGCTATGAACATAGTGGAGCATGTGTCCTTACTACATGTTGGAGCATCTTCTGGGTATATGCCCAGGAGTGGTATAGCTGGGTCCTCAGGTAGTACTATGTCCAATTTTCTGAGGAGACTCCAAACTGATTTCCAGAGTGGTTTTACCAGATTGCAATTCCACCAGCAATGGAGAAGTGTTCCTCTTTCTCCAAATTCTCTCCAGCATCTGCTGTCCCCTGAGCTTTTGATCTTAGCTATTTTGACTGGTGTGAGGTGGAATCTTAGGGTTGTTTTGATTTGCATTTCCCTGAGGACTAAGGATGTTGAATATTTCTTTAGGTATTTCTCAGCCATCCAGTATTCCTCAGTTGAGAGTTCTTTGTTTAGTTCTGTACCCCATTTTTTAATAGGGTTATTTGGTTCTCTGGTGTCTAACTTCTTGAGTTCTTTGTATATATTGGATATAAGCCCTCTGTCAGATGTAGGATTGGTAAAGATCTTTTCCCAGTCTGTTGGTTGCCGTTTTGTCCTATCGACAGTGTCCTTTGCCTTACAGAAGTTTTGCAATTTTATAAGGTCCCATTTGTCGATTCTTGATCTTAGAGCATAAGCTGTGAGAACCCTGTCAGAAACAGCAGGCCAGCTCCCCACGACCAAGGGGGGGGGGACACAGTCGGACAGGAACTTTCCATTCCGCCCATGACTGCCTGGGGTAAGGACAGATATGGAAATGGGCTAAACAGAGAACTACCCTGCCTAGGGTGTGGACAGAGCAGGAAGTGACTTGGCAAAAAGACAATGCCAGGAAATACCACGAATACCACAAGGTGGGCAGGACAGGGCCAAATGGCCTGCCAAAATGTTTATAAAAAGGGTATGCTTTGTGAGATCGGGGTCTCCTCTTGCCTGCGTGCTGGGGGACCCCAATGTACATTGGAACATTAAACCTCTTGTGGATTGCAGCAATTCCGGTCCCTGTGGCCTTATTGAGTGGGGGTCTTCGGACGGACTCTAACAAAGCTATTAGTGTTCTGTTCAGGAGATTTTCCCCTGTACCCATGTGTTCCAGGTTCGTCCTCACTTTTTCTTCTATTAGTTTCAGTGTATCTGGTTTTTTGTGGAGGCCCTTGATCTACTTGGACTTGAGCTTTGTACAGGGAGATAAGAACGGATCAATTTGCATTCTTCTATGTGCTGACCGCCAGTAGAACCAGTACCATTTGTTGAAAACACTGTCTTTTTTTTCCACTAGATGGTTTTAGCTCCTTTATCAAAAATCAAGTGATCATAGTTGTGTGGGTTCATTTCTGGGTCTTCAATTCTATTCCATTGATCTACCTACCTGTCATTGTAGCAATATCATGCAGCTTTTATCACCATTACTCTGAAGTATAGTTTGAGGTCAAGGATGGTGATTCCTCCAGAAGTTGTTTTATTGTTGAGAATAGTTTTCGCTATCCTGGGTTTTTTGTTGTTCCGGATAAATTTGGAAATTGCTCTAACTCTATGAAGAATTGAGTTGGAATTTTGATGGGGATTGCATTGAATATGTTGATTGCTTTCAGCAAGATGGCCATTTTTACTATATTAACCCTGCCAAATCATGAGCATGGGAGATCCTTCCATCTTCTGAGATCTTCAATTTCTTTCTTCAGAGACTTGAAGTTCTTGTCATACAGATCTTTCACTTGCTTGTTTAGAGTCACAGCAAGGTATTTTATATTATTTGTGACTATTGTAAAGGGTGTCATTTTCCTAATTTCTTTCTCAGCCTCTTTATCCTTTGAGTATAAGAAGGCTACTGATTTCTTTGAGTTAATTTTATATCCTGCCACTTTGCTGAAGTTGATCCTCAGGTTTAGAAGTTCTCTGGTGGAATTTTTGGGGTCACTTAAGTATACTATCATATCATCTGCAAATAGTGATACTTTGGCTTCTTCCTTTCCAATTTGAATCCCTTTGACCCCTTTTGTGGCCTAATTGCCCTGGCTAAGACTTTGAGTCCTATATTGAACAGGTAGGGAGAGAGTGGACAGCCTTGTTTCATCCCTGATTTCAGTGGGATTGCTTCAAGTTTCTCTCCATTTAGTTTGATGTGGCTACTGGTTTGCTGTATATTGCTTTTACTATGTTTAAGTAAGGGCCTTGAATTCCTGATCTGTCCAAGACTTTTGTCATGAAGTGGGGTTGGATTTTGTCAAATGTTTTCTCAGCATCTAATGATATGATTGTGTGTTTTTTTTCCTTTGAGTTTGTTTATATAGTGGATTACATGGATGGATTTCCATATATTGAACCATCCCTGCTTCCCAGGGATGAAGCCTACTTGATCAGGGTGGATGATCATTTTGCTGTGTTCTTGGATTCGGTTGGCAAGAATTTTATTGAGTATTTTTACAACGATATTCATAAGGGAAATTGGTCTAAAGTTCTCTTTCTTTTTTGGGTCTTTGTGTGGTTTAGGCATCTGAGTAACTGTGGCTTCATAGAACGAATTGGGTAGTCTTCCTTCTGTTTCTATTTTGTGGAATAGTTTGAAGAGTATTGGTCTTCATTGAGGGTTGATAGAACTCTGTATTAAACCCATCTGGTCCTGGGTTTTTTTTTGTTGTTGTTGGGAGACTATTAATGACTACTATTTCTTTAGGAGTTATGAGACTATTTCAATCACTAACTGATCATGATTTAACTTTGGTATTTGGTATCTATCTAGAAAATTGTCTATTTCATCTAGATTTTCCAGTGTTGTTGAGTATAGGCTTTTGTAGTAGGATCTGATGATTTTTTTTGGATTTCCTAAGTATCTGTTGTTATGTATGCTGGGGTCAGTGGGTGGCAGCTGTGGTGGCAGCTCCAGAAAGACCACACCAGGCCAAAGAGCTCCACGTGAGGTTTATTGAGAAGGGACAGGGCAAAGGTGACAGTGGAAAGAGAAGAGGGCAAGGGGGGGGGGGTGCTTCTCTTACATATACAGATGGTGACGTGGTCACAGGTAAAGGTGAGCCCAATGGATTCTGGGAGTATGGTGACTGTTGCCTTGGCAACAGGTGTATAGGTCATGCTGATGCCTATGTGATATCACAGGTCTTGGAGGTCCTGGTATCAACATTCCTCCCTTCTTATTATAAAGAGAAGGAAAAGAAGAGGGGGAACCAGATGGTGAAAGGGAATGAAGGCACTGTGTCTCTTAAACTGCTTCCTGCTGTCCAGGGGTATCGTCAATTTTGGGGTGCAGCTGACTTTCCCAATCGGGATCCACTTGGTAAATGTTCATATGAGGTACCTCTGTGGACAGTGGCTCTCCTGTGGGCAGCAGCTGGTAATCCTGTAACAGGTAATGATTAATAATTTGTTTAGAAATTTTTTGTATTTGTCTTTGGAGGAATGTAGAACAAGATTAATGAGGCAGGGAACAAACAATAACACTAGGAAGATGACTAGAAAAGGCATTGCAAAAGGGAGTATCTACTTCCATAGAGGGTTTTCTAAAGTCCCAGAACTGGAGGTTTCATGATCCCTGAAATTCTTTATGTCTGACTGTAGCTCTTGGATTTTATTTCTCACTATCCCAGATTGGTTGTCGTAGAAACAACATTCTTCTTAAAGAAACAGGCAAAGACCACCTTCTTTAGCTGTAAGGACATCTAGGCCCCATTGATTCTGAAATACCTTGGCTGCCAAAGAATCAATCTGTTTCTGGATAGTAAGCACAGTTTCAGTCATTCCTTGAAGATTGCTTTTAAACAGGGAAGTGCATGTATTATATTGGAACATGGAAGTCGTTATACCTGAAACTCCAGTACTAACACCTATGGCTATTCCCATAGCGACCAAGAGTGGCACAACCCGAACATCCCTCTTATGTTGGGCAGCTATCATATCTACAACTGGGATTGGTAGGGGCTCATTTCCGTGGATTACTCCCAGTTCAGGGAAAAGGAGTACCAAAGTGCCAACTTCTGACCAGCTGGCAGGTAGGCGATGATATACCTGGGTGCCACAAAGAATTGACATGCTCTGGACTGCAGGGCATTGTGGCAGAGTTGATATATCAAGGCTTGTGGTTCTATTGCAGTCTAGGGAGCTTAGTGTTCCTACAGAATGTGTCCCAGAGGTCTTAAAACAATTTGCCATGCCAAAGAGAGGGACAGAGATGAGGTACAGAATCATGGCAATATTAGAGTCAGGACAGCTGACAAAAGGTGAGGTAAGGTTACTTGGCAGTATCACCAGAGAGGCTGTGACAATTTTGAGTTGATTTCAGGGAATACACATAACCAGCAATCTTTAAAGCGACCAGGCCTGGTGACATTAAGGAGTTCGTATGCTGAGGTCAAGGTCTGAAACAAAAGGTGAAATGACAAGTTAGTGCCATTTATGAGGGGTGCTGTCAAAGAGGTAAGGATCTCAGAGGAGTGTTTGTTTATCTCCCCTACTTTTCTGATATATAGGGGTTGGACAATTGAGACATATTTTCTCTGAATATGGATAGTACTTACTGGAGAACTGGGCTGATTTTTACAGTAGAGCTTACCAACAACTCCTGTCTCCCACCTGGAATCCCATGGGTCTTGTATGTAGAAGAAAAGTATCTTGTGGTATTGATAGTAGAAATGGTTATTCCGTTATCCTAGCATATGTATCTGACAAGAACAATATGGGCAGCCCCCATATTTGTCTGGCCATTTTCTACAATAATCTTTTGTCTGGTCAAAGAGAAAGTAAGTATAGAGGTCATAATATTTAGATGGGATAACAGATACAGAGATGATAGCGATTTGGATTGGTTCCTGTCATCCCGCTATGAAGCAGTTTCCTGACCCTATTTGGAAAGACTGTTATCTGTGGGGTTTCTTGAACTTTGAATCTCCAAATGTTAAGGACTTCTCTGGATGGAAATGAAGAACAGCAGGGGGAGGACAAGAAACCAATGTCTAATCCAGTGAGGTTGAGCTCGGCTAATTGAGTGGAGTCTCATTTTCTGGGATTAGTGACAAAGTAGGTGGTCTCGATGTCCTCTGGAGCTTAACAGAGCATGGTCCTGTTAGGGTTGACGTGTATGAAGAAGAGTCATTTTTAGGTTTAAGTAAGACAGGTGGACCCAATGAGAGAGTAACCCATGCTCCTTCCATAGATAGTGGTGTGGGACAGGAGGATATGGAAAGCATATTTGGAATCTGTGTAAATGTTGAGGGATTGTCCCTGTACCAGTTGAAAGGCACAGGTGAGGGCTGTTGGCTTAGCCTGTTGATTAGTGGTGTGTGCAGGAAGGCCTGTGCCTCCACCACCTCAGTGTCTGACACTGTGGCATAGTCAGCTTTTCTAGCTCCTTCATATAGAAAGGAGCTACCATCTGTGTACCAGGTACAAATGGCTCGAGGCAATGTGCCCTCCTGTATGTGTGAAGGATGAGGTAATAGTTGCTCTAAAGTCTCAGTGCAGGAGTGAGTTAGGGAGTGGTTAGTATTAGGTCAGGGAAGAAGAAATATTGGAAATATTGAGAGGGAGGCATGATTGGAAGGTGAGCATGGAATCTTCTATTAGCTACCTGAAGAGAATGAACTCTGGAGGGAGGTAGAGTCTACAAGCCTTTGTAAGTTAGGAGCTCTGACAGGTTATGACAAGAGAGCACAGTTATGGGTGACCCTAAGATTAGTTTCTTTGACTCTCGAATACCGAGTTCAGCGGCTGCTAAGGTACAAATACAAGGTGCCTATCCCTGGATGGTTGAATCTAGTCTTTTTGACAAGTATGCTACAGGTACAAAAAAAGGTCCCGGTTGGTGACCTAAGACTCCAAGGGCAAATCCTTCCTTTTCAATTACATAACTGGAAAAAGGACGAGTCAGGTCAGGGAGATGTAAGGCTGGGACCTTAAGAAGAGCCGGTTGGAGCCTCTGAAAGGGCTTGGTAACAGGTTTGAGAAGTGGGTCGTGGGTGGGGCCTAACGCTGCTTCATATAACGGTCGAGAAAGGAGGGAAAAGGAAGAAACCCGGGACATATGCTCCACTATGTTCATAGCAGCCTTATTTATAATAGCCAGAAACTGGAAAGAACCCAGATGCCCTTCAACAGAGGAATGGATACAGAAATTGTGGTATATATACACAATGGAGTACTACTCAGCTATTAAAACAATGAATTCATGAAATTCTTATGTAAATGGATGGAACTAGAAAATATCATCGCAGCCATATTTATAATAGCCAGAAGCTGGAAACAACCTAGATATCCCTCAACAGTGGAATGGATACAGATAATGTGGTACATTTTACACAATGGAGTACTACTCAGCTATTTAAAACGAGTTCATGAAATTTGTAGGCAAATGGATGTCACTTGAAAATAACATCCTGAGTGAGGCAACTTAGCCACAAAAGAACAAACATGGTTTTTCTCACTGATAAGTGAATATTATCCCAAAAGTTCAGAATATCTAAGATTCAATTCATAGACCATATGAAGCCCAAGAAGAAGGGAGACCAAAATATGGATGCTTCAGTACTTTTTAGAAGCGTCAACAAAATACAGGAGGAAATATGGAGACAAAGTGTGGAGGAGAGACTGAAGGAAAGGCCATCCAGAGACTGCCCCACTTTGGGATCCATCCCATATACAGCCACCAAACCTGGACTTTATTGTGGATGCCGGGAAGTACTTGCTGTTGGAAGCCTGATATGGCTGTCTCCCAAGAGGCTCTGCCAGACAAAGACAGAGGTGGAAGCTCGAAGCTAACCCTTGGAATGAGGTCAGGGGTCCCTGATGAAGGAGATGGAGAAGGGACTGAAGGAGTTCAGGTGGTTTGCAGCCCCATGGAGGGAGCAACAGTGTGAACAAGCCAGACCCCCAGAACTCCCAGGGAATGGACAACCAACCAAAGAGTACACATGGAGCAATCCATGGTGCTGACCACATATGTGGCAGAGGATGGCCTCTTTGGACATCAGTATGAGGAGAAGCCCTTGGGCCTGAGGGTGTTCGATGCCCCAGTGTAGTGGAATGCCTACTGCAGGAGGACAGGAGTGGGTGGGTGGTTGGGGGAGCAGCCTCATAGAGGCAGGTGTTGGGTGGATGGGATAGTGGATTTCAGAAGGGGAGACCTGGAAAGGGGAAAATATTTGAAATGTAAATAAAGAAAATAGCCAATCCAAAAGTAAATAAATTAAAAAAAAGAAGAGGAATCTAAAGGGAAAATAAATGCTTGTTTTTAAGAAAAGAAAATATCAAAAATGCTAAAAGTATAGTGAAAAAAAGAAGCAACTGCACGAGGAGGGAAAGGAGGTATGGGGGTATCTCTTTCCTCGGGCATCTGAAGACTAGTCTGCTAGATGAAGGGAAGGGACTGAAACAGGCTTGCAGGACCACAGGAGGGACAAGCTCCAGTCAGAGACAGTGGGACCAACTAACACTATAGATAACCAGATAACAAAAGGCAAACACAAGAATGTTACCAACAGAAACAAAGGCGACATGGTATCATCTGAACCCAGTTCTCCCACAACAGCAAGTCCTGGATACACAGGAAAAGCAAGATTTGGATTTAATATAACTGCTCATGATGCTGATAGAGGACTTCAAGAAGGACATAATAACCACCTTAAAGAATTAGAGGAAAACACAACCAAACAGGTGACGGAATTGAACAAAACCATCCAGGATCTAAAAATGGAAGTAGAAACAATAATGAAATCACAAAGGGAAACAACTCTGGAGATAGAAAACCTAGGAAAGAAGTCAGGAGTCATAGATGCAAGCATCAACAACAGAATACAAGAGATAGAAGAGAGAATCTCAAGTGCAGAAGATACCATAGAAAACATTGACACAACAGTCAATGAAAATGAAAAATGCAAAAAGCTCTTAACCCAAAACATCCAGAAAATCCAGGACACAATGAGAAGACCAAACCTAAGGATTATAGGTATAGAAAAAAACTAAGATTCCCAACTTAAAGGGTCACTAAATGTCTTCAACAGAATTATAGAAAGAAAAAAAAACTTCCCTAAAGAAAGAGATGCCCATGCACATACAAGAAGCCTACAGAATTCCAAATAGATTGGACCAGAAAAGAAATTCCTCCTGTCACATAATAATCAAAACACCAAATGCATTAAACAAAGAAAGAATATTAAAAGCAGTAAGGGGAAAAAGTCAAGTAACATACAAAGGCAAATCTATCAGATTTACACTAGACTTCTCACCAGAGACTATGAAAGTGAGAAGATCCTGGGCAGATCTCATACAGACCCTAAGGGGACACAAATGCCATCCCAGGCTACTATACCCAGCAAAACTCTCAATTACCATAGATGGAGAAACCAAGGTATTTCATGACAAAAACAAATTTACACAATAAATAAATAGATTTCCACAAATCTAGCCCTTCAAAGGATAATGAATGGAAAACACCAACAAAGGGAGGGAAACTATACCCTAGAAAAGGCAAGAAAATAATCTTTTTTAACAACCAAAAAGAAGAGAGCCAAATAAATATAACTCCACCTTTAATAACAAAAATAAAAGGAAGCAATAATCATTTTTTCTTAATATCTCTTAATATCAAAGGATTCAATTCTCCAATCAAAAGACATAGACTAACAGACTGGATATGTCAACTGGACCCAACATTTTGCTGCACACAGGAAACTCACCTAAGGCAAAAAGACAATACCTCAGAGTAAAAGGCTGGAAATTAGCTGGTGTAGCCATTTGAATATCGAATAAAATTTAATTTCAACCTAAAGTTGTCAAAAAAGATAAGGAAGGACACTTCATACTCATCAAAGGAAAAAACTACCAAGATGAACTCTCAATTCTAAACATCTGTGCTCCAAATGCAAGGGCACCAACATAGATAAAAGGAAGAAGTCAAAGTATCACTATTTGCAGATGATATGACAGTATACTTAAGTGACCCCAAAAATCCCACCAGAGAACTCCTAAACCTGATAAACAACGTCAGCAAAGTGGCTGGATATAACATTAACTCAAAGAAATCAGTAGCCTTCTTATACTCAAAGGATAAAGAGGCTGAGAAAGAAATTAGGAAAATGACACCCTTCACAATAGTCACAAATAATATAAAATACCTTGCTGTGACTCTAAACAAGCAAGTGAAAGATCTGTATGACAAGTCTCTGAAGAAAGAAATTGAAGAAGATCTCAGAAGATGGAAGGATCTCCCATGCTCATGATTTGGCCGGGTTAATATAGTAAAAATGGCCATCTTGCCGAAAGCAATCAACAGATTCAATGCAATCCCCATCAAAATTCCAACTCAATTCTTCATAGAGTTAGAGCAATTTCCAAATTTATCTGGAACAACAAAAAACCCAGGATAGTGAAAATTATTCTCAACAATAAAACAACTTCTGGAGGAATCATCATCCTTGACCTCAAACTATACTTCAGAGTAATGGTGATAAAAGCTTCATGGTATTGCTACAATGACAGGTAGGTAGATCAATGGAATAGAATTGAAGACCCAGAAATGAACCCACACAACTATGGTCACTTGATTTTTGATAAAGGAGCTAAAACCATCTAGTGGAAAAAAGACAGCATTTTCAACAAATGGTGCTGGTTCTACTGGCGGTCAGCACATAGAAGAATGCAAATTGATCTATTCTTATCTCCCTGTACAAAGCTCAAGTCCAAGTAGATCAAGGGCCTCCACATAAAACCAGATACACTGAAACTGATAGAAGAGAAAGTGGGGAAGAACATGGAGCACATGAGTACAGGGGAAAATTTTCTGAACAGAACACTAATAGCATATACTCTAAGATCAAGAATTGACAAATGGGACTTCATAAAATTGCAAAACTTCTGTAAGGCAAATGACATTGTCCATAGTACCAAATGGCAACTGAGAGACTTGGAAAATATCTTTACCAATTCTACATCTGACAGAGGGCTTATATCCAATATATACAAAGAACTCAAGAAGTTAGATTCCAGAGAAAAATGGGGTACAGATCTAAATAAAGAATTCTCAACTGAGGAATACCAGATGGTTGAGAAATATTCAAAGAAATGTTCAACATCCTTAATCATCAGGGAAATGCAAATCAAAACAACTCTGAGATTCAATCTCATACCAGTCAGAATGTCTAAGATCAAAAACTCAGGAAAGTGCAGATGCTGGAAAGGATGTGGAGAAAGAGGAACACTCCTCCATTGCTGGTGGGATTGCAATATGTTAAAACCACTCTGGAAATCAGGTTGGAGTTTCCTCAGAAAATTGGACATAGTACTACCGGAGGACCCAGCTATACCACTTCTGGGCATATACCCAGAAGATGCTCCAACATGTAGTAAGGACACATGCTCCACTATGTTCATAGCAGCCTTATTTTTAATAGCCAGAAGCTGGAAAGAACCCAGATGTCCCTCCTCAGTGGAGAAGAATGGATACAGAAAATGTGGTACATTTATACAATGGAGTACTACTCAGTTATTAAAACAATGAATTCATGAAATTCTTAGGCAAATGGATGGAACTAGAAGTTTGAAACAAAAATCCTTCCCCTTCACATCCTTGTATGTGTGTCTGTGTATTTGTGTGTATGGATTATACATACATGTTATATATATACTGCATAGTCATGTGAAACTGTAGTGTTTTAAAAGTGCCTTCCTCCTCCTCCCAGTATGCCTCTCTGGAGGCCACCACTGTTCTATCCCCTTCTGTGCCTTCTAGAGAAATTCCCCACAGTTCCAAGCATCTATGTTACATAGGGAAATTGAGGAGTGTCTGATTTTCCCTATTGTTCTTGGGTTCATAAAAGCCTATGGTACGAGCCCTGAGGCTGTAAAGAACAAAGAATAGCCACCTCAGTGGTAGCCAGATGAGCACGGCTGACAGATAGGACAAGGATATTCAAATGATCCCAAAGATACAACTGTCTTGGCATAGATTGGGCCCTCTTAGATGTACCATCTGAGTGATGAGGGAAATGGTTGGGGCATCTTATCCTGAAGTGCATTGTCCAGAACACCCCTGCTATTCTGTGCTTAGGCAGAGGAGTATGAGAGCAATGAGTGACCCTATGCAATGCCCTGTGAGGACAGGTAGCAAAGACTGGTTATATTTGGCCTTACAGACACCAGAGATGACAGAGATGACTTAGGGAGGATATGTCACCTGTCTTCATGTCCATGAGGTACTGCCAAGTGGACAACAGGTTGGTTTATTCTCACTAATGCCATTAGGCAGAGCTATTGCCTGCTACTTCCAAAACTAAAGGGATATCACATAAACAGAAGACAGAACCCTAGAAAATCTAGAGATCACTACTTTCTACATCTGCAGAAGGTGGTAGAGGGTAATCAAGGCATGAGCAGAGAATCTCCAAGGGCACTGACTATAGGTCTTCTTTCAACTCTAAGAATCTGCTTTGAGAAGCTCTTTTGAGGAAGCTCTTGCTTACTAGCCCCACTGGGACTGGTAAACAAAAGTCAATGCTGAAGAAAAAGCCATTATCTGCTTCGGTGTATGAAGGCAGGTACCACATCTGTAGCTATCCCAAGGCAAGCAGGAGCATGGAAACTTTTGTCACTGACTTATTAGTTGCTTATTGATATAAATATGAGGAAATCTTTATGAGGTGGAGGCTTTGTTAGGGAATAATTCCAAAACATTAGTCACCTTAGTTTTCAGGACTTGTAAAACTTTGGGATAATGAGTCATGAATAAATTAATAAACAGCTTTCTGAATTCTACTCTGTAGTTGTTGTAAGACCCTCTTTTCATCATGTTTTGACACAGAAGTATACTAAAGGAAAGGCATCTTTGTACCTTTGTATCAATGCCCTTCAGATATTAGATTTGGGATATTTCCATCTGTAGTTCAGTTATTTATGTGTTCCCCCCCCCCCGCCCCAAGGACAAGTTCTGTTTCTTCAAGTCTAAGGTACAGTAGAGTTTTCAAATACTGGACCTTTTTAGGGTTAAGAGTGTAGCTCAGTGATTGAGTACTTGCTCAGTATACATGGAGGCCTGAGTTTGACTTGTATCAAGAAAAACTGATCTTATTTGAATGTGTGCACTCTAGAGCTCTATACGGTACCTATTCTGTAGACATCTCTCAGCGTCACCAGAGCACTTGGGTGTGTATGGAGTCCTTCCTATGTACCAGTCTCTTTTCTAGTGACATAGGCCACAGCATACCCAAGACAGAAAGATTCCATCCTGATGGAATTTACAGTGTACAGCGGTAAATTAATCTCTGTAAAACTTTCCTTTTTCTGTAGATCTAAAATATGAATACTTACGTCATGAGAGTTAAATCTATGAAGATTTTAACAAGGTAAATGATAAGTGCATAAGAAGTGATGAAGAAAACTAGACCACAGATATTAGGAACTTCACTGTTTCTGGCTGGAGGAATTTGAGGTTACAACCATCGACTGTCCTATGTTTTGTTTCAAATGACAGATTAAACATTTTCAGTGATAACTACAATTAGCATTTCCTGAGTTGAGAGTAGGCATCAGGTACAGCTCTGTGAGCTTTCCATATGTTACTTCGTTTCTCCCATCAATCTTGAGGATACCTTACTTATTACATCCTTTTCAGGTTGTGAGAAGTAAAAGCACTGTGATTTCTTCTGGATATTGAATATTTCCATCCTGGCTCTCTTAACATAACAGGATTTAACAACTCTTTATTAACACTAGGCTTCAACTTTCAGCTCTTATAATCTAGACATGTTCTTTGTTCTATTGTTGTTTCTATTACTTTGATAAAACACTCTGACCAAAGGGAGCCTGAGGGAGGGAAGGATTTATTTGAGTTTATAATCACGAGTCATGGTTTACCATTGAGGGAAGCCAGGGCAGGGACTGAAACTGAGACGTGGAGGAATGCTGTTGTATCCTGGCCTACTCTCCCCTGCTCATGCTTAGTCAGCTCTTTTATATAATCCAGGTCCACCTTCCTAGGGGATGCCACTGCCCACAGTGGACTGGGACCAGCCACATCAATCAGCAATCAAGAAAATGCCCCATAGACACACGCAAGGCAAGTTTAATCAAGCCCATGCCTCAGTTGGGGTTTTCTCCTATACCCTATGGTAAATTTACATTAGAAGTTAATTGGACAGCTTTGAAGCCTGTTTGTGAGGTACTGTATAAGTCCATATCAGTGGACTCAATTTCCCAATCAAAAGACATACTCTAGAAGATTGGATCAGAAAAGAAAATCCTGTTTTTATTCCCCGTGCCTCTTAAGGCACTTCCCCATTAAAGATAGATATGACCCTACCATGAAAGAATGGGGAAATATTCCAAGTGAATGGATCTAGGAAAATGAGCAGGTCTTAATAATACAAACAGGCTTCAAGGATATCCACATCTTCCTTCCCTCTAGGTAACTGTCACTCATTTCTAGGCAGCAAGAGGGTAATAATGAAACTCTGATCACTTTATGGAAATTTTCCATTACTTTCAAGTTTCAGCTCACACACTTAATAGCACTGGTGGTCCCACTAGGTAATTCAGTTGTCAGTATTGTGTATGGAGTCACAATTATGGGATGTCTTCAGTTGTGAAAACACTCCTGGTGAATGAAGAGCCCTGCTTCATTATAACAGAAATATGTGGAAAGAAGAGTAATATTTTGCTGGAGAGAGGCTGGGATGGTCTCTAGTTGGTAAAGTGCTTGCTGTCCAGGCATGATGACCTGAAGTTGTTCTCCAGTCCTCATGTACAAAGCCAGGCATGGACGCATGTACTTCTAATCCCATTGCTGCGGAGGTGGACACAGGATGGGTTTCACTGGCTGGGAATGTAGACACAGCATGGGTCTCACTGGATGACCAGTCTAGGCAACTCAGCAAGCCCAAGTCCCTGAGAGAGATACTGCCTGAAGTTGACCTCTGGCCTCCACTAGCACGGGTAGGCATCAACACACATGGATGTCTCTCTCCGAACACGAAGAACAAAATTTAGCTGGTGAGATTTTATTTCAAGTGTTTACGGTTTCCAAGCAAAGTATATGAAAAATGAATACACTGAATGGAACTGCTTATACCATGTTAAACGCTAAAATAGTACATTCAAAAATACTAAAAATTAATTACATTTCAAATAAATATATGTACATATTATGTTAACCATTAAAGGATCCATTATTATTTAAAACACTGATATCAATGTCCTTTAACCATGTTAATTATATACCTGTTGACTTTTTAAAGGTCAAACCACCTTTCAGATATTTAATAAAGCAGTAAAAAAAAAAATCTTATCTTGTACAAATGTCTCTATCTACCAAAACCAATCAGAACTCATACAGCACAAATATTGGCCAACTACTTTTACCCATGTTAGACACAGAGGATCTGTTGTTTGAGTCATTCAAATGGCTGAGAAACAGCTTTGCAGACCTTAGGTTTTCTCTCAATCATTCTTGGCGCAAAGAGAAAGTCTAGTGAAATTACAAAACTTACTCTCCCATGTCTCAGTCAGAGCCTCCTTTGATATGCTTGCATTTGGATGTCAAAATGTACTAACACAAATGTATAGGGAGAGGTTTTGAAGAGAAAATGGGGTATCCTAAGGGAGGGTCAGCGGCTTGTACAGTGAGGTTCCTCAGCAGGAGCGGGTGAGCCTGGATACTGTACCGCTCCTCATCATCGTTGGTGGCATACAGCAGTTCCCATGAGAGGTTGGCCCACTGACCTCGAACCGCCTCAGCGTTCAGCTTCCCGATGTGCACTGACAGCTCCTGAAGCATCAGGACCCTCGAGGTGTAAACACCCTGGCAGTGTAAAAGGAGACGGGAAGATCACCAAGAAAATAAAGCAAAAGTGTGCACCAAACAAGAGAGATTGGTGTTTTAAAATTTACATGAGGTGCATATCTTTAGAATTAAGAATTGCTCTCTAAGTAAATATGAGAAGAAAAATGGCACTTAAGTACTATGACAAAAAATTTCAATCACTTAGTCCTCTCTGACTCCAACCCACCACTTCAGTTGTCCTTGGCAATGCACAGCCGTAAATACTAGTTACTGGACAGATCTGGTAGTGTCTCATTGCTGTGACAAAATACCAGACAGACAACTTAATACAGCAGGTTTGCCCCGGCCCCTGTAAGGGGTGTCTTGGCAGCATGGACAGGAGGCAGCTGAGGATGGAGTCAGAGCCCAGGAGCAGAGAGGAGCGCTCCTCAGCACTCCTCTTCCTTTCGAGTAGTCTGTGGGCCAACCCCCCCCAACCTGGATCCAATCTAACAGTTCCTTACAGACACGCCCAGAAGTTTGTTTCCATGGTGATCCTAAATCTTTTCAAGCTGACAAATCAAGATTAATCACCATGGTGAATAATCGTTTGGCTAGGTTCCTTGTCAGAAAGTTTTAATGAGATATAGTTCAATTTCTGCCCAATTTGCTCATTTCAATTGTCAATTTATAACCCAATGGACACTCAGAGAATGTACAACAACTGCCACAGTATATCTGAGACCAGTTTTCATGGCTTTACAAAGAAACACTGTGCTCTCAGCTGTCCCTTTCCTAGCTCCTCAATCTGTTCCCTTAGCAACCACAATGACTCTCTCCCTGAACAGATTCACCAGTTCACAGTTCACAGCCCTTGTACTTCAACAGTCATCCTTCATTCCTTTCCGTGGCCATGAGCATACTATAATATACACAATAATATAGACCATACTCAATACCCATCATCTGTTGATGCACAGCTGGGCTGCCTCTGCCTTTCAGCCTATTTAAATACTACGCTGTGAACGTCTGTATGCATCTTTTTTGTCAGTCTACACTTTTGTTCTTCTCCAGTATGAACATGAGTCATGTAATAGCTCCATGACTTGAGAAATTACCAGAGTATCTTGCCAGCACCAGCATATAAGTGTTCTAATCTCTGAACCACTTGTTTTTGAGACAGGATTTTTTTTTTAAAGATTTATTTATTTCATGTATGTGAGTACACTGTCACTGTCTTCAGATCCATCAAAACAGGGCATCGGATCCCATTACAGATGGTTGTGAGCCACCATGTGGTTGCTGGAAATTGAACTCAGGGCCTCTGGAAGAACAGTCAGTGCTCTTAACTGCTGAGCCATCTCTCCAGTCTTTGAGACAGGATCTTATGTGGGCTAGGATGGCCACAGATGCAAACTCACTACAAAGTCAGTCCTCTAACCAAGAATGACTCTTGCTCCTTCTGCTGAGATTACAGATATGTGACATTTGAAAACAACTTTATTTTTTTGGTTGGCTGTTTTTTGTTTTGGCTTGTTTTATAGCCCAGGTTGGCTTCAAATTTGTGGCAATCTTCTTCCCTCAGGACCCTAGGTCCTGGGTTTAACAAGCCACTAGAGCAGCAAATATAGGGCCTATGCTTTTGTTTGTTTGTTTTTCCTTTTCTAGGACTGCGGCTTCAACCTGGGTATTCTGTGTATCAGGCAAACCTTCTGCCACTGTGCCCCTTCCCAGTCCTGGTCAGCTTGCTTATTTTCTTTCCTTCTTTCTTTCTTTCTTTCTTTCTTTCCTTCCTTCCTTCCTTCCTTCCTTCCTTCCTTCTTTCTTTCTTTCTTTCTTTCTTTCTTTCTTTCCTTCCCTTTCTTTCTTTCTTTCTTTCTTTCTTTCTTTCTTTCTTTCTTTCTTTTTTTCTTTCTTTCTTTCTTTCTTTCTTTCTTTCTTTCTTTCTTTCTTTCTTTCTTTCTTTCTTTCTTTCTTTCTTTCTTTCTTTCCCTTTCTTTCTTTCTTTCCTTATTCAGGCTCTGTATGTAGTCAGGATCAACGAGAAATTGTTACAGCCATGAATAATCTTGAACTGCTTATCCTCCTGCCTATACCTCCTGAGTGCTGGAATTCACAGTCCTATGACTGGTTTATGTGGAACCGGGAACTGAACCTAGGGCTTCAAGCATCCTACAAAAGCATAGTAGCAACTGAGCTATATCCTAGCATCAAGGTTTCCCTTAAATTTTTCATTTTCATTTTTTATGTGTATGGATGTTTTACTTGCATTGAGTGTCTGTATACAGTGCCAGAGAAGGCCAGAAGAGGGTGATGAATCTGAGATTAGAGTTCCAGAGGGTTGAGAGGTGCCATGTGAGTGCCAGGAATGGAATCTTGGTCCTCTGGGAAGTAGACAGTGCTCTTAATGGCTGAGTGACTGCTACAGTCCTTAAGCCTTATATTTTTAATGATGTAGTTTCATTAGTTTCTCATACTTTTGTTATCATGTCTAAGAACTTATTCCTAAGTTTGAGGTCATGAAGATTACTCCTATGTTTTCTCCTAAAATTTACATGGTTTTAGCATTTAGTTCCTTGAGGCAATGGAGGCCAGTTACTTAATATGGTGTTAGCTGAGACCTTCAGTGGGTTCAGCATCTTCCAATAAGAGGAATGACAGCACTAAGCATGGTACCTGTGAACATGGCCTGTACTGGGGTGGGTACTTTGTAGATGTAACTAAGGACTCTCAGATGACATCATCCTGGATTTATGCGGATCCTAACTGAGCCAATGTCTTGTGTCCTTTTAAAAGAATGGAACAGGAGAGCTCTCCACAAAACATAGAAGGCCATGTGGAGATGGAGACCGGTTTTACAACACCCCATCCTAGGAATGCAATGAGCCAGCAGAAGGAAGGGATCAAGGGAAGAATTCTCCAGAGCCCTCACAGGGCGTGTGACCTCCTGACACTCTGACTCCAACTCCCAGCTTCTGAACTAAGGGCAATAAATTTGTTCTTTAAAGTCCCCCAGTTTGTGGAAATGAGTTTTCGTAGCAGCCATAGGAAAAGATATCCATAATCCAGTGCTTCTCTCAACCGTGGACACTATTTGTTGAAAACAAAGATCTTTCCATTGTATGGTCTTGGCATCCTTGCTGAAAACAGTTGAACAAAACTTCTTATTTCTACTGCACTCAGTATACACGATCTTTCTGCATAACCTCACAGTATCAGATACTGGCGCTTTATGATACATTTTGAAATTCACAAGTATGAGGTCACCAATTTAAAAAAAAAAAAAGACTTTTCTGACTATTTTGGGTTCCTTGACAGTCCATGAGTTTTAGAAAACCACTCTGCCTATTTTTACAATAGACAGATAGGTCTTGAATGGGATAGTGTTAGGTCTATAGATTAATTTGAAGAGTATTGCCATTTAACCATACACATGTTATGTGTGTGGGCGTTTTGCCTGCATTTAGGTCTATGTACCACTTGCATGACTAATGTCCATGGAGGTGAGAAGAGGGCACCAGAGTTAGAGTTGTAGGTGAGCCATGTGGGTGGTAGTGGGAAATGAATCCAGGTCCTCTAGAAGATTAGCCTGTGCTCTTAACTGCTGAGCCATTTTTCTAGTCCCAAGTACTAGCATTTTAACAATATAGTTTGATTCACAAACATGGATATTTTATAAATATGAGTATTCTATTTTATTGATATTTATTTAGATATTTGACTCCTTCCTTCAATGTTTTACAGCTTTCGGAGTATGTTTCATACTTATTACATTTCTACCTAAGTATTTTATTTATTTTTGAAACAGGTTCTTACTATATAGTCAGATAAGCTGGAAGTCACAATCCTCCTGCCTTCGTAGCCTTCTGCATGTAGGGATTCAAGGCATGAGATATACCTGGCTTGTATTTTATTTTTTTAATTAAAATTTTTTCATTATGTATGTATACACAGACACATGTCACAGTGTACAAATGGAGGTCAGAGGACAACTTTTAAAGATGATTCTCTTTCACCATGTGGGTCCTGAAGCTGGAACCTTGGTCATCAGATATGGTGGCAAGTGATTTATCTGCTAAGCCATTTCAATGACCCTTTATTCTTTTGGGTAAGTGGGATTTCCTTATTTTATTTTGGTTTGATCATTTCTGGTATGTAAAAATACAAAATATTTTATGTTGATCAACTTTTTATATTGTACAATTATCTCAAACGGTTTTTATAATGAATCCTTACATTCTAAATGTAAGACTCTGCCACCTGCGAATAATGCTCTTCCTTGAGTTCTGATCTGTAGGACGTCATTTTTCTTTCGCCTCACTACTCTGTTGTCATAGCTCAGCTGTCACAACAGACATTTATGCCAAGCACAGTGGCACAGGCCTCTCAGCCTTGTAACCTGAGTGACTGAGACAGGATGAGCATGGAACTTAGGTATTTATGAATCAAACAACTAGCCTGGGCAGGATGGTGAGACCAGTGAAGAGAGAAGAGAGAAGAGAGGGGAAGGGTAAAGAAGAGAAAGATTGGTTGAGGTTTGTTTTCTTCCTATTCTGGAAGCTGAGACTGCAGTCAGGGCTCACCCTGGCTAGGCTGAGGTAAGGGTTCCTTCTGGCTCCTTCTTCTGTCTTTGTGAGGTATCCAATGCATACAGGGGGTCTAATGTGTCCTCGTGTTGAAATGGCCGCTAATGCTATCACAGAACTCAACATTTATGATCTCATCCAATCCTCACTACTTCCCAATACACTGAGGCAGGAATTGTACTATCATGGTAACTATATATTTTTTATATCAAGTTCAATTGCTGAAAAAAATGTTTTTACTATGATTTTTTTTCTTTTTATCTACTGAGATAATAATGGGGCTTTCATTTCTTATTCTGCTGTTACTGTGTATTACATTACTTGGCTTTCTATAAGTTAAACCAATTTATATACTATTTTGACACAAAAGCTGTTTTTATAGGATGCTGGATCAGTTTGTTAACACTGTATTGAGGATTTTGCATTCATAATGATGGAGTTAGCTCTCTGTCCAGTACAGCTTGCCCTGCCGATTTCTTCTGTGTAATTCCTAGAAAGCACATTCGCTTCTATAACAAGCCCTAAGGTACACCAATTGCACACCTCAGTGCAGTCACAACACAGCTGATGAGTCATTTCTTTTGGGAATGCTTCAGAGCTCAACTTTTATTTGATTTTTATTTATTATTTCTCTCTGATTTGTTTCTCTTACAGGGAATATTTCAGAGGCAGTCTGGGTCTGGAGATGTAACCCTCCCATGCTGCTCCCTGACAGACACTCCCACCTCAGGAGACAACACTTCGTGGTGGACACAAGAAACCACAAGCCTTTTCAGCTCATCTCTTTCAATGTACAACCTCTACCAAATTAATAGGCAAGCAGGATCAAGTCCCAGATCCCTGGTAGTAGCATGTCTAAGATAAAGCCTCCCATGAGAAGGGCTGGCCAGAAGGAAGCCCGTTTCCTGACTGTCTGGAATTTGGCCTCAGCAGTTACAGCGGGGAAGAGAATTAGGAATACTGATGTCCTTTAGCTGGGAGCAGAGGAGGAGGGTGAACCCTGTGCTCTTGGTGGCACGACTCTACTGGAGTTTCTGTCTTGCTGAGAAAGGAGGCATCACAATGTGCTTTGAATAGAGGTTTCTTGCTGTCCTTTAATAATGGATTTAGTACATTTAAAAAACCTAATGTTTCTTTATTTGCTATATGCCTTAGCATGGCAATTTTTAAAAAAATCTTTTCTGTTGGCAGATGATGCTGAACTCCTTTCATCCTGCTGTAATGCTACACAGACCTGAAATCCAAAATAGGCTCAAATCATCCAATGTTTTATATTGTGTTCAATTAAAGATATTTGAAATGAAATAAGAGTAGTAGGCTTTTTGTAAAGGTCCTCAATTTGAAGTCTCTATGAATTCTCAAAGGTTAGATTTGATTCAAATGAAGCATTTATGTCAGCAAAAGAAGTAATTTACTACTTACAAATTAATTTCTCTTCTTGGATTTAACACTAAAGTGGTAATTCTTACACTTGAACTGGGAATAAAAACCTGAACACATTTTGTCAATGGTGCTATGGCAGATTGCATGCACCCTCTTTTTTTTTTTTTTTAAGATTTATTTATTTCATTTATGAGTACATTGTAGCTGTCTTCAGACACACCAGAAGAGGGTTGTGAGTCACCATGTGGTTGCTGGGATTTGAACTCAGGACCTCTGGAAGAGCAGTCAGTGCTCTTAACTTCTGCGCCATCTCTCCAGCCCCAATATAAAAGTGCATGCACCCTCTTAAGGTCAGCTATTGTACAGTAAGTGCACGGCATTTTCAGTTGTCCCTATTCAACTGGCAGAAGGAAATGACCCAGCTATTCCAAATTATGCTATCTGAAAATAGAACCATGACTATGCCTTCCAACTGTTATTAACACATTATCCACAGCTAGAAAATCACATCATTTGATAATTCCAATATTTATTTCCAGTCCTTAGGGTTTCTACATGAAAATGCCTTACCATACTAGACTCATACCCCAGGCAGAACAAGCATGGCTTTTCTTCTAAAATTGCTTCCTTCCACTGCTCTTCAGACACTAAGCCAATGTACCAGTCCCTCTCATACTCTCTGAGGCAGTTGGTCAGTTCCTTAAAGTCTTCTATTGGACCCAAACTTGCTTTATCAACCATTAGTTTCAGCGTATACCTAAAAAATAGAAACCCAAACAATTTCAGAATATTTAAAAAAGACCTTAGAGATAAAAGCTATTTCTTTGATATTTTTAAGACTTGCAAGTAGAAGTAAGCCATGTAGAGGGGCATAGTGGCACACACATGATAGGTGGAAGCAAGGTGACCAGGTCATTCCTGGCTATCTAGAATGAGTTCACAGTTAGTCTGGTATCATGTCTCAACAATCCACCTCCCCTAAAATGAAATCATCCATTTCAGAAAAAAAAAAAAATGAGGGAGATGTAGCTCAGTTGCTAGTATACTTGCTTGCTATCACAACAAAACCCTGGGTTTGATGCCCAGCATTTTATAAACTAGGTGGTGGTGGCTCATGCCTGTAACAGCAGTACTCAAGGTAGAAACAGGATATCCAGGTTCTACCCTCAATACTGACAGAAACAACAGACACAACAATAAAACCCTAAACAAACAAAACGAGGGAAAAATGAAAACAGCTGAACTGAAGAGATCCAATGAGTCCTATTAAAAAAATCCTCCACTCAAACAAAATAAAAAATGTAGAATTAACCTGTTTCCAATACAATCATACTATAGATGAAGCTTTTTTTTTAAAAAAAAATCATAAAAGAATCCTCTAGTAATTAAAAAAAAAGAAGAACGTGTATATAATGAAAACGAGTTACCTGAATGCTTTCCGAACTAGGTGGAACAGCTCTGGTTTTTCTGAGAGCCAGTCCAAGGTGCCCGACCAGGGTAAGCCACCATTGTAGACTCTTACTAGCTGACCAGGACTAGGTACCCCATTGTCTATTCCAAATAAACCAATATAACAAGCCATTACTATATGGACATATAAGCCTTTTAAAGCTTTATCCTTTGCAATTTCTTCTAGGACACATGACTTTTCTTCTGAGTGAAAACATTCCAATTGCCTTAAAACAAATTGGTACCAGTCTTCTGGAAACAAGGGACTCATCTCCATTATTTTGGAACGGGGTGTGCAGTTAGACCTCCATTCTTCAGGTAAACTCAGCAAATGAGACTGGGAACAACTAAACTCCACGAGAGGAATATATGCCACATCTTGTCGCTGTCCCTTGTCAACAGCAGGGAGTCCCAACATAACTGTCCTGTAAAGGTCACTTTTGGGACCTGTGCCAGCAGAATGGTCATCTGCATTCTGGGAATCTACTGATCCTGGAATAGGTAAGTTTGTACAAGGTAGATCTTTGAACTGAAGTTTTTCTTTTTTGTTTTTGATAGCTGGCTCATCATCAAAAATACTACCATCAGACCAGTCAAGGACAGTGTCTGAATGTGAACTATCGGAGTCGTCCAGGGACTTGGGGCATGGTGAGCTGTTGGAAGCCGGTGGGAGCACTGGTGAGGCTCCCCCCTTATCTTCAGTCTTGTGACTGTTCTCCAGCGTGCTGGGCTTCTTAGAGCAGTGCTGAATAAGCACCCACACAAGTACCTTAATAAGATCATCTTTAAACTCCTTCAGGTTTTCAGGAGAATCGATTATGCCAGTTAGCACATTCCTGGCATCGGAATACAGTTTCACAGGCAAAACCGTACACGGCGTCAAGACATTCTCCAGGTGCTCATTAAGGGAACACACTTGTGGGTGTTCTTGCTGAAAAGCACTTTCGAACACTTCATCAACTCTCTGGGCTTCAGCTGTGTGGCAGGATGTTTCCTGCAGTTCTAACCCCTAAAGAGAAGGAGAAGCACTTGGGTTCACAACCAACTCTTACCCAGGGAACAGAAACCAGTCTCATGAACGCTGTGGAATCTCATCACACAGATATAGAAAAGGAAAAAGCAAAAGCAAACTCTAAGTCAAGAGCAGTGGTCACTTAAGTTTTATGTCATCTAACACATTTGATGCTGGATAAAGAGATTAAAAGGAAGGCTACTACAATTTTAAAAGAAATTACAGAAATCCCACTAGAAGTTGGTTAAGACTTATTGTGCCATACTTTCATAAAGACGATCTGCTGTCAAAGATGAATCACACATTAAAAACTCTTAGGTCAGACTTGTTTGGGAGGAGGGGTAGCAAAATCAGAACTGTTAAGTGTGTTGCAATATTTTTGCATTCTTTTTATCCTACTTTATATGAGACCAACAGAATTATTCTAGAGTATGGAAGTACCATAATTTATCAAATCATGTTCCTGTCTGTCTTAACTAACTGCAGCATAAATTTCATAAAGGGCTGTCTTTGGTCATGACTATATTCCCAGGATCTAAGCCAGATGAGATGTACAAGTAGGTGTTGAGTGAATGAGTACGCTCCTGTATCAATTTTAGACATGTGCTGATACAGTTCCACAGGCAAACCAGACACGCGTCAAGACATTCCCCAGGTGCTCATGAAGGGAACTTGCCCCCAGTCTAACTGTGCTGACAACTAATTCACTAGGAATGAAGTCGTTCACTCTTCACTACCAGAGTTGGTAACTTACTTACATAGAGCACAAAACCACTAGTGCCTTCCTGACCCACCACATGCCACATACACCCTCCACAGATCGCCTGTCTCCTCTGAGGTTCCTTTCATTTCACAGGGAAAATGACACCCAGAAGCTGAGTGAGGATGAGCGCTCGGCCCTCCGTGGGAACCCACATACACCGCTTCTTTCCCAGTTTAGAGGCTATCAGTAAGAGAGAGCAGAAAGACTTCACGAGCCCGAGGCTAAGCAGGACTGCTGCAAAGCAGTGTCTTCTGGCCCCAGTGAAGCTGCTGCTCTCAGGAAGCCACAGAGGCGGAGGTCGCCTGTACAAGCAGTCAGCATTCTAGCACAGGCAACTGATGGCTGCTGGGCGAGGGAGACGCAGCTTTCTTTCTTCAGGGGTATGGCCCACATAGTTTGTCAGTGCTCCAGCAGATGTCCCTGCACGCATGCACACTCAACACATAGGAAACACTGATGGGACTCAGAGTTAGAACAAAACCAAGACATACTTTTTGGTTGGAGATCTTGATGGGAGGGTGGGGTTGTGGAGCCTGGAAGGAGTTAGAGGGTGAAGTGGGTGTGGGTATGATCTAACTACATTGTCTGCATTATGAAATTACCCAAAGAGTTACAAAAAATTAGTAAATACGTTTATGAACATTAAATTTTTTAAACTTCAAAGTAATACATATGTTAGTAAGTCCTAAGCCAGCTTGGTCAAAATAGATAGATAGATAGATAGATAGATAGATAGATAGATAGATAGATAGATAGATAGATAAAGGTTTCCTATAAATAGTGCAAAAATCATGAGAGACCATTAAAAGGATTTATGTCACTGAGTAATAGTAAACTGTATGATTTTAAAATGTAATAAAATAAAAAAAATAAAAATACTCATGACAGTCTTCTCAGACTATTTGAGCAAATTTTGGGTGAGTTATAATGATGTAATGGTACTTTATAGCACATCAACGGATCAACCCTCAGTTTCTGATTTGGAAGGTCCAAAGTGAAACTCAGGCATTTCCATTTGCAGTTAATCCAAGTAGACAGAGGACTGAATTTTGAGAGTCACAGTCGTAAAGGGACAGCATTTTGATTACTAGTACTTCCACTCAGTCTTCGTTAAGATGAAGAATGTACCCATTTACTATGGACTCAGGACTATTTACTAAAGGTCTGCTCTGTGTTGAGCAGTATTAAAGGGCCTTAGGTCACATTCTTGGATAAAAGCAGAAGTACTTTCCCTGTGACTTTACATTAGTGAAGGGCACAGACAATAAAAAGCAATCATTTATTTAGTTTTTAGAAGGTGTAAAGTGTTAGCAAGGCAAGGGCTGCTGGGATGGGAGCAGTTGTAGCTTTAAACACAATAATGGCTATAATGCCTGGAAAGAAAATGCTTGAAGGTGGTAAGCCACAGGATTGGTTACCTAAAGGGAGAGGAAACAGTCAGTGGTTAAAGTATCTCATAAGGTTCAAGAAGTTGTAGTAAGCCTTGGTTTTGAATGAAAGAAATCCACTACAGCAGTGGGTCTCAACCTTCCCAATGTTGCAACCCTTTAATACAATTCGTCATGTCATGGTGACCCCCAACCATAAAATTATTTTGTTGTTACTTCATAACTGTCATTTTGTTACTGCTATGAACTGAAATGTAAATATATGATATGCAGGATATCTTTCACGGGACCCATGTGAAAGGAATGTTCAGTTCTCCAAAGGGATCACAACCCACAGGTTGAGAACCACTGCACTGTAGGGTTTCCAATAGAAAAGTGACATGACCTAACCTTATTTTCAAGATCATTTTGCTTAATAATAGATTAAGAGGCTACGAAAATGATGTGGGGTGGGTAAGGGATGAAGACAAGCAGAGGTGAGAGGTGATGGAAACAAACAAGACTACGGGGTCTGACCAAACCTGGGGAAGCACACAAGTGTTATGACTTTTGATCCGAGCAACCAGAATGACAGTCGTCTCAGAGGACTGCTGGACTCTGGGACTCTGACGTGAAGAGGCCACAGTAAAGACAACTCATGAAACCAGAGTATCTTGTCAACTGCTGCTGCCTGGCTAAGTGGCACGGGTCTGAGAATAAACACTGGGTTGTTAGCAAGGTGAGAGTCATTGAAAACCTCAATAAGTACAATCTTGGGAACAGAGTCAAACACCAAAGGAAAGTGAAGCAGAATGGTGAGAATTTAGAATAAGCAACTCTGATAGGGCATTTTGCCCTTAAAAGAAAGAAGAATGGTGTAGTATGGAGGGTAGTGGTGTGGGAAGACTTTTTTAGTAGATTGAAATCTTTATGTGATACATGGGAATTTAAGCAATTACTGATTCGCATTTTTGAGATGTTCAATTAGGCACACATGACAAGAACACGACTAGGAGATATGGCCGGAGAGACGCACAACAGTTAAGAGCACGGGCTGCTTCCAGAGGACCCGCGTTTGATTCTCAGCATCCACATGGTGGCTCACAACCATCTGTAACCCCAGTTCCAGGGGATCTGATGGCCTCCATAAGTATGAGGCAAGTAATCACATATACAGGCAAAACACCCATATGTATAATAAAACAATAATACTAATATTAATAAATTTTAACAAGACCAGAAAAAAATGTAGGCAATTTTGCTACCATGCTCTAGTATCGAATCAGCACTAGTCAGCTATCAATAGGTGCTTACTGAAAAATACCTTTAAAAAACATCATGGATTTTCATCGGCTAAGATCCACTTATTTCAAACTAAGTTATTGATGTGTACACAACTGGTAAAATTTGACATATGCTTTATAAAAACTTCTGGAGGAGTTTCAAGTGGTACTGACCTTAACATTAATGCAACAGTAAGTATAGCCGCACTCTAGAATCATTATCCAAATTAAGCGATCCTCAAAACGACCCAAGTAATGAGAGCCAGGTAGGAGGAGACCTAAAAGAAATTTAGAAGAGGAGAGAGAGAAAAAAAAAAAAGAAAGAAAGAAAGAAAAAAGAAATAACTTTTGGGCTTGTTTTCTTCTGTGAATATTTAAAATTAAACATCTATAACCAAATTCAACTACTTTGCCCATCATTAAGTCAAACACTCAAATGAGCACCCACTGCATATCAGGAGGTATTAAGTCAAGCTCTTTACAAACATTTGGAAGGGTTAACATATAGGTGAAAATACAGAAAAATTGAGGATATATTTGCCAGAAAAATCACCAAGTAGAGACTATTGAATAAAATGCTAAATACGTATGAAGCCAACCTCACACTGATCTAAACGGTAAACACAGAACAGTGTTTTATGGTTTTGAGATTTTTATATAGTTTACATCAATTTGCAATGTATATTTTTAAAACTTAGGTCTCTCTTTCAACATAGTACCAATGAGTCAGCTCGTGTTGACTGCAACCAGCTCGAGTTCATTCAAAGCATTAGAATTCGCTGTATGACTATAGTTAATTTTGAGTATTCCTTTTCCGGCCAGGGAACAATTTAGGCGTTTTCATTTCTTTGCTATTAGAAATAGCACTTTTCTTTTTGTGTGTGTAAGTCTCCTTATTCAATGTGTGGCCCGGATGAGTTAACTCAGCAGGGCTGGCCACCACCCGCTGAAATGTCTGCCTACAAGGGATTTCCCAAGTGGGCCCCTGCTGAGAGTGTCTCACTGGTGCCCAGCATCTGCACAAACAGCCAGGCTTTCCTCTCAAGGTCTCTGTCCGGGGTGTGCTAGGCAGGGAGAGTCACAGGAACAGCTGCTTTCCCACTTTAAGGCAGAGAGTCTACCATATTAACCTGACAGAACTTCCTTCTAAGTTCATGAAAAATATGAGCAGAAAGGTTTTTCTGTTTCATGGTGAGCCTGCCAACTGAATTTATTTTTTTAAAAAAAGTTTTCCTTTTTAAACTGTCCAATCACCGCAGGGAAATTTTTTTTTTTTTTTTTTTTTTTTTTTTTTTGGTTTTTCGAGACAGGGTTTCTCTGAGTAGCCTTGGCTGTCCTGGAACTCACTTTGTAGACCAGGCTGGCCTCGAACTCAGAAATCCTCCTGTCTCTGCCTCCCAAGTGCTGGGATTAAAGGCGTGCGCCACCACCGCCCGGCATTTCTTTAAGTATTTTTATTTTATAATTTTACCTCACAATAAGCAGTAGAGATATAATTCTATTTCATATTTAGTCTCTGGCTATACATCAAAGTACTGGAATCTGTTTTATGGTTGGATCAAAAGGATCTTCTGCTTCCTTCCTTCCTTCCTTCCTTTCTTTCTTTCCTCAAATATATCAGAAAGAATTTTTTAAGCACAGCTTACTACTCACCTAAACTTCCAGCTGCCATTGCAGTCTGCAGTGCGGAAGTTAGCCTGGGGACCATCTGGCGGTAGAACACTGTGTCAGTGCACACACAAGCTGCAGTGCCCACTGCTCCTGGCCAGCTCTGAACTGGACGAGGAAACCCCACCAAGAAAATAGGAAGTGTGAAGAGGGGCAGTAGAGGAGACGACAGTAGTGTTGAAAAAATTATAATAACCAGCACGAAGGGAGCGAAGACAGTGTTGAGTACACACAAAGTAGTTGCTGTCTTTCTGTGCTGTTTTTTCTCTGTCCACAATGCTAAGAGTACAGTCCCAGCAAACTGCAACTTAGTGGTGAACTGAATCAAACGGTCACGCATGATACCAATCTGTGGATACAGAACAATGATTAGCTTAACAAATGTCTCATGAATTTCAGAAAATCACATAAGAAAAAAAATCACATAATGATTATATTACTGCCTCAGTATTTTGAGGGGACAGCCCCAGCATGCAATTCCTTGTTATAATTTTCTGGAACCTCAAAGGCAATAAAGGAGAAACTAGGTTATCAGTTTGGTGTTTTGAGGAAGGATCTCATGCAGCCTTGGCTGGTCTCAGTCTTGCTATGTAGTTGAAGATAACCTTGAACTCTACCTCCGAAGGGCATAGGAACACAGGCCCAGGCTGGCATTGGCAGGTTCTGACATGCGTGGGATCTGCCACGCCAACTCATCACTCCACCAAGTTGGCTATGTTCTTGACCCAAGTTTAGTGTCTCTAAAAAGTAAATCATGCTACACCACTTAAATGTTATAGGTAAATGATCACAAGCTATTAAACTAGGTGACCAGGATAAAGTTTAGGAAAACACATTTATTGAAGCTAACAGAAGAAAAAAATTAGACTGATAATAAAAGATTGAATTAGACTACACTGAATTAACTGAGATTAAATTAGTATTCTTATATTCAAAGTACAGGTTTGTTAGGGAGCTTTAATTTCTAAAATGTAGTACAATGATTAAAATTTATAACTTGGTATTATGTGTTCAGCTAAGTACTATTTTATGTTACTATTTTTTCTTTTATCAATTAATTTTTTTCTCTTTGACAATGTCATACATACATACTTTGCATTCTGATTATATTCCCACAATTCTCTCTGATCTCCTCCCCTCTCTATGCATCCCCCCTTCCCTACAAATCCTTCCCTCACATTCATGACTTTTGGTTTTGTGGCACTGCGGCATCTGTGTGACACTGAGTTTGGAACTGTCCACTGGAGTCTGGTAGGCTTACTGGTAGGTACAAATTTGAAAATAATGACTCTCTTTAACTACTCATACAGAACAGCTGAGATTTTGATGCTGTCAATATTATAAAATACTAAATATAATATTAACAAAAACATAAAATGTTAGTATTTTATATAAAACTAAAATATATTTTATATAAAACACTTAAGTATATAATATTATTTTATACAAAGTATTAATATAAAAATATAAACACTAAAATTAATATTTGCTAGATAATATAAAATATTAGGAATGATCAATACCAGTCCTTTACCAATCAATAATATCTCTTCCAGAGAATGTAAGTATATGGGATACTTTTTAATCCATTTTAGGTGGTCGTGGAATGCAAACCAGACACTATCACAGGAAAAGCTAACCATGATTATACATTCACACATGGCTCACACACATCCTGAGGATACAGATGACAGGTCGGGTAGTAGGCAGCTCAGTCCCACACCTCATGAGAAGTACTGGGCCACGTGACCAAGTAGGGCTTAGGGATACAAAGTTGGTTTAACAGTCAAAGCTCCACACATCACTGAGATAAGAAACACAGAAAAAAAAACATTTGACAAACTCTAGCATCCTTCATGACAAAAATACTTACTTAGCAATGAAGGGCACTTTATAAGATCTATGTAAAAGGTTTAATGATAAAAGATTGACATGTTGAAGGTTGAACACTTTCCTCATGAAATGCCTGCTTTCCCTCTTCAACTGAACATTTTCCTGCCTCTCCACCCGAAACAAAACAAAACAACAGCAGCAGCAGCATCACTGCAAGGTGGCTCTTTACACTCTGAGAACACCATGGGTGGGAGTGCAAGGGGTGTGGGGAGCTTCCCTGGTGACAGGGCAGACTGAAGAAGTGATAAGCTGAGGAAGGTCAGGGCAATCTTCCAGCTCTGACTGACTAGCAACCAGGTGCCTCCTTATTTATGTGGGTATCGCAGAATAAAGACAGACTATTGATTATCCAAGTGGTACAGATTATGTGAGTAGTTTTTCATTACATGTCCATTGTCCATGGTTACAAGTTCAGTTACAGTTAGAAAATACAAACAGAACCTATTTTATTCTTATTATCCTACAATGTATGGTACAACTTATCTTATCCTATAATCCAATTTAAAGAATCTAAAGAATAACTACTCCAAAACAAACACAGTTATGATATGATAGCCTGTTTTTAAGCTGTCAGTGTTTGTAGATTTAAAATACTCCAGACAAACAGAAAATATCTGAACTGGTATTTTTATGAGCCACAAATACTAATACCTAATTTCTTTTACTGTATATTTCATCATCTACACTATAAAGTAGGAAGAGTTTATTTTACTCAACCTATCTTATTTACTGAGTTCTATTCTTCTAAGGGTGTGCTCTATATGACCCCCTATCTTTGCACTACATTTTCAGAGAGCACTAAGTCTATAATAAAAAGAGACCTTGACTCTGTAACCTGTTCTCCTGGCCAGTCAGTGTGTCAGTTGTCTCTGTTTACACTGCACCAATCATATTGTTTGAGTTAGTTCAGGGGCTGAAACCCCAAGAAGATTCCCAGAGTAATGGCCTCATCTAGTAATGTGCTTAATTATCACCGGGGCATAAGGAAGACCTTCAAAGAGTGGTCAGATGCAGTTAATTTTAGGATTTTCCTAAGAAGACTCAGACATAATGTTCTCAGGAAAAGATATAAAATGAATCATAATGCTGGAACTCCCCAAGAATGCAACTCGCGGAGACCAAGGCCCCAAAGTTAGAGACAGAAGGGCTCCTGCGGCAGCAGTCAGCTCATCTTTGCTGGAACTGTGTGAAGCTGCTGTGCCGGCCATATGACTCTCGCCATGCCCGGTGGACACGGCTGTGCCATATGGGCACAACAGAAATATCAGGTAACAAGCGCCAATGAGAATGTGGACTAGCTGGAGAGACCTCATCTATTGCTAACAGTGCATTTCCAAAACAGTATAGTCAGAAGCCTGAAATGTGAATTACTGCATGACCAGATTTCTATGTACACATCTATCATCCTCTCTCTCTCTCTGGTGCCCCCCCATGGGAAATAAAAAACATGCCCATACAAAAATATGTACACAAATGTTCATGGTAATATTCCTGTCAACATTGAAAAGCATAAACCTAAATATCTGTAATCTGAATAGTGTGTGAACCAAGTGGCACACAGACACACTGGAATATTATTTGACAACAAACAAGAAGTGCTGATACACGCCATGCTAACGCACCTTGAGAACATATTAAAAAAGTGAAGAAAGAAGATATGAAGGACCACACATTCTATGATGCCACTCAGGTAAGTTATCCATAAGGTGCAAATCCACACAGAGAGAAAGTAGGTAAGTGGTGTCTGGGTCTGGAATAGATACAGATGATAGGGAGTGGGGATGGAGAATGGCCATTAGTGTATACATTCAGAATGTTGAAGGTGTTCTAAGGTTAGATCTCAATGATAGCTGCACTACTCTGAACATATACCACTGAATAAAAAGTCTTCAAATGGATGAGCTTGATTGTGGGTAAAAAAAAAAATCTCTCAACAGAGCTGTTAAAAATACACTTACCAATAGTAGTCTGATTCCTGTATCAAGGTTCCTGTTCCACCAGCAGTCTGTGTTGGACACCATGTGCACTGCTGATACCACCACAGTCTCTAGTAAAGCATTTTCTGTATTCTGCCACACCTACAGAATACAAATTATCCACTTTCAGCTAGAATTCAATAATCTAAGCAAATTGTTAATAAAGACCACAGTTACACTCAGTCACAGGAAGTGCTTTGCAGTGCATACTGGGATTACCATTCTGAAAGCCCTGGTGAATCCAATGGAGACAGACACAGAGTGGAGCCTGTGTAAGGAGCTGTCCAGCGCAAGGAAGGCCACCATCGCCAAAGGGGACACTGAAGGAAAACAGGCAAATGCACAGTGAGTCTGACTCTCTGACAGAAACTGCTCTCACCACAGTTTATCCTGGTAAATAGCTCTCATGGGCACATTTAAGCAATTAGCTGAAAAACTAATAAACAACAACAACAAAGCAAACATAAAGATTATATATACTACATAAATGTGAGGAGTTTTCCTTTCCTAACTACAGTTTGTAAGAGTTAATAAACTACCTTCCTACCTAGAGTTAGCAAAATCCATCTGACAGCACCAATCTTCAGGAGCTTGTTTTGCTTGTCAAAAAATACAGACACAGCTTGTATATCCTTTGGGTAGAAAGGGTTTCTGAAAATCCCAAAGATGTAAATGCTTTGAGTTTCTCTCAGTATCCACAGTATTGAAAGTAATGCCATCAGAACATAGCCCACGAGAGACTGAGCGCTGCTTCTGGAGACCTGTGAGAAGCTGGCATAGTGATGCAACAGCCCAGCCTCTAAGAGAGCCATGCCCAGCACAGAGATGAACAGAAGGCATTTCTTCCACTGGAACCAATGTCCTGAATCGCCTGGAAAAGCCTCACGCCTGCTTCCAACCCTGTGCCTGAAGACCACAATCAGTTCACTTGGGTTAAGACTCAGTAAGAACCCGAGTCCAGTCATGAAAAGAACCACTCCAACAGTGCTGGGAATGAAGTACGACACGACCGGTGCTCCAGCAGAGACGATGAACATGACCAATAACCTGGAGGGGAAAGAAGACACAAGCTTACGGGAAGGAAACCTGTGCTCTAAGAGTTCTGTCAGAGCCATCAGGGCTCAGTGGGTGAGGGTTCCTGTGCCAAGCCCGATGACCCAAGTCCCTCCTGTAGAGCTCACACGGTGGAAGGAGAAAGCTGACTTCTGAACGCGCATGGTAGCCCGAGAGCACTTAGTTCTACCCCACAATAAACACATAAAATGTGAAGAGGTAAAAACAGAAGTTAGCCAAACTCCAAAACTCAGCACAGTTCGACAACTTACCGTAGGTGGGTTGACATGCATGAACCCCCAAGACCGAACTCCAAAACCTGCTCCACTGCCCACAAGAGAAGGGCGTCAGGTGGGGGCAGGGTCCCAAGTGCCCACAGAAAGGGCAATAACACAAACAAGATGTGCAAAATCTGATTCATCTGCTCTAGAGCTGGAATATTTACAATAAACCTATGAGAAAAAGAAAAAAAACTCAAATCATACAAAGTAATAAGCCCACAAATAGCATATATCCAAAGAAAGAAAGCTTACATGAACGACCCTACTTCTAAATGACCTGAACGTATTGTGACCATTGCCCTAAGCCAGCAATTACCTCAGCTGTGCAAAGCTTTACAGAATATGTGGATTCAAATATGCAAAGAATGAAACTATTACAGGCCATCTGTAACACTAAATGCAGAGATTAAAAAAAACTGAATAAATGAGGCCAGAACATATTCTTCCCCTAAATCTACATCATCTGAAATCCTACCAATGATTCTTTAGACTTTATGATTTAAAACTGCGAGTAACTCTGGAGAGCCGACACCGTAGCAACATGGATTTATCAGTAGCCCCTCTTGTTCTCCACCACATCTTTATCCTGGGACTCAGAATCAGTGAGCAGCTCAGGCTATGACTGGGAACTTCATTAGCATTAATAATACTTTTATTTTAGATAAGAAATATTATGGGTTTAGGACATTTGTAAAAAAATATCTCCTCAGAGAAGGAGTGGCCCCTTTTTAATCAGAGAAAACTGATACTCAGTAAAATATTTATAGTTAAACTAACAAAAATGATTTAAAGCATTTCATAAAAATGTAAAATATAGGAAAACATTCTTAACCTACTGTTAATTTTTTTCAGAATAAACAATATCAAACACAGTGTCAAGGGGCCAACAGGGTAATGGAGTACTAGAGACTTTCAAGAGAAAAAGCTGAGACGCGTACTTACAGTGTAATTGTGCTCGCATACCTGAGCTCTTCAGAACTAAAGACAACTTCAATACTTCAGCTTTAAGAGCTTCCGCAGTGTGAATGCAAGCACATGCTAACTACGGCCATAACAATGATCTAGACAGACTTGCTCAAGGGCATGCTTGGCCTACATACTGCTCCACACCGGATGGCTTTCAAATTGTATAAGCAGGGAACAGACAGTGAGCACAAGGTCAATACGTGGTGCTAAATTAGAGGACACATTTTGCACCAGTGAAATTTGAAATAAAATACACTCCATTCTGAGAAAAAAAATGTCCAGATAACAAAAAAATTAAGTAGCACATAACAACCCACAGATGGTGAGGGGCAACAGGTTAGTCTGTTGTCAAGGCAACCTTCTCTTTCAAAATACACTCAAGAACAGATTTGCATGAGAATAGCCATGCGCCAGAAATGGCTTACAAAAGAAAGCTGTACCTTGAAACCTTCTTTTAGTAAGCAATGCCATAGCAACAGTATTTATCAGACATTTTAAACAAATATAAGGATATTATATAAGTAAATATAAACATATAATAGCCAGATGCTGATTATTTTGTTCGAAATACAACTTGACCTTTAAAAGATTATTATTGTAGTTAATTACTTTCTATGAGAAAAATTTAATGTTTTTGATAATGTAATAGAAATTTCCTAGGATTAAAAAAAAATTCAGGTATTAAGAAAAACAGGCCAGGCAGTGGTGGCGCACGCCTTTAATCCCAGCACTTGGGAGGCAGAGGCAGGCGGATTTCTGCATTCAAGGCCAGCCTGGTCTACAGAGTGAGTTCCAGGACAGCCAGGACTATGCAGGAAACCCTGTCTCGAAAAAACAAACAGACAAACAAACAAAAAGATTTAAAGCAAGTTTTAAAAAAAAAGAAAAATGGGGCTTGAAGTGAACACATATAAAAAACATTTCAAATTCTACACATCTGAAGATCCACAAACGATAAAAAAACCCCATTCAGTGGCTAAATGGCTGTAAATGTAAATCATTTCCTCAGATAATTCCCAAGTCTCTGAGTTAAGCACTGTAGACTTAATCCGACATTTCATACTATAAAATCCATAGGAAGCTGTTTACTATTAACACGACATGACTGTACTATGGGCTATGTCTCTTTAGCCTTCTTTGCTATCTTTAGAGATAAAACTAAGAAACAGTTTGGTATTTCTGTTCAGAGTGGAAGAGCACACCCATTATACAGCAGTTAGCTGCATCATCACACTATAGCATCAGGCAATGCCTGATGTATGTACTGTGTATATGTATATGTATGTACAGGTGTACTGTGTATGTCATCATGCCTACTATACAAGGACTCTGTGCATAGTCATCTTTACAGTATTTTTCCAAAACTGAAAGGTTAACTGTTCTGCATTAAAACTGGTACTTTATTCTTTAAAAACAGATATAAGACTTTCTTTGCTTCATGTTTTAGTCGTAATTAAAAAAAAACTCTTTTAAATTATAAAATTCAAACATTAAAATAGTACTTTAAATCCAGTAAGAATTTAGCAAGAAATATTTTATTCACTTTTATTTATAGATGAGAAATGCTGTTTTAATGAAAATACAGTGAAAGAACTTAGGACTATTTGAAGCAGGGACATAGTACAACAGACATAGCTTCTGACTTTAGAAATTTAATAGTGAGAATAGCAACCTATGGATTTGTACTCTGACTCAGAGGCGTTAGTCCCATAGATGTGAGGAGAAAGACCACCAACCCAAGTCATGGTCAAATTAATTAAAGCAAGCTTTATTCCTGTACTGGGACTGTCGTTCCCTAAGGCAGGATTCAAGAGATTAACACTGGATATGGGGAAGATAAGGGTTGTTTTGTTTTGGTTTGGTTTGGTTTTTTTTAGCTCAGGAGTAAGTAAGGAGTTTCCAAATGGGAGATTTAGCAGGCAAACAAACAGGGGTCACAAAGGCAGAGAATAAGTGTAAGAAAAATAAGGCACAGTTGCAAGATGGTTATAACAAAGTGGTCTAAACAACTTTCTGAAGCAAAGGAATCATTGCCATTTCCTGGAACAGGCCGAACAGAACCGTATCAAGTTAAGGTTACAGGTGGGGCACAGCCCAATCCTTTAGACACAGATTTAGTCATAAATGGGCATGGGAACCTATTTATGTCTTTAGTGTAAGATGGCTTTCAAACCAAGATGGCGGCAGTCTGATTCATAAGAGATAGAGGCAGGAATATTTCTATGAGTTTGAGGCCAACCTGGTCTACATAGTAAGTTCCAGGATAGCCAGGACTATTTGAGAGACTCTGTCTCAAACAAACAAACAAACAAAGCCCACCCCAAAACAAAACAAACAAAAAAACCCAAAATACAATAGCAAAAAAAAAATGTGTTCTGAAAATTCTGAGTCTTATAAGTTAGAATTTTTAACAAGGTTGTATGCATGCATTCCACTTTATAACTAACTTCTAAAAAACCAAGCATTTAAGTGTAACTTGTTGGTAAATGATAGTGCTATTAGGAAACAAACTAAACTTCCCATTTATCCTCTCTTAAATATCTTATTAGGTAAAGAATTGAATAGGGCGCACACTGTCCTCTGACCTAAACATGTAGTAAATTAGAAGAGGTTAAGAGTTAAGGACATCTGTGGTCCATGTTGGTATGCAAACTGTCTTTGTATTTTCAAATGTCAACTTAATTCAGTCCCTCATCACACAACAGACTGGGTGGCTTAAAATCATAGAAATGTATATTCTCCAAGTTAGAAAGCTGAGGATGCTGGCAGTCCAAGACCACCTGGAGAATGAGAAGAGCCCTCCTCACACTGCAGATGAAGCAGGTCTGCTGTGCCTCAACTAAGGGCCTCCCTGCATCACACCAGGGAGATGTGCTGGACCTGATTGCCTTCAAAGGCCTTACTCCTAATTACATTACATTCAGGGCTTCCCAGCACACAGCTGAGTCCACATATTTCATCCTTGCCCAGTTAAAGACAATGGAGGTCCTTCTTAAATGAAAAAAATGAGAACATGACTATTCCAAGGTATGGTTAAGGAGAAGGTTTATTGTAGGAAGTTAACAGTGTCAATCCCACTGCCCAAGATTAAGACTAGAGCCACACTTTAAAGCCAATTTGAAGCAAGCTTTAATTAAATACTGGCCAGGTTGATGGACTCTCTGGCAAGGTCCATCTCTGGTTTCCCAGAAAAAAGTTAGAGAAAAAAGTTAGCCTTGTAGAGGCTTTAAAAGGCAAGCCCACAAGGCCACCATATTCCCATCTGGTCCAAAGAGGGGCAAGCATGTATCTTGACCTATTTCCTGCATGTTTAGTGTAATGAAAACGGGGCTCCTTGCTTCCCATAAACAACAGCCTCCAGCATTTCAGGACATATCTCTACTTGGGCAAGGGGCTTACAGGTTAGAGGCATTTTCATGTCATGGATCTCATACACACAGTAATTAAAACCTAAAACATAACTTTGGTTCTTACAACAGCCAGAGGGTCCAAACTGAACTCATCCATGAGAGGAGAGAGGTGGGGTCGGAGAGGAAAGAGGAAAAGAGAGAGGAGGCCAAGAGCCAAGATGATACCTAGCCAAAATGGCTGAGTCAAAACAGTAGAGTTTTATAGGGAAGAGAAGCTGGGGAAGAGGGGGAAATGCAGGGTTACGAGAGGTTTAGGGTAGGGGGCAGAGTATGACCCTGTAACAGGTAGTTGTGATACTGAGAGTCTGGTGGCCAGTGTCTGCTTTGATATGTTAAATAGGCATCTCAGTTAGTTATTGTCTAGAGTTTAAGATCTAATACCTCTTAAGTACAAAAATACATTTTTGTCCTAATGGTTCCCAAAGACTTTTTCCAACATTACTTCTAAAACCTCATCTAGGTACCACCCAATGACCACTTAAATGTGCCTAATCTTATCTATCTACCAGCTACATTAGCTAGGAGTGAAGCTCAAGGTATAATCCATCCTGGGACAAAATCCCATTTCACCTGTGAACTTGAAGAACTAAGTGCAGGACTTTACAAAATGAATGGTGATACAGGCTACTGAGGTGATGCTCTCTCTATATCAAATGTGAAAGGGAGAAAGGACTAGATGGTTGGTCCTAAGTTAGTTGAAAACACAGCAAGACAAGCTGCATCAATCTTTTGGTTTGGGAGTAACTTTTTGGTTTTGTATTGGCTTTCTCAGGGTCTGGAGTGGCTGTAACCAGCACAGCTCCAAGCAGATGTCATTCTCTTGGCCCCACCTTCATTGCCCTAGACGTGGCTTCATAGCCACGTGACCGGAAGCTGATGTCAGAACCTCTCTGGGCATCATTCTCCTCTTCATTCCAACACAGTTGAATAATTCTGTCAATCTGTCCTCCGAAGTCCAAGGTCAGTAGCTTTCCCTCACTTTATTATCACCTTTCTACCCTCTTATTTCAAAATGTCTGCTTTCCAGACTCCATCCTGCACTGATTTACCAGGTGGCACACAGTCTCAGCCCTGTGTTCTCACCAGAATTTGTTATAATGCAGGTTGGGAATTTTCCAAATTTCATGTTCTGGTTCTTTTTTCCTGAATAATATTTTCTTCACCTGGCCCCTTTTGCATTTTAACGTAAACAGCAAAGATATTATTTCTTCCACTACCTTTGTCAGCTTGGGCTGCCATAACAAAATATGTACTGGGCAACCTACACAACAGAAATGTGTTTTCTCATTGTTTTAGAGTCAGTAGTCCAAAACCCAGATGCCAGGAGGATGGTCTGCTGAGGGCTCCCTTCCTGGGTTAGAGATGGTTGGTTACTGCTGTCTCTTACTTGGTGGAGATCAAGCCCTCCCATGTCTCTTTTAAAGGCACTAATCCTTTCTAAAAGCCCATCATGGCCTTGTCATCTTTCAAAGCTCCATGATGAAGTGACATTCAGCACACAGTTTAGGGCTTTAATGAATGAACTCTGCCACACTCAAACCTGTGCTCCATCACACGCCTATACCTAATAGAGAAAGCTACAGTCTACACAATGAGAAGCAGAAACCAGATTTAGAAAAGACAAACAAAGGCGTATCAAGTTTTGCAAAATGTTTGCTTTAAAAGGTTTTCCATTTTCCTTCTATAATTAATTTAAAAACCATCATTCTGTCTACATTTTTAGTATTATAAAATTATAAATCTTCTATTCATTAAATTTGGTCTTTATATAATAGTAAGTGTATATATTTTAAACTATACCTGATTAAAAATTACCCTGCTACAAAGTTCTATTTCTTTCCCCAGGTTTTATCCAGCCTATCTCATAGACCTTTTTTTTTTTTTAAATAATCTTGACTTACTTCCAGTTCACACCTACACTACCAAGAGTAGTGGATCAGAGCACCTCAACACATCCCACAGCTCTGCCTGCCTCCCAGGAAGCCTGCTCTAGGCTGACATACATACAGGTGAGATATATCCCCCTGCCCCAGATCCTCTCTGCACTTGCTGGGACCCTAGCAAGCCTAGAAGCCTTGGAAGCTCCATCTTCTTTCCAGTCCACACCTACCCAGCATTGGTGGCAGATTAGCACACTGTACCCCAATTCACAAATCCAACTGCCTCCCAGGAGGCCTGTTCAAACCAGAGACACATGGCTCCAACTGCCTCCTGAGAGGCCTGCCCCAATCCAGACGCCCAGGCCAACCAACACCAGAGAAAACCAGATGGCAAAAGGCAAGAGCAAGAATTTAATCAACAGAAGCCAATAAAATATGGCACTATCAGAACCCAGCTGTCCTACTACTGCAAGCCCTGGGTATCCTAAAACATCTTAAGAGCAAGACTGTGACCTTGAATCCCAGCTATGAAGACAATAGAGGCCTTTAAAGAGGATATAAATAATTCTCTTAAAAAGGAAAACACAGGCAAACTAGTAGAAGCCCTTAAAGAGGAAACAAATAAATCCCTTTAAGAAATGCAGGAAAATACAAACAGGCAAAAGAAATGAATAAATCAGTCTAAGACCTAAAAAATAGAAATAAAAGCAATAAAGAAAACACAAATGGAGGCAACCCTGGAGACGGAAAATCTAGGAAAAAAGCAGAACTACAGAGACAAGCATCACCAACAGAATACAAGAGATGGAAGTGAGACTCTCAGGAATAGAAGATACCTTAGAAGAAACAGATACATAGGTCAAAGAAAATACCAAATATAAAAAGTTCCTAACTTAAAATATCCAGGAAATTTGGGACACTATGAAAAGACCAAACCTAGGAACAATAGAAATAAAAGAGGATGAAGATTCCCAATTCAAAGGGCCAGAAAACATCTTCAACAATATCATAAATGAAAATTTCCCTAACCGAAAGAAAGAGATGGCTATAAACATATAAGAAACCTACAGAACACCAAATAGATTGGACTAGAAAAGAAAATCCTCCTGCCACATAATAATCAAAACACTAAGTATAAAGAACAAAAAAGAATAGAAAAATCTGTAAGGGGAAAAGGCCAAGCCACATATAAAAGACAGATCTATCAGAATTACACCAGACTTCTTAACAGAGACTCAAAAAGCCAGAAGATCCTGGACAAATGTCTTGCAGATCCTAAGAGTCAACAATTGCTAGCCCAGACTACTATACCCAGCAGAACTCTCAATTATAATAGACGGAGAAACCAAGATATTCCATGACAAAACCAAATTTAAACAATATCTTCCTACTAATCCAGCCCTACAGACACTAGAAGAAAAGCTCCAACACAAGGAGGGTAACCACACTCAAGAAAACACAAGTAATTAATCATAGCAAAACCCAAAGAAGAGAATCACATATACACAGTAACACCTCCAACAACAAAATAACAGGAACTAACAATCATTGGTCAATAACATCTCTCAACATCAATAGACTCAATTCACCAATAAAAAGTCAAAGGCTAACAGACTGAATATGTAAACAAGACTCATCATTCTGCTGCATACAAGAAACACATCTCAGCAACAAAGATAGATACTACCTCAGAGTAAAGGGCTGGAAAAAGATTTTTCCAAGCAAATGAACCCAAGAAACAAGCTGGATTAGCCATTATAATATCTAATAAAATACTTTCAATCAAAAGTTATCAAAAGAGATGGGGAAGGACACTTCATATTCAAAGGAAAAATCCACCAAGATGAAAGATGAAGTCTTAATCTGAACATAGTCTGAATATCTATGCCCCAAATGCAAGGGCACCCACATTCATAAAAGACACTTTACTAAAGCTCAAATTACATATTGAACCCCACACAATAAGAATGGGAAACTTCAACTCTCCACTCCCACAATGGACAGGTCATTGAACATTGAAACTAAACAAAGAAACAATAAAAATAACAGATGTTTTTGAACCAAATGGATTTAACAGATATCTATAGAACCTTCTACCCCCAAAGAATATACTTTCTTTTCAGTACTTCATGGAACCTTCTCTAACATTGGCCATATGGGTACAAAGCAAACCTCAATAGATCAAGAAGATTGAAATAACCCCTTGAATTCTATCAGCTTATTATGGACTAAGGCTGGACTTCAACAACAACAGAAATAAGAGAAAGCCTACATACTCATGGAAACTAAACAACTGTCTAGTCAATGATCACTTGATCAGGAAAGAAATAAAGAAAATAAAGACGTCTTAGAATTCAATAAAAATGAATGTACAACATACCCTAATTTATTGGACACAGTAAAAGCAGTGCTAAGAAGAAAGTTCATAGCCTTCATAAAGAAACTGGAGAGATCTCATACTAGCAATTTAACAGCATACCTGAAAGCTCTAGAACAAAAAGAAGCAAACACACCCAAGAGGAGTAGATGGAAGGAAATAGTCAAACTTAGGGCTGAAATCAATTACAAACAAAGAGAACAATACAATGAATCAACAAAACCAAGAACTAGTTCTTTGAGAAAAATCAACAAGATAGACAAATCCTTAGCTAAACTAAAAGGCACAGAGACAGTATACAAATTAACAAAATCAGAACTGAAAAGGGAGACATAACAATAGAAACCGAGGAAATCTAAAAAATCATTTGGTCTTACTTTAAAAGCCTGTACTCCACAAAACTGGAAAATCTAAATGAAATGGATGAATTTCTAGACAGATATCACTTACCAATGTAAAATCAAGATCAGGTAAATGATCTAAACAGTCTCATAACCCCTAAGGAAATAGAAGCAGTCATTAAAAGTCTCCTAACCAACCAACCAACCAACCAACTAAAACAAAACAAAACAAAACAAACAAAAACCACGGGGTCAGATGGCTTTAGTGCAAAAATTCTACCAGACTTTCAAAGAAGAGCTAATACCAATACTCCTCAAACTATTCCACAAAATAGAAACAGAAGGAACACTACCTAATTCATTCTATGAGACCACAGTTACCCTGATATCTAAACCACACAAAGACTCAAGAAAGAAAGAGAACTTCAGACCAGTTTTGCTTATGAACACTGACACAAAAATACTCAATAAAATTCTCATAAGCCCAATCCAAGCACACATCAAAAACATCATTCACCATGATCAAGAACTTCATCCCAGGGATGCAGGGATGGCTCAATATATGAAAATCCATCAATGTACTCCACTATATAAAGAAACTGAAAGAAAAAAAAATCATTCGATCATCTCATCAGATGATGAAAAAGCCTTTGACAAAATTCAACACCCCTTCATGTTAAAAGTCTTATCTCTAAGGATATATCAGGAATTTAAGGCATATACCCAAACATAATAAAATCAATATACAGCAAGCTAATAGACAACATAAAACTAAATGGAGAGAAACTTGAAGCAATCCCATTAAAATCAGAGATAATACAAGGTTGCCCACTGTCTCCCTATCTATTCAGTACTTGAAGTTCTAGCTAGAGCAATAAGATAACAAAAGGAGATCAAGGGGATACAAACTGGAAAGGAAAAAGTCAAGGTATCACTATTTGAGGATGATATGATAGTATACATAAGCAATCCCAAAAATTCTATCAGAGAACTCCTGTACCTGATAAACAACTTCAGCAAAGTGGCTGGAAATAAAATTAACTCAAAGAAATCAGTAGTCCTCCTTTATACAAATGATAAACAGGCAGAGAAAGAAATTAGGGAAATAATACCCTTCACAATAACCACAAATAATATAAAATATCTTAGTATAACTCTTTCCAAGCAGGTGAAAGATCTGTATGACAATAACTTCAAGTCCCTGAAGAAGAAATTGAAGATATCAGAAGATGGAAAGATCTCCCATGCTCATGGATCAGTAGAATTAACATACCAAAAGCAATCTACAGATTCAATGCAATTCCCATCAAAATTCCAACACATATTTTTTTATTGACCTTGAAAAGCAAGTCTCAACTTTATACGGAAAAAACAAAAAACCCATGATTGCCAAACCAGACCTGAATAATAAAAGAATTTCTGGAGGAATCACTATCCCTGACCTCAAGCTGTTACTACAGAGCAATAGTGATACATACTGCATAATATTTGTACAGAAACCGACAGTTTGATCAATGGAATAGAATCAAAGACCCAGAAATAAATCCATACTCCTATTGACATCAGATTTTAGACAAAGAAGTCAAAACTATATAATGGGAAAAAGAAAGCATCTGGTGCTGGTCATAGATGTCTGTGTGTAGAAGAACATGAATAGATCCATATATATCGCCACACCCAAAACCAAGTCCAAGTGGATCAAGGACCTCAACATATAAAACCAGATACACTAGATCTAACAGAAGAGAAAGTAGGAAATAGCTTTTTTTTTTTTTTCCCCGAGACAGGGTATCTCAGTGTAGCCCTGGCTGTCCTGGAACTCACTCTGTAGACCAGGCTGGCCTCGAACTCAGAAATCCACCTGACTCTGCCTCTGCCTCCCAAGTGCTAGGATTAAAGGCGTGCGCCACCACTGCTTTGAATACACTGGTACAGGGGACAATCCCTGAACAGAGCAACAGTGACTCAGGCCCTAAGATCAAAAATTGATAAATGGGACCTCATAAAACCAAAAAGCTTCTGTAAGGCATAGGACATCATCAATAGGACAAAAACAGCAGCCTACAGATTGGGAAAAGATCTTAACTAACCCTATGCCCGACCAAGGCTAATATCCAAAATACATAAAGAACTCAAGAAGTTAAACTCCAACAAACCAAATAACCCAATTAAAAATGTGGTATAGAGCTAATAAGACAGTTCTCACCAGAAGACTCTCAAATGGCTGAGAAGAACTTAAAGAAATGTTCAACATCCTTAGTCATCAGGGAAATGCAAATCAAAATGACCCTGAGATTTCCCCTTACACCAATCAGAAAGGCTACAATCAAAAATTCAAGGACAGCACATGATGGCAAGGATGTGGAGAAAGAGGAACACTCCTCCATTGCTGGTGGGATTGCAAACTGGTATAACCACTCTGGAAATCAATCTGGCAGTTTCTCAGAAATTTGAAAATAGTTCTACCTGAAGTCTCAGCTATACCACTCCTGGGCATAGACCCAAAAGATGCTTCACCATGCCACAAAGACATGTGCTCTATTATGTTCATAGCTGCTTTATTCCTAATAGTCAGAAACGGGAAATAACCCAGATGTCCCTCAACTGAGGAACAGATTCAGAAAATGTGATTCATTTACACAATGTAATACTATTCAACTATTAAAAACAAGGACATCGTGAATTTTGCAGGCAAATGGATGGAACTAGAAAATATCATCCTAAGTGAGATAATCCAGACCCAAAAGGACAAGCATGGTATGTACTCACTGGTAAGTGGATATTAGCCATAAAGTATAGGATAGCAATGATAAACCCCATAGTACCAAAGAACTTAAACAAGAAGGAAAGCCCAAGTAAAGATGTTTGGATCACACTTAGAAGGGGAAACAAAATAATCATAGGAGCAGAGGGAGGGCAGGAACTGGGTGGTAGAGAGGAAGTGGATAGGTAGAGGGAGGCAGGATCAGGTGTGGAGAGACAGAAGAGAGGCCCAGAGGGACAGGAGAACGAATGGATATCTGCAGCTGCAAGCAGGGTGTATAGGGTTGGGGTTGTGTGGCGTATTGGGGGGGAGGTGTGTTGAGGTAGAGGGAAGAATCTCTAGGAAGTCCCAGAGACCTGGAATAGGGTAGGCTCCCAGAAGTCAATGTGGATGAACAATAGGGACATGAAACCTGAAGAGGCCACCTCCTGTAGCCAGGCAGGACCCCCCAGTAGAAGGATAAGAACACCAACCCACACACAAAACTTTTGACTCAAAATTTGTCCTGTCTATAACAAATGCAGGGATGGAGCAGAGACTAAAGGAAAGACTTAAGTTTCAGCATAACTTGAAACCCATCCCATGGGCAAGCACCAATCCTGACATTATTAATGATGCTCTATTATGCTTACTGACAGGAGTCCAGCACAACTGTCCTCTGAAAAGCTCTACCCCGCAGCAGACTGAAACAGATACCTACAGCCAAACATTGGACGGAGGTCGGAAACACATATAGATGACTTGGGGGAAGGATTGAAGGCCCTGAACGGGAAGGAAACTCCACAGGAAACCAACAGAGTCAAGCAACCTGGACTCCTGGGAGCTCTCAGAGACTGAGTCACCAACCAAAGAACATATAGAGGCTGGAAGGAGGCCCCTGCAGATGTGTAGCAGACATGTGGCTCAGTTTCCAAGTCTGCCTTGTCTGGCCTCAGTGGAAGAGGATGTGCATAATCTGACAGAGTCTTCCTGTGCTAGTTGGGTCGTAATTTTTAATTCACTGATTCATCATTTGCTAACACTAAGAAAAACTCTCTTGCCAGGTATACTTAAAAACAAAGCAAGGTATTAAATATTCTGTAAGTTTTTACCTGTGTGCAAGGTCCACCGAAACAAAGAAAAAAATATAAAGTGGTCTCATGAGAGGAGTGATTTCGTAAGTATCCTGGGTCTGGAATGTGGCTGTCTCTGTGGCGGTGTTTACAATGAGTGAGTATTCTCCTATGCAAAGTGTTATCCACCCAAAGACAAAGAGCACAGCAGTAGCCCCCGGGCTGCCATACAGCAAGGTTACTCGGTTTGGGAGCAAATACCATGTTCCAAGACCACACACCAGTCCAGAAAGAACAGAATGAAAAACTGTATTGGCTACATATTTTTTGCCAGGAATCAGAAATTTGACGGTCTCAGCACTGGCACAACTTGTAAATTCGTGTTGGTCTTCCTCTGCTAAAATATCCCTGGTTCTCATCCTCTTGACCACCACTGACTTGCTCTTGGCATACACGCTCATGAGCTGGATGACAGCCGCAGTGAACACCATTAGTCCTCCTGAAAGAGCTGCTGCAGCGTAGTCTCTCAGCGTGTCCAGTTGGTACAGAAGTGTTCCTGTTCCACCTAAGGCCCATGGCATCAGGAAAAGGACAATCTGATTAACATATATGTAGGAAGGGGCACAGTAGCCTAATTTGAGTCGAGGGCCTCCAAGAACAGTCTGTGGAAAACGCTTCAGGAGGAAGTCCTGTTTGTAATCATTTAGCAGAGGGACATCTGGACTCATACTTCCCATTCAGGATTAGTCTGAGAGTCACATCTTTTTTATAACCAGAAATATCTATAAAAAAAAAGAAAAATAAATTACAGTTAGGAAATATAACACTGAAGACCTGGAGGAAACACAGCCCAGACTTCTTACTTACTTAGTTCCTTTACAGGCAAGATTTGTAACCTTGGTTCCTTCTCAATACTTTATAACATAACTGGTACTAAGTTTGTTCTCTCTCTAAAATAATCACACTAACTTATTTTTTAAAAAAGAAATCTTATTCCTTATTATTTACTTAGCATATACTCCTTGACATTAGATTTTTAACTCATAGTTTAGATTCTGAGGCCAAGGGAGTACAGAAGGCCAGTACTCTCTACTTAGATAGCTCTGTGGGCAGTTCTACTGAGTTATGCTGTCCGTCTGTTCCTTCTATTACAGGGTCATTAGTTACAGTTTATATCTGACTCTAAATGTCTGGATAGTGAATATTTTCAGCTTGGTGAGTACTGTTATAACAATCTTATCTAATACCATAAAAGCAGCCATAGACAATAATATACATAAATTATTGAGTGGTTGTATTTTGTTCAATGCACAGCATTTACCTAAATATAGGCTGTGTATACACTGTTAATCACAACTGTCTAAATAAGGATATTTCTCTATAATCCTTGGAAAACAAAGTAGAAAATACAAGTAAATGTTATATCACTTAAAAAATTACAATAAACTTAGAATTTTCAAAAAATTTAAAGAGTCAAATCTTATATAAAATTAGTAGCATTTCAATAAAAACCCATATGGAAACTGGGAGCTCAAATATAGTACGGAGCCAGTCTTTAATACTAGCATTAGGGAAGCAGAGGCAGAGGCAGGGATAGGCAGATCCCTGAATTCAAGACCAATTTGATCAGCCAGGGTTAGTAGTGAGAACTTGTCTCATAAGATGTAGTAGAAGGAAAAATGAGCTCATCATCTAGAAAAATATCATTTCAGTGGATCGTCATCATGTTAGAAAATGTAATACCTGGTGTCAGGCAGCACTTGCTGCTACACGGTTAGGATGTTCTTTAAACTATAAACATCTGTGTTCTTCCACCTTTAGTCCACTGTCCTCGTTCTATGTAGAGCCATGTGCAGCTTTTACTTAAGTGACAGCCATGTAACCTCACAAGGTAACAGAGTAGCAATGCCCTAGGGAATTGTTGTGGTTTAATGAAAATGGCTCCTATAGGCCCATAGACAGTGACACTATCAGGAAGTATGTGTGGCCTTGTTAGAGGAAGTATGTCACTGGGGATGGGCTTTCAGGTTTCAAATGCTCTAGCCAGGCCCGGTGTCTCTCTTCCTTCTGCCTGTTGATCCAGATGTAGAACTTTTAGCTCCTCTCCAGCACCGCGTCTGCCTGCATGCCACCGAGCTTCCTGTCATGATAATGAACTAAAGCTCTAAACTGTGAGCCAGCCTCAATGAACTGTTTTTCTTTCTAGAGCTGCCATGGTCATGGTGTCTCTTCACAGCAACAGTGACTGACTAAGACAGGAATCTTAATACTCTAAGGTGGTTGTTGTTTTGTTTTTCCTTTCCCTCTATAGGAGCTTCTCTGCCTCAGTGGTTTATACTAGTGTTCTGAAATAGACTCCTATTGTCACAGGGTCAGAAGGTCACACCCTTGGAGATGGGGGTAGATATTCCAAAATGAGTTATCTATGGCAGATGCCTTTAGTCAAGAAAATGAGCTTCATTAGATGGTCAGGATTTTAAAGTCTTTAGTACCCAAGCTTTCTCCATGGAGTTAAGAAAACCCTCCTCCTGCCCCATGAGAGAAGTCAGTAAACAAGACAGAAAGGGAGACAGAGAAGTGATATCATATCAAGCTGCTATGCTATTAACCATATTCATTTTCCTTTTAGCAATTCTGTAATACTCTGTTGTCACAGAGAATCACAGAAAGATGTTCTTGAAATACCAAAGAGTAAAATTAAATTGTTGATTGCATTGGTATTAAGAAGTATACACACCTGTGTAGTAGAAGGCTGGGTATCACTTGCAGATGCATTAAAAGTTTTATAAGGGACACCAAGTGCACTATTTTTATGACATTTGATACTTCTTCAGATTACTAAATGCCCTCCACAACTCTTAATCCACGTCCTGCGAGTATCCTGGGTTTTCTTTCCTCCTAGATGCCTCTCCACATTGTCCTCTGTCTACAATAATTCCTTTCTCTAGTCAGTAATTTTAGTTAACTTTGACTCAGTCTAATCACTTCTAAAAATTCTGGCAAGCACTGTGGTTGAGCTGCCTTCCTTTTCTGTCCCTCTAACAGAGCTCGTTCTGTAGCACTCGTGACATGCACCAACTGGAGGCCACTGCAGAGCAAGCTCCTGTGTGGTTCAACTCTTTGTGGTGAGAGGTCAAATCCTGAGATTCAGTTGATCCCTCAAACTTAGCACAATAGGTTGGCATGTAAAGGCCTGCAGCTATGTTAATGGCACAGCTTACTTAATATGGGTCGAGTAGACAAACAGGATACCTTCCTGTCTTAAGGAAGAGTGGAGAGGTTATTGCGCTTTTGAGTTTCTTTTCTTTTTTTTTTTTTTTTTGTTTTTGTTTTTTCGAGACAGGGTTTCTCTGTGTAGCCCTGGCTGTCCTGGAACTCACTTTGTAGACCAGGCTGGCCTCGAACTCAGAAATCCTCCTGCCTCTGCCTCCCAAGTGCTGGGATTAAAGGCGTGCGCCACCACCGCCCGACTCGCTTTTGAGTTTCTTGCACTGTATTTTGTTCCATTTAAAATATTAACTCCGGCTCCAGTGACTGGGAAGTTGGGACAGCCAGGTTCTGAGACAGACAGGCATAATATCGCTTGGGTCTCGGGCGGCTTGTGTGTATGCGGCTCCCAAGTGCTGGGCTGATCTGCAATAACCAGCGCGCCAGCTCTGCTGTGGGACTTCTGCCTGGCAGAGGGACCCCGCACTGGGCGGGAGCCTACCAGCTTTCCTTCCGCGACCTCTGTTCCCGCAGACTGCACTGAAGAGACAGGTACCCCAGGCTCTTTCTCCCCAATATAACATCACTTGGGACACGGCCTGTTGGGGCTTCCGTCTGCGCCCGAGAACGGGTCAGCGCTGTGGTCGTCTGGGTGCCAGATTGGCAGGCCATCGCGTCTGGAGGGTGAGCGGCGCCACGGAGAGTGTGCAGATTGCACTCCGCCATCTTTGCTCCAGTGACTGGGAAGTTGGGACAGCCAGGTTCTGAGACAGACAGGCTTAATATCGCTTGGGTCTCGGGCGGCTTGTGTGTGTGCTGCTCCCAAGTGCTGGGCAGATCTGCAGTAACCAGCGTGCTAGCTCTGCTGTGGGACTTCTGCCTGGCAGAGGGACGCCCCCTCCCCCCCCAGGAGAGATCACACACCCCTGCACAGGGCAGGAGCCTACCAGCCTCCCTTTGGCGACCTCTGCTCCAAGAATCCACTAGGCTGAGCCTTTGGATGTGCAAGGCCTCCCCAATATAAGATCACTTGGGGCAAAGCACATTAGGGCTCCAAAGTCACTCAGGAGCAGGCAGGCCCCAGAAATCGGTGCCAGGGGAATCCTGGCAATCCAGAGGGGGCAGAAATAGCTTTGCAGGCTCACAGGAGGTCCAACCAACAGCCAGTGGCAGCAGGACCAACTAACATCAGAGGTATCCAGATGGCAAAAGGCAAACGTAGGAATGTTACTAACAGAAATCAAAGTAATGTGGGACCATCCGAACCCAACTCTCCAACAGCAGCAAATCCTGGATACCCCACCACACCCGAAAGACAAGATCTGGATTTAAAATCACTTCTCATGATGCTATTAGAGGATCACAAGAAGGACACAAATAAATCTCATAAAGAGTTACAGGAGACCATGAATCAACGGTTAGAAGCCCTTACAAAGGAAACACAAAAATCGCTTAGAGAAATGCGGGAGAACATGGATCAAAAGATGGAGGCGCACAAGGAGACAACACAAAAATCGCTTAACGAGATGAATCAACGGGTAGATGCACTCACAAAGGAATCACAAAATTGGCATAAAGAAATGCAGAAGAATATGGGTCAACAGACGGACGCCCATAAGGAGGCAACACAAAAATTGCTTAAAGAAATGACTCAACGGTTAGATGCCCTTACAAAGGAAACACGAGAACTGCTTAAAGAAATGCAGGAGACAATGGATCAACAGATGGATTCCCATGAGGAGGAAACACAAAAATCACTCAGAGAAATGCAGGAGAACGTGGGTCATCAGGAAGAAATCCTGAAAGAGGCAATGCAAAAATACCTTAAAGAAATACAGGAAAATACAAACAAACAAGTGAAGGATGTCAGCAAATCCATCCAGGAACTAAAAAAGGAAGTAGAAACAACTAAGAAATCACAAAGGTAGACAACTTTGGAGATAGAAAACCTTGGGAAGAAATCAGGAGTCATAGATGCAAACATAAACAATAGAATACAAGAGATGGAAGAAAGAATCTCAGGTGCTGAAGATTCCATAGAAAGCATAGACTCAACAGTCAAAGAAAATGCAAAATGCAAAAAACGTGTAACCCAAAACATCCAGGAAATCCAGGACACAATGAGAAGACCAAACCTAAGGATTATAGGTATAGACGAGAGTGAAGATTTGCAACTTAAAGGGCCAGTAAACATCTTCCACAAAATTATGGAGGAAAACTTCCCTAACTCAAAGAGAGAGATGCCGATGAACGTACAAGAAGCCTACAGAACTCCAAACAGACTGGACCAGAACAGAAATACCTCCCGTCACATAATAATCAAAACACCGAATGTTCTAAACAAAGAAAGAATACTAAAAGCAGTAAGAGAAAAGGGCCAAGTAACATACAAAGGAAGACCTATCCGAATCACATCAGACTTCTCACCAGAGACTATGAAAGCCAGAAGATCCTGAGCAGATCTCATGCAGACACTAAGACAGCACAAATGCCAGCCTAGACTACTATACCCAGCAAAACTCTCAATCACCATAGATGGAGAGACCAAGATATTCCATGATAAAACCAAATTTTCACAATATCTTTCCACAAATCCAGCCCTGCAACGGATAATAGGTGGAAACCTCCAATACAGGGAGAGAAACTACACCCTGGAAAGAATGAGATAATAACCTTCTTGAATCAAACCCAAAAGTAGATAACCACTCAAACATAAAGATAGCGTCAAGAATGGCAGATGGCAATAATCACTATGCCTTAATCTCTCTTAATATCAATGGTCTCAATTCCCCAATTAAAAGACTTAGACTAGCAGACTGGATACGTAAACAGGACCCAGCATTTTGCTGCATGCAGGAAACGCACCTCAGTGTCAAAGACAAACACTACCTCAGAGTAAAAGGCTGGAAAACAATTTTACAAGCAAATGGCCCCAAGAAACGAGGTGGAGTAGCCATCCTAATATCAGATAAAATTGATTTTCAACCTAAAGTCATCAAAAAAGACACAGAAGGACACTACATACTGATCAAGGGAAAAATCCACCATCAAGAACTCTCAATTCTGAATATCTATGCTCCAAATGCAAGGGCACCCTCATTCGTAAAAGAAACTTTACTAAAACTCAAAGCACACATCGCACCGCACACAATAATAGTGGGTGACTTCAACACCCCGCTCTCTGAAATGGATCGTTCAGGAAAGCAGAAACTAAACAGGGACATAGTGAATCTAATTGAAGCCTTGGACCAAATGGAACTAACTGATATATATAGAACATTTCATCCTAGAGCTAAAGAATACACCTTCTTCTCAGCTCCTCATGGTACCTTCTCCAAAATTGACCATATAATTGGTCACAAATCAGACCTCAACAGATACAAGAAGATAGAAATAATCCCATGCCTCCTATCAGATCACTATGGAATAAGGGTGGTCTTCAATGGCAACAAAAACAAAAGAAAACCCACGTACACATGGAGGCTGAACAATGCTCTACTCAATGATAACTTGGTCAAGGTGGAAATAAAGAAAGAAATCAAAGACTTTTTGAAAGTTAATGAAAATGAAGGCACAACATACCCTAATTTATGGGACACAATGAAAGCAGTGCTAAGAGGAAAATTCATAGCCCTGAGTGCCGCCAAAAAGAAACGGGAGACAGCATACACTAACAGCTTAATGGCACACCTGAAAGCCCTGGAACAAAAAGAAGCAAATACACCAAAGAGGAGTAGAAGGCAGGAAATCATCAAACTCAGGGCTGAAATCAATCAAGTAGAAACAAATAAAACCATACAAAGAATCAACAAAACGAGGAGTTGGTTCTTTGAGAAAATCAACAAGATAGATAAGCCCTTAGCCAGACTAACCAGAGGGCACAGAGATAGTATCCAAATTAATAAAATCAGAAATGAAAAGGGAGAGATAACAACAGAAACTGAGGAAATTCAAAAAATCATCAGATCCTACTACAAAAACCTGTATTCAACACAACTAGAAAATCTTGAGGAAATGGACAATTTCCTTGACAGATACCAAGTACCAAAATTAAATCAGGATCAAATAGACCATCTAAACCGTCCTATAAGCCCTGAAGAAATAGAAGTTGTCATTGGAAGTCTTCCAACCAAAAAAAGCACAGGTCCAGATGGTTTTAGTGCAGAATTCTATCAGACCTTCAAAGAAGACCTAACACCAATACTCTTCAAACTGTTTCACAAAATAGAAACAGAAGGAACACTACCCAACTCATTCTATGAAGCCACAATTACACTAATACCAAAAGCACACAAAGATCCGACAAAGAAAGAGAATCTCAGGCCAATCTCTCTTATGAATATCGATGCAAAAATACTCAATAAAATTCTTGCCAACCGAATCCAAGAACACATCAAAACGATCATTCACCACGACCAAGTAGGCTTCATCCCAGGGATGCAGGGATGGTTCAATATAAGGAAATCCATCAATGTAATCCACTACATAAACAATCTCAAAGAAAAAAAACCACATGGTCATCTCATTAGATGCTGAGAAAGCATTTGACAAAATTCAGCATCCTTTCATGCTAAAGGTCTTGGAAAGATCAGGAATTCAAGGCCCATATCTAAACATAGTAAAAGCAATTTACAGCAAACCGGTAGCCAGCATCAATCTAAATGGAGAGAAACTTGAAGCAATCCCACTAAAATCAGGGACTAGACAAGGCTGCACTCTCTCTCCATATCTTTTCAATATAGTACTTGAAGTTCTAGCTAGAGCAATTAGACAACAAAAAGAGGTCAAAGGGATACAAATTGGAAAGGAAGAAGTCAAACTATCACTATTTGCAGACGATATGATAGTATACTTAAGCGACCCAAAGAACTCCACCAGAGAACTCCTACAGCTGATAAACGACTTCAGCAAAGTGGCCGAATATAAAATCAACTCAAGCAAGTCAGAAGCCTTCCTATACTTAAAGGATAAGCAGGCTGAGAAAGAAGTAAGGGAAATAATACCCTTCACAATAGCCACAAACCATATTAAGTATCTTGGCGTGACTCTAACCAAACAAGTGAAAGATCTGTATGACAAGAACTTCAAGTCTCTGAAGAGAGAAATTGAAGAAGACCTCAGAAGATGGAAAAATCTTCCATGCTCATGGATTGGCAGGATTAATATAGTAAAAATGAGCATCTTACCAAAAGTAATACACAGATTCAATGCAATCCCCATCAAAATCCCAACTCAATTCTTCATAGAGTTAGAAAGAGCAATTCAAAAATTCATCTGGAATAACAGAAAACCCAGAATAGCTAAAACTATTCTCAAGAGTAAAATAACCTCTGGGGGAATCAGTATCCCGGACCTCAAGCTGTACTACAGAGCAATAGTGTTAAAAACCGCATGGTATTGGTACAGTAACAGACATGTAGATCAATGGAACAGAATTGAAGACCCAGAAATGAATCCACACTCCTATGGTCACTTGATCTTTGACAAATGAGCTAAAACCATCCAGTGGAATAAAGATAGCCTTTTCAACAAATGGTGCTGGCTCAGCTGGAGGTCAACATGCAGAAGAATGCAAATTGACCCATTCTTATCTCCTTGCACTAAGCTCAATTCTAAGTGGATCAAAGATCTCCACATAAAACCAGACACACTGAAACTAATAGAAGGGAAATTAGGGAAGAACCTTGAACATATGGGCACAGTGGAGAATTTCCTGAACAGAACTCCAATAGCTTATGCTCTAAGATCAAGAATAGACAAATGGGACCTCATTAAATTACAAAGTTTTTGCAAGGCAAAAGACACTGTCAAAAAGACAAAGCGGCAACCAACTAACTGGGAAATGATCTTTACCAACCTTACATCCGACAGAGGGCTAATATCCAATATATACAAAGAACTCAAGAAGTTAAACTCCAGAGAGGCAAGTAACCCTATTAAAAAATGGGGTACAGAGCTAAACAAAGTGTTCTCACCTGAAGAATATCTAATGGCTGAGAAGCACCTAAAGAGATGTTCATCATCCTTAGTCATTAGGGAAATGCAAATCAAAACAACCCTGAGATTCCATCTCACACCAGTCAGGATGGCTAAGATCAAAAACACAGGAGACAGCAGTTGTTGGCGAGGATGTGGAGAAAGAGAACACTCCTCCACTGCTCGTGGAATTGCAAGCTGGTACAACCACTCTGGAAAGCAGTCTGGCGGTTCCTCAGAAAACTGGGCATGACACTCCCGGAGGATCCGGCTATACCACTCCTGGGCATATACCCAGAGGCTTTACCTGCATGCAATAAGGACACATGCTCCACTATGTTCATAGCAGCCTTATTTATAATAGCCAGAAGCTGGAAAGAACCCAGATGTCCCTCAACGGAGGAATGGATTCAGAAGATGTGGTATATCTACACAATGGAATACTACTCTGCAATTAAAAACAATGAATTCACGAAATTCCTAGGCAAATGGTCAGATCTTGAAAATATCATCCTTAGTGAGGTAACCCAATCACAAAAGAACACACATGGTATGCAAGCACTGATAAGGGGATATTGACCCAGAATCTCGGAATACCCTAGACACAATCCGCATATCAATAGATTTCTAAGAAGATGGAAGGAGAGACCCCTGGTCCTGGAAAGACTGGATGTAGGGGAACGCCAGGACAGAGTAACGAGAGGGGGTTGAATGGAGAAAAGAGGGAGGGAAGGGGGCTTATGGGACTTTCGGGGAGGGAGGAAACGGGAAAGGGGAAATGATTTGGAATGTAAATTAAAAAAAAAATAAAATAAATAATTAAAAGAAAAAATATTAACTCCATAAATTGCTTGTTTCCCATTTTGAAACATGGAAAGTATCTCCATTTATCTTTGTTATGGAATGATTAATAATAGTTACTGATAATACTTTTAGCTCAGGGACAACTCTACCTAAGAAGGTTATCCCAAAATAACAAAGATTGGATGTGAGAGGAATTACAGACATCTCTCTTGGGCAAGGAAATGGCGGCAGGAAGGTGCTAGAAAGAAGTCCGATTTTATTTCCTTCCTTGTACTATATTATATATTTGAGTCTCTCATCAGGAAAGGGGAGACTTCATACTGAGAAAGCAGAAACAGACCAGGGTGCACAAAAGCCCAAATTAAGTAGGAATACTCAGAACTAATGAGAGCACCAAGAGCTACACGGAGAGAACATGGATGTGAGCTTGCTCGGAGAGCCTTAAGAAGGGGAAGCTATTGAGACAGTGATGCTAGTTATCTTAGCAGGACATTTAAATAAAAGTTTGAAGGACACACAGGACTGTTTGCTCATACAGTGTTTCTTGAAAAGGAGCCCATAGTCAAGGAAGTCAAAGGGAAACTGCAGGACAGACTCATCTTAGAGCTGCAATGGTTAGCAGCAGGCCAGTAACCTTAAGAAATCTCTGAGAAGAACATGATGACCATAAGCCTCTTTAAAATGTATCACTCAAGTTGTTTAAAAGTGTCTGATCACAGAGCCCACTTTTCCCATGTTATCTAGTAACAGAAAATGTACTTAGCAGTTTATAGACATTACTTTGAGAAATAGTGGCCTATTTTGATCAGAACCTAAAGAATTAAGACAGGAAGAGGAATAAGCATAGCAACCATGCAAACATATGCAAAGAAAAACTTATGAAATATGATAGCTAGATATCAGATGTAAAGACCTATTTAATCATAAATATTCAAAAATATTGTAAAGATATTTTAAAAATTGATGTCTGCTTCCTAACAATTCACTAGTGATCAACAGGTCAAAAAGTATGTAATAAGTTGGTACCAGTTAACTTCCAATTGTCATTTTAGACTATAGAAACTTAAAAATAAGTAAGAATTTAAAGTACTTTTTTTTTTTTGTTTTTTTTGTTTTTCAAGACAGGGTTTCTCTGTGTAGCCCTGGCTGTCCTGGAACTCACTTTGTAGACCAGGCTGGCCTCGAACTCAGAAATCCTCCTGCCTCTGCCTCCCAAGTGCTGGGATTAAAGGCGTGCGCCACCACCGCCCGGCTGCTTAAAGTACTTTTTGAGGTACTACCAGTTACATTTATGTGGAGAAATATTCTAAATGCTAACCTGGGCTATTTGTAGAATATAATCAGAAGCACTACACTCATTCCCTGAGTAACAATTTGGCATATGCTTCTGAAGGACCGTTAGCGCCTGGAGGGACAGACTACATCTAGGATGGCTTCCTCCAGCATGTTCAACTGCATACTCAAGCCTGAGGAAACAAGAGCTGTGCTAACGACAGCAGCACAGCACTGACTTAGGCCATACGCTCTCTACATATGCCACTGAGAGGGAGCCAGCAAAACAGACCCTGAGATGTCGCTGCATTTGGAATTTGAGTTGTGAAATTCCCACAGGGTAAGAAACAGTTCAAACCGGCAATCTGCTGTGGCGAAACTCTTAGATACCCACACTACAACTCATCAATCATATGCTACTTACTAAAATCCCTTGAAACAAAGAAAGATACAACAAAAAGTTGTAGTTTGAAAACATGCACAGCACATGCATGCACACACATTCCTCTAAGGCCAGAAGAAACAAATTCCTAAGTAGCACTTTTGGTAATTGTCCGAATTTTATTTAGGTTTATTTTTAAATGCATCATATCATTATTCTATGAATACAATGTACTCAGTTATGCTCCTATATTTCATATAATTTGAAAGAAAATATACCAAAGTTTTCCTTTTCCTAGTGTCACTGCATTAACTGATTTCCAAAGCAAATACATATGACTAGTACAGAATTAAGACAGCTCATACCACTGGGCTGAAAAAACATGAAACAACTCAGCTCTCCATTTCTTAAATAAAAGTTCTGGGTTACCACTAGAACAGTTCCAACAGCACACAGGCGTGGAGATTCTGTCTGTTTGGGAGATGGTGTGAACTTCTGTGTGTATCGCTGGGACTCAGAGAACCAGGAGAGCTGCCAGTCTAACTCTGAGCATACTCTAGGGATTCGACTGGATGCCATGTCATGAACAGACCCTGAATTACTGAAGAGCCTTTTAAAAGACATTTCAGGTATAAGTATAACACACACAGTACAACCTGTGGCTCACAGAGCATGTGTGGCTTCCTCTTCCATCCACCATGGAAGGAAAATCAGTCTATGCACCTGCAAAGGGTCACCACAGATCTTTGAACCTATAAAATGGCATTTATTAAGTTGTTGGTAAGGTCTTTTGAAGAGGCTATATTTATTTAATTTTCTCCCAGTAAATCTACAAGTGCAGTCTGTAAGAATAAATAAACAAACAAGCAAACAAACAAATTAACTATAAGCCAAGTGGCATAGGTCTCTAATCTCAGCTACCCAGGAAGCTAATGCATGAGGATCTCAGGTTCAAGGACAGTCTGGGTAACTTACTGAAACCTTGTTTCAAATTTTTGAAAAATAAAAAAGAGGTCTGGGAACAGGGCTCAGTGACAGAACACTTAACCAAGCATGCATGAGGCCTTAGGTTTAACCCTTAGTACTCCAACTCCTCCTCCAAGGGAAAAAGAAAAAGCTAAGATGATTAAACAGGTGTACTAGACAGCTGATATTGGCAGTGCCTCATAAGTAGTACAGTGAGTTCTCTGTTCTGTTTAACTTTTCCCAATGTATAGCACCAGAATATAAATGAACAGCTGTCTTATTTATTAAGGTTACTATTAGAATGACGAAACTCAGTGACCAAAGCTGCTTGGGGAAGAAAAAGCTGATATGGCTTTTACTGCATATCACTGTTCATCACTAAAGGAAGTCAGGGCAGGAACTCAGGGCAGGAACTCAAAGGCAGGAGCCAATACAGAGGCCATAGAGGAATGCTGCTTACTGGCTTGCTCCCCATGGCTTGCTCAGCCTGCTTTCTTATGGAACCCAAGACCACCAGCCCAGGCATAACCTACCCATCTATCATATTAAACAAATTCTCCACAGGTTTGTCTACAGCCCAGTTTTATAGAGGCATTTGGAGTCCCCTTCACTGATGACTCTAGCCTGTGTCAAGCTGACGTAAAATTAAGCTAGCACAACACTGTACTATTCATGGAAAATTAAAATGTAAAGAAATGGCTGAGGATCCAAACTATCCTCCCATACCTCTCCCACCTTAATAATTCAACTGGGTTGACAACCTCTTCTCTCAAAATAAGGTGTCATTGGAGTAGAATCTGATATTCATATAAATAAATACAAATAATTTTACTAAAAAGTGAAAATCAACAATATTGTAACAACTAAGACACGATATTAACTAGTGGCAAACTGAGTTTTTGAATCATACCAACTTACTACCAAGTAAACTGTCTTCAGGATTTCTTCTTTCTTTCTTTCTTTCTTTCTTTCTTTCCTTCCTTCCTTCCTTCCTTTCTTCCTTCCTTCCTTTTTATCTGGTTGTTGTTTTGAGACAGGATTTCTCTATGTAGCCCTGGATGTTCTGGAACTCACTCTGTAGACCAGGCTAGCCTCAAATTCAGATATCCACCTGCCTCTGAGTGCTGGAATTAAAGACATGCACCACCAGGCATATCTTGAGGATTCTTGAATAGTGGATTTGAAAGGAATATACATTTTTAGAATGTAAAACTTGATACCCAAGCTAGCCTGAGGACATTGGCACCTAACACTCTTGAACGAGAATAGTGAAGAGCCCTGGCCATCAGGGAAGTGAAGCTATTTGCAGAATGGTAAAAGGTTATAATTAGAGATCTGCATTTAGGCTATATTGATTAATTAATTAGTTCTCCCAATTCAATGATGAAAATACAACCCAGTTTTAATAAACTAAAGATGAGAACTGACAGTTTCTGGGTGATGGGCTAGCTGGAAACGAAGCTCACCATGAGGAAACTCGAGCCAAACCGACCACAAGATATCCTGAATTCTTCCGACTGACTAAAATAAAAATGAAAGCCTACAACAGGTGTTGGTGAGGTTGATGTAAAACCTTCAAACACATCTAGTGGGGATGCACAGTGGTACAATGCTTTGGAAAAAAAACCTGTCAGTTTCCCAAAGAACTAAACAAGGGAATTAGCCTCTGACCTACCTATTCCATTACCAGGTATTATACCCATGAAAACATGCCTACACAAAAATTTGTACAAAATGTCCACAGCATTATTATTACTGGCAATTTTTTTTTGCCAATGTCTAATGGCTAAATAATACAGGGAATAGCTGCATAATACACTAAGAAACAATAATGAGTAATACAAGTTGCAACATGAAATTTGCTAGATGCTAGATGCATGCACATGGACCACATGTTTTAAGGCTGTGTTCATATAGAATATCTAGAATAATCCTGAGACAAAAGATTAGCGATTGCCCACAACTAATGTGGGCAGGAATATTGAGGAGGATAGAGAGAAAAACAGCTAAAAACAAAAAATTTCTTTTGGAGGTAATCAAATTGTTCCAAAACTGACTGTAGAGATGTGCAAATCTGTTGATATGCTCAAAACCAGTGAGTTGTATACCTCCAGAGAATGAATTGTATATACCACAAGAAAGCTTTTACAGAGGAAGATGCAAAGGTCCCGAGATTTTCCACAGCAGTTAATAACCAATAGGCATTTCCTAAAGGTAAGAAAGGTAAGATCCCTGTAGCTAGCATGGGATCTAGTTAAATCAGTAAAATGGCAATATTTGTACTGGATGCTGTGAGAAATTACGGGCGATTGGGCGTGAATGGAAACATATAAAATAATACGAATGCTTTCTCTCTAAACTCAGGAATTTAATGAAAAAATAAAACAATGGTGAAAAATGAGTACGGGAAACATGAGAGGCAGAGAGCATACAATTCAGAGGCCTAATAAATAATGGGATTCATTTAAATAAATTCTGGTCTTTGACACGCAAAGGATTATATTGAGACAGAGAAACCGGAGAATCGCGCTATACACATCCAGGGGCCAAGAATGAACAAATTTTGGACAGGAAAGCTTGAGACAGAGATAAACCAAGAAAGAGTGAACTCTACCTAAGGGGCATAAGACCGTGAACTTGATTAGAGTAACATGCCCATCCCTCATCAGGGCCAAAGGGCCATTCTCCATTTCACAGAGGCCTCTCAGATATAAGACGCAACTCCACGGGCTGCAAAAGTATTCTCAGTCACGTTAAAGCTGCACTGGATCGCAACCTCGATCAATTCAATTTGCTCTCTACATTAAGAAGAGCTATAATTGCATTTAAAGCTTTTCAACGGAGAGCGGAAGATGTTTCTTGAGGTATTAAAAGCTGAAGGAACCCAGCAGTACCCAGGGGTGGAAACTAAGGCAGCAACGAAGTCCCAAGTGTGTCGGGGACGGACATACCTGGAGTCACCGCAGGGGAGAGGCGACGCGAGGGCGTCCTGGGACTACATCTCCCCTGCTGAAGTCGGTTGGGAACTCCCGCCGGAGGACGGATGCGGCCCCACCAGCAGCTGACCAGAGGCCTCCAGAACCGCTGCCGTTTCCATGGCTAAAATCAACGGCGCTCGCGCCTCCCAGGGGGCAGTGCGCACGCGCGCTCGGAGGCGGGGCTGCGCGTCTCACCCCACCTCCGGCCGCCATGGCTCTGCGGGAGGCGGGTTCACGTGCGCTGCACAGCAGAGCAGGGTGGGCTGGGTTTCCTCCGCGCGGGGCGGGGCGGGCTAGAATTGTGGGAGACGCCCGAACTCCTGGACTGCTGCTCTGGGTTCTTGAGCGGCCTAAGCACCACTCTGAACTCTCACCCGGGCCACGCCCAGACGCAGGAACGTGGTTGCCTTGGCGACAGGAAGTCCATCATCTGGGAACCCAAAAGCTGGATAGATAGATGGCTTGACTGTCTTTTGGGGAGCCTAGGCTCTTCAAGATTGGCAGACCGGTGACTCAGGAGTGCAATAGGAGTCCAATCCCCCAGGGTCCTGATACCTCCATTAATGGTTACAGAGTTAAGGCCATTCAAACAGCCTCAGGGGTGGGAATGCTTTTAAATGGTAACATGTGCCCTGTTCTACTTATATTTGAAACCAAATATTTTCTTGCATTAATAGATACTGCCTTTTCCTGTTTACAAAATGAAAGTTCATGGCTTTAGCTCTGACTCTAGCAAGTCTTTCAAACCATCTTTCAAACTGCATCTGCCTTCTCTTGTGTCACATCTTGGTGATTCTCAAAAACAATATACATTTGTCACAGTGATCTGAACTCAAATGTTTTTGCTCTTAATATTATAGTACTTTTGGCACATTATAAACTATATTCATGTAAAATAGTGAATCTGTCTGTGGCAGCCAGCCAGGGCCCAGGGACACAGGTTGTGGATAGCCACCCTAGCAACTGGAGTTTTTTGTTTTTTTTTCAGAGATCTCATTCAAGTGAAGTTGGGCTTCTTGAATTTGCCACAGGAAAAAAATTCCAGGGTGAGCCTGTATGAGGCAGAGTTGGAGTCTACGAGTGATTTTAATATAAAGTACAGGGGTTGATAGATGTGCTCAATGACAGGGTAAGACACACCAAAGTGTGGGGACTTCCTCTTTCTATGTTACATATACAATGTTGGTGATGTCTGAGGTTGTGTAGGAAGCTCTGCTAAGGAAGTTGAGTGATGTCAGAAGGCTCCTGAATTTCCTTGGATCAGATTGAAGCTGATAAAGAGTGTTTTGAAAAATATGTTTATAATCTTGTTTGGAGAGTCCCAGAACTTTTCAGATTTACATATATTTGAGAGAGGAGTGAGGTCATAAATACTCAGGCCTTAAGCATGGCTCATAGATATTTTTCCATTCTTATTTGAAATGCTTCTACATAAAAGGAATATTGTCTCTTTATAGGAAACCACAGAATATCTTAACTATGCTGGGTAGCTTCACTTGCTGGACTACCACACTTTAAGTGTCAAAATAGAATCACAATTCTTTGAACTTCTCAACACATAAAAGTTTTAAACTTTAAAATATTGGGTGTCAAGTTGGAGAGATGGCTCAGTGATTAAGAGCACTGACTGCTGTTCTGGAGGTCCTGAGTTCAATTCCCAGCAACCACATGGTGACTTACAATTATCTGTAATGAGATCTGATGCTCTCTTCTGGTATGTCTGAAGACAGTTACAGTGTACTCATATAATTAAGTCTTTTAAAGAATATTGTGTGTCACTTAGTGTATAGTAGCATTATATCTAAAAACAACATACATATCTTAATTGCAAAACACTTCCTGTGGGATCAGGGAGGTGGGCCAGCAGAAGCCTTGACTCTTAGCTAGTAGGACTTCATCCAGACTCTGGAGTGAAAGGTTTCTCCTCTTTGCCGTGGCCCCTTATTTTCCCTTTCTAGCTGTCTCAAACTTAAGTGAGAACTGAGTTTTGACATTCTATGGATTCGCTGAGTTCCTTTTTCTTCCACTTCTCCAGCCCATTTCTTGAGACAAAGCTGTGTTGGAGTTAGGCTAATTAATAATTCTAGAATGATCTCTAAGTGTCCAGGTGAAGGGAAGAGTTGAGTATTGCTCACTTTAAATCAAAAGCTAGAATGACCAAGCTTCGAGAGGCAGGCATGTCAAAAATCAAGACAGGCTGAGAGCGAGGCCTCTGAGACCAACCAACTAAAGCTGTAAATGAAAAATTCTTAAAGGAGATAAAAGTGATGCTAAGAGAACACACAATAAAAAGAAATAATTGATATAGAAACAGTGGGTGTAGAGAATGTCTCAGTGGTCTGTGGGAAAAAAAGAAAGAGGGCGTGGGGCCTGGCGTGCACAGATACAGGGGCACATGCCAGGCCGGGCTGGCGGCGGCGCGAGGACCTCACTCTAGGGCCAAGGTAGCGTACATATGCAAAGGACGCAAGCGGACAGTTCTGCGGGGGGGGGGGTGGTTTGGGGGCAGCAGACAAGATGCACGCGTGCCTCAGCCTAATGGGGAGCGGGCGGTCACACTGCCGGTCGGTCCCGCACATGGCACGTGGGGGCGCAAAGAGATGCCACACAGAAGGCGTGGATCTCTCTGAGTGTTACCTGTGCTCAGACTGTCTGCGTGACTGAATCCCAGAGTCTCAGACGGCGTGTACCAGCTAGCTCCGTGTGGCAAGTTTAATAAGAGGCGGCCCATAGCTTTGATGTTTTATTATTAAGAAAATAGAAAGAGAAAAGAGATAGAAAGACAAAGAAAGAGGAGAAAATAGATAAGAGAAGCCATGACCACGTGGAAAGGGGAGAAGACAGAGAGATAGACAAAGAAGAGGGCTGGGAGAGAACAGGCGGAGGGAGAGAGAGAGAGAGAGAGAGAGAGAGAGAGAGAGAGAGAGAGAGAGAGCGCGAGCATGCGCTGAGGGGTGCTATTTATAGTGAGTTGGGCGGTCAGGTAACCAGGAGGCGGGGACAGTGTGGCTGCATGCAGGTGACTGCCTAGGCGGAGTCAGGCTAGAACCTGGGGTGTGGCCACGTGTCTCATTAAGGTCCCACAGTGGTCTGGATGGAAAACTAAACTAGTCATACACTCTTTGACTCTGTGAAGGCAGAAGGAGAAGACACAGAAGCAAAGTTTGAAGCTAGCAAAGGCTGGTTCATGATGCTTAAAGGAAGAAGCTGTTCCCACTACATTGCATGTCAAGGGAAAGCTGAAAACACCAACAGAGTGGTCACAGGGAGTCACCCAGACAATCTAGCTAAGACATTGAAAGTGATCACACTAAGCAGTTGGTTTTAAGTACAGAAATACAGCCTGGAGATTCGACTGAGTTACTTTAATTCCATGGTAAACTATGACCATGAGTAGCTGTATCTTAGGAACGGGCAAAGAAGATGATTTTGTAAGATGAGATCAACTCCTGGAAAAGTTGCTAACAGTAGTGCTGGAATAACAACGAGGGATTTTGGATATTTAAGTGTGCTTGAGAAAGTAGTAGCAAGGCTTGAAAGGATCAACTCCAATTTTGGAAGAAGTTCTACTGTGGCTAAAGTATTATAAAATAGCATCACATGAAATCGTTTATGGAAGAATAAATCAGCAAAGAAAACGTTGTCTTGGGAAATTGCCTCAGCCACTCCAAGGCTTTAGAAGCCACCATTAGGAACCTATCAGCAGCCACTAGCATTGAGACAAGACTGTCCACTGCTGGAGATAACTCTGAAGGATCAGAAGGTTATTAGCAATTTGTTATCCATAAAATTTTTTACATTTTATTTTAATATCAATTATATGTTTATGTGCATTTCTGAATATAGATTTGTGCATTTGAGTGTAGGTGCCTGCTGAGGCCTGAGGAGGGTGTCATGTCCCCTGGTCCTGGAATTACAGGTGTTTGTCAGCTGTCCAATGTGGTTGCTAATTGTGAAGAACTAGTTGTGAGGAACTAAAGCCAGGTCCTCTAGAAGAACAGCAAGTACTATTAACTGCTGAGCCAACCCTCTGGTCCCCCTATTTTGTAATTAAGGTGTGTGTGTGTTGGTTTAGATACAATGCTACCATATACTTAATATGCTACAATATAGTTGAGTAAAACTTTCATATGTATTGAGAAACTGAAACGGCTGTGACTGCTTTGACATTGATTTACTGAGGCGGTCCAGAACTAAACAAGAAGTATGTGCAAGATATGCTTTATATGTGAAATCAACTCTTTCCTTTTTTTTTTTCATGAGTAGGTTTGTGACTACATTCTTAGATGTGGAGAACCAAAATAGCCATCACTGAAACATGTTACTAAGATACCTGTTCTGCTAATAAAGGAAGTGTTCATATGTTCCAATTATCTCCCAGATGCAGTGGATAATTTTCTAGTGCAGCATTCATTTCAGGTTGAGGAATCTTAACTTAGGATTCATTATTCTTGTTAAGAGCTTCCCTGTGCCCTCAACACCCACCACCCTGATTCCTCGTCTGTGTTTCAAGTTCTGGACACATTTCAGCTTGACAGCTGGGAGTCTTCAAGGTAGCTGCTGAGAGGCCTAGCATCACTTCATCTCAGCTGACTCACGCTTGGAACACTGAAGCCAAGCTGTTGGTGTAAAGGTCCTTGTGTTTCCTGGTGTGAACAACCTTCTGACACTTTTATGTACTTGACAACCTCAAATAGCTTGAAAACTTACTTATTTAGATCTTAACCCAAAATTATATTTTTTTTCTCTAGCTTATATACAGTAAACTAGAGTTCAGCAGAGTCTTTTGGCTTTCAGAACATAATGGGACAATAATTTTGTGTTAATAGCAAAAAAATATAAATCGACTTTTAAAGCACTTTTAAATGTAAATTGTAGTTTACTGAAAGTATATGGAAGAACACTCTGAGGTAGCAACGGTGTGCAAACGAAAGACACGATTTGCAGACAGACTCTTATGTCAGTGTCTTCACAGTCTGAGAGATCATGAGAAAATGTGCTCCTAGCCTACCCGTGGGCTCCCCTCTTTGTTGGGGAAGCTAAGCTCCATCACTCTGGATCTGAGTACCACATTAAGTATCTTTGAAATTGCAGTTACTGCCAAGAAGTCTAAGGACAAAGTGGCTAAGAGGAGACACTCCTGAGTCAGGAAACCTAGATTGGAACTCTAACATCATTCATTGCTCATGGGTTTCGGAAGTTATTTCATTTCTTTTGTCCCAGGACTCCATTTCTTATAAAATAGAGATAATAAAGTAATTTAATGACAGAGGTTTAAGTAGATTGAATTAAATCAAGTAATCTTAAATCATTTTAGCATGGTAGCAGGCAAAACGTAAGTGCTTATTAAAGGTGAACTCCTGATGCAAGAGGCTTTAACATGCCTTTTATTCTTAGGAGTACTCACCGTGACCCACCAGAATTAACACGTATTAATCTGTTTTTATTGTTGAAATACCTGCTATATGATACAAAGCTATTAGCTATTATTTGTGGATACAATAGCCATGCAACAGTTATTAAAATCATGGTTCTTATTTACCAGTAACCACACTGATTCTTGAAGCTAAAAAGATCAGATAAAATAAAACTATTCTCAAGGGACTTAACAAAATATAACTTGGGACATGAACAAGGACATACATAGTTACAGGGAATGCAGAAATAGGACACAAAATATTTTGAGAAAATGAAGGCTGGCTGCAATCCAGTTATAAAAGGCAAGAAGAATGAGCAGAATGGAGATGTGACGAAGGATACAGTCCAGCTAATACTTCCTTCTTACAGTGCTTAGGCAATACAGTGAGTGGTAAGTGCTTTTATGCACTTCGTTTAATGGTGAACTCCATGAGACATCTGTTGATAATCTAATTTTAAATACTGCAGTCTGCGTTTCAGAAAAGTCAAACAAATGAAGTCTGGAATTGAGCCCACTTTGTATGCCTTTATATTTCATCTGTTTTCTACTACCTTACTGATTCATATGAAATAAGCAGATGAAAAATACAGAACAGCTGCAGAAGCCAAAAACGTTATACGGGCAGCTATAAGCTCAGATTTTCAAAACCTACTTTAATAAGGATTCTTAAATGCTTCAACCCCTTATAGCCCACCATCTAGGTTGTGGAGAAGGATGGTTAATAGGACAAGGGGAACATGGGCCTGTTTAGAAGTAGTTCTTTGGGTTGATTCCAAGTTTCGTTGTTCCAGTCCAAAATATCAAACAGGAATCAGTAGAGGCAGTCGGTGCAATGGGCAAACACCACACACGAATCAGTAGCAGCGGCTAGATCCAAAAGAAACTGTGAGGCTCTACCTAATCCGTACAGGTCTGCAGAAGTGGGACAAAGCAGTCAGAATGCCATGAGAAGTTCTTTGGCATTTCTCTCTATGAAGTCACAGCAAGTGAAGATCAGCGAAGATCAGCGAAGACCAGTGAAGCGTTGCAAGGCAAACCAATGCAAGAGAATCATTCACTGTTTATTGGGTCCTACTTACACTCTTTTCACATCATGCATCAGCTCAAGTGTCTGCTTCAGCAAAACATTCCATGACACAACTGAGTCTCCAAAAAAAAAAAAAACAAAAACAAAAACAAAAAAACCAAAACAAAACAAAAAAAGAAAAAGAAAAAGAAAAAAACCCAGAATTTTCCAGTTCAGACAGTTATGATCATGATACAGGTTTTGTGTGATGGGAAAATGGCCCAGATCATAGTCACGAGGTGTAGGGTTTCAGTTCATAGCTGCAGATCTCAGAATAGTGGGATAAAGGAAAAAAACAAAACAAAACAAAAACAATAAAAAACAAAAACAAACAAACAAACAAAAGACCACATGAAGGACATTAAAAAAACTGAGCTTCTCAGGCAGAGAGGTAGAACTAGTTAGAACGGTAAATGACTGCATTTGGAGGCAATAAGGGGACTGAAGAAGGAAGATAGATCAGACTTCAAGGTCAGTGTCCACATCGTCTGAAGTAACATAAAATGCACATAAGTATACAAAGAAATGAATAGGTGAGCAAAGAGAGGCTGCTCTGAGAAGAAAGATAATCAAATCAATCTGAGGTCCAGCTGAAGGGCTTGTGGGTTATTCAGCTACATAAAAGCAGCTAGAAATACAGGAAAATAGTTTAGATCGTGAGACTGGAAAAGAGTAAGGAAGAAAATCATCAAAAATAGGAGGAGATAAAGTGATAGTCTCTTGGTGATTTCCTTATATCACAGATCATGATATGCCTATTATTTATTTTTGAGACAAGTTCTTATACAGCTTAATTCTCAACTCACTGTGAGAAAAGATGACTTTGAACTTATCCTCTGTTCTGCCTCCTGTGTGCAGAGTACAGTCATGCCCACCACACTCAGTTAATGGGTGTTGGGGATTAAGCCCAGGGTTTGTGCATGCTAGGTAAACACTGTCGACTGAGTTACATATCTGATATGCATACTTGCAAGAAGATCATGTGATAGTTGGAATTTTAGATTCTCTCATCATGTTGACAGGCATGTGTGCTGTGTGATGTCCCACAGACACATATAAGACTGTGAAATCAACAATAACTAACATAATCATAGCTTTGACCTCGTTGGTTTAAACTTTCTTGTAAGATATAAAGATCTAAAAAATTTACAGTAATTCTTGATGGAGGGTGTTAAAGGGTTAAAAAGATAACTTTCTGATTTTGTTAAACTTTTTTTATCCAGGCCTGGTGATGCATGGCTTTAACCCCAGTACACAGGAGGTTTAGGCAGCCGTATCTCTGACTTTGAAACTATATATAGAGTTTTAGACCAGCCAAGACTTTTTTTTAAAAAAGGCAGCCAAAAATTTCTTGAGTAGCTTGTACATTTCACTGTCATTTGCCATCAATAACTTCACGTATGAAACGTTTAAGTTTCAGAGGCTTTTTGTTGGTGGTGGTATTCTTGTTTTGATGACAGACTACGGTTCGGTTCCACTGGTTATGAGCTTTCAGCAGTCTGCCTGTGTCTGCTGCCCAGACACTCATGTTACAGGTGTGAGCCACACAGCTAGCTTAGTGTTTAGGGTATTTATTATTTTAGAATTACTATTACTGGAAATTGAAATTTGTTCAGAAAGAGAAGACATGACTATTTGTAGACTGAAAGCAATTACTTATTTACTTATTAAGAATGTCTCACTATGTAGTTCTGGCTAGCCTGGAATTCCCTATGTAAACTGGCTGGCCTCAAACTCACAGAGAGTTATCTGCCTCTGCCTCCTGCATACTGGAATTTAAAATTGTATGACACCACGCCTGGCTAGTGTTGTTTCACTTTTAAATTAGAGTACATTTAATTTTAAAAATTAATTTAATTATTATTTTAAATAAATTAAAAGTTAATTTAAAATTAACAAAAGACAATCTCATTGGAAGTTCACATTCTAATAGTATACTATTTCTGTAAATATCTACATATTTGTGCTTTATGGCTATACAATTAAGTTACATCTGAATTACAAAGACACCCTTTTGTTTTGTCTTCTACAACTGAGAGTTGATTATGCAGATTTCAGTCTTTACCCCAGCATCAGAGATTAAGATTGGGCACCAGCAACTTCTGTTGACAGGGATACCAAGAATACGAAGCCTTGTTATTAGTAACAGTTTCTAAAGTTAGAACTACAGTGACTTCAAGTTGCTATCTTTTCCTTGGTATCTGCCTTCTAATTTCTGATTATAAATGTGCTAGCCATTAGAATCCTGTAAACATTATCTTTCTTTTTCTTTAAGATCTATCTTCACTTGCTTAGAAAAGTCCACATTAGTTTAAATTTCTTCTTATAATTTCTATGGCGATGATGTCTTCAGGATAATATAGACATTAAAAATTGGAGGTTGTTCCTATTAGTTATTTAGAGGGAGTAAAAACACGCTTAGCAAGTTTTATACATAAAATATAAGTTGTAGGTCAGAGGATCTGCTTTTGAAATTTAGCTTGGCTGCAACAAAATTTAAAGTGCTGTAGACTGAAGTTGTGGCAAGGCTCTCCACTGCATAAATGGCCCTGTCGTCTCCAGTGACTTCCTTCCTTATACACAAGGACTCTAAGACACTGTTGATACTGTTGGTGAAGTCTCCAGCTTGCCTATGGTAGCATGGCAGTCAGGGACCTGTCACAGTGGTTCTGCAGGAGCCTCGCCTCTGCGGCCCAGTCACCCGCAGCTGGAGGAAGTGCTGATGGATCACCATGGGGCCTTCTCTTCTCCTGCTGGCCTGCATGACCGAGGGAGTGCACGCTGACCAGCCACTTTAAAACATTAATCTCAGCACATTTCCCAAAACTCAGGCTTTGATTTCCCTCATTTATGTGTAGTTTGGAAAATTAATTTACTAATTAAAAATGGATTTTTTTTAAACTGGAAAAAACCTTTATCAATCTCAAGCTAGATTCTAAAGACTTGTTTTTACATAAAAATTTGCTTCCAACTATTTAGTAGAAATTGCATATACATTAAAAAGGAGTATGTACCAAAATGCATTTACTTACACAGATGACTGTGGGTTAAGAAATAATGGCTCACTTTTATTTGTGGCTTTTATATCAAGCCACCCGGGGACTTATTTCCCCTATAAACTTTTTCTTATGGCATCGCTAATAATGAAAAGAAGAACATTTTAGAAACAAAGTTTATTTTAAGGGAATATATGCTTTGCTTAACACATGGAATACAAACATTCATTTCAATACTGCAAATATGGAATGACAACTTCAGTCTTCTAATTCAGTATAGAATGTACTCAATGTTACAGCTTGCTCCCAAGCCAGCCTGTCGCTGTCCTTGGTATGCCCAGTCCTGCTCAAGAACAGAGGGGCTGTGAAAACATAGATCCATTTCTTCTTAAGGGAACTGTTTAATTAAGCCCCTTCTCAATAAACAAATTGTTTAACATTAAAAATACTTAAATGTCGTGCGAACTCACCCAGACAGTGTTTAATCCCCCTTTCTACTGATGTGTAGAGCGAAAAGCATTTTCTTCATGAGTTGGTGAAGAATTTCTAAGAGGCTTGGTCTGATTTTCTCCCTCGTGACTGGTCAGCTGCTCTCTACCCACCGCCACCTCCTCCTGAGGAAAATGGCTTCTTCCTCACACACAGAAACATCCCTATGGACGGCACCTTGGAACACTTCATCCTCTCTACATAATCTTCATTTACTAGACCAGCATTTCCCTCCTTTCTTATCCAGCATGAACGAAGTAACTGATTTAGGGAATGGGGGAGTCACTGTTAACTAAATGAGCATGAGTAATTTATTCAATATTAAAATGATGAAAAATTTAGAAAAACATTGTTCTTAACTGTGGAAGAAGTGTTTGATTTTCATAGAGAAAAGGAAAACATATTTAGTCAGTGCTGATGTCTGAATTATAATTGACTGTGTAAGGTAGACTTAATAATTTGACATGGGGCAAGTCACTCAAACTCTCGAGATGCTCCAGAGTGACATTCAGTGATGGGAAGAGACTGGGCAGAAAACATAGCGCTGAATTTCCAGGTAACTGTATTCACTCTGACTTTTATGTTAAATTGATCATATTTATGGATAGAAATAAAGTAAATGTATACAACTTTTAATACAAGTTATCTTTCTTAATTGCATAAACCTTCTAAATAAGATAGTTAAATATGAGTGAGCTTTATTTATTGCTATACAGACCAAAACCAAAACACTATTTATTTGTAACTCTGGTAATGCTGAGTCAGCGATTTTTGTCAGCATGATAACACAGGATAATATGCCACCTTAATCAACTAGAATTCATTAAGAACCAACAGTTTACCCACCGAGAACTTTTTCTTTAAGGTCAATGAAATAAAAATGTTAGAGCTGGCATTGTGAAGGTTTATCTCCTGTAAAGGTGAAGTTATTTTATTTTCAGCCTCCTTTTGATTAAAACTAGTGGTCAAGGCTGACAAGGCCCTGAGAAATGGTTCTGAAGATGAAGTGCAGGGGCTACTTAGCCTGCAATCACAAACAATTAGGGAAAAATGTAGCAAACACTTCATTCCTTTCTCTAGGCTGCATGGTAAATTGCATTTAACATTTCAGGCTTGTTGCATTTTAAAATAAGGTCTCAAACTCAGCAATTTTCAAGACAACTTCAATCAAGAGATATTGCTTAAATTTTTGTTATTACTATAGAAATGAAAAGAGTGATTGTCTGTGTGATTAGCCTAGAAGATTGCTTTGGGAAGAGTTTGACAGCTCTGGTAACACATCTATTATCATTTACAATCTGGGTAGAATTGAATACTACATTGGCTCTCACTACAGTTTTATAAGGGTCCCTCTTTACTTGCTAATTTTTTCCACATTTTTAACAAATAAGAGGGAATCCTTGTAATGTGTTAATGTGTAGATAATGTATTTTTTAATCATGATTTAAAAAAACATTCCCAGTCAATAAAAAAATAAATATCCAGTGGAATAAATTTGACCCGATACCTACTATGTACAAAAGTTTGTGCTAAACAGTTTGACAGATACGTGTAACTTAAACAGGGTGTAATGTAATGACTCAATTTACGAGAGAAAAAGAAGCAAACAAAGTGACTGAAGAGAAACTTAACACTTGTGTTTTTTTGTGTGTGTATATGTGTGTGTATGTGTTTGTATATGTGTGTGTCTGTGTGTATATGTGTATGTGTATCTGTGTGTGAGCATGTGTGTGTCTCTGTGTATGTGTGTATGTGTATCTGTGTGTGTATGTGTGTGTGTCTGTATGTGTGCATGTATGTGTGTGACTGTGTGAGTCTCTCTGTGTGTGTATGTGTGTCTGTTTTTGTGTGTATGTCTGTCTGTGTTTCTTGAACTTGTTTTCCTTTTTCTTAAATTGTGGATTTTCAAAGATGTGCTTGTTTGAGAGAGAGAGAGAGAGAGAGAGGTGGAGTTGGATGAGTGGGGATATGGGGAGCATCTGAGAGGAGTTGGGGAAGGGGAAACTGTGATCAGAACATATTGTATGAAAATTATTTTCAACAACAAAAAAGAAAAACTTAGCAGAGATTGGATTGAGCCATGTGGACATTTTGCATGCCCTGCCCCACTTGCTTAGCAGCACTGTCTATCAACAGACTAAACTGACTTGATGGACATAGCCGGGGAAGTTCACTGCACACCCACTTATTTTGTATTTATTAGGTGATAAATAATTGGTTAGAGGTGTAATGGTTCACAGAAGAATTCCAGGACCTCCTGCCATGGGCTCCTCAGTTAGAAAGGAGGGAATTATACAAAATCTATGAAACAACTTTGGAAACAAATCCAATATTAGCAGCTGTCAAAATTATATCTTTTGACTGATTAATATTTTCTTATGGGAATTATTAAAAAGAAGTACTTATCCACCAATGTGTTTATTACATATTTATAAGATCAGAAAAACTTAGCAATTTAAATAATGTGTGCTTTTATGGTTGAGAAAATGACAGTATTTTTCTTGGTTGAACATAACATACATATTAAAATTATAATTATGGCCAGGTGTGGTGGTGCACTCCTTTAATCCCAGCATTTGGAGGCAGAAGCAGGTTGATGTCTGAGAGTTTGAGACCAGTCTAGTCTACACAGTTAGTTCCAGAGCATCCAGAGATACACTAAGACCCTGTCACACACACAAAAAAGATAATTGTATTGTCTTTGTAATATCATGGAAATTCACACACACACGCACAGCATAAAAGTTGTATAAAGTATTCTAATTCTGAAAAAAATAGGCAAATAAGAAAACATGGAAAAATTTTAAATGACAATTTTGTTAGTGTCATAATGATGCCTTTTTTGAAAAGCATGTTCTTTTATTGAAAAAGGAAGTAAAAACATTTTATGATAAAATTGAAGATATACATGGAAAATATTTCTGATAAAATAGAAGAGATATATAGAAAAACAAGTCACTGATAAGTGGATATTAGCCCAGAAGCTCGGAATACCCAAGACACAATTCACATTATCAGTTGATTCCCAAGAAGAAGGAAGGAGAGGCCCCTGGTCTTGGAAAGACTGGATGCAGCAGTGTAGGGGAATACCAGGACAGAGAAGCGGGAGGGGGTTGACTGGGGAACAGGGGGAGGGAAGAGGGCTTATGGAACTTTCAGGGAGGGGGGAACCGGGAAAGGGGAAATCATTTGGAATGTAAATAAAGAATATAGAAAAGAAAAAAAAAAGAAAAACGTCAAAATTGACAATTTTCATGGAAAATTAAAGAGTAAAGTGGTAGACAGTGCTAAATTAATTGAAAAAGGAAGTAGAAATATTTTATGATAGAACTGAAGATTTACGTGGAAAATATTTCTGATAAAATTGTAGAAAAATGTAGAAAGACATGTTAAAATTGAAGATTATCATGGAAAATTTTATATGATATAATAATGGTAGGCATAAAAATAATTCTAAGTTGATTGAAAGTGGAATTATAAACATTTTCAGGTAAAATTGAAGATTTACATGGAAAATATTTCTGATAAAATTCAAGAAATATATAGAAAAACACGATAAAATTTACTATTTCATGGGAAATTATACAGATAAAATGGTAGACATAAAAAACCTTTCTAAGTTAATTGAAGGTGGAATTAAAAACATTTTGTGATAAAATCAAGAGTTTTACATGGAAAACATTTTTGATAAAATATATAGAAAAACATGTTAAAATTGAAGATTATCATGAAAAATAATGCAGATAAAATGGTAGACATAAAAAAACCTTTCTAAGTTAATTGAAGGTGGAATTAAAAACATTTTGTGATAAAATCAAGAGTTTTACATGGAAAACATTTTTGATAAAATATATAGAAAAACATGTTAAAATTGAAGATTATCATGAAAAATAATGCAGATAAAATGGTAGCCATAAAAAACATTAATTGAAAAATAAATCGAAAGGGGAATTACAAACATTTTCTGATAAAATTGAAGATTTACATGAAAAATATTTCTGTTAGTCTATGTCTTTTTATTGGGGAATTGAGTCCATTGATGTTAAGAAGTATTAAGGAATAGTGATTGTTGCTTTCTGTTATTTTTGGTGCTATTTTTATGTTTTTGTGGTTATCTTCTTTCAGGTTTGGTGGAAAACAATTACTTTCTTGCTTTTTCTAGGGTGTAGTTTCCCTCCTTGTGTTGGCATTTTCCATCTATTATCCTTTGTAGGACTGGATTTGTGGGAAGATATTGTGTAAATGTGGTTTTATCATGGAATATCTTGGTATCTCCATCTATGGTGATTGAGAGTTTTGCTGGGTATAGTAGCCTGGGCTGGCATTTGTGTTCTCTTAGGGTCTGTATGAGATCTGCCCAGGATCTTCTGACTTTCATTGTCTCAGGTGAGATGTCTGGTGTAATTCTCATAGGCCTGCCTTTGTAAGTTACTTGCTCTTTTCCCCTTACTGCTTTTAATACTCTTTCTTTGTTTAGTGCATTTGGTGTTTTGATTATTATGTGCCAGGAGGGCTTTCTGGTCTGGTCCAGTCTGCTTGGAGTTCTGAAGACTTCTTGTATGTTCAAGGGCATCTCTTTCTTTAGGTTAGGGAAGTTTTCTTCTATAATTTTGTTGAAGATATTTACTGGCCCTTTAAGTTGGAAATATTCGCTCTCTTCTATACCTATAATCCTTAGGTTTGGTCTTCTCATTGTGTTTTGGATTTCCTGGATGTTTTGGGTTACAAGCTTTACACATTTTGCATTTTCTTTGACTGTTGTGTCAATGTTTTCCATGTTATCTTCAGCACCTGAGAGTCTTTCTTCTATCTCTTAAGGTATTCTGTTGTTGATGCTTGCATCTATGACTCCTGAATTCTTTCCAAGGTTTTCTATCTCCAGAGATGTTTCACTTTGTGATTTCTTTATTGTTTCTACTTCCACTTTTAGATTCTGGATGGTTTTGTTCATTTACTTCACTTGTTTGTGTTTTCCTGTAATTCTTTAAGGGATTTTTATATTTCCTCTTTAAGGAATTCTGCCTGTTGACCCATGTTCTCCTGAATTTCTTTAAGGGATTTTTGTGTTTTCTCTTTAAGGACTTTTACCTGTTGACCGATGTTCTCCTGTATTTCTTTAAGGGAGTTATTTAAGTCTTTCTTGAAGCCCTCTATCAACATCATGAGGTGAGATTTTAAATCCAACTCTTGCTTTTCCGGTGTGTTGGGGTATCCGGGACTTGCTGTGGTGGGAGAACTGGGTTCTGATGTTGCCAAGTAGCCTTGGTTTCTGTTGGTAGGGTTCTTGCACTTGCCTTTCTCCATCTGGTTATTTCTGGTGTTAGTTGGTCTTGCTATCTCTGGCTGGAGCTTGTCCCTCCTGTGGGCCTGTAAGCCTGTGTCCGTACTCCTGGGAGACCAATTCTCTTCTAGCAGTGTCTGTGCACAGAAGACTGTGGAGCCGCCTGGCTCCCTAGTGCAAATGGCAGCCTGAAGACCTTTGTCCCAGCTGCTCCACTGATTGTATGACTGTGTGCTCTTAACTGTTCCCTTCCAGAGAGAAGATGGAGATCTCACCTCTGTGCTCAGAAGTGAAATCACTGCTGGGAGATCACTCTCTTCTGGCAGGGTCTGTGCACAGAAGGCTGTGGAGCTGCCTGACTCCCTGGTTCACATGGAGGCAGGAAGACTTCCGTCCCACATGGTGATGTCTTGATGCTACTTTGAACACTCATTGTATGCCTGTTTCTAAGCATCACATTTTATTTTGATATAGCAAACTATTGTAATGTATAACAGTCTTTTTGTGTGTCACTGTGGGGATATAAAGTGGTATAGCTGCTGTGGAAAGTATGCTGGCTCTTTAAAAAAATTAGTTAGAACTTCCATATGATCTCATACCCACAGAACTGAAAGGCAGGATTCAAGCATATGCTTGTTCACATATGTTCATAGAAAGGTCACTTAAAATAGCTTAAAGGTAAAGGAGTTGCTAAACCAAGCGGGGTGTATACACACAGTAGATTCTTAGTCATCTTTAAGTGGGAAGACAATTGTGACACAGACTGCAACATGAATAAGCCTAAAGGCATGTCTGTGAAATACTCCACTCATTATTTATATACGAGCATAATTACATGAGTATGAGTTATCTATAGTAGTCAGAGTCATCAAGACAAAAGCAAAATGACAGCTACCTTGGATAGAGGACAGGGAAGCTATTTAATGGGGACAAGGTTTTGAAGTTTTCAAGACGGAATGACTTTAAAGATGAATGATGGTGATGGTTGTAGGTAAACTGCACATCAGTATAATTTAAAATGGTAAACTGCATGTCCCTTCACCACAATCTACACAAACAAACTGGCTTGGATGGAGCGAGAGATGGAGCTCAGCTGACTGGGTGCTTGCTTTGCACTCAGGGAGACCTGGGTTCTATAAACCAGACACAGTAGCATACACTGACTTGTAATCCGAATACTCAGGAAATAGAGGTGGCCAGAGCAGAGGTTCAAGGTCATCCTCTGCCTAAGGAGTTGAAGGTCAGCCTAGGCTACTTGAGACCCTATCTCAGAATGCACACACACACACACACACACACACACACACACACACACACACACACATTTTATAACACGTAAATTATGTATAATGTGTATAAAAATAAAATAATTGGGGATGGAGATGACTCAGCAGTTAAGAGCACTGACTGCTCTTCCAGAGGTCCTGAGTTCAATTCATAACAACTACATGGTGGCTCATAACCATCTGTAATGGGATCTGATGCCCTCTTCTGGTGTGTCTGAAGACAGCTACAGTGTACTCACATACATAGGATAAATAAATATATCTAATAAATAAATATATAAATAAACAATATAACTTTTCTATATATTTTATTGCAATAGTTTTAGAAAGGAATAAGGGAACAGAGTGTCTTTTTCTGTTAGAAATAAAAAAGGGTCTAGTTTACAAAATAAGCATACAGTACAATTAAAAATTGAATCCACAGAGCAGTTTGATAAATAATCTTAAATGTCACCAAATTATATTCTATATTAAGCTGAAACTTGTGATTTAAAAATCTGTATGGCTTGAGTATTTTCTCTGCCTTTCTTTTCCGTGGTCCCTAAGTAGGAGCAGAGAGTGTAAGTGTCAGTAGGCAGCAGGAAAAAATGCAGCTGTGACCTTTGAGTGTTCAGTCACAACGTTTTAGACATAAAGACACTTACATGAAAGGTGGGAAACTGGAGGTCCAGTAAAGATTATACAAATACATAATAACAGGCCTGTCTACCCAAGGCCCTGGATTTACATTCCAGTGTTATTTAGATTCTATACCATGTCACTCTTAAAAATATCACACGAGACATTCAGTTCCTGTTTTCCTTACCATGAAGTTATTTTATTAAACATAAAATTCTTGTATTGTTCTTGCACCTATGGCTATGTTTCGGGGATGTTATTTTTATATTCTCATAAGTTTCTTTTCTCATCCTTTTGACCCTAAGAGAGGTTGTATTTTCTTTACTCTTAAGAATAACATATTTTACAAATTTGTCTCACACTCTTAATCAATATTCTCTAAATTACTGTAATGTACTCAGAATAAATTTATAAATTATTCAGAATAAAAGTGATACCTTCTTTCTTACCCCAGACTGAGGTGAGGAATCACACTAAGCACATTTTTGCTTGCAAATGACAGCAATTTTATTGCCCCAAGGGAATGTACTGGCTGTCTAATTGGGAAGTCAAAGGACACATCTTAAGACATCATTTGGAGACTCAAATATTAGTCAATAATGTCACCTTGTTTTCATTGCCTCATCCTTCAAAGGCTGCCAGAGGCCTGTCCCACCTTCCCACTTACCAACTGTCACAAAGGACATAAACTAATCACTCCCTAAGTCCATATTCCAACTGCAGGCTGTGTGCCCACTCCTGTGACTGGCATTCCCAAAGATAACTCATAGAACAGGGGTAGACTTTCAAAGAAAAGAGTCTAAAGAATTAGGCTAGGGAAATTAGACACAGCAGAGGAGTTTCATCATCCACTGAACCAGGGATTGCTTACTTTGTAATGAAATGATGTCTTTATTCAGACTGATCGATCACCACTGCTCCTGTCCAAGCCACTATAGTATTTATGCCATGTGACAGACTGCACAGTTGTCTTCCTAACATTTAAATTCCTTTTTTTTTAAAATTAAACGTGCTACCAGCAGAACCTTAGTGGGAAGGCAGGCTACATACCCTGTTAGGGAAGTTGAAAAGATCAGATGTTTTCTTAAGTACTGTTAAGGTTCTGGTAGGTGGCCTAAGGTTGGCCATTTTCCTGGGGCTTTCAATTGCAGGGGGCAGAAACAGTTCCAGTTCTTTCTGATGGCAACCAGTACTGCCAGGGTCAGGAGCTCTCATGCAGTCCTCACTGTGTCTGAGACAGCAGCACCAAAGGCATTGGCCACCTAATTAATGAACAACTTAATCTTGAGCTTGTCATTCAGTTCCTTGAGCTCTCAGTCTCAAAGCTCGTTTTCACTCTTTCTGCTGAGTGAGATATCTAATAGTATCTATATAAAGTAGTTTTTTTCTTTCAGCCCAAATCACTAATTGGTATGTATATAGCTAATTCTTTTTTTTTTGGTTTTTCGAGACAGGGTTTCTCTGTGCAGCCCTGGCTGTCCTGGAACTCACTCTGTAGACCAGGCTGGCCTCGAACTCAGAAATCCTCCTGCCTCTGCCTCCCAAGTGCTGGGATTAAAGGCGTGCGCCACCACCGCCCAGCTTAGCTAATTCTTAGTCATTATTTTGAAGAATAATTATTTCTCCAAGTTGCTAGTGATGGATAAATTAAGATATGATTCATCTTTTTCATGTATTTAACAGCTTCAAATTCAAGAATTTTATTATTCCTTTATGCCCCTTTATGATATTAAATTTATTAAAGCCATAAAGCATATTAATACGTTTAAGCAATATTTTAAAAAATATACTTTTTTCAACTAATGAAAACCATTTGATATTAATGCTTCCATGCTCTATATGCAATGTGTGACATCTAGTTTCAAGTTTCTATAACTGTACACCTGCACCTTTGACATTAATACAGATTAGCATCTTTTTGAGAGGAAGAGGTCCACCATAATTATGATGGTTATAAGGTTGTGAAATTTACTATAATTATATGAGATATCTATGTTTTCATGTATCCACATAAATGCATATAAATATGTTTATAAAATACCAGGTGTAGACTATGTTCTTTCAAACTTCTAATGGTGGCAGTTTAAATACTTTTTGTTGTTACTAATGGCTCAATACCTAAAGTGCTCTTCCAAAGTAAATTAGCTAGGGAAATGTGCCCGTTCTGACTTCATTCGTGAATGACCGCATTCATTCTTTTTGGATGTAGCTCTCCATTTGCTGTTCCTCAGCACTCTCTATAGAATTCCAGCTTGCTCTGCTTTTCACCTATCTTTTAACAGTTTAACATAGATGGTTGGATCAGGTCCATTGCTCCAATTGTATGCAGCTTAAAAAGCTCCGCGGTGCTTCAGTCTCCCATTGTGTCTGGCTTGCCTGAGTGCTCTGCGCACGGCAGTTCTCTGTGCTTTCTGTTTGCTAAAGCCATTTGTGCCCATTCTTTGTGAAAACACTTGTTCATCTGGGATCTCAAATTGACTTCTCCCTATTCTGTGTCCTTAACTAGAAATGCTCCATTAACGTTGATTGAGCTCTGGCAAAGCCCTACATAAAGCGTGAAAGGCTACATGAGACTAGGCTACAGTGTTTGCAAATACCTGTTTGAGGCAAATTGGGAGGGAGAAATGAGAAATAATTGGAAATTAATATATATATCAGATTAGTCTTTTTTGGATGTTCATAGAGATGGTTGTAAAACATTTTGAAGGGGAGAGGGAATACCAAGCTACAAATACAGACTGAACAAAGAGTAAAACCAAATCAGTAAAATTATCACAAAGAGTTTCTGAAAAAAAAAGAAACCCTCATAATACAGTAGGGAAAATGCAAAGCACACAGGCCGTGGATATGAGCTACGGTGTTTCAATGTCTCCAACTTCATTTTTTAAAAACAAAGTACAGCTTTTGTATTTATGATTTACACAATAATAAGATCATTTTAAAAACAACTACTGGTAGGAAATGTTTTTATACATTTATAAATTAATTAGAACCATAAAACTAAAAACTAGAAAAAATGTAGAATTATGAGTTGACATTTACACAACTGTAAAATCATACGTTTTAATACTTGTGAAAAACACAATTGTTTAGAGTCTTCTTTGGTAAAAATGTAATTCATTTAAAAATGTACCAAAATGTGTTATCCCGATGTGCTTCTCACTCAGGACCCATGGAAACGGTCCCAGTTACAGCCCAACCAGAAAAGAAAGTGTGTTCTAATGTTCATCTCCCTCTCTTCTCCGTAGCAGGCCTACAGTCTTCGGAACCATGTGTAGAACTGGACGATATCAATAAGTGAGTACATATGGAATCAAAAGAGCATAGACTTAAGGTGAAGCCTACTAAAATATATAAAGTAAGTAATTTAATTTGAGGTAATCAAGATTTTCAAAGATATAGCTACATTTCTTTGACTAGCTATTTTATTTTTAGGTTACAAATTCTTAGTGTCTTCTATTAAATCATTAACTATAAGCAAAGGTCATTACAAAAGCAATATTTTAAGATAAAGTGCATACGTTGGATCTGAAAGGTGCCTTTTGAATAAATAAATTAAAATTAAAAGATTTGTACTATATGATATAATTAATATTTTTTTAAAAAAATTAAAATGAGTAGAAACAGACTGTTTTTAGTAAAATAACAATGTGGTCCTGGCAGATCTAGTTTCAAAGAGCAGCTGTGAACTTAAATAGCAATTTAATATTGGTTTTCTTCACAAATATTTTAATAAAGAAGCAAAGATTAGAAAGATGAACAAAAAAACAGTTAAGAGCTCCAAGACTGTCTGAAATCTCTAGGGTTTTTTTGCAGAGACAACTTATTCTGATGAAGAAAATTAGCTTCTGATGCATAAACAAACCAACTTGATCAGATTCCCTTAAAAACCAAGACAATTCAACCATGTGTGCTGCCTTTACTCACAGAGAACTAAGAATCATTTATTTCCTATTATGTCAGTAATATTTAATTGAAGCTATAATTAAGGTCTAATATTTTAAAACATTGAATGCTTCTTATAATATATGATAGTTTATGGGCAAATAACATGCATATTGCACACATAGGATTACTTTAAAGCTAGCCCTTAGTGCCTATAAACATACATGCAGTGTGCATGTGTACATATGGGCATAATGTGCACAGTGGACAAAAACACTCAGAATCATAGTTAACTCAGGAGAAGAATCTAAGGCTGTAAGAACAGAGTAAGTGATAAGATCCTTACTGAGCAATTATAATTACAGTTAATTGTCAGATGTAGATATTAGAAAACAGGCTTGCTGTCATCACTTCCAGTTCAGCATAGCAGGCTCCTACTCGGTGATTAATGTCTTAATCTCTCACATTCCAGGTTGTTTGTGGAATTGAAAATCAAGTCATAGTGCATTTGATTGGCTGCATGCAAAATGCATCTATTACTGAGAACAAAGAAATACTACTTGTAGAAATTATACTTTTTAATCTAAGTTAAATATATTGGAAGAAAATGAAACAGTTTATAGTCTTTATATACATTAGCTATATAGTAACCTAATACAAACTGCTGGCAAAATAGCACATAATTATTAATTGCTAATTCATGTGTATTTGAAAAAACAGTGAATTTGGAGTGGAAGATATCTAGGATTAGATATGTTATAGAGCATCGTTTTGGTAAGCCACACTCTCTTTAAAGAGATAGTGCATGCCGTGCCTATCTTAATAGGAATATTAGAATAAGTCATTCAAAATGTGTGCCAGGTATAGAGCGCATCTAAAATTACTCCTAGAAAACTATCTCTTGCACTTCATGATACTTTGCTTGTTTTGTTAAATAGGAATGGGATGGAGATAAATGTATTGACCATAAATAACATGTACCTTCACCTATTCAACAGTCCCATGGGAGTTGTTCTTTACATCAGTGACATCTGCTGTCACGGCAGAAAACAATTATAACCTGCCAAATCATGTTCAGAATCATGCCCTTACTGTTTACGTGTAAGAGCACCATAATTTATATGAAAAGGCCACTGCTGGCTAGTTCTGTGTTCACTGTATTCTGTACAGCACCCAGCAATGAGTTATTCTTTGTGTCACTATCAAATTATGTATTAAAATTATTTTATACTCAAGAAGAAATTCAGATGTAATTAAAAATACATGTAAAATATATGAAATAAAAAATAAACATAAAAGATAGAATTTATGAAATATCTATAGAAGAATTTAGAAAAAAAAATCCCAGAATGTTCAATTGGTGTGGTATGATGTCATCCTTTTCTGCTTTATATTTTTCTGTTCTTGAACATTTTCCCCCAAGAAAAAACATCACACTTATTTGTAACACTTTAAAAAGACATTTTATTATAAAAGCTTGACATTCATTTCTATTCATAAAAGGAAAAAAAAAGCACAAAATCCTAATTTCATGTTAGGCACACGATGTTAGACATTGCAACGTGGAAATTGCAGCACAACCCAGACACCTTCTGGACATCTTGAGAACTGCACAGTTGTTCTCTGAACAAAGACCCTGACTGGAACAGCTATTTAAAAACCACACATTAAGAAGTGCAAATCAATCTGTAATTAGGTTTGAAATGTAAAATATTACATGATTTAAATTACAAAAGCCAGTATTTAAATAAAGCATTAAAAAGCATGAAGTTCTTGCATGAACATTGAAATGATACTTTCCAAAATACCTTTGGGACTATTTTCAGGTAGATTCTAAGGTTTGAACAGTCAGATAAAGTCCCCTTATGTATAAACAAAGAACACTGTAATAGTATGAAAATTATATGCAATGTAGAGCCAATACTTTGAATATAGGGTATTTTCTGAACTGTCTAGCCTATTTATGTCAAAATATGATTAACAACTTAGCTCTCATTCTTTTCTAAGATAGGTTCTCTTGTAGGTCAGATGGCATCAAACTCACTGTTGCTGCCTTTACCCCTGATAACTGTGAGCTGCCATGCCTGATCCATGCAGGGATAGTGACTGAACCCAGGGCATGCTAGGCTAAGCAGACACTCTCTCACTCCTCACAGCCTCGGTTCATTTAGTCATCAGTTTAAAGAATAGGAACCAGCAGGGTACACTTAGGAACTCGCACTGATGCACACTTTTTGCATTGGTCACTAAGCAAGTCTGAGGGTTGTCCTGGCTGCTTCATGTTGTGGATGGGTCTGGTGATGTTCTTGTGAGCCAATCCCCTAATGAATAAAGGAGCCAATCACTGGGCAAGTAGGCAGGACTTCCGGGTTGGATAGAAGAAGAGAGGAAGCGGGAGAGAGGGAATTCCTTTTGGAACTGAGACTGCAGAGGGGTATCTAAGTTTGTGTTGCGTTTTTTCCTTCACGCAGTGGCTTGTCTGGGTTCAAGAGAGAAAGGTACAACCTAAGGTGCTTCACAAAGGCCATGGGGGATTTGAAGCCTGAGGAGGCATGGTAGCAACTCGTTAGTTGGCACAGGGCAGGCCGCCATTTGCTCTCAGCTAACTGCTTCCAATACCAGCATTTGGATTTCTAGAATTTGTTTTATGTCTCACTTAGAAATTGGGGGAGTGTCTAAAATAACCATAAAATTTCAGCTCACTGGTAAAGTCAGATTAATCAAGGGAGGCATATTCACACAGAGCTGAAAGGTCTCAGCCATGCTAGTGATGTCACTGCATGCTGTCTGCTGGCTTCTGCATGACCGCTAACATACATGTTTGCTGGTTCATGCTCATTTATTTTTAGGTAGTTACATCTGATTTGATGTTAGAAAGTTACTCCCAGGAATTCTGTAAGAAACAAGGTAGGTATGAACCACATAACGGTCACTTAATGATTTGGATAACTGGGAGTGACACTGTGATAAGTGGCTTCTGTGCTGTATATGCATTAAGGTTCCACAGCACAGTATGAAGGGTATATTTTATGACTATTTAGGAATTACGTCAGCCTAAAGATTTACCAAAATAACTGATTACAGTGAGGGAGTCAGTGTAGCTGCTGAGGCTGCATTCAAAGAACTTTGGAAGCATATTCCTAAAGACAATGGACCACATTGAAGAGAAGTTGTAGCAACATTGGGAATAAAGTAGTAGGAAAAACAGTCAAAATGGTATCTGGTTTGGGTTCTAGTGGTCATTATCAGACCCATGGGCAATTACTGAATAGCCTAGTCTGAGACATTTTGAATTTTGTGTGCTCCTGAATCTCATTTGGACCGAACCTGAGCATGAAGCGGGCAGGTTCGTGGGGTTGAGTTGGGCTTGGGGAGGGGTCAATGTTGGAGGCAAGGTAAGGGGAAATTTTAAAGAAAGCTTGGAGTATTTAAAAAATTCTCTGCCTTCACAATCCCAGTGCTGAATTTATTTGCTGTTGAATACAAGTGAGTCGCAAGACAGGCTGCATGAGTGCAGCGAGTGAGCCGCATGACCGGATGCATGAGTGCAGAGGGTGAGCCACAAGATGACTGCATGAGTGCAGAGGGTTGGGAGGAAAGGAACACAGATAGCTGTGCCTTTCTTCATCTTGATGGACCTGGTGCATTTGTACAGTGGAGACGTAATGGTCTAACGTGATAAGAGAGGAGAGAGATTATCCCTTCAAGCTGCAGAAAAGTTATTTCTGAAGAGATCCTCCAAGGATTGTTGTTCAGAATCCCTCTATTCTTGGCTATTTTTTGTCTGAAATTAGGAATTCAGATAGTTATACATTATAAAATAATGAGCATTAAGCAGTAAACTTAAGTTGCCCTTAGGCTCAATACATGCTATATGAGATTTACAATATGAATTCCAAATTTCAAATAAAAATATAAAATTAGGCTGGGAGTGGGGACACAGCGAGGCAGTAGGGTGGAGAGGTTGGGGGCCACAGCAAGAGGCTGGTTCAAAAACATACGCCAGCTAGTGTGGTGGTGCGTGCCTTTGATCCTAGCACTTGGGAGGAAGAAGCAGGCAGCTAGATCTCTGTGAGTTCAAGGCCAGTCTGACCTACAGAGTGATTTCCAGGCTAGTCAGAGGTATGTAACTAGACACTGCTTCAAAAACCAAAGATGCTCCCCCGAAAAGAAAGACAACAACAACTCATAGCATTGCCATATATTGCTAATACTTAGTATGGCTTACATTTTTGCAAACTAATCAATTTGATTCTTTGTAGGTGTTCATAAAAATGTAGATATTCAGATCTATGTGCTGGATAGGAATACACACAAGACCATACTTTTCAAACTAAAATTTGAGCAGTATAATCAGAGAATAGCAAAGTAAGGATTTTTTTTAGTTCAGAAAAGCTAAGGAGCTGCTGACAAATCTTGAAGAAAGACACATGAGAAGAAAGTTACATCGATGAGAGCAGGGCTGGGCTCGCAGGAAGACCAAGCCAACAGCCCAAAGACAGCACTTTACTCTCCAGGAGACGGAGACCAATTTGACAGAACCAGTTGTGTGTCTAGTTGAATCTTCTGAACAAAAACATAATAATCCTCACTATGATTAGAAACGTGAGAACTAAGATAAATACCACATTGATAAGTTATGCTGAGTCTACTTGTTACGTGTGTGTGTGTGTGTGTGTGTGTGTGTGTGTGTGTGTGTGTGTGTGTGTGTAGGGGATATAGGTGGTGCAGTCCACAATGAGTGTGTGGTGGTCAGAGAACAATGTTCAGGAGTGGTTTCTCCCTCCATTGTGTGGGTCCTGGTGCCGGCACGCAGGTCCTCGGGCTTGGCAGCGCGTACCTTTACTGGTTAAGCCATCCCAATAACCCCTGGTTTCTTTGAACAGGCTTTTCTTTATGCATTCTTTATGTATCTCCACAAATGATAACCTCCTACCCTTCGTAGCTCTGAGATAATTTTATAACTATTGCGATTTAGAACAAGGGGGACGCTAAAAGAAATGAGCAAGATTCTCTCTCAACCTGGGACATGGTCTCCAGCTCTTCCAGAACAGAGCAAGCGAGGATCTGAAGTTAGGGGGTAGGTGCCTTCTAAATGCTAATTAAAATGAATATACGAAATGAAATCCTTTTCATGTCCCAGTCTTTCAGTATTTCCCATTCCTTAAATCCCTGGCTCTCAAACTCCTCCCTCAGGCTAGCTTCACCAGTTTCTAATAATCCCGAGGGAACCTCATGGTCTCTTTGGAAGATACTCTATGTGACTACAAGATTCTGTTATGTTTTAAGTTTTCTGATTTCTACTTTCTGTGGAATTCACACTGAACTCGTCTTGGGAGTTGTTCATGATGACATGCAGAAAATGTAAAAATCTTCGAAAGAAGTCAGGAAATTCTTGTTTACACTGAGAGCGGATCAGTCACAACCCATAAGTGATTCAATAAAATTAAAAAAAAAATACAGTTTTGAAACCAGCATGGCCACAGACAATCTAACAAAATGTATAATGCTAAGACGCAAACTAAACCATGCAATATGAAGTAACATTAGACGTCAAATGAAATCGCCGTTTTAAATGAGGGTTTTTTCTTTTTATTGCTGCTGCTGCTGCTTGTTTGTTTTTTCATTCTCTCTGAAACTCTTTGTAAAAATACCTTCAACTTCAGGAGTTAAGGTGAAGTCAGGTCCCAAGAAATGGCTAAATCCAGCAGGCAGAATAACATTTGTTATTTTAATGGGAGAGGCTTTAACGTGGCAGAATGAACCACCATCCATAGGCGAGCTGGTAGCAGGAACAAACTACACAATAAAATAAAACAGTTAAGAACACCTTCCCTCTGAAACTGAAATGAATAGGTTCAGTCCTTATCACAAGCCCCAAGGCACAATAATCTTTAAAAGGCGCTTTAACTTGCTCACCTAAGCTCGGGATTGATGCTTCTGTAATATGGACAGAGCAGAGTCCTGCAGGCCCAGGGTTGACTTCCCTCAGTCTTGTGTTTTGCCTTTTCAGACTACATTGTACTGTCACTAGAAGCCCGAGCTTAGTGTCCATTTTACTTCCAAAAGCTCTTAGTAGGGAAGGGCAGAGCCATGAACATGAGAAGATGTTTTCTTTGTAATGGTTCTTTTCCTTTCTTCAAATATTTCAAATACCTTTTTTACTTTGTATGTGTAAATGTCTTGCCTGTCTGCGTGTATGTGTGTGTATCACGTGCATGCCCAGTACCACCAGAGGTCAGAGATCAGAAAAGAGTGTGGAACCCTTCGGAATGAATTATAATCTATATAAGCCACCATGGGGATGGTGGAAACTGACCTGCCTTCTGGGTAAATGTTCTATTTTCGTTAGGACCATGAGCTTGTTAAAGATATGTATTCTGAACACATGGTTCTACTTTGCTATTTGTCTAGAGTAACCAACTTGACTTCAGCAAGCATCAACAAGAATGCAGCTGTCAGTGGGCCCCAAGGTTCTTTAACTAATGTTGTGTAGTCCCAGGCTGCCCAACAGCTCATTTATAGGAGTTTTTTTCTGTCACTAATATGGTATGTGGCTGACTTTTCTCTTAAAGCTGAACCTTGAACACATTCGTGTGAAAATGTTGAGCTGAATTTGCCCTTCTGCTGTTGAAAAGAAACAACTGCAGTGACCAAAATAAAGAAATCTCAATTGAGAAACCCGAGATCTTTCCTAATCTTGTTTCTTCTGAACAGCTAAAAGAAATAATGGCTCGGTTTCATTCCAGCCATGAAAGTAAGTTATTATTGAACCTTAAAATACACTTTTGTAAAACAAAGATTTCAAACACTTTACTCACTTTACTGGGTATAGATGGATCAACATATTTTAAATTAGATGAGTACTTATGTAACAAAACTCTTTTATATAGGGCTATTTAAAAGGCAAGAATAGTTATATTGAATAATAATTATACTGTTATAGCAGAATAATGGAAAAATAGGAATTCTTGAGAAAAATACACAAGTAAACAATAATGAAATGCAATGCTGAAGGTTAGTCCACATATTTTTGATAAATCAAACCAGTCTAAGATTTAGATATGAAAAATGGTGTTTTAAAGTATTTTAAGTGATTATTTGTTTTAAAATTTAGCAATTATTTTAAAATAGAACTTATACACTTTTTTTGGGGGGGTGTGTTTCAAGACAGGGTTTCTCTCTGTAGCCCTGGCTGTCCTGGAACTCACTCTGTAGACCAGGCTGGCCTCAAACTCAGAAATCCACCTGCCTCTGCCTCCCACGTGCTGATATTAATGGCATGCACCACCACTGCCCAGTTGACCTTATACATTTTAACTAAGCAATAGTTCTTATAAGTGCTTCTATGGAACCTCATATGTAGTATGGTAGGAGCATCTTTCCCCAAATATGTCTACTAGCCTCATTTCTACACTTATTGAGGACCTTACCTTATATGACAAAGGAGTTTGCAGGTGTGACGGAAGTAAGGACTTTGAAGTGGGGATATTATTCTGTATTATCTAAAGAGAGGGAGACAGAAGGGTCAGAGTGGGAGGAATGGAGCAATGCCACTGCTGTCTGAGAGCCAGGAGTCGAGACAGCTGTGGAAGCTGGAGAGCACACAGGCTGAGCCTCTTTCCACAGCTTCCAGGAAGGACTGTAGCTCAGCCATGCTGAGACCCAGTTTTGACTCTTGTCTTCCAGACCGCAAGACAATCACCACATGCTCTGTTAAGCCAATGATTTGGGGATAATTTGATGCAAGAGCAACAAAAAACTACTTTATGGGACATGTGTTCTTTTGTTTTTTTGTGTTTTTGCAAGAAGTTGACTGAAGATCAAGAAAAGGAAAGAAGGCTTAACCATAGAACTAAATTTCATCTGACTTGTTCTTTTTTGAAAGCGTGAAGCCTATGCCAAGAACTTGAGTACATGGTATTAGACAGTACTCTTAGCTACATCTTTTTTGTTTAATTTTTATTAACATTGAACAACTATGAGCCTTAAGGTCTTTGTAGATATTTTAACTTATTCTAGAAGTGCATTTAATCAAAACATGTTAAGCTTAATTTTTAAAAATTAAAAATTGGGGGCTGGAGAGATGGCTCAGTGGTTAAGAGCACTGACTGCTCTTCCAGAGGTCCTGAGTTCAAATCCCAGCAACCACATGGTGGCTCACAACCATCCATAAAAGAGATCTGATGCCCTCTTTTGGTGTGTCTGAAGACAGCTACAGTGTACTTACATATAATAATAAATGAAAATCTTTAACAAAAAAAAATTAAAAATTAATTAGTTAGAAAGTCAAGGAGTCATTAAAAATTTTAAGTAGAGATAAAATTGTATCTCAGTGGTAGGACACTTGCTTGGTGTGACCTACATGTGTCCTCTAGCACCACTAAACAGGATAAAAAAATCAAATATAATACATATTTATCTTTTGACAACATTTTTCAAGTTGTATATGTTTGATGAAGAAGAAATCCTCTGCCTTTTTGAGGCAAGCTCTCAGGTAGCCCCTGGCAAGGATGACTTTGAACTTCTGATCTTCCTGTCTTCCAAGTGTGGTGGTTACAGGTATACACACCACCATGCCTGGTCAAGGCCATTTTCTAAGCAAGGGTCTTTGGTTGATATTTTATCTGATTATCCTTTAAGATTTTGTATGTCATTTCTTCTGCTTGTTTCTTTAAAAGAGCATAAACTTTTAAAGATATTAAGAAAATTTAGAGACAGTAAGTTGTCTAGGTTTAAAATAAGTTAGTTCTCTCTAAATCTGTATCTTTTCTCTTGCATTTTATAGGTTTTTTTTAATCCCTCACCCAGTTTGACATTGTATGTATGTGATTATTCTTTCTCCAGATTTCCCAAAGTATTGAATTTGGTTTTCATATTGACATAGGACTCCTAACCTAAAATTTGAACTTACATTTCATCTGTTGACTTAGAATACTTTCTAGAGTATGTGACACAAAACTATCTCTCTATGAGTATGTGACTCTTGCTGAAGGGAGAAGTAAGCTAGAAGAGTTGATAGGAACAGAAGCACCTTTTTTTGATGAAGGGCTGAGCAGAGCCATCCGTCAGCATGCATTGATCCTGGGTGGAGTGAAAGCCTAGTAGGAAGGCATCCATCTGGAGTGACCTCACCGTTTCTTCTTCTGGAGTCTTATTTTCCTTTGTTGTTTCAAGACAGGGTTTCTCTGTGTGACCCTGGCTGTTGCTCTGTAGACCAGGCTGGTCTCACACTCAGCAATCTGCCTGCCTCTGCCTTCCAAGTGAAGATCCTGTTCTTAACGTTACTTTGGATCTTTGACGCTAACGTCCTTGGATTTTTGCTTCTAGTTATGTGAAAGGTTGAATTCTACATCCCATCTGCACCTGCTCAAGGTCATTGTTCCATCTTTTGGATTACTCTAAGTTTCATCTGGCTTCCCTCTCTACTCCTATCTCTTCTTCAAACTTTGCAAAAGCTCAACTCCAATAATTCTACATTTCTGCTAAAAAAGAAAAAAAAACATCGTCTTTCTGTGTTAAATACAGTATTTAGAGGATGAACAGAACAAATAAAAATGACTAATGATAAAATCCCTAAAAGTCTATTTCTGTTGTTTCTTAACTCTAGAATTTTGCTCCTATCATGGTCAGGCACATTTTAGGGCTCATGGGTAGACCAGTAATCCTGCAAATCTATACTAGCAACACAAATCCCTGTTAGAGGAACTATGCAGTACATAGAGTTGAGATGAAAATTCCCCTCCTTCCTCTGTGCTTAAATTGAAACAATTTTACAGTTAGTCTCTTTAAACATGACATGTTCCAGTTTCTTACCTTCTAATGTCATTTAAAGTACTGAAGGTTAAAAATTAAATAATTTGCCTTATATCAATGTCTTATTAGGAAAAAAAATCTTCTAGTGATGTTAGTCATTAAGTAAATACTACAATTTACAGAATGACATGTGCTTAAAGAAATTAAGTAAACATATCACTTACAATAATCTACAGTAAAAAGGAAAGTGTAAACAGTATACTTACTGAACTTTTCTTTGCTTGTAGTTCAGAGAAATGAAACTCAGCTTTTGCCCTATCATCAGAATTGATAGGAATTCCATCCAACATCTGTAAATTAGGCAGGCGGAATATGAGGACATGTCGATGAACCATTTTTCTACAAATCTAAAGAAAGGTAAAAACAATCGTTTATTCCCCAAATCACTTATATTAAAAAGAAAAAACTTCAAAAGAAGACATCTTGGAAAAGGCCATGAAGATGGTGAAGAATGGCTACTTTATAGTTCTAACTGCTACAGGCAGGAGCTTCTTCGTGAAAGATTTCTCAATCTTCTGTAATACCAAATAAAAATAGAAAATATTTTTAAACTAAGGCTAGCATTCAGAGGTTTAGTCTTTTTCCCTTCCTGTCTCCTTCCTGTCTCTTTCTCTTCCCTCCCCTTGTCTTTTCCCCTCTCCATGTATGGTTTGACAAATAATCCTCTTGCCTCAGCCTCCTCAGTGCTGGAACACAGATGCATGCCACCACCACACTCAGACTGTCATCTCTCTGAAGTCCTTAGCACTGACCATTAGCTAGTGCAACCTCAACTCTTGGGCAGAATTATATGCAACTTCATGTCTATGTAATTGGTTTAATGTGAGGTTTTCCAAAAGGCTCCATTTCACTTAATGCAACATCTTCTTGTCTGTATAATCCATCTCACCATAGTGTTAACCTGCTCAAAAAAAATGCATATGTCCATAAAAAGGTAGGTAGAAAGACTTAAGTAGAGTGGTCTCAGAGTCTTTACTTTTAGAAGGTTCTGCTTGCAAGGATGGCTCTTTCCTGGTGTTTGGTACTTGGATTTGGGAATATTCTTATCATTCCTAGGTTGAGAAGGGTAGTTGACTATGTCTTGATAATTACTAAAAACAGTAGGATTTATATTTAAACTCTTTTCCATCAAGAAAGTTTCAGTTCTTGATTGGAAAGGGTGCTTATGTTGTTAACTTTCAATTGTTAAATGCTAAGTCTCTAAGGAGCTCCCTTGAATAAAAACAACATATAAGACATGCCATCTTTGTGGCTAAATGAAGAATGTGCTCTGTGTCCCTGCCATGGGAAGAATACATAAGGAAGTATACATACAGATCCCTTCAGACTCTACCTTTCTCCTCCTCATATCTTGTGAGTTTGTGTCCTACTATGGCATTGCAACTGATCTTAGTTGTATATCCTTACTATCTTAGTCACAAGGAAAACATGCTGACTGAGTCTCTCTCTCAAATCTCTGAGGTAGTGGTAATCTTGAGGGCTCCTAATACAGAAAGTATACAGCACTATCTGTAGCGGTAAACAACAACAAAGTCTTGGAGATGAATGGATAACCGGGGCCTGGTAGCTCATGCCTATAATCCTGGCACTCTAGAGGTTAAAGCAAGAAGTTATCCATGAATGACAAGCCAATTTTGTTTACATTTACAAAAAAACCAAAACAAATAAAAAAAGAAAGAAAGAAAGGAGCATCTTTTGGGTATATGCCCAGGAGTGGTACAGCTGGGTCCTCAGGTCCAATTTTCTGAGGAACCACCACACTGATTTCCAGAGTGGTTGTACCAGCTTGCAATCCCACCAATAATGGAGGAGTGTTCCTTTTTCTCCTCATCCTCGCCAGCATCAGCTGTTACCTGAGTTTTTTATCTTAGCCATTCTGACTGGTATGAGGTGGAATTTTAGGGTTGTATTGATTTGCATTTCCCAGAGGAATAAGGATGTTGAACATTTCTTTAGGTGTTTCTCAGTCATTCGAGATTCCTCAGTTGAGAATTATTTGTTTAGCTCTGAACCTCATTTTTAATAGGGTTATTTGGTTCTCTGGGGTCTAACTTCTTGGGTTCTTTGTATATATTGAATATTAGCTGTCTATCAGATGTAGGATTGGTAAAGATCTTTTCCCAATCTGTGGGTTGCCATTTAATAGGGTTATTTGGTTCTCTGGAGTCTAACTTCTTGGGTTCTTTGTATATATTGAATATTAGCTGTCTATCAGATGTAGGATTGGTAAAGATCTTTTCCCAATCTGTGGGTTGCCATTTTGTCTTGATGACAGTGTCCTTTGCTTTACAGAAGCTTTTCAGTTTTATGAGATCCCATTTGTCAATTCTTGATCTTAGAGCATACGCCATTAGTATTCTGTTCAGGAATGTTTCCCCTGAGCCTATGTATTCAAAGCTCTTCCCCACTTTCTCTTCTTCTAGTTTCAGTGTATCTGGTTTTATGTGGAGGTCCTTGGTCCACTTGAACTTGAGCTTTGTACAAGGTGATAAGAATGGGTCGATTTGCATTCTTCTATGTGCTGACCACCAGTTGAACCAGCACCATTTGTTGAAAGTGCTCTCTTTTGAGTGGAGCAGCTGGGATGGAAGTCTTCCTGCCACCATTTGGACCAGGGAGCCAGGCAGCTCCAGAGCCTACTGTGCATGGCCTGCCTGGAGAGAGTGAGCTCCCAGCAGTGCTTTCACATCTGAGCGCGCAGGTGAGATCACCACCTTCTCTCTGGAAGGGAATAGCTAGGAGCACACAGGGCATAAGATCAGTGGAGCAGCTGGGAAGTCTTCAGGCTGCCATTTGCACCAGGGAGCCAGGTTGGTGCACAGACCCTGACAGAAGAGAGTTGGTCTCCCAGTAGTAAGGACACAGGCTTACAGGCTCACAGGAGAAACAAGCTCCAGCCAGAGACAGCAAGACCAACTAGCAAAAGAGATAACCAGATGGTGAAAGGCAAGCACAAGAACCCTACCAACAGAAACCAAGGCCAATTGGCAACATCAGAACTCAGTTCTCCCAGCACAGCTAGTCCTGGATACCCCAACACACCAGAAAAGCAAGAGTTGGATGCCGATAGAGGGCTTCAAGAAAGACAAATAACTCTCTTAAAGAAATACAGGAGAACATTGGTCAAAAGGTAAAAGCCCTTAAAGAGGAAACACAAAAATCCTTTAAAGAAATACAGGAGATTATGGGTCAACAGGCAGAAACCCTTAAAGAGGAAACAAAAAAAAATCCTTAAAGAATTACAGGAAAACAAACAATCAAGTGAAGGAAATGAACAAAACCATCCAGAATCTAAAAATGGAAGTAGAAACAATAAAGAAATTACAAAGTAAGACATCTCTGGAGATAGAAAACCTTGGAAAGAATTCAGGAGTCATAGATGCAAGCATCAACAACAGAATATAAGAGATAGAAGAAAGAATCTCAGGTGCTGAAGATACCATAGAAAACATTGACACAACAGTCAAAGAAAACGCAAAATGCATAAAGTTCCTAACCCAAAACATCCAGGAAATCCAGGACACAATGAGAAGACCAAACCTAAGGATTACAGGTATAGAAGAGAGTGAATATTTCCAACTTAAAGGGCCAGTAAGTATCTTCAACAAAATTATAGAAGAAAACTTCCCTAACCTAAAGAAAGAGATGCCCTTGAACATACGAGAAGCCTTCAGAACTCCAAACAGACTGGACTAGACCAGAAAGCCCTCCTGACACATAATAATCAAAACACCAAATGCACTAAACAAAGAAAGAATATTAAAAGCAGTAAGGGAAAAAGAGCATGTAACTTATAAAGGCAGACCTATCAGAATTACACCAGACTTCTCACCAGAGACCATGAAAGCTAGAAGATCCTGGGCAGATCTCATACAGACCCTAAGAGAACACAAATGCCAGCCCAGACTATTATTCCCAGCAAAACTCTCAATCACCATAGATGGAGAAACCAAGATATTCCGTGATAAAACTGAATTTGCACAGTATCTGTTCACAAATCCAGCCCTACAAAGGATAATAGATGGAAAATACCAACACAAGTAGGGAAACTACACCCTAGAAAAAGCAAGAAAGTAATCTTCCAACAAAACCAAAAGAAGATACCACACAAACATAAAAATAACATTAAAAATAACAGGAAGCAACACTCACTATTTCTTAATACCTCTTAACATCAATGGACTCAATTCCCCAAAAAAAGACATAGACTAACAAGTATTTTTCACGTAAATCTTCAATTTTATCAGAAAATGTAATTCCTCTTTCAATTAATTTGGCAATTTTTTATGTGTACCATTTTATCTGCATTATTTTTCAGGTTAATCTTCAATTTTAATGTTTTTCTATATATTTCTTCTATTTTATCAGAAATGTTTTCAATGTAAATCTCTGATTTTATCACAAAATGTTTTTAATTCCATCTTCAATTAATTTAGAAAGGTTTATTTTATCGACCATTTTATCTGTATAATTTTCCATGAAATAGTCAATTTTAATGTGTTTGTCTATATATTTCTTGAATTTTATCAGAAATACTTTCCATGTAAATCTTCAATTTTACCTGAAAATATTTATAAGTCACGTTCAATTTAGAATTATTTTTATGCCTATCATTTTATCTGTATAATTTCCTTGATAATCTTTAATTTTAACATGTTTTTCTATATATTTCTTCAATTTTATCAGAAATATGTTCCATGTAAATCTTCAATTCTATCATAAAATGTTTCTATTTCATTTTTCAATTAAAAAAAAAAAGAAAGTGCTGTCTTTTTTCCACTGGATGGTTTTAGCGCCTTTGTCAAAGATCAAGTGACCATAGGTGTGTGGGTTCATTTCTGGGTCTTCAATTCTATTCCATTGATCTTCCTATTTGTCTCTGTACCAATACCATGCAGTTTTTTTTTGTTTGTTTTTTTTTAATCACTATTGCTCTGTAGTAGAGCTTGAGATCAGGGATGGTGATTCCCCCAGAAGTTCTTTTATTGTTGAGAATAGTTTTTACTATCCTGGGTTTTTTGTTATTCCAAATGAATTTGCAAATTGCTCTTTCTAACTCTATGAAGAATTGAGTTGGAATTTTGATGGGGATTGCATTGAATCTGTAGATTACTTTTGGCAAGATGGACATTTTTACTATATTAATCCTGCCAATCCATGAGTATGGGAGATCTTTCCATCTTCTGAGATCTTTGATTTCTTTCTTCAGAGACTTGAAGTTAATGTCATACAGATCTTTCACTTGCTTGGTTAGAGTCACACCAAGATATTTTATATTATTTGTGACTATTGTGAAGGGTGTTGTTTCCCTAATATCTCAGCCTGTTTATCCCTTGAGTAGAGGAAGGCTATTGATTTGTTTGAGTTAATTTTATATCTTGCCATTTTGCTGAAGTTGTTTATCAGGTTTAGGAGTTCTCTGGTGGAATTTTTGAGGTCACTTAAGTATACTATCATATCACCTGCTCCACTATGTTCATAGCAGCCTTATTTATAATAGCCAGAAGCTGGAAAGAACCCAGATGTTCCTCAATGGAGGAATGGATACAGAAAATATGGTATATATATTTACACAATGGATTAAAAACAATGAATTCATGAAATTCTTAGGCAAAATATCATTCTGAGCGAGGTAACCCAATTACAAAAGAACACACATGGTATGCACTCACTGTTAAGTGGATATATTAGCCCAGGAGCTTGGAATACCCAAGATACAATCCACAGACCACATTAAGCTCAAGAAGAAGAAAGACCAAAGTGTGAGTGCTTCGGTCCTTCTTAGCAGGTGTAACAAAATACTTACGGGAGCAGATCCAGAGACAAAGTGTGGAGCAGAGACTGAAGGAAAAGCCATTCAGAGATTGCCCCACCTGGGGATCCATCCCATATACAGTCACCAAAGGCAGACCCTGTTGTGGATGCCAAGAAGTGCATGCTGACAGGAGCCTGATATAGTTGTCTCCTGAGAGGCTCAGCCAGAGCTTGACATATACAGAGGTGGATGCTCACAGCCAACCATTGGACTGAGCATAGGGTCCCCAATGGGAGAGTTAGAGAAAGGACTGAAGGAGCTGAAGGGGTTTGCAACCCCATAAGAAGAACAACAATACCAACCAACCAGAGTTTCCAGGGTCTAAACCACCAAACCAAGAAGTACACTCAGAGGGATCCATGGCTTCAGCTGTATATGTAACAGAGTATAGCCTTGTCAGGCATCAATGGGAGAAGAGGCCCTTAGTGAAGGTTCAGGCTCGATGCCCCAGTGTAGGGGAATTCCTGGGTGGGGAGGTGGGAGTGGGTGGGTGGGTGGGGACAAAAGTGTGGGTGGATGGGGACAAAAGGGTGGGTAGGGACAAATCCTCATAGAAGCAGGAGGAAGGGGGATGGGATAAGGGTTTATTGAGGGGGGGGAACTAGGAAAGGGGATAACATTTGAAATGCAAATAAATAAAATATCCAATAAAAAAAGAACAAAAAAAGAAAGGAAGGAAGGAAGAAAAAAACGAACAAACTGCTTGAAGCGAAGTAGAGATGTGTTCAGTGACAGAGAAAGTCCTCTAACACATGTAGCAGCCCCCCCCCAAAAAAATCACTGACCACATTCTAGGTTACAAAATACTTTTCCTAAATACCGAATAGCAGAGAGCTTGCTTTCTCTGATTGAAAATCTCCAACACTGGATGAATACGATGAAGATACAACTGGAAACACACCATAGATTAATTAAGAATAAAAACACGTGCACAGAACTCAGTAATGTATAAATGAAAACCAAGTCTTTTGAAGAGTGCAAGGCTTTCAGATATGAAGACCAGTTAAGGTAAAGTGTATAAAAATGTTCAGGATATTGTTAGAGCAATACAATGTAACCTAGAACTTGCTGATTCAGAAATGTATTAAAAATTAATATTAAGCTTAAATGTTTACTATTAAGAGATACGAAGTTAAGAATTTCCTAGAAAATTTTCAAGAAACTAAAAGGAGGAAATGACAGAGTAGATGTTGGTGAAAGAGAATGCAAACAACGCCCCTGGTAAAGAAACGTATGGTGTTCTGAAGACACACTGTGAACAAGGCTTTAGCAAGATTTATCAAGAATAAAATGAAGAAGCAAAACTTGACGATCTTAGGCACAGAGGGGCAACAAAATAGATACAGTGCAGGTTGGAAAGAGCATCCTGAGCCTACTATGGAAGCAATACATTAAGAGCTTAGATCAAAGAACAAGACCTACAAAAAAATTAACTTCTCAAAATGAGCCTCTAAGGAAGAAGAAAATGTGATGGGATTTATACTCGTGAAGGAATTTGAGAATTTGAGTCAGAGAGATAAAGGGCAGCTTATAAAATAATTAAAGCCAAGGGGTTTTAGAGATAATTTCTAATTCCTTTTCAAGAACTGTGTTAGTATTTAAATGAATCCATAGACTAGGAATAGGAGTGTTACCAAATTAATCTTATAAAGCATAAGACACTGTGCCAGATTTAAAGGTAGTGCATATAAAGATAGAATTACAGTTATTTTTACCTGCATAGATGTGGATATGCTACATTAAATATTAGATTGAGTACAGCAAAATATAAACATAAATATTCACACCAGGAATTTAAGGATAGTTTTACTCTATTAAGTCTGTTAATGTGAATATCAGCATATTAAATGTGATATCAGCAAATTAAAAAGAAAACTAGATTATCCATCAGTCAAAACAGTACCCACACATTTGAATAAATGTACACTTCAAGTAATCAGGTGAATACACCTTCATTTATCAGTGTTTATGGAAAATTATTAAATTTTCCATAATTTAATGACTCATTGTCTGTAATTACCACCTTATTGAATAGCACGGCACAGATTCTGGCTCCTATCACCAAGAATCTATTGATAACATTCCTAACTCAAAAAAATTCTAAATTTTTGATTAAGATGCATAAAGAATATTAATACTTATGAATCCAAAAATGAATACTGAGAGTTAGAGAGGCTGCTTACTGACATGTTCTTCTTGGTGGAAGACCCAAACTACTACCACCTAGCACTATGGTGGCCCCAGCCTATTTGGCACTCTCCCTTAGGACAAGCAAATACATGCATGGCTTCCTGGAATGATATCTCCCATCTTCACTGGGAGAGTGTTCAACTCCTTCCATACAGAGAAACTCCCATCAGGAGTTTCCTGGGCCATTGCATACTTCTGTGATCTACCAGCATGCCTATTTGGCATTTTCAAGGTAGGCATCAGCCTGACCTGATCACTGTCATCTTGTGTTGTAATCCCTGTAACAGTTCCAAGCAGTCCTGACCAGTTTCCCACACCCCCACAAAGTTTCCCAGCACTATAAATTAAAAAACCATTAGAGCAATGTGTGAGGCTTTCCAACTGAATCTGGATGCCACTGCCACCAGGCATGTACCTGACCACCCCTTTGATATTAGCTTGAAATCAACTGCTCTGGGTTAGATGAAAGGCCCTGTCCTGCCATTACATGAGCGCCTCTCTCTGATCCACTGTCTTGTGGCCCTTGGCATGCTTCTGGGGATCCTGGACCTGCCTGCCTCGTGGGCTTTTCAGTCTTATGTCTTTGGCTGTCAGTTTTTAGGCTGGACTTTCCTGAGCACTCAGCACGCTGAACAGAAGGCCATCTCTTCCTTGCCATGTTTTTCAGTTTGCTTACATGTTAAATGGTCAAGACTCCAACAAGAAAAGTGACAGATGTCTCCCACATTAACTTAAAATAAGTACATTCTAATTAAAACATCAACAAGATTCTTCTTCAACCTAATTTGCTTCCTAAAACTCACAGGAAAGTGTAAGGTGCCAAGAATAGCAAAGATAGTGAAGAAAGAGAAGGATTTGAGGAGAAAGAAGAGATAGAAGAGGAGAGTAAGGAGAAACACTCTAGTAGGAATTAAGACAATATAAAACGTTACACATTGACACCTTGTAATATTATTGGCACAGCAATGGGTAGGTAAGGGAAAAGGTGCAGCACAGAATGGAAAACACACTTATATTAGGCAGAGTTGGTTTGCAGTACAGTTGTGGAGACAACACTAAGCCCAAATTGTGCTGGGCCAGCTAGTTATGTATGTAGAAATAGAAAGATCAAATCACTTTCTTATATCACATAAGATAAATTGCATATGACTGTTGGGAAATTAATCAGTTATAAAGGTAAATAAATACTCACTGGATTGCCATAGACAGTAAGCTCTCTGAGAGAAGGAATAACATCAAGTTTTTCCAGTTCTGTGATATCCTATGCAAAAGGTAATGAATTACATTTGGTTAGCTTACATCTCTTAATATAAACTGCTCTGAAGTTGTTTTATGAAAGTTTTAGATTTCAGGTAGCTTATATTTGGATCCTCTGATGTGAATGTGAATGAGGACTAGACTCCTAATACCTGACTCACAAAGATAACATTGCAATGTGGGAAATGAGCAGACCTTGCAAGGTAATCACAAACTTTTTCTAGGAAGAGTTTTGAGCCATCCTAGGGCCTAGATGACGACCTTAATGACAGAAGAATGTGATATTGGTTATACTCTGATACACTATCTGTGAAAGACAGACAGATAAAAACTATTTCTCTGGTTAAACGTTTGTCCTTAATACTGCATAGGACTATTTATTATTATCCACTTAACATTAGGGTACATTTGCAATGTTGTAGTTTTTGCAAATTTCAAAAAGATTTATTTTTATTTAATGTGCATGTGTTTTGCCTTCATTGTATATTTAGATGTTTAAAAGTACATAGAGAATCTGGATCTCAGACAGAAGGATCACCTAGTCAAAGGCTGAAATGGGACCATGAAGCTGAAGTCTTCTTTTGTGTTGCTATGATTCTTAGAGGCAAGTCAAAAGGCCACATTTCCCTCAGTTGACATTATTGGGCATATTGGGGAAGTCAAGAAAGCTCCACACCATGACCTGCAGGTCAATGAGAGACCACATCTACCTTTATCTGAAGAACTAGTGTTTTGCTGATTTTCAGTAGGACTTTCTCTTGTCCTATTATTCTTGGCTAACCTAGAGATTGTATTCTTAGTGCTCATGTGTAGAAATAATCTTGATATCAGATTGCCAAGTTGGTATGAATCCAGAGAACAAAAATCTCTCCCCAAAAGAAACTCTGAATGGAAATCCAGGTTTAGAAAGAAAATGGTTTTTAGAAGAATTCGACTAAGTTTCCAACCCACGCTCACTCCCCCGAGTAGACCTTTCCCTCCAGTTAACTGTGTATGGTCACACTCACATCCAGTAACATCAGTCATAAGTGCAAATTCAGATGTGAAACAATCCACCTAAATTCAGTGGAGAATACCATTTCAATGATAAAAATAAAAGGCTAAAATAACTCAACAACCAATAAAGCTCAGTCATTCTTTCAATGATGCATGCATAATCTTCTGATTTGTCACACAGTTTGCTACATAGCTGTATTAAATTTTGATAGTAGATCCCACTAAGCATGATTCTGTTCAAGTTGCTGAGGAGGGAGCTATCATACTAAGCTGGTCTACTATCTCCTCCATCCCTTATGAGGAATAGGGTGTCAACAGGTGACCAAGGGCATCCTGGAGAAAAGCTGGTTACATGGCCTTAGCTCCTTTAAGTATGCTGCTAACTGGGTGTCCTGGCAGACAGCAATGACATTTTCCAGGAGGGTCCTTATCCATGGCATTCTCTTAAAGGATCTTTCTGGACAAAAACTGTTTACAGCCAATTAACCTGGACTCTATGGAAGTACAAGGCTTCTAATAAGATGGCACAGAAGTTTAAGTATGAACAGAAATGTTTCATGAAACATTCCCCTACACTGAGACCACTCTATAAAAATCTTTTTTGGAAACTGTATCTTTTATTCTGAGCTAGATAGCCTATGTGGTATGGGAAGAAAATAACTAATAAACCAATAGACTGTCCAAGGTCTCAAGTATTAATTATAGGACTGATAAGCAAAACCTGATACTAGACAGGTCATTGATGAATGTATGGAGGTCTCATTTGTTTTTACTGAGCTTGTTTAAGCTTGGGTTTGGGGCGTGCAGGGCACGTGCTCACCACAGACTTGCTGCCCCCAGCTCTGAATCTCATTTGTTAAGGTCACCTGCTGTTGCCAAAAGTATTCCCCACAGAATACCAATTTTTCCAAACTTTTATTTCTTCTGAATGAAGTTTTGGTAAGATCACTGCCAACTTGGTCTGGCTTTCCTTAGATTGGAGTTTGAATCTGGATTAATCAGGTGTATACTATTTTTCACAATAAGGTTTTTCCTACTTGCTACATTACTCATGATTTCCTTCTAGCCTTGGAAAGAAATCTCATCTTATCCCAGAAAAGGCTTTATGAACTGTAGCAAACAGAGCCTCAGATGAATATTTGTCAAGCATCTAGTGTCTACCATGTACCTTGTGCTGTGCTAATATAAACATAGACAAGAACTTGTTCTTGAGGGGGCGGGGGGAGTGTACAGTTTAATCTGTCTTTGAAGCTGCCTTAGAAGTACTGAGAGAAGAAGCAACATTAACCAAAATGCTGATACAAACACAAGCCCTGTCAGGTTGTATCAACTCTCATACCTGCAGACCTCCTCAGCGGACAGTCTAAGGCTGTCCAGGAATCCTAAGAGAGTGCATGCCTGTGACATGCCTGATAGAGAACTCATAAATGCTCTAGTTGGTGTACTTGGGGGCTCTACGTTGAGATCACAGAGGATTTCAAACATGTAGACCTCAAAACAATAACACCCCCAAATAATGCTACCTGGATTTTGTTATATCCTAGGAAGAGTTTCTCCAGCTTGACCAAAGACTGCAGTTTGCTCAGCTCTCGCAGCCTGTTTTCCTCTAGATGAAGAGTCAGCAGGGAACTTGGCTTGGCAAACGCGGTGTCATTAAATGCCCGGATGCGGTTATGGTCAACGACTAGTTCCTGGAGGACAATCAGGTTGTCCAGCCCTTCGACCTGACTGATCTCATTTCCTAAAGAGTTATGACATGCTGCATGAGCCCCAACTTCCAGAATTAAAGTTTATCTACCCACCTTCACCTAAATATTCACCAAATGATTTTTAAAGCTAAAAATGACATTTATTTTTATGTCTCAACTGTAAACAGAAACTGATCTTTCCCTAACCTCCAATGAACAACCTTTCCCCAAACAACTTTATCCAGCCTTAGCAACTCTTCTTGTCAATCTGTTAATTCAGTTACAAAATAGTCTTGGCCTACTTTTCCTCTCCTCTTACTCTGTCTAACTTGTTACTTAGTCCTAATAGTTCCTCCTTTTAGACCTACCACTTCTATTAATACCGCTGTGGACCAGGCCATTATTAGTATATGTTAATATACATTCTTATAGTAATACATAATATAGTAATACATGCATTGTATAATAACATATAATATATATTAATATATGATTAAAATATATTATTTTGGATCAAAAATGTATATGCTTTAGATTACCTGATTACCATTACAAACCAGTGCAAACTTGGGTACATTATTTAGCCACACTGAGCCTCAATTACTTTTTCTTCATTACCCCCAAGGTATCCAACAGCAGAGAAATGGCTAAGAAAATGTGATGGGTAAACATGCAATGGATTTCTCAGTCATAAAGTAAAACAAGGTTATATTCTTTGCAAGAAACACATGCTACTGGACATAATCACATTAAACAAATTAAGGTAGTTTCAGAAAAACAAACTTCATATATGAAAGTGAAATGAAGAGAACAAAGGGACTGACTAATGGGGACAGGAGGAGGAGGAGGAGGCAAGGGATGTAGAGAATACACGCAACATTATAACATGTGTATGAAAATGTCCTTACATAATAATACCAGGTACAATGAGTATATAAGATCAATTACTCTTTAAAAAGTTATTTAATAATTTTCAACTAAAGAAAAAAGCTTGTGACTATTGAATTTTTGTTGCCAATGATCAATGGCGTTTATGCTTGCTTTTCAGAGAAGGTGACAACCACCCAGTTTACAGAATGTGTAAGCGGCATATCCACTCACCCTGTAGAAAGAGGAACTTTAACTTTCTTAGTCTGTTAAGTTGTAGCTGGACTAAGTCACAAATTCCATTGTATCCCAAATGAAGAACCTCTAAACTTTGCATTATTGGAGGCAAGTTCTCACTGCTTACTGAATCTCTGAAACACACAGGTAAGTTTGAAGTCATAAACTTGATTTAAAAGCAATTTTATCATAAAAGGCACCCTGAGGTGTATTTACTATAAAGTAAAAGTAAAATAAAAGTTTATATGAGCTTTTGGTATATGACAGTTGAGTAGTACTTTAATAATAATAATAATAATAATAATAATAACTTTTATCTCTTAAAAATGCTTATATGGAAGAGAATAAAGTACAGAAAGTCAATGAAAAGTGAGTCAGCAAGAAAGAGAAAAATGTTTTATTCTATTAGAAGGAGATAAGTGGAGTTATCTTTATTCTAAGAGGATTTATGCCTGAATGTATTAAATTCTGACTGATCTACTAAAAAAAATAATTTTGTCAATAAATTAATTCATCAAAGTCACAAGATAAAATAATAAATGTGGTATGAAATTCCAGTGCCAGTAATAAAAACATAAAAATAAAATTAAGAAAACAATTCTTCTACCTTTTATATCAGTGCAAGAAAAAGTAATTTCAGAACACTTTACAATAAATTCCAAAAAGCATGAAATTTATATATGGTTAGCTACACATAACTGAACAAAACCAATGGGGGGTATCAGCAAGTGAAAAATTATTTCATGTTTGTTTCTGAATATTCAGATGTCAATTATTTCAAACTGATAAATAGATTCAATACAACATCTATCAAAATCTCATTAGGAGAAAATGAATTGCCTTTAAATTTACAAAGAATTCAAAGAACTCTGAATATCCAAAGCAATATTAAAAAAGATAATAAGTTAGGTGGCTTACCTTCTTACATTCTATATATTGAAACAGTCACAACGGTGTAGTGAAATTAATTACTGGCCCTTACAACAACAAGGGATGGATCTCAAAAAATAAGCTAAGTGAAAGAGGCCAGACATGAAAGTAAGAGCTTGGAGGTAGAGGGACCATGGGAAGGGCAGCAGGGTATGATAACTGGGGACTGAAGATAACCAAAGTATATTACATACACATGTGAAATGCCATGAGGAAACCCATAATTTTGTACAATTAATAAATGCTAGTAAAATGAAAAAAGTATTACTATGTAATTCCAATCTTACACAATTCTAGAAAGAGGCAAAATAGTAGGGAAGAAAGCATATTTGGGGCAATTGCCAAAGACCTGGCTGTGGGGAAAGGGGATTGCAAAGAAAAGTGGGGGTGGCTCGAGGGGTCAGTCATGTCATACTGTGGCTTTAGGTGAGCTGAATACGATGGTCAGAAATCATTAAATGTTACTCTGAAGTTGGTAATTTTGCTATATGCAAACTGCCCCTCAATAAAGATGGCAACAGAAATGCTCACTGAGAATATGAACATGAAAATATTTTGACTTAAGTGATGCACACACATCCTTGTCTGTCTGTCTGTCTATCCATCTAGCCATCCTTTCTTTCATAAATGGATAGGGAGGATAGATATGTCTTCATCTTCACAAATTATATCTTTTCTATTAATATAAGAATTGGGTGGGGAACAATGACAAAGATATAGTTCCTATTTTTATTTGTGAAGTTTAATTTTGGCATACTGTTCATTAAATAAAATAATTCTTAATATCAGCCAAATATGTGCACTATTATGTGTTACCTCTCTGGTTGTTTTTAAGTGTGAAAAATAAAAGATTTTTTTAAAAGTACCTATTTAGTTTTGAGGTTCCTTGCTGTCCATAGCCACTTGAGGGCACTTTCTGGTAGAGCAGTTGTCTGCTGCTTAAGTGAGTCTGAGGTTTTAGTCTAGGCATGATTGATTCAATGTGATTATAGTTGAGGCATAAGACCTACAGAAAGAACATCTCATTAATCAAATGTCCTATGAACTATAAAAATGGTATGACTAATACTTGGGATAGAGAACATAATTAGTAATAATATGTTATTGTGAAAAATAAAATTGTCCCAAAGTATTTAAATTTAGCTTCAAATGTGTTTTTAATGATCTTACATGTTGGAAAATCACAACAAATAAAATATCCAAGTCATTAACAGCTATTCAGTGTTCTTAATCTGCACTCCTGATTTGTTTAGGCCTGATAGAGATGAAATAATGACTTAGTAAATTGTTTGTTTCTGTGTTTAGATGCCTTTCATTGCTGAGTCGAGGCAATGAGACTGCTTTGAGAACCACCTCATTCTCAATTTTGCTTCATATCTGCTCATTGGAGGCAGTGTCTATCACCCTGTCTTCTCCTGAAGAGTAAGATTTGCATGTAAGTAAAGGATGTAAGATACACTGACTAAAAAAATTGGAAGGCAAGATTAAGATTTTTCTCGATTAGTGAAAAACAAAAAATATAATTTAGGGAATAATTTTGACACCTTAATAAGGAAATACATTTTAATGTAAATGAAGATTAAAGCTTGTGCTGAGGTCTTTGAGGGCAAATATGGCTCTGTAGCCACGTGCCTTCACGTTGGGCAGGTAGATGAGGCCGCTGAATGAGGTGAGGCTGTTGTTCTGGAGATTCACATTGCTCACATTCCTGAAGTGGTCAAGAGGAATCAGATCCACAGTCCTGAATTAGAAAGCAAATACAGCCGTTATTTCAATGGGACAGAGTGAGGTCCACTATGTATAACTCCCAAAGCCATTAAAGAGTCTCACCCGACAAAGTATATCCAATGTCAAATACAGGAGATGAATGTTCAGCTAAACATCTGTTTCGTTGCACAGGTATAAAAAAAAGATACAGAATCTGATTGCTCAAAAAAAATACCAAACAAACAAACAAACAAAACTAACCCATATCTATTACCATTAAATGATTACTGTAGATGACTCTTATAAACATCTCCAATTTATTTACAAAATAACATACAAGTTCACGAACTCACAGAAGGCTTGATACGGTAAGTCATAAAACAAGCAGGTCCTAAACTTCCATGGGCACATGTTTCCAAAGTGACAAGAAACGAAAGGAGTGGGCAGGAGGGAGGGAGCGGTGAGGGCCTTGGCACCAGACTTTTCTGAGCTCTGGGAAAATCCTTCACAGCACTGGTTTCAACAGTCACTTGAGAAAGGCAATGGGCCTGTGGGACTGTTAGAGAGGCTCTGGAAATCGACAAGCCAGACGAGTCTGGAGCATGGGCATAACTCAACCCTCACATCCTACCATGCACCAAAGAATCCCATTAGAATGAATGAGGTACAATTAAAAGTGTAAACAGATATTTTTTCTAACGTTGATGTTCATGATTTTCTTAAGAAGCAATTATACTTTTGCTGTTCCTTAACACAACAACAACACACCAAATGTAAGTAGTAAACCTAATATGACTAGCTGTAAAAGAAACAGGAGAAACAAAACCAGGTGCAAAACAAAACTTCTTGGTAACTTTTTAACCGAAGTTCCTGATAATAAGAATTATTGCATCATTTCAAGGGGTATCTGAAATAGACTACTGCAATTATTGGGTATGTTTGAAAAGGAAGTCAGAAAACTTGGTAATAACTATTATATGTGCTTACAATGGCACATTCACACAATTACACATGTGGTCACAGTGGCACATGCATACAACTACACATGTGGTCACAGTGGCACATGCACACAACCACACATGTGGTCACAGTGGCACATGCACACAACCACACATGTGGTCACAATGGCACATGCACACAACCATACATATGGTCACAGTGGCACATGCACACAACCATACATATGGTCACAGTGGCACATGCACACGACTACACATGTGGTCACAGTGGCATGTGCCATAAGGAAGTGGGTGTACCTGATGGATGATGAAGTCCAGTTTAGCTCTTGCATTTGGACAAAATTTGAGTGTCCTTGTCGTTCGGCAATCATGTCAGAGGTGAGTCGACCACCAAACAAATCTTTTGCATTCTCAGTCTCTGATGGTTCCTGTGAGGACATATAGAAAGTGATCACCTCTTTGACAGATAACCACACCTCTGGTTACAGACACAAACAAAATAGACACACTTCTCTTTATTCTTCCCAGTAGAAACAGCTACTCCCAGGCTCCTGTACATTGGATCGGTCAAACAGCACAAAATGGCACCAGGACTTTAGGCATTTTGTGACCTGAGGAATAATACTCCTGATTTTATTTTTGCCTCATATAAACCAGACTGGGTATTGGGAACCAGAAACAAAAGGCCCACCATGATCCAACTGTCTCCAGTCAGCAGAGAAGCAAAGAGGAAACCTAGCTAGTCAATAACTGTTAACCTTTGAGATAATAATAGGCCTGGTCTATCTGAGCATCAGAAAGTAAACTTTGGCCCCAACACCAAGTGCAGGATAGAATACTTAGTATTGCCAGCCTACAGCAAGACTCTTTTTAGCTCTCTCCTGTTGAAGGAAAGACTGAACTTACATTCTTTCCCAACATAGCGCTACCCTGAAAAGTATGACTTTATGACTCTCATAAAGTGTTTGTAACTGGAGATCAATGGTGGTGGTAGTGGGGGGGTTGCCACTTCTCTGCAGCATAATGAGGGGTCTGCGGAGTATTAATAATCCATTCCTATCTGTCTCTCTCAGCCAGAATGAATCTGTGGAGGCCTATGGGGGAACATAGCAAGAAGTCTCTCCTAGCCACACACAATCAATGGAGGCATGTTGGAAAGCATAAACTCCTACCTTGGCCTTGGCCTTAAGGAACTACACACACTTCAGGCTGGAAGCAACAAGCTGGTGCCCAGCATTTTCTCAGTGGTGCATATTGGAGCACAGTCAAAAGAATGACCCATGGTGGACGGTGCCTTGGGAAACAGTGAGCGAGGCTCCAGGAATAAAAGCAGAGGGTCTTTACCTCAGGTGCATTTGTTTCCTGGGTTGTTCTTGGATGTGACTTCATGCATCCCGTGACCACCATTGCATCCACTTTATGACAATGTTTACTCTTGTCAGATGTCAGGACATGGCTGTAGAACCCAACCTGGCAGTGTACCCTGAGTCTGGGTATGGCCTCTGCCTTGCTTTCGTGCTTTCTCAGATCTACTCCATAGCATGTGCTAGGCAACTGTGTTTAAGTTGTCTGTCCTGAGAAAGTTCTGGGAAAGGGCTGCTCTGTTAATATTTGGTATGTGCTTACTGGAGTTTATTTACATATTTTATGAACTCAAGTAACCTTCCTTGAATCATTACTTTCTAAGCTACATTGGTGTATAAAGGTACACTGAAACGAAGAAAGACTGTCTACGGCATCAGACTGTAGGCCACACCACTCTTTCAGCTCCTCAGGTCCCAGGTCTCACAGACACAGAGCAACATAGGTTGAAGAAAGTTGACAGTGCATGGTCAGGGGAGGGTTGCTTGGGGTTGTAGGAGAGCTGCTGAGACAGGTCGCCTCTGCTCTGCAACAGAACCAAAACTGTCCAGGGAGAAGTAGAAAAGTCTCATTATGTCAAAAACTAAGAAAAAGTTCAGTGCGAAGAGACAATCAAAAGATCCTCTAAAATGGCATAAATATGAGTAATTACTGACAATCAGGTCTTGCAAAAACACTTCAACAATTATGAATGTACTTGAATCAAATGAAAATATTAACTACCAGCAAGAAAGTAAAACTACAAGAAAGAGATAGATACTATGAAAAGATTTTAATCCTGAAAAATAATATAACCAGGCAGTTATCCCAAGGGCAGTGATTTTTCAGTTTGCATTAGATAAAACTGGTAAGTCATTCGATCAACACTTACCCTCCCTTCCTATATTTCTAACTCACAAAGACTTCATATTTGAGATGAAGATGTATACTCTTCATGCAAAATGATTTTTGCATTTCCTATATATTCAAAACTATGTAGGAAGGTGGAATAAAATGAAGTTGCAACTACCTCGAGAGCTCTTTAGCTCTTCATAGACTTTGTCTTCACTTAGTTAACAATATAGAAATAAAGAACTGTCCCACTTGAAACACGTTGTGTGTCATCTCTCAGTCCTTGTGTGTACCAATGCTTTGACCTGTGTCATTCCTGGTCTGTTTACAGCTCTAAAGACTCCGGGGATGTTTTTGCCCTTTACTTCCCTCTGCTCACACTCCTCACTGCTTTTCTTCCTTTCCTTTTTCATAATAGGTTTCCTAGGCAAAGTATTAAAGCTTGTCAGAAGCCATCTAGGAAAGGCTATGGCAAGCGAGTTTTCTGGAGATGGCCCACCACTTGGCATGGCTGTGATGGGTGAGCTCTGAGATTGTAGGGTCCTTAGAGACTTCATTCCAGGATTTCTTCTTGCTGCCTTTCCTGCCACTATTATATAGCCTAATGATTCCTGGGCATTAGCTCACTCTATTCGGCAGATTTCCTGCAGTTAATATGAAGATGTACTTTCATGTAGTAATGCTGTATAGACAAAGTGATGTCATAATTCCTGATAATGATTTTATAGAATTCCTAAATTGATACAAATAATCTCAAGGCCCATATAGAATAAAAACTGCAAATAGAGCTCTGTAAAACTTCATGTGTTACAGGTTAATAGGATTAGGAAAAGAAAACAAGATTGGAACAAATTTACAATCAAGGAAAACATTCCTTCTAGGTTACAAATGAGACCACTATCTGGTAACTAAAGTAATAAACTGAAAATGGGCAATTTATTGTAGGAGCAAGGACAGAAAATAAATGATGGACTCGTTTATCCATATAAGACTGGGAAATGATCTTTACCAACCCTACATCCAACAGAGGGCTAATATCCAATATATACAAAGAACTCAAGAAGTTAGACTCTAGAGAGCCAAGTAACCCTATTAAAAATGGGGTACAGAACTAAACAAAGAGTTCTCACCTGAAGAATATCTAATGGCTGAGAAGCACCTAAAGAGATGTTCAACATCCTTAGTCATTAGGGAAATGCAAATCAAAACAACCCTGAGATTCCATCTCACACTAGTCAGAATGGCTAAGATCAAAAACACAGGAGACAGCAGTTGTTGGCAAGAATGTGGAGAAAGAGGAACACTCCTCCACTGCTGGTGGGATTGCAAGCTGGTACAACCACTCTGGAAAGCAGTCTGGCGGTTCCTCAGAAAACTGGGCATGACACTCCTGGAGGATCCTGCTATACCACTCCTGGGCATATATACCCAGAGGCTTCCCCTGCATGCAATAAGGACACATGCTCCACTATGTTCATAGCAGCCTTATTTATAATAGCCAGAAGCTGGAAAGAACCCAGATGTCCCTCAACGGAGGAATGGATTCAGAAGATGTGGCATATCTACACAATGGAATACTACTCTGCAATTAAAAACAATGAATTCACGAAATTCCTAGGCTAATGGTCAGATCTTGAAAATATCATCCTTAGTGAGGTAACCCAATCACAAAAGAACACACATGGTATGCAGTCACTGATAAGGGGATATTGACCCAGAATCTCGGAATACCCTAGACACAATCCGCATATCAATAGATTTCTAAGAAGATGGAAGGAGAGACCCCTGGTCCTGGAAAGACTGGATGTAGGGGAACGCCAGGACAGAGTAACGAGAGGGGGTTGAATGGAGAAAAGAGGGAGGGAAGGGGGCTTATGGGACTTTCGGGGAGGGAGGAAACGGGAAAGGGGAAATCATTTGGAATGTAAATAAAAAAACTTAGAAAATAAAAAAAAAGAAAAATCTTTAAGGAAAAAAGTAAGACTTCAAAATAATAAGACACAAGGCAGATGATTTATCTCTTGACAAAACCCAGCTAACTTATGACATAAAAACAGTGCTTTAAACTTATAATGAACTTATGGATCTAGTAACAGATAATGAATAGTCAGGTTGTAGTTTTAATGGAAAGACATGCAAACAATTCTGCTGTAATTCCTTAAATCTTATCTATCTACAACACAAACTATTGCCTTAAACTTAGTATGAACTCGCAGAATGTAAAAATTCTTAGAAAACCATGTGACCAATTATCCTGGCAAAAGATAAAAACTAAGAACAACAAGAAAATGGCAGCACTGTCTTCTTCAGCTTCATCTACTGTGCATGTGTCTCCGTATGTGTGCCTGCCTTCCTTTCTTTTTCTTTCTTTCCTTTTCTTCCTTCCTTCCTTTCTTTTTTCCTTCCTTTTTTCTTCTTTCTTTCCTTCCTTCCTTCTTTATTTCCTTTCTTTCTCTCTCTTCCCTTCCTTCCCTACCCTTTCTTTTCTTTTCCTTCCTTTTCTTCTCTTCTCTTTTTTCTTTTCTTTTCTCTCTTTTCTCTGGCAGAAACTCCAAGCCCCTCACCTGGCCAGGGAGGGGCCTGAGTCAAAAAGAAAAGAACCAAAGTTTCTTTTTCCCTGTTGCTATAACCAGGAGTTAGCTGCCAGAAGCCAGTAGCTTTTGGCTACATATTGCAGACAGAAGCATCTTTGGGCCTGATGGCTGACTCCGTACCACTTCACTGCCTTCCTTGGGAAACTGGGTGCTGGAATAAGCCCCACCCCAAGCCTTACCCAGGCTTCCTTTCATTCTGTATTCTTTCTTTAGACAGCCTTACAAATGTTTTCAGTTTAACTCTCAGCTCTCCTCAAGCTGTTTCTGACTCTTAAAAAAAACGTGAATGAAATTTCTATATCCAAATTCAGTCTCACGATTTCAATTGCCTTCTTGATATTTCCAGTCAGATAATCAAATGTTTCCTGAGATGTAATTCCTCTGAACGACACCTCCCTGAAAGCTGCCTTTCTTCTACTTTATTGGGGCCTGTCTATTACAGTAGTCTTGGTAACCATAACTATCAGGGATCTGTTGATGCTCATTAAGGGAAAGCTATTTCCTTCTAGTCAAAAGCATGGAATCAGCCTCTGGCCTGCGTGGAGACCTGACATACCATTGTTTCCTAGGTGGGAGTGAGTGGGTGGGTGGGTGAGCACCCTCATAGAATCAGGGGGAGGGGATGGGATAGGGGGTTTGCAGAGGGGAAATTGGGAAAGGGGATAAAATTTGAAATGTAAATAAAGAAAATACCCAATTAAAAAAAATAAAGGGGGGAAAAAGAGTTAATTCACCAGAACCTGTCAATTACCTTTTCAAGGCTTCACCTCTCAGGAAGGTTTATTCACTCAAAGCTGTGCTGAAGCATTAGGAGGAATAATTTTCCCCTTAGTGAGATAATGTGTTTTTTCTTTAGCCTATCACTCCCAGTGTGGTCACGCATGGACCCACCACTATGCTGATCTTCTAAGGTCTAGCCACCAGAACAGTGTAACTTTCTCTTTTTCTTTTCCATCACTTTGTTTTTATTTTTTTGGGGGGGGAATACTAATCAAAGCCTAAGCATGTTTTCTCTAGCATTTTAGATCTTCTTAACCCTCCCCTGAAGCTGTCTCCTTTTGCCTTGTACCTACTTGCTGCCATGTGACTGGCTGCTGACCTAACTCAAGGCAAGGCTTTCTCTTTCTCCCTTCCACATACCTTCCCAATAGCTGCCAAGATTATAACTTGCTTGCCCTGTTGTTTTCTCTTAAACATTAGTAAAATTGACTTTAAGCTTCCTAGTGAGTCTCTTTTATGAAGGCTAAGAATCCAAAGAGGTAAGCCCAAGTTCCTCCTTAACACCTGTAGCTGCAAACTTTGTAGACATTAAAACCTGATTCCCTAGCATAACTGAGGCCATTTTTGTTTCATGCCTGCCAGCCACTTCATGTTGTTGCAATGCTGACATAGAAAATTATTTCTGCAGGGTCAGACTGACCACATATCCTCTTATGTTCTTAGCTTTGTTATTCTTGGAAATTCTACAAACACAGGCTCTACTTAGGACCAATCAAATTAAAGGTCAGTTACAACTATTTTGTTTAGCTAGCCAAAATAGTTGCACCACCCTGAAGCTATATATGAGCTCATTGTGTTTTTTGCCTTTATAAACTGGCCCTGAGAAACATTCAAGGTCTCTGTCCTAGTTCCTGAGTCTATGCTATGTCCCTGATTGATCAGTCTTGGTGTGTGTGCTCAATAAACTATTCTTGTGTGACTGAGACCAGAGTCTGAGTGGTTCGTGTGGTGATTCCTGGACCCCAGCAGTAGGTATCATTTCATGTTTGCTGTGTATGACTGATAAATTCTGTCCATTTCCCCCAGAATTTCTCCTGTGCAATACTAACTTGGCCGAACCCTGCTTAGCTTACAAGATTAAATGAGCACAGGCACATTTAGGGTGGTGTGACTGAAGAGACCCCATTGCTTTTCATAAGTCTCAGTTTTCTGCTTTTACTTGTTTATTTGGTTGTTTTGCTTACTTGTTTGTTTTTTGAGACAGGGCCGCTGTATATTAACCCTGGCTGTCTTGGAACTTACTACATAGACTAGGCTGGCCTCAAACTCACAGAGATCTGCCTGCCTCTGCTAGGATCTGTTGAGTGCTAGGATCAAAGGCATGCACCACCACTGCCCAGCCATCTTTCTATTTTTAAAGTCACCTCATTCTGGTCCAGTTTCTCATTATTTGTTCCTGGTATATTTTAGTAATCTTCTTTGCTTTTATCTTCTTCTCTACTGCCATAAATACTGCAATTAGATGAAAATTCTTAATACCCAGCTCTAGCTATGTAATTACCCTTCTGAAAACTATTCAGCACATTCCTGTTCTCTTTAGTTGGAAGTCCAATTTTTCAGTCTAGTCTTCATATCCTATTATTAATTCATAGATTTGTAACATACCCCATTCCACAAAGAACTTAGAGCAGCTTACAGGAGACATATAAGAAAACCATCAAAGCACAAATAATAAATAATGAAGAAGATCTAGACTAAGGACAAGGTAAGTTAAGCCAGGCAGTGGTGGTACACACCTTTAATTCCAGCATTCAGCAGGCAGAGGCAGGCAGATCTCTGAGTTAGATGCAAGCCTAGTCTATAGAAGGAGTTCCTGGACAGCCAGGGCTGTTACATAGAGAACATGGAGAAACCCTGTCTCAAAAACAAACAAACAAACAACTCAACAAGAACAACCTAACTAGAACAGATAAAAACTAAGGTTAGGGACAGAGAGAATATAATATCCTAAAGAATTTCTATTATTGAATCATAAAATTGTCCCTGAGCTTTTGAGATGCTAAAATGAAAAAGGAAATACATAATATTGATTGTTAGTGAACAGAACAAGACCTTTTCTCCCTCTATTTATCTCTAAAAGTATCTTCTCATGGCACCTTTTAAATGAGGGCAGTTAATAAGAAGGATAAGAGCTTCAACATATTTAGAGCAGGTGCAATACTAGTTATATAAGACTATGCATAAAAATCCATCCTTAATGAGCCCAACGTACACACTTCTGGAGAATTTGCATTTATTGGAATGGGATGTTTTATTCAGTGAGACCTTGAAACGTGTGGGATAGTAATCTCCTCAGAGTGTCTCAGAGCATTAAACTACCAGAATTTATCTTTAATTTTCTAGAAAATTTGATGTACATTTTTATTTGATGAGAGCTAGATGATATTACACCAGGAAACTGCATCCTTCACAGCACTGTCTGGCACTTATCCTGTCACACGGAGCCTGGGAGTCCCTGATGAGCTTGCTTGTTATAGAACCTGGGTCTTCAGACGAGGACTTTGTGTTCATCCCTAAGCCCTGGATTTTCTATTTACAATTTTTAATGTAATCTTGTCACACTTCCTTTGTGGGTTCAAATATATCTTCCATAATTGTCAAGATGATGGTGCTCTGGTGTGGACTTCTACTCTGCCTCACAGAATTGTGCCTTGTCTGCTGCAGCATTTATTAGAAATTCAACCCAAACCTTCACACATTAGGAAATTTCTCATCACGAAGTTTCACCTCCAGCTGCTGCTCTTCACTTAAAAGGTGTTCTCTCCTCTCTCTCCCTCTCCTCTCTCTCTCCCTCTCCTCTCTCTCTCTCTCTCTCTCTCTCTCTCTCTCTCTCTCTCTCTCTCTCTCTCTCTCCTCTCTCTCTCTCTCTCCTCTCTCTCCCTCTTCTCTCTCTCTCCCTCTCCCTCCTCTCTCTCTCTCTCTCTCTCTCTCTCTCTCTCTCTCTCTCTCTCTCTCTCTCTCTCTCTCTCTCTCTCTCTCTCTCTCTCTCTCTCTACCTCTCTCTCTCTCCCCCCCTGAGTGTCTGTGGTATGGTGTGTGTATATGGAGGTCAGGGGAAGATCTTAGGCACTGGTTCTTTTTATCTTGTTGTTCAGAGCTGAGTATACCAGGCTGCCTATCCATTGCTTCTGAGGATTCTGTCGTGTCTGCTTCCCATCTCGCTGCAGGAGCATTGGGGTTACAGGTGATCTGGGGATCCCAGCTCAGTGCCTCACACTTGTGCTATGGGCTCTTTACCTGCTGAGCCCACTCCTCAGTTTGGAGGCACCAAATTCTCTGTATGAACAGGTAAACACCATCTTCCCTCTCTGTCTCATGTTAGACTATTAAGAATTGGCCAGGTGAGAGAGTTATAAAATCCAGAACGAAAAAGAGCTTTGGAGAAGTAGATTTTAATAAGCATGGTGGGTTCAATATGATACTAGAGATAAATCAATATTCAAAATGCTTATGACCTGTGATTATGCAAATATATGCATTGTGGATCAAATGTTGTGATTCATAAAAACAACTTACAATTGAGATTCCATCCAAGGCCTTCAGTTCTGGAAGATGAAATATTACAAACAACCTGTAGTTTTCTTGATTCCATATAATAATGTTTCCATTCATGTCTAGAATGACCAAGTTGCATAAACCCTAGATGATGAGAATACATTCAACTTAAGTATATATGCAAATCATACTCCATCAAGTTATTTTTCTAGAGATTAGACAACCTTGAACTTTAATATTTCAATTATATCATATAGATATATCATAGACTTTGAATGTTCATGGAAAATAATATAGTCTCAGAAAAATAAATATTGTGTGCTTTTGCTCAGATTTGGAGCTAGTGGAGAGAATTTCACTCATATCCGGAGCTAGTGGAGAGAAGGACGATGAGGGTAGAAGGGAATATTGTGTGTGGGAAGAGGAAAAGGAGGAGGAGCAGGAGGTAGGGGGCAAGAAAGGGGCATGGATATGGTCAAAACAACTGTATGTGCTGTGAAAATGTCATAATGAAACAAATTACTTTGCACCATTATGTATGCTGATAAAAAGTTACCCCATACTTGTATCAGATTGCTGTCATTTGTACAATTACATAAAATGAATGCTAACGTGTGTCAATAAACCTTGTTATTTGATTTTCTTCCTTATAGTTCAACACACTCTGTGCAGTGTGCATGGCTTCCATAGCATAAACAGTAAATGCTATTATAAGCAGAAAACGGAGAGCCTGGGCAGTCACCTTTAAGTTGTAGACCTCTTGGTTCACAGCTATGTAGTTATTGCTTATGTACAACTCGATCAGAGTGAACGTCTTCTGTAAAGCGCTCAGCGATGTGATCCTGTTGTTCTCAAGAGAGAGGGAGTGGAGGTGGAGCATATTATCGAATGTGTGCTTTTCCAGGCCGGTGAGGAGGTTGTTGTTCATGCTGAGGCGGCTTAATTTAGTCAGCCTGGTGATGCCTAGAAAATCAGCAAAGCCAAGGAGAGACTCAGATGGCAGGTTAGTTTCAAACAGAACATGCTAGCCACTATACCAATGCTCTTTGTGTAAATCATTTCTTTCTTTGTGCTTCAGAAGGACAGAGTCATGTGTAGAAAGTTCCACTCATGCATCAAATTTTGATTTTGGATTTCTAAGTAGATTCTTTTTTTTTCTTAGGTGTTAAAGAAAGGCATTTTTAGGTAATAATTTCTCCTTCAAAAATAAAAATATAATAGCTCCTAGATCTCATTTTCAAACACTAAAGATTAGAAACCAGAGTATAACACACTGGAAATTATGGAATCAGCCGTAGAAATGGCAACCATGTTCCCCAATTATCACATTACATGCCTAAAATTGTTTTTAGAATGAAGTTTGAAGGCTGGCCATTCCCAGCCGAATCTAACCCTAATGTCTACGGTGGGGAAGCGAGCAGGCAGGAGAGAGCAAGTGAAAGAAGGGACATTTTTCTTTTTCTTTTTAAAGACAAGGTCTCAATATGCATCTCAGACTGGCCTCAAACTCACAGCCCACAGTTCTCCTGTCTCAGACAGCTGAGTGCTGGGGTTACTGACAAGAGTCACCACACAGCTGGAGTCTCAGTTACCATCAAATGTGTGACACAGAGCCACCAGTAAATGATACATCTACTCCATTTCCTCCTCCATAACAGGGCCGGTGTGTGGAAGTCCACCTCCAAGGGGCTGCAGAATTGAGTACAATTGTTTCTAGGAAGGGAGACTATGAGACAAGTTTTAGCAGGCCAGAGGTTTCTTTCAGTTTCTTTCCATTAAAGGCATCAAGTAAGGGTAGGGATAGAATCCAAGACAGCTGCAGAATATTCAATCTAGTGTGTTTCAGAGCATGCTGTGTAAATGTTGGGTTTTAGATGCAGTAAGCAGATACCAATGTGATCTGAAGAATCTAGGATAGCTGCTGTGGGGAGGAGACTTCATTCTCTGGCTTAGAATCAATGTTCTGATATTAAACTTTTAAACAGTCAAAATGCACTGAGACCTTAGTAAAGAAGATTAATTGGAGGGGAAGGGGGGAAGGGATAAGGGGTTTTGGGAGGGGAAATGAGGAAAGGGGATAACATTTGAAATGTAAATAAATATCTAATAAAAATAATAAAAGCCAGAAAAAAAAATTAATTGGTTTGGAAGTAGAGCTATAGAAGATGTCTACAGGATTTTTTTCTTTTTCTTTTCTTTTTTTGGTATACATAAAATTTTACCATTTTTTTGGTTCTTTTAAGTAAACTAATAAAATTTATTTTAAAATATACAACTCAGTATTGACATTTTTTAAGTCATCAAAATAATTTATAATAGTTAAATTCCACTTAAATATATATATCATATATATAATATATATATTTAATATATTAATTAAATATATATATTTAATATATATATTATATATATGATATATATAATATCTTCTGAAGCTAAAAGTAGTATGCACTCAACCAGTTTTTAAAATCTATTTGGAACATTAAACATGATAGAAGTAGAAAAAAATCTCTTATGAAGTCCTCTATGAAAGGAAATTGTGACAAGTTCCTAGTTAGACAGAAACTGTTCCATCTCCATGGGAGAATATACAGTGTAACTATGGCTTCATAGAATGAATTGGGTAGTGTTCCTTCTGTTTCTGTTTTGTGGAATAGTTTGAAGAGTATTGGTATTAGGTCTTCTTTGAAGGTCTGATTGAATTCTGCACTAAACCCATCTGGTCCTGGGCTTTTTTTTGGTTGGGAGACTTTTAATGACTGCTTCTATTTGTTTGGGGGTTATGGAACTGTTTAGATGGTTTATCTGATCTTGATTTAACTTTGGTATTTGGTATCTGTCTAAAAAATTGTCCATTTCATCAAGATTTTCCAGTCTTGTTGAATATAGGTTTTTGTAGTAGAATATACCTTCTTAGCAACTCATGTTATCTTCTCCAAATTTGACCCTATAATTGGTCCCAAAACAGGTCTCAACAGATACAAGAAGATTGAAATAATCCCATGTATCCTATCAGATCACCACAGACTAAGGCTGGTCTTCAATAGCAACAAAAAACAACAGAAAGCCCACATACACATGGAAACTGAACACCCCACTCAATGATAACTTGGTCAAGGAAGAAATAAAGAAAGGAATTAAAGACTTTAGAATTTAATGAAAATGAAGGCACAACATACCCAATCTTATGGGACACAATGAAAGCACTGCTAAGAGGAAAACTCTTAGCTCTGAGTGCCTCCAAATAGAAACTGGAGAGAGCATACACTAGCTGCTTGACAGCACATCTAAAAGCTCTATAACAAAAAGAAGCAAATACATCCAAGAGGAGTAGATGGCAGGAAATAGTAGAACTCAGGGTTGAAATCACCCAAACAGAAACAAAAAGAATTATACAAAGAATCAACCAAACCAGGAGCGGGTTCTTTGAGAAAATCATCAAGACAGAAAAACTCTTAGCCAGACTAACCAGAGAGCACAGAGACAGTATCCAAATAAACAAAATCAGAAATGAAAAGGGAGATATAACAACAGAAACTGAGGAAATTCAAAAGATCATCTGATTCTACTACAAAAGTCTATATTCAACAAAACTGGATTTTTTCATTTTCTAATTTCCAGTGAGTATGATTTTCACTTCTATGAAGGTCTTCACATTTCTAAAAATCACCTTAATTCCATATCTTGGAAAATGAAGCAGACTGTTGGCTCTTACCCAAAGAAAGTCTCACCCATACATTTCTTCAGTGCTACAAATGCTAATGACTACCTCATTTCTACATTGCCTCATACTGGGTATAGTGTTTGATGGTAATCCCCTGCATTAGAAAGGAGAGAGGCCTGTGGGGTTGAACTGCTGGGGCTCATTGTACTTAGCAGATCATCATCAATCCCTCCCCCAACACAGGCCTTCTAGAGGCTTCTCTAGACATCTTCCCCTTTGGTTGCTTGAGCTGTGGGGGCTATGGGATCTTACCTTCTATCTTTGAGATGTAGTTGCCGTCTAATGTGAGTTCCTCCAGGTTGACACAGGACTCAAGGCCTTCCATTTTGGAGAGGTTATTATTGCTGAACGATGCCCATTTCAAATTCTCCAATTTTTCTAGATTTGTGATTTCAAAGAGATGTTGTCCATCTAAATTTAAGGCAGTTATCTATACAATAATTTATATTACATGTTACTTCTGAATCTTGCAAACAAATTCAAAATTATTAGATTTAAAAAGCTAACAACACAACCCAAATGTGATACGTAAATGCTAGAATTCTTTCAGGAACTAATGATATGAAAAAATTTTAGATTACAACAAAGTTAAAGTGCAACAAGACTCTAACAGGGGTGTTTGTTGTATTGTGGGCACAATGGCGGGCCAGTTGGGTGTCACTGTAACTACTGGGACAGCTCCTTATAAAAAGCAGTCCATCCCCTTTGAGGACAGCCTCAGCTGCGGAGCCACTTTGCTTTAGGGCACACTCATTCCTAACCTGGCCCATTATTAGTGATGGATATAAAAATCTGGTCCTCTCAGCCTCACTTGGAACATCTTTAAAGCATCACTTTGATTCCAGAACTTGGGTCTATCATTGAGCCTGCTCTGCAGCCCAATAACAACCCATATTATGTGAGGAAAATGTCACCAATGTTACCCATTTTCAAGGGTTCTATTGGCTTTGTTAATATCTTTCAAGTCTGCACTAGAAAGGACTCTGGAGCTGCTGGGGCTGTGACTGTCCCTGGCTGAGGCCTGGGTAATTCCCAGATTCTCTTGCAAAAATTTTGCCTCCTTTGCCATCAGGGTGCTGGCTTGATCTTTGTCTCTGAGCAGAGTTGGCTAAACTTAGTATCAAAGTCTACTCTTCACTTTGTATCCTTTATTTACATCTCCAATTTATAGACCTTTATTCTAAATCTCCAATTCCATAATGACTATAGTTGAAGACGAGTCCCTGTAACATCTTTCTAGAGCTTGGTCTTATCATTTCATATTCTCTAAGAAAATGGTACATTTATTACTTTAAAAATGAGAAATTGCCTTGTATGTTTTCTCAACTTTATTGAAGCATAATTTACCATTTAAAATGATAACTATTTAGAGTATATTATTTGATAGCCATGCATTGTAAATTAAGCACTGTGATCTCAATTAGATGTGGAATCTAAGCAGCTAACTAAACTCACGAGGCAGAGGGAAGACTGGTAGTTTCTGGGGATGGAGATGGGAGGTCATGGAAATAGGGTCAAAGGGCACAAAGTTTTAACTTTTCAAGAACAATGAGTTCTGAGGGGTTAAAGTATATTAGTCTGACTATAGTTAGAAACACTGTATTTGACATTTGCCAGAAAAGTACATCTTAAGTCTTCCTTCCCCATTTTATCTCTTCATGTTTCTGTTCCATGTCTATCTGTGTCCTCCTCATGGTTCACACCAATGTTGAATACGGAAACCAATGTGAGCTGACACAAGTTTTAATGAATGAGTTGTTACCTTCAAGTACCAGTTCCCAGTCAGATGAAAGTGGGGTCCTAATTTTGAAATCTGGGTCAGAATTTTGGCAGAAGGCCATATACTGAGCATCCGAGGTCTTTCTTCTTTAGAACTAGAATGCTGTAAGAGAGTTAACTAATAAAATAAAAAATAGGTTGAATAAAAGGGGTAGCATGTCGATGTTCATTTATACACAGCTAAGAAGTTTTGTTTCCCATGGAAGATGACTAGCCCAATAAATGATTTTAAAACATTTACTTTCCCTTAAAATATCCTCCAAATCCAGCTAAATTTTAATTTTCAGTTTGTCTTGTTTTCCTACAGACACCTTCACCGATGCTTATACTCTAAACATCCATCTAAGGCTCCCAGGAGACCACTTAGGATCTAGAACAGTCCTGCAAGCTCCTATGGTCCCATCTTCCCACCCTCCCTAAGATAGGGTCCCTCTTACACGCTTGTCTATCATCCACTCCTTTCTTCTCTCTAGTCTCATTTGTACTCATACACAATGCATCATTAAGCTCTACACTGAACTTTCTGGAAACCAAACTATGTATTATTTACTTTCTCCTTCTCAATACTACGAAAGTCATCTATGCCGCAGCACTGAGCTGGAGTTCATTTGTAGTCAGTGGTGGGTAAATTCCCTCTGTGGGACTCTCTCTCTCTCTCTCCTCTCTCCCCTTTCTAGACAAGGTATCACATAGCACAGAATGTCCTTGAACTTTCTATGTAGCTTAGTATGACAAACTTCTGAGTGGATTGCCCTTCCCTCCCAAGTGCTGGTGATACATATGTGCACACCATGCCTGGTTGTGGGGTGCTGAGAACTGAACCCAAGGCCTTTTGCACAATACACAACCCTTGGGTACTAACTGAGTTACATCCCAGCCTTGTACAGTATTCTCTCATCTACTCTGCTGACCGTGAACACTGCTGTGCAGGCCAAGGCTACTGGGCACTGCCCTGTGGAAACCCTCACGCCCTGTGCACAGCTCCTGTACGTACACAGGGTTTCTTCAGAGAATTTAAAGTTACAGAAGTTTGTTGGGGGCAGGGACAGGAGGAGGAGGGAGTGAAGAGAGGTAGGAGGTCAAATAAAATTTCCAAAGCAATTGTAGCAATTGTAATTACTATTTCATATTCTGGCTGTAACTTACACTTTTCCCCAATCTGTATTAATCGGCAGATTATTGTGTTTGAACCTTTGTTTTTTGAATGTTAGTATGGTAAAGCATCGTTTTCTAAATTAATTGGCTATTCTGATATCCTATCCAGTGAAATGCTTTTCAAACTCCTTCCTTGTTTTGTTTTGTTTTCCCTCAGTTGTTTGTCTTTTCTGTACACGTTTGGGATATTGAGAGAGACTATATTTTGACATTTGTGTTGTAAATTTTCTTCCCTGGAAGATTACTTACCTTTTCTTTCCTTATAGAAGCCTTTAAGGAAAGACTGTGCCAATTTTACTATGGATAAACTTTACCTTTCATGATATGCCTGTTGTCTCCTTCCTTATGAATAACTGCTTAATCCATGGTCACAAGGATAAATCACATGGATATTTTGGTCTAAAACATTCTCGGTTTTTGTCTTTTGCAGTGAAGTTTGTTTTTTTTTTTTTAAGATTTATTTATTTTTATGTGCATTGGTGTTTTGCCTGCATACGTGTGTGTGTGTGTGTGTGTGTGTGTGTGTGTGTGTGTGTGTGTGTGCGTGTGTGCCCTAGAGCCACTGGAGCTGGAGTTGTAGACATTTGTGAGCTGCCAGGTAGATGCTGGGACTTGAACCCGGATCCCGTGGAGGAGCAGCCTGTACTCTTAACTGCTGAGCCATCTGTCCAGTTCTCTGCAGTGAGGGTTTTTACACATTGGCCCCAGGGCTTTGTACTGAGCAGTTGCTTCGGTCTACAAAGGTGGTTCCATCGTCTAGCAAGCTCTCCTGAGGTCTGGGCCTCTGCTGGGTCTTTGTTCTGAGATGCTGGTGGAGTTTAAGTATACTATCATATCATGCTAAGTGTCTGCTAAGTGTCTTTAGTAGTCTTTGATTTCTATTGGGGCAAATCTCTAAGTCTTTTTCAGTACATTAATTATATTTTTATCAACAAAAATGTTCTTCCCTTCATTTTGATTAGATCTAAAACCAACTGTTATGTTGTTTAAGGAACAAACATTCAATTATCCCAGGATCTGGGGGTGAGGGGAGCCGGGGGTAGGGGAACTGGGAGGAGGGGAGGGAACGGATGTTGCAATCAGATTCAAGAGAGGAGAATAAAGAAAAAAATGTAAGAAATTAGATTGAGATAGAGCTAAATGTTGGGGATCAAAACCAGGGCCAACCCAAGATGATACAATGTTTGTAATAATCTACATCCCTAACACTCAAAGTGCAGGATTCTCTATCTGTATAACGTAGGTATTTTTGTCCCCGCAGGCTAACAGGTTAGCTTTGTTTTTAGCAGGTTACGCATAATACTGATACTAAATACTGTACTAAACGCTCTCTCAAAGCCTCCTAAGCTTACTGCACACATGAATCCTACTTATTGTCATGCAGCCTCTAGAAAGGACTCAGCAAGTTCATGTGATTAGAAAGTAATTATCCTGGAGATATTAGGGGGAGGGGCTGGCATTTGGGCTGTTCCAAGATAATTCATAAAGCCTGCTGCCATTTATGGGGGAGGGTTTGGGAGGCTCATTAGTGTAGGAAAATTGTCAAGTGGTAACATTGGTATATGTTGATTTTTATTAATATGCTGGGAGAGTGTATCAAGCTTAATGAAAGAAAATAAGCCATAAAAGTATCATTTGTATGTCCACCTAACTCAAGGAATAGTGATCTACTGATGCCAACCTGAGTAATCTTTGTTCCACTAATGAACTTCAGAGCTGCTCTGGTTTCTTCTTCAGAGATGAGGAGTCCGTCTAAGTGTGTAAGAGTCTTTAGTCTGCCAATAACACTCAGCCTCAATGTGGCTGGCTTGGGAAAAAATATCAAAAAAGTTAATTTTCATAAGACATCACATGTATTATGGCATGGGAAAGTAACACTTCTTTCTTTTTCATATAATTGAAAACTTTTCAAACTACTTAGCTTCTAAAACTCAAGACTTAATTTAATTGTTTAAATAATAGTTGGAATTAAATTATGTGAGGATAAATCTGTTCCATTTTCAGGATGCGAGCCCACTGCTCTGGGTGGGAGATTCCAGGAGCTCTTGGAAAGCATCTGGTGAAAAGGATGATGGGAACTCCAGGGAGACTCATGCTTATTAAGTGGGCAGTAAGCCAGGGAGCTCCGTGCTGTACTCAGCATGGATCTCCTGACTTTGAAGTCCAACTTGACAGGGAGATAGTAACCATTAGAGAAATCTGCTTTGGCAACAAAACAGAACAGAACAGAACAAAACAATTTTGCCCTACCTAGCTTAAATTCAGTGTTATAAATTTAGTAACGTGGTCCACTTAATAGACCACGTTACTTTTAAAACACTAAACGTAACCGTACAAATGTGAGTTATTTATTCTTGAGATGTGGTCTCACTACAGAAGCTATGCTGGCCTTGAACTCACAACCTTCCTGCTTCTGCTTCTCAAGTGCAGTGCCTGGCTCTGTGTACATTTTAGAAGCAATGAAAGAAGATTCTTAAAATTATAACTTTGGGCTCATTTAAAATACTGGGAGATAGGCTTAAAGGTATAACATGAATAATAATAAAAATAACATTCAAGTTTCCTTCTATAATAGAATATGATTTTATAATTTGGGTTTATGAAGAGATATGATTTCTACATTTTAAAGAGAATAAATAATGAAAATTGCAAAGTAAGCCTATATGTTATTATCCAGAGTTTAGGGCACGTTGTAAAATGCTGTTCCCTTCTAAATGTGTTTCCCTTACCGTGTCAGATTATTCTTGGCTCTTGTGTGTCATTATAAAAGCATTCTAGCACACTGACATGAATTCACTGGAAGTTTGCAAATGACAATGACTTCGATCACTCTTAGAGCAGTAATGCATTCAAACTGTCACAGGTGACAAGATACCTGGCATGACAGCACAGCTTTCTCTTACAGTGTCATTTGAGCCACTGGATCACCGCTCTAAACCCATTTGTCCAGGATTTTGAAAGGAAGCACAAGAAACAGGTGTGGCTTGCCTATTTCAGGCTCGGATGGAGCAGTGAGGCAGAGACGGGTTCTGAACTTCAGAGTGTCTGCTTTTCTAGTGGAGTCTGCTACATACCTTCTGCCAGGGGTTGTGCTGAATGTCCAGGGTGAGAAGGCTGGTGGTGTGTTTGCACAACACATTGATCTCGTCGCCAGTCTTCTTCAGCTGGTTCCAGCTCAAGTCTAAATGCTTCAGTTTCATCAGGCCTCTGAACCCCTCCAGGGTTATCACATGGTTATGGCTGGCGTCCAAGTACTCGAGGTTGTACTGTGGCACATACAGATAGGTGCAAGGCTAACTCAGGGTTTGTGTATACCAAGTGCTTTTCCCCACTTCTTGAAATATGTCACATGGTTTCTTATAACCCGCACAGAAAACCTACACAAGAATCATACTGCTACAAGAGTGACACACTGGGCCACGGCAGCAATTCTCAGGGCAGGCTTTGATCTTGTCAGCTTAGGAGAAGACAAAGATTGTAAATGAGTTATGCAATTAGATTATGGCTTTGACAATGGAGGAGCACTGTCAAAAACACACAAAGCCAATCCTTCTTAAAGACTACAGAGACTGCTGCGTAGATTTCCTCATCTCTCTGAACATAGAGCTGCAGATCTTGTTTGCACAAGAGGGCAGGCAAACAGCGACTTGCAAGACAACTTGTTACCCCCAAAAAATACATCTTTATACCTAAATACCTAGTTATAGTGTTGAGATGGCTTCAATTACAGAGTACACCCTTAGAGACAGAAATTTAATTTTATTCTATAATTTTCTCTTTCTTCCTTTCTCTCTCTCTCTCTCTCTCTCTCTCTCTCTCTCTCTCTCTCTCTCTCTTTCTCTCGCTCTTTCTTTCTTTTTTAAGAGATGCATGTTTTTCTAAAGCTAGGCCTCCTGGTATAGGTCCATGATTGCTGCTAGCAATAAAATGCACCTTTCTTAAAAATGGCAAAGCCAAGCAACTATGGTGTGAGTGCACTGGGTGAGAGCATGCCCAGGGGAGAGTGCAAGGAGAGGATCTAGGGGAGGGGCAGAGAAGGTTGTACAGGGGGCTTTGGATCTCAGTAGTAAACTCCCCTCTTTCTGCATGGGCTGCCTTGCCCCAACTCATACATTTGCTTTGTTTAATGCATCTTAATGTTATTTTATAGTAAATAATAAAATAGATAAAAAGGCCATCTAATTGACATAGTGACCCCTGTGCTGTACATTAGATCCTCAGAACATGTTCATCTCATAACTGAACATTTCTTTCCTTTGATCAACATTTCCTCTCCCACAAGGTCAGACTGCCAATCTGCTTCTATGAGTTTGATTTGGCATTTATGTTTTAAAAGAGCAATTCTTACCAAGTGGTACACATCATCTAAGCAAGTAAATTCATTAAAGCTAATGTTCAGCTTTCGAAGCCCAGTTAACTTGGAAAGATCTCTCAGTTTACTCAAGCTATTCCCATGTAGATTCAGGTTCTGGAAGCAAAATAAAATGTAAATTGAAAAACAAAACACAGTGCTTTCTGTGATGCAATCTAGGCGTTAATAACTAACATATTTAGAATTATCAATGCTTCTTGGCCTTTTGGCTAAGATCAAGAATAGAATAATTAAATCATCTACAATATTGCAAAAATGAGAACATGATTGTTATGAATAACATTCAGAGAATGCTAATACAGTAAGTAAATATGCTATGTAATGTTGAAAAGTTAATAATAGTTTGTAGCAACATAGCTGGGCCTGGTATGTGATTAACATGATTTCCTATTTGGTCTAAGCTTGTTAATAATTAGCAAGAAATTCTTCTTTAGTGAATAAATACATTGGTTAGGGTATTTAGTAGGGAAGATCTTCTCTGGTTAGCCAGTGAGCAGCAGAGTCATTATTTTGTTGAACACCCCTTTCCTTCTTTCCATATATATTTGGTCTAGAAATATTTCTCATGCCAGCTGTGCAATCCTTCACCCATACCAGTGCCTCGTACTGACTAATCCCTCTTTGGTCCGCTGCAACAGCTCCTACTGGATGATCACACCACCAGCCTGACTGCCGCTAATTTCACCTCCAAGACACCAAAGTTGGGGTTTTGAGAAGTAAGATTTTGTTCCTTGAAAATGTGCTATACTTTCTGGAGCAGGCTACAAAGTGCACACTTTCTGGAGTTTCAGAACTGCTACTGCAGAGCACAGAAGTCCTGGTTAGGAAGCTATGACAGTACAGTAGGTCAGAAGTGATGGGAGTTTGGAAATCATGGTAGCAGCACATCTGAACATGGTAAGTCTCAAACTCAGAAAGGCAGACAGGTTACTATTTCACGTAGAGTTGATTTAGTGTACAATATCACTTTAATTGGGAACTCACATTCAGCTGATACATCTGTAAAGATAAAGTTGTCATATACTCATTGATTAATTCTAGAAACTGATTTAATCTTTTTGCTTTTACTTAAACAATTTAAAGAGAGATAACTGATTATTCAGAATAAAATCACTTGCTTATTGGAAAGCCATTTCACTTCAAGGAGCTACTGGACTCCCCATGCATGGCTAGACTGAATTAATACATGATATTGGCAGAAAATGCACTCTAAAATTAAGACTTAATACTAATATTTCTCCTTAACAAGTTCTCATATTGAGTGCATGTTGAAATATTTTACATAATAGGGTTAAATAAAGTGACAAAGAAGTAATTTAAGAAAATTTAATTTGGAGGGAGGAAACGGGAAAGGGGAAGTGATTTGGAATGTAAATTAAAAAAATAAAATAAAATTAAATTAAAAAAAAAAAAAAAAAAAAAAAAAAGAAAATTTAATTTAAGTACCTTAAGAAAACTTAAAACTGCATGTGTGTTTCACACTTGATTGCTACTATAGAACACTGGCCTAGTCGTCATACAACAAGAAGACTGGGTACTTTTCAATCAAATTATATGTTACCTAACAACACTGGGTAATAACTTTAGACTCCACATACTAGATTCAAATTCCAAATTCAAATTTCCCTTCCAATTTTTTTCTTACAATACTCACCACAATATGGCTGTAAATATTAGTCTTAGCAAGGGAAATTATTGTCTTCTCATCCAAACTAATGAGTTTTGGGCGGGGCTTTATCTTGGGCTCCATCTTCAGAACTTCATCATCAAATTTCAAATCCTGTGAGAATACTAATCCTTCAGAATACTTTTTGCCTTCTTCTAGAATAACGTTGTTTAATGTAGAAAATAAAGAGTGAACTTTGGCCTAAAAAACATTTCAAAGGTTGAAAATTCAGTTGATTATTTGTTACATAAAACCAAATAGGTTGTATAGAAAAAAAATTGAGTTTTGTAGTTATACAATAATATCTAGAATAATAAAAATCACTTTAGTAAATATATAAGCATAGATTAAGATTGTGAGCTAGGCATGTGTGTGTCTATTCTCACCCATAAATATTTCTTAAAACTGGCAAAGAATATGTTTAAAATATTTTATGGCATAGAACAGAAACAAGGATTAAGAAATTATCAGACATAAAGCAGAAGGCATTGATGTGCATGTAAGAGCAGAGCTGTGACTTTAGGGAGAACATATGCAGGTGAGAACCTTCAGGAATGGATCCAGAGAAATGTGGTATTTCCAGTAAATAAATAAAAGGGGAGGCTACTACTGGTAGGCACTGGGTAAGTTCGTGATTACATCAAGGACTGTGAGTGAGTGAGAGAGTGAGTGAGAGAGAGTGAGAGTGAGTGAGAGAGTGAGAGTGAGTGAGTGAGAGAGAGTGAGAGTGAGTGAGTGAGTGAGAGAGAGAGTGAGTGAGAGAGTGAGAGTGAGTGAATGAGAGTGAGAGTGAGTGAGAGAGTGAGAGAGAGTGAGTGAGTGAGAGTGAGAGAGTGAGTGAGTGAGTGAGAGTGAGAGAGAGAGTGAGTGAGTGAGAGAGTGAGAGTGAGTGAGAGAGTGAGAGTGAGTGAGTGAGAGTGAGAGTGAGAGAGTGAGTGAGAGAGTGAGTGAGTGAGAGAGAGTGAGAGTGAGTGAGAGAGTGAGAGTGAGTGAGAGTGAGAGAGTGAGTGAGTGAGTGAGTTAGAGTGAGAGACTGAGTGAGTGAGTGAGTGAGTGAGTGAGAGAATGAGAGCCACATGAACTAGCAGAACTGACCCCAGAAGAAAAGAAAATAACCAGAGGAGAACACAGAATCTATAATAAGACATTATAGAAAAGAACAGAATAAATACTATAACAAATGTAAAAACAAATACTAAAATAAAATACTTAATAAGTATTAAGAAGCCAAATGAATATAACAGTAGATTAAGTTATCATACTGGAGGCCAGTACTGAGGAAATATCCCATAGCAAAGAATTAAGAGGTGAATATGAGAAAAAAGGAGAAAATCATTTCCACATCTTTTAGTTATCATTTCAGAGCCACTTCTCCAGGGCAGATTTCAGAAGACTCAGCAGAGCACTGAAAAGAAGAAATAATCAACGGAGCTAAGAGAAGAAAGCTTCCCAGAAGTAAAGAGGAAACTAAATCATCAGATTTGAGGAGCTCACGAGGTGGTGAGCCAGCAGTGAACTGCCAGGCCCTCCTCCCGGCTGCTTTGCCACGGAAGCCAAACGAACCACTGCTTACTACTCATCTGAGCTTCTGTGTACCTGACAGGAAGAATCTCACGAGAACAGGAAAAAAATATGCCTAGAATTATATTTAATACAAAGTATTAGACCTAAGCATGAAGAGAGCATAGACGCGTATCCATTGAGTGAAGTGGGCCGTCATGCTTTTGGACAAGAAGACAAATGATTCAAAGTATTTAAATCAGGGGTAGAGAAATGGTTCAGTGGGTCAGAGCCCTTGCTGTACAAGCACAAGAACCTGGGTTAGAATCCCGAGCACCTGTGCAACAAGCAGAGCACGGCTACCTGTGTAGGCAGACCCAGCAATGCGAGGCTGGGGCAGGGGTGCAGGCCCAGTAATGCGAGGCTGGGGCAGGGGTGCAGACCCAGCAATGCGAGGCTGGGGCAGGGGTGCAGACCCAGCAATGCGAGGCTGGGGCAGGGGTGCAGACCCAGCAATGCGAGGCTGGGGCAGGGGTGCAGACCCAGCAATGCGAGGCTGGGGCAGGGGTGCAGACCCAGCAATGCGAGGCTGGGGCAGGGGTGCAGGCCCAGCAATGCGAGGCTGGGGCAGGGGTGCAGACCCAGCAATGCGAGGCTGGGGCAGGGGTGCAGGCCCAGTAATGCGAGGCTGGGGCAGGGGTGCAGACCCAGCAATGCGAGGCTGGGGCAGGGGTGCAGACCCAGCAATGCGAGGCTGGGGCAGGGGTGCAGACCCAGCAATGCGAGGCTGGGGCAGGGGTGCAGACCCAGCAATGCGAGGCTGGGGCAGGGGTGCAGGCCCAGCAATGCGAGGCTGGAGCAGGGGTGTCCCAGGAGCCCAAGCTAGCCAGCCTAGCCCAATGGCAAGTGTGTTTCTGGTTCAGTGAGAGATCCTGTCTCAGAGCAATAAGATAGATGAGAAGAAGACACCCGGCGATGTCCTGTGCTGGCCTACACATGTACACACATTCATGCACATAAACTAAACATACATATCACACACATACACACACACACACAAACTAATTCACTCCAAATGAAGCTTCAGATTCCATACAATTTCAATTACATCTTAATAAGAATTTTAAAAACAGAACTGGTAAACTAATTTTAGAGTTTGAGAAAAAAAATGTTCAAGAATTTTTTTTAAAAAGTGTTACTACTAGAAACTGATGAGCTGATTATAATTTTTTAGGAATAAAAATGTTCAAGAGTTTTTTTAAGTTTTAAAAAGCTGGAGCAAGAGAGTTTATCCTATCATATATTAAAATACATTATCAATAGAGCAGAACAGGGATTTATTTATACATAGATTTTTTTAAATGTTAAAATAATTTAATGAGCAAGATAGTATTTCAAAACACAAGAGGACAATGATTAGATAGTATCCATTCATATTTAAGAAAACAAATGGATTAATCTTCAATTCACATAATGTAAACTAATTTCTACATATACTTAAAAAACCAAAAGTTTTAACATAAGCTAAATAAGCACTGAGAAAAAAACAAAATATTTATTATAAGACTTTTGAAAAAATATATAAAATTCAGAATCCATACTGGGAAAGATTGAGAGAGACAAAGTTTATAAATTACACATTAAATGGCAACTTTTGTTACAATTAAAATGAAAAGACAACAGAAAATTTACACTACAAAATAAAGTACTAATATTCACAATATATAATTTTAAAAATCAGCATGAAAATAACCATCTTGTAGAAGTTGCCCATGAGAGCTAGAGAGATGGCTCAGTGGTTAAGAGCACTGTCTGCTCTTTCAAAGGTTCTGAGTTCAAATCCCAGCAATCACATGATGACTAACAACCATCTAATGGGATCCAAAGCCCTCTTCTGGTGTGTGTGTCTGAAGACAGCTACAGTGTACTCATATAAAATGAATAAATAAATATTTTTTTTAAAAAGAAGTTACCCACGAATACAACAGGTGATTTGAAATGCTGTGAAGAGTTTTAAGCATATTTGGAATATTCTGCTTTTTTGCTTAAGATAATAGAAAAGTTTGATAGTATACCAAACTGTCAAGGATGCAAACAAAACAAAACAAAACAAAACAAAAATCCACCAAACAAAAAAACCAACCAAACAAAAAAAACTAACAACAAAACCGCATGGCACACTCTGCTGGAAACGCGTAAATGGCCAAACCTCTCTGAAGGGTACGGGGCAATGCTAAAACTTAAACTGTGTGCATCTGTGGACTTTTATTGTTCTCTGTAGCTCTCTCTTGTGTAGGAGTGTCTATAGTCCTATAAAGACTCATCTATATTAACGTTCACTCAAACAGGATTTAATAGTTAAAACCACATTTAACCTATAAATGTTATCCACACAGGAGAACTTAAATCAGTTTTTCTGAATAGTATACAGCCTCAGAAAGAAAAAAATATACATCTATGTGCAATGAGATGAAATATATTTAAAATGTATTGTGAAAAGCAAGATGTAGAGCTGGTTTCTACAAGCTAAGACTGTGTGTGTGTCAATAGAAAAGGATTGAAAGCAAACCTGCAAACCTCTTAGGGGATGCACTGGTGAAAGGAAGGGGCGGGAGGCTAAGGGGGAAGTAGCTTCCTGGGCTTATTCTATAGGCATCCATAGGCCTTGGACGTTTCTCAGTGAGACTACAGCTATAGAACAAACCTATAATGTGCTCATATAACAAAAGTATTCAGGTGTCATGATGACAAGGTTTGAAAGTTCAGTCCTTCATAGAAGAGCGATTGTGTGTGCACACACATGCACACGAAGCACTGAGAACCATACATAATACAAATTCTGCTTAACATTACTTGATTTCAGATTATTCCACTCCAGGCTAAGGAATTCATGTTTTTAAAAATTGTAATATAAAAAAAATGCCTACCACTGTAGTATACTCAAATTCAACGATGTACTCTGGCAAAACAAGGTCATGGTCAAAGACAAACCATTTGTACTGCCGATAGCCACAATCACAATTTCTTTGTCCTATGATCGAATCTAGAGTTAAAAAGAAAAGTCTGTCAAGACAAACACTCAAAATACAGTAAACGTTTAAACTCCAATGGAGATGAAGAAGTGACAACAAATTCTTACTAACAATTTCCCACGATTACAAAATTGAGGATGTTATAAAATCCTCCGTTATAGCCCTTTCCCCACAGAGAGGCTTGATGTTTAGCTTATCATTTTCCTCTTAAATCTTCATTTTACTGAGGACTAAACAGCTATGTAGTTTTGATAAACAGCATTCTAAGATCTTTATTAAAGGTTCTTCTTATTTAATCCTTTGAAAACTAATTATTTGCACACACTCACACAAGAAACCCTCCACTCCCATGACTTCCGCAACCACTGATTCAAAAACTGCAGGGCAGAAGTATTTGGATTTAGAAGTGTTTGTAGTGAACTGTACATTTGCCATATGCCTGGATAATAAATGTAGCCACAGTTTGCAGCATTTCATTTATACTGTATTAGGTATTATGGAGATGGTGTCGTGTACCCAGGAAGGTTGTGTAGAGGGCATGCAGACACCATGCCATTTGGCATAAAGGACTTATGAATTCAAGAAGTTTCTTTTTATCTCTAGGGGTGTGTGTGTGTGTGTGCGTATTTACTCTAGAACTAATCCCCCACAGACACTGAGAGTTGAATGTGTAGGTGAGTACACACACACACACACACACACACACACACACACACACACTCCTACCACAAATAATAATTAAATTATTGAAATTAATCTCAACACATATTATTGATATGAATAACAGAGAAATCATTACTACACAGAAGTAGATTTTCATAGAAAAGTTTATAGGCCTTGTTAGGTTGAGATTAGACCATGCTATATGTTATAGACTGTTGTATTAAGTAGGAATGTTTTGTACTGAGAGGAATGGAACAGCACTTTTTCTTTTTGGCAGACATACTTAGCACATGTCTCTGAGGAACAAACACCGAGTTCACCATGGGATAGTTGGCTTTACTGATGGGCTCCTGGTCACGAGCCTGAGTACTCTGGCCAAGAAAAACCTTCGCAATGAGGATGGTGCCTAAATACGAAAAAAGACATAATTTTAATAAATATGACCTCAACAAATTTCCAATGCAATGTTTATTAATCCTAATGCTCGTAATGGCAGAGGCCATGGTTATCTTGATACTAGATAGTGTACAGCATATAACTTGATTCAATGTAGGAGTTAGGACATATCTGTTAAATTAATAAACTGGCCCTATAAAGTACATGGTGATTGTAGTGAACCCACTTTAAATGCTGGGCATCGTGGCTCACGCTGATAAATCCCAGGGCCTAAGAGTCTGAAGCAGGATCCTTACATGCTTTAGGCCAAGTTTACATACTGAATTGCACATCACTGGGCTATAGGATGGAAAAAGAAACACAAACAAATATAACTATAAAGAAACTAGAAAAGAACACAATAATTTAACAATGCCTTTGCTGTGTGTGTCCGGTCTCTTTGTGTGTCTGTGTTTGTGTCTCTTTGGGTAAGTGTGTGTGACTCTGTGTGTCTGTGTGTCTCTCTGTATGTATCTCTGTGTGTATGTACTCTCTCTTATCATATAGGTTCCAGGAATTGAACTCAGGTACCTGCTGAGACATCTTCTGTCTCTTCCATCTGACAGGTACTACATATAAATCTTTGGAATGGAAGGACAGATATTTCTTCTCTCATGGATTCTTGATATATTTGTGATCTCCTGAATACTAAAGATTCCTATGAGTCAATAAAGTTGGAAAAAATTCTAATCATTACATATACATAATATATAAATGAATTTTCAATATTTTATTTTTATTTGTTTGTGTGTGGGGGGGTGGGTTGTGCACATGAAAGCAGTGCTGCGGAGTTTAGAAGGGCATGTCAGCTCCCCTGAAACTGGAGTTACAAGGTGGTTATGAACCACCCAGTGTGGGTGCTGGAACTGACTCTGGTCCTCTGCAAGAGCACTCAGGGCTCTTACACACTCCGTCATCTCTCCAGGCCTGATTCTTTATTTTCACTCTATGCAAGATATAAAATGTAAGTCAGGCTAGCCTGTTTTAGAAATGTGTTTTAGAAGAATTAAGTAGATGGTAAATATGAGGTTTTTCTAATAACTGGAATGGAAAAGAATAATTTGAAAAGTATCAAGTTTTTTTTTCAAGTAAAGAGGCCTTGATTTAGCAACCAGCTTGTGTTTCTGATGATATTTAACTATATGAAGCCATGCTCAGTTGACGGCTTGCCATGAACTATTCCAGCAGAAGTGTGGTCTGGATCCTGCCATGCTATTCTCAAAGAACCAGTAAGTGCTTGAGTGCTGCTAGCCCAAGGCTCCAGGCCTGCCAGGCTACCAGGCAGGCCTTCTGCTACCATGCTACACCTCCTCCCACAGCAGGTGATCCTGGCTGAGGACAAACCGAAGTTCTGCCTACCTGATGCTCAGTCAGTTTGGTGACTGAGAGATAATACAATAAGAGCCCTTAATCCCTAACCTGATTGTCTGTCTGATCTCTTTATTGTATGCCCTGATACTTCATTCATATTTATACTTATTATAGTAATTGTAACTTTATATTTAATTATTTGATTATTGATATTTGTAGGCACTATGCAGGGAAAACCAGTTTACACAAAACCAGACAGTACCTAAGATACAATAAGCATTCAATTAGTACACTGTTAATTAGCACATTTTGATTGATGATGAGTGGAAGAGGCGGCAAGAGAAGGCTCGGGGCTGGCCTTTTCCCCCAGCCTGGAAGTAAGCGCTTCCACAGTATTTTACAGGTTGGTTCTTGCACTTAACACTGCTGTCTATTTAAGTTGCAAGAATGGTATTTACTAACTGAATAAATTACCACGCAGTTTGCCTTCTACAGGATAACGTCTAATCCACATGCTTTACAACTAACGCCAGGTTTTCTCATCACCTTAGATTGTGGTGACTCGGAACAAATAATGTCCAGTCTTCCTGACTGCTCTATCTGATTACTTCACATACAAGCCAATTCTTTTCTCTTTCTCGTGAAGCTAGTGCGTGTAAAGAAATACACGTGTGTACTTCTGAGTCTATTCTTATGGTGCAACATAAGGACAGAAGCAGACTCTGAAAAGCATATGCAAGTTGGATGAAATATCTGAACAACAAAGGTTCTCTTCTTCCTAAGGCTGGTAGGCAATAAATACAGAGTTCAGCTGACAGTGCTGCTGAACAGATAGAGGCTTGTCACTCTAGTGGTGAGTATGCAACACAACAATTTGGACAGTGTCTCTTGGATTGATAAAACCAAGAATGAAAACGATCCAGGAAAGATGGAGGAGCCGAGGGCCCCACAACAGAAGCACTGTCTGTTACCGTGTCTGTAGAGGTCACTCTCTGATGGGCCTTTCTTCTCCTTGTACTTCTGCTGGAGGAACTCGATTCGGGGACACTCACACATACTGAGGCTGTTCACAAGGGTTACGGCTTCCCTTCTGAGAGGAGGCTGCAAAGGAGGAAAAACCATCTAAGGGCTTTTTTAAAATGTAAAATTGACAACATTTCTATTTGGATGCAGATAGCTTATTATTTTACGTTTCCGTGTCAGCCAAAGCCAAAGTAAACTGCAAAAAGATAACCTCCAGGTGCAGCTTCATTATGCATAGTCATTTAAATATTCAAGATTCATATGCAAATAGGTCTGTACAAAAGTGCTAAGGAACAAAATGTGCTCTGCAGGGAAAACCAGCCAAAGTCATAACCAACACCAGCACCTTGTGGTGTTGGATTCAACAGTTTTCAACAAGGACTTGTGGAAAAACTCTTGCTAACTCCAAAAGGAAGGACCATTAGGGTGAGGTATTACATCAGTAAAGGATCCCATTCATTTCAGGTATATGCTGTACAGTCTACATTATCTTCCACAAACAAAATATTTCCAATTGTGCACTGACATCTTAGTTTTGTTGTGACTCACTTCACCTCTTCCAAACTGTATCAGTATCACACAAAGCGCAAACAGAATCACTGCTCTGAGTAAGGTTCCTAGATCTGCGTGTGATTACGAGTGATTCCAAGGATGGGAGGAGAAATTGGCAAAGTCAGTCTGTGCTCATATCTTATTGTCCTTGTCACAACCTCAGAGTTTTAAATTGATCATTAGTTTTCAATTAACAGGTATATTATTTAGAATTATGTCTTTTCTGAAATTCAATTAGGAAATTATTTCCTAATTGAAATCCAAACCTACCCAAAGAAGTTTTTTTTTAAAAAATGCAAACTGGTTCCTGTAGCTACAAAGTCCACCCTTCAGCAAATGATCTTTCCACTCTGCAGTAATCATCCCTATTTGCTTAGTTAAGAGTCTCTGTACACTGCATATGGGGGAGAGAGAGAAGTCAGGAACTATGAACAATAACTAAAAACATAAGCTATCTCAAGCTGCATCAAACAAGATATCCTTCTTAATTGAAATGAACAAAAGGTGGTAATGGGATCTCATAAAACTGAAAAGCTTCTGTAAGGCAAAGGACACTGTCATCAAGACAAAACGGCAACCCACAGATTGGGAAGAGATCTTTACCAACCCTAAATCTGATAGAGGGCTAATATTCAATATATACAAAGTACTTAAGAAGTTAGACTCCAGAGAACCAAATAACCCTGTTAAAAATGGGGTACAGAGCCAAACAAAGAATTCTCAACTGAGGACTCTCGAATGGCCGCAAAGCACCTAAAGAAATGTTCGATATCCTTAGTCATCAGGGAAATGCAAATCAAAACGACTCTAAGATTCCACCTCAAACCAGTCAGAATTGCTAAGACCAAAAACCAAGGTGACAGCAGATGCTGGCAAGGAAGCGGAGAAAGAGGAACACTCCTCCATTGTTGGTGGGAAGAAGTGGAAGGGTCAGGAGTTCAAAGTCATCGTCAATACAGGAAGAAAACAGGCAGGCCTAGGTGAAGTGATCCATTGGTGTAGAGCAACATCAGGGTTCAAACACAGCAGTGTTCTCATTTATGTGGGTCACGGGGTGACATAACTTGGGAAGCAATACTCTCTAGCACTGGGCCACGGCTGCCTCATCAGGAAGCTGCGGGAAAGTGGGCTAGATGTGTGGAGCTCAGGGACCCAGCGATGGCGCAGTATTAGTGATAAGGTGAGGACAGAGAAGTAGAAAGGAAAGAAGTGGTGGCTACCGTGCTCGTGTCGCTGTCTTTGAATCCCTGTTCAAGTATTTGTAGCAGATGCTTCTTCTTTACTGTCACTTCAGGATCAAAGACATAGAAAAGGCACTCCAGCATCTTCCGATAGCTCCTTAGGAAGAACAGAGGCAGAAAGAGGGCGAGAGTCAATGTCACAAAGCTTACCCATTAATAAGTTAACTGTACACTATGGTGAGTTTTCTGTTTCCAGTGTCATTAAAACACCCAGTGCCCCTACCCCACTCTCAGAAAGAGGCTCAGTGTGGACAAATCATGACGTCATCTTGGCCATGGGAGATGCAGGACCAGAAAACACTTACTGGTTAACTTTTAAATCAGGAATATCCATATTCTCTCCCCCCTCAAGATGAAACAAAGGCAGGCTTTTTATAGTTATAGTTCCTATTACAGAATTGATTCTTACTCCGAATCTTGAATGTCTTCAAGATCCAAACACCTTTGGAATTTCTCTTCAAATCGCAGTCTCAGAATACGGTTGTTAACTTTAATGACTCGCTTGACTTTCACCCCCGTGATGCCGTACGCTCTGAAGTCCCAGGTGCAGAAACGCGAGAGAATTAGTTCATAGCAGGAGTTAAACCTATGTGGGGACAGAGAACATACATAAGGCAGACAGCAGAGTGCCTTCGTCATGCTGAAGGATACGAAGCACATGCAATCAAATCCCAAGGTCCTATTCTGTGATATCTTTTGCTAAACACACTTCACCAGATCACAGTAACAGCATTTTTGTTCCAATGGGCATATCTGATCACCAAAAGATGCTAAAATTTGAAACACAGTAAAATGTTCCCTTTTTTGATTATCTATTATCTAGTTCCTCTACATAAAGATGATGTTGACTGAACAGTCCTTCCTTCCTTCCCTCCCTCCCTCCCTCCCTTCCTAAGACTATTTGATTAGCTTCAGTGTGGACACATATTCCTGGCCACTTTCCTTCAGGCTATGCCTTCATCTTTTCTTTTCTTTATTTCTTTTTAGACTCTCCGAAATGATTCCCTTTAAATTTTTTTATTTATTTTATGTTTTTTATGGTGTTAAGGATTGAACCAAGGACCTTCTGCATGCACGCAAAGTCCTTTGTCACTGAGCTATCCCCCAGTCTCCAATAGACTTGGAAAGTTTGCATTCCTCCAGGAACCAGAATTATGGCTCTTTTGTTTCCACTGTCTGTAGGTGATTTTATCTGGCATGTCCATATGTACGTATGTATGTATGTATGTATGTATGTATGTATGTGTGTGTGTGTATGTATGCATGTATGTGTTCATACACAAATAATCATTTCTACCCAAACATAGCTGTACCCAGTTTGAATATTCACTGTTTTATAAAATACCCGAGTAAATAAGTAAAGGGCCCTTCAAAGCTAATTACTCAGCACCTGGCCCCAACCTGTAGTCAAAAGGGCAGGAGTGACTGTCTCTACTCCTTTTCACCCTCCAGCATGCCTGTACCACATCTCAAATGCATGCTGAATCAGACTCTGGGTCATCAACACTGGTCCTGTCCTCTCCGGGATTACTATTGTCTCTGAGTCTATCCCAAGAACTTCCTAAATTAGGGCACATAGTGAGAAGGGCAGTGTCCAACCTCTCTCTCCTAAGACTTATATTCCAAAGGGAGTAGATATTCAATAATATATAAAGCCATAAATATAACAAATGCTAAAGAATAAAGACTTAGTAGAGAAGCCTTGGGTGAGGACGACAGAGGGCCCCTTCTTGAAGCCTCCAAGATCTTCCAGGAAGAAAAGCCATCTGAGAACCAGGAGAGAATGTGGCAGCTTTGAGAAACTCTAGAACAAGGATCCTTTCAATGACTGGTCAGCTCTCTGCTGCCCTCATCTGGTTGTTCTCATAAAATTATAACCTTGTTTTAAAATTGCACAGAATGGAGATTAAGATGGAAAGAGAGACCATTTAACAAGGAAGCAAGTGATCCTTTATAAGATACATCTACCCCATAACCATTTGAATGGGTGTGAGGGCTACAGCCACAGAGGGACGCTCCTGATGGGTGGTTTTGAGCCCAATATCTGAACTCCTAGCTTAGAGCACCTGACTCACTACCTAAGGCTTTATCAATGCAGGAGATGACTAATAGCCCAAATGACCTCTATGTCAAATGTATTAACCAGACCATGGTAGATCCTTCCTTAGGTCCTTAGTCTAATACATGCAGCCTCTCTCTAGAATTCACTCTCTTGCAAGAAATGACATGCACTTAGGAGTAGGTTTTGATGTAATTGTGCCTCCTTGTGGATCTGAGATGATATTACACAAGGAAACACTAACAAACTGTTGTGTTTAAAGAACTTAAATGGGCATGATATTACCGGAGGACCCCCTTTATACCACTCCTGGGCATATACCCAGAGGATTCCCCAGCATGTAATAAGCACATGCTCCACTATGTTCATAACAGCCCTATTTATAATAGCCAAAAGCTAGAAAGAACCCAGATGTCCCTCAACAGAGGAATGGATACAGAAAATGTGGTATATTTACACTATGGAGTACTATTCAGCTATTAAAAACAATGAATTCATGAAATTCTTAGGCAAATGGGTGGAACTAGAAAGTGTCATCCTAAGTGAGGTAACCCGATCACAAAAGAACACACATGGTATGCACTCACTGATAAGTGGACATTAGCGCAGAAGCTCGGAATACCCAAGACAAAATTCACATATCAAATGATGCCCAAGAAGAAGGAAGGAGAGGCTCCTGGTCCTGGAAAGGCTCGATGCAGCAGCATAGGGGAATACCAGGACAGGGAAGTGGGAGGGGGTTGATTGGGGAATGGGGGAGGGAAGAGGGCTTATGAGACTTTCGGGGAGGGGGGAACCAGGAAAGGGGAAATCATTTGAAACATAAATAAAGAATATATCTAATAGAAAAAACAAAAAAAAAATAAAGATGCTTACAATAAACCACCTGGTGTCAGACTCCAGGAGTTAGAACAAGCCTGGCTAACAAAGTCGGACTGATGCAGTTTCATTCTCATCTTCCCCAGATCGTTTCCCACTGGCTGCAATACAGGGAGGGAACCTGGTAGCCTGAAGTCTGGCTTTGTGCTCCTTCTCTCTCCCACCACCCAGTGGCCATGTGCCCACTGCCAGCTTAGCTCGTAGACAGCTTCCCCTTTGACTACTGGCCCGTAGGACAGACAGGAGGCCTCCACGATGGCAACCTGCTGTGGCCAGTTGTGCCGTTACTTTCTGCCCTGCTCTAGCTTTCACCCAGTGTTCAGAATCCAGGGTTATATCTGCCCAGCAACTGTATAAACATTGAGAGGACAACAGTGGAACATAAACCTTTGTCTTAAAATTTTTACAAACTTCCCATATACAGGCTAAGAAAAAGAATGGGTGTTGAGTGACCCCGTTGAGGAGTCCAGGGCTTGGTTCTTGATGATAAAGCAATGAGACAAAGGTGGAAAATGCATGACAGCAAATTTGCAACAGATGAATATTGGGATAAAAACTGTTTTGAAAATGAGACGCTTCACAAGTTGATCGCCGGGCTTGGGGTGGATCGTAAGGACAACTGCTTTCGGAGCTCTAAAGTTCAGACTTACCATTCATCAGCTTGAGTGCCTTCTTCAAAATGGATGTTCCCCACAGTCTCCAGCTCAGTTAGCAGAAGCGGGGTCAGTAGGCTGTGACTCTTCTTCTTCTGTTTTACTTCAGTACGATAAATTGCTTCAATTCTACCACAGACAAAATACACACGGAGGGATTCATCGGCTACAAACCTCACAGCATTGAAGCCCAGTCGCTCGTTCACGGGCCATAGCACATGACATGCACTTGAGGGTCAGCTGCTTCTTGCTTTCATTGGATGGGTAGCATCAGTGTTAGCAGTTACACCCAGAACAAGACATTCTGTTTCTGGCAGCAGCAGCAGCGAAAATCCCCACTGATTTTGCTATCCTCACACAGAGTGCGAAAAGCTGAGACTTTCCGGGATCTAAAACCATGACTGCCAAATCCTAGACAGGTCGTTCTGTCTTCTTACACCAAAGTATTCTCAGCATCATGCCAGTACTAATAGTACTTCCGTCTAAGGAGCTAGGGAGTGGGAGGGTCACCTAGCATGGAGTAATCTCCCACCTCCACATGTCACAGTCCTGTTAAGATCATTACAAGGGCCTAGTAACCCAGTTGCCCGGGGTCCCCGTAAATGGAAGAGCAGTGTGAACAAGTGAGGACTGTAATGTGCCTTGCTGGGTTTCTGAACTAAGGAGCACTCAACTGATTTTAGTTTGCAGACAGAAGCAGAGATGTGACACTATGCAGAGTGGAGGAAACCCACTGTGTTTAATTGAAAGTGGCTGCAGCCAGAGCCTGGCTTTGAGTGGGTGGGTGGGGAGGCCTAGGAACCTGGTGTGCCAACACAATTCATGTTCTGTTTTCTCCCATTTATCAAAGGAATTGAGCTCAATTCTTGGCCTCCAAAATGGTTATTTGATCCTGTTATCAATCTGAATGACCAGACAGTTTGGCAAGCATACTCATGTAGTTTCTTGTTCCAGAATGTGACTCTGTCGTCCAGGGCATTCAGCTTGGTCAGTATCTTCTGCTGCAGAATGGACTCCTGCATGACGGCCTCGCTGTTCCGGGGCTTCTCGGCCTCTGACGCAGTGTCACTCTGTCCTTTGCCAGAGATCTTGAGTTCGGCCAGTTCCCGTTCCAACTGTGGAAATCAATATTCCGGAGAGCAAATTAAAAATAAAACACAATTGAGGCAAAGCCTCCATTAAGATATTCATTTTGTAGTGAGATTTATTAGTCCGTTTAAATGGTCGACGTGGACCATCCAGGTAGCTCAAGCTTTGTGAAAGTCAAATAGGTGGCTTCGACCTTGGTGCCAATTCAGCTGGTGTCTACTGAGTGAGTGACAGGTTAGAAAGAACAAGTGTGGCCATCTCTTCACTGAAAACAAGCACATTAAAGAAACAGGCCATGAAATGTTGAGTGTGCGTATTAAAGCCAAAGTGAAATTTCCATCAATGCTGGTCTGCATGTGAATAAAACCTTACACTTCAGATAATGTAACTTTTAGCATAATAACTATTCAGTGTTTCAATTTTTTTTCAAAACTATGTCTGGAGAGATAAAACCATAGAAAACACACAAACATTTTCCTTTTGCTTCAGTATCTGAATGGCTCAAAAACTATATACTGCATCAGATTTTAATATTTTGGGGTTTGTTGTCCATATTAGGCTTTTGGCATTAATTGGAATATTTAAAATGTTGCTTTAAATATTATCTATCTTGATTACTTAGCCTTTGGGTCACTCACTTAAAGTTTGAGACCAGTGCAAATTTCTTGTAGGATTTAAAGATAAACTACAATGCACAACATTTATAAAAAGAAATTTACTAGTTAGTGATAGTTCTTCACTTATATAGCTATAATTGGTTGCTATAACCAAATTACATATTTAAGCAATATGTGCAGTTTATATAATATATATTCCTTTCCTTGCTTGCTGGTTTTATATAATATGGTTGCAATTTGAAGTGTACCCAAATTTGAAACTTTGGACATATCTTAGATATTCAGATAAAGGACATTCAGAGTTCATGTAAATATTCCAAAATGTGAAAGACTGAAAACTCTGAAATCCATTTGTTTGTAAAGGATTCTGGGTAAGAGATTCTCAACCTAATAATACTTGAAAATGGCGCATTATAAAATGAATTTTGACATTTTGGTCTTTCAGTGGCTTTTAATCAAATAATTAACATCGTACCTCAAGAAACTCATTCTAATTATAAACCAAAAACATGCTCATTTGTAGAAAGGGCCATAAAACATATTTCAAACTTCTATTTAATAAAAAAAATATTTTATTTTTTACTTTAAATGTATGGATATGTGGGCATGTATAATGAATGAAGTTTCTTATGAAGGCCAAGGAAGGCTCTGGATGTCCTGAAGCCAGAGTTCCAAGTGGCTGAGAGTCACCAGGTTCGGGTGCTGAGAACCAGCGTGAGTCCCTGCAAGAGCAGCCAACCCATGTCTCCAGCTCTCCAACTTTCTTTCTTAATGACACCATACTAGCCTACTGTAAACCGATCAGCTTGTTTTCTTGTTAAAGATTTCGGTAGCACCTAATGCTTTGTTACTGTCAAGGGGGTGGTGATAAATCGCCATAGAATAGAGTACACAAGTAGACCTGCTGAAGGCTAGGAGCTCTCTGAAGCTGTGTGACCACGGCTCACTCTCAGCAGCAGGGCAGAGTGGATTATGGTCATCTGCACCGCCCAGTGCCATTGTGTGCTGTGCTTTGATAGGTTTACAGCAAAGGTGGTTTCACACTGCACTTGGAAATTCATAAAGGAGTGCTTATTAGTCACTGTAATGTATTCCTTTGTAAAGTGCTGATTTATATGCTTCCTTCCATTTTCCTGTTTGAACATCTCATTTTAACCTTATCTTCCTCACAGACGCACTGTACTAATGATAGGATCTCTTTGGGCATGCATCCTATTTCTTGAGGATAGTTTAATGTTTTCAGACTTTTTTCTTTAATGTGTATGTGGAGGGCATGTGCTTGTGTGCATAAAGCATGTGGAGGCCAGAAGCCAGACCCAGGCATCGCCCCTCAGGCACTGACCACATTGGTTTTTAAGCTAGGGTATTTCACTAGCCTGGAGTCTGCCAAGTAGCCTCAGCTGGCTGGTCACTGAACACCAAGGTCCACTGGCCTTGACTTCCCCAGCTCTAAGATGAGCAGCACACGTTACCATGGCTACCCTTTTACTCTTGGGACTGATCCCAGGGTCTCATGCTGTGCAGGAAGCACTTTACCTACTGAGCCTGCTCCCTAGCCCGTGTGCTTATCTTTTATGAAGAATGCCTTTTAGTACAAAAGAATCTTACTTTTTTGTGTTGCAATTGAATGTACGTCTTTTTTCTTTGCAATGCCTAGTATTTGGCAGGTTGAGATCAGCTAAATCAATCTGTCTACGTATTTATTCTTGGTATTTTATCATTTAATTTTTATTCCTACTGACACTTAGTTTTGGTAAAGTGCAAACTAAGCACCCAGCTTCCCTGCTCCTAAATACTTTGATGATTTTCTAACACCACTTGTTAAATTCACTGTTTCTTTATGTCTTTGAGAAGTTACAGAAAATTTTAAACTCACAAGGTTCTGTTTTCACGTAAATAATTCTTAACTTTTCAAGATCTACTCTTAACAAAAGGAATCTAATTATTCTGCATAAAAAGCACACATACTACTAAAATAGTTTTATTTGAAGTTCCCTGTTGTATACCTGTATGTGTGTATACCTGTGTGTGTGTATATGTGAGTGTGTGTGTGTGAGAGAGTATGTGAGTGTGTATGTATGTATGTATGTGTGAGAGTGTGTGTGAGGTATGTGTATACATGTGTGAGTATGTATGTGTGTGTATGTATGTGTGAGTGTGTGTGTGTGTGTGATTGTGTTTGAGTGTGTGAGTGTGAGTGTGAATGTGTGTGTGTGTGCATACACTTATGTATGCTGCATAAGTCCTGTCTTTGCTTCACAGTCTCACTTTAGAAGCGCTGTGACCACAGACACAGGCTACCAAGCCTGGCTTTACATGGGCATTGGAGATTGGAACCCATATCTTTAAAAAAAATTATACATAGAATGCAGTTTAGTTAATTATCTGGAACTAAAGTATTTTTAGAGTAAACCTGACTCGAATCTTAGTATTAATCACACGCTTGCATGCATGCACACAGGGTGGGAGTGAACGATCAGTGGAGTTAAGGATTTACCAGTTTGTCGGATAATTTTCCTACACTGTGGCCACTGAAATTTTAAATGATTAAATCTTACCGTTTTCTTTGCAAAGTTGAATAATTTTATCCGTTCTTCTGGTAGCTTCTGTAACTTGCATTTTCTGTCATTCAGTTTTTCAAGTTCTTCACTCAGATGTCTCTGAACAGTTTTTATTCGCATGTTATAATACATTATTTTTTTCATTGCTGTGGACTGAAGGGTTAGATAAAACAAATTACAGGTAGCTGTGTTGACTAGTTTTATGTCAACCTGACACAACCTAGAGTCATTTTGGAAGAAAGAACTTTAATTTAGAAAATATTCAGCCAGATTAGCTGGTGGTGCGTTGTCTGGATTGATGATGGACATGGGAGGGCCCAGCTCACTGTGAGCAGTGGTCCTGGGTTCTATAAGAAAGCAGGCTGAGCAAGCCATGGGGAGTAAGCCAGCAAGAAGCACTCCTCCACAGCCTCTGCATCAGCTCCTGTCTCCAGGTTCCTGCCCTGATTTTTCTGGGAGATAAATCTCAAGGAGTAAGCTGCAATAAACTCTTTCCTCCCTGAGAGTTTTGGATCACGCAATAGACATAGTTATCAGTAGTATTGTATAAGCATAGCACATTCTTTATACATTTGGAAGTTTGCTAGCTCCATCAGAAATGCTGATGCTGACAGCAGACATGATGGTGCCCACAGGATTTTGTATTTATGATATGACATAAAATCCCAAAGAGCACCTTTATTTTTATGTGAGTATGTGGCATATGTCTATTTCCAAGATTCCAGTAAAGAAATTACAGATACAATTTAACTTATAAAGCAGTATACTTAGCTAAAAAGACATAAGACTGGAACAAATATTAAACCACATTATTCCTACATTATTAATTTAAGGAAAATAAATTTAAAAGAGTTAAAAGTAAATGCCAAGTTGAATATAATTCACTTTTTAAAAGCCAGACAAAATAAATTGGTCCTCTCCTCTAATCTGTGAAACAGTGCTCTAAGTGAACTCCTTTTAGACTGATGGTATCATTAAATTATCATTCTAATGCAATTATCTCCAGCCTTAAACTTAATACTATTCAGTTATTAACCCACAAATAATAACAAATAGCCCATTACGAACTATACAAGTTAAATGATGCCTGAGAATTAGATTAGTCAAAAAAAGTACTGACCAGCCCGCCTATCCAAAGGAATTAGTTCCTGGTTCAATGAGAGATTCCCTCTTGAAAAATAGGATGAAGAACATCAGAGCAAAACACCTGATATCCATCATATATATATTGTGTGTGTGTGTGTGTGTGTGTGTGTGTATTAAAGGAAGAAAAAAGAAAGAAAAACATTCAAAAATGATGTTTTTGTTATTTTGCATATTTGGGGTAAATGGAAAATCCAATTCAAATATATGTGAGTCACTGAGAGGTAAAAGGATTTCAAATAAATTCTTAAATCTAAGAAAACATCATATATTGAGGAGTAAGTAGTTTATTTTGCCAGACAAAATAGACAATGCTAAGTTACATTTCAAATAAGCAACAAGGTATTCACCAAACCTGCTTATACTCATTTAGTTATATCAAGACATGCTTTGGTATTTATATAAAACTCAAATTTAACTTAGATTTCTTCCATGTGGGGAAAAAGATTTTTAAAATACTACATTTAATTTGTTCTAACATAATTTTAAGAATCATGTATAAAGAAATCTATTTCCAACACCAGCTTCCCATTTTTTGTCTTATCACTGGATTCCAGAACTAATGTTATTATCTGCATACTTTTAGGTGAAACACCCTGCTTATGCAAGGGGCAAGAGCAGACAGGAGACAAGAACTGATGTAAAATAACAGCCATATAAGGACCCAGCCAGAAAAAAGCATTAACTACGCAAACTTGAGTCACAGATACCTGATTTCGACTACACTTACATCTGCCAGCTCCTTCATTTGCTTTGCTGATACATCAAACGTGTCGAGTCGTTCAAGAGAAGGCAAGTGGTACAGCACATGGGTGGAGTAGTTACACAGCTGACACACTGGATTAGATTTATATTGAGGATCATTCAGAGATAAATCCTTTAAGCGAGTGAGCTTGGTCAAGTTAGTAAGGTCCTAAACATCAATGACAATGTTCAGTCAGTTATGAATGCTCGCCTTGAGAGGAAGTGTTTCAACACCTAACATCACAATCCAATGTAACATTCTAATCGCACACCTAAGTACGCATGCTACAGTGATCTAGAGGCTGAGATGCTTCTCTCTAGGGAAAGGACACGCTAAATTCCAGAAGAGAAGATCAGCCTTTGCTAAATGGCAGACTACATGGCTATGGATGTTCTGTGAGTCCCAGCTGCTCCTAACCAATAAACACTAATTCCAGTCTACCGTTCCCAAGGGACATCTGTGATTGTATTGTAATAGCCCCTTGTTGAAAGGCAGTGACAGCTTCGTGTTGTCTATCAAACACACCACACAGAAGATTTGATTAGCCTTTTAGTCCCAACACCCTGTGCTCTCACGCACACGTGTATTTCAGTCAAACAATAATGCTGACATTATTCAATAGACCCGTGATTTCTGATCTCCATGTCCTCATGAATACTCATCTCTCCCTCTTAGAATGGCCACTGCCACTGCCCAGAAGAGCCTCTTCCAGAGCCTGTTAGAATGCTGCTAGCCTTTCCTGTTGATTAGTCCCTTTGCAGTTGGACTAATTGGGTAACATTTTACTCAAATTTCTTCTTAAAGTATTTATTCTACTGCCTTGCAATACCCTTCTGCTTTTCTCTGAGTTAAAGAGTATGTCTTTACATTGACTGATTTAAAATTATTTCTTACTCCTTTTTCTCTCGTATTTTCATAAGCTGGCTTGACTATGTGCCTTCAATCTCATGTTGTCAGAATCATATTATGAACAAGGTGAGACAACAAAGGGAGCTTGACGAGAGAGATTTAGTATGGCATATTTAGAAGGGCTCCAGCTAGCTTTGCTGCACGGAGAGCAGACTGAGGATAGAGAAAAGGAAAAGAGGGCTGGCAAGCTGCCAGACAGCCCGAGTGGAATGAGTGAAGTGACTGCTGCGATGTGTCCTCAGTCTCCACATGTGTGCCATGGCGTACACACACACACACACACACACACACACACACACACACACACACACACACACAGACACTAAGAATAGGGAGGATTGTGAGAAGTTGGTTTTTTTCTCTCTCGGTAATGTAGCCTGGTAAGGATAGTGTTGCCGACCATGTTGACAAGTGATCCAGGCAGTAAGGCTTTGGGTATGTTCTGAATGGGCAACAACAAGATTTGCTCACAGACTGAAGGTGGGTGTGAAGGAATAATAGGGGTAAAAAAGGCTGTAAGGATTTTTGCTTAATTAACTAAAGAGTGGAAATACTATTTAGAGAGTCAGAGATGCCTGTGAGGAAAGAGGGCTTAGGAAGGGCATCAGTTGGAGTTCGTTAAGAGATGTCTGCAGTTCAGAAAAGACAAGAGGGTGAGCAGAGAGACCAGTTGAGCAGTAATTAGAGCAGGTACATTCACAGTCCAAAGACAGGATGGGATTTTGTAGAGAGTAAGGATAGACATGATGAAGAGCCCCAAAAGGGGCAGTCCACCTTCTCAGATGCTCGTAGAGGATGAACCCCCAACAAGATAAATGTAGTCAGAAAGACTAGGTCAAAGTTCAGAGAAAGTAGCATCCTACCAGCGAACTAAGGTTATTTTTTTGGTTTTAAAAGAGTCAAGTCCTATGGCTAACTGAACAGATGCTACTCAAACTCTCTAGAGCAGTGGTTCTCAACCTTCCTAATGCTGAGGCCCTTTAATACAGTTCTTCACATTGAGATGACCCCCTACCATAAAATTATTTTGTTGTTACTTCATAACTTCAATCTTGCTACTGTGAAAAATGTAAATATCTAATATGTAACCTCCAAAAGGGATCTTAATGCACAGGTCGGGAGCCACTGCCCTAGAACACCAGGAAGCACAAAGTAATGAGCACAATGCAATAACGCCTTAGAGGAGGATTGTTTGGTACATTTTCTGGTCTATACAGTTCATAATTCAGGTTAATAAACAGAAACAAATTATTTAGTTGAACATACCTTGAAGGAAGTAATTTGATTTCCAGAAAGATTTAGTTTTTCCAATTGTTCATTGGGATCAAGACATTGACCTTTCGTTTAAAAACAAGATTAAAGAAACGTTAGGAATAAGGGCACAGCTCAGTGGCTGTGATGGTTTGTATATGCTTGTCCCAGGGAGTGGCACTATTAGAAGGTGTGGTCTTGTTGGAGGAAGTGTGTCACTGTAGGGTTGGGCTTAGAGATCTTCCTCTTAGATGCCTGAAGATGCCCAGTCTGTTCCTGGCTTCCTTTGGATAAAGTCATAGAACCCTCAGCTCCTCCTGCACCATGCCTGCCTGGATGCTGCCATGCTTCTGCCTTGATGAAAATGGACTAAACCTCTGAACCTGTAAGCCAACCCCAAGTAAATGTCTTTTATAAAACTTGCATTGGTCATTGATGTCTGTTCACAGCAGTAAAACCCAAACTAATACAGTGGCAGGGTGCTTGTCTTGCATACCCAAGGCAAAAATAATCAGGTTTCTTGTTCTACCTTTGTTATATACCCTGGAACACTTGTAAGTTATGAATAACCATTATTCCTGCATTTCAATAGGATTAACGTCACCACTGCATAATTAGCAATAGTGACTAGTGAGAGTTAAACATCTGAACCATAGATTTAAAAATAGGTAGGGAAGTGGAGGTGGATCTGGGAAGAGATGGGTGGGTATAAATATGATCAAAACACACTGTAAGAAACTCTCAAAGAGCCAATAATTCTTTTTAGAAGATCTTCATAGCTCAATAGAAAGAACCATGATCTAAGGTAAAAATGTATGCAAAAGTTAAACTGTTTTTCGGTGGCATAAAGTCTAAAAGAGACAAATCTAAGCACACATTTTTAAAATGCATTAGCTCAGATTCTAAAGGAAACAGTACATACCGATGCTGCTTATTAGGTTTCCTGCAAGGTTGAGGTCTTTCAGATTCTTCAAAGTCTGCAAGCCCTGAAAGTGTAGACAACATGTACTTTTAAAACATCAGCTCTGATCAATCTTGTTATTTTCTTGGGTGCTTGGACAGTACCTACCATGTGCTTCACAGGCCCAGAGGTAAATGGGTCTGATGAAGCCTCCCCACTCCCACTTTAATGGAATCTGGAGAGAATTACAAGAAGGAACAGAAAGGGGTGGAAGGGAAGATCAGCACAGTGAGTGAAGAAAGGACACATCACACAACTTCGCAAACCTCGCTTTAAAACCCTTCAACACCAAACACTTCTCAGGCCAGTTGTAAAGAAAATGCTACCTCACATTAGTTCCTCTTTTTACTTTGTGTGTGTGTGTGTGTGTGTGTGTGTGTGTGTTTGTGTATGTGTGCTGCCTGTGTGTATGCTGTGCACCACAGAGAACAGAAGTGGGTGTTGGATTTCCCAGGACTGGAGTTACAGACAGTAGAGAGCTGCTATGTGGGTGTTGGGACTGGAACCCAGGTCCTCTGGAAGAATAGCCAGTGCATTTAACCTCTGAGCCATCTCTCTAGACCCAAAGTAGTTCTTTTTGACCACAATAATTATGCTATTCATAACTATTTTGACCCTTAATGTTGTATCTTAGATACTGTGGTTTTAATGCCAAAGCAGTAAACTGACTTTACATGCAAATTATCAAAATTATCTCACCTCAATATTTCTTATCATATTGTGGTTCAGCCACAGAACTTCCAATTTTATTAACTTCTCTAAATTTTCTACTTTGGAAATTTTATTGTAGTATAAATATAATTTTTCCAAATTTCTACATCCTTGAAGGCCTTCAATTTTCTGTTGAAAAGGAGATAGAGGAGCATTATTATTTCATCTTTGACTTATCTATCAATAACGTGAGTTTCTAAGTCTTTTTTAAGTACCACTTTACTGTAATATAAATACCCAGAAAAATTTAACTCTAAATTAAAATAAACATATAATTTCTCCACCTAATTACAGCTATATTCAATTTTGTATGTATTCTTTAAATGTTAACCAACTACATCTATTTGCTATTAATATAATCATATGCATATGATTTTATGGATGCTGTGGGGTTTTTTTTTTGCTCAAGACCATCTTACACATTTTCACAATTTTCAAAGTCTAATATTTAATAATTACAAAATATTTTATGAAGGCCATTAATAGCTTTCTTTAAAATTCCCCCATGTGCAGAATATTCACATTTGATGATTTTATTTATTCTGAAAGTGGTGCAACAAATACTTTCATGAATAACTGTTCTCTGTTGTTGAATTACTTCTAGAGTATAAAATTCTTAGGGTAGGAGTTTCTGAGTTCAAAGGTGTGTACATTTCTATTACCCATGATACATTTTGCAGTGTTTCTTTCTAAAATACATGTCTAACCATTTAGTGCCAAAGTGAATCAGTTTTGCTAGTAAGCAATACTGGCTATGACCTAATTTGATATGTTTACAAAAAAAATATGTTTTGATTCCTTATTCTGTTTTCACTTTGTACAATTTTTTATCTTTGCCCACTTTATCAGTTTTGATACATTTACACTGCAAATATTTTAATGAATTATTTTTCCAAAGTCAAGAATTCAGGATTAGGTGCACCTCTGTTTAAACTTACCTCTATGCAGCATTCAGCAACCCAAAGTTCTTTAAGCCGTAAGCAAGTCTCCAACCCTGAAATTTCCTTTATATCTTGAGCAACAATTGTAAGACTTGATAAATTATGAAACAATGATAATCCAACTATTCGGGGATACCCTGAGAAAAACATCTCCAGTTTTGAAGTATCTGATCCTTCCTGTCCAATCATCTCATAAGATAAACCATTGCACAAACACTGTTTTAAAAGAAAGAATTTGAATTATTATCTATTTTAACTAGTTTTTAAAAAACTGTCTTTTGACAACACAGACTCTAAACTTCCCCTAGAACAGCCGCCATTCTCACAGAAGAGAAAGCTGAATTGTGCCCTGCTGCCTGTGCCTCCACCACCCAATAGGAGGACCTCCTTCCCACCAATCCCCGCAGCTCCAGGAAGGAGGGTCAGAATGTTTTACTCAATACTCTTGTAAATATTACTGAACGAAGGGCTTGGACTCACCAGTTCTTTAATGATTTCACCTCGATTTAAGTTTTCACTTTCAATCATCTTCCATTAAAAACAATGGTCCCACTAATATATCTATTAAAGAAAACAAAAAACAGAGTTCAGTCCTGGAGTCACGTCAGGCCGGTTGGTGAATCACCTTAACGCGCTAGCAACTGTGACATTGTCAGGTCCCTGATTACAACTAGACAGCCTACCATCAGATGAGAATGAAGAAATGTATATCCACACCAGGGAAAAGTTGACCTCTAGAAAGACTGATGAAGTTGTTTCAAGATGAACCAGACATTTGGAGAAAAGCCATGTGTGCAAACACAAGCCAAAATTCAAGACACCAGAAAGAGAAGTTTTACTAAGCTAATTTTTTTTAAAAAAAAATGTAAAGCTGTTTTCAAACTCAGAGCAACACTGTTGTAAAAGGGGACTGTTAGGGCATTCTCCATTCCACAGGGCTTACAGCAAAGCACGCCTGGTTAGCACTCAGGCTTTGAACTGGGGACACTGTCCCACCTTGATGAAGCTATGTCTTGAACAAGGACCCTCTGAAGGTCAGGTGTCATCAATATAAAGTCATTGAGAGGTAAAGTTTTTAAGAGGCCATGAAGGTTCCTTCCCCCAGGAAGCAGCCTGATGGAGGGGTTATTTCCCCTTTCCCTCTTCCACCTGCCACATGGACATCACACCACATACCTGATTCCATTGCCTAGATCTTGGAGTTCCTGGCATACAGAACTGTAGAAAACAAATGTCTATTGATTCTATTTGGATATGGGTTTTTTATTATAGCAACATGAAATGGACTAAGGCATTGAGTCAAGGAGGAGAGGTGGAACCCCATCCAGCAAATTCCATAGAGCAAAATGTAATCAGAAAATTACCTTATTTGCACTGATGTCTTGGCTCAGTTTAGCCATTTCCCCAGTCACTAATCTATGTCTCAAAGACCTAATAGAGCAGACAGCAAAGGAGGGGAAAGAGAGCCAGGTTGATATAGTGGAATATGAGCACAGAACTGAGGATTGTATACCTCCAGGCAGAAGGAATATCGGTCATAACACAGGCTGAGGATATGCCTGGAATATTTGTAGGATGAGGCAGATGGGTGTGACGGACCACACTGAAGAACATGCAGACTGATAGGATCTGCAGTCAGGAGAGCTGTAGGGCTGGACCTCTGCTTCCCAGTGGCATCTTTACATCCAGAATACAACAGTGCTGTGGGAACTACCCTGTGGGTCTCCCTTCTCCCTGGGCTCATTGTCTACTAGTCCACGAAGATGAAGGAAGCAGAGTCCAGGAACAGGATTTCAGATGACCCGAGAGTTCGAACAGCTAGGTAATTATGACATACTGGGACCAGCTTCAGGGAGACAGATCAACTTTACTTGGGGTGATTCAAGGGTTATATAGTTTGGGGTTAATGGGGTAGGAATATCCAGGATGGGCAAAGGTCATTAGTTGAAGGCTAAGGTACTGAGGTACCTCATTAGCATGGGAAGGCGTTCCAGGAAACTCAGGCACTTGCTGATTGGGTTCTTATTGGGAGAAAGGAAGCTGACCCTGAAATCTAACCAAGTCTGCATGACACTTGTAGGTAGAGATATGTGTGTGGGGGTTGGGGGGGGGGGTTGAACTTCCTAGGCAAGGTCAGAGAAGGAGAAGTCCTGCAGACAAAGGGAGTCTGCCATTTTGCCCAGAACTCAGAAGGCTACCTGGATAATAGTTGACTTTGCCCTTAATTAGCAGAACACTAGCAGTAAAAGAATTTAGCTAGAAAACACTTGAAAGCATTTAGATGTTCCGTCAAAGACCCTTATGTAGATATAGACCATAGTATCCCTTCCCTAGGTTTACTCAGAAGGAAGACCAAGTAAAGGAAGGGTTTGTAACCCATCTACTTATCAGAAGAATGGCCTTTCACTGGTTTAAAGTCTGGGGAACTGAAGGGAAGGCTATCTGCCCACCAGATGCAAAGGTCAGAGCCAATCCTCAGGACCTCCAAATACATCAAATAAGTCCCCAGGCAATCTTAATTTATGCCCAATATATCAATTCTGGAAAGAACTACACGGTTTCCTCCTAAATGATTACAGACATTCAGTACTAATTTTGGACTTTCTGATCCGTCCCTTCCCTCTCTCTCTTCTCCAGTAGCCGTGTCACCCTGCTTCCATAAGATGTTCCCTATAATCTTTGGCATTTGAACACTTGGTTCCCAGTTGGTGGCTGTGAGGTTCTCTTGCTGGAAGAAATGTGTCATAGGGGGAGCAGGGGAGGACAGGCTTTAAGGTTTCAAAAGCTACCATTAGCCTTTAGCTAACCCTGCCAACATACACACACACACACACACACACACACACACACACACACACACACACACAATCAGTTTTCTTCTAGAGAACCCTGACTAATATAGGCTCTTAACTCTCTGGAATCACAAGCCCAAAGTAAAGCCTCCCTTCTATGCTTCTATAGTTGCCAATATAATTCCTCCTTTCTCCTCCTCTTCCTCCTCCTCCGTCTTTTAAGTTTCTTAGTTAGTTTTTTATATTCATTTTATGACTTAAGATTTGTTGTTGTTGTTAAAGATACTCTGTTGTGGGGCTTGAGACCCACATAGAGGTTAAGAGCACCTGCTGTTCTTCCAGAGGACCAGAGCTCCATTCCTAGCCCCCACATCAGTGTGCTAAGAGCTACCCCTGCTCTGCAGATCCCATTCCTCCGGAGTCTGTAAGTACCTGTACACCTTGCACATATCCACACTATCCACACACACACACACACACACACACACACACACACATTATAAATTAAATATAAAAAAAGAATTTCAAAAGTCCAGCTGGGATTCTGACTGAAGAGTGCATTACAGTAAAGTATTAGAGGAAGGGAGTTCACCTCTACAGTCAAGATGACTACATTTTCTGGGTATACAAACATTCAGATTCTCTCTCAACTTCACATTACTCTGTCAACATCAATGCCCCGTTTGGGCAAAATAATCTTATTCTAGCTCAGAAGTTAACTGACAAAGCAAAATCCAATGGAAACACCCAAATTTGCACAACTACATCTGAACTATAAGAGGCTATTCCCCAGTTACAGAGGCAAGTGCTTCTCTTTCTCCTCAGCTCCCTTTCCTATGGGAAGAGGCTGGAAGACGAAACTCTTGGTATCCATGAGAGTACTCTAACATGCACCACCCTTCTCAAGCCTCTCCCTTTCTCCCTTGTTTCTCCCCTCCCCCTTATCTTCCGTCCCTGCCTCCTCCCCCATCTCCTGTCAGATTGTCCTGTCCTCACCTTCACAGGCAACAGGGCTGTCTTAGGATGTACTCCTTTCCATTTCTTTTCTCCTTAAAGACACATCGCCCCTCTTCCCCTTAGGACTTTTGGCTCAGTAGAAAAGTTCATTTTGGGGTTGAGGGAGCTGGCTTAGTGGGTGGAGTGTTTGTGTTTGCTGTGCAAGCGTGGGGATTTCAGTTAGATTCCCAGCACCAATGTAAATGCTGGATACCTGCAATCCAGACCTGCCAGTGGAGACAGAAAGAGCCCAAGAAGTTGTGGGGTAGGGGTGTGGAAGTTAGGGAAGGCTTGCCGGGTCTGGCAATTTGGCTGGCTTGGTAAGCTCCGTGTTTACTGAGAGACTGTCTCAAAAAATAAATAAATAAACAAGGTAGAGAGCAGTTGAGGAAGATACTCCATATTAGCAGTCTCTGATCTCCACACACCTTGAGTGACATACACCCCCCATACATGTGCACACATATCACATACAATAAATGAAGTCTTCGTTTTGACTGAAATGAATCATCTTTGCTGTGCACGAGTCCATCTTCTCTACCTTCGTTAGAGCTGCTCTGTCAGTCCCTCATCTTTCTTTCCATAGTGTCTCCTTTCCTCTGTGTATGAGTATCAGGTTTTCCTATTTAGAAAATTCCTTTCTATATTGCATTTAAAAAATGAATGGCTACGTTTCTCACTTTCACAAAGAACTTTCTAGACAACCAGCAGCAACCATTTACTCCATTCAGTCCTCAACCCACTGTAATGTGAGAGAAAACCCTTCGAGCCATTGCAGCTTCCATTTAGGGTTAATTCTGGTTCCTTGGTTTCTCTCTATCCCCTCCTCCTCCTCCTTGACCCCTCCCTCCCCCTCTGTGCATGCACATGCTGGTATAAACGCTGCTGTGTGCATCCAAGTGTGGAGGCCGGGGGATAATCTCAGGGGCCATCCACCTCGACTTTCTTTTGAGACAGTGTCTCTCATCTTGATGGGAACTCCTGTTAGGTTAGCTTGGCTGACCAAAGAGCTCCAGGAATTGGCTTGCTTCCCCAATCCCCATGGGATTACATGGCATGCTTCATTTACATGGGTTCTGGGATGGAACTCAGGTCCTCTTGCTTGCAAGGAAAGCGCTTCACTGTCTAAACTGTCTCCCTAGTCCTCTACTTGTTATTTTGCACTAACAGCTTCCTTCTTTGTGAATGTCACTCATCTTTCGGGTCCTCTTTCCTATGCAATAAACTCAAAAGCCCACGTGGAAAGAGCCACGTGGATGTGTCACAGGCATCTCAAGTTCAATATGTCCCAAGTTGAGCTCATATTTCCAACTAGTGTTGTTTTCTCTTAATGAAAGCTTTCTTGGGCTACAGGACAGCACCACCCATCCCCTCTTCATCCCAGTTGGAAGCTTGAGACTTACTCCCATGCTTTTCCCAGGCTCATTTCCCACCAAGCTCGCTCTCTCTCTCTCTCTCTCTCTCTCTCTCTCTCTCTCTCTCTCGCTCGCTCGCTCACACTTACACACACACACACACACACACAGAGAGATAGAGAGAGAGAGAGAGAGAGAGAGAGAGATGTTCGACTTCCTCTTCGCCCTGCCATCATCGCCCCTCTTGTCTTACTACGCACCCCATTCTCTAATTCACAGGAGCAGCCAGTCTCCTGAGGGGTATATTTACTTACGCTACTCCTCTTGGAAACTGTTTATGATCCCCATTTTCAGACTCATGCCAATCTCTTAAGCTCTTGGTCAACCAAAACAGCTATACAACATTCTAGCACTGGCTACAACTCTAGTCCTGTGATAGCTAGCATGGCTGTACTTCAGCACATACTTCTTCCTCTCCTTGGAAGGTCTTCTCTCTTTGACTTTATACTCCATATATCCTTAAAGAGTGCATTGAGTCTTCTCCCAAGACTTGAATCCTCTTTGATCTTATTGTGAACATTCTCTTTCATGTGACTGGGTTAGGTTAGCACATGTCCTCCGTATAGCTACTGTCTGTCACAATGCACTGTGATACTTGCAGGTCTTTCCTCCTAACATGTTCACTGAGAACAGGAACTATGTCTGACACATGGTGAGCGGTCAACATAATTTATCAAATGGTTCCAATTTATTGTCATACCATACAGATCCTACCCAACACAATTTTAAACACTGTCCTGCATGACAATTTGAAACACAGAACAAACGGGTCTATAAAGAACTCTTGCTGTCTGCCAGGAGAGCTGAGTAATCATTTATTCTAAGAAACTACAACTTTTCTGCCCAGCAGAAGCCCCACGTGGTCCAACTGTTTTCTCACTTGAGTATAAAGGAGCCAGAATCCAACAGTTCTCACTGATAGTTCATGTAAACGCTCTCCTATTTCTACATGATCAGTATCAGCTTCACCAATGAGCACTTGAGTCTTTCAGTTCAGGAGTCACCAGAGGCTGTGGTGCACCTTTTATCTCTTTTTCCTAGGATCCTTCTCTAAAGTATCACTATTATTTTTTATTATTATAACTATCATCACAATATTATTATAACCCCCATTGCACCATCACATAGGTCCCCTGACCTGTGTGCTGCTGGCAGATTTCCCCCAAGTGTGAGTAAAGTTGACTCCCTACTCCTTCCTATAGAGGAGGGACGCCTAGAGGCAACTAGAAGATGGATATTCAGTACCTTATTCCAGAGAGAGGATGGATTCTGGGGCTGTCCTAGACAAGTTAGAGAGCACTCCAACCTCCCAATCCCTTCGTGCGCTGGCACCGCACCTTTCCAGCCCCCGGCCTACTGTGTACTGACCTCCCACTGCGGTTGCCTAGGAAACCCTCTCTCCGCCTCCCTTGACCTCTAGGTCACGAAGGGGATGAAGAGGGCGGGGAAATCAGTCGCCCATCCTTGTCTGCATCACGTGGTGGCAAACTACAACCAATTAACATAAGCAGGGAGGACCCGCCCCCACCCCCTTCCGGAAGACCTCCCCTCCCTCCTTTGCTATGGCTCCTGGGGAGCGGCGGGATCCTGTCGCTGCCTAGTTCTTAGTCTTGGGTGTATCTCTTCATTTTGTTTCCTTCCGAGGACAGTGACAGTTTGTGGGCTAGGCAGTGGGGATCCGGTCCTGCCATTTTCACAGTGAAAGTTTTTGACACCTGGAGCCTCGAAGTCAGTAGTATTAACTGGTCTTGATCCCCAGCATGGCGTGGAGCAGTGAGGTCACAAGACGGTTCCCAGATCCGCCCCCTTCCGCCGCTGATGGTCTCGGTCCTAGTGCGCAGGTGCGGCCGGTCCGCCAAGAGCCGGGTGAGCCCCCAAGGGCAAGCAAGACCGCGCGCCAAAGAACGGCTCCAAGCAATCGACCCCCACTGGTCTTTTAGGAGTTCTCAGGCAGGTTTTCGAGTGTCTTAAATTTGCCAAAATTCTCAGGAGGCAATAATTTATTTACAAAGTAGAGTAGAAGTTAAGGGGAAAGCAATGAACTTATAAAACAAACCAAGTCAACCGCTGCCAGCCCTCTATGTTTTTGACATCCACAATGTCCACTAGAGTCAGCCACTAGCCACAGCCGTGTTTGTGCCCTTTAAATAGGGTAGTCAGCAAATTACACCTCAAAACTTAAACGCTTAGAATGCGGAGATGCAATGGAAACGATTTTGTTAATGGTTTTTGTATCGACCACATGTTAAACTATTTGGGGGTGCATTGGGTTAAATAAGGTTTTATTTTGTTTGTTACGTTGAAAATTTGGCTATCGGGACAATTTATAATTGCTTGGGAGGCTTGCATTAGGCTATTTTGGACACCGCATGTCGTTGTTTACTGTCCATTTCAAGAGATAAACACCATGACCGGACACAACTTGAAGTGAGGGTTTATTTGGCTTATATGGTCAGATCACAGTCCTTCACTAGGAAGTCAGCTCAGCTAGGAGCAGTGGAGAAATACTGCGGACTCAGGTTGCTTTCTTATACAAGCCTGGACCACCTGCTCAGGAGTGGCCCAGTCCACAGTGGACTGGGACCCTTCTCGTATCATTGACCCAAAAAGAAAAAAAAAATGTCCCACAGATATGTCTTCAGGACAATCTGATAGGGGCAGTTCCTCAGTTGAGATTCTGTCATTGTGTCCAGGTTTGTATCAAATTGACAAAACTCTTGACAGCACTGCACGCATTTTTATAATTCAGTGGGGTTTTGTTAATATTCATGATCGTTGGGTCCTCTAGCAAAATAGCGTCTGTAATGCTCTTTTTCATCACCAGAGGGCTGCTTTGCTCGGCCTAGTTTTAAACTGCTTCCTCAAGAAAAAGTTCACGTTATAAATATTTCTATTTAACAACTTAAGAGTTGGATTCATTCGATGTCTTTGCTGTCTGTAATACTGTAATATTGTCTGTAAACAAATTCACTGAAGTAAATTAATTTTCCCTCTGTATTTTCATTCCACTGAACACTGTTTCTTCCTGTCAGCAACAGATCAAAAGTAAGCCGACTAAACTATTTGTGGCTTAAAGGTAAAAGTGATGCCAGTTTTTTTTTTTTTTGAATCTGATTCAGGTTTTATTTTTACTATCTTCCTCTCTGAAAAATCTAGTTGAATAAGAAAACCCATGCTTGTAGAAGCCTTCTGTTTAGAATATAAAGATTAAATAGAAGGGTAGTTTTAATTTCTAAAGTTTAAAGAAATTTCATTATCGATCAGTTAGATTAAAATTATTTACTAATGCATCAAAATTTTCACTTTGGGGTATGCTGGTTAGGTTTTTGTTTGTTTGTTTGTTTGTTTGGATGGTTTTGTTTGTTTTGTCAACTTGACACAAACCTTAATTGAGAAAATGCCTCCATCAGATTGGCCTGAAGGCAAGTCTGTAGGACATCTTCTTAACAATTGATGTGGGAGGACCCAGGCCACGGTGGGCAGTTCCATCCCTGGGCAGGTGGTTCTGGATTGTCTAAGAAAGCAGACTGAGAAAGCCATGGAGAGGGAGCCAGGAAGCAGAGTTTCCACACGGTTCTGCTTCAGCCCCTGCCTCAGATGCCCTGCCTGATTTTCTGGCCTGACTTCCTTTCGCCGATGGCATCATAAGATGAAATAAACCCTTTTCTATCTAAATTGCTTTTTTGGTCATGATGCTTATCATAGCACTAGAAAAAAACCACAACAGGAAGAATGTAGTGTACAGAGGTTATCAGAATACATTGTTTTGTTTTGAATTATACGAATCTGTTGTGATTTCCCCTACAAGTGAAGGTGCTAATATGCACTCTATATTTATTATATAAAAACATCATGTGAGCGCTCGAATACGTCGAGGCCAACCCCAGTCAATGTTCAGGAGCCATCCATCTTGCTTCCTGGGACAGGGTCTCTCACTGAAGCAGGTGCCCCTGGAATTACGGTAGTCTGTCTGGCCAGTGGGCTTCAGAGATCTACATTTTTCTCCCTCCCCAGCTATCAAGCACTCACTACCTAACAGAGTTTTTATTTGGGTTCTGGGCCTTGAAGTGCAGTCCTCACACTTGCACAGCAAGCAGTTTTCTCCTGAGCATCTGATGATTGATGTGGGAGGGCCCAGGCCACTGTGGGCAGTTCCCCCGCCCCCACCGTGGGCGGGTGGTTCTGGATTGTATAAGAAAGCCGACTGAGACTCACACCCACCCATAATGGGAAGACTGCTCTTTTCTCTAGGGAAAAGCTCAAGGACTTTGCTGGCAGGGCTTATGTTAATATCCTCTACAGGCTCAGAGGGAAAAAGAACAAAAACAAAAAACAAAAAAACCCTTTGGTGATTTGCCAAATTAAATCCTTGTCCAAAGTAATTTGTAAAAGACTGCTTGTTTGTTTCAACATTCCAGATGTTGTTTAAAGTGGAAAGGTGCGACCAGCTTTCATTAATCTCATTTCGAGGCTGACTTATGATCCTTTTTTATCTATCTGTAAATGGAAGTGGAATCACTAACAGAGCAGTAGATGTCCTCATCTCTAGCCCAGAAGCCACCTCCAAAAGTTATCATTCCTCCAAGGGAATCTCTCTGGGGAAACAAACTACTCTTTTTTTTTTCTAGTTGTGACATTTTTTTTTTAATTTTCTAAGGGTTTTTTTTTTTTTATTTACATTCCAAATCATTTCCCCTTTCCCGTTTCCTCCCTCCCCGAAAGTCCCATAAGCCCCCGTCCCTCCCTCTTTTCTCCATTCAACCCCCTCTCGCTTCTCTGTCCTGGCGTTCCCCTACATCCAGTCTTTCCAGGACCAGGGGTCTCTCCTTTCATCTTCTTAGAAATCTATTGATATGCGAATTGTGTCTCTTAAGGGTGGGCTGCGTGCCAACAGAAAACAAACTCAGTGACATCTTGGGAAGTTCCTTGTCTCATAATGTTGTGTCAGGGCTTTACCTCTCCCATTTTACTTTTTGTATTATGATGATGATGATTATCATCATTATTATTATTACTATTATTGTTGTTATTTTGCTCTACGGGTTCTTTTCATCCATATTATGGCTTGCAGTTTAGCCATTCCTAAATGTGTGAACTAGTGGTGTCTCTGCATCTCTGTCTCTTGTGCTTTTTCTTGGTCTCTTTCCCTTCTGTTAGTTTGTCTTGCCCTATTCAGATGTGTTCTTGTTTTATCTTATCATATTATATTTTATTGATATCCTTAGAAGACTGTTCATTTACTATTTAGACACATAAAGAGGGTGGATCTGGACAGGAGGGGAGGTGGGGAGAACAAAACCATAATCAGAATATGTTATTCGAGGAAAAATAAATCTATTTTCAATAAAAGGAAAAAATGAAAAGAAAAGCTTGAATGCTGTAACCATTCATTAATTAAAATCTTTTGGATTGACTATTAAATTTATTTATCTGAGAAACCTACCATTAAGGAAAGAGAATGGCAAGTCGGAAGAATGAAAAGTTTGGGGACTTTAAGTGCTAATTTGAATTTCATATTTTTATAGACACTTGATCTTTGTTCAAATGACCGCTTCTCAGCTAATGATTTCATTAGATTGTCTGTAAAAGTTCACTGCCTTGTGTTTGAATTATACATGTCGCAAAGCCCATAAATGAAACACAATTCAAAACTTACTCAAGCAGTAGAAGGGGTAATTTTGTGCTACTTACAAAATCATCATTAAAGGCCTACTTATTAATGTCTAGCGATGAATATTCAAATTCTATGAAATGAATACATTAGGATATAGTTAAAAGTTAGAAGCTGTGCGAGGCAAAATTTTAATTAGGTCTATGTAATTCTACATCTACAGTTTCTACCTAAAAGAGTTAGGCTTTGACTATGATTTGTTGATACATAATTAATGAACAGAAAAAAGAACTCCCCTGTCTCAGATAACTTCACCCCTCGTTTCACCCTTCCTGTTACATTTGCATTTCTCTCTACGCAGCAGTCCAAGGACAAGGAATTTAAGCCAGAGAGGAAATCTTATTCCATGGGAGAGACAGCTGGTTCTTATGAGGGAGAACCCCATCTCCACCTCTGCACTTAGAACTTAGACCTTAATCATATTCTTAGGCCTTGATAGTATTCTTAGGCCCCAGCCTCTTGACAGCAGTGCACACAAAGTCCCTCTCCATTTTGATTTCTTCCCCAGCTGTTGTCTCCATCCTACTCTCATCCTAGTGACTGACAAAACCAAGGACTCTTATTCATGTTAAATGCATGTTACTATGTAGGAAATGGGTTTTCTTGTGATGTTTTCACTCATAAGTTATGTATTTTGATTGTATCCATCCTCTGGTAACCTTTCTTCCTCAAAAGCCCTCCGTATACTTGCTCGCTGCTTCTTTCCCCCTGTCCCTTCTGCAGATTCCATTTATGAGAGAAAACATGCAATGATGCTTGTCTGAGTCCCGCTTATTTCACTGAATATAATGACATGGAGTTCCACTCATTTTTCTATCAATGGCTTTTTATTCTTTGAATGATCAGTATTCCAGTGTGTTTATCTTGTGAATGTGTGTGTGTGTGTGTGTGTTATATTTTTCTTTATTTAGTCATTGGATACCTACCTAGGCTTATTCTGTAAACTGGCTATTGGGAATAGCGACTTAACAAACATGGCTAAGCAGATCTATTACCTTAATACCCAGGACTGGTTTAGCTGGGTCATATGGTAGGTCTTTTCTAGTCTTTTGAGGAATCTTCCTACTGATTTGCACGAGGCTGCACCAGTTTACATTCTACTATTAATACAAGAGTTGCTGCCTGCCTGAATCCTCTCTAGCATTTACTTACTTTGCACTCTTGATAATAGCCATTCTATCTAACCGGAGCAAGATAAAAGTCTCAATGTAGCTTTGGTTTGCATTGGTCTGATGGTTAAAAATGTCTACTGTCTGTCCATACTTTGAGTAATGTCTTTAGTTCATTTGTATATGTATTGATTGGATTACCTATTCTTTTGGTGTTAAATTTTAAGTTCTGTTTGTTTGTTTCTTTGCTTGCTTGTTTCTGCTTTTTGGAGACAAGGTTTCACTGTGTAGCCCTGGCTGTCCTGGTACCTGCTCTGTAGACCAGGCTGGTCTCAAACTCACAAAGGTCCACCTGCCTCTGCTTCCTGAGTGCTGGGATTAAAGGGGTGAGCCACTATTGCCTAGCAAAATTTAAATGCTTTATATATCATGGATACAGTTCCTCTGTTGGAAAATTAGCTGGCAAGGATTTTTCTCTTATACTGCATGTTGTATTTTAACATTTATTTATCACATGTATACATGCATCTGGAATGCATGTGGAAGACAGAGGACAACTTTTGAGAGTCAGTTGTCTTCTTCTGTCGTGGGAATCCTGGGGATTGAACTCAGGTCACTGGATTTGGCAGCATACCTGCCACCGAGAAAGTTCTTAACTTGATGCAATACAATCGAATGCCTTTTATGCGCTTCATACGTTTTTCTTTTAAATGGGTTGCATGCTCATATTTTTATTTATGTACATGGTATTTTGATATAAAATTTATTCTGATCTTTAAATCTCATGCTATCTTAATACATATCCATGTTTTAATATATACATCTAGTTAGCTGGCTCTGTATTCTGCATGCTAGACTATAAGGCGCACCAGCCGTTATGTTACTGTCTTTTGTTCTCGCTACATTCCTAATCATGGTCTCCCAGCTTGATCCCAGTAAACACCACCACAGTGATCAACCTGTAATTATTTTCTGAAGGACAGTTTCTTTGGGATAGATAGCAGGAATGGAACTCCTAGGCTAGGGCAAGCATACTTTATTTACCAAATACTATGGGGTAACTCCCCAGAATGGCTGTCCCAGACTTCCTTTCTACAATAGTACTTGGGGAATCTTATTCTTCTTGTTGGGGAAGTTTAAGTTAAAACAAAAATCTCTGGCCAGTCCTCCAAGATCCTTTCCACAGAGTTGGAAGATGTCATATTGGTCAAAAGCATCATACTAATGTGGGCAGATCTTACAGGCAAGCCACTAAAGAAAGAGATTACAGGTGCAGGGTGACATTATATAGCTGAACAGATACAGTTCATGGCTCACATACTCCAAGAATCAACAACTGGTTGAGAGAGCTTGGCAAGCACCCTTTGTCACACCTTTAGAATGAGCATAAAGTTCATCCTGAATTCTCCCAGTAACTTGCTTGAACCACCTACATTGACTAAATGGCTTGCGCTAAAGGAGAAACAAGCTAGCTTCCTGACAGAAGGCAGATGGAGACAGAGGCGCCTTGCAGTAATTAGGCCCCGACTGTACCAAGGAAACAAGAAGAGAAGGGAACCATCTCCCTTGAGGATTACATTTAAAAGAGATATCCCCCAGGTTACAAGAAAGGTCCTATGTCTACACATATATAGAGTAAGACAATGAGGAATTTCTAATTACATGTGTTCTAAAGAAAATACCTTGAAGGGAACTTGGGAGCAGGTCCCTTTGCCTTCTGTGTTAGGCATTTCCTTCCCTATTTGTGTTCACACCATCATCCTGACCTTTGCTAAAGAGTTGCATCCTGTCTGCCTTCACTATAAGCCCTGAGCTCTGTGAGGGCACCGACCTTCCCTCCCTCATTTGTAGTTGTAAATCCAGCATCTAGCTTAGTAGCTGTCACACAACAAGAAAGAACCGTTGGCTGTATGCTTACCAAGTTATGTGCTTATTACCTTATTTAAACTATGTCACATTTACAGGTAATTTTTCTCTCTAAAATAGTTCAGGTTTCCTCCACTTTAAGCAAACTAAATGCTCTATGAAGACTGGGATTTATAAAGCTCCAATTAACAATCATGACTTACTACGAGTATCTAATCCCCACTCGGCAAGATGAAGAACTTCAAACTTCTTACTGTTTTCTAATTAGGGCAAGGATTAAGTGAACTCCACTGGCCATCCTTTCTGAGCACTAATCTCATTTATGAGTGTTCTTTCCTCATGATCTAACCTCCCCAAAGCCCTTCCTCCTAATTGCCATGGAGCTAGAACTCCAACATAAGAACTTGGGGAGACACAAACACTCTGGCCATTGAATTCTACCCCTAGTTCTCCCCAGCTGGTGTCATTTTCAGGAGCTTACCTCCATCCCAACAGCCCCAAAGTCAAGCATCAACTCAGAACCAAAGTCAAGAGTCTTCACATTATGTAAAACAAATATAAGGTAATCTCAAGGCAAATTCCTGGTTGGCTGTAGATCTGTAAAAATAAGTCAAGCAATATGCTTCTCAAATAAAACAATGGGGCCTGTACAGGAAGACCTCTTCCCATTCTGAGAGGGAGGCATAGGAAAGAAGAATAATTAGTATGCACCATTTGTACCCAAGACTAAACAAGGAAAACATTAAACTTCCAGGTACAAGATTAATCTTTGGCTTATTGTCCTGTCTTCTAGACACACTGGAGCAAAGGTTAGGGCCCCAGAATTCTGAGTGACCCAGCTTTGATGGGTATTGCCCCCACTGTAGCTTTCACAGGTTAGAGTACACGTGTGTATTTCTTTCAGGAAGGAGTTGCATGCTGGCGGCCTTGTCAGTCTTCAGTGTCTGGTCCTACGACTGCCTCTCCCTTCACATATCTTCTGCATTGCCATGCATTTTCAGAGGCACATACTCTGTAGATCATGTGAGCTAATCCACCTGTTCAACAAATACCAGACTGTATTCCCCATGCAGGTGCAGGTGTGATGTCTGTACATCCTTAACTAGAGACAGTGGCATTCTTCCTGATGTTCTGGTGGCTGGGGACAGTAAAGGATGGTGGCAAAGAGAGAAGAATAGAAAAGGACTTGTACAGTATAGCCTTTGTTTAGAGAAAGAGTTGGCAAACTATGGCTTTGGTCCAAAGCTTGCTCCATGGTCTTGTAAAGTGAGTTTTCATTGGAACCCAGCCACACCCATTTACTTACTTATTACAGTGGCAGTGTTGACTAGTTACACAACAGAAACCCTATCACCTGCAAAGCAGTATTTGCATGAGCTTTGTCAATATTTTATATCAGATCTCAGCAGCACAGAATGTGGAACAATGGTTATTTTATGTTTTTTAACCAAGACTCTAACAATTTCAAAGACTTGAATTCAGAGAGGTTCCCAGAGTACTTGATCTGTCTACTGAAGGGCACTTGCCATCTTGCCTTTGTTGTCTTTGAGTCAGAGCACACATCAGTGAACACGCACAGCTCTCTTCCCTCTTGGAGCTGCTATTCTGTTGAGGGAAACTACTTCATTTCCAAACATTTGTTTTCTGCAACTGACTCTCTTTTACCAGCTTCTAGACTCAGGGTGACCGGATAGTTGGCAGGATCTAGGGAAGGGCCCATGCTCGTCATGCTAGAGGAGATGGTTAATTTTGGTTGACAACTTGGCTGGATCTGAATGGAACCAAAACACTTCTGTAGGGATAGTCTTGATCTCATTATTTGAGGAGGGGAGAGTCATCATCCTAAATGTGTGCAGTGCCTCCTAGTGGTGGACAAAGAAAAAAGCAAGAAGGGAGCTTTTGCTTTTTGCCTGTTCATCTTCACTCTTGCTGGCAAGTTTGTCTTGTTGACAGCACACACACACACACACACTTTCTTTAGAGAACCCTGACTAAGACACTGCTTCCCAAATTCTAGGCATATATCACCATGGAAATAAGATGATTAAACATGAATCAGTTGGAAATAATATAATATTACCTTAGTATGGGGCCTATATAAATCTAATGACTGGTGTCTAGAAAAAAAAGGCCTTGGGCAGCAGACAGAAGGAAGAAAGGTCAAAATTCAGGGATTGGAGGGGACAGTCACTAGTCAAGGGTGACCAGATGGCCATCTACCTCCGGAAGGCAGGGAAAAGATTAAAGTAACGGAGAGCCAATGGAGAGAGCATGATACTGCTAACACTTGATTTGGGGCTTCTGGATTCCAGAAGTGGGAGAAAATACAGTTCTGCTGTTAGTAGTAGTCCTAGAGATTTACTGCAGAGACTGTTGGGAAGGGGATGAACCTTGTCCATAGTAGCCCGTAGAGTTTTTTTTTGTTTGTTTGTTTTTGTTTTGTTTTGTTTTCCAAAAAAGGCTATCCTGGGGAAACATAACTTAGCGATAGCACCTTTGAGCAAACGAAATGGAGGCTCTTCCTTCTGGGAAAGATCATGGTGCATGGGAAACAGCTCAAGTGAGTTCCCTATGCCAGCGTCCTTGCATGGGGTCCAGACTGGGCTATGTCTCTGTCCAAAGTAAATAGGAGGAGGTTGTTGGGAGCCGTTTTGCTGCTTCTCTAAAGCAGGAGAGAGAGAGGGAGAGGAAGATGGGGAGTGGGAGGGAGGAGGGAGGAGAGGGAGAGGGAGAGGGAGAGGGAGAGCACCTGCCAGGCAGGTCAGAGCCTGTTGGCAGATTTCCCAGCCTTCTGAGGCTTGGGACGATAAGGATGTACATGTGAGGCTCACGGTGAAGGGTTGAAGATTCTATTGACCTTGGCAGAGGGGACAGAGGAACATATATTTTAGCAAATTGTTTCTGTTAGCTTGTGGCTTTGTTTCCCACAATACTGTAAAGTATATAAGGCCTAAGAAAATTAAACTTGAGACTGCCACAGTATGACTTTTGTCTCTGAGTCTTCTTTTCTATCTTTCCTATAATCATCCCCACTTCCCCCTCAGAGGACTGTTCGACCTTGCACCGGAGGGACTGGTGCACCAGGTAACCACTGCTAAACTTCATTAGGTTTTGGATCACTGTGGAAACACACTTCTGGGTATGTCTATGAACTGGTGTCCAAAAAGGTTTCATGGGAAGATTCACCTTGAATCTGGGAAATCCCTTTTCTTGGACTGGGGAGTCCCAGACCGAGTTAGATGAGGACAGCTTTCTGTTTGACTGTGGATCTAATATGACCAGCCAGTTTGCCCTAATCGGTGCTTCTTTTATAAGTTCATTTGTCAGGTATGTTTCACGGCAATGAGAAAAGTAACTAGTTAAGGGACTCTCCGGATTTCTACCAACTTAAGATCTTGCATGGGAAAGGCTTGGTTGGAGTGGTACAGTTGAGGCCAGCAGGCCCAGAAATGACAAGACTTACCACACTAGACTCTCTTGATGGGATTTAGGAGAGACCTAGGGAGTGAAATTCCAGAAGACCAACATCCAGGGCAACAAAGCAAACCACTGCTGGGCTCTGATCAGGGCTCCAGTCATGTCTTTCATAGTTTCTCTTTCCATAAACACCGTATTTTCATTAAGAATTTGTAGATAACGTATGTGCTTTGGAACATATGTGCTGTCCTTTCATGAAACAGGCAAAGGGGATTAGAACTGCCTTCTACATTAGTCTAGATTGATTTCATCTAACTCCCAGTGTCTGCCAATCGAATGGCTACATCACAGTTGTGGTCAAGTAGAAGTCTGCCCATGACCAGAAATCACGTCAGAATAACAGGGATGGGTTAAGCTCAGGCACTACCCTTTGCTTCTTAGTCAGCAATGGCTCCATCTTGGAAAAACAGCACAATAATTGTCAAAACAGCCCTAGGGACTGAGTGGCATCTCCAGGCCCTTCATCCTAGCTCTTAACAGACCGAACCTTTCTGTAATTCCTGGCAAGAGGACACCCTGATCCCCGCTTGTTCTCCGGCCACTCTGTTCTCAGTCACCTCTATTTTCCCCACCTCTCTGTGCTCTTGCCAGCAGTGACTGTTAGGGGCACACCATGACTCTCTGCAGCCTTTAAACTAGCGGCTCTCAACCTTCTTAAGCCCTTTCACTCAGTTCCTTGTGTTATGGTGACCCCCAACCATAAAATTATTTTCGCTGCTACTTCATAACTGTAATTTTGCTACTGTTATGAACCATAGTGTAAATTTCTCTTGATCTGCCCTCAGGTCTCAAGAATGCTCGTGCTTTCCAAGCAACAAGTGTGTGCATGGTACAATGACAGTTGTCTTTGTGACAGAGACCCATCTACAAGTGAATGTTAGTGCAATTAAAAACGATACCTGAATAGGAGTTATTTAAAAGAAATTACTATTTTCTTCCCCATATCGAGCTCTCAGAAGATTATCTCAGATGATTGCAAAGGGTTTAATCATCAGTGTGGCTCTAATTCTGTCCCAGTGCTGCAGGCCTTTGCTGGGGTCTAGAGTGGAAGGAGGAGGGGAAGGCCAGAGACATGAGATCACTGCACCTACGAGAGCACATGCTTAGCTTCGGGTCGTCCCTTTCCTTAATTCTTAGCACTTTGGCTTTTCTTAATTCAGCTCTAGTGGTTATGTAATTTGTCTGCAGCCTTTGTTGTGATGTCTCTGTGCTCCAGATTGTCATTAAGAACCTTCCAACTGGGTGGTACACTTAATGAAATAAAAGCTCATCCTTGCAAGGTTTTAAAATAGTGGTGCTTGATTTTGTCAAGGATTTTCTTTCCATGACCTTTCACTTTTAGCTTAAATAAGTTGCTACACAGTGGTAGTGCTGTTTGATCCCTAAGCTCAAGTCATATGGATTCACACGTGGACTATATAGAAGGGTGCTTTAAAGGAAGAGTTTATTGATTTTTGAAGATGACAATAATATAGTTTTCTTCTCTGTAGAATACTCTTAGTTAGGGTTTCTATTCCTGCACAAAACATCATGACCAAGAAGCAATTTGGGGAGGAAAGGGTTTATTCAGCTTACACTTCCACATTGCTGTATATCACCAAAGGAAGTCAGGACTGGAACTCACGCCGGTCAGGAAGCAGGAGCTGATGCAGAGGCCATGGAGGGATGTTCCTTACTGGCTTGCTTCCCCTGGTTTGCTCAGCCTGCTCTCTTATAGAACCCAAGACTACCAGCCCAGGGATGGCACCACCCACAATGGGCCCTCCCACCCTTGATCACTAATTGAGAAAATGCCTTACAGCTGGATCTCATGGAGGCATTTCCTCAACTGAGGCTCCTTTCTCTGTGATAATCCCAGCTTGTGTCAAGTTGACACACAAAACCAGCCAGTACAAATACCAAACAACATTTATTAGTTTTTAGTTTAGAATTTAACCAGGATGTTCCTGAGGGCTTGCCTAGTGTACTGAAGATCCTAGGTTCTATCCCCTAGTCCACAGAAAGAGAACTTTTCTATTTTATTTTATTTTATTTTGAGACAGGATCTCACTATGCATCTCTGGGTGTCCTGGAACTCATTAACTATATAGACCAGGTTGAGCTTGAACTCACAGAGATCTTCCTGCCTCTATCTCCCGAGTGCCAAGATTAAAGGTGTGTGCCATCATGCCTGGCAAGAATTTCTGATTATAACAACTGTTCTCAAACTTTTGGATCTCCTCCTTACTTTTAAAAATTACTAATTTAATTTACAATTTGGAAATTTGAAAAGTACATAATGATACAACTTAAATTAATCTACTCTGGAGGCTTAAGCAAGATCTCTTTAATAAATATATATTTTTAGATTTATTTATTAATTATATGCAAATACACTGTAGCTGTCTTCAGACACACCAGAAGAAGGCATCAGATCTCATTACAGATCGTTGTGAGCCACCATGTGGTCGCTGGGTTTTGAACTCAGGACCTCTGGAAGAACAGTCAGTGCTCTTAACCGCTAAGCCAGTTCACCAGCCCTTTAATAAATATCTTACATGTCAATATAAATAATGTATTTGCATAAAATAACCATATTTGCTAAATGGAAACGTTAGTGAGAAATACATTGTTTTACAGTTTTGAAATAATTTTTATTTGAGATAGTTGACATAAAAGAGACCATGGTTTATCGAACTGCATTTGTAGTTAATATGTCTTAACATAAACATAAATTAGCTTTGACTCAGGGGCCCTTCAACGTCAGCCACAGTTGAGAACCTTTGGTTTAGAACAGCAGTTGGCTCATGAAGGAAAAAATGACATAAAAATCATGATTAATAGTAAATACATTTAGAAAGCGTAGAAACTAGACTATTAGTTATTAGGACATAATTTTAGAATGTATTTTACAATATTTCTTCTCTGGGCTTGAGAGATGACTCGGTGTTTAAGAGCTCGTCTCTCTTTTGGATGATCTGGATTCAATTCCCAGAACCAACCTTATAGCTCAAAACCATCCTAACTGCAATCTCAGGGGATTCTGATCTCAAGGGGCACCAGGCATGCAAATGGTGCAAAGTAGAGATTATTTTTTAAAATTCTGAAGAGTAGCTTTCTATGTAATTGATCTTACTGAGTGCTAGTAACAAAGATATGTAGAGAGAGAGAAAGAAGGGGATCCTTAGAACTTGTCAGTTGCACGTGCCCCCACCACAGTAGATAGAATTAGCATGTTTAGTAGGAAGAGTTCAAAGTTTTGAGTTCTATGCAATTTTAAAACTGACTAGTTTTGTAAATCTGGGGAAATTACTTCTCTCCTCTGAGCCACAACGCTGTGTGTGTGTGTGTGTGTGTACACTAATAGCTATGACTAGGTATTGAGCCCTCCCACATTCAGCTCCCATATTAACAGCTAGTGAATTCCACCCGGGAACAGGTGGGGGCAGCAGTGAGCTGCATGAGCAGGGAAGCCTGCAAAATGTCTACTGCAGGTGGCTGCACTTACGACGGAAGGGGGGGGGGGGGACTTCAGACTCCATCCAAGCATGATGAGCCACTGGTATGCAGAGCCCAGGAAGACCAGCGTAAACATAGGATTAGGACACACAGAAGCAGAGCCGGAGGTGAGCGTGAGAATTAAAGCCAAACGCTCACAAGGTGTGAGGCCACAGAGCAGAGTCAGGCCAAGGTCCTGCAGAGAAACCCTGGCTCTCTGGTTGAACTCAGTGATGAAGGAACACTCCAAAGTGATGGCTTGGGCTGATGGCATAGGCCTAGACTTAAAACATACTCTGCACAGAGGGATGGGAACTTCATTCACAGTGAGTAGGCCCCGCTCGGATAAAGGGAGTGTTTCCCTCTTCCTCAGTCCCCTTTTATCCTTTCTCTTATAACAAAGTGTTTTTTGTGTTTTTTTTCTGTAGGTCATCTCACCTGAGGTGACCAACTTCTTGTCTGGTCTGGAACTGGGAGACTGGGAGTTTTTCTGGCACATGGCACTCTGTTTTAAAGCTGGACAACTCCCAGGTGACCTAAGATGAGCTGGTCCGTCCTGCCAGGCCAGTGCTGTGGGAAACTTACTGTGGTATGAGTTAGAAATCCCCCCCCCTTTTTTTTTCATAAGTTAAGGTTTTATTTCTGTCATGTGGAGGTCCAAAATGGAAAGGAGTAGGAGAAAAAAAGCAATCTTTGGTTGATTTTGAGGTCCCTGGAGATGGCCGAGCACAAGCAGCTAGTCTAATATAAGACAGTTTTGAAGTTACCTATACCTGTCACCCTACAAAGTTGCAACAACCCAAGCAACCAGGAGGACTCTGAACTTGAGCAGGTGACATGTAACCGTGTCTCTTTCTCTTTGCTTGCTTCACTCAGTGTTTTCCCAAGGGGGGAAATAGTCCATGACCACTGCACTCTGTGTGAACTACATCTCTGGGGGTATAGATCGCAGCAAATGTGCCCGCCTCACTAACACGAGGAGCACTGATTGTCAACCTTAAAACAAGTTGTGGCAATAGATTCATTCTCACAAAGTTCTGTCATACTGAGGGTAGCATGTATCCTATGGCTCCCACTATATTTCTCAGAATTTGTTGTCTGCCTTAAATTTGACCTTTATGCCTCTAGAAAGCCTTGTAGCTTTCCTAGACTCTGTTCAGAATCTAACATCTGAGCTAAGCTTATCTGAGATGGCTAGAACAACCAAGACTTCCAGGACTTGAGTTTTATGGATGTCATGGTGGAATGTGCCCACCTCTCCTTGTACAGATCCAGCTCTCTGCACCGTCCTGCTTCTAATCTGTGACAGTAGCATGACCGAAGATGGTTAGTATTAATTGTCAACATGACAACTCTAGATTCGCCTAGGAGGTAGACCTCTGTGCCTGTCTGTAGGAGGAGGATATCTTGCTTGTATTGATCGAGATGAGAAGACCTGGCCACTGCTGACACCTTCATCCCGTGGCTAGGACTCTGGACTATGTAAGTAGAGAAAGGAAGCAGAGCAGCCGCAAACATTCATCTCTCTCTGCTTCCTGGGGTGTGACGCCGCCACGCGGCCAGCTGCGTCACCTCCCTGCTGCCTTGATGCTTCTGCCATGACGGACTGTACCCTCAGACTGCCAGCTAGAAGAACCCTTTCTCTTAAGTTGCTTTGTCAAGGTTTTTGTTTTTTGGTTTTTTTTCTACAAAAAAAAACTTTTATTAAATGGAAGTTAGACTTACTTCATGGTAATCAACCAGCTACAAGTGCATCTAAATTCATGTATGTGAACATCATAGAAATCAGAATGGCCTTTCTGAAAGACTTGTGTTCTGGCTTGGTTCGTGCCAGTGCAAGCCAAGGGTAGAACCATACACAGAGTCACTACAGGCTGACGATGGCAATGCCATATACACTGTGCATTACAGCTATGCATTACAGAACATGTAGGTCAAGGTATTTGCTTTAACCATAGCAATAGGAGATACTAAGATACTGGGTAACACTGTCTTTTGGAGTTCAGCATGCCTGCGCTGATAACACGGATCAGTGAGACTTACCTCTGAGACTGGAGGTGCCACCATTGTGTAAGAGCTTCTGTTTCATAGTGATGGACATAGAGAGAGAGGCCAGAACTTGGACAGAAAGTGACTTGGGTATCTGAGAAGCGAGAGGAACACTTATAGGGAAAAGGAGGCTGAACTAGAAGAACAAGGCATGATCAAGTCACAAGCAGTGACACCATGTTTGAGAAGGAAACTGGGACAAGTCAGGTTAGAGAGCTGAATCAGAACCACTTATTTTATAGGAAGAAACAGTTAATACAAATGAGAGGTCGAAATAGCAGCCGACATGTTGCAAGTGAGTGTGCATTCATGTGTGTGAGTGTGGGTGTCCATATGCCACCCTACATATATGAAGGTCGAAGGATCACTCAGGCACACATTCTCACCTTCCACCCTTTTTGAACCAGGATCTCTTTGTCATTTGCCAGTGTGGGCAATGCCCACAGCCTGTGAGCTTCCAGAGACTCTCCTGTCTCCCTTACCATTTTCTCTAGGATTTCTGGGGTTGCAGGTGCCTGCAACCATATTTGGCTTTATGTGGGTTCTGGAGATTCAAACTCGGGTCCTCATGCCTGTATGGCAAGAGTTTTTATCTACTGTGCCACCTTCTCAGCTCCAAACCAGTATTGAATACTGGATTAAAGTAATTGTGATGATTGTTTTACTCTTAGGATGATTTAGAGTTACCAATCAAGCATGTAGACTGTGTGTGAGGAACTGTGCTGAGAGATCACATAATGTTAGTAATATTTGCTAAATGCTCAGACAGTAGGTTGCAGGCTTTGTCTTATTACCTCATTCAGTCCTTTTAGCAGTCCTGTGGAGAACAGATAATTCTACTTTGCAATGAGACATTGAAGCACAGCATAGTAAGTGCCTGGGTTCAGAGCTAGTACCGGAATTCAAGCATCCCTGCGACTCCCCTGGTGTGACCTTCATAACAGCCCTAAGAGGTCTACATTACAAGTAACCTGTAACAGGCTGATATCATTGTAGACAGTATTAGAATCTAAGGCTTTGAGAAGGTTGTCACTGACTTATAACCAAATAGGGCAACTCCAAGATAGGCGCTTATCCTCATTTGCTTTGTATTACTGTAATGAACACAGTGACCAAAAGCAACCCAGGAGGAAAGGATTTATTTCATCGTATAGCTACAGTCCATCATGAAGGGTATTAAGGGTAAGGACCCAAGGCAAGAATTTGGAGGCAGGAACTGAAGTGGACGCTCTAGAAGAACATGATGCTGGCTTGCTTCTCGTGGCTCACTCCCCTTGTTTTCTTCCACAACCCAGGCTCACTCGTCTAGGTGTGACACTGCCCACAGTGGGCTGGGTCCTACCACATCAATCAGTAATAAAGAAAATGCACCATGGACTTGTCTATAGGCCAGTCTGATGGAGGAATTTTTTTTTTATTAGTTGAGGTTCCCTTTTCCCAAGTAATGTTAGCTTGTGTCAAGTTGACAAAAAAACAAACCAACCCCACCCCCCCCACACCCAAAACCAACAACAACAGAAACCCAAACGTTAACCAGCAGAACAGACAACTAGGTACTCACTGAAGCGTCTAGCAATACAGTTCACAGTCTCTTGTGTGGTCCTATGTGCTCTCTGATACCAGTCATCAAATTGAACATATTCCTTAATTATTATGAAGCATATGAAATTATAAATACAGCCTACTTCTGGGCCTCCTGCTAGGTGTCATTTCAGGCTCTGGCTTATATGTGCCTACTAGCTTAGTTTGAATGGAAAGAAGAGAAAGAAAGAAATTCCTCTTTGGGTTAGCCTACTCCCCCAAAGCCCCAGGGGTATGAGATTTCCTAATGTACTTGTGAGGTCTGACAATGAGTGAAGCCCTATAATTTAAAGAAGAATTCACGCTCTTGGAAGACAGTGTGATATGCTTTCCCAGGATAGACTGGGCCCATATGAAAAAAAGCACCAGTTCTTTTGATTGAGATTAATCCTATAAAGTCCATTAACCAGTCATCTGGGGCTTCAGTAATTGCAGTTTGACATTAGGAAGAAAGGAGTCCACGCCACTCTGTGAGCTGTCCAGGGTTCTGACCAGAACACAGCACTGCATTATCTTTCCTGACCTGAGTTTTCACGTAGCATATTGGCATTAGATACTGAGTTCTTTGGATATAGTTTGTGATCATTAATCCTGGAAGACATTTGTAGTTAACCTTTATGTTTATTGAGCCAGATTCTTGTCCATGGAATACAGTATTTTGCCAGAAAATCAATTCTATGGTTTGAAGACTTACATGGGAAGGGGTCACTTACCATAGGGTCAGGTAGACTTTTGTGGCATCTGTCTTAGGCATGTGACTTTGAAGAGGTCTTTAAACTTTTCAGAAATATGGTTTCCTCATCCTCCTTAGGCAATACGCTGTGGAAATGATGGAAATACAAAACAAAGAAGATTCTGAAATATATGAGGAAAAAAACACCTGACTTAAAAGTAATTACGGGTGTGTGTGGGGGGGGTGGGCACAGTGGAAGCCAGGCTAGGCCATAATGGCTACCATCTAGGCCAAGATTCAGTCTTTGAGTTAGTCCACTCCAGCATCTACCCCATCTGTGAGCTGCTGGCGCACATGAAGGAGCTGGTCCTGCAAAACCAGAACTGCAGGACCACCATAACTCTGGCAACCGCAGGCTGTCTGAAATGAGTCTCAGTGATGGTCCAGTATTTATGGTGCTTCAGAAGCCAGAAACCTTGAACCAGACCAATAACTCATTGCAATGAATACTTGCATGCAATATTGTCTGGCAAATTTTATATATATAATTTTATATATTATATATATAGTGTGACACATGATGCCACCATGATGAACAAATATTTGACAGAGAGGTGGGAAAGTAGAAGAATGGAGCAGTGAGTGAACAGTGAAGAGAGGTGGAGCCAGAGACATGTTGGTGGTGACAGGTGTGAGAGAAGTCTGCAGTGGACAGGGGCCCATGTCGTTGTCGAGTAGGGCTGACAGGGTGGTGTGGCGCAACATGGAACTTGCACTCTGATTCAGCCCTCAAACACGATGCCCAGCCACATGATCACTCTTGGTATGAGCAATGACAGGATGTCCAAGATGAAGAACAGATCATTTTCTGGATTGGACTTCCTCAAAAGAACACTGTGGTCCATGCTACCCCTGGAGACCACTTTGGTATCCCTGGTCCACTGTTCCAGGCTATGTTGAAGCCAAGCATTCATGTGGATGTTCCTTGTCCTACAGCAGCCAGGAGCTGTGTTAATGTTCCTAGTCTCAGTTACCATTGATGGCCACACAGATGTCGTTGGCCTGGGCCACCACCTGAGGCCATGCTGTTATCTGGGTACATGATGATGCGAATGGCCATGGTGATGTCTGGGTCCATGACCCTATTGTAACTGGGGTCTGCGTTGATGTCAATGGCCTGTGTTACCACCAAAAGATGGTAACATGTGAACGACTATGGTCTGTGCTACAGTCTGAACCCATATTGATGTCTGTGGGCTGTGCTGCTGCTGGGGGCCATGCTGCTGTTGTTGGGGCCATATTGATCTGAGTGACCTGCACTGCCACCTAAGGCCATGGTGATGTCTGGGTCCATGGTGTTGCTGAGGGCCATGTCTGGGTCTGTGTTGTTACTGTGGTGGAGGGTCATGTTGTTGCCTATGGTCTGTACTGCTACCAGAGACCATGCTGAGTGTTTGCGGTCTGTGTTGTCTTCCTCCTCCTCCTCCTCCTCTTCCTCCTCCTCCTCCTCCTCCTCTTCGGGGGGTGAGTCTCAAGGGTTGGAGGTGGATGTGGGAAAACTTGGGAGAGAGTTTCCTTGAGATTCATGATGTGAAATATCAAAATAATCAGCAAAAACATTATGAAGAAAAAAAACAGTAAGCATAGACAATCATAAAACAAGAAAGAAAAATTACCCACATCACATATGCAAACAGACTAAAATGGGATAAAGTACCCCTAAATCTTACTTAAATCTAAATCTAGATCTTAAACTGTGAAAATCCTACAAAGAAACATAAATGCATATCCTTGTGGCCTAGACTTATGCAACTTATTGCTAAGATATGGCCCCAAATAATTTAAGCCAAAAATAAAGGAAAATTGAACATTTATTTCAAAAACAATAAACACTTTTGGGCTACAATGAACACCATCAAGGAAATTTAAAAAATCCAGAAAACAGGAGAAAAAATGAAAAATCATGGATCTTACAAAGGATTTATATCCAAAATATATAACATCTCTTGTAATTCAACAACAAAAAAGACAACCTAGCTCAAGAACAGGCAGAGATTCCACGTAGACATTTTGCCAAATAAAATATGTAAATGGCTAATAAACACACGAAAAGATGTTCAGCATCAACTGCCCCGGAAAGGCGAGTCAGAGCTGCAGTGTGAGAGAGTTCTGTTTTCATTGTTTGTCTCATCGCCGTGCTGAAATATCGGATGTAAGCAGAGTGAGGAAGGAACTTATGTTCTGACTTATTATTCTAAGAGTTACTGTCCATCATGGCAGGGAAGATATGGCAGCAGGGCAGGGGGTGACTGGTCACATTGTGTCCACAGTCAGGAGGAGAGATGAATGCATGCATGTCCAGCTCTCCTTTCTTCTTACACAGTTCAAGGTCAGCCCCTGGAATGTATCACCCACCTACATGCCTGAGGTTTCTTCCCATGATGACTCTAAATACTATATTAAGTTGGCAATCAAGATTAACTATGACTACTTCATACCAATTGAAATGGTTGCAATTTTAAAATGATATATACATGTTATTAGGAATGTGGAGAAATTGCAACCCTCACACACTACCAATGGGTTTGTGTAGTTTTGGCAATGTGTAGGGAGTGTTTTTAAGTGCAGTGATGGAAGGTATCAAAAGAACATTTTTATGATTATTATTTGATATTAAGAGGAAGTGAAATTCAGGAACTTCCATAGCCACAGATGTTGTGGTAGTTCAAAATGACTGAAGTCCCTTGACCCTGGATCATCAGGGGTTAGTCTAGAATGTCCTCTATTCTTCATCACTGGGTCGGTCATTTCCTGGGATGAAGACCCAGCAATGTCCACATTGCTTCCAGCATCCTCCAAGAACTAGACATCAGATGTTCCCAGGTACTGATCAGTTTCAAATAGCTATTTCCCATTCTTTTCATTCTTGCTCTTTTGTCAATTTCCTTTTAACTTTCAAAACCTTGCCATTAAACATGGTCCTTCAATTTAATAAGCTCTCGATTCTTGAACAGTAGTGGCTCCTTTGGTTTTCAACCTATTTGTTTCTTTAAAAGATTTAGTTTTATATTTATGTGTGTGACAGAGCATGCGTGCAGGTGTCCTCAGAGCCCAGAAGAGGGCGCCAGCCTCCCTGTAGCTGGAGTGATGCATAGGTGATTGAAAACCAACCTACACTGGAAACAAAACTGGGCTCTTTACTATCAGCAAGTGCTCTTAATCACTGAGCCATCCCTCCAGCCCAGCAATGACTTTCCCCCTTTTATTGAAAATAGATTTGTCTGTATATAATACAGCCTGATTTCAATTTCTCCTTCTCTCCCCATCCCAATTCCTCCCTCACTTCCCCTCCTGTGGTGATCTGAATACCCTCGCCATAGGTTCATAGGTACTAAAGGTACTATTAGGCCTTCTTTAAGTAGGTGTGGCTTTCTTGGAGGAAGTGTGCCACTGGGGGTGGGCTTTGAGGTTTCAAATGCTCCAGCCAGGCCCAGTGTCATGCTCTCTATTCCTGATGTCTGCTCATCTAGATATAGAACTCTTGGCTCCTTCTCCAGCACCATGTCTGGCTGAGTGACACCATACTTCCTGTCATGAAGACAATGGACTAAACCTTTAAGCTGTAAGTCAGCTCCAATTTAATGTTTTCCTTTATAAGAGTTGTCATGGCCATGATGTCTTCTTCGGATCAAGATATAGAACTCTCGTCTCGCTCCTTCCTCAGCACCACATCTGCCTGGATGCTGCCATGCTTCCCACCATGATAATGGCCTGAATCTCTGAAAATGTAAACCAGCCTCAATGAAATGTTTTCTTTTATAAGAGTTGCTATAGTCATGGTGTCTCTTTACAGCAATAGAAACCCTATATAAGACACCTCCTACCTGGATCTACTCCTTTTTGCTCTCTCTCATTAGAAAGCAGGCTTTTAAGGGATAATAATACAATACTGTACTGTACGGTACTATACTATGTTATAAACCAAAACTAAAACATCAGATTTGGACAAAACTTGGAGAGGATCTTCCTGTACTAACAACACTTGCGTGTAGGGTAAAGGCTCTATGTAGTCAGGTTGACTTTATCATGGTCAATGAGTTGTATAGACCTTGTCTTTAGGAATGGGACCTTGCCTTCAGTTTGTGGAGTGCAACCTATAGTACTGGTGATTGTCTTGTTTGAGGATTCCCAGGGAACCCATTTGGCCAAATTCTCAATTACACGTAATCCAGTCCTGGTACAGGAAACTTCATTGGTGACAAGGGATGACCAATTGGGACTCTTTCTCCTCCATTATTTGGTGATTTCTTTTAGATTGCTTTTATATGCATGTATATTTTAGGAAGCTTCTACTGTACTTCCCCTCAAATGGCCCTTAAGTTTAGCTGTCTCTCCTCATATTCCCTCCCATTTTCCTCTCCCCTTTTCCTCCTCACTTGACCCTCCTGTTCCAGCCCCCTCATCCATCCACACATATCTGTTCTATTTCCCTTTCCTAAAAAGTTCTGTCACCTCACTCTATACCTAACCCCTGTGGTTCTATGGATTGTGGTTTGGTTACTATTGACCTAACAGTATCCACATATAATCGAATGCATACCATATTTGTCTTTCTGGGTGTGGGATATCACACTCAGGATGACTATTTCTAGTTCTATACATTACCTGAAAATTTCATTTTTCAGTATAATGAATAATAATACTCCATTGTGTAAATGCACCACATTTTCTTTATCCATTCTTCTGTTAAAGGACATCTTGGTTGTTTCTGATTTTTAGCTATTATGAATAGAGCAGCAATGAACATGGTTGAGCAAGTGGTAGGATGAAGCCTCTTTTGGATATATGCCCAAGAGTGGTATGGCTGGATCTTGAGGTAGATCGATACCCAATTTTCTAAGAGGGCATATTGATTTCCAAAGCGGGTGTACACATTTTGGACTCCCACCAGCAGTGGATGAGTGCTCCCCCCTAATCCTCCCCAGGATGAGCTGTCACATGTATTATTGATCTTATTGATCTGTCTGTTAGCCATTCTGGTGGGTATAAGATGAAACCTCAGAGTGGTTGTGATTTGCTTTTCCCTGATGACTAATGATGTTGAGCATTTCTTTAAGTGTTTCTCAGTCCTTGATAATGCTCTGCTTAGGTCTGGACAATTTTTCAATTAGGTTGTTATCTTGAAATTTGGTTTCTTGAATTCTTTATATGTTTTAGATATTAGTCATTTATCAAATTTGAAACTGGTGAAAATTGTTTCCAATTCTGTAGGCTTCTATGTAGCCCAAGTGATGGTGTTCTTTGCCATGTAGAAGTTTTTCAGTTTTGTGAAGTACCATTTATTAATTGTTGGTATTAGTGCCTGTGCTAATGATGTTTGTTCAGAAAGTCTTTTCCTGTTCAGTCTACTCCCTACTTTCTCTTGTATCAGGTTTGGTATTTGCTTTTATGTTGAGGTCTTCCATCTATTTGGAGTTAAAGTTTGTGCAGGGCGATTAGTATGAATCTACTTTGATGCCTTTACATGAAGCCATCCAATTTGACGGGCATCATTTGTTGAAGATGCTGCCCTTTTTTACACTATGTGTTTCTGGCTTCATAAAAATCATGTGTCCATAGGTGTGTGGATTTATGTCTGGGTCTTCAATATGATTCCATTGATTCTGTCTGTTTTTGTGCCAATACCATGCTATTTTTATTACTATAGCTCTGTAGTACAATTTGGAGTCAAGGATGGTAATACCTTCAGAAGTTCTTTTATTATTCAGGATTGTTTTAGCTATACTGATTCTTTGTATTTCTATATGAAGCTGAAAATTGTCCTTTCAAAGTCTATGAAGAACTATGTTGGAACTTTTATGGGGATTCCATTGAATCTACAGATTGCTCTTGATAAGATGGCCATTTTTACTATATTAATCCTACCAATCCATGAGCATAAGAGGTCTTTTTATCTTCTGATATCTTCCTCAATTTCTATCTTTAGTGACTTGAAATTGTTATCATACATGTCTTTTTGCTTGCTTGGTTAGAATTACCTAAGATATTTTATATTATTTAAGACTATTGTGAGAGGTAATGTTGCCCTGATTTCTTTCTTAATCTATTTGACATTTGAATATAGACAGTCTATTAATCTTTGTGAGTTAGTTTTTTTCTAGATTCTTTGTTGAAAGTGTTTATCATGTAGGAATTTCCTGGTGGAATTTTTAGGGTCACTTATGTATACTATCATATTATTTGCAAATAAAGAGATTTTGACTTCTTCCATTCCAATTTGTATCCCCTTGATCTCCATCAGTTGTCTTATTAATCTAGCTAAGACTTCAAGTACTATATTGAATAGGTATGGGGAGAATAAACAACCTTGTCTTCATCCTCATTTTAGTAGAATTGCTTTGAGTTTCTCTCCATTTAAGTTGGTGTTGGCTATGGGCTTGCTGTCAACTGTTGTTATTTTGTGAGTTATGTCCCTTGTATCCCTGAACTCACCAGGACTTTTATCATGAATGCTGCTGAATTTTGTCAAGGAATTGTGGGTTTGTTTGTTTGTTTGTTTGTTTTACATCTAATGAGATGATCATGTGCTCTCTTTTTTTCAGTTTGTTTAGATGGTGGAGTACATTTATCGATTTACATATGTTGAACTATCCTTTCATCTCTGGGATGATGCCTACCTGATCATGGTAAATGATCTGTTTCATGTGTTCATGCATTCATTTTGCAAGTATTTTATTGAGAATTTTTGTATGCATCTATGTTCATAAGAGAAATTGGTCTGTAATTTTTTTTTAAAAAAATTTGATTCTTTATGCAGTCTGAGTATCAGAGAAACTGTTGTATTTCTATGCTCTAACTGCCTTTAGCTCTGGGAGCTGACCACTACCAGCCCCCTCCCAGTTTCCCTTGAAACCATGGATTAAGACACGCACTGTTGCTCCTTTTCAACTTGCCTTCTGGGCACAATTGCTGGTACTACTATCTCCCACCTGGAAAAGCGTGCCCTTATCAGTTTCTTTTCTCAGTATCTCCCACCTGCCCTAAACTTCAGTAGCTAAACTCCCCTGACCACCTGCCTGTAGGAGTGGCCTGTATGGAAAACTCCTTTTCCTCCCTTGCCTCTCCCTCTGTGTCTCCAGAGACCAGGAAGTCCTGCCTCTGTCTTGCATCTAGCAATTGGCCCATTGCTTTCTTTACTGACAGATCTAGAACCAATTGAAGAACAGAACCTTAGCATCAGAACTGCTCCCTACAGGCAATTATGGCCTCATAAAATAAATTGATCAATGTTTCTTCTGTTTCTATTTTGTGAAATAATTTGGTAAGTATTGATGTTAATTCTTCTTGAAAATCTGGTAGAATTCTATGTGCTTAATCCATCTGGCCCTGGGGTTTTTTGGTTTTAAGACTTTTAATAATTGCTTCTATTGCACTAAGAGTTAGAGGCTTAAGTTCAAGAAAATTATCCAAGTCTTTTAGATTTTTCAATTTTGTAGTATAAAGGTTTTTAAAGGATGTCCTTATTATTCTTTGGATTTCCATGGTATCTGTTGGTTGCTATGTCCCCCTTTCTGTTTCTAATTTTATTAAATTGGATATTCATTCTGTCTTTAAGTTAATTTAGAAAGGGTCCTTCAATCTTATGGATTATTTTTCAAAGAACCAACTCTTTGTTTCATTGATTCATATAACAGGACTTTCTGTGGACCTGCCACAGCAAGTATAAATACTGGCATGGAGGTTCTATTATACTGTAAAGCTTAGGCCTTTTGCTGGGACAGTCTCCAGCTAGCTCATCTAACTGGACAGTTCTAGTCTATAACCTGCCACGTGGCTCGCTCTGTACTTCTCTACTCTGTTGTAGTCCCTGTCTGTTCCATTTCATACCCCTCTCAATCTCTCATGTCTGTTTTCTTCTCCTTTGTCACTCTCTCTGCCCAGAAGTTCTGCCTTCCTCCTTCCTGCTCCCCCAATGTCCGTCAACTCTTTATTACAACCTTAGTAGTGAGACAACCTTTGATACAATTCTAGATTGCCTTTCAACAGATGAGGAAGGACAAATATTTACAAAATAGAAAACCCTGATGATGGGCCATAGAAATGACAGTACCCAAATCCTCCAACAGTTAGTTCTCTGCTGGTACAGAATTAACAACTGAAAATACAGAGACACAGCTTCATACTATGTAAAGAAAGGTTACCTCGATGTTTTATATTGCTCTTTTGGTTTCTATCTTAATGGTTTCAGTCTAAAGTTTGATTATTTCTTGCCATCTACTCTTAGTGGGTGTGATTTCTTTTTGCTATAGAGTTTTTAGAAATGTTATTTGTAATAACTCCAACGTGGAAATGACCTATGTAATCTGACTGATGAGTGAGGAAACAGAGGCACATACACATCTCTGTATTTTTACTCATTAATAAGAAGGGCATGAAATATGGATGTTCCACATGTGAGTGAACATGAAAAATGTTATGAAAAGGAAAAAAAAGCAACCACAAAAGGCCACATGAAGTCTGATTCTGTTTATATGAAACACTCGGAATAAGTGAATCTAGGAAAGAGACTATAATTGACAGTTGCCTGGGACTGACGTTGGTGTCAGGTGGGATGGGGAATGGCCACTAATGTGTGTGGAGCTTCTGTATGGGCTGATGAAATAGTTTACATTGCTTGTGGTGATGGCTGTAAAATTCTATGAAGACTCTAAAAATCACTGAATCATATACTGAAGTATTTGTTTTAGTGAGTTAAATCTCTATAAAATAGAAGCAAACAAGTTATTATGAAGGTCATAGAAAACCTGATTTACTAACTCATCAAATAATTTAAAAAGTAAAATCAGTATTAGAAAGTATATAGTTTTCACCAACCTAAAAATAAGAAGCATGTGTATAAATATTAAACGAGCTCTATATGAGTATATTCATTATAAAGAATGAAGAATTGGTCAAAGGCAGCTTGCCTCTGGCAGGTGTACTCTGGCCATTCTCAAGCTCAGTGTGCTTTAACAGTTCTTTTATTATCTTCAGAGCATGAAAAAAGCCTTCAATTTCACATTCTTGCTCAAAGGCATGTTTTACAACTTGGGTAAGTAAAAATATACCAAAAATGTGTACAAAACATTCTTAGATGCATTGTCTGTGTGTAATAACTCAAAACTGGAAATAACCTGGTTCTATCATCTGATGACTGGGTCATAAATTAAGGTATATCCGTATAATGGAGTAATATTAACCAAAGATAAGGAATGAAATGCAGACTTGGTACTTCAAAGATGGCCCCTTTGTAAGTGTTGTAAGTGAAAGGAACTTTGTCTTTGCTTAAGTGTACTAATTAAGAGAAAAGCTAGATTTGATGGAAAGGATAAGTTCTCCTCGTCTAATTCCTGCTGAAGTTCACTAGAAGCATCCACGCTCCTCCCTGTGGGTGTCGGATGAAATACACCAGCAGCCACTCCCCTCTGTGCTTGTTCCAGATGTGCTGGCGAATCTGCTGAATGCTGGGGCTGTCTCCTGGACATCTTTATGGCATCAACCTAAATATTGTTTCACTGAAGTAATAAATGGAGAATACTTTCCAACACACCCAGTAGCTTCTACATTATTCAAAGTGAAAAGCACACTGCAAAAATAATCTGGGTGTTATCTAGACAAATTAGATCCTGTGTCAACACAGTTCACAATAGTTTTGATGCATTGAGGCACTAGACAAACATCTCACTAAGTCAATGAGGGTGACTCCACCATCTCTTCCTCACAGAGGTCTTTAAAGTGGCCTGTGACGTGGGCAATTCTGAGCATAAGCATAAACAGAGAAGGAAATACATGGCCACCATTGCCTTCCCTTGCCTAGCTGTAGCTGTGTTTAATTTTTCTAGAACTCCCTCCTATAGAATATGGATATGGCCCATAATACTTTCTCTGCACAGCACTCCAGGCGTTCATCACATATTAACCAGTGGACCCTGTTGTCCACTTCTGAAACAGTCTATTCCTTGTTGGTGTGTGTGTGTGTGTGTGTGTGTGTGTTTGAATGTTTCTTTCAAACTTGAATGTTTCTTTCCCTGCACATAGCTTGTATAACTTTACACGTAGAGCCTGTAAGTGAAGATAATTGTGAAGGTTGCTTGATTGAAACATAATCTGTTCACCCTGTCTCTCTGTCTTGCTGTTTCTCTCACATTGGGGATCAATCTCAGGGCCTCACACATCCTAGATCAGTTCTATACTACTGAGACACACTACTAGCACACCACATATCTTTTCTGAATAATCTATCAAAATGAAATTGTCCTTTCCTGTAATGAGTAAAATATAAATAGACTTAACTGGCTATTTTCCCTACATATTCTCAAATGAGAGTATTGATTGGTAGCTGATGAAATAAGTCATATCCATCTAATGATGAACATTAGAGTAATATCCCTATATCTACTTAACCTTAAGGATACAAAGGGGTGTGCAGTTAATCTGATTTTCCAGTGATGCAATTCTTTACTGTTTCTCAGAGAAACAAAGTATCTATCTTCCTTATCATAGTGCCTCAAATTCAGCACTCTTTAATAGCCATATAAATATATCATTTGAGCTTCCAGTGTTCTTGGCATATTAATAATGAAACTGTGAAAAAGTTCCTACCTGGCATTCTTGGTACATTACGGCATTCTAAACAAGATACTGGACTAACACATTCAAGCACCTCCCCATTAAGACCCACGGGAAAAACAGCAGTGAAACAAGCCTTTCAAGAGACCTTAAGGAAGTGTTTATTTTCTCATAAGTTAAAAAAAGCTGTAATGATTCAGGATAACCAATAATTTGTTCTTGTAAGGGGAGAAAATTTTTATTGGGTTATTAGGATGACTGGCACACATTGAATCACACACATACACATGACGACTTGATTTTTGTTGCATGTATACAACTGTGATGAGATAACACATGAACATATGTCATAGAAAGGTGTGGTGGTGGTGGTGTGTGTGTGTGTGTGTGAGAGAGAGAGAGAGAGAGATAGAGAGAGAGAGAGAGAGAGAGAGAGAGAGAGAGAGAGAGAGAGAGAGAGAGAGAGAATTGGAGTTACAGGCAAGTGTGAGCTGTCAGATGTGGGTGATGAGAACCAAACTCTGGTCCCCTGGAAAAGCAGCAATCACTCTCAAGCACTAAGCTGTTTCTTTGGACTCAGGAATTACTTTTTAATACATCAATACTGTAAAATTTTGGTGACCATAAGATCACACACATTTCCTTCCAATTTATTGCTATCTTTTGAACATTGTTGTGCTAGTAGAACAAAAGATTACACTGAATAAAAAAAATTTCTATTTTCATCATTGTTACAAGCACCCAAATGTTAATGACTCTGGCCTTTGAATTTACAGACAGTTGTGATGCTCCTAATATGTAAATGGTAGCCTAGAGCCCTACACAACCACTCCGCATACAACAGCATATCTTCCTTCACCCTTTCTGAGTAGGTCTAACAGCTAACTGTACTCGTCTACTTTGTTGTTAGACTTAAAAGAAAGGCACACATCATTTTACAGTTCAGGAACCAGTAAGATTGCTTGTTCGAAAAGATAGATCTAAATAGGTCTAGATATGGGACTAGCACATGTAGGTGAGAGTCACCTTCACTCTTCATTAAGTATCAGCACAGTAAAGGGCGGGTGGGGGAGCAAGAAGTTTCTATGGATGTCCACTTCTCAAAGCAGGTTGCCCAAGACAGCCTGTCGTTTATGTGGCTTTGGGTTTCCAAAGAGAGGCACAGCCTGTTGTTGTTGTCGTTCGTTTGTTTGTTAATGCCTGGTAGCATCCTGTTTGCTTTCTATGCTACTTAGGACAGGTATGGAAAGCATTTTTGTGGAGTTCCATCTGGGGACCCATTCCCGTCCTCTGTTTTGTTGTTATTGTTTTTGTTTTTTTCAGGCCGGTTCTTGGAACTTGAGGATGAAGAATTTAACCTCCAGGTTGCAGATCACCAGGTTATGGCTCAGGCCAGTGTCCTTTCTGCAGCTAACCCTCAGAACAGCTGTCCTGAGATTCACTAGTCTCGCTCGCAGTCCTAGAGTCCTAGGACTCCTGTCTGGCTTTAACTTCTTGTCTTGTCAAGCTGCAGCCGGTACCTGCTGGTCCTCTCTTGTGTATTCTTCCCCAGATAAATGGTAAAATCAAGAGGGTTTGGCACATCCCCTGATCAGAGCCTGCCGTTAGCAGGCCCAGGGCTGACGTGCATTAGGGAGGAATCCGACCAAGCAGGCCATTTTCACCTGCGTAATAACAGGCTTGGGAGTAGCGAAACAGCGCAGGCACAGCAAGCTGCCTCTGGAGCAGGGGAGGAGCGCAGGCGGCAGCCGCCCCGGGGCCCCGGAGGAAGAGGAGGGGGAGAAGGAGGAGCCGAAGCGCCCAGAACAGCAGCGCGGCTCGGCCCGAGTTGCAGCAAAAGCAACGACGGTGGCGCTGAGACTCTGCAGCCTCCTGGAACCCAGAGTCCCGGTAGGGACAGCAGCAGGGAGCGTCCGCGTCCCTAGCCACCGCACCTCGGCCTTGCCAAGTCACAGTCGCCCAGTCTGGGGCACAACCAGCCATGGCCGCACCACCGGATCTGCAAGATGAGCCGCTGTCTCTGGCTAGCGCCGGGTCCCAGTGGTTCGGGGGCGGGGGGGATGGGGAAGCGGCGCCGCCAAAGGGGGCCAGGCCAGCGCAGCAGGATGGGGAGCCCGCCTGGGGGTCGGGCGCTGGAGCTGGGGTAGTGTCGTCGCGGGAACTGTGCTCCAGCCCCGCCCGGTCGCCTCCCGTCGCCATGGAAACTGCATCCACAGGTAAGCCGGCCCGAGCCGCGACCCCGCAAATGGAGGCCGGGACCGTGTTTCTTGTGGGTCTCCTAGTCCACAGCTTTCGTCTGCGTCTTCCTGGCCTGTCTACATGGGGTTCGCCTCGTGCAACTGTAAATATTAGCGGACTGCTGGAATACAGCAGGGTGCTGCCAGCGGCTAGGAGGAAGAAGGCTGTTGGTCCAGTTATTTCATTATAACTCCTGTTTCAGCCTTAAACATTGTCCTCGTTGGCAAGTCTGGCTTTTGCTGCGCCCCGGAACAAGTTTTTCCTTCTTGTCAGGGGCCTCAGGGCAGCAGGGCGGGAGTGACAGGTTGTGATGGTTTTCTGGGGCGTGTTTGCGCGCAGCGTGCTCCACGGGCGACAGCAGATATAGACTACTGAGCAGCGGGCGGGCCCACCGCCTCAGGACCCTCCCGCTGGGTTTAGGGCAGCGAAGTATAGCAGAGACTTTAATTTTCCCTTTCTCTTCCCTCAAGGAATTACCACACCCTACTCCTTTCCAGTTTTTCTCCAGCTCTGCTCTCTTTCTCCCGCGCAGAAAACAAACCCCATGAGTCCCAAGCTTAATTCCGGAGGGACAGCATTGTTAGGAGGGCTGGGAGCTGTAGTCTTCCTTCTTTATTTTCTAGCTGCTCTTCACCTGATTCTATCAGAGAGTATTGAAACTTGGAACCCCTGAAGTGCGAAGGTCCTAGCTGTAGGTTGGCGTGCTGGGGCTGTGGCCAGTGGTCCAGGCAGCGTTCCCAGCAGTCTGAACTCGCCTTTCGCGTTTGAAAAACTGCCAGTGGTTCGGCTCCTCTTCCCCATGACTTGCCCTTCGCTGCAAATCCTTGCCTGGTGGAATCAACCCTAGGGCCATGGCTTGTCCTGGCTGTTGGAAGCTAGAGACAGGCACCACGGGGAGGGGTGGCTACCTGGTAGTCACTGTTTTCAGAAGAAATACTGTAGGGGGGGTGTTGTGTTGTGCTGTTGTCTGAGAGGCTCTGCTGTGCTGGAGTGGGAGTTGTGTAGTTTTGGTAATGTAGTGTGAGGCCTGGGTAGTGGGTGTTCCTGGAGGAGGGGACAAGGGTGGGACTGGCATATGTGTTCCTGGCAGCTGATTTAGGGAAACCCCTTTCTTAAGCCACCCCCTCTCGAGGGTTATGTGGAGTGCCTCGGACTGTCTAAACTCTGCCCTAGAACAAATATGATTTAAGCTAGAAAAGGATATTTGGAGAATGTGTTGAATAATGGGAAGAAAAAGTGGGGACCAAGAAATAAAAAGAGAAGCAAGCAAAAGAAGGAAGGTCAGGGCAGGAGGGGGAGGGGAAAGAGGAGGTTGGGGCAGGAAGGGGGAGGGTGGAAGGAAGAACTAAATGTTCAAAGATCCAAAGGTTGACAACCCCATTTGTCATATATTAATTGCTATGGGTTATAGGAGTTAAACCAAATAATAGTTTCCTGGTCGCTCTTACAACTTCTTGCGTCCAAATGAAAAGAAATGAAAATATATAACTGCAAGAGCAAATGGCAAATGATAACCTAAAGCTTATGCAATATCATGTTTTGATAGTGTATATTGTGGAATGATTAAATCAAGCTGATTAATGCAACTGTGATCATTTCTTTTTAATGGTGAAAACATTTACAAATCTACTCTACCAGTTAGACAGATGCAATGTCCTGGTACTAGACGAAATGGCATCTTCCATATTTAGCATCTTTATTATGAAGATATCTTGTATTGTCAAACAACTCAGGGGTTTCCTTTCCTGAGCATCAAATGAACTAATAAAATCCAACAGGGTTCTAAGTTTGGGTGGGAGGAGGTTGAAGGGATTTAACCGTACATATTTGTATAGACATGTTTCCATTGATTATTAGTCAGAAAGGGATTTTTCATATGGTTGTTGTCTGTCTTGTATTTTAAATTTCCAAGGTCCCTACTTCATAGGCAAGATAGGCTGGTGTATAAGATATGAGTGTTGGAAAAGGCAGCCAAGTAAATAGACATTTATTGAAAAATCCCAGTGAAAGCAGAACCAATCTCATATGCTATTTTTTGCAGTTTCTCTTTTCAGTGTAAGAAAAAAAATATTAGGGTGCTGGTCATAAGACCCAGGGGAAGATTGTGGAGCACCTTGCTTGACTTTGCAGTTTTATATTTTGCTTTATAAATAGAAACCGGTTTTCCTGATGCTCTTAAGGCTGGGAAGCCTGAGCTCAAGGCATCCCCAGAGTCTGTGTTTGCTGTGGCTGTGCCTCTGGGCCTCCAGTTGTTTTCTCACTGTGTCCTCCAATCAGAAGAAGGCTACTTTTATTTTTTTTTCCTTTTGAAAGAATGCTTTAGGCCTCAATTTCAATGGAGACAAAACTTAGACTTTAAGCAGGAAGCGGGATAAACAGGAGGCTTCATTTTCACATACAGACAGATATGGATGTTTTAAAACCAATTTTTTTTCCCTGAAAATGAACCATTGATCATGCCATATGGGCAGAAATTCTGTTATTTATTTTTATACACTGATGGTAATTAAAATCTCCCAAGAAATAGTTTCAAAAATATTCTCAGTCAACTCCCAGAATATATATGTATCAACGTCATTCAAGCAAGCTATAAAGACCTATTAACATTGAATGAATTTTCAGCTATCATCACTGCTTCTGACACTTGTGTAGGATGGAAAATTCCCAACAATAACAAAAAAATAACAGTTTCTTCTTGCGCTATAATCTTTCACATCTAAAATTGCTAGTGGGCATGTGCAGTGATGGCTTTGGCCAAGGAACATTCAAAGTGCCATGTGGAAGCCGCAGAGTGTCAGGGCTGCTAACTGAGGCACTGCCAGCTTCTCATAGTTTATACAAAGGACGCTAAGAGCAACTGTTTTCTCTCTCTCTCTCTCTCTCTCTCTCTCTCTCTCTCTCTCTCTCTCTCCCTCTCTCTCTCTCCAGATCAGTTATTTTATTCCTGGGAACTAGTCAAAAGGAGCACACAAAAACAAAAGGAGAGAAGAATGGCTCTTTGTTTAAAGATTTTTTTTTAAAAAGAACATTTGAGCAAATTGAAATGGTGAAATGGTAAGAGGTTAACTCATCGCCTGCTTTGGGAATTAAGTTGTTGGCTGCATGGAAAGCCATGTGGAGTACAGGATAGAGAATGGCCAGGAGAACCAAGTCAGAATGGATTGCCTCAGTTGTACCTTTCTCTTGCTAAATTTGACATAATTTTGTAGATAATTGCAAAAATAAAAGGAAGAGTTCTTTAATATACATTCCTGGGACTATGAAGTTGATAATTACATTTTTAAAAAGCCAAATGTGATACTTCCATTTCCATCCATCCTGATTTAAATTATATTGAGGATATTTTATACACCCTATCTAGGAAACTACACTGCTCTTCTAGTCATTGTTTTTGGAAACTGAGTAGACTATATTCACTATTGTATATGTTTGATAGGTGTGTGTGTGTGTGTGTGTGTGTGTGTGTGTATGTGTGTGTGTGTGTGTGTGTGTGTGTTTTAATGCTTTCTGGTAATCCCCTTCAAAAGGCACAAGTTCTAATATCTTTCATATTTTGAGAAAGTCACAGTGATATTGAAGCAAGAAGTGACACTATACCTTGCTTCTGCAGTCTATAGAAAGAGTAAAATAGTCTGGAAACCTAATGCAATGTATTTCTTTAGATACAGCCTTTGGATACAGTCTAGCCCAATGGTTCTCAACCTTCCTAATGCTGCAGCCCTTTAATATAGTTCCTCATGTTATGGTAACCCCCAACTACAAGATTATCTTTGTTGCTATTTCACAACTGATATTTTGCTACTGTTATGAATCATGATGTAAATATTTGATATGCAGGATGTCCGATATGTGGTTCCTGTGAAAGGGTTGTTTGACCTCCTAAGGGGTCGTGACCCACAGGTTGAAAACCACTGATCTAACACTTCTGGCAGTTAAATATGGTACACACCTCTGAATACAAAGGATAGGTTACATTAACACTTAGAAATACTTCTACACCTTAAAAACACATTGGAAATGGATATCATCAGGACTTTCATGATATTTATGAAGTTACCATTCTGGAAAGACACTCTGCTGCTCCCCCTCCCCCCAGATAGACCTGTTTTCTGTTCTTTTTCTAGGTTGCATATGGACTTCTAGTATTGAGGTTTTGGAGGCAAGGTATTGATTATTGTCTATGTTGCTGTCCATCCTAGGTAGCATGGATTATTAAATTTTTTATCTGTAAAGCAAGAAACTGCTCAGTTCACCTTGGTGAACAGTTGCCACACACCTCTGCTGATCACAGGTCAAGGACTCCTAGAACACACGTCACTTTGTCCGACATTTATGTTTAGTTTAACCAAACACTTCCTTCGTATCAGTTTTCATTTTTCTCATTCTCAAATCTTTGCTGGGAGCTTGACTGGAAGGCCATGGCCATTATCCCACGTCACAGGAGCAAGGGCATGAGTTAGCTTCCTGAGGTCAGCACAAGATACATAAATATAAGTGCAGCTTGTTCTGAATGCACAGCTATGGAAAATAAATCCATTCCTCTTTTATTCTCTTTATCTTCTTCTGCCCTTCTTTTTTTTAAAGATTTATTTATTTATTATATACAGTACACTGTAGCTGTCTTCAGACACACCAGAAGAGGGCATCAGATCTCATTACAGATGATTGTGAGCCACCATGTGGTTGCTGGGATTTGAACTCAAGACCTTTGGAAGAGCAGTCGGTGCTCTTAACCACTGAGCCATCTCTCCAGCCCCCTTCTGCCCTTCTACAAAGAAATAATTCTGTTAAGATTTTACTCCAAGATCTTCAATTTTGTTCATTATGGTTTAGTTTACATATATTTATTATTTTTGAGATTATAATTTAATGGTGACAGTTTTCCCTTTCCTTTCCTCCCCCAAAACCCTCTCATATATTTCTCTCTACTAGCCTTCAAAATCATGGCCTCCTTTTCCACTAATTGTTATTTCATGCACATGTACACATGCATATATAATATATTCCAAATCTCTCTCTCTCTCTATATATATATATATATATATATATATCTGAAATATATATTCCAAATATATATACATATAGTCCATAAAATGCTACTTGTATATATGTTTTCAGGGTTGACCATTGGGACTGGACAACCAGTTGCTGTGATCTTCCCTGGAGAATGAGATCTCTCTGGTCCCCAGCTTTCCTCAGTTGCCTACGGTTTTGCTTACAGTTGAGGCCACATGGGCTTTGCTCCACCCAGTTTGGATGCTCACTGGCCCATCTCATCATTGTTCCGCATACTTTTGGGCAGCCACGTTGATGAGAACTATGGGTGTAAACTGCCATATTACCAGGAGACGTGGTCTTGCAGAAATCTCCTTGATCCCCTGGCTCTTACATCTTTCCACTCCTTCCTCTGCAATGTTCCCTGAGCCTTAAGTGTGGGAGTGTTTTGTGAATGTATCCATTGGGGTTGGGGCCTCCAGAATTTTACATTTTGATGAGTCGTAGTTTTCTGTAGTGGTCTTCTGTAGTGGTCTCTGTTTGTTGTAAAGAGAAGTTTCCTTGATGAGGTGTGAAGACTATACTTATCTGTGGGCATAAGGACAAATGTTTATAGATTGTTGTTAGTGAATAGGTGGTTGTTCATTCTCCAATAACCATGATTTCACTAACACTGAATAGTTATGTAGGTTTCTAGTACCAGGTTTGGTCTCCCTCTTGTTGAATGGGTTTTATGTATAATTAAAGAGATGTTGGTTACTGCTAAGATACATGTGCCACTGTTCTACCCTTAGGGTTATTATGCCATGCTGGTCTTGATGTGGTTTGTTCGTGTCATAGCTGGGCAGGGCCGTTGATTGTCTCCACCTTTTGAAAACGTGCACAGTGCCACATGGTTCTATAATTAAACTTTAGTAGTGACCAAGGGAGCTTAGAAAAATGTGCTGGAGAAGTTAGAGGGCAAAGAAGATAGAGGGCACATTTTCAGGAGCCTAATATATCAATACATGAACACTCTCCACTGAAGTCATCATAGAGAACATGGTAAAAAAAAACAGTTGGTTGTTTGTTTCTTAAAATACTATTTGAGGTTGACGAGAACAATGAAAAGATCATGAACTAGAGAGCCTACTGTTTGTCAGGATGCTGTGATGCTAGTGTGTGAGAAAAGAGAGGGAAGAGCCTCCCGCTTCATGATTTCCATGTGTGATCTATGTGGACAGACTGGGAATGCCCAAGCACACAGGATGCTGGGATTCACCATAAGCAAAATCCCTGTGGTGGCTGTGATGAGGGCCATTCCTAAGATGCACCAACCTTATAGCTCACAGTGTTGAATGGGCAGTTTCCACATTCTTCCAAGTATCTTTTGAGAAGATGAATAAGGTCTGAGAGTTAAAATGGATACTTTCTCAAAGACAGAAAAACAAAAGAATCCATTCTCAAATCCTGGAAGGCAAAATCTTTAATTCTGGTCAAGAGTAGAAGCCAATAATGCATTTTATAGAAAATATAAATCCTTTCAAAACAAGGATTATGTTAATCTCCAGAAATTCATGGCTCACTAATATAGACCACAGGGTATAATTGTTCTCTTTTCAGACTTAGCATCCGAATTACCATCTCTTTTTGGAATTACTGTTATATACACAGTGCTGATTATATCTAAGTACTCATCTTGTAAAAAGTATAGAAAGTATGTTCTTTAATTGCACAAATCTTATTGTTTTAAGGGATGGTTGATATGCCACAGGGTAGCATTAGGAGGAAAAATATATTTTTGTATTTATCCAAAAGCAGCAAGATGCTCTTCTTAAAATTATCTTTTGTTTTAATTTAAATTTATATATAGGGGGAAATGTGTGTTAGATAGGCTTATAATTTAACAGAGAAAAACAAATTGTATTCTTGATTTACTTTTGAATAAGATAGTATTTGATTCACAATTCTACTATAGTCTAGTGAATCCTGATATATACCAGGTGTTGTTGTAAGCATCAGGATGTAGTAGAGGGGAACAAAGAGAATCTGTTTACCTGAAAGTATATTTTGGGGGCTGGGATTGGGGAGGAGAGAGAGAAGGCGGCAACCAGAAAGCACACCTGAGGGGGATATAAAGCACTATAGAGAAGGTCCAAATTAAGGAATGGGAGCTGGAGGGATGGCTAGAGAGTTTTTTTTTTTGATAAGGTGGCACCAAACCAGGAACTTGCAAGAGGAGAGATGCCCAAGAGATAATTTCAGACGTTGGGCACAAGTCTACTGTGAGTATTGCTGGAATATTTAGAAAGCACCAGGAAGGACAGCGAAGAGAGCCTGGGAAGCACAGTAGACAAACAAAGGCTGAAAGGCAAGATTAGGTCCTTTTGGCCCATGTCACCACTTTGGCTATTACTCTGAGTGAAAAGGTCAAAGGTCTTTACCCCTAACAGGGGAGCAATTTTAGGCAGCTCACTTTGCTCATCATGCCAAGAATTCAACCCAGGAATGATAGTGGTAGATTTGGAGGAAGAATGAGCAGTTAGTAGATCCTGATGGCATGAACCAGAGAGATAATCTTAGAGGAGATGAAAAGTGGTCAGATTCTAGATACAATCATGATATATATATTCTGAAGATAAAATCTCAATGGATTATAGATGGTACGTGAGAGGAAAAAATCATTCAGATTGTGCAGTGGAATTTAACTTGAGCAAATTAATTGGGTTGCTGTCAGCTTGGATTAGGAAGGTTTTAGAGAGAGCAGGGTTTAAGGATCAAACAAGGAGTTAGGTTTCAGAATTGTTGATTTTGAAGTACCAGATGCCCTGGTGGAGATGTCAAGTTTTCAGTGTCCAGTGGGTATGGAACATGGTCTGGACTAGCAATACACACTTGGTAGCTGTGGATAGAGAGATATGATCACTAGCGAGTCAGTTTATACAGTCAAGGATTTCTGACATACTTGGGTATCCAGATGTCTTAGCTGAAAGTTAAGTGTCTAATTCTACAATCCCTGGGATATTGAGAGGAGCATGAGGATATTATGGTCTAAGTGAATGGGAGAATAAAAATCCTAGCTTTTGGGATTCCCTTGGAATTTGTGGTCTTAAGCATTTGTGAGAAAAGTCACCATATATACTGTTTAAAATTCACCATATATACTATATAAAGTCACCATAAACACTATAACCTCCTTGCCTTCTCCCCTTCTTTCTCTTCCTCTTCTTTTTTTTCCAGCCACATTCAGCCAAACTTTGGTTTAGAGTAGGTAAATGGTTAGATGATTTCTGCTTTTATTTTACAGTACCTATGGCTGTAGATTTGAAGTCATGTGCAAGGTGGCAAATCCGTAAGGCATCATTGGATCTGGTGGGAAGGCTGGGGCACAGACAAAGGTGACAAACAAGGGATTAGGCTATGCTGGGGGAAGGGGTCTAGAATAAGAGAGCTCAAAGAATAAGGGGCATCAACTGGAGAGTTGAGGTGTTTAGTATATAGATATTGGGAGGGAGATGGGCATTTAAAAGAAGATGGGACAGCTTGTTGGAAGAGCAGATTCCAGGATGGTGAGGATGGTGGTGAGGTAAGGGAGCACCTAGATGATTGTTACCAACAGACCCAGGACAGACACCGAGAGTGGCAGTGAATGACATGGTAGCTGATACCTTTAGGAAATAAGATAATGTCCTGAGCTCCAGTCTTTGAGATTTGAGAGGGAGACAAGAGGGGTGGTCCATGATGCCATAAATATAAAATCCTGAGGATAGGTTCATACAAATATGTTTATTATGTGCAGAATGTAGGAAGTGAAACTTAAATAGTTCATGACTGGATTTGAGAACACTGAGGGTTGTAATTAACGAGATATGAACCAGTGGTATGGTGACATTATGAAAACCTCTTCTGTAATCCCAAGTAGTATTCACAGAGAGTTCTCAGTGGACACAGTAGGAGGAAATAGGCCCCTGTTTGTTGTAGGCAGGCCAGACTTGAAAATGATAGCAAAAGTGAGTCGCATGTTCTGAGACATTGATGAGCTAGGCACGGCAAGGACAATTGTGAAGTAATGATGCCTTTAAAAAACAGAGCATCTGAGAAACTGCTGGAAGAAGGTATTTGTTAATAAGAAGAAAAGATTTCCACAAGATCTGATCCCCAAAGTCAATTTGATGAATCAAAAGAAGGAGACAAGACCCAGCTGACTTCCCAGGGCTGAACTGAGATAAATAATTCGGAGAAGTGGATTTCTACTGAGTGAACACTATAATGTTCTAGTAATTAAACAAGGCTGGACAGAGTTGTCTCTTAGTACCGATGTTTAAGCAAAAGTGAGGTTGTTGATTTGGTAGGAAACTTCAGAAAGGAAGGTGTTTGTGGCTGGGCAGTGGTGGCACACACCTTTAATCCCAGCACTTGGGAGGCAGAGGCAGGAGGATTTCTGAGTTCGAGACCAGCCTGGTCTACAGAGTGAGTTCCAGGACAGCCAGGGCTACACAGAGAAACCCTGTCTCGAAAAACCAAAAAGAAAAAGAAAAAAAAAAAGGAAGGTGTTTGTGATGCCTGATCTCCATGCCTTCCTGGACGAGGGATGCTTCCTGTCCTTATCGCTGGGCACTGTACTTACTGTGTTTCTACATGTTTCTCAACAGCAAATTCAGAAGCCACCTAATAACTATGAACAGTATCCATCACTAAAACCATAGTTAACCTAAAAATAATGAGTTGTCATGCACTCTCCACAAAACAGTAGCTTTAAAACCTCTCTCTACTTCTCCATTGATAAGAAAATTCCCCATTGTAACACTTAAGAACTTTATCATTGTGTTCAATCTTGGGTCAGTAGTCTACATAGTAAGCATGTGATCTGCGAACTTTTTTAATTTTTATTTTCAACTCTCTTCCTTTTTTCCTTTTAGTACCAGATTTGGCTCCATAAATACTCAACATAAGACTTCTAAAATATTTTGGGAATTCATTAACTAGTTCTGTGATGTTAAAAGTCCCATCTGCTTTGTTCTTCATTCCCCTGTCTCACTATCCATGTATTTGTGGCATATTTATCCACATAAGGCTATATTTGCTCATTGTCTTCTGATGTATATTTTCCTCTCAAACAGTTCTTTCTAACTTTCTGACATGAATTTGCTAATATGTTTACTGAAACTGAATAAGATTATTATAAAATCTGTTATAGACCAAAGACTTTATCTTCAGTGCAGAGGATTTTTGAATATTGTATATATTTCAAAGTACTCAACTTTGTTTTGCTCACTCATTAAAGACAGACTCTTGGACAGTAGGAAATTGTATTTGAGCTATTGCAGATCTAGTTGTCAGAAATAAGAAACAAAAGCCAAGGTCACCTCAGTTTTTGACAGGGATTTTTTAACTCTGAAAAGTCAGTACTTCTCAAAATGAAGTCTGCAGATGTCTTGCTCACATGTAGCCATCCATTGACCTCCAATCAGGGGCATAAGATCATCAAGTTAAAGCTATAAGAAGCACCAATTATTGTAGTCACTGTTCTATTGCTGTCATTAAATGTGACTGAGGCAACTTACAAAGGGAAGCATTTAGTTGGGGATTTGTTTTCATTTTCAGAGGGTTAGTCCATGATCATCATGATGGGGGTAGGGCAGGAGGCAGGCAGGTATGGTGCTGAAGCAGTATGAGAACATCTTCATCTGCAGGCAGCAGGCCAAGAAGGAGGGATGCTGAGCCTGGCATGGGCTTTTGACATCTCAAAGCCCACCCCAGAGACACACCTCCTCCAACAGTGATACACTTTCTAATCCTTCCTAAACATCCCCACTAAGTAGTGTGTGTGTGGGGGGGGGCCTTCAAGCATATGAACCTACAGGGGCCATTCTTACTCAAAGCAGTATACCAGTTTACAGAGCTACTCCTTTATTCCTGGAATTGTGCTAGAGACTGAGGGAATAGAGGGGCATGAGTTATACTTTTATGCCCTTTTCCTCCAGAGTGTATTATTCTCTATCTTTGAGGAATGACCAACACATACAAAAGGAAAAGCTGAGGGCAGGGTACAATAGACACTTAAGAACAGTATAAACTCTATGTCTGTCAAGAATTGCTTGACTGCACAGGCTCAAAAACACATGGTCCATTAGAGGGTGGAGCGTCACAACCAAAGGAAAGACAGAACAGGAGCAGACAGAAGCAGTCTCAGGGATGTGCAGCAGACAGAGGCAGTCTCAGGGATGGTAGGGGTTGGCCTAGAAGAGGCAGCCTGTGCAATAGTGATGTGTAGTGAATCCTGCACTTTATATCCCTGTGGGCCTTGTGGAATCTGCAAGCTAGCCTTATGTCTCATCATGTTAAAGCCTAGTGCAGATAACTAATCTAATGCTCTGGAGGATGGAGAGCACAGACTTCCCTTTTCTTTCCTGCATAAAAGAAAGCCAAGAAACCCTGGGTGTTATATATACAATAAATATAAAAAGACTGAAATGTGGAGAGAAGTCAGACTTTCTAGGAACCTTGCAATGTGAAATTGGACATAGCAACACACTCTCTAGGCTTTCTTTTTCTTAATATATCTCAGACTAGATCCTGGGAAAACTAGCAACAAGAAGGCACCAAAGGCCGTGAGCAAAAACATCCACTCAAAGCCAGACCTTCCTCTCAGGACAGAAGCACCCAGCAAGTTGCCTGGGAGCACCATAGATAGATGGAGAGAGATGGAGGCTCAATTCCAGCTGAAAAGCTGAGCCCTTTGCCCCTTAAGCCTTAAGTGGTTCTCAACCTGTGAGTTGTGACGCCCCTTGGGGTAGAAAGACCCTTTCACAGGGGTCCCCTAAGACGATTGAAAAATGCAGATATTTACATTATAATTAATAACAATAGCAAAATACAGTTATGAAGTAGCAACAAGCATAATTTTATGGTTGGGGGTCACCACAACATGAGGAACTGTATTAAAGGGTCGAGGTATCAGGGGAGTTAAAGGCCCATAAGGGAACAAGCTTGACCTGATGGTTAGCCAGTGAAGTATTACAGAGAGTCAAGTGGAGAAGCTCACTCCATATCTACCTATAAGCCTCCAATCAGGCATCCTTCTTCATCGAAGTATTAGAGCATGTGAGTCAGGCCGGGAGTCTCACAGGTCCAGGTTACAACTGGAAAGTAGTTGCCATGGAGCTGGAGAGACAGGTCCGTGGTTAAGAGCATTGGCTGCCCTTGTAGAGAACCTAGGTTTGGTTCCCAGCACCCACATGGCAGCTTATAACTATCTGTAGCACCGATTCCAGGAGATCTAATATCCTCTTCTGGCCGCCTTGGACAACAGGCACATATGTAGTGCATATACATACACTCATGCACATAAAATAAAAATAACCATGTCTCTGAAAAAAAACAGCTCAATTGTTATTTCAAGAACCAACATGTACCTGAAATGACAAACAGCTATTCCAACATTAAAATTAGAGATTACCTGGCAGTGATTTTAAAGGAACTGACACAAAAAGATAGTTTAATAAGTAATCACAAATACACTTGAAACAATAAAGTGAAATAGAAAAACTCAAAGAAGTAAAAGCTATAAAGAATCAGACATGAAGGCACAGGCCTGTCTGTGTAGCCCCAGGAATGTTGAGACAGCAGGATTTTGAGCTGGACCAGTCTGATCAACACAAGATGACCTTGTTTCAATCAAAGCAAATTAAACAACAGCAATGACAACAGCTACCAACCTATAAGGAATAACTCAGTTGAAAAGTTTCATTTGACAAATGCAGTATCTGAAAGAAATGAACACCATATCTCAGTAGGTGAGCTCAAGCAGAGAGTGGAGAGACTTCAGTAGATTATGTGACATGTCTGAGGTACCCCAAGGCCTCGGACCCCAGATTCTGGATCTCTCTTCTTTCCTTGTGCCTCACTCTGAGCCTCTACTGGACTTTTCTTGTATAACATCCAGTTTATAATTTAGACAGTAAAAGTTGGATATTAAGTGGAGTGTTAATCTGCATGGAATCTAAATTTGAGTAGTTATAAAATGGTTGCGGAGAGGGTGGTGGCTAAACCCAGGTAGATAGAACTTAGCAATAATTACACATGAGCCTCAGCCAAAAGCTACAACTACTTGCATTTAAATCGGAATTTGATAAAGACAGTAGCAAAGTCCTGTTAAGAATGCTCCACTACCTGCTTGAACAAAGTCAGAGGGTCATGGGTACAGAACTGTGGAACTTATACAGGAAAAAACATGCAAGGTCTTTTGTTAATTACTGATGCTATGTCAGTGGGGCCACAGAGGCATCCCTAAAATGATGAACTGTTAGGATCAGCACACATCAAAGCATAAGAGAGCGGTGCAGGGCCCAGCAGAGGCCCCAGCACAGAACAGGAGGAGAAATCTCAAGTGCAGTAGGAAGAGCTGAAGACTTACAACAGCCTGAATATAAAAAAGACAGAATAAGTTATGACAGCTGTCAAAGACCACAAAGTATAGTCAGATGGCTTAGGGACTGGGCAGGAAATGTTTGGGTGACTCCAGAGGATGGCCATTGCAGCTACGCAGGGACTCCTTAGAAAGGACTGGGGTTCAATGTTATCAGAACCATAAAATGTGGGAGTAGTTGACACTGTCCCACATGAGAAGGAGACACCTGTCACTGGAGCTATGTAATCAGAGTGGTGTTGGTTGGTTGATTTTGTGACAAAGGGGTAAGAAGAGAGGAGATACATTAGATCAGTAATTTGAAAAAGTCTTTTCAGAATTATAGACACCTATTGAGAATCTAATCCAAGCAATCTTTTCCCTGGGACACACTAACACCACTTTGTATACAATTTTTTTTTTTGCCTCTCCCCACCCTTGTCTTCTACGGTTATAAATAACAACTTTCTAACTCTTTAGAATTCAATGACCCCAGACACTTTCAAATAGATCACTGTTTACCTAGCAGCCATAATTTCATAATTCACTACAATTGCACTGAACCATACGTGTCCAGGAAACATTTGGTTAAGCACTAAGTACACGCACACAGGGGATGAAGTTGAATAGATGCTATAAAGATACATGCAGCAGAGCAGGAGGATGTCGGGCTCTGAGGGAGGGCTGTGCAGGCTGAGAGGGCTCAGCTGCATCAATGGCTGTATTCCTTTGAAAGTTCTTCTTTAATGGGAACGTGAGATGCCTCCTACTCCCATTCTGCTTGAGAACAAGTTAGCTAACTTTGCCTCTGACCAGAGGGTAGCTTCTAAGTGCCGTACTTACAGAAAATTTGGAGTTGCCACTGCTTATTACACCATTGATTTGTTTACCAAAGCTTTTTATTCTATGTAATTGAAGAGTAAATTGCAACCCAGCATGTTTGAATTACCAGGATTGAACTTACAGGTTTATTTATTTATTTATTTATTTCTAGTTTATTTTACGAGAGTGGGAGAAAGAACAAATCTGCATTATTGTATTATGTTTTGGATCTACTTTGTCCATGCCCATGTTCCATTTAGCTTTTCTGTTGTGTTCTGATGCATATAGGGAGTGCTCGCCCAAAGAGCACCATTATCTAAGGCGTACTCACCATTATCTAGGGAGTGCTCGCCCAAGGAGCACCATTATCTAGGGAGTGCTCACATAAGGAGCACCATCATCTAGGGAGTGCTCACATAAGGAGCACCATCATCTAGGGAGTGCTCACCTGAGGAACATCGTGTTGCTTGGGCTTTCCATTCACCAGGCTTGTGGATCAAATTAATCTTTCTTCTTTATATCTTACCCAGCATGAAGTATCTTACTAAAATAACATGAAAATGATTGAAGACATATTTCCTATAAATTGTACAGTCTTTTAAAGCTAAACATTTCTTGCTGGTAATGTTTGTACACCCAGAGTCTCAAAAGAGTTGATCTATTTATTTCTGTAAATAATATGAAGGAATTAAAATGTATTTTAAGAAGGGAGATTTAAAAAAAATACTTTTAAAATAAATAATCCCCAGAATAAAATCCCCTCTTAAAGGTGTTACACATTAGGAGTAGGGCCACAAAGCCATTTATGTTATTTCTTTTTTTAGGGACAGTGATCTACTCTGTGCTCAACTCTTATTAAGTCACAAAGTTACTGCCCAGGAACATTAAATCCCGACTTAGGTAGGGTTTCTGTTGCTGTGAAGAGACACTATGATCACAGCAACTTTTACGAAGGAATACATTCAGTTAGGGTTGGCTTACAGTTCAGAATTTTATCCCATTGTCCTCATGGTGGGAAGCATGGAGGTATATGGGTAGACATGGTGCTGGAGAGGTAGATGAGATTTCTACAGTCCAATTGGAAGGCAGCATGAAGAGAGAAAGAGAGAGAGAGAGAGAGAGAGAGAGAGAGAGAGAGAGAGAGAGAGAGAGATTGAGACTGGCCCTGGCTTGAACATTTGAAACCTCAAAACCCACACCCAGTGACATACTTCCTCTAACAAGGCCACATCTTCGAATAGTGCCACTGCCTATGAGCCTATGGGGACCATTTTTATTTAAACCACCATAATTTCTGAATGAAATTTTCATCGAAATTTATTAGAAATGAAAAATCTCCACCAATCTGCCAGACAGGGTATCCAAACTCAGTTTCTTAGTCCCAGTAGACTGAGCAAGGCTAAAGTCACGTCTCAGGCTCCAAAGTCTCAGGCGCCTTTCATTGTACCACATTAGCCTTTGAAATACAACCCAAGGACAAACCAAACTGTATCAGAGGACAGCAAAGCCAGGGCCATAGGGTTCAGCCTCATCTTGCTAGCAGGAAATGAAGCAATGGGCGGAGTCGCAGAGGGGGAGGTGCTAGGAAAGACAGGGAGCGAATAGGAAGCTGGCACACAGATGGGGCATATGAAGCAAGGGCAAGGATTGGTTTAATCCTGGAATGGCCATAGATAGGGCGAGGAGGTGGAAGGAAACAACAGACAAGAGAAAGCATCATCCAGAGGAGAGGTGTGCATAGAGGGAAGGAGATTGTTGAGGAAGCACTTTATTTAAAAGGGGCGGGATTGTAGAGAGAATGGAGAGGTAGGCAGAAATGCTTCCTTATGTTCTAGAATCCAGAGTAACAGGGAGCCTTTCCCTTCAATTCTCTCTGAAATCAGACTTCACATCTTTAGATCCACTTAGGTCCTTAAGCTGTTTGGGAGTTTCCTAAATGGGGGTGACCCCAGCAACCTCAAGGGCTCATGGGAAGATGCTGGGGTTCCGTAGACAGCTGCCCTGAGCTTCCTCAGCCCCGGGCTCAAGGAAATTGAGCACGGAGCTGAGTCAGGTCTGTGGGCTGCAATGTTCTTTCCTCGCCCTGGGGATTTTCCAAAGAATTCACATTAACTTTATCTAAATGAAGAAGAATTTAGCTCAGGGTTTTCCCTCAGATATGTGGGACTATTTATACACCTCCCCTTTATGCACAGCCAGCCCTGGATTGCAATGCAGTGTTTGGGTAATAAGGACATGGATTTAATTGGCTTTTCTTTTATCATGTTTAAATATAATAAAGAAAAATGTAGTCTTTACTTTGGGAAACGAAGAGTGGCCAGGAAAAGAGAGGAAAAAGAAGAGACTGAAAGAAGTGGGCATTTATTTGGTACCTGGTACCCGGCAGGCATTAGTGAGGAACGCTCCATAAACTCCACACATTAGCCTCGTGAGTTGATGATCAATGGAGATTAGCGGAGGCTTGGTCTATCATCTGGTTAATCTGAGTAAGAGTTTCAGGGGACTTGCACAATTCCCCTTGCTTCCAGCCAGGATCACAGACTACACACAAAAGCGGAATCTTGTAGTGAGGTCTCACTAAGCCAGTTGGGTTGTCCCTTTAAAACAGACAGTGGTGTTCAAGTTTCAGCCAGTGACAAATATATATATTTTCAGGAATGTTTATTTAAGCCATGGTGTTCTTGTGGTCAGGTATGAGTTGGGGGTCTTACCCATTCTTTCTTCAATGATGATTTGGGTCCTTGTGCTTGTTCATGTTGCATCAAAGGAACTAATGCTCCTTTCTCCTCAACTCAGCTCACGGTCTCTACATGCAGAGGTTCTGTTTCCAGAAATCGCAATATTCTTTAGCAGAGGTCCAATGTGTGTGCATGTTCCCCATGTGTCAGAAATCCATAATTCGATGCCTTCTTTTGTCTTTTTCATGGGCTACTCAAAATGCTTCTAACCTCATATTTGGATCATAGCACATCTTCAGAAAACTTTCAATTGTCTGTAGAGTCCATGACTGTTCAAGGGATTTGGAAGCTGAATTTCATAAAAAGTTCATGTGACTAATCTTAAATCAAGTACAGTATCAATTCATACTCCTGTTTGTATCTGTAACAATAATCAGCAGAAAGTTTCCACTTTGTGTGTCTTGAAAAAACAGCAGGCTGCCAACATGAACAGCAGCAGTTTGGACAGATGTGATGAGAGTCATTTCATGATGAGGTTTTGCTAATGTTTTTTAAACAGAGTGAATGAATGTCCATGATAGTGGTGTTGTGAGCTGAGATTCCCTTGACAAAGTTGCCTTTAACAGCCCTTCCTCCACAGTTCCTGCCACTCACCCGACAGCTCCGCCCTTGGAGGGGTGCTGCACTGGGGTGGAGGCCAATACAGGTTAGGCTATTGTCCTGTCTGGTTTTGTGTGTCAGCTTGGCACAAGCTGGAGTTATCACAGAGAAAGGAGCTTCAGTTGGGGAAGTGCCTCCATGAGATCCAGCTGTGGATCATTTTCTTGGTTAGTGATGGGGGAGGGCATTGTGAGTGGTACCATCCCTGGGCTGGTAGTCTTGGGTTCTATAAGAAAGCAAGCTAAGCAAGCCAGGGGAAGCAAGTCAGTAAGTAACATCCCTCCATGGCCTCTGCATCAACTTCTGCTTCCTGACCTGCTTGAGTTCCAGTCCTGACTTCCTTTGGTGATGAACAGCAGCGTGGAAGTGTAAGCTGAATAAACCCTTTCCTCCCCTTCTTGGCCATTATGTTTGTGCAGGAATAGAAACCCTGACTAAGACAGATATCATTTTGTATAAATATAAAAAAATTTGGGCAAATTAACATTTAAGTAAAAAGGACTAAAGTAAACCTTACCCCATCACTCCATAGGTCAAGCAAGACAATAAGATTTCACATGAGAAACTTTTCAAAAAAGGCTGACTTTTAAAGTGGAAACTCACTCCATAGACGGGGCTAGGGCTAGTCTCAAACCAACAGAGATCCACCTGCCTCTGCCTCCCAAGTGCTGAGATTAAAGGCACTGTGCTATCATCACCTGCCTACTTTGAACGTTTTAATCTCACATTGGTTTTGTCCTGAGACTGCAATTTCTTGTATTCCAGGCTAGCCTTGAAGTCATTATGTAGCTAAGGGTGATTTTGAACTCCTGATAGTCCAGCTCCTAACTTTCAAACAGTGTGCTGAAATTATAGGCATGAACTACCACACCCAATTCAAATATTCTTTTCATTTTCCTGACTTTGTAGTTTTATTTTTTTATTATTTATTTAGTTAGTTTTTGTTTGTTTGTGTTTGTTTGAGACAGGGTCTCACTGTGTAGCTCTGACTGTCCTGAAATTCACTATGTAGACCAGACTGGCCTCAGACTCACAAATATCACCTGCCTCTGCCTCCTGAGTGCTAAGATTTGGAATTTCTATTCACTATGTCCTGGTCACTGACTCTGAGATTCTTTTCAGTACAAGTCAAGTGTCTCTTATCCAAACCACTAGGGAATAGAAGTGTTCTAGATTTGGGATTTCTTTAAGCCTTGGAAAATTTGCATATACATGGATATTTGGGGGACAGCGCCCCAGTAAAAACACAAAACTCACATTTCACAGACTTCTTAGGCACAAAGCCCAGAAGTGATTTTGTGCAGTACTCTGAATATTTTGTGTGTGTGAAACAAAGCTTTGTGGTGTGGGATTTTTCACTTGGGGGTATGTCCTATTGATATTTAGTGGTTGAGATTTGATTTTTTTCCTACACCGAGGTTTTACACCTTAAGCTGACTATATAACCCATATGACCCCTAAGAACGAAATAGCAACACTCCAAATTAACAAGCAATTCAAACCCTTGGAAGCAGTTTTCAATTTGTTATATTCATGGGCATGCTAACACAAGACAGGTTTGATTAATAAAATGAACATTTAATCAATAATTATACATTTCAAATAAATTTACAGACAAAATAGTTCATAAATTAGGCTAATAGGAGATACTAAAGAAGGGCAAATTATTAATGTGAAGAAATCCGATATTTACACAGGCTGCTCCACAATACATACAACAGAAGGAGCGGTGAGAAGAGCTCTCGGGGGCGGGGGAAGTGGCTACTGAGCTGAGTTTCCGGGATGAGACTAAACAGGGCAAGGCCTAGAGGTGACTTGAGGGAGAGCTGCTCCTCCAGGAACCATGTTTCTCTTGTCTTAGTGCCTTCTCCCATTTGTGTGCTTGTTGGTTTTCCTTCTGTTTGTGTTTCTAGAACAGTGATGAAGGAGCTCAGAGCTCTCTTTGTTCCATTTGTCTTTAGGCCTCCATACTATTCATGTGTCATAAACAAAATCAGTTTCCTCACGGTGGCTGCTTCTCTGAGAGTACACGTGGCTTTCAGAGCTGGGCGCACTGTGCACCTCAAACAGGTTTGCTAACACCTGGCTAAGTGCCAAGAGCACTCAGAACCAGACTAGAAAAAGGGCAATTTTCTCCTGCAGTAAGCTGTTCAAAAAACTCTATTTTTAGAACAAGTAGATGAATTATGGAGTGAAATCATGTGCAGTTTTAAAATGTGAGGCTTTAATTATCTCCGTGCTTCATGGGCCCAGGTTACACCTCCACGGCCCTTTAAATGTCCATCTCTTCTTTGTCCTTTATGCTAACTTAGTGACAGACTGCTAAGAAAGCCTGGACAGAAAGTATCTGGGTGTTTTGGGATGAGTACACAGGAACAAAGTGGCCAGTGAATGTGTGTGTGGAGCACACAGGTATGTATGTACATCTTCCTGTGCATATGGCCACTCTGATCTGTGGATATGACCACAGAGACAGGAATTCTGGGGTGCGAGGGGCCCTTACTATGAGTAAAATATGAGAGAAATCTGTTCTTCATCCAGAATCTAGCACCAGTGAGCTCGTAGCAAGTCAGTAAGGAAGATGCCATCAGTGCAAGCAATATTCTCTTTTGACCTCATCTTTACTTTGCAGTGTTACTGACCTCGAATATCCTAACTTTATTCATATCTCAGAATGTCCCACTCTAAGGAGGCTGCTTACAGACATGTGTGTTCAGGCCACCAGCAGTCCCTCTACTGTACTGCATGTGTGTGTGTGTGTGTGTGTGTGTGTGTGTATGTGTGATGCTGCGATTTGAGAGATTTCTCTTTTCATCTACCATGTCCTCTGTGGAACTGTCTGTGGTAGTGGCCAGAGATAGCTTCCCCTTCCCCCGGGCCTTGAATCATCTCCCTCTCCTGCACTGTAAAATTATGGTAGTAGTGAGGACTTATTTTATTTTTGAGAGAGGATTTCCTGTAGTCCACCATGGCTTCATACTCTGAAGATGACCATGAACTTCTTATCTTCCTGCCTCTACCTCCCCAGTGCTGGGATTATACTGGGAATTTACACGGAGAAGCATCTATGAGTATACATGACCAGACCTTTGAGCCTGGCATGATCAGATGTTAACAAGGAAGTCTGTGTGCATATCCCAGAGGAGAGGATGAGGATGGACTGGCGGACAACCTGTCCTGAGACCCCTAGAGGTTTTTCTTTGTTTACAGTAAAGAGTCATCTAAGATGTTCTCTGCTCAGGGGCCCTCTTGGAACCCTCTTAGGAAAGTTCCCTGAAGTGTGGAGGCTGGGTGTAGCCTGGACCATCTGAGGATTCATTAAGAACCTTCCTGGGCCATCCCAATGAGAGAGTGAAGCCAAACAAGAGGGGCTGAGACTGTTATGAAATACAGCCGCTAGGAGCTTGGAGATGAAGAAGAGAAGAATTATTTAAGTTTCTGGCTCAGCCTTGTGGGCGGATGCTGCTGCTGTTAAGTGAGATGCGGATACAGGAAGAGAAAATCAATGGAAAAACACTCTCCGAGATGATAGCACTGCACTGCAAATGCAATCTATTAGTATTGAACCCGAGTTTCACTGTACCTTAAGGGAACGGCCATCAATAGTGTTGGCGTATATAGATGTAGAGAAACTATTAGAAGCATGAAGCCATGTTTTATATAATGCCCCTGTACTAAAGACGCTGACTGTGAGTCTCTTCAACTTTAATTTTTAAACGATGCAGAGAATGTATAATGTCAAATTCTCTTATAAGATGATGGATGAAATAACTTTAATCTTAGATGTTTTTAACTTTATTATCACTTTCTGATACATGAAACCTTAATGAATTCTGCCAATTTATTTTAAGTGGGTTCCACAGTTTCATCCTTAGAATCCATTAAAGATCACAAATATTAAGTGAAACTTTTGTCTTTACTGGAGAGGAAGATAAGGCTCATTAGGGCCAGTAAGATGCGTCAGGAAGAGTCCTGACTGGGCATTTATTCATTTGATAGTTTGTTGAATAAAATAATAGGGGAACTAAATGTCTTTCTCAACCAGTTACCTTCTTAAAATACGTTTTCTAATTATGGTAAAATACACTTACTATTTCCCAGCTTGGCTATGAGTAGGTAGTTCAGGGTGTTAAGTCCCATGTGCAGTGTGGTGCAAACATCACCATCATCCAATCTCAGAATCCACCCTGCACCATTCACATCCCTCTCTATTTTCTTCTCCCTGACAAGCTAAGCACCAGTCTACTCATCTCGATGAACTTGACTACTCCAGAAGAACTCGTTATTTTTCAAGCAGAGAAATAGAGAGATAAAGATAGATAGATAGATAGATAGATAGATAGATAGATAGATAGATAGATAGATAGATAGATAGATAGATAACGATAAGGAAGCTTTTATGGTTCTCCGTGTTGGCTGATTCATAACCCATCACATTGTCAGGATAATTGTGCAAAGGTTTTAACACATTGGATATGAGAAGGAAGGATGATGGTACACTTGGGCTAGCCCTTTCAGTTTCGAGCTAGTTGCATCTGCTGTTTTCTGATAGGTGGCAATGAGCAAGAGTAGGATTTGATAATGCAACATCTGGAGCAGCTCTGTCCTAACTTGTATTCTAGTCCTGCTTCCTTTCTAGTTGTGTAGAGTTGGACAGGCTGTGGAGTCTAGGTTTCCACATTTGTGAGCCAGTAGAATCCTTCTGGTAGATTTCAAAAGGTTTCATGAGTCCCCAACTGGAAGGTCAAGTAGAACAGAGCCTGGTCTACTATCTGTGTTTGGATGGCACTAGCAGTTGTAATTTCTCAAGTGTGCTGTTGGTCCTAAACCTCTTTCTGCCAGATTGAAGTGCCTAGGTGCACACTCCAATCTTGACTATGAGGCACTTTGAGAATTTGCCTTGGTGGTTTTAAAAATTCATTGGAGCTGGGATGTAAATGTACTCATGGTTCTTCTACTTCGGGCCCAATGTGCTTCCTTAAGGCAAATATGTGAGTTCTTGTGGCTTCAGAATGGTAACTCAGAGCCCTGAACATACTGTGCACTGTGTAACAGAAATGGGAGTCAAAGCCTGCCATACTCATTACCCAGTTTCTTCCTTAGAACTGCAGACTTTGAGGATGTGATAGCCTGTGGCTCCGTAGGCAGATCCCCTATTTACACCAGGCCAATGCCTGAACCCCTTCTCTTCTTCCTCTTCAGAAACTGACAGCTCTTGTTAAAAGATCTGGTCCAGTTCCTTCACACCCTGGTATAGTCTCTTCTTGTTGCATGCTCACAAACTAAATTAGGAAGGTTTTTCTCTCCCTGAGGACAGAATTTTTACCTTCTGGTCTTTTCTGATTGATATAATATGGGAAGGAAGAATAATATAACACCTCTATGTTCAGAAACCCGATTTAACAGCTCATCTATGAAGACCTGATTCTTCTTTTTTTTAATGTTAAGAGACTTCATCTTATGTTGAGAAGACTTCTTCATTTCTTACTCTACTGTACCTACTATACTGCACTGTATGGTACCACTACTGTCTAGAACAACACCTGGCCTAAGAGTGTTCAGAAAACACTCCTGAGTCAGTGGATGAATGAACAAACATTTAACACAGAATATCTTCGGGGCCTGGATGCTATGCAAGTCTGACTACCTGTGTTCGAGTCTCAGAACCCACATTAAAACTCAGGATGTGCTGGTGCGTATTGGCGACCCCAGCATTTCTACAGAGAGATGGGGGATGAAGATAAGAGAATCTCCTGGAAGCTACTGGGCCAGCTAGCCCACAGTATATATCAGTGTGCAGCATAAGCAAGAGAGATCTTGCTTCAACGAGGTAGAAGGAGAGAATGGACTCCTAAAAGGTACCCTGAGACCTCCAGATCTGGGCTGTGATGTTCATGTTACCCACATGTACATGTGTGAGAGCATGTGTGTGTGCATGTGTGAGTGTGTGTGTTCATAGATTTCTGTGCTTCTTCGTGTCTTGTCCTTTTCACTTTCATCACTTACATTTCAGAAACCCTGTGCATAATTACTGAGTAGTCTCTTTCTTCACGAGTCAGGCAGCTTTGACAGTCTTGTTTTGTCATCTCACACTCCAACGTTGGTTTATAAGACTGTATTACCGCCTGTATCACGTGGCCCACACTTTCTCTTCTTTTGCCCAGAAGGACTGGCTCTACTGTTCAGTCAGCCTGTATTCTTGTGGAGAGCCAGCAAGGCCCCAAGAGGGTGCTGAGACTCTCAAAGCGGCCTTCTTCATGGAGCAAATTAAGGACAAACAAATCATTTTGGGATTTTTTGACCTAAATCTTAACCCATTTATTTTCTTAAAATAAGTCTCTTTTTTTTTCCCCAATGCTTTTCTAAATGTTGATGCAAAGCTCTGTGGTGTAATCATTGCTGTCCAAAGTGAAGGTTTGGCTGCAGAGGATGCTGGTGATGAAACTCTACCTCTCTGGGACATGTGGCCACTTCATGGGGCACATCTAGCCATTGTGTAGGACACAGGCTCAGCACTGGTCTCTCCAGGGTCTCACTTTTAGGAAACCGGACATGCACTTCCACTCACTTTGAACTCAGCTGATTATTTTCCTCAATCACACGTGGCTACACTGGCTTACTGAGTTCATAATAGTTATTTAGTAATGTGTAGCTGTGACAGTTGTAATATCTCAAAATTTATTTACCTGCCAGACAGATTCTGTGATTTGACTTACAGCTATACAGCTAAGTCTTTTTTGGCTGTTGCTTATTTTTGAAATTGTAATTTAATTACATTTCCCCCATTCCCTCCTTCCTCCCAACCCTCCTACACACCCCTCCCCCGAGGCCCTTCAGACCCACAACCACTTTCTTCACTGTTACTGAATGTATAGATGTATATGTATATACACGTATATTCTTAACTACAACCTGCTGACAATTGGTCTAGACAATGCTATCTGTATGTGTATTTTCAGAGATGACAGTTATGCCCTGGGCAACCAACTGACATGACCTTCCCTTGGGAAGACCTCCTCTCTTACCCCCAGCTTTCCTTAGTTCCCTGTGATTCTTCGTGTAGGGTTGAGGCCTTTTGGGCCTTCCTCTGTATTTGTTGTGTCTTCCTTATTTGGATCATGTTTGGGAAGTCATGCTGGTGAGACTTCATGGGTATAGCTTCTGACATCACTAGGGGACACTCTCACAGCAAGCTCCCCGATTCTTTGGTTCTTAGTCTTAACACTTTCTCTCCCACAATTCCTTGAGCTTTACATAAGGGAGTGTTTTGTAGTTGTATCCATTAGGATCGGCTCCACAGCTCTGCATATTGATTGGCTGTGGTTTTCTGTCGTTGTCTCTGTTGCAGAGAAGGTTCCTTGATGAGGGGTAAAGATCACACTTATCTGTGGTTATTGGACAAATGTTTATAGATTACCGTTAGGGGATCATGTTTAGTGAATTAGTGGTTGTCTGTTCTCAATAACCATGATTTCACAGAGTAGTAAGGTAGGTGTCCAATACCAGGCATAGTGTCCCTCTTGTTGAGTAGGTTTTAAGCCCAACTAGAGCTGTTGGTCACAGTCAAGGTATGTGTGCCACTACTCTGCCCTTAGGGTTTTAATACCATGCAGGTCATGATGTGATTCATGGGCACCGGAGCTGGGTAGGCCTATGATCATGTCCCTTCTTTGGGAGCTTGCTTGGCACCTTTGGGCCCATGAAAGCTGGTCCTCAATAAAGGAGTGTTCAGGTTAAGTTTGAGTTCATGGATCTCTGGGCCCTGTTTCTGAAGGATATGGTGTCTTTGGCAGTGGGGACTTACCTTCTACTGCTGTGGGGTAACGATGGGCAATGGCAAATGGTATGTTTTGATGTCACTTAGCCCTGACAATCAAAAGAGGCCTTCTTGTTTCTGGTATTGTGGTTTTTGTTGATTGGACTTTGGCTCTTGGGGGGAATTTTGTATTTTAATTTTTCGATACACATATACACTGTGTTGTTACTGTTCACTTCTACTATTAACTTTTCTTGTCCAGTCCCCATTTCTGCTGATCCTCATTTCTCAACTAATCCCCGTCCTGTTTTCCTGCCTTTGTGTGCAGGTCTTGTGCAGTTGCCACAGCTGCTGGGCACTCATGCTTGCGGTGGCCTCTTCCCATCCTCCAGCCTTACAGCCTCTCTGTTCGCTGTTCTGCAGTATTCTCTGAGTCCCATTAGGGGCTGGCTACTCAATAGTCACTTATTGGAATCTGCTTATCAAGTGTCCCCACTGCAAAAAGAAGCTTCTCTAGCCAGGCTAAGAATACTACTAGTCTATGGATCTAACCATAAATGCGTAGGAGGCAGTTTGACTCTGTCTGTTTAACCAAACGCACATAGTAGGTTATAAAATCAAGAACGTTAACAACTGTAGTCACTGGGTAACAAATGCTCTTTACACTTTGCTACTTTTTTTTCAAAATAGCGATTTGTGAAGCTCCTGCCTCCTCCAGTGGGCAGAGGAGGCCTGTTCTGGAGCAGAACAGAAACACAGGAAGCACAAAAGGAATGAGTGCGGGGATGAGTGCAGGGATGAGTGCGGGTATGAGTGCAGGGCAGACACCACGTGCAGAGGCTGAGGATGGAAGAGTTCCAAACATTTCTGGAAACCTACTTTTAGACATTTAGAGCTAGAAAGAAAATAGGCTAAATTGGAAAATGTATAACATAGAACATCAAGAATTTCAATAATTTTGAAATACAGAGGATAGGTTAAGTTTCCAAGGCAGAAAAGAGACAATACAAATGTCTTTAATTCCACATGTTTATTGCCAAAACCAGATTCTTAATTACTCGCTGTATGAATGATAATTACACAAAGGATTTCATTGTCGAGAATGAATTAAATATGAGGAGAGAGAGAGCACTATGTTTCCACTTTTATCATTTGGGGTTTTTTTTTTTTTGCTTATTTTTTTAATCTTAATTTTTGGAAAGTGTTTCTATTTCTGAATTGGAATTAGTAATACTTTGAACCATGTCTGGGTTACTTCTGAGTTTAAAAAATATGGATGGATGCAAAAATATGTGTGGATACCACAGTAAATTCTGTTAATGGATTGCAGTTTCATTTTTATTTTTATTTATTTGCACTTATATAACCAATATTGAGCAAGTGGCTTAGTGGATGCTAAAGGCCAACAGTCAGTTGGCCTTGCTGCTCAGGAGAGTGAGATTCAGGCCAGGGGAGGATTAGCAATCTTTTCTTCACTCTGAGCTCTTTGCATTGCTTTGAAATAGTTGATTAAACAATAAAGAACACATTAATAATAATTGATGCTCGTGTATGTTTTGTACAGGGGTAGAATAGGTTTCTGTACCCACGAGGTATTGTTGAAGTAGTAAGATGCACAAAACTTCAATTCTAGAGTAAACTTATACCTGCACATATTTGTTAGAAAACAAAAAAAGGCGGGCTGGGGAGGTGGTTCAGTTAGTAGGTGCCTGTCACACAAGCACGGAGATCTGAGCGCAGATCTTCAGTGCCCATGTGAAAAGTCAGGTCTGGCAGCACTTATGCAATCCCAGTGACGGGAAGTACAGACAAGGGGCTCACTGGAACTGACTGGCTATCCTTAGCCAATGAGCTCCGTGTTTGGGGACTGTCCCAAGAAATAAGATAGAGAACAATGAAGGAAGACTCTTAAAGCAGACCTCTGGCATATAGATACACAGACAAACAGACATACACACAGACATACACACAGACACATACATACACACATACAGGTACATAGATAAACATACACAGACACACAGACACAAATACACAGACACATACACATGTACAAACACATACACACAGAGACATACATACACATAGGTACACAGACACAGTCACACACAGACACAGACACACATAACAACATAGGAAAGGAGAAAGCAAGCGAACAAAAAAGATTATATATTCAAATGAATTCAACTTGATAATCTAAAAATGAGCATATTTTAGTCTTTCTGTTTGATTTCTGATGAGGAATTTGATCTGGCTAGTAACATAATCAGGAAAAAGCATTTTCCTTTGGTTTAATACGTCTCCTAAGGTATTTATCTCTTAAACAAACCAACAGTGACTAGTGGATTCTTGTCTAGGCCATGTCACCTCAACCTGACTGATCTTGTCTAAACCTGGTTCTAATGAAGTTAGACTTTGTGTTATGTTTGCTGTGTTTGGATCTCCTTGTGGATTCTTTCCTCCCATTGTTGATTTGGATTTCTGTTGGATTATATTTCTCAGTGAAAGCTCTTCATTCATATAATTTTTATTTTTAAAATTTGTTTGTAAATTTTAAGATCAAATTTCCCATTTCACACATGTATCAGTGTTTTTCAGTTTGCTGTTTGCTGTTTGTGATTGTTTCCATACGTGGTACATTGCTACGTGCTCAAATCTGTTATCAGTTTCCTTTCTGTTTCATCCTTTGTTTTAATTTGCCCCCTTGCCTTGAGTTTATAAAATAAGTCATGTGTTTTTTTCATTTTCATTTGACATTTTCTCTTCTTTTCTCACATCTGATCATTTTTGAGTTGTACTTGTTTTGGTTAATGGTTGTAGTAGGCCACGTTTGTTTCCAAGTTGACGACTCACCTCAGCACCATTTTCTAGAAGTTTATCATCTCATCTGAATTGCTGTTTTTATATGAAACTTTCTGTTGGTACATCAGTCTGTTTCTTAGTCTGCCCACGCTGTCCTAATTATTGTACTTTGATAACATGACTTATTACCAAGTGGCATCATTTCTCCTTTATTTAACATAACCTGGTCATTTTACCTGCTTATTCTTTTAAAATGTACATTTTAATATGTTTATTTGTATGCATGCATGGTTGGATGCTTGTGTGACACATAGTACTGGTTCTCTATTGTGGCTCCTGGGGATCAAAGTTAGGTAGTCTAGCTGGTCTATGTAATGAGTGCCAGGGCTAAATAGTAAGATCGGGTCTCAAGAAACCCAATTAACCCTCTCTCCACAACATTTCCTACCAATAAAAATCCTTAAAGGGATTTAGGAAGATACCCAATGTAGATCTTTGTTCTCCACACACAAACATATGTACATAACCCATGTAATAAACACCACCACCCCAACATTAAAACAAACAACAACAAAAATCTCTTAGAGGATGGAGAAAAATGGCAGCTCTGTCCTAGGCAGCAAGGGAGCCTGGTAGACCAGCTATCCAGATGGTTGTATTCCTATACTCCACTCTGCTCAGGAAGCATAATTTCTGGTATGTTTGGAAACTCTGAGGTTACCAGCTTCCATCTCACCTCAGTGTTTTCACATGTCTCTTTAGCACATGTGTTGTGGGTTAGCCTTGGAATTAAAGCTTTTAAGCCCCTGGTTTGTAGGACCCAGGAGGAAGTGTAGGCTCTGTAGCCCTGAGCTTGGTTACCTTCATGTCCCAGGTGTGCCCTATGTTACTTCCTTTTTCCTCTTGCCCTATGGACTCTTCAATAGATACAGACCTGTTTTTGACACTGTCACTTCTAATTGTTTTGTTCTGGTTTTAAGCAAGTAGCTTTATTCATTAATACCGATACAGCACTTTTTATCTTGGGAAAACTATAGATGGAGCTTTGTCTGGCTTGGTCACTGTTCCATCCCAGAGCCCAAACCAGTGCCTGGGTGGAGGACACATGCAATAAAGTTTTGTTGAATAAACCAATGAAGTGATTATTTTAAAAAACAGTTTTGTTAAGGTGTAATTGGTATAAACAGCGTGCACATATTTGCCTCGAAGTAACTTCTGACCTCTGTCGAATGTTGAGACCACTGCTATAGTTACAGGATGTACATCTCCATCACTCCACAGCTTCTTTATCCCTTCCTATTCCTACTTCTGTTTCTTCTGTCACTTTTCATTAATTTCTATTTCCTCAAGATTTAGATAAACGGAGTCATAGAATATGTGTTTTTTTTGTCCAGCTTCTTTTATTTGGCGTTATTACCTTGCTATCTATTTATGCTATTGTTGTATACCAACATTTCGCTCTTGTTTCTTAGTGAAGGGTACTCCATTGTGGAACTGTAACACCTCACACTTACCCATTCATGTGACACTGCTATGTGAATACACTTGATGGACACATGCATTTGTTTCCTTGGTTTCACACTTGAGAATAGAATGGCTGCATCATGGCATTGTTGCCCATTTAGCTTTTTAAGAAAGTGCCCGTTTTCTGAAGTGATGCTAATATTTTACATTCCCACCTGTACACAGGAGTGTAATTCCTCCAGACCTTAAGTCTTTGTAGCTCAGGCCTTTCTAACAGGCAGGTGTTAACATCTCATTAGAGAGCTTTGTTTTGTTTCAGTTTATTTTTCAGTGCTGGGATCTGCCCCAGAGCCATTTGCATGCTAGGCAAACACTCTCCACCCCACTGTGGTTAGAGCTTGGCTCTCCAGAAGGGCTCATGGTGTTGATTTGTCCCTATTCTTATGCACCAGTCAGTCAGATACTTCCCTTCCTGAAGTATGTGCTCAAATCTGTGGCTTCTGTCATGATCAGGTCTTCTGTGTTCCTATCACTTTGCTTTGAGAACTTCACAAAATCTCCATGCATTAAGTCATGCATTAGTCCTGTAGTAGACTCATTTTTCCAGGCTGTGGTTCATGTCTCCGTTGTCTTTTAAAGAACAATCATTTTCCTTTTTGGATTGAGTCTAATTTATCATTTGGCTTTTGTTGATTGTCCTTTGGATATTGCATCTTACAAAATCTTAGCATAACCCAAGCCAACAAAAGAGTTTCTCTGTTTTCCTTCCATAAATTTTATGGATTCAGATCTTGCACACATGTATCTGCAATCCATTTTCAGTCAATTCTGCCAGATGATGTAAAACATTGGGTAGAAATTCATCGCTCTCTTTCATGCTAGTCGATACCCACTTCTCAGCATGGTTTGATGAAAAGACTATTTTCTCACCTGAATTACCTTTGTTGAAAATCAGTCGTCTGTCCATGTGGGAGTCCTTTTATGGACTCTACTCTGACCTATTGATCTGCCTAGATGTCTTCCGGCTGAGGTTGTATGCCTGATAACTGTAGATTTGTATGCTTTGAAATCTGACAGTGCAGTTCTCCAACAGGGTTCTTCACAATGAAAGGAGTTTCTTGTTAAAGGGAAATTCTGAATTGCTGATAATTTTAAGACTTTCAGAGTGTTTCAGAGAGATCACTAGTAACATGTCTGGATCTCTGATTTTCCTTATTTGTGACCCAGCTAAGTGAAAGTTTCTACATTATGTATTAAATAAAAAATGCATAGCCTCCAACATTCGTATATAAATCACAGCATTAGCCTCTTAAGTATTGCTTACTATTTTCCTGTAATTGAGTTTTTTGTTTGTTTTTTCATTAGTACTTTGGTTGGTTGTTTGTCACCAGAGACAGTCATTTATTATATTGTTTTTCATTCTTTATATCCTTATGAGACTTACACTGCCCATATGAATAATAATAAATGTATCTGTGTCATTCTCAGGTAAATCTGAGCTATGTTCAGATTAGTGCTCCATTTCATTAGATCTCAGGAAGCATTTGTTCAAGCTTTAGACAGTTATCTAGATGTGTTTTTTCATTTATTTTCTTTCAAGGTCCCTTGTCACATTCTCTTACACTAACATGCTGAAGACCAAAATAAAAGATGTTTTATAAATTATAAAGATGTTTTACATCATGTTTTCTCTAATTTCCTGCAGTCTAGGGGAATGAATGACTATTTATGGGCTGAGAATTTATAAATAACATGCACAGTGTCACACACACATATTTGTATGCATATAAAAAGAGGGGCCAGGAAGAAGTTTCACAATGTTGAATCTGATAAGTCCCAAGATTTTCAAAGAAAGCCAGCTAGAGACCCAGGAGACCCTGTGGTTTGACTCCAGTCTGAAGCCTGGCAGGCTAGAGACCCAGAGGAACTTCTATTTCAGTTGACATCTACAGGCAGGAGAAAAAAAATCTAACAACTCAGACCAAAGAATTTGGACAAGAAGAATTCTTTCTTCTTCAAGGGGACCGTTGGCTTTTTTGGTTTTGTTCAAATCAATTGATTAGAAGAACCATCTACATTAGAGATGATAATCTGTTTTATTTTTGGTGTATAGGATTCTAAAACACCTGTTTAGAAATACCTGGAACAATTTTTAAGCAAACATCTGGGTACCCTGAAGTCCAGACAAGCTAGGTATTATGCCTTCTTTCAAATGTAAGCAAAAGGAATGCTTTTTGATCCCTAGAAGCTAGCAGAGTAGTAATTAAATAATTATGCTTTTGATTTTTAGTAGATGCCTATAACATTTATCTTTATATTGGTATGTGTTTGGAAACTAAAAGGTACAAGCATGATCTAAAACATGCTTTTATTTTTTTTTAGCAAACTGCTATAGGATTCAGGACCAAGAATCCTGAGCCTGCTTCTGTGTTTCCTAATATAATTGTCATCAGTAATAACAAAATTAATTGACAATGACTAGTCAGGCTTTACCATGTGCCTTAGGTTTGCATATTATATATGTTAACTCATTTATTAATTGTAATTACTTTCATTAAGACATGGTGATGCTAAGCTCTTCTTGCTGAAGGCCATGTTGCTATCTAGGGATAGAACTGTTGTTATTCAACAAGTAATCATAATAGGACTTTTAATTAGAGAGGAGTGCAGATATAATCCAGTGATCCCCCTCTGCTATTGAAGTCAGAACAATGGAGAGTTGGGAGGGGCAAAGCCTCCAGACGAGGGCGAGGATTGGTTCTTAGGTACCTGCCACTTCTTCATGGCTTCTTCCCCATGGGGCTGTCCTGATTTACTCACCCTCTCCCGGGGCCCCTCAGTGCCTGTTCATTTATCATCTTCCTCTATTGCAACTTGGGATGGAAGACTCCCTAAGCTCCCTCCATATTATGAAAGGATGCTAATGCTGCAGACACTGCAGCGACGGTGCAGGTTGGTTCCACCGTGGCTCGCTCAGATAGTTCTCTTGCAGCATACACTTGAAGAGTCAGCACAGAACAGTGTTGGCACCGAAGAGACTTGGCCACTTTAAAATTCAGACTCGCATCTGATGTAGCCCAGGATCGCTTTTCACTCAGCTTCTTTCCCGCTGATCCTCTTTGTAGCATCCAAAAGCATTGTAACGGCACTGAGCTGTGAGTGGACAGAGAGCCGGTGATCGGAGACAAGGCCGTGCAGTTACAGCTCATCAGGCTGTGTAGCTGTACTCTAGGTGACATCTTTTTGGAACCTATACTGGTGTCACAAGAAAATCCAACAAGAGTACCTGAAATTATTTTCCATGGCAAAAATTTCAAGCACCACGAGTTGTGAATGTGTTTTATACCCTTGGGCAAAATATCCATTAGTGCTCTCTGAGGCTTATTTCTGGCTTTGTTCTGGGAGTGTGCCCAGCCCTGAAAATGAGGCTGTGGTATATGGTGGGATTGGCTAATAAAATATGAGGGAGAGTGTCACAGTGGAAGAGGGAGCTTGTTTCAGCACATGCCCCTCTGCTTTGTTGAAGCCCAGATGTGGTCTTCCTGTGTGAGGTAGAACAAGGCTCCTCAATCATCCCATCTGAACAAGGAACATGAGCAGGGAATGCAGCATATTTGGTCCCTCCTCTCCTGTCTGCCAGCCCTATTCCCTAGGCTTTTCATGTTGCAGCAGCTACCAGTCCCCTGTCATCAATCCACTTCCTGTACTTTGTTATGTTACAGTAACTGTCAATTTATAAGACACTGCAAAAGTAACTACACTCTTGTGTATACTTTTCCAATATTTCCCCCATGGGTGTAACTTATAAAAATCCAGTGTTTCTAGAAGTCACTGAAATTTTGCTGTATCTTCGCATTAACTATTTGATTTTGGCTATTAAGAGGTTTTATTTTATTTTTTTAATAAAATAAACTTACAAGCTGTCATCATATTTGAATGCTCATTCCTCTTGGCAAGTAGAACAGTGTGTCCTGTACTGTACTTGTTCATATGCATGTTTATTTTCCCTCTTCGAGGTCTCAAGCTCACCAGGAGAGGTTAATGATCTCCACCTCTCCCTAACGCATGGCTTTAGAAGACACTCGGAATTATTTGCTGAAGGAATGAGTGTTAGATAGCTGTGTAGTTGCCAGCCTCTTAGGTGGGAAAACTAGAAAATGGAGCATTCGCTTGGGAATCGTACACCTTGATGTTCATCTTTATCCAACTGCTTCCGTGCTGGGCTGTGAAATTCCCGGGGACAGCGAGAGCTTGGGAGGCGGGACAATAAGACAATTGACTTGACAGAAGTAAAGCAATCTGATATCAGACACTTGTCATAGAGTTTTATTCCACCAGGCATAAAATCCCACAGGACCTCGCACCATGCACCTGCTTCCCTATTTGCCACTTAAAACCATAGATGTTCAGTGTCCTAAGAAAATCTGCCCCAGGGCAGTGTGTTTAGAGTCAGCACATTCATTCTGAGACTGTTACACACCCCTGTCCCTATAACAGCCTCACAGATACCTTTATGTTCTAGGGCATTTCCCACCGTGCCCTGGCAGTGAGAAGCTGGCTAGATGGTTTACAATGGAGACCTTTGTGTAGCTATATCAATAGTGAGTTGTTGCTGGAGAGAGAGAGCTGGAAAATCACTGGACCCCAGCATCTGGCCTTAAGGCTGTTCGCCATTCATTCCTACGGGGCTGATGCAAACACTTCATACTGTTCCTTCCAGCTCATAGAACTCCAGTTCTCACTCATGGGTTTTTTCAGGCCCCTGCCTTTGTCCTCCCTCCATGCTCTTGCCGGTGTCTGCTACAATCCTTTTAAGGTAGGCTTTGCCAGCCTAGAAGTGAGCACAGTACCCTAGGGAGAGGCAGAGGAATCTGAACACAGTTCCCAGCTTCTGTCCAGGTACTATGGCCAGTCTCTGTCTCTCTCCTCCATCCTTTCTAATGACATATACTTAACTCAGTACTTGAACAATGAATGGATGATTAGATTATGGGGCAAGCATGATCATATTTATTTAATTCTCCAGCTCTCCTTTGAGAGTAGAGACTGAAGACAAATACTTGAATGCCTTCAGGAAGCTATTTTAAAGATACACAGACTCTCCATGGAAAGAGAAGAGAAGCAATTCTGAATCTCTCTTTAAGACTCGAGGTGGCGTTTGTCAAGCTAGGTGAGCTGAAGTAAGCGGACCTCCCCGAACTCATCTCTTGCGAGGTAAACAGTGGCAACTTATTTTGGGCCCACATGGCTCACAGCCCTCAAACATATCCGGTTTCTCTTGCACAGAAGAACTTAAATTAGATACAGTGTGAGCAGAAACAAAGACCAGAGAGACTGTAGCCTCCGCCTGTGCATCTCACAGACATATTTGAAATCAAACGATGTGCCCCAAGGGTAGATATGTTCAGCATGTAAACAGGAGATCTTGACTAGCTAGAGAAGGAGAAGGCACCATGAGGTCTCGGGCAGGGCTATGCTGGGTCACTCCCGTTAGCTGCCCTTTGCCTTTTGTTGAAAGCAAAATGGGACCGGTCTTGAGAAGGGTAAGCTGTTGTCTGTGAGGGATAGACAACACCTGATGGTTCCTCCCTGAGCAGGGCTGCCTGACTGATTCTCATTTATAGCTCCACCGGCAGCCTATTGTTTTCTAATGAGGTTTCCATGACTGGTTGCTAGGTTTGGGTGCATGCTGAGTGTGGGCTGATGAGTGACTGGATGGGCAAAATAAATGGTCTATCCAGGTTGCTATGGCAGCCAACTAGAGGGCAAGTCCAGTGAGCAGATAAAGCAGAGTATATTAGTCATGGTTCTCCAGAGGAACAGAACTTTTTGAACTAATGTATGTATGTATGTATATATATATGTATGTTTGTACAGTGGGCAGTGGGCAGTGAGCGGTGTGCAGTGAATGGCACACCCGGACAGTGGTTAGTAACAGATTCATCTGGTGTCACTGCACCTTCATCAACCTGGGTATATTTTCTAATCTCCAGTCAAGCCCGAATACCTCCTCCTCAGAGAGGCTCTCTTTAACTGCCCACTCCAGATGCCACACCGCTGCTCTCTTCTCTCCTCCCTATTGGCCAGGCCCATTTTATTTATTTATTGGTATTTATCATTGGTGTTTCTGTGTTGTAGTTTACGCTTATTTATTTCTTTTACTGCCAGGATATAATTATCATGAAAACAGGAGCCTGTACTTCTCCCATGATGCACCTGGTGCCTGGCATCGAGCCGGGCAAAACTGGGTACTGATTGGGGATGAGCACCATTATTTCTTCATCTTGGAATTTTGGATTTCTGTCAAAAAAACATTTATTGAAAACAAGTGTGGGTATGGGATGGGGCAGAGATAAACTAGGGAGGTTGTCCCTGCAGACAGTCTTTCTCACAGTTTGTTCACAGAAACATAGTAGGGAAGTCTGCGACCTCCAGCCAGATGCTTAAAAGGCTGGTTGTAGTCAGACTGGGATTGGAAATATGGTAGGGAGGGGAAACAGCTGTGGGTGACCAGTAAGAGCAGTGTTACAGCGAGGTCTGAAGAACTCTCCTGTACTGAGGACTGTTACGCCCTGTGTCGTCGGCCCACACAGCATCATTACCGGGGAAGTTCTGCTACAGCTCTCTCCCATTTTTGTACAGGATGAAACCGATGCATGAAGCAAGTATAAAGCTTACTAGAGGTCACGTGGGTGTGAAGCCAGTACCCCAGTGTCCTTCACAGGGCCATGCTGAGAGCAGCCAGTACCCCAGTGCCCTTCACAGGGCCATACTGAGAGCTGACATAGGGGTGAAGCCAGTACCCCAGGGCCCTCCACAGGGCCATGCTGAGAGCTGAGACCATGAGCAGTTGGGGTTGTGCTCAATAACTGAAGGCTTATGCTTTTCAAAACCTACTTTCATAAGGGTTCTTAAATGCTTTAACCTCCCTTATAGCTCACCAACTAAAGGTAGGGGAAGAAAATGGCTAATAGGACAAGGGGGACATGGATCTGTTTAGAAGTAGTTCTTGGGGCAATTCCAATCTTTGTTGTCTGAAGTCCAGTCCACTAGCAAAACACCAAACATGAATCAGTTGCAGTGGCTCCATCCAGGAGAAATCAACACAAGTCTGGAGTACCACCAGACGTGCTTTGGTGCTCTTCTCTCTATGAAGTCACAGACAAGCGAAGATCAGTTAATAAAGCACGGCAAACCAATGCAATATTGTCATCAGTGAAGACCAACATCAGCAAAGTCCAATGCAGATCAGCAAGGCAAACCTATGCTAGAGCATAGTCAGTGAAGACCATCAAGGAAAGGCCCAACTAAGACCAGCAGGGTGACCCAATGCAATAGTGTTGCCCACTCTCTGTTGGGTTGTACTTATACTCTTTCCAAACATCATAAGTTCTCTCAAACATCTGCTTCAGCAAAACATCACATTGGACAGCTTCCAGAAAGCATCACTTGTCTGTTCTCAGCAAAACATTGTCTTATAAGACAGCTTCCAGAAAAAACATCACACGACACAATTGAGTCTCCAATGAAACCACAAATTCCCACTTCAAATAACTTCTCCTCTCCTCTCCTCTCCTCTCCTCTCCTCTCCTCTCCTCTCCTCTCCTCTCCTCTCCCTTCCTTATCCTCTCCACCCACCCACTCCCTGTTCTGGTTGATGTCTTTCTTCGGTCCTGGTGTTCTTTTTTCCTGCTTCCTCATAAAGTGTTCATTTTTCAAAAAAAAAAAAAAAGTTAGCTGTTGAGGAAATGTAAGTATTCTATGATACATTTAGTAATACCAAACTTGGAAAAACATTCAAACAGGAGCCAGTGCTAAGGCAAGAAACGTCAACTAGGTTCCTGGGGATCCTAACTGAGACTGCTAAGTCTTTGATTTCGACTTGCCTGGAATGTGTGACCTGGGACAAGGTTAGAGTCATCTGGTCTGAGTTCAGTGGGTAAAGAGTCCAGTGACTTTAGATCTGCCACTAACACAAGTCTCCTCTTCTTCTTCTCTAAAACAGACTAAGATGAGGTTCTATGGCAAGCAAATGCTTAATCCCGTGTTGCAGCACGGACACTAGTAACACTGTCCACTGGGGTTGTGTGGACTCATTTGTCTGCTGCTGCCTCAGAGAGGGTGTTTCTAGAGAGCAGGAGCCTCGGCTTGGCACTGTTGCTTCTTTTCATATTAGCCCCATAGAAGGTGGCTTGCCTGCAGACTGCCAAAATGCTAAAATCCCAGAAGACGGGCTTGGAGAGATGGCTCAGTGGTTAAGAGCACTTGCTGCGGTTGCAGAGGAGCCAAGTTCAGTTCCCAGCGCCTTACAATTATAACAACAGTTCCAGGGGGTCCAATGATCTCTCTTGGCCTCTCAGGGCACTAAGCACATATGTTGTATGCACACATACACACACACACACACACACACAGAGGCAGATACTCATACACATATAAAAAATTACATGTTAAAAAAAAATCAGGAAATGGGTGTTCATAGTGCACACCTTTAATCCCAGCACTCTGAGGCGGAGGAGAGAGATAGAGCAACCTGAGAGTAGATATGGGGAGCTAGGGGTATGACTGTGCCCAGCAGGTCAGAGAGTTCCCTGGAGGAAGGGCAGACTGCCAGGCTTCAGGAAGCCAAGGATTAGGATTTAGGCCATACGTTTGGACAAACTTGTAATGTGCCATCTGCTTTCTGAACCAGGAGTCTTTTGAGAAGCATCCTTTTCTGGATTTTTAGTTGGGTTCAGCCTGGAGTTAAGAAATGGGATGGATATTTGAGATGGCAGGTAAAGGTGCTCGCTTTGTAAGCCTTACGGACTGAGTTTGATACCCAGAACCCATGGAGGGAAGGGAGAATCAATTCCCAGAAAGTTATTCTCTGACTTCTGTATGCACTGTGGCAAGTGTGTGCCTGCACACACACACACACACACACACACACACAAACACACACGATAATATTGATAATAGTAAAATGGAACAGTTTAAAGAGAAATTGGCATATTTCTTGCATTTGATCCTGGCTACCAATGTTTAAACTAAGCATGACCAATGGTATTATTTCCATCTCACTGCAGGGACCTCTGCAGAATGCTAAGTATTTTAGTTAGGGCTACTGTTGCTTTGACAAAACACTGTGACCAAAGCAACTTGTGGGAAGAAAGGGTTTATTTGGCTTACACATCCACAGCACTGTTCATCACCAAAGGCAGTCAGGACAGGCTCAAACAGGGTGGAACCTGGAGGCAGGAGCTGATGCAGAGGCCATGGAGGGGCTGCTTACTTTATGATAGAATACAGGACCACAGGGATGACCAATCTCACATTAATCACTAATTAATAAAATGCTCTACAGGCTTGCCCCCACCTGATCTTATTGACTCATTTTTCTCGATTAAGGCTCATCTCTAGCGACTCTAGCTTGTATCAAGTTGACATAAAAGTAGCCAGCACACCAAGGGTTAAACAGTTGTCCATTATACAGAAAACAGCATACTCTTCAGGCTCTGACTAAAGAAGTCAAAGTCCAATCCTGTGGCATGAGCACTGCAGGAGAAGAGAGAGTTAGGGCTCCCCAGTCCTCCCAGCAAGGTCGAAAGAAGTGGCCAGACACAGGACATGGTTTATGCTGAGACCTCCACATGTAGGAATTTGGACAAACCTCATCAACAAAATAAGAAAGTTCATGCCTTTTGACAATAATAGCTTATGTTTTAATAATAAAAACATGACACTCATTTTTAGTGTCATGTTTTATTTTCCCAGGTTTATCGGAGTATAATTGGCAGGTACAACTGGATATATTTAAAATTTTTGACACAATGGGTATATGGCTAAATAATCATGGAATCAGGTCAGTGAGCATATCCACCATTTACATAGCTGCCACTTGCATTTATTTGATTTTAGTGTAGTGAGAACACCTAAGATTTAGTTGCTCAGAAAATGTCAAGTGTCTAATATATTATTACTAACCACAGTCACTATAGTATATCATTATAGTATATTATATGCTATATCAAATATGTTCTAGATAATAGAGTACATACTATAATATATATTACAGTATATTAAGACTTAAGCTTATTTATATTACAGCTGAAGGTTTGTCTCTCTCATCACCATCTCCCCTACCCTCCAGTCCTGGTAACCAGGCTCAGGACCCAGCTTCTGAGTCCAGCTTCTCTAGGTTCTACATATAAGTAGATACTATGATGAACCACACCTATGAGAGGCTTACATATAAGGAGCACTAATTTGAGAGCAGATTAATGGATGCAGTAGTTTCAGTCTGTAGGATGTTTGCTATATCCAGGTTTAGCATTCTGAGAACATTATTTTAGTTTGCTCATAAACAGCACTGCAGAAACAGGGTCTGCAGTGTCTCCCCACCATGGTATGTGAAGAGCCCTTAGTTTGGAGAAGGTGACTAACCTGTTCAAGGTGACACCAAGAAGAAAACACATTAAATCAGCTTTCCAGAAGTGTTAAATATTACACCAAACTAGAATCAGACACCACTGAATATCTGTTTAACTGACAGAACTACAACAGACAATAAAGCTGGCAGCCCCTGGGCAGTAGCACTGCTAACCCGGTAAGCAGGGGACTGGGAGGCCAGGATGCTCAAGGGTCACAGGGACACAATGCGCACCCTTCAGAATTGTTCTTCAAGACAGATAAGTCCATGGGAGAAATCGGTTAGGTGAATTTTAGTATATTCACTGGTTTCTGTCGAAAAGGACGTACTGAACGGCATTATGGCACATTTATTAAACAGGCTCTCTGACAGTGGGTTTTTTTGCAAACAAACATGGACGTTATCTTCTTTAGGATCCACTTTGTTGCATTTGTGCAATATGGGGCTGTTTTGACAGACATTAGAGTTGAACCTAAGGCTACTTGGTGACTTTTTGTAGAAAGCCAGTCCAGCTGGGTGAAATGACATATGTCTATAATGCCAGCATTCAGGATGCTAAGGAGGGGGAATCACGTTTGAGGCCAGCCTGGGATATGTAGCATGACCCTATCAGAACAAACCAACCAAGCCAAACCAAAACCTGCTCTAAGAGGCCCCTCCCCTCCCACTGCCCCCACTAGCAAGGCATGTTCCCATCAAGCATCATGTTGGCCATCTCTTCCTGCAGACAGTCTCATGCCATCCTGCCATCCTTTCCTTTTCCTCAGAGAGCTTGCTGCAGTTTGCAGTTATAACAGCTCCCCCGCCTCCTCACTAACAGTTAACGTCTTCATTCATCACTAAGGTATAAGAGGCCCCATGAGACCAGGGACCAGCACTCTCCTAACTTGAGTGCTCACTGCCTTCACATATAGGCACTTTGTGGCAATGTCGTAAGTGGGCGTATTTATGTTAGTACTTGAGATCCATATCTGACTACTGCCTTCAAAGCAGACATATTTCTTAAGGGCCTTGCTCCATTCTCTTCAATTCACCACAGACTCTTCCTCAGGCCATCAGCTGCATTCGTACACACACATTCAAAGCAAGGCCTTGCTCTGGGTGTTTTGCACTTTGATCCTATGCCTGTCATCTGAGTTCTATGTTGATATGAATTACAGCCTGCTTTCCTGGATTGAATCCTCTATCTCAAAATTTCCATGAGAAATAAATATTGATTAAGTTCTCTATGCACGGCCCTACACAAGTTGCTGGAGATAGAGTGAAAAGCCTGATTTTCCCCTTTCGCGTTTCCCAGGAGCTCCCTGGAATTTGGAGAGGCAGACAGCTATGCTGTATTACCACCAGGTCAGATCTGTTGCAACAGAGAATTGGACACAGTGCTAGTGGGGTGGGCAAGAGCAGACAGAGGCTTCCCAGGGAATGGTTATTTTGTTCATTACAATGAAAGGTCTGTATTGGCAGTGATTAATCATCTTAGTGTGTTTATGTGGGTGTTTGCATACAATTTTGTCTAGACTTGGGCATAAAGAATGAGAGCAAATCGTAAACTAGAAGAGAGACAAGAATCCATGACATTGGACTATCAGGGAAAATCTGCTTCCGTATATCAGGGTGCTGAGTACCCTAAAAGGAGAGTGAATTTCTGAGGGAAGGCTGCACAGAGGTGATCTGAGTGAGTGTCACACTGGTAGGGATAGGAGGTACCGCTAACAGCAGTGGCTATCCTAGTCAGTGACAGGAAAGACAGACACACTAAAGCCCAAATGAAATAACTGGTTACTGGAGACAGTTGCAGACCTAGGGCTGGGGATTGGTTTTGTAGGAAGGATGAAGAAAGAAAGGACTCCAGGAAGGGAGGGAGGATCAGTTTTCAAAAGGCTGAACACAGGGCTAGGGTGAGGAATTGAGCAGTGTGAACTCTGTAGGCGATGAGAGAAAGGCCTGTAAGCACTGTTAGGAGGAAGGAGCCTTCCACAGGCCAGCTCTATGCATCTTCTAGGCTACATAGAAGGTAGGTTTCCATGGAGACCATCTGCAGATGTGCCTGCTGTTGGTTGATGGGCAGGGAGCAGTTGAATAGGTGAAGACAGTGTAAACAAACTCTCTCAAAGAATCTTGGCAAGGAGATAATGTGCTGCTGGGACTACAGCATCCAAATGGAGACGAGTGAGTGACAGTGGGACCTGTCCACGGAAGTGACAGAGGCCAGGCCCTCTGCAGATGGCAGGAGACTCAATTCTGAACTGTGAGTTTCAAATGCTCGACTTTCCAGGACTACCACCTCCAAAGTAGGAAATCTAAAGGAGGAAACGCTCCTTGTGTTTGAAGTCGAAGAGCCAAGCCATCCTTAGGGCCATGTGCTGGAGGATAGAGGATAAACGCAGAGGGTCGTCAGTGCCCCGGACAGTGGCCTTAAAGAAAACTCTCTAGAAAGAAATGGCTTTTTAGAGTAAATAAGAGCTGTCTCCTTCCAAGAGATTGCATCTCAGGAGTGATTTATTACAGGCCCTGCTTGGGGTTCTTGAATACTGCACAAGGCAGCGTCCTGGGCAACAGAAGATCGCGTGAGCACACATACACTGCTGTGAGCAACACATAATCTTAGAGTCTAGTTTTGCTATTCTCACAAAGTAGCTCATTCTTAAAATCACAGAGCAAAAGTCCTGAAATATCATGCCTGAGAAAATCAGGCGGAACACAAACAGGCCAACTTCTCCTTATCTGAGTAAAATTACCCCGGAGAGAGCATGGCGGTCCTTCTGAACTGTGAACATTCACTTTCTTTGTTTGGGTTGCCTGTAGTAGCCTAAAACCATTCAGGTTGCTTTACTCTCGTGGATGAATGAGATCATTCAGAGATTAATTTTCAGCTTTCCTAATCAGGGTTTACCCAATGGATAGTGTGGAGTCGGCACCACACTGGTGTGTTAAAGCCGCAGATGATCAGACACAGTGGCGTTTGCAAGAATGAGTAAATGGGTTGAAACCATTTGAGAGCCAGGGGGGCTCTAAGGGCTCTGTTTATCTTTTCCTCTTTGTTAGCTTCCTGTAGGGGAAGGAAGGTTCTGACTTCAGAACCTGTCCCCCTAGTTGTAGAGCTGCATTCAGTGACACAATGGGACCCCAGGACACTTGGCCCCACATCTCTGTGGGCCCTACACTGGCCACATGTAGCTACCTAGTTCAGGTTTTCTGCTTATTTCACAACAGGAACTCTTAATGCCCACTCTGGGGCTCTGTCTTTGTTTTCTGCCTTGATATATGTGCAATGAGAGTCTTATTTACCTCCTTGGATTTTATGGCCTGGATGCTGAGTGCCAGGGCACTTTTGCAGTCTTTTATGTACTGCGTGTGCTTTGCAGAGATGACATCTGAGATGCAGCAGGCATCCGTGTGCATGAGGATACAGAGACAGAACCGGGTCATATGCAGATTCCAGCACTATGGTTCTAGCTTGCTTTCCACTGCTGTGATAAACACCATGACCAAAAGCAACTAGAGGGGGCAAGGGATTACTTGGCTTCCGCTTCTGGGTCATGGATCAAGCAGGAGCTCCGGGCAGGAAGCAGGAAGCAGGAACTGAAACAGAGACCGTGCGGGAACACTGCTTGTGGTTTGCTCTCTGTGACCACCTGTCAGACTGCCTTTTGTTTGTTTGTTTGTTTTCAAGACAGGGTTTCTCTGCATAGCCCTGGCTGTCCTGGAACTCACTCTGTAGACCAGCCTGGCCTCGAACTCACAGAGATCTACCTGCCTCTGCCTCCGAAGTGCTGGGATTAAAGGTGTGCACCACCACTGCCAGACTCAGATTGCCTTTTTATACAATCCACAGCCATCTGCCCAGGGGTGGCACTACTCACACGGGGTCAGTTCCTCCCACATCAATAACTAATCAAGAAAATGCCCTACAGACTTGCCTACAGGCCAGTATGTATGATGGAGGCATTTTTCTTACTTGAGGCTCTGTCTTCCCAGATGACCGCAGCTTGCATATAATTTTGCCTAAGTTGCACATGTTCTCCTGATCTAGAAGCATGTGTGAAGAGGGTAAGATGAAGTACAATGTAGGAGGTTAACTGAAGGGGAGGCTCCATCTATGCAGCTATGCTGGGATGAGACTTTTTGGTGGTGTGGATGCTTTGGGACCATTCAGGCTCCTGTTGCTAATCCCTTACCCCTACTCTGTAGGTAAACTCGATAACTTCATCCATCAACCAGGTTAGACTTGGGTGGAATCATACTTTAGCCTGTCCTTGGTGCCCTATCTTGGGTGGGTAGGCATATGTTAGCATTTCCCCACAAGTTCACACAACAGACGTTAATAAAGTTAAATTATTTTTCAATAAAGCCTTGCCATGTAATTCTAAGGAGCTTCCTCCGGTGTGGTGGTGGATTGCCTTGTGTGTTCTTTCTAGAGGTCACTGGGCTACAACTAAAATCCAGGCTCCTGGTGTGAGATAAGGGCTCTTGATTTGGACTCCAGCTGCTGTTTCAGCCCTGCTTGGGGTCAATCTGGGTTCACACTGCCTGTGACTCATCCACTTCCTCTGCATACGCTGCATTTCTTTGCTGTCCTAGCTGTGAGTGTGCTTGCCCCGTTCCTCACCTGGCTGGCTCCTTCAAAGGCCAGAATATCCTTCTATTTATATACCACCCTCACTTGAAAGCCTTTCTTGAGTGTCCCTCCTTAGTGCATAGTGCTCCTGTGCACCCTAAGCATATTTTTTATTGCTTCAGATACCACATCCTTTTGTGTTTTCCTTTGTTTTGACTGTTTGAAAAGGAATGGCAAACATTGTGAAGTTTGAGATTCCTCCTTGCTTGCCAGCTCACATGTTAATCTGCAGGCTGGCAGGAGACAGGTAACATCTGAGCCAGAGGAAGAGATTCGCACAGCTGGCAGCATGAACTTGTTCTTCCTATCAGTTCCCGTGACCGTTATATTCCAGCTGTGTGAGGTGAGTGCCATACAGCCCAGATGGATGCTGTGCTCACAGTGGCTTTGCATCACAGCTAGGGAACTAGAAGCTTAGGAAACCTCACATCTTCTAATAGGTTGCTAGCAGACCTGATCAGACTTTGCCCCAGACAAAGACATTTTCTTATCACAACTGGGAAGCAAGCCTGCCTCCTGCCTGTGATCCAGGCCCTCTTTCAAGGCTGTTTGCTATATGAATATTCTTGCAAGCAGCAGCATCGTTACCTATGAAGATCTGGGGGATGCAGGAGGCATGTGGAGACTCTTCCTGCTCTGGGAACCAACACAAGGAATTCAGTGGGGATGCTGTAAATATTTATTGACAAGTGATTAAAAGTAGCTAGACATATTTTAAAAATACTCTCTGAGAGGAAATCTAAGTGCTTATTTCGAAATTTTCTCTTCAAAATAATAAAGCAGAGACTTTTTTTTTTTGGTATGAATAAAACTGCATCCACTCAAAATGTGGTTACTATCTTCTTGGTGCAAAATTGAAAGTAATGAGTCCCCCAGAATCTACCAATTATCAATCAACAGTTTGAAAGAAAGAGGCAAGACCCCATGAGCCCCTCTCCCATCCGTGACTGGCCATTGATAGTCCGGGGGAAGGCAACCACAGCTGAGGTGAGATCCAGTTTGCAGAGACTGTGTCAGGCCTGAGTCGGCATCTCTTGTCTCTTCTCCTACCTTCCCCGATAAACATGGAAAGCTTATCCTTACAAGGAAGGACAATTAGCACATTCACTAATTAGGCTTCTGCAATCCCTGCATCTCACCAAGCCTTTCATTTGTGTAATTATTGCTTGTGCTTTGGTGCAGCATAAACTTTAAGACATTTTTTTTTCCACCCAAACCTGACTCCCTGGTCTAAAATGAGCAGAAATTGCAGCATCCTTCTAGTGATGAAAACACTTGATGAATTACAAGTAAATCTAACTTTACTTAGAATTTACTCCCCCCCAGGGTTCAAGCAGAAATGGTTTTATTCTAACTTCCCAGTCATCCCCAGTCCCCACCCCCATCTTCCTCATTGGACTGGTTCCTCCTCTGTGGGTGAATTTTAGAGTGAGTCCTCCAACTTGCCCTCGCTCTACGGAAACAAAATTTTCTCCTTTAATGTAGTGACAGACACTTGTGGTTCACATGTCCTGTATCGTCTAACTCTGTCCAGTCTTTTCTAAAGTCAAAGTGTCCCCACCACACCAGGCTCCTCCTCGTGAGATGTGGAAGAGACCAGGCTGCTTTCCAGTCAGTTCTGCTTGTGCCTTTCCAGCATGAAGGAGGGGATGTGAGACAGGGACAGACCCCAGCGGTTTTCTCAAGGGTGACTGATGTGAAAGGCTGTGTCTTCCCTGCTGTGGCAGAGGTTTACAGCTTTCCAGAAGTGTTATGGCCTCTCCTCATCTACCCGTACTTACAGTCCTCCCATCAGGGCTCCTCTGCTTCTCTAGGATGTCCACACCCTGCAGATCAACTCTACCTTGATGTTGCTGAAATCTCCGAGCAGTTCTAGGGTAACCTTCAGGGTGGATCCAGGAGGACAGTGGGTTGACTTTCCCTTGTCTGTGACAGAAAGTATTTACTTCCCCAAAACTCAGTTCTCCATTCTGTAGCCACAAACTGCCTTACAGGGCCCATAGTGCTGACATTCAATGGAATTTATATATTTGGCTTGTCTGAGGGCCTTCTGGGTGCCTGGAAGCCACACTGGTGCCTTTCTACACCATTGAAGCCTCTTCAGCTTGATCACCTCTGTCACACTGGATGAATTAGGAATAGAACAACAAAACTGGTTTTTGTTTTTTTATTTGCCTTGTTTTGTGTTCTCTCTCTCTCTCTCTCTCTCTCTCTTTCTCTCTCCCTCTCTCTCTCTCTTACCACTTCCTTTGGGATTTTGTAATATTCTGTATTCTTTTGTTTTCAGCCTTTTGGAGTCTCAGCCAAATTTGAAATCTCATTTAAAAAATTAGCATCAAAAAGTAAAATGCAAAAATCTATTAAAATTTGCAATCAATCAATTTTTCCCCTGCTAGATTATGATCAAGACTGATGTCTCCTCTGCTTGAGGTTGAGAAGAAAGATACCTAATAATGAGAAGAGAAAGAAATGTAATTTTATGGCCCATGTTTTACAGTGTTATTAAACCAAATATGCAATTATCTATGTGTCTAATCCACATCACCCATGGTATATATTTCTGGCCCCGACTTTATGAAACCCACAGTAGCACTGAATCCAATAGACAAGAGGAAAGCCATTCTTCTCTGTTCTGTTCTGTGTCCTTTCTGAGTCTTCTTTGATTTAATTTGGGAAAGTACCTAATTTTGTGGAGATCACAGTGCCTCCCTCAGCTGTAAAAGCCAGGAGCTTTCTGCCCAGGAAATGTAATCAGCCATGAGTAAAGACTTTTATGAAAGAAAAGTTTGAGAATATTCTTTGATCTAACCTCTGTTGAGCAACTGGGGTATTATGAGACTATATGAGCCTTAGAGGAAAAGATGGACTTATGTTCACCGTTAGTGAGCTCACCAGAGATTTTAGTTTAGTGTGAGTGTTTATAATGTTTCCCTCTCAGGGCCTGGAGGGAGACAGGTGGGTTCCATGTTGGTATTGAGACCCGTTGGGATGCTCAGAGGTGAGGACCAAGCCAGGCAAAGCCACAATCTTTCGCATTCTCTGGCTGGAAAGGTTTTGACTTGTTTGTTCCTACAAACTCAAATTCTCTGCTAAAATATACTGTGGAGTAGATGTTGTGTAGAATCAAGGGTGTGGTGGTTCTGAAGGTTTCACTGTGGAGCTGAGAGTACTGTAAACAAAGACATCGCGACCCCAGTGTCCCAAGGGAAGGTGACCTGAAGGAGACAACAGTAGAGGTGATTTAGAAAGACACTTAACCACATCAACAGGTTGTTGACATTCTACACTCAGGAGAAGCACCAAATTTGTAAGACAAGATTGTGTTTAGTGAATTTGAACACCCCCTCCCCCCAAGGAGATAACTCCTGTGGCCTCCCTGTGCAAAGCCATTGCTCTGGATTTATGATCTGCTTGTGACTGTTATGAGAAATCCACTCACAACTCAGGAATCATGGCTTGACTGCAGAAAAGAATTTCAGGATGAGACATTATGAAACAGAGCTGGGATTTGTTGAAAGGCATTGAAAATATAGATTTTAAGCGGTAGGGCAGAGAGAGAGAGAGAGAGAGAGAGAGAGGGAGGGAGGGAGGGAGGGAGGGAGGGAGGGAGGGAGAGAGGGAGAGAGAGAGAGAGAGAGAGGGAGAGAGGGAGAGAGGGAGAGGGAGAGAGGGAGGGAGAGGGAGAGAGAGAGAGAGAGAGAGAGAGAGAGAGAGAGAGAGAGAGAAGAGAGCATGAGAGCAAGCACTCAGGAAAAAGGCACCCCAGAAAGCACATGCTTGGGCTCTTCTGAGAGGGTGACACCTCATTTTTACCATGACAGGAGATCAAGGTAGAGCGTCCAGCTGTATCTTCAAAGGATTGCTGATAAACCTAAATGAGGTGGCAGGTAGTTTCTGAAGGGTGCCTAGCAGGACTGTAATTGATAAAGTAAATCAATAAATCATAGGAATACAGGAGGGAAGGTAATTTGTACTGTGAACAACGTTAACAACCGTGTCTGAGATTCCCAGGAAGAATTCTGGGGGAGGAATGTGCATCAATTGTTATGTTATTGATATTGATATGTTAGCATAAAATATGTTGTATGTAAGGGGACATCTCTGTGTTGGTAACTTTTGTGCCACATGCTGTTCATTGCACACGAATTCTTGCTTCTTGGCTTCTGAGATGCCCGAACCAGATTCCCAAGTAAGGGGCTCCTTTCTGACATCCCAATTCTCCTTGTTTACTGTGCCTTAGTGGCAGCCACTAGAAAAAAAAAATCACTGTCCGACAAAACCTCAGTGTCTTCGAATTCAATGCTTCTCAGTAACCAGCAAACCGTAGTTGGTGGTCATGTGCTAGTCAGCCTGAAGAGTTCTCCTGTCTTCATGATCAGGGGTTTTGAAAGCACCTGGTACATCCATGACACTGAATAAAACCCACGGCACCTCACTGCATTCCTAGAAGGAAGCCCATTTGACACTCAGTGTGGCTGGGGGCTGGCTTTCAACTAATTGCTTGATACAATAATTCTTTTTTTTTTTTTTTTGGTTTTTCGAGACAGGGTTTCTCTGTGTAGCCCTGGCTGTCCTGGAACTCACTTTGTAGACCAGGCTGGCCTCGAACTCAGAAATCCTCCTGCCTCTGCCTCCCAAGTGCTGGGATTAAAGGCGTGCGCCACCACCGCCCGGCGATACAATAATTCTAATGGCCTTGCAACAAACTTTTTTAAATGCTGTGGAATAAGGATGTGGACCGTCTTTCAGGCTCCCACTGAATTTTTTGTAGTGAAGGAGTCAGTACACAGTCTATACTGCCTCTGAAAATTATTACTTGAACGGGCTAGTCCTTAAATTATATTTTACACAGATTAGTAGCTAGAAATAAGAATTGTGATCTGTTAGCATGGTCTAAAGGATTCCTGCCCACATTTCTGCATTGGGAGCATCTGACAAATCCTCACTCCAGTGAGACCCCATACCACTATCATGAATGATGTATATGATAAGCATGACACTGCATCCATGCAAGCCATTCCTACACCTGTAATCCCAAGGCAATCACGAACAAACCCACCAGAAAGGCTCTGAATGAGAGAGAGGCATTGTGCAATGTACTGACTCCAGCATCACAAAGCTGTGCAGCTCCTAAGAATAAAGACAGCCTGAAACAAAACAAAACAAAACAAAATCCCATAGTGGCTGATAGCTGGGTCCCAGCACTGTCATGAAAATGTCGAGTGTGTAGAGGTTGAGAGGCATCCCTGCAGCGCATTGAGCAAGCAGTCTAGCCATGTCTTGAGTTCAGTGGAAGACTGTCTCAAGAAAAGGATGGGAAGTGACTGAGGAAGACACTGGCATCAACCTCGGGCCTCTACCTATACAGACACACTTATGTGTGCACATACACCACACACGTACAAGCACCCATATACACACACATGGAACGGAAAGGAAACATGAAAAATTATGGGTTTAAGGTCAAATGTTGTATAAGTATTGATTTATTAATTGTAGAAAACTTGGCATAATAATACAAGCTGTTAACATTAGGAGAAATCAGCTGTGGAGCCATTTGGATTGTTTTTACAACTCTGCAAACCAAAAACTGTTCTAGAAAGTTTGGGTGAGAGTATACAAATAAATACGTTCTAAATGTAAGAGAGGAGCCTTAATCACATACAGGCAATTAAGACAAGGGGACTCAGATTTCTGAATCTACAAGTAACAGCTGAAAATCCCTCCCTCCTCCCTGCTTGTTCCCTCAGGTGACAGGGAGTGAAACTCAGGAAGGACAGAGCCAATCAGAACAGGAAGCAATGGGTAATGAATCCAAGCAGAAAGGATGTTAAGTAGGTCGAGTTAATTCTCATACTGTTTAGTTTGTCTGAGGCTGTAAATAATGCGGAGTTCCCAAGTTAGGAAGTGCTGGGTACCTCAACCCTGCTGAGCTATACAGGGACCAGACCCTGCAAAGAATGTTGCTCTGTAACTCGAATAATTCAGGCCAATGTGGATTTGGGTGGCCTGAATTATCTGTATCATTGCCCTAATTCTTTACTTTGACTGTGAAGGCCTGGCTTCTGAGGGAAGTAGGCCATTCAATCCCTGAGATGCTAGCTCCCTTCCTGAGGGATGAAACTGTCCTTAACACTTTGGAATCCTTTTTTACAGGTGGATCAGATTACTAGCTGGGAAAGGCAGCAGTCTACTGAGCCCTAGCTTCAAGGCATGTAGGCCAACTTGTGCTAGAGAGACTCCCATTGTCTCTTTAAGAGTCAGTTCAGAGAGCTGGAGACAATAGCAGCTCTGGGGACTCTGGTTACAGGTGACCTAGCTCCAGCTGTGTTTAGTCACAGGAGAGAAGGAGACATCCTGTCTTCATGATTTCATTTAGATAGCTAGCTATTTCCTGCTGGGCCTGTGCATTTCTCTGAGAGTAAATGTTCATTGCTTTCACCAGGGGCACGGAAGACTGTTGCATGGGCTCTCTTTGTCCAGCAGTGGAAGCTGAGGAGAGCTAAATGTCACCTGTAAATTACCTAGCATTTCTCCTCCATGTGTGAATGAGTTCTTTGATAAATAGCTATTTATTACTTCTAGACAGGTCAAAAGTGGTACCTGGCTCTGGCTTAGCAAGATTATCACATAATTTTGTTTGGGGAGAAACAACAACTTGCTAATATAATCAGATCTTCTGCCTGTTCTAGCAAGTCTGATTTTGCTTTGGTTTTTAAGCATGTACCAGTAAGTCAAAGCCCCGGAAGCTTCCCCCAGTAGTAGACTTCTTGGCTGACACAGATGACTTCTCTATTACTGTAGCCACTTGGTTGTTGAAAAATGGCAACTAAAAAAAGTCTTTAAAGATGACATCTATGAGTATTAAATGCACCACTAGCAACCCAGTGCTGATCAGTATCAAATTAAATACAGGCATCAAGTGTGAATGGAGTGTGCTAATAGCCAAACTTGCCTGAAAGTTTTCCATCAATTACTGAAACAGGCACAAACCAAGATATACTCACTGTAAGATTCTGCTAGTCTTATCTTACCAGATTCCCTGAGTGAACTACGCGGAAACAGAAAATCGCTGCAAAATGCATGAGTAATCTTTATTAATAATCTAGCATGCTAGGGCCACTCTACACAAGAAGAGAGAGCGACCCCGACCCTCGTGCTGCACGGGCCTTTATACCCATCTCAGGACTGCCGCCATTAAGCACAATGTGATTGGCAGAACAGTGTTACATTCAAACTAATTGGTTATTAGGTGATGAGGTAGGTGGCCAATATTCAGTCCTTCGGAATGCGTCCCCACCCTTAGGTCAGTCTCCCCCTCCCCTTATGGTCTGAGGAATGTAACTTAGCCTCTGACCTTATTAAAGTTCTTGAGTTAACTCTTTCATCACCTCTAAGACTGAGATACAGATTTAGAGAAACCCAAGGCACCTCTAAACAAAACCCAAGTCACATTCCACCCCGCTGAAGCAGAATGGAGCACCATGGAGCCAAGATCGGGACGACAACCACATCCAACTAGGTTCTAGGTGATGCTGCTGTGTCCCCACCCTCCAAATAGCAGCATCCTAGGCCCCACCTCTGGAAAGGCCATAGTTCTGTATAAAAGTGTTATTCATTTTCGGTTTTTAAAAGCTTCATTTTGAATCATAAGTAACTAGAATTAGAGAGAAGAATAAGCTCATTTCATGCAGTAACCATGACAGCTGCTCCAACAGCTTCAAGCTGCCCAGTGTGTCCAGGTATCAGGCCCAGCCCACATTCCGGTCATGAGAGTCTGGGTGAGGTGTTAGATGCTTCCACATGCAGCTACACTTGGGAAGTGCTGCCCAAGAAGGAATGTGCATTAAAATGTCCAAGGAGTTTGCTAAGTTCTGTCTGACCACAAATTCATTTGGTTTGGGGATGCTTCTGTTCATATATCCCCCACGAATTATTGCTTTCTCATGGAACAACATGAGACTGAAAACCCTGTAACTTTCTCTAATATCACACAGTCTACCCTATAATAATACTGGATCTCTTCAGACACGACATGCCGTAAACTGTTAAGATTGTATTTCTAGGGAGGTGGGACAGTTGGAAACGTGCTTACCGTCCAAGCATAAGGAGTCTGGCTTGGCTCCCCAGCACCTAGGTATGGCATAGAAGAGTCCCAGGAGCTCACTGACCAGCCAACCTTAGGGATCTGGTAAACTCAAGGTTCAGAGACCCTGTCTCAAAAAGGAAGACGGGTGACCTGAGAAAACATCTGACACTAGCCTCTGGCCTCCACACAAGTGCACAAGCTCCTGCAGCACCACACCCCTCAATGTGCTTACACAAAGTGCATACACATGAATATACACTGTCCTGAGAAGTCTGCTGTGCTCTTGAAGGTAAGAGTTCAGTCCTTGTTCAGGCCTGTCTTAGAAAATTATCCTTTAAACCAGTGGTTCTCAGCCTTCCTAATGCTGCGACCTTTAATACACTTCCTCATGTTGTGGTGACCCCCCAACCATAAAATTATTCTTTTTTTTTAAACTTAATAATTTTATTTAATGTTAGACATTGTTACAATAATTTAAAAATAATAACTACGTGGTTCCACAGCCTGGATGCCCATACAGCTATTGTAGGTGTCACTAAAACATTGCTTCGATTTATTATTGAATGGTCAATAGAGATTGCACAGAGGGGACAATATTTTAATAGGCTCTTAGGACCTCATAAAATTATTCTTGTTGCTACCTTATAACTGTAGTTTTGTTACTGTTTTGAATTGTAATGTAAATGTCTTTGTTTTCCAGTGGCCTTAGGTGACCCCATTAAAGGGTTGTTTGACCCCCAAAGGGCTGGAGACTCAAGCTGTGAACGGCTGCTTTAAAATGACTTTCACCATCTTTGTTTACCCTCATTTTGCCCGTTTCTAGGGATCTTTCTTGTGTACATCTGAATCTGTATTCTGAATTTTCATACTTTAGCTCCCTCCTAGAGAACTCTGTGTATTATGATTAGTTATCTGGTATAACTGAGTTCTTATGGGTGTAGGTTGCCAGGGGCAGTGTTGGGGGTGGAGGTCAGGGTGTTTTGCCTCCATTTGTCCTGGATTTAGAAGTTTGGACTCTTTTCCTTCTTTACGGACTGAAAGGTGCCTGCCTCGTGTCTACTGTGGATGTCACCATGCTTCTCAGCTTTGCTCTTATAATCCAGCAGCTCATTACCTGTTCTCAAGATGTTGACTGTCCTGCTATCCAGTTCTCAGCCACTCAACTATGGCCTGCCTGAGTGAGGTCTTTTGTATGCTTGTCTTTATTGAGTTTGAAAATTTTCCAGCTATTATCTTTCCAAATGCCTTTCTTCTTTATTCATGTTCTTTATTCTCCTTCTGAGATTCTGCTCACTGGGATAATCAACATTTTTTTTTTACATTGTCTCACAGATCCTGAATGTCCTGTCTGTTTGCTCCACCACTGTTAGTAACTATGTGTTCACTTGGGTAACTCCTGCTTCCCTGTCTTCCAGTTCATGTCTGTTTCCTTCCTCAGTTGTGTCTAGTCAGCTGGTGAACTTGATGAAGGCTTGCAAAAGCACTTTAAAAAATATTTGTTTTTAGTTATGTGTATATGTGTATGGATTTGTTTGGTTTGAGGATTCCCAGAGAGGGTCTGTCTGATCCTCTGGACCTGTAGCTACATAGTTATAAGCTCCTAACTATGGGATACTAGGACTTCAGGTCCTCTGCAAGAGCAATACCTGCTCTTAGCTGCTGAGCCACCTTGTCAACCCTTTAAGCATCTTTGATTTCTATTATTTACATTTTAAGTGCTGTTAACATTTCCCACCTTTCTGCCCAAATTTCCTCTGTTCAGCCTTCCCCACTAGATCTTCTGTTACATTTACCGCGGCAAACTTCTCTTATCCTGACATTTGTGTTGCTACCGAGTCTGTTCCATTTGGTGCCTTACTCATGCTTTATTTTCAACTACTTCAAATTGTGTTTTTTCTTTTCTTTAAGTTTTGGATAAAAGCCAAATATCATATAAAGAAGAAATACAGAGAAAGAAGCAAATAGGGAGTCTTGTCCAGAAATGAGTGTGATTCTTCTAGTGTGAAGGGTTAAGTCAGTCCTGGTGCTTGGATTCTGTTTCCATAGTTACCACCCCTGACTCCCAGGCTTCCATGGGTTGCTGTTGTCCCCTAGTCCCAGGGTCATCTATGGACACAAAGTTCCAGCAAGTTCTGCGTGCCTGTCCCACATCCCTCAGCCCTCCCCTATTGGCAGAATTCCTTTTGCTTTTTACTTGGTACCAACTTGTTGGGGGTAGATGTAAGGTTCTTCCGTTCCAACTTTAGCTTTAATCAAGTTCTCTAAGCTGGAATGTAAAGGAAACTCTTTCTTAATGTTCCTGCCCCTCTACTTTTGGCTACCAAATTCTGCCTTGTAGAGTTCGGCAGGCTAGGAGAAGCTAAGGACCCTCTCTCAGAAGCCCTCAGCAGTGCCCTAGAGAACAGACCTGTTTGGAAGCAGGATGGTGGTCCTGAAAGAGCTTTCTCTCCTGAGCACAAGAACCTAATTCCTGTATTTTTCACAGACAAGATAGTTTCCTCCCCTTGAATTCTGGCAGTGGGTAAGGTGTCTTGTCCTATCCCTCAATGCTTTAAGAAATTATGCCCCCCACGGAGAAAAGAAGTGGGCAAGAAATGGGCTGTGTTTCACTGGGCCACCATAATGCTTTCTCTACTCTTCTGTCCCCTTTTAGGTCTTCCCTGTGAGCTCCCAGGATGGGTTCATGGCGAAGAGTAAGAACTCTCTTGTGCCTGGGGCTCCAGTTCTGAAAAGATGTGTCAGCTTGTATTCAAATTTGTTAAACCTCCAGATGATTTACCCATTTTTTTTTTGTGGTGGCTGTCTCTTCCTCCCATGCTCTGTCACAGATGAGCAGGCTCATACATCCCACTCTCTCTTTGTGGGCTTTGGCTTAGAAATTCAATTTCCTTGGTTGCTTTATAACCCGGACTATCTCAGGGTTTTGAGAAAATTTATGATTTTGCAGATGACCCAGATCTGTCTTTGACGCTTAAACATGAGCCACGTTCTCTTGGTGCTTTCTGTGCCTTAAGAATTCTTCCCAGCAGGGTTATTATGTGTGAGTGAACTTTGCCGAGTATGGCTGATTTCAGAAAACATGTTTCAATTCAGAATAACTACATCATTCTTAACTTCGCTTTGAAATTCATTTAGAAAAAGTTTCATATTATTTTTTTCCATCTAAAATCACAAAAAGGTACTTTACCTTCTATTAAGAAAAACTCACATGATTAGGGTCACGTATGTATGCAGTCAAGATGTAATTTACCTGATGACAGTAGAGAGAAATTAATTCATATATTTATTTTAGGCAATTAGATGTTCAACTGCTTGACAAACCTGAGATCTGTGAGTGAACTCAGCAGATATGTGCCACTGAGTGGGTTGGGGTGCCTCACCATTGACGGTTCAATAGCTTATCTGACTTTTCAAGTCCTCAGTGTTTGAAAGGTTTTATTGGTGAGTTTATTAACTTCATCTCTGCAGTAGATAGAAAAATGCCATCTCCCAAATCTGTGAAACCTGCTTGATGTGACAAAAAGACTTTGTAGTTTGTATTCAAGACACTAAAATATATAAGTTTCCAGGGAGAGTCCAACATAATCACAAACCTTCTCTTGCGAGAGGAAGGGAGGAGGACCATTGACAGCAAGAGATGTGAGGATGGAGGCAGAGAGCCTAGTTAGAGAGATTAGACACGTCTGCAGTGTTAGCTATGGAGACAGTGCATGGCCGCCAGGCAGGAGTAGGCATCCAGCTTCGGAAGGCAGAAGAGAGGGAAACCCAGTCTGGATCAGCACCGCTAGGAAGGTCCATTCTTGCCCACCACTTGATTTTAGGGCTTCTGAGCTCCATAACTAAGCTTCTGTCATTTAAGCCACTGTATTTTTGCATTTTGTTATAGTTGCAATATGAAATTCATATAAAAATTGAGGAGCCAAAACTCCAGTTTGCCTGTTTAGCATAAGAAAGGGTGTTCCCCAGTGACTGTAGCCATTGAGAAAGACTTTCATTCATGTGAGCCCAAGTCGGTGATCCTGGCTTTGCTTCTTTGTAATGACTTGAGCTGCCTAGTGGATTTTGTGCTGTGAATTTTTTTTTAAATCAGCATTGTATACATTTTAATGGGAGAATCCGTCATGATTCTTGGCCTCATGCTGGGCAACTAGATATAACACCCTTTATTCCAGAGGTATGTTATATTGTATTGTTTTATCATAAACAATACTATTGTATCTCAATCTTTATAAGAGGAATGTATTTCACATTCTTATGGTTTAGTGTTTAGTATTATATTTTAGACTTCATGGAGAAGATTTTAGTGCCTTTTCCAAAGCTAAGCCCTTTCTTAATCATAGCAATAACATCAATAACTGACTATTTTCTATTATATAATCCTCTTTTTAAAAGATTTGCTTATTTTATATGAATGAGTGTTTTGCTTGCAATATGCCTGGTGCCCTCAGAATTCAGAAGAGCAGGGTGGATTTTCTGTGACTGGAGTTATGGGTGCTGGGGGTCAAACCTGAGTGGGTCTTTTGCAGGAACAAGCGCTCTTAACCACTGAGCCATCTCTCCAGCCCCTAGAAGCATTCTTCTTTTTCCAGTGTCATAGGTTAAGCTTAGAAAACTAGCCACCCAAAGCAGGTAGCAAGTCAGTGACCACTTACTTTGGACTCAGGGACACATGCCCCCAAGTCTTTGTTCCTTGTCATTCTAGAACACAGCTCCATTGAGCAAAAATAAGTAAACTGGAAGAGTTTTATGTTTTAATAAGATTTATGCTTTATCTTCTCTGCAAGGAACAAATGAGCACAATGCCTTGAGCCAGATAAAAGACTTTAATAACAAGCCTTCAGCCCGAGTCAGAGACCGAGTCAGGGCAGGTAATTAGTGGCATCAGGACATCTGAAATATGTCCAATGACCTGGCACATAGGTACGTGACTCTGCCAGTGCTGAGGAACATCCTCTGAGCACTAAATTGTAGGTTCTGGTTGCTGGACTTGGGAAGACCTACAGAGAAAGGGCTCTCTGGCTTTGAAGAGTGTCAGGTTCATACCACCTTCTCTTATTCAGAATATACAGGTTTCTTGTTTCGGGATCAGTGTTGATTTTCCACTGGTGCAGAAAGTTACTTTACCAGCAGAAGTGGGGTCCCAAGACAGTTGCTGGGGGGGTGTTCTTTTTCTGTATGCTTACAGAACTCACTCATAAAACGATGCAAATGGCAGCAATAAAGATTTGTTTGTATTTTGCAGTCATTTGTTACCTGGAATAAGATGTTCAGACAGTTTCATGGACAGTAAATAAGAAAGCTTTCAAAAGAATCCTCAGGGGAGTTACAAATTCACATTAATTCAAACATCAGGGAAAGGGCTCACAGAATTCAAGCGACTCTTTTAGAATTTGGAGGCGTTATTTGTAAGTGATAGAATCTACACTGAGTTCATGTATAAACTTAGCACACACAATCACTCATTAATTCGACAAACCTTTATTGAACTAATTTGTACAAAGCACTATGCTAGACACTGTCAATAGGAGTAAATAAGACACTGCCCTTCCGGGCCCCAAAGCCCAGCGGACTTTAAAGGTAGAGATCATGTGACAAATGCAACCAGACAGAAGTTGTTGTAAGAACCTTAAGAGATATTTAATACTGTTTACAGAGGTAGAGATAAACTGTCTTTACAATGGAGGGTATACTGAGCTGAATTTTGAAGGCTGAGCAGGAATTCATTCACTCAGGAGACAACTTGTGGCCAAGACAGTATTTTATGGAGTGGCATGGATATATGAGACAACACAGATGGTCCATGTGCCAAGTAGTGGTGTGATAAGAATAATGTGGTATAGGAAGATGCTAATGAAATCTGAGCTTGTATTCAACTGAAGTAACTACTATATGCCCTGCTAAGAAGTAGAGGTATTTTTCTGTTCACAATGGGGCCACTGAATGCTTTAAATAAAATAAATGCGATGAACAAGACTTGAGAGATATCTCAGTGCTTAGGAGTACTTGCCTCTCTTCTGTCAGACTTTGGTTCCCATCATGCATATTGGGTGGTTCACTCTACCTGTAGTACCAGCTTCAGGGGACTGGATACCTTCTTCTGACCTTGTGAGTACCTGCATTCATGTGGCACTCATGTGCACATGAGCACACACGCGCACGTGTACGCGCCTGTGCGCGCGCGCACACACACACAAAAGTAAAACTTTATTAAAGGTGCTATACTGCCTATACCATTAGATTTCATGACATACGGGTAGGGAACTAGTCTCCTCAATTTAATTTGCCCTTATACTACCCATAGCACTTAGAATACATTTAGCTACCAATATAATTTTTGAACCCATATAGATTATTTTAATGATTTGTTATTAACCCAATTCTGATATTTTCCTTATCCCTAAAATATATTGTATCCACGAGCAGATCCATATTGGGAATGGGGAATTAGAAGAGCTTGGTGCTCTGATATCCATCAGCAAGTTACTACTGTGTGAATTTAAATACCAACCGAGATTCCTACATGCTACAACTGCAATAAGCATCAGTGTTAAGACTGACCCATTATTACTGAACTTCTGTTAGCATTGTTGGATGTCCCTCCAGTTAATATTGGCACAATTCTCCAAAATGGCCAAAGACCAAAACAAAGTACCTCTCTAGCTTTAGGAGAGAGGGTACCCCCTAGTTATATTACCATCCTTTTTGTCTTCAGTGTCAGCAAGTGACAGCAACTTGCCTTAATTCCAGTTTATTAAAATAAGCTGGTGTTTGAACTTTAACCATGGCATACATGCATGCACTATGGAATTATATTTATGTAGGACTCAGTACATTGGATTGAGAGTTGCTAAATTGAAACAGATACAAGCTCAGTTTAAAAGAACACATGGAAAGGATTTGGTAGGTCATAGGAGGTGGGTAATACTGCTCCATGAATTTTCTTAGCATCAAATGCTCTGTCTCTACTGGTTAAGAGAATAAAGGTCTCCCAGCATCCGTTCTTCCTTTATAGTAGAATTTTTAAGCTGGGCAAATATAGCAGCCCAGACAAGGACAACAACATATCATAGTGGAATAGAATGAGGTAAAAAAGACCAATTGTTAGATAGTGACTTGTTGACTTAGTGGTTTACCTACAGCATGGCTGGTACTTCCTGATTGCCAAGGATGACTTCACTTGTTACCTGGAACAGAATGACCTAGAGAAACAGTCGGAACAATGGGCTGTTGCCCTTAACAACCTGTTCACTTCTGCTTACTCAGCTGTAAAATCTCACTTGCTTGCCCACTCCACCTTGTGGTTTTAGAGATTAAAATGAGAATATAAACTGGACCTGGCATTGAAGCCTTTTGGGAGCTTTCATGGCATTGGTCCACGGGTGACATCTCTTGTATTCTACTCTGATTGGCATTAGAATGCTTATTCCAGCGAGATCTATAGCACTAACCTCTCTGGAAGCTAAATGTGGCCAAACACCAATACACAGGTCAACCAAACAAGACTATAGGTGACTTTTAAATGGTGCCTTTTAAAAGAGAAAATGGAATGTCATCTTTTTTCCTGTCTTTATCTTTCAGCAGAGAACAAAGCCTTAGTTCCTAGCTGCCTCAACTGTATAGATGCCAACACACGCTACATTAGGTGTCAGGACACACTACAAAAACCCAGGTTCTAACATCATGAAACTGACATATTAGCCCTGAAAGAATCACTGTTGTTTTGGATCTTTTTTTGGTTTTTCGAGACAGGGTTTCTCTGTGTAGCCCTGGCTGTCCTGGAACTCACTCTGTAGACCAGGCTGACCTCGAACTCAGAAATCCTCCTGCCTCTGCCTCCCAAGTGCTGGGATTAAAGGCGTGCGCCACCACCGCCCGGCTGTTTTGGATCTTTATTACAGGATCTAAAACTTTATTTCAGGACAACAGGTAGACAGAAGAAAGATGTGCCAGTCAAGTGTCTCTGTGTTGCAAATAACAGAAACACAATTCAGAATGATAAAAACAATAAGGAGGCTTGCAGCTGTTGAAACTAGAAGATCTAGAGTGGGCAGACTTCAGGGGTGACTTGATCCATGGCATAAGCTACCTTTAGAGCTGCTAGAACTCCTGTTATAATTCTATTATCTCCTAAGTCTGCAAGATACTGCTAGTAGCTCCTGAAGCTACATGAATTTTCTTAGCATCAGTAGAGACAGAACACTTGTTCACTGATTGTTTAGTAAAGAAATTGAATTCCAAGATGACTGGTATGAGTTTAGGTCATGCTAACTCATATTTGAATTAATTACCAATACCCAAATCATGCACTGTACTTAATTTCCTCGTCTTTGTGCATCAACAACCATTGTCAAGGGAATAGTGCTGCCCTGAGTGGCTTAAGCCAATCAACTTCTGTGGGACTAGTGGGAGTTGTCAATCTAGCTCAAGGTTCCTGGCCCCTCCTCAGTGGGAAAGAAGTATCTGGACAAGGTCTAGTACTAAAGACAAGCAGCCCCAAGAACACAGGAGCTTGCCGGTCACAGGGCTGTGGAGAATGCTTTGTACTTTGGCAACTGTGCACAAAGTTGAAAGGGTATGTTACTGGGGTAATATTGGAAAGGCATGATTAGGACTCTGCATACAACCTTGGGGTTTGGACTGAGAAAGTAGCCTATGGAGGGAATTTTTGGAGTAAAACAGTGGGAATAGTTAGCATTCTGATCTTGGAAGAATTCAAATGAACACATCTGGGCAACTTTTTCTTCTCATTATTCTTTGTGTGTCCTAGACAGTAATAGAATTCAAGTAAGTGCTCTGATAAAAATGCTCTGTGCACAGGCTCTGAAAAACACGTGATTAAAGCCATTTGCTCCCCCAAATACCCGCAGCAGTTAGCCATTTTGAGTCGGTTTCTGTGTTCCATGCTTTGCGCCTTCATTGCTGTTGCTTGGATTTGGCCTTGGGTTGAACCTGAACATCAGAAAAATGCTTTGCCTGGAGTCTATCCCTGCCTGTCACCTGAAGGACAGCTGGGAGCACTGGTGGAAGCTGCATTTACCTATCCCATGCCTGGCATAGAACAGGAAGACAGCACTGTGTAACCAGACTTTATTCAAAGAAGCAAATACCAAGCTTCCAACACTTGCCTCCATGTCAGTAAAGGAGACTGTGTTAGCACTATGGTCATTTCTCCGGTTCCTGCAGGGTCTGTTCTTTAGGTTTCGTCATTTTCAGTAATCTGTTCCTCGTGTTGTTATGGTTTGACCACAAGGCTAGACTAGACCAATTGCTTAAAGCTGTATTTGCATAGCCTTAAAAAAATCAGGCTAAGTTTGCCACTTGATTTCAGGAAAGTTTTCATCATTTTGTGACTGTGCTGTCAACACATCAAGTTTTAAAGGTCATTCCGCCCAGCAACATACAGAAGAAAATAATAACCTGTGTTCATTCTAGGGATTGCAGAAGCAAGTCCCCTTTTAACTTTCCTTCCAGAGACAGAAAAATATTTCTTGGGACTCCCAGGAAGTCTGAAAAGGAACCATTTCTTGCTTCTTCCTGCTATTTCTTGGGAAGCTTCTGAAGAAAGTGTCCTGCTTTTAAGGGTTTGAGTATATGATAGTTATCATTACTTGTAATTGTGCCAAAAATATATTGACAGCTGAGCATTTAGGCTGTGCATACCTTTAGTATCAACGCTCGGGAGGCAGAGGCAGGCAGATCTCTGAGTTCAAGACCAACCTGTCTGCAGAGCTGCAGGACAGCCAGGGCTACACACAGAAACCCTGTCTTACAAAACAAATCAAGTGTGTGTATGTGTGTGTTGTGTAGTGACTACACCTTGTGTTTTCTGATGAAACCATTTTCAGGACTGAACCTGGTGGAGACAGGAGATAGAACAAAATGTCTGAGGAGAGGAAGAAAGACCTGGTGAAGAAGACCGATGGGTGGTTCTATTGTTGGACCACATTAGGATGTTAATGAGACCAGGCACACACCTTATTGTACCAAAGATTCCATTTAGCCTCCTATCAAGGGAGAGAATGGGACAGGCCCTAGTAAATAGGAAGGGAAAATAGAGCCACCACCACCACCACTTTGGACCTTCTTTATGATGCTTCCCTGAATTTGTTCAGAATTGCCATAGTGAGGCTAAGTAACCCTGGCCCAGGGTGACTTACAGTGGCCAATCCCAAATGGCCCAGTGTACAATCTTTGTTTTTTAGGAACACATACAAGAATGTAAGGATCAGTTCCACTAGCTACGGCTGCCCATTCTGTAAGCTGAGTTGTCCCAGGATAGATCCCGAAAGTCTCAACCTTCAGACTGACAATAAAGGGGGAAGAATGCCAGGCCTAGTGTGCATGCCTGGAATACTGCTATCTGCACGGTGACCAGGAAGATCCCTGGGTGCTGCATGCCTAGAATACTGCTGCCTGGAGGGTGACCAGGAAGATCACTGGGTGCTACATGCCTGGAATACTGCTACCTGGAGGGTGACCAGGAAGATCCCTGGGTGCTGCATGCCTAGAACGCTGTCCTCTGAAAGGAGATCAGGAAGATCCCTGGGAATTGAAAGCCAGACTGTGCTACATAGTGAGACCTTGTTTCAAATAAACAAACATAACAGTAAACAAACAAAAAAGTGATAAGGAGAACCAAGGGCAATGACTGGGTCTTGGCAGATATGTTCAGGCTAACTGGGAACAAGTAGGAAAAAAACAACACATGACAACCAGGAAGCTTTTAACAATTCACTCAGCAGAAAAGCAGGAGAATGTCAGGAGAGATGAGGACCGAGTGCCTTGGTAGAGAGTGAGTTCTTCCGGTATCTTTCACATACAAATCATCTGCAATGCAGAAAAACAAGTCCACCACAGCCTGTTCCAAGGCATGGATTAAAGCCAAAGACTAGTCATGACAAGGATGGTTCCTTTCAGTTAAACATAACTTTAAAAGAGTGTGAAAATGGGAAACAAGAAGTAATAAATCCATCAAACATGGAAAACAATAAGAATTTCAATGTGAAGACGTGGGAGTCTCTGATTAAGCTCTAAAGGTAAAGAATGAAACCCTTAGGGATCATTTACACACAAGACAGATCACCTTACCCTGAAGGAAAAAAAAAATCCAGCTCTTCAGTCCAAGGCATTGGTGAAAGACAAAGACAAATAGGGTAAAATGTTAAAAAAAATATTTTAAAAGACTCAAAAGTGAAGAACCCCAAAGGACCTGCGCATGGTCCTTAGGGAGCCGGCTTGGCTGCCGTCCGGGATAGAGGAGTTACATGGAGGCTGTACAAAGCTGTGGACCAGAGCCTGGGGAAGCAAAGCAGTGTCAGGTTCTTTACAAAGACTCTCCGAGTGGGATCTGAGTGAACCTTTGAGAATGAAGCCCGGTTTTCAGTGGAGACCCTAGGGTGTTGGTGATTCCAGGAACATGAGATACCCACTGCGGAAAGCTGCAGGCATGAGGTGAAGCGGGCCCAAGCGAGTCTCTTGATGTGACATTGACTGCATTTTGTGTTATGAAATGACCAAGGGCCTGTGGGGGTCAGGAGTGAAACCCTATGGTTTGACTATGAACTGTCTCCCACAGACATATGCTCTGGACACTTGATCTTTAATGGGTGGAAATATTTTGCAAGGCTGGGGAATACTTAAGAGGTCTGGCCTAGGAGGCAGAATTAGGTCCCTAGGAGAAGGGAAATCATTAACATGGTTTTTGGTTCTAGACACTCTCTGCTTCCTGGTCTGCTACTACATGAGCAAACCCCTGTTGCAAATTACTACTCCTAAGAACATTACCATGCCTTCCATTGCACAGTTCCCCAAAGTCTTCTAAAATAATGACCCAAGCAAACCTTTCTTCCCTTAATTTGCTCCGTCTTGCACTGTGTCCATAGTAACATGACGAAAGCTAACTTAGTATGTGTGTAGAAGCCTTTCAATCTTGTATATGTACAAAGATCAGCAAATCACTCAGTCTACATGGAACCTCGGACTCACCAGCCACTGGCCCCTCTCTCATCTCTAAACTGCACTTCTGACTACGGTCCCCATAAAGACTCCACCTACTTCCCCCCCCCAGTTGGGAGAGGACAATTATACAACTATACATACTATTGTTGTATCACCTAGATCTGAAGTATTTTAATTTTTGTTATTTTCCTTATATATAGGAGCTAGCAATGTATAACAGGAATAGCAATAGTTATGTCATGAGGTGCGATAGGGACCAACTCTCTCCATTTTCCCTGATCTTCTGCTCAGGACAGAATTCCAACCGGATTAGCTTAGACTGATGGAGAGAGATCCCTTACTGGGTGCTGACTCTTTTGGTCTTGTGCTACCTGTGGTTTTTCATGGAATGCTAGCTTCTGATGATGGGCTCCTCTCTCAACCCTTTTAGAAACCCAGGATCTCATATCTCAGACTGGCTTAGAATTCTCTAGGCAGCTCAGGCTGGCTTTGAGGTTTTTTATACATTTTCTGAAGTCTCTAAGTGCTAGGAATCTCCCTTCTAAGTGGTGAGGTAGGGAACTATTTCCTGTACCATCTTGTGTGCTGATTGGAGGGAATCGAGGGGATTCTCTGTGTCTCCCTGACCAGAAAGATGAAATGTAAAGAAGACTTTTTTTTAAAGGGAAATAAGCTGTGTCTGTGGATAGTCTATTGAGTATTTCCCATGCCCAGGGAGTACTAGGCCTCTCAAATTACCCTGAGATATATCACCCAGTAAGAAAGACCACAGATGACCCTAATCCTGGGGTCAGAGACAAATGGCAATATTGTTTTAACCTTTATGGGTGAACAAAAGAGGTAAGTGGGGTGTTTTGGGAAGGGTACGGGTGTGCAGCGAGACACACCTGCACTGCCCTTGAGGAATGAAATTCCAGCCGCATTACTGAGGAGCTAACTGCATGGCTTTAAGCAAGTTAACTGCCTTCTGAGCCTCAGGTTTTGATTTTTAATACTATTTTTTAAACTTGCAAATAAATGTATGATTCTTTATCTGTCTGCTGGACATGACAATGGTCTCAGCAGAGATGTGAAGGAAGATAAATGACAAGGGAGAAGAGGTTTCTTCAAATAAAAATATTTGCCATTTGATATGCAAGCCAGATTAATTTTGAGAGAAATGTTAATTTGCTTAAATAAGTTTCCAAACAGATGGGAAAGAAACAAATGTATTTAGGTAGAGACGGAATACCAGATGACAACATTTATCTTGGCATCCGGATCTGAAGGGTTTAGCTTTTGTTATAATTTTTCTTATGGGTGTTAGCAATGAGCTTCTATGATTAGGCGCTAAAATTAACTCACATGATGGAAACATGAGACTTAAGAAGGAAGAGCTGCAATCAGCATTGCAGGAAAAATCCAAGAGAAGCAGCTTGAGCACACATGAGCTCCGTAGACCAGGTTAAGAGAAACCACAACGTTTTGTGAATGATGAAAGGCATGGAAGGTGAGAGCTGCAGCTTCAGGGCCGTTGGCCACTTGGAGCATAAAACGCAGACTCCTTCATCGGGAGCCTTTGCTGTAGGGTTCATTCAGGAGGGTGCACCTCTGCCACAGCGCGTGCCAGGCAGTAAGTGCTGTGAAAACCGCTCACATTGGAGATGTAAAGCTGGTAAACAGAAACAGACCTAAAGCAAAGGCTACTCTGGAAGCCTCTCTGCTATCAAAGTATATCAGGTCTAAAGCAGACCTATGTGGCTTGAGAAGTATTGAAAGCCTCCAATCCTTACTCTTTCCGCCTATCATCCTTGTTGCAGATGTGCCGGTGACTTCAGAAGCAGAAGCGTTATTAGTTACTCCTTGGTCTCCAGGAATCATAGGAGCAAATATGAATTCATATACAGCATAGTTTTCTTTCACTCAGTTCTTCAAACAAAGAGAGAATGGCATGTTTTGTAGAGCTAATCTTTAGTCCAAGAAAGAATTACTATAAGTTGCTTTCCCCCAAAGCCCTCCGACAGCACATCCTTAAGTATGTCCCTTCATTGTTAAGTAGTATTTCCCCCATGATGCTCCAGCCCTCAAAACACTCATCACAGATCTACTGATTTGGTCACATATAAATTAAAACTTCTGTACAACTAAAGCTACCACAATTAGAGTTGAAAAAGTAGTAATGGAGAAGATTTTAAAAATACAAAAAGATAAAACTAAAAATTATAATGTTTAATGAATTCCAATATAAAATATATTTGTATATATTTACCTTATATAATATAAATTATATATACTATAAATATATGTAATATATATCCCACTCCCAGCAGGATGAGGTTTCATTATCCTTTGTTTACTTTTAGCATTTTGTGGGTTGGTGAAGAGGTTGATATCAACCTCTATTGTGTGTGTGTGTGTGTGTGGTTTTTAAAGGTAGGAATGATATCCTTGATGTCCTTTGGGTGGCCCCATACCCACTTCTATTCTGACCTCCTGGTCCCCTACTGTCCATTTTTCTGTAGGGGAAATAGTCTCATTTCACTGATTCTATTCACCTCTGATGTCTGAGTGCAGAGGCGCACCCGGATCTCAGGAGAACCCCAATACTCCCAACAGGAATCATGCCAGAGCAGCATGAGCTCAGTCTGAATTGAATCAGAGCACCCACAGGGAAGCAGTCACATCCCACATCACAGCTCTGACCAGTTTCTTCTTCCTTTCCTCATTCCCAGCCATCCCATCCTCTACCCCGTCCAAAACTCAGGTGGAGTACCCTTCCTGCATTCATCTCCTTAGGTACCGTACTCCAGACCCCATTTCAACCACGTCTATGGAGTGTGGCCCCAGCAGGGTAGCTTTCTTTTCCAACTTCTCCATTTCTCACCTTACCTCAAATTTTGCTGTGTAGAGTTTTCTCCATCTAAATCTGACTGGAAAATCCAGAGCCATAATCTTGTGGGGAGAGGGCACAGCATGAGAGAGGAGCTAGAGCTGAGCTGGGGTAGCTCAGCCACTATGGGTCCCTGGCCAGTTTCCTTTACCTCTTCTTTTTGTCTGCCTTTATCTGCAAAATCAGATTGATGGAGCTCCTCTGAGGCAGTTGTAAGGACTGAGTGGGTTGAATGTATAAATTGTGCCCAGTGCAGCCAGAGCCCGCCATGTCCTCCAAGGAGGAGTGGCTCCACATAGACGGCTTTAGCCCATGGCCTCACCGTCTCCATGGCTCCTAGGAGACATCACTTTAAACAATCATTGTCCTCAGGACAGAATGGATACATCCCTAGGACAGGAAAGGAAAAGTTAGACAAGCACAGAACTGGTGCCACCAGTCGCCATTACAGTAGCCACTGAAGGGGTAGGGCAGGCAAGTCTCTCCTTTCAGGACACAGCAGCTAAAAACCAGAACTGAGAACATCCAAGCATATAACCTCATAGAAAATCGTTCTCCAGTATTTTGGTTACACTTGGGTTCTTTATTGGGTCTTAACAGTTTAATTAAGAGACACAGGACAGAAAGCTGGCTTCTTCCCATCCTCGCAACTGTGTGTATTATTGGGGCTTTAAAATGGTTCTGTTTTGTGAATTCGAGAGGAAAGTATACTGCCTAGGTTGATAGGAGCTTGTTTAAGATTTTTCAACTTCAAACTCTTCCAGCTAGTTGCTTTTTATTGTAAAATTAAATCCACAAACCAGAGGATTAAAATGCAGAGTCTGATTTCTTTCTTGACAAAGCCTTTGTTGGGCAGCGTCACCAACTGGCTCTCTTCCATTAACAACACCTCCGAGGCCCACTGTTCTATCATGAACTAATATACTGCTTTGTCATAGATCTGAATCTTTGGGGATTTTTATACATAAATGGCATACATAGCTTATAAACAACAGGAAGTTATCCTTCACAGTCCTAGAATTTAGGGGGGTACAAAACAAAGATAGGGTCAGTGTCTGACAAGATCCTATCGGGCTGTTGTCATCTTTGTGACACCCTCAAATGATGGGAATGAATAGCCCTCACTGGTTTCTTTTTGTGATGTAATGGATTCCATTTATGAAATCTCCACTGTCATAATCTCATAACTCACTGACCCCACCCCCACATAACTTATTTATTTGTTTATTTATTCATTTTACATCCTGATTGCAGCCCCTCCCTCCTCTTTTCTCAGTTCCACCCTCACAAACCATTCTTCCCATTATTCCCTCCCCTCCTCCTCAGAGAAGGGGAAGTCCCCTTGGGTACCACCCTGCCCTGGGACATCAAATTCCAGCAGGACTAGACACATCCTCTCCCACCAGCGAGGAAAAGGGGATTCAATGGCAGGCAACAGAGTCAGAGGCAGCCCCGCTTCAATTGTTAGGGACCCACATGAAGACCAAGTTGCACATCTGCTACAAATGTGTAGGGGCACTAGGTTTAGCCCCCACATGCATTTTGACTGGAGGTTCAGTCTCTGTGAGCCCCCGTGGGAGCAGGTTAGTTGACTCTGTAGGTCTTCTAGTGGTGTCCTTGATCCCTCCGCTCCCTTAATCCTATCCCTGACACATATATAACTTTTATTTTATGTATAACTTTTAATACCACTCATTTCAGAGTTAAGATTTCAACATGGAGTTTTGAGGAGCTCAAATACTCAGATCGCAGCATCATAACTCCACAAAACCTTTATTCCAAGGATGCTTCAAAATCTGTTCTTTTTTTTTTCCCAAAATAATTCTGATCTAACTTACCAACTCTGACTTCCATTTTATTGTGCGTGCTTGTGTTTAGAAGTGCGCACATGTGAAGGTGGGTGTGTGTACATGTAGGCGAGTGTGCACGTGGACACCAGTCCTTCCTCAGTCACTCTCCATTTACTGTTTGAGACAGGTGAGCCTGGAGCAGACTGGCTGTCAGGAAGTCCTGGAGATCTTCCTGTCTCTGCTTCTTCAGCACTGGATCACGGGAACACACAGCCGTACAGCCATGCCTGGTTTCTTACCTGGGTGCTGGGGATCCGAACTCAGGTCCCCCTGCTTGTCCAGCAAGCACCATACCGACTGAGCCACCTTGCCAGGTCCTGCAATACTTTGTATAATTTTGATTAAGTCACGTAGCCAAGGAGCTCAGTGGGCAAAATGGTAAATTTTAAATGATTGCTACTTTGTAAAGTCTTATGATTTATAAAATTCTCAGTGTCAAATGGTCGTCATAATAGGAATATGTCAAAAAGGGGTATGGAAAATGATCCATGGTCATTTGAAAGGAAACCAGACAATGACCATAACCAAACATTTCTCAGCACTGGATGACATCAGAACATGAGGCTGTGTCATGAAATAACATTGCACAGAAAAGACAGGGACTGAAAACAATGTTTGAATGAAATAACACATCAGCACATGCAGCATTGAACACAAAAACAGAATGTAACAGGAGCCTAGACATTCGGTGGTAGGACTGACATTTTAGATGCTCACTTTTGTATGAAGATGCTGAGGTCTATGATAAAGTTCTCTTTTCCTTTTATTGAAAATAGATTTTTTTGGCCTGATATAATATATCCTGGCTATAGTTTCCCCCACCTCTATTCCTCTCAGTCCCTCCCTGCCTTCTCTCCCATATGAATTAACTCCCTTTCAGTCTCTTATTAGAAAATGAAAAGGCTTCTAAAGCATAATAATGAAATAAAATATAAGATAAAACAAAACCTGACATGTTGAAATTGGACAAAACAAACAGAAGGAAAAGAGCCCATGAGAAGGTACAAGGAACAGAGACTGGCTTGTTCTTACACTCAGGGATCTAGCTCATGAAAATACTAAACTGGAAACCATAATGTATATGCACAGGACCTACCTGGTCAGACCCGTGCAGGCCACGTGCATGCTGCCTCAACCTCTGCAGATTTATACAAGCTTTGAACAAGTTGATTAGAGCGCCTTGTTTTCTTGGTGTCCTCCATCCCCTTTGGCTCTTACACTCTTTCTGTCTCCTCTTCCCCTGAGTTCCCTGAACTCTTAGGAAAAGGATTTGAGAGACCCAGTTGGGACTGGTTGAGTGTTCCAAGGTCTCTCAAAGCTTCACCAAGGATGGCTGAGCAAAGCACTGATCTCTGAGTATAGCAGAATGTCATTGGGCATCATTTTATCAACAGCAGTATTTGGTTTTACCCTGGGTCCCAGGGATATCTAGTCTCATGTTCTTGGTTACCTAAGCAGTGTTAGGTGTGGGTTCCATTGTGTAGAGTGGGCCTTCAGTGAAATCAAATATTGGTTGTTTATTCTCACAAACTTTGTGCTACCATTCATTGCCTTAGCCTTGCAGGCAGGACACCATTGTGGTTCAAAGGGTTTGTGGCTGGCTTGGTGTTTCTGTTTCTCTTTTGGTAGCCTACAGAGTCCCTTCCTGTACCAAAGATGCTAGCACATAGGAATGACAGCTCTCTGTATGCTCTGCTTTACATCTCCACGTCCAGTGAGTCCTGTAGGTATTGCCTTCAGCAACAGGGTATGAACATAGTCCAAGCGTCTGCTTGGATCTTCAGCAAATGAACAGGTAGAATGGGGGCAGCTAAGTGAGGGGAGACTGGGGTGCTTCAAGTATATTCCCCCATGTTCTGTGCTGGGAACATAGTCCCCAAATTTATAGGTTGATGATGTTTGAAGATGGAGACTTTCAGGGAAAATTAGGGTTAGATGTGGTAACGACAATGCTCACCCATGCAGGGATTAGTGGTTTTACAAAGAGAGACCTGAGCTTGCGCATCTCCTCCCTTTTGCTCTATGATGATTCTACCATGCTGTGAGGCAGCTAGAAGACCCTCACCATGTAGAGCCCTTCAGTTTACACTCCTTGCCTCCAGAGTGGAGGAAATACTTCCTCCTGAGTTTGTTCCACCTTCCCCCATCAAGACTGAGTCTCTGAGACTCTGGCCTTAAACCCATATTCCTCGCATCTTGGCCTCCAAAATGTGGGACTACAGGTATATACCATGGCCAGCTGTAGTATTTTTTTTTTATAGCAAACCAAAATAGACCAAGTCAGGGACCATGGGGTTTGGCCTCAGAAAGATCAGGGTTACTGTCCTAGCATCCGCCCCATCTTATTTATGAGACCCAGTCCAGACACTGTTGCCTTAGCTGCAGACTGTGTATAGACTCCAAGTTCTGGAAGAGTCAGAATAGCAATAGAATGTAAGTGGTATACATTATTATATGCTGGAATAAGTCTGTATCACAAGCACCTCCCATGAAGGTGCCATGTTCTGGTGCAGCATCCAGTAATGGTACTGCACGGGAGAGGGGAGGTGGAATCTGAGTGTAATAGGCTCTGTGTCTCCATCCCCCATCAATTTGCACACCGACACAACCTACAGCCTTCTCAGCCCTTTGTTTGTGAAAAGCAATGAGAACTGAACTGAAATGGAGTTGCTTTTAAGTAGAAAAAAATCAAAGAGATGAAGGAAGAAAAAAAAAAACCAGTGACAAATTGATAGTGTGCAAGGGCTGACATCTGGCCTGGGCTGCAGCAGTCTCTGTAGCCTTATTCCCTGCAATGTCCGCATTTCCACATGTAATAATATTAGTGTTCCAGGATGCTTGGTACTGTTACCTAGTGCTTCCTTCTGTTAAATGGTTGTCTTCCCTCCTGCTACCTCTCTGATACTTGTGGATATAGATCCAAGTTGATATGTTTTGTGAATATTAACCACATTTTTACTAATCTGAATTTCTTAGCCTTCATGGCATTTACACTCTAAGATAAAATTAGGCTTTGGCACAAACCTGTTTGTCCCAAGCATTGTTTCTTGGCTTTGGGGTAGAGTTTGGGATCCCTCTCTCATTGGTGGTACCCATAAATTTCATTCATGGCACTAAGGCTGTCTCTTAATTGGCTGCCAGTCCAGCCTCCCACCAGTTCAAGGACAAGGATGATGTGTTTCATCTTTCATCCTTAGGGTCCACACAGTGACCGCCATGGAGTATTGAATGAAGGATCAAGACCCAGAATGGACAGGAAATACCAATTAGTGCAGAGTTATAGCTGGGTGCTTCTTTTTAAGTCTTGGAGGACTAAGAGTAGGAGGGGCAGCTTGATGAGTCTGCCCGGCTACCGACTTGTGATGTCATCCTTGCTGAATCATTTAGTATCTTTGCCTTAATGTTCTCCCTTGATACTGCAGAAGGAGGCAAGTGGAGGGAGGAAGGCGATGGGGGAGGTCCTGAGCGATCGTTGAAGAGCTTAGCAACCTACAGGCAGCTTAAGCACCTGCACTTGGAGTCAGAGCCAGTTCTCTAAAGAAGTCAGGTGGATTCTCATCATCACTGGACTGTCTGCTTATGGTGTGCAGAATGCCACAAATATAAGTACGAATATGACTAAGACAATGCAGTTCACTGGGAGTAGAAAGACTTTCTTTTCCTGTTAGGCACTGTTTTCCATGCCTTATTACTTAGAAGAAAAAGAGTGGGAAACATCTCCTCGGCTGGCTCCAGCTTCTCAGTCTAAAATATGCTTTACTTTAAATGTGGGTTTGGTTTCCGGGGGATTCCTCCATCCCCTCTGCTGTGTCTCCTCTTGACCCAATTCTCAGCTGTAGCCCCTCCCAGCAACACTTGGCCAGCCCAGTGGGCAACTCCACTGGTAAGATTCTCAAGCACTCAGAAACAGAGCTTAAAAAATAGCAAGGGACTTTCTGAAAACTAAACAATGTTATTTACTGATTCAACACAGGGCTTACAATGCCATGATGAGCACAACCATACATGACTCCCTGAGATGTCAGGTAGCACATAGTCTTCTTAAAGAGACACACAAATAACCACAGAAACGTAAAATGGCAGCTGTAGTCATTTTAAAGCACAGCCTCTAGGGAGAAATTCAGAGAAGTCAGGAGAGCTTCTCTGGAGGAAGTGGAGGTTGGGGAAGTTAAGTGAAAGGGTTAACGTCATATTTTTCCCATGGGGGATAGAGTTTACAAAAGTCCATCAGGAACCAGCCTCTCAAGAACCTGAAGGAAAGCCAGTGCCTGGGTTCAGAGATCAGACAAGGAGCCCCGGAAAGCAGAAGAGACAAGTAGAGGCTGCCTGCCTGCTTAGGAAAGAGGCTAAGTGTTTCCTTGTCTTGACTTCCTCTATCATTGAATTATAAAGAAAGAACTGGGCTGAGGGAAGGGGAGAGTAATAGTATTTTACAGAAAGAAGGTGTCAGTCCCCTGACTCCCTTCCCTCAAGGAAAGACATCAGTGTAGTGCCTGAGCACTCCTAAAGGGAACAAAGAGCTACTGAACCGGAGCCCCCTGCTGAAACCTCCTTCATCTGAATGGACACTTCAATTTTTGTCCCACAATGATATGGCTCCAAAGGAGTGACACCTGTTGAAGACCAAAGGGAAGAGAGGACCAATAGTTGGTACCAGTTGCTGAAGCAATAGACAACAAAGCCAGAGAGTGTCACAAACTTCAACAGAGATATTGCTGAAATAGCATGTGGTCATGGTGTGGCTGTAACCAAATACAATGTCTTCTAGTTCCCATTGGTGAGTACCCCTGACACTGAGAACGGGCAAGTTCTGTGGGGATGTCTAGATCAGTATGAAGGCAATCCAGGACAACATCATGACCAAAAGTAACTTGGGGAGAAGAGATTTATTTCAGTGTTCAACTTTATGTTTACAGTCCATAAGGAAGGGAAGGAGCAGGAGCTCAAAGCAGGAACCTGGTGGCAGGAACTGAAGCAGGGACCATGGAGGAACACTGCTTACTGGCTTGCTCTCCATGGCTACTCAGGTTGTTTTCTTATATAACCAAGGGCCATCTGCTTTGGGATGACAACACTTACATCAGTTATCAAACATGAAAATGCCCCCACAGACTTGCCCGTAGCACAAACTGATGGAGGCAGTTCTGAAACGCAGGCTCCCTCTTTCCAGATGACTCCGTCTTATGTCAAGTTGACAAACAACAGTGACAAAACCAAACCAGCATGCTGGGTAAAGCAAACACAATGTCCCAGAATCTTAGAGCATGCCTTTAAGCCAAGAGCAAACGGTGAGCCACAGGCCAACCATTTCTCCTCCTCCTCCAAGAGCTTGCATGCTCTGAGGGGCTTACCAGAGGGTCTACATGCTCCTGCCAATAGGGACAGAATTCCATTACTGAGGCTCCTCTTCCTGAAGAATCCATATGATGGTATTGACATGTTAGTCTTCCTAAGTGTGTGTGTGGGGGGGCATGCCAACACATAATAAACATTCGTTCACTAGATACATCCTGTCAGTAATAGCAGCAGGATTGCTTTTAGTGTAGGGGGCTATAACTCAAAAAACAAATAACTTGGCTCAGCATTTTCTGTGTAAGAGGAAATGAGACAGAAGGAAGAAGTTGCTGTCCTCCCCTAACCGTCCCCCCCACCCCCCACCCCCAGCCCTCCAGAAGGGAGGAAGGTCCTATTTTATTTACAAACCTTGTCAAAACTGAGAAAACAAGACAAATGGCTGCAGGGTAATGTTTGACTTGCACCGTTCTGATGCACCACACCGCACTGTATGGAAAGGTGTATGGTATGGTAGGTGGACAGCCAGCTGTCTCTGCTGACTCAAAGGAGGTTTTATTTATGACTGTAGCAATTTCTCCCTGAGATTTGAATTCTAAGCAATGAAGAAGTTGATTGTAATCTTTGCCCTTTCTGTACATAAGAAAAAAACGATACTTTGGTTATCAAGGAGCGGTTTTTCGAGGTGGCTCCCATTCATGGCGTCTGTTTGTGGAGAAGTCTGAGGCCATTTTGTGAACTAGTGTTGGCTGATGTTGCCATGGCGCTTCTCAGGTCTCAACACGGTGATGGTGAATTGTTGTGATCAGGTTTTCCTGCTTGATCACAGTCTATTTGGAAGGACACATTGAGAGCATATATAAATATGAAATTCTCTGTGGACATGATTTGAATATCATTATGTCACCAGTTTTTATCTGAGGCCTTGGGGAGAAACAAAAAAGACAACCAAGAACTCAGCAATTACAAACCGGCATTGGTGCTATAAGGTGACCAGCTGGCTTCTTTCTCAGTCATACTTTCTGGCTTGAATTATCTTCCTCATTACTTGGACTCTCAATTTTGCCCATGTCGACACAGCTAAAACAGCAGGGCAAGAGCAGAAACTGCAAAGGTTGAGAGAAGCCAGCTCTTCAGAGCCAACTGTAATCATCTGCAGGGTTCTGTAGTCTGGGTGTCACTTTCCGTACCTTTTTATTCAGAATTCAGAATTCAGAATTCATTCCACAGTCTTTGATGAGAGATACAGATGGATTTTTGTTTTGAGGTGAGGGACCCAGCAGCATTTAAAGTCAGCTTTGTAAGAAATACACTTTTTTTTTTCAATAGCAAAAGAGACCCACATCATGTCTTTATTAACTGAGTAGTTGCTTTGGGTTTTAATTCGGTGTCTGCAGCATCCATAGCTTATGTAAGTGGAACTTTACCAGTATGGCTGCCTGTCCCAAGATTTGAAAGCACAACTTGCTTTTTAGTAAGCACAATGCAGGTTTGTGTTAACCATGCAGTCCTAGAGGGATACCGGCAACTCCTTATTCACACAGAAGGGAGGAAGGAAGGCAGATCTGAATGCAACACCCAAATAATCTGAAGCTACTCCATCTCTGTGTCCATTGTCCATCTGGATCCCCCTTTCTGGAAACTAGAGGAATACTAGAGGGTGGACAGAGCATCTCTTGCCTTGTCTCTTATCTTTTTCTCCATCTCCTCTTGGGTAAGACAGTTACTGAGGCTGTCAGATGTGGGGCATAATGAAGAAGGGAAAAGCAGGGAGAAAGCAGCCCTTAAGGAACTGAGAAGTGGCCTTGTTCTACAGGCTCTGACCTTTGTCATCTCAACCTTCCTTGGATCTGAGACAAAGAGGCAGGGGCTTCTTCTAGAGACTCTCAACTAATGGAAAAATATGTGTGCCAATTGTTGGAAAATGAGATTATGTGTGATAGTGGAAGACTTAATTCCACATGGGTGTTTGTCATCTGTAAACAAACATTGCTCTGGGTTTAAGGAATCCTCTCTTTTTGAGTGCTGCTTGATTATTAGAAATCAGTCCCTAAAAGCAGAGGATGCACAGCATCCAGGTACACAGCATCCAGGTGCACAGCATCCAGGTGCACAGCATCCAGGTGCACAGCATCCAGGTGCCATCCAGCATCCAGATACTACTCCGGCACTTGCTGACCGCATGGTATGAAACCAGAGGCTTTCCGTGGTATGAACATAGCTTTAGGTTTCACCTCTCTTAAGCTTGATAAGACAAGTGTTTTCTCAATAAAAGAAATAAATGCCAAGGTGTTTGTTTTTCTGCAACCAACTAGAAATTGCTATAGTTTAGAACTAATAAGACATGTGTGGATATGTCTGGGACTCCCTGTCTTGATAGGTTTATGTGAGAAGCTCCTTTAAATGAAACAGGTAAGGAGCTGGTAATACAGACAGGGACTGATATGGAATATTTTAACGTGAAGAATGGTATCCTTATTTAAAAATTTTGCCATGATATTAATTTACAGTAAATCACCTAAAATCAATGGCTCTGCTGTTTTATAGTTGTACTGTTCGCCTGACATATGCTGTATAAAATGGGCAAATCTGGTGCCTTGTCCAAGTAAATGCAATAGAAAAGCACTCTACTTACAGGCCAGGCACCTTGTGTTCACACAGGGATGCCAGGAGAGTGGCCTCCAGGTCTCCTAAGCGTTTTGTCATTGCATACTTCCTGAGATTCAAAGTTTCCGTCTTTAAAATGGCAAAGTGGGGTCCTTAGTTGATTGCTCAAGATGCTCTTACTGTGTTGCACCAGTCTGAGAACCAGAAGCCCTAATAAAACAGGACCAGGGCATCTGTTTTCCTTCTAATCCCTCTGTTACTGCCACATCACTCCAAGAGCCACTAAGCACATTAAAGGCAGGTAAATGTATATGTGGATATGTTGATCAATGGAATTGACACGTAAAAAGCGCATTTGTAAGATGAGATTAAAGGGCCCAAATTCCTGAGAGATGACCCAACTCATTCAGATTTAAAAACAGCTCAGGATCTTTCCAAAAGATTGATTCATACAGTTAATCTTTTGAAAGTTAGATGCACAGTATGAACCAAACAGATTTTGTTCTGCTGTGCTGTAGACAACACACCAGTTGATGGAGGAACACTTTTAGTTTTCACTTGTGTGTACTTGCAGCCTCTAGCTGTGTACAATTTGTTCAGCTTTTATGAATTCTTTTAGTACACATCTCCTCACAAGTAATTATAAAGTGCAATAGCAATAAATATTTAATAGTGTGATGGTGATTCTAAAATAAAATGGGATTACAGTAATGTACATAGAGCTGTTATTTCTAATGGTGTGTCTAATTGTCTCATAATTTTCAAAAGCATGGTTTAAAATGTTATGAATGTACACATGAGTACTTCCTCTGGGAATGTCTTGTCCTACCCAGAAGAGGAATAGCTGGAATTTTCTATAAGCCTTTTATTTACTGATAAGGATACTTGAACACAAAGCACTTCATCAGAAGCTTCGCCATATGGGAGACGCTCCTCCATCACGTAGCTTGCTGTAAATTTATGGTGGGTATATTTGCGGCAAAGACTGTCTTTATGACCTCCAGCAGCTAGTTGGTATTTTATTATGAAGTATTTCTGCAACTGAAGATTCCATATTCTGCCGCTACCGCCCCTCACACACTGCCATGTGTATGTGGGACGTGGGTGTTCAATAAATACTATTTGATGATAAGACCTAATTTAGGCATGACATTTTCTCTGTGCTTATGATTCACGTACCTCTGTGGTGCTTGCAGACGCATTTGGGTTTTGGGTTTGGTAAAAGGTAAGGAGCCAGCTTGGCACCTTACAAAGCAGCGCTTGGGCTCCTTACACGAAATTCAGATGAGGGCTTATCAGGAACTCTGGCTTATTTTTAACCTGTTCACAGTCACAGGTGGCTCCTTGTTCTCTTACCCAACCACTTAGTAAGTATGGGCCAAGGTACCAGCTGAGGGAGGAGAATGTATACGGGTTGTCACACATCCATACCAGCCATTAGGGAGATAATTAAAAACACATGTCAGGTTGGTAGTGGATAATATCAATCTAGGAAGGAAAGTTCAATTGCTATATACTTTCTCAAACACTCAAAGTTGGAAAATCTCCAAGGAAATGAGCCTGACTGGAAAATGTGTTTTCACATCGAATAAATTGGTCTGATCAACCCTAATTTCAATTAATTGAGCCTCCGAGTTACAAAAACAGCTCAGAGATATCCACACAAGAACTCACCATACAAGTAAGGTTCTCCATGGTACGTGCTAAATTCTGAATCACAAAAATGAGGTGAGTCCAAGTGTGTATTGAACTGACCTATCAAGATGACTTTCCCAAAGCCCAAACTGCCAAGCAAAATGGGCTCGTTCATAAATCTTGGGGGTTTGGTCTGTTATTTTGTGGGGTTCCTTCCTGTAATGTCAAATACTTTAGCTGGACTTCTTTGTAAGACACTAGATTTCCTGTGGGTTTGCTAAAACCCTCCCCTCTGTTTGGGGAAGGTGGGGCTTCTTTCTGCTGCTGACGTGGAAGCCCCAGCTCTGAGGACCACTCCATGTCCCACACGCAGAACCCCCCCCCACCTCCTGTTCCCAGGGCTCTGCCTGTTCGCAGTTTCATTTTCTTTCCCAGCAGCTGCTACCCAGTGACCTGTAAGTGCTCAGAGGGCGGAGGACTGACTGCCTTAGTCACCTTGGAGTCACCAAGTGTGTGCCAAGCCAGGGTCCACAGATGGGTTCTCAGTGACCGTGTAATCTAAGCAGCTTTGTCCCTTGAACCAGCTGAGCGACCCTGTGCCTAGGTTGGAGGTCGTCAAGGTATGCACAGACCTTTGTCCAATAAAAGGAACAAGAAGTGAGCCCTTTGTCTTTGTTCTCTTCCCCTGTAAATCTAAGCAGAGTCCTGCAAGCAGATCTTATGAGACCGAATGTCAGCTTTCTAGTTTTCTGTTTGGCCACAACCTATGAGAGGATCCTGCAGGGGGGAACGGTGCCTCTGTGAGAGTTCCAGCAGGTTTTTTTTTTAATCAACTCTGTATTAATAGAGGTCAAACGACTTGTCATTGAGGGGTAGCATCCATAAAAAACGTATTCCATTTTTAACGAGGCTTGGTAATGAATTTCTTCATATTCATCTTCCTATTACACAGGCAGCAATGCTCACTGTATGTCACTCCTGACTTCCTCAGAGAGCGCTGCAAAAGCATCTTCTTTCTCAGTAGTGCATCTGCTAATCCTGTTCTGAGAGCTTGCAGTGTGGAGTGGGTGGGCGTGGCCTCATGTTAAAAGACTTTCTGGCTAGTGATGGTTTCATTTAATGCTCAGTGGTACCCAAGAGGGGACTTCCCTTCTTTTACTAATGAATGTGTAGGGAAAATCAAGTCATTGATGAGTGGGGAAAAATTAGGGAAGGGAGGAGAGGGGAGGGGAGGGGAGGGGAGGGAAGAAGAAGGGAAGGGAAGGGAAGGGAAGGGAAGGGAAGGGAAGGGAAGGAAAGGAAAGGAAAGGAGTATGACTGCTCCTAGGCATGCTGGAGGAGAAAGATAAAAGGGAGAGCATAGCCAGAGGCAGATAAATACATCTGGGAGAGTCCAGAGTGGAGATGACCCTGAGCCCCTGAGCTGTGTGAGGAGCATGGGGAGGGGAAGGGAGAGGGGAGGGAGGGAGGGGAACTAGGTACAGCAGCCAGAATGCCCAAAGGTAGAAAAAAGGGCAGGCAAACAAAATGTCTGGGGGAAGGCAGCCCAGCCCCTGTGCTGCAGAGTTCAGGGTAGAGACCAGACTGGCCTTGAACTCACAGAAATAGCCTGTCTCTTCCCCAGTCCCAGCACTGAGACTAAAGACATACACCAGCACACCCAGCCCATAGGTCTCATCTAAAATGTCACCTCCTTAGAAAAGAACTGGCTTAAATTTTTTTTTTTAGATTTATTTTACTTTATGTGTATTAGTGTTTTGTCTTCATAGATGTGTGTGTACCATGTGTTTTTTGTGTGTGCCTGATGTCTATGAGGTCATAAGAGAGTGTCAGAGACCTTGGTTGTGAGCCGCCATGTGAATACTGGGCCTGAAGCCCTGGTCCTCTGCAAGAGCAGGGAAGGCTCACTATCTCTCCAGCCCAAGACAGGATTTCTTTTCTGAAGTAATTTCACCCTCCTGGCTGATAACCTCTGTCTTTTCTCTTATCTCCTGGCTTACTTCCTTTAAAGCACTTACTGTAATTGTCTTTATTTTTATTTATTCTTCTATTTCCTACGATATTGGCTAAGTAAGTTAGAACTTTATTTCTCAATCCAGAATCACAGATTAGTGATGTGGTGTGTGTGTGTGTGTGTGTGTGTGTGTGTGTGTGTGTGTGTATGTGATGTGATGTGATATGTGTGTGTGGTGTGTGTATGTGTGGAGTGTATGTGTATTTGTGTGTGTATATATGTGATGTGTGTATTTGTGTGTATATGTGATATATGTGTATGTATGTGTATTTGTATGTATCTATATATATGTGATGCATGTGTATTTGTGATGTGATGTGTGTGTGTTTGTGTGTGTGTAAGTCTGCCATATGAGGTCACCCAGGGCTCCATATGCTTCCTGACTGGTTGTTCATTACATGAGGTACTTTCTCTAACTATGCTGTCAAAGCTCATCACATATCACATCACACACACACACACACACACACACACACACACACACACACCACTCATCTTCTTTAATGATTCCATTCAAAAGCAACACATACCACTTGTGTTCACACCTGTCATATGCACTTATCGGGGAAAACTGAGGTGTTGTAGCTTTATTTCGGTTGCTGTGATAAACCCCTCTGCATCTCAGAGGAGAGAGGGGTTTGCTTCATCTTATAAGTGCAGGTTAAAGCCCATTGTTGTGGGGAGGTAAAGGGAGGAACTCACAAGTTAGTCACACCATGCTCACATATCCACGGTGAAGAGCAGAGAGACGTGAATGTATGCCTCACTCCTATGCAATCCAAGTCCCCCGGCTTAGGGAAAGATGCCGACCCTGGCCACGTCAATCGACTTAATTATGGCAGACCCCCCCCCCCCCCCCGCCAAACAGGGCAGCCCAATCCAGACAAGCTCTTCACTGAGACTCTCTTCCCAGCTGAATCTAGATTGTGTCAAGTTGACAATGCAGCCATCATATGTGATGTTAAGCCCGGTAGCCATATGCTCACAGTTCTGGTGTGATTGAGGTGAGGGGAGCGCTGTTGTTAACTGGGAAGAAAGGCAGGGTTGGTGAGAGGCAATTAGAAGGTCTGCTATGTCTGCTTATTGTGCCTTTGTTTGTTTAAATGGGTTTACATATAATCTACCTAATTTGCTGTTATAGCCCGAGAAATTTGGCTGTAAGTACCTAGTACACAGATATCTGATGCCTCTTGACATACTACTGGATGAGTTAAATTAAAAATTTAAACACTGAAAATCATGGCATCATGAATAACTTCGTGCTGTTCATAGTCTTTGGCATGTCCACCCTTACTGCTTGGCATACTCAGACTTCCAAATACTCTGTACAGAGAAGCCTGCAGCAAGCATCAGAAAGAGCTGCCTTCCGTTTCTTCTTTCCAGCAAGGAAACAGCCTTACGTGTGATACAAATCTATGTAAATAAACAATAAATGGTCATCTAGCCATTCAGAGAAGAAACTCAAGTTAACTTTCCATAAATGTCTGTATCATTTTAAACCCCATGTGACCTTTGGGTTGCTTGGCAAACAATGACCAGCATTGAGCAGGCAACCAGGTTGCTTTGCTTTCTTTCTTTCTAAAACAAAGACACTGACCTTACCAACTTGCAGGGAAATAGAAACATGCATTGTGAAGAACTGGTGTGAGTTCAGGGTAAAAAGGACGACACATGGACTAGGGCTGTGTTTACCCTTTCAATCTGTTGCCTTTCCAGTTTCCTCTGGTTAGCCCCCCAACTGTCAGTTTTCCTGCCTCTGCTTCTACAAGGATAAAACTACAGTTATGTGTCCCTGGATGTTTTTTAAAAAATCAGTCTGTGTTGATAAACAGATAAAAATTGAGCTAATTGTAAATAAAATAAAAAAAATTAAAATGGAATTGAATTTTGTTTGTAATCTGTCTATTAAGTCTGTGACCTGGACAAAGCCCATTGTTAGGAGTTAGGAACAGAGGAGTCCCAATTCCCAATATCAGACACAGGAGTTAATGGCCCCCTGAGTTTTTAAAGGACTTTAAAGAAAAACCCATGTGTATGTAATACTGGTATTGTATTACTGACAGATATGAGAGTTCCCTGAATCCTTTCCAGGCTGCTTTTGGCTTTGTGTTTCTGCCACAAACATCTTGTGAGATCTTCCAGGACAAAGAACAATGGTATTCCTTGTGTTCTTGTTCATTCATGGTTTTACCTAGGACACTGAAATCATTCACAAACTAGCTTGTCTATAACTTTTATTTGTGCTCAGACATGCCAGACTCACTTCAGACTTCTCAGAAGAGATGGCTGAGTGTGGTACCCAAAGTGGAGATGTAAAATACTGACATTCAGTGCTCTGGCCTTAGAAATTCATCATTTACCCAGAAGATACGGAAATCCTCCACATCCTCCAAGACTGAGCTTAAGCTGAATGTGGTGACACATAACTGTAGTTTCATCATTCCAGATGCTGAGGCAGGAGAATCAAGAGCTGGAGGCTAACCTGAGCTATGTAAAGAAACTCTGTCTCAAAAACCAAAGCAACAGCAAACAAAATAAAACAAAACAAAAAAAGAGTTCTTTCCACTGTTTCTAACCAGGCACTCTGGCTGTAAAAGATCTCCTGGCTCTTTCTCCAGGCTGAGAATCCTCTCCCTTGAGTCCGGCTCCAATCGGTTCTGAAAGGCAAGTCCTGGTGGGCGCTCAGCACCTGTCTATTTTATCCACTTGAACTGCTGTTTTCTCAGTCCCTGGCTTGTTGAATCCTACTTTTTGCTGTTTTGTTTTCCTTAAAATACAAGTGCAATACAATATCACGGTAAGAGAACTAGTGTCAACATTAGGAATGTCCAGAGTGAGTAGAGATGCTTAAATGAATCAAAGACCATCCTTTTATGAGGTAGGGACTTCTGAACATGTAAGGTAGATTTCTATATTCCCTTTTTTTTTGTTTGATTTCTGTATTCTTAAATGGAACTATAACTAAGTACCACAGGGGATATGAAGTAAAATATAAATGCAATAATTTCCTTCCTATAAAAAAATAAGATGTCTTTAGCTACCTAGATAATGTGTTTGTTATTTCTGAGGAATGAAGGTTGAGATGGGGACTTCACTTTTTAGCTTACATATTTCCATTTAAAAAATAAACAGTGTGTGTGTGTGGGGGGGGGTGACTCTGTGGAGAAAGTGACTACCATGCACGTATGAAGTCCTGGCTCAGAATCCTCAGAGCACACATAAGTCCAGGTGCAGTACAGTGTGTACCTCCTGTCCAGGGCTCCCATGGCAAGATGGGAGGCAGACACAGGGCAATGGAGCCGGGGACACTTATGAGGCAGCTATGCAGTGGCTAATGAAGAGCTCCAGTCTCAAATAAAGTAAAAAGCAAGGACAGCATCCAAGTTTGAACACTGTCCTCCACAGACATGGTGGCACACAATATACAAAAGAGAAATTATGTGTCATGCAAAATTTTTTTTGAAACCCGTAAATTTGACATGACACCCAAATTCAATCCTTAATCCTCCCAGTAAGGTGACTTATTTTTGGACTGGCCATTTGCATTGTCTCTGGGTCCCTGACCTGTGCTGCTGTTCTAATGCCAGCCCATGCCCCTGGCCTCTGCTCCTGGCCACAGTTCCCACCATTTCCTGGGCTCTCCTACTGAAGTAAGATTCCTCCCTGGGCACCACTTGACCTTGTCTCTGTCTTTGCTATTGGTTCTCGTCCTCAAATGGCTGATTCAGACTCCCTCTACCACCTAGAATCATCTTTTATAAGATCCACTGAAAGTCTCACATCCGTCACGACAGCAACCCTGGTCCTAGTCCCTAAAGTCACACTGTATTTTTATTGACTGCCAAGTAGCTCTCTCTAGTAGGCAGCATTTCAGTGACTACTTTGAAACGTGTATTGAAATAGAAATTGAAAAAGGATGTGTGTTCAGAGGTGTGCTTTTGTAACCCACTGCCCTAGCATCCCTGAAGATAAAAGAAAGTGGGAGAGTTTCCGGAGAACTGAGAGCCACTTGAATCGATATTTCTAAGCCTGCATACATCAATGGCTGCTGAGTTATTGTCCTGCCATAGACGTGCAGTTTACCTTGGCCTGTAGCAGATAGCTCAGAGGAGTAAAATTAATGATGCTGTTGGTGGAGGGCATGAATCTTTTTCTTAACTTTCCTTGATTACTATGGTTTCATTTAGGCTAGGCCCCACTTTCTATACATGTATTTGAATAAATTATATGCATATATACTATATGGCATATGTTTATAATGTTATCATTTTTAAATTATATGTAGTTTTATTTATATAAATAAATGTATAATTTCTATAGCTAAAAATGTATATAACACATATATGTGTATTAATAGAATAAATTATATATTATATATGAATATATTCTTTTTAAAGTTCTGTGATGGAGCCATAGCCTTGCCTGTGTTAGGCAAGTACTTGGGCCACTAAGCTATAGCCCCTCCTAACTCTACTAACTCTAGTTTTAGTGTGTGTGTGTGTGTGTGTGTGTGTGTGTTCCCAGGAGGAAAAGACTTGCCTCTGAAACAAGTCGTGTGCATTCTGAATTCTAGGTTCAGGCAAATTTGTTCCAAGATGTCATTCACCCTTTTCGGTTTTTATAACCTGCAGTCCAACACAAGGTTATGTTTAGAATGAGGAATGCTCAAAGCCCCAAATTAATATTCCAAGCATCTCATGACTAGCAGAGCACAAGAGTTAGATTCTGAAAACTCTAGGAAAAAAGCATTTTCTGTACCAGGGCAGAGTGGTGAAGCTGACAGAAACTGGGTTTAAAAACAAAGCTGTCTTCTTGCAGAGGAGGGTGTTCAGCCTACGAGCTTTTGAAATCCACTTTAATGTACTCTCAGGCAAACATAAATCCTGCAGGATGCTTTCTTGTTGGAATGACAACAGATTTCCTAAGCACTGGACATTGGCAGAATCTGAGTCCTTCTCTACTGCCATTGTTAGCTGGGCTGGGATTCTAAATCCAGAGTCATTTAGCTTTGTTTAAGAAGCTGCCACCAATGACCTGCTCCCCATTAATTGTCCCAGAAATTCTGAGGACAGTGCTGTTAGCATCAGCTCTGGGGCCAATGGCTCAGAATCTTGAGTTCTTGGTCTGCACATTAGTCAGTGTTCATAAAGCAAGTTCATTAACAGCTCCAAGCTCCAGTCAATTCATAAGTGGGCTGGACCTGAGTGTTTCAGAGTGCTTCCTCCAGGCATGGTGGTACACCTGTGATCTTTGCAGATAGTTAAGGATAGAATGAAAGGATAGAATGAGATGATCCATTTAAGTGTCTCATTCAACACAGGGTTCTTCCTGAGGGCTTAATGACTCCTAAAGCACATTGATTTGATGGGGACCAGTCTCCAATCAAATCTGTCATTTGTAGTTTCAGCGACAGACTGATACAACTCAAAGCACACAACACTGCCCCTCACTCCATGCCTGCCTATAGGGCTGTATCAGATAGCATGTTCTGCCTTGTCACACAAATGTCTTTGAATTCAAATAGAATGACATCACTTTTCCTCCTCCCCTTCTTTCTTTCAGCCTATCCCAGCTGCCCTCCTTTAACCTGTCCCAAGTCCCCACCCACTCTCAAGTCAATAGCCTCTTTTTCCTTTAATTATCATTAGAGTGTGTGTGTACGTGTGTATGTGTGTGTGTGTGTTATAAGCACAAATCTATATAAATACAACTTTCTGGTTCTGTTACTGTGTTCGTGTGTACATGATTCCATTGAACATTGAACAGCCAATAAGAGGGGAGTTCATCACTTGGAGAGGCTAATTCCCCTTCTCCCAACAGGCGTTAGTTGCTTGTGAATTTTTTTTTATATTTAGGGGTGGGACCTTATGAAAATCCCCCTCTTCCACATTAACATGTCCATTAATATAACCATTGTTCTGGGCCTGTTTATGCAACCGTTTCTAGGAGAGACTGTTTTACAGCTGGCTTCCTGGTGATCTTGGCAATCTTTCTGCCCTTAATTCTGCTATGTCCCCTGAGCCATATATGCAGGAACTGTGATGTAGCTGTGTCTGTCCAGGTTAGCCTCCGCATGATCTGTTGATCTCTGTATTGTGTCCAGTGGTTTTCTGTGATGGTCTCCATTTGCTGCAAAGAGAGGCTTCTTTGATGAGGAGAGATAGCTACACTTACCAGTGGTGTAAGGATGAGATTTAGAATGTAGTAAGGAATTATGCTGGTCTAGCAAAGTGGCTATAGATGCTTTTCCAAAGTCCGTGACCTCGCTAGCCTTAGGAATCTGACTCGGTTTACAGTACCAATGATTTCCCTCCTGTCGAATAAGCCTTAAGTTCATTTAGACGGCTATTAACTGCTCTTATTTTTTGCCCCAAAAGATAATAGTTCTTTTCATGTTAGAGATATCTTAGTACTCTCTATATATTGAAAACACAGACACAGGCCGCCTCTGTGATAGCTGGGCAGGAAGTAGAGTGGCCACATAACTCTGAACAGAGAAAACTATGCTCCACTGCATCCTGGGAATGCGTGGATTTGTAACATCAACAGAAGGTCCATGAGGGTTGTAGGGAACCTTTCTTAAGATCTAAATAAATTATATATATTGACTTCCAGCACCACCTCCAAAATGATGATATCTTCCACAGGGGGTCATGGAATCACGTTCCCATGTTTAGATAGCAGGCAAAAAGTAGAGAACAAAAGGAACCCCTAAAATAATCAAATGCACCCACCTTTCAAGCCCCCCAGTACCTCTCCTACCCTGCCTCAGCTCTGGGCAGCCCTCTGCCTCACTGAGAACTCCGAGACGCGGGTATGCTCTGGCTGTTTGGCTAGGTTTTTCCTCAGACAGATTTTCTTTTTCAATTTTTTTCCCTAAATTGAAAATTCTCCATGAAAAAAAAAACCCACTGGTGTTTCACAGGAATAAAAAGAAATCTTTCAAGACAGTTTTTATTAAACATGAATTGTATAATCCCAGAGCTAAGCCAGTTCTATGAGACTAGCAGACAAGCCTTAAATAAAGCCATGAACTGTGCAGAGAAAGAATCAATAGGTGCTCATCTTTAACCTCCCCAGAATGCTGTTGATCTTGGCTTAGAGTCTCAGGCAGGCTTGGTTAAAAGAAAAAAAAATATTGTTTGTTCACTTGTCCCATAGGAAAGTTGGCAGAGAACAGGTGTGCCTAGGGTTCTCAGTCCCCTTGTCAGGTTAAGCCATGAGATGCTTAATTCCGAGAGAATGTTGGGTAGATGACACAGAGGCTCCCTGCTTCTCTGCCAGACCCACAGTTCACAGAGGGCTCCGTCAACCTCTGCATCACACTGTCCTTGCTCCCAGACTGGGGGAGTGCTCCCAGACTAGAGGAGTGCTCCCAGACTGGGGGAGTGCTCAGGCCCAGTGCCTCTGCCTGCCCCTGGAGAAGGCCACACCTTCCATCACACGGAGGCCTAAGGCATCTGAGTCTGGGAAATGGGTTCCTGCTCACCCCAACCATGCGTTCTGAGCCTACATCCATCCGTTTCTGTCTGCTGTCATTTCTGTTGTTAGTTTATGTGTGCTAACAGTGCTTCCATTCTTCTTGGTACTCTTGGCTGTTTATTTTTGTAACTTCTGGAGCAAGATAAGACAGATGCTTCTTTAGCACATGCCTATTTTTGAGCTCAGAAAACCTTCCGGTATCATCAGCCTCTCTTTGCCAGAATTCTCTACGTCTCTGTTTCAAAGCAGTGATGTGGGACTGTAGTGAGTTACTGAACTATCACCATAAAACGCAGTCCCCACTTCCCAGCTCCTGTGAGGAGAATGGACTCTGTCCACAATGGAGAAAGCAGACTGTACTGTTGAACACCACATTCCTTCCCTGTACCAAATTCTTGGTATTTTTCAAGTTTTCATGTTCAACACAGTCATCTGTATGTTGGTGACAGGATCCATGTCCCTGTCATTTCTAGCCCAGGGAGTAATGTAGAACAGTGTGACTTTGTCCTCTGGGGACTTAAGCATCCAAGTCAGATGTCAGAGAGCAACAAAGCAGGGATCCCCTCCTCCTTCTGATACAAACTACCCACAGAATGTATTATTAGAGATAAAGCAACCAACCAATGGGTATTAGTGTGCTATGGATGCCTGATGTCCTTCCTGAAAAACTGAGATAATAAAATCAATAGTTCTGATTTATTGAGTACATACTACATGTCTGAAAGAGCTAAAGGTATCGTATCTCATTTAATTCTGATAGCAGCTCTGAGAGGTGGCACTGTTATTCTTCTTCCCACTTTAAAGTTGATTAATTGAAGCGCTAAAAAGACAAATTGTCCAGAGTCTCACAACTGGTGGAAATCTAGCAGACCTAGAATTCAAATTGTTTAAGCAGCAGGCTGCCCATTGGAATTAGCTCCATTTTGAGAGGAGTCAGCATGGAGCTGTGGATTTAGGCCTGAAGCTTTGAGGGTCAGGGTGGAGAGAGCACAACTGGCTCAAGAAGTCACCTTTGTCCTCCTATTCTTCTGCAGCCAGAGACTTAAAAGTAGAATAGGATATAGTCCAATAGTCTAATACTCATCCTTTGTGCTTGCCTGTTTGGTCACACACACACACACACACACACACACTTCTGTGACCAAAGCTCATAGCTCGCTCTGTGTGTGTGTGTGTGTGTGTGTGAGAGAGAGAGAGGCGGGGGGAGAGGTGGGGGAGGGAGGGGGGAGGGAGGGAGGGAGGGAGGGAGGGAGGGAGGGAGGGAGGGAGGGAGGAAGGGAAAAATTTGATGGCAAGTTTTTCAGTCTGTTTTCATTCTTTGACTAAAAATTGTGACCTGTGAATCCTTCTGTTATAAGCACTTCCCTAAAATTTACTTATAAAATGAAAACTTGGGAATTGTCATTCCAAATGCCTTCAGGTCACAGCCTTCTCTGTCTGGCTTCCATCTGCAGGGAGCATCTGTTCACAAGCTTATTCCAATGCGGATCGATCGGCCTCTACATAAACTAGGCTTCTAAATGCTGCAAAAGAACTGCTGAGCTCAGATGTTTGGAGGAATCTCTGTACACTGAAAAGATTTTTCTTTAAGGAGATTATCTAGAATATGAGAATCAGGAACAAAGATGAAAGACCCTTTAAGGGGCAAGGAAATTTGTAATTATAACACAAAACCCTCAAACACAACACAGGGAAAAGTGGGCTACAGGAGAGATATAGGCAGTTCACAGAGGCTGTCCTCCTAGCAGGCCCACGTGGGAGCCGCTAACTATGGTGACATCTTGTGTCTCAGATTCATTGCCACCCTCCCCCCCACCATGCCCTATTAGTGCATGGTTCCTCAGACATGTTCACGTTCATTTTCTTTATGCTAGATCTTCCCTACCTCACCCACGAGTCACCAAGGCTCACCTACACTAATCTCCTAGAAGCTCTCTCATACTATATGTATACATGTATGTGTATGCATATATGACAGTTATGTATGCACTTATAGTAGGCTAGATGAGGAAAGCACTTTTGTCACACAGACTTGTGTTTAGCAGTGTAACAGGACAGGAGCCTACGGCAGCTGCTTGAGCTGGGTACCTCAGTGCCCACCTCAGTGCCCACCTCAGTGCCCACCTCAGTGCCCACCTCAGTGCCCACCTCTGCCAGCTCTGCAGGAAGTACTGACAAGAATTAATTGGCTTTCCAGAGCCTCAAGGCTCAGTTCTCCTGCTCGGTGCCAACAATCCCCCGCAGGACTCTGCCGTCTCAGGATTTACTGTCCAGAGAGTGTTCTGTTTGCAGGAGTCCCATCGAATAGGCACTGCGTAATGCTTATAAAATACCAAATTCAAGAATGGAGAAAATTTCAGGGCATTTTTCTCAGAGAAGACATAGCTACATCCAAAGCACATGACTCAGTCAACATTCCTCTTGTGATTCTAACCCGGCCCCTTCTAAAATGAATGAAAAAAAAAAAAGGAAAGAATAAAGGATGTGCTTTACACAAGCTTGGACAATATTCCTAGATGACAGTTCTTAATGCCATAATCCAGAGTGTTGAGAAAATCCTTGAAATGTGAAATATAGAAAAATAAAAATCTTCATAATATCATTCTAAAAATATAATTTAATGCAGAAGAAATCTATTTGTGTATTAGATAAAATGGTTTTATATTGATGTTTGTTTTAGTTCTTTAGACTTATAAAAATTTGCTGAAAGACTTAGAAGTGACTTGTTAAGCTTTTGAGGGGGAGTGAAGGCATTTTCAAACAAAATCTACTTGTTTGATTCTCCTTTCTCTTCTTCTTATCCATTTCATGATTTCAAGTTTAAACACATTAGATTCTACTAATTATATAATATATACATGTAAGTATATACTAAAATTATTTTAAAATTTTACTTTTTTTTTACAAATTATCCTAAAGAAAGAAATTAAACCAATTACATTTCATGCAGAAAGATATTATTACAATTTATTCTTCTTTTTTATTGAAGCAGTGAACTTTTTATTTATAATTTTACTTTTTATTAAAAATAGATTTTTTTGAAACATTATGTTCTCATCATGGTTTCCCCTCCCCCAACTCCTCCCAGATCCTCACCGCCTTCCCACCCACCCAAATCCACACCCTTTCTTTCTTTCTCTCATTAGAAAACAGACAAGTAAAACAAATAGAACAAGATGAGCCTAAGAAGAAGCAGGAGAAACACACACAGATGCAGACAGGCACACATTTGCACATAGAGAGCTTCCATAAAAACACAAAATTGGACACCATACTATATAAGCAAAAGCCCTATTTTAAAAAAGTGCCTCCACAAAACATTGTAAGACAGAAACCATCCTAAAATGGCACTGAATTCATCGTGCATTGATCATCTCCTGCTGGGCATGGGCCTGCCTTTACGTGTGGTTTATAGACCCAGTGAGACTCCACTGGAAAACCACCGTCTTCCTTATTAGCAGTTGTCAATTGGAGATAGCTTCTTGGTTAGGAATGGAGTCTTATATCTACTCTGTCTATCTGGCTTAGCCCTATTCAGACCCTGTGCATGCTGCAACACTTTCTGTGAGTTCGTATGTGCATCTGTCCTATGTGTCTAGAAAGGCCTTGTTTCCTTGGTATCTGTGATGGTTTGTATATGCTTGGCCTAGGGAGGTGTGGCCCTATTGAAGTAGGCGTGGCATTTTTGGAGTAGGTGTGTCACCGTGGAAGTGGGCTTTAAGACCCTCATCCTAGCTTCCTGGAAACTAGCAGCCTTCAGTTGAAGATGTAGAACTCTCAGCTCCATATAATCCCTCAGTGGCCTTAGTTTTAGCATTTCTCCTCTCTTCTCTCCCCATCCATGTAACCCTGCTATTCTAGCCCCCACTCTGTCTCCCCATAAATGTCTACTCCATTTCCCCTTCCTCAGGAGATCCTTTCCTCCCCACCAGTCCCTTATTTTCCACCTAATTTCAGTGGTTGTATGAATTGTACCCTGCATATCAAACACTTAAAAGCCAACATTCATATGTAAGTGAATACATACTTTGTCTTTTTAAGTCTGGGTGAACTCATTTGGGATTATTTTTTCTAGCTCCATAAATTTACCTACAAATTTCTTGATTCTGTTTTTTTAACAGCTAAGTAATATTTTATTGTGTAAATGTATCACATTTTCTTTATCCATTCATTTGTGGTCAGACATTTAATTTTTTAAATGTGCTTTAAATTGAAATGGAGTTAAATCACTGTTCCCTCTCTGTTCTCTCTCCAGTGACCCTCCCTCAAACCCCTCCTATTTCCCCATCTACTCTCAAGATGATAGCTTGAAAAGCTCCTTTTTCTTTGGTTATTATTGTTACACACAAACACACATACACATGCATACACAGAGATGCACAAATACACCCTGCTGTTTTTATTGTTGGGGTGTTTATGGTGTTAGAGCTGTTGACTCTACATTGGCTAACCAATAAGAAGGCTTATCTCTCTGATAGACTAATTAAATCTCCTTCTCCAAGCTGTCTCTAGTTCTTTATCTAAGACTGGGATAGCATGAAATTTTATCCCTTCCACATTAACAAAACCCCTGAGGATATGTTATTTTATATTTACTAAAATTATAAGGGAGTGAAGCCACTGGGGCTGACAGTGCTCCCCACAAGAACCACAGACTAACAGAATTCCTAGTGCCAGGCACGAGAAACCTAATTTCTAATGACAGATCACAGTTGATCAAGTGACTCCCCCAAAAATATACATTATAGATGTAGCCCTCAATTGCCTTTCAGGGGTTGAGGGTGTTGCTGAAGACACTGTATACTTTGGTTAAGACCCAGGTTAAAATGATTTGAACTGGATCTAACCTGAAAGCCTCCTTCTTGCAGTATAGCTTCCATGGTTTCAGAAAATACTATACAAGCTGCTAAGAGAGGGAAACCATTGAACAGTTCAGCCCAGCTGCAACACCTATGACAATGACAGTGACTAACATGGTGAGATGTGCATAAAGTCATGATAAGTAGCACCCATGCCAATGACAACCAACAGCTCTCCAGTTAGATGTAAAACCCACTTGATATGGGGGTCTCATGCCTGGTGCTGGAAACCTAGCCAGTTTCCCAGGACTAGTGAGGCCCTAGACTTAGAAAAGCGTTTACTATCACCACTATGCTAGAACAGCATAGTGCCTTACCACAATCTAAAAATTCTTTAAAAGGCATTTATGTATGCAGAGGTCTGAGCTGCCATCATATAGTTTTAAAAGAGATTTGTAAGGTGTGGAAAAAGCATGACATAACCCCTGATATCCCACTTTCCACAGTAAGACATGACGGCAGTCCATACAGATGCAAACAGAAACACTGGAGAAGAGCCGTGACAGCAGCCAGGGAAACAAGTTACTAGGGGACAAATTGTATCCATAAAGAAACAGGAGAAAAAAAAGCAAGATACAGACATGCATGGCACTTTGTTGGGTAACAGTATTCATCCAGCTTTTTAACAGTGGTCATCTGAGATATTGTCACAGGAAAAAGCTCTCTTTTGACAGTACTATTCAAAGAGGCAATGGGTATCCTTGTATGTACAGGTACCTAAAGAACAGAAACCTCAAGAAACTTTATCTTTTGCAAGTGCGGATGTACAGAAATGACTTCTTTTCAATTATAAGGGGGCTTCAGGGTTTTCGTGTCATAGCCAACCCAGATAATAGACGTTCACATTGTCAAAGTGAACAACAACATCAACAAAGATAAGTATAAATTGAACTAGAACTCTGTATTAGTGACTTATCTGTTGCTGTGATTAAACACCATGGCCAAGGCAACTTATAGAAGAAAGGGTTTATTTGGGCTTATAGGTTAGAGCCCAAGATGCCCAGCAAAGGCGTGGGGGCAGGAGCAGCCAGGTTAGGGCTCAAGTCTTGAACTCCGCAGGAAGCAGAGAGTGACATCAAAATGACTGGTGTCTTTAAACTCTCAGTCCCACCCCCACTGACTCATTCCCTACAACAAGGCCACACCTCCTGAACCTCTCCAAACAGCACTACTGACTGGGGACCAATGCAGACACACTGTTAAATACAAATTCATCAAATAAAAGTGATTTTCTTATCTAGCCTACTATATATGTATATTTTACTGTCCTGTAGGCACACACATACATATGCACACGCATACATATGCACACATTTATATACATATGTTGTGATAGATTAGTTTGTGTGTCAATGGCCTGGGGTGAGGAAGCTCTACCACAAAGATCATTCAAGTGCTTATGACTGGTGCTGACCATGGTTAAGAGTGTGCTTGTTACTCTTCAAGGGCTTCTGGGTATGATTCTCAGCACCCACATGGTGGCTCACAGCCATCTCTAACTACAGCTCAGGAGATCTTACACTCTCTTCTTTTGGCCTTTATGGGCAAAGCATACATGTGGTACATAGACACGCATACAGACAAGACGTCCATACACAGACAATGAAATAAAAATAAGAGCTGGGCTTCCGTCTGTGCCCGAGGGCGGGTTGGCGCTGTGGTCGTCTGGGTGCCAGATCGGCGGGCCATCGTGACCACAGGGCAGCTTGTGTGTAACCTGCTCCCAGGTGCTGGGCTGATCTGCAGTAACCAGCGCGCCAGTTCCGCGGTGGGACCTTCTGCCTGGTGGAGGGACCCCGCGCAGGGAGGGAGCCTGCCAGCTTCCCTTCCGCGACCTCTGTTCCCGCGGACTGCGCTGGAGAGACCGGTACCCAGGCTCTCCCCCCCCCCCCCCCCCGATATAACATCACTTGGGACACAGCCTGTTGGGGCTTCCGTCTGTGCCCGAGGGCGGGTTGGCGCTGTGGTCGTCTGGGTGCCAGATCGGCGGGCCATCGTGACCACAGGGTGAGCGGCGCCACGGAGACTGCCCTCCTCCATCTTTGCTCCAGTGACCAGGTAGTTGGGACCGCCAGGCTCAGAGACAGACAGGCATAATATCGCTTCGGTTTCAGGCAGCTTGTGTGTAACCTGCTCCCAGGTGCTGGGCTGATCTGCAGTAACCAGCGCGCCAGTTCCGCGGTGGGACCTTCTGCCTGGTGGAGGGACCCCGCGCAGGGAGGGAGCCTGCCAGCTTCCCTCCCGCGACCTCTGTTCCCGCGGACTGCGCTGGAGAGACCGGTACCCAGGCTCTCCCCCCAATATAACATCACTTGGGACACGGCCTGTTGGGGCTTCCTTCTGTGCCCGAGGGCGGGTTGGCGCTGTGGTCGTCTGGGTGCCAGATCGGCGGGCCATCGTGACCACAGGGTGAGCAGCGCCACGGAGAGTGCCCTCCGCCATCTTTGCTCCAGTGACCAGGTAGTTGGGACCACCAGGCTCAGAGACAGACAGGCATAATATCGCTTCGGGTTCAGGCAGCTTGTGTGTAACCTGCTCCCAGGTGCTGGGCTGATCTGCAGTGACCAGCGCGCCAGATCTGCTGTGGGACTTCTGCCTGGCAGAGGGACGCCCCCTCCCCCCCCAGGAAAGATCACACACCCCTGCACAGGGCAGGAGCCTGCCAGCCTCCCTTTGGCGACCTCTGCTCCAGGAATCCACTAGGCTGAGCCTTTAGATGTGCAAGGCCTCCCCAATATAAGATCACTTGGGGCAAAGCACATTAGGGCTCCAAAGTCACTCAGGAGCAGGCAGGCCCCAGAAATCGGTGCCAGGGGAATCCTGGTAATCCAGGGGGGGCAGAAATAGCTTTGCAGGCTCACAGGAGGTCCAACCAACAGCCAGTGGCAGCAGGACCAACTAACACCAGAGGTATCCAGATGGCAAAAGGCAAACGTAGGAATGTTACTAACAGTAATCAAAGTAATGTGGGACCATCCGAACCCAACTCTCCAACAGCAGCAAGTCCTGGATACCCCACCACACCCGAAAGACAAGATCTGGATTTAAAATCACTTCTCATGATGCTATTAGAGGATCACAAGAAGGACACAAATAAATCTCATAAAGAGTTACAGGAGACCATGAATCAACGGTTAGAAGCCCTTACAAAGGAAACACAAAAATCGCTTAGAGAAATGCGGGAGAACATGGATCAAAAGATGGAGGCGCACAAGGAGACAACACAAAAATCGCTTAACGAGATGAATCAACGGGTAGATGCACTCACAAAGGAATCACAAAATTTGCATAAAGAAATGCAGAAGAATATGGGTCAACAGACGGATGCCCATAAGGAGGCAACACAAAAATTGCTTAAAGAAATGAATCAACGGTTAGATGCCCTTACAAAGGAAACACGAGAACTGCTTAAAGAAATGCAGGAGACGATGGATCAACAGATGGAATCCCATGAGGAGGAAACACAAAAATCGCTCAGAGAAATGCAGGAGAACGTGGGTCATCAGGAAGAAATCCTGAAAGAGGTAATGCAAAAATACCTTAAAGAAATACAGGAAAATACAAACAAACAAGTGAAGGATCTCAGCAAATCCATCCAGGAACTAAAAAAGGAAGTAGAAACAACTAAGAAATCACAAAGGGAGACAACTTTGGAGATAGAAAACCTTGGGAAGAAATCAGGAGTCATAGATGCAAACATCAACAATAGAATACAAGAGATGGAAGAAAGAATCTCAGGTGCTGAAGATTCCATAGAAAGCATCGACTCAACAGTCAAAGAAAATGCAAAATGCAAAAAACGCGTAACCCAAAACATCCAGGAAATCCAGGACACAATGAGAAGACCAAACCTAAGGATTATAGGTATAGATGAGAGTGAAGATTTGCAACTTAAAGGGCCAGTAAACATCTTCAACAAAATTATGGAGGAAAACTTCCCTAACTTAAAGAGAGAGATGCCGATGAACATACAAGAAGCCTACAGAACTCCAAACAGACTGGACCAGAACAGAAATACCTCCCGTCACATAATAATCAAAACACCGAATGTTCTAAACAAAGAAAGAATACTAAATGCAGTAAGAGAAAAGGGCCAAGTAACATACAAAGGAAGACCTATCCGAATCACATCAGACTTCTCACCAGAGACTATGAAAGCCAGAAGATCCTGGGCAGATCTCATGCAGACACTAAGACAGCACAAATGCCAGCCTAGACTACTATACCCAGCAAAACTCTCAATCACCATAGATGGAGAGACCAAGATATTCCATGATAAAACCAAATTTTCACAATATCTTTCCACAAATCCAGCCCTGCAACGGATAATAGGTGGAAACCTCCAATACAGGGAGAGAAACAACACCCTGGAAAAAATGAGATAATAACCTTCTTGAATCAAACCCAAAAGTAGATAACCACTCAAACATAAAGATAGCGTCAAGAATGGCAGATGGCAATAATCACTATGCCTTAATCTCTCTTAATATCAATGGTCTCAATTCCCCAATTAAAAGACATAGACTAGCAGACTGGATACGTAAACAGGACCCAGCATTTTGCTGCATGCAGGAAACGCACCTCAGTGTCAAAGACAAACACTACCTCAGAGTAAAAGGCTGGAAAACAATTTTACAAGCAAATGGCCCCAAGAAACGAGGTGGAGTAGCCATCCTAATATCGGATAAAATTGATTTTCAACCCAAAGTCATCAAAAAAGACACAGAAGGACACTACATACTGATCAAGGGAAAAATCCACCATCAAGAACTCTCAATCCTGAATATCTATGCTCCAAATGCAAGGGCACCCTCATTCGTAAAAGAAACTTTACTAAAACTCAAAGCACACATCGCACCGCACACAATAATAGTGGGTGACTTCAACACCCCGCTCTCTGAAATGGATCGTTCAGGAAAGCAGAAACTAAACAGGGACACAGTGAATCTAATTGAAGCCTTGGACCAAATGGAACTAACTGATATATATAGAACATTTCATCCTAGAGCTAAAGAATACACCTTCTTCTCAGCTCCTCATGGTACCTTCTCCAAAATTGACCATATAATTGGTCACAAATCAGACCTCAACAGATACAAGAAGATAGAAATAATCCCATGCCTCCTATCAGATCACTATGGAATAAGGGTGGTCTTCAATGGCAACAAAAACAAAAGAAAACCCACGTACACATGGAGGCTGAACAATGCTCTACTCAATGATAACTTGGTCAAGGTGGAAATAAAGAAAGAAATCAAAGACTTTTTGAAAGTTAATGAAAATGAAGGCACAACATACCCTAACTTATGGGACACAATGAAAGCAGTGCTAAGAGGAAAATTCATAGCCCTGAGTGCCGCCAAAAAGAAACGGGAGACAGCATACACCAACAGCTTAATGGCACACCTGAAAGCCCTGGAACAAAAAGAAGCAAATACACCAAAGAGGAGTAGAAGGCAGGAAATCATCAAACTCAGGGCTGAAATCAATCAAGTAGAAACAAATAAAACCATACAAAGAATCAACAAAACGAGGAGTTGGTTCTTTGAGAAAATCAACAAGATAGATAAGCCCTTAGCCAGACTAACCAGAGGGCACAGAGATAGTATCCAAATTAATAAAATCAGAAACGAAAAGGGAGAGATAACAACAGAAACTGAGGAAATTCAAAAAATCATCAGATCCTACTACAAAAACCTGTATTCAACACAACTAGAAAATCTTGAGGAAATGGACAATTTCCTTGACAAATACCAAGTACCAAAATTAAATCAGGATCAAATAGACCATCTAAACCGTCCTATAACCCCTGAAGAAATAGAAGTTGTCATTGGAAGTCTTCCAACCAAAAAAAGCACAGGTCCAGATGGTTTTAGTGCAGAATTCTATCAGACCTTCAAAGAAGACCTAACACCAATACTCTTCAAACTGTTCCACAAAATAGAAACAGAAGGAACACTACCCAACTCGTTCTATGAAGCCACAATTACACTAATACCAAAAGCACACAAAGATCCGACAAAGAAAGAGAATCTCAGGCCAATCTCTCTTATGAATATCGATGCAAAAATACTCAATAAAATTCTTGCCAACCGAATCCAAGAACACATCAAAACGATCATTCACCACGATCAAGTAGGCTTCATCCCAGGGATGCAGGGATGGTTCAATATAAGGAAATCCATCAATGTAATCCACTACATAAACAATCTCAAAGAAAAAAACCACATGGTCATCTCATTAGATGCTGAGAAAGCATTTGACAAAATTCAGCATCCTTTCATGCTAAAGGTCTTGGAAAGATCAGGAATTCAAGGCCCATATCTAAACATAGTAAAAGCAATTTACAGCAAACCAGTAGCCAGCATCAATCTAAACGGAGAGAAACTTGAAGCAATCCCACTAAAATCAGGGACTAGACAAGGCTGCCCTCTCTCTCCATATCTTTTCAATATAGTACTTGAAGTTCTAGCTAGAGCAATTAGACAAGAAAAAGAGGTCAAAGGGATACAAATTGGAAAGGAAGAAGTCAAACTATCACTATTTGCAGACGATATGATAGTATACATAAGCGACCCAAAGAACTCCACCAGAGAACTCCTACAGCTGATAAACGACTTCAGCAAAGTGGCCGGATATAAAATCAACTCAAGCAAGTCAGAAGCCTTCCTATACTCAAAGGATAAGCAGGCTGAGAAAGAAGTAAGAGAAATAATACCCTTTACGATAGCCACAAACCATATTAAGTATCTTGGCGTGACGCTAACCAAACAAGTGAAAGATCTGTATGACAAGAACTTCAAGTCTCTGAAGAAAGAAATTGAAGAAGACCTCGGAAGATGGAAAAATCTGCCATGCTCATGGATTGGCAGGATTAATATAGTAAAAATGAGCATCTTACCAAAAGTAATACACAGATTCAATGCAATCCCCATCAAAATCCCAACTCAATTCTTCATAGAGTTAGAAAGAGCAATTCAAAAATTCATCTGGAATAACAGAAAACCCAGAATAGCTAAAACTATTCTCAAGAGTAAAAGAACCTCTGGGGGAATCAGTATCCCGGACCTCAAGCTGTACTACAGAGCAATAGTGTTAAAAACTGCATGGTATTGGTACAGTAACAGACATGTAGATCAATGGAACAGAATTGAAGACCCAGAAATGAATCCACACTCCTATGGTCACTTGATCTTTGACAAAGGAGCTAAAACCATCCAGTGGAAAAAAGATAGCCTTTTCAACAAATGGTGCTGGCTCAGCTGGAGGTCAACATGCAGAAAAATGCAAATTGACCCATCCTTATCTCCTTGCACTAAGCTCAATTCTAAGTGGATCAAAGATCTCCACATAAAACCAGACACACTGAAACTAATAGAAGGGAAACTAGGGAAGAACCTTGAACATATGGGCACAGGGGAGAATTTCCTGAACAGAACTCCAATAGCTTATACTCTAAGATCAAGAATAGACAAATGGGACCTCATTAAATTACAAAGTTTTTGCAAGGCAAAAGACACCGTCAAAAAGACAAAGCGGCAACCAACTAACTGGGAAATGATCTTTACCAACCTTACATCCGACAGAGGGCTAATATCCAAGATATACAAAGAACTCAAGAAGTTAAACTCCAGAGAGGCAAGTAACCCTATTAAAAAATGGGGTACAGAGCTCCACAAAGAGTTCTCACCTGAAGAATATCTAATGGCTGAGAAGCACCTAAAGAGATGTTCATCATCCTTAGTCATTAGGGAAATGCAAATCAAAACAACCCTGAGATTCCATCTCACACCAGTCAGGATGGCTAAGATCAAAAACACAGGAGACAGCAGTTGTTGGCGAGGATGTGGAGAAAGAGGAACACTCCTCCACTGCTGGTGGAACTGCAGGCTGGTACAACCACTCTGGAAAGCAGTCTGGCGGCTCCTCAGAAAACTGGGCATGACTCTTCCGGAGGATCCGGCTATACCACTCCTGGGCATATACCCAGAGACTTTACCTGCATGCAATAAGGACACATGCTCCACTATATTCATAGCAGCCTTATTTATAATAGCCAGAAGCTGGAAAGAACCCAGATGTCCCTCAACGGAGGAATGGATTCAGAAGATGTGGTATATTTACACAATGGAATACTACTCTGCAATTAAAAACAATGAATTCACGAAATTCCTAGGCAAATGGTCAGAACTTGAAAATATCATCCTTAGTGAGGTAACCCAATCACAAAAGATCACACATGGTATGAAGTCACTGATAAGGGGATATTGACCCAGAATCTCAGAATACCCTAGACACAATCAGCATATCAATAGATTTCTAAAAAGATGGAAGGAGAGACCCCTGGTCCTGGAAAGACTGGATGTAGGGGAACGCCAGGACAGAGTAATGAGAGGGGGTTGAACGGAGAAAAGAGGGAGGGAAGGGGGCTTATGGGACTTTCGGGGAGGGAGGAAACGGGAAAGGGGAAGTGATTTGGAATGTAAATTAAAAAAATAAAATAAAATTAAATTAAAAAAAAAAAAAATAAGAGCTGGAGAGGTGGCTCAGAGGTTAGGAGTGCTGGCTGCTCTTCTAGAGGACCTGGATTGAATTCACAACACCAGCAGCTCACAACTATCTGTAATTTCAGTTCCAGGGATCTGATACTGTCACGTAGATGTACACGCAAGCAAAACACCAATGTACAATAAATTGTAAAAAAATCATTCAAAAAATTAAAATGAAGCAATCAAATCCCCTAGACTAAGAAAACCATCTCATTCCAGATATCCACAAGCTCTTGACACCACGGGGTCTGGCTTTAGCATTTTGAATCTTCTCCACATCACTTTTGTAGTGGCATCCCCTGCAGTTTGTAATCTCACAGTAGTTCTGCTCTGCTTCAATAGCTACAAAACAGAAACAATGGAAACGTCCTTCAGCTGATGGAAGGGTAATGAAAGAGTGCGAGGAATTAAGAGTGCGAGGCGGAATTATTCTCAGCTGTAAATAAAACTGAAAGTATGCAATATTCTGGTAAAAGAATAGATTGAGAAAATGATATATTGATGCCAAAGGGCTATCCTGTATGTTCTCTTTTATTTGTGATTCTTAGCTAAGAATCTTTAGGTGTTGAGGACAGACTCTGGAGTGATAGCAGGCTGGGAGCTCTAGAGAGGAGGGTACTAGTGGACACAGGTGCTGTGAAGGGGACCTGGAAAGTAGTGAGGAAAAACTAACTGGAAAGGGGGAAGGGGGTCAATAAGGAGGGAGAATCCCCAAATGGTATAGGCTATTTGCTTTAGTTGCTTCCTGGAACTTGAAGGGTTAGACCCTAAAGCTGAAGACAGCATAACACATTGGTCAAGCACTGGTGGAATCAAACTGGAACTGACCTGAAAGCTTCCTTCCTCAGGGCTGGCTCTCACAGTTTCTAAGGCTTCTATGCAAGCTGCCCGGGGGAGTTTGAAGGCTGCCCAAAGCCTTCAAACCACAACAACGACTACAATGGCAAGATATATTCCCACAAGTGCAATAGTGTTATTTATATAATGGGGGGGGTGCAGTGCAGTGGGTGACCAACAGCCGTCTAATTGGACTTGAGACTTGCTCAACAGGAGGGAAGTTACGTCTGGTACTTGTAAACCCAGCGGTTTGCTCCTGGCTGGAGAGAACCTGCTACTGCCACTTTCTTAAACTGGTATAATTCCTAACTGCATTCTAAATACTTATCCTTAAAGCCACAAGTAAGTGAAGTTCTCACCCCAAACCAAAGGAGCCCCTTTTTGCCACAGATGGAAATCATTCCAGAAATCCACAGACATTCATGTGGTCGAAATGGAGAAAACAAGTAAGGTTGAGGGTCCAGCCCCAGTCGGTCCATCTACCCACAGCTCCTGTCAGTGAGGCCCAGGGATATCTCGGAAAGGGAGCAGAGAGACGGCAAGAGCCAGAGGCACAGGGAATCTGCCATGAGATAGTGTCTTCAACATATCACAGGCAAGCTGTACCCATGAAATCTTTTTTTTTTTTTTGGTTTTTCGAGACAGGGTTTCTCTGTGTAGCCCTGGCAGTCCTGGAACTCACTTTGTAGACCAGGCTGGCCTCGAACTCAGAAATCCTCCTGCCTCTGCCTCCCAAGTGCTGGGATTAAAGGCGTGCGCCACCACCGCCCGGCTTTACCCATGAAATCTTAACAGTATGGTCCCCCAAGCAAGGCCAGTTGGCACGCTAATATCAGTGGCATAAATCTCACAGGGCCACACCCCTAAATAAACAACTACATGCAATTAATGGATGCTGAGAGAGAATCCGTTTCTCCAGAGACAAACCATGATAGGTTATCCCAAGCAGTCATCCCTAAGTGTTTACATATGAGCAACAGTAACTGGACACACACACACACACACACACACACACACACACACTCAGGTGTGTGTTTTACATGATATTTTATGTGTTATATAGCACTTGGCATATTATATAACACACACATGTATTTGTAATAATAATTAAAGAAGAGGTCATGAATTTGGAAGGGAAGGGGTTGAAATGATGTAATCACACCCTCACAGATGAGCTTCTCTAAAACTAGGAAATAAAAGAACTCTCCATACATATGAACACAATTTCTTTATACCAATAATTTTGGAACTGATGTGAAGTTGAAATATGTGGTATAACAAATTATGTGTGCTGACAGTTTGAAATATTGGAAAAATTACAAAACTCAACACATGAAGATTCCAGGGATAGATTATAGGCTATTACACAGCAGTGTTCTTAACTTTTAATGATATTTTGATACCTTTCATCACAATAAATCTCTATTGTCGTTTTTTTGTTTTTGTTGGGTGAGGTATGTCTCTTCTCAGAAAAGATGTTGACATTTATTTTCTGTGGGGTAGATCTATTCCACTGAGAGACACACATAATTTTTCTGGAAACTTCCTCAGTCATAAAACAAAATAAAACAAACAAACAAACAAACAAAACCCCAATGCCTTAGCAGGTATCTGTGCACAGCGGTCACAGCTGCCCTGGTGTGGCAGGAAATAGCCCGGTGTCCTCCCCAGTCACTCGGCTCTCGAACCCCATGTACAACCATTTCTCTTTCAGTGTGAACTCGTGGGAATTTGTTTAGGGTTTCAACATTTTTAACTCTTTAGGGCTCTGGATTGGTTCTCTTTCTGTCTTTCTTTTTTTAATTTTAGACTTCAGGAGTTTTGGTCTTTGGGAATTTAAAACCTTTGGATTGTTGGTATTTGGGGACTATAATAAGCTTTGTAATTTTTACAAGTGCTGGTGTTCTCACAGAGACTATTCCCCTTCCTGATCCCCAAACTGGCAGTATTTGCAGTGGCGCAAATGTTGTTCTTCCAATTAAGATTAAGAGTCTTTGAGTAAGATCAGGCTGGGCGGTCAGAAAGTTCTCCCATTGTTGGTTCTGGTTATAGGCACTCTCAAATCCGGTCTGTGGATTTGAGACTCTGTCCCTTCTTTGCACCCGGGAAGCTCCTATTCTCTGAGGCATCACCTTTGGAACAATTGACTTATGGGAAATGATAAAAGAAGGACGTCATGTCAGGGTATGGTGACCGTCACTTAGTACAAAATATCAAGAAGTCTGAGGGGCTCTCTGTGGTTGTCCCATGCAACTTTTCACAAAGTCGAGGTTCCTCTCTGTCAGACTACCTACAGGGATCACACTTGTTCCATTGCTGGATAAATCACATTCATCCATGGGTTTCCAAGTGCAAGGCTAAAATGTTCTTTGTAACTTGCTCTAATTAGTTTTCAGTAGCTTCATTCCACAAGTCTAGTCATTGATCTATTGATTGGCCTATCCATTTATTCATCCAGTTATATAGGATGCCTACTATACAATATACTATGCAAGTCACGACGAGCCTCAAGCTCCAGGAGCTACATGGTGTCATGGACTTATAAAAAGATAAGCCAAACAGTGTGTGATTGCTATAAACGCAGTGGTATAAGAATGAGGAGGAAAAGCCACAGAAGGGTTCTGCGGACGCCATCCATGCTATGGTCTAATATTCATACAGCCCAACATTTATATGTTAGAGCTATAACCAACATGATGGCATTTGAAGGAGAGTAGGTCATGAGAGTCAGTACCCCTCACTAGGCAAGGCAGGGTGACCCGAGAGCTCTTAGGATCCACCTATCCCCACATCCCACTACACTGGGGTTTCAGGCACACGGCACTGGCAAGGTTCCCATGCGAATGTGAACACCTCTTACCCATGCTCCTACAAGAAATTCTAATGAACCTCATTGGGTCATGACAAATACAGACATGAAAGTAGACAGTGGACTTTCTGGAAAGAGGAAGGGGAATCAGTGGGAGGGGGAGGGGCTGAGTTAGTTACTAAGGGTAGGATTGGAAAGACAATAAACAGAGTATTAGTATTGATATTAGAGCAATAGAGAAAACAGAGAGGGGGAAGTAAATAGAAAGAACTACAGAAGGGAAGGGAGGTGAGGCTCCTCTAAAGGTACGCAGAAACCGTCAAAGACTAAAAAGAAACTCATCACACTATTTGAAATATTCCCAGCAAAAGTAGGGAGATCTCAAGACTGGGAGATCGCAAGGCCAGGCCAATTGGTGGCCTTTGGGAAGCTTGGTTAGAGGGGTGGGGGGACAGACAGAGAGATACAGAAAGACAGAGACAGAGAGACACAGAGAGGACGTGGTGAAATGCAAATTTGAAATTTAGATGTTGCATAGTGCGCCTCTCTGCAGTCAGTCATCAGTGCACAGGTCAGAGCCTGCCTCCACACCTCCTTGCTTGACCTTCTCTGTCTACCTAGGTTGGTGTCATCTAATGAGAGCAGGACCTCTGTGGTGTTGTGCTTCTTGCTCTGGTCTTTGCATTGTTCCTTCTACAATCAGAGGGTGTGCTGTGGGGTCTGGGACATTGTATGCTTTAACTAATGGTAGCTTTTGGTATTTGGTCACTCGAAAGCAGTTGGCCAGATGTCTGTGGATGTGCTTTAGGCCCTAACTCCATCAAGCTTCCCCACTATTGAGGACGTTAGCTAGTGTCAATCCAGTCTGTTGCTCATTTTTCATGGTACTTAGAGGTATTTTACAGGTATTCCCAAATGATCACTTTCACAGAAGATGGTGACTTTCTGGTATACTCTTTGGGTGTGTCTAGGATTTTCATATTGTACATGCTGTGTGTGTGTGTGTGTGTGTGTGTGTGTACACACGTGTGTAGTTTATTTATGTGTAGACATTGAGACTCTGAGATTTAATATATAAAACTGTTGTAAGAAAGAATCAGGTCAACACCCCATTGCCTGGCATATAGTAAGTCTTTCTTGACCTGTTTGCTTCTATGCAGTGTTTTGCAACAAGATGTAGAAGCCTTTTCCCCCTCCTCAAAATAGTAAATAATAATAATAATAAACACTTCATTTTTATTGCGTTGGGAGTTACACACTGCAGTGGACCTCAGAGGACAACTTGTGGAGGTTGTTCTCCTCTGTCACTGTCTGGCTCCTGAGGATGGAACTCAGGCCATCGAGCTTGGTGACAAGTGACCTTGCTTGCTGAGCCACCTCACTGGCCCCCTAATAATCAATGCCTTGTGGGGGCAGGAAGAAAGACCTAAGGGAAACAGTCTGTAAAGTCAAATCTACCAACTTGTTTTCTCCTTAGCACCAGTGGAAGGAAGGAAGGAATACTCAGTATGATGCTTTGGTGCTCGTAGAGGCTAATGAGCTCACTGGAAGCGGACACTGAGAGAAGTTGTTGAGGGGGAACTGGAGAAATACAGAAGCAGGCTGTTGAGACAAGGACACTTTAGGATGAGGCTCCAAACTAGGAGTACCTTTCCCTGTAGACAAAGGATGAGCTTAATCTGAAATCAGCAGGACCCTGAGTACAAGGACAGGCCCTAGAGCCCTTTGAAGCACAGGTGTGTGAGCCTCCATGAGCAGGCCCTTCCCAGCTGTCTACACTATTGATCCTTTTATAAACCCACAGTCAATTCCAAAATTAAGACGAAGTTAGAGCATATTAAGGTACCAGTTGTTGAAATACAGTGAACTGCTGGCGTCTGTTGCCTGGAAAATACCAGAGTTGTAGACTATCAGGTAGACAAGGAAAATTAGTATGCTGATGTTCCAATGTCTTGAGAAAGGATGTTGTATTTTCTCAATGAGGGATATCTGATAGATTAGGCAGGAGAGAAACCTCCAGCCGGGAGCTTACTCATGGTCTGCCGTTATTTTGATTGACAGGTCCGGCAGCTGTTTCTGATGCCCTCGACCACTCCTCCTCTTCAACACTAAAAGATGGGGAAGGGGCATGTTACACATCCCTGATTTCTGACATCTGTTATCCACCTCGGGAGGACTCTGCATACTTTACTGGAATTCTTCAGAAGGAAAATGGTCACATCACCCCTTCCGAGAGTCCTGAGGAGCTGGAGACCCCCGGACCCTCGTCACCAGAAGTGCCTGGGATGGAGCCACGTGGCTTGTTGAGTTCTGATTCTGGAATAGAGATGCCTCCTGCAGAGTCCACCGAGGTGAGCAAGACCCTGGCCGACCCCCTAGACCAGATGAAGGCAGAAGCCTACAAATACATTGACATAACCAGGCCACAGGAGGCAAAAGGCCAGGAGGAGCAACACCCTGGGCTAGAGGATAAAGACTTGGACTTGAAAGACAAGGACTCTGAAGTCTCCACAAAACCAGAAGGGGTTCCTGCACCTAACCAGCCAGCTCCTGTGGAGGGGAAGCTTATCAAGGACCACTTATTTGAAGAATCTACCTTTGCTCCTTACATAGATGAGCTTTCTGATGAGCAACACAGGATGTCTCTGGTCACTGCCCCTGTCAAGATTACACTGACGGAGATCGAACCTCCTGTCATGACCACCACACAAGAGACAATCCCCGAGAAGCAAGACGTGTGTCTGAAGCCGAGTCCTGATACAGTTCCCACTGTCACTGTCTCAGAGCCTGAAGATGACAGCCCGGGATCTGTCACTCCTCCATCTTCTGGAACAGGTAAAGACGGTAATTCTTCATTTTGGGAAAGGCCAGCCCGAGGCAGGCTGAAGTTTCAAAGTGTGAAGGAACAAAGACGTTGAAAATGCTTGCCTTCCCTTAAAGGCCTGCTGGGTATTCTTTGTAACATGTTTGTCTTTATTTGGTGGGGGCAGGGTGGTAGTGGTGAGGATGACCAATGGAAACATTAACACTCTTCTGTGGCCCTGAAGTTCAGAGCAGAGAGGTGCCACTGTCTTGAGATTAGCTCTTCTCCCATGATCCACAAGGTCTCTTAGAGGCATTATAGGGGGAGCACATTGGCTGGGCTGTTGTCCAGGACATGTAATATGCCCAACACGGGCTCTGCATCCGTGTAACCGAAAGTTGGAGTAGGAGGGGCTCAGGCTCCTTTGGGACGGTATAGGCAGAAAAAGAAAATCTCAGAGACAGATGGTCCTCCCTGCTCCCTTCAATCCCAGAACTGTCACGTTACTGTCCTTTGTTCTTGACTATACTATTGTATATTTGAATCTGAGAAATAGCTTTGATCAAAAGAGAAATTCTAGGGTTTGGAGATGAGAGTTTAGTAAGTAAAAGTTCTTGAACATTGTGGCCTGAGGACCTGAGTCCAGCCCTCTAGCACTTAGGTGAAAAAGGATAGGTGTGATGTCATGTTCTTGGGAATCCTAGCACCAGAAAAGCTGAGACAGGAAGATCCCTGAACTGCTGGTCAGCCAGTCCTGCTGAACTGGCAGCCCCAAGTCTCAGTGAGAAACTTACCTCAGAGTCAAACAAAATAAGATGGACGACTTCTGAGGAATGACACCTGAGGCTGAACCCTAGCCTCTACAGGGGGCACACACAGGCACTGTTATGCAATCTGTACACTGACAGGGAGGGGGAGGGAGGGAGGGAGGGAAAGGAGGGAGGGAGGGAGGGAGGGAGGGAGGGAGATAAGAGACGGGGATATAGATGAGAGAGAGCAAATGTGAGAGCAAGAGAGGGGAAGAAGGGAGAGAGAGAGGGAGAGAGAGAGAGGGAGAGAGAGAGGGAGAGAGGGAGGGAGAGAGAGAGGGAGAGAGAGAGGGAGAGAGGGAGGGAGAGAGAGAGGGAGAGAGGGAGGGAGCGCACTTAGCCCAGCTAAGCTCCTGCTTGTCCAGCGTTCCTAGGAGACCACACTGTGGCAGCTGTTTGTAGTTCTGTCTCTAGGGTTGGGAACTTTTGAAATTCCCCCAGTCCATGTTGGTGTGTCATCCAGTGATGTCGTTATGCAGGTCTAGTTTAGGCAGACATATAGCTGATTTCATGGCGTCTCACAGTAGGCATCCTGGCCCTTTGGCTGCTATAATGTTTCTGCTGAATCCTCCGTGATGTTCCCTGAGCCTTCGGTGTAGGGGATGAATTGCAGACACACTAAATGGGACTTGGATCTCCATGGTAATTTATGCTCTATAGTTTGGACCAGTTGTGGACCTCTGTACAAGTCTCCATTTGCATCTTTGGTAGGGATGAGAGCTACACTTAGCTGTGGGTACAAGGATAAGTATATAGAATATAGTTAGAAACTATATTAATGTAGGAAGATGTCAGTGGCAGCCTTTGAGGCAGGATTATTCAAGAAAGAGAGGTTTGACCTCTATGGTCTATGACCTTTCTAGTTACAGACAGCAGTTGGCTGGGCTTCTAGGCATATCTATTCCCTCCTCCTGAGCAGACCTTAAGATAGCTTTTGGTTACCTCCAAGACATAAATAGCACTACTGTACCCTTGAGGGCATTTTGCTTTCCTGGTCATTGTTGTGGTTCGTAGCCTTAAAGCTATGGTGAACTACTGATTACTTTTGTCCCTTGTGAGGTTCCATAGCACCTTTGGATACTATGAGGCAGCTTCTGGGTCACCTCCTACTCAATTCCTTTAGTTCCTGGTCAGAAGTATGTGGTATCTCCACCAACAGCCATTATATTCTGGGAGGCAACTGAGGGCAATGACCTGTATTTTTACTTGCTAAGTCTACCAGTCAATCTGGAAGAATAATCCTAGTTGTTAGAGTCACATGCTGAGTTACAGAAGGCAGGTATCTGATCTCCACCCAGACTTTCTCCTACTAACTTAGACTTTCTGAAATTAACCTTGAGCTGCATAGCTCAGATATGAACTATGGTGAAGACCATAGTCCTGGGCTGGGGAGATGGCTCAGTGAGGAAAGTGTTTGTCATGTAAGTAGGAGGGCCAAAGTTCAGAGTCCTCCCACCCACATAGATGCTGACTGAGAGGGCCTGTCATCACAGTGTTTGAGGGATGGGGACAGGGAATTATCAGATTGCACTAGCTAGACTAGCTGAGTGGGCAAGCTCTAAGTCCCAGTGAGAAGCAACCCTGCAGCATCACACGGAGACTGATGCCCAACAGCAGCATTGCCTTTCTGTTCTCCCATTCCCTGAAACCATCAGTCCACATTCTCTATGCATTTGCTTATTCTAAACTTCTATGTAAGTGTAAATTATAATAATGCAGCTCACCATGTCTTATTTCACTTAGCACAGTAACTTGAGGCATGCTTTCTCATGCCCCTGTATTTCACTGTCTCCTTCCCTTTTGTGGCCAAAGAATATTCCACTGTAAGACCGTATCACACTTAATTTACCCACTTATTAGCCAAGGGGTACTGGGGTTGTCGCAACCTCTTATTTAGGCCACCGCTTCATCTGAAATAATGTTTTCATGTAGCACAAGGGAGGGGTTCTAACTCCGTCCTTTTGTATATGATTAACCAACCACTTTTCCTTGCTTCATTTCCAAACTGTGACTGGTCCCATCTAGACCCGTGCTTCCTAAAAACAGGGAAAGCATAGAGCACATGAAATAGCAAACGCATTTGAAACAGAAAGACACACATTTAGATTCAAGGCAAGTCATTTCTGCCAGGACACCAGCAGTCCACCCAGAGGCTGTAACTGAAGAGATTGAGACTGTGCTGTGTAAGGGAACCAGTAGACAACAGCGAGACCTTTGTGCTAGGGAGCCGTTACTCTCCCTGGACCGAGCAGAGTAGGAGGTGGTGATGCAGAAACCTGTGAAGAGCTGGAACTTCAAAAGACACAGGGAGTTATGAACAACTCTGCAGCATCTCCATCCTTGGCCTTTCCTATGGACTGAGCCAGGGTGGAAGGGATCCTGGACAATGTGCAGAATACGTAGAAAATGATAGGACTGGACCAAAGTTGCTAGGGTGGGGGAGAGAAACATTAGTGGACTGATATTGCACAGCTGTGCAAGCCATTGCCATGGGTTGTAAGCTCCGTATGTACCGTGCCTGTCACCCAGTGGATGCTCTCACTCATGGAGCTGCGCTCGTGCCAACATTGTACTCTGAAGATGTAGACCATGTCTCCATTGGCACCTTGGCCCTCCCCACCCTCCTCATCCTTAGCCCACCACATGGAAGTAACTTCATGTAACTTTTACACTACTATTTTGATTGGAATCATAGCAAGGACTTAAGCACATGGCTTACTAAAGAGAGTCAACCATGATGAAAGCAGTTTGAGATAGTACAATAACAATCATCAGCAAGTTTGAGAGAATGAAGCAGTTGTTTTGCTTTTTAAGTTTTATTTTTGAGATTATAACACAGTTACATTTCTCCTTTTTGAGATTATAACACAGTTACATTTCTCCGGTCCCTTTCCTTCCTCCAAAGTCTCCCTCGTGCCCCTTCCTGCTCACTTCAATTTCATGACCTTTCCCACTAATTCTTAATGCATGCATATAACTATACATATATGCATTCCTAAATATAAACTGTTGTGTCCACATAATGTTACTTGTATGTATGCATTCAGGAGAAACAGTTGTTTTAAGTCACTTCAAATGCAGAGTATATCATTTCTCTACTCCAGTGATCACTCTTTCCACAAGATAAAATCCTCGTGAGCTCTGACACACCGCACTGTCCACCTCTTCTACCATACTTCTGTATTTATAAGTCCTTCCAGACATCATGACCTCCTTTTGATATTGATAGATAGATCATTGCAACTCCCACCTCAAGGCTTTTGCACTGCCAGGCACACTTTTCCTCTGGAAATGAAGGGTTAAATCTAGGTCCACCTCTGGACTCCTCATCTGACCTCATTCTACCCTGTCCAGAACATCTGATTCCCTTTCCTGACTCTGATTTCCCCTCCTAGTACTTGCTATCACACTCTGTGTACTTGTTATACATACTGCCATGTGATGTGACCCCTTGCTATTTAAACTTTTGACCCCACTTAATAGATGGATGATGCATAGGGTAAAATTGGTCCTGCTTTGTAGAGAATTTTAAAACTCTAAAATATGCTGTCTGGCCCTCTTAGAATCCTAGAGCCACAGCTGATGCAGCCATGAACAATATAATATGGTCATCTTGCCTCCCTAGAACCCCACAGTGACCCTAATATTCTGCAGGAAGCTTTGGATGGCCAGTTCTTGCCACATAAGGTTCAGAGATAGATGTCTGAGATACCCGGAAGAAAGGCCCTGCCTGCTCTACAGCAAAACAGTATCAACCTCCTGAACACTGTTGCTATGGTGATTCCAACAGCCAAGCTCAGCAGGGTTGCCAGTGTGGCCTCCAGGCCATCTGGATGAACATCAGGCAAAAGGCAGACACTTGCCCTGGGGACTGGGGTGACTCTGAGTTGATATCTTCTCAAGAGGGGGTGCGCCAAACACAGCAGTGGGTTACCACAGTTGAGGTCCCATGAGATGGTACAGCTGATAATCCTCTTGGGGGAAAATGGCAAAACGTTTAGATTTTAGGCTTTAAAAATAAAAACATTCTCATGAGAAATGTAAAGCTCAGAAGTCTAGCCAAAGCCCGTCTTCTCTTACTAACAGAGAAGGAATGGGCAGCCGTGGGCGTGGGGGAAGGATAGCTTTCAGATTTCTTGATGTTGGTGGTCTCAATTAGGGATAAGTGTCCATTTGATTATTTGATGAAATCTGGGAAGCTGAGGAACTCCCTCAAAGGAATGAATCAGAAATTAAAACGACTTCTAGAATCTTTGGTGCACCAAAACAGACAGAACAGCCAAGATGCTGTTGCTAAGAAATGACAGGGTCATTTTATTACAACAGCTAGATTAAGATGGATAGGTATGTAAATTAATTGGGCCACAACAGTAATTAGCCTTAGTTTAGGTGGCTTGTCTTTCCAGCAAAGCCCTGGAAACAGACTATTTCTGTACTAATGAGATGTGTGTTTCTCAAGCAACGACAAAACATCTCCCCTAATGGAATTTTGTTTTATTCTTTTCTCTGTGTCCATCTGTCTGTCCGTGTGTGTGCCTCTCTGGTTCTCCTTCGCTCTGTGGGAGGACAGAACCATCTGCTGCAGAGTCCCAGGGGAAAGGCAGTGTCTCCGAGGATGAGTTGATTGCTGCCATTAAAGAAGCAAAGGGGTTATCTTATGAAACCACCGAGAGTCCAAAGCCAGTGGGCCAGGTGGCCGACAGACCCAAAGCCAAGGCCAGGTCTGGGCTGCCCACCATCCCTAGCCCCCTGGACCAGGAGGCCAGCAGTGCGGAGTCCGGAGACTCAGAAATTGAGCTGGTGTCAGAGGACCCCATGGCCTCCGAGGATGCGCTGCCCTCTGGCTATGTGAGCTTCGGCCATGTGTCGGGCCCGCCCCCATCTCCTGCCTCTCCATCCATCCAGTACAGCATCCTGCGGGAGGAGCGGGAGGCCGAGCTAGACAGCGATCTCATCATCGAGTCCTGTGACGCCTCCTCGGCCTCGGAGGAGAGCCCCAAGCGCGAGCAGGACTCGCCCCCAATGAAACCAGGTGCCCTGGACGCCATCCGCGAGGAGACTGGCTCTCGGGCCACCGAAGAGCGAGCACCCAGCCACCAAGGCCCTGTGGAGCCCGACCCAATGCTCAGCTTCGCCCCCGCCAACCTCCAATCCCGCCCAGAGCCATCGTCAGGTGATGGAGCCCTGGTCACGGAGCCGCCCATATCACAGCAGCAGAAGCCTGAAGAGGAAGTTGTGAGTTCCAGTCAAAGTTCCGTGGCCACCGACAGTCCTGGACCACTTGGTTCTGGCCTCGTGCCCCCTCTCCCGTTCTTCAACAAGCAAAAAGGTAAGTGGGCAGCTTTTTGGTCCAAGCAGTGTTGTCCCGCCAGAGTCCTTCCTGGGTGCCCTGAGGTATCTGCCAGGAAGCTGAACTGTCACCATGGTGGGGTTCTGGGGCCAGTGTCCCATTGCCACTGCCGTTTGTTTCCCTGCGAGTTAAGCCTCTTTTCTCTTTCCATGCTCTAATCACGAAGGGTTTTGTGTGCTCCCTGGGACCTGAATCGGCGACCCTATCTTTTCTTCCACTCCAGGGCTGGCTACCTCTGTGGAAAAGTGAAGCTTTGCTTGGAACTGTCCAGACTTGTTTCTAGTTTCTTCCTGTTTAAAGATGGAGGGTGGCTAAGTCCCATCATGCCTAAACCCGCTTTTAGCTCAGTTTTGCCTAAATGGGCCGCGTGTAGCTCAGCTGTACCCTTTCTCATACCAAGGACAGAGAGTTTTGGTTTTTGAGTTCTAGAGAATCAGAAAAGACAGCCACTAAACTTGCTTACACAGTTTCTTCTGTCCCTCAGCTGCACCTACTATGACTCAATAGTTTTTAAATTTGTTTATAATTTAGAATTATTTTACTTTAGTCGTTAGGTTCTCCCTCAGAAAAAGTCTTCAAATGAAAGAACTCAGTATTTTATCATCTAGAATCCGTGGGTATAAAGGAGACTTTTTCCAATATCTCAAGTTGCCCAACACTCCTGGTTGCGGATTCTTCATGGATTTCAGAGGGGAAAGAACCAGGTGACGAGATGAGGCACTGCTTACTTTCAAAGGGCACCTTCGGCCCAGGGCCCCTGCTATCCATCTTCTCAACTTTTGGTTTCTTGACAAGTATTTTGCCCTTTGAAGATAAATGATTTCGAAGGTATACCCTCCTGGGTATAACCTTTGCTAACCTTTAGTGTTTCATGTAAAAATATAGAGAACAAACTCTTCCTTATTGGAAAGCCAACACATGAAACATTAAAATTATCATGCCAGAATGGGAGGAGCTGGAGGAATAAAATTACAAGGTAACCTCATTTCGTGGTGGTGGAGGCCAAGGTAATTCTCCCCCGAGTTTTGTGGATCAACCCAGGGCACTGAGCAACACCCTTGGCCTGTTGACTCTTGATTATCCAAATAACTATCTCCAGAATTTAAAGTGTATTATTTGCACGTGATGGGAGGATATTTGAAGTCAAATTTAAGTGTAAGAATGCATATTTGTTTGGCAACTGTTGAAACTAATTTAGATTATTTTTTGACCCCTCTGACTGGGATAGGATAGAGCCCTGTGGCTTGCAGGAGCTGCGCCGACATGAACTTTAGTCTCCTGGGGCCTGAAATGGCTGAGCTAGAGTCATGCTGGCTGTGTTCATGTCATGTAGCATGTGACAGGCATGTCTTCACTTTAGTCCATAATGTTCTTGAGACAGTCACTATGTGTACAGTGCTATTCAAACATGTTTATCTTCCAAAAAAAAAAGAATGAATCTGAGGACTGAAGAGAAAGGGGACATTTGTAGGCCCATTTCCTTCCCAAATCCGAGGGACAAGCTCAACAGCTGGGGTCGTTAGCAGACGTCTGCTGAAGACCTGTGAAGCTGGAGTTCTGGCTGCAAGGGCTGGGGTGTACCTTTTATGGTCCATTTGGAGCCATTCAGATCTCTGTGCAAGTTGCCGCATACAGCTTAGGCTTAGACTGTCTGTTGCTAAGTTTGGACACTGGAGAGGAGGTAGTAGAGGTCTTTTCAAAAGATTGAGGGGTCCCAGGGTGAATAACCTCTGCTTGCTCCTGCCCCGAGGGGTCCTTTGAAATCTAGTCTCCCACGCAAATCCACTGCTCTGGTGCCCTCCACTCTGGGGATGCCGGGCCTGGAGGCCCGGGTGGATGACTCAGTACCAGCAGAAGGCTATTAGAGCTTTGAGGCTCCCTCTGGTCTGTGCAGCTCCTTTCCAGCAGGCCAGAGAGCATCCTGCTGTGGAGCTCTCCTAGGCTGTTCTTAGTTACTGCCGCTGGCCAGCAGGTTGGTGCTTGGCAAAGCCTGACTGCCCTGAACTGAGGTCAGATCTGCTCTGTGGTTTCCAGCTCGAGTCCAGTGAAGCGTCAGTAGCAGATGTATTTGGGTTTATAGTCCAGGCTTTGGACTGGCCTCACAGGTGCGAACTCTGCATCTTAGGACTTGGAAACATTTAGAATAAGACTCAGCCACCCGATGGCACCATGGTATGAGACACAGGGGCACCAGGTTTACTGGTCCCAGGTCTGTGAGTGGAGCTTTCCTACCCTTCAGAGCCCTCTGCAGCTATAGAGCTGGAAGCTGTTCTTTGTGTCTTGTTCCCCTCCCGTGCAGGCCTGCTCTCCTGTGGTCCGTGTTCTCGTCCTCCGCTCCTCCAGAACAGGCTGTTAGTGCCCTCAGACTCTGAAGGGGGAGATCCATTTTTATTTCTTCAAAGTTACCTCAAGTCTTGGGAACGTGCAAATGAAAAGGCTAATTTTAAAAAATCCTCAGTTAATCATTTAATAGCAAATATGACTCATCAGGCTAGGTGAGTGCTGGGCTATGGCAGTCAGCTGTCACAGCCCCACCGAAGTCTGTTCTACTGCAAGTCACTGCCTCCTTGCTTGTCAAACCCATTGCCTCTTTCCCATCTAAGTTTTCTTGTCCTCTCTAGAAATATAACAGTGTAGTCTTGATCTATCTTTAAAATAGCATATGGAAAAACTACTTTCAACTAAAAGCAAGCAAGTAAGTGAGCAAGAGAGAGAGAGAGAGAGAGAAAGAGAGAGAGAGAGAGAGAGAGAGGAAAACAGTACTGGTTAAGGGGCTGGTAGGATGGTGCAGCAGATGAGAGCATCTGTTGCTCACTTTCCAGCACCTAGGTTGGGTGGCTTATAAGCCCCTGTATCTCCAGCTCCTGGGGAATCTATAGCTCTCTTCTTGCCTCCAAGGGCAGTGTAGTCACATGCGCGTGCGCACACACATGCACACGTGCACACACACACACACACACACACTTAAAAAATTAGGTTATAAGAAGTAAAATATTGGTTGAGAAAGTAATGAGTAATTTTGCATGGATTTTTTATTATATGAATAATGTAATATTGTGATTATTATTTTGTAAAGTTTAATTACTTTGATTATTTTTTCTGAGGTAGGGTCTCACCGCATTGCCCAGGTTAACCGACTCTGTAATCCAGGCAGACTCTGAACTTGCCATTCTGTGTGCGTTTCCATGTATCTGAGATTACAGGTCCCAGCTTTATACCATCTCACCGAACAGTTAGGCGAAGGGCTCTCAACTCCTCCGCTCTTCCTCCTCAGGGTTTTTCTCTTCTTACTGCACTGATGTTTCTCCTTCCTGGCTCTTATCCTGTCATCTTTTTTGTCCTTTTCCAGTCACTCTGGAGGTATTCCAGAGTTCTCACCTTACTTTTCCAGTCACTCTGGAGGTATTCCAGAGTTCTCACCTTACTTTTCCAGTCACTCTGGAGGTATTCCAGAGTTCTCACCTTACTTTTCCAGTCACTCTGGAGGTATTCCAGAGTTCTCACCTTACTTTTCCAGTCACTCTGGAGGTATTCCAGAGTTCTCACCTTACTTTTCCAGTCACTCTGGAGGTATTCCAGAGTTCTCACCTTACTTTTCCAGTCACTCTGGAGGTATTCCAGAGTTCTCACCTTACTTTTCCAGTCACTCTGGAGGTATTCCAGAGTTCTCACCTTACTTTTCCAGTCACTCTGGAGGTATTCCAGAGTTCTCACCTTACTTTTCCAGTCACTCTGGAGGTATTCCAGAGTTCTCACCTTACTTTTCCAGTCACTCTGGAGGTATTCCAGAGTTCTCACCTTACTTTTCCAGTCACTCTGGAGGTATTCCAGAGTTCTCACCTTACTTTTCCAGTCACTCTGGAGGTATTCCAGAGTTCTCACCTTACTTTTCCAGTCACTCTGGAGGTATTCCAGAGTTCTCACCTTACTTTTCCAGTCACTCTGGAGGTATTCCAGAGTTCTCACCTTACTTTTCCAGTCACTCTGGAGGTATTCCAGAGTTCTCACCTTACTTTTCCAGTCACTCTGGAGGTATTCCAGAGTTCTCACCTTACTTTTCCAGTCACTCTGGAGGTATTCCAGAGTTCTCACCTTACTTTTCCAGTCACTCTGGAGGTATTCCAGAGTTCTCACCTTACTTTTCCAGTCACTCTGGAGGTATTCCAGAGTTCTCACCTTACTTTTCCAGTCACTCTGGAGGTATTCCAGAGTTCTCACCTTACTTTTCCAGTCACTCTGGAGGTATTCCAGAGTTCTCACCTTACTTTTCCAGTCACTCTGGAGGTATTCCAGAGTTCTCACCTTACTTTTCCAGTCACTCTGGAGGTATTCCAGAGTTCTCACCTTACTTTTCCAGTCACTCTGGAGGTATTCCAGAGTTCTCACCTTACTTTTCCAGTCACTCTGGAGGTATTCCAGAGTTCTCACCTTACTTTTCCAGTCACTCTGGAGGTATTCCAGAGTTCTCACCTTACTTTTCCAGTCACTCTGGAGGTATTCCAGAGTTCTCACCTTACTTTTTGTCCTCCTCCTTCAGGTCCTGAATCCCAGGCTAACCTCCTCTGTGGGCTTTTAGCTAATGGGTTTTATGTGGTAAATCCCCAGTTTCTTACTTTGAAGATATCTTCTCTTTTGATGTGATTGAATAACTGGCAGGAATTCCTGAATTCATTTAATCCATGTTATTTGTCCAAATCTCTCCTTTCCATCTCCTTTTTTTATTCTGGAGCAAATGAAGTGATGTTATATAAGTTCTACTCATCCTTCATGTTATAACTCTCACATGTGCAACACTGGCTGAGGGCTGGGTGTGCAGCTCAGCGGTGGAGAGCTTGTCTAACATTTGTAAGCCCTGGTTTCTATTAAGCCCTGCCAAAAAGAAGACATTATGAAGATAGTCTGATAATAACTATTGTTGTCTTAGACAGCCATAAACTTTTGTACTGTAAAGATTTCATCCCTTTGAAATCCTACCACAGGCAGTTATGTCTGTGTGTGTGTGTGTGTGTGTGTGTGTGTGTGTATGTGCACGCGTGTGTGTTATAAAATGTATATTGGATACTTGTGAAGGTTATTTTATTTACCAAGATAAAGCTGGAAGCACTCCCTGCTGACCCAAGTATAAACACTTTGGTGTCTGCAATAGTGTTTGTCTATAAAACTATCCCCCAAATGACCCAGAATGTCCTTAATATCTGAAAACACCATAAAAATAAGTGTCCACAGTATAACAATCACCACTGTAGAATCTTCAAGAGGACACCCCGTCACCCTGTTTGAGGAACATGCTTTCTGCCAGCTGTCACTTTAGTTGCCCAGCGCCTGCAGTATTGTTAAAAGTCCATGTCCCTGCTCTGCCTCTACCTTGAAATTACAGAACGAGAATGAGCAAAAACCTAAATATGAACTTAAAACAAGTACCCTGGAGCTTGAGAATTGCTTTATTTCTCTGATGAGCTCAGCAGCGGGGCAGGACAGTAATGCACATGTGTTTTTAGAGAAAAGCTACCGGAGACTTTCCATCTCTGATGGGTAGAGCAGCCCCTTGCCTGCACCCCAGGAAGAGGGGTGGGGCCGGCCTCTGCAGCCTCTCCCTTCTATGGGACCAGCTGCACAGCCTGAGCATGGAAGGAAACTGTGGCAGGAAAGGCAGTGTTCACAGGAAGGCTGCCAGGCGGGGTCTCCACACATAGACTAGGTCTTCACCTGCTAGATGCTGAGCCCTGCCCTTGTTGTCACTTTCCAGTGTCACACAATAGATTGTGTCTGTCCCACAGTATTTGGGAGAGAACCAAAGTCAGTATGACCCATTTATTCTTCCTCTGGTAATTCTAAAACTAACTAAGTCATCATACTTAGTTGCTTCTGTGGAGTTGCATTAATAAATCTGACCCTAAAGATTCTTGGAAAATCTCTTCCTTTCACAGTAGAAATTTCAGCATCAGCCGGAGGCCTGACCCTCTTCTGCTACAGCGGCTGCTTCCTGTCAGTTTTCATCACGATGGAGCAGCAGTTAGTTGCCTGATGCAGCCTGGCTCTCGTGTCAGTGTGAGTCAGTGTATCAGCCAGGGTTCTCCAGAGAGGGAAGAGCAATACAATGCACATGTATTACATAAGGGGATTTATTAGAGTGACTCATAGTCTAGGCACTGAGTGGCCTCACCATGGCTGTCTGCACACTGAGGAGGTCAAGAGCCTGCGTGCCTCAGTAGTCCCGATCTGGCACTGAATGTACAGAGGTTTCCTAGGCAGTGGCGAGTCTTCAGTCCACATGGGAAGGCTGAGAAAGCTGGATTCCGACGACAGTAACATAGACAGGACAAAGATACTCACAGCAAGAAACAGAAGCAGGCCAGCAAAAACCTTCCTCGTCCTTGGTCATCTTCGTGTCTAGGTTGCCACTGGAAGATGCCACTTTCTCTGATAAGGAGTTTTCCTAACTCAGTCTTTCCTGGAAATGTTTCCCCAAACCCACCCAGAAGAGTATCTTAGTTCATCCACCCAGATCTAATCAAGTCAAGGATCAACCATACAAATACTTAAGAGACATAAGATTCCCAACTTAGACCACTTGGAGCACCTAAGGTAATTTCATGTGGCTTTTCCCAGTGACGGAAGATGCCTCCCTCTGAAGACCCCTAGAATGAGATTGCCAGCAGTCAGCTCTATCTGCTGGCTTCCATTTGTTGGCTTTTCTTCATAAAGTAGACACAAGGTTAACACTGCTCAAATTGCATGTGGATCGGTATTTTTAAAACATTGGCTCCTGGGAACTGGGGTAGATGTCCATCTCAGCCATGGATAAAATTGCTCCAAATTGTGGTAGCCTCTGACATTTGTTATTTATAGGACAGTCTTGACACTTCTTCCTCAGGGTATGGTTCTTGTATGCTGTAATATTTCACTGTCAAATCTTGAGATATAACAAGCCCCAACTCATTAGTAAATCTTGTCTGGGCATGGAAAGGGCATGGGATAGCTGCTAAAATGGATACAGGTCAGTCTGGAACCTGGACCCTGTACACAGAAACACTTCACAGGTAGCACACCTTTTGGTTCTTCCAATAAATAATGACTCTATCCAGGCTCTTTGACCCTCGCATAAATTATCTTCACTTACAGGGCTAAGAGGACATACTTCTAACTTTCAGAGTCAGAAGGGACTCCAGGGGCTTTCCCCACCCCTTTGAAATGCTTGCTTCCCTTTTCTGTAAAATGGAGATACCCATAGGCACAGTCTCTACCCTTCTAAATCTTTGTGACTACACAAAACACTCTTGAAATTCAGACAGCATAAATTTCACTCAAAGCTATGTCAACCATTCCAAAGCAACATCTTCATTTTATTCATCCTTCCTTTGATTCAAGCAATATGGCACACTACAGGTGTGGCACAACCAAGTGTAGCAATAACCAAGGCAGATGTGACCAGAACAGAACCTTCGTAGGGTTTGAGAAGGGCAGACCTTGAAAAGGAAATAATCTTCAGAGTTATGTGAGAGTGCACCTGGCCAGTGTGGCAATTATTGATGGATATGGAAGTCAGAGAAGATCATAGAGAAGAGTTGATTATGGCAAAAGATGATTAAAGATAGTTTTTAGATAGCAGAAAGTGCAAAGGCCAAAGGCAGAAAAATTCTAGGCAAGTGAAGAAGTGATATAGCAGAAAACGTAGGTAAAGGTCCAGAAAAGGAGTTGGTTGGCTGGCAGTGCCCTTTCTCGCTCACATCATGTGCAGAGTTGGGTCTTTCCCAAGCATTCTTAGAAGACATGGAAGAGTTTCAAATTAGAAAATGACATGACTTCCTTAGCCTTTTACATATTGGTGATATTAGGGAGGAGGGTTTGGGAAAAAGACAAGTTGGAAGACAGAAGATAATCAGGAAGCTATTGCCAGAGCAAGACAGTAGTAGATGAGAGGAAGGAACAGCAATGAACGAGGAGAGAAGGGAGTGGACTGGAGCTCTTTGGGAGAGATTTGATCTCTAAAATCTCCTAAATGATATTTCAGTGTTTGCTAACACAGTGATTATATATTGCAGACACAGTTATCTGGGAGAAGAAATGCCTCTAAAGTTAGATGTTACTACTGTATCCATATGATGCGAGTGTGTGTTTGTGTGTGTGTGTGTGTGTGTGTGTGTGTGTGTGTGTGTGTTGTTCACTATTGGAAAACTACCCATGGGTGTTACTAACATCTTTTTATGGCAAAGATCTGGGGGGGGGGGCAGGTATTCATTTAGGTGACTTTGGTATTTCGGTGGCTCTCACTGGAGCTAGAAAAAGAGTCATATTTGGCCCTTTGGAATTTAAATGTGGCACATCATAAAGGACTATGGATAGCCAAGATGTATCTTTTTAAAGAGTTTTGTACAAGCTTGTGTAGGGCCAGGAAGTTACCAGCCTCCAGAATATCTAAAGTATAGTTTAGATATAAAAATTATACTTAACAATGTCTCAGGGTTAAGACATTCTAAATAAATAAATAAATAAATCACTACAATCAAAGACAACTTGGGGGAGAAATGGCATTGTTTTACTGTACAATTCTCAGGGTCCTAATTCATTGCTGAGGGAAGTTTCAGGACAGGAACTGAAGACAGGAACCTGGAGGCAGGACCTGAAGTCCAGACAGTAGAGAAATGTTGCCAATTGGCTTGCACCTCATGGCTTGTTCAGCCTGTTTCCTTGTATCATCCAGGACAGCCAGCCCTGTGTTGGCACTGCCCACAATGCACTGGGCCCTCCCACATCAATCATTAATCAAGAAAATTCTCCCCAGACTTGCGTAGAGGCCAGTCCTATGGAGGCATTTGTCAATGAAGATTCCCTCTTTGGAGATGTGACTAGGTTTGTGTCAAACTGACAAAATACATCGGCACAACTGGCCCCTTGTCGACTCAATACACAAACACATCACTTAATCACCTATAACCTTTTCTTTCTTGTTCATTCACAAGATCTCATATTAATATCAGTATTGAAATTCAAATCATTCCAACTTTTAAAAGTCCCACAGTCTCCACATTTTCAAACACTTTAAAAGTTCAGTCTCTTGAAAACATCCAAAGTCTCTTACAAAGTTAAAACCCCTTTAAAGTAGCCAGCCTGTATTTTCCACAGTCTTGTCTCAAAGTTCCAAATCTCTGAACTGTGGGCTCCTGTAAAATGAAAAATATACTAAATACTTTCTCACTCCAAGAAGAAAGAACCAGGATCTAGTTACATTAAAACCAAACAAAACCAAACAAAGCACAGCAGTTTAAATCTGCATTAGATTTCTGGGTATCACGGTCTCCCAGGCGTGGAAGGGCTTGCGCAGAGCATGGCTTGCCTTGTAGGCTCAGAGCAGCTCCACTCCACAGCTGCTGCCGCCCTTGGTGGTCTTTCTAGGATACTGACATCTCCACAGCACTGGGGTCTCTGTTACAACTGAGCTACACTTTCATCAATAGCCTCTGCTGGGCTTTCTTCAGGGACTGTGAGCCAGGCACATGGCACAAAGCCGACAGCACATGCACTAATGGCCTCTCCTGACCACTCCTGGTGCTAAGCCTCAGATGCTCTCCATGGTTTCAAAACCAGTGATACCTTGGAGACTATTTTACATTACAACCTTTGACTGTCAGTTTGAGATACAGGCTCAACTCCCTCTGGACCACAGTTATGGTGTGCTAACCCCAAGGAAATAATGTTCAAAAGATTTTGCCTCAATAATGCTAGTCTATTCTTAATCACAGCTAATGTTTAAGGGTAGGATTTTGCTAAGGGATAAATAGCAAGTAGAAGAGATGATTTTATTATCAGTCAAAGACTGTACCACCCCTAATGAATAATTCAGTTCAAAACTGCATATTCTAGTAAACATAGCATTCTGGCTTAATGCTTCCCTTCCAGTAGGGACTTCTGGTTTTCACAGCTCTTGGCTGAGTACTGAAATCTTGTAGGAGATTTCCTTGAATACAAAAACGTTGCCAAAAAAAAATGTGTTTTAAAACCAAACTCATTGACCTTTGAACTCACTGTTATCTATCTACCTGTCCCTGACAACTCTAGGGGATTCTATTCTCCATCAAAAATTCCAGAGGAAATCAATTAAAGCAGAAGTGGTATGTGTGTGTGTGTGTGTGTGTGTGTGTGTGTGTGTGTGTGTGTGTGTGTGTAGGTTAACAGACTGCTAATGTCTGTTGCCATCCAGTGGTTGTAATGGAAATATCCAGTTTCTAACTTTTCACCTGATCAAAACCTTCCACAATTTCTTTTTCTTGGGCTGTGATGTAAAAGAAGGTCTTTGAGTGATTTTTGCAACATCTATGTGGCAGGGCTGTTTAAGTGATGATTGGCCACTTAATTCATCATCATATGTTCATTGGAATTCACACAAGGGCATAGTTTCAAGAATATTTCTATGTGAGTAACATAGCTTTCCAGCAGAATCGATTTTAAGCCACACCATTTGGCTTCTACCCAAACTACCCTGAAGACTCTGAACCTGATTTCCTACTGAGGGAAGACTTTCATTTCAGATTCAAGGCAAGAGCTGAGGTTCAGCCAGTGTTCTGGCTGACATCATAGCAGTAGGAAAACCCAGATGCAGAACAGGTTTTCTTAATCGCCATTCAGTCCCATTTTCTAATTTAATTTCCTAATTGTTGACCTGTCTTTAAGTGAAGCTAAATACCTTTCTAGGACAAGTTGCTTTAGGGTTCGGAGACTGAAGATTTAATATCCCAGAAGAGTATAGATGTCAGTGGGAGTTCACAATAGTACTGTGTAAAGAAATGCATTATATGCAGCTAATTCAAGTGCTAACATGTCGGTCAGCTGGACACTGTCAGTGTGCAGCACTTACTCTGAGTTTGAAGTTAGCAAGTCCATGACAGGAGAGTGAGAGCAGCAGAGGCCTGAGGCGGCGGTCACGTTGCGTCCACAACAGAAGCAGAGAGAGACTGTGGTCCTCAGCACATCTGCAGAGAGAGAGACTGTGGTCCTCAGCACATCTGCAGAGAGAGAGACTGTGGTCCTCAGCACATCTGCAGAGAGAGAGACTGTGGTCCTCAGCACATCTGCTCCTTTGCCTTCAGTCCAGGACTCCAGCTCAAGGGACGCTGATGCCCGCATTAGCAAGGTGTTAACTGCAACAGCTTTACAAGGCCTGGTTTTCTAAAATACCATGAAGCAACCAGACCAGAAATCAACAGACTCTAGATAACTTTGATATGAGTAAAACAATCTTATTGTCAAGGACTTTTCTTTCTCTTGGCTGATTCCTACATTTTTGCTCTTCCTTCTTTGTATGATAAAGACTTTTTTTTTACATGAGTTAGATCTCTCCACTAGGATGTGTTGTAACTGCAAAGCCAAAGATCTTGGTTAGACTTTGATTTAGAAAGTCTCTTGTGATTTATATGATGAGTATGTCTTTCCTCAGAGCCTGCCAGTGTGACTAAAAATGAGGAAGATCTCATTAATGGGGAAGTTTGAGATCCAAACCCTAGACCTGTGTAGAAGTTCTCAATGAGAAATTATTCTAGCCCTATAAATCATCTGCCACATCTGCATCGACTTTAAGCCACATACAGCTACTTTATTGAACTTTACGTTTTAGCATTTTTTCATGCATACTATTTGTGCCTACCATCAATGTGATGCGTGTTCTGTAGCTGGTAGAGGGTTGTCGTTTCCAGCAGAGTGATACAGATTGATGCATGCTCTCTCCTGTGTTGAGTCTTGTACATCCCATGTCTAGAAATTGACTTCATCAAGACTTCACCTCCCAGCATCTCATTGCAGCCTGAGTTTATACAATTTCTTGTCACAGAAAGTGATATATCACCAGATATAGGTCATAACTGGGACAAAGCCATATCTAGGATGCAATGGTGTATTTCCCTCCTTTGAGGTCTAGGGAAGATGGCAAAGGAAGCACCTGAAGGACTACCAGGTTGAAAGTTCCTGCTAGTGCAAATTCACACTAAAATTAAAATCCTCCTATGACAAGCCATTGTGATAGTTAATCCTGTCACTTGGACTTGGCTCTTCCTTTATCCACTTACTTAGTTCTGTGACTTTGGAGCAATAAGCCCGTTTGTGCCTTTTTTGTCTTTTCAAAGAAGGAAATAGTGCCTACGTTGCTTGTATCTTGTGACAATTGAGATGATTTAAGTGTTTACTCTCTCATTTTACTGCTATTCAAATATTTATGTTAATCATAATTATACAATAAAATGGGACTTTTGAAGAATCTAGTCCAGTTACTCATTTAATGCAGTTTCTGCAACAAGGTTTTTTTTATTATTATTCATTAAATTTTTAAATAATAAGTTGATAGGTTTCTTTTACTTATTGTGGTTTGATTGGCTGATTTCCAGTGCTTTAAAGGAAGTTGGCTTGCTCTCACTATTAACCTCTTCCCATACATAGGGCAGGTCACCTTGGGGAGGTGTTCTAAAGCCAACTGGCCCAATTTATCATGTCCTATTGAGCACGGTTTTCAGTGTGCTCTAAATATCCCCAAATATAATCATTGGCCATAACATCTACAGTCCAGTATCTGTCTAGTTAGAGTTCACAACCACCAAGTTAATCTAATCTATCCTGTGTGGGTTCTTGAGATCTTCAATTTGTTCCTCATCTCAATGAAGGAAGACCCTCCACCCTAGTGGGCAACACCATTTCTCTGACTATGGGGTGATGCTTTGGGTTCCTACCTTGATGTCCCTGAACAATGGACTGGAACCATGAGCCAAGCAAGCCTTCCCCCCTAACCCCCTAAAAGTTGCTGGTGGCTAGGGTATTTGATCATAGCAACAGAAATGGAACTAGAGCAAGGTTTGCCTGCCTGAATCAGCAACAACCTGACCAGTCATGATAGATGAGTGCCCACGGGAAGCCAGCACTTCTTCTGGTACATTGATCTCTTGCTTGAGCTTCCCCAGCACATATCACCCAATGGTCTGCTTGGGATCAAGCTTTTGTTCACTGGGGTATCCCTGTGGTCTGTAATGATGCCTCCTATGCAGCAACCACTCGAACATTTGACAAGCAAATGAATCCCAGATGGTGACTCCAGACATGGAGTTGAGATTGCTGGTGTGTACTGTAGACTTTTACTGAATGCCAGTGTACTTTGTAGCTTATGCTCTTACCACAAAGTCCATTTAAATGTTATTGCATCTAGTGAAAGGTTAAAGAGTAATGGACTAATTAGGAAGAGACCACTGTGTGGGGATCACCTGCTGTTACTGGTGAAAGACTTTGCCTCTTAGCCTGTACTCCCCCAGGGTGATCAGCTCTTGAAGGGCAATGGAGTCATTGCAAGGGCAAAGGGCAGGGAAAGATGCTTTCTGAGGTTCCATGGAGGTAGTCAGACATAGATTTGAGTTGACAAGCCAAGGTGGCATTGCTGTGGGCCAACATTTAACCGTTTCTTTGCTGAGCTGAACCTGGAGAACATTTGTGTACAACGACAACCTACTGAAGTTTTATAACCTCCATATAATGGAAAACTTTCTGAATACATTTTTTTGGTATACAGAAGAACCTTACTAAACACCAAGTTTGTTACTGAGGTGATTATAGAGATTTGATGTATGATATAGCAATTCTAGAGTAAGATTTGAGTGTGAATCCCCGTTTATCCTTTACTGGCCCAAAACTTCCAAGGCCTTATGTATGTATAAAAGATGGGAAATATCTTGTCCTCTCTGGAATTGTAATGAGATTATAAATTGAGTGATGCTCTTGAAGTAGTTAGGTTGATAGAACTGGAACATCATAAATCACAGCAATTACACTCCCATTTTTTAATTGGACTGTGTTTTCTGTACTAGCTAATGCTACATGCTCAGGTTGACCAGATGTTCCTGAGGTTGACTCGATGCTAGGCCTATGGAATAATGCCTTGGTACCCATGCCTCACACCTGCCAGTCAGCAGCCTGCCCTTTGATAACCTCAACATTCATATTCCCCAAAATTATAATAGGTATGAACTAGCCACTTTATCAGGATCTGGTGAAGCGCACCCGGCACTGTGGCCTTCTGGGGTTTAACCTTGAGCCTGATCCCTAACTCTGTTTTACCAGCTATGGCCAGGACAGTTAAAATGCAGTAGAAACTTTAGAGACAGGAAAAGGAGACTTTAGAGTTTCCTTTTAATGACTTGGTTGAATCCAATGTGAGTTGCTGCCTCCCTACCTCACCCCCAAACAAGCAACTTCCCACATAAAGAAGGTTTGCCTGCATTATTTTTCAGGAACTCTACCTCCTGGTAAACATGTATTTCAGAGACATTTTGAATAACATTGAGGCAGGATTTAATGGTCTCACAATAACAAATATGGAATGACTCCTTTAGATAAGCAATGGTTTGAGAGTTTGTCACATAAAATGCTACTCCATTCATAAAAGTTTCTGCATAAAAACCCCCTTCAGTTATCTTAAATAGAAAGTGAGTCTGCCTGTGCTTCCAGGTCTGGGCAATCTTTGGATGGTGCAATGTAGCAAATAGGAAATAGGCTTCACATAGAACTTCTTGTTCAGTGGAGGGAGGCAGGGGATGTTCCTGGAAGGACTTGATTGTTTGATGTTTCTTCTTTACTTGCTTCACACCTTTTCAAAGCCCACGGGCAGGATTTGAGACACACTGACAAGGAGCTGCCACCCATTAACAATACATATTCTAGTAGCAGATAAAGACTGACCCAGCAAATACCTGACTCTAACTTACAAGTTAGAATGAGTCTCCACAGCTTATATATAGAGATACTTAAAACTGACCTCTAAGCAAAATTTCATTCACAGATTAGAATAACAATGAATTTTCATTTATAACTCAGCAAAACTCAGCACGAGGATCCTGTCGTGTTGGTCATATTGGTTTTGGTGGAAGTATTTTAAAATTAAGTTGCTGCCATGGAAATGTTTCAATGTGCATATCCAAAACCAGAAACATTTTTTCTTGCATAACCCCAGAACTATTGATACATTGAATAAATATGTTATATTTCTCTAATGCTGTTCCAATTTCTCCCTTTCAGTTGATCTATTTTAATTAGCGTATGAGCAAATGTGTCTTAAATGATGACAGAAAGCAGGGCAGTGTTCTGTGTGTTACTTGATTATTAGATAGGGCTCCTTTGTCCATGAAAAATATTTTTACCAGGCAAGTTTTCACACATACACAATAGTTGGTGAGAGTCTTCACTCTTCACGGGGTTGTATGACTCTCTTGACTTTTTGGTGACCAGGATTTTGTAGTCTTTATACTTCTGATTTAATGAGAAAGTCAGGGAATAGTCTATGACTCCTTTTTTTGGGGGGGGTGGGGAAGAAGCCTTAAATAATATAGGCAAAGTAGATGGCCAATGTGCTGATGACTTTGCCCTGCTCATAGATCTTGAGAGTGTCTTCACCTTCGACTGGGTAGCCCCCGCGGTTTATAAATGATATCGAGTCCGACTTTCAGCTGACAAGAGTTTCTGGGGCATCCCCCAGAGAGCTGGCTGCTTCAAGGTTCCCAGTGGAGTCACCACCGTGGGTTAGCGAGAAACTAACAAACACCCGATCTAAAACTGAAGCATTTGGAACAGTGTTTACACCTTACGCAATGCCGGTTGTATTTCAACATTATCCAAAAATATCACACAAAGGTATTTAGAAAGAAGAAAAACAAATCTGGTTTGTAAAGTGTTTGTCTGAGGACTGCCACCGTTGCCATGGGATTCACAGAAGCAGATTTCCACAGCTTCGTCAGACCGAGCCTGTGTTTGAACAGGTTCCGGAGAGAGTGGGCTCCTCCTGCCCTGTTCCAGGTGGTTCCGTTAGACTTAACCCAGCCTGAGTAAGATCAACATTTCCTCTGTACAAAAAGTACATTGGGTGATAATGCCTAGGTTTGCTTTTAGCAGAAAACTTTAGCCATACCAGATTTATTTTTCTATCTGCTGCTTGTTTCTAAATAGACGTCATGTAACCAGCTTTGCACAGCTCATCTTGGAGCATAAGCAAATGTTAGCTTAATATCTGAGTGCCATCTGCTGTAAGTTCCATGGCATTCAGGCCCACCCGGCTTGCTGGGGCAAGTCCCCTTTCTTTTTAAAATCTCAGTAGAACGCAGCAGGCCTCTTCCAAGCCTTCCACACTGATGCTGACTCTTCCCATGATCACCGCATGGGGCTCTCTTGGCTCTCAACGTACCTTTCCCAGAGACTTGTGCTTCAACTGCAGGAAGGATGTGCATGCGTGTGATGTAACTAAGCAGTCTATGTGTTCCTAAGCCCCTCTGCTTTAGCTGAAATAGCAGTCTGACTCTCAGTGGGTGAACATTTGCCAGCTCAGTAAAGTTACTGGATAAACAATTATTAAGAACAGAGCACATGCCGGGCTTTTTAGAAGACATTGGAATGGAGGAAGTAGAGAAAAGATTCTCTGCTGCCCTGATGTTCCATCAATGAAGGAGATAAATGTATACATACAAATGACCCCATATAATTCAGGACAAGGTGGTGATAGGCAGTGTGATCTAGAGTAAGTCCAGGCACGGTGGGCGTTGCCTGTAGTTCTAGCGCAGGAAGGGTGACATAGATTAGGCATGTGCTTCAATGACATAGTGACACTGGCTTTTAAAAAGTAAATAGGCCAAAGGGAACTGTTTCAAGTAGGGTAGTTAAAGAAGACCCGATAGACAATAAAATTTAAATACTGGCGTGCACATAACTCCAGTGTGTTAAAATTATTAAGAAGGACAGCACACATGCTGTTCAACAAGCCTGCCTTGAGGTTCTTGGTAGATACAGACACATCCCATTGTGAGCTATATAACTATATCTCAGCATCCTCCAGGAGCATCACACAGATAGGAAACCAATCCACAAGACTCCATTGTCCCCCTGACACTGGGTAAACTGGACTTCACCCATCATCACCCACAGATGTGTCTGCCTGCCTGTGTCTGTCCAACAGCTGCATTCACTTCAGAGCTTTCCAAAACATGTTCTGCCGGAGTTGCTGGTAATGGAATGTCTCAGCAATCCCCCACCCATCGCAGGACATACATATAATTATGTCACACACCATTGCGACTGATTCCTATTACCAGGGGTTTCCGTTTTAATGGCTACTGGATTACCGAGATAAAAGCAGTCTGGTTCATTTCTCTTGACCTATTTACTGGCTTTGAAGTTAAGTTGAGCTGAACACTGATCATCATGAGAAGACTGATATTTCTATCATTAGGTGTGGTAGGAGGTTCTAGGGTCAAGCAGTCAGAATCATAAGCAGATCATGTAGGCTCATCTTTGTTTATGTGACTGTATGTGTTTGCTTGTATGGGTATATCTCCATACAGCCATGGATTCCAGAATCAGGTATATATGAATTATTGGGTGGGAGCTGAGGAACCTAAGGGAAACAAGGCACAGTCCTTGTAACCAGACATTGGTAGAAACATGCAGCTAAAAATGTTGTGACAAAACATTGCAGGCACACTGTGAAGGCCACACTTACCCTGGCCCTGTCTGTGTTGCTGACTTACAACAGCTGAGATATATCTGTACTGCCATCTTTCCATACTTACTTATCCACGGCTTCCAAAATCTGGGGGCAGGGAGGATTATTAATGGAATATTGATCCCATCCTTCTTCCTGTTCCCCTTTACTTCAAAGGAAGAGATTAGGTTGTCCAAAAGTAATAACAGTATTTGTTTGGCTTACTGGGGTGTGTGTGTGTGTGTGTGGCAAATACAGAAAGAATCATTGCTTCAATAGCCCAAGACCAGTTTCAGATGCTGAAATGATAACACACTACTGTGGCGGGGGTAGGGGATGTGTTTTCTACCTGGTTTCTTCACACTATGTGGTACATTTAGAGTTACTGCATAGCTCGAGAAACTCAATAGACCTCTGTACAACTGAAATTAAGCACTTAACCTCCATAGAGGCCATCAGGGGACAGGTACAAAGTGGGGCAGAAAGGAGGACTGGAGGAAGCTGCACATTTTTATTGGATTGTTCAGACTCCCCAGCCCGAACTTGGGGACCTGTAGTAACCTGCATGAAAGCAAAAGTAAAACTGAGTTTGGGGACTGGGAGAAAGTCTCCCATGTCCTCTTTTTTTTTCAGTTTTATTTTTTTATTAGATATATTCTTTATTTACGTTTCAAATGTCCTTTTTCCTGGTTCCCCCCTCCCCCCAAAATCCCATAAGCCATCTCCCCTTCCCCAGTCAACCCTCTCCCGCTTCCCTGTCCTGGCATTCCTCTACACTACAGCATCAAGTCTTTCCAGGACCAAGGGCCTCTCCTCCCTTTGGTGTCTAACAAGTCCATCCTCTGCTGCCTATGTGTCTGGAGCCATGGGTAACTCCATGTGTACTCTTTGGTTGATGGTTTTGTCCCTGGGAGCTCTGGGAGTGCTGGGTGACTCATATGGAAAGAACCCAGATATTCCTCAACAGAGGAATGGATACAGAAAATGTGGTATATATACACAATGGAGTACTATTCAGCTGTTAAAAACAATGAATTCATGAAATTCTTAGACAAATGGATGGAAATGGAAAATATCATCCTTCACACACATGGCATACACTCACTGATAAGTGGATATTAGCCAAGAATCTCGGAATACCCAAGACACAGTTCACATATCAAATGATGCCCAAGAAGGAAGAAGAACCAAGTATGGATCCTTGGGTCCTTTGTAGAAAGGGGAAAAAATACCCACAGAAGGAGATACAGAGACAAAGGGTGGAGCAGAGTCTGAGGGAAAGACCATCCAGAGACTACCCCACCCAGGGATCCATCCTATATACAGTCACAAAACCCAGACACTATTGTGGATGCCCACAAGTGCTGGCTGACTGGAGCTGGATATAGATATCACCTGGGAGACTCTCCTAGTGCATGACAAATACAGAGCGGAACACTCTCAGCCAGCCATTGAACTAAGTACAGGGTCCCAAAGGACCCAAGGAGCTGAAGGGGTTTGCAGCTCCATAGGAGGAACAATATGAGTCACCCAGTACTCCCAGAGCTCCCGTGTCCTCTTATTGTATGGTCTTAGGAGGGTTTTCAATAAGATAACTCCAGATACAAAGGAGATTTAGGCCACTCCTGTTCTTCTGACTACATAGAGCATGTTCCTTCAGTTTTATATTGCTTATTAGAATCAGAACAATATTTGTTTGGCCAATAAAAGTGGCACAAACTTCATCTCACTGAGCACTTGTAATAAGGACCGGATTTTCTGATGAACCAATTCTCTCTATCCCCAGCCCAGTGTGCACGGTTGGCATCAAATACCGTGCTTGTTTGGCGGCACAACTTTCCAGAGAGGTAGACTCTCTACTGACCGTGGTGTTGGGGACCAGTAACAGCAGACTCCAGGGCCAGTACAATATGTCTCTGGCTGCCCCGCCCACTGGTATGCCCACGAGTCCTCTTTACTTTTTGTGGCTGGCAGTTAAATTGCATCTCCAAGAGTCATCACGTTTCTACTACCTGGGCAGGCGACACTGAATTAAAACTAGGAAGCCAGCTTTCAGTTCACCACATAGCCAGTCTGTGGAGTGGGGGTGTGTGCTAGTGCTAGGATCTGGTAACTCTGGGTTCTAAAGCCTCAAGAACTCGGGTCTTTTGGTGTTGGTAAGTTTCAAACTCTGAGCATTTTTTTCCCCTTCCCCTGATGATGGAAACTATGTACTCATTCATTTCATCCTCCCAAAGACAGAACAAGGAATTTTCCCACATCGAACATTGTTAAAACACTGCATGGCATTTTGCAGTTCTTTCGATCTTTCAGTAGAGATTTGCATCTGGCAGAGGTCTGACTGTTCTTGGGGGAGGTGATTCCGAGAGTGAAGATTGATGTTCAGAGGTTCTTATCATATCTTATCACCTTTCTAACGGTGAGCCTTTAGGCACAAAAACTACTTCCTGAGTTGACAGACTTCAGTTAGCAAGAAACAGAACTACAGAGGCCACAGAGCAGGGTTAGTCCATTTAGAGACTGCCCCAGACCAAAGGGCTCTGATGGACTAGGTCTGTGCTCTTGTCTGAATGGCGCGCCCATCATGACATCAGTTGTGCTAAGGTCTGGGAGTGGGGGTGGGGTGTCTGTTACACTTAGTAAAATTCAGTAGTGCTCTTGTTCAAGCAGAAGTGTTGAAGTGACTCCTCTGGTCGCTGACAGCATTTTCTGGAACTCCATGGTCCATGTGAAAAAAATACATCTTTTCAAAGAGGGAGGGTTTTGTTTTTGTTTTGTTTTTTTTCCTGAAAACAACCTTTGAGAGCATTGAATCTGCTCCGGTCACTCTACAGATGGACTGAGCAAGAAACAGGCAGCTAGGTCTGAACCTGGAACCAACTGGGACCAGCAGACTACAGTTGGTGATTGCTTTGTAACCGCTCTATTCAGACATAATTCACAAACCAGAAAATTCACCATTCTGGCATCCATAGTCCATGGGTTATTTCTTCATTTATGTCACTGTCACCACAGTGTAATATTTCTAGTATTCCTGACGGAAACTCTCTGCCCTGTAGCTCCCTGTTCCCCTTCCTCCTCTCTCGTAGGCCCTGCAAATCACTAATCTACCTTCTAGTTCTTCAGAGTTGCCTGTTGTGGGTATATTTCAGATAGATGGAGTCAAATAATATGTGCTCATTTGTATCTATTTTTTTCTCTTTATCATCAGTTTATAGCAGTTGTCAATACGATACTCCTACAGCCGACTGAGACTCCATGAGGGAGCTACAAGATACAACACATTGTACTTACTCAGTCACTTGAATGGGTTGTTCCTTTTTTTTTTTTACTATTTTGAATAACTTTGTACAGTGAGACTTCATGTGAAGATTTTTGTGAGGATACGTGCTTTCATGTACTTTACCAGCAGTGAGCCTGCTGGGTCATAAGGAAACTATGTTTAACACAATGTAAATGTAGGCCTTTTAGGTTTTGTTTCATTCCTCTGATTTATATGTCTATCCTTATTTAATACCATTTATTACAGATTTTCAGGAAGTGAAATCTGGGAGGAAAAAGATAGCTTCACTATTTTACAATGGGTCATGAGTCTAGTTTCTCTGCATCCTCAGGTTATACATACACATGTACATATACATGTACACATACATATTCATGTTCAGATACACATACATATACTGTTCATTTTAGGGGTTTTGATTTTCATTTTATTCATGACTAATGGTTTCTAAACATTTTCAAATATACTTTTCAGCTGCTTGTGTTTCTTCTTTGCAGAATTCACTCGTTTGTCCATTTTAATTTCTTGTTGTTGAGCTGTAAGAACTCTTTACATATTCTGGATCAATCTGATGTTTTCTCTTATTCTGAGAATTATGTTTTCACTTTCTTGTGGCTTCTAGCCAAGTCCAATTAGCACTTATACCTTTTTTATATCCTTTTCATATCCTCTAGTTCTGAAGTGTGAGGCAACCAAACAGAAAAATCTTTCTAAGAAGTATTCGAACTGGCTAATCTATCTCACATCAAGACTGTGACTTCTCCTATGGGCAGCCATTTCTCCTGACTCAATCTGTAGAGGTGTCACTGACTGTCACCGACACAACACCAATGATGTGTTAAGCTCGTTACACGTACACCATCCAGCACCTGTTAGCCTATATTTACACATGCAACGATAAGGTGCATTTATTTCTTCTATCTCATTTATTATGGTTAGCATTTTGGGTGAGCTAGACCTGGTGGCTTATGCCTGTAATCGCGGAAACTTGAGAAGCTTAGATAAGATCGCAAGCTCAAGGCCAGCCTGTCAACTTAGCGAGCCTCTGTCTCAAAAAAAAGGCAATCAAATTAATAGAACTCCGAGCAGAGAGTATAGCTCAGTGGCACAGTACCTGGCTAGAATGTACAGGTTCCTACATTCAGTTCCCAGGACCTCCTGTAAGAAAAATCACCGGGTAAAGAACCGCTAGACCTTGCACTTGCTACTGCTCAACTTTATCTTGTCAGTTTCATTTAAAAATATTTAGGAGGGCTCAATGCATTTCCTCTCCCTACCGCCTCCATAAGACTTCCTAAGAACTCAACTCCAGGCTGGGAATGTACCTTGGCTGGTACAGTTCTTGCCTTGCAAGCATGGGAATGGTAGTTCAATCTTCAGAACCCAAGTTCTTTGTTTTGTTTTGTTTTTTTTAAAAGAAGGGAACAATAAAACAAGTGTGGGACCCATGCATGTAATCTCAGCACTGAGGAAGCAGAGACAGGCGGATCCCAGAGGTTCACGGGAGTCTTAGCACTGAGGCCTCAGAGTATAGTGGATCTCAGATTCACGGGAGAGCCAACCTAGCCTACTTGGTGAATTCTTGACTCGTGAGAGATTCTGCCTCAAAAGGGGCAGGTGGGGGAGCATCTGAAGAACTACTCTTCTGATTGATCTCTGTTCCCTACAAGCATGAAGACAATGTACACATGCACCCACATACATACGTAGAGCTACACACACATGAACACACCACAAACACATATAATAAAATTGAAAACCAACTCTGTAAATATAGTCAGCACATACTTTGCAATGGACTGAATTCAGAGTTGGGATTCTGGGATGAACAAGACTTTGCATCACCACTCTACAGAGGAAGCAAGAAGCCTATCCAATGGTTCCAGTACAGTAGAGTATGGACAGGAAACACAGAGACCAGGAACTACCTGGGGTGGTCAGTGATGCCAACCATCTGAGATGATATTTGGGTCAACCTTTGAAAGAGAAGAAGGTATTTTTAAGAATAGAAGGTGAATCTGTGGTTCCTGGGAAGTCAAAGTGTCATTTTCCTAGTTCCTTACCCCTTAAAGAACAAGTGAACCAAAACCTTGAGACTTTACAATTATACATTCAGATTGGCAGATCTGTACTTGGTTAAGTTACAAGATGGCAGCAATCTCCTTTTCTAGAAAGGGATAACCTATTTAACTTTTTTCTTTTGCTTTTGCTTCCCTTTCTTTCTTTCTTTCTTTCTTTCTTTCTTTCTTTCTTTCTTTCTTTCTTTCTTTCTTTCTTTCTTTCTTTCTTTCCTTCCTTCCTTCCTTCCTTCCTTCCTTCCTTCCTTCCTTCCGTCTGTCCGTCCTTCCTTTTTGGTTTGTTTTGAGACATGGGTCCCATGTATTCCAAGCCACCTTCAAACTCACGAAGATGAGGATGGCCCTGATCGTCCAATCTCCTCGCCTGCTCCTCCTAAGTTCTGGAGTTTCGGGTGTACTCCATCAAGCACAGTTGGATTCTGTGTGATACTGGGGGTCACACTCCAGGCTTTGTGCACACTAGGCAAGCACTCTGCTCACTGAGCTATATCCAGGCCCCTTTCAGTTCTTTCGTGCCTTGTGTCTTCATGTTCTTTTCTCTGCAGGAGTGACTAAGAAACTCTCAACAGAGTTCCTTAGGGTTAGGGGTCCAAAGCAGAAAATCCTGGAAGCCTCTTTCTTGGGAACCTGCCTTTCTTTATCGCTTTATGAGGAAGTCTTTAGTGTAGGAGGAAGAACTCTTGTCCAGACTTCCCCTTTTGGCATTCTGGTAGTTCCAGTGGGCTTCCACCCCGCTGGAGAGCTGTAACTCACACATGACTTGTGGGTTTGCCATCTGGCCTGCCAGGCGTGCTCCCAGGAGTCGACTCATGCAGCTGTGGTGAGTGATATTTTCCATTTTGTGTCTCCATACAGGCAGTCAATTCTGCAAGAGATTTTTTTTTCTTATTTTCTAAATTTTTTTATTTACATTCCAAATCATTTCCCCTTTCCCGTTTCCTCCCTCCCCGAAAGTCCCATAAGCCCCCTTCCCTCCCTCTTTTCCCCATTCAACCCCCTCTCGCTTCTCTGTCTTGGCATTCCTCTACATCCAGTCTTTCCAGGACTGGGGTCTCTCCTTCCATCTTCTTGGAAATCTATTGATATGCGAATTGTGTCTAGCGTATTCCGAGATTCTGGGTCAATATCCCCTTATCAGTGACTGCATACCATGTGTGTTCTTTTATGATTGGGTTACCTCACTAAGGATGATATTTTCAAGTTCTGACCATTTGCCTAGGAATTTCGTGAGTTCATTGTTTTTAATTGCAGAGTAGTATTCCATTGTGTAAATATACCACATCTTCTGAATCCATTCCTCCATTGAGGGACATCTGGGTTCTTTCCAGCTTCTGACTATTATAAATAAGGCTGCTATGAACATAGTGGAGCATGTGTCCTTATTGCATGCAGGTAAAGCCTCTGGGTGTATGCCCAGGAGTGGTATAGCCGGATCCTCCGGGAGTGTCATGCCCAGTTTTCTGAGGAACCGCCAGACTGCTTTCCAGAGTGGTTGTATCAGCTTGCAATCCCACCAGCAGTAGAGGAGTGTTCCTCTTTCTCCACATCCTCTCCAACAACTGCTGTCTCCTGTGTTTTTGACCTTAGCCATTCTGACTGGTATGAGATGGAATCTCAGGGTTGTTTTGATTTGCATTTCCCTAATGACTAAGGATGATGAACATCTCTTTAGGTGCTTCTCAGCCATTAGATATTCTTCAGGTGAGAACTCTTTGTTTAGCTCTGTACCCCATTTTTTAATAGGGTTACTTGCCTCTCTGGAGTTTAACTTGAGTTCTTTGTATATATTGGACATTAACCCTCTGTCGGATGTAGGGTTGGTAAAGATCATTTCCCAGTTAGTTGGTTGCCGATTTGTCTTTTTGACAGTGTCTTTTGCCTTACAGAAACTTTGTAATTTTATGAGGTCCCATTTGTCAATTCTTGATCTTAGAGCATAAGCTATTGGAGTTCTGTTCAGGAAATTCTCCCCTGTGCCCATATTCTGCAAGAGATTTTAATCCTTTAGAAAACAGACAACAACAAATTGTCTTTGTCTCCCAGCAAAAATCTGAGAACACATACACATTTGTTCCTTTATTACATTGTAATACTAATCATTAATGTAGTGCCTTGGCTTAGTTAAGGATGAGAGAGTGCCTTGAGCAGTAAGCCATCTGAAGACACAAAGATTCTGCCATGGAACAAGCCATTCATTCTGGCTGGGGTATTTATGGCATTTAGCAATGATCCCATTGTATCTTTGGAATGTGTCCTGCTGTGTCAGCATAAAGATACATGACCTTGTTTACCAGTTGGTAGGTAAGTGCAGGCATCAAATTGTTGTTAGCAATACAAAGGTTTAAGTTAGAAATCTAGCTGAATATCAATAGATTTCTAAGAAGATGGAAGGAGAGACCCCTGGTCCTGGAAAGACTGAATGTAGGGGAATGCCAGGACAGAGTAACGAGAGGGTTGAATGGAGAAAAGAGGGAGGGAAGGGGGCTTATGGGACCTTCGGGGAGGGAGGAAACGGGAAAGTGGAAATGATTTGGAATGTAAATTAAAAAAAAAAAAGAAATCTAGCTGAGCAGTGCATTCTGACTTCAGCAAAGCCACTTGCTAACTCTGTCTTCATCTTCCGTGTTTCATATTACTGAGACATTTATAATATGGCATTTCTATGTCAGGATGACCAGTTGGAGGCTAATCTGCTCAGTTCTTGATGCTAGAGACACTTGCTGATCAAAATGATAAGGGTTAGTTACGCTTTATAAATACACAAGGTAATATCTATCTATCTATCTATCTATCTATCTATCTATCTATCTATCTATCTATCTATCTATCTATCTATCCATCCATCCATCCATCCATCCATCCATCCATCCATCCATCTATCTATCTATCTATCTATCTATCTATCTATCTGTCTATTTTTAAGAAATAGGTTTGAGTGCCTGGTGTAGTGGCACATTCTTGTAACCCTCTTGGGGGTTGGAGGAAGGATTGCTCAAGGTCAGCCTGCTACATGGCAAGACCCTGCCTCAGCAAAAGGAAGCAGGAAGGAGACGGGTTATGTTTCCAATTATAAGGAAGATAAATACTCCGTTTGAATACACAGGCCTTTGCTTTACAGCAGTAGTTTGTCATTTTGTTTTTATTTTGTTACTTGTCTTTGTCTTGAGAGTTTATGTGGACAAGGTCTCTTCCTGTGCAGACATCAGATTTTTACCAGCGATTCCCAGGTGGCTTCCAGTTGCTGTTCAGTGCCACCCACGCGACAGTGCTAGAAATATCCCTGGCACACTAGGCAGAGCCCAGCACTGAGGAGGGGAGGTGCACACGAGGCTCACCCTAACCAAGAAGCTACCTGTGACTAATTCCTGCTGGGAAAGGGAGAATTCACTCGGTATATCCTACCACACTGAGGGCAGGCCCCATGCCCAGAGGTAGCTGGCCAACAAAAAAATTGACTCCGCTGTTTTTTATGTGTGTGGTTTTGTTTTAAATATTTTTGTTTTATTGCTTTTGCTTGGTTGGCTTTCTTTTTAATAGTTTGTTTATTTTGATTTTGGGGGATTTTTGGTTTTTCTTTTTTTCTTCGAGAGAAAGAAAAAGAACATGAAGTTGGGATCTGGGAAGATTTGGGGGAGGGGAAAGTATATGACCACAATCGATTACATAAAAATTTTAAATAAGTAATAAGCTAAAAGTATCTTATACAAACTTTATATAAACAACAGCAGAATTCTAGTAAGTCACACTACACATGAGAATCGCTACCTCATTAGGGGCTCATAGACATGACTTGCCCCAAACTGCTGGGTTTACCTCATCAAATTGCCAGATTCCATTTATATCTCCACAGCAAGGCAAACATTCTTGTCAGTAATTGATATTTGAATTTCAGACTTCTATTACTCTAACAGAAGCAGGAGTATTTCTCCCCATCTTTTCTCCCTTCTCCTCTGCACCCTTAGTTACTAAGGAGGGTGAGAATCTCCTCACGTTTGCTCCTTCACTGAGCTAATTTCACCTCAGCTGACTAATTACACTCAGGTTTTCCACTTTCCTTCCCTATCAGCCAGGGGTTCCTGCTAATTCGCAATGCTTATTATTATTGTTGTTTTTATTATTATTATTATTATTGACCTAGTTTGAGACCTGTTTGTTAACTCCATTAAGTCGTTTTTTGAACAAAAATTCTTCACTCTGTGACTTGTTCTTTTTGGTTTGGAGAAAATTTCAAAGCCCAGAAATGATTTGCATTTCTTTTTACAATTTCTTTTACCACCTAGACCAGCAGTTCTCAGCCTGTGGGTCATGACGCCTTTGGCAGTCAAATAACCCATTCACAGGGGTCATCTAGGACCATCTGAAAATACAGCTATTTACATTATAATTCACAATAGTAGCAAAATTACAGTAGTGAAGTAGCAACGGGAGTAATTTTATGATTGGGGGACACCATAGCATGAGGAACTGTATGGGGGGGGGGTCACAGCATTAGGAAAGTTGAGAACTGCTGACTTTACATTTGAATCCGTACTGCCTGTGCAGTTGGAGTTTTGAGCACATGAGGAGGTAATTCTTCATTCTTTTCTTTACATATCGAATGGGTTTTCTCAACAGTACCTGTTTCCACGCTGAACTGTAGTAGCACCTTTATCAGCTCTCAAGCGTCTGGTCCTATGATTCCACTTATGAACACCTAATTCTCTTCCATTGTGTGGCTCCTGTGTCAGAACCACATTTATTTTTATTATTACTGTCTTGTCTCAATACTCACCAGAGCCTACTTTTTTCCCCTTTCTGTAACTGACTACATCTCACAAAGTTCTTTATTTTTAATGTAAATTTTAGAGTACAGTTTTTAGATTGTTGCCCTGAGGGGATGGACATTATTACACAGTTAAGTTTCTCATCCATACATGCCTTTTGAGTCTCGGGGGGGGGGCACTTAGTAGAGTTCAAATTTATTTACTTAAAGTCTTTATGCCTAGTCAGGTTAATTTCAGAAGTCTCAGTTCCTGTGTAAATGCAGCAAAATTCTCACTGGATATTTTCAGTAAAGAGGAATGCTCTGTATGTGAGTGTGTGTGTGTGTGTGTGTGTGTGTGTGTGTGTGTGTGTGTGAGTGTGTGTGTGTGTGTGTGTATGCATATGTGTGTGTGTGTGGTGTGTATGTATGTGTGAATTTGTGTGTGTGGTGTGTGTGTATGTGTGTGTGGTGTGTGTGTATGTGTGAATTTGTGTGTGTGGTGTATGTGTGTTTGTGTGTATATGTGTGTGTTTGTATAGTGTGTTTCTTTGTGTGTGTGTGTGTGTGTGTGTGTGTGCACGTGCGCTTGCACATGAACATCTATCTGTACCTCATATTTGCCAAAGTAATATAAGTGTTCATCTTTTGAAACTTTGAAGATTTCTGTATACATGATTATAACATAAACTCAGTGATGATGCTTAATCTCTCCTTACCTGGCAGGAATAGACATTACTGTAATTGTAATGCTATATTTTCATATGCTTATACACTGTTTTTCTTGTCTGACTGCATTGGCTATGACCTCCAGTATTATACTGAATATAGGTGGTTCAATATTTGTTTTATTTCTTTCAATAAAAGTAACACATTCAAAGTTTCTCCACTAAATACTATGTGAATAATTTGACTGACAGTCTTTATTAAAGTATATTTCTACCTCTATAATATTTTTAGTCCCAGATACACATTTAGTTTTAGGCACTTTATCTGTATCTATTAATATAACCATATGATCATTTTTTAGCCAATCAACGCTGTGAATTACACTGGCAGATTTCCAAACATTAAACCACTTTGCCTTTTTGAAATAAAGCATTGATTTCCTTCATACATTTCAGTATCTGTTGATTCATTAAGATTTATTTGTAACTCTGACATCCACACCAGCATTAATTACAAATAATTAAAGCATATCTAATATCCCTTACCATGCCTTATTGCCCATATCAAACATTAGCCAAGGACAAGGTGTATGTTAAATCACCTAAGCCTTATGACAGTTATGTATACTGAATTTTTTCATGCTAATAGCATTCAAGGTGTCCCCTAGCTGGGCCTTGGTGAAGCTGCAGTTTGACTCCACTAGGGCTGGGCCTGGCAGCTTTTTGTCTTACACTGTGTGTCAGTGAATGAACCCTACAATCACTCTTGTACTGGCCTCCCCTTTTGGAACCAAGACTGTACCTATGGGATAGACTGACCTGGGCCGTTTTTCTTTGTCTTCTTTTGGAGCAAATGAGTAAAAGAAGTGTCTGATCTTTGAAAGCATGGCGGAACGGAAGCATGAAACTACCTGACTCTATGTGTCTCCTTCATGGACGAGGCTTCCCATTACCGTTCCAACATCATTCCTAATGACCATTGTCATAATGACTTTGATGACACCTTTTTGTATGAATTTTATTTATTTATTTTACATTTTATTTGTCTTTACCAAATGTATTTGTTTATTCTGGTTTCAAACTATCAGACTAGAGTTACTCCCAATACGACTTGGCATCTCTCTTATATACATAGCTCTTTATCTGGCTTCCATACTGAATTTTTTTCTTTTAAAAACAAAACTGCAGCTCAGCCTCCAGTGTTCCCACTCTCCTCTTGCTGTCCCCTTGTGCCATTGGGTTCTCCTTACACCGACATTATCACTGCTTTTGTAACACTTGAGTTGGAAGCACAGAACATTTGTTACACCATTTCCTCACAGATGTATTTAAAACTCACACACAGTTTGACACATGTTTTCACTGTCATTCAGACTCAAGTGTTTTATGTTCCCATGAGTTTAAATTCATTACTCTTTGATTAGCTGAACAGTGTTGATTCATGGTGGGATGTATTCAGTTTTAATTGTGCTCCAGAGGGTATTGATTTGGGGGACAGTCTCCTACATGCCTGAAGAAAATGAAGGGTCTGCTACCTGTTGTCCATAAAGTTTTTCCTTAGTTTGATGATATTTAAATTGTATTCACTAGTTTAACGTGTTTGAGTTTCAGTGAAGGCTTTAAATTTCTAATTTCAATTTTTGATTGATCTCTTACCTCATGGTTTCATCCGTTGGATGTTTATCAACTTTTAGCATCTAACTTGCATTCCCACAGAGTAAACCTATGGAATGCTTGAACAAATGCTCTCACCAAAGAGACACTTCTGCTGATATGGGGCTAAAGTTGACCTTTCAACCTTCGAATGACCTCATATTGGTCACCTCCACTGTCACCCATTCATGATACCACTGAGTGTCTCTGCCCCTCTGGGAACTTCTCTATGTCTTTACGTTGGACAGAAAGAGAAAGCTCTGGTGTTGCCCCTGGAGGGAGGTTGGTGTTGTCCAGGGAGGCTGGTGTTGCTTTGTTTCTACCCTGGCATTCTCTCCCAGGGGAGTGGGGGTGTGTGTGTGTGTTGAGGCGGGGGGGGGGGGAGGGAAGGGGGAGAGAAAGTTGCATGCCCGACATTCCTCCACTCTTCAGCTCTAGACTGATGTTTGCTGTCCACACTGCACTTCAGCCACTCTCTTCAAAGGCTTCCCCAGTTTATAGATGAGTTCCTGAGGTGTCTCAGCCTCCTTTGCTTTGCTGAGGCACCCCCCTGGGTTGGATTCTGGGCGGGACTGAGCAGCTGGTGTACTACATTTACAGTGTTGTCAGGCTCTGTTGAGCTAAGTAGCCAGAAATGTGTACATCCTAACTATAAGTTAATCCATCATGTTGGAAGCATAGCAATCAATTTTAAGTGGCAGAGAAGACGTAAGGAAACCATAGGAATTTTATTTTCAACCTGAGGCTTTGAAATTATTAAGACACCATACAGCATCTTCTGTTTTAATTGCTGTGCCTCAGTGATTTTGCATCATGCAGACCTCCAACAGTATTCGAAGAAAGCCTGCAATTAGTGTTTCTTGAAAAGATATTTAAGTGCCCTTTGTCATGTGAAATACTTTGTGATGAGAGTCTGACTTTCCAAGCAGATGTACTGTGAGCGTAAACACACTCACAGTGGCTGTTTCTTCCTTCCATTTCTATGATATTTGCTAATCTTTTACATCCATGGGAATAATTTGCCCCTTCCTCCTGCCTGTCTCAATCAATGATGTTCGTGTGTGTGTGTGTGTGTGTGTGTGTGTGTGTGTGTGTATGTGTTATGTGCATTCATATGCATGCAGGTGCACACAGGTTGAAGAGTGTGTGTGTACCTGTATGCATATAGAAGCCAGAGAACAACCTTTGATGTCATTTCTCAGGGGCTATTCAACTTTTTTGGTTTTGGGTTTTGTTTTGTTTTGTTTTTTGTCAGGGTCTCACTATGTAGCCTTAACTGACCTAGAACAGGCTAAATAGACCAGGCTGGCTTTGAATTCAAAGAGATCCACCTCTTCTGGGATTGAAGGTGTGCTCCACCACACCAAGTCTATCTCCCTCCTCCCTCCCCAGGGTCAGAGTATTTCAATGACCTGGAACTTGCCAAGTCCAGTAGTGTCTTAGTTAGGGTTTTATTGCCATGAAGAGATGTCACAGCCACAGCAACTCTTATAAAGGAAAACATTTCATTGAGGCTGGCTTACAGTTCGGAGGTTAGTCCATTGTCATCTTGGCAGGAAGTATGGTGGCCTGTAGGCAGATGTGGTACTACTGGAGAAGAAACTGAGCGTTCTACAGCTGGATCTTCAGGCAGCAGGAAGAGAGAAACACTGGGCCCAGCTTTAGCATCTGAAACTTCAAAGACCACTTTCAGTGACACATTTCCTTCAACAGGGTCACACCTGCTCCCATAAGGTCATCCCTCCTCATAGTGCCATTCCCTATGAGCCTGTGATAGCCATTTTTATTCAATCCACAACAGCCATCAGGCCTTAAATATCCACCTTTCTCCATCTCCCTAGCTCTGGGATTGCAACTATGCACCTCCATGCCCCGCTGCCCGACTTTTCCGTGAACATGGGCTCCGGGAATGGAACTCAGCTCCTTGTGCTTACATGGAAAGCCTTTTACTGGTCGAGCAGTCTTGCCAGCTCCTGACCAACTCTTATTTTCCCTAAAAATTGACTATAATAAATACAAAGCAAAGCAAAAACACTCTTATTTTTAAAAAGAAATAATGAATATCTAATTGAGGAATGAGAGTAGAGTCCTACGATGCCTGGGTAAAGAGGTAAAGGACAGTGGGGACTCCACACTGAAAAGTGATATTTGGAATTAAGGTCTTACAGACCTTGCACCTGTATATTACAGTTTCCCATTTTGTGTTTTTATGGGTTTTGGTTTTTTGGGGGGGAGGGGGTTGTGATTCTCTTTGTTATTTTTCTCTGTTTTTTTATTATTGTTATTATTATTAGTTTGCTTGCCTATTTGTTTGTTTGTTTGAGAGAGAGAGAGAGAGAGAGAGAGAGAGAGAGAGAGAGAGAGAGAGAGAGAGTCATGGAATTATGTGGGTGGGAAAGACCTAGGACGAGTAGGGGAAGGAGAAACTATGATCAGAATATATTGTATGAAAAGACAGAACATTCTCCACTAAGGAAGGAGGGAAGGAAGGAAGGAAGGAAGGGAAGGAAGGAAGGAAAGAAGGAAGGAAAGGAAGGGAAGGAAGGAAGGAAGGAAGGGAAGGAAGGAAGGAAGGAAGGGAAGGAAGGGAAGGAAGGAAGGAAGGAAGGAAAGGAAGGGAAGGGAAGGAAGGAAGGAAGGAAAGGAAGGAAGGAAGGAAGGAAGTTAGTTTCAGGACTCCCTTAGACCATTTTCTTTCAGACACGCCCTCTTTTAACCCAGCAAGAGTGTGGACAGCAGAGGGAACTGAGAGTCAGCCTGTTCCTGAGCAGATTCCATGGGAACAAAGTCGTCTTTGGCCGCATCACTGTGGTGCATCCGTGTCCTGTTTGGCTGAACTCGCCGACCTGCTGTGCTATAGACAGCTCCCTGTGGGCGCTCAGGGTGTCCTTTGCCCTGTGCCATATCCTGTGGCAACATTGTCTGGAGCATCATAGGGGAAAGCCCAGCTCTGGATGGCAGTATTCCAGAGTATTGAATGGGGCCTGGAGTCCCGAGTTACTGTTTCACACTGGGAAATGAAAGCCGGGAGTCAGGTCAATCAAATGAGCACAGAACTGCTCACAAATATTCTAGCAGATGCTGAAAAGATGAACTGTGCAAACCCTTGCCTTTGCTCTTAACAATACTGTCTTTGCTGTGTCCATCTCCGGGGATGAAGTACTATAGGCTGTGTGCCTTGAGCCACAGAGACTTGTTTCTCACAGACCTGGAGGCTGAGAAGGTCAAAAGCAAGGTACCCACAGTGTTGCTGTCTAGTGAGACTTGTTTACTGACTTGCAGCTGGTCATCTTGTATGTCTTCACATGCCAGAGTAGAGGAAGCCCTCACAGTCTGTTTATAAAGGCACTCAGCCCATTCACAGTCTCTCCTCTTGGGACCCAATGTCGTGCCTAGCAAGGCCTCACCTTTTAATATTGTCATTTCAGACATTAAGACCTCAGCATATGCAATAGGGGGCATAAACCCTCACGCAGTACCAATACATTCTTCTGAAGGGTCACTTCTTATCTCTTAGTGATTGCCTGCTTCTGCTTGGGTCCCCTACTAGATGAGTGCCACTGAGAACTCAGCAACCAGTTTGAAACCCTTTGTTGTCCTCCTAGTGCTGTAGGAGCAAAACCCAAGCTCCTTACTGAGAACGGCCCCACCTTCCCTCTTCTCTACCACTTTACCTTGGCATGGGCCTCATGGGTCTCTAGTACCACGTCCTCCATGGGGAAGCCCACGTTAGAAGAGTGTATGGAAAGAGGCATACGCCGTACCAGACAGTGCGATGAGATTTCAGTCTGTAAAGAGATAGTTCTGTTAGGAGATTCTGAAGAAAGAAAGTTTTAACAAATGAGAATCCGCTCCTAACACCACCTCAGCAGCAGCGCCGTGCGTGCGAAGCCACTGCAGAAGATCTCAGATTTGTGGGGAGAAATGTTCTCAAACCCAGGCTTCTACAACTGCCCAAATCAATATTTATATATGAAAGCAAAATCAAGGTACTGTATGAACTACAGTCTGAGGTTTTAAGTCACCGGTACCTCAGATAAAAATAAAGCTATCTTGCTAAGAAAAAAAAAATCAAGGAAACTAGAATGAAACGTGAAGAGAAGTAGTGGCTGAGATTTATCTTTAAAAACCAAAGAAATGAGAGCCTGAGGGGACGGCTCTCAGGGGAAGGCACTTGTGCACAAAGGCTGTAGTTCCATTCCCCAGCCCCCACCCACCACATGGGTGTGGCTGCACATGTTTTATCCCAACCTCTAGGAGGTGAAGCTATGGGATCCCAGAGCAAGATGGCCAGACTAGTCAACCAGCAGCTCTGAGTTCAGTGAGAGACCCTGCCCTTAGGTACAGGGGCGACTATGTCCATGGAGGAAGACACGCCTATAGACACATACACCTACACATGTGAGCGCATGCATGCACACAGATGCACAACACATCCAGACATCCACATGTAACAACACTGAAGAAAGTCTAGAAAGACCCGACAGATGCTGATGGTTGTCTTCTGTTGGAGAAAGCAGAGGTTCTTCCCTTTCACCAGTCTATATACACTGATCTCGCAAATATGATCTAAGAGATAATACTCTGCTGTACTATACGTGGAATATTTATTAAATACCATTCTGTACACAATGGAATACTACACTGCAATTAAAAACAATGAATTCACGAAATTCCTAGGCAAATGGTCAGAACTGAAAATATCATCCTTAGTGAGGTAACCCAATCACAAAAGAACACACATGGTATGCAGTCACTGATAAGGGGATATTAACCCAGAATCTCAGAATACCCTAGACACAATTCGCATATCAATAGATTTCCAAGAAGATGGAAGGAGAGACCCCTGGTCCTGGAAAGACTGGATGTAGGGGAATGCCAGGACAGAGAAGCGAGAGGGGGTTGAATGGGGAAAAGAGGGAGGGAAGGGGGCTTATGGGACTTTCGGGGAGGGAGGAAACGGGAAAGGGGAAATGATTTTGAATGTAAATAAAAAAAACTTAGAAAATAAAATAAAATTAAAAAAAAATACCATTCTGAATCTTGTTTGTCTTGCAGTGATATATAGATAATATAATACCTCAGATTATTTTTAGTTATTCTGTAATTCTACAAATATCATAAACTTTAGAATCACCCAATGGATAAACCAGAAAAACCTTAATTGTGGCTCCTGGAAACTCGATGAATCTTATAAAGCTAGACACCAAAACTGATGTGCAAAGCCGGGGCCTAGAAAGGAAATGAACGGTAGTGAAAGGGCTTTGGGTTTTCAAACTTCATCATAACGATGGTTTATGGGTCACTGAGAGACACTCAGCTTAACAGAGCTGCAAATGCAAGAACCAAACTTCAAAGTCTGAACTGTGACCTTTTTATTGATTGCCTTGGAAGTATCCTACAGGAGTGTGTGTGCTCACATTGCTTCCACCTCCCTCTCCATGCTGACTCCTCTAGTGTCCCCTCACTCTCAAATTCATGCCTTAGCTTTACACTTTTTATATAAAAGTTATTAAACAAAATTAACAAGTCTGTAGTCATGAAACATCATTCAATGAATACTAATAACAACCATAAGTGAAAAACAGAAAGACCATGATGATGATGATGGTGGTGGTGGTGGTGGTGGTGGTGGTGGTGGTGGTGGTGGTGGTGGTGGTGGTGGCAGTGGTGGCAGCAGTGATAGTGATGGTGACTGTGGTGATGATGGTGATGATGGAGGGATGGAGGGAGGGAAGAAGAGAAGGAAAGAGAGAAGGAAGGGAGGGAGGAAGGCAGGGAGGTAGGATTGCCTTTATTCTAACCACATGTTCTTCTTTTGGTGTGTGATCATTCATTCCTTTGCAAGGCAGATGTTTATTGTATATTTGGAGCCCTCAGAAATTCAGCCACCAAAACTATTAGCAACTAATTCTAAACATAGTCCCTGATAATAAGAACTGCACAAAGACTAGCAAAACACAAGGATAGTCTTCCCAATGATAGGAACAGAAAGCCCAAGAGGAAATTAGATAGGTAATCAGTCTTCTTGACGGCAGGCAAAAGCCAAGAGCACTTTAAACAAGAGCGACTGCCTGAAACTGAGGAGGTCAGGGAATAAGAGAGGAGAGGAACCTTTAGAGAGGCAGCCACAGCACTGGGCGCCCAGCCTGGCAGGAAGTGGGACCAACAAGCAGATCAGTAACAGTCTCACCTGCCAGGGGAACAAAGAACGCTTTTCAGGAGTTGTGGTTAAAAATCTCGCTGTGACATCTACTCCCACAGCAGCCGCAGCTCAGGAAAATGTCTTAGGACTTGCCAGAAAGTGTAGCCTAGTAAACATCTTTCAAGTTTATATAATTAATTATATATAAATTAAATATATATAGAAATAGTCAAAAAGGTGAAAGAAGAAAAGCAAATCCTAGTTCTGGATACTTAATAAACAACATTTGTGCTGACCTCATCATTTCAAGACTGCAAAGTTGACTTTGCCATCTCTCTCAGAATACGAATCCTCCATTTTCACGCTCCTTATCTAAGACTGAATTGGAAATGGATTAAAAAAAAATAAACTGTGGCTGTTAATTCACAAAAATTAAGGCCACCTTTGTACACATTTAAACAGATTAGTGTAATCATTCAGTGAGAAGGAGAGAGAAGTGTCAGTTAGCAATTTCCCATTGAAAGAATGCAGGATTAAGTTTGGAAGGCATCACAGTGTAAACTGAGAGATGCCTGGAGAAGCGGCTCGAACTGGCTGGGTTATATTTCAACCAGTGTATCTCCGGAGTATTTTGAGTCACTTGACTTTCTGTATCTTCTACAGAAACAAGCTCTCCCAGTCTCAGAACCAAAGCCTCATTGTTCTGCTCCTCCCACCTCCCCCATTGCCTGTATCCTTAAACTGATAACCAAACCCCATGAGGACAAATTCTATTAGGTAAAATGTACAGGGGACTGCAGATCGCAAGGACCACAGTGGACTCCTGTGGCCTATCACTTTAACTATAGGGTCCTTGGGGAACTGAGTATCCACTCTTCTCTCTCACATTTCCAGAACTTCTGTCCATTCTTATTTCATTATTTTATGCGTATGAGAGTTCTGCCTGCATGTATGTCTGTGCACCACATGCATGCAGTGCTCAAAGGGGCCAGAAGAGGGCACCGGATCCCTGGAATCGGAGTTGCAGATGGTTGTGAGCCACCATGTGGGTGCTGGAACCTGAAGCTGGGTCCTCTGCAAGGGCAACCAGTGCGCTTACCCACTGAGCCGTCTCCACCTCCCTGTTCAACTCCAACTGTATTTTCAGCACCAAGTATGAAGCATATATGTTTTAAGGACTTCTGACTTTTGGGTTCTAGGAAGACATTGTTCCACAGAAACAAACTATTGTGTTCCTCTCTCAGGCAAATCAAATTCCTAACTCTTGAGGGACAGGAAACCATAAAGGAAACAAACATCACATAAGAAACCATGAGGGCCAGGCATGGTGATACCTGCCTGAAATCCCAGCACTGGAGAGAAAGACCCAGAATGAGGCGTCCAAGGCCTGGACTTGGATACATAAGACCCTGTGTCAAAAAACAAAACAGCAAAAGAAGAAAGGGAAAACTGAAACACTGAGTGCTTGATTTCTCGTTAGAGAATATTCATAGGTCCAGCTTTAATAATGTCCCAAGATTTGCTGTGATTATTGTGTGCATACAGTGGTGTAAATTATAGGTAGAGGTGCAGAGATTAACACTGTATCTACAGTTATGGATGTTGAGGATAAAAAGAAAGGCATAGAAAATAAAAAGGATAGCATTAGATACACATACTATAAATACAAAATTATACAGATAGAATTGAAATCTACAATGCAGTCATTCGGGGTAACCATCAACAATTTTCCTTCAGTCTGTTTCTGGGTAGGCTTAGATTTTTCTTTAATAAGGGTTCCTAAAAGCTTTAACCTCCCTTCTAGCCCACCACACACCAGAGGTACTGGAAAGGAAAGGTTAAAAGGGCAAAGGAGGATGTGGACCTGCTTGTAACAGTTCTTTGGGGCAAATTCAGTCTCTGTTGTCAGGATATCAGCTGTTCAGTTCACACGAATCAGCAGTGTTGAAAGCTGTAACTCAATCCACTCACAAACACCTTTCATGAATCAGCAACAGCAGGTCAATCCAGAAGAAGCTGTGAGATTGCCAATCTCCCCACGTCCGCAGAAGCAAGAAGGCAATGGAATATCATGAGAAGTTCTTTGGTGCATTTCTCTACAAAGTCAGCAAAGAAAGCAAGGCAAACCAATGCCACAGCATCTTCCACTGTCTGTTGGGTTATATTTACAACATCACGTGTCCTCTCTAGAGTCTGCTCTAGCAAAAACATCACATGTCCCTTTTCCAGGCAGCTTCCTTTAAAACACCACATGTCTGTTCTCAGCAAAATATCCTCTCATAAGACAGTATGAAGCACATTATGAACCCTGTATCTAGGGCCATGGAGAATTAGAACTACCCCTGCATTGTATTGTATAAGTATATTGATCGTTTTAAATTAATGTAAGAGTAGGTTTCCTATACATGGTAACTTCTGTCTCTGTCCATATATAATCTTTATTCAAAGAACCTTAATACAAGGTTTATATGAGTTACTTTGGAATTGCTTTTCCGACAGGAAGAGAGAGAGCTGGTCAGTTGACTGAGCTGGTAAAAAGGCTTGCTATACAAGTCTGGCTACACAAACTTGAACCCACATTAGGGTACACATTAGGGTATGAGTTACTTTGGAATTGCTCTTCCAACAGGAAGCGAGAGAGCTGGTCAGTTGACTGAGCTGGTGAAAAGGCTTGCTATACAAGTCTGGCTACACAAACTAGAACCCACAGTAGGGTAGAAGGAGAGAAATGACTTTACAAAATTGTCTCTCACTTCTATATGCATGCACTGGCATGCACACTCCTGCACTCACACCTCCACATACACACAATGGCATGCACACTCCTGCACTCACACCTTCACATACACACAATGGCATGCACACTCCTGCACTCACACCTCCACATACACAAAATGGCATGCACACTCCTTCACTCACACCTCCACGTACACACAGTGGCATGCACAGTCCTGCACTCTCACCTCCATATGCACACAATGGCATGCACACTCCTGCACTCACACATCCACTCCATGCATGCATATATTATCCTTACGATCCAGTCACTCCATTTCCAAACTCAGGGAGCCAACTCAGGTTCAGATGCTTCTTAGAATTCACCATTGAACTCAAGGACTGAGATAGATTTAGATACATGTGCCTCTGTCACATGTGTAGAGGAGGACCTAGGAGCCTGTGGGTGTGCGTGAGCATGTGAGAGTGTGAGCACGTGCACACACACACAGACACACATACACACACACAGAGAGACACACACAGAGATACACAGAGAGAGAGATATGTATACATCTCTAATTGGTATTAAAAGAGATCTGATTATTTTGAATTTTGCACAATATCAATTAAGCATATTTAGCAGCAGTTATCTTCTTTGGAAGACTTGTGTGACTACTTCAAAACACAAACAACAGAAAATGTTCCATGTATCCAAAAGCAAAGCTGCTAGGGGGGCATAGCCAAGGCTTTCTTAGAGACTTGGTTGTTCCATCAGGAGTGCTCCCAGCTGCCATGGTGACAGGTACCATGGAGACAGCCACGCTTCGTCAGATGCATCCCAAAGGATTATGGGTATGTAGCAGTTGGGAGAGAATTGCACTTTTGCTTCGCTGTAAAGATTGTACAATATGCAAGCCTTACCTTAGACTCTGTGGATCTAAGGTTTGTTTTCAATATTTGTTTGCCTATTGGGATGAAAGGACCTGCATGTGTATGCTACAATATTCCTATAGAAGTCAGAAAATAGCTTGTAGCTTGTAAGAGTCATCTTTCTGCTTTTACCATGTGAGTTCCAGGGACTGAACTCAGGTTGTCAGGCTTGACGGCAATTGCCTTCACCCTATGAACCATCTTGGCAGCCCACCAGCTCTAGCTGTCTTTTTCCCCCCCTCCCTCCCTCCCTTCCTCCCTCCTCCCTACCTTTCCTCCTTCCATCTATCTGCCTGCTGGACTTCTTTTCATGTTACACACGTGCAACAAACAAGCAAGCCTAATACATCCAAAACAAAATTAAGAAAAGGTCACAATATTCAAATATCTGTGTGGAATCTACAGAAAACTGTATTATATTCAGGATACCTGGGAACTTTCAGGTAGATGCCTTTGGCACTAGGTAATGAACACAGTGTGAATAACTCAAGTCCCTAGATAAGCCCCAGACTTGACTTAAAGGACGCAGTTTATGGTTCATTAGTCCCACCAGGGTTAATTCTGACCACGTTGGTGCTTACTCTGTGCCCTGTTTTATTGTTCAAACCTGAAAGTTATATATGAGTGGTGCTTCAAAAGCATAGTTGTTTACAGTAGAGAAACAGGAGGTACAGAACAGAAATTGAGACCTCACCATCTTAGAGGCTGGGCGAAGTTTATATGGCAACCATTGGTTACCATACTTCCAACATTTTCTAAATGCTGACAGTAGCAAAGCTAAAGCCCAAATCAGAAGTCCTGGGGTCTTTGTCTGTGGCTCTAGGTGATGGACAGCCATGACAGAGAGGGCTCCAACACTGTCCATGCTTACCTGAAGAACCTAGCATACTTCTCCCAAAAGCACTCAAGCCACTCGACAGTTTCACTAAACCACAATGCTCCCCATAGAACATCAGGTCACAGCTCCCCATAGAACATGGGGTCACAGCTCCCCATAGAACATCAGGTCACAGCTCCCCATAGAACATCAGGTCACAGCTCCCCATAGAACATCAGGTCACAGCTCCCCATAGAACATCAGGTCACAGCTCCCCATAGAACATCAGATCACAGCTCCGGTTGGCTTTTGCTTTCTGCTCTGTCTTCTCCGAATACAGTTCTGCCTTGCAATCTGATCTCTCTTTTCAAACTCCAGGAGACAGCATGATTCAGATGCCCTCTGCCAATTCTTAGAATTCACTGTTGTACTCAAGGACTGAGATAGATTTATATACATAATCCTTGTACCTATCTCTGTCTGCGATCTTTAAAGTTACATGTGCAAAGGAAGACCCAGGAGCCTGTGAATGGCAGATTGCTAGTCCCCACTTATGCTTTCGTAAGTCGTGCAGAATCCAGTCATTTTACTAAGGTCCTCTGATGCATTTGATACTGATGATCTGAAGGCTGAGAAACTGAAGGAGGGCCACCCTAGCCTTTCACATACCTGGAGTCACAAACACAGTGGAGACAGTGAGATTCCTGCCTCTGTGGAGACAGTGAGGTTCCTGCCTCTGTGGAGACAGTGAAGGTCCTGCCTCTGTGCCTGGTTGCCCAGCATAGAGCCTTCAGCTCTGAGGCCCCAGCATGGGAAAAGCAACAAGCCTTCAGCATTCACAAGGGAGGGGTCAGAAAGTGCCAAAGGGTACAGAAGTCTGCCCTTGAGCGAGCGAGTTACCGTCTGAGCCAGTGTGTGTTATCTGCAATGACCCAAGTGTGCAAATCCACTTTCATTTCTCACACTGTAGAACTAAGACATACACTGGACCAAGGCCAGTCCTAAGCTCTTGAAGCAAGGGAAAGTTTGGGCTTTCTATTTGCTATCGGAGGGTCAGGAAAGAGTAGCTAGCTAAAATAATTGCACCCAGAGGCTTTATCCGTAGCATGTAATCTTTAAATAAAATGTCAGAGAAAAGACCCCTCCACCACCAGGCACTGGCTGTCTTCCACATCTTCCCCAAGCTGGACTTACCCCCTCAGCTTGCTTTCCAGCATTTGTACGGCAACCTTGTTCTCTTCTTGGCAATCCGAGGGAAGTTATCTCAGCCCACAGCATGGCAGTCATTGTTGTAAATAGCATTGACTAATTTATCCTTCTAAAATGCTTAGAATAGCACTTAGACGCCAAGATACTTGGAGTGGGGAAAGAGTGCTATTTTTGTAAGGAATACTATTTTAGGGGACACTGAACACCAAGAGACAGAAATGGGCTGTTATGTTTTGCTAGGAAATTTCCAAGCAAAAAACTAAAACTAATGCTTCTACATTTCCTGAGTGGGATAGTTGGTCATTGTTCCCTTGTTCTCAAATGGGGTCATGCTTTCTGATTCAGTAACGTCCTAAAGCTGGGGGGTGGGGAGTGGGGTAGGTGAGTAATGAACAGGTGTTTAGCTGACTCAAGAGAAAGACAGGTAGAACCCAGGGCCACAACTTCCTTGGCCAAAATAACTTTGCCCCATCTTTCTACTGTCTTCTCCTTAAGGTTGGGTTTCTGTTTGTTTATTAGCTTTGTTTTGTGATTACCCGTCTCTCCTATTAGGCTGAGGGTGTAGCTCAGTTGGTAGAGCGCTTACCCAAGATTCATGAAGTCCTAGGACTGCTCTCCAGCACCACAGAAACTGGGCTGAATGCTGCACATCTGTAATCTCAACACTCAGGAAGCAGAAAGAGACAGATGAGATGCTTCAGACTATCTTAGGCTATACAGTGAGTTCAAGGCCAGGCTGGATACAGGAGACTGTCTCAAAACACCAAAACAAAACAAAAACAAAAAAACAAAAGTACAATCCATCTTTTTGCTTTACTTTCTCTAAAGTTCTTATTCTTATCTACTTAATACACTATTCCAATCTTAAATCTCTCCTGTGTCTCCTGGGAAGTGAACTTGGACAATTCTTGTGTCTTTATTTATTGCTTTTATCTTTAAGAAGAGCAGCTGTCTGGAGAAACACTCTACCCAGCTACTTCCTAGAGCCCTCTGCTTCCTGGTTCACCTTGATGCAGACAGCTGTCCACTGCCTCCCGCTCCCACCTCATGGTGTTCAGCTGAGGGTATGAAACCAAGCAACCATGCCAGAAACTTCTGAAACTAGGAGGCAAACTTCCTGAGAGGCATTTTGTCACCTTAAGACAAAGTAGTTGATTTTGCAAAATGTCAGCACTGGCTGAAAGAAACCACACAACATGTGCGAAGGGTATCTTTGTGTTACTTCTTACAATTTCAAGTTTCTCAGTAAATGCTACAATTTAAACAATGAAAATCAAAAGGACAGAAGAACACAAATCATAAAGGGAAAAGGGGTCCAGTTAAGAGTACGCCCTCTAATTTTATGTTAAAATTTACTTTAAGCTTCTTGCTTATGCAAAGAAGTTAAGACAAAATAATTTTTGTATTATTTGTTTAATAAATATTCATTCAACATATAATGAATAAAGTAGGCATCATTAGCTAATAGAACATATAGTTTAAGAGAGTCAACCCTTTCCTTGAATATCAATTGTAAAATTATTTTCCGCATGGCGTGTTCATGTGGATGATGTAAAGCAACAATATAGTAATTTCCCTTAGCACTGTATGTGTATGTATGTATGTATGTGTGTGAGCACTCATGTACATGTGGGTACACAGATATGCACACACTGGTATATATGTGGAGGCCTGGTGACAATCTCAGTTTTTCAGATGCAACACATTATTTTTTCCATTAGTCTCTCACTGGTCTGAGCTTCACCCAGTAGACTAGGCTGGCCAAACAGTGAGCTCCAGAGATCGGCTGTGTCTGTCTCATGTTCCAGGATATTTGATCACACTGTGGAAAAACCTGGTTTTGGTTGTGGTGTGGCTCAGCCCTAGCACACACCTTTTATCCAAGAGCTTTTTGTTTGAATATTGTAGATAGGATTAAATAAAGTCAACCACAGGTCAAGAAGAACAGCAAGCAACCAGTTAACAGGAAGTGAACCTAGAATTAGTAAGGCAAAAACCATAGAGAGTAAGAGGAAGTCAAGAGGAGGGTATGGAGAGAGGAACAGGAAGTAGAAGGGAGGGACGCTCCATTTGAAGGAGGTCTTTTGAGACTGTGAGAAAGGGATGTTCCTGTTGGGATGTAGGCTGAGGAGGATGGTCAGCTGGGTACTTCCTCTGCCTCTCTGAGCTAGCAAGCTTTTACCCTAGCATCTGGCTCCAGAGACTTCACTGGTAAAACTGAATGATTGAGATTTTGTTAAAATCAATAGTCCTGTTCTTCACTGGTGGGCACCGCTGGTGGGATCAACGAGAGCCACGACTGTCTTTTTGTATGTGAGTTCTGGGGAACCAGCTTGGGTTCTCATAGTTTGCTGACTGAGCTATCTTCCCAGCTCCTTACCTTAGAGTTTCCCTGCCCTTGCTTGAGCTACAGTGTGGTACTATCTTCCTGGCTGTCAGTCATCCTCTGGTAAATCTACATTTAAATTTCTGGCATTTATTTATGTGTGCTGACACCTCCTGTTTCCTAATGATGAGCCTAGCTAGGGTCAGAGAAGATAGAGGATGTGGATATAGGGACGTTGGTAAGTAGCAGAGTCAGGATGCTGCCCAACTCATTGCTGCATTTGCCCAAACTAGATTCACATTCCAAAGCCCAGAGAGAAGGAAGGCCGACCTGAGGGGCTTGTGAAGGTCACTCTGTCCTTCCTGTGATGACAGGCTGTGGTGTCTGTTTCAAGAAAGGAAAAAAGCAGGAATCTGAATTGGAGGTCAGAAGAACAGTTGGTGAGGCTCCTGTTCCCTGGGTAGGAGCAGCTGAAGATGGAGGCCGAGGCCACGCCACACATCAGTCCTCCCAGTGTTAAACACTGATCCCAGGCTCAGGAGCAACATGACACACTGGGGAGCCTTGGTGCCATTCCCCAACCGTGTCCTGGGTCCCCCTGGCATAGAGAGTGTGTGGTTAGGAAGTGTCAGTAGGCAGCAATTCAGCCTGGGGCCACAGGAGGAGCTCTGAGGCCCCGACAGATTTAGATCTGAAATCCGCCTCCACAGATACAGTGAGAAGGTAAAGAAGGCAGTGACTCTCGGCATTTTCTCAGATCTGTGGCTTTTTCATAAGTTTGAAAGACAGATGCCTTTTAAAACCTTAGATAACAGCCCTTTCTCCCCGATGTGTGTGCATTTCTGTGTCTCTGTACACTGACCAGAACAGTGAGTCTACTGAAAACGTGGCAGCCACTTAAAAGTCAGGAGATTGAATGATGGGTGTTCTCGGTGTGTCGGTCAGTAAGGACGCCACCTCCCGGCATGTGAGGTAGCTTAGAACTGAAAGTTCTTAAAGGAATGTGTGCAGAACTTTTCATCAGTATTTTAGTGAAAGTTGCTTCAAAAACGTTTCAAGGAAGCCATTTCTTACTAAATCATACTGATTAAATGACTGAGGTCATTACTAAATGACTCTCAAAATACCTCAGAAAGTTACTGCATACGACTGCATTTGGATGTCGCCATCTTTAAGAAAAATACACTAGCGGAGAAGAAAGATTAAGTTAGGCAACACATAATAGTTAACATTTTTATGCAAATGAAAATGTGTCCTGCAGAGCCTGTAGTTGAAAAAGATTGGTCAAAAGGTGTGTCTGGGTTCTTTTGATTTCAACGTTAACATTATATGTACATCTTGCTGGATGAATATCATCTGGTCGTGGTTTTTTACATTTAAGACTTAAACATGATTGCAAACATCTTTGACTCACTCAACATGAGCTAGGACTTGCTATTTCCATTATTATGAAAGAAGAAATGCTTTTCTGATTTCTGAAACTTCTAGATAATTCTAGCTCCTGAAAACAGACACTGAGCAATTGTTAAATATGTGTATATGTGGGGGGGGGGTGCTCATCTTCAGGAGGCAAACCCACAAAATCTTACTGCTTCTGCTCCTTTTGAGCTCCTGAGGTCGTGTGCTATTGCATTTTAGAGCAGGCTTGCCCACAGCACTTTTGCAATAATCCACCACTCTCATCTTCTTACTTTTTTTTCCTAACACAAAGGCACTCCTGAAGTTCTGCGCCTTAAATAGTGAGGTTGGCTTTGTGGATTCCTGCTGTCTCTGAGGGGGAAAAAAATCCACGGCTGCTTGGATAGCTTCCCGAACTTTAAGATTATTACTTTAAAAATAAAAAATAGAAGTACTCTCTAGATTAGGAGAGGTTTGCAAAATTGCAAGTGTTTGCAAAACTTTACCACTGCGCTGTTAATGTTTAATGAGATCATTATTTTCAATCTAGTTTCTGGTCTTTGTTCACTAATGCACGTTCAGCAAAAGAGACCTTTTTTGATGACGTTATACAGTATACACTACTTCAAAATCAGTCTCTCCCTTCTGAGATAATTGATTGAAAATGTTTAGCTTACATTGGTATACAAGACAATTTTTCATAATAAGCACCCGTTCGGTTATTCTGGTTGCTTTCTCTCAAAATGGTCAGCAATGACCTTCAAAGAACATTCCAAACTCATCCATGGCTAGGACAGAAGATGGTGTTGCTCCTCCCTGTACCAAGGACACAAGGAAAAACGCTCAACAATGCTGACCCTGATATTCACCCAGTAAGTCTATTAGGAATGTTTGGGCTGGCAGGCGAGAGAAGCATCAGCCAGTATCAGTGTGAACCATAAAACCACCCCAAGCAGAGCAATCCTACCTGTAAGCCACACACAATATAGCATCCCAGAACTGTCAGCATAAGAATTTCCTCTCCTAATGGCCACAGTTGAATCTAGTTTATAGTGGGTTTATTACTTATCACCATGACCAGGTACTTAGAGAGCAAATAAGGGCAAATGGTTTATTTTAGCTCAAGTTTTCGGGTGACACCTTGGTCATGGCAGGCTAGGCCTGGCCCTACTGTTTCAGTCCAGTCACCCAGGCTCCCCCTAGAGCCTATACAGAATCATCCTACACACAATCCAGGAACCAAGCACTTGAAATGTGAGCCTGTGGGGGACATTTCAGAATCAAACCATAGCAGATGGGGTTGGCCAGAAAATGTTTTAATCACACAGTGTCTCAGAAACATGATGTTGCATGCATAAAGCTGTAGAGGAAACTCACTGATAAGATATTGATGGCATTAGAAGAATTTATGACTTACAAGTCCCAGGGAAAGGGGCATACCTCATCACATGAGGCCATGGGAGCACATGATGTTTTCATCAAGAGACAGAACCAACAAGGAAAAAGCATTGCCCATATTCATCCATGATGGGGGGAAAGCCCAGCAGAGTGAACAGCTTAGGACTAGTGATTCTAAAGTGTTCTAGAGCGGTTTGGACAATGGTGATCCCTGACTGCATCATACCTAGCCATGGGGAAATATAGGGAGGAGAAATATTGTCTGAGTTTAGTTTGCATATATGAGTTCTGTTTGCAAGGACGTAATTAACTCTCTTAAGAAATTAGCCAGCCATTGGGAAGACCATTCTCTTCCTGGTTCTGTAATCATTGCACGCTGGTTAGAACGGTTGTTATAAATAAACAAATAAATACTGGTAAGGAAGCTGAGCAAAAGGAGTTATATACTGACGGAGGGAAAGCAAGTCACGACAGCCATTGGGGAGAGCAGGATGAACGAAGTCTCTGAAACTCTAAAATTAGATCAAGCATAGAATGCAACAACACCAGTTCTGAATGGTTCCAATGGGAACAAAACCAGTACAACAAAGAGATTCAGGTGACTGTGTCTGCTGCAGCGGCCATAACGAGTAGATGGGAGGTCAACCTAGGCAGCTGACCACAAGGAGTGCATCGAAGGTAGACAGCAAATGGGTGGAGACAGTGCTGCATGTGTGTGTGTGTGTGTGTGTGTGTGTGTGTGTGTGTGTGTGAGAGAGAGAGATTAATATATAACATATATTATGTATAATGTGATATATATACACTATAGAATATTATTCAGCCACCAAGATGAATAAAATCATGTTCTTTGCCATGAAATGGATGGAACTAAAGGACATTTTGCTAACCGAAATAAGCACGACAGAAAAATGAGTCTGGCATGTTCTCTCTCGTGTGTGGAAGCTGATGACAAATGTAACAAGATGTTGAACTGATACAGAATGGTCATTGCTAAAGGCAGGGGAGAAAGGGAGGGTGCATTTAGTCAGTGCCTGCTGTATACGCGCAATGAAGAACACACCCCACTAATATGTTCAATTGATACATGTAATCAGACTTCTAGATTTAAAAGGTATGTAACTAAATGAAGATTATCAGAAGAAGCATGAATAGCTGATATGCACAGAGGAGGCACATATTAAAAAAGATATCAAAATACACGATGAAGAAAATAAGAAACACGATTAGCATACATAGGCATGATAAGGTTTTAAGAGTCTGTGATATTAATTTGGTTTATCAGATTGCTGCTTGTGTCAAGCCCCCGTTGACTTGTCTTACTGTATTGTATTTTGGAATGGATATTTTGGAAACTTTTTTGTCATTTCTCACCATCTTCCCTCTTTCCAGCTATATAGGCCATAACATGTTCTATCTGTGCCGGAAAGAAAAAGAAACAAAGCAAAGATTGTGCTCTTTCATGTAAATCCACCAGTGACCGGCAAATGGCAGGCATTTCCCCTGGGCAGGGGGCAGGGAGGTGGTGCCAACCTGGTATGAGCTTGGGAAGCCCAGCAGGGGGTTTCTGAGAGGGGTGTCTGGAAGGAGGCCCAGGAACAGGCGAGTTGGAAGCTGGGGTTGCCCAGGGGCTTAGGAGAGGCATCCCAGCCTGTGCCAGAAGCTGTGTGCTGTTAAGGGCGGGATGGAGAACAAGGCTACCCTGGGAGCGAGCTCAGCAGAAATCCAAGCTGCAACTCAGTGTTGCCAGGCTGCCCCCTGTAAGTGTGCCCTACCGACTGGCAAACGGAGCTGGACTGCAGCCTGGACAGTCCAAGGTACATGGTGGAAGTCTCCTAGAGATGGCTCTTCCTTCAGTTTTTTACCTCCACTTTCTGACTTTTGTCTTTTGAGAACAGTTTCACAGACCACAAAGCACCCATTTTTAACAGTATGTAAAGGATCCGTATTCAGTCTAGTCCCTAAGTTGCACAACCATCCAATTTCAAAATAGTTCATTTTCCTCAGTAGAAACCCTGTCTGTCAACCATCACATCCATTTCCCATCCTCGGCCTCATCTACTTCCTTTCCTGCCTGCCACGCCCGAAGACTTCACGCACACAGAATTGCTGAAGCAGCCTCTACAGCGCTGGCTCGCGCTCTTACGGGTTCCAGGCCGTCGACCTTTTAGCTCCTATCCGTGTCCTTCTTATAGAGCCAAGCCTGTGATAGAAGAGGCTTCCACAGAGGTCTCAGCCCCAGTGCAGGCAGGGTGGGAACTGATAAAGCCCAAAGATTCAGTTCAGTTTATTAAACAAATGTATTTCCCATTGTAAAACAAGGCACCTTCTCAAGCTGCCCGTGCAGCTGCATGGGGGATGTTCTGCAGGGGTGTGCTTGGTCTGGGCTAAGTTAGCTAAAACTAGGACAAAATGGAGTTACTTCGGGCAGTTAAGTTCTGGCTGAGAAGTGTTCTATAGTCCGCCTACACTGATTTGCCCAGCCCAGGACGGGCTAACCATGGCGGATAGTTGAGTTGCTGTTGACTGTGGTAGACAGAGCAGCTGTGACCAATTACGCACGGGTTTTGTGTGTGCCTGTTTTCAGTGCCGTTAGATATAAATGCACCGGTGGAAATGCTGGGTCACACTGTAACTGAGGACCTGCCAGATGGTTTTCCAAAGTAGCTGTGCAACTCCACAATCCCTCCATCCAGTGCAGGCGGTCCACTTGCTCCTTGCCCTTGCCGGCGCTTGGCACCTTCCTGCTCTTTGCTGATTCACACTAAGATGAGTGCAAAATGCTGGCTCATGGTCTGACCCGAGCTGATGAAGCATCTTTTCAGGTGACACTTAGTCATCTCCCTTGGAGAAGTGTCATTGTCCAATTTGTAACTGAACCTGTCTTAACTGATGATGTGAAAAGTTATTTGTATAGTCTCAATAAATATATTTTATTGCCAAGTACATAATGGTTCTTTCATATAGTTTAAAAGTTATACGCAAATATATAGTCCTTTTCAAGCTAAAAACTGTTTCTATCTTTTTCCATGGCCAATAATGCCAAAGGTCTTCATATTGTATTTTCAGGGTCCAGCAATTGGTTTATTGTAGTTTTCTGATTCTATTACTAGACTTTGTGGATGTTCACCTGTGGGTATGCCTGAATCTGTGTAGGCCAGAAGACAATCTCAGAGGCCGTTCCTCAGGTGTAGACGCCATCCACCCTTTTCTTCTAATCAGAACAGAGTCTTTTACTCAGCTGGCTCTCACCAAGCAAGCCAGTGAACCCCAGGAATCCACCATGCTGTGTCTTACCAGCACTAGATTTTACACACATGCTTCACCAGACCTGGCTATTTAACACCATTTCTGGGGCTCGAACTCATAACTTCATGTTTTTTAGGCAGACACTATTATGGCTGAGCTATCTCCTTAGCCCTAGACTTTTTTTTTAAGTGATTTTAGGCTCTTTGCCAACATACACACACACACACAAATAAAATACAGCAAGTTCCTCTATGCTTCCTGGCTGGTGCACACACAGCCTTCCCATCAGCAACAGCCTGCACCTGAGGGGTAGGTACATTTATTGTGTTGATAAATTCATGCTGGCTCATCACAATCATGCAGAGTCCACAGTTTCCACAGGCACATCCTGCGATTTGACAAGGTTACAGTGATGTTGTATGACATTATAATCCCATATACAGTACTTAGTGCACAATCTATTTCTCCTTCCTGCCTCAAGTGTCTGTCAGCCACTGATTGTTGACTGTTTCATTGTGTTTTGGCATTTAAGATACCATGTAGTTAGAATCATGCCATATAAAAGATTGGTTTCTTTAGCTTAGTGATGATGCAATTAACCTCCATGTCCCTTAATGACTTAAAAGATGGTTTCATTTTAGTGTAGATTTAATATGCCATTGGCTAGACATACTAGCTCATTTCCCCATCTTCCTAATGAAGAATAGCTCTGTTGGTTCTAAGTTTGTGCCGTTATAAATGAAACCACTGTGAATATCCATGTGCAGGGTGTGGAGTGTGCATGGTTTCATCCTTAGGTAAATGTCAGCAATCACAGTAGCTGACTGTACAGGAAGGCACTCTGAGGGGAAACTGCTGACTGGCTCCCAAAGTAACTGCACCATTTTGTTTTCACTGGCAAACAAGAGTCTCAGTTAAACACATCTTAGCCAGAATTTGATGATGTCAGAGTGTTGCTTCCAACATTCTGACAGGTCTGTCATAATACTTTCTATTTTAGAATGTCCTTCTGTGGGAACACAGAGGAGGTGTGTGTGTGTGTGTGTGTGTGTGTGTGTGTGTGTGTGTTTATTCACCATCTACATATCCTCTTTGGTGAACCGCCTTAGGGGTTTGGGATCTATTTTGTATAATTTGGTTATTATTTATTTCACTTTGTTTTGGATTTTAAGATTTTTCCATCAGCTTCTCCAGTTTAGAGAGCAACAACACATGCTGGAGTTTGATTACAGACATCAGAAGAGCTGTCGGTTTCTGTTTGTTCAGTGTTTTATAGAGCAGTAGGAGAAAGATCTCCGAGATTCTAGCACTGTCTCCTTACTTATTTCATTAAGTGCTACGATTGTCTATTTTCTTCCACATCCTTCATGCACATTCACCTTTTCTATTTCTCATGTTTTACATTAATTTTCTATATGTTTTCTTCTTTGATATATGCATTTAATGACATAATTTCTAACAAAATATCGCTTTAGTTTTATTCCACATGACATGTATGTAGCGTTTCAGTGTTTTCTAAAAAAAAAATTTTAAAGATTCCAATTCTGTTTTCCTTAGTCAAGTAATTACTTTGAGTGCTTATTATTTGGTGTTTTAAATGGTTTAAATGTAGACTTCTTATCTCCGGGAGGGGTAAGTAGCAGTGTTTCATCTTTCCTTCTATAGCAGCTAGGAAAATGGACAGATGAAGACGGCACAGTCACTTCCTGTAAAGTGTGAGGCAGTGTGAGGGTTAATGACTGAGACAAACTAAAGTTCAATAGACAATGTTAGGATCCAGGAATAGCCACACAAACCACTCAGACACCAATCTCAGTCAGGTATGGATGGCTTACTGAACACATACTGCAAGATTGACTAATCAGGGTCACAGCCAGGAGCCAGGATCCAAAACTGCAACCCTAGGCAGTCCTCAGAACCAGATTTTTATGTGAGAAAAACAACAGAGAGGTGCATTTGCAACATATAAGCTACCTAAACGAAGCAGTGTTGTCTGACCTTTAAGCTGATAAGCTGGAGTCTAGAGGCAAGGATGCAGGGTGATCTCCAAGTCCATGAAGGCCCTGGACAAAGTACAACCGGTTGTTTTGTCAGGAGAAGGAACAATAGGTCAAGCTAAAGTTATGAGCTACAGAATGAAGGTCGAGGGAATATGGCAGAGCTACTACCAAGTTTTAATATTTAACAGGTAAGACAGACATGCACCAGGTGGACATGTGTCATTGACACTTGCTTCTGTAGAAGCAGATATCAGACTAAGGCACCAACTAACTATCAGCCGTAGCTGTGGTGGTTTGAATGAGAAATGTGTCCCATGGTCTCGGACATTTGAACATTTAGTTCCCAGTTGATGGTGCTGTTTGGGGAGGTTTTGGTCCTGCAGCTTTGCAGAAGGAAGTATGTCACTGAGGACAGACTTTGAGATTAAAATCCGCAAGCCACTTCCAGCCTGGTCTCTCTGCCTTGTTGAGAACGGGGGCTTCCTGCTCCAGTTGTATGCCTGCCATCTCTGATGCACTTCCTTGAAACCATAAGCTCGAAGAAACTCCTTTGTAAGTCACCTTGGGTTTGGTATTTTCTCTCGGCAACAGAAAAGCAACTAATATAGTGGCCTATAGATAGGACTATGCTGAGTGAGAGAAACATTATGAACCTTTCCTATATTATATCTTGGTACAACACATAGGAAACTTGAGGAGCTCTTAGCAATACTGGGGTAGCATACAAGACCAACAGCTTGTGTTTACTGCGGATTGGAAGCAAATGTTTCCATGTTACTACAATGGAATCACATCATAAATGCCATTCACAAGGCAACTGAAACCAGAGATGGGTAGCGGCCATTTAAAATGGAACCCCCCGAGAGAGATGAGAATCAAAAGTTTCAACTCATCCTTGGTGTGGTAGCCTGAGTAAGAGCAGAGGCTCATGGATCTGAAGGCTTGGTTTCCTATTGGTGACCTGCTTAGATGGATTAGAAGGTACTGGCCTTGATGGAAGAGGCATGCCACTGGGAGTGAGCTTTGAGGTTTCCACCACCCCACACCAGGCCCAGTCTCTCTCCCTGCCTGTACCTGTATATCAGTATATAAAGCTCTCAGCTACTGCTTGGCTTTTTTTTTTCTTCTGCACTCCTGGCCATGGTGATAATGGACTTACCTCTGAAGCTTTAAGCAAGCCCTCAATTAAATAGCTTCCTTTATAAGAGTTGCTGCGGGTATAGTGTTTAATCACAGAAATAGAAACTCTAACTCAGATACATGGCCACTTAGTGACACAGACATTTGGAGGCCAGTCTAGGATACACGAGGCCTTGTCTCAAAACAACTCAACATGACGCAGTTCGATCTCTGAACTTGATCAACAAAGTAGTCTGTTGAGTAATAGAGGAAGGGTAAAGCTTTTCTGAAGGCAAATAGCATCAACTGTCAGTCTTCATGACTGTTTCATACACAATCCATATAGTATACTATAAAGTATAAGTATGTGTGGACATGTAAGAGGCAAAAACATATAAGCAATGATAAAGAAAAGAGAGAAAGTATAAGCAGATACACAGTCTGCCGAAAGCAACAAGAAAACACACTTAACTTTTCAACTAGAAGTACAGAGACCAGATGTTGGTGGAATGAAATTTTAAACTTTTAAGATTATATGTATTCCTTTTCTTCTATGTGAACCTATTTTACCTGAATCCATGACTGTGTGCCTTGTGTGTGCTTGGCGGATGTGGAGAGCCGCTGAAGGCAGTAGATGCTCTGAACTGGAGTTACGGACAGCTGTGAGCTACCATGTGAGTCCTGTAGAAACATGGGTCCTCTTTATCCCAGAATGAAAATTTGAAGTCACTGCAAAACAAACAAGCAAGCAAGCAAACAAACAAACAAACAAAAACTGTGTTGAGTCAAAGCTCTTGGCCCAATGACACTACAATTCAAAAATGGAGGTCACCTGAAGATATCAACAATCTGAGATCAGTGATTTTTATGACTAAAATTAAGAGAAATTATAAATAAAATTCTTTAGACTTGAAAATGAAAGATGACACATAAAAACACATAACAGAAACACATAACATAACAAATACATACAATAAACACATAACATAACAGAAACACATAACCTAACAGACACATAACATAACAAAGACATATAAAACAAAAACATATAAAACAAAGACATATAACAAACCCATAACAAATAACAGAAACACAAAACATAACAAAGACACATAATAAAGACATGAACAAAGACATATAACAAACACATAACATAACAAAGACACACAATAAACAATTTTAGATGGAGATTCAATAGTGTAGATGGTAGAAATACTGTTATTTTTGAGGGAACAAAAATTATATGATTTCTTGTTCATAACATACATAATAATTGAAGAACAGCAGGCATTACATGTGGTTTGCTGCCATAAGAGTTTTGTATTGTACAGGAAAACTCAAAGTTACATATTCCAAATAGACTGTAATAAGCTAGGAATGAACATCACAGTTTCTATGACAATCACTGAAATGTTCAGCTAGGTATAGCTCTACTGGAGCTGGAAAAATGGTCCAGCAGATGAGAGCACTTGCTGCCCTTGCAGAGACCTAGGTTCAGTTTCAAGCATCCTCATTCAGCATCTCACAACTGCCTGTAACTTTAGCTCCTGAAGACAGGACACCCACTTCTGTAAATGTGCACACGTACACACAGACACACACAGACAAACACACACACACACACACACACACACACAAGCAAATAATAAATAAATAATAAAATAAAAAATTAAAAGGTACAGCTATGAAACCACTAGAGGAGAAGAAATAGAAAAAATATATTTGATACTCTTTAAAGATGATAAAGGAAGAAAAGAATGAAACAGATGTAGTGAATAGGCAGAAAGTAGGTCTGATAGTATTTAACACGCAAATTAACTTTACAAAGATAACTAGCCTAGATTAAAGCCTGGCTCAAGAGTATGCTGTTTATCACAACATAAAGCAGCACAGGTTTGAGAAAGCAAGGGATGGAATCAGTTTTACCACACACACACACACACACACACTAGCCAATCACTGCCAGCTATACTATGCTTTTGGTCAAGAATTATTGCTAGAGATAAAGGGATCCTTTTTATAGTAAAAGTAAATTTGTCAGCAAGACATGACAGGCTTGAATTTATAAATGCTCAGCAATATAGTTTCAAAATACATAAAGTGAAAATTTTAGACTTAAAAAAATCTACAGACAAAACAACATCAAAATTAGTTGCAATACACTTCACTTTACATCTGACTGATAAAATTTTGAGTAAGATAGATTATTTAATACTTCCATTAATCAATGTGATTTGAGTGGCATCTGGAGAGCTTAAATATTCTTTCAATTCTTTGGCATCTATGTCAAAGTTGATCATATTCAAGGACATAAAGAAAGTTGTAAAAAGCTTCAGTGGGTTATAGTTGTGTAGAACTTATCGACTGCAAAGTAATTAGCCTAAAACCATTAAGAGAGTTAGAAAAATGCTCAATTGTTTATAATATTATTATTGACACACCTGCCCACATGTGCACCTGCATGCACATGCACACATCAATAAGTAAATAAACACACACATAAATCCATAAGTAAAAATAAGACAGCGAGGAGAAAATGATAAAGCTTTTATATTTAAACAAGGATATGACAATGATATAAAAGGCTCGAGAGTCTCCAAACAGCACAAGTAAAACAAACTGAGAAAATCCCTGTGAAGACTCGATACCTTGCTCTGACCTTTGCCACTTTCGTTTTGACTCCTCAATTTGAATAACGCGTCCGACTTTTCATCATTAAGCACCCTTCAGCTCATTTTGTTTTAATCTCAGTGCAGTTCTAATAACTCCGTTTGTGCTTTCCATCCTGGAAGACCCTTTCTGTCTCTGTTTACCTGATTGACTTGATTCTGTGACTCATCTGAAGTTACATCATATGGTTGTTCTCTTATAGACTTGGTTCATAGATACTAAACGCACAAATCTGACTCGTCAGAGTCTAGAGTTAATAATATTCCTCCCTAGCAAATGGAGTGCTGTAGGAGCTCTCCTCAATCGCTCTTCTACCTTCACTCTCTGTTTTAGTTCTCTCATTCTTTTAAAAACTCCTCCAAACTCACCATCAACAGTTTTCCTTCATTGGCATCACACATCTGCAAGTAGTTGTGTGTACCACCTGCAAGCAATGCTATAGTGCCCCACAGAGGCCAAAAGAGGTTATCAGAGCTCCTGGACAGTTCCTGGCCATTGTGCTGGAGGCTGGGAGCCTGGGACCTCAGCAAGAGCAGCCAATGCCCTCACACACTCGGGGTCATTTTCCAAGACCCAATACTTTTGTTTATTAATTCCTTGAGAATTTTGTGCCATCATCCCCTCCCCCATCTCCCCCCAGGTCCACCCCTATCTTTCTTTCATTCAAGTCTGTGATGCCCACATATTCATGACTGCGTGGCCTCCCACTGGAGAATGAGTTTCCTGCTCTTAAAGAAAACCAGCTCTCCTTTTCCCACAAGCTTCCGATTGCCAGTGGCCTCCATTAGGGACCAGCTTCATGTGTACAACACAGCTTTGTTCTGGCTCGAGCTTCAATGGCGCCTATGCATGCTGCCATAACTACTGTAAGTTCATATATGGAGCCGCCCTGCTGCGTCCCGAGGACACTGTTTCCTTGTATGTATTTACCACCTCAGGCTCTTCGGCTCCTGAGCCCTGGACTGAGGAAGGAAGAGGAGAAGGGAGGGAGGGAGGGAGGGAGGGAGGGAGAGAGAGAGAGGGGGAGGGAGAATGTGTGTGTAAGTATGTGCATGTGTGTGTGTGTTTGTGTGTGAATGTATGCGTGTATGTTAGTGTATGTGTATGTGTGTGTGCATATGTATGCAGTACAGATGTTCCATTCAGGGCTGAGCATTCCACAGACTTATTCTGTGCATCCTGGCCAGTCGGGCGCCTCTGTGTTATTTACCATCTACTGCAAACAGAACCTTCTCTGATGAGGGTCCCCTAGAACTTGATAGTGAGACTCTCTTGCTAAAGACACTGCATTCATGAGTCACAGAACATGGAATTATTAGGTTAAATGCTGACCTGGAAGCTTCATCTTTACCAAGCAGCTTTAATAGTGGTAGAAGGTGCTGTGAATGCTACTGGGGGAGAGAAGAAACTGTCAGTGTCGCCCCGCCATGAGCCCTGTAAGCTACAGTAATGACTGGCCTGGCAAGACATCCTCATTGGTATACGGTGGCATGATCATAGAGAAATCTACCACTTTCTGCTTGGATGTAAGTCCTACAGCACAGGATGGAGCCCAAATTGGCACCATTGGGCCAAGAACCTGAGGCTGGACAGGTCACAGGTTAGGGTTGGGGTTAGGGGTTAAGGTTAGGGTTAGGCAGGGTTAGAGTTGTTAGGGTTAGACGGGGTTAGAGTTAGATGGGGTTAGGAGAGAAGCTACTATTATCATCCTGTTAAAGGGACACAGTCTTGAGCCAACTCCTGATGACTACTGCTATTCCAACGGCCATTTTCCATGCGCAGTACTTCTCGCGCACCTTATTTCTTCCTTTTAGATCGATGTAACAGCTTGGGTAGGTCTAACCTTTGGTGCTGTGAGAGCTAGCTGCTTTCATTTCCTAGATAGTTGAAACTTTGTGTAGGAGCTTCGCTGGGTGCAGAATTCTGAATGACAACTCTGTCTCCTCAATGCATGTGAACTCTAACGTCAAGCTAGTCTCTGTGAGAGACCACCTGTAGGTGTAATAGTTTTAGAGAAGTGTTAGAAGATGTGCTTCATCTTCCTCCTTGTTTTAGTGAGAACCATGTGTCCTGTGCCTACCTTCTTGACCCCTTCTAGCATCCCCTTTAAGGTGGGGCCTGCAGACTTGAGATGCTAGCCCCACTCGCCCCTGCTCAGTGCTCTCTCCCTCCCATCTCCTTGCCTTGATGCTTTCCAGTTTCAGTCCTATATGGGTCACGGTGCTGGTTGTTTGTCCTGCTGAGGATCTGACTGATCATCATAGGTCCTAGAATTGATGCCCTTTATCTGTGAAACCCTCGATGTGGGTCCATTACTCACCCTCTTCAGTGAGTCTCCTACCTGAAACTCCAGAGTCTTTTCCCCCTTCCTTGGTAACACTGTTCCTCGGGCTTGTCACAACATGACCCCTGCACGTGCCTGTAATTATAATTCACATTTCATATTTGTCCGCCAGGAAAAACTCCCATCATTCAAAGTGGCAGTGCTAATTCTTCCCAGCACTCAGCTCGGCTGTCGCCTACACTCAGATCCCTGTCCCGCCACGCCAGCCTGTGCATCCACTCTTCCTCTTCAGACAGCTATCGATATCCTCTGACTAGTCATAGCCCACAGTGAGTAGCTCCCTTTGTAGTTAGAGACACACGCTTAGTATGGCCTCTACAAATATCTGTAGATCGAATGAATGGATGAAAGAATGAATCCAGAAATCAAAGTAATGTCCTCCGCGCCCCAGAGATGATGTAACCCAGAACACATGAAAACACATTTCCTGAACTCCCAGTGCTCATCGTTACCTCAGTCTCCACAGTAACAATCCGTGTGCTGCTCTGTTATGGCAGTTAAGTACCAGACAGGAGGTCTCTTTAAATTTGCTTATTCCATATAGCATAGAGCCAAACCCTTAGTGTTCTTTGATCATAATGAAGTCTATTTTTACTTCTGCGCCTTTATTTCCAATTGCAACATTTTGCAGAGCATTGAAAAAAATCAAGATGTTCTAGGCGAATGCTTGATATGGGTTGACAGTTATTCATCCTGGCACGAAGCCTCACTTCTGAATATCCTTCCCCTACGTCTTAATCAGCTCTTCTGCTCTTTTGCTTTCCTTCCCTCCCTCCCTCCCTCCCTCCATCCCTCCCACCCTCCCTCCCTCCCTCCCTCCCTCCTCCCTCTTCCCCTCTCTTTCTTTTCTTTTGTTTGTCCTTCCTGGTTTTCCTGAAACAAGCTTTTGCTATGTAGCCCCAGCTGGCTTCGCACTATCCTGCCTAAGCTTCCTGAGTTCTGGGATTAGAAGGCAACCCGGCCTTTTCCTATTCTTGAAGTGTCCGCTCCAACTTTCCCTTATGAGATAGGCCCTTGCTGACCCTCCTTGTGACATAGCAGACATCCACCATCCCCATCCTCTCTCCTTTGAATGGGCTTTATTTTCTGATACATTTGTCTACAAGAGTCTGTTGAGTATTTAACATTTGCATTATCATCTGTCCTTATCCGTGCCAGAGCACAGGGAATTTTGAGAGTTGGGAACTCTGTTCTGTGTCTAGAACAGTGTTGACCGTGCGGAAGTGCTCAGATAAATATTTGTTGAATAGATACATCACTGTCGGTGGTACTGTTTCTCAGCAGTAAAACGCTGGAGCATTGGAAGACAGACACCACACAGCCACTGTGGGCGCACCAGCCCCCAGCATTTATCTGAATCTGCGATGAGATTACAGAATGTGACTATTTTGCTGTTCTTCAAAACAGACTGCGTAACGCATGATTTCATCCTGAAAACTAAAGAAATCGCTTCCTTTCCTGGCAGGCACCTAATCCAAGAGTTCTGAGCTGTCTGTGGAAAAAGCCCTTCTGTTCCCCGCTGGCTTGAAGGTGGTGGCAGTTCCCGCCTGCCCCTAACAAGCTTTCTTTGCTTCCCCTTTGCTTTCACCTCTTAAGGAAATTTACATATCTTTTGTACCCATTTCATTGCTTTGAACTTGGCAAGAGCTGCCCATCAATTCTGTATAGAAAGTATTCATTGCCATGTTTGTGGGAAGTAAAGTCTTACTTCATAGGGGCAAACGTAAGGCTAGAGCTTTGTGTCTATCACAGGAATCTAGAGATGCCCATTGCTGACACGCATTGCATGTGGATCTAAGGCAGTTGTGGGTCAAAGACTCTGAGTCCAGAGGTCTCCCCTTCCCCATAAGACTGTTTCTGTTTCTCTATTTCCTGGGCCTCCATCTGAAGCCTCTCACTTCTTTTTTTTTATTAGATATATTCTTTATTTACATTTCAATTGTCCCCTTTCCTGGTTCCCCTCTCCCTCGAAAATCCCATAAGCCATCTCCTCTTCCCCAATCAACCCTCCTCCGATTCCCTGTCCTGGTGTTCCTCTACACTAGGACATCAAGTCTTTCCAGGACCAAGGGCCTCTCCTCCCTTTGGTGTCTAATATGACCATCCTCTGCTGCCTATGTGTCTGGAGCCATGGGTAATTCCATGTGTACTCTTTGGTTGATGGTTTTGTCCCTGGGAGCTCTGGGAGTACTGGGTGACTCATATTGTTGTTCCTCCTGTGGCACTGCAAACCCCTTCAGCTCCTTGGGTCCTTTCTCTAGCTCCCCCATTGGGGACCCTGTGCTCAGTTCAATAATAGCCAGAAGCTGGAAAGAACCGAGATGTCCCTCAACAGAGGAATGGATACAGAAAATGCGATATATATACACAATGGAGTACTACTCAGTCATTAAAAACAATGAATTCATGAAATTCTTAGACAAATGGATGGAAATGGAAAATATCATCCTGAGTGAGGTAACCCAATCACAAAAGAACACACATGGTATGCACTCACTGATAAGTGGATATTAGCCCAGAAGCATGGAATACCCAAGACACATTTCACATATCAAAGGATGCCCAAGAAGGAGGAAGAACAAAGCATGGATACTTGGGTCCTTTATAGAAAGGGGAACAAAACTCCCACAGAAGGAGATACAGAGACAAAGGGTGGAGCAGAGACTGAGGGAAAGACCATCCAGAGACTACCCCACCCAGGGATCCATCACATATACAGTTACAAAACTCAGACACTATTGTGGATGCCCATAAGTGCTGGCTGACCGGAGCCGGATATAGCTGTCACCTGGGAGGCTCTGCTAGTGCATGACAAATACTGAGGGGGATACTCTCAGCCAGCCTCTCACTTCTTGTACCACTAGTAGCAGTCAGAAGTCATACTTTGCTAACCTTCAACAACCAGATGACCTTACTTTTCACATCCCATCAAACTTCTGTCTTCAGACTTAGCATGATTCAGAAAAATGGCGTCGTTCACCTAAACCAACGTTTCTAAGTCAGGTTTGGGGTTCTGACATGACGTGTCGTCTGGTTGAGAAAGAGCCTGGCTGCTGTTCTCTGTTAGGGATGTGCTGAACTCATCTTTCCTGCTGAGATTAGCAATGCGCACTATTCAGTCTGATTAACAATATACAGACTTGCTGGGAATATGAGAGAACACTTAGCTATTTCTCTAAGGTCCCTCTACTGAAGGGGAGGTACCTGCTGGCACTTTCACCTAGAATCCCGAGGCTATTGTTGAACTGGCAGTGCCTCCTAGTGGGCCAGGCTCCAAAGACTAAGGAGTGGCTAGGACAGCAGCAAACTCCTGACAACTCCTGTCCAGCCCTCTCCATTCTGAGTCTACATCAGACAAGGAGACTTTGGTACTGATGAGCTCACGGACATTTACCAGATTTTTCAGTAACCCGCTGACTGAATTCCCAACAATGACTGGCTGTGGAATGAAGAAAGAAATGGGATGAAGATGGAGATACAGAACAAGGCCACCTTGTTCTACACCTCTAGAGGTGAATTTGAAAAGTGCTTTGTCATAATGTGCTCCCTCTCAGCTCTGTAGAAGCCCCATACTCATCCCTGATAGGAGAGATCAGCTGCCCAGGAATGTCAAATCACCCCTTCCACCCAGAATTACTAGGCTTCCTCAGGTATAACATCAGATGCTACAATCGTAGACAGAGGGACCTTGTATTCTGAGAAGAATATGCATGATTCCAAAGATCCCATTTTAAAGACCATATCCTACTAAAAATGAAGAAGAATTCTACAAAGCACAACCAACTTGGGCCTTTGTCAATACAGCATATGCAAATGAGTCTGACTGGATTTCCTCGGAGAACTGGAGAGGCTCCACTCCTTTAGGAGGGGAAGACAAGTACTCAATGACAGTAAAGCCCGTGTCACAGGAAAACCCCACAGGACATGGAGCTTTGGTGTCTAAGAACTCTTTCTGTGATATTGTCCTGTTGCCCACAAGGCAGAGCACCCTCTACCTTCATGTTTGTCCTGTCTCTGCATGGACTCCCATTCCATTCCTAGACAGTGCTATCTTACCTTTCCCCATCAAAACATATCTTCTGTCCTACCCAGTCTCCCAAGATCTCTGTGTATATTCTGATAAAGAATTTGCTATGGAAGTATGCCATGTCACAGATACAGTTAGCCACTGCCTGGTGTTCTCTTCCTTCTACATATACATTCGGACTGGAAATCCTGTAATCTCTGGCTAGCTATTCTTGGAAATCAACTTCATCTGTCAAATTATACACACCTCCAGACTCCTCCCCTACCGCGACCAATCCCAAAGGGTAACATTGTTGACAGAAAGTCCTTTGCTTCTGTGAGTTCTATTTGAATGTCCCCCACACTGATCACCCCTGCCAATTACCAATGACCCATCTATGTGATGTGGCAACACCTATGGGCTTCAACCTGGAGCTTCCAAGTCCCACATTCTAATATTTATTCATTCATTCTACAAACAATGGAGAATTACAGTCCTTTGGGACTACAGTAAGATTCTACCCAGTGATTGTTGTTTGGGCAGTGGCAGGGTGGTAGCCACAGTCTTATTCACAAGGTTTTAGATAACTGTGGAATATTCCAAACAAGAAAAAGAATTCGCCACTCCTTTGGAAGGCTGGGCAGCAATCTGTGACCAACATTTTTAGAATTGGGGACAGCAGAGGCGAGCTAACAGTGAGGACTAGTGGGCATTATGCAGTAAGCTTGGCATCTATACCGACACACGTCTTGCACAACAGGTTTCATGTTTCTAAGAAATTTCTAGAATATGCACCACGCTGGTTAGGAATAGCCCTGGTCTCCTTAGCTGCCATTTCCACGCGGCCGGGCGTTCCTTTCCTTCCTCCCTTCTCCCCTTCTTCCGCCCCCCACCCCCATACCTAGCCTGTGCGCGCGCCTCATTGCCTGCTCTACCTTCCCAGGGGCAGCTCTTCCAAGGCTGCCCAGCCCGTGCCGCGGGCATTGAGCAGCCGCAGCAGCATCCACGTGCGCGCTCGCCGGCGGCTCCGGGACCGCGCTGATTCGCTGTCGCGCTCTGCGGCGCTCGTGCCCGCCCGCCCCTCGCGCGCGCGCCCTGGGCCGCTTCAGTCTGCAGCCGCGCGGCCACCAGAGCCCACCGCCGCCGTAGCCGGGCAGCGACGCCGAGTGTGCAAGCTCAGCGCCTGGAGGAGAGCCACGGCGAGCTCGCTAAGCCCGCACCATGCAGGCCACTGCCGATTCCACCAAGATGGACTGTGTGTGGAGCAACTGGAAAAGTCAGGGTATTCTCTTTATTTCGGTAGTGCATGCCTGCGGCGCACGCGGAACCGCGATCTGGACACGGCCTTTGTGCATCATTTCACCTGTGGGACTTATGCATGCTTTACACCCAGGAGCTTTCTGCGGGGGGAGTAAACCTGTTCTTGCAAAATCGACAAAGATGATATTTGCTCCCTCCCCTCCCCTGCCCTGCCTTTATCCCCTCCCAGTTCATCCCTTTGTTTTCTTGTGTATTGTGGTATTGTAAATAATGCATCATTTGCCTCCTCCGGGAGCTTTTCTGGCCTGATCATTCAGGACTTGTTTAATCTCTCAGCCGCGGAGCTAAAGTGCTTCCTTATTTTTTTCTGCATCTCAGTGCGTTTATTTCTGCCCAAAGGTTGAGATCAGAGCCATTAACTGAAAGGGCATCCTTAGGAGAGAGAGACACACCCATTTCAGGCTTGTTATTTGTGATCGCACAAAGGAAACTGGAAATGCAGACCAGCCCTCTAAATCCTGAGACTGTGATGGCGTAGCCACTTATTAGGGTGGTTCACTTTGAAATATTCTTGTGTTTGTGACTGTCATTGGAATAACCTATACCATTTATTTATTAACAATGGCTTTCACTGAAACGAATGGAGGGAAGTAACAAAGCAGCGCGGCTACCCTCGGGTCTAACAGATCTGTTTAGAAACGGTCCATATTCGCACTGGGTGTGGCCGCCCTCCAGCCTCGCTTGCTTTTCAGCCATTTTTATTCAGCCTCCTATCTCACACATCCTTCTCTCCTTTGTTGCATTAAGATTTCCTCCCTCACCTTGCATGAGGAGGAGGAAGGGAGAATTTGCAAAAATGAATTGTATGAGGTAAAGTTGGGGGTTGGGTAGATCTTTTGCTATTTAACAAATATGTTTCTGAAGAAGGCACATTAATGGAACCTGCAGAGAGTTGCAGCATCCTTGGGGACCAAGAGCACTAAGTGGTGGCCTTTTTTTATCTTCTCTCTTCATCTTCTAGTGGTGGGGGGGAATGTTCCTTTCATCTTTAATGATTGTGAAGGATTTTTCTTTTATTTTTTTTTCTTAAGAAAGGATAAAAATACAAATCTCAGAATTAAAAGCACGCTGGCTTTAGCTCTTGTTTGTTGAACTGGATGTCAATGGCATAAAATGCAGTGGTCTACTTTAAATCATGTGGGCCTATTAGAAATAAGACTGTCAAAAGTAAATAGGTGGGCCATCGATTTAAACGCCAATGAATAAGAAATGCACAGTCAAGGGTGTCATTTCAGGAAACGATGAGAGCTACATGGAATAGCACACGTCAAATCAAAGCAGGTGGCTGTGCAATGCTGTGAGTCATTTCCTTCTGGGCGCATGTGCTTAGACCCATCAGTTGGATGCACACGCTCTACAACTGTGCCTTCATAAGAATGCCACGTTCTGATGGGTGTGAAGACTGGTGATGAGGGCTTGATTCTGAGTGTCTTCTATATTTAACAGAAGTAGACATGGAAAGATGGCAGGTTGTGTGTTTTATTTGTAGAGATGCTGTACCATCACAGCGTTAAGGGTTTGGCATTGGCTTACTTTAAATTTTGATATGGATTTTGTAATGATCAGGAATCGGCATAAAATGCAATCACTTGCCCTCTGAAGGCAATTGTGTCTCTTTCCAACCGTGCAGCTACTTGTGGAGATTAATTCAGAGTTACTGAAGACCTTTATTCCCCATGACCTTTGATTGTCATTAGATTCATTGATTTCCTTTCCTCAAATAGAACAAAGCCATTAACTTGAAAATTGACTACTAGCTAGCTAGAGAGTTCAGTGACACCAAATAGCTGTAGTGGTGAGAATGAATAGTTCCTTTGTTGTCTTCACCCCTGTGGGAACTTTCATCATAGCCTAAACCTACAGTAGATTCTAAACGCATCTCCACTCCAGTTCCCTAGGCTTAAAGCAAAATTTTCTAATCCCCAGGTGTACCTGAGAATCACTTAGACCAAAGGATGCTGGGCCCCACCCCTAGAGCTGAGCGTTATGAGCTTGGATGAGTTTAATATGTATCTGGGGTTAAAGCCACTGGTGTATAGTAATTCTTAGTGTGCCCAACTCTTAGCCCAGCAGAACCCAGTATACAAATGGCATGGGTGTGACCTAGGAGGCCAGTACAGTTAGAAGTCAGTAGACACTGCTGAAAATGTCCTCTTAGAAATGTTCAGAAGCTTTGCCCAGATGGGAAACACAGGAACTTTAGTCTTCCTCTGTATCATTACAATTTTCATCTACAAATTACATCACTGAATTAGTTCACTGAAGTGTATTATAAAAGTCGAGTGCATGGGTTTGGTGTGTGTGTGTGTGTGTGTGTGTGTGCGCGCGTCCGTCCATCCATCCGTCTGTCTGTCTGCGTGGATGACATATATGATTGCAGTGAAAGACAGCAATGGCTGGCAGCTCATGCTTATAATACCAGCCATGGAGAGATGGACACATGAAGATGCTGTAAAGCTCACTGGGGACTGTAGAGCAACACTGCATGACAAACAAACATCAAAAACCAACCAACTTTGGTGACAGGAAGAGGCGAAGTCAGACATTGCCATACACACCTGTAATCCCAACATTAGGGCATAGAGACAGGTTCAAGGAAGCCATGCTCACACAGTGAGGTCAAGGCTAGCTCGTGAGACCCTGTCTCAAGACACAGAACAAAAACAAACAAATAAACAAACAAAAACCTCTAAAATTTACAGGTATTAGGTTCACTTTCCTAAGAGAGCTAATCTTATAGTTTACAACAGACTTAATAGTTATGAGGCTGTCTTACTGATTTGGTCCGATCATCTCAAACCCTGAGCGTGAGGGTTTGTTTTCACATTTTAGTCTTGGGGGTGATAGATGAGGCTTCTGTCAGGTGCACAGCTGGTGACAGCCGGAGCCCTGCCTCCCACTGCTCTGCCATCTGCCTCTGAGCTAGGCCGCGCTTTCCTCCGTGATTTATCTAAAGACAAGTTGTCTGTACAATGGTGAATGGTTCTCATAGTCACAAGTGTCCATTTTGCCAAGTATTCTCTTTCAAATTTCCATTTGATTCCTAGACGGTGGGAGACTCTAAGAAGTTAAATAAGACTTGCCCAGGATCTGTGGGAAGCGGTAAATTCAATAGTAATAGGGACTCTCTCAGTCTGGCATCCCGGCCCTTCACCTTCTGACACTCACACGAATGCTGAGTGACAGAAGGTGAGGTCCCACCCATCTCTCTGAAATATGTTCACATATTTCCTCTTCACAGACAGACCAACATCCAGCGGTCCTGCAGGGCCCCTGTCCCCAACCCCACCACCACAAGCTGGCCGTTCTAAATCTTATCAATATTAGCAACTTGTCAGTGTTGTGCTACTTGGTCCTAAGCCCCCGTGGCATTCCTCTCACTGTGTTGGGCAGGGGATTCCGGGCTTAAGTCTGAGGGGACCAGTAATTTGCCTTATGTTGGTATTTAACCACACGACTTAAATCCAAATGAGTCCATGCAAGGGAGACAAAGAATACTGAGCAACGCCCACCCATAGGAATTTGTCTGTACTTTAAAGACCCCTGCCCATCCCCCCCTTTCTTGATTTCTCCAAATGTAATAGGCGGGATCTATAGTAGTGTGGTATGTTGGCAATCTGTTATGTACTTTGGTGGTAAGGCTTACCTCCATTGTTGTGTGTTGACTCCACCAGCATGTAACCTTTTAATGACGTATTTAGTTATCTTTCAAAATGAAGTATTTTTGAATGCTCTGTGGTGGCCTACAGTGCTCTATGGAAATGCTTTAGGATTGTCTGATCTAAACATTATTAGCCGAAACATTTATTAAAGACCCAAGCATCTCATAATACTGGCAAACACACATATTTTAGCCACAGAAACTGAATCTTTTTTTTTTTAAATTGCATTTGAAGGCTAGAGGAATAACTCAGTTGATAGGTACTCGTTGCATAAGCACGAGATTAGCAAGAAAGATCTCCAGGATTTATGTCAAAAAACTTGGTGTCAGCTTGTAACCCTAGCGTTGGGAAGGTGGAGACAAGTGGGTCCCTAAGAGATTACCGGCCGGCCAGACTAACCTACTCAGTGAACAACTGAGGTTCCCAGTGAAAGACTTTGTCTCAAAAAATGAGACGGATGGCTCCTAGGGATCAAGACCAGAGACTGCTCTCCAGTCCCCACACCAGTACACACATGCATGCTCACCTGTGCACACACATAAATAGGAGACAATTTTGCATTTACATATGAGGCAGACCAGTCTTACTTTTTACTGAAGACAGCTTTCTATTTAGACTCATTATTAGAATATGCCAAATATTACAGCATAGCATTAAACAGCAAACTCCTCCCTGGTGCAGATTCTAATGAGATCCCATGGGAACCTGCTCGGTTGGGGCACTGGGACTTTGCTTAGTGAAGGAAAACTGTAGGTACACAGATGATGTTTCAAATGAAAACAGGGTGTCCTCTTTTTTACAGCATCTCCACCATTGTCAAGAGTAACTTTATAAGGACACAATTTGAGATGGAAATGGATTTTTTTTTTGCTTCTCTGACAGAAATGCATGTACACTATGCATTTTTTTGTTTTTGCCAAAATACTTCAATAAAAGCCACAAATCACCCCAAGTCTTACCACCCAGAGTTAATGAGTGTGAATACTTGCTGCGTATCGTCTAATATGGCTATCTGCAAATACTTGCAAGAATGTGGATCATAAAAATGAAGCTAAAGGCCAGGCATGCAGGGAAAAGGGGTTTTTATAAAACGAAATATGGAGATCTCAAAAAGAATTTTTTCCCCCGAGATAGGGTTTCTCTGTGTAGCCCTGGCTGTCCTGAACCTTGCTTTTTTAGACCAAGATGGCCCCCAACTCACATAGATTCACATGCTTCCTGGGTGCTGGGATCCAAGGTGTGTGCCAACACACACAACTCAAAAACAATTTAAAATGATTTAACGTAAGAAACTGACATGGGACTGAAAGAATTAGGAACTTTAGATATATGTCTCTTCACAGCATGAGCTATTCCTAAAATTATGAATAATACTATGATAAATAATAACAAGTTAGAGTCTTTTAATTTATGTTTTAGTTTAAGCTTCATAGATAGACTTTCTACAATACCCATTTTAAAAATAAACATTTTAGATGGATGAGATTGTTTTAAAAATGCTGATCTATATCTGTGTCTTCAAGTCTGTTCCATTTCTCAGATCTTCATGAGCTGTTACTTATTCCATTAAAAACGGCAGCCTTATTCTATGCCTGAGACATGAGGAATGTACATAATAGAGGCTGAGGATAAAGCCAGCTGGCCTTCTCTCTTTATTTTTAGAAGGTCTTTCTTTGGAACACAAATGTGGAGTAATGTTTTAAATTAGTTTATAATATTAAGTTTGAAAATCCACAGAACCCAGCAAGGAAAAAAAAAAAAACCTAAGACCTTGAGTGTATGTTTTCCTGAGAAAGAGAATCTCTCTCTCTCTCTCTCTCTCTCTCTCTCTCTCTCACACACACACACACACACACACACACACACACACACACACACACCAGCCTCCAGGGCGCGTGCCTTTCCCACCCCTGCTTTCAGACCACTCCTCTCCCAGCTCCTTGAAACTACAGCAGCAGTAGGGAAAGCATGGCTTCCTTATAATTAAACTCATAAATCAAGGCTGAAAACTTGATGTCAATGATTCTCTTATTCTGGACCCAACATGGTATGGCTCACACCTAGATTCCTAGCACTCAGAACTGAGGCAGGAGAAGTTCCATGATTTTGAGGGTACCAAGCCTCCGAGAGTGAATTCTAGGCCAACAACAACAATAACAACAATAACATCTCAAAATAAGCAAAATAAGTGAAGATAGTATCTGACTAGGTAACAGCTAAAAACAATCAAGTGTTAGCTATTCCTCTTTGAGGAATTTGAGGTTTACCACTCTGAATGGATTCTTGAAGGAGAGAGGTAAAATGTGACCACATTTGCAAAGCACTGCAGTTTAACAACTGGGACTAAATATGATGAGAAATAATTCCTCTTTATACTGTTTGTTTTTAATTCAACAAATAGAATAATTTTGCTATTGCACATTTTGGTCAACATAAATCAAGTATATACTTTAGAAATCAGAGCAGAAATATCTGTCTGCTTCCACAGTGTTTTTCCAATTCCACTGCCACAGTGAACTTTAAGACATCGTGGAACAGACTTAAGATCTTGTGGCTAATTATGGTTGAAGAACAACATACCAGGTGGACAAGGTTCTACATTTCAATCTAGTCAAAAAGTTGAAAGACGCTCAATACTCTTGAGTCTCCGAGCGTCTTCCTACTGCCTCGGCCACAATGCTTCCTTCACACGGCCTTTGCCTCCTGCACCATAGTTTGTGGGGAGACTCTTGCCAGTGAGCCTTGGCTAAGCTTAAGATACAGAAGGAAGTGAAGCTGACTTGTTTTAATGTGTGCATCCCTTGGGGCCTCACTTTCTGAACCTAACTGTCCTGGACCAAGCTCCCCTCATAGGAAGGAGAAAACAGGAAAGGGACTGATTCCAGCTTGAAGAGGAGACTCTGTCACTTCTGGCTCAGGGAAATGGTAAGGCTTGCCTAAGCATCTATATTTCCCTTCCATGCAAACCAAGAAGCAGCAAACGGGAATAAATGCTGAGCCCTTCTACTGTGTGTAGGAAATGCACGAATTTCCCGCACCTTCCCCTTCAAATCATCGGCGGGGTTGTTGAAACATCTAGAAATAGTGTTGCCATTTTTTCTTGACAACTATCTTGGCTGCACTTAGGTGGCATGAAGAAAAAGACATAGGAGTTCTGCCAGCTGCTTCCCAACTGGGCTCGGGGCGCCAGGACTAAGGCTTTGAAGTCCCACTGTGTGGGAGACTCTGTCTTAGTAAGTGAAATTCAATGTTTATCCAACTAAAAGGAGTCACCTTCGAAGGTCTGAGTTTGAGTGTTAAGTACTCAGTCACACTTCTATTACATTTCTCCTGTTTAATGTGCAATGGGGGATTAAGGGGAGCAACTTACTTTATCTTTGTGCCAGCACTCAGTGGTGATATATTGCTGACCTCGTGAACATCAGTCAGAAGCTGGCTTTCCCATCATTTCTGTGAACACTTGGCTTGGAGAGAACCTGGGCTTGTGCAGCCTTCTGTTAGTTCTCATTAGGTAGTTGGTAACCATCAATATCAGATTAATTGTTAGCGATTCTCTGTTTGGAATATTGATATTTCTACAACAATTTCTTTTAACATTTTCCTATTTGGCCTTATATAAAGTAGCATTAACTTGTGTTTCAATGACACCTATGATCTTGTCTGGACCAGGGTGGAAGCTGGACATAATGGTGTCTGCATTGGGAGGCAGAGGTAGAAGGAGCTGGTATCCAAGACCAGTCTTGCCTACATAGTGAGTTCGAGGTCAGCCTTGGCTACAGAAAAGGAGAGAGAGAAACAGATCAATGGTGCAGGCAATTGTTTAATTTATTGCCATTTTATATTTACTTATGCCACATTCTGCTTTATGAATAAAATATGGATAGATCCACTACTGTCTTCTTTGCTTATACATTTTTAATAAACTTTCTGAATGCCACAGCCACCATTGGGGTCACAGAGCTGTATGCATCTAAAAATTTCCAAAATGAAAGTATTTAGATCACAGCTTCCTCTTAAGAAAATTGACATAGAGTTTAATTTCCCGTAATTGTTAACATGGAACACTACTCTCATTGTCTTTTCTGGTTGGGTTTGGTTTGGTTTGGCTTGGCTTGACTTGGCTTGACTTGACTTGGCTTGGCTTGGCTTGGCTTGGTTTGGTTTGGTTTGGTTTGGTTTGGTTTGGCTTGGTTTGGCTTGACTTGACTTGACTTGGTTTGGTTTGGTTTGGCTTGGTTTGGCTTGACTTGGCTTGACTTGGTTTGGTTTGGTTTGGTTTGGTTTGGCTTGACTTGGTTTGGTTTGGTTTGGTTTGGTTTGGCTTGGCTTGGCTTGACTTGGCTTGGCTTGACTTGGCTTGGTTTGGTTTGGTTTGGTTTGGTTTGGTTTGGTTTGGTTTGGTTTGACTTGGGCTTGGCTTGGCTTGGCTTGACTTGGCTTGGTTTGGTTTGGTTTGGTTTGGTTTGGTTTTTGTGAGATTCTGGAAGATGCTGACACACTGGTTTGACGTTTGATACTGAGATTCTTCAGATCTCTTGTTTTGTCTTTGACAGCATTGGTTCTTAGTCCTTGGCAGCAGTGCACCGTGGTGTGAGGCATAAGATGCGATCACCACACCCAGCCCTTTATCAAACTGACCATAGACAGAACCCACTGAGGCATCCTTTCAAATCTGGTGTGTTGCCTCCTAGTTTTCAGCAAAGTAGCCTTAACTATTAGAATTGTCAAAATGACGCAGCCATGTGCCTGTCCTTGTGAACATGCTCGGTGAATGTGTGCTCCACTGTTTAACTTCCCCATCGATTTTCTGCATGAGAATATTAAAAGGGGGAAACTATCCCCAATTTGCTGTCCCCAAGGCACTTGAGGTCACTTCAGTTGTAGGATTACTAGGGAAACTTTAATCAAGGGCTGACTACTGTGGACCCACTGTGGGCATGGACCCAACGTGGGCATATTCCAGTTTGTTGTTCATGACACTGTAGCATGGTTGGTAACTTGTAAAGAAAAGCTTGTGTGGGCATACAATTCGGCAGGACACCATTGATCAAGCTCCTGGCCTAGCAATGGTTTCTTGCAGGCAGAGCCCTGAGGTGCTTCAGGGCATCAGGTGACAGGAGACAGGGAGCATACTGATGCATGTATGCCTGGTCTCTCCCATCTTATAAAGCCACCAGTGCTCAGTCACACAGGCTCCCCTCTGAGGACTTATTTGATTTAGTCCTAATCCCTTCTCTATGCCTCCACTTCTAAATCCCTTAGTTGGATTAAGTTTTTCACCCTCTTAAACTTCACAACAGGGATTCAGTTCTAAAGTGAATTTCAGGGGGAACAAGCTATATATAAAACCATAGCAGATACTATAAAGCTTGCTAAGAAATTCACATCATTCCCATCAAACTTCAAATCTGCAAAGTTGACATTTGGAATGCAGAACACAGACATTCCCTTCTGAGAGCACAGCTTCATCGCCTCCCACCCATCCCACGCCATCCTTGGAACACGGAACCGTTGGCCTGCACTCTGGCCATACGTGGCCATCCCTACTCTCCCTGTCCACGTCTCCAGCTGTGAACCAGGGTCCCAGGTACTGCCATGTTCAATTCTGACCCCTCAAATTCCAGTCTCCTCACTGTATGCTGTGTGACAGACAGTTGACAGCCCCAGGTCAGTCATGCAGCTACTGACCGCAGCACCCCAAACAACCCTGCTGCCCGCATCAACCTGAGCCCTTGCCTTTAATCAAAGGCCCTCTACCCTTCATCAATCCTTTTATTCATCCTTTTTAGAACCCTTGATGTATAGCAGGACCATCCAATAGAAATATCATGTCAGCCACATATGATAGTTAAATCTTCTGCTTCTTTTCTGAAAGTCTCATGTCCCTCTCTTCTTTTCTTGGGAAGAAAGGTGATAGCTAATTTATCTCATCTTCCCCAAGTCCTTGCTCAACCACCTGTCTTCTCTTTTCAGAAATCTTCTTCACCCATCCATTTTCTCTACAATCCCAGCTTTTTCTCCACCGTAAGTCTGAGCAGAGCGCATGGCTACCACTGCACGATGGCCATGCTCTCCGTTCCTCTGAATTTCCATTTCCCTAGCCCCTTACTACTCTGCCCCACCGCTTGCTTCCGACACAGCCCCCTACACAGTACCACATGGTCTTCTAGCCTGCGCACCCAGAGGCTCCTTCCTAGACCTCACTTCCCTGGATGGATCTGCACTGTTCCCAAGGAATGTCCAGAAACTTCTGTCTTCAAAGACCCTGAAATCTACACTGCTGTGTCTACCTCTTCCAGCCCCCAGGACTTTCTTCATAGTCCCACTTCTGTCATATTGCTTCCTCCCATTGGGTTCCTTAGCCTCTTCTTTCTCAGAGATTTCCACTTTCAGGCCATTAACTGTTTTGTTCTATTCTGGATGCACTCATATGTCAGCAGTCTATTCTGTTCATCAAACTTCAGTGCTGCCGACTTATCACGTTTCCAACTGCCCACTGTGCGTAGATGCCTGAATAACTCTGCATATGTGATGACATCAAATGCCATTTTAACCTGAGGCCACTGTGACAGAACCTTAAAAGAGCATTTAACTTACAAGCTTTTAAAAAAATTAGCTTTGCGTATGATTGTCATACTTTCCTGTGATTCCTGTCTCATCATGCCTGAGGCTGTGGCTCTATGTCCAAGTATCATGTCAGAATCTAGGGGCTTAAAAACAAGCGTCATCTTAATATTCCTCTTTGTATCAGTGATGCTAACCTCTCTCTCACTGGGTTTTAAAATGTTGCTCTCATCTGTAACTCCTCTCCCACAGAGAGTCAACTAATCCTGCATAATGTGTTCCCTTTAAGCACCCCACAAGCATGTGCCCCAAGTTTACCAAGCACACCCACTTCTTCCTTCATCCACTCCAGGACTACCACAACCTCAGACTGGACTCATAGCTCCTCTTGCAATACAGATAGATTGACATTGTGTTGGGGTTTCTTCAGATGACTCCTCATTTTGTAATTGCTCGATTCCCATGTTTATTAGAATACCAGTGATCAAGAAATATAAGGACTTTCTAAAAGAAAACCAACCCATTTAAATAGCTACTTTATTACATAGTGAGAAAACATTTACCTTTTAGCTTCTTCAATGTGCTACCTGTCTAATGGGGTTTATTGTAAGACTCGAATGAAATAAAACACGAAAATGCTGTGAATATTTTAGTATCCACCTGGATAATATTGACACAAAGTCCTCCAAGCCCCCAGCTCATCCTTTACAAGACTTCTTTTGTTGGTTGCCTAAATAGAAGCTTCTTATAATCTTAAGTAGATGGGCAGAGCCGCTGGCTGATCACCAAACACGTGGACTCAGTTAACAACCTCTCTGCCTACAGACTCCTCCATGCCTGCCCCAGACCGGGTGCTGGCCGCTCTCAGCTTTTCTGAACAGGTGGCCCAGAGATGCAGAAGACTTTTCTAGGGGGAACCTATATTGACAGGTGTTTAGTGACACATTCAGTGGGGATTCAAGTTGAAGTAGCAAATCCTATCTCTTTCCAGTCTGAGACCTACTCGCAAAGCTTCCCATACCCCTTCACTAGTCACAGGGCTGTGTAGACCACCATCCCTGGCTCTCTCCCAGTCCTCCAGGAGAACTCAGGCTTCCTTACAAGGTGTCTGTATCACCGTGCGCCTGCCCATGATACTGTGCTGCCCACCCTTAAGGAGATTACATTCACTCTTTTGTAACTGTAAAATCTCTTGCCGGGCGGTGGTGGCGCACGCCTTTAATCCCAGCACTTGGGAGGCAGAGGCAGGAGGATTTCTGAGTTCGAGGCCAGCCTGGTCTACAAAGTGAGTTCCAGGACAGCCAGGGCTACACAGAGAAACCCTGTCTCGAAAAACCAAAAAAAAAAAAAAAAAAAAATCTCCATTTTCAGACTTCAGGTATTATTATGGCCCTGTCTCCCAGTGCAAAGCCTGGTGTTTGCTTCTCCCTCAGTGAGGCACTAGCTCAATGAACAGAGCTGTTGGAGGCTCCCCCACGCTCTCTCTCAGGCCTTCAGCCTGACTGGTTTAGACTCCACCAAGGCCTCCTTGGCATTACTGCCTCCAGGCCTGCCAAGAGGAGCCAGGCTGTGTGGAGACCTGCCCTTTTCCCTCCTCTGTCACAGAGCATTTCTTCCCAGAGGCCTTCTGCACCTAGAAACATCACACTTTGGCACTCTTCTGAAGGGAAAATTATTTAGTTGGATCGTGCGAGCACTGTGTGAGCCTGTGTTCCCCTCCGCACAGTTAAGGAAAAGCAAATCTTTTCGTGAGATCTTTGGTTCTGGCATCCTGGTATTTAAAAAAATGAAGACAACGATGATATAGATTTTGAGGCAAAAAAAAAAAAACCCAATAATCCAAAGAAATTAATTTTTAATAATCAATCAGTGTGACAAGTGATTGGGTAGAAAGAGGCGTTAGCGCAGCAAAAGACTTCTGGCCCTAACCCTACTTTGAAAAAGGAAATAAAAATCCGTGGTTCTTCCTCAAACATGCTTTTGAACTCTCTGCTTCTTGTATCAGAGAAGTGTTCTAAGAGAAAGGGACTCACACTTTTTCAAACAAATAGCCGTCTGCTGGCAACTTTGTGTTGAAGCCATTGAGGGACCACGGTGATGGTGGGAGGACATTTCTCTCCGGTGTCACACTGCCGGGGGCCCTTGCGGCCGGAGGAAGGCGCCTCTCGCCTTGCAGTGCCCTGAGGCGAGGAGGGTTTAGCTCTTTGCTGTACAGTATGCCCATGTCACCTCATTAGCCCGTGATTATCAGCAGGCGTGGTGTGTTGTACAGGTTGATCATCTCCAGCATACACAACCCCAGATACTGATATGCTGCCAATGGCAAATCCCGCACCACGAAGCTCTGTAACCTGCGCTACTGTCTAACATGACCTTCACACTGTGCTACCATTCATATAACATTATATATGAAACATAGATGGGCTTCTCGTTGAGACCTGAGCTCATGGTTCCCGGGCGTCACTGTCCATGCCTGTCACGGTGCGGAGCACGGCAGTAGGCAGGGAGGAGGCTGGAGCAGTAGCTGGGAGCTTACATTTTTATCCACAAGTAGGAGGCAAAGAAGGAGACACTGGGAGAGGCATGGGCTTTTGAAATCACCCCCAAGTGACACACTTCCTCTAAGAAGGCCACATCTCCTAATGCTCCCCAAACAGTTCCACCAACCGGGAACCAAGGGTTCAAATATGTGGACCTGTGATGGTATTTCTCATTCAAACCACGGCAGGGAGCATACAAACGTTTAATCCCAGTGGGGCTAGCTGCACAGTCCTATAATAATAATAAACTAAAAATGTAAAGAGGCCTAAGAGATAGCTTAGTGGTTAGGTTAAATGCCTTGCTCACAGGCGAGAGGCCCTGGGTGCAATCCCCAGTTCTGCAAATGTCAACTTCAGGACTTGTTGCACTGCCATGGACCTCAGCTTCTCTTGGATTTTGGAAGAAAACTAAATTTTGTTCAGGTACATGTGGTATTGGCTGAGGTCACCCCGACTTTCCTTCCAAAGGCACCAGTTTCCTTTCCAAACTCTCCTTCCTTGCCGCCTGTTCTCAGTGGCAGCTGATCTGTGCATCTGTTGGCCACTGTTGAGACCAAATATTGACCACGGAGCATCCAGTCATGCTTGTAGTCAGTGTGTTCAGAGGGAAGAACAGGCGCTCCTCAGTCCTCTGGAATCGCATACTCCCAGCCGCAATCCGGGTAACATCCCACAGAGAAGCACTGTAGCCCTGGGCTTGCACGCTGGAGCCACGGCTGCGAGTCTGGGAGCTATCCTCAGCATCGGGGACTCTTCCAAATCCAAATGGAGTATCAGTCAGTGTCTCTGGTGTCGCCACGGCCCTCTAGCAATCCAAACACCGCCGGGTAGGAGATTGCAGCCCCAGCAGCAGCTGAAGAGCCCTCAGCTTGCCCGGGTCCTGCCAGAGTCACGTGCTATGTGTGTCTGTTCCCTTCCACAGCAATTGACCTTCTGTACTGGCGGGACGTCAAGCAGACTGGGATTGTGTTCGGGAGCTTCCTGCTGCTGCTGTTCTCCCTGACCCAGTTCAGCGTGGTGAGCGTCGTCGCCTACCTGGCCCTGGCCGCCCTCTCCGCCACCATCAGCTTCCGCATCTACAAGTCTGTTCTACAAGCTGTGCAGAAAACAGATGAGGGTCACCCTTTCAAGTGAGTGGCCCGAGCTGGCTAGCCCTCACCCCGCCTCTCTGCCGCCCCCTCCACCCTCCATCCCCACCACCATTCCTGCCCCCAACATCCCTCCCCACACCCCACCCCCATCTTATTTCTAGCTCTCACGAAACTGGGGTAGCACATTTCTGGGAACCTCCTAGACTTTTCCAGAACCCTGTTTTTACTTCCTAAAGTTGCTGGTAGGTTCTGTAACAAAGTCATTCTTAGCAAAACAGTACTGGCTTCCAAAAGTAATCACAACGCATTATCTATGTCTAATGCTTTTTTAAAAAAAACTAATTTTTTAAAAGTTTATTCATTTTACTTTGTGTGTGTGAAATGTTTTGCCTGCATGTATGGTGCACCACGTGAGTGTCTGTTGGATCTTCTAGAACTAGGGTTATAGATGGTTGTAGCCACCCTGTAGGTGCTGGGAATGGAGCCCAGGACCTCTGAAGGAGCAACAAGTGCTCCTGACCTCTGAGCCGCCATTCCCAATCTCGTGTTTTGGGGTTTTCCTTTTCCTTTCTTTTTTCACTTAAAGAGAGAATTTCAACAACTACTTAATCCATCCACCTCCATAAGGAAGGCAGAGCAGGCACTGTGATCCCTGTTTACAGATGGGAACGCTGAGGTTCCAAGAAGTAAGATGGCACAGTAAATACTGTAGTATGAGGACAGGGTGCTGGGATTTTTATTTAAAGCCCCAACATTGTGGATGGTGCAAGACTAATGAGAAATCTTACCACAGGCCCTTCCTGGCATCTGCATGCAGGAAAAATTGGGTTAGAATGCATATTGATAGGGAGAATAGTTTTATCTTTTTAAAACATTTTATTTTTGATTAACACTCTCTCTCTCTCTCTCTGTGTGTGTGTGTGTGTGTGTGTGTGTGTGTGTGTGTGTGTGTGCGTGTGCGTGTGCGTGTGCGTGTGTGTTGGATGTGCATACATTCATGTGCATGCAGGCCCAAAGAGGCATTGCCTCCCCTGGAGCTGGAGTTACAGGTGGTTGTGAGTTCTGGGAACTGAACTGTTTCTCTGTAAGAGCACAAAGCCCTCTTTACTGCTAAATGGTCTCTTCAGTCTCCCCTCCCACCTTTTTAGGGCGATCTATGAACTATGTAGATATTCAAAATATGCCAGAGAGCAGTGTTAGCCTACCTGGCGGCACCCAACCTACTCTACTGTAGTAAACTACTCCATCTCAACTTCAGTGGTGAGCAGGGTTGCCCACAGAACTCAGTGCGTATCACACACACCTGCCTACTGGCCATGGGCTCCACTACACACGTGCTCGCATGTTTGAGGGACAGTGCCAAGTCCTGGCTGAGCCATGCAGAGGTTGCTGCACCATGGCTCCCGGACAATCTCCAGAGTTCACCAGCGCCACTTCTCTATGAACCCTTCCTCGGCCTCACCTGTCAGCTGAGTTACAACCTCAGTTGCAGCAGAGCCTCAGCAAAGAAGATTATGTCCATTTGGGGCAACTGGGCGGCCTGAAAGGCTGCTTGTCAGACACCCCTTCTCAGCATCTTAGACCTGACATCAGTGTCTGGCACAATGATAGGATGTGCGTCTGTGGCGCTTCACAATGCACTCTGAGGGGACATCATGGGACCTCTTTCTAATGCCGAGTCACTGGGTCGCCTGGGCTGTGGCTTGGTTTCACAGGTCCCCATCCCCAGGTGAGAGCTCAGAGGTGACTCACCTTTGTTTCCAGCAACACACACAGCCCAGATTTGAGTGGCAGTGGCGTGTGGCCAGTGTTGAGGTTGGAGTGGAAGCTGAGAGAACTCACTTTGGAGATAGAAGCTTAAAAATGAAAGTTTTATTTTCTGAGTGCTCAGGGAGGCAGCCAATTTGGGATTCCGAAGGGAGATTGTACATCACTTTTTAAGGATGTGGACACAAAGCCAGGGGTGAGCTGGGGTGAGCTGCAGTGTTATGTAACTGTAGTTTGCCATCATGGGTAAAGCAATGGAGGACCCATTGGAGACTGCGCTGTATCCAGGGCACCTGGCTTCAAGTCCTTAGTCCGTTCTCTTAGACATTAGGTCCAGAGCTCAGAGTGATAAGGAGACAAAGGAGCGGATCAGCTGCATGTAGTTAACTAGGGCAGAACAAGCAATTGGTTATATATTTTTACAATGTATGCATCTTGGTTTAGATAATAGCAATTTCTATATTCTTTACAGTTAACAGACAATTAAGAAAGCATTTGGAGAAGAGGGGTAGGTGTTTGATCCTAAGCCTGGGAACATAACTTGTTTGACCCTGCCTAGCAAGATGGAGAAGTTGTCCCTGAAGTGTCTGGACTCTGACGACTATTTACAACAGAAGCTGTTCAGCTATAGGGAAGTCCTCTGACCTTGGACCTTGAATTTAGTCTCCCTATGGTTAAGTGGAATCTGAAAACGAAAAGATAGCACTTAGAGTACATTTCTTTTGTTTGTTCCCAACAGCCCAAGTCCTCATCTTCCCCACCCCCCCACACTGTTCCCTCAACCCCAGCCTCTGTCTGTCCTTAGCCAATCAGGGTTCTTCCCACGTTCTACTTCATTGTCTCTAGAACTGCCATGTTCTTGTCCCCCAGGGCTTAAACATGGGGATGTAGGTCCCATTTGGCTTATTTCTTCTCATACCCAGGTACAGGAACAATAGTCTAAACTACACTTACCCTGACTGTTCTGTTGTCCTTTAGCAGGAAAATATAAAGTTTGAAATTCCTTCAGTCTAGTCAGTTGTATTAGTAAAGGCAATACCTGACTGTATTTTTTAATCACATCACACTATCCAGACAAGTCAGTATTTTGTGTTTCTCCCAAGAGGAGAAAAACCTTAATATTTAAATATAAATCCCCAAAGTCAGTTTAGGTTGTGTCTTAGTCAGGGTTTCTATTCCTGCACAAAACATTATGACCAAGAAGCAAGTTGGGGAGGAAAGGGTTTATTCAGCTTACACTTTCCTTACTGGCTTGCTTCCCCTGGCTTGCACAGCCTGCTTTCTTACAGAACCTAAGACTACCAGTCCAGGGATGGCACCACCCGCAATGGACCCTCCCCCCTTGATCACTAATTGAGAAACTGCCTTAGAGCTAGATCTCATGGAGGTATTTCCTCAAGAGAGGTTCCTTTGTGATAACTCCAGCTTGTGTCAAGCTGACACACAAAACTAACCAGTACAGGTTGTTATAACCAAATACCATAAACTCATTGGATTAAATGATTAAAGAAACCCACATTTTCCCCTTTTGTGATAAATCTGTAACCAAAGTGCCCTGTGGTTGAATTATAGACTGCTATTTTTTGTTGGGTCCTTACAAGGCATCAAGAGTTCTTTGGAGCATCAATAAAGAGGATTAAACTGGTTTTTAAGGGCACCAGTCTCTTTCAGAGGGTCCTGTCCTCTTATAATTGCCTTTCAAAGTACCTGGCTGATAGCATCAGCCGCATTAGGAGTAAGGATTTCAGCACGGAGTTCTGGAGGCCTACAGCCCTTAGTCCATAACTCCCCATACAGCTCAGGACAAAGGCTGCTTAACCCTCCGTGTCTGTTCATCCCATGCCTTTGAGAAATCTAGGCTCGGTAGGCAGTCTAGAGCTGTCTTCAGATAGGAGAGGGGGGACAAGGAAGGGACCCCAGAGCTCGGCGGAGGAGTGTGGAAAGCTTATGTATATTATACAAATATATTCTATATTTTATCTAGTATTGAGTTAAGTCTAACCACTTGAATAAATGGGCAAAACCTCCATTGCTAAAACCACCATTCACTAAGGCAGGACCAATGAGTGTTCAATGAAGTCCAGGCCGCTGGAGTTACCATTGTTCTCTGGAGAAATCTGGAAGTCAGTTTCAGAACTAAAACAGAAATTCTTAGTTTGTCAAGAAACTAAGTTTGGCAGCTGGGGTTTTCAGGTCCCTGTAATATCTAAAGAAGACACTCATTCCTTTGTAAGTCGTAAAATCAGTAAAGGAGCTGACTGTGCACCAGCCTTTCTCGGTCCTTCCCAGTTTCTCTGAGTTCCAGTTCGCCCTTTAATACTATGTTTTATGGATCGAGTCACAAAGCCCCCAGAGAGTCAGAACTTCTGCACTCCTGGTGTACAGAAGGCGAGTGTGTGGGTGTCTCTTGGAGGTGACCCAGCCACAGTCCTCCCAGTGTGACGGGCACTCACTTGGCCCTGGGGCACTGCAGCCTGTGTTCAACCCTCTAATGGCATTCTCTTGGGATGGTTTGTTGACAGGGCCTACCTGGAGCTGGAGATCACCCTGTCCCAGGAGCAGATCCAGAAGTACACAGACTGCCTGCAGCTGTACGTGAACAGCACTCTGAAGGAGCTACGGAGGCTTTTCCTCGTCCAGGACCTGGTGGATTCCTTAAAAGTATGATTGCTTTCTCCCCTTGTCTTACAGTCGTGGTCTCCCTCAAGGAAGATTGCAATACGAGATGACAAAGCAAGTGCTACTTAGTCTAGAATCTGAGTCTCCAGTTGTGTGGAGTCATGAAACTCATCCAGACTAGTCGCCCTGTTTCACAGAGGACAAAACTGTGACTCAGAAAAGAGACATTTAGAAATTTATCCAGGGCCACCCAGCTGTATTTGGAAGAACCAGGATCAAACCTAACCTAGGTTAGATCATTCTGGATGTTTTACATGGGAATATGTAGATTCTTAAACCAAGATCTCAGCCCTTCTCCTAAGTAATCACTTTTAGGGATTCAAGGAACATGTATACGCTGGAGAATTCTAACAGTAAGCCCTCCAGAACTACTCAGGTTAATCATATAAATGGAAAACCTGTGCCCAGCACAGAGCATCACACACAGACACACATATACGTACACACACACACACACACACACACACACACCACAGACACACAGACACAGACAAGGACACACGGACACACAGACAGACACAGACACGGACACACAGATACAGACACACACAGACACAGAGACATGGGCACATACAGACACAGACATGACACACAAACACACAGATGCAGACACAACACACAGACACACAGGCTTTATTCCAGATGGTCTCACTCCATCTAGAGCAGTGGTTCTCAACCTTCCTATTGCTGTGCCCCTTTAATACAATTACTCAAGCTGTGATGACCCCCAACCAGAAAATTATTTTTGTTTGCATTTCATAACTGTAATTTTGCTCCTCTTATAAATCTCAATGTAAAAATCTGTGTTTTCCAATGGTCTTGGGGATTCGAGACCCACGGGTTGAGAAATGCTGACCTAGTAGGTTTCTTTGAACAGGCTACTTGGACCTCCCTGTGACTTCCTGGTAAAATCCAAGTCATTGAAACAGGATTCAGCAAGCCCATGAGCAGAGTGGGGGGCAGGAAGGGAGGTGGTTGTGAGTGTTCTGTCCTTAAGGAGTGCTTCATTCAGGACGGGGGTGGGGAGTGAAGGGGTGGGGGGATGGGGCAGGGTCTGACTAATAATTGTTTAAGGTTAACAATTCAGAGGAAGAAGTGAGGGTACTGACCTGACCTTCAAGTTGCATCCCTTGAACAGAGGCTGTTGACAAATAGAGACATGTCAGGAGATCACAACTGCTGACTGTGCTTGTATTTGTAATGTAATAATTGCGGGCCAGAACAGAGGTCAGCAAACCTCTCTTGTAAAGGTCAACTAGTATCTGCAGCTGCGGGCTGCATTATCTGACCTGCACACCTGAGGCTTCAGGCTGTATTATCCTACCTATACAACTTGGGCACTACAGCACAGAAGCAGCAAAAGACAGTCCATCAGTGAAGGGCTTGACTGTGTATCAATAAAACTTTATTGATGAACACTAGAAATTAAAGTTAATGTAAACTTACAGATCACTGAATACATTTGTTATTTAATCTGACCATTTAAAAATGTAAAAATCTCTTCCTAAACCCTGGACTCACAGCTAAGAGCTACAGCTGGCCAAACGCCTAGCCTATGAGTTCATTGTGTCCCTGAACAACAGCATGATCCAAGGTCTCCAAGGGACCAGAATGGTGAGCTATAGACACCTTACTACACTTACTTCCTGTCAAAACCATTTCCCAGGATTCCATCTCCTGTTGTGGCTCATTTGAGTCGTTAGGTGGGAAAATTGAAATGTTAACTAGAACAACTCAGATCCTAACCCAGAAAAGACATGGAACCCATCTGGGAGGAACCATGGAGGACTCTCTGACGACCTTTCTCTTCAGTTTGCAGTCCTCATGTGGCTCCTGACCTACGTTGGCGCACTCTTCAATGGCCTGACCCTGCTGCTTATGGGTAAGGGCTTCCTGTGTTCCATGGACTGCTGGGATGTGGTGCTTCCACAGCTGTCAGCTGCCAGCTTCTTGGTAGATTGCTAGGAATAAACATCAGATTTCCCTCAGGTGGAAAGTGTCATGTAGTCATTAATAATGGACTTTTCAGTGTTTTTTTTCCTCCAAACACATCACTAAATTTGCTTCTGGTATATATGTACATCTATAGTGGCAGCTATGGGTAGATCAGCTGTCATCTTGAAAGGGCACAGTGCACCCTCATTATCTACAAATATATCATTTTTATATTTGTTTTTCTTATACCCTGTCACCTCTACACCATCTACAATGCTATTTTTTTTCCAAATAATGCTACAGTCTCATGACTATGCAAAATGTATCTGTAAGCTTGTTCCTGCTGATCGTTCTCAGGGTTCTAATGGTATATTTGGTTTTTTATTGTTTCTGCAGCTGTGGTTTCCATGTTTACTCTACCTGTCGTGTACGTTAAGCACCAGGTGAGTTGCACGTGGGACCAGACACTCTTGTAAATTTTGCCCTCGTGGTCTTTGGGTGTGCTCATGATTTCTTCCTCTTTGTAGGCACAGGTGGACCAATATCTGGGACTCGTGAGGACTCACATAAACACCGTCGTGGCAAAGTGAGTTACATAGTGCAGTTCCTGAAAAGGAGCCTCGGTTTGAGGCAAGCACGGAGTGGATTGGTTAGACGTAAGGAAGAGGTAGAGAAATAATAGGCTTGAGTTATATTTTACTCCTTTGAGTCATACATTCACTCTAGTCTCAATTAAATTTTTTCAAAAAATAAGTATAACTTTCAAACCCTCAATTAAATAAAACTGTCAGTAGCTTATTTCAGAGATCATAATGAATCTATTTTAACAAGTTTAGTAATACTAAACTCTCCCCAAGAGCTGGCCCACGTTCAAGAATGAGATGGAAGGGAGGAGAAAAGAACCCTAATTCAGAAAATGTTAAATGAACAGTCACATTGAAATGAAAACACTTAATAAATACCTGCAATCTTTGGAACAGCGAACACTGCCAATTTTAAGCCAGTAAAGTTACTTTAAAGCTTTAGGATGCATGAATAATCTGTTTCCTAAGTATTTTTGCTATACTCTTTTACCTGCACGAGTTTGTATTTGTTTTGTACCACTGCTGTTTTTAGCCTTCTGCCTCTAACAGACCCTGCTTTACGGAGCTGCCTGTAAGATACTTAGAGATGAAAGTGTCAGGCTTCCAGGCCGACAGCTAACATGGCCATATAGCCTAGTGGTTTCCACAGCTCTCTCCTTCATGTTTTAAGGCTTGTTGCCTTAAAACCTAAATGTTGGACTGTCCTTCAGCTACAGACTCACTTCAAGAAAGGATCAGACTCCATCAACATTAACTCCATTTAGTAGTCAGATAATTATGTGGCTGAGCCTAGGCAATGGTCAGGCTTGGTGTAGGCACTTCAGCCAGTCAACAGTCAACACTATATGATAACAAAACCATAGGAAGAGCCCTTACTTCTGCGTCCTTCTGCCCTGATGGGCCAGGACTGTGCTTCCACCCTTTCTCCATACACAGAGCATTTTGACTTTCCCTGAGCCCCGTCCCACCACACACACACACACACTTTTATACTCTTCTCCCTAAAGTCATGCAGAACTATGTTAGAGTTCCATGCTCAGTTTGGAGATGCCCGAAAACATCCCCTGGGACCCATGTGTCGCCAGCATAATGAAAATAAATAGATGAAGAATGGAACAGTCATCATTCAAGGTGAAGAAATGGCTGAATGGCAGAGCATGAAAAGCTGCTGGCACTAAAGGCAAGAGACTTGAGAGATCCAAAACAAGTATTAGCATTTCTGGGGTGGATGACCTATAATTTATGTTTCAGTGAAGTCCTTAGGTAACTCTTGGGAAGCCAGAACTATGTTTAAAAATTATAGCTCCAGAAAACCTGAGTGGGAATTTACCAGCTGGAACTAGAAGTTTTGGGCTGAAATTGTACAATATTCAGTTAGATGATCTTGAGGAAATCATATCTACTAATTCTGTTGGTGAGGGTGGGGGTGGGGTGAGAATTGGACATTTAGTTCTACAGAGAATATTACCTGTGGTGCTATGGTGACGCAGAAGGCATGCAGATGGTTGAGTCCAACCCCGACAGGAGTCCTCAGCCTGTTGGTATAAAGGAAATTATAAAGGAATAAGCATGAGATAATGTAAGTGCTACAAGAGAGCTGTGTGTAATCCTAAAGTCAGAGCACGGAGGAAAGCTGCAGCTCTGAGAGTGGATCCTGGAAAGCCCTCAGGCAGGGCGGGCGCCATTTGGCCAAGGCCCTGAAGCGGGGATAAGCATCCACGCAGAGAATAATAGGGAGAAAGACATATCTACGCAGAGGATAATAAGGAGAAAGACACTGCAAGAAGAAGAAAAAATGCCTAAGACATAGAAAGGCACAGAAATGTTGATCATGCTCAGGGAGGAAGTTGGCCACTGTCCTGCAGCTTAAATGAGAGGCAAGAATACAGACAGAAAGGTTACGGCCAGGAGGTGAGCCTGGTGTTTCCTCTAGTTTCTTGGTGTTTCCGACTAGTAGGCTGATGTCACTGGCATTGCATTGTGTGAAAATCTTTTAGTGACAGTTTCCAGAGAGAATTGGAGGGGAGAGGCTAGAAACCTGCCTGTCAACTCAGAGGATATCACAATTCAAAATAAATATGCATATACATATGTATATAGTCTAATTGTTGGATTACAGTTGAGGATCAAAGCTATGAAAACAACATGTCACCCATGAGACTAGGGCTTCTATGATTGAAATTAAGTCACATTGGCTGCATTTCCTGGTAGCCAAAGCCAAAAAGAAGAGTTCATCAATAGCCTGTGTTGCCCAGCACTGAAGTCTAAGAGAAATTTCCTAGGATCTTGCTACTTAGGCCTCTTCACCCTCTGAAATTCTAATTGCATGTTAGAATAATTCCAGAAAAGGAGCTTAAATTGTTCTCATGAGACTTCTGGTCACTGTGATGAGCCATGACCAAAAGCTGCTTGGAGGAGGGATGCGTTTGGGTTCCAGAGACACAGAGTTCATTGTAGTAGGGAAGGCATGGAGGTGGTCAGAGAAGCCACAGACAGAGCAGGAGGAGGCTGGCTGATCTCATTCTCAGACAGAAACCAGAAGCGAGGGTCAGGTTATAGACCTTCAAGCCTGCACCCCAGTGGCATGCTTTCTTCAGCAAGGCTCCAGAGATTCCATAGCCTTCCAAAACGGCCAATCAGGTGGAGACCAAACATTCAAATATGTGAGCCTGTGAGGGCAATATCACATCCAAACCACCACAGGGCCTAATGCCTAATAACACTTCTTACAGTTTTGAAAGTGAGGGGCCAGGAAGAGGTCTCAAATTACAAAGGACTGAATAAGTATTATAGAAGGAATTAAAGATGTGAGAGCTCTAGAAATCTTAGAAGAATACAGCCTCCTATCGAGCCAGGTGGGTTACAACCCCCTATAGAGCCAGGAGGGTTGCAGCCTCCTAAATAGCTAGGTGAATTACAGCCCCCTATAGAGTCAGGTGGGTTACAGCCCCCTATAGAGTCAGGTGGGTTACAGCCCCCTATACAGTCAGGTGGGTTACAGCCCCCTATAGAGTCAGGTGGGTTACAGCCCCCTATAGAGTCAGGTGGGTTACAGCCCCCTATACAGTCAGGTGGGTTACAGCCCCCTATACAGTCAGGTGGGTTACAGCCCCCTATACAGTCAGGTGGGTTACAGCCCCCTATACAGTCAGGTGGGTTACAGCCCCCTATACAGTCAGGTGGGTTACAGCCCCCTATACAGTCAGGTGGGTTACAGCCCCCTATACAGTCAGGTGGGTTACAGCCCCCTATACAGTCAGGTGGGTTACAGCCCCCTATACAGTCAGGTAGGTTACAGCCCAAGGGGCTACAAATGCCTGCAGTTTTATGTCCAGCATCTCTGGGTGTGAGTTAATAATTCCATGACTGGAGCTCCCTGAATCACAAAGTTAAGCACGAGGTGTCCTAGTTTTCAAATGAGAGAAAGAACTGAATGTCCAGTTTCAAGTAAAATGCAGGCACTCTACTAAGTGGAGAAAGGCTATGGATTCCTCTGGTCATGGCTGTTCTGATTTCATAGGGCACGGTCAAGTTTTCATATGTCCTTGCGTAGAAAACTGAGCCATATAGTGAAGATGATAACACTATTTGTAGACCCCTAGACGGCTGAAATAGTAATGGCAAATGATGTCCATTGATCTATCACACATCTGCCTGTGATGAGGTCACCAGAAATTGGCCTCTTGTCTTAGCACATGTATGCACACATCTCCACTCACATACATACCTGTGCATATCTGTACACACACACACACACACACACACACACATACACACACACGACCTAAGCTGTGAGGAAGTTTCATTCAATGAATGAGTAGCAGTATCTGGAACTAGGACTTAGGTTCGTTCCACTTCTGGGTATTTTGTGACAGTGTGGTGAAGAGATACCTTTCTCAGCTTATCTTTGTCTTCCTGGTGTAGTCATTGTGCCCTCCTCCTCTTTCAGAAGTGCCCAGGACTAAGTAGCCAGTGGTGACTATCACAAGCTCCGTGGCTGTGAAAGAAGTCAATTTGGCCATCCCATCTACAAAAACACTGTGCTAGAGAACGAAGCTCTCCTGTCTGGGCCCCATTCAGCTTTCAGTTCCTTTTCATTGCTTTATAAGTGTTTCTAGAGACCCACATAGAACACTATGTTTTCTAGAATAATCTTGCTATTTAACTACTCAGTAATGCCACATAATGACCACACAGAGTGACGTCATGGATAGCATTTGCAATGTAACCCTTTGACTTTTGCCTTCATAGGATCCAGGCTAAAATCCCCGGCGCCAAGAGGCACGCTGAGTAGATGGTTACACCAGGAGAAGCCGGACATGAAGGGGGTGTCTGGAGTGGTAACAGCTCCCTCCTTCCTCGTTACTGCAAATTGATTGTTTCCCTTTCCCGGTACCATAATCTTAGAGGCAAACTTTGAGACAGGTGTTTTCAGGCTCTTCCTATACTCTTAGGATATTTGAGTCCCCCACCCCTGACCCCCATGTCAAGCACTAAAGTATAGAGTGTGTTAGATGTGGTTTTTAATTTTGTGTTGCTTAAAAAAAAAGTGCATGATGATGAGAGCTCACGTTCTCCTTCCTCCCTTGATGTCCTCCCCTCTGCAATGCTTCTGTAGCTTCTACCGTCCCTGTGGCTAGGCCTTTCTTGCCAAGTGCGCTGACACATAGTGGATGACTTATCATGTCCTTGGGTTGCTGGTTGGATTCATCTCTAATAACACTATATAGAATTGTAGGCCAATGTTTTAGCATATTTCCCCACACACAGAACATAAAAAATTAATATAAAACAGTTGACCGTACATATGGTGATCCGTTTTGTATAACTTAAAATGATCGAATTAAAGAATAAATCCAAATTGAACGCACAGTACTTCTATTGTGTGGATGCCTGGGCTGATTTACATGTATGGTAACTAAAAGTGCCAGCATGTTGACTTTATTACAATTTGTATTACTTCCTCTGTAGTTCCTAATGGACTCAATCACAGACTCTGGATATTTGCACTTATGTACTTGATACTGAATGCATCAATAAATGTGACTAAATGTAGACATTTCTCGCTGTCTTTGATGGTCTTACTGGAAAATGAAAAAGCCTGAAAAGTCATAAAGAGGAAGTCACTTGAGGAGGAGTCACAAGGACTGAGGTCAAGTGTTCAACTTGCTTCCGTCTCCAGAACCGCAGGGTCCAGCCCCAGCTTGGGTTACGGCCTCATTGTGTATTAACACAATGAGAAATCGCCATGGAAAGGCTATTTCATATTGTACTCTGATGGGTCAGCATGGATATTTTGCAGTTTCTAAAAGCCTGAATGATAAACATTCATCATCTTATAAAATACTGGCATAAAACCATTACAGAGGTCATGAGCTCATCCCATTGTCAAGTACCCTTTGAGATCCTATTGTGTACAGAACAGAATAAATAGGGCACTGGGTCCCACCACACTAAATTTTCCAGTGACTGACCTCTTGTAAATTATTTGCACTTCTGAGGGAGTGGGGACAGGGTTCCATGTAGTCCAGGCTAGCTTCACTCTGTTACGTAGCCGAAGATGACCTTGAACTCCTGATCCTTTGGCCTCTACCTTCCAAGTGCTCAGATTCCAGGTGAGTGGCACTGTGGCTGGTTTATGTGGTCCTGGGAAGCAGAGCCCATGCATGCTAGGCATGGGTAGGGGAGTACCTAAGAGATAATGCAGAGGAAGATTGGACGGAAGTTGGTGATTGATTTGATGTAGAGTTTCAAGACCAAAGTTTCCCTTGAGAATGGCTGCCTGCTTGTATTTCATGCCCTAGGCAATTCACTGTCCTCTCTCTAACCCCAGACCTTTATAAAGCCAGCTGATCAAGAGAATACGCCATTTTCCACCTGAGGAGCCCAGGAAGATAATAAGCCTAAATTGGTGCCTCATTATTATTATTTTTTTAAATGTTTAATGATACAGAAGAGTTCTTGGGCTAAGCTTGTATAACTCAGTCACAGATCATATGTTTACCTATTGAGGACCTGGCTTCAATCTCCAATGCCCAAAGGAAATAAAAGAATATATTCGTAAATAAAAGGATTTCGTCTTTCCGTAGGTTACCAATCTCAAGCCTTTGAGAACACAGTTTCTTCTTTTAGGACATAGAATCTAGGTGGTTTTATTGTATAGAACCGACCATCAGTATCACTGATCGCAGGATTTCCTTTTCCAGTTGGTCTAGAATTCCTTTCCCACCTCACTTAGAGGATCTAATTAGGTGGCACATTTGGTAGTAGTGGTGGAGAAGGTGCCTGAGAGGAAAGATCAGGCTCACAGAAATAAATGATTGACATGAATGTAAGATTTGATAGGGCTTTGGGCATGTCACATGTTGTCATATATAGGGAACATTGGCTAATGAGATAGTGGACAGAGTGGAAATAGAGTGGAAACCCAGTGGGCAGGTAAGAGAAGACAAGAAGGAGGGCTGCCGGGAGGCCAGAGCAAATGAGACCATTCCGGCTGTGAACCATAAAACCTAGGCCACCTCTGAAGAGGGTGAGTGGGCAGAGGTGGACACATGACAAGGTGCTGTATGCATTCCAGTAATAAAGGTGGTGGCATGTGACACACCTTTTGCTCTTTCTATACTCATATTTAAATGAGGGGGTATTTGAGGCTATTAAATCACACCTATATCCCAATTAAGTCATAATTCAGCTGAGAAATGGACCATTTGAGTAAAGATCACGTGGGCATTTTTATAATGTTGGTCTTCCTTGACCGTGGCAGAGTTAAGCTTGCTGTGATTTCTACCCATCCAGTGCCCAATGGTGCTTCCTTGGCAGAGGAAAGAGCCAGGGGTTAGGGAGAAGTCCAGCATGCCAACCTTTCACTGTTTTCTGAACTATCGTGAAAAGTCATTTCAAGTACTATACTCAAGGGGTTACTTAGAAAAGTAAAAGTTTAAGTTCTTCAGCTGAAGGTGGTGGTATTTCCTTCCCCCTCCCTGGACACAAGCTTGTTAGAGCTTCTGGTTTACCTTTCTCTTATTTCTGAAACACAAGTGCAAATGTGGAGCCTCAGTACATGAATTCCCCTAAGGACAAATTACCATTATATGTGATCCCACTAGAGCGGTGGTTCTCAACCTGTGGGTCAAGAGCCCTTTGGGTGTAGACCGACCCTTTCACAGGGGTCACCTAAGACCATCAGAAAATGCAATTACTTACATTATGATTCATAACAATAGCAAAATTATAGTTACAAAGTAGCAAAGAAAATAATTTTATGGCTGGGGTTCACCACAACATGGGGAACAGTATTCAAGGGTCTCAGCATTAGGAAGCTTGAGGACCACTGCACTAGAGTGAAGTCAGATGAGGCTGGCAGACCGGTCATTTTCTCAGGTGGTGCCCATCAAACTTCCTAAAAACTCTACAGTGTGCCTTCTGTCAACATCTATGCCCAAGTGCCTGAAAGTCAGAATTCCCGCAAGATAATATTCCCAGACAAATTTATCTTGTCCTTTCTGTTCTTTGTACTATGGCTTGTGCTTTTCTCATTTCCCTGATTAGGAAAGAACAGCCGTTGTATGTGAGGGCACGGAACATATCCCCAGCAGAATATGCATAAAATAGGACCTGTTTTTAAGTTTTATTCTTTAATCTCTAAGTTGGGCATTATACATGATACATCTAAATTAGCAGCCAAGCGACATACTTTCTTAGCTAGAAAAGTTACTTTGAGACAATCAAGATGAAAATTTGTAGGAATAACAGTTTCTTCCAGCCAGGCACGGTGTAGAGTGACTTTCTCATAAACATCTCTTAACTAAAATTTCAAAGTCCTGCAAGATTAAAGGGTCTGTATTACTTTGTAGATGCAAAAACTGGATCTCAATGTTTGCATAGCTGGTGGAAGTCAAAGCAGGGGCTAGGAGGTCTGTCTTTCTGGTTTGTAAGTTGGGATGTGTAGACGAAGCCTTTCCTCCAGTCTGCTACAGTCTCCACATCTTAAGAACCATGGTTTCCCAAGCAAGATTCTTTGACTGCTCTCAGTAGAAACCCAGCCACATACATGAACCATCAGGGGATATTTATAGGGAAAATGTAAGAGAGCCTACGGGTTTAACTGCAGGAGCGTTTCCAAATGCTTTTCCCATTTGGCCCTTCCCAGCTAGAGAGGATGGATGTAGACGTTACATAACAATCCTGCTGCAAACAGAGACAGGAGTGAAAGCACAAATCCTAAGGAGTTTTATGTAATGGCTTAATTTTATATGCACAGTTCCTCCTGATCTAGAACATGCATCCACACTGCGACAGGAAAAGAAGCCAGAGTAGGGAAAACACAGTGACATCATTCATTAGTCCCAGAAGCTCATTACCCCACAGAGCTGAGGCATACTCAGAACCTGAAAACAGGCTGGCTAAGAGTTACCCTTTTACAATGCTCCTGGAATAAGAACCTTGGTGTAAAAGGATACAGACTCAAATCATATGCATAGTTTAAGATGATTCCACAAAGTTCCTCGGTGGGGGAGTCTCATAAAGATCAGTAGAATGACAGCTTTTGCCTACTTAGTGGGTTTGATTGTATTTTTTAATTATTATTATTGATGACTATAATGACATTTTTGGAGCCTGGACTTTACTCTGTAGCCCCCGGCTGGTCTCCTCCTGCCTCAGCCTCCCAAGTGCTGGTATTACAGTTGTGATCCATCACGTGTGACCTCCGTATTTTCTGTGCTAGATAGTTTTTATGTCGACTTGACACAAGCCAAAGCTCCTGTCTCGTTTCCTGCCCTGTTCCTGACTTCCTTCCATACCGAACTGCAATGTGGAAGTGTAAGCGGAATAAACCTTCTCATTCCCAAACTGTTCTGTCATGAGCCTCATCACTGCAGTAGTGACCCTAACTGGGACATTGGCTGAGACGTGAAGTTGGTGTTGTAGATCATGAAGAGACGCCTTCTTCCTCTGTGGGTTTCCCTTTCTAATAAAGCCTGAACTGAAGACTTTGAACTCTATGTTTTAAACATTTACAAATACATTAATTTTTCTGTCATCCCTTCAACAGTCTCTTAAGCATTGTGGTAACTGGCCTCAACACAAATTAGAACCAGCCAAGCAGGGAGTCTCCACTGAGGAACTATCTTAATTGCCTTAATTGATGGGGGAAGGCCCACCCCAAATGTGGACAGCACCTTTGGATTTCAGCCCAAATAGAAAGGACAGGTCAGAAGGAAGATTGCCCATCCTTTCCTCATTTGGGTCCCTGTCATAGCTGAGTTACCTCACCACTGCCACTACGGCTGTCGCTGATGCAGCTCTGGTCCCTACTGCTCCTGCCGGTGATGATGATGGAGATGATTGATAGAGATGGTAGTGATGATGATGATGGTGGTGGTGGTGATGGTGATGATGATGGAGATGATAGAGATGGTAGTGATGATGATGCTATTGCTGCTACCTCCCTAGAACCAGCATTTCTGGATTTCCATCAGTGCTTGAGGACTGGCAGCTCTCTTGGAACCCTCCAGGTCTTCTGCAGCAAATTGGAACTGCAGAGGTGCCTGCCCCCCAGGATTGAGCGACTACGGTTTCTCAGACTCTCCAGTGTGATTCAGCTGTTGTTACTGTTTCCACAAAAACTAATAAATTTTGTACATACATATATTTACACGTTCATTTTATTGGATCTGTTCATCTGTTACATCAAGTTGGACCCCCAGCACCTGTGCGGTACAACAAGGCTAGTGGTGCACACTTATGCTCCCAGTGTGTGGGAGACACAGGAGGTTCCCTAAGGTTTGCTGAATGGACACGCTCTAGGCTCAGCGAGAAACCCTGTTTGAAAAACTAAGCGCAAGAGAGCTTGGGGCGATACACAATGCTACCCTCTGACCTCTCCGCCTCTGTGCACAGCATTCATGGTGAAAGACACCATGTTGGAGGCCCAGAGTCCACACAGCACAGCTTCAGTCTTGCCAGGGTGTTCTTGGCTATATACATGGTATCCATGCCCTCACTGTGGCAGGAGCACAGGACGCCAGAAGGGAGGGAGGGGCCTGTCTTGCTACCTTGCCAGAGGCCCCACTTTTTTAACAATTGACCACTTCATTTCTGTCACTCAGAGAACAAACATCTGCCCTGTGAATCCCTGGAGGTTAAGACATATGCAAACAAAGACATATGGAAACCATGGCATTTGGTGAGGAAGGGAAGGGGAGGCCCAAACAAACTAGGCATGAGGTCAGAGGAAGCAAGGGCAGACTGAGTGAGCAGGGAGCTGGCCGAGGAAGGCTCTTCAAAGGGTGTGGAAGGAGTGGGGAGCAGAGTGCCTGTGGCTTGTTTGTGCTTCCAGTTTCCCAAGGGAGCTCCAGAAGCAGTCAACTGCACCCGCACATGGAGGTCATCCTGTGTCCCCTCAAGTGGAAGGTGTATAACTACTGAGTCATCTTCATATGAACAATTTAATCTGGAACAAATTTTAAGAATCGGTAGGAAGTGGAAATGACTTTTAAAAATGAGAATCCTTATACTTAAAGAGTCTGAGTCTTAGAAACGTCTGTGAAATTGGTAGGGACGTGTTTAAAATACTACTTACTATCTTTCTCAATGAGGATGCCGCCTGATCTGTGAGCCATCTCAGATAGCTAAGGTGCAGGAGCGCTGCTAACTGCCGCACTGGCTGTTTCTGTCCCGGTTTAATTTCTGATTAGTCTGCAAGTCCTTACTTGACAAAGGTCCTAATCCCTCCAAGTGACACTCTATCCTATCCTGAAACCGTTACCTCTGCCAGAAATAAGCAGATGCCTGCTGGCAGGGAGCCACTTCCTCTGTCCCTGTCTGCAGGCAGGGCGGCTCTGCCTGCAGCAGAAAACCCATCTTCATGGTCTGAACTCACGGAAGACCCTTCCCAGTGAGTTTATTGTGGCCCTTACACAGCTCGAGCTGGAATCCTGCTTTGCCTCTCGCTAGACACATAAATTTAAAGGTAATTCTCTTTTTAAAAAAGATAACTATAATAAGTACCCCCACAGAGCTATGGTGAGGCCTTAGAGACCACTGGTTTTTCAAGAGTGAACCTGTGCAGGCATTTGTATGGCTCTACCCTGCTTGCAGGGAAGGGCGGTGGGTAGAAAGGCCTGCTCTTTTCCTCACCTCAAGGCCACTTTCTCAACAACAGGAACTAAATCTTACCCATGTGTTTACTCAAAGGGCTAGTTACAATATTTTATGTAGAGTAAAAACCCAGCACATCATGACCTTGTGAGAAGTGAACTTTTAGGATAGGTCAAATTGTTCAGCTCTCAGTCCCAGAATGGGGCGTTCTCTAGGGAAGAGGGACCTCCAGGGACAGACAGTTGACATCTCCAGGTCCCTCCCTTGTCTTATTCCTCTTTTTCATATTTTATTTCTTCCTGACTCTGCAGTCTGGTCTGATCTTCTTCAGGTCTGACCCATCCCTGGTACCACTCATAGGTCTTTTTTGTCATGTATGCTTTGTGCCAGACATGGTATCCAGTCTTGAAGATTCACAATGAGTATCTGATTCAATCAGTCTGGTGGTGGCTTGCGTGTAGCCATGCCTTTGTCTGATAGCAGAGCAGCCTGTTGTCTTTCTGTCCTGATATTCAAACTCAGAACCGTGTAGGCAGTCACCACCACCCAGGAGAAACAGCATGGAAATAAAACCTATTTCCCAGTTTTGTTATTGCAGCTGTAAGATCACGTAATATTTGCTAAAGTTTAAATAACTGCCAGAGGAGGCCTGCTTTAGCCTGGGGAAACATGGGTCTGAACTCAGACAAAAGACTGATGACCTCTGACCTTTTAACTTCTCTTATTAGATATTTTCTTTATTTACATTTCAGATGTTATCCCCTTTCTTGGTAGCCCCTCCAAAAACACCCTATCCCATCCCCCATCCCTCTGCTCACCAACCCACCCACCCCTGCTTCCCTGTCCTGGCATTCCCCTACACTGGGCAACTAGCCTTCTCAGGACCAAGGGCCTCTCCACCCTTTGATGCCCAACAAGGCCATCCTCTGCTACATATGCAGCTGGAACCATGGGTCCCTCCATGTGTACTCTTTGGTTGGTGGTTTAGTCCCTGGGAGCTCTGGGGGTACTGGTTGGTTCATATTGTTGTTCCTCCTATGGGGCTGCAAGCTCCTTCAACTCCTTGGGTCATTTCTCCAGCTCCTCTGTTAGAGACCTTGTGCTCAGTCCAATGGTTGGCTGAGAGCACCCACCTCTGTATTTGTCCAGTACTAGCAGAGCCTCTCAGGAGACAGCTATATTAGGCTCCTGTCAGCAAGCACTTGTTGGCATCCACTATAATGTCTGGGTTTGGTGACTATATGGGATGGATTCCCAGGTGGTGCAGTCTCTGGATGGTCTTTCCTTCAGTCTCTGCTCCACACTTTGTTTCTGTATCTCCTCCCATGGGTATTTTGTTCTCCCTTCTAAGAAGGACCAAAGTATCCATACTTTGGTCTTCCTTCTTCTTGAGCTTTAGATGGTCTGTGAATTGTATTTTGGGTATTCAGAGCTTTTGGGCTAATATCCACTTATCAGTGAGTGCATACCATGTGTGTTCTTTTGTGATTGGGTTACCTCACTCAGTATGATATTTTCTAGTTCCATCCATTTGCCTAAGAATTTCATGAATTCATTGTTTTTAATAGCTGAGTAGTATTCCATTGTGTAAAATATACCACAATTTCCGTATCCATTCCTCTGTTGAAGGACATCTCGGTTCTTTTCAGCTTCTGACTATTATAAATAAGACTGCTAGGAACATAGTGGAGCATGTGCCTTATTACACGTTGGAGAATCTTCTGGGTATATGCCCAGGAGTAGTATAGCTGGGTCCAATTTTCTGAGGAACCACCAAACGATTTCCAGAGTAATTTTACCAGTTTGCAATCCCACCAGCAATGGAGGAGAGTTCTTCTTTCTCCACATCCTCACCAGCACCTGCTGTCACCTGAGTTTTTGATCTTAGCCATTCTGACTGGTGTGAGGTGGAATCTCAGGGTTGTTTTGATTTGCATTTCTCTGATGACTAAGGATGTTGAACATTTCTTTAGGTGCTTCTTAGCCATTCAGTATTCCTCAGTTGAGAATTCTTTGTTTAGCTCTGTACCCCATTTTTAATAGGGTTATTTGGTTGTCTGGAGTCTAACTTCTTGAGTTTTTTGTATATATTGGATATTAGCCCTCTATTGGATGTAGGGTTGGTAAAGATCTTTTCCCAACTTGTTGGTTGCCATTTTGTCCTATTGACAAAATCCTTTGCCTTACAGAAGCTTTGTAATTTTATGAGGTCAATTCTTGATCTTAGAGCATAAGCTATTGGTGTTCTCTTCAGGAAAATTTCCCCTGTGCCCATGTGTTCAAGGCTCTTCCCCACTTTCTTTTCTATTAGATTCAGTGTATCTGGTTCTGGTTTTATGTGGAGGTCCTTGATCCACTTGCACTTGAGCTTTGTACAAGGAGATAAGAATGGATCGATTTGCTTTCTTCTGCATGCTAAGCCCCAGTTGAACCAGCACCATTTGTTGAAAAGGCTTCCACTGTACTAGATGATAGAAGCTGATGACTTAACACTCTCTTGCTTATTCTGTGACTGAAAACCTGCTAGTTTTGGTGATTAATACCTGTGGTTTAACAACAGGGGATTAAGTAAAGACTTCTGTTCTTTTCCTGCAGGTTCTTCTGTGCTTCTTAGCTAGAGAAAGTCTCAGCCAAAGGAAGAAGCACTCACTTTTGAAAGAGGCTCAAATCTTTACTTCTGAGAGAAAGAAAGGGGGGGGATGACTTTGTATTGCTGAATGAAAGAAATCTTGGGTTAAGAAAAAAACCTTTTCATCCCTTGTTGTTAGTCCTTATATTTTTTTCAGATCACATGATCACATGGTATTCCAAGCATCCTATTTTTAGAAGTTCACAACAAGTTCAAAACATAAATCTAAATAATAAATTGAATAAGAAGGTGCAAGAGAAATGTTTGTATGTGTTTCCATTAAGACTAGTTATCTGGTTAAACATTCACTATCTGTCACTAGCTCCACAGGTTCATTAAAAGTTTAAAACAACAATTCTCATGTCATAAGTTAGCATGGTTTTGTCAAGAGGCAAATCATCTGCCTGGTGTCTCATTAGTTTTGAAGTTTTGTATAGATAAATCCAGTCAATATTTTATCTTTTGCCCTTATAGCTACAATAAATTGTTCATTCCAAGTTTATGACCTTTAGTTATCAGATAATGGTTCCACAGCCAGCCTAGAAGGAATGTTTATCCTGATCATAAATCTGTTTCAACCTTGTGTTCTATCCTAGTGCAATGAGCCCATGACACATGAATGTTTACAGAGCCCTAATTGCATCATTTTCCATAAAGAGCCCAAAATTACCTGTATAAATTTAGAAATTCTTTTTTTTTTAGAAATTCTTTAGAACCATTAGAAATTATGAAATCATCAATTTGTTTACATTGCATTATTATAATAGAGTACATCTTCATTGATCTGCAGAAAATCTGTCCAATAGGGTGGGCTAATACCCCAAGAATTATTAGACTAGTTTAATAATGACAGAAAAGGCACCTCAGCAGTAAGAATCATTTCTGAGATTTCTGAAAGCCTTGCAGTTTAGACTTTGTCCACTGCAGCCATGCAAATGACAGACCATCTCCAGGAAGTCGCTTGTTAGTTCTGCCTCTCCTCAATGGCTTCTGACAAATAACAAACAGCCTGTGGGAAGCACAGTGGTGTTAGCATTTCAGAACGACTGCTTATCTTCCACAAACAGAGGGTAAATGGAAAACACTTAAGGTGGGGAATCCTTAGCAACCATTCTGTGGTTAGCACATCTTCATTCTGCTTAATGTTCACTATACCAGGATACAAATTAAACATGATGAGGACAAAGAGGCAAATTACTTAAAACCATGAACAATGATGTGACCAACATTACTGTCCCAAATCTATTGGTGACTGAAAAGAAATAATCAAGAGGAAAAAATCAAAGGGAATCTCCTAGCTGAGCATTGTTATGAACACTGACTGACACAGCCTGTCCTTCCTTAGAGGTCCTTGGTTTTCCTCCCTTGGCATCACTCCATCAGGGCCCTTCCATCTGTTTGCTTCAGCGTTTACAATCTGTACCTCATAGAGCACATATTTTCTCTTCTATTTTGCCATGCTGGAGTCGCTGTAACTGAGAACTGAAGAAAAGAACTTGTTCATGAACTTGTTTTAATAACAAGAGTATGTGTTTCCTTATGGCATTTTTATTTGTACGTGTGGCTATACTCTGGTCTAACCTGTGTCAGTCTCCATGCCACCTGCCCCAACTCTTGTTGGTCTCCTTCCTCCCCCAACTAGGTCTTCCTTCTGGTTTCATGTCATATCAATCAAAGCACCCAGGAAGCTACTAGAAATCTGGGAAATATACATTTTTTATATATAAACTTTGAGACCTGCAGGGCATGAAGCACCTTGAAGGCTTAAATTTGGAAATACAGTTAGACACAAACTCTCTTCCTATTAAAGTCTGAGAAACTTCACTGATGACTTCTCAGTCCTAAGGGAAAGATGAAGCCAGCCAGCTAGCTTGGAGATGATCTCAAGGTTAAACATGAATTTGGTTGACATTCTGTAGAGACTCCAGCTCCCAACTTGTTTCACCTCCTACCACATCCACAGAGGTGACAGTGCAGACACTCACTGTTCTAATGCTTCTTTCTTGGTAGCCTTGTGATTCCATTCTGGCCACCAAGACTAGGAAACATGTGAGGTGCTAGGTATAGCTCCTCCTTGAAGAAAGGAAGGTGGAACTTTCACACTCAAGAATTTTCTGTTTTCCATGCTTTGTGCTTTGTACAAGAATATCTGGAACTACAGCCATCAGGGACTGTGAAGATGAGACAACATGCTAATGGTGGTAGAACAGAAGGATAAAAAGGACTGTATTAGCTAAACACTGATTGGAATAGGGAATCGTGCCAGACTTGCAGAGCTTAGAGTGAGGATGACCGAGACTCGGTTTGCTACAATTCTTACTTCCCAAGAAGACCTTAGCTCAGTCTGGCACTGAGTCATCGTGGATCTTGAGAAACAACCCAAAGTCCTGAAGCAGACAGTCATTGTGTGTATGTGAGATATTGGTGCATCTACCAAGAGTGGGACCTTGGCTTGATCTAATCTATGGTCTAGAAACACCCAAGAAGCTTTGGCTTGGCTTAGAGGTGCCAAGTCTATGCAAGGAAATAGGTTCCAAGGCCAGTGTCATTAAGTACCACACAGACCTCACATGCAAGAGACCAGCAGCACACCAATGAGTGTGCAGCTGTATTGTGTGCATTTGGTTGTTTTCTTGCTACTTGATGTTCCTGTTTTATTTGTGTATGCATGTAAATTTTAACCTCTATTTGTGTTTTGCATTTTTAACATGTTTAGTTGCTAAGTGGTGTCCCTGTGCATGTACATGTGTATGTTTGTGTATTTCGGGGGGGGGGTTGTATGCGCATATATGTGGAAACCAAAGGATAACCTGGGGTATCATTCTTTATGAGCCATCTACCTTGTTTTTAGGACCAGGCACATACCAGTTAGGCTAGGCTAGCTGGCCAACAAGCTCCAGAGATCTGCCTTGCTCTGCTACACCGCCATGCCTGGCTTTAAACATGGGTTCCAGGAATTGAAAATAGATCCTTAAACTTTTTCAGCAAGCACTTTGCTATCTGAGATATCTCCCCAGACCCTTATTTAAAGCTTTTTTAAATTTAAGGTTCTAAGTTTAATTTAACAAAAGTTTATTGCGTGATTACAGAAAGAGCCTTGATTCTTTTTTCCTGGCTAAGTTGTCTCTTAAATTGTTCAAAAGTATCTATTTAGTATATTACACAAAGATCAATAATTAAGGATACACTTGAGTCAGTTTGAGCATAATTTCTTTGCTAGAGATGACAGAAAATGAGCTAATTATGGAATTTCATGGAATAAACAAGAGTTCCTTTTTTTTGGTTCACTTTACATCTCCTCACAGTCTCACCCTTGCAAATCCCTCCCCACGTTATCTCTTTCCCTTCTCTGAGGAACAGAAGAGCCCCACTTGGGGATCACCCCACCCTAGAGCATCTAGTCCCAGCAGGATTAGGCACATCTTCTCTCACTGAGGCCCAACCAGATTGGCAGGGAGCAGAGACTGAGACAGCCCCCACTTTACTTGTTAAGGGACCCACATGAAATCCAACCAGCACATTTGCTACAAATGTGTAGGGGTCTAGGTCCAGCTCCTCTGTGTCCCCTGACTAGTGGTCTAGGCTCTGTGTGCCCCTATGGTCCCAGGTCAGTTGAGTCTGGGTATTCTTGTGATGTCCTTGACCCCTCCAACTTGCTCATTCTGTCCTCCACTCTTGCCACCTGATGTTTGGCTGTGGGACTCTGCATCTTCTGCTGAAGCCTCTCAGGAGACAGTTATACTAGCTCCTATCTGCAAGCACAGCAGAGTATCATTATCAGTATCAAGAATTGCCTCTATCAGATGGCATGGGTCTCTGGTTGGGGAAATCATTGGTTTGCTGGTCCCTCAGTCTCTACTCCATCTTTATCCCTGCACATCTTGTTGACAAATTTTGGGTTGAAGGTTTTGTGGGTGAATTGATGCCCTGCCCCATCCCTCCCCTGAAGTTCTGTCTAGCTACAGGAAGTGGCTGCTTCAATCTCTATATGCTCCTCTGGTAGCAATCTCAGCTAGGGACACCCTGAAAGACTCCCCATATCCTCTCCTATCCCAGATCTCCACCTAATCACCAAAGATGCTCCCTCTGCCGATTTCTATTCTCACTTCCAGTTCTCCCTTACCCCCTACACCTGATCACCATCTCCATTCCCCTCCTAACCCCCTCTCTTACCTAGTTTTCTCTCTCCACACATCTCTGATAGCTATTTAGTTTCCCCTTCTGAGTAAGATTCATGTATCCTCCCTTAGGAGCTCCTTATTGCCCAGTTTCTTTGGGTCTGTGGATTGTAACATGCTTATCCTGCACTTTATGACTAATGTCCACTTACATGTGAGTACATACCGTACAATGTCTTTCTGGCTCTGTGTTACCTCACTCAGGATGATATTCTCAAATTCCATCTATTTGCCTGCAAAACCCATGATATCTTTGTTTTTAATAGTAGAATAATATTTCACTGTGTAGATGTACCACATTTTCTTTATTTATTCTTCAATTCAGGGATATCTAGGTTGTTTCCAGTTTCTTGCTATTACAATTAAAGCTGCTATGAACATAGCTGAGCAAGAAACCCTGTGGTATACTGGGGCATCTTTTGGGTATATACCCGGGAGTGCCATAGCTGGGTCTTGGGGTTGAACTATTCCCAGTTTTTAATTTCCAGAGTGGTTGTACAGGTTTGCACTCCCACTAGCAAAGGAGAAGTGTCTGCCTTGCTCCACATCCTTGCAAGCACGAAGTATCACTTGAAGGTTTGAGCTTAGTCATTCTGATGAGTGTGAGATGGAACCTCAGTGTCATTTTGATTTGAATTTCCATGATGACTAAGGGCACTGAACATTTCTTTGAGTGCTTCTTGGCCATTCAAGATTCCTTTGTTGAAAATTCTGTTTAGCTCTGCACCCGACTTTTTAATTGGCATCTTTGGATTGTTGGTGTCTAACTTCTTGAGTTCTTAATAAATTTTGGATATTAGCTCTCTGTCGAATGTAAGGTTGGTGAAGATGCTTTTCCAATCTGTAGACTGCTGTTTTGTCCTTTTGATGGTGTCCTTTGCTTTACAGAAGCTTTGTAGTTTCATGAGCTCCCATTTATCAATTGTAATCTGAAAGCCTGAGCCACTGGTATTCTTTCTGTTCAGGAAATTGCCTCCTGTACCAATGAATTCTAGGCTATTCCTCAACTTGTGTTTTATTAAATTTATTGTATCTGGTTTTATGTTGAGGTCTTTGAAACACTTAGACTTGAGTTTTGTTCAGGATGATAAATTTGGATCTATTTGCCTTCTTCTACATGTAGATATCCAGTTAGACCAGCACCATTTGTTGAAGATGCTTTCTTTTTTCCATTGTATGGTTTTGACCTCTTTATCAAAAACCAAAAGTATGTGGATTTATTTCGTGGTCTTCAATTTGATTCCTTGATCAACCTGTCTATTTCTATACCAACACCAGGCAGGTTTTATCACTATTGCTCTGTTAGTACAGTTAGAGGTCAGGGATGGTGATACCTCCAGAAATTCTTTTATTTTCAGGATTGCTTTAGCTATCCTGGGGTTTTTTGTTTTTCTATATGAAGTTAAAAATTTCTCTTTCAAAGTGTATAAAGAACTGTGCTATAATTTTGATGGACATGTCATTGAACTTGTAAATTGCTTTTGGTAAGAATGCCATTTTCACAATATTAATCCTACCAATCTGTGAGCATGGAAGATCTTTCCATCTTCTGATATCTTTCTCAATTTCTTTCCTCAGAGACTTGAACTTCTTGTCATACAGGTCTTTCACTTGCTTGGTTAGAGTCACAGCAAAATATTTTATATTATTTATGGCTATTGTTTCCCTACTTTCTTTTCAGCCCATTTATCATTTATATAAAGGAGGGTGTCTTAGTTGGTATTTTACTTCTGTGAACAGACACCATGTCCAAAGCAACTCTTATAAATACAACATCTAATTGGGACTGGCTTACAGGTTCAGAGATTCAGTCCATTATCATCAAGGCAGGAGCATGGTGGCATCTAGGCAGACATGGTACAGGAGCAGCTGAGAACTCTATATTTTCATCTGCAGGCTGCTAGAAGACTCACTTCCAGGCAGCTAGGATGAGGGTATTAAAGCCCATGCCCACTGTGACACACCTACTCCAACAAAGCCACACCCCGTAATAGTGCCACTCTCTAGTACAAGCATTTACAAACCATCACAGAGGGCTACTGTTTTTGTTTTTTGTTTTTGTTTTTGTTAAGTTTGTATCCAGCCACTTTGCCAAAGGTGTTTATGAGTGTAGGAGTTCTCTGATAGAATTTTGGGGGTTACTTATGTATACTCTCATATCATCTGAGAATAGTGATACTTTCCAATCTGTATCCAATCTGTATCCCCTTGATCTCCTTGAGTTGTACAAATATTTCTTTTACAACTTCAGAATACCAAGAGCTCCTTTTCTGTATGCATATCATCTACAGCCCATGCATCTCAATTACAGTCTAGTTTGTGAGGGGACAGAGTCTGAGGTGCTACAAACTGGATCTGCAATACCACTTGTTTTGAAATCTTGGTCCTCAGTCTGTGATGCTCCTGAGAGGTGGTGGAACCCTTAACAGGTAGGTCTCGGCAAAAAGAAGTTTGGTCACTAGGGTGTGCCATTGAAAGGGATACTGGGACCCTACCCTCTCACTATGTTTCCTGGGCACTATGAAGTGAGCATCTTGTTCACGGTGTTCTGTCTTCCACAGAGCAAGTGACAAAAAAGCCAGACAACCATGGGCACAAATCTATGTGTGAATGAAATCGACCTTTCTTCCTTTTAATGTATTTATCATAATGGCAGAAAGATGGAACATCAGGCTTTTAGAAAATTTTCCTAAGATTGTGCTGAGATTTACAAAATATTATCAAGAAATACTAATGGATAGAGTTTAGAGTTTTATTCGGGGATTATTGACACACAATAAACTACAGCAAGCCAAAGTTCCCATGTGGTTGATTCTGATATGTAAGCACTGATAAGATGATCATTATTTGTTTTTTTATTTTTATTTATTTATTTTGTTTTTTTGTTTTTCTTTTTTTTGTTGTTTTTTTTTTCGTTTTGTTTTGTTTTTTGTTTTTCGAGACAGGGTTTCTCTGTATAGCCCTGGCTGTCCTGGAACTCACTTTGTAGACCAGGCTGGCCTCGAACTCAGAAATCCGCCTGCCTCTGCCTCCCAAGTGCTGGGATTAAAGGTGTGCACCACCACTGCCTGGCAAGATGATCATTATAATTAACATAATAAACACGCTCACCTCACTCAAATGTCTCCTTAGATATGTGTAAGCACTTGCAAATTTATAGACATTCTTTATAATATTTACAATATTAACTTATTGGGCACTCATATGTAACTTCACTGGTTCAGATTGTCTTTCCAACAATCCTATGAACTAAGGTCTATTATTACTTCCACACCTTTAGAGCTATGAGTGACATTAGTTGAGGCCACCAATTTCTAGGAACACTCCATCCTGTAAGTGGTAAAGCTCAATTAATTCCATCCAGATCCACACTCTGAACCACTTAGCGGCTTGCTTCCTAGATTATGCCAACAAATGGATCTCTCAAGGTTATGTGATAACAGTGTCCTAATACACATACTTTTGGACTTTATGTAATTTTACTGTTTAAATTATAACATATATACACATGTGCATATACATAATATGCCTGTATGGGCTGAATACATGTCTCAGTCAGTATAATGCTAGCCATACAAGCACTAAGTCCTGAATTTGTTTACCCGGTACTGGCATAGCAGTGCATCCCTGGAGTCACAGAATTAGTGAGGTAAGATACAGGAATATCCCTACCATTTGCTGGCTAGCCACTTTAGTCAAAAGAGTAAGTTCCAGATTTAGTGAGAGACTCTGCCTCAAAACATAAAGAGGAAAACACCCAACATTGACCTTTGGTCTCCATAGGAAAGCATCTACAAATGCTTGTACACCTGCACACACACACACACACACACACACACACACACACACACACACACAGAAACATTCTATGATATATTACTATATGCTGACTCATCATGCATGTTCTCCAGATAAGGCATAGAAATTCACATTCTCAGCACTAACACTTTAAATTAAATCTTCAGAACCTCATAATACCATGTTAAAATGAGTGCACTTTTTTATTTGAATGCCAATGTGAATAAAAATATTTTTGGATGTGTTTCTGGGACTTTTATCTTTTATGAAGTATTGTTTCATGTTGTTTGTCTAGATTTCTAGTTCAAAATTTAAGAGTGGAGCTAATTTCATTTAAAAAAAAGACTCATCAGGAAGGAAGATACTGGACATGCTTCAAAAAGCATCTTCAGAGAGAATAAAATACTACAGATAAGAGAAACAAAGAGATTAAAAAAACAGAAAACCTATAATAATTCCAATAGGTACGGAGGATACTGATAATCCGTGTATTTGCATTAGCCTGTATTTGCAGACAATGAAGAATAGGGTCGTTGGGAAAATGAATATGAAGATCACAATAGAATGGTTCAATGTATGTAATTCTCTTGTAATTCACCAAGAGAATGTGCTACAAAGAAAATAGAAGCCAAGGGGGAAATGTCAGGAAACCACCATGACCATGTATGGTACCCACATGCCCATATTTTGTGCTGAGCATCTGCAAACTGTTAGAGTTCTGGAACCCTCTCCTGCCAACTCTCAAGTTCCAAACCTACTGACCTGAGGACCATTGTGGGGGAAATGAGTCCTCCCCTGGAGAGAAGCAGAGTGGCTTCTTCACCTTCTAATCTCTTCCTGGTGGCTCCTATTGGTTGAACTTACCCAGATATCAATCTACAAGAGAGTTTGGGGAATGGGCCTTCCAAAGTGGAGATCACAGAGAGGCAAAAGCAGATCTGAATATGATTAGGCCAAATCTTGCCAAAGGAAAGGACCTGAGAGTGCCCACTGACTGGATAAGCCTCACCTGGATGAGAAAAGTCTAGATTCTGGAGCTGTTTCAACTGTTGATGTGCTGCTGAGGCCTCTTTCAGGCACTGTAGCATGATGGCTTAGGGCAGGCTCAGGATTTTCCCTGGAAAGTGGGTTCAGATACCCACCTCAAAGGACTGCAGTGGTTCAATGGGTCACGGGAGGGAGATTCAGAACAGGATGGAAAAATATAATAACCATTGGATAGTTAGACGATAATGATATTACAATCAGCATGACTTCAGATTCATCACCTGCAAGAAAACCTTAAGTATGGGGAGATCAATTGCCTTGTTTGTCTCCAGATAGGCAGAATTGATCATCACACTCAACACTAAGCCTGATGCTGGAGATGCAGGAAAAAATTAGTCATGGCAGGTCATCATCTTGCATAAGGATAAAAAGGCAAAATGTGCTCAGCAACAGAATAGAGAAGAGTGAAAACCAGGTGCAGTGATTCAATGGACTCTGTTTAGATTCACTATAGTCTTCCTGTGACCTTGGAAATTCACTTTTTCGCAGAAACCTCAGTTTCCTCCCCTGTAAAATGGATATAATTAAGACTGTCTTTAGAAGTACTGTGTGGAGCGTACCAGCCTCCCTTTGGCGACCTCTGCTCCAGGGATCGAATGCACAGAGCATACAGGTACCCAGGGACTCCCCAATATAACATCGCTTGGGACACAGCCTGTTGGGTTTCCATCTGTGCCCAAGAGCGGAGCAGCTCTGCGGACCTCTGGGCACCAGCTCTGCTGTGGGCCATCTGCCATGCAGAGTGATCTGTGCGGAGACGGTGCACAGTGCACTCCGCCATCTTTGTTCCTGCAAAAGAGCAGTTGGGACCTCCAGGTACAGGGACAATCAAGCATAATATCGCTTGGGTATCAGCCAGCTTGTGTGTTCCCTGCTCCCAAGAACTGGGCAGGTCTGCGGTCACCTACGCACCAGTTCTGCTGTGGGTCATCTGCCCTGCAGAGGGACCCCCCCCCCCCGCTTTGGGAGAGAATGCACCAGCACAAGGTGGGAGCGTACCAGCCTTCCCTTGGTGACCTCTGCTCTGGGGATCCACTACGCTGAGCCTTTGGATGTGCAGGGAGTACCCAATATAACATCAATTGGGGCAAGGCACATCAGGGCTCCAAGGTCACTCAGGAGCAGGGCAGGCCCCAGAAATCTGTGCCAGGGGAATCCTGGTAAACTGGGGGGGGGGCAGAAATAGCTTTGCAGGCTCACAGGAGGTCCAACCAACAGCCAGTGACAGCAGGACCAACTAACACCAGAGGTAACCAGATGGCAAAAGGCAAACATAGGAACATTACTAACAGAAATCAAAGTAATATGGCACCATCCGAACCCAACTCTCCAACAGCAGCAAGTCCTGGATACCCCATCACACCCGAAAGGCAAGATCTGGATTTAAAATCACTTCCCATGATGCTATTAGAGGATTTCAAGAAGGACACAAATAAATCTCATAAAGAAATACAGGAGACCATGAATCAACGGGTAGAAGCCCTTACAAAGGTAACACAAAAATCGCTTAGAGAAATGCAGGAGAACATGGATCAACTGATGGAGGCCCATAAAGAGGCAACACAAAAATCACTTAAAGAAATGAATCAACGGGTAAATGCCCTTACAAAGGAATCACAAAAATCACATAAAGAAATGCAGAAGAATATGGGTCAACAGATGTAAGCCCATAGGGAGGCAACACAAATATTGCTTAAAGAAATGAATCAACAGGTAGTTGCCCTTACAAAGGAAACATGAGAATCGCTTAAAGAAATGCAGGAGACCATGGATCAACAGATGGAAGCCCATGAGGAGGAAACACAAAAATCGATTAGAGAAATACAGGAGAACTTGGGTAAACAGGCAGAAATACTGAAAGAGGAAATGCAAAAATATCTTAAAGAAATACAGGAAAATACAAACAAACAAGTGAAGGATCTGAGCAAATCCATCCAGGATCTAAAAAAGGAAGTAGAAACAACTAAGAAATCACAAAGGGAGACAACTTTGGAAATAGAAAACCTTGGGAAGAAATCAGGAGTCATAGATGCAAACATCAACAATAGAATACAAGAGATGGAAGAAAGAATCTCAGGTGCTGAAGATACCATAGAAAGCATCGACTCAACAGTCAAAGAAAATGCAAAATGCAAAAAACGTGTAACCCAAAACATCCAGGAAATCCAGGACACAATGAGAAGACCAAACCTAAGGATAATAGGTATAGATGAGAGTGAAGATTTGCAACTTAAAGGGCCAGTAAACATCTTCAACAAAATTATGGAGGAAAACTTCCCTAACCTAAAGAGAGAGATGCCGATGAATGTACAAGAAGCCTACAGAACTCCAAACAGACTGGACCAGAACAGAAATACCTCCTGTCACATAATAATCAAAACACCAAATGTACTAAACAAAGAAAGAATATTAAAAGCAGTAAGAGAAAAAGGTCAAGTAACATATAAAGGAAGACCTATCCGAATCACATCAGACTTCTCACCAGAGACTATGAAAGCCAGAAGATCCTGGGCAGATCTCATGCAGACTCTAAAAGAACACAAATGCCAGCCTAGACTACTATACTCAGCAAAACTCTCAATCACCATAGATGGAGAGACCAAGATATTCCATGATAAAACCAAATTTACACAATATCTTTCCACAAACTCAGTCCTGCAAAGGATATTTAGCTGGAAACCGCCAATACAAGAAGAAAAACAACATCTTGGAAAAAATGAGATAGTAACCTTCTTGCATCAAACCAAAAATTAGAGAACCACTCAAACATAAAAATAGCATCAAGAATAACAGGTGGCAATAATCACTATTCCTTAATCTCTCTTAATATCAATGGTCTCAATTCCCCAATAAAAAGACATAGACTAACAGACTGGATACATAAACAGGACCCAGCATTTTGCTGCATGCAGGAAACACACCTCAGTATCAAAGACAGACACTACCTCAGAGTAAAAGGATGGAAAACTATTTTACAAGCAAATGATCCCAGGAAACAAGCCGGAGTAGCCATCCTAATATCAGATAAAATTGACTTTCAACCTAAAGTCATCAAAAAAGACACAAAAGGACACTATATACTGATCAAAGGAAAAATCCACCAAGAAGACCTCTCAATTCTGAATATCTATGCTCCAAACGCAAGGGCACCCTCATTCGTAAAAGAAACTTTACTAAAGCTCAAAGCACACACCGCACCTCACACAATAATAGTGGGTGACTTCAACACCCCGCTCTCTGAAATGGATCGTTCAGGAAAGCAGAAACTAAACAGGGACACAGTGAATCTAATTGAAGCCTTGGACCAAATGGAACTAACAGATATATATAGAACATTTCATCCTAGAGCAAAAAAATACACCTTCTTCTCAGCACCTCATGGTACCTTCTCCAAAATCGACCATATAATTGGTCACAAAACAGACCTCAACAGATATAAGAAGATCGAACTAATCCCATGCCTCCTATCAGATCACTATGGAATAAGGGTGGTCTTCAATGGCAACAAAAACAACAGAAAGCCCACATACACATGGAGGTTGAACAATGCTCTACTCAATGATAACTTGGTCAAGGAGGAAATAAAGAAATCAAAGACTTTTTAAAAATTTAATGAAAATGAAGGCACAACATACCCTAATTCATGGGACACAATGAAAGCGGTGCTAAAAGGAAAATTCATAGCCTTGAGTGCCACCAAAAAGAAACGGGAGACAGCATACACTAACAGCTGAATGGCACACCTGAAAGTCGTGGAACAGAAAGAAGCAAATACACCCAAGGGGAGTAGAAGGCAGGAAATCATCAAACTCAGGGCTGAAATCAATCAAGTAGAAACAAATAAAACCATACAAAGAATCAACAAAACTAGGAGTTGGTTCTTTGAGAAAATCAACAAGATAGATAAGCCCTTAGCCAGACTAGCCAGAGGGCACAGAGACAGTATCCAAATTAACAAAATCAGAAATGAAAAGGGAGAGATAACAGCAGAAACTGAGGAACTTCAAAAAATCATCACATCCTACTACAAAAGCCTGTATTCAACACAACTAGAAAATCTGGAGGAAATGGACAATTTCCTAGAGAGATACCAAATACCAAAATTAAATCAGGATCAAATAGAACATCTAAACCGTCCTATAACCCCTGAAGAAATAGAAGTGGTCATTGGAAGTCTTCCAACCAAAAAAAGCACAGGTCCAGATGGTTTTAGTGCAGAATTCTAGCAGACCTTCAAAAAAGACCTAACACCAATACTCTTCAAACTATTCCACAAAATAGAAACAGAAGGGACAGTATCCAACTCGTTCTATGAAGCCACAATTACGCTAATACCAAAATCATACAAAGATTCAACAAAGAAAGAGAATCTCAGGCCAATCTCTCTTATGAATATCGATGCAAAAATACTCAATAAAATTCTTGCCAACCGAATCCAAGAATACATCAAAACGATCATTCACCACGATCAAGTAGGCTTCATCCCAGGGATGCAGGGATGGTTCAATATAAGGAAGTCCATCAATGTAATCCACTACATAAACAATCTCAAAGAAAAAAAACCACATGGTCATTTCATTAGATGCTGAGAAAGGATTTGACAAAATTCAGCATCCTTTCATGTTAAAGGTCTTGGAAAGATCAGGAATTCGAGGCCCATATCTAAACATAGTAAAAGCAATTTACAGCAAACCGGTAGCCAACATCAAACTAAATGGAGAGAAATTTGAAGCAATCCCACTAAAATCGGGGACTAGACAAGGCTGCCCTCTCTCTCCAGATCTTTTCAATATAGTACTTGAAGTTCTAGCTAGAGCAATTAGACAACAAAAGGAGGTCAAAGGGATACAAATTGGAAAGGAAGAAGTCAAACTATCACTATTTGCAGACGATATGATAGTATACTTAAGTGACCCAAAGAACTCCACCAGAGAACTCCTACAGCTGATAAGCAACTTCAGCAAAGTGGCCGGATATAAAATCAACTCAAGCAAGTCAGAAGCCTTCCTATACTCAAAGGATAAGCAGGCTGAGAAAGAAATAAGAGAAATGATACCCTTCACGATAGCCACAAACCATAAAGTATCTTGGGTTGACTCTAACCAAACAAGCGAAAGATCTGTATGACAAGAACTTCAAGTCTCTGAAGAAAGAAATTGAAGAAGACCTCAGAAGATGGAAAAATCTTCCATGCTCATGGATTGACAGGATTAATATAGTAAAAATGACCATCTTGCCAAAAGCAATCTACAGATTCAATGCAATCCCCATCAAAATCCCAACTCAATTCTTCATAGAGTTAGAAAGAGCAATTCAAAAATTCATCTGGAATAACAGAAAACCCAGGATAGCTAAAACTATTCTCAAGAGTAAAAGAACTTCTGGGGGAATCAATATCCCGGACCTCAAGCTGTACTACAGAGCAATAGTGTTAAAAACCGCATGGTATTGGTACAGTAACAGACATGTAGATCAATGGAACAGAATTGAAGACCCAGAAATGAATCCACACTCCTATGGTCACTTGATCTTTGACAAAGGAGCTAAAACCATCCAGTGGAAAAAAGATAGCCTTTTCAACAAATGGTGCTGGTTCAACTGGAGGTCAACATGCAGAAGAATGTAAATTGACCCATTCTTATCTCCTTGCACTAAGTTCAATTCCAAGTGGATCAAGGACCTCCACATAAAACCAGACACAATGAAACTAATAGAAAGGAAACTAGGGAAGAACCTTGAACATATGGGCACAGGGGAGAATTTCCTGAACAGAACTCCAATAGCTTATGCTCTAAGATCAAGAATTGACAAATGGGACCTCATAAAATAACAAAGTTTCTGTAAGGCAAAAGACACTGCCAAAAGGACAAAGTGGCAAGCAACTAACTGGGAAATGATCTTTACCAACCCTTCATCTGACAGAGGGCTAATATCCAATATATACAAAGAACTCCAAAAGTTAGACTCCAGAGAGCCAAGTAACCCTATTAAAAAATGGGGTACAGAGCTAAACAAAGAGTTCTCACCTGAAGAATATCTAATGGCTGAGAAGCACCTAAAGAGATGTTCATCATCCTTAGTCATTAGGGAAATGCAAATCAAAACAACCCTGAGATTCCATCTCACACCAGTCAGAATGGCTAAGATCAAAAACACAGGAGACAGCAGTTGTTGGCGAGGATGTGGAGAAAGAGGAACACTCCTCCACTGCTGGTGGGATTGCAAGCTGGTACAACCACTCTGGAAAGCTGTCTGGCGGTTCCTCAGAAAACTGGGCATGACACTCCCGGAGGATCCTGCTATACCACTCCTGGGCATATACCCAGAGACTTTACCTGCATGCAATAAGGACACATGCTCCACTATGTTCATAGCAGCCTTATTTATAATAGCCAGAAGCTGGAAAGAACCCAGATGTCCCTCAACGGAGGAATGGATTCAGAAGATGTGATATATCTACACAATGGAATACTACTCTGCAATTAAAAACAATGAATTCACGAAATTCTTAGGCAAATGGTCAGAACTTGAAAATATCATCCTTAGTGAGGTAACCCAATCACAAAAGAACACACATGGTATGCAAGCACTGATAAGGGGATATTAATCCAGAATCTCGGAATACCCTAGACACAATTCGCATATCAATAGATTTCCAAGAAGATGGAAGGAGAGACCCCTGGTCCTGGAAAGACTGAATGTAGGGGAACGCCAGGACAGAGAAACGAGAAGGGGTTGAATGGGGAAAAGAGGGAGGCAAGGGGGTTTATGGGACTTTCAGGGAGGGAGGAAACGGGAAAGGGGAAATGATTTGGAATGTAAATAAAAAAACTTAGGGAAAAAAAAAAAGAAGTACTGTGCGGATTAAGAGAATTACTCTATGGAGAGACCAGAGGCATTCAGACGTGATTCTTGTGATTTCTGAAAGCAGTCTGTAAGAAAGGTAGGAATACGAAGAAGTTGCTGAAAAGTCATCCAACCAGGAGCACTTAGGCTTTGAGGGTAAAGTTAGAAAGCCAAAGGAGGTTCCCACCTCAGGTGGCGGCCACAAGGGGACACTTGGAGAAGTCAGCGTCCGGCAGTGTCCATCGTGGTTGCCCCTGGCAACAGTATTCCTCTCACTTCGCCCGGTGCTGACAGCATCAACAAACAAGATGGCCATGCGCTCCTGGACCCCCGAAGAGGGGTTTGTCAACAAGAATTTGGTGAAGTCAGTCTCGGTCTCCACAGCCCTATCCCTGGAGCTATGCACCTTCCCCTCTACCCTGGGCTCCTCGGTAGCGGCCAATGCGTTAGAGCAGCTCTTAGTTGTAGGTGAGAAGTTCCACTGAGGCCGAGGCTGGGAGCCATGTCCCCCTTGGAGACGGTGGTCTGTGTGGCTCTTGGGAGGAGCCTGAGCAGGCACTCTTCTCCTGAAACCCAAGACATCCCTGGCCGGCCGGGGTCTGGCCTTCTATTCCTCTTGGTGGGGGAGATGAGCAACAGGGAGGGGCTAAGTGTTCATAGCATCTGCTCAAGCGCGTCTGGGTTGATGAATCGCTATAACCACCGGGTGTCCCAGGCCATCAACTGGGACCTGCATGTCTGCTTTCCACTTAAGCCTCTTACCTTTCCTTCATGGGTTTAACACCTTTAAGCCTTTACCATGGAAAACTGGAGACTTTAAAAGTAGGAAAAGGAATGCTTAAGAGACGCCTGTTTGTTGTAATGGGCAAAGAAAATTAAATAAAAGACAACATCATTTGTGAGATTTGAACCAAGAATTACCTTTTGTGGAAGGCTAAGATACTCGATGCACTTTGACTCTGAGGTCTCCCGCAGCCTCCTGCTGCGCATGCTTGCTTCCTGACTGTTGGGTAGGTTTTAGGATGCTGTGAAATCTTTAGGAGGTAGGGTTCAGCTGAGAGAGGTCTGTTGCTGAGCTATGGAAGGAGGCTTTGAAGATTTTTAACCAGCCTCTAGTTCCTGCTATCTTTTTGTTGCTTGGGAACTTCTTTCTCAGGCCCTTGCTGCAGTGAACCAAGGTTCCTCTGCCATACCTTCCCCACCACGAATGGACTGGAACCCTCTAAACCCTGAGCCAAGTAAAAACTTCCTTCCCTAAATTGATTCAATTAGGCATTTTGGTCACAGTAACTAATACAACACTTATTCCATTAGAAATCACAATCCAGCCGGGCGGTGGTGGCGCATGCCTTTAATCCAAGTACTTGGCAGGCAGAGGCAGGTGGATTTCTGAGTTCGAGGCCAGCCTGGTCTACAGAGTGAGTTCCAGGACAGCCAGGGCTACACAGAGAAACCCTGTCTTGAAAAAACCAAAAAAAAAAAAAAAGAAATCACAATCCATTAGTCCAAGAAAGGGCATTTCTTGTTGAGAACAAAGGTATTTAGGGCATTAAGAGTAAGCTGTCTCTTTGTTTTACTAAGATTGCTTCAAAATAATCATAGGTATTTCTGTGAATGTGCTGCAGTTACAGTGATTCCTCTTTCACCTTCTTGGAGGACTGAATTTAATGTCACACTTCTCATTGGATAAGCGGTGGCAAGTATTTCCATAAAAATGTTAGTCATTAACGACACAAATAAACTCCGTGTAGCCCAGGTCATTGTTAGAACTTGGACCTCAAATTCTCTTCACGCTCCTCTCTAGATCAACGTGTCCACTCAACACTGTCACTTATGCATAGATATTTGCATATGCTAATAACCTTTGGAGACGTGGAAAGTTCTTTTTATTAGAGTATCTTTTATTAATTCTTGGACACTTTTGTACTTGAACACATAGTATCTTGATCATACCTATCCCTCATGCCTCTTTCCTGCTCCTCTCAACACCACTAAAGCATCCTTTTCCCACCTTCACTATTTCTCTCATTTCTCCACCTCCCGCTTACACAGAATCCATTAGTAGTGTATCTAGAATATTGACTGAGCTCCTTGTCTCCACTTGTCCAGGTGACCATAACCACAGTGAGTCTGGGAGCGCCATGGTCATATCTGGAAGACAGTATGTTACAGTACCCTAGGAAGTTCTTCATAGGAAGAAACCGCATCAGCCCTCCTTTACCTGGGTGTGGGAATCTCAGCACTTGTGAGGTGGAAGCAACAGGATCAGAAGGCCAAAGTTATCTATCTGGTTACTGGCTGAAGACCAGTCTGGGGCTACAACTAAAGTTATCTATAAATAAAATTCATCTAAAATAAAGATTTCTTGCTCTGAGTTTAGTTAGAAAGTCTATAAATCTCCAGCATATTTTTGAGCAATAATAAACATGTGCTAACTTTTTCCATAAAAGAAAAAAGAAAGGAGATGGTACACACTTGCCTCTTTAGCATATGTGCCTTGAAATACATAACTATACAGAGTATAGTTCTGTAGGAGAGTCCACGTTCCCTGGAACTGGGACAGATATTACAGTCCATTCTACTGAGAGAAGGAAATGGCTACAAGTGCATAGGTCCACAAATCCTACTGGTTTGTTCTAATCCTGCAATCTAATACTGATTACATCTGGGGCTTTGCACATAAAATATAACCTCAAAAGTCATAGATGAGTCTTAGATTCCAATCTATGCTAGGAGATTCATTCTTTGTCATAAAATAATTTGAGCACACAGGGCTCTGGGTTGTGACTCGGCGATAGATCACTTGTCTAGCATGAAGGAAGTCTTAGCTTCTACTCTTAGCAGTATAAAAAGAGAAAACCAAGAGTTGGATGATGTAAATAAATCCTGATGAAGCACATGAAACTGATCTCCACACAGGACAGGCCTACCTAGAGCCTGCAGCATCTCCTGCTCTTCTCATTTCTTTGCCTTTGATTCTTTCGTGCCCTTCTTATTCAGTATATATCTTGCCTTTATTATCTTTGCTTATAGTTCACCATATTCTCTTCTAAGTACTCACTGCTTACAGAGGTTAAGGTAAAGGAGACTTGTTTGAGTACCTCGGTGAACCAGGGGTGAGGGACAGAAGACTGACAGTGTAACTACCCATTCGTGAATGTACAATCTTAGTCTTTGCTTCATGTTTTTGTACAGAGGTACATGACATAAAAGATTCCTTAACTAATGTGATCTGTTTTGTGTTTCTGGGACACACACACACATATTCACACACATGTGTGTGTAGATATAAAACATTTTTAAACCTACATTTCAGACATGTTAGCTTTTTCTCATTTGTGATTATTTATTGATAATTTGTCTTATTGAAGTCTCTTCTTCCTATTATAGGATATATTTACAAAGGACTTTAATGAGAGATTTTCTTTAAAGATTGTGTGTGTGTGTGTACTATCCAATAGGAAACATATTAAAAGGAAATTCATAACATTCAGTAGACATTCAAAATAGTCTTAAGTTTCAATATTTGAACCAGATCATAAAGGGTGAACCGAGTAGCATTTGAACAAATATGTAAGATATCTTAATTTTCTAATCTTTTTTGTTTTCCAGAAAAATCTCTGCAAGGTGACTATTTCACGTGCAATGAAGAAGTTAAGACCTTTCTTAAGGACATTACTGTAGCTGTTAAAAAACTGGTATTGTATTATCTTTAAGATTTACTTTCCTTTTACTTTCACTTATACCTGCATTAACCTTTAATTTAGAAGTGACCCTGTTCAAGTTGCCTAAATAGATGAACAGGGAAAATATTTACCCTGAGTTAAAATTACTTTTCTTCAGTTTACCAACCAATATCAGTTCAGATTGCTGCTCAGTTTTTCCTATAGAAAACTGAATGATGGAGCATGTGCAAAAGATAAAGACAAGCCCAATTAGAAAAGGCCATGGGGGTGCTGAGAAAGCCCAGGTAATGGGTGGGTCATGTGGGGAAATGTTTACGTAATATGTAAGCAATGGTTGTGCCAGCCAACCAACCTACCAACAACCAGCCAAGCAACAACCAACAGCATTGGGCGGGGTGAGGTATAGTTAGTTACAGGTAACTCAGCTTCCTGTAAGCAATTCCCTTAATGGATGGTAGCCAGCTGTTTAACATCTGTCTCACCAAAGCAAACACCTGCATTATGGAACATCAGATATTCTTTCCTTATATAGGCCTGCCCCTAAGGAAGCCAGATCAAAGGGATGTTCCCAAATTTCCCTCTGGACACATTACTTGTCAGCTTTGGATGGTGGTAAAAATGCCTTCTCAGCTGAAAGAGTAGAGTCTTTATTTGATCTTAAAAATGGTGAAATCTATTACTTAACAAATGCCTGAGAAGGTAGAAAGGGCTGTAAACTAAGAAACCTCAAGCTCATAGATAAGCGACCCATTACTATATATATTATACAATTTTATATAGGAATGTAGTCATTCCACATCGCCTCATTTCCGAATCCCTTGGGTGGACCCATAAGAACTTTGACACCCAGTATCACCAGCCACCCTTCAAGCTACTCCTTCCTTCCATTTACATTTCTCTTAGTATATGTAGGAGTCAAGACTTTCATTGTAACTAACTAAAGAATCTAGATCCCAACCATTTAACAACTGAGTCATGGAAATCTCTCAAGTAGTAGACATAAATTCCTCCATTTAAAAAATGGCCAATCCTTATTATTATAAAAGCAGTATGTGCTTACCCTAGAAAATTTACAAACTAAATAAGCAAAAATAAGCAAATAAAAAACCACTATAATTCCACTACTCCCAAATGTTTACAATTAACTATTTTACTTCTAGAGTATAGGTGATACCTGCATTGAACTTTTATTATTAGTATTAGTATAGTAGTAGTAGTAGTAGTAGTATTTTATTATTTTACAGAAACAGTACTGCGCTGTGTATACAAATATGCAATCTGATTTTTGATTGGTAAAATGCAATGGAAGTTTCTCAGGTCATAAAATAGCTATAGCTTTATTTAGGAAATGACTTTTGAATGTTCCCCCTTTTTAAATGCATCTGTACCTAAAAGCAAGCAAAAAAATCAATCACCACAAGACTGTCAGATTTATAAATCTAAGAAAGCCTGGGAGGACAGAGAGGCAGCTCAGTGGTTAAGACCACTTGTTGCTCGTGCAGAGGGTCAGAGTTTGGTTCCCAGGATCCATATTGTGGGTCACAATTCCAGTTTCAGGAGATCTGATGCTCTTTTCCGATCTCTGCAGGTACCATATGTAGACATGGCACATGTACATACATGCATATACATTTTAAAGAGAAAAGAAAAGCATCACTCTCTGTATTCCCACTTTACAGGGAATTTTAATTTTTTTTGACAAGTGGCCATTTTAGTGTTGACCCTCTTCTTGGACTCTTTCCATTTAAATGAACTGAAACTGGATACAAGAAACAGACACACAGAAGGGGAAAAGGGGCTCTGAGTGAAAGAAAAAAATCAACAGATATTAGAGATTAATCAGCAATGACAGATTAAAATCTGATGTAGATCATCATCTTGTCCAGCTGTCTGACTTATAAAAACAGCAGCAGGAGGCGTCTGATGGAAATGACGTTTCGACTCCCAAGCTGAGAGATCCTGTCTTAGGAAGGAAACATGATGGCTTTGATGGGTTAACTTTTTAAAAAAGCAATTTGATTTTTTTTTTCCAGGAAGAAATGCGAAAAAACACAATAGAGCTGCTGGAGATTGAAAGCATGGAGTTGAGCAGACTCTACTTTCTGCTGGAGACTGTGCCCAGCAGCATGCACAGGGAGCTGGAAGGTACTGCTGATGGCATACACTGTGCGGCTTTAGTGTTTATCACAGGAAAAAGAGAGCCAAGTGCTTCTCAACAAGGATTTAATAGCTGTGCTTATATAAGCATCAACAGAAAGAGCACCCGGCGTGAACATTGCGTTCTGTAGCAATCCTCATGTTACTTTAGGTGGAACTAGTACACTATAAGGAAATTCAATTTGCATAATTTTGTTGTTAAATTGACTAAAAGTTAGGTCAGCCCATTTCTGATTAATAGTTACATACTTAAGTTAGGCTCTGTGGATGTCCTAATCCACCATTCTACTTTTTGTTTAAAGGATGTTGGTGATTCTAGGTACTTCACATAAGTAGTCCTGTTGTCTTGGTTAGGGTTTCCATTGCTGTAAAGAGACAACATGACTAAGGCAACTCTTATAAGGACATTTAAATGGGGCTGGCTTACTGGTTCTAAGGTTCAGTCCGTTATCAGCATGGCGGGAACATGGCAACATCCAAGCAGGCAGGGCTCTGGAGGCATGAGCTGAAAGTTCTACATCTTGTTCTGAAGGCAAACAGGAAGAAGACTGGCTTCCAGGCAGCTAGGAGAAAGGTCTCTCAAAGCCCACCCCCACAGTGACATACTTCCTCCTACAAGGCCACACCCACTCCAATGAGGACACACCTCCTAATAGTGCTACTCCCTGAGCCAAGCGTATTCAAATCACCACATCTGTTATGACAGTTTAGTTCGCTTAGCATAGTGAGTGCTATTCATATGGGGAGCATGTGTCAGAATGAGTCTCCTTGTAAAGGTTGAATAGCATTCCATTGTATATATCCACCACACTTTGCTTATCCATTCTATTGCTGACGGACAGCTTCTGCTGCCTTTTGGCTATTGGCAGTAACCTTGTTTACAGTGTTCTAATGCACATCTGAACTCTGTTTTAAATTCTTTTTGGCTCTATATCAATGTTGAATTGTTCGATGATTCTACATGCAATTTTTAGAAGATCAGCCATCATTGGTAGCCGCCAGTAATGCACAGGGTTCCATTTCCTCCACATTCCTGCCAATATTTGTTATTTTCTGGCTTTGTTTGTCTTCATGAGGTCTATTCTATTTAGCATAAATTAGCATCTCTGATTTTAATTTGAAATTTTCTAATGATTAGTTCCTTTCAGCATCTTTTTATGTGTTTGTTGGTTGTTGTGTTGTGTTGGGTGCTGTGTCTTTGTTGCTGTGTTTCTGAAGAGAGATGTCAACCCAGGCCCTTTGTCCTTATAGTACTTTGTAGTTGTTATCATTGATGGGTTGTGGTGTTTTTACTAGTCTCAATGTCAACCCATTACTAGATATATCATTTTCAAATATGTTCTACTCAGGAGCTGGCCTCTGTTGATGATGACCTTGTAATTTGATGGTCTAAATTATCTATTTTTTCTTTTGTTAGCTATACTTTTGCTATTGTCTCAAAGAAATCATTCTCAAATCTAATGTCATAAAGATTTTAATCGAGCTTGGAGAGATGGCTCAGTAGTTAAGATCACTTGCTACTCTTGTAGAAGACTTAGGTTCAATTCCTAGCACCCACATACAGCTCACAACCACCTGCAACTTCAGTTCCATGGGATCCAATGCCCTCTTCTGACTGCCATGGCACTATTGGAGTGGGTGTGGCCTCATTGGGGTGGGTGTGGCCTTGTCAAAGGAAGTACGTCACTGTGGGGGTGGGCTTGAAGAGACCCTTCTTTTAGCTGCCTGGAAGCCAGTCTCCTCCTGTCTGCCTTCAGAACAAGATATAGAACCCTCAGCTCCTCCAGTGCCATGCCTGCCTGGATGCTGCCATGTTCCCACCGTGAAGATAATGGACTGAACCTCAGAACCAGTAAGCCAGCCCTAGTTAAATGTTGCCTTGGTCATGGTGTCTTTTTACAAGGTTTACGTACACTCACATGGGCTCATACACATAAAGACGTAAGTAAATTAAAAACAAAAAAAAAATCAAAAGAACCTGACTTTAACCCATCTTTTCATCTGATGGATATCTTTAAAATGTTTTGATTTGAATTTTGTGGAGATCTAACAGTGGTCCCACACATGCCAGATGAGTAAATATCTCATCACCAAACCGGATTTCCAGCCCCTAAGATTTAAACCTTTGGCTCTTATATTTAGCTCTTGGAATCTTTTTTACTTAAAATTTTTGTGTCAGACCTGGACCCAACTTTATTTTCTCAGCTGCAAGAAGTGTCAGTCGAGGCTTGTAACTGTCCCTCTGTAAGAATCACCTGGAGCATAGAGTGCAGCTCCTGATATGTGACAGTACCTCCCTGGGTTGGAGTTTATTCTGTGATCAGCTGCAGTGGCTCTCCTATGCCAGAGTAGACCAACTCTATGCATCTTTGCATTTTAATCCCTCCTCTGAGGTCTGGCCATCTTTACCCCACCAGAGACATGCCTGAAAGTATTATACATTTCTCTGCATACAAACTTTAGTATCTGTTTCCCAAGGATCCCACCTTGAAAAAACCATTCAAATAAGAAAGTGAAATTTTGTTTGTGTTTTATTTTTAGCTTTGGTTTTATTTGCTTAAAACAAACAAACACTGGGGGCTGGGGAGATGGTTAAGCGGATAAGAGCACCGACTGCTCTTCCAAAGGTCATGAATTCAAATCCCAACACCTACATGGTGGTTTACAACCATCCCTAAAGAGATCTGACACCCTCTTCTGGTGTTTGAAACCAGCTACAGTGTACTTACATATAATAAATAAATCTTTAAAACAAACAAACAAAAAACAAACAGGATTTCGTGCAACCCAGACTAGTCTGCTCTGCTTCCTTCGTGCTGGGATTATAGAAAAGTGACAGACATTTCACCTTGCATAAAACAAGTGTTTTGTTTTTAAAGATAGATGTGCCAATTAGAGACTTACTGAATCTTTGTTCTAAATCTGCATTTTGATAACTCCTTGACAGTAAAGAAGTGGAACCTTATAGGTTGCATCCTGTCTTAGTTAAGGTTTCTATTTCTGTGATGAAACACCATGACCAAAGCAACTTGGGGAGGAACGGATTTATTTCACTTACGTTTCCATGCAATAGTTTATCATTAAAAGTGGCAAGGGCAGGAACTCGAGCAGATGAGAACCTGGAGGCAAGAGCTGACAGAGGAGTGCTGCTTGCTGGCTTGCTCATCATGACTTGATCAGACAGTTTTCTCATAGAGCCCAAGTCCACCAACCCAGGGATGGCACCACCCACAATGGACCAGGCCCTCCTCCATCAATCACCAAAAAGAAAACGCCCTTCAACTGGGTCTCTCATGGAGGCATTTTCTCAATTGAGGTTCCCTTCTTTCAGATAACTCTAGGTTGTGTAGAGTTGATGTAAAACTAGTCAGCACTGCTCCCCACCCCCCACCTTGCTAACTGACATGATGTTCATTTCAGCTCAGTCAGTAGAGGACACTAGGAAGTATGATAGAGAGGGAAGAGTTTCTTTTAAGGTTCCAGTGATCAGCTTGGCAGATGCCTCCACTGAATGTGATACCGGCATGCCTCAATCCTACAAGATCCAGAGGCTTTCAATGCCCAGTCTATCCACTTCTCCCAGAACCCTTTGGGCAGATTCATGCCAGTGCCACAGAGAAACACACTCTGTGAAGAGCCTCAACTGACTTTCCTTGAGCAGTTATGCTCCGTCTGTGTGGACAAGTCCTCTAGCACTCTAGAGACATTTCCAGCCAATTCCAGCGCCTCAACATTGCATGAATTTCTTTGCCATCCAATAGACTACAGCCTTCTAGTGAGGTTCACCTCCTAGGACTGCAGCAGTTCCTTGTTACTCTAATTTTGGTTATGGTTAGTAGCTCTTTATAACCAGCTTTCGTTGTTTAATTTACTATTAACATTCTATCATCCAGCGCTATGCTAACTGGTACAATAGGTTATATAAAAAAGCAATGTGCTTAGTGCTCCACTAGTTTGAGAAAAAAAATACAATAATCTGTCTACACAGGAAGAAAAGAGAGACTTAACATAATCTACATCAAAGAAAGTGTTTTAAAAATGTTTATATTTTACTTTCTTCAGTTGCTTTTTCTTTATTTTCCAGATTGGGTTGTATTTGTATAAACAGGAAAAATGTTAGTAGGAAAAATACATACCCTATTAGCTTGTAAGGTCTTTGATGCATGCTTTATAAAGTTTAATTGGCTTTATATCATAAAGTCTCACAGCTTGCAGTGTGGTCTGTGGATCAGCATCAGATACAGAAAGGGAAGATAAATTAGAAATCGGAATCTCCAGGCGTTCCCCCAGACCCTGTTTGCCCGCAGAGCCTGCATTTGAACAGAATTCTCTGCTGACAGACATGTGTGTTGGAGGCACTGAGTTTGAGAAGCTTGTTACCACAAACAATTTAACTAGTTAGTGACTTGGACAAAAGGATATGCTGGCAATGTGGGTAATAGTCCAAATCTCCTAGGGGAGCTAGCAGCTAGTTGCTTGGAATGCTGTTGTGTAGGAGTGTGTCGACCCTTTGTCTGTCACATGCTGGGTAACCCTCTAGGCTTTAGAGTCTATGTCCTTAAAGACTTAGAGCCTTTAGATCCTAAAGGGTCCCAGGGTTGTACTAGTTTGATGTTTATTTATAGATAACTACATATTATATTGGGTTCTCCAGAAAAGAGGGTCTGAGGTCATGGCTTTTGCACCATTACGTATTTAGGGTGTATAATCCAAAGGGCAGGGTGGGGTAAGGAAACCAAGCCAGGAGAGAAGGGAGAGCCAACCTGGAGTGCATTACAATGTTGACTGCAGCTAGGCACAATTAATTATTGATGAGAACATGCCTTAATAAAGTTACTTCTTCTCAATGGCACTCACCGGTGAGAAGGAGGAAGTAAATACCTATTCCCTGCTTCCTTTAACCAGTGGTCCAATGTTTCTTCCTCCTCCTGAGCTTTCTGAACACGCATACATAAGTATGGTGCCTAAAACAAATTCTTTGTTAGAGACAATGGGAAGTCCTAGGCAGGAGATAAGAAGGGTGTAGGGGCAGTGGCAATCAGGCGCTGTAAGACTGTGCCTGTGAAGCTTTCCAGAGCATGGAAGCTAGTTACATCATAACAGCCACAGAAGTCCGTAAGACTGAGATGGTCCAAAGTAGAAAGTTCCAAGTTCTTGGTACAGAAACATAACGGAAAGAGTATGTTGATAAAAGGCAGTTCTCCTTGGTATAGGAAAAGCATCCGCTGTTGTGCTCTTCTTCCAATGACGGTCACATTTTCTCTTGCTTTGAAGAATGTATTGCAGATGCTCGCAAACTTAATAGCTTTGAGATAAGTCAAATGAGAAAAAAGATTGAGAAGATGAATAGTGAAGAAAAGCTTCTAGACAGCAAAATAAGCGAGCTGAAGAACATGAATGAAGTTCTGGGGTAGGTATTTCTTAATTTAGCATTTGAGAAACTGAGAATGTTCACTGCAAACGATGTGTTTATTTCCAAGCTACCTCCCAAGGTGGAAACGTAGTGTTTTAAAGGTTCTGCTCTTAGAGAATTAAGTTTGCATCCCCACCCTGCTCCAGTAATTCCTTGTTTGCAATTCTGATATAAATACATATCAAGCCAGTTATGTTCTATCCACTTTATTTCATTAAAGATCTTCAATTGTACCTATAATTCAATAGGAGGATAAGGTTGATTACCTGGAAAGAGTTCCATGGTTTGTGTATAGTTAAATGAGATTATGTATCTAACTGCCTCTAGCTTGAGACCTGCCAGAACCCATTCTTTATTTCTAAGCTGTTGACTTGGGCCAATGCTTCATCCCTGAGCTTCACTGGCTCTGTCTGTAAAACAGAATTCAGAGCTCTTGGCCCAATGTAGTCTATAAGAGGAAGATTTATTCTAAAACAAGAAAACAATATAAGGCTTGAAGAATAAGCATGAGCAAATTTACAAGACTAATGCATAAATATCAGAATGTTGATGCTCTATATTGAGAAATGTTCAAAGACTCCTCCCCACCCCCATCATAGCAGGGAAATTGGTGCATAGGGACTCATCATATCTCAAGACTCTTGCACGTTCTTCCCAAAGTAGACCCTCAGAACACCTGCCCTGGGAGAGGTGTCATGAAATAAGGCTCATAAGATTGAAAAATAGTGACTATTCTAACCCCTACTAAGGATTCACAATGTCGTTGATGTATGGACTGCAGCTAGCCATCATTTCCAGGGATAGCTATAAACTAGACTATTTCTAACCAACAACCAGAAATGGAACATGAAGCTGGATACATTGAGCAATGTCCCGCCATTCTGCTCCTGTAAATTTGTGGCTTGTGTGAGTGGCGGGCTCCTCAGAAGACTTGTTAAAACACAGGATTTGGTAGGTCTACCAGGTAGTAGGGTAGGGATGAAGGTCAACATTTGTTTTATTATTTTATTTGTTTACATTTCAAATGTCACCCTTCCCAGTCTCCCTTCCATGAACTCCCCATCCTCTCTCCCTCCCCATTGCCTATAAGAAGGTGCTCCCACAACCACCCACCCACTCCCGCCTTACCCCTCTAGCATCCCCCTTCTCTGGGACATCAAGCTTTCACAGGACCAAGTACCTTCCCTCCCCCTGATGCCAGATAAGGTACCCCTCTGCTACATATGTAGCAGGAGCCTTGGAACAGTACATGTTTACACTTTGGTTGGTGGTTTAGTCCCTGGGAGTTCTGAGGGGTCCAGTTAGTTGTTCTTCCTATGGGGTTGCAATCCCCTTCAGCTCCTTCAGTCCATTCCCTAACTCTTCCACTGGGGTCCCTGAGCTCAGTCCAATGGTTGTATTAGTCAGGTATTGACAGAGCCTCTCAGGGGGCATCTATACCAGGCTCCGTTTGCAAGCATATCTTGGCATCAGCAATAGGGTTCAGCATTAGGTTAGCTGTCTGCAGACGGAAAGGATCCCTATGTAGGGCAATGTCTGGATGGCCTTTCCTTCAGGCTCTGCTCCATTTTGTCCTTGTGTTTCCTTTAGACAGGAAAAATTCTGGGTTAAAAATTTTGAGATGGGTGGGTAGCCCCATACATCAACTGGGAACCATGTCTATTTACTGGAGTTGGTCTCTTCAGGTTCTATCTCCTCAATGTTGGGCATTTCAGCTAATGTCATCCCCATTGGGTCCTAAGAGCCTCTTGCATCCCTGGGGTCTGGGACTTTCTAGTGATTCCCTCGGTTCCCTGCCCCCGACTGCTACATATTTCTATTTATTTTTCTGGCCCTCTATATTTCTCTCTCATCTCTTCCCATACCTGATCCTGCACCCCCTTTTCCCTCCCTCTTCTCTCCCACCTAGATCCTTCACGCTCTTTGCCTCCTGTGATTATTTTGTTCCCCCTTCTAAGTGGAATTGAAGCACCCACACTTTGGCCTTCCTTCTTATTAAGCTTCATATGTTCTATGAGTGGTATCACGGGTATACTAAGCTTTTGGACAAATACCCACTTATCAGTGAGTACATAGCATGTATGTTCTTTTGGGTCTGGGTTACCTCACTCAGGATGATATTTTCTAGTTCCATCCATTTGCACCCAAAATTTGTGAAGTCCTCATTTTTAATAGCTTAGTAGTATTCCATTTTGTAAATGTACCGAATTTTCTGTATCCATTTGTCTGTTGAGGGACATCTGGGTTGTTTCCAGCTTTTGGCTATTATAAATAAGGCTGCTATGAACATAGTGGAGCATGTGTCCTTATGATATGGTGGAACATCTTTTGGATATATGCCCAGGAGGGGTATAGCTGGGTCTTCATGTAGAACTAATTCCAATTTTCTGAGGAATCACCCAATTGATTTCCAAAGTGATTGTATCAGCTTGCAATCCCATCAGCAATGGAGGAGTGTTCTTCTTTCTCCACATCCTCACCAGTATCTGCTGTCACCTGAGTTTTTGATTTTAGCCATTCTGATTGGTGTAAGGTGGAATCACAGGGTGATTTTGATTTGTATTTCCCTGGTGACTAAGGATGTTGAATATTTCTTGCTTCTCGGCCTTTCAAGATTCCTCAATTGATAATTCTTTGTTTAGCTTTGTATCCCATTTTTTAATTGGGTTATTTGGTTTTCCGGAGTCTAACTTCTTGAGTTCTTTATATTGCCCTCTATCGGATGCAGGGTTGGTAAAGATCTTTTTCCAATCTGTAGGTTGCCGTTATGTCCCATTGTCCTATTTGCCTTACAGAAGCATTGCAATTTTATGAGATTCCATTTGTCAATTGTTGATCTTAGACCATAAGCCATTGGTGTTCTGTTAAGGAACTTTTCCCCTGTGCCCATGTATTCAAGGCTCTTTCCAACTTTCACTTCTATTAGATTCAGCATATCAGGTTTTATGTGAAGGTCCTTGATCCACTTGGACTTGAAGTTTGTACAAGGAGATAAAAATGGGTCAATTTGCATTCTTCTACATGCAGATCTCCAGTTAGACAAGCACCATTTGTTGAAAATGTTTGCTTTTTTACACTGTATGATTTTGGCTTCTTTGTCAAAGACCAAGTGTCCATAGGTGTGTGGATTTATTTGTGGGTCTTCAGTTCTATTACACTGACATACCTGTCTGTCTCTGTTTCAACACCATGCAATTTTATCACTACTGCTTTGTAGTACAGCTTGAGGTCAGGGATGGTGATTTCCCCCAGAAGTTTTATTATTATAGAGAATTGTTTTCACAATCCTAGGTTTTTTGTTATTACATATGAAATTGAAAATTGTTCTTTCTAACTCTGTGAAGAATTGAGTTGGAATTTTCATGGCAATTACATTGAATCTGTAGATAGCTTTTGGTAAGATGGCCATTTTTACTATATTAATCCTACTGATCCATGAGCATGGGAGATCTTTCCATCTTCTGATATCTTCCTCAATTTCTTTCCTCAGAGACTTGAAGTTCTTGTCATACAGATCTTTCGCTTGCTTGATTAGAGTCATACATTTTATATTATTTGTGACTATTGTGAAAGGTGTTGTTTCCCTAATTTCTTTCTCAGCCCCTTTAACCTTTGTGTAGAGGAAGCCTACTGTTTTGTTTGAGCTAATTTTATATCCATTCACTTTGCTGAAGTTGTTTATCAGGTGTAGGAGCTCTCTGGTAGAATTTTTGTTGTTGTTTATATATACTATCATATCATCTGCAAATAGTGATACCTTGACTTCTTCCTTTCCAATTTGTATCCCTTTGACCTTCCTTTGTGGTCTAATTGCTCTAGCTAGAACTTTGAGTACTATATTGAATAAATAAAGAGAAAGTGGGCAGCCTTGTCTTGCCCCTGATTTTAGTGTGATTGTTTCAAGTTTCTTTCCACTTAATTTGATGTTGACCATTGGTTTGCTATATATTGCTTTTATTTATTTATGTATGTGCCTTTAATTATATATCTTTCCAAGACTGTTAACATGAGGGTGTGTTATATTTTGTCAAAGGCTTTTTCAGCATCTAATGAGATGACCATGTGATTTTTTTTTCTTTGAGCTTGTTTATATAGTGGATTACGTTGGTAGATTTTCATATATTGAACCATCCCTGCATTCCTGGGATGAAACATACTTGATTATGGTGAATTATTGTTTTGATGTGTTCTTGGATTCAGTTTGCCAGTATTTTATTGAGTATTTTTGCATCAATATTCATAAGTGAAATTGGTCTGAAGTTCTCTTTCTTTGTTGGGTCTTTGTGTGATTTAGGTATCAGTGTAACTTCATAGAACGAATTAGACAGTGTTCCTTCTATTTCTATTTTGTGGAATAGTTTGAGAAGTATTGGTATTAGGTTTTCTTAGAAGGTCTGATAGAAGTCTGCATTAAAACCATCTGACTCTGGGCTTTTATTGGTTGGGAGACTTTTAATGACTGCTTCTATTTCCTTAAGGGTTATGGGACTGTTTAGTTTATTTGGTCCTGATAACTTTGGTACTTGGTGTCTGCCTAGAAAATCATCTATTTCATCTAGATTTTTCAGTTTTATTGAGTAAAACTAATAATTTGTAGTAGGATCTGATGAATTTTTTTGGATTTCTTCAGTTTCTGTTGTTATGTCTCCCTTTTCATTTCTGATTTTGTTAATTTGAATACTGTGTGCGGTTTAGTTAGTTTGTCTAGGGGCTTATCTGTCTCGCTGATTTTCTCAAAGAACCAGCTCTTAGTTTTGTTGATTCTTTGTATCATTCTCTTTGTTTATAATTGATTGATTTCAGCCCTGAGTTTGATTATTTCTTGCTGCCTATTCCTCTTGGGTGTGTTGCCGTTATGTCCTATTGTCCTATTTCTTTCCAACCTTTTACTCTGAGATAATGTCTTGGTCACTGAGGTGTGTTTCCTGAATGCAGCAAAATGCTGGGTTCTGTTTATGTATCCAGTCTGTTTGCCTGTCTTTTTATTGGGAAATTTAATCCATTGATGTGAGAGATATTAAAGACCAATGATTGTTGATTCCTGTTATTTTTGTTGTCAGAGGTGATATTATGTTTGTGTGGTTCCCTTCTTTTGGGTTTGTTGTGAGATGATTAGTTTCTTGTATTTTCTTGGGTATAGTTTCCCTCTTTGTGTTGGAGTTTTCCTTCTAGTATCCTCTGTAGGGCTGGATTAGAGGAGAGATAGTGTTTAAATTTGGTTTTGTCATTGAATATCTTGATTTCTCCATCTATGGTGATTGAGAGTTTTGCTGGGTATAGTAGTCTGGGCTGACATTTGTGTTCTCTTAGGGTCTGCATGGCATCTGTCCAAGATATTCTGGCTTTTAGAATCTCTGTTGAGAAGTCTGATGTGATTCTGATAGGTCTGCCTTTATATGTTACTTTGCCTTTTTCCCTTACCACTTTTAATATTCTTTCTTTGTTCTGTGTACTTAGTGTTTCAATTATTATGTGATGTGAGGATTTTCTTTCCTGGTCAAATCTATTTGATATTCTGTAGGCTTCTTGTACATTTATTATGGCCATCTGTTTCTTTAGGTTAGGGAAGTTTTCTTTTATGGTTTTGTTAAAGATGTTTTCTGGCCCTTTGAATTGGCAATCTTAATTCTCTTCCATTCCTATTATTCTTAGGTTTGGTCTGTTCATTGTGTTCTGAATTTCCCGGATGTTTTGGATTAGGCACTTTTCATTTTCTTTGACTGTTGTATCAATGTTTTCTATGGTATCTTTTATGCCTGAGATTCTCTCTTTTATCTCTTGTATTCTGTTGTTGATGCTTGCATCTGAAACTCCTGATCTCTTTCCTAGGTTTTCCATCTCCAGGGTTGCCTCCCTTTGTGATTTCTTTGTTGTTTCTATTTCCATTTTTAGATCCTGGATGGTTTTGTTCAATTCCTTCACCTGTTTAATTGTGTTTTCCTATATTTCTTTAAGGGATTTATGTGTTTCCTCTTTAAGGATTTCTACCTATTTACCTGTGTTCTCCTATATTTCTTAAAGGGAGTTATTTATGTCTTCCTTAAAGTCCTCTATAATCTTTATGAGATGGAATTTTAGGTTAGAATCTTGCTTTTCAGGTATGTTATAGTATCCAGGACTTGTTGTGGTGAAAGAACGGGGTTCTGATGGTGCCAAGCGGCATTAGTTTCTGTTACCTATGTTCTTGTGCTTTGTGCTCGCCATTTGGTTATCTCAGGTGTCACCTGGCCTTGTTTCTGAATGGAGCCTGTTTTTCCTTGTAGGAAGTTGGAGCTCTGTACTGGGTTAGAACAGGCTTTCTGGGAGGGGGGGCAAATAGTGTTGTCTCTGGTTAGGGGGGCTCCTGTGTCCCTAGTTAGGACATGCCTCCTGTGACCCCGGCTACAGCAGATCTCCTGTGACCCTGGTTAGGGCAGACCTCCTAGAAGTCAGGCTATCTCTGGGTGTGGGTGGGTAGATTGGAGCACCCAATTTGCCCAGGGCTAAGTTGCAGACCAGAAGGTGGTCAACATTTCTACTAGATTCCAAGTGACACTTTTCATGCAGGTCCAACACAGCAGGGGACTCTCTTTTGTAGGTAGATTTTTAAGGAAAGATGAGGTACAAATAGAGGGTGGTGGATTGATGAGATGGAACCATAATCATTACCTGTTGCTTCTATGTTTCCAAGGAAGATGCATTACCCAGGTCCTCACAGGCTCTGATAACTTGTTGTAAGGCTCGTCCATCTCCTTCTCACTGCTCAGCAACTAGAAAGTATGGAGGCCTTTATGTATGCTTTCCTCAGGCCTACATCCTGTTTGTGAATGCATTCTTCTCAAACCACCACCACCACCACTAAAACCATAACCACCACCACCATGACCACCACAACTACTACCACCATAACTATTACCACCACCGCAACCACCATGTCCATCACTAACATCACCACCATGACTGCCACAACCACTACCATGATCACCACTACCACCACAACTGTCACCATGACCACTACCCCACCATGACTACCACCACCACCACAACCATCACAACCACCATCGTGACTACCACAAATAGGGTTTTGTTTTGTTTTGTTTTGGTTGACTTGGTTTCTTCCTTAGACTGATTCTCTGTTCAGGTTTCCCATACTTGGCCCACAAAGCAGCCACTAACTCACTCCCTCACCAAGCTCCTTTGTACTTTCTATTATATCTCTTTTGTGATGTTTGGTCTCTGCCAAACAAAAACAAAAAGCCCCCCAACAGCCCATTTCAATTTTCCCAAAGCTTCAAGTACCCCTCCCCCAACTCTAAATCTCTAACCCTGGAGAGTAAACACTAGGAAAAGTCTTTATGTTCCAAGAGGTTTTAAAGTGTGACACCAAGAAATGACATCAGTTATTCCCTCTTTCAATATTTGTGCTCCATGTTTCTCTCAGAATTCAGTTCTTCCTCAGGGAGGTGTGGTCCACTGTGCATGTGTCAAGTACTCAACTCATTTTGTGCTCAGATCTGGGTGAGAAGATGAGAATCTGGTCTCAAACATCATCTGAGCAGTAGAGATGGTTGCAGCCTCCTCTATCTCTGTTCTGTCCAGAGGAAGGCGAGATTTCTCTTGGGCCAACCCTTGGAGCTATGGTATCAGGGTGACTAGAGACGCAATAGAATGATAGCCTTTCTTTGGCTTAATGACCTGCCTGGAAACATCCATCTGGTCAGATTCCATTCACTTGTTCAAAATGAGTTTGGACTCATCTTATACTTTAAGCCAAAATAATATCCTGGCACATGGGGTTAGATAGGGTGAGATGGGGCCAGGTGACTGACATTTTAGCAGTGGCTTAACAAGTTGCAAAGTGGACACTTATCCTGTTACTATATATCCTTATTGAGTTTACATGTAAACCACAAAGACAATGAGAAAGTAAGTGTGCCTTAGAGCATTCTTCTGATGTCACTGTAGAGTCTTAATTCCTTCCTTTACTAAGTGCTGTCCTTGCATTGCCAAGACTCGTTCTTTTCTCCTAGTGCAAAGCAAGCAGAGCTGGCGAAGCAGCATGCAAAGTATGTCCTGCTGCTGAACCAAACCTTGGAAGAGAAAGCCGCAGCCACTATTCAGATAAATGACACCTACACCAGAATAAACTTTGAGAAAGAAGAAATAGAGCTCCAAAAACAATGTCTGCAAGAGGCGTTTGAGCTCATTGAAAAACATAAACAAGAGTATTTGGAAAAGAAAGAATATTTGGCTGGCCATGTAAGTGGTGGGATCTATTATTTTTAAATTCAGAATTGTCTTGACTCTGCGGCAGCAATGGGGGGGGGGGCATGTTTTCTTTGTCCTCATGGCTAGCTGCTAAGTGCTCGATTGGCCTCAGGGGACTTGTGAACAGCACTGATGTGGGAAACTCATGGTTTGTCTGTTTCTTTTGCTTGTGGAGCCCCCTTGGAGAAGACATTCGGTTGTGCGCATTCACTCTGCTCACAGAACAGAGCCCCTGGCAGGATCCATGTCTCTTTAGTGGTCTCAGGTCGTCATAGAGATGAGGAATTTGCCATCTTCTTCCATCTAGTTCCACTTTTGTATAGACAAAACCTAGGAGTCAGGCAGACCCCCCTGTAATGCCTGCTATGGTATGCTGCAGCAAAGAGACTGGAGAAGCCTTCAGCAGGGCTGCCAGACCCTAGTACGCAAAAAAGCAAAATGTATTATGAGGCCAGCAATTCCCAGAGGTCAGGGGCAGAGGCAATCACTGCCTCTACTGCTCTTGTAGAGGCTGCACACCTGCTGTGCGCTGTTGATTGAACTCACTGTCCAGCGTCCTTTTATTTCTCAAGGTGCCTTGGTTGCACCGGGAAAGGTAGAGCTGTCTTCGTTCTTACTGCACAGAAAGTAGATAGGCTCGAGATGGAAACCAGCTGCGTTGAGTTTAATTTTATAAACATGCTTGCTCCGCCAACGGCCAGCTGGTCATCTTTCCCAGGAGCTGGGATCGCTTCCCCAGCCCGGCTAGCTTTGCCAAGCCAACAGCTGCCCCAGCTGCCCGCTTTCTCCTCCTGTCCACCATTCCGCCTGTCCGCCTAGTGGATGGAAAACACTAGACAGTTTTATTATGCTAAAACTAGTCAAATAATTCAATGGCTGGGCAAATAATTTCCTGCCCTAATCTTATCAATTAGCTTCCTCCATCACCCTCGGCTCCCGCTCACCGCAGAGGCTACAAACTCTAGGAGCCCCAGGACCTACAATCCCCATCCCTCCACAGACTGGTCTGGAAAACCTTTCCCTGCATCCCTTCTCCTTCTCCTGGGACCCGGAAGTCCCACCTTTTTCCTTTCGCCCAGCAATTGGCTTCGGCCTGCTTTATTGACACAATCAAGAACCAATTGGGGAATCAACACCCTCCCTACACAGCTGCAGAGCTTTGGTTGTATACTTTCCAAGGTGAGAGTCTGCCTAAGCTCAGGGACTGTCTACATTTAGACCCCGAGCCACCAGTTTCCACATTCAGACCCAGGAAATCAAGCAAACTTAAATGATGCAGCATTAAATAGGAAGGAAAGAAGAAAGGTTAATTTATTACACTGCTTTTTAAATTTTATGGGTTTTTTCCCCTAATTTTCAGTAAAATGTATCTATCACCGGATTTTACTCATATGAATCTGCACTCTGGTGCATAAATTATGATCATATTCGTTCAAAGTAGCTGCTTTGCCACGAAGTGGTTGGTGGCTTAAAGAGAAACCCAGATATCCAGACATAAGTGTTCACAGAGGGTTTTTATTATTATTATTATTTATTTTATTTTTTTTAATTTACATTCCAAATCATTTCCCCTTTCCCATTTCCTCCCTCCCCGAAAGTCCCATAAGCCCCCTTCCCTCCCTCTTTTCTCCATTCAACCCCCTCTCGTTTCTCTGTCCTGGCATTCCCCTACATCAAGTCTTTCCAGGACCAGGGGTCTCTCCTTCCATCTTCTTAGAAATCTATTGATATGCGAATTGTGTCTAGGGTATTCCGAGATTCTGGGTTAATATCCCCTTATCAGTGACTGCATACCATGTGTGTTCTTTTGTGATTGGGTTACCTCACTAAGGATGATATTTTCAAGATCTGACCATTTGCCTAGGAATTTCGTGAATTCATTGTTTTTAATTGCAGAGTAGTATTCCATTTTGTAGATATACCACATCTTCTGAATCCATTCCTCCATTGAGGGACATCTGGGTTCTTTCCAGCTTCTGGCTATTATATAAGGCTGCTATGAACATAGTGGAGCATGTGTCCTTATTGCATGCAGGTAAAGCCTCTGGGTATATTCCCAGGAGTGGTATAGCCGGATCCTCCGGGAGTGTCATGCCCAGTTTTCTGAGGAACCGCCAAACTGCTTTCCAGAGTGGTTGTATCAGCTTGCAATTCCACCAGCAGTGGAGGAGTGTTCCTCTTTCTCCACATCCTCGCCAACAACTGCTGTCTCCTGTGTTTTTGATCTTAGCCATCCTGACTGGTGTGAGATGGAATCTCAGGGTTGTTTGGATTTGCATTTCCCTAATGACTAAGGATGATGAACATCTCTTTAGGTGCTTCTCAGCCATTAGATATTCTTCAGGTGAGAACTCTTTGTTTAGCTCTGTACCCCATTTTTTAATAGGGTTACTTGCCTCTCTGGAGTTTAACTTCTTGAGTTCTTTGTATATATTGGATATTAGCCCTCTGTCGGATGTAAGGTTGGTAAAGATCATTTCCCAGTTAGTTGGTTGCCGCTTTGTCTTTTTGACAGTGTCTTTTGCCTTGCAAAAACTTTGTAATTTAATGAGGTCCCATTTGTCTATTCTTGATCTTAGAGCATAAGCTATTGGAGTTCTGTTCAGGAAATTCTCCCCTGTGCCCATATGTTCAAGGTTCTTCCCTAGTTTCCCTTCTATTAGTTTCAGTGTGTCTGGTTTTATGTGGAGATCTTTGATCCACTTAGAATTGAGCTTAGTGCAAGGAGATAAGAATGGGTCAATTTGCATTCTTCTGCATGTTGACCTCCAGCTGAGCCAGCACCATTTGTTGAAAAGGCTATCTTTTTTCCACTGGATGGTTTTAGCTCCTTTGTCAAAGATCAAGTGACTATAGGAGTGTGGATTCATTTCTGGGTCTTCAATTCTGTTCCATTGATCTACATGTCTGTTACTGTACCAATACCATGCGGTTTTTAACACTATTGCTCTGTAGTACAGCTTGAGGTCCGGGATATTGATTCCCCCAGAAGTTCTTTTACTCTTGAGAATAGTTTTAGCTATCCTGGAATTTCTATTATTCCAGATGAATTTTTGAATTGCTCTTTCTAACTCTATGAAGAATTGAGTTGGGATTTTGATGGGGATTGCATTGAATCTGTAGATTGCTTTTAGCAAGATGGTCATTTTTACTATATTAATCCTGCCAATCCATGAGCATGGCAGATTTTTCCATCTTCTGAGGTCTTCTTCAGTTTCTTTCTTCAGAGACTTGAAGTTCTTGTCATACAGATCTTTCACTTGTTTGGTTAGAGTCACGCCAAGATACTTAATATGGTTTGTGGCTATCGTGAAGGGTATTATTTCTCTTACTTCTTTCTCAGCCTGCTTATCCTTTGAGTATAGGAAGGCTTCAGACTTGCTTGAGTTGATTTTATATCCGGCCACTTTGCTGAAGTCGTTTATCAGCTGTAGGAGTTCTCTGGTGGAGTTCTTTGGGTCGCTTAAGTATACTATCATATCGTCTGCAAATAGTGATAGTTTGACTTCTTCCTTTCCAATTTGTATCCCTTTGACCTCTTTTTGTTGTCTAATTGCTCTAGCTAGAACTTCAAGTACTATATTGAAAAGATATGGAGAGAGAGGGCAGCCTTGTCTAGTCCCTGATTTTAGTGGGATTGCTTCAAGTTTCTCTCCATTTAGATTGATGCTTGCTACCGGTTTGCTGTAAATTGCTTTTACTATGTTTAGATATGGGCCTTGAATTCCTGATCTTTCCAAGACCTTTAGCATGAAAGGATGCTGAATTTTGTCAAATGCTTTCTCAGCATCTAATGAGATGACCATGTGGTTTTTTTCTTTGAGATTGTTTATGTAGTGGATTACATTGATGGATTTCCTTATATTGAACCATCCCTGCATCCCTGGGATGAAGCCTACTTGATCGTGGTGAATGATCGTTTTGATGTGTTCTTGGATTCGGTTGGCAAGAATTTTATTGAGTATTTTTGCATCGATATTCATAAGAGAGATTGGCCTGAGATTCTCTTTCTTTGTCGGATCTTTGTGTGCTTTTGGTATTAGTGTAATTGTGGCTTCATAGAACGAGTTGGGTAGTGTTCCTTCTGTTTCTATTTTGTGGAACAGTTTGAAGAGTATTGGTGTTAGGTCTTCTTTGAAGGTCTGATAGAAATCTGCACTAAAACCATATGGACCTGTGCTTTTTTTGGTTGGAAGACTTCCAATGACAACTTCTATTTCTTCAGGGGTTATAGGATGGTTTAGATGGTCTATTTGATCCTGATTTAATTTTGGTACTTGGTATCTGTCAAGGAAATTGTCCATTTCCTCAAGATTTTCTAGTTGTGTTGAATACAGGTTTTTGTAGTAGGATCTGATGATTTTTTGAATTTCCTCAGTTTCTGTTGTTATCCCTTTTCGTTTCTGATTTTATTAATTTGGATACTATCTCTGTGCCCTCTGGTTAGTCTGGCTAAGGGCTTATCTATCTTGTTGATTTTCTCAAAGAACCAACTCCTCGTTTTGTTGATTCTTTGTATGGTTTTATTTGTTTCTACTTGATTGATTTCAGCCCTGAGTTTGATGATTTCCTGCCTTCTACTCCTCTTTGGTGTATTTGCTTCTTTTTGTTCCAGGGCTTTCAGGTGTGCCATTAAGCTGTTAGTGTATGCTGTCTCCCATTTCTTTTTGGCGGCACTCAGGGCTATGAATTTTCCTCTTAGCACTGCTTTCATTGTGTCCCATAAATTAGGGTATGTTGTGCCTTCATTTTCATTAACTTTCAAAAAGTCTTTGATTTCTTTCTTTATTTCCACCTTGACCAAGTTATCATTGAGTAGAGCATTGTTCAGCCTCCATGTGTATGTGGGCTTTCTGTTGTTTTTGTTGCCATTGAAGACCACCCTTATTCCATAGTGATCTGATAGGAGGCATGGGATTAGTTCTATCTTCTTATATCTGTTGAGGTCTGATTTGTGACCAATTATATGGTCAATTTTGGAGAAGGTACCATGAGGAGCTGAGAAGAAGGTGTATTCTTTAGCTCTAGGATGAAATGTTCTATATATATCTGTTAGTTCCATTTGGTCCAAGGCTTCAATTAGATTCACTGTGTCCCTGTTTAGTTTCTGCTTTCCTGAACGATCCATTTCAGAGAGCGGGGTGTTGAAGTCACCCACTATTATTGTGTGCGGTGCGATGTGTGCTTTGAGTTTTAGTAAAGTTTCTTTTACGAATGAGGGTGCTCTTGCATTTGGAGCATAGATATTCAGAATTGAGAGTTCTTGTTGGTGGATTTTTCCCTTGATCAGTATGTAGTGTCCTTCTGTGTCTTTTTTGATGACTTTAGGTTGAAAATCAATTTTATCTGATATTAGGATGGCTACTCCACCTCGTTTCTTGGGGCCATTTGCTTGTAAAATTGTTTTCCAGCCTTTTACTCTGAGGTAGTGTTTGTCTTTGACACTGAGGTGCGTTTCCTGCATGCAGCAAAATGCTGGGTCCTGTTTATGTATCCAGTCTGCTAGTCTATGTCTTTTAATTGGGGAATTGAGACCATTGATATTAAGAGAGATTAAGGCATAGTGATTATTGCCATCTGCCATTCTTGACGCTATCTTTATGTTTGAGTGGTTATCTACTTTTGGGTTTGATTCAAGAAGGTTATTATCTCATTTTTTCCAGGGTGTTGTTTCTCTCCCTGTATTGGAGGTTTCCACGTATTATCCGTTGCAGGGCTGGATTTGTGGAAAGATATTGTGAAAATTTGGTTTTATCATGGAATATCTTGGTCTCTCCATCTATGGTGATTGAGAGTTTTGCTGGGTATAGTAGTCTAGGCTGGCATTTGTGCTGTCTTAGTGTCTGCATGAGATCTGCCCAGGATCTTCTGGTTTTCATAGTCTCTGGTGAGAAGTCTGATGTGATTCGGATAGGTCTTCCTTTGTATGTTACTTGGCCCTTTTCTCTTACTGCTTTTAGTATTCTTTCTTTGTTTAGAACATTCGGTGTTTTGATTATTATGTGACGGGAGGTATTTCTGTTCTGGTCCAGTCTGTTTGGAGTTCTGTAGGCTTCTTGTACATTCATCGGCATCTCTCTCTTTAGGTTAGGGAAGTTTTCCTCCATAATTTTGTTGAAGATGTTTACTGGCCCTTTAAGTTGCAAATCTTCACTCTCATCTATACCTATAATCCTTAGGTTTGGTCTTCTCATTGTGTCCTGGATTTCCTGGATGTTTTGGGTTACACGTTTTTTGCATTTTGCATTTTCTTTGACTGTTGAGTCGATGCTTTCTATGGAATCTTCAGCACCTGAGATTCTTTCTTCCATCTCTTGTATTCTATTGTTGATGTTTGCATCTATGACTCCTGATTTCTTCCCAAGGTTTTCTATCTCCAAAGTTGTCTCCCTTTGTGATTTCTTAGTTGTTTCTACTTCCTTTTTTAGTTCCTGGATGGATTTGCTGAGATCCTTCACTTGTTTGTTTGTATTTTCCTGTATTTCTTTAAGGTATTTTTGCATAACCTCTTTCAGGATTTCTTCCTGATGACCCATGTTCTCCTGCATTTCTCTGAGCAATTTTTGTGTTTCCTCCTCATGGGAATCCATCTGTTGATACATTGTCTCCTGCATTTCTTTAAGCAGTTCTCGTGTTTCCTTTGTAAGGGCATCTAACCGTTGATTCATTTCTTTAAGCAATTGTTGTGCTGCCTCCTTATGGGCATCCGTCTGTTGACCCATATTCTTCTGCATTTCTTTATGCAATTTTTGTGATTCCTTTGTGAGTGCATCTACCTGTTGATTCATCTCGTTAAGCGATTTTTGTGTTGTCTCCTTGTGCGCCTCCATCTTTTGATCCATGTTCTCCTGCATTTCTCTAAGCGATTTTTGTGTTTCCTTTGTAAGGGCTTCTAACTCTTGATTCATGGTCTCCTGTAATTCTTTATGAGATTTATTTGTGTCCTTCTTGTGATCCTCTAATAGGATCATGAGAAGTGATTTTAAATCCAGATCTTGTCTTTCGGGTGTGGTGGGGTATCCAGGACTTGCTGCTGTTGGAGAGTTGGGTTCGGATGGTTCCATATTACTTTGATTTCTGTTAGTAACATTCCTACGTTTGCCTTTTGCTATCTGGATACCTCTGATGTTAGTTGGTCCTGCTGTCACTGGCTGTTGGTTGGACCTCCTGTGAGCCTGCAAAGCTATTTCTGCCCCCCTGGTTTACCAGGATTCCCCTGGCACAGATTTCTGGGGCCTGCCCTGCTCCTGAGTGACTTTGGAGCCCTAATGTGCCTTGCCCCAAGTGATGTTATATTGGGGAGTCCTTGCACATCCAAAGGCTCAGCGTAGTGGATTCCTGGAGCAGAGGTCGCCAAAGGGAGGCTGGTAGGCTCCTGCCCTGTGCAGGGGTGTGTGATCTCTCCTGGGGGGGGGAGGGGGCGTCCCTCTGCCAGGCAGAAGTCCCACAGCAGAGCTAGCACACTGGTTACTGCAGATCTGCCCAGCTCTTGGGAGCCACGTGCACACAATCCGCCCAAGACCCAAGCGATATTATGCCTGTCTGTCTCAGAACCTGGCTGTCCCAACTTCCCAGCCACTGGAGCAAAGATGGTGGAGTGCACTCTGCACTCTCTCCGTGGCGCTGCTCACCCTGCAGACGCGATGGCCTGCAGATCTGGCACCCAGACGACCACAGCACTGACCCGTTCTTGGGCGCAGACGGAAGCCCCAACAGGCCGTGTCCCAAGTGATGTTATATTGGGGATAGAGCCTGGGTACCTGTTTCTTCAGTGCAGTCTGCGGGAACAGAGGTCGTGGAAGGAAAGCTGGTAGGCTCCCGCCCAGTGCGGGGTCCCTCTGCCAGGCAGAAGTCCCACAGCAGAGCTGGCGCGCTGGTTACTGCAGATCAGCCCCGCACTTGGGAGCCGCATACACACAAGCCGCCCGAGACCCAAGCGACATTATGCCTGTCTGTCTCAGAACCTGGCTGTCCCAACTTCCCAGCCACTTGTTCACAGAGTTTTAATCCACTATGCTACCTTATGCCTTTCTGCTCATTGTTACCTTGTTCTTGACCATTCAGTTTGCTGAAAAAAAATATGTTTAATTTTTACTAAGAGTCGCCCATTCTCCCAGAGTCAGACATGTGACAAGATGTTTGATTTTTGGTAAAAACAGGAAAAAGTAGCCAAGATTATAAGCCACACTGTCTTCAGTAACTTTGCACATGCCTCTCTTAGCTGGGTTTTATTTTCCATTAGGTAGTACAAAGTGAGGTTTCTAGACAACTGATTACTTCTGAATACTTTCTTCATTTCCCTTATCTCCGTAGTCATACATCTGATGTCCATTGCTGTGAGGTAGTTTTCAGTAAGCCATTACAGTGGCAAGATGCTTTTATCCGTTCTTAGCAGTGGTCATTGCCATATTGCTCCAATATAAATGTACCAACATTTTATAGCTGCAGCTTGACCCATAGCGTTCATGGTTTTATCTTTGACATTAGGAAATACGAAAGTCCTGACTTTGTTTCATTCTTCCTTTAAATTGTTAGCTTACTTAGATGGAAAATGGCCTGCTTAAATTGAATATTAATTAAGTTGACAAGTTGAAAAATCTTTTTCTGATGTGCTAATAGACTTTTAACTTATTGTTGTTACTGTAGATTAAAGAGGTGAAGCGGTTCTGTGAAGAAAGGAGAAAAGAGGCCTATTATAAGAGGAAAGAACTGACCAGATTACAAAATAAAGTAATAAAAATGAAGCAAGCAGTTACTTCCAGCTCAGTGGTAAGAAAAAATAAACATTTTTTTTCCTTTAGCCCAATCTGAACATTGCAGTTTAAAAAAAATGTTTATAGCTAGAGAGATAGCTCAGCAGTTAAGAGAACTGGCTGTTCTTCCAGAGGACCTGGGTTCAATTCCCAGCATCTACATGGTGACTCACAGTCCTCTATAACTCCAGTCTTAGAGAATTTGGTGCCTTTTCTGGTCTCTGTGGGGATGAGGCACACATGTACTATACACACATACATTTGGGCAAAACACCCATATATAAATAAAATCTAAAAAAATAAAATAAAATAAAAAATAAATAAAAAGTTTACTTCATCTTCCTGCTATTCTGAGAGAATGCCACTGAGCAGAGGTCAGACAAGGCTTAAGGAAAATCGCTAAGTAAAGCTTCATGCCATCTGCATGCCCAAGCTCATGTCTCCCACCTGAGCCTCATAAGGTGCAAGGAAGCACCCACCAATCTAGTTTTGATCCAAGATTTCTAAGGTCAAGTTAGGCAGTCATAATAATCTTACCCAGATCCTGTTGCCCTTTCTGCCATCCCTAAACTTGAATGTCACATCAACCTGGGCTTAAAGCTTGCCTCTGCCAACCTATTAAGTGGAGACATGAGGTAGAATATTGCCTAGAATGGTGGATTTTTGTGGCGATTCCCAAATTACAGAGAGGGAAATACATACTAATATATACATGAATTCTTCAGTCTAGACACCTCTGTGGCCAGGTCAGACTGACAGAACATTGGCAGAAAAAGAATTGAATGTGATTCTTTGAGCAGGATAGCTATTCGAGGCAGGGGTGGCCGAGGGTGAGAGACAATGAGTGCTAGGCCACATGCATGTAGTTTTGTTGGTATGTACATTTATAAAACCCAGACTGGAAAATATGAACGTGGACAATGAATATCAGGCCTAATCCTAATATTTGACTTAATCATGTGATGCTCTAAGGAAACTGAATAGTTTTTGCCCTGTTGGGTGACTTTCTAGAGAGCTACTGAATTAATATCTGTCCTTAAAGTGCTACTACACCAATCAGCTAAACAATGTCTCATTCAGTTTTATCATGATGAACAAAAATGGGCTTATTAGAGGAGACATGCATGCATCCATATATGACATACATACATACATACATGCATACATACATACATACATGCATACATAGATTTTTCTCACTACTGCATTTAGTCATCTACTCCATCAAATTTTGGGTTTTCTGTTTCGTTTCAGAATTGTTTTCTCTCAAGTTGAGTTTTACAACAACAAAGTTATAAAAGTGATGTATTTTTTTACTAAAGGGTGACCTCACCATAATAGTTGAATGAGTGATTTATAAACTGCTTAGAGAATCTGAATTACTATTGTGAACCCCTTGTTAATAATTGGATGTCATACTGTTGTTGAATTTTCAATAGATTATTAGTGACCAAAGTCTAGAGATATCCCAGCTACAGGAAGCGATAACTATTTGGAAGAAAAAGGTAGAAGACATGAGGAGAATTTGTGAAAGTTTGGAGGAAAAACTGTGAGTGTGGCACTTTATGTTTACAGGATCACTTCTAGATGCTGCTCAGTCACGTTTTTTTAAATTACCTTAACATAATACCTGGTATAAGCAATCTACATTAGATTATTAGATTATAATCTGTATTATACAGAAGAGAAATGCTTCTTTAGGTGTATGGTTGTAGAGGCTACAGATCATGGTTATACAACCCCACTGCCCTATGCCTGTGTAGAGACAGTATGTTTGTGAGACTAATGCATGGCCTAGAGGAACCACTTAGAACATCGGAAGCAAAACAGGAGGAAAGGAAGAGACTGTGGGCCCCTAGTCCCAGTCAGGGACATGTCCAATGCCCTTAGACCTGCTCTGAGCCCTGTCTCTTAAAGGTCCTACAATCTCCTACTATTACCACCCTGAAGACAGTCTTTAATGCGCATTTGGGAGACAAGTCAAGGTTCAAAGGGTAACAACTAATGTGTTACTTTCATTCTCAGAAACTCATCTTCAATATTAAATGGAACTATATTTCATTTATTCACATGCTTGAGATGGTTTTATAGTGTTCCCTCCTCACTTTGAAGTTAGATTTTCAGACGATCTGTGGTTTGTGGGGTTGAAGGGGGTTTCAGTTATGTAGACACTTGGCAAATGAAAGAGTTCTTTTGAATGTGCTAAACTCACTTCAGCTTCTCACTCTAAACCAAAACAACAAAAAAAGAAATTCCTACGGGGAAGGGCATTGGTGGGGAATGCCATGAGCCTGTAACACACCCAGCCATACTGCTATGCTTGCTCTATACTTAGTCAAAGGGTCTTGTATGGTTTGCTGAGAAAATGCAGGGAAACCTCCCACAAAAAACCATTCCTATATGAGAAACCACACCCAGAACCTAAAGAAATTCTCTCATTTATCCCAAAACATCATGAGCTGCTTCCTTTGAAAGAAGGGATTCATCCTTCTGTCTTTACCTGTACCCAGTTCTCTCTTCTTGATGAGCACGTGTAAATGTCTGACTGGGTCAAAACTTCTGAAATGAACTGTGTCAAGTGTAGCCTATCAGCCACAATTGACCGGCAGACTCCGAGTTCATGTCAGAATGTATTTGGCAAGACTTTGCTTCCTGGACCAGTCAGGTAGAGCCATAAAAATGTGGCTTCCAATACCCACCCAGGTGATTTACTGACAACTGGGGAGATAAACTACAGTCTAAGCATGTTCCTAAAGGACAAGTAACTTTATGATAAAATCATTTGTACGTGTATTTTAATGCTTTTTAATTAAAAATATCTTCTAAAACAAGAAAAACAGAATGCAGTGCTAATCTCCCATCATGGGTCCATAAATATACACAGATTGATCCTCTGTCAGATGTGTAGCTGGTAAAAATTCTCTTGTTTCATGGAATTCCTCTTCATCTGCTAGCTTGTTTCCTTAGTTGTGCAGATTTTTTTTTAAATTTTATGAAGTTCTACTTGTCAACCGTTGGCCTTAATTCTTGGGCAATTGAAGGTTTTCTTCCAGTAAGTTTTTCCCTACATCAATATCATATAAGGTTCATCTACTTTCTTTTAGTAGTTTCAGTGTTTCAGGTTGCACGATGGGGTCTTTGATCCATTTGGGGTTAGTTTTTGTGCAAGGTGATAGATATGGGTCTAATTTCATTCTTCTGCACGTGAACACTGTTCCCAGCACCATTTGTTGAATATGTTTCCTTACTCTGGCTTAGGAGATATATATAGATATAGATATAGATATAGATATAGATATAGATATAGATATAGATATAGATATATAGATATATATATATAGATATATATATAGATATATATATGTAATATTAATTGTTTGAAATTACACCTGTTCATGTTTGAGTCTTCAGTTTTGTTTCATTGGTTTATATGTCTGTTTTTCATACCAGTGCCATGTTTTGATTACTATGACTTTGTAATAATCTTAAAATCTGGCATTATAATCCCTCCAGTATTGTTTTTTGCTCAAGATTGTTTTGGCTATACAGCTTTTCTTGTAGTTCCAAATTAATTTTAGCATAGTTTTTTCTATTTTTATTTCTATTTCTTCATAGAAAAAGATGAAGATTTTGGTTAGGATTATACTGAATCTATAAATGGCTTTTGGTAGAATGGCTATTTAAAAAAAATACTTTTTATTCGTCTGTGTAATTGTTATCTGGAAGGCTTGCTGACTCTGTCCACTAACCTAGGCCTAGTCCTGGAAGCTTCTAGACGCTGTACAATCTAATCTAAGCCTAGAATATATTCAGCCTCTGAGACTGGCTGCTGAATAAGCTCACCCTTTCTAGTTCTTTCTTAGCTCTAGCTGGCTGGGTCAACTCAGGTGTTCTGGTTCAAACTCCTCTTCCAGTTGATTCAGTCTTCCTGATGGACTCAATCTGGCTGTTCTCTCAGCCTCTGAATTGCTCTGCATAGCCACCAAATAACTCTAGCAATCTTTTCTAATCCTTTGGCTCCTTCTCATTCTCTGGCTTGTTCTGTCTTAACCTGTGTCTAGCTTGTTCTCTCTTCAATCTGTCTCTGTAAAATTCTCCCAGTAAAACTATCTCCTCCTTCTCTCTCTGTCTCTCTCTCTTGTCTCTCTCTCTGTCTCTGTCTCTCTCTCTGTGCCTCTCTGTCTCTCTCTCTCTCTCATCTCTTGTCTCTCTACTGTCTTGTCTCCACAAACTCAACTGTATTCCTGCACTGTACTCTCTTCTTTCTATACTATATGTCTCCCCCTTAAGGAGCTTCCCTTTCCTTTCTCTTCTCATGAGATTTGGGCATATCCTAGTCTATCAAAGCTTTCTCTGATTCATCACTTTTTCTACCACTCAAACACTTTCAAACATGGGTGCTTCCTTCTACAAACTAACCTTACCTTTATTGTTTGGGATTAAAGATATGTACTAAGGGCATATCTGTTTTCCCAGCCAGAGGGATTAAAGGTGTTGCTAAAGGCTGAGCCACACCTTAACTAGAAAGAGGTTTGCATATCCTATAAACACATTTATACAGTGTTAAGTTTACCAATTCATGAGTACAGGATTCATTTCTGTTTTCCTTTGTCTTTATCTCTCTTGTCAGAGGTTTAGAGTTTTCATTGAAGAGGTCCTTCACTTTCTTTTTTTTTTTTCTTAGTTTTTCGAGGCAGGGTTTCTCTATGTAGCCCTGGCTGTCCTGGAATTCACTTTGTAGACCAGGCTGGCCTCGAACTCAGAAATCCTCCTGCCTCTGCCTCCCAAGTGCTGGGATTAAAGGCGTGCGCCACCACCACCCAGTCCTTCACTTTCTTAATTAGATTTATTTCTAGATATTCTATTTTCCTTGAGGCTGTTGTGAATGAAAGTGTGTCCACAATCTCCCCACTTTCTGTTTGTTTCTGTTTCTGTTTGTTGTTCATATTAATGCTGTTGGTGTGTGCAAGTTGATTCTGTATCTTGCCACATTTCTAAATTTGTTTATCATTCCTGGAAGTCATCTGGAAGAATTCTTGGGGTCTCTAATGTATAGTATCATATTCTGTACAAATATAATCTGTCAATAAAAAAGCCTTTGTCCACTGAGCTGAGGCAGGATTAAAAGGTTGGACTTCTGGCAGCGGTGGGGGTGGGGATTCATGGAAACAGTGAGGCACAGGAGACTCACCCCAGGAATGCTGAAGGAAACAGACACATGATAGCTGAGCGGAGGTAACCAGCCACATGGCAGAACTTAGATTAGAATAAATGAGATAATAAGTTATGAGCTAGTCAGGGAACATGTAAAACTTTGGCCTAGGCCATTGTAAAATATACTTAAATCTCAGAGTAATTCTGGGAGGAAAAACATGCAATTACAAATGGCATCCGCTGTCTGGCATGTAATCCAAGATGAGAACACTGGACTCAGGTTTTAGTCAAAAGTTCAGGACATGAGAGCAGACCAGAAAGTCAAGCACGGCCCCTTTAATAACCACTACACCTGCTGGCTGAGCACTTGAACAGAAGCCCATGAGGAGCTAAGAGAACGGGGAACTGGAGCAGGATGCAAGGTCCTAGCTAAGAAGGAGACTAAATTCGTCTAAGAGGGAGCAGAGGGAGCTAGGCAACCCATGGGAAGGCTGCCGCCCAATTCAGGTCCATGCAGGAGAAGCACGCTGCAGCCTGGAGTGGGAGGAAGTCAGAGGGCTCCAGCCCAAACCAGAAAAGGCAGCTGGCCCAAGGTGGGCAGAATCCACCAGCCACAGGCAGGGGCTAAGCCGAACAACAGAAGCTAAACACAAACTGAGAAGCCCCAGGTGTCTGAACTGTTAAGCTTGTGAGTCTGTAAAACAATAAAAGAGAAAGGCGCTGGGTAGATATAATAAGAGAAGAAATATGTAGTTTGAATATAAGAAAGTGAAGTCCTTAAGGAAAGAATTAAAACTTAAAAAAAGAAAAATATCTTATGTTAAATAATGGAGAGAAACATAATGGACTCCATATGATTTTGCTTTGCTTATCAGCATACAAATAATTTTTTTTTCAGTAAGGATTACAATTTTGTATACCCTCTTTAGGAGAGATCAGAATGAGGCAGACTAGGAAAAAGAAGAAACTGAGAAATTAGATACTAGGTTATAGGCCATAGAACAGAGATGAGAGGATCTGGAATCTACAGCAATAACGGAAAAGGCAGTTCTGAATGAGAACAATTCACTAGGTTATCAGGAGTTAGAACGGCTTTTGGGATAAACAGCATCCTGGCTCGAGCACACCAGCAACAGGTTGCATGTGGGAGGTTTTATTGGCAGAGGTGGCCTCTGAGGGGGATGAGAGGAAAGAAGAAGAGAAGAAGGGAACTGTGGGTTGGGTTATGCGTCTTTTATCCAGGATAGTGTCTCAAGATTCATTCACAAAGGGATGTGTGGCAGGTACCATGGCAACAGATGCAGAAGCTATGCTGTCGCCTAGAAATGACATGTTGCTGGGTCCAGGAGCTGGCTATAAAGAGCTTCTGGCTGTACACAGATGCACCTGATGCTAACTAACAACAGTAGTCAGTAGAGATGTAACATACAAAGTTAAAAATACAGATTCTACTTTATGATGATACCTTAGAGTGATGTCATATGATAGACTATGTGTGTCACTTTCCAGAGTTTGGAGAATTGAGATATGTGCACATGTTGATGTGATGCACTATGTTATTGATACATGTTCAGAATTTCAATGGGCTTTTGCCTTGAATTTTGACAAGGATGGTTTTGAGATTGTACATTTATTAGAGGTGATGGCTATCTTGGAAATGCCTTTGCAGATTAAAGCTGATGATGCTCAGGCATATATATCCACTAGGACAAGACAATTTTTTAGGTTTTATAGCATAGAACATGTTACAGACATGCCTTAGAATCTTATAAACAATTATGGAGAGATGTAACAGGACATTAAAGAAAATGCTTCGTCCCATTGTCTAGACCTGCCCTTGCTCCTCCCTTCAAAGAAGGCTTGCAGGAAACTGAGAGTGTTCTGCCTCCCCAAGGGGGCCCCAAAACTAACCAGCTTGGAACCCTGCCTGACCACCCATCCTAATTGAATCCACCCACCACCCCAGCTGGGTCTAACTGGGATACAGCCTGCAGAATTCAGTCCACCCATGACACAACCTGAACAGTGGAGTCTACCTGTGACAAAGTCAACACAGTAGGGTACCCTGATCTTCATTGTCTGGCCCATGGCTCCCCCCACTTCCTGAGACATCCTGTTGCCATCAGGATCATCCATCCAACACCAGAGAAAACCAGATGCCTAAAGGACATCGTAAGAACACAACCAAAAAGGCTCAGGACAATATGGTACCACAAGAGCACAGCTATCAGGTTTCAACAAACCCTGGATATCCAAATGAAAGTGAAGAACAAGAAGAGGATCTTAAATCCAATCTTATGCAGATGATAGAGCCCTTTAAAAAGGACATGAGTAAATGCCTTAAGGAAATACAGGAAAATGCATTCAAGCAGGTAGAGGTATTAAAAGAGGAAACAAATACATATAAAGAAATAAAGGAAAATGCAACTGAACAGGGGAAGGATATGAATAAAGCTTCCAAGACTTGAAAAGGGAAATGGAAGTAATAAAGAAAACACAAACTGAGGCAATCCTGCAGGTAGAAAACCTAGGGCATGACACTCCCGGAGGATCCTGTTATACCACTCCTGGGCATATACCCATAGGCTTCCCTGGCATGCAATAAGGACACATGCTCCACTATGTTCATAGCAGCCTTATTTATAATAGCCAGAAGCTGGAAAGAACCCAGATGTCCCTCAGCGGAGGAATGGATTCAGAAGATGTGGTATATTTACACAATGGAATACTACTCTGCAATTAAAAACAATGAACTCACGAAATTCTTAGGCAAATGGTCAGAACTGGAAAATATCATCCTTAGTGAGGTAACCCAATCACAAAAGAACACATATGGCATGCAGTCACTGATAAAGGGATATTAACCCAGAAGCTCGGAATACCCAAGACACAATTCACATATCAATTGATTTCCAAGAAGAAGGAAGGAGAGACCCCTGGTTCTGGAAAGACTGGATGTAGGGGAATATCAGGACAGAGAAGCGAGAGGGGGTTGAATGTGGTACAGGGGGAGGGAAGAGGGCTTATGGGACTTTCGGGGAGTTAGGAACCGGGAAAGGGGAAATCATTGGGAATGTAAATAAAAAAAAATATAGAAAAAAAAGAATACAGGAGATAAACAAGAGCATCTCAGGTTTAGAAGACATGAGAGAAGAAATCAATAGATAGGCATCTGTTTAGGTTAGGGATGTTTTCTAGGCCTTTGAGCTGGGAATCTTCTATTCCTATCATTCTTGGGTTTGGTCTTTTCTTAGTGTCCCAAATTTCCTGGATGTTTTGTGTCATGAAGTTTTTAGATTTTACATTTTATTTGACTGATATATTGATTTCTTCTCTTGTATCTTCTGTAAGTCAAAGGACACCATCACTAGGACAAAATGGCAGGCTACAGATTAGGAAAAGATCTTCACTAACCCTACATCCAACAGAGGGCTAATATACAAAATTTATTAAGAACACAAGAAGTTAGACACCAACAATCCAGATATGTCAATTAAAAAGTGGGGTACAGAGCTAAACAGAGAATTCTCAAGAGGAATCTTGAATGGCCAAGAAGCGTTTAAAAAAAATATTCACTGTCCTTAGTCATCATAGAAATGCAAATCAAAACAACTCTGAAATTCTACCTTACACTCATCAAAATGGCTAAGATTAAAAACTCAAAAAGACAGCACATGCTGGTGAGGTTGTGGAACAAGGGAAACACTCCTCCACTGCTGGTAGGAGTGCACACTTGTACAACCACTCTGGAAATCAATGTGGCAATTTCTCAGAAGACTGGGAATAGTTCTACCTCAACACCCACCTATACCACTCCTGGGCATATACCCAAAAGATGCTCACTATACCACAGGGACACTTGATCAACTATGTTCATAGAAGTTTTATTCATAATAGTCAGAAAATGTAAATAACCTAGATTTCACTCAGCTGAAGACTGGATAGAGAAAATGTGGTATATCTACACAATGGAAAACATTTAAAAAGAAGGACATAATGAATTTCTCAGGCAAATGGATGGAACTAGGAAATATCATCCTGAGTGAAGTAACACAGCTCCAAAAAGACAAGCATGGTATGTATTCACTTATTAGTGGATATTAGTCATAAAGTACACGATAACCATGCTGTAATCAACAGACACAAAGAAGTCAAATAACAAGAAGAGCACAAGGGAGGATGGATGAATCTTTCTCAAAGGGGGAAATGAAATAGGTATCAGAGTTCGATGGAAGGAGGGAACTGGGTGGAAGAAGGGATGGAGGCCATATGTAGGGAGAGCAGGGGAGAGAGAAGGGAGATTGGTGGGGGAGGGAGTAATCTCTAGGATATGCTAGAGACCTGGGATGAGGAGAGACCCAGTGTGTCTAGGGGGGTGATTCTATCTAAGATTCCTAGCTGTGGGGAATATGCATCCTGAAGTGGCCACTTCCTATAGTCAGAAAGGTCTCCCAGTGGAAGGATAAGGACAACAACCCACCCACAAAGTCTTTAACCCAAAATGTGTCCTGCCTACAAGATATGCAGGGACAAAGATAAAGCAGAGTCTGAGAGAATGGCCAACCAATGACTGCCCCAAATTGAGACCCATCCCATGGGCAAGAACCAAACCCTGACACTATTAATGATGCTGTTATGCTTGCATAACTATCCTCTGAGAGGCTCCACCCAACAACCAATGGAAAGAGATGCAGATACTCACACCCATACAGTAGATGGAGCTTAGGAAGTCTTATGGAAGAGTTGGGAGAAAGATTGAGGGAGTCAAAGAAGTCAGGAAATCCACAGGAAGACCAACAAAGTCAAATAACCTGGACCCTTGGGGGCTCCCAGAGACTGAATCACCAACCAAAGAGCAAGCTTGGGCTGGACCCAGTCCTCCTGCACATATGTGGCAGATGATCAGCTTGGTCTTCAAGTGGGTCCCCCAAACAACTGGAGCAGGCACTGTCCCAGAGCCTGCTGCCTACCTGTCTGCCTGTGAACCCTGTACCCCTGAGTGTACAGCCTTGTCTGGCCTCTGTGGGAAAGGACGTGGCTGGTCCCACAACAACTTGCTGTGCAGGATGCAGGGTGGGAGGGAGCTGTGGGGCGGGAAGTTTGATACCCAAAGGTGGGCTTCCCCTTCTAAGGGGAATTGGGGAGGACTTATATGAGTGGGTACTGGGAGGAAAGGGCTGATATTGGGTTTTAAAGTGAATGAATGAATGAATGAATAAATAAATAAATAAATAAATGTAATATATAAAAGAGAATACTTGTAGAACAAAAGGGAGACATGGATTCTCCCAAAGATAATTTAAATAATGTTTTATGGACTTTAAATTTTTTAAATGTCAATGAGACAGATAACATAACTGCTATAATACACTGGATTATGGAAAGAACTGCTAAATTAGATCAATGTAAATATGTCTTGGCTTCAGAGGGAAGGCAAGAAATATATTGTATTGGGGTAGAGAATATGCTCTTGTTTCAACAGAAAAAGAAAAGCTATGGATTCCCTCCAAATTGATAAAAATTACATATGACAGGGGAAGACCCAGTGAATGTCCTTGCTACAAACATGAAAGAAATCAGAAAGACCAATGAAGCGGGTAACTTGTATTGCTGCTCTCTCTGTGTGGCAACAGCTCTGAGGCTGACTGAGACATGAAAATATCTCTAGCCAGAGCCTCAGCTAAGCATAGCCAATAAATCTTGTTGGCCACAGAATTCTCAGTACTTACCATACCATCCTTTCAAAGGGCATAGAAAAATGTATATTACAGTTTGGTTATACATTCCAAACTAACTTAAAGAAAGACACATTCTTTCACCTGTGTATATAAAGAGCAGAAAACCATCTTTAACTGAATTGTGCACACTGCTCATTCTATACATGTTATTACAGAAATGTATATTACTTCTAAAAGCTTATATGCTTACAGAGACAAACAACCAGACAAGTAGCCCTGACAAGAGCCACTCCTGAAGGTGCTGAGACTCATTTAATCCAGCATCCTGCCTGATCCTATTTCAGACTGTCTTAATAGCTATTTCATCAAAACCTGATTCTAGGACAACTTCAAAGACAGCTGCCAATTTCAATTGGTCCAACCTTACAGACTGTTCCAGTCAGGACTTCAGGGGAATACAGGAATAATAGAAATAAAGGGTAGATTATTGAATCTACTCTTAAACTATAGAGATACAACAATACCTTTTAAAAGCTGCTATTACAAACTGTTTAGGGTAATTAAATAATGCAAGTTAATAGTTGGTCAATCAAACTCTGGTCATGTTAGATTATAGTCTAGTTTATTATAGAAGTATGCTTTCAAAGTTGAACAAATAATAGTTAGAAAAGAAGGATTGTTTGCCTATTCAGATATTAGATAGATAGATAGATAGATAGATAGATAGATAGATAGATAGATAGATAGATAGATAGATAGATAGATAGAAAGATAAGATAAGATAAGATAAGATAGACAGGTAGGCAGATGGATGGATAGATGGACGGACGGACGGATGGATGGATAGATGGAAGAATGTATATATGTGTGTATGTATGTATGTATGTATGTATGTATGTATGTATAGATAGATAGATAGATAGATAGATAGATAGATAGATAGATAGATAGATAGATAGATAGATAGATAGAAAGATAAGATAAGATAAGATAGACAGGCAGGCAGATGGATGGATAGATGGACGGATGGACGGATGGACGGACGGACGGATGGATGAATAGATGGAAGAATGTATATATGTATGTATGGATGGATAGATAGATAGATAGATAGATAGATAGATAGATAGATAGATAGATAGATAGATATTCTTCAAAAACCTCAGAGATCCACAGAATGTGGCATTTAAAGATGTTTCATTAATTTAAGGCCTTTTTTTTGAAAATGAGATGCTCCTGGCAGCACCCCCATTTTACTTCAAAGAAGATGATAAGCATCAAAGAATATCCTTATAAAGTTCTCTTCAAATGTGCCAAGCTGCTACTTGGGCAAAAACTGCCATTGCTTCAACTTCAGACAGAATTCTGTCCAAACTGGACAAATAAATGGGATGCAGGGAAGTTGACTGCTGAGCTTTGCCAAGACAAGATAAGCAGTTCGTATTTTCTGCTTCAGAAATATCTGTCAAGTACTCTGGGCCAGAAGGCCAAAGATGGATACTCATATGATAGAGAAATTTTGGGGTACTGTCCAGACAACCAACTGTCCCTGTCATTTCTATAGTTGTGGAAGTGTCTTGCCAGCACTTCCTACACACTCAGGTAATATTTATCCTTCTCACATCTCTGATGGGGTTGAAGATTAGATAGTTACAAACAATATGTACCTATTAACATATTGTGAGACAGAGGCTTGTCTCACATTAAGCTTAAATTGTTTAGGATTTAAGAAAAGTTTTTAGGTCTAAAAAGAAGTATTTAGGTTGGCAACACAAGTTAGGATAAAAAATGATTGAGGTACAAAACTCTGAACTCACCAAGATAGGATAGATGATAGAATAATTTCTCCAAAGTTTCCAGATACACATGGACTGGGCATTATGAATCTAAGTCTTAGATGACAGTTTTCATAATTATTATTGCATATAGTTTATTTTATAGAAGAAAGAGCTGTTTATTGGACTAAAAGGAGGAGATGTAGAGATAATCTATCTCTTGCACACTGTGTAAAAGCATTCATCTATCAATTAAAAAGCCTTTGGCCAATGAGCTGAAGCAGGATAAAAAGATGAGACATTTGGCAGAGTGAGAAGTTAATTCTTGGAAATAGTGAGCCCTGGAAGATTGTGATGGTGTATATGCTTGGCTCAGGAAGTGGCACTATTAGGAGGTGTGGCCTTGTTGGAGTAGGTGTGTCACTGTGAGTGTGGGCTTAAGACCCTCATCCTAGCTGCCTGGAAGTCACTATTCTGCTAGCAGGCTTCAGATGAAGATGTAGAACTCTCAGCTCCTCCTGTACCATGCCTGCCTGGATGCTGCCATGTTTCTGTCTTGACAATGGACTGAACCTCTGCACCTATAAACTAGCCCCAATTCAATGTTGTCCTTTATAAGACTTGCTTTGGTCATGATGTCTGTTCACAGCAGTAAAACCCTAAGACAGAGATTCACCCTGGGATCACTAATGGAGACAGAGGCTTGTGAGTTGAGCAGAACTTAAATTAAAATAAATGGGATATTAAGCTATTAGCCATTTGGAAAACATGCAAAGCTTTGGTATAGGCATTTGTAGATACATTTAAGTCATTGAATCATTATTCTAGGAGCTTGGGGATGAGAAGAAACACATGCAGTTACAAGGGATAGTTTGACTTCTTCCCTGTTTGTATTCCTTTCCTCCTCTTGCCTTATTTCTCCAGTTATTACTTATAGTACAATATTGAAAAAGACTGGGGTCAGTGAACATTCCTGTTCTGTTCTTGACCTAAGTGGGATTGCTTCAAGCTTTTCTTCATTTAGGATGATATTGGCTGTGGATTTCTTATATATAGCTTTTATTATATTGAGGTATCTTCACTCTAGCCCTACATTTTCTAGGACTTTTATTGTGAAGTCTGCTGGATTTTATGAAAGGTTTTTTCTGCATTTATTGAGATGATCGTGTGATTTTTTTCTAAGTCCACTTATGTGGTTTAATAAATGTATTGATTTTCATATATTGAACCATTCCTGTATTTCAAGGCAAATGTCAACTTGTTTTTAGGGTATGTCTGCATTCTGTTTGCAAGTATTTTATTGAGTAACTTTGAGTATGCAGCAGGGATGTTGGACTGTGGTTTTCTTTTTGTTGTGTATTTACCTGCTTTGGGTATTAGAGTGACACTAGTTTTGTGGAGCTTAGGAGTGCTTCCTCTAGGACAGAATGCCAAAACCAGCATCATCTGTAAACACATGAAAAACATTTCTACACTCTGTCTTAGCATTTCTATTGCTACGAAGAGACACCATGACTACAACAACTCTTATAAAGGAAAACATTTAATTGGGGGTGGCTTAGAGTTCAAAGGTTTCATCCATTGTCGTCATGGCAGAGAGCATGGCAGCATGCAGGACGGCATGGTACTGGAGAAAGAGCTTGAGAGTTCCACATCTGGATCTGTAGGCATCAGAAAGAGAAACACTGGGCCTGGCTTATTCATGTAAAACCCCAAAGCCCACCCCCAGTGACAACTTTTTTCACCAAGGCCACACCCCCTAACCTCTGTCAAGTAATACCACTTCCAAATGACCAAGCATTCAAACATATGAGCTTATGTGGATTGTTCCTATTCAAGCCATCACACTTGAATACACCTATGTATGCCTTCTTACCACCATCACTACTGCCTACTTAGTCTAGACTCTCTCTCTCTCTCTCTCTCTCTCTCTCTCTCTCTCTCTCTAAATATCAGAGTCCACTTTACAAAGCATGGGTTTATTTATGATGTTCCTGTGATCTAAAGATTTCTCCCCAGTTCCCTTCAGAATCAAACATGACCCTTAAGACCCTATGTGACCTAGTCACCATCTCCCACTCCAGTCAGATCATCTTTCCACCATGACAAAACAAGGCTCTGGATCTTATCCTTTCTGAGTTCTTTTAAATCTGTATGTTGCTGGCTCCTTTCACCACATAAGTTTTTCACAGATCAGCTCCAAAGAGATCATCCTAAACCACTTGTCAGTTGTAGCACTCTTGTTCTCAAACTCTCAATGTCTTTACCTTAGTTCGCATTCTTCGGAATATGTAACGCTAACTGAAATGCAGTTTAATTTTTATATGTCACTTCTCTTCTGACTACTCACTAGATTTTATCCCTGTAAGATTAAGGATTTGATATAATTTGTGTCGCTTGTATATAAAACAAAATTTACAAGTGCTCAATAATTTTGTCACAAATACATGAATAAGCAAATGACATATTAATTTTAAAGAATAAACAAATTGCATTATAATAAATACAAAAAAAAAGGTTGTACAGTGATGGGGCCAAGGAATTTCTGGTGAGGAAAAAATCGTGTTCTAACACCCATGTGTTTTGCTTCCTGTATTAATAAGGTTGTTTTTTATGACGCACAAGCAACAGATGGATAGTACATCTACTGAGAAGAAGAGTGGGTTCGTGAATAAAATACAGAAGGTAGGATGACAGAAATGACTTAGCTAGTAATTAGATTTAATTTTCTTAGTTAATATATTAAGTATACAATAAATGTTGAACATTTCTAAAATTGGGGTTTCATAAGCTACTACGACCATTCACAGAAACCAATTCAAACAGTTTTCAGTGGTCCTAATTTTGAATCCTGTAACACACAGTTCCTCATGTTGTTGAGATACCCCCCAACCACAAAATTATTTTATTGATATTTCATAACCATAATTTTGCTACTGTTATGCATCATAAAGTAAATATTTTTGGAGATAGAGATTTGCCAAAGGGCTTGCAGCCCACAGGTTGAGCACAGCTGATTTAACTCCTACGCGAGTCCTAACTGTATTAAACAGCACAGATCATGTATGTGAAATGAATTGGATCTGACTTGGTTACCTTTCATATGGTTTGGTAGCTTATATCAGGAATGCTTAATGGACATGTAAATTACTGAGGAAAATATAACCATTTTGCTATTGTGTGGTATCTGTAAGGTGTGGCAATTATCCTACATTAATTAACATTAGTGTTATTTCAAAGTTCTTGAGTTGGATTAATCATCAGGAGGTGCTCTAGATATCTTATTTTGCTTGCTTTTATTTATTTTTCTTTGTCTTTAAAGCTTTTCCAAAGTCTTGCTTTTATTTTTATTTTAATATTCTTATGTCAAGTCTTCATCTTTATGGAAATTCAATCTAGACATTTTTCCAAACTTACGTTAAAAGAAATAGTATAAGTATGTAACCACGAATGTGAACCAAGATTTAGCCCCAGGATACATACATTAGGATAGCAGAATTTAGGATATTAGGATAGTGAGTGGGAACTTTGAATTACAGCTGACAGAATGGCATTATTTACATGAGCAGTAGTATTGCTCACAATATGCTATTGAATGGCAAGTTCTGTACTGTAGAACAGTGTATGTAATAGGGCCCATTCACCTATGTATACACATGAATGACCCAGATGTTTCTTACTACTAGCATTGGAGGGAAAGTGTCCCCTCTGGCAGGGGCCCCCACATGCACAAGTTGAGTCCCATGATCCACCCTTAGCATCAGTACCCTCTACTTAGAGTTTCTGCTTGTGTTTTGATCCAAATTAGCAGGAATATACAATCATTCTTTCAATGAGTTTCAGAAGCAAACTTAGCAATACCATTTGCTCCATGAGCTATTGCAAATTTTAGACTTTTTCCTGGGTATGAGGAATATCTTTTCCTTCAACATCTCACGAGTCTTCCACCACATCCACTAGCCTCTGGGTACCAACATCCCACTATCTGCTTCTATTCATTCAGCATTCTTCAGAATCCACATATAAATATGACCCTGCAATATTTATCTGTCTATGCCTAAATTAATTTACTTAACACATTACCCAAGTTCATGCTTTTTTTTTAACCAGCAACAGGTTTGCTTCTGCTTAGAGGTCAAAAAAGTATTTTATTATGTTTGCATGCCACATTGTCATTATCACCCCATTGAGAGACACTTAGGGCACTGTGGCAAACATTTCTTTGGCCTGGTACTATATTGCTAACCTAATCTGTTTATTATAAAATGCCATATATACATAGAAGAGTAAATAAATGTACATACATGTAATATATATATATATATATATAGTTTTGCTTAATTTCTTTTTTGTAGCCTATGTGACAAATCTTCTCTGCCATTATCTCTTAGAACTTTCTGGCTTAGGTCTACAAACCATCTGGAATTTGCATATGCATCTGTGTTGTGAGATCAAAGTCAAGGTTCATAATTTTTCCAATTAGCCAAAACCAGTCCTTTCATCTACTGTATTACATTCTACTATTGCCATAAACCAAGAAGGAATCACATCATAAACATATGCATAGATTATAGACTTTCTGTTCTCATTTGGACTACTTATCCTCCTCACAATATAACAATATTGTTTTAGTTGGGTTTAAAATGAGCCTTCATAGATAAAAGAAGACAGTTTTAGCTAGTCCTAGCGCTTTGAATTTCTACTGTGGTCTGTTAGGAAGTCTGTTTGGATTTTGCCTGGGCTTCTCCTAAGTCTACGAATGGTCTTTGGAGGGATTTCCTATCCCTACAGTATGGAAGCTTCCAATCCATGAAGATGGTTTATATTTCATTTGTACTGTTAGGAATGTCTGTGAATGGCTGAAGAGTGATAACCCAGACTCTAATAGTATGCAAAAGCAAAAAGTGTTTATTCCTGCATGCAGGGACCCAATTCTATCAAGATGGAAGGATCCCAACTGAATTCGCAGATTCATTTTTTTTTTATTTTCTAAGTTTTTTTATTTACATTCCAAATCATTTCCCCTTTCCCGTTTCCTCCCTCCCCAAAAGTCCCATAAGCCCCCTTCCCTCCCTCTTTTCCCTATTCAACCCCCTCTGGCTTCTCTGTCCTGGCATTCCCCTACATCCAGTCTTTCCAGGACTGGGGTCTCTCTTTCCATCTTCTTGGAAATCTATTGTTATGCGAATTGTGTCTAGGGTATTCTGAGATTCTGGGTTAATATCCCCTTATCAGTGACTGCATACCATGTGTGTTCTTTTGTGATTGGGTTACCTCACTAAGGATGATATTTTCAAGTTCTGACCATTTGCCTAGGAATTTCGTGAATTCATTGTTTTTAATTGCAGAGTAGTATTCCATTGTGTAGATATACCAAATCTTCTGAATCCATTCCTCCGTTGAGGGACATCCGCGTTCTTTCCAGCTTCTGGCTATTATAAATAAGGCTGCTATGAACATAGTGGAGCCTGTGTCCTTATTGCATACAGGGGAAGCCTCTGGGTATATGCCCAGGAGTGGTATAGCCGGATCCTCCGGGAGTGTCATGCCCAGTTTTCTGAGGAACCGCCAGACTGCTTTCCAGAGTGGTTGTATCAGCTTGCAATCCCACCAGCAGTGGAGGAGTGTTCCTCTTTCTCCACATCCTTGCCAACAACTGCTGTCTCCTGTGTTTTTGATCTTAGCCATTCTGACTGGTGTGAGATGGAATCTCAGGTTTGTTTTGATTTGCATTTCCCTAATGACTAAGGATGATGAACATCTCTTTAGGTGCTTCTCAGCCTTTAGATATTCTTCAGGTGAGAACTCTTTGTTTAGCTCTGTACCCCATTTTTTAATAGGGTTACTTGGCTCTGTGGAGCCTAACTTCTTGAGTTCTTCATATATATTGGATATTAGCCCTCTGTCGGATGAAGGGTTGGTAAAGATCATTTCCCAGTTAGTTGGTTGCTGCTTTGTCTTTTTGACAGTGTCTTTTGCCTTACAAAAACTTTGTAATTTAATGAGGTCCCATTTGTCTATTCTTGATCTTAGAGCACAAGCTATTGGAGTTCTGTTCAGGAAATTCTCCCCTGTGCCCATATGTTCAAGATTCTTCCCTAGTTTCCTTTCTATTAGTTTCAGTGTGTCTGGTTTTATGTGGAGGTCCTTGATCCACTTGGAATTGAACTTAGTGCAAGGAGATAAGAATGGGTCAATTTGCATTCTTCTGCATGTTGACCTCCAGTTGAGCCAGCACCATTTGTTGAAAAGGCTATCTTTTTTCCACTGGATGGTTTTAGCTTCTTTTTCAAAGATCAAGTGACCATAGGAGTGTGGATTCATTTCTGGGTCTTCAATTCTTTTCCATTGATCTACATGCCTGTCACTGTACCAATACCATGCGGTTTTTAACACTATTGCTCTGTAGTACAGCTTGAGGTCCGGGATATTGATTCCCCCAGAAGTTCTTTTACTCTTGAGAATAGTTTTAGCTATCCTGGGTTTTCTGTTATTCCAGATGAATTTTTGAATTGCTCTTTCTAACTCTATGAAGAATTGAGTTGGGATTTTGATGGGGATTGCATTGAATCTGTAGATTGCTTTTAGCAAGATGGTCATTTTTACTATATTAATCCTTCTAATCCATGAGCATGGCAGATTTTTCCATCTTCTGAGGTCTTCTTCAATTTCTTTCTTCAGAGACTTGAAGTTCTTGTCATACAGATCTTTCACTTGTTTGGTTAGAGTCACACCAAGATACTTTATATTGTTTGTGGCTATCGTGAAGGGTATCATTTCTCTTACTTCTTTCTCAGCCTGCTTATCCTTTGAGTATAGGAAGGCTACTGACTTGCTTGAGTTAATTTTATATCCGGCCACTCTGCTGAAGTTATCAGCTGTAGGAGTTCTCTGGTGGAGTTCTTTGGGTCGCTTAAGTATACTATCATATTGTCTGCAAATAGTGATAGTTTGACTTCTTCCTTTCCAATTTGTATCCCTTTGACCTCCTTTTGTTGTCTAATTGCTCTAGCTAGAACTTCAAGAACTATATTGAAAAGATCTGGAGAGAGAGGGCAGCCTTGTCTAGTCCCTGATTTTAGTGGGATTGCTTCAATTTTCTCTCCACTTAGACTGATGTTGGCTACTGGTTTGCTGTAAATTGCTTTCACTATGTTTAGATATGGGGCTCGAATTCCTGATCTTTCCAAGACCTTTAGCATGAAAGGATGCTGAATTTTGTCAAATGCTTTCTCAGCATCTAATGAAATGACCATGTGGTTTTTTTCTTTGAGATTGTTTATGTAGTGGATTACATTGATGGACTTCCTTATATTGAACCATCCCTGCATCCCTGGAATGAAGCCTACTTGATTGTGGTGAATGATCGCTTTGATGTGTTCTTGGATTTGGTTAGCAAGAATTTTATTGAGTATTTTTACATCGATATTCATAAGAGAGATTGGCCTGAGATTCTCTTTCTTTGTTGGATCTTTGTGTGATTTTGGTATTAGCGTAACCTAGACAGATGCCAAATACCAAAATTAAATCAGGATCAAATAGACCATCTAAACCATCCTATAACCCCTGAAGAAATAGAAGTGGTCATTGGAAGTCTTCCAACCAACAAAAGCACAGGTCCAGATGGTTTTAGTGCAGAATTCTATCAGACCTTCAAAGAAGACCTAACACCAATACTCTTCAAACTATTCCACAAAATAGAAACAGAAATAGAAATAGAACACTACCCAACTCGTTCTATGAAGCAAATTCTGTTTTAAAGCCCATTATATAATGATTGGTGGAACATTAGGGAGGGGCAGGTGATTTATATCACGATCGGTGGGTTCTGTCTCTGGGGGTCTGGGTGATGCTCTGGCTCAGACTATTCTTGCTTCATGACAAAGAGGGGTAGTTCTTGACCTCTTGGCTACAAGCGTAGCTAACTGTCCTTTTACAAGGTGGGGGAGTGGGGGTGTCCCTTTTACATAAGCCTGCAGTTGTTCCAGTAACTGACTTGCCCAGTTAGAAACTCAGGCGTGGTCTCCTAAACTGCTAGTTTGCAGCCCGTCTATCACAGACTCAGCCTGTCATGTCTTTGGATTGTTTGTTTGTTTGTTTGTTTGTTTTTTAACTATCCAACTACACTGATGTATCCAATCATGTCTTCTGATTTATCCTCATTAGGAGTTCTCCCTTTGGCTTTGTTTGTTCCTGTGTTCGATGTCGTTTCTTTTTATTTGGTGTGTTCACTGTGTGAGTTTCTAAGTTCTGCAGTAGCTTGTTCCCATGGCTCTGTCTCCTTTATCAGACTGTAGCTGAGTATGTTACTTTCTCTGCTCATGCATGCACCTTCAGTCTATCTTCCTCACTTTCCTGTGCTCCCTGGTCTCCTCTTCCCATTGTAGCACTCTACAAGAACAGCCATACTTGTTTGTTTACTTTGAGCTATTGTATTTCTCAATTGCTAAGTGTTTGGTACCTTTTTCCAATCTGCTATCCCATCCTACCATTTCTGTGGTCTGTCCTTTCTCCCTCTTTTCTTGGTGGGAAGCTGTATGCTGGCTACTGTACGTTTAAAATATTTGGTACCCAAGATAATGATATTTTCTTCAGGAGAGGATCATCATTGACTTTCTGCCAGACATGTGAGGTGTTACTAGTTCAAGTTACCTTAATCTACTTTAAGTTTCCCCAGAAAAGCTGTTTGGCATGTCAGCCTAGAGTGAGGAGGGAGTCACCAGGCCCGACACTGGCTTTTCTTTCTGCACTGGCCTTGTCCTCTGGCCATCCAAGAAAACTTAATCTTGGTTTCCATGTGGCATTGACACTTTCCATATTGGTGAATTTCCTAAGTGCAAGAATAGTTTTATGTGGCAACCCTCTCTCTGTATAATTGCTTCCTCCTAGGACAAGACTGACTCCTCCCTCACTACATTGTTAGTTATTTCAAAAATTGTAAGAAGCCTATTTCCATCCTATTACTTTCAAGGTACTCAGCTAGAGGGTTATTTTGAACTATCCACCACTTCTGCCAAACTTAACTTTCTTATCTCTCTTAAAGCAAAATTTCACCTCATGAAAACCTTAATGGGTGCAGGTGGTTCTGTTTGTTTATCCTCAGTCAGTACTATAGTCATCCTCTTGGATCTGGGGGTGGGAGGACTGGGCTCAAAAACACTTCCTGTAAAATTCAAAATCCCTTCTATAAAATAGTATCATAATGCTTGTATATAACTTATGCCTACCCTCCCATAAATCTCTACAGTATTTACAAACCTTCCATATCACTTCATCCATGTGAATTCCATTGGTCTATAGAAAATTTAAATTTTTTTAGAACTTTATGGAATTTCTTAGTTTTTCAAATATTTCCATCTGTATTAGGTTGAAGCAACAGATTTATCATACTCAGACTTTTCGGGGGAAACTGGAGGATACAGGGGCCCAGTCCTACTTACCATGGAACAAATGTGGCCAGAGAAGCTTTGAGGGAGTACTTCTGTGAGAGGTTGTTTTCTATGCCCTAATATACTGTATATTCTGGGAAAAGGACACAACGTGCTTACTTTGTGATCAGTGATGGTTTATACTATTCCCTTTCGTCATGAATTGTCATTCTAAGGTTTTATGTCAATGTTTCCAACCTTTCTGTACATTTGTCATAAACCCCAGAGGAAGTTCCAAAGCAGACAGTTGCATGCCTGCTATAGAACTGAGTCCCTCTATCTTCGTACAAGATCCTCTGTGTTTCGAGAAGTATATGCGGCACTCTAGACTGGCTCACCACAAGTTCACTCTCTCCAAGGAAGCATGAGCCAATTCCTTTAATTCTCATATTCTCTCTCTCTCTCTCTCTCTCTCTCTCTCTCTCTCTCTCTCTCTCTCTCTCTCCTCTCCTCTCCTCTCCTCTCCTCTCCCCTCCCCCCCCCAGATGGGTGAAAAACTACAAAAAATGAATCTAGAGAGCAAAGATCTCCGAGAGAGACTGAGCACGCTCCTCAAACAGTATAAGACTACCTTGAAGGAGGAGGAAGCTATGACTCTGCAGAAACAGAGGATGGCTGAAGAGTGAGTATGGCTTTGTCTGTGTGAGTCAGCTTGCCACAGTTAGGTGGTCCCTGACTTGCTGTCCAATCGGTGACTGTCCATCAAAACATTGGCAACAAAATATTCTTCATCCAATAATCAATAACCACACTTCTAATCTGCCTTTATGATGCTAAGAAATGCTTTTCTTATCTATAACAGCTCAACACCCCCCAAAATTGAGTGCATTATTTACACTTATAAATCAAACTTGGGAAACAATAATTAATGTGTGAGACTTTCCAGTGAGATGTAATATCTACCTTTGTCAAAAGCTGACTCCACGTGTACATCCCCTTTCTCACACAGAAGTTTGGTTACCTACAGTGACATCAGAAAGCATTTAAGAATACCATTTCTCATTGACTACATATTGGATTCCATTTGGTCAAGAAGCCTTGATAATTCTACCTCCCAAATATTTCTCCACTGCATTCCCTTCTCTCTGTTCATCCTTTTGCTTTGGCTCTTAGTTTTCTCTCTTTTTATCCTCTTAGTTTTCTCTCGTTCTGCTATTCCACCCCCAACTTGCCTACCTCCAACCCTTTGACCCAACACCTTTCTATTAACAACTACTATCAACAACTGAATATCAAACCATTGGTCTTATTGGACTACAGAGAGACCAGAAAAGGCATTCTGTCTTATTTGGTCCTGTATGCTTAGGATGTCACCCATTGCTGTCAATTCTCAATGATTCTTTCCTTATGACTATTACAGAGTGCTATCTTGAAAATATGAAATTATGTAAGAAAAAGTTCACTTAGTACACCCAAAGTTATATCTCATAGATTAAAAGTGCTGTGTCCAGGCCCATTTACATGAGGCAGAGTTTGTTTGTTTGTTTGTAGCATTTAAGCTATAGAATTATTGGAATCATTGTGTCTCATCTGATGGCACAGAATACCAGCTGTTTAAACTGGAGTACAAACCTTCCCCAGATCAATATGTACCACCTGGAATAGTAACATGAACTGATAGCAAGTGACCATAACACTAAAAATTCATTGCCCATTGTGGCCTTTTGTCTTCAGCTCAATCTCCATAACAAAATGCCATCAACTGACTGGCTTTAACAGAAATTTATTTCTCAGATGTAAAGGCTGGGAACCTAAATGAGAGTGCCAACAAGCATATGTTTGGGTTCCAGTGAGGACTCTCTTCCTGACTTACAGATGGTGTTTTCCGTCTCTCTGCTTCTGTCTCTGTCTCTGTCTGTCCCCCTCCCTCCATCCATTCTTCCCTCTCCCATCCCTCTCTACCTCTTCTCATCTTCTCTTTTCTCTCCCTTACATAGGGAAAGAGTGAGTTTTCTCCTCTCTTCTTGGAAGGGCATCGATCTCATCATGAAGACCCTACCCTCAAGACCTCACCCATACTAAATCACTTCCTACTTCCCAAGGGTCCCATCCCAATATGTGCCCAAAACATTATCAAAACATTGGATCCTTATGCCTATGCATGACTCTTAAACTCAAACATAGAAGTATGTAACTTAGAGAGCACAAGTTACTTTGCTTTCTGCATTACATTAAGGTGGTTTTGAAGGTGGATCACTTAGACAGGAGGCTTTCTGGTCCAGAGAAGTTCTTGTCACTGTTGGTCCATTTAAATAAAACCACAAATCTCCCCGAGCCTGCACATCAGGAAAACAAACAAAGAAAAAAAAGCAAAAGAAGTCCCCTTCGTCTGTACACCCAGCCAGAAGTAAATTAGTGCTTTCTACTCATAAGTCAGGTATTGAAGCCCTCATTTAGAGGGGTTGAAATGGAGACTTATCCACAGATAAGGTTTCTTGTCCGACATCCTTGAAGTTCAGATGTTCAGCCTGTCCTCAAAATTTTTGTGACTAGCTCATCTTCTTCCTCAGAAGAAGCCTGATGGAACTTATGCGCATTGAGAGAAGCGAGGCCACCCACACACTGCTGAGAAACCATTCATGCTGTCTTATGATACTACTGCAGTTAGAATTATTGTTCCGTGGCTTCATAAAGTTCATACACAGGGTTTTCATAAAGTTTACAGTTCTCAAGCTGCTAAAATACTTCAGAATCTAATCTTCCCCAGATCCTTGAAATTTTTGAAACGTAATCATTTTATTTTATATGTATGGATGTTGTGATGTCATGTATTTATAAGCACCTCCTCCTGGTGCTCAGGGAGGTCAGAAGAGGGCATTGGTTCCTTGGGACTGGAGTTATATGGATGGCTGTGAGATGCCACATGGGTGCTGGGACTCAAACTCAGGTCCTCTGCAAGAATAAATGTTCTTAACCACTGAGCCACCTCTCCAGCCCCCAATTCTTTTTAAAAGAATTTATACATGCAAATTTTTCTTGCATTGGGAAATGAAGGGTTTTTTTTATTTTGCCTATAGTGTCTAAGCCTCTGTAATTCAACCTCCAGTACCTCAAGATGATCATTTTAACTTTCAGTAAAATGACTGCCACTTCTTTTCTCATCCTAGATATGAGAAACAGATAACGCTTATTACTCAGAAAGAAACCTTCCTAGCACGAAGAAAACTCGACATCAGAAATATGGAAGAAGGATTTGGAACCCTTCAGCATCTCAATATGTATATTTTGGGTCTTTGCCATTTTAAACTTTTCTTTGTGTATGCTTCTCTAAACTGGAACAAAATGTCTATACATGTAATTCATGTAGCGTGTTACAGGGAAGTAAGTTTATAATTAGTTCTTTCTGTCTCACAGTTCAGAAAGGTTACTGTCTGTGCATCTTTCACCGAAGGAGTTGACAGGTGTTACAGAAGCTGGATGACACAAGGGAGAGAACAGATTCAAGGCCAGGGACCAGCATGCATCTGATCACCAATATCTTTCACCTTGGCCATTCTAAGTCATTTACATTATTTGCCTAACAAAGTCGTGCCTATACCCAAATTTAATTTTTAAAAGTAAAAATTATAATTTATGGGAAAAGTTATCCTAATCTCTTAACAGAAATAATCATTATAAATAGCTTGCCACATATACTTTCAAATGCATATATATAGTGCTCATTTAAAATTGGATTTTATTACTCTATAATATGATATTCCACTTAAAAATGTATCTGTGCAAAGACTGAAACATGGCTCAACACACTTGCCTTGCACACTCCAGCTCTAGATTCAACCCCAGCACCATAGGAGCCAACGAAGCAGAGATAAAAGATGGAGTAAGACCCAAAACTTTGAGACTGGTAGAAGAAAAGGAAAAATCATTTTAAATACAGGCATAAACTACAAATTTTTAAATAGGACTCCAGTAGACCAGGCATAAAAATGAAACCTGACCAACAGGATTGTATCAAGTTATTGTAAAGTTCCTGGGCAGCAAAGAAAACAACTACCATTGTGAAAAGAAAGCCCAGAAAATAGAAGGAAATCTTTGCCAGCTTGTCTGATAGAGAATCACTATCCAACACATATAAAGAACTCAAAAATTTAAATACCCAGTGAAAAAATAGTCCATTCAATGAATGTGCAAATGAATTAAACAAACTTCTCCAAAGAAGACACACAACTGGTTGACTAATACATTATAAACTGTTCACCATCCTTACCAATAAAGGAAATACAAATAAAAACTAGATTTCACTCCAAGTCACTCCATTTCACTCCATTAGGAATCTATCGTCAAGAAAGCAAATTATGGGGAGGATGTGTAGAGAAAGGGACAATTTACACACTATCGATGGCTACATCAGTGTAGTCTCTATGGAAATCAGTATGGGGGTTCCTTCAAACAAACAAACAAACAAAACTAAACATAAAACTACTGTACAACCCAACCTTGGTATAGATCTTTGTATATTGATACAAAAAGGTTATATTTCATTACATTGGTAGAGAGCTTTGTATATTAATACAGATTTAAGATTAAATTTTGCTACATGCTAAGGTATTGTGCTTATGCAATTCATTTAAAAATACAATGTTAAGTTCTAGTCCTTGATAGCTGCTATCAGCAGTGAGACAATCAAACTTAGGGTCATATTAAATACTAGTTCCGTTAATTGCAAAAGTATGTTTACTAAATTGAACAGAACTAGTAAATAGCTAAAAACAAACAATTCAAATATATTATAGACAGACAGACAGACAGTCTTCAGAACCTCAGAGACGAACAGAAAACGATATTTAAGAATATTTTATTAAGCCTCTTTTGACAATGAGACAGGTCTGCTCCTGGCAGCACCCAGTTCCACTTCAATGATGAGCATGGAAGAACCTCCTCCAGGAATTTGCTTCATTGTGGCAAGATAGCCACTGGGCAAGAAAATGCCCTTGCTTCAACTACTGACAGAATACTGCACAAACTGAACAAATGATGCAGGGAAGTTGACTGCCTAGCTTTGCAAGGACAAGATATGCAAGTTCCTTATAATTTCTGCTTCACAAAAAAATGTCTGTCAGTTATTCTGGATCAGAAGGCTGAAGTTGGTGCTCCATGACACAATTAATTCTGGGGACTGTACAGGCAGCCAACTGTCTGTCATTTCTATAGTTGTGGAAGCTGCTTGTCATTAAAGAGAGGTGCAATTGTAAACAAACAGAGATCTAGCATAGGCTATCAGATCATTTCGAATAGACTATCAGATCATTTCAAATAGACTAGAAACATAGACATGGTTGTTTCTGGTTGATTTAATTGCATCTTGATTATTTTCATTTGTATTTCTGGTCTTCAAAAACAACCAACATTTTACCTTTGTTTCGTTTATGAGTACTTCCGTCTTTGAAAAGACACAAAGTAGCATTTTTTCCTAAGTGGCTTTTGATTCATTTCTGTACCAAGCACTGGTACAGGAAGGCAAATAGAAGCATAGACTTCTGCTGCTGTGTTGAAGTCTTTGCATTTTCTTTCTGCCTATCACAAGAAAGCTTCACAGACTTAAGACCTTCCCTTAGTTCAAGAACTTGTCTTATGTTTTTGTGTTCTGTGTTGTACAAAGTTAGAACTGTCCAGAATGCAGAGTTCCTCAATAGCTTGTTGGTCTTGATCCCTCCTGTGATCCTGTTGTTTTCTTCCTTCATGGTCCCTGGGCAGTAAGCCTTACTGACTGTCGTGTTAGGGTTCTGACTTTCTATGCCTTTTGCAAATGACTGTACCCTTTCCTTGGCACAATCTCACCTCCATTCTTGCCATCCACATTCCTCCATATTCACCATTAGCCTCACAGAACCTGTCTGCAATTGCTTCCCTAGACTCTTGCCTTCCATTCTTGGATATTAAACCCAAGTCTTGTAGGAACAGTTCAAATGCCCTTCTATAGGATGGCCACTAAAACTTTTAGTTGTTTTACAATTGGCCATACTCATTTTAAGAAACACATTAAGACTTTCAAACATATTTGAAAACTATAAATATAAAATCCAATATATTTTCAATGTATTTTTTTGTTTTCAGAGCAACACAGGAAGTATATCGAAAACAAATAAAACTCATGACTGAAAATCGGGAAAAAGAAATTCAGAGATGGTAATGTGTATGTGTGTGTGTGTGTGTGTGTGTGTGTTTGTATCAGTAGGATATGTTACAAATAATTCCAATAGAATTACTATCCTAAGTTAAATTATATATAAATTCACTCTGATCTAGATTTGTTCATTAGATTGTTTTGGAGTTTGGAGTTTTTGTTTTGTTTTGTTTTTGTTTTTGTTTTTTGTTGTTTTCAGGTTTTTTTTTGTTTTTTTTTTTTTTTGGTTTTTCATTGGAAAGGAAACAAACCAACCAACCAGAGTTTTCCGTCTCAATTGAGGGAAATCACCAAAGATTAAGATTGGCATTATTGGTACAATGTTTGCTGTCCATCCAGACTTCTGTGCCAAATTATAGTAAGGGCAATATGAGGAACAGCAGTAAAGAGCATGGATTTTCACGTGGCCCACTCTGCCTGTCCTAACCAGGGCTTGGTTAGTCTCTTCTCATTGCTCCCACTGTGAAGCTGGCGATGATGGTGGGCCCCTCCTTACAAGTTTGTTGTGGTTGTCAGAGACAATCCATCAAAAGTATGTAGATCAATGTATCCAGTAAGCACTCTTTCTGTTGTTATTAGTGTTATGATTTATAAAACTCAAATTGTACATTTCATGACTATTTCTGCCCGTGCCTCTCCTTTCTCTGCCTTCACTGGAGCCTGCCTTGTTTCCATCCTCAACGTGAAAGAGGAGAATAGCCTAGTGCAGTTTCTGCTCTGTGCTGATGGGCGTCAGAAGCACCACTCACTCAAACCGTGCTTACAGTCAGTGCTGAGGCAGCCAGCGCCCTGCCTCCGGACTCAGTTAGCATCTACGGCGTATTGTGCTGATGGCCCACGCGATGCTGTAAAATTGTGGTTGGACTAGTTTTGTTTTGTGTTTTGGGGAAGCTGCTGCTGGGGCAATATAATTAATGGTCATTCTGTTATGTTCCTATCTCTAGTGTCATAAATCAGTGGAGAATACTCTGTTCTAAAAAAAGACACGCACGTTGGCTACTTAAGATAAAGCATTCCTTGAGAAAAATTATAACCGAAATTGAGATTGCAGAGGAAAAGCGACTTCGACTACTTGAAGAGGTAAGGGAAACCAAAGTGTTTAGAATTATGCTAATCCCCTACCCAGAAATGAGTCACACCCATTTCACTATCTAAGTAAACCTTATTTTACTAAAAGATAGTTTCCTTTCTCCTGATTTGATGGTTAGAGTGAATTTTTATTTTTCTTTCTTCAGAGATCTCTCCATTTGGTGTGTGTTAACTAGAGATGCTTAAATCTTTTTATTTTATTACATTTATTTATTTATGTGTGTATGAGCATCTGCTGAAGTGAAGGGCAGAGGACAACGTCAAGGGATTAGTTTTCTTCCTCCACCGTATGGGTCCCAGAAATAAAACTCAAGTCACCAGGCTTGGGGGCAAGAGTCCCTACCTGTGAAACCATTTAGCTGGTGTGAGAGAGATTCAGCAAATTAAGTACTAGTGTGCTCAAGGGTGTGTCTTTGAGGTATGGAAGCAGGTCTTTGCTTCCCACGCACCCTTTACCACTCTATAAGTACCCTTTGGATAAAACCGCTAATCCCTTTAGATACAATTTGGTGGGCAACTAAAGTGCTGAAGGAAAAAGGTCCCCCTCCTCAGTGTCTGCTGAGACATCCCACAGTTTATCAGGCTGTTGAGAAATGTTAAGACTAACCACAACACAAGCAATGACGGATCCCATTTCCCTCTGACTAGACAAAGCATAGACAGAAGGAGATCCATCATTTTGTGCACCAAATTGAGAAAATTAAGGATCAGCTAGTGGAAGAGGAAAAGGAATATGTCAAAAAAGAAAAATGGTTAATCAAAGAACTAGGCAAGTACGAGGTAAGAGTTGGTTTGTGTGTGTGCGCTCCTGTGTGTGTGTGTGTGTGTGTGTGTGTGTATGCTTTTGGAGGATTCTATGAGGGAAGGAGAGTGACATTGTGTGTGACCATGGTCATGTAAATATAAAATAAACCTTCTGGTATGAGCCAAGGCAAGACCACAGTCCGTTTTCCATGTTTCTTCTTTTCCTGAAAAAGAAACAGAAATAGGATACATTTTTTTTTCTGAGTTAAAAGCAAAACAAAACCCACTAACATGTACTTCAAATTTTGCCAAGCAACAGACAGTACACACTGCTAGGAAGAGTGGAGTTGTTTAGAAAGCTGGTGGGAGCTGTCTCAGTAAATCAGGGAGCATGTCCGGGAGTAGATCTCAGAACCCTTTAAGAATTTTCAAAAACCAACCTGGGGTAAACCAAGAGATATTAAAGAAAGTGGGGACAACAATCATTGAACAGATCCAGGCTTCCAGACTCTGTAGATTGACCGCACAGACGCCCCCAGACTGCCTCCCCGCCCCACACCGCCCATCCAAACCAGGGCATATGCCTTGGAAGTAGCCACTGGAGAAACAGCAGGGGAGACTGAGATTCAGGGTAGGAGTAAAATCAGGGGTTTTCATAGCTTGGGTCAGAAGTAGGCACATATATGATTCTCAAGACAGATGTAAGTTCCCTCCAAACTGCAGCGTGCCTGCTTTCTAACTGTTGGTGACGCTCTACACGCTAAGCTGGCCTTTGTTTTGCTTTTAATTTCACAGTGTGTTAGATATCGTATTATTTATTTTTCTATTGCTGTGATAAAATACCACAACTATGGTAATTTATAAAAGGAAAGTTTAATTGACTCTCAGTTTAATCTGAGGGGAAAGAGTCCGTTCTGGCGGAAGACGTGGCAGCCAGTGAGAGGCAGGAGAGCAGAAGCAGGGAGTTGAGAGGCGACCTCTCAGCCACAAGCAGGAAGCAGAAGGAACAAGCAGAAAGTGGAGCAAGGCTAAGTTAAGATCTCAAAGCCTGCCCCAGTGACATACTTCCTGAAGAAGGCCATTCCTAAACCTCTCAATTCATACCACACACTGGGGACCAAGGACTCAGATGCCCAAGACTGTGGGGGACATTTCTCATTCAAACTACCACAGATATATTAATTAATTTTCCTTTGCTATGGTGACTACATAAGAGAAGGACTTAAATGAAAGAAATATTAAAAAAAAAAAAAAACCAAAACCCTCATGGTTTCAGAAGTTCAAGTCCATGGCTTATTCCATTGTTATAAGCTTCTGAGGAGACAGAATAACATGACCGCAAGAGTCTGCATAGAACAAAGTTGAATATGTCCTCATGGCTAGAATGCTAAAAGAAAGATGGACAGGAAGAGGCCGGGTGAGACATCAGTGAAGGGCACATTCACCCATCACCTGCTCCCTCCAGCTAGAGCCCATCTCATCTACTGTTCCACCTTCCCCCTCCTCTCTAATCCCCACCCCCAGTAATAGCACTGCCCACCGGGAACTAAGCCTTCAACACTAACTAACGCTGTGGGTGACAATTCCTATCCAAATGTAACACTTACTAACATGGGAAGATGACTAGTGTTACTCAGGGGCAGTCACGGTGATTGCAACTCAAAGTGACCACAGTCATATTGAGCTGACGCCCTACTCAATGCTCTCCTGAAACCGATGGACTTCACAGAGGAGTCTCGGCTATGCCCAAGAGAGTCTCACACTATCAAGGAGATAGAGAGCTCTCAAATGTCAGTAGAACATTTCCCTGTGGTCTGAACTTACTTTCCCTCAACCCTATCTTACCACATGGAAACCCTTTCATCTTGCCCATCTAAACACAGCCAGTTCTTTCTAAAATGAAGACTGAAAATTAAGCAGATACATCATCCAAACAACATGTTCTGAGAAAAACAACTGAATGAGGTAGACAAATGGGATTTTTTTTAAAAAAAAATGTGATCAAACATTTCTTTATGAATTTGAAGTGTAATTTAATATGGATGCAAAGACAGGTCATCAATATGGAAAAATTTAAGAGCTTGGAGAAGAGATGTCAGAAATCATGGCCAAAAAACATCTTGCAGTGAGACAGAAATGGGCAGAGCTCAGGAAACAGATACACAACTGAAAAACAAACAGAGAAGACACAGAGCGCAGAACATCCTCCCTTTGACTGGGGCATCCTCAGGTGACTTCCTCCTGTTAGTTGTTTATAGCATCCCCAAGCACCTTGGCATTCTTCTGGATGCTGAAAAACGCATTAAATACTCCAGAGAGGTACCTAGAGAATGGTTCTGTGGCTAAGAGAATTCACTACTACTGCAGAGGACTGGAGTTCAGTTTCCCAGCATCCACATCAGTTGGCTCATGACTGACTGTTCTCCAGCTTCAGAGGGTCTAACACCCAGGCCTCCATGGACAGCAGCACTCATGTACACATACCCATACACACACACATACACACACACACTCATGTGTGCAATTAAAAATAATCAAATTAGTATTTTTTTTAAACCACAGAGAGGGGAGACCAGACATAAGTTGAGAGGAATAGGAAGCATCCAGTGTGAGTAATTACCACTACAGAGGAAACTCAAGAAGGAACATGGGACAGGCTGGAAACTCGGGGTCCTCTTGAGTGTTGTCATAAGTAATTTAGAGAATAATTCAGCTTTAATGGGGCCGAGGATGTCTGCAGTTGTCTCCAGACACAGGACATGTAGACCCAGAGGTCTTATGGCAGAATACTCACACTGGAGAGAAGCTATTCGAGTGTAATGATTGTGGAAAATCCTGTAGCCAGAAGGAAAACTTGCTTACCCATCAGAAAATTCACACTGGAGAGAAACCTTCTGAGTGCAAAGATTGTGGGAAAGCTTGCATTCAGAAGTCAAACCTTATCAGACATCAGAGAACTCACACAGGAGAGAAAGCCCTTCATATGTAAGGAGTGTGGGAAAACCTTTACTGGCAAAGCAAATCTTACTGAGCATGAGAAAATTCTTATTGGTGAAAAACCCATAAAGTGTAACAAATGTGGAACAGCTTTTGGCCAGAAAAAGTACCTGATAAAGCATCAAAACATTCACACCGGAGAGATGCCATATGAATGCAATGAATGTGGGAAAGCTTTCTCTTAGCAAACATCACTTAATTGTGCAGGTGAGAATTCATAAGGCAATAAGCCTTATGAAAGCAATGTATGTGCTAACCGTGCATGTGAGAAGCCATATGAGTGAGAAACCCTATGGGTGCAATGAGTGTGGGAAGGTCTTCTCTCAGTTCTCAACCCTAGCCCTGCGTCTGAGAATATACACAGGTAAAAAGCCTTATCAAGTGTAATGAGCTCAGAAAGGCTTTCAGCCAGAGAATCCATACTCATTAAACGCTCTGAATATCTTCAATACGGGGAAGTGTTCGTTAGGAATTTACACCTCATAGTGCATCATTTGGTCATTTTGAAGCTAAGTACCACAAATCAGACAAACATTTAACATAAGATGTCGTGAACACCGGAGAATTCATACTGAAGGGAAGGAAGAGTGTGTGATTAAAGAGCCTGCACTCAATGAAACCAACAGAAAAGAAAAGCAGTGCTGTGAATACAGTCGGCTACGGTTGAGAATGGCATACAGCCTGTTACTGACGGCATAGATCTGTAGGTCTTCACTGGTCTAGTTAGTGAGGGCAAATTATAGAACTGTCCACTTACCAGGATTTAGAATATGAAAATAAGCGCTTCAGATGAACACCTAGACTATGTTTGGAGGTAAATTGTTTTCTGAGGAGAAAAGTTGCACACCACAAACTATTAAGCGCTAGTTAAAGTAAAATATATGGATGTTTTTCAATATGTTTCTTCAATTTTATCAGAAATATTTTCCATGTGAACACTCTTTTTTATCAGAAAAGGTTTATAATTCCTCTTTCACATATTTTAGAAATTTTATTATATCAACCTATTTAACTGTACTATATTCTCTGAAAATATTATTTATAACACTTTTTTTCTGTGAATTTCTCAATTTTATCAGAAATATATTCCATGAAAATCTTTAATTTTGTCAGAAAATGTTTGTCATTCCTTTTTCAATTGATTTAGTGATGTTTTTATGTCAACTAATTTAACTGTATTTTTTTCTCTGAAAATATTAAATATAACACATATTTTGATTAAAAGAAAAAGAAAGCAGAAATAGAGAAATGCTATATAAGGTTGACTTTGGGAGCAGGAAAACATTCCTTGTAACATTTGAAAATCCTTAGAAATTCTCATGAGTATTTACACTCAGGAGGTGAGGCACCAGGAAATTTACCATGACTTGTTTGGAGTAGTCAAATACTAGAACTGACTGCCTGTTGGGAGTGGAATGAGAAAATTTTCATGGACTATTATGCAGACATCCGACAGATGCAACCGATGAGGCATGTGTGTAACTGGAGTACTCTGGAAGTGATGTGGGGAAAACTCAATTTACAGAAGGATGCGTACAGTACAGTGACTTTCAAGTTAAAATTTTCTTCTCGAAAAAAAGCATACTATGTTATAGATACACATGTATGTAAATGTTCAAGATGCATCAGAAGGATGCAGACTAACTCCTGAGAGTGAGGACGGGAAGCGGTGGGAGGGGGAAGGAGGGCTTCAGCTTTGATATAAGCGTTTGTTCTCTTAAAGACTGACTGCAAGCAAATATATGAAGATACTGGATAATTTTCAGCTGTATTATATGGATATCATGTCTTATTTTTTTGTACTTTTCTGTAAGAATGGAGCTAACAGTGGGAACTCTGCACCTGTAGAGATGTTATAGTTGACTAGTTCCCAATCAAATTCTGAGCTTTTATAGAGATATTTCTAAAACTTCAACATAACAATGAGTGGATGTACTTGGCACTCTATGTAATGAAATGATCTATTTTATTAAAATTTAAAAATAACAGAAAAAAAAGAAAGAGAGGAAGGAAGGAAGGAAGGAAAGAAAGAAAGAAAAGTCAACACTCCAGTGTGTATGTTCTGGGAATTAAACCCAGGGCTTCACCTATGCTAAACGCAAACTGTCAGACACTTCTTTACTACAACACTAACAGTTTACCACCGTGCTTAAAGGAAGAATGGGAACAGTCCTTACAACATCCTGAAGAGAAGGGAAAGGGACTGTACTCAATACAGTAGGTAACTCCATTCAGTGGAGGGAGGCAACTTAAGCCAGGAAGAAATAGAAGATTCCTACGGATAAAAAAGATTGGTGTGTTCAAAAACAAATAAATAAATAACTACAACTAAATTTTAACTGTAAGTGGTCCCTGTGCTTGCACTTGAATTGCAGCCTGTGTTCCACAGCAAATCTCTGTCTCTACTCACTAATTCATAAAAGACAGGGACTGATGGCAGCCCGGGTACCATTATTATGATAATCACCATCAGTATCTCCAGACACATTGTAAATCTGTTTCTGCCTTTGGTTCATGCCACGAGGATCCCCAGGTAGAAATGAAACAATCTCACGTTCTGATCTATGAGCCATAAAGTACCCTCTGTGGGACCATTGCTCTCTCCAGCAGTGAGCTCGCCGAACGCATGGGACTCAAAGTCAAGATCCTTTAGGCTCAAAGGTAAGAAGTTCTGTTGCCATTGAGATCTCTGATGCACACCTCCTAAGGCAAACGGCCTTACAGATTAGTCTGGCTCATAAAATACAGTTCCAAAAACCTAGGGAGTGCTATCTGTCTTCTAGGCAATAATGTGCTGGCTTTTCCATGGTGTTGGGAGCTCTGCTGTAGTTCACCTATCAGAGTATTCCATAAGCTCTGTACATCTTTGGGTCCCATAAAATCAGCAGGATCTTCTGAGAAACAGAGAGCCACCATGAACTTATTTAGTATAGAGCTTGGTCTTCTGAAGCTATGCAGACTGGTCATAGTTGGTTGAGGCTCTTGACTTTACAGTCCCTTCTAGAACCTCAAGTTTACCAAGCAAACATTTAAGAAAGACACACCCAGACCATGAGCAGCTGAAAGTAAGACTAACCAGAACTCTCAGGACAAGCTTCAACCCCCCTTCTGTGACTCCAATTTCAGGCGGTGGGACCCTCAGGAGAAGTTAGAGCGGATCATTGCTGAGCTGAATAAGCCCTTGGCTCAGGAATCAGAGATGCTTGAGAAAAAAGCTAGAAGAAGATTCAGTCCTCATTGGCTGTCCCATGCCAACACCCTGATCCCATAGACAAAGCAGCAACTTCCCTGACTTGTGCTGTCCCTGGGACCCACAGCCATTCCAAACACAAAACGAGTGCATGGCTTCTTGTGACGATGCCCTATGCAGACCATGGAGATGGATGAACGCGCTTGCGTGTGTGCCTGTTGCCCTTTTTCAGAACAGGCAATACAGACAATACAAAGTTGAGTTTCTTATCCTGCCCAGTGCAAAGGAGATATTCATTTCTGCCTCCTTGTTATGATATCTTTTAAATTATAAAAACATACACATATTTATTTTTCTGGATTTTTTTTTTCAAAAACGTTCTAATGGTATTCTGTGTGTAAACCTATAAGCTGTAAGCAAGATGCTGTATCAAAGAAATGGAGAAACAAGATGAACAAGATCTACGCTAAAGAGTTAATCACCCTCTCTCCTCAACATTGAAAACTGATGTTAGGTAAACTGGGTTTCTTGCCCCCTCTCGCCTGAAAAGGTGAGATATCCAAAGTATTATCCTGCAGCGTTGCTTATAAGGATGCTCTGACTGGGCTCTGGGAATCATCAGTGGAGAACATGTTCCCTCATCAGTGCAGGGCCTGTCCCCTTCAGTGACCTGCAATCTGTGAGCTTCTATCACTTTAACGTAGGTCAGTGAGAACTGCAGCTCAGTGCATCCAAAGAAGACACACTAATGGCTATCTCTGCATTGATGAAAGACATTGTGTCTAGCTTTTGATGTGTTTCTGGCAAGAACCCCTGCAGGTGTGACCTTTGCCTCTACTTGGGACCAAGGCGTGTTCAAGGGAGGGTTGGTGCATTCCAGGGTAATTTTATTGTGTAGTTAATCAATAAAAAGTAAGCTTGAAACAGCAGATTACATGCTTGAAGTAGCCTAGGGTGAGATTAGGCCTCCTTTAAAAAGCCCCAACAAACAAACAAAACTATACATGTCAGTAGGAAGTTAATCATTAAGAAAGATCAGGAAGGGGTAAGAGGAAAGTTCTGTGAATTGGTCTTGATGTGGGAGTGTTATGTGGTGGTTTGAATAGGAATGACCCCCATGGGCTCATAGATTTGAATGCATGGTCACCTGGTAGTGGCAGTATTAGGAGGTGTGGCTTGGTTGGAGTAGGTGTGGCCTTGTTGGAGGAAGCATATCACCAGGGGTGGGCTTTGAGGTTCAAATGCTCAAGCCAGGCTCAGTGTCTCTTTCTTTTTCTGCTGCCTGTTGATCTGGATGTAGAACTCTCAGCTCCTTCTCCAGTACCATGTCTGCCTGCATGCTGCCATGCTTCCCGCCATTCACAATAATGGACTGAACCTCTGTAAGCCAGCTCCAATTGAATGCTTTCCTTTATAAGAGTTGTCATGGTCATGCTGTCTCTTCACAGCAATAGAACAGGAACTAAGACCATGTATGTGTCCTTTCAATGGAAGCAAAGTAGACTTCCATTTCTCATTCCTGGTTCAGGTCATGGCAAGAGCACAGGGCTGACAGGAGACCTTTGGCACCTCGGCATGAAGCTGGCATGAAAGTTCAAATGATAGCTTCCATCCTTATCCGTATCCAGCCAGGAAAAGGACGAAAGGAAGGGCTATCTCTGTTGAGGGCAGAGGCTAGAAGTAGCACCCACAACTTCTGTTTATAGACACACCCACATCCAAGGGAAGCCGTACTCCAGATGGAATCTAAATGCCCAGTTATAAGCCAGAATTCGAGTCATTGGAGGAAGAGAGAATAGATATTAAATATCAGCTGATTGTTTCTGCTTTAGTGACCATAAAACTACTATCATTTTCTAAAAGAAATGATTATTCCATTTGGAACTAAATAAAACAGGAGTTTGATGAATATTTTAGTTAGGTTTTCTATTGCTTTGATAAAACACTGGCCATAAACATCCTGTCCAGGAAAGGGTTTGTTTAGTTTGCATAACCCAGGTCATTGAGGGAGGTCAAGGCAGGAACCCAGTGCAAGAACCTGGATTCAGGAATGGATGCAGAGGCTGTAAAGAAACACTGCTCACTGGCTTGCTCCCCATGGCTTGCTCAGCCTGCTTTCTAGGGATGACACCTCCCGCCCATCAATCTGTCATCAAGAAAACGCCCTGCAGGTGTGTCCAAGAGCCAGTCAGGTCGGGGCACGTTTTCAGTTGAGGTTCTCTCTTCCCAAATGACCCCGGCCTGTGTGAAGTTGACAACACCAGCCAGCCCAGCTGAGCAAACACATCTCCATGCTTTCCTCCAAGCACCTCTGTCTGTTTCTCCTGTTATATTTGGTTGTTTCTTCACTGTCCACGTTTCTTGGAAGATGCACGTTCTATTTCATGGCCCTTTTTCATGGAATATGGTGAGTCGAAGGCATCTTTATCTCAAGCGTGTTTTGACTGCATAAACAGTAGGAATGGAGACCCAGCAGCAGAGATTTAGAACTGACAGCCTTGTTGTCAAATGACAGATCCCCGAGGTGAGTGAATGAGGTAGCACTTACTTATTAAATACAGAATGTGTGCCAGGTACCTCTCTCAGTCGCCCCAATGGAGGACACAGCTCCCCCACTTGGAAAATGCCCCCTTTACTCTAAACTGTGTAAACAGTCCAAACCATCTTCCTCAATCGGTTTCCCTTTCTTTGAAGGATCTAATCATAAAGGAAACACAGATTAACAGAGTAAAAGAAGAGGAGCTAGGTGACGCCCTCCCACAACTTCAGTTAGCAGAAGAGGACTTCAGAGAGAAAAACAGGGAACTCAGGTCCCTCCACAGTGACATTTCAGGTGATATTTCAGACATTTCCCTCTCTCTCCTCCCCTTCTTGGTCTTCCCTTCCCCCTTTCCCTCCTCCCACCTCCTTTCTTCCCCCAAAGTACATAGTCCTCTCCCCCAACCCACTAACCTATGTCTAAGGCAGAGGTAAAGAAGGCTCATCAGAGACAGGAGCTTTCAGAAGATGCGAGCCATGACTGGAAGTATGTTTCATTAGCATCCCATTACACAGCACAGCATGCGCACATGTAACTGTGTGTATTCAAATAAAAAAATCCTACACAAAAATTACTTGCAGTCACCTAGCCCTGCACCTCAGGTCCAGAGTGTCTGGCTTTTGTCTCCATTGAGGAAGTGGAGGGCCTGCCATGTCTTCCAGGTGATGAGAGGACTGTGGGACTCAGAAGGCCAGGACCCAGAGTAAAAGAAAGGACCAGAGTAGGATCAATAAAAGAACAATGTCTGAGGACAGGAGAGTGAGTGAGATAACCATAAAGATGTGGATTAATACAGCCTGTATCCAGAAGATAAACTGCAAACCAGAGACATATTTAAAAACGAATAGTGATTATTTCCAAGAAGGTAAAATTTCAAGACTATATACACATAGTAGCAAGAGCCTGGGCAGTCGGTCTGTCTGCTATTTCTGAGCTGTCTTCCCATTTCCTGTCAGACTTTCATCTGATTAACTCAGGTAGGCTCGCACTTGATGCTCTTACCTAGTTCATGGGTACTCCATTCTCCCGGGTCTTTCCACCTCCTCTCTCGGTACAGAGAAGAGGGTGAAGGCAAGACTGTCACAATTAAATAAGCAACAGTTTCTACATTCTGAATCTCTTATGAAGGAAAGAGGGGGGAATGGAAAGACAGCAGCAAGGAAGAAGGAACCAAAGAACGTAGTGCTCAGGGCCTGCCAAGACCGCCCACCAACCCGAGATGGGCTGCACAGGCGCAGAAGCGCTCAATGCCTGCTAAGACAGCCTACCGAGACAAGATGGACTACACAAGCGAAGGTCTCACACAGGGCAGGGGAGTTAATAAAATACAATAATAGGTGAAACTCATATGCATACATCTTAGCTGCGTCCTGAAACTTGACACTAATGTGCATAAAAGCATGCTTATAAGGTTGAAGCGAGGCACCAGTGAGGAAAATATCTCTCACCGGCTGAAGGTTCGCTTATCTGATAATAAGCCTCAGCAGGTTTTGGGAAAGAATGACTGGCTAGAGGAAATAAAAGAAAGGGGAATATGAACAGAAGAAGCCATGGAAAAGGACGTCATGGAAGTCTTAAAGCTCTCGCCACAGAATGTAGATTGCAGGCATGGCTGTAACTCTGGGCTGTAAAACCCAGCAATGATTACCTAATACAGCGGTTAGGCCTCCAGAGCAAGCCTTCCTCTGAGTTGTAGCTGAGTAGCTACTTTGCCTTGATGCTGGCAAAGAAATGGGCCAGAGTGTTCCAAACTGGAGCACCCAATACGGCTAAGGGCAGAAGCCTGCGCTGTGCCAAGCAGGCTCCCTTCCCCTGTCTGGCTAGAGGAATGCTGCCTGCCGTCCTGCCAATTTTATGACAAAAACAAACAAACCTGATTTCCATAAAAAGTCATCAGAAAGATACCAAGTAATGAAAACAGTAGTAAAGGAGTTTTATCTTTATCAAGTATGGCTAGAAATAAGATACGGCAGTGACAGGAATTCTTCACCTGAAATTGTCTTTTGAAAAGATTTACTCCGGAGAGCAGCGCCTTGGAGGACCCGTAGATCTGTGTCTTGTTTCAACAGTGTTTGGGCGGAACAGACCCGGGGCGTCCCACTTTTAGCTTCCAGCCGCCTTACAAGTCTCTCCAGTTCCTCCAGGACCATCTCCTCGCAGCTCCGGCTCCTAGGACCAGCCAGCACCATCTTCACGGTTAGTCCCACACTCGAATCAGCCATTACCTCTCGGATTCGTCAGAATTATTCCACCAAAGTGGAAGCTGCCGTGAACCGCCTGGTCAACTTGCACCTGCAGGCATCCTACACCTACCTACCTTTCTCTGGGCTTCTTTTTTGAGCGGGATGACCTGGCTTTGGAGGGCATAGGCCACTTCTTCGGCAAACTGGTCGAGGAGAAAGGTGAGGGCACTGAGCAGCTCCTCAAGTTGCAGAACGATCTCGGGGGTGGGGGATGGGGGCATACACCCTGCCAGGATGTGCAGAAACCATCTCAAGATAAATGGGGTAAAACCCAGGAGGCTATGGAAGCTGCCTTGGCTCTCTTGGATCTGCATGCCCTGGGTTCTGCCCGCACAGACCCTCATCTCTGTGACTTCTTGGAAAGCCACTTCCTGGATGAGGAGGGAAAGCTGATCAAGGAGATGGGCGACCACCTGACCAACCTCCACAGAGTGGTGGGGCCACAACCAGTTCAGACTGGCGTGCCCCAGGCATCTCTGGGCGAGTATCTCTTTGAGCGCCTCACTCTCAAACATGACTAGGAGGCCTCTGTGCCTTCCAAGGGGCTCCCTTCTCCACCCTGCATCAGCCCGCCTCGGGACCTCCACCGGAATGAACCTCTCAAGCCACTAGGCCGCTTTGTAACCTCTCTGGAGCCTCTCCCAAGTCTTGGACCAAGTAAAAATGAAGCCTTTTTAAATAGCAAAGAAAGAAGGAAAGAGAGAGAGAGAGAGAGAGAGAGAGAGAGAGAGAGAGAGAGAGAGAGAGAGAGAGAGAGAGAGAGGAGAGAGAGAGAAGAGAGATCTACTGGAAGCTAGAGCGCTGTCTCAGTGGTTAAGAACCCAGACTACCCTTGAAAGGGATCCAGTTTCTATTCTCAACACCCATGTCAGGTGACTCACAACTGCCTGTAATTCCAGCTTCAGGAAAACCAAAACCCTCTTCTGGCTTCAGTGGGCACAAGCTCATACACAGTTATACACATACACAAAATTTAAAAAATGCTTTAAAAAAGATTTACTTCCCCACATTGCTTTGTGCCACCCAGAGGGAGACCATTTGACTTCCACTGAGGAAAAATAACAATTCAAAACTCTGAACCAATGCTGACAACAGATAATTCCTTCCTCTAAAGTAGCTGGGAAATAATAGAACATATTTTACAATTGCGTTGTAAATCTTGGTGTAAAATATTGTGCCAATGGACTCACTAGCAACTAATCCTTATATTGTTGTGATGGTCTGAATAGTAAAAATTTGTTGAGGCAAAACCCACAATTTTATGAGGAAGTTAAAGGGGAAAAACCCTATATGGACAGAGGGGTGGGAAATTTGTAGACAGAAGTAAATAAGTTAAATTTTCCTATGTCATGCTAAGAAACGAATAGAAAATGTATAAAATAGCCACAGCTGTATTAACATATAATTTAAGAAAACTGAACTAAGTAGAAGGCAAAACTAAAGGGGCACTTCTTTAAAAGTGGTTAGGGGGTGGGGAGATGGCTCAGTGGTTAAGAGCATTTGGTACACAGTCCTGAGGACCGGGGTTTAGATCAAAGCGCCTGTGGAATAAGCCAGGCATCCCTCAAATGCCAGAAACAGTCTAGATACCATCTTCTAACCTTCCCATACCGTTGAGTGCATACATGCATGCATCCTCCCCCTGTCTCTCACACACACATAACTAAAACAAACAAAGAAACCAACAGATAGTGGTTGATTCTGAAGAAGACACAGGGGTAGATAGATACACGGGGATACCGCTAGCTGCCTTTTATTGTGGTAATAGTTTATCACAGTGTGACTGTTAAAACTATGTGTCTTACACTGATTAAGGCTTTTTAAACTAACTTTGTGGACAATTACCACCCTCCCCTCTCTCCTTAAATAGCAAAGAGGCAAGAGGAGAGATTATTGAGCAACTACATTTTCCGCTATAGAAAGGACATCATCAGATGTACCAGCAACACGGTAAAGACTCACTGTAGCTCATTTGTCTTGGTTTTCTGTTTTGTACAATTTACAGTGTCGGGATTGGATTCCAGGCCTTGCCTATGCTAGGTGAGGGCTGTCCCACTGGAACTATGTCCTCAGGCCTTGGTTTTCTCAGAGTTTTTATGTGTAGTCAATACTCAACTTAAACTCATGAATTTCCTGCCCTAGTCCCCAGAGTGCTGGAATAAAAGGATGCTCCCACCCAGAGCCCCCAGTTCTTCCTTCTTCTTTAAACTGAAACGTTGGTGCGTGCAAATAGCACCATTTACTCTGTTTTCATGAAACCAACTGTTATTAAAGTTATCCTAACAATATTAGGGTTTAAAATTGTCATCTATATATACATGGAGGGAGAGAGGTTTTCACTACTGTGATATATACCTGAGAAACCCAACTTAATGAAGGAAAGGTTTGATTGATCTCAGAGGTTCATGATTTTCTGGCTTCTCCGGTTTCTGAGCTGTCAGCACAGAGGAAGGAGCATGGCTGAGGAAAGCCTTTTGCATCATGGCCCCCAGAGAGCAAAGGAAAGCTATGGGAAGAAGGGACCAGGACCTAGCCACACCATTCAACAGCACATCCCCAGAAATGCATTTCCTCCAACCAGGCCTCGCTGTCCAGTCCCACCCCCTCCAGATCCTCTGTGCAAAGCTGGAATCCATCAGTGTGCTACATTTGCTCACTGAGCACCCCGGTGACCTAGTCTCTCTGCACGGCCCTCCAAGACACACTCCCACACACTCCCACACACTCCCACGTGAGCTTTATGCACTCTCTGCGTATTATCGTTCCCAATTCATCAGATTAGCAACCAAGATTAAGAAGGTGGGGCCTCTGGAACCAAATCAGATATAATGATAGAAAAAAATATTAAGCAATGAGGAGATCTAAGCATTCTCATTTATAGGATGGGGATTGGGTTGTGCCTTTTGAAGGTTAAGTAGGCAGAGATTGAGGGAGATAGAACAAAACAGGAGCCAGTAAAGAAATGCTTATCATCTTTCAAAATATGTAATCTATAGTTTCATTGCAAACTTTTTATGTGAAGTCGGTTACTTAAACATGGAATTATCCTATTCTTTGATATATCCAGATATCAAACATGACTTCTGATATGCTGTGGGTATGAAGAAATATGATGAGCATTACAAGGAAGTATAATACATAAAACACCAGTGAATGCATGCACACATACATACACACATGCACACACATACATACACTCATGGACATACATACACTTGCACACACATGCGCACACATACATACACACACCCTCATACACACACATGTGCACGCACACACACACACACACACACACACACACACGCGTGCACGCGCGCACTCAAGCACACAATGCACATTCCTTTTTCTTAATAAGATGCTCCTGGTGAGGACTATACAATGAATAAAGAGCATGAGGTTGCTTTGTATCAGTACAATAATTAAGTCCTTCATAGAGAATTCAGTAAGAAAAATTATTAAATCAATGATTCAGAACCAGGGTTAGTGAGATGGATCAGTTGGAGGAGTGCCTGCTTGGAATGTGTTGCCCAGGCTCCATCGTCAACACTACACAGACTATCCTGGTGGCCTACAGTTGTAATGCTAGGGCTTGGGAGGGGCAGATGGGAACATTAGAGGTCCAGAGTCATCCTCCGCTACATAGTGATTCCTGAGGCCAGCCTGCAATACCTGACACCCTGTCACAAAAGCAAATAAATAATAGCTAAATACATAACTAAATAAAGATCCAGAGTAAATATCTTCTCCTTCTAGGAACATTAAATCTCAGTGAACCTCTTCACATTCTCCCCATTTTGGTGAGGTATTCAAGGATCAAAGCACATTCCACTTTGTGAAGTTTTGTTAATGTCTAGGATGTGTTACTTAAGGTCCGTGCATGACCTTACCAGAGTCCACAAATAAGTTTTTAGTAAGCAACCTTTGAGATGTTCTGAGGGAATGATGCCAGGGTTAGCTGGTTGGCTCCAGGATGAATGCAGGGCCCTATTCCAGCCGTGGGCTGGGCTAATGCTGTCACTCCACTCTTTAGTCATAGTACTGAATCTAGGCGATAACTGTGGCTCTTATGTCTGGGCAGGAAAATATGAAGCAAGAAGTAAAACATCTACGAGACCTTGAAACTGAAAAAAACCAAAAACATTTTGAAATTCTAAAGAACTTAGAAAATGAAATCTATGTAAATGACCAAAAGGTGACCCTCCTCATCCTGGAAAATCAAAAATTAAGAGAAGTAAGTTCAAGAGAACTTCTTGTTTACTAACAGTTCTGATTGACCACGCGGACCAGCAGTATCCACGTGAGAAAAGAGGAGAATGACTCTTGCAATGAGCTTTAGAAAGTTCCAGTCTGGTTTCCGGCCAATGCTACTAGCACAAGTTCCTGCCTGTGCGGTGCTTTAAGAAACAGGGAAAAGAGTTGGGACCGCCAGGCTCAGAGACAGACAGGCATAATATCGCTTCGGTTTCAGGCAGCTTGTGTGTGACCTGCTCCCAGGTGCTGGGCTGATCTGCAGTAACCAGCGCGCCAGATCCGCGGTGGGACCTTCTGCCTGGTGGAGGGACCCCGCGCAGGGAGGGAGCCTGCCAGCTTCCCTTCCGCGACCTCTGTTCCCGCGGACTGCGCTGGAGAGACCGGTACCCAGGCTCTCCCCCCGATATAACATCACTTGGGACACGGCCTGTTGGGGCTTCCGTCTGTGCCCGAGGGCGGGTTGGCGCTGTGGTCGTCTGGGTGCCAGATCGGCGGGCCATCGTGACCACAGGGTGAGTGGCGCCACGGAGACTGCCCTCCGCCATCTTTGCTCCAGTGACCAGGTAGTTGGGACCGCCAGGCTCAGAGACAGACAGACATAATATCGCTTCGGTTTCAGGCAGCTTGTGTGTAACCTGCTCCCAGGTGCTGGGCTGATCTGCAGTAACCAGCGCGCCAGTTCCGCGGTGGGACCTTCTGCCTGGTGGAGGGACCCCGCGCAGGGAGGGAGCCTGCCAGCTTCCCTTCCGCGACCTCTGTTCCCGCGGACTGCGCTGGAGAGACCGGTACCCAGGCTCTCCCCCCAATATAACATCACTTGGGACACGGCCTGTTGGGGCTTCCTTCTGTGCCCGAGGGCGGGTTGGCGCTGTGGTCGTCTGGGTGCCAGATCGGTGGGCCATCGTGACCACAGGGTGAGCAGCGCCACGGAGAGTGCCCTCCGCCATCTTTGCTCCAGTGACCAGGTAGTTGGGACCGCCAGGCTCAGAGACAGACAGGCATAATATCGCTTCGGGTTCAGGCAGCTTGTGTGTAACCTGCTCCCAGGTGCTGGGCTGATCTGCAGTGACCAGCGCGCCAGATCTGCTGTGGGACTTCTGCCTGGCAGAGGGACGCCCCCTCCCCCCCCCAGGAGAGATCACACACCCCTGCACAGGGCAGGAGCCTGCCAGCCTCCCTTTGGCGACCTCTGCTCCAGGAATCCACTAGGCTGAGCCTTTAGATGTGCAAGGCCTCCCCAATATAAGATCACTTGGGGCAAAGCACATTAGGGCTCCCAAGTCACTCAGGAGCAGGCAGGCCCCAGAAATCGGTGCCAGGGGAATCCTGGTAATCCAGGGGGGGCAGAAATAGCTTTGCAGGCTCACAGGAGGTCCAACCAACAGCCAGTGGCAGCAGGACCAACTAACACCAGAGGTATCCAGATGGCAAAAGGCAAACGTAGGAATGTTACTAACAGTAATCAAAGTAATGTGGGACCATCCGAACCCAACTCTCCAACAGCAGCAAGTCCTGGATACCCCACCACACCCGAAAGACAAGATCTGGATTTAAAATCACTTCTCATGATGCTATTAGAGGATCACAAGAAGGACACAAATAAATCTCATAAAGAGTTACAGGAGACCATGAATCAACGGTTAGAAGCCCTTACAAAGGAAACACAAAAATCGCTTAGAGAAATGCGGGAGAACATGGATCAAAAGATGGAGGCGCACAAGGAGACAACACAAAAATCGCTTAACGAGATGAATCAACGGGTAGATGCACTCACAAAGGAATCACAAAATTTGCATAAAGAAATGCAGAAGAATATGGGTCAACAGACGGATGCCCATAAGGAGGCAACACAAAAATTGCTTAAAGAAATGAATCAACGGTTAGATGCCCTTACAAAGGAAACACGAGAACTGCTTAAAGAAATGCAGGAGACGATGGATCAACAGATGGAATCCCATGAGGAGGAAACACAAAAATCGCTCAGAGAAATGCAGGAGAACGTGGGTCATCAGGAAGAAATCCTGAAAGAGGTAATGCAAAAATACCTTAAAGAAATACAGGAAAATACAAACAAACAAGTGAAGGATCTCAGCAAATCCATCCAGGAACTAAAAAAGGAAGTAGAAACAACTAAGAAATCACAAAGGGAGACAACTTTGGAGATAGAAAACCTTGGGAAGAAATCAGGAGTCATAGATGCAAACATCAACAATAGAATACAAGAGATGGAAGAAAGAATCTCAGGTGCTGAAGATTCCATAGAAAGCATCGACTCAACACTCAAAGAAAATGCAAAATGCAAAAAACGCGTAACCCAAAACATCCAGGAAATCCAGGACACAATGAGAAGACCAAACCTAAGGATTATAGGTATAGATGAGAGTGAAGATTTGCAACTTAAAGGGCCAGTAAACATCTTCAACAAAATTATGGAGGAAAACTTCCCTAACTTAAAGAGAGAGATGCCGATGAACATACAAGAAGCCTACAGAACTCCAAACAGACTGGACCAGAACAGAAATACCTCCCGTCACATAATAATCAAAACACCGAATGTTCTAAACAAAGAAAGAATACTAAATGCAGTAAGAGAAAAGGGCCAAGTAACATACAAAGGAAGACCTATCCGAATCACATCAGACTTCTCACCAGAGACTATGAAAGCCAGAAGATCCTGGGCAGATCTCATGCAGACACTAAGACAGCACAAATGCCAGCCTAGACTACTATACCCAGCAAAACTCTCAATCACCATAGATGGAGAGACCAAGATATTCCATGATAAAACCAAATTTTCACAATATCTTTCCACAAATCCAGCCCTGCAACGGATAATACGTGGAAACCTCCAATACAGGGAGAGAAACAACACCCTGGAAAAAATGAGATAATAACCTTCTTGAATCAAACCCAAAAGTAGAGAACCACTCAAACATAAAGATAGCGTCAAGAATGGCAGATGGCAATAATCACTATGCCTTAATCTCTCTTAATATCAATGGTCTCAATTCCCCAATTAAAAGACATAGACTAGCAGACTGGATACGTAAACAGGACCCAGCATTTTGCTGCATGCAGGAAACGCACCTCAGTGTCAAAGACAAACACTACCTCAGAGTAAAAGGCTGGAAAACAATTTTACAAGCAAATGGCCCCAAGAAACGAGGTGGAGTAGCCATCCTAATATCGGATAAAATTGATTTTCAACCCAAAGTCATCAAAAAAGACACAGAAGGACACTACATACTGATCAAGGGAAAAATCCACCATCAAGAACTCTCAATCCTGAATATCTATGCTCCAAATGCAAGGGCACCCTCATTCGTAAAAGAAACTTTACTAAAACTCAAAGCACACATCGCACCGCACACAATAATGGTGGGTGACTTCAACACCCCGCTCTCTGAAATGGATCGTTCAGGAAAGCAGAAACTAAACAGGGACACAGTGAATCTAATTGAAGCCTTGGACCAAATGGAACTAACTGATATATATAGAACATTTCATCCTAGAGCTAAAGAATACACCTTCTTCTCAGCTCCTCATGGTACCTTCTCCAAAATTGACCATATAATTGGTCACAAATCAGACCTCAACAGATACAAGAAGATAGAAATAATCCCATGCCTCCTATCAGATCACTATGGAATAAGGGTGGTCTTCAATGGCAACAAAAACAAAAGAAAAGCCACGTACACATGGAGGCTGAACAATGCTCTACTCAATGATAACTTGGTCAAGGTGGAAATAAAGAAAGAAATCAAAGACTTTTTGAAAGTTAATGAAAATGAAGGCACAACATACCCTAACTTATGGGACACAATGAAAGCAGTGCTAAGAGGAAAATTCATAGCCCTGAGTGCCGCCAAAAAGAAACGGGAGACAGCATACACTAACAGCTTAATGGCACACCTGAAAGCCCTGGAACAAAAAGAAGCAAATACACCAAAGAGGAGTAGAAGGCAGGAAATCATCAAACTCAGGGCTGAAATCAATCAAGTAGAAACAAATAAAACCATACAAAGAATCAACAAAACGAGGAGTTGGTTCTTTGAGAAAATCAACAAGATAGATAAGCCCTTAGCCAGACTAACCAGAGGGCACAGAGATAGTATCCAAATTAATAAAATCAGAAACGAAAAGGGAGAGATAACAACAGAAACTGAGGAAATTCAAAAAATCATCAGATCCTACTACAAAAACCTGTATTCAACACAACTAGAAAATCTTGAGGAAATGGACAATTTCCTTGACAGATACCAAGTACCAAAATTAAATCAGGATCAAATAGACCATCTAAACCGTCCTATAACCCCTGAAGAAATAGAAGTTGTCATTGGAAGTCTTCCAACCAAAAAAAGCACAGGTCCAGATGGTTTTAGTGCAGAATTCTATCAGACCTTCAAAGAAGACCTAACACCAATACTCTTCAAACTGTTCCACAAAATAGAAACAGAAGGAACACTACCCAACTCGTTCTATGAAGCCACAATTACACTAATACCAAAAGCACACAAAGATCCGACAAAGAAAGAGAATCTCAGGCCAATCTCTCTTATGAATATCGATGCAAAAATACTCAATAAAATTCTTGCCAACCGAATCCAAGAACACATCAAAACGATCATTCACCACGATCAAGTAGGCTTCATCCCAGGGATGCAGGGATGGTTCAATATAAGGAAATCCATCAATGTAATCCACTACATAAACAATCTCAAAGAAAAAAACCACATGGTCATCTCATTAGATGCTGAGAAAGCATTTGACAAAATTCAGCATCCTTTCATGCTAAAGGTCTTGGAAAGATCAGGAATTCAAGGCCCATATCTAAACATAGTAAAAGCAATTTACAGCAAACCAGTAGCCAGCATCAATCTAAACGGAGAGAAACTTGAAGCAATCCCACTAAAATCAGGGACTAGACAAGGCTGCCCTCTCTCTCCATATCTTTTCAATATAGTACTTGAAGTTCTAGCTAGAGCAATTAGACAAGAAAAAGAGGTCAAAGGGATACAAATTGGAAAGGAAGAAGTCAAACTATCACTATTTGCAGACGATATGATAGTATACATAAGCGACCCAAAGAACTCCACCAGAGAACTCCTACAGCTGATAAACGACTTCAGCAAAGTGGCCGGATATAAAATCAACTCAAGCAAGTCAGAAGCCTTCCTATACTCAAAGGATAAGCAGGCTGAGAAAGAAGTAAGAGAAATAATACCCTTTACGATAGCCACAAACCATATTAAGTATCTTGGCGTGACGCTAACCAAACAAGTGAAAGATCTGTATGACAAGAACTTCAAGTCTCTGAAGAAAGAAATTGAAGAAGACCTCGGAAGATGGAAAAATCTGCCATGCTCATGGATTGGCAGGATTAATATAGTAAAAATGAGCATCTTACCAAAAGTAATACACAGATTCAATGCAATCCCCATCAAAATCCCAACTCAATTCTTCATAGAGTTAGAAAGAGCAATTCAAAAATTCATCTGGAATAACAGAAAACCCAGAATAGCTAAAACTATTCTCAAGAGTAAAAGAACCTCTGGGGGAATCAGTATCCCGGACCTCAAGCTGTACTACAGAGCAATAGTGTTAAAAACTGCATGGTATTGGTACAGTAACAGACATGTAGATCAATGGAACAGAATTGAAGACCCAGAAATGAATCCACACTCCTATGGTCACTTGATCTTTGACAAAGGAGCTAAAACCATCCAGTGGAAAAAAGATAGCCTTTTCAACAAATGGTGCTGGCTCAGCTGGAGGTCAACATGCAGAAGAATGCAAATTGACCCATCCTTATCTCCTTGCACTAAGCTCAATTCTAAGTGGATCAAAGATCTCCACATAAAACCAGACACACTGAAACTAATAGAAGGGAAACTAGGGAAGAACCTTGAACATATGGGCACAGGGGAGAATTTCCTGAACAGAACTCCAATAGCTTATACTCTAAGATCAAGAATAGACAAATGGGACCTCATTAAATTACAAAGTTTTTGCAAGGCAAAAGACACCGTCAAAAAGACAAAGCGGCAACCAACTAACTGGGAAATGATCTTTACCAACCTTACATCCGACAGAGGGCTAATATCCAAGATATACAAAGAACTCAAGAAGTTAAACTCCAGAGAGGCAAGTAACCCTATTAAAAAATGGGGTACAGAGCTCCACAAAGAGTTCTCACCTGAAGAATATCTAATGGCTGAGAAGCACCTAAAGAGATGTTCATCATCCTTAGTCATTAGGGAAATGCAAATCAAAACAACCCTGAGATTCCATCTCACACCAGTCAGGATGGCTAAGATCAAAAACACAGGAGACAGCAGTTGTTGGCGAGGATGTGGAGAAAGAGGAACACTCCTCCACTGCTGGTGGAATTGCAGGCTGGTACAACCACTCTGGAAAGCAGTCTGGCGGCTCCTCAGAAAACTGGGCATGACACTTCCGGAGGATCCGGCTATACCACTCCTGGGCATATACCCAGAGACTTTACCTGCATGCAATAAGGACACATGCTCCACTATATTCATAGCAGCCTTATTTATAATAGCCAGAAGCTGGAAAGAACCCAGATGTCCCTCAACGGAGGAATGGATTCAGAAGATGTGGTATATTTACACAATGGAATACTACTCTGCAATTAAAAACAATGAATTCACGAAATTCCTAGGCAAATGGTCAGAACTTGAAAATATCATCCTTAGTGAGGTAACCCAATCACAAAAGATCACACATGGTATGAAGTCACTGATAAGGGGATATTGACCCAGAATCTCAGAATACCCTAGACACAATCAGCATATCAATAGATTTCTAAAAAGATGGAAGGAGAGACCCCTGGTCCTGGAAAGACTGGATGTAGGGGAACGCCAGGACAGAGTAATGAGAGGGGGTTGAACGGAGAAAAGAGGGAGGGAAGGGGGCTTATGGGACTTTCGGGGAGGGAGGAAACGGGAAAGGGGAAGTGATTTGGAATGTAAATTAAAAAAATAAAATTAAATTAAATTAAAAAAAAAAAAAAAAAAAGAAAGTTCCAGTCTTCACCGGGCGGTGGTGGCGCACGCCTTTAATCCCAGCACTTGGGAGGCAGAGGCAGGCGGATTTCTGAGTTCGAGCCCAGCCTGGTCTACAGAGTGAGTTCCAGGACAGCCAGGGCTACACAGAGAAACCCTGCCTTGAAAAACCAAAAAAAAAAAAAAAGAAAGTTCCAGTCTTTCATATCCCTCCAGACACCTGCACAACTCCCCCTACAACAGTACCACCAGTGTCTAACACTAGAGGTCAGCTTGGCCCAGACTCAAACATTGCCTGTGAAGAATGATGTATCTGTACATAGACTTCTGTTCAGCTTCATGGCTCCGTGGTCCATCCTCCTGCAGTGTTAGTTATGGTACTTCATTCTGTGTACTATTCCGCCATATGACTATAGTACTTATTTAGACAGTGCTATTAGTGGGGTTTTGGAGAATTTCTTTTGGCTGTAACCAACCAACTCTGCTCCTAAGCCCATTCAAGTATAATTGTTTTGATAGACAGACATATTTCTGTTGAGTATAGATCCTAACTGGACCTGCAAAGTTACTAGGTGTTAATTAACTGCACTGAGTACAAGTGAGACCATTACCAAAATTCTCTGGTCAAATTATATAAGTTTTATTTTTTGTCAGATAGGGTTATCTTTCCCTAGAGCAGGGTTTTAGAAATAGCATCAAACACATGAGAACGTAGGGTTTATATGATTTTCTGTCAGACAGGGCTATTTCCCTAAAGCAATACTTTCAAGAGTTGGGGGATTTCCAGAGGAATTTTGGTCACATAGGAACACAGCTGAAATCATTCCAAAATTATTTGACAGAGCATCTTATCAGGGTATGTTCAAGGTGAGAGTCAAACTCCTTAACGTGGGAAACATGTCAAATTCCAGAAACAGGTTAAAGCAGCCAACTTGAATTAAGCAGAATACAGAAATGAACTTATTTTGACCTTAGAACAAAATGGCTTCCATCTTTGAGATGGAGTCAGGCTGGTCCTTCACAAGGTGTACATCTTCTGCACCAGTATAGAGTGTCAGGCTCACAAAGGCAGTGCATTGAATGCCCCTCCCACAAGCAGTGTGTGAGAACTCTGACAGTCACAACCTCACCTGTGTCAATGTCACATTAAGGAATGAAAACACAGACTTCCTCTTAGATTAGTTCGACCAAGAGCAAGCCCAAATTTGGATTTTCTACTTTTTCTCCAATATCTTCCACCTGTCTGTAGCCTATCTCTAGTCTATTGTGTGTGTCTGATATGTCCCTGTTGCCCATCTGGTCTGTGGCTGGCCCATCTCTAACAAAGAGTTTACTCTATATTTATTGAACAGCACAGAAAACACAGTATGAGAAAGAGATGAAGAATTATTTACAGAAATCTTCAAGAGAAGAGGTTGCTTTGTTGACACCAACTGGCCCAGAATAGCAGTGAAACCTCCAACAGATGTCATCAACCTATATCCACATATCGCTTCTGATACTTATGAGATTTCTTTTTAGTTTATGGCTATTTTTAACCTGTTGGCTATTTTCAGGAAACGATTACCACAATACACACATACACACAAATATTGATTCAGGTCAAGGGCATGGAAGAGTATATAACTCAAGATCAAAGCTATGAATTTACTCTGGGTTGTAAAAAGCTGATTGTGTGGAAAGTCCAAGGCACAATAAAGTTGTTTGCATCGTTCTCCTGAAAGCAGATGAGAGCAATGATGGCATTGGATAAGTCATATAAGTCTGTTAAACTTAAACAGGTTGAGTTCCCAGGAGGACAGCAGATTAAAAATCTGGTTTTAAATGATCTCAAGGCATATTATTAATGTGGTGGCAAGGCCTGAAAAAAGGTTAGTCTCCTTGGTATTGGGAGATACTTTCAGAAATTGTATCACCGCACTCATCCCACTGTCTCTTTCAGTTCATCTGTTCTGGTGGATGTGTGCACTGGTGTCCCACAGATCTACATCCCTTAACAATTAAAGAAATACCTAGTCATGCGCTGTTGGGCACTCAGATATCCTCATTTGTAAAATTTGTATTCGAGCTTTCTTTGTCTGGTTAAAAAATTGAGTTGTCTGTACCATAAATTCCACAGCAAACATTGGTTTGTTTAACACCTAAAGTTACAACCTCAATTTATGAACATTAATTTTAGGGGTTATATCTCAAAAGAGTAAGGCCTCCCTGTTTATACTTAAGATTTATTGATCCATTGTTTTAGATTGATGTGTTCAATAATTAAATCCATACCGACTTTAATGACTGGAACTGTTGAATCCAACAGTTTTTATTTTTTATTTTTATTTATTTATTTATTTATTTTTGGTTTTTCGAGACAGGGTTTCTCTGTGTAGCCCTGGCTGTCCTGGAACTCACTTTGTAGACCAGGCTGGCCTCGAACTCAGAAATCCGCCTGCCTCTGCCTCCCAAGTGCTGGGATTAAAGGCATGCGCCACCACCGCCCAGCTAACAGTTTTTATTAAAACATATTTTCTACATTTCATAATCTATGACTAGACAGTATAATATTCCCTTGTTTGAAAGATGTGAGTTAGAGTCTGTCACTCATTGGATACACTGTCCTTAGTGTCTCACAGGGTGAATGTTGCTTCTTTGTATACTGAGAGTTTAAAGGAAATGGATCTTTAAGGACCTCCCCACAACTGTAAAAACGTTGTAGGATCTACATCAAAGTCCTAAGAGTTGTGAGACGTAGTTTCATTCAATGCTCATAATAATTTCGAAAGTTAGATAATATACTATGTACCTTTTCAGAGAAAAGACTCTGGTTTTGTCTTAAAGATTATTAATACAAGGGGAAAAAAATCTTTCAGTAGGAGCCTGATAGGAGAAGTAGCCTGGACACTGACTTATCCAATGCCATCAAGGAAACCCCTTCACCTCTCTGTGTGATTTATTTCTGTCTGTAAATGCCAAGGGTTAGCCCACCAACCTCACATGCTTTGTTTGTTTGTTTGTTTAAAACAGCAGTGTAAGAGCTGGTATTTTTCGGAAGGATGAATGTACTCTGAAGAGCTTTGGCCCCTACCTGTCTCTGTAACTCCCATCCACGCAACACATCATACTGCCAGCCTTTGACACAAACTTTGGGAGGAATTTTATCCACCTATTGAAGTGTCCCATTAGCCTCTTCTCATAGAGAAGGATGAGAATTACTATTGCTACATATTTGCACAAGGAACACGTGGATAAGAGGCCTTTGGGCAGAAGATCGTTTAACCTCTTACTGTGTCCAGTCATATTCCAAACACCGGGTTTATTTATTTGGCTGCTGAAAGAGTAAGAAAGCAGGACCCTTTGTCTCCTCCCTTGAATGGACATAGTCACAGTAGAACAGTCGGTGGCATCTCGGAGCATCATTATACATTGACGAAAGACTGCATAGACATTTGTCTAACTCTGCAGAGGGAGCAAGTGCTGAGCAGTCACATCCCTTTCCTTTCCAGTATCTTGCCTACCTGAAGAAACAAACCCAAGAATATGTGTCAAAACAAGCAGTGATCGTACAGAACTCAGGTGACCTCTCTTGGCAACTGATAGCTCAGCACTGTAAGTAATGTGTCACTCTTCCCATACAATTCCTTGTTCAAATCAGTTTTATTAGTTTGCATCTAACAAAATGCATCTATCTCAAGGTCAATGAATTTTGAGGACCATACATGCTCTGGCAGCCACCGCCACCACAGCGAAGTGTAGAACCTCTTCATAGTGGCATCTAACCACAGTTTAAGTCTGAAGGGCCCTTCACAGGCTCCTGTTTTGAGTCTGTGGTCTTACTAGGAGGGTTGTAGAACCTTTGGGAGGTGAGACCACGGCTGATGAAAGTAGGTCCTTTGGAACAGGCTGTAAGGGTTATAATCATCCCTGATTCCATCCCCGTATTCTCTGCTTCCCAAGCTACCTCTCTACCACACAATCCCATCATCACAGACAGCTGCTCCATTGTGTCACAGCAAACCAAGAGCCACTGAAGCTGTAGGCCCACCTTGCCCCCTTCCGTAAGTCCCTTTGCCAAATATCTACTGCCACCTGTCCCTTTCCAGTTACTTTCATCCCTCCTCCAGTCTCTAGAAGCCACCCAGATGACTTCTAACACTAATAATTAAACAAAAAGAAATGACGCAGTATGTAAACTTCCCCTCCTGGCTTTTTTGACCCTATAAAATGGATTTTTATGATTCCTTCATGAAGCCAGGTGTGGGTGCTCACACCTATAATCCCAGTACTTAGAAGGCTGAAACAGACGGGTTGGTGAGAGTTAAAAAACCAGTCTGGACTACGAAATAAGTTCCATGTTAGCCTGGACTAGAGTTGTAACCTGTCTCAAAATATCATCAAACACACACACACACACACACACACACACACACACACACTTCACCTCTGTGCTTTCTTGAGCCACAGACGACTGCCTCCCCTCTGGCACAGTGCAGCGGTATGGGCCACACACACATCTTCTGTTCAGCAGACAAAGGACATTTGCCTCATTCTTCATATATCACAGGTGAAGCAACTAGGGACATTGGTTTAGAAGCATTTTTCTGGAGTTTTAAAAATAATTTCTTAGGCAGTACGTAGAATGAGATGGCTGGGCTGCATAGTTAGTGTCTGGGTACCTTTTTAGAAACTACTACTTTGCCATCGCAGTTCAAATTTCTCATCCAACTAGTGATGTGGAAGAGATCATGCTGCTCTAGAGCCTCACTTGAAAATCTGAGGACAGTAAAAGTATTAACATCTAGCCATGTGCATAAGTATAGGATGGAATGGTTTCGTAGTTTTTGCCTGCCTTTCCCTGCAATGACCATCAATTCATGTGGTTCTCGGCTGTCTGAAAATCATCCTTTTTGAACCGTCTTGAACCAATGAAGTATTTTGGTTTAATAAATACCTCAAAGTGGGGTTGAATAGACAGTTCAGTAGGTAAGAGCACTTGCTGCTCTTTCAGAGGACTGAAGTTCAGTTTCTAGCACCCATGTCAGGAAGTTTGAAACTGCCCCTAACTCCAGCTATAAGGGATACCTGCTCTTGGCTTCCTTGGGTATCTGCACATTCATGTGCCTTTCGCTTATACATTCATACATACATACATGCATACATACATACATATATGCATATACACATACATAAAAATTAGATAGATAGATAGAAAGAAAGATAGATAGAGGAGATAGAGAAAAAAAAAATATATATATATATATATATATATATATATATATATAGAGAGAGAGAGAGAGAGAGAGAGATCCCCACAACAAATATCACAAAGTTAGCAGCTTAGGGCACAGAGTTTTCTTGGCTCATGAGTTGGTGATATAATCGGAGCTTGGATACAGCCTGACTATTCCGTGGAACATTTTGTGTCTGAGAGCTTGGACCCTCCAAACATCCACCTGTTCCTATGTCTGGAGTTGATGTGGCTCTCAGATGTGCCTCAGTGAAACTGTTGGCCATGGGCCTCGTGGACTCCATGCACAACTGCTGGGCCCCAAGGAAAGCGTCCCAGGAGAACAGTGGATGCTCATGGTATTGACATGACCTAGCCTCAGAGTATTACTCCCATGTGACTCTTGGGTTAATGTAACTGTTCTAGAATGAGGAGGGGATGCTGTCAGCACCAGGATGCAAGAGGCCTGAATAAGCAGGTGCCGAGTGGATCTGCTAAGTGTCCACTCAAGTTTCTTACTTGTTGTCTCGTGCTTCTAGTGCTCTTATCATTGAGCTAAGGTCTTTGTGTATTCTGGAATTTAGTTCTCTTTCTGTCTGAGGTTTGACTTAGGGTCGTTATATCAATGTTTTGCCATAAGGTCAAGATTTCTCTCTCTCTCTCTCTCTCTCTCTCTCTGTGTGTGTGTGTGTGTGTGTGTGTGTGTGTGATTCTGGAAGTAGAAAGTAGAAACTCTTAGAAAAATAATTTAAAACTTTTAATTATTAAAATACTAATATTGTTTTAGTAACTATTGCATTTGCATATTTCAGCACATTATTCAGATCTGCTGGCAGAATTTCAGATCATAATTAAGGTGAGGGTTCTTTCTGCACGTTTTGCATAGCATGTCTTCAAAAGAATTCATCTACCACTTAAAAGTGTGTGTGTGTGTGTGTGTGTGTTTGTGATGTTTGCATGAGCATGTAACTGGTATATACTCATAGTATGTACATATGAACAGAATTGTTAAGATGCAGAAGGATGACAGGGTGGTGTTCCTATCACATCTATTGTGCCAAACATTACCATGAGCTCTACCTTTCAGAATCTATCTTTTTATAGTACCACTCAGTGTTATGGTGGGCAGTCCCTCCCTCCACCCTTCCCTGCTTCTTCCTCTTCCCTCTTTTCTTTCCTTCTTTGTCTTTGCAAGCTCTCATACAACACATCTGGTTTTCAGGCTGTGCTCTAGGCTCACTCTATTTTACCAGATGTTCGTCCCCTCCTTCCCTCCTTTCTGTAGGTAGGAGAGGAATCAGGTAGTTGGCTCTGAATCCTGCCTCTTTGTAGTCTTAAAAGTTACTTTGTGTGACTAATAACAACTTTTCATATATCACATCACTTCTGGAAACAATCCACTCAGAATGTTACTCATTTCGTTGTAATTTGTATCGGCACCCCCAAATGCTGTCCCTTTAAGGAACTGGTGGATGCTGGAGAAGACACTTTGCAAGAAATTAAGTCTCTGATATCAAAGCTGCAGTACAGGGATGAGAAAATCGAGTCCATCAGCACCTGGCTACTGGAGGGAATCGGAAGGCTGCATTATCTTATGGAAGAGGAGTCACCCAGCCTTAGTAAAGAGGACTGTCAGAAGCTCGGTAATGTAGCACTTCCAGCTGCCTTCTAATAGCGAGTGACATCAAAATAAGGGGGTCCTCAGGACCGGTCATCAAAGGGAGGAAAAGGACAATGCTCTGTGGTGCTGGGCCTTCCCCCAAACACCCTTCTCACTTTGGGTCAAGTTTATCAGAACAACTTGTCCGTTCTTCCTTTCACTTGAGAAAAATTTTCAAGAGAACTAAATTTTCTTCACGATTAAAAAAAGAAATTAGATAATTTGTTTTTGAGATGGGATCTTACTGTGGAGTCTGGTGTGGTGGTAACTCAGAATCTCCCTGAGTGCTGGGTTTATAGGAGCAGAGACACCACACCCGATTCAGAAACATTCTTTGTTGGAAAAAAAAAAAAACAAAAAGGCAAAACCATGTGGTGCACATACATACATGCAGGCAAACACTCATGCACTTAAAGTGAAACCAAAATAAGCCATTTAAACTAAACAAAGACAAAGTGAGCTATTCCATTTAGAGCCAATAAAACGTTACATCAACAAGCGTGTACTGACCTCCTGGGTTCTGAGATACCTGGGTTACCACAGGGAACGAGACACTCCCTGTTCAAATGGAATTCACAGTCCTGTACAGTTTGGTGGCTCCTCGTCTGACAAAGGCCAGATAGTGTTTTGGCTGCTGCCAGCACTGAAGTCTCTGAAGCAGTTAGGTGGGTCTGTCCGCTATTGCAGAATTACCTACCCATTAGGCTGGAACTTGCCCACTGCTGATACTGTAGGAGGAGGAGATCTGGAATCGTTGAAATGTGTATTAATTGCTGCAGAGGCCACAAGCGGGGCATAAAAAGTGTGGATGAATTAAGTGGCGGCTGGGTTAAGGAGTCGGGAGACAGGGGCTCTGAGGAGCGGGAAGCTGAGCTGACCTCTGGAGGCAGATCGCTGACTTGCCATAGCTCTCTGCCCGTCTCAGTTCCGGGACACGGGGCAGAATGTGGGCTTGGAAGCCAGGTGGGACTGTGCCCCTGCTGTTCACGCCTTTCTCACTTTTCCTGGTTGTAAAGTTAGAGGGACAACACACAGCAGTTATAAAATATCAAACCCGTTTTGACTGTTCATCGGGTGTCTGGAATCTCCCACCGTCCCAGGGAAGTGAGTACCACTTGACCCTGGGATTACTCCACCACCATGGAGTCTCTGACTTCTGAATTGCATTCATTTCTCTAGAAACCCTGGACTGCTTCCAGTTCTGCAGCCCTCTACTGCCCACTGTTGGACATAACATGTCAGTGCAGTCCTTCAGGTCCTGCCCTCCTCCACACCCATTCCACTAGCCTAGCTTCATTACTGTACTGTGTCCCTCCCTGGGCAAGAGAAGGTTGGATCTCTTCTCCTGGAGATAAAGGGGCAGAGACAAAGCTCTCATTGGATGCTTAAAGCACAGAGAACTGTCAGAGGCAGGTGCAGGTGGGAGCTGCCCAAGAGCCCCAAGTACAATAGAAAAGAGGAATGAGTAGGTTATCAGAACTAAGTGCCAGAACTCACCTGAAAACTGTCAATTAGCTTTGTACCTCTTCTGTTTTATAAGCAGAAATGCACATATACCTAAACCAAACAGTACAGATTACTTTTAAAATTATTAAAAATGTATTGGTCCAAAGGGAAGGCTCAGTGCGTAAATGTCCTTAGCCACAGAGCCTGACAGATACCTGTGTCCAATTCCTGAGACCTATGTATAACCCTACATGTTGTCCTCCGAGCTCTGTATGCATGGTGGTACGTGTGCTATACTCACCCCCCATGCATGTGCAGGGACACACACACACACACACACACACACACGCTGGTGCACATACACCCACTCACATACGCACACATACTCACACACCCACATGCATGTGCACACACACACATACTCGTGCACACACACACACACAGTGATTACAACTTTTTAAAGAACTTTTTTTCATAATTTTTTCCTTAATTTCAAGTCAGAATGAAAATGAATTTAAAAATCATCACAATCCCTTTGTTGTATTTATTTGTATTTTTAAATCAGCATTCAGAATAGCAGGCTCCTGTATGCCGTTTCCATACATAACTAGTTTTGGCCAAACCTCCATACTCAAATGCTCCTCTCTCCTGCCTCCGAGACCTGCCCCCGTGTGAACCCTTCTCCCTCGCTCACCCGTCCGGATGGGGTGCAATCATTTCCACCTTCACATTATATGTGTTTACCCTCCCAGTTCTGTCCTGTCATCTCTTCACACCCACTCCTGCATGAAATGCACATTTAGAAAGCTGAAAGCACAGGATTTGCACAGAAGAGGATGAGTTGTATTTGATTTTCCGAGCCTGTAGCCCCACTATTCCCACTTTCACTCATTTTCCTGCAAATCTTACAACTTCTTTCTTTATGGCAGAATAAGATTTGACTGTATACATCCCACATTTTCATTACCCATCTGTAGATAAACGTCTAGGCTGATTCCATTCCTTGCTCTTGTGAATACAGCAGCAATAAGTGCAGATGTGTGCATATCTCTGTGGTAGGATATGGACAGTATAGCTGAGTCATATGGCAATTGTGTTTTTAAACACACATATTGATCATTTGCATTTAAGAACTATCTGTTCAGTTAAAATTCCAACTCTCTTGAGCATTCGGTTACACACGGGTGTTTTGTATTGGTCAAATAATACATGCCTTGCAGAAGACCTTTGTAGATCATAGCACATTTTAAAGACTTTATAAAACCAGTTCTTAGCATTGTCAAAGTCGCCTTTTCATTTTACGATGGAAAAGTGACTCACTTCTATTACGCTCATTTTTGATCATTTAATTCTGAAAAAATAACCTACTTTTATAGTTACATCAGAATTAACATTACAGAGAGAAAAGTAGAGTGAAATCATTTGTTGAATAATTGTCAAAAGGTTTCTTGAAAACCCCACTGTGCGGGCCCGGCCCCAGGAGGCTGAGGCAGTCTGCAAGCAGAGACTCAAGACCACCCAGGCTATGTAACAAGACTGTCTTGGGAAAGCCAAGCCTAACCAAACCAAACCAGAAATGTCCCTTGGAAAAACTAAGCTCTAGATAAAGAAGACCTTTAGACCAGTGGTTCTCAACCTTCCACATGGAGGTTAGAAGAAGAAAATATATCCACCTTGAGATTGCATCCTAGAGCAGCTTATCATGAGTATCCTGGGGTGAGCATCCTAGACCAGCTTAGGAGTATCCTGGGGTGACATCAGGCATGTTCTGTTTTTTTAAATTTCTACATGGCTCCAGTGAGCAGCCAAGTCCTTTAAACTTATAGTTTTGGATAAATGTGTTGTTAAACTCATCAAGAAATCCAAGTTAAGAGAGTATTTTACCTTTCAAATTATTCAGGTCTGAATAGCAAATTACTCTAGCCCATAGCAGTAAAAGTTGCAATGTGACATGAAGACCTCAGACAAAATGAACACCGAGCTAGGATGATATCCATCTATCTATCTATCTATCTATCTATCTATCTATCTATCTATCTATCTATCTATCATCTAACTATCTATAGCCCTGGATGTCCTGAAGCTTGCTCTGTAGACCAAGGCTGGTCTCGAACTCACAGATCCACCTGCCTCTGCCTCCTGATTTGCATGTTTTTAATAAACACATTTGATCAAACTTCACTAACATGAACAATTAGCATGGCTATACTGATAACTTTGTTTCCATAAAGTGGACTGTCAATTGCAGATACTGAGTATCCCTAACAATCTCTGCTTTTGCAGAATTGTAATCTTTTTATTTTTATGGCTTCTCTTATGCATATGTTTTTGCTAGAACAGAACACAGGAAGGGAACTATCGAAAGTCTCAAATGCAGTGGGCCCTGAGGAGGAGACATGTCACCTCCCACGGATGGATTCTCAGAGCAACACAGCACTTTAATATTCATTAATAACCACAAAACCCAAATTTTTTTCTTACAGGAAAGAAGCCAAAGAATAAAAAAATACTTCATTTTTCCCCATCCACTCATGCCAGGAGAAATACATTAATCAGGAACTGCAAAATGTTAAAGAAACAACCAGGAAGTCCAAAGAAGCACAAGCCACGTGAGTGCTCTTGAGCTTGTGATTTGCAGGATCAATAGAAGTCTTGAGCATTTGCCATGAGCAGATGTGGGGACTATCCTTTCAAATCACAGATGGACACACATGGCCAGATTTTCAGGCTAAGGGTCTTTGTTTGTTTGTTTCTATGGCTATGAGTCTCTGAAGTCCTTCAGAGGACGAACATGACAGTTTACCCATCCAAAACCAGCCACAGGGACCTTCTATGTATCTCAAATTTCATTCTATCTCAGACTTCCAGTTATAAGATCCTGACTCAGAAACGTCAAGACTGGAAAAAAGTCTCAGGATCAATATACAATGTGTCCACTATATCTTGTTTTAAGAAATGGAATACGAGAGAATGGGAGTGGGTGTATTTATTTAGTAGACAAAAGAACTATGACTCTTAATACTTGACATTTTTAATTACTTCCATAATCACTGTAGCAAAAACAGAATCATCAGAACATTTAGTTATTTTACAGTTGAACTCTTTATTGTTTTCTTCTTTACAGGAACAATAATCTGAACATGTCTTCAACCAAACTGTCCCTAAACAGAAAGTTCATTATATAAATTATGCTTTATTTTTGTAATATAACCAAACACTGTATTGGTGAAAATAAATAGCCATTGACAAAGACATCCTTTGTTTCTGTTTTTGCTGTCACACTTAGCAAGCACATTTGCCATTGTAATTCCTTATAGGTAAAAAGCCAAATGTACAGACAACAGAAGGCCTAATGATGCCACAGCAAAGGAGCTCAGAATAGACTTGTTAGAGGTTTCTCACAAAAATCAGGGAGACACCATTAGCACAGGTGTACGGAAACACGGCCACGCTCCAAAGAACAATCACAACTGCCTGTTCGGGCTTCCAGTGTGATAGTTAAGATGTGTAGCACAATAACATGAGGCCATGTCATTTCCAAGTGTAACCACAAGGGCTGATAAATTAGAAGATAAAACACAAGCATTGTAATATCTGGACAATCTTCTTCCCATGTACGAAAGAATGCTATTAATACATACAGTTGTCTTTATTTTTTTTTTAATTAAGAATACTTTTGGGGATTTTTTTTTTTTTGGCATTTTATATTTAGTGTCCATTGGCCCCTTCCGAGAGTATCCGTGATGGTTCAGTAAATTTTGCAGTGAACAAGTAAAACAGAGCTGGTGTAGGTACCAAAGCCAAAAGCGGTAGGTCGTGTTCCAGCCTGTCCACTCTGGAGATGGAGACTAGTCCATAGGCGTGCAGTAGCCAATGGCTGAAGAGAACAATAAGTCTTTTCTTCCTGACCAGAAGATCATAACAGTTCTGTATGATCATCGTGGAAAAGAAAAGGGAAACACAGATTAGCATACCCAGCTAAAGCACTGCTCTTCACACACACATGGCTGGGTCTCTGAATGCTTTAGCTAAAAAGGACTTCAGAGCTGCCCCAACCACCCTGTCTCACTACCACACTGTCCACACAGCCACACAGGTCCTCAGTAGCTACACTCGGCCTAGAGACCATCTCTGAGTCCTCGTCCACGTCACCATTTACTTGGGGAACCTAAGCTTCTTGAGATAGACATGAACTGGAAGAGGAAGTAGACAGAGAATACTCTCTCCATCCAGGCCCACTGCAGTTTCATAAACCCCACTTCCTGACTCTGAGGTCTCAGTATCTGCTGTCTGAATACACTCAAGACAACAGAAATGACTCATCTAATATCTAATTTTCTTTCAGTCTTCAGTGCCATGTGATAACATGGAGAAACTTAAAGGATCAAATCAATATAAAAGCAGTGTCTAAATGTTCTAGTAAACACAGCGATGGAGAATGCTCAGTGGTTATTCTTCAACTTTCCCTCACACGTCAATCACTCACGGGCTCGTCTAGCCCTGGACTGTCTGTCACAGGGTGAGGACAGAGCTAACTGAAAGATACTAACACCTTACAGAGCAGACACATCGGGGCAGAGAACCAAAGAAGTTTCAAGATCTAGAAACGCAGTGTTCATTGTAACTATGCATATTTTATTCAAATATTCCAACACACCTTGATCTTTTCCTAGTTGATGAAAAGTCAAAACCAATTTCCTACCTTGTCTAATTAATCCAGTTGCAATGCTGATAAAGATTGCAAAGGAGCAATAAGCTGTCTACAAACAGGGAAGGTTGAATAGCCAATCGGTTCCTTCATTATCTACCTAAGGGATGGCCACACTTCTCACTGTTAACAATGTATTAGAAAAAGTGGCTCCAACAACCATCTCTCAAGAGTTAACATGTTTTCTCTGGTTGTCCTTTTGAACATAAGAAGTATAAGAACACATGTCAAATGCCACATGCAGCAGATCCGCCACAGCACAGCATGGGAGGGTCTAAGCCTTAGTCCTTTAAGTCCTTGGGTGCTCTGCCCCAGATAGAACTTACTAATCAGAGCTGCTGACATACTTAACGGAAATGATGAGGTGAATGTGCTATCTTAAGATAAATAGGAGTTTTATAAGAGCCACATAATCCGACAGAAAATGACAGAAGAGATGCCCCACACTGCCCGCGGATTAAAAGTCTCATGAATACATTTGTCCTAGTTAGGATATCAAATATAACATTACTTCTCATCGGTTGCTCGAACTGTTAACTGCTTAATACCTTAGTTCCTTAAAAATAAAATATTTTGAAATGTGATCGTTAGGGTTAGAGGCTGTTCCATTTTTACAACAATTATGTTAAATCATTTTTTCTTCATCTTGTTGGGTAAGAGCACTTGACTACTTCACTAATTTCCCAAAGAAATATGCAATGCAGCCCACACAACCTCTCATATCAGTAACTAAGAAGATAGAGGCAACACAAGAACCACTGAACCAGTTAGTACGCCGTACCATTTCATATGTACAATTCCATTCAATTGTTAATTTTCATTTAAAAAACAACAAAAAACCCAAACCAAAACAAACCCTAAAACTGTAACAAAGGAAAACCAATTTCCTACCTCTATTTCAGAAGCAGACATGTACACAGCCAGGGTAACCAGCGATAACACTAATATAATGTACGGGAAGGCGTAATCTGGAAAAGAAACAGACATTAGAAACTAATCATCAGCTAGAACACAGCTCTTCTGAATTCTTTCTCAGCCAGTCTGGGACTTGAGTCCCATTCCCGAGATGGGACTGACAGCAGGTCTTCGCGGATTAGAAACAGCAGGCCACACAGTCTCTTCTCTACTCCCAGCTCACAGCTGTGATGTGCACACAGCACAGAACGCATGCCAATGAGCAGCTGTGCCGTTGGGCTCATAAAATTTCATAAGCAGCAAAATACGAGTTTCATGCCATTTTTACATGGTAACAAGTTTATTTTTTGAATTTTTTTCTCAATCTCTTAAAAACTGTAAATCTAACTTTGGTCACCTATCAATAGCTAAGAGATCTGAGGCAGCTGAACGACTCATTGAAAAGAATTAACTTCTCTCCCACGTGTTTAGACTGCTACGAGTAGCTACGTAGCAAACAAGAGAATTGAGGGACACTCAGTTCTCTGTGCTTTATGGTCAAGAAAAGGAACCTTGATTGAGAAGATTAACCAGAAGAGTAACTCAGCTTTCTTTATCTTTAGAAAAGTTCATTTATCATCAAACATTTTAGTTAACTCTCCTTTGGTATTCTTCCTGTCAAAATTCTGGAAATTTCTATTTCAAATGCAGTACAGCAATAATATCTTGGGCAAAAGTCTTTCCTACAAAACATTACTATTTTCCTTTTCCTACTATGTCCACATTTATAGCACATAAAACAGGCAAACTGAGGGAAAAAATACCTTGAATTAGTTCGACACAATTATTTTAAAATAACTTCAATTTATAAAATTTCCAATTATTCTACAAAGCACATCTGGAAATAGGACATGGTGGCCAGAAGCTTCAACTACCAGTAGGCCTGTTCAGCTTCGTTTAGAACTGAGTTAATAATATCTAGAACTTCTTATGTTACTGGTTAGATCCTCAATCAGGCATAATAAAAAAAAAAACAAAAAACAAAAAACTCAGTTAACTTACAGCTAAATAGCACTGCTAACCATATAAAGCTAGGACCTGGTAAGAAAGCCCAGACTCCCAGGCAGCAGACAGGCACTACTGGACTAGACACAGGATTAAGAGCAGTCCTTAAACTCTAGGATGTAAGGCCCTCCCCCCCTCCCCCGAGATCTTACACACCTGGGTCTGGGCCAGGGCCTGGGAACCAGCATGTTCCCTCTGGTAGGTCAGAGGTAATCACACTGAAACACTGGCTAAAGAATATGTCTAAGCAGAAGCTTGCTGCTGACGCCCTCACAACCGTCTCCCCAGCACCTTAAACTATTAGAAGTTGCCCAGTGAATTTTGCTCACACTTGCTATATCTCCTTAAAATAAAAAAAGAGTTTATCCTTTTCCAAAATCATACGCTTGCTATGACCCTTCTGTGACTTCTGGAGGCTTGTCAGCAAACTGTGTGGAAAGGCCTATTTTCAGTCTAACATTCCTCTGGGAGGGAGTTTTTTTGTTACCTGAAGAAACACTTTGCAATAGCTATGATTTCGGAAGCAATGCTATCTGGCCACCTCCTTTCGAGTTAACATGCCCAAACCTTTCCCTGATTCCATAGTTCTCCCCTTTCTTCTATCTCCAAAGAGCGCCAAAGAGCACCAAAAAGTTAGGCCAGAGGAATTAGACACTTACAAGTACTTACTTTATGTTTGAATTTGTATATTTTAATTTCAGGACAAAATGAAACTAGAGCAGTACACAACACCCAAGCCTGCTCTCAGGTGAAGGTGATTTTCTGGCTTTCAAACACAAAGACCAAAGAGAACACTAGACAATAACAGAGGAAGCCATGTAGGCCAGGGTCACCCAAGGCTTCTGCAGGAGCCATGAGGAAACTATATAGAGAGGGACAGGCTTCCGGGAGGACCCTAATCTGCTTCCACTGAGCTACATCCTCACGTGGAAGCTCATCATACTCAGTCAGGGGGATCATCAGCAACAGCCATGCTGGGTTCCTCTGCCGTCACCGCACTTCATCCTGGGATAGGTTTGGCTGGAGAGGGTGTGGAGGATCCTCAAGCCAGAAGCCAGAATCAAGCAGAGCAACTTCTAACAGCAGTGTCCTGGGCTTTGATATCCTTGTGAGCCTTAGTCTTGCACCACAGGTTCTGCACAATGGGATGGTTGGGACTGATCGCCAGACGCCCTTTGACTATCAAACAGTCCACTACAGAGCTGTCTCAAAGTGCCTGGGCCTTCATGGCCTGAAAATGTTCATTAATACAGCACGATGAAGTCACAAGCCTACCAGAAACTACCACCTCCTCAACCTTCTCATCCAAGACAGCTTCCAGGAGTGCGCAGACGTTCTCAAACTCTGCCTTGGTCTCCTCTGGTAGCTCCTCATGCTCCCTGGCCAGGAAGACCAGGCTCTTCCCATCAAACTCCTTGATCTTCTGCATTCAGTACTCGCCAATGAGACTGTCACATAAACATCCATCTTTGTTCTCAAGATTTGACCAGCAACTTTCTGCTCTCACCAGAGTACAATTTCCTTCATGCGAGACATGTGCTGACAGAAAAGCCATCTCCAGACCGAGAGCTGTGACAGACAGCTCAGCAACTCAGAAAGGTGTTGCTGCTGAGTGTCATCTCCAGGGATTCCAAGCCTTAGATTCTTAGGAGAAAGCCTCACAGAATCACTTACGGTTCTCTTTCTTTTCTGCCAGCTCAGAGAAGAGCCCATGGCACTTCCATACAATGCTTCTGTGGAGACTGATTTGCTCTGTTGGAGCATCTTGGAAGACACTCAGGGGCAGTCCTCGGTCAACAGTGGCATAGCTGTAACTGTTATTTGGGCATCAGCTCATCACAGCTGTCCATGGTGAGCACAGTGAACACAGAGTTCAGTGTTACTGACTTCTTATTCTCAAAGAAGTCAAAAGAAGCTTGCCAAGGGATCAAGGGCAAGCCCCTGAACTCCATCCTAACTCCAGACAAGCACTTGCCTGCCAAGCCTTCCCACATACTGGGAGAGGCTCTCACAGAATCGGTCATATTCCTCCTGAGGGCTGTGATCAGAATCCGCTCTAAATGGGCTTGGTCCTGCCCAACTTCTCCCGATGAATGTGCTCATCCTCAATCTCCCCCATCTCTTTTCTCATCCTTAGTGTCATCACCGTCGGCGGAGCTTCAGTCTGAGGCTTCTTTCTCTTCACTTCCTCTCTTCCTCTATTTTGTCTTCTACCTCCCCATCACTCATGTTGTCTCCTCTTCCTTCTCCAAATGGAGGGAAACAGAGTAACTGTTAACTGTGTTTCTCACTGCTTCCTTGACCCACCTCTACGTATTCTGTTTGGTCTTCTTTGAGGCAGATCACTTTGGCACTCCAACCATGGGTCCACCCTGGTCTACACAGCCAGTGAAGGCTCCACCAGCACAGAACTCCCAGGCAGGCTGCTCCATCAGCATTGTGCTTTGTGACCACAGACATGTCTTTGCCATGAGATAGGAAGAACAAATTCCAACACCAAATGGCCTAATCATGAACATTTATGCAACAGCCTGAGAGCTTCCTTGAGTACTTCAGTCAGACTTAGCAACGGTTCCCAAACTATCGATAATAAGTTCAACCTTGGTCATACCACTGCCTGAGTCCACCGGAGTCCAAGTGTGTTCCTGTGGGTTGGGAATGCCAATTTTCAGCTCTCTACTGCTGTCTATCTAAAACAGGGTTGGCTGAGATCGTCTGTGACTCACATGCAGGCACCTAAATGTTGAGAGTGTGACTCAAAAGTGATTGGGTGACAATACTTAACTCCAACTTAGTCCCTCCAAACACCTACTCTAAATTACTACCTATGATCTCTTGAAGATTCTGAATATTTAAAACAAATTCACTTTTCCCAATCTACTTATTTCCACTAATACTGTTTACCCATCTATTGGTTATTTAAAGATAAGGTTACTTTATCATATTTTCAGTTCATTCCCAAACCTCCGTTTAATTTGTCCCTTGCTTTAATAATTCCTACCTTTGCAGGGGTGTCCACATGCCTAGCATTAGCATGAGTCAGGCAGGCAGGCTCAGTCCACTGCTGGATCTCCAAGCAGATGTTAATTGATCCATCAAGTTATCTTTCTAAAATGCAAACCTGACCATGTCACTCTTCTACAGAAGTCCTTATAAGGTCCCTGTGGTTTGAATGGGAATGTTCTCACTGGCTCATGTTTGAATACTCGGTCCCCAGTTGGTGATGCTACCTGGGAGGTTGAGGAGGTGTGGCCTTGTTGGAGGTGTGTCACTGGGGTCTGGCTTTGAGAGTTTAAAGAGTGAGGCCATTTCTATATCACTCTCTGCTTCCTGCTTGCAGTCTGACATGTGAGCTCTCAGCTATTCTCGCTGCCATATCTATCTATCCCCTGCTGCCACAACTCTCAGCCTCAATGGACTCTTAACCGTCAGGAACCTTAAGCTCAAATAAATTCTTTCTTCCATGAGTTCTCTTGGTCATGGTATTTTATCACAGCAATAAAAAACTAATAAAGTTCCAATAGGAAAGCAGGCAAATAACCAAATGGGCTGAAGCTAACAGAGAATAAGGGGCTGGATGGAGCCTAGGTGTTCTCAGACACTATGCAACTAAATGAAACATCATCTGGGAGCTGGAACATGAGAAGTGCCAGATCCCCAGGAGCCTCCGATTTCCTCTTGAACCAAATTACACTACCAAGCCACCGAGTACCCAGCCTGTTCCTTGTCCAAGAGATTTGTCCTCTACTTCTTGGAAGACTTCTTAGAAAAGACACCACGCAAAATGCAAGTGTACTCAAAAGTCCCCACCTACGTTTCCCCAGCTATTTGGAAATCTCTGCTTTTGCTCCTAATACTATGATTGCACCTTATAATATTGACATTCCTTATTCTTCTAACACAATTCAACCTAAAGTGGCTAATCTAAGACAACAGCAAACAATACTTACTGACAACATAGTTTTTCATTTATTATATATAAAGCTTCTTTTTAAATTTTTATGCTCAGATTTTTTTAATCTTCCAGCTTAGTTATAAACTTCAACTTTCTTGATTTGTTGAGAAACTATTCTATTCTGTTTTCAATAACATGTTTCAGCAGAAATCTATACCAAGGCCTACCTTTCAAAGATTAAAGGATGACTTTAAAGAAAAAGTTATAAAATTTAGTTGGGAGGAAAACAGTGACGCTTTCCTCATCAAACTTACATAAGAGGCCCCCACCAACCGCCTGCAGCACGGTGAGAATGGGGAAGAAGTAAAGAGCTGCATAAATACTTTTGAACCGGTCAGACTTCCCGAGTCCACAGGCGATCTTCTTCACCAGGAGAGGTCGCAGAAGCATCATTAACACCAGGCAGAAGGCATAATAAACAAACACGATGGTGTAGCTGCAAAATGAGGCATTTGTGATATCAATATGTGTAAAAACCTTTATCCTTGATGGTCTTAAATCAAAGACCTTAAAAGAAGACTTAAAGCTCTGCTTCGCCTACCCACTAAGATACTCAGACTGGTGAAGGGGACAAGCCCTGAGCCCTCTCTGTACCCAGTAATAGTGTCTCCTATTTTAAGCACTGTTGTCCTTTAAAATTCTGTTGATGATAAATTAACTGGAATTGTAGACGTTTATTAATTCAGGATAGATATAAACAAATAGCAATATAATATGGGGAAGAGACCAAATATAGCTAGCTACATTAGCTAAAAAGGTAATTATGTAAAAGACTTCAAGGCTTGTTTTGTGCTGATAAAGTTAATTACACATTCTAGAATATTCTCTAGGTGATTCAAGCTGTCATTGCATTCTTTTGTTGTTTTTGTTAAATACTTAAATCAGTTGAAGCATTAACACATGAACCATGTATGACACATGTGTACGCATGATACATGTGTACTCACGTCATATCACTTATGTGTATTTACATCTGTGTAAATGTATGCTTTACATGTGGGTACCATCAGTAGCTAGAAAAGGGCTCCTGATCCCTTGAAAGTAAGAATACAGGTGGCTGTAAGCTGCCTGACATGAGTGTCAGAATTGAACTTGGGTCCTCTGCAGGAACATTATACTATCTTAACTGCTAGCCATCTCTCCAGCCCCAGTAATAATTTTTTAAAGTAAAATTCAAACTAAATCCATAGTTCAAACTACTTACCTAAATTTTTAAAAGTACTTATGTCTTCTTTGTTTCTATTGAACTTTTGCCACTTTATCTTTTAATTGACACATCCAGTCATTGAGATGCCTCATTCACATGTGTCTGCTCTATGTTGTCTATTAAAATCCTTCAAGACCTTAGTACAGTATGTGAAAAGAAACACTTGAAGCTGAGTTACAGTTCTATGATGCAATAAACCAACAGAGGACATTATTAGTTTTTATGAAGTACAGTTATCTAGATGCATGTAAAAGTAATTTGAAGGTCACAAAGCTTGGCAGAAGAAATGATTTTCATATTTTTATATCTGGAAATGTGAAAGTCACTTTTTATATGTTCATGTGTCCATGTGTTTGACAATTTACTGTTAAGGATTTGATCATGGGGTTGGAGAGATGGCTCAGCAGTTAAGAGCACTGGCTGCTCTTGTAGAGAACTTGAGTTTGGTTCCCAACACCAACACAACACAACCTCCTCTAACTTTAGTTTCAGGGGGCTGATACCCCTTTCTGGTCTCCATGGGCAACAAGCACACCCGTGGTACACATACATACTTGCAAACATTCATACATATGAAATAAAGAAGAAAAGTCTTTAGAAAAAAAACTTGGTAAAAAAAATTAATTTCATTGAGCACATATATATTAGACACTTGCTCCAATAGCAAGATCAAAATAATTATTTTTCTATTCTGCCTTTACCAACAAAAACATACCAAATTGCTAACAATTTAAAGAAACTCTAAAAATGGAACAGTATGGTATAATGTACAAAATCTTATGAATTTGCTTTTTGAAAACAGCATATTGGGCTGGCAAGATGGCTCAGTAGGTTATGTGCTCAATTCTTAGCACTTACGTGACAGAGGGAGAGAACAAAGCCCTGACCTGTTCTCTGACCACCACAGTGCTGTGGCATACACATGCAGTTACATACATAAATAAAAAATAGCATTCTGATGAAGATTATTTTCATTTGCAAAAAACAAAAAAATAGAACCAAACCCTAACCCAAATACTCAAACAATAATGGCAGCTATTACTATTGAACACCCACATGTGTAGGACACACAACATCTAATACATTACACGGAGCATTTAACTCTCACAGTACCCTAAAAGGCATCCATTTGTCAGTGGAAAACTGAAATTGTTCGACGCTGTTAACATCCACATGTTAGTGTAACTGACATATCCAGAAGTCAAACACAGGCTATTTTTGTTTCCAGAGCCTGCATTTTTTCCTATATGTCAAATACCACATCTCTATTACATATCCCCAAAGGTTTTCCTTTTAACCTCTTTTTTAAAAACTCTATGAAGCACAGAAAACATATTCCTAAGTATATATGTGTGCATGTGAGTATATGTATTGTTTTCTATGGCAAAAAATACATTCCCTTCTACACCTAACAACGCAGTTTAGTAGTAGAGCCCTGGCATGCCTGAGGTGCTAGGTTTATTCCCCAGCCCAATACACACAACACACACAATACATATATACACAATTACACACATACATACACTATACACACATATATACACAACACACACATACACAAAACACACACACAATGACTCTCTGAGCACGGCTCTATATACATGGAATCCCAGGAGGCTGAGGCAGGATGAGATTAAAGACAGCCTAGCACATAAAGTGAGACCACGTCTTAAAAAATAAAAATGATTGTGAAGGTTTGCATATGCTTGGCCCAGGAAGTGGCACTATTAGGGGGTGTAGCCTTGTTGGAGTAGGTGTCACCGTAGACATGGGCTTTAAGACCCTCATCCTAGCTGCTTGGATGCCAGTCTTCTCCGAGCAGCCTTCAGATGAAGAGGTAGAACTCTCATGCCTGCCTGGATGCTGCCATGCTCCCACCTTGATGATGCTGGACTGAACTGCTGAACCTGTAAGTCAGCTCCATTTAAATGTTGTCCTCATAAGAGTTGCCTTGGTCATGGCATCTGTTCACAACAGTAAAACCCTAACTAAGACATGATATTTCTTCCTATTATATTCTGTATGCATCCAGAGAAGAAAATAATTTCTACTATCTCACATACAAGCTCACAAGTTCGATCTTGAAATCAATGGAATCTACAACCATTTCTCTCTCAGTGGTCTTGGGTCTAAATAAATACTTACAGTGGGTAGACCGCTTCATGAGTGCAGTGCACTGTGGTAATGTAATCTGGACTTGGGTTGTAAAGCATCGTGTACCAATCAGAAAGCATCAGTACGCGGCATGAACGGATGTAAAGGACGCCCACGGGATCGCTCACGAGCAAGGTGATGATAGCTGCCATCGTGCATTCAAACAGAGCGGTGACGTGCTGGAAAAGAGCACTGGAACTGGAGAGCAGGACACGGACAGTGTCTCAGTCAGGTGTGTGTTTTAAGACAAATGTTTCAGTGACAATCCTAAAATTACACTCTTCAAAGTGCAGACAAGCATGGCACTCAGATCCTCAGACAACCCTGTTGCTATGGTCTGAGGGTCTGCCATTTTAAAAGACAAGTCTGTCTACTGAGGGAGTCAGAACTCTCTTTGTCCCTTCTGCCATGTGAGGACACAGAGAGAGGGACACAGATCTATACCCTGATGAACCACTTCCCAGTTTCCACAGATGCAAGCGGTTTATTTCCAGAATAACAGGGTGTCAAGGCTCATGGCTATAATCTCAGCACTGGGGAGGCTTAGGCAGGATTACCACGGAGCTAGCCTGGCTACATAGTAAGATACACTTGTAGCCCAGGCTATGAGATACTGTCTCAAAACATTAATTAACTAATTAATTAATCAACAGCCTACTTATTATTTTCCCAGTTAATTAGCTAGTTAATTATATAATTAAGTACCTGGTTACTTAATCAATTAGTTAATTAATTTAATTACTAACCTACGTGTACTATGTATACTCATGAGTGAGTGCCTGGGGTCTGTGGAAGTCATGAGAGGATGTTAGATCTACTGTAACTGGAGCTATGGATGAGGGGTCAGATACCCTGGGACTGGAGCGACAGACAAAGTTGTAAGCCACCATGTGGATACTGGGTACCAAACTTCCATGTCTTTAACCACTGAGCCATCTCTCCAGGCCCTCGCTCACTTTTTGAAAGAGTAGAATCCTTGGGATTGCTTCACTCGAGTATTTTCGAGATTTCAGTGAGATCCTGAGGACCACTGAGCGCTCCTAAAGAGCAGTGCTGGAGTACTTCAGAGTACTGCATGCGCAGTGGAAATAAACACATGTTACATGATCTGGTCTTCAAGAGCTCTTCATAATTCACACTTCCAGAGTAAAATCCAAACCTAATTCATAATGACAGGAATCTTTTCATCATATTTCAATCCACCTATAGTCAACCATGTGATCTTTGGAAATGAAAGTGGATTCCAAAACTCCACTTGTAAAACCATGGTCATATACTGACTGGTATTTCAGTCTATGAAGTCCATGTACATGACTGGCCCCACAGGACTGTGTTCTCCATGTACCTTGTGGCTGTTGTCGTATAAGCACGTTCTGTGATGTCTGCACAGTGGCAGGAACATTTAATGATACATTCCTCAGAGCTGTGTCACTACACCTGACGTAAGACTGTACCTCAGGATCTCTTTTGCTTCTCAGGTAAGATCTTCCTCCCCACCCTCCTCTTATACCCTGTCTTAGCCATGCTAAGCTGCACCTCCACACAGATGGACAGGCTCTACCCTCTACTTCGAGACGTGATTCATCTAAGTGGACAACCCTGTGCTCTTTACCATCAGCCTTGAACTATGTCCTGTCAGAGCACAGTCAAAAGAATGACCCACGGCGGATGGTGCCTGGGAAACAGTGAGCGAGGCTCCAGGAATAAAAGCAGAGGGCCTTTACCTCAGGTGCATTTGTTCCCTGGGTTGTTCTTGGACAAGACTTCATGCATCCCGTGACCACCATTTGCATCCACTTTATGACATGTTTACTCTTGTCGGATGTTAGAACATGACTGTAGAACCCAACCTGGCAGTGTACCCTGAGTCTGGATATGGCCTCTGCCTTGCTTTCATGCTTTCCCAGATCTACTCCATAGCATGTACCAGGCAACTGTGTTTAAGTTGTCTGTCCTGAGAAAGTTCTGGGAAAGGGCTGCTCTGTTAATATTGGTATGTGCTTACTGGGGTTTATTTACATATTTTATGAACTCAAGTAACCTTCCTTGTATCATTACTTTCTAAGCTACATTGGTGTATAAAGGTACACTGAAACGAAGAAAGACTGTCTACGGCATCAGACTGTAGTCCGTCCCACTCTTTCAGCTCCTCAGGTCCAGGCCTCGCAGACAGTTGACAATGCCCCAGCTTTATGAACTGTCTATAAGACTCCTCAGCCCCGAGCCTCTGGACCCAGCCTTCCTCCTCCTCTCTCAGTCTCCTCTCAGTGCTCATTTCTCAGTCACACCACACCCATTTCTGCCTCCTAAATGCCAGGCGGCAAAAAGGTTTGGAAAAAATAAAAACTCCAAAGCAGGAAAAACTCACAAAAGGAGAGGAATTAAAAGAGCTAAGGAAGACTGCCTCCCCGCTCCCTGTGGAAGACCAGGTACATGTTTGTCAAGAGTCTCCACATCTCTGACCTCCATCCCCTTCAGTATTACCTTTCCTTCATTTACAACCCACCCTGACCATCAGCTCGCACGATCCTCCCTCCACATCATGCCATCTGAAGTCCTTCGGAACCCATTAGGCATACTTTTTTCTCTTGGTTCTCTCTGACTCCTCAGTGTTCGGTTGACAAGAGTATTTCGCTACATCTCTAAGATGGGTTTATATTATCATCAGGTACCTGTCTGTCTTCTCTACGTCTTCTGTCTCTTCCTTTGATCTTCTAAACATAAAATGCACTGCTCACCAAATGTGCCAACAGTGCATTAGTTAGATCTCATAATCATACTAGATAATTAGCATTAAAAAGTTTTTGCTAACAAAAGTATTTGTTCTAAAACAGTAACAGCCTGTGGTTATAACCAGCTTTTGCAGAAACTCAGTAAGTGTGATCAATGAGAAATAATGTTCTTTCAAGAGCACGGAGAGAAAAATTAAGGAGAGCATCAATAACACCCACTAAGATGTACCCTACCACTGCTTTCTTATTACAGGGGGTAAAAAACCCAGTAGAAACAGAAAAATAAGCAAGTTGTCCCCTTTGAAACAGGCTGAGGGTGCAGGTCAGGAGCCTGTGACCTGGCATCACAGTAAGCGGTCCTTACGCCAGCATTAGTCTATCTGACTAGTGTGTCTATTGCACACTCATCAGATGTGCTCACCTCTTCTTCCCCGAGTACCACTCAATGAAAAACCAATGCAGAACAAGAGGAAGCATAGCCATAAATCCAAGGTAGAGCCAGTCATAAAGTTCCGGGGCCCCTGTGCAAGGCTGACAGTACTTCTGTGCGTTCGTCCTCTGTCCTCTCGGGCACACCTACAACACGTAAAACACTGCTTTACATGCAGAGAGTGTTTCAGGATCATTCTATAAGGGATTCCATTTCACTTTAAACATTTTAGTATGTGTAACTTTTGAAAATTAACAAAGAAAACCAAACCTGTAGGCAGAATAAAAAGAAATCTCAAAGAGAAACCACTTCAAGAAATCCACATCACCTGTGCTATCTATAAAATGCTAAGGAAGATACTTTTCATTTAGTTGCTAAAAATAGCTAACTAATATTCAGTGAAAAACCTTGCTAGTAACATCGTACAGAAACTATTGCAGAAGTGTTCTAGAGTTGGCATGTTAATTCACTGTGCAAAACACTTTGCTAAATCATTAAATAGTACTTAGACATTATAAAGTATCTTTTAATATCTATGAAAGGTTTAATATAGTTATCACCATGCCAATAAAAACAAGGCTTTTATTAATACCATATTCCTATACATTCATGAATATATTTAATGAAAAAAATCTACGTGCAAAATGTTTCCAAAGTAAACAGACCTTAAAGTGAAATAATATTAACATAGGACTTACCCCACATTCTCCATAGATTTCATTTGAGCCATTTTTAAATAATAGGGTCTTCCCACAGTAGAGTCCAAGGCATGCTGGTTGAATATCGACAGCTTTTTAAAAACAAATGCCAGTATAGTAACATCTTTTGTGATTATAAAATAAAAGTAGCTTCATAACAGCTGAGTAGTTGACACAAATATCTCAACCTCACTTTAAAAATATGTAACAGACAAGTCTTGATGCGTTTACTTTAGATTTGCTCACACTGTGACAGTACAGAAAGTTGTACTTGCATCTTGCTGTTCACCCGGAACCTCCTATCAAGGTAAGGCAGGCTCTAGGCCCAGACCTAACCCTGAATCTTCCCAATGGCTCTAGGAAGCCAGTCCCTATGATTAGACTTTAGAATTTCACTGATTATAAGGCCATAAGAACCTGATTTAAAAAAAGAAAAAAAAGAATCACTGATAGGGGCCAGAGAGCTGGCTCTGGTAAAAGCACTTGCTGAGTATGTCCAACTAAACCTGAGGAGTTTGATTTCTAGAGCCCATGGTAAAAAGACACCAGAAAGTCATTTCCTGACCTCCGTGTGTGGGCTACAGCAGGCACACCCCCAGACCCACATACACCATGCACAAACATACAATTTTTAAAAAATTAATTAAAAAAATCATGGATAGGTCACTTGTAGTGAGAATTCTGGAATTTTGGTTTCTTTTAAAAAAACAACGAAATATTACGTTTTCGTTTTAGTCTCAGGCGTGGAGATGTGAGTCTGTTTTACAGCCGCTGACTATGATTTGCCTCATGCTCTAGCAGAGGCGTGGTTGTGCCAGCTGCAGACAGTTCCTGTGATTATGTAACATTTAGAATTCTGGAAACTTTTCAGAGGGTAATGCTAGGGCTTCAAGAGGCAGGGTGGGGCTGTTGGTCTTTCAGGGGGATTGGTTGCAGTCAGTAGCTATGGTCAAAGAAGAAACAAGAAGAAATTCAAGGATCTCAATTCCCTTCCCCCATCTCTCTTTTTTACTCTCCTATCTAATGACAGGGGATGAAACTGAGAGAAAGGAGAGGCAGAGAATAAATGTCGGGAAAAAGAATCTGCAAAGTAGCAAAGGCCAGCTACGAGCAAAGAAGAAACAAGAAAAAAATTAGATTCAGAGATCTCTATTATCTCTCCCACACACCCCCGTGCATCTCTCTCTCTCCTATCTGTTGATAAGGGGATGAAACCAGGGAATAAAGGATGAGAAAAAGAGCCTGAAAAGTAGCAAAGACCAGCTACAGTCACTATTTTTCACTTGACCAAATCGAGGCATTGGGCACACACAGAGACTCATTCTTTATTCATAACAATACATTAACAGAAAAGCTGAATTGTCCGCAATCTGAAAAGAGAATTTCAGAGCAGAGGGTAGGTCTTTAAAACAAATCAATTCACCTCCCTATAAAAGCATTAACCTAGCTTTTATTATTTTTGTTGAGGACAAGGGTAACTTCCATCAATGCTGGCACTGAGCTTCTGACCAGTTACTTGAGAACAATTGCCTTGCAATCAATTTCTTAAAGGTATAAGGAAAATTAAAAACAGATCTTTTCAAGACAAAACCCTGAGGATCTCCAAATTATCTAGAACCTCATCCAAGAGAAATTACTGAAGGCCTCTTCTGCATCAGAAGACCTGATGCTCTTCACTGTATATGGCAAAGAACCATATGTGGAATATGCTGCTCAAAGGCTACGATGGTACTCAGAGGACCACGGCAGTGAGGCTGTCTTCTGTAAGAATCTGCCATATGCTATGAAATGAATCCAAAACAATGCTGGCCTACGTGTGAATTTACATGTTTATTGCTAAACAATAATTTCCTTAAATTTTTCATGTGGAGACTCGTTACAAGGTCCTTTCTCCTTTCAAATTCCTGTAGACCAGATTTTTTTTTTTTTTTGTACTTACGTTGCCAAGGGAAAACAGAAAAAGTTGGAAATGTCTCATGTTTGATAATTTCACTTTACCAAGTATCTGCAAGTATCTGGCATCTTTAAAAAAAAATTCTTTTTTTTTTTTAGAATCTTAAAAACAAACTTTTATTATTATAGTATTTATTATGTGTTTTGTGTATTTGTGGTTTGCCTGCATTTATGTCTTGACAGTTCATCATGTACCAGCCAAGTGCCCGCAGAGGCCAAAGGAAGGAGGTCAGAAAAGGACATAGGATTCACTGGAACTGGAGTTACAGAGGGTCCTGAGCCGCTGTGTGGGTGCTGGGACGAAAAGTAGCAAGTACTCTTAATCCCTGAGCCATCTCTCTGGCTAGCCCCTTAAACACCGTTTTTTACAGCTACTGAATTGTAGTGAACTAAACACATGAAATGAATTTTCAGGTTTTCTGAGAAGGAAGTTAAGGCGCTGGAAGCCCCTTCTCGATGGGCTTTGCATCTAAAAGATCTCAGAACCAAGGCCTAAAAATCAGTGCAACAAACAAAAGCAAAGCTCATTTACCTAACAAGAATCCGTACAACAACCTTTCATAACCTTGGGTGAACTATGGCTAAAATGTTGTCCTTGTTTTGTTTTTCTGCAACAGTCTAGACTCTTTGTGAAGGGCTCAATGTATTTACATTTGATGCCCAGTGTAGTGGTGCAAGCCTTTCAACCCAGCACTATGGAGGCAGGAGCAAGTGGATCTCCACGTTCGAGGTTAGCCTAGTCTACAGAGCGAGTTCCAGGTCGGCTAACGCTACACGGACAAACCCTGTCTCGAAAAACAAAAATAAAAATTACAAAAATTGAGGTTGAAAAAGCAAGTCCCGTGGCAATTCTGCTTCCTTGTCCTGCACTAACTACGACTTCTAATTCTGAAGTCAACCACCAGGGATGCTTTCCTGGACAAGAACAAAGGGACCGAATGAAGGAACATAGGAAGAGCACAACAAAGCCTCAGCCTTCAATTTTGCACACGCGCCCTTCTCCAGCCATTCTGGAGCAGACCATCCCAATCCCGGGAGGAGTCAGAGCCTGGGCAGCAAAGGGCCAGGCTGCCAGCCACGGGAGAGCTGTCGGCCGGAGTCTAGCCCACAACAATGCGAGGAAAAGCAGTAGGAAAAAAGACAGAGACAACGCCCGCAGCCTAATCGACCACTTACCCATTGGCCACACTAGGTTCCCCAGAGAAGCCGGGGATCAACGGGTCCGAACGCAGCGCCCGAACATCCGGGCCACAGCGCTCCCGGCTGCTCCGCCTCCCGCTAGCCTGGCAATCGCGCTGGAACCCCGCCCCTGCTACATTAGGCTCCGAGTCCCACCCCACCACCGCTTCCCCCACTAAGGGTGTGGGGGATGCACGCGGCGGACTACCAGGCCTAGGATTCCCAGAAACCTAGTTTCCTAAGCCAAGCTTGGAAGTCTCTCTCTCTCTCTCGCTTCCGGGTTTGAGCTCAGAGGCTCCACCTTTTCCGGGTCCAGCCTCAGGTCTCGTCCGGGCCCAGCCTCGAACTTGAACTGATCTCCACCGCCTCCAGCTTTTCTTTGACAGGACCCTGAGGTCCCGCCCCCGTTTCCTAGACGAAGCTCGTAGCCCCGCCCACTCCAAGCATTCAGGTCTCCGAGGCCCCGCCCCTACCCCGCATTGAAGTCTCCGAGAACCGCCCCCATCGTGCGAGAGTTTTCTAGGCACCGCCGCCGCTGCGTTGTCTTTGGAGCCCCGTACTTGTCCCTACTTTTCTAAGCCCTGCCCCTGCCGCGTGTCTAGTTCTAAGGCCCCGCCCCCACCGAGCTGTCAAACCTCCGAGCCCCGCCCCGCCGCTTGAGCAAGTTCCGAAGCCCCGCCCCCTCCGTGTGTTCAAGCCTCTGGAGCCACGCCCCCACTTGGGGGGCTCGTTTTCTAAGCCCTGCCCGCGCTCCTAGTCTTGTCTCCAAGGCCCGCCCCTGCTGTGTGTCTAACTCAGAACACTGTTGGCTCAGGCGCTCCCGGTCTAAGATTCCAGGCGCTTGTCGCTGGGTGGTCTCTGCTCGCCCGCTTGGCACTGAGATTGCCACCGGCTCTGCGCGTTCTCCCCTTGGGTTTGGCGCTTTCTCCCCAACTTGGAGAGAGCACCACGGTGCTGTGCGGCACTCCCTAGACGCAGACAATGGAGGCGTCGCTGGCAGTGACCCGGCTGCCCCCGCATGACCCGAGGACGCCGGCACTGTCGGTGGTGGACATGCACACAGGCGGCGAGCCTTTGCGCATCGTGCACGCCGGGTGTCCAGAGGTGGTTGGGCCCACGTTGCTGGCCAAGCGGCGCTACATGCGTCAACACCTCGACTACATAAGGCGGCGGCTCGTGTTCGAGCCCCGCGGCCACCGGGACATGTACGGGGCCATCCTGGTGCCCAGTGAGCTGCCCGACGCGCACCTAGGCGTCCTGTTCCTGCACAACGAAGGCTACAGCTCCATGTGCGGCCACGCGGTGCTGGCGCTGGGCCGCTTCGCGCTCGACTTCGATCTGGTACCCGCTCCCCCAGAAGGCACCCAAGAGGCCCGGGTCAACATCCACTGCCCGTGTGGGCTGGTGACCGCCTTCGTGGAGTGTGAAGGTGGCCGCAGTTGCGGCCCTGTGCGCTTCCACAGCGTCCCAGCCTTTGTCCTGGCTTCAGGTAAAGGGTGAGACCCACTATACCCCGTTGAGACACAATCTAGGAATCTAACCACTGCTCTGTGCTGAATATACCTACGCAACTAACCAAACCCACCCTGCCTGCCCTTGCGATTAATAAAGAGGTAATTCCAAATTACTGCAAGCACGCTTCAGTATCTTTGCCTTGTAGGTTTGAGAGATATAATTCCGTTATCCTGCTGAGCGGATCCAGGCTCACAAGGCCTGGGGGAGCTGAGGGTGGAATGGGGAAGAATTCTGTGCTTCTTTTAATGTCCTGACTCCTTGCTTGTCGGGCATTCATAGTCGCTTCACAGTAGACTGAAGCTAAGGAGCAAAGGACAGTGTGTGCACCAGAGTTCGAGTATAGCTTAGAATATGCTTGGTAAACACATTACTCTTAATAAGTTACTGAACATGACCTCTCTTTTCATCAGCTGTTAAGTGCCTTCCCTCTGCAGGGAGGAGGAGGCCAGTTCCTGGCCAGCCAGAGCTACACAGTGAAACCACCTGGCTTTGGGGAAGAACTAAATGACTCTGAAGGAACTAAATTTGTAAGCAAAGCTATTGCTGTCCTTGTTGAGAAACAAAGTCATTGACTGGACACCGCAACCCCTCGAAGCCAGGCAATCTTAGGCAAAGTTCACAAACTCCTTGACTGAGTCTATACCTTCATTGTATCTCAGAGGTTTTGGTGTTAGTAATGAGGGTATGAAGCATTCTTAAAATTTTATGTTTTTAAAGTTAACAGATGTTGATTGTTTTATTGTTTTGGGACAGGGTGTCACTGTGTAGCCCTGGCTGGAATGGAACCCTGGAATTTCTGTGTTGACTAGGCTCAAATTCTTGAGTGCTGGTAGAATTTTTTTTTATTTTCTAAGTTTTTTTATTTACATTCCAAATCATTTCCCCTTTCCCGTTTCCTCCCTCCCGCTGGTAGAATTTTTTAAATATCTGAAAAAATATTCCTCAAGAAACAAGAAACTTCAAGATATGTAGGATTGTTTCCTGGAGACACAGAAACATGAACAGGGTTTCTGGGTCCTGTAGTATAGATCCTTTGCTGTCTGACTAAGCAGGTAACCTGCATAATCAGACCATTTACAAAGAGGAGCATCCCTCTCAGGAATCCCCTGGCAGCCGCTCATCCCAGGTGTCCCCGTAGCAAGAGTATCCAGCCTGCAACTTGCAGGGCCCATTTGCCCAGAATAGCTATCAATATGCCCTCCATAAAATGTACACTTATTTAAAACACTTTTTAACAGTTCATTTTTTATTATCTCCGGGTTTCATAACTCTCCAGCATGAAACTTGCCACAGTGGCAGGTCAGACACATCTGCCGCATTGAGTTCTATCCCTGTAGATGTTTAAGGTTTGTCTGGAAGTGAACCGGGAGCTAATTTAGCCAATCCAGGAATAAGGTTACCTACCACTGCTTTTCTCCCAAGTCTTCAAGCTGTGCAAAGCATTCTTAGAAAATCTGATCCTGATCCTCCCTGAATAATTAGACTCTGGATCAACCTGGGCATGAATGATACTGTAGCAGAACAGGCTTAGGGCAGCCTCAGTAGAGGAAACACCCGTGATGAGGAAATTTGATGCCCTGTGAGAGTATGGGTATCACATCCAGACTGGCACTTGGGAGAAATGATTTAGGATAAAATAATAATAATAATAACAACAACAACAACAATAATGATTAAGGTTAGGAGGAGGAGGAGGAGGAGGAGGAGGAGGAGTTTTTCAAGACCAGCCATTTAACTAGCTGGCTACCTAGTTTCTCCCTAAGCAACTCAAGCATCAGATTAAAGGGAGTCCACTTCATGAGACCCTACAACTGGCAGCAGCAGCAGCAGGAGCAGCTGTGTATTAGTCTCCGGTTCATAACAAAGAGGGGTAACCAGACCTTTAGATACCATACTTCCCCACAGCATTCCTGGGTGACAGAACAAAAGTTAGTGGACTTGAATGGTCTTGCTGAGGCTTGAGGAAAAGGAAATCCTACATCCTCTTCCTGGAAGCACATAAAAGCCAGGGGATAGTGTTGAAGAGTGTTGATCTGCCCCTTCCCATCACAGTGGTCTTGTGTTAGAAAGTCACCATCTGTGAAATGAAGATGTCACCAGTGCTCACCTGGGAGGGCTACAGAGCTCACTGTACACACACATGCACACACACACACATACACACACATTAAATTACCTTTATATTGTTCATTCTACCCTAGGAGGATCTACTACAGTAGGTTGTAAATGATAGTGACCGAATGAGTAGCCACATGGCGGGAATTTGGAGACTGCAGACTGGCAATTGTGGCTATCTGGTCCTCCCGAGAATGCCTTTCTGATCAGAAATTAAACTTCGGCTTTCATATTAACATTCACCAAGCCTACTAACCTGTACCTTGTACTTTCTATGTGTTACTCCGTGGGATTTTCAAAACAACACTTGGAAGGGGACATAGTAATTCCATTTTCTGTGTGAGGGCAGCAAAGCTGTTCTGAGAAGCAGACCCGGGACCCAAGCCCAAGCCCGGCAGGCTGTCTTCCTCTCATCCTTAACCGTTTGCAATTCACAAAGATATATTTTGATGTTCTGGAAAACTCATATATCCAACCTCATTCATATCATGTGGTGTAATAGATTTGAAATTTTATCCTTTGTCTAACTGAATTTACAGAGAAAGGCTGTTTTATTTATCCATCCTGAACTCTTCAATCTTCCACATGGTAGATACTCTTCTGGTAGGTATGCCCTAAGGGTTGCCTGAAGGGAATCAATTAAAATCCCTTTTTTTTTATAAGCTTGCATAGACAAAAGGGAAGACTTTGGATTTTGGATTGAGTTCTCAATACAGGTTACAGGTTTCAGGGGAGCGGGCTGAAACTTCATGGTCAGCTGCTTCTGAGTTTGACTCCAACTCTGCCATTTATTTGGTGGGCATCTCAGAAGAATAGGAGAATCTTAAATAATAGTACCTGCCTCTTGGTGCTGAGGTAATTAAGGAGCTAGTGTGTAGGCAATGTGTCCGGAATGTGCTCGTGGTTGAGTCTCTTCAATTCCAATGTCCCCAAATAAGTGATTTAAAAAGAACGGCAACAGTCAGGCATTGTGCAGATCTGCAAGCCCAGTGCTCGTGGGATGGGTATGTGCTACTAAACCAGATTTTTTAAAAAATCAATAAAAATTTTTGTTTGTCATTATAACTGAAGATAACCAGTTTGTGAATACAGTTCAAGTCCTCCTCAAGGCCTTCCCCATTAGTATGTATTCCTTTATAGTGTTCACAGGAGGTTGTACCAGAGTTTCCCCATCTCTTAGTCACTCTGTATTTCCTACAAAAGAGCCTGGGAGTAGTTAACAGACAGTGTATCTAGTGGAGAAGAACTGAAACATCCAGATACATCCTAGCTTACCTAACTCGTCAACTGGAAAATGTACCTAGCCCTCCTTTACCTGACACTTTGAAACTTTACCTGACACTTTGAAATGGGTGTCGGCTTCATTTCTTTTCATTGTGAAAGTTTCTCCTTTAGCATAAACAGAATTAAAACTGTGATTTTCTTTTTTTCCCCTAACAAACAAACCTGCAAATGCCTCTTTCAGACCTCACAGTGGATGTTCCTGGCCATGGAAAGGTGGTGGTGGACATTGCATATGGTGGGGCATTTTATGCATTCGTTAGTGCAGAAAAATTAGGACTTGATGTGTGTTCTGCAATGACGAGGGACCTTGTGGATGCAGCGAGTGCATTGACGGGAGCGGTGAAAGCGCAGGTCAGTCCCAGTACTACCCTGATGACAAATGTCTCCCTCTGGGGTTTAGACAAATACAAATTATCACATCCATTAAGGAAATTAGCACAGATGCATTTAAATACTTATTCATACTAATAGTGTACAGCCTAAAGGGCTCAGGTATGACCCTTGCGAATTCTAGCTTTAACACTGAGAGCATTCATCACCTTATCTCCATGTGTCCTTGGTTTTCCTGCTTTTTAAAATTAAGTCAGTTTAGGTGATAAGCGACTCCATTCTTTTCATTTCTAACACAATTCTTCCAATGTACTTTGGGTCAGAACACATAGGTAAAACATTACAGAGTTTGAATGTTTTGTTACATGATTGAATAGCCATAAAGATATCATGATTGTATTTAATATGCTTGTTATGATCATTATTATGGGCTCACTTAACAAGGCTTTAGTTTGACAACACATAAGTAGAAAGATGAAAATATATAGCATTAGACTAGAGAGATGGCTAAGGGGTTAAGAGCACTGGCTGCTTTTGCAGTGAACCCAGGTTCATTTACAGCACTCACATGGCAGCTCATAACCATCTGATGCCCTCTTCTGGCTTCTTGGGTACCTGACACATATGTGAATAGACATACAGGTGGGCAAAACATACATAAAATAAATATATTTAAAAGAAAATACACAGGATAATGCTGTTTGAAATTAACATTTGCCAATATACAGAATTATTTTATTGCAAATTTTAACACTCTTAATTTGTATCAGTTTTCTGTCCTATCAGATAGACAGCTAATGGTTTAAAAATACAAAATAATTCCATTTCATTTTTTAATGAAACCAAAAAAGGTCTCTTTTTTTTCTTCCATCATTTTCTTAATAAAATGAGCAATTTTGAGCTTTCTGTTAAAGCTTGAACTGCTCAGGCAGGTCATAACGGCAATGGGTGGACTCTGAGAAAACCCAGAGTTCCTGTACTTTGAGAGAATTGAAGTTCCATCATCAAAGTATTAGACAGAGGTATTGCTTTGTCAGTTGTTGGTCAGGCCATCCATATTGTTGATGGGAATGACCTTTTGTAGAGCAAGGTCCAAAGTTAATGTTCTCTAAGTTCAACCTTAGTCTTTTAACATATATTTAACAAGAAAGTATTGCATATGTCAGACACTAAGCTAGATGAAGGAGACCCAAAGGAAGGACAAACACCAGTATCCAGGATCTTGATCTAGTGGAAGGAGCTAGCACACCTTGCTGTGTGCTATAGTGCAAGGCAACATGAAACTTTAAGCAATGAAAAATAGTTTTCAGGTCTCGTTAACTTGGTTTGACAAACTGGACTGTAGGAACCCAGGTCTGTTTAAGTGACATGTGATAAATGTATGATGATTATGTTGGTCTCAGACATCACTATCAGATGCAATGATTACATCGATCTCAGACATTGCTATCATGGAAATCCAGGAAAAGCTCAATTACTGGACCTCCCAAGGACTGGAAGCACTGTTTCTTTAGGCCTGGATATTCTTTTGCACTGACGGTCCTGAGCTATGTGTCTCTGTGTGCAGTCACTGCTTTTCAAGGACCCACTAGTTGGTTTTTATTTTGTTGTTTTTCCTTCATCCAGTTGTTTCTTACTTAACAGTAGCCTCTGGATCCTTTTCACTTTCTTTTTAAACATTTTTACTCTGCTGGATTTTCCCACATTCTCCCCTTCTACATGAAGGTCTTAGCTTGGGCAGTCAGCCTGGGAACTCACCATCTTGAATTCAGAGTTTCATACAGAGTATGTGCTGGACATGCACATAAAATAGGGCCGCACATTTAGTTAAGGCTAGATTCAGAGTAGCTTCCTCAACAGGAGCTCAGCATGAGAATCATAATTACCAATAAAACTCTATCAAGAGAATGACCTAATAGCAAGCGGTTACTTGCAAACATATTCAACAAGGTAATTTCAAAAATGATATGCATTGAGAAGATTATGTCTAGGAGTCTGCTGCTGACATTGTTTCTTAAGATGAGTTTGAATCAAAACCTGTTACATGTGGTTGTTTTATTTGCAGATTAAAATCAACCATCCTGAGAGTGAAGACCTTGGTTTTCTGTATGGAACTATCTTGACGGATGGAAAAGATGATTATAGTGACGAGCCCACCACCAACATCTGTGTGTTTGCAGATGAACAGGTATCAAGACTATGACTGTTAGACTCAAACATGCAACTAATAGACCACACTCACATTCCTGTGATTACTGATTCTGAAACAGGTCGACAGAAGCCCCACCGGCTCGGGAGTGACAGCCAGAATTGCCCTGCAGTATCATAAGGGACTTCTGCAGCTGAACCAGACCAGAGCCTTCAAAAGCAGCTCGACTGGCTCAGTGTTCACAGGCTGCGCAGTGAGGGTGAGTGTCACTGACTCCTTATATGCGAATGTCTTTTGAGACAGAAAAGACAGGATCTGGGTGCTGGATAAGTTTCTTCACTGTACTCTCAGAGGAGCATTTGAAAGAAGACCTGTAAATGCAGCTTGTGTTCAACTGGGGTATCAATTCTCAAAATGTAGTGTTGCACCTCTGAGTTGACCCACTGTGCTTTCATGGGTCAAAAAATGTTTGTGATAGAACTAAGACATGGTTGCTTCCCAATCACTCTCGCGGAAGTATTCACTGTGTCCCCCACAGGCTATGTGATGAGTGATATCCCAACCAAGTGAGTAATTGAATGCAGAAGCAGGTGAGAATCCAGCTGTTTCTATTGAGACAGACAAGAGAGGCTCGCAGGAATGTAAAAACGATGCTGCTTTTCTCCTTTATAACTCTTTGACATACAGTTATCTTTATTTACAAAAAGTGGGTATACACATCACTGTGTTACTGGTTTGTTTTCAAATGAAAACATGAATAAAAGGTCTTTAATTCTCAATAAGTACTGAGAACATGCATAAAGAACTTCTGGAGGTCCTCAGATAATAAGGTGTCAAGGAATCCTGAGACTGAAATACTTGAGATTTACTATATCAGAGTTTGGAGCCTCTATGGGCTTTGATTTGTTGTATGGATGTGTTGTGCTTCATACAGTAGTATATAAAAGATGTGAGTTGTCAAAAATAGAATTTTTTTGTAATTAAATCAAATTGCAAATGTACTAGCAATGAATGTACTCAGCAGTAAATGAGACCTGCTACAGAAGCTACATTAGTGAATGAATATATTCATAAAGAGTCCGTTAACATAGGGAGTGATCCACTCTACTGTAGCTGGTTTTAAACTTTTTTCCCCCTGAATATTGAGTTACCTTTAACCTAAGAATCCACATTTTACACATTGATTTTATAATATACACACCATCTATGTTGTATGTAATAATATGAATCATAATGGCTTCAGAACCTGAGACTGAGTTTAAATAGAAACTTACAGTATTTACTGGGCACGGTTTTGTGTGACAGTTTCCAAGTTAAGAACTTTATGCATGCTATTTCACTTAACCCTTACATGAATCTAGGAGATCATCACGGGCATGGCAGCAGGGACAGCTAAGAACTCACATCTCTGATGGCAAACAGGAGGCAGAGAGCACAGTGGGAGTGGTGTGAGTCTTTTGAGACCTCAGAGCCCACTCCCCAGTGACATATTCATTCAAACCACCGCAGAGGCACGCACTTGCTCAGCAAACACAAGGGCCCTGGGTCCAACCTACGCTGCAAAAATGATAAATAGAGGGACTGCTGTATTTTGATTTAATATTTGACATTTTACTTTTACTTTCAATTATTCTTACTTTAAAAAATTAGAAAATCAAAGACCACAGGTAGGATTTTGTACTAGCTACCTTTATAGTTGCTGTGACCAAATACCCAATGGAAGGTTTTACTCTAGCTTATAGTTCAAAGGAATATCTTCCATAATGGCAGAGAAGACACAGCAGTACATTGGGAAGGCCTTGTGGCAGGAAGGTATCTATCAGGGAGCACAGTGAACAGGAAGCTGGCTTGGCTATAAACCCTTACGACCACCCACAATGACCCATTCCCTTCAGTGACTCTCCACATCCTAAAGGTCCCACTGTTTCCCCAAAGAGCACCACCAACTGGGAGCCAAGTATTCAATATTTACATTAGCCCATGGGGAACATTTCATACTCAAAGCACAACAAATTGGCAGCGCTTTATTTTAAATCTGCCAGTTCCTCACTGCACTGCACACCTTCACTGGAAAGAGACCCGTGCCTTCCTGGATCCTGGATGGCGCAGCGCCTTCTCACGGTCATCCCTTGTGCTCCCAATTAGGTGATCCCAGATTTGGTCCTCAGCTTCCTTCTAGTCTTCTTTCTCCAATTAGATGCCACTGAACAATTTTGTCTACTTCCTGGTTCTTGACCGTCTGCTGAGATAAGTCTCAAACCTTCACCCCTGCCCTGTGGATCCTGTACCTCTGTCCAGTCTAACCCTTGAATGGTTTACTATACTCATCTTTAAGTGGCTGTGTCTAAGTATCTTAAATTCTGCATATTAAAAATTCCTCCTGTCCTCCCTTCCTTCCTTCTCTCCTCCTCCTCTTCTTCTCTCCTCCCCTCCTCTCTCTCTCTCTCTCTCTCTCTCTCTCTCTCTCTCTCACACACACACACACACACACACACACACACACACATGTGTTTTTCTCTTACTTTTCTATTGCTGTGATAAGACACCATGACAAGGCAAAGTATAAAAGAAAGCATTGAGACTAACAGGTCCAAAGGGCTAGAGTCCATGACTGTCATGCTCGGGAGCGTGGTAACAAGCAAGCAGGCATGGCTCTGGAGTAGTAACTGGGAGCTTACATCTTGGTCCAAAAGCAGGAGACAGAGAGAGAACTGAGAATGAAGTAGGCTTTTGAGGTTTGCCTTCCCCAGTGACACATCTCCAACAAGGCCATACCTCCTAATCCTTCCCAAACAATTCCTCCAACCAGTGACCAAGCACTCCAATACTTGAGCCCTCAGTGCCATCCTCATTCAAAACACCACACTGTCTTTCTTCACCTGTGTTAGTGGCGTAAATATGGCACTTCCAAGCTAGAAACCACAGTCTGTCTGCATTGTCGGGCTATCAATTCCACCTCCAAATTATCTTGTATTCCCTCTCTCCTTCCCACTAAATGCTGACTTATGACTTCAGGTATCAGTTAAGAATCAGAATTTTTTTCTTTTTTTGAGATAGAATTCTACTGTGTAGCCTAAAGTTCCCTCTTAGCAGGTTTCTGAGCTTCTAGACCCTCTCCCATGTGTCCCCTTTTCCAAATAAGTTAACTAAAACACACATCTGACTTTGTCACTCACTTCAAAACCTTCCTGTGCCTGAAGGTTGACACGTAGATTTCTCTAGTTATGAGACCGAAGAGGCAAGCCTTAGTGACACCGACTAGGAGGAATTTCTTAGTACACTCCTTTTGTCTTCTTTTTCAGGAAGCAAAGTGTGGAGATTTCAAAGCTGTCATAGTGGAAGTTGCAGGACAAGCCCATTACACAGGGACAGCAAACCTGACAGTGGAAGACGGTGACCCACTAAGGGATGGCTTTCTTCTCAAGTGATTTTTTTTCATAAGTTTTAAAGGTTTCCCTGAGAAAGTAATTACCTTTAGATGATGTTTTCTCTGTGTCATGTGCAAACCAATATTCAGTTACACTTATAGGCTAATTGTTATACTTTCTAAAACAGTACATTGTATCTAAATGTAAGGTATTATACTTCCTATTTGGCAACCTTTTGAGCATAACTGTCACTAATGGGGAAACAGAGTGCAAAGAATCCAGAAATGTTTTGATCATTAGTATACAAGGCAAAATTAAAAGTTACTTAGTCGGTGCTATGGAAATGACAATACTTTTCTCTTAATGACACTATTTTCTCTTAATCTTGTGTCAAGTTTCTTTGAATGCTAGCTTCAGCTATAGATCACACAATAGTAAATGTTGGGAGTTTGTTATTTTAATGTTCCAGTTTAAGTAAAATAAAGCCATCCATAAGCATCATGCTCATGGAGGTGGGTTATTATGTTCTCAACACTTGGCATAAATAATCTTGGAAGGATCAAAAGCAGTCAGCTTCTTTCACAGACGTTGTTATAGCTACTGCTGGGGTATTGGTTTTGCTACAAAGCCCTCATTATCAACACCAGCTAGTACCCAAGTGCCACAAAGTCACCAAGTAATGCTGCAAAGACCAACTGGTACCCAGATTTTTGTTGTCTCTTTAGGTGGTGCTGTTTGTTTTGGGGGTGGTAGTTTGCTTGTGTTTTCAGTTGATTGTTTTTCCTTTGGTTCCTTAACTGGTTCTAAGAATTGATTCTACAACCTTAAGCTACATTATTGAAATACAGGTGTAAAGTAAAAATTAATCTATAAACCTCGTGAAATGAATCTCATGCCCCCATCAGCTGACCTTGACTGGCACATTGTTCTTCACTGGGGGGGCCCTGGAAGTCTAGAAGATTATAGATAAAGAAGATAGAAAAGGTGGGCTCAGGAGATGTTGCACAAGCCATGTCTTATGCCAAGCAAGTTTACTAAGAAGTACACCATCTTGAATGCTATTTGGGGGTGGGGAGGGGGAATGGGATAGAGCTAGCAGAAAGCTATCATCCAATGGGACAAAGTCAGCAGGAAGCTAACCAAGCAGTGCTTCACAAAAGAAGCACAAGGTACCCCAGGGCATCATGACCCAAGCACACAGAGTCGCTGAGACTGATAACTCTAGTTTCTTCAGTGGGGAAAGCCAAGTTTCCAGGATCAGAAACTTTTAATTCCTTCCAGGCCCTGGCCCCAGTCCAAGACTGGACTTTGCCAAGTTTGTCCCTGGGCAGGAACATTGACTAGATTCCTATTGCCTTTTCATGGGGGCCTCTGGGAAAGCCTTGGATTAATTAGCCTGGCTCTCAACAATCACCTACTTGCTAGATTTTGAACATGAAGAAATCTCATTACTGGTATTCTTGCCAGTTAATACTTATCTTTGAGCCTATTTAAAAAAAAAACAAACACACACAGACATACACAAAAAAACAAAACAAAAAACAGTGCTTGAAAACCAGGTGTTGGGACACATGCCTGTAGTCCCAGCACTTGGGAAGTGGAGCCAGGAATATTGTAAAGTTGGAGGTCAGCCAATATTGAGGCCCCATCTTTTAAAAATAAAATGGATCTTTGTCTGCCATCCTAAACTGAAACATTAACTGTGGCGCCTTCAGAAAATTTGGTATATCTCCTGTGAGGTATATAATGGACTTCAGTTCTGAACACACTAGATACTGAATTAATCCATGCTAAGTGGTGGTCTCACCCAGCAAGTCTTTATTGACCCATTTTTGGGAGTGTCTAAAACTTCATTACCTAACCTAAAGAAAAATATAATTTTTTTTTATTTCCCCATTACCCCCAAGTAGTTGTGGTTTTGTGTCAAAACCATGACTTACCTCAAAGGAAAAAGGGGCACTCTTATTAACTCAGTGTGATTAAATTTCCATAGATTAGGCGATGTGCTGTATTTAAAGAAATAAAAGTAGAGCCACTATTTTCTCTTAATCTTGTGTCTCATTAATAAGACCAAACACATACACATCCTTTACTTGAAAAAAGCACACTGCCGTTGGTATCCCATGGCTACCAAGGGTGCAGAACGCTATCCGCAACAGTTAGAAAGCCTCAGCTCTTGGTGGTAATAAGGAACGGATAGTGTTTGGTGGTTTTTCTTTTTGTTTTAGAATTGTGTACAGATAGTCCATTCTCCATTAACTGCCTCAGGATAGAGCCCTCTGCCTCACCTGTGGGATGCCATGGCTTCATCCCGTGTGTATATGGTAAGGAGATGCTGGACAAGCATGTTGAGTCGCTCCAGAGGCTGTGTGACTCCAACAAACTAGTAGTGCTTAACACCGGACATTCTAATCTATCCAGTCCTTTGCTCGGCCTCCCTTGGAGTCAGAGAGACTATGGAGACCAACCCCACCTCCCCAGGCAATCAAATGGGAACAATGTCACTTCTGCTTCTAGATACTGCTCCCTGCAGCCCAGTCCATCTCAAGGCTTACCATGATCAACAGACTAAAGCATCCACAACCTCCTTCCCCTCACTGATACCACCCGAGTGTTTAAATGTAATCATCTAAAGATGATAAAACAAGCAATCTTGCCTGTCTTTTAACATGTTTCCACCCCAATGCCTCCCCCTTGGGGTTCAAGCTCCTAGATACACTCTCCTCCTATATCCAACCACTGTCTGGTTTCTGTGTCATCTCTGGAAACTGCTTGGCCTGTCAGGTAGAACGGCTACCACAGGGTTCATCACACCCATGGTGGACTGGGCTGGCTCCTTGTACTCAAGTGTACCTGTGAGAGCAGGATTCCTAACTCTTTGGTGCAATTGTGTCACACCCACACTGACCCAGTAAGACTCCCTAGACCATTGGGTTGATACTCAGCCCCCAACTGCATGTGATACTGCAATTGTGTGAGCCACAGTCCATACCCTCTTCTTGTTCCAAATCTAGTGGGTGGGTGGGGGAGCACCCTCATAGAGGCAGGGGGACAGGGGGTGAGATAGGGGGTTTCGAAAGGGAGACCTGGAAAGGGGAAAACATTTGAAATGTAAGTAAAGAAAATATCTAATCAAAAGGGGAAAAAAGCTGGAGAGATGGCTTAGCGGTTAAGAGCACTGACTGCTCTTCCGGAGGTCCTGAGTTCAAATCCCAGCAACCACATGGTAGCTCACAATCATCTGTAATGAGACTGGATGCCCTCTTCTGGTGTGTCTGAAGGCAGCTACAGTATACTTACATATAATAAATAAATAAATAAATAAATAAATAAATAAGAAAATAAATTCAAGATTTCTGGCTATTAAAAAAAAGAGAGAGAATTGGGCTACTTTTCAACCCTTGAAAGCCACTCATTGTATACTGTTCCTCCCTAAAGCAATGTTCAGACTTCTAGGTAGCTATTCGACTAAAGTCTTAAAATGCAGACTTGACTTGACTGGGCTGGGTTGGGCTTTTTCTAATACTCTGAGATGTCTTGAGGGAGACTCCCCTTTGGTAGCAAAACATTGTTTTTGCAAAATCTATGTTAATGACCTGATGGAGCTCAGGTTTCACAGGTGAGTGGGCCCTTACCAAGCAACTTCTCTTTACCCTAAAATACTCAGAAAGTTTGTCTTTTAGGTACAGGATGGAACGGGCCTCCACAAGCAACTGTCAAACTGAGATGACACCAGAAAATTTACCATTATGCCTTACTAACTATATCCCCCACCTGCCTTGCTTTGGCCCCTTTAACTGCTTCTTGATGTTAACCACCCCTGACATTCTATACAGCATTCTTTCTTTTTCATTCACTGTCCTGCTGTTATCCCATTCATACTTAAGGAAATAGGATGTAGGGTTAGAATAGAGCATCTCTGAAGGGGGTAAGGATGTTCCGAGGGGTAAGGACTGGGCTCCAATTGGAACAGAGAAACTGGCAGAGAAGACATTGGTGCAGACAAGGAAAGAAGTGAACCAGGATGGTGTGAGGTCCCTCTTGCTTGTTTGAACCATGCCCCTAACTATGGGACTTGTTTGGTAAAGATCAACTGCTAGTTTCATCACACCTCCCGTCTTAGTTAAGGTTTCACTGCTGTGAACAGACACCATGGGCAAGGCAACTCTTATAAGGACAACATTCAATTGAGCCTGGCTTACGTTACAGGTTCAGAGGTTCAGTCCATTATCGTCAAAGTAGGAACATGGCAGCATCCAGGTAGGCATGGTGCAAAAGGAGCTGAGAGTTCTACATCTTCATCTGAAGGCAGCTAGGAGAAGGTTGACTTCCAGGCAGCTAGGATGAGGATCTTAAAGCCACCCATAGTGACACAGTTCCTCCAACAAGGCCACACCTCCAAAAACTGCCATTCCCTGGGCCAAGCATATTCAAACCTCCACACCTCCATAACGTTCAGTCTCCATAGTACAGCATGCAAATGCTGTCCCGTGAAAAACCATACATATTTCTCTTTTACCACCTCCCACACCACTTGCATGTAGTCCAGAATTGCAACACTGTCAACTTCAGCATTAACCGCTTGCTGTCATATTTGCATTCACTGTATCTTCTTCCTTCTTATCTGCTCCCCCCCTCTCAATAATCTGACGTGGTTTGGCGTAAAAAGTCTTTATCAACTGCTCTAGCAATGAGATGGGATTCATATTAAAACACTCATCTCTGCCGGGCAGTGGTGGTGCACGCCTTTAATCCCAGCACTTGGGAGGCAGAGGCAGGTAGATTTCTGAGTTCGAGGCCAGCCTGGTCTACAGAGTGAGTTCCAGGACAATCAGGGCTACACAGAGAAACCCTGTCTCAAAAACCAAAAAAGAAAAAAAAAAAGAAAAAAATAAACCAAACCACTCATCTCCTTGTAATGTGTTTGTGTTTGTCTAAGACTGTAAGTCTTTTGGGACAAGGGTCTTTACTAAGCTGTTTCCCAAAACTAGGTTGAATATCGTATTTACTAAACAAGCTGTAGGTTGTCTATTTTTTTTTTCATTGAAATGGTTGTCATATGGGGTTGACTTTGCCTAAAAGAGATATGGGGATTTCTGGAAACATTTTCAGTTGTTACAGCTGCTGTCATCCACTGGGTAGATACGAAACGCTGCCAAGCGTCCTCTGCATGGAAAAGCCCCCACCAACAAAGAACACGACCCTGACGATCTAGCCCAGACTCTGTAAGGCTGATTCGGAGAAATCCTTAAATGCACTTGTATTTACACTCTAAAGTTCTTGTAGCATACGCTGAAATAAACCCTGTAAGCACTGATATGGATTCCAAGACCTGCAAGTGTCCTCGTCATTCTTCAGGACTTTCTTGAGTTTGTGGGAGCATTAGCATCCCCTGGAGAGCCTGTTGAAGCTCAAGAGTTTGGACCTCCTCCCAAGTAATCAGATCAGTAGATTTTGCATTTCTGCAAGTTCTCCAGCAGTGCTGATGTTGCTGGCCCTGGCCCCACACTTTGCAAACAGTCGCTTTAAAGAACACAGGTATCCAGAAGGTTTAATCAAGCCTTTCCTACTCAAGGTCATAGCCACAATCTGGAGATGTAATGCTGCAGGGCAGCCTGGTCCTGTCCCTCCCCAGTCAGTATTCACCAAAGTGTGGTTGACTAGCAGTGCCTTAAATGGCACATATACCACATCCCAGAGACCCTTTCTGTCTCTCCCCATGTATTAACCAGTTACCATCCAGAGGTCCGGGTCCTTGAACAGTAGATGACATCTTCCCTCCTAGATCCACAGGCCAGTCCTTGAGAACACCTGTTCAGAAACAGGCTTAAGGGGGGTGGGGGGGGAGCAACCTCAGGAATGTCAGGTCAGCAAGGAGTCTGCTGAAACAAATTTGTTACAGCAGTGGTTTTCAAAGTGTGGCCCTTTGGTCATCATCACCATCACTACAATATGGATTCTTGGTTCTCACCCCAGAGCTACATTGTCTGAAACTGAGATTGGTAACTAGTCGCTTGTACCATGACTGATTCTGTTGCTCACTCAAAATACACTGGTACAGAAATACCCCACCTCCACCCCGTTCTAGATCTCAGGTGTGGACTGTTTTCCTCTCCTACCTGTGTACGCCAGAGACGCCCACGCCCACGCCCACAGCAGCATCCCCTCCCCTGCCCAAAAGGCCTCCCCTAGGGCATCTGTGCTGGACAGGGAAGAGCAAGAGCACCTCAACTGAATCTGCCAGTCGTTTGCGGGGTGGTCTGGCTTTCTCCGGTCTGCCAGGGTGCTGCAGGTGAAGCATGCCATCTCTCAGACTAGCAGCCCCGAGGCTTGGTCACCCTCCGGCTGGGAAAGGAGAGAATGTGGGCCAGTTTGTCCAGGGTATCCGGCTAGCGTCCCGCCCCGCGCTCCTGCGTAAAGAGGCGGTTCCCTCGGCAACGCCTGGAACCCACGTCAAGGTTCCACCAGTCCCGAGTGGTGACTGAGTCCCACCCACTCCCCGCGGCTGCCGTTCTGGTCCGCACAACCTTTCACCCGACTGCGGGATGAGCAGAGCGGCGACCTGCGCGGGACCCCATGGAGGAGCAGGCGCGGCCACCCGGCCGCCCGGCCGCGAGTGCAGCCTTGCCGGGTAGCGCGCATCCGGGAGGGGCGGCTTCCACGGCCACTGAGGCCGCGCTGTCGTTCAGCTCCGTAGCCACCGTAACGCTAGGAAACCAGAGCGATGCTGGCAGGCTGGAGGCGGCGGGGTCTCGGGGACCGGCACCTCTGCTATGGCACGGGACAGCGGTGGCCGCCCAGGCGCTCGTGCTCTTGCTCATCTTCTTGCTGTCTAGCCTGGGCAACTGTGCGGTGATGGGGGTGATCGTGAAGCATCGGCAGCTGCGCACGGTCACCAACGCCTTCATTCTGTCTCTGTCCCTGTCGGACCTGCTCACCGCGCTTCTCTGCCTACCCGCCGCCTTCCTCGATCTATTCGCGCCGCCCGGGGACTCGGGACCCTGGCGCAGTTTCTGCGCGGCCAGCCGCTTCTTCAGTTCGTGTTTCGGCATCGTGTCCACGTTCAGCGTGGCGCTCATCTCTCTGGACCGCTACTGCGCCATCGTGAGGCCGCCGCGGGACAAGCTGGGCCGGCGGCGCGCGCTGCAGCTGCTGGCCGGTGCTTGGCTAGCTGCGCTCGGCTTCTCCCTGCCCTGGGAGCTGCTCCGAGCACCCCGGGAGCCCCCCACTCCGCAGAGCTTCCACCGCTGCCTTTACAGAACCTCCCCAGATCCTGCGCAGCTGGGCGCCGCCTACAGCGTGGGTCTGGTGGTGGCTTGCTACCTGCTGCCCTTCCTGCTGATGTGTTTCTGCCGCTACCACATCTGCAAGACCGTGCGCCTGTCGGACCTGCGCGTGCGGCCGATGACCACCTACGCGCGCGTGCTGCGCTTCTTCAGCGAGGTGCGCACGGCCACCACTGTGCTCATCATGATTATCTTCGTCATCTGCTGCTGGGGCCCCTACTGCTTCCTGGTGCTGCTGGCTGCAACCCGGCAGGGTCAGGCCACGCAGGCTCCCTCGCTGCTCAATGTGGCAGCTGTTTGGTTGACCTGGGCCAATGGGGCTATCAACCCTGTCATATATGCTATCCGAAACCCCAACATTTCCATGCTCCTAGGACGCAACCGCGAAGAGGGGTACAGGACTAGAAACATGGATGCTTTTTTGCCTAGCCAAGGCCTAGGTTTTCAGGCCAGAAATCGCAATCGCCTTCGAAATGGCTGTGCAAACAGGCTTGGGACTTGCAGCAGGATGACTTCTTCCAACCCAGCGAGTGGGTCAGGAGGGGAAGTGGTCATGTGGGCTCGAAAAAATCCAGTTGTGCTCTTCTTCCGAGAGGGTCCGCCGGACCCAGTTATGGAAGTCGGCAAACAGCATAAATCTGAAAGCAGGGACAGTAGCATTTAAGAAGGGTTAGGGTGGACAGCTTGTAATAGCAAATTTCCGCCCCTCTCCTTGTGGGAATCCGGGGAGAATAGTTTATTTCATAAAGTCAGACATTTAAAACTAAAAAGACAGAAGTGGGAGAGTTACCACTTCATTCTCAAATATAAAATGTAAAAGAACATTCCCTTTCTTCAAAAGTGGCCAAGGGAATGTGAAATGCAAAAAATTAAAACAATCTTAAACCACACAACCAAGTAAGTGCTAAAAAGTGCTAAAAAGCAACAAAAAAATAAAATTCACAGTTATCGAAGAGCTCATGTTACAGGAATCACATTGTGAGACAATAATCATTGAACTGAATTTAACAGTTGTATTCAAATACTGTTCCTTCTTTGTTTGTTTGCTTTTAATGACCTAAGCCCCTTGGATCTGTTTGAAGGCCCCTGTACTTTCACCAGCATTCAGCAAAACTTCAGATTTCAGAGCATGCACGTCTGACCTGCTTTGGGTGCTTAGAGCAGAACCGTCATTACTCAGATTGATGCGCCCTCCCTCCCGGAATTTTTGTGCAAGATTTTAAATTTAGAGTTTATTTTAAACCACTTCTGGATTTTATAAAGGTCGTTTATTACTAGATATAATTCAGTGGTTCAAAGGGCAAAGTGAACGTAGTGTGGCTGTTTAAACTATACATAAAAACCAATGTTTCTTCTAAGCCCATTTTAACCCCTAAGTTATCTGTCTTGGAAAACCCCTGCTGTGTCCTTCCTCAAAACTGTTCCTGTTTTATAGATTGCATGGATTCCACTCCAAATGTTTTCTTAATAATACCAATAATAATAACTCTCATTTCTCACTTTTTTTTTTTTTTTTTTGGTTTTTTGAGACAGGGTTTCTCTGTGTAGCCCTGGCTGTCCTGGAACTCACTTTGTAGACCAGACTGGCCTCGAACTCAGAAATCCTCCTGCCTCTGCCTCCCAAGTGCTGGGATTAAAGGCATGCGCCACCACCGCCCGGCTCAACAATAACTTTCATACTAGAAAAATCCTTCTCTATTGGGGTAACTTTTTTATAGAGCCCAAACTGTAATTTGAAGTCAAATTATTTGAATATAGTGAGTGATGCTAAATATGTATGTAGGCATATATATTATACATATATATTATACATTTAGTACTGGCTTTCCTATTTAGCCTTTAACTGCCAAATGTCATTCCAAAACGGAGTTCCAAATGTAGTTTGAAAAGTATGACCACAGTCTTGGAATAGCCATAGAACATCCTAAGAGGACATACATTCTATTTGGAAGTTTGGGTATGTTTTAGTAGCAGATTGATGCTTTACAGATATGGCTCGTATAGAATATTATAGTCATCATTAGAAAGATAATTGGTTTGGGGTTACAAGATGGGATAAAAGTCCATTGGCACAAGGTTGGAGAGATACCTCAAGCCAACTGAAAATATTTTCAGAAACTTGCAAAAAATTTTATAATAACTCAGAAGCACAATCTAAGCTTTGTATATGTGAAACTTCTCACACTGAATGTCACTTTGGACTTCCTGCCTTCCCTGACTCTGCTTCTCTTTCATCCAGTATTCCATAGCTTTAGCTGAATAAGCACTTTTAAAAGTATGAAAATGCATCCTTTACGTGACGATTTCACTGTGAACTAGCCAGCATTACGTAAATGCAAAGCACTTAAGATGATCATTCTTATGTAAGTCTTGATGAGACAGGTGAGTGTACAACACTGTTTTGTAATCAAAGATGGAAATACATGATTATTGTCTTGACGAGCAAAGATGTTTTATTTTTTTCTTATTCCCTGGAAGTTTGTAAGTTACCTGGGTATGTTATTGCTACAGTCAACATAGCACAAAGGTAAGAGGGAAAAAAGGAGCTCTCCTTTCTAAAGCCTATTATAAGGTTACAGGCTTAATGCAACCAGATCTGGGATTTGAGGAAAAATCACAGTCTTGCCATTGTGAAATTTATATAGCACAGAGACTCTTATTTTGAAGAAAGATTATGCGATTAGGTGAAGGAGGCAGTCGTGTTACAGAGTGGGGGATCACCTACGAAGACCTGAGGGAAGAAGTCAAACAATAGGTATGGTGTGGAATAAACCTGAGGGACATACAGGGGGTGAAATCTAACAGATTGGAAACCACAGGGTGATGATTTGAGGGGCTTTACAGAAGGAGGGGAATTGCCCTCTACATTGTCAGGGAAAGGAAATGGTCGTGAAAGAGATCATTCTAGAAGCCATGCTGGTTTTCAGGATCATAGCTGGCAATAAAAGAGGGAGAACAAAAAGTCCTAATTAAGTTGATGAACAGTGTGTATGTGCATGCATGCGTGCGTGCGTTGATTTTTCACTTTCCACTGTCTGGTTATTAAATGGCTAAAGTGGGAGTGGCCCCACAATCTGTTTAGTTTTGTAGCCCCTCTCTTCTCGGTGTAGTGGCAGGGAAGAGGGTGAGAAGTTAAGGCGCCAAGCTCGTCATCCGCATCCTCGTGGATCACTTTGCTTTTATTTTATCTAAGGCCTGTTTTCTTGGTGCTGAAGCAACTAGTAGGTGGAAATCACAGATGCTGCCCGCAGAAGGCACGCAGCCTCAGTCAGGGCCTTGTGCTTTGTAAGAACCATTCACAGTCAGGACTCCTTAATGGGGATGGGACAGGAGGGGAGGGGAGGGGAGGGAGGGGAGGGGAGGGGAGGGGAGGGGTATCCTTTTCAGAAGAGTTTCATGGAAAGAAGATGAACTTGGGAGCAAAAGATATGTTCACAAAGGCTGGTCACCAGTTTGCCCCCTATAAATACTTAAAGACTGAGATGCACTGACTTTCCATAAAACTGAAAGCCTTCCTTGTGTTTACCACCAGCATGAAATTATACAACCTAGTAGACAAAGGGAAAAGAAACTATGTAACACTGGGAAGCATTAAATAGTACATGGTGTATAAAGGGCGTAATATAACCCATCATAATTTATCAACTTCTAGTTTATTTCACTAGGGTTGCAACAGTAACAGTTGTTACTACTCAGTTGTTATGCAAATTGGCCCACTTAGTTTTCATAGCAACCTTGGGAATAGGATACTGTTGTAGATGTTTAACATCAGTTGGAGGTTTCTACCCCACCTTAGACCATTTAGATGCCAGATAAAAGACACAAAACTTTTATGTTTATAATAAGCCTTAGACAGCACTAGAGTTGAGCAAATACGACTCTCTCTGGATATTTTGTCTACTTCCCTGTACACAGCCCTCTGACTCCAGCTGGCCAGCCTTTACCCCATAGTGTCTTCCTCAAGTCAATGTCCCTCCTCTCCTCACCTGCTCCTGCCTCAGACCCCAAGCCAGAGAACTGAAACTCTGTCTACCTCTCTTCTGCCCAGCTATAGGCTGTAGGCATCTTTAGTCAACCAGTAGTTTTAAATTAAGGAGTAAGGTTACACAGCATACCTTGGTGTATAAGAGAATCTTCTGATCCCTAGAGCCAACCAGACCTTGGGGGCCAACATTTAGCATTACAATACATAGCCAAAGACCAAACCTCAGCAGAGTACTGTTTTTCTTTATCCTGGCTCCCAGAGGTGAAATCTGAGGTGCAGACGTGTGGTGTGAATTGTCCGAGGTCACGAAGCCAGCAAGCACCAAATATAAGATTAGTATCTAATATATTTTGCCAGAAGTCCCTCTAACCACCATGCTGTACCACCTCTCATTCCTAGAAGACAGTGGGAGCAAGCTATCAAAGGAATGCAAAGTAAATATTATAAATTTAAAAGAGAGACTGTTTAATGTGGAGAACAGCTACGTAAGATGTGTGTTTGTTGTTGTTTTAGTCTTTCATGTATGAAGCCATTTCATGCATTTCATGTATGAAGTTATTTCTCTGAAACAATCCTAATCCCTGAGCTGATGGCCCCATCAACCTTACGCTTCATTCCTGTTCCAGAGCAGATGAGCAGAGTTTGAGGCATCTAGAAGTCCCTTGAATAATGATACCCTATGCACCTAGACACTATAACCCCTCCTGGCACCTTCTACCAGGCCCAGCTTATGAACATTTTCCCTTGTCAATTCGCCCTTTCTGCCTGCATTTGTGAGTTGCCAGTGTGCTCTAAAACATTTCATCAAACATAGCAGCTTGTTGGATGCCCTTTGTTCCTACTTTACAAAAAATTATATATATATATATGTATGTATGTATAAAATATGTGTGTGTGTGTATACATACACTAGTATACATACACATATAGATTGGTATTTCTGTCACCAGGGTAGGAGCAAGCTAACCTGGACTTACAGCACTCTGTAGATGCCAGGTCACATCTTCACCTCAGGAATTTCATTCTCTCAACCATTCCTTCCTCTGGCATCCTCAGCCTTCCTGCTCCACCAAATCCCCTCATGAATGCTCCAAGCATATCCTGTCTCTCACATGAGAGGGGCCTCTTTTATTCTTGCTTTCTTGAGCTGAGGCTGCAAGCATTGCATTGAGTCCAGGCTTCTGTCTGTTTTGGTTGCCCAGGAAAAGTTTTTAGCTTTCCCTCATTTAATATACTGGTGCTAGGTCTTTTTATTATGTTAACGTGGGATCCCTTCTAGTCCTAGCTTTTTCCCTGGGATTTTATCATGAAAGGATGCTGATTTCTTCTTTCTCTTTTAAATGAGTTGGGTTAATTCGTGATACAAAATTCACGATACAGTCAAGATAGCAGGCTGTGGGAAGATTCCAGATTATGCTTGCTTTAAATTCACAGCTGAGGTAGGAATAGCTGCATGAAAACTGGAGATATTGTTATTTAAAAAACAACAACAACAACAAAAAACAACAAAGTTTCTTACACTGTACAACAGTCTCCAGGACACTTTATTCTAGTCGTGAGTGGCAAAAGTTATCGTGTGGGGAAATCCAGATGTTTAAATGAGCACCAGAGAGGGTCACTGTCGTCTCAGGACAAGGAACTGTGTCTGTCCCTTTGGCCAGTTTCTTAATTCCTGCTGTGGCTGGTCTCCTCTTCTTGTTTCTGTTTATAAACCGTGTCTTCCTTGTATTTGTCCGTGTCCTTCTTCTTGGGCTGTTTCGAAGGCTTGTTTTGTCACAGATATGGTCCAACATGGTACCTGCAGGCCCTCCCCCCAGAGTCAGGGGATGCTGAATTCTGAAAAACAAAACAAAACAAAACAACCCCCCCCCAAAAAAACCAAAAAGAAAAACTAAATCATGCATTTATTGAGGTGATCATGACATTTCTGTCCTTACGTCTTCTTTTTTTGGTATATTTATGTTGAATCTGTTAAGGCCTAGATAAAATATTAAGGCCTAGATGGAATGTTAAGGCCTAGGTAACAATTACCTAGCTAGCCTGCCATCATAAGGAAACTTTCTCATATTTCTCTTGTTACCAAGAAACTTTCTAATGTCAAGTTTATTACATATTCTGTCATGTTCTGTGCCCTTGGAAACCAATCAAGATAAAAGTCAATAGAACTATTGATTAAATGAAACTCTTACCCCACTGATGACCTTAGACTAGAGATGGTTAAAATAACGTAGTGTGTGCTATACACAGTAAATATAAAGAAGCAACTGAATGAGATAAAGGGAGACAAAGAAAGAGAAAATGAAAGAAGAAGCAATACTAAATGAAAGGAAAACTCAAAGATTGTTATAGAGGGGAGAGGACACAAAGCAATAGAGAAAAACAAACAAACAAACAAACCAGTTCCCCAAGAGTGAAAAGAAAGTCATCAAAATTAATTAAGTATAATCCAAGAAGTAAAAATAAAAACATAAAAAATTTATTTAAAAAGCACTACAAAGCCGGGCGGTGGTGGCGCACGCCTTTAATCCCAGCACTTGGGAGGCAGAGGCAGGAGGATTTCTGAGTTCGAGGCCAGCCTGGTCTACAGAGTGAGTTCCAGGACAGCCAGGGCTACACAGAGAAACCCTGTCTCGAAAAACAAAACAAAACAAATAAAAAGCACTACAAAAAGCATAATTTTAAAGGAGGGAGAATTACAAAGAGTGAAAGCCAAAATGTAGGGGTTCTCTTTTTGGTTCTCTAAAAATGGAGTCTGCCAGGTGGACATAGGAGTTGTCATTTGAACTTGGGGACTCTTCTCTACTTGCGCTGAACCTGCGCTGGAGAAACGTCAGATGTCCACAGAGTTCTCTCCATTTTAGTGGCTTCCTTTCCTTGTGTACCAGTACCGTCTGCTACCACACCGATTCTTAACTGTCTGTGGACCAGACGGGTTCATCCACCCTCCTGAGACTCCCTGATTTAAACACCCAGTGTTTAAGCACAGCGCCCAGTGTTTTCACCAGAGGATGTCTGCCAAATGCGCTGGGACTCACACACAGCACTGAGATCTCTACAGACAAACCAGTCTCCATCCTTTCAAATCTACTCACCTTTGACAGGGTCCCGGAGGAAGAAGACCATTTCCAGAGCTGCCGTGGGTGGAGCCTACACTCTGGCAGCCCTGACATGCTAAGTTCAACACCCTGAAAAGCAGAAAAAGGAGATTTATTCAATATGGGCAAATTGGGAAGAGGAACAACATAGATCATTGACCACTAAGTCTATCTCAGGGTTTAGGTGTAACTAGAAGGTCAGAGTTACACATAACTGGTCCATCCTGGCCCTGCCCATGGTTCTCCCTGCAAGGTGGTCTGCAAATTTTCAGAACTCTGTGAAACTTCTTTCCAGGAAACAGGTTTCCCTTCTGGCCGGTACTGATGCAAGACTCCTGGTAAATAATGAACTTGGAGTTCATTATTTTAATTGTTTTATAACTAAGGGGAGGGCACACCTATCTAGAACATCTTTCTCCTATCAGGATGGTTACAATTTAAGTGCCTGAAATACTGCTACTTTTCCACAAGATGGCTCCATTATCAAATACAACAATTTTCAAAGCTGGAAAGTTGGTACCTTGGGGGACATTAAGCGTTCGTAATCTTTAAATGTTTTAATGTCTTTATCTATAGCAGCTTTTCTCTTACCATTTACCTAGTAAGGCTTTGTAGAGAACCTTGGAGTTGACCTAAGACACCCCAAGACCAAGTACTCAGTGCAGAGATTTATTTGCCCAGAGAGGCAGGGCAGGGATAAGGAACAAAGAGATGAGACAGAGACAAGGGAGAAGGGGAGGGGAACAAGGGAGAGAGGAGAAAGGAGGCAAGGAAGAGGGGTAGAGGGTGCTAGTCCCAGAAGACAAAGGACTGCCTCTGGATAGAGAGAAGTCAGACATGGCTCATAAACAAATGGTAATTTATAAAGGTAAAGGGGGAAACTATGCTAGGATAAAGCGTTTAATTTTAACTGGGCATGACAATCAGGTGAGCCAAAGGGGATTTGTGATTGCTGGACTTCAATACTTTGATAGCTAGACCTTGGTAGTCAGCCTAAGGAGGAGGAAGTGGCCAAGTAAGGCAAGAGCTCAGGGGCACGCTTTAGGAATGCAATCTAATGGGTTTTAGCAAGGCAGAGGGAATCGGGAGAAGGGCAAGGCCTGCCAGACCTAAATTTGCCACGCCTGATTGGCTAGAGTACCTTCAGGTATGATTTTAGCTCTGTGTAAATGGGGGTTGGAGAAGACACGCCATGTGCAGATGCCCACGGGGTACAGAAGAGGGCATTGGATCACCTAGAGCTGGAGGTACAACATGGAGGAGAGAGGGTCACTCGTGGGAGTTGTTTTCTCAGCCAGATGATCAAACTCAGGCTGTTCCAGGGACGTCTGTCTGTGGATCCATCTCACCAGCTCTATATGATGGAATACATTAAAACATAGACGAGATCATTTTTAAAATAGCTACGTGTGTTGAAAATATTTTAACAGGAAATAACATTGAGTACATACGTTAAAATGCGTTTCAATTAAAATGTCTACTATTGTATACTGCTGATATCAGGTTTTCTCTCACTTAGTCCTTTGAAGGATAATCAGTATTATGGGTGATCATGTGCTTTAACTGATGACATCATGACCTGTGCTATGTGGATGGAGCCTGTCATGGCAACTGAGAAACAGGTCAAACTTCTCAGATTTGGAGAATGGTATTGGGGTAGCCACTTAAGAACATTCATTTTATGAAGCGTAATCTTTTCTTTTCAGAGAATGGGATGGAACATTTGGTGTGGCCAACATTTAATGAATGCTTCCATTCGGATCTCTACTTAGACTATTTCATTTACTTTACTGTCTGTGGCTTCCATACTACTAGGCTTATCCCATGGATAAAGTGGCCGGGATGAAAAGAAATAGTTTGTTCAAGATTACTTAGCCTAACAGCTGGAGAAGTTAGTTTTATGTCAACTTGACAAAAGCTAGAGTCAGGGGAGAACACCAGTTGAGAAGATACCTCTATAAGATGGGACTGTAGGCAAGTCTGTAGGCCATTTTCTAGTTAGTGGTTGATGGGGGAGGGCCAAGCTTTTTGTGAGTGGTGCCATCCTGGACTGGTGGTTCTGGGTGGTATAAGAAACCAGACTGAGCAAACTGTGGGGAGCAAGCCAGTAAGCAGCACCCCTCAATGGCCTCTGCATCAGCTCCTGCCTCCAGGTTCCTGCCCTGCTTGAGTTCCTGTCCTGACTTCCTTTGATTCTGACCTATGATGCAGAAGCTGAGTAACCCTTTCCTCCCAACTTGCTTTCGGTCAGGATGCTTTGTCACAGCCGTAGAAACCCTAATGAAGACAGTGAGGAAGATAGGCATGAGCTCATTGATATTGCCCTCTGTGCCTAAAAATTAGGTCTTTGAGGAGTGTTCACTCCACCTGAGCTCACTCTGCTTCTCTGCCAGAACAACCACTCTGTTGACAGTAAAGAACCTACAACCGATTCCATCCTTCTGCCTGGAGGAACTTCTTTGGGAACTTTATGAAAGCTTACATACAGACTCACCTTTTTAGAGAAGCACCCTTCAAGGTCTCTGGAAATGGGAAGTTGGTCTTTTAGATTTATATTAGCACTGAACAGACAGACAATACACCATACAGACCATTGGAAACTAGGAAAGGTCAGATTCTTGGAGATCACTGAAGGCCAGGGAAGGAGAGTGTTTTCAGTTACGGGTCCTTATTTTATGACACAGGACACCCTTGTAATAGTGATCAGGATAGAGTAGAGTAAATGCAACATTTTGTGAGTTTGGTGGGAAGGTATTAAGAGGAGGAATATAAACACAGCCGTGTGGAAACCTGCTGCTTCTCGTTCACTGCTAAATGTTCCTTGAAGAGGGGGCCTCCAAAGGTCTCCAGTGATCAACACTGAAGGGCGAAGAAGAGAAGGGGAGTGGAGAACAGAGGAAATTAAGGAGAGGGAAGAAGAGACTGAGGAGAGAGGAAAACAGGGAGAGTAATTAAAGGAGAAAGAGAGAGAAAGAGAGAGAGAATGTGGAGAATCAGATGATCCATGAAAACTGAACATTTATGTGTTTGACACACAGCTAGGTTTTTCTCACGTCTGAGGCAGTCTCATTTTGTAGTGCAGGCTAGCCCTAGTCTCACTCGGGATCCTCCTATCACCACATCCTAATTGTTGGAGTTGCACTCATGTCCTGCCAGGCCTACCTAGCTTACCGTGATCATTAGGCCGTTGTGCTAGGCTCCTAGACCCCCGTGGAAAGCAATGCATCTTGGAGAACAGACAGGTCAAGTGAAGCAGCATGTGCTAACTCCAGGACAGCAGCAGCAGATTCATTCTCAGCTCCTTCCATTGTTTCAGTTTCTCCATAAATTTAATCCATAAACCCAGTTGAGTAGACACAAACTATGCTAGACTAGTAAAATGTACCATTATCTCAAAAAACCAATTTAATTTTATTTGTTCTTTGGCTTGTATAATTTGGCTAATATTTTTTGCATTACTGCATGTCTACATAGTTTTAAAGAGATGATAAAAAAGCTGTTTGTCCATTTCTATAGAGTCTACTCAATCAGCTCATTTATATAAAAATTTGCTTAAAAAATGTAGTAGGGTAGAGGGTGGGAGTCAGAGTCAAGACTGGTTTTCACTTTAAGTTGATGACTGGGATAGATGTAAGACAAAGTCGTGTGAAATTAAGCATTGAATGCTGGCTATAACATGCAGTGGATGAGCTGACAGTCAATCTATTTTTTAAAAAGTCAGATGTTCACATGTACTAAAGCATTTAAATCAGGAACAGAGGTGAACTTGAGGTCGACAATGCTTTGTCAAATGAATTCTAAACAGTTTCCAGATTACTTCTTTGCCTTTGGTGCCAAAAATGATAATCAGTTTTGTTTACTTTTAAATTATCAAACTGTAAGTGTGACAGTCAAAATATTTGACAACCAGTGTGGCAATGATACCCTCAAATGTCTTTTTCTGATGCACTCCATCTAAAGAAATATTCACCCTAATTATGGGGAAATTGGTATGTGGATAAAAGGAAATTCCATTTCCTTTTGATCTGTTAAGAGTTAATATTTGGGAGAAACAGTATGACCAACTACATCTAGAGATAAGATGGCTGACATGAACAGGAACATCCTTGCTGGGCCTGGATTCCATATCTGGAGAAGTTCTCCACACTGCTACAATCCTATCATGATGTTCTGATTGTTCTTGTGTTGAAGAGATCTCAAGGGCATAGTTTGAAATAATTGCCTTTGTAAACATAATCAATAATCATAATCGGAAACCTCTTCCCCAGTCGGGGGCAATGCAGAATACGGGCTCTTGGGTGCTAACTTCTCCAAGTCAGAGCATACCTGTGCTCTGGATTGCTCTTCTAACAAGCGCAGGTTCTTCAAGAGGCAGGACTGATGCTACAATGGAGAGAAAATGAGGTGAACTCCATGTTGTCCATTGAAGCATCGCTTAGCACTAGCCTGCCTAACATTGAGAACCTAAGGCAGTTCTTGGCCTTGAGGAGAGTTTAGACTGCACAGTGATGGGTCTTTCCTGTAGAGAAGCCACCTAGACCAGTGGACGTCCTTGTAGAAAGAGTCTCTTATCTGCCAATAAAAAAAGCTGATGGTCGATGAGCTTAGGTAGGAAATAGGAGGTGGGACATTGACAGGAAGAGAGAGGATTCTGGAAAATAGTAAGAAATAAAAGAGAGACAGGGGAGAGTCAAGCTTGGAGACAGGAGACGGTAAGAAAGAAGTGGGTCAGAACTGAAGGAGAGGTAACTAACCGCATGGTAGACATAAAATAGTTTAAAGGGGTTAAGTAAGTTATGAGTAGTCAGAAAATGAGCCAAAGCTTATGGCCTAGGCATTTCATAATAACTAATTAGTTTCAGAGTCGTTATTGATGAGAACTAAGGGACCAGAAGTAAAAAAACGAACTTGAAAAGTATTCTTACAAGTCCTGGCAAACCCAAGGAACGTCCAGAATGAGCAATAATGGAGATGGAGAGTATGTGTCACAGCCTTACGATCATCTGTAACTGTGGAGATTTCTTTAGGTAAGAGGCCACTACACAGAGGATGCTTTGACCCAAGATGGTTTAAGTGCACAGTAATGAGGATTGACCGTAAGGCCATATTAGGTCAGTGCCTTACCACTGATCTATATTTCCAGGCCTGGTTTTACTTTTAATTTTTGAGACAGGCCTCACTAATTCACTCAGGCTGGCCTTGTGTCCCTCCCTCCTGGGCTTCCTAAGCAGAAGAGATTACAGGCCTGGGTCTACCAGACTACACTGTGACTGTAGATACAAAGCAAACAGATCAGGTATTGCACAAGGTACACTGTGGTGGGGATGTGATGTTCTGCCCACACACACCCTTCAGAACCAACACCCATTTCATCAGCTGCCACAATGACTCCTTCTTGATGATGCCAAGCAAACCGTTTTCTAAGAATCATCACCCATCAAAGTAAAACTCTTTATGCCCACACCCCATGTGAAATTCATATCCAGTGAATGGTCAATGTAAGGGTATGCAGATAATCTGGGGCCACTCACAAAGGTCATCCCAGCTCCCTGTGGGAGTAGCTGAGGTCCTCCTTTAATAGTGACGTCACAGTTCAACTCAATTTAACAAATCTGGCTTCGTACACTCTTCATTTTTATTCTACAATAAGCCTCTATGTAGAAGAGAAATCTGCTTCTGTGTGTTTTTCCTAGGAAATGTGTTATAAGGAAGTTTCCTAATAAGTGTTTTTAAAATCTGTATAAAAAGTATGATTATGTTAAATATTAAACCTCATGACATTTTATTTGGCAACAGAATAATATTTAGTAATTAATTTTATGACTGTGTCTACTTTTAAGTAATTAATATGTGCTTAGCTAAATAAAAAGACTACTTTTTGTTCTTTTCAGAGCATTTGAGGTTCATAAAAATAAGCATTCTCCATGACAGTAAACTTTTACTCTGCCGTGTCTTAAATTTATCTCCTACAAACCTTTAGATTAATTTTGTAGTCCTGAGACACAGTTCCCAGACATCCTAAGCTTTGCTGCTTTTCAGCTTCATGTTTTTGATGGTTTGACTTAGTCTTCTTTTTTAAAGACTTATTTTACCGTATATGGGTGTTTGTCCGCACATGCACCCATGTATGCGGGTGATTCTAGAGTCAAGCAGAGACCCCCGGGGCCCCTAGACCTGGCGTTACAGCTCTTCCTGAGGTTTTTTTCTCTCATCTGATGATATTGAGGTCATTGCTGGAAACAAGTTGGTCATGGCTATGTAAGTTTATCGATAGGCTCCGTTCCACCGAGGGGAATATTTATTCCTTTTCCATTCCCAAACTGGGTTACCATAGTGTTGAAGTAAATCCTAAAATGGAGCTGGAGAGATGGGAGGGCTTCTGGGGCTGCTCTCCCTCAGTGGTTTTCTGGGCTTTTTGGATTTCCTAGTGGATTTTGGAGTTAACATCTCAGCTAACTCCAGGTGAGATTGTGAGAGTGATTTAATTGATTCCGTAGATTAAGTCTGTTGCCACTAGTCTTGCTCAGTGAACCGATCTCCTTTTTTATCAGGTGCCTCTTCTTTGGTTTCAGCAAGGTTTGATAATTTTCAGAGAGAAGTTTAAAATTATTTTTCAGTTATACCTGCTCATAATTATTTCGCTCTTTTTTTTTTTTTGATGCTGTTGTAAATGGAATTACCTTTAATTTGCTTTGACTTTTTGTTGCCACTTTGTGGCAATACAACCAAACTCTATGGTGACCTTTTGTCTCCAAGCTTGCCGACGATTTTATGAGTTCTAGTAACTTTAAAAGGAGGATTTGTTGGTTTTTACTTCACATGTTTGTGTGAGTATCTGCATGTACTCCTGTGTGCCACATTCATGCCTGGTACCTAGAGAAGCAGAACCTAATAGAATCTGGTACCTAGAGGTATCAGATTCAGGTAAGCACAAGGACCAAAGCCACATTCCTGTCCTGTGTAAGAACTTCTAGTGTTCTTAACCACGGAGTCATCTGCCAGCCCCTAGAGTGGCTTTTAAGTGAATGTCTTTGGTGAGTTTGGTATTTTGTTTGGTTTTCGGAGTCCAGGTTTTTCTGTGTAATAGCCCTGGCTGTCCTGACCTTTGTAGATCAGCCTGACCTCTGACTCACAGAGATCCCCCTGCCTTGGCCTCCTGAGGCTGGGATTACGTATGTGACACTATGTTCAGCCTGTTTGTTTTTAAAATAGAGTCTTATAATGCAGTCCTAGCTGGCCTGGAACTATCTAGATCAGGCTAGCCTCAAACTCATAGAGATCTATATCTTTGCCTTCAGAATGCTGGAATCAAAGATGTTAACGTGTGTGCTACCACACCCAGGCCTTATATATATACAAGATCATATTATCTGCAAACAAAAAATAGTTGGAATTTGCTCTCTCTGATCTGAGTGCCTTTAATTTAGTTTTTATTATCTGGATGCAGTGTGTGCTCTCTCTGGTCTCTGCTATTTTGTGAGTTCTTTGTTTTCCTACCCTTTATCCCAATAGATAGTTTCATTCCCTATCACTAGACAGGAGAGAAAGGATAGAGGTGGGGAGAGAGATAGGGATCCCTGAATCTAGTTTCTTTCTTTTCATTTCTTCCTTGAGCACAACTACTACCAAACTGCAAAGCTACCTGAATGACCACCAACCACCAACCATGCCTCTCTTGGGGCCTTAGCATTTATATGCCTACTGACAAGTTCCCAGAATTCCAAACGTACAATTTCAGGAACTATCTGCAGCTAACAGAACCATACCTCTGCTAGAGTGCAAGGCAAATCATAGTCAGCTGCTGTGAGTGGTCCAAAGCAGCCCCGCATCCCATACCTGGAATTAAAACAAAAACAAATTCTTATAGTATTTCTGTGTTTTTAAAAAGAGAAACTAAATTCCAGGATCCGCACTGCAGTGTACTGCTTGCAGTGATTTTTTGTTTGTTTGTTTTTGTTTTTTGTTTTTAGAGACAGGGTTTCTCTGTGTAGCCCTGGACCTCACTCTGTAGACCAGGCTGGCCTCGAACATCAGAAATCCGCCTGCCTCTGCCTCCCAAGTGCTGGGATTAAAGGCGTGCGCCACCACCGCCCAGTCCTGCTTGCAATGCTTTAAGCAGCAGGAGTAAAGCAGACTTCCTTGTCTTCTTCCTCGTCCCAGGGTGTGCGTACAGTTTTCCCTCAGTGAGAACAGGATGTGTTTAGCACATGTCTTTCCTCGTGGTAGGTAAGTACCCTGACTCTCTATAATTTTTATCATGAAAGGGTTCCGAGAATATAATGATTTTAGGCATTTGTTTAGGTGACTTTGTATTTTGTCAAATGTTCTAATAATGCGATTGGCATATTTTTGAATGTTGATCCAACTGCACGTTCCTGTGGTGAGAACTGTAAAATAAAGATAATGATGATTCGAACAGTATTGTTGGATTCTGCTTCCCACTTAGATTTTGATCATTTCTCCATGTGTTTTCAGCCTCTATTGTTGCACATTTGTTTATAATTGCTCAATTGTTCTGCTGAATTAACCCTCTCATCATTGCTCAGCATAGTTTGGATGCCTGAGAAGCAAATCAACAGATCACAGATTCATCAGATAACCTGCAGGGAGTCTGCATCTGCTGAACTAGATTTTCCCACCGTGTTGAGGAAATTGCAGTCTAACCAACTGATAAAGTACAAGAAAGAAACGTGTCTCCAGAAGAAAACTGGTCTCCGTATTCGTTAGGATGTTTTCAGCTGCAAGAAATAAATACCTCAGTTTAAAACAGCTTAGACAATAAAGATGAGCTCTTCATTTATTTATCTAATGGGAAAGTCAACTCCGAGTCCTTCGGGTGGAGCACGGAGCAGAGACAGTTGTTTAAATGACTGCTTCCTTGGTTCTCTCAAGAACAGTGTCTGGTACCTACTATGTGTGAGAGCAAAGGTCACTTGCTGCGTATAGAGTATGGCTGGGGCTCACCTCTGCAGAACTTTGAAAAAGGCCGATTCTAAGGTTGTATGACTTCTGATTCTGCCCTGTTTACAGCGGTCTCCTCTTCTTCCTCCTCCTCCTCCTCCTCCTTGCTGCAGTTCGGCCTTTCCCATGAGTGCATTGTGTTCAGACTGGCTTGTGTTTCAGCAAGAGCAGCAGAAGAGAAGCAACAATTTTGCTCTGTCAACCATTTAGCAAATGTCCAGAATTCCACCCTGCTGGTCAGTGTGAACTCGTGTCCGCCCTAATCAATGCATGTGGGAACTTTAAGTGCACTGCTGGACCTGGGAGTGAAATCACCCCCTCCCAACCCTAAGGTACACCAAGGGAGTGGGAAAATGGTATCAGAGAGATGCTACAATGCTTTCTGCATTCTTCTTTAGATAAAAGGTCAAACATCCCAGAGACTAGGAATGGGTTTCATAATTGTGACAAATCCTATGACTTGACTTGGTTATTTCTCCTTTTGAAAAGTAGTAAGGATGTAAACAAAGGTCATCTTGTGCCAAAATAAAATGATGCCCAACATATCAATCCAATAGATCATTACTTTCCCCTTTTACTGACTATATTCTTTTTTCATACACTATATCCTGATTACAGCTTCTCCTCCCTCTGTTCATTCCAGCTCCCCACTCTCCTCCTCTCCCACCCACATCTACTCCGTTTCTGTCTCTCGTTAGAAAAAAACAGGCTTCTAAGAGATAGCAAAATACACCAAAATAAAGTGTAGTAAGATAAAACAGAAACTATCACATTCAAGTTGGACATGGAAAGCCAACAGAAGGGTTATTTTTATAATCATGTTACACAATTACAATTTATTGCCTGCCAGTTTCTGAAATTCCCTTTGTGTCGCTGAGCACTGCGCATGGCCCAATACAGGAAGTTTCATGAAAAGGGAAAAAAACCAAACAGCAGCGACAGTAATGCCCCCACCCCCACCCCACCCATGAATCTGAAGGGATCTGGAGATTCCCCTCTGGCCACCGGTTGTATGATAACTGGGTCATTGTCCTGTAGGGACATATTTCAGGATCTGCATCATCTTTAGCTGAGTGTAAACTTCCAAATCCAGGTGAATTTGATCCTAGAACAATGAACAAACATGGAGATCTATCAGCATTGCTGGATATTACCTTCAAAAATATTGGAGGAGAGTGGGCATTAGGGTGGAGACCTGCCTGTTGAGAATATCTAGAGGATAAATCTTAAGATGACACCCTGTCATAGAAAAATGGAAGAATTTGTTTTTTTAAATAGCTGGCAATTGAACATTTAGGAAAGTAGGGTAAGCCAAGTTATCTTCATTTTGAATGTACTATATATGAGAAAGTTGTGCCTACAAGGCACTGTGTTACCTTGGAAGTCACTGATGCAGTGTGTGTGTGTGTGTGTGTGTGTGTGTGTGTGTGTGTGTGTGTGCTCTTGTGTCTATGTGTGTTCTGCTGGGGCCTGGAACATAATGTGTAGCCAAAAATGCCCTTGAACTTGTGATCCTTATGCCCCTGCATGCCTAGTGTAGGGGTTACAGACTTGAACCACCATGCTAATTAGGTTTATGTGCTGCTGGGGCTTTGCATATGCCACATGAGTACGCTGTAACTGAGCTACCTCGCCTGCCATTAGACTAATACCCTGGTACAATTAAACAGAGGGGAAGGATGTTCATGCTTATCGTATGTTCTGATTCTAATTTCCTGTTGCTGCTGTATGTAACTGGCTACCACAAACAAGGATTTAAGTCATTACAGCAGTGCACATCAACTCTTTTTCCGTGGGCTAGGAGGTCATAAATCAAAAATGAATCCTCTAAGAATAAAACCTAGGTGATAAACAGGCCTGACCCCTTCTGAAGGCTTCTTGTGTAAAGCTAGTCCTTGCCTCTTCTGGCTTTCAGGGGGGTGGCCAGCATTTCTTCACTTACAGCCTCCGTTTTCATTATCAAATTGCCTTCTCTTCTCTCTTACTTCATTCTTCCCTTAAGTAAAAACCCTCACGATTGCATCTGGTCTATCTGGAAAATCCAGAATCTTCTTCCTGTCTCAAGCAAGTTAACTCAGTCACATAAGCAAAGTCCCATTTAGCACACACGCTCTTCAGAATTAGGATAGGGCCCTTAATTCAACTTACCACAGTAAACAACACATATTTAGAAGTCATGTCCTAAATTATTTTCCAGACTGAGGAGGTGCATGCCAACAACCAACCAACAGCCTCTTCTTGCCATCCTTTGTTATCTGTTGCTTAGCTTTGCTATCCTATCACCTAAATATCTAAGTATCTTAAAGAAGGCATGGCCTTGGAAAGCAGGCCTATTCCAGCACTGAACCTGTGTTGATTTGTGATATCAGATCAGGTGAATATTTTGACTGAATTGGAAGAAAGTTAAGCTTTAGAAAAGGTGAATTTAAGTTTGGCATTTCTTCACAAGCCAACAAAGAGATGATCCCAGGGAGGTAAGAAGGCAGTCTGGTCCCACACGAGTCAGTAGCCAGTGTTGGGTAAAACTTCAGGAGCCTGACCCTAAATGGTTAATTTTGGGCATATTTAAGCACAGCATAATTTGTTGAATTTTTTTTTCTGGAGCTAATGCAGTCTCGCCTGCACCAGGAAGCACACGTATATCTCTTTCAGAACAAAGTGATCTAACTAATGATTAGACGGGACTACATTGAGACTCCTTGTAAAGTGTGTGTAACACCTTCCATAATGATGGGTTCTATAGATTGAGAAAAACAAGCTTATGATAAGGTCTGAGGGAGGAGCCAAGTGTTGGTCTCAAGCCCACAAAGCAAACAGTATCAGGCTAGAAAGCACGCCTGCTCCCAGCCTTCTGGGCAGATAACAGGATTCCTTCCTTTGAAGGAACAAACCCATATGCTTAGCAGTCCAGGTTCCCCTGGTGCTTACCTGTAAGCACAAAGACCTCTGCAACCTACACGATGGGACAGACTAGCTGTCTCCGAAATGATGCGTCCTTCCAGTGTGCCAGTGGTGAACCATGGGCTCGCGGCATGCACAGCACAGCTGTGTGGAGTTGCCAGAATCTTAGGGTGTAGACAGAGCATTTTTATGATTAAAGAGTATTACAAAATCATAAATTTTCATGCAATTGTAAGAAATAGCATTTTCATGTGCCTTTTGCGTAGATTCACACCCCCCCCCCCATTGCAGTATCTTGTGAAAGGACAGTACAATATTATAGCCAGGATAGTGGTACCAATATACACAAGATAAAAAATATTTTTGGCATCAACAAACTTCCAGTTTGTTCTCATAGCCACGCCCACTTCACTCTCCAACTGTTAAATCTTGTAAATCTTTTCCCTTTTTCTATGTTACACAAATAATGTAACAACCTTTTGACATTAGTTTTTTGGCACAACATAACTCTATAGACTCCTCATCATCACGTGTCTGTAACGGGCTCCGTATAACCGCTGAGTAGTATTCTGCCACGTGGACAGACCACAGTTTATTTAACTGTGTCATTCTGTTGAATGACATCTGTTTCTCATCAGAATGTCCAAAAGTACAACTGTGCTTCACAGCAGTTTGGTGTTTGGTGTTTCTGGGAATTGCCAGCCTGTTTTTAAGAATGGCCACACTATTTTATATTCATTCCCTCATTAGGACGCAAGAGCTCAGGTTTCTGTCAATCCTTACCAACATTCGGACTTCTCGATTTTTTTTTTTTTTTACTTCAGCGATGACAATTGGTGTGCAGTGATATTTCACTGTAGTGATTTTTAATTTCCCCAGTACCTGATAATGTTTGGCATCCTGGTCTTTCCTTATTCTGACCATTACCGTCAGTGCACCTCTGGTGCTATGCTGGTGTGGCTACAGCAACCAGGAGAGTCCTGTAGCCTTTGTTAAAGTTGTCCCACTGGTTCCGTTTTACAGCATGGGCTTCTGAGCGACTTCACTTGAACACTCTCTTCTTCGTTAAAAGTTAAACATATGAAAAATGCTTTAAAGAAATCACTATTTTTTAAACTATCTACCAGCATTTTAAAATTTTTTCTCTAAAAAAATTATTTATTGGTTGGCAATTGCATACATATATACAGTGTAACTTGGAGTCCCACTTACCTCTTCCCTTTTCTTTATTTTTTTCAGCATAATATTTTTATTGATTATCTGGAAATTTCACATAATGCAGTCTGATCACACTCACTTCCCAGTAGCCCTATGCCTGCACCCTACCCTGTGGCCTCTCCTTCGCAAAGAAGAACAATATAAATTCAATGTGTGTTTCCTATCTACTCACTGGAGCATGCTCAAACTCCCAGAGGCCAGCCCCTGGGAGAAAACTGAGTCCTTCCCACCTAAACCCCCTCCAGAAGCCATCAACTGTGGAGAGCTACACTTCATCATCCCTGTCACAAATCTTAAGAGTTCTCTTTGATGGCTTCCTATCTAGGTTGCTACTTTTGGGGATGGGTGGTTTAGGGGTTGTCACCAAAGCCTTCCATGTCCCTTCTTTTCAACTGTGAGTATGCAGTCATCGGTACCACTACAAATGTTGCTTTCTTGCCATCAACATTGCCTCTGGGGCACAGACCATTGACACCAATATGGTGTCCAGAGACATTTTGGCCCATGGACATCAATGTGGCTTCAGGCAGTAGCTTAGACCTCAGACACCCATATGACCTTCAGTGGTAACTCAAATGACAGACATCAACACGGTCTTCTTTGGGGGCACAGACCATGGACATCTATACAGCCTTCATAGGTGGCATGGCCCATGAACATCACCATGGAGTCAGACAATGGCACAGACCCTGGACATCTGCGTGGCCTCAGTGGTAACACAAGCCATGGACATCAACATGGCCTCAACAACAGCATGGACCACGGACACTAACATGGCCTCTTGCAGTAGTAGTACAGACTATGGATGTCACCTGGCCTTCAGAGGTAGCATGGGCCTCAAACATCAGTGTGGCCTCCAGGGGCAAACCAGATCACAGACATCCACACGAACTTAGAGCTTCGACATGGCCTTGGGCAGCAGCCCAAATCACAGATACCAATATGGCCTCTGGGACAGCATGGACTATGGAGGTCTTTCAAGGATGTCCAATCCAGAAAAATGGACCCTTCTTCATCTCAGACATCCTATAGTTGCTCAGAGCCGGGGAGATCATTGAGTCGTGTGTTCTGAGTCTGAGTTTGCACAAGCTCCCGGTTGATGCACACTACCCTGCCGGCCCTACTCAGCAAAGACACGCTCCTCCATTGATGACAGCCTCTTCTCACACTTGCCACCGGGGTCTCATCTCTAGCTCCGCTTCTCTCCACTGCGCATGCACCACTCTGTTCCTCCATCTTTCATTCATTCGTCTGTAGTTGCATTTGTGAAAACAGGTTTATATTCAAACCTGCGTTGCAATAAGTAGTTGGTCTGGTTCAAGCTTCCTGTCTTCTGACACACCATAAACACTAGCCCATTGCTGAGACATCTTGGATATCCTGCTGTTGCCGGAGTGATCTTGAGACTAGGCAGGGCACCAGGACAGGTTCTGTGCGAGCTCCAGGCTGTCTCGCACACCTCTCTGCCCTTGATGCTGGCCGCCCTGAGGCTTGCCTGGTTTGACTTTTGTGTTTGTAGCCTGCAGGCAGTATCACTGCCTAGTGCTCTCTATCTCCCAGCAGGGCGAGCAGCTTGGGCTGCAGCCACACTCTATGGTGGAGGCTGGTCTGCAGGCACAGGACGGGCCCTATTCAGTAATGACATCTGGTTCTGCAGGAGCAGCCCCTCAGCATGCTTCAGCAACTTGTAGATGACATAGATGTTGGAGCAGACCAGCTCAAAACACTGGATCTGGACCCAGACGACGGCATCTGACTTGGCCAGCCAGGACCCACCCCTGCAGGACTCCATATATATATATTCTTATAACTCCAGACAAAACATACTTAGAATTAGTAAGAAATATACCAAATACATTTTAATACAGCTATACTCAAAAGTCAACTAATTTAATCAATGTATCTTCATTGTATTGAATAACACAACTTATCCTTGATTTCTAAAAATAGACTGTCTTTTACTAGCTTAAAAGTAGATCAAATATTTCTCACTGATAGTCCATAAAAGGTTTCTGTTATAGTAGCTGAGTATCATTCTGCTGGCTTAACTATTGCTGTGATAAAACACCTTGACCAAGGAAAACATAAAAGCAAGTGTTTAATTGGCTTATTGTTTCAGAGGGTTAGAGTCCATGAAGGCAGAACAAAGGCATAGCTGTGAGTGCTCACATTATGATCTGAAAGTAAACGACAGAGACAGACTCTGGGGTGAAGCCAGTCGTTTGAAAGCTCAAAGCCTGCCCCCAGTGGCGTACCTCCTGACTTGTTAGGGTTTTACTTCTGTGAACAGACACCATGATCAAGGCAAGTCTTATAAATGACAACATTTAATTGGGGCTGGCTTACAGGTTCAGAGGTTCAGTCCATTGTCAACAAGGCAGAAGCATGGCAGTATCCAGGCAGGCATGGTGCAGGAGCAGCTGAGAGTTCTACATCTTTATCCAAAGGAAGCCAGGAACAGACTGGGCATGCTCAGGCATCTAGGAGGAAGATCTCCAAGCCCATCCTCACAGTGACACACTTCCTCCAACAAGGCCACACCTTCTAATAATGCCACTCCCTGGGATGAGCATATACAAACCATCACACCTCCAAACAGTTTCACCAACTGGGGACCATCAGCTGAGCCTACGGGAGCCATTTTCATTCCAACCACCACATCCTCCATATGTCAGGCATGGGACACAGCAATCTCCAGGCATTTCAAAGCAAGCAGGGACTCGAGATTTGGTTGTGGTATCTTCGGTATAAATAACATATTTTTGAGATGACAGCAGTGTGAAATTCATGCAAAAGACTTGGAAATTATTGAGTTTTGTGACTTTGCAAATTGAGTGTTAGTTCATAAGCTCTCTCAGGGTCATAGGTCAGTCTTGAATTTCTTAGGAAGAAAGTGTCCCCTGCAAATTATCAGTATTTCAGTTTTTTCCTCCATCTTTAGGCCCACTCATCTTTTAAGAAATGAGGCTTTGGGAACCAGGTTTACAAAAATTATCATGTTATAATATAACTCTGTTATATTTTACATGTTACACTTTCCCTGGCTTCTCTCATGGTACAAGGGAAGGACTGTCAGCAAGGTGACACCCCTGTGGGTGGTGAGGGGCATAAGAGTGTATAGCCAGACTGTTGCTAACTTGTTTAGTAGTTCAGCTTGCTTGAGTGAGGCCATCTGAGGTGACAGCCTGCAACAGGACAGGAGGCAGTGTGAGCTATATCCTCCCAGAGACCTGAAAGATGGAGGTCACTGCCTCCCCCAGCTCCCAGGGGACAGCAAAACCTTCCCACCAGTTTCACGAGGCAACTGGGACTCCCAGCTGCCCTGGCACGTGCAAGCAGTCACTCTCTGGAGAAGCATGGACTGGCCACAGTGGGACATTTTTCTCCTATGTTATCATCCACCCTCATTTTTCTGCTGGGAAATCTGTGAAAAGTCAAAGATAAGTCTGGTAGGGAAAAAAAAGGCAAAATATGTGCATGTCTTTGTCTTGTATGCATGCCTTCCCTAGATATTGCTGTCTCAGTGGTGACGGTTGAGGGGCTTCATACATGGTGGTCAGAGGTTCTCTGGAGAAGTTCCACTGACATGTGTGTGCTGGTTTCCTTCCTCTTCATGTGTGGTAGAAAGAAGTAGTGGGAGTCATCTCATTTGGAGTAGCATGTTTTATGCTCCCATTGGACCTGGGTTCAAAAGCATAAATACATGTGTAGGAAAAGCACTCATCTTTAGGAATAGCCCAGGCTACTGCTGACTGGCCCAGAGGGATGGATGGACTTGGGTTGCCTCAGTTCATGCATCACTGGATTCTTCTTTATAGACACAGCCAGAAGTCTAGCAAAACCGGAAAACAGAAGCGGGGTGCCGGCCAATTCCATCTTTCCCATGAAAATCTTAAAGGAGTTCCCACTGAACTTACTTGAACACCACTCTAAGGCAAAGCATTCCTAGCCCAGGGCTGGCAAAGCACACACTCTTTTTCCTGGAGGAAGCAGGGTGTCCTTGTGCCTAAGAAAACATGAGGTTCGAGCCTATCTCCAAAGAATTATGGAATCAGGGCAACTTTAGTATTCATCTGGTCCTGGCCCTTCCACAATAAACAGAGCCGAGAGTACAGAAGCAGAAGAGTGGTGTTGTTTTAAAGCACTATTAGTCTGTGCTCTGGTATGGCATGATCAACACGCACCGAGAGCCAGAGAAGCAAGGAAGGTACTTTGAAAACAACAAAGAAAACCCAGAGTTTTGCATGCATATATTATCTCATTTAATCACCATGGCACCTTGTCAGGAAAACATCACTGTGTTATGTAGCTCGTACCTCAGATGTGACAAGTGAGGGGTGGACTGGTCACACACACAATAAGGGGAAGTCTAGAAACTCAGCAGACAGTTTGGCTCTAGATCGCTTGCCCTTAACCAGTCAGCAACATCACCACGATGTCCACCACAAATGGCTCCGGGGTCTCTTGAGGAACTAACAGACTGGGGTTGGGGGAGGGTGATGGAGGTCTGAGACAGAGAGAATATTCCTGGGACTGAAAACTTTTGCTCCGTCTTGAAAGACAGGAAGGAGTTGGTCGAAGAAGGGCCAGAGACAGGAAATGGGAAAGTTCATCCAGAAAGAGAATGGGATATGCAGATATGCAAAGCCAGAAGCTAGGCTGGGCAGCGTGCTGGGGCACTGAATTTGGATAGTACTAGGGAAAGGGATGGTGCAGAATTGGAGGTAATAATTATGCCTGGAGATCTTTCTGCATAAACCAGAGAGAACGTGACTTCAAGGCCCCCCTCCCTGATAAGGAGGAGGTATTTAATTCTGAAGCATAGTCACTGGGAAGATGTCCTTGTACCTGTAAAGCAACCCTAGTGAAACTCACTGGGTCATTTAAAATAAAGAAGAAGAAGAAAAGAGAGCCATTGGGAAGAATAATATCAGCAGAATTGGGAGTAAAACAAGAAAAATATTTAGAATACATTATCATATACATGCGTAGAAACGTCATAGCCAAATCCACATGTGCAATCAGTATAGATGAATATGAAAGTAAAGACTAGCAGATACAAATACAAAAGCAAAGTCTGATACAAACGTTAGAGAACATTCAGGTCAGAGAAACGGTGAGGAAAAGTGCAAGACTCCAGAAGAAAGCACTGAGAGCAGCTGCATGCCCTTGGAGTGGAAAGATAAAGAGATGAAGTGGGGGAGGAGCTTGCTGGGAGGTTGACCCACTGAGGGTTCAGAGGTGGTGAGGCCATGTGTCTGGTAATGACCTTCGCAATAGAGATGAGAATGTAGTAGGGAGGTCAAAGGTGGCCCGAGACAACACAAGGCCAGTGGAGACACATCAGTGAAGAGATGTAGGAGACTACCCTGTCCATGTGATGGGGTGACTACCCTGTCTGTGTGATGAGGTGTCTACCCTGTCCATGTGATGGGGTGACTACCCTGTCTGTGTGATGGGGTGTCTACCCTGTCCATGAGATGGGGTGTCTACCCTGTCCATGTGATGGGGTGACTACCCTGTCCGTGTGATGGGGTGACTACCCTGTCTGTGTGATGGGGTGACTACCCTGTCCATGTGATGGGGTGTCTACCCTGTCTGTGTGATGGGGTGACTACCCTGTCCATGAGATGGGGTGTCTACCCTGTCCATGTGATGGGGTGACTACCCTGTCTGTGTGATGGGGTGTCTACCCTGTCCATGAGATGGGGTGTCTACCCTGTCCATGTGATGGGGTGACTACCCTGTCCATGTGATGGGGTGACTACCCTGTCTGTGTGATGGGGTGTCTACCCTGTCCATGAGATGGGGTGTCTACCCTGTCCATGTGATGGGGTGTCTACCCTGTCCATGTGATGAGGTGTCTACCCTGTCCATGTGATGGGGTGACTACCCTGTCTGTGTGATGGGGTGTCTACCCTGTCCATGTGATGGGGTGTCTACCCTGTCCATGTGATGGGGTGTCTACCCTGTCCATGTGATGAGGTGTCTACCCTGTTCATGTGATGGGTGACTACCCTGTCCGTGTGATGGGGTGTCTACCCTGTCTGTGTGATGGGGTGTCTACCCTGTCCATGAGATGGGGTGTCTACCCTGTCCATGTGATGAGGTGTCTACCCTGTTCATGTGATGGGGTGACTACCCTGTCCGTGTGATGGGGTGTCTACCCTGTCCATGAGATGGGGTGACTACCCTGTCCACCCTGTCTGTGTGATGGGGTGTCTACCCTGTCCATGTGATGGGGAGACTATCCTGTCCATGTGATGGGGTGTCTACCCTGTCCATGTGAAGGGGTGACTACCCTGTCCATGTGACCAAGCCAGCTCAGTCAGTCAATGGGTTTTCCAGGGAAGGATCAAGAATTAAAAAGAAAAAAAAGATAATTAGACAACACTGTAGCATGACCCCAGCCAGTGCTGAGACTGAATCAGGTTTATTTTTCCCCAGACAGCTTTTATACCATTCTAGGTACGAAGAATAGAGTCAGTTATTAGATCAAAGACAACGTAATCAACAAGGTGATAAAGAGATCAAACATGGCAATAAACAAAGCCCCCTAGCCACTGTTTCTAGGGGCTTATCAGAATGACCAAAATAAAGGGAATGTCACACATTCCTAGGCAGAGTTTACCTTGAGCTTTGTATTAGTCCAAAGGTAAATATTCTTATCTGAGCCTACTTCCTTGAGCCCAGTGACAAGTGCTTGCCAAATTTCTATAAGTGGCACCAAGAACTCTCCACATCCACGTAAAGGAGTGTCTACCCTGTCCATGTGATGGGCGTCTGCCTTGTCCGTGAGATGGGGTGTCTATCCTGTCTGTGAGATGGGGTGTCTACCCTGTCTGTGAGATGGGGTGTCTACCCTGTCCATGTGATGGGTGTGAGGTTTTGCTTTGTTTTACCATTAAGGCACAAAAGGCCTTAATGGAGCATTAAAAGCCAGACAGTGGGATTCATTCAGGGAGGAGACTTTTGGGAATTCACAAGATGTGGGTATGTGTGAGTAGATGCAGACTTAACACAGGAGCTCATGAGACTGTATTGTTCATAGGAATGACACTTGTGGGGAAGGGGTTCCCACAGAAACCACACAACACTGGTGTGCTCCCAAGAGTGTTGGAGAGTTTGACTCTCTCCACTATCTAAAGCTGCATAGAGAAATGCTTTTAAACATGCAGTAGTCAGAGAGAAGAGACTCCCCACAGAGACTGGGCTGTAGTTTGAGACTTCACAACTATAGCTCATCCTTAGGTCCAAATTAATCTACAAATTCCTATTGTCAAAAGACTTCTAAGTACATCTGTTTTAAGTTTTTATTTATTTTATGTAAGGAACTTCATTTCAGGGCAGCTTGATATGAGCTGGGAGACCTCTAAAGAGTCAGGATGTAATGCTGGAGGTCTGATTTGAACCTTATTTTTCTACTTTTGGTGTTTTAGGGTTGAGATCAGTCTGCCAAGCACCTTTATGCAAGTTACTAATGAAGGTGACAGAAAACACTGTTCCTGCTAAAAGTACTAAGTTCCAGCTTCCTGAACTTTCCTATTTTCTTGAAAATGCATTTTTATGTGGCTAATTTCCCCTTAGGGTAAAACATAATTTTAAAAATTTGTATTTACTGCAGCCCAATAAATTACTGCTTTTCCTTAATGTTGGCAAGTAGTGATTAATTTTAGTAAAATTGCAGTTTTGACTAGGCATGCTTTATTACATATATGCCTATATGCCTCCCTAGGAAAGATGAGGGATTTTTTTAAAAGCAGATTGCTTAAGGGAAGCAAGAAAGCTATTAAATCTGTAAATCAATTTATATATGTTTTGTTTACACTAATCTATCATATATTTTACCCAAAATGGTGGTTATTTTTGCAATATTGGTGACAACTAAAATATACTTTTTCTTTCTTTCTTTCTTTCTTTCTTTCTTTCTTTCTTTCTTTCTTTCTTTCTTTTTTTCTTTCTTTCTTTCTTTCTTTCTTCCTTTTATTAATTTCTATATTTGTAGGATGGAGCTTGATTGTTGCTAAATATTTCCAGATTTATCTCTTACTTTTGTGTTTAAATTTCTGGTTTTGTTGGAGACCCAGTAGTGTCGTGTGATGTTTTTATGAAACTGTCATATGAGAAGATGTTTTGCTGAGAACAGACAGATGGAAGCTGTCTGATAAAAGGGCATGTGATGGTTTGCTGGAATAGATGCTTGAGAGGACACATGATGTTTGGAAAGGGTATAAATGTAACCCAACAGACAGTGGACAATGCTCTGGCATTGGTTCACCTTGCTAGTCTTCAGGGATGACACTATTGCATTGGTTCGCCTTGCTTTCTTTGCTGACCATTGTTTGTTGACTTCATAGACACACACTGAAGAACTTTTTTGTGGTGCTCTGGCTGCTTCTTTCCGCTTCCACAGTTTCTTCTGGATTGAGCCACTGCTGCTGACTCAAGTGAACTGACTGCTGACAATGAATATTGGAATTGCCTCAAAGAACTACTTCTAAACAGATCCATGTCCACCTTGTCCTATTAGCCATCTTCCTTCCCTTATTTTTGGTGGGTTATAAGGAAGGTTGAAGGATTTAAGAACCCTTATTAAAGTAGGTTTTGAAAAATATAAGTCAACAATGGATCATGCATGTACTTTAAAAGCACTCCTCTAGACTTACCTTCTCCTTGACATAGAATATATGTTGTTACATGTTAAACATATTCTGTTCTCATATTTAAGATTTGTTTTAAATGATGTAGGAGGAACCAGAGGTAGCTCAGTACATAAAGGCCAGCAAGCCTGATGACCTCAGCTGAGTCCTGGAACCCACATGGTAGAAGAAAAAGAAAACTGACTCCTTGCAAGTTGTTCCCTGACTTTCACATGTATGCCATGGCTCACACACATACACATAACACAGAAATGAATGAATGAATGAATGAATAAATAAATAAATAAGCTGAAAATAAAAAATTAAATGGCATAGGAAGAACAGTAAATCTGGAAATGGTATAGTTCTATAGTTTAATCATAGAGGCACTGGTAATAAAATGTGTACATATAAATATATAGAATAGTGAATCCATGTAAATGATGAAGTGCTAAAAGGCTTTATCAGATAAGCAGTGTGATTCCACCAGTCACAGCACTGGCTGGAGTCTGAGACTGCATCAGGGACTGGGAGGTGAGCATCCTCATGACATCCTTTATGATAGTCTTCATAAATCCTACAGAAAGACATAATGTTGTCAAAGGGGCATGGCAGAAGGCAAATCTAGGCTCACTTTCTAACCCACACTAGGTTGAATTCATTTGACCTACTATTCTCATTTGTAGTTTCCCTGTCTGAAAATTGGAGTAGTTGCCTCTGGAGACCCTTGAGAGACAGTGAGAGTTACAGGTGCTCAGTGCTGACTCTCAGGGAGCTAAACACATTAAAATCTCCATTTTATAGCCTCATGCCCTGGCCTTCCAGAGGACCATGTGGGGAGATATCAAGGAATACTTTGGTGCAACTTACAGGACATGTCCCACTAACCAGACATCTTTCTTGGACTGATTGCAACTTTTAAAACATAGAACTTTAAAGCCCTGATGCAATGGGATGTGAAAGAAGTAAGTCTGTTTCTAAAGCTGGGTCCATCAAAATAGAGGACCGTCAATGGCATGGCTGACCTCCATACCTCTGTCTCACCAGAGAAACTCCCAGGGTCCATTGCTTATTCTGGCAAAAAAAAAAAAAGACAGAAAAGGCAGACCCAGAAAGCATTTGAACATTAGAATAACCAGCCCATTTACAAGAAGTGTATGAGAGTGCATTCTTTGCCAATGGGGCTTCAGTCCTCCACTGTGATGTCTTGTTTGAGGCCTGCTGGCAGGCTTGTTTTATCTATGTGTATCAGAGCTATCAGAAATTCACAGTTGGGCTGTTGGTTTAGGCAAAGACTTCCTGCAGCCTTCTCCACAGTGACCTTTCTTCCCCTGCTCACATCAATTGGAGTCTCAGCAGCCCTTGACAGACTGTGATGGATTTTCGCGCTCCGGGCCTTATTAGACACGCAGCACTGGCTGCATTTTTGTTTGTCTCGTTTATGGCCGATCAACTCTCCTGTGGAAAGCTTGTCACCCTTCATTCTTGGCAGCTGACTCCAGAGTCTCTAGCCGGGACCTCTCTTGCACACTGCAATGCGTGTTTCTCTCTGCTTGACAACTTCACACAGGTGTCTCATAGATGCAGCAAGTTCCTCAGGGTACCAGCCTGTCCTCCCCGCTAAGCCTGTCTTCCTGGCTAGTGGCATTACTGGTCTCTCAGCTGCACAGATATAGATGTGCCATCTTGCCTAGTCTGTCTACAAGATGTAAGGAGTGGGTAGAGATTCTGAATAGCTGACTGATACAAAGCCTTTGGCAGAGACTCATTTAACTGTGGTGTGTTCTCAGACTCGCATGTCTTTCCTTATGACTGGAAGCACAGTCAGCTTGTGTGTTCCCTGCACAGCTCTGGGTGGCCTGGTGCCTCCTCTTGAATGTGAATGAAGAAGTTTCAGCTTCTCTACCACATCAAGAGTCTCTGCATCAAAAGTTCAACCTCCATCTTGTTCCCTAAGATCCCCACATCACGAACAAGTCCTTTGAGACCAACTTTTTGCTGAGCAGTTTTAGACACTGTCAAGAACATTTACTAACATATTACCAGTTAGTCTTTATAACATTTGATGGTATTTATTTTGTCCATCTTTGAAATAAGGAATCAATCTTAGAAAATTCAGTTAAATTGTCAAAATATTATGGTTGGGAAGAAACATTGGGGAAATTTAAATCTGAACTGTTAAAATTAGGACTTTTCCCATATTTGGTTTTAGATTCATATTTTCTCTCATGTGAAATTCTACAATATGCATTCCATGCAACTTGCATATCAAAATCTTACTCATTGGCCAAGACATGTCAAATAGCATTTCTTTCTTGGATGCCTCCTGATACCTTCACTTGGAGGTCCTGGGTCCTTTCTTTAAGTGGCTACTTTTGGATACACTCCTGGTATTAGGGATTGGCCGAAGGTGTTCAGTTTCATCTTCACTAGCCAATAGGCTTTGTAAGATTGTGTCTTAGTTATGTTTGTCTCCCTGTGCCTAGCCCAAAGCTAGTCTTTCTTATTTTAATTGTTCAGTGTGCAAATGAATTGGCCTGCAAACACAGACATAAGATGTAATATCAGCACTGATAAAACATGGCATGAATACCATGAGTCATGGTCCCTGTGTGTCTCTGGAAACCACAGTGTTTTTATATAATATTAAGTGGGTAAAGATGACCCATAAAGAAAGGATCTTACCAAACATTAAGTTTTAATAGTAAATATGTTTTGTGGTCTGTTCACCTAAATAACATTCTTTGTTAGGTTATGAGTAGATAGACACCATTGCTGCCTGTCTTTTTCTTCTACACTATTGTGTGATGCTATTCCCAGAGAGATGGTAAACAAGTGCCCACTAATTCCTGATAGCAAACAGAAGTGTGGGCTTGGATTTTTTTAAGACCTACTTTTAATAAAGGTTCTTAAATGCTTAGCCCACCTTCTAGCCCACCGTCCAAAGGTAGGAGAGAAACAATGGTAAATAGGACAAGGGGATGTGGACCTGTTTAGAAGTGGTTCCTGGAGCTGGAGAGATGGCTCAGTGATTAAGAGCACTGACTACTCTTCCAAAGGTCCTGAGTTCAAATCCCAGCAACTACATGGTGACTCACAACCATCCATAATGAGATCTGATGCCCTCTTCTGGGGTGTCTGAAGACAGCTACAGTGCACTTACATATAATAAATAAATAAGTCTTTAAAAAGAAAAAGTGGTTCCTTGGGATGATTCCAATCTCCATTTGTCAGGAATCCAGCAGTCCAGTTCATAGTGTCAGGATATCAAACATGAATCAGCAGCAGTGGCACAATCCAGCAGAAACCACCAGGCCTCCACGGATTTTGCATGAGTCAGCAGGAATGACCAGGACTAGCTGGATGCCAGGAGAAGTTATCGGCTGTGCCTCTCAACAAAGTGAAGATCAGTGAAGCTGAAGACTCGAGATCAATGAAGTGTGACAAAGCTAACTATACAAGCATGCTGTCACTGTCCATGGAGTCCTATTTATACTTTCTCCAAACACTGTGTGTCCTCCCATAGGTCTTCCCTTAATGCAACAACATATGAGTCTACCTCATCATGTGACAAATCCAGAAACTTCCACTTCAAAAAAGTATGGGTAATACCAAAGTCCAACTTGGTGAACCAGTAAGTTCACTGGAGTAACTAACAGGAGAGTACGAGTAAGGAAGGAGTTACTTTCAGAAACAGAAGTGATTCAAAGGTGGCCGTAGCAAAAGCTCACTCCAACATGGATGAGAGCACATGAAAGCTCGATAACCTGCAGGCAGCTCAGCAGGCTGGACATTGTCCTTTCTAGGTAGCTGGACTGGTCTCTGTCTCTTAGGCAGATTGCCTAGTCTGAGAGTATATATGTATTTATTATATGTAAGTACACTGTAGCTGTCTACACTGAGTATACTCAGCAATCTTTACTACTTCCATAAGCTTGAAGAAGTAAGAGATTATCAGTTTCAGGAACTTCCTGAAGCTACTGAGTTGTTTACTTCCTGAGTTTTAAGGAGATTCCCTGCAGGATGCAACATCTCACCTCCCCTTAGAATATCATGGGTCTTAATCAGCTTCCTTCCAAGATGGGAGCCTTTTCTCACAGGAAATGCTACATAATACATATGTCAGTGTTTATCTCCAGGGCAATAACTCAACTGTGCTGTACAAATGAATTATGTGGTTAGTGTTGGCAACAAAACAGGCTTTTTATCTGAGTCCATGGAGAAATGATAACCAATTAATTATGAAGTCTGGAGCCATCCTTGTCCAATGTTAAAAACCCAGCCAAATGACATGACCCAGCACTTCTTCCCCATGTGAAACCCATGAAAAAATACACCAATGCAAAAACTTACCGGGCATTATACATAAAATTCAAAAGCCGAAATAACTCAAATGTCCACTAACTGACGATGGATAAATAGAAACGATATAACCATATGATGGAGTACTATTCAGCAATAAAAAGGACTAAAATATTGCTATGTGCTACAACATGGATCAACTGTAAAAACATTCAGCAGAGTGAAAGCCCTCCAAAAGGGCCACATTGTGTATAACTACTTAAATGATATGGCCATAATAGGAAAAGCTATAGCTACAGAAAGTAGGTCAGCAATTGCCTGGGGCTTGAGAGAAGGTCTATGGGTGAAAATAGAGAGCAACTGCTAATGGTTATGGGGTTTCTTTTTGAGGTAATAAATATTCTAATACAGACAGTGGCTCAGTTTGGTGAATGAGCCGCCTGATTACCGAGCGCTAACCAGCTGAGTCGCTGGAGCTCTGTGGCCAGAGAACATCCTGGAGGCCACTGAATTGCATGCTGTAGAAGGAGCAAATTACGTGGGATGTGAAATAAACCTCGGGGAAGCTGTTATTTGTTAAGGCTTGTCAAAGCAACAGAGCAGATTATTATAGAATAGGGAGACACCCTAGACGGTGGTTACAGAGTCTGCTAAACACTGAAGCGGAATTTCCGTCTTCGGATACCAGACTCCTGCCGTCTTAATCTGGATCATAAGGAAGCAGGATAAGTGAATAGGAAGAGGGCATCCCTTCCGCCCTCCGTCCCCACAAGTTTGCTTCTATCAAAGATTAAACATTGGCTGGTTTAGATCAATCAGGAAATGCTTTCTTCCAGAATGTTTCTTTACTCTTCTGTATCTTGAAAAGACAAAAATGAATATTTTATCATTTGTCTAATAGGGGACTTTTATATTTTTATATTAATTTTAAAAGGCCTTTAACACAAGTGAGCCTTCTCACCTTCCTTCCACATATACAATTTGAATGCAAATAGTTTTAAACTTATCTCAGAACGCAGACCCGGACCAGACCACAGGGTGAAAGTTGTAAAAGGCAGCTTTGGTGTTAATGGCTGCTTCATGCTACAGGCCAGCTGGGACCTGACAGAATGCTGGGCCTCAGAAACACTGTAAGTGAATAGCAGAGAAGCAGTCTATAAATAGGAAGACCAGAGATTATCAGCCAAAACACACAGATACTGGAAAGGCCACACAGAAAGGCATAAGGGCACCGTCAGGGTACCATTAGTGCAGAATGACCTCTGCACGTAAAGATGGCAGTAAAAATACTGTCTTCTCCTGAGGTGACATGGGGGATTAGCTTAACTCTCCTCTTTCCCTCTCTGATTTCCATCCAGCTCTCCAGAGAGAAAAGCTGGGCCTGGAAAGATGGGGTGTGTGGGGATGCTAGTTCTTATCTGGGCTCCAGGCTTGTTCTTAAAAAGCCAATACACAGGAATGAGGTGGGTGGTTCTGGTTTGTAAGGAGCATACCCTTCCTTCAAAGATGCTCAGAGAGCCTAAAGAAATGCAAACCCACAACTCCTGGGCCGTGTGTGTGTGTGTGTGTGTGTGTGTGTGTGTGTGTGTGTGTGTGTGTGTGTGTCCAGCAGAGGGGTTTGCTTTGCCTTGCCATGATTTGTAGGAGGCTGACTGACTTTCTTCTCTCACCAGAGTCTTCATACTTCCAAGTTTTGGTTGCTGCTCCTGAATTTTGGAGTGTATTAATTTCTTTGAGGCAGAATTTCTCTCCTCTTTTTCCATAACCTCCCACTCATTCCCTCAAGCTCACCTTGTCTCCAAGGTTTCCCCAGCTCCCTCAGGCAAAATTACTCATTTCCCTTCTCTGCACCTCTAAGACTGCCTCCAGCATAGGCCCTTAAAACTGCTCAATTCTCCCTCTCCAGAGACTGAGGGATCAAAACTGAGGATTACAGCAGACATTTTAAAATCTCCACCACTTAGCATGTCTGGTCTATAGTTAAGTAGTTAATGGATGTTTTGCAAATTCCACAAGTAAAAGATCCTAATATGTTCCCTGAGAATGTAAAATTGAGTCTTGGCCCAGAAGGGACAAGAAAAATGTGTGTGTGTGTGTGTGTGTGTGTGTGTGTTACTTAGAAAACAACATTGAAGTGAATCACCAAACCCAAAAGACCAATAGTCTATTGGGAATATCCCTGGCCCAGCAATGGATGGGAGTGGAAGAGGTGGGTAGATGGGTGTGTGCTGGGAATAATCTTCAAATCATCTGATCATGATTGTATTTATGTATTAGGGCTGGATCACAGAGCAACACAGACTGGATGCCTTAAACAACAGAAATTCACTGAACTTGATCTTTGGATGTAAGCAGTGCTGACAGGGCCTCTTTAAACACAGTTAGATGGTAATTGGAATTGGCAAATGTGGAGCTTGGATGCTCGCACAGACTCTAGCTAACCCGGCAGGTCTCTCCCAGGATGTCATGCTGCCTGAGTTTGCACACTGCACTCTGTGTTCCTTAGGTTAATGGGGAGCCACACATAGGAACCACCAGTAGTGTTACGGTTGGCACTGCTCTGTAGCAACCCAGGCTGGCATCATGCATGAAGCTGGAAAGCGGAAGGTGGCCAGCTCTAATCTGGGTCCTTCTTTACAGAGGGAGGCATGTGTCCCTGCACTGGGCTGGCCGTGTGACTGCAGCAGCAGGTCATATGGGGAGTCCCACTGCAGAGAACAGCCCCAGCTGTCATGGCTGCTCATGGAAAGAGCCATAGTAGAGTCACTTCCAGGGATGAAATAAGTCAAGTTAAAATTGGCCCTCCAGAAGTGCATGTCTCTGCTTCTTATTTCTCTGTATGAGGTTTCCTAGGAGGTACTCCCTTGGGGTCCCTAATCAGCATGTACACTGTATGTCCAGTCTCATGCCAACTGACTCAAAACTTCTGGGTCAACTTCGGAATTCTTCTGTCGAGCACTAGAGTGTGTGAGCTACTGATGGCTGGAATGAGGGAGCGTCGTCTGAAGATCAGCTCAACCTTTGCGTGCTCATGCATGCATGTGCATGTGCGTGTGCGTGTGTGTGTGCGTGCATGTGTGTGTGTGTGTGTGTGTGTGTGTGTGTAGCATGGAGACATGTGAGTTTAGGTCTTTCCACCGAATGCAGTGCTGAGACTAGCTGAAGACTGCTGGGGACAGAGCAGGTCAGTGTCGTCAGTGCCACCTGCCCCCATTCACCTCTGAGTACCTTGTCACAAACTTTTTTATTTCTTGTCCTTATTTTACTTTGTTCCTTGAAGTTACAACATGACTCATTCCTCTATTGTTTGTTTGTTTGTTTCTTTTTTCTTTAAGTGCCTAACGTTTTTAATCCTGATGTTGCTCAATGCTGATGATGGAGTGGTTAGAAGAGAGCTCTTGAAGTCAGCTGCTGGGGGTGAAATGCTAAGATGTTTTCCAGAAGGTTCTTCTTGACAGTCTATAATAAGATAAGTCTATCTCTAAAATGAACCTCAAGAGAAAAATGAGAAATTCTGTCAAAGGCTTATAAGAATATTCACCCAAAGCTGGGCATGGTGATGTTTTTGTAACCCAAGTACTTGGGGTGGGGGGCAATTAGGAGTTCAAGGTTATCCTTAGATATATAGTGAACAAGGATGTATCGTAGACTACACAACACCCAGAATAATACACATTTATAAGACACCATAAAATTTAAATATTAGGTATTTAAAATTCCATTTTCACACAGAAAATTCCCTACAAATTATAACATACATTTTTTTTTTTTGGTTTTTCGAGACAGGGTTTCTCTGTGTAGCCCTGGCTGTCCTGGAACTCACTTTGTAGACCAGGCTGGCCTCGAACTCAGAAATCCTCCTGCCTCTGCCCCCCAAGTGCTGGGATTAAAGGCGTGCGCCACCACTGCCCAGCTAACATACATTTTCTTAAGCTGAAAAAGTAGAGTGGAGACTGGAGAGATGGCTCAGTGGTTAAGAGCAACGACTGCTCTTCCAGAGATCCTGAGTTCAATTCCCAGCAACCACATGGTGGCTCACAACCCTCTGTAATGGGATCTGACGCCCTCTTCTGGTGTGTCTGAAGACAGCTGCAGTGCACTCACATACAGAAAATGAATAAATACATCTCTTAAAAACAAGAACCTTGGCTGCTCTCCCACAGGGCCACAGTTCTGTTCCCGGCACCCACATCATGATCTACAACCACCTGTAACTTCAGCTCCAGGGGATCTGATGCCCTTGTCTGGCCTCCGAGGGCACCTCGCTGTCACACACAAATCCACACAAATCCACATACACACAATAAAAAAATCATAAAGAAAAACAAAAATCATTCAACACAATGTTATTTTAAAAAGCAACCCTCTATCTGAAGAGGATATCCTATATTGTTAAAAAATGATTACTTTTAGGTCAGGAGTACACCTTTTATTGATAGGCATGGAGTACAAAATAATAATGGATTGATAACACCAAGTCTGTACACAGGTAAATAAATGAGCCATTCACTGTTTGTTTCACTTATTAATGATAATAGACAGAAAGGGGAGTTCAGATGTGATTTGGAACCAGGTTTGAAAAACTAATGTCAATGGGAGGTGATTTGGGCTGTCATTGATTTCCAAGACTTTCTCTTGATTGAGCACAAATTTTCATACAATGAAAGGCACTTCTTAGGTGTCATTTTTCTCCTTTGCTTTGCAAAGAAGACAAGAATTAAAAGCTGTAAGAACTGGATTGCCCATTCACAGCTTGGACCATGAAGACTTTAACTGGATGAGTGATATTAATTTTTTAATATAAAAGTCCTTGGTTCCAAAAAACACCTTTTGTGTTTAATGAGAAGTAAAGGCAGACTGCCTCATGTGTCTGGTTTCTTAGTCCAGAAAGCCTCAGGCTACAAATCTTCATTGGTTAAAGTCCTTCCTGTGAATGAACACAGTTTCACTCTGGGTTTTCAAAACTGCTGGGGCAACTGAAAAACTGTGTTTCAGAAAGAAAGTCAGAACCAGGAAGCTATTGGGTTCTGCGTGGTAGGAATGAAAAGGACCCACAAAGAGTGTTATCCTCTGCTGGCCTTGCCTGCATCATGTCTATCCTTGATCTGGAGAACATGTTGACCATCCTGTGAGCTCTCAAAGATAACCAACAGGAGATTCAGAGATGGACACCAGGAAACTAAAACTATAAGTGAACACTTTAGTACCTTTGTGGTCCCCTCTGACACAGAGTCTGTGACTGGTTCATGGCTGTCCTGTCCTTTGCGAGAACATTCCCATGTGCAAAGCAGAGTGTGGCTTTTGTCCCAGAGGACTCTGAAGGCTCTGTCCTCAATCTTAGCTTTGTTATTCTAGAAGGGAATAGCAGAGTCAATACAGAAGACAAAAATACTGGGATGATGGCAGTGGGGTGTGTGTGTGTGTGTGTGGTGTTTTGTTTTCTTATTAAGTATTTGTTAAAGGTACAGAGTTTTTCATCACTTCCTGGTTACATTCTGTATGACAATAATTAAATATCTTTTCTCAAGTCCCCATTTGCTCCTGTATATCATATAAGCAAGAATATCTCCTTGAGTTTTAAGTAGATTTACATATGAGAAATTCTTGTAACAATGCCTGGTCTTCATAAATGGCAGCTAATGTTTTTATTTTTAAAGAGAATTTTCTCCTAAATACCAATCATAGGAATTTATAGGGCTATATTTTAACGAATTCCTTTTCATAAATTCATTAAAGCTCTGCAACATGGCAAATAGACACATTTCTTTCCCTGGATCCTAAATAACTCAGCCCAAGTGACCAACAAAGTAAATGGTCACCATTCACCCATGCTGTGATCTCTGTCCCCGATGCCAAAGACATTGCTGCAGAGATTATGGCAGGGACACAGCTGTTGCTTGTCTTTGACTGCTCCTGAGGTGACACTGTAGAAAGAGAGTCCTGATGCTCCTGTTGAAGACTTACTCAGGCCTCTTCTTTAAAAGTTTCCTTGCTGATGACATCCATATAGTGTCACAATGCTTATTTCTGTACAATTTTGATTGCATCCTGTCTGGGGTGGTTGCCATGACTCTAGTACATGATTGTGATGACTAAGGTGCAAATCAGTTTCAGTCAAGGATGTGTGTAGTGGGAATTATGAAACCACATGCTTCCGGAAGCAGCTCTGCACGGAGGATTTTAAAACAAAGGATGATGAGAGTCTGGGGGGTGGGGCAACGGCTTCACTCACGTAGTATATCACAAGCACTTTATTAGGAATGGGAAAGGGGAAGGAACTGTTTCTGTTTTGACTTACAAACCATCCTGGTGTGAACAGAGTTATGTCGGGGGGTGGGGGGGATTCCTGCCCCTCTGTTGCCAGAGCATAGTTCCTTCCTGTTGAGTGGAAAGTTTAGTCTTTCTTACCAGAAACAAATGCAACATTCAGAAGCTCAGAGCCAACCTTCCAGAAGTCTCTGATTTTAGCTGATCTAAAATCAATGAGCCAAAGGCATTTGCCAACTACCACGAATCTATCTTTGTATTCCTGATATGGTTGGTTGTTTCAGTAGAGAAGTGACTTCCAAACGTGGAAGCTGTGTACACAGAGTGGGAAGAGATGTAAGCACAGGAGCTGCAACCAGCTACATGGGCCCAGGAGAGAGCAGCCTGAAAGGCAAACTCAGCTGTGTGGTTCTCAGGCTCGGTGGAGCCGAGAAGCTGGGGGGAAACCCTTGCCGGGCTGGAGACTGCAGTCGGTAAGCTTCTCTGCACCTAAAGGCACAGGGCCACAGAGTTGTCACCAGGCCACCTTTGGAAGAGCACAAGATTTGTTGGAATCATTTTGGATGCAGGATATCCTGTGCTTATTACTCTAGGAAATATTACATAAAATTTTTGGAGTATTGTCCTCTTTCAAATTGAGATTTGGCAAGAGTGCCAGGCTGATAAGGAGTTTGCTTAGGAAATGACGCAGTAAGAGACCACATACACAGGCCCCACCTGATCTCACTGGGCTTCTCGAAGTCCGTAGACAGAACTGCTGACTTTAAACAGACACCACCTCATCCTTTGCCCATGTTGGGATGCTCATGCCATCATGGAAGCACCCAAAAGCCAAATGAGAATCTGGCGGAGTGATGACTCGTCTGTTACCATGTACTGGGGATGCTGAAGAAGGAAGATTGGCAGGGTTCCTGGAGTTGTAACAAAACCAAACAAAATGATGAAAGGAATGGTCTAGAAACCAGAATTCTTGGGTCCAGCTGTGGACTGCTGGAGTCTAATGTGTCACAGGGAAATTGAGACTGTTTCTTAGTTACCCTAACTAGCAACTAAGAGGACATGAACTGGGACCTTCCTAAAATCAGGAACTTAAGTGAGAATGTCCATCACAATGACTGGTCTCCTTTACTTAAAAGATCAAGGGCTGGAGCCAGGGAGATGATTCAATGCATAAAGTATTTGCTATGTATTCATGAAAACCTGAATTCAAATACTACAAACAAAAACAAGCAGGTGTGTCTTTAATCCCAGCACCTGGGGTTAAAACAGATGGGTGGATCTTGAAGGCTTGTGTCTAGTGGAAATAGAAATCCTCAGGTTCAAAAAGTTAAGGCAAAGAAGTGATTGTGGAACACACTTGACATTATTGACCTTTGGTCCCACATGCACTTACATGAGTGAGTGTATTCACAGTACACACACACACACACACAATATACATACATACATGCATACATGTACATACACACATATACATATCCATGCACACATGCATATACACATACACACATATGCATGCATGCACACACACACACACACACACACACACACACACACGAGGGGATATAAAGGTCTCTAGACAAAACTGACCTGGCCTGGCACGTCATGATAAAAAGGTGCTCAATAACACATCTAAAGAAAAAGACACTAACAGAAGACACTGGGCAAGCATGTGGTTTGTTAGACTGCACTCTGTCCAAGGGACAAAGGACTTTAACTGAAGGCGCACTCCAAGGTCATTATGGAGCCGGCAACGGTTCCTCCTTCAAATTCACCTAGTAAGAAATTTCTGTTTGTTCTCCTTTTTTTTCCCTTTTTTTAAATTATATATATTCTTTATTTACATTTCAAATGTCCACTTTCCTGGTTCCCCCCCCCCAAAAAATCCCATAAGCCATCTCCCCTTCCCCAATCAACCCTCCCCTGCTTCCCTGTCCTGGTATTCCTCTACACTCTAGCATCAAGTCTTTCCTCTCCTCCCTTTGGTGTCTAACAAGACCATCCTCTGCTGTCTGTGTCTGGAGCCATTGGTAACTCCTTGTGTACTCTTTGGTTGATGGTTTTGTCCCTGGGAGTACTGGATGACTCATATTGTTCCTCCTGTGGTGCTGCAAACCCCTTCAGCTCCTTGGGTCCTTTCTCTATCTCCTCCATTGGGGACCCTATGCTCAGTTCAATGACTGGCTGAGAGTGTCCCCCTCTGTATTTGTCATGCATTAGCAGAGTCTCCCAGGTGACAGCTATTTCTGACTCCAGTCAGCTAGCACTTGTGGGTTTCCACAATAGTGTCTGGGTTTTGTAACTATATAGAATGGATCCCTGGGTGGGGAAGTCTCTGGAAGGTCTTTCCCTCAGACTCTGTTCCACCCTTTGTATCTGTATCTCCTTCTGTGGGTATTTTATTCCCCTTTCTACAAAGGACCCAAGGATCCATACTTTTTGTTCTTCCTCCTTCTTGGGCATCATTTGATATGTGAAATGTGTTTGGGTATTCCAAGCTTCTGGGCTAATATCCACTTATCAGTGAGTGCATACCATGTGTGGTTTTTTTTGTGATTGGGTTACCTCACTCAGGATGATATTTTCCAATTCCATGCATTTGTCGAAGAATTTCATGAATTCATTGTTTTTAATGGCTGAATAGTAGTACTCTATTGAGTATATATACCACATTTTCTGTATCCATTCCTCTGTTGAGGGACATCTGGGATATTTCCAGCTTCTGGCTATTATAAATAGGGATGCTACGAACATAGTGGAGCATATGTCCTTATTACATGCTGGAGAATCCTCTGGGTATATGCCCAGGAGTGGTACAGGAGGGTCCTCCGATAGTATGCCCAGTTTTCTGAGGAACTGCCAAACTGATTTCCAGCTTGCAATCCCACCAGCAGTGGAGGAGTGTTCCTCTTTCTCCACATCCTCTCCAACACCTGCTGTCTCCTGAGTTTTTGATTTTAGCCATTCTGACTGGTGTGAGGTGAAATCTCAGGGTTTTAAATAGGGTTATTTGGTTCTCTGGAGTCTAACTTCTTGAGTTCTTTGTATATCTTGGATATTAGCCCTCTGTCGGATGTAGGGTTGATAAAAATCTTTTCCCAATTTCTTGGTTGCCGTTTTGTTCTATTGACAGTGTCCTTTGCCTTACAGAAACTTTGTAATTTTATGAAGTTCCATTTGTCAATTCTTGATCTTAGGTCTATTGGTGTTCTGTTCAGGAAATTTTTCCCTGTGCCCATGTGTTCAAGGCTCTTTCCCAGTTTCTTTTCTATTAGTTTCAGTGTGTCTGGTTTTATGTGGAGGTCCTTGATCCACTTGGAGTTGAGTTTAGGACAAGGAGATAAGAATGGGTCAATTTGCATTCTTCTGCATGCTAGCCACCAATTGAGCCAGCACCATTTGTTGAAAAGGCTATCTTTTTTTCACTGTCAAAGATCAAGTGACCATAGGCGTGTGGGTTTGTTTCTGGGTCTTCAATTCTATTCCATTGATCTACCTGCCTGTCACTGTACCAATACCATGCAGTTTTTAACACTATTGCTCTGTAGTACAGCTTGAGGTCCAGGATACTGATTCCCCCAGAAGTTCTTTTACTGTTGAGAATAGTTTTCTCTATCCTGGGTTTTTGGTTATTCCAGATGAATTTGAGAATTGCTCTTTCTACGTCTATGAAGAATTGAGTTGGGATTTTGATGGGGATTTCATTGAATCTGTAAATTGCTTTTGGCAAGATGGCCATTTTTACTATATCAATCCTGCCAATCCACAAGCATGGGAGATCTTTCCATCTTCTGAGGTCTTCTTTGATTTCTTTCTTCAGAGACTTGGAGTTCTTGTCATACAGATCTTTCACTTGTTTGGTTAGAGTCACACCAAGATACTTTATATTGTTTGTGACTATTTTGAAGGGTGTCATTTCCCTAATTTCTTTCTCAGCCTGTTTATCCTTTGAGTAGAGGAAGGCTACTGATTTCTTTGAGTTAATTTTATATCCGGCCACTTTGCTGAAGTTGTTTATCAGTTGTAGGAGTTCTCTGGTGGAGTTTTTTGGGTCGCTGAAGTATACTATCATATCATCTGCAAATAGTGATAATTTGACTTCTTCCTTTCCAATTTGTATCTCTTTGACCTCCTTTTGTTGTCTAGAACTTCAAGTACTATATTGAATAGATATGGAGAGAGAGGGCAGCCTTGTCTAGTCCCTGATTTTAGTGGGATTGTTTCAAGTTTCTCTCCATTTAGTTTGATGTTGGCTACTGGTTTGCTGTATATTGATTTTACTATGTTTAGATATGTGCCTTGAATCCCTGCTCTTTCCAAGACTTTTAAAACATGTAAGAATGCTGAATTGTGTCAAATGATTTTTCAGCATCTAATGAAATGACCATGTGGTTTTTTTTTCTTTGAGTTTGTTTATGTTGTGGAATATATTGATGGATTTCCTTATATTGAACCATCCCTGCATCCCTGGGATGAAGCCTACTTGATCATGATGAATGGTCGTTTTGATGTGCTCTTGGATTCAGTTGGCAAGAATTTTATTGAGTATTTTTGCATCGATATTCATAAGGGAAATTGGTCTGAAATTCCCTTTCTTTGTTGGATGTTTGTGTGGTTTTGGTATCAGTGAAATTATGGCTTTATAGAACGAGTTGGGTAGTGTTCTTTCTGTTTCTATTTTGTGGAATAGTTTGAAGAGTATTGGTGTTAGGTCTTCTTTGAAGGTCTGATAGAATTCTGCACTAAAACCATCTGCTCCTGTGCTTTGTCTGGTTGGGAGACTTTCAACGACTGCTTCTGTTTCTTTAGAGTTTATGGGACTGTTTAGATAGTCTATTTGTTCCTGATTTAATTTTGGTATTTGGTATCTGTCTAGGAAATTGTTCATTTCCTCCAGATTTTCCAGTTGTGTTGAGTATAGGCTTTTGTAGTAGGATCTGATGATTTTTTGAATTTCCTCAGTTTCTGTTGTTATATCTCCCTTTTCATTTCTGATTTTGTTAATTTGGATACTGCCTCTGTGCCCTCTGGCTATTCTGGCTAAGGGTTTATCTATCTTGTTGATTTTCTCAAAGAACCAGCTCCTGGTTTTGTTGATTCTTTGTAAAGTTCTTTTTGTCTGTTTCGTTGATTTCAGCCCTGAGTTTGATGATTTCCTGCCTTCCACTCCTCTTGGGTGTATTAGCTTCTTTCTGTTCCAGAACTTTCAGGTATGCCATTAAACTGTTAGTGTATGCTCTCTCCAATTTCTTTTTGGAGGTACTCAGGGCTATGAACTTTCCTCTTAGCACTGATTTCATTGTGTCCCATAAGTTTAGGTATGTTGTGTCTTCATTTTCATTAAATTCTAAAAAGCCTTGTATTTCTTTCCTTATTTCTTCCTTGACCAAGGTATCATTGAGTAGAGCATTGTTCAGCTTCCATGTGTATGTGGGCTTTCTGTTGTTTTTGCTGCTATTGAAGACCACCCTTACTCCATAGTGATCTGATAGGAGGCATGGGATTAGTTCGATCTTCTTATATCTGTTGAGGTCTGTTTTGTGACCAATTATTTGGTTGATTTTGGAGAAGGTACCATGAGGTGCTGAGAAGAAGGTATATTCTTTTGCTTTAGGATGAAATGTTCTATATATATCTGTTAAATCTATTTGGTCCAAAACTTCAATTAATTTCACTGTGTCTCTGTTTAGTTTGTGTTTACCTGATCAGTCCATTGAGGAGAGTGGAGTGCTGAAGTCACCCACAATTATTGTGTGAGGTGAAGTGTGTGCTTTGAGCTTTAATAAAGTTTCTTTTATGAATGTGGGTGCCCTTGCATTTGGAGCATAGATGTTCAGAATTGAGAGTTCTTCTTGGTGGATTTTTCCTTTGATGAATATGAAGTGTCCTTCCATGTCTTTTTTGATAACTTTTGATTGAAAGTCAATTTTATCTGATATTAAAATGGCTACTCTAGCTTGTTTCCTGGGACCATTTGCTTGGAAAATTGTTTTCCAGCCTTTCACTATGAGGTAGTGTTTGTCTTCGACACTGAGGTGCATTTCCTGTATGCAACAAAATGCTGGGTCCTGTTTACATATCCAGTCTGTTAGTCTATGTCTTTTTATTGGGGAATTGAGTCCATTGATGCTAAGAGATATTAAGGAATAGTGATTGTTGCTTCCTGTTATTTTTGATGTTATTTTCATGTTTGAGTGGTTATCTTCTTTTGGGTTTGTTGAAAGATTACTATCTTGCTTTTTCTAGGGTGTAGCTGCCCTCCTTATATTGGTGTTTTCCATCTATTATCCTTTGTAGGGCTGGATTTGTGGAAAGATATTGTGTAAATTTGGTTTTATCATGGAATATCTTGGTTTCTCCATCTATGGTGATTGAGAATTTTGCTGGGTATAGTAGTCTGGGCTGGCATTTGTGTTCTCTTAGAGTCTGTATGAGTTCTGCCCTGGATCTTCTAGCTTTCATAGTCTGTGGTGAGAAGTTTGGTGTAATTCTGATAGGTCTTCTTTTATATGTTACTTGGCCTTTTTCTCTTACTGCTTTTAATATACTTTGTTTAGTACATTTGGTGTTTTGATTATTATGTGACCAGAGATATTTCTGTTCTGGTCCAGTCTTTTTGGAGTTCTGTAGGCTTCTTGTATGTTCATGGGTATTTCTCTTTTTAGGTTAGGGAAGTTTTCTTCTGTAATTTTGTTGAAGATATTTACTGGCCCTATAAGTTGTAAATCTTCACTCTTTTCTATTCCTATAATCCTTAGGTTTGGTTTTCTCATTGTGTCCTGGGTTTCCTGGATGTTTTGGGTTACAACCTTTTTGCATTTTGTATTTTCTTTGACTGTTAAGTGAATGCTTTCTATGGTATCTTCAGCACCTGAGATTCTTTCTTCTACCTCTGTATTCTGTTGTTGATGTTTGCATCTATGACTCCTGATTTCTTTCCAAGGTTATCTCTCTCCAAAGTTGTCTCCCTTTGCAATTTCTAAGTTGTTTCTACTTCTGCTTTTAGATCCTGGATGGTTTTGTTCAGTTCCTTCACTTGTTTGTTTGTGTTTTTCTGTAATTCTTTAAGGGATTTTTGTGTTTCCTCTTTCAGAACTTCTGCCTGTTGATCCATGTTCTCCTGTATTTCTTTAATTGATTTTTGTGTTTCCTCTTTATCAGCTTCTATCTGTTGACCTATGTTCTCCTGCATTTTTTAAAAGGATTTTTATTTTTCCTTTTTAAGGGCTTCTGCCATTTGACTCATGTTCTCCTGTACTTCTTTAAGGAAGTTATTTATGTCCTTCTTGAAATCCTCTATCAGCATCATGAGATGTGATTTTAAATCCAGGTCTTGCTTTTCTGGTATGTTGCGGTATCCAGGACTTGATGTTGTTGGAGAATTTGGTTCAGATGATGCCATGTCGACTTGGTTTCTGTTGGTGATGTTCTTGAGTTTGCCTTTTACTATCTGGTTATCTATGGTATTAGCTGGTACTGCTGTCTGACTGTGGCTTGTCTGTCATGCAAGCCTCTGTATCTGTGCTCCTGGGAGACCCGTTCTCTCTGTGTACACTGGTACGTAGGTATTCCTGTGAGGCCTGCTCTCTTGTGATTGTATTTGGGTATGTAGCTCTGTGGCCCCGATCAACTCTGGGTGCAGGTAGTAATTGGAAGACTCCTGTCCCAGACTTTTCCTAGGCTCTTGTGTCCTCAGGGTTTCCGGCTGTTTCCTCTGAGCAGCAGGGGTGGTCTTACCTGTGCTTCCTGGCCTCTCTGCATTCCTTAGTGTTTAGCTACCTCTGTGCATCACTTGGATATGGTACGGTGGCAGAGGGTGGTCCCAAGCCAGAGAAGGAAACGGAGGGCTTCCGCCAGAGGATTCCAGGTGTGGTCCTCCGGTGAGGGTAGTTCTACCTGTGCAGGCTGGTTTCTCTGCACTCCTGGGTGGTTAAGCTACCTCTCTTTGTCACTTAAATATGGTGTGCTGTGCCAGAGGATGTACCCAAACCAGAGACTGAAACCAGAGGACTTCTGCCAGAGGTTTCCAGGTGTGAACCTCTGAGCAGCAGGCGTGCTTTTACCTGTGCAGGCTGGTTTCTCCGCGCTCCTAGGTGGTTACACTGCCTCTCTGTGCCACTTGGGTATGGTGTCTGCTTTTCTTCTTTTCATTTTGTTGCTTTCTAATTAAATTAGTTTTGCTTAGATTTATTCTATCACGTTATTTGTATGTTTTGTTGATGTGTGTGTATGCACACTACATGTATGTCCAATGCCTTCTGAGTTCAGAAGATGGCATCAGATCCCCTGGAGTTACAGCTGTGAACCTCCATGAGAGGGTGCTAGGAACCAAATCTGAGACCCATGAAAGAGCACCCAGTATTCTTAAACACTGAGCCATCTCTCCATCCCATTTTCTAGTTTTTGAGGTAAACTGTTAGTTCTCTTTTATCCAGTTCTCTTTTTAAGAAACAAAGGCATTGACAAACGCACCTTTGCCCAGGAGTAGAGTTTTGAGCAAATTTTGGGGGGTATTGGAGATATTTTAACACAGAGTATTCTTATATACTTGTTATTTTGAAAGATCCATGTGACATAGCTACTGATAACCATGCCGATTAAGTCAATTAAAGGTTTTGACTCCTTTATTTAATGGCCAGACCAAGAGAAGGCTTTCACCTCTGGAAAGTCTTCTGGAGCCCAAGTTCAGGCTATGGTGTTTTTAAAGACACAGCTATAAATATATCAGTGCAAAGGGAACGGGGAGGTCCATTAGTGAGAGTTGCCTAGCAACGTCTGCCTTCTTTACAAGGTCAAGCAGAATCTTCCAGACACTATAGAATGCCTGCACCATGGTCAAGGTCATGGATAGTCCCAGAAGCGGCACCAAGGAGAATGTGGCTGTTAGGAGTGAAAGCCTGAGAAGTGCTGCTGAGCCCAGTGTGGCCCTGGTTGGGGACAGAGTGACATGGTTCCTGTACCTAGGACAGGGCCTTGGTTTGAGTCCCCACAAGTGTTAATGGCTGCTATGGGATTAAGGCTTGTTTCTATAATAATGTACATATTTCACATTCCTCTGAGGATTGTCCTTCCTGTTAACCTTAAAGACTCCATGATAATTAGAATCAGCAGGAGTCCAGGAGTTGAGGGTGTGGCTAATGTCTCAGCAAAATGGTAAACAAGACAGCCCTTAAGGTATGGGAAACAGCTCTAAATACAAGAGTTCAAAATATACATAATTTCTCAACTGTGCAAAATAGAAGAATGTGATATGAATTATGAGGGGCTTCATGAATCTAAAGGAACAGAGGCTATACTATGGTCCCACCCAACTAGCTTATTGTCTGTGCTTAACAAAGGCAGATAGATCTCTGAATTCTTTTGCAATGGTAAGAAAAATGTTTGATTCTGTCTTGTAAGAATCAAAGGGCTGGGGTCTTGGGACGCTGATTCATAAGATAATCAAAAGGGAACCTGAAGTAAATGATTGGATTGATATGTAAAATAAGTGACTGGGCCTATGATCTGCAGAAGATGAACTATACAGATAGTTTCTTAGGAAAAAAAAGAAAGAACTGTTTGGAAAACAGACACACACACACACACACACACACACACAAGCAAGCAGGGCATAGACAGAGAGATCTCTTAGAATAGCAAACAGAACATAGGTCACAAGCTTGGCCCCACGATTTGACTTCGAGTCCTTCTTTTTGCTACACCCAGACACCCCTTCTCTCAGAACCCCTCTCCATGCCTAGGCTAGTCCTTGGCAAGTGATCAGATAGGCAAAATAACATCAGGAAATGGTGGCATTACCTTAGTCATTTCAGTGTTATAAATGAAAATGGCCAGGTTTAGCAAATAAAACACAACCTCCCCCAGTTAAATTAGAATTTTTAGTAGATAGCATGTAAAATTCTAAGAATGATGTAAATGTTGCACATGAAGCAGCCTGAAAAAATGTTCCCTTTCTACCTGGAGTTAAAATTTAACAAAGACCATGTATAGCTGGGTGGCTCAGTACATAAGGGTACTTGTTACCATGCTTTTCAAACAGCCTGAGTTTGATCCCTGGAACCTATATGGTGGAAGGAGAGAGCTGGCTTCAGCAAGTTGTCCTCTGACCTCCACTGATGTATACACACACACACACACACACACACACACACACACACACTAAATAAATAAATAAATAAATGTAAAAATAACTTGGGGAACTGAACAAATATCCTATAGTTTATCTGTCAATTCTATAAAAATAGATCTAAATGCAGTGAGAGACCAGATCAACTCCATTTTGGGTTTAGGCTCCATCTTAGAGAACCTGACCTGGAGTCAACCAGCAAGCCCCCAGGTCATTCCCTAACAAGCTGTACATAGCACTAGTCTCCGGGTCACTCCCTAACAACTACCAATCAGGAAGAAAGCAGAAGTTACCGTTGTACCTAAAGATATTTATTTATGAAAGTTTATATTTTGTCTCCCAGCATCAATCAATCATTTTAAAGGACAGCAAATTCTGTAATAGCTCTCCCCATCCTTAATCAGATGTGTGCCAAGCTGGAACCCACCCACCCTCCCTTGCTTGTCTGCTTGTCTCTATAAATGCTTGCTTGAAACTGGGCTCAGGGCTTCATTCTCTGGCCCTGCTGCATCAGGGACTACGGTGTGGCCCAAACTCAAGTTTGAGTAAAAATCCTAGTGTGATTACACAAGGTGGTCTTTTGGATTCTCAAAACTGATGCAGCTGTAGCTTTGGCTGACTTTCTGTCCAACTACTCTTTGGAGGATTTTACCTGCAATGGATATGTTTTGTGATATATATTTAACCATTCTCATTAAATTTTATTCTGTATATGTTTGGCTTAGCTTTAGGAATTCTTTTTTTTAATTGGATATATTCTTTATTTACATTTCAGATGTTATCTCCTTTCCCAGTTTCCTCTCCCTCCTGGATAGCCCCTATCCCATCCTCCCTCCCCCTACTTCTATGAGGGTGTTCCTCCACCCACCCCACTCCCACCACCCTGCCCTCAACGGCCCTACATTGGGGCATCTATCGAGCCTTTATAGGACCAAGGGCCTCTCCTCCCATTGAAGCTTGACAAGGCTATCCTATGCTACATATGCAGCCAGAGCCATGTGTACCCCTTGGTTGATGTTTTAGTCCCTGGGAACTCTGGGGGGGAGGTCTGGTTGGTTGATATTGTTGTTCATCCTATGAGGTTGCAAACCCCTTCAAACTCCTTCAGTCCTTTCTCTAACTCCTCCATTGGGGACCCCTCGCTCAGTTCAATGGTTGGCTGTGAGCATCTGCCTCTGTATTTGTAAGACTCTTGCAGGGCCTCTCAGGAGACAGCCATATCAGGCTCCTTTCAGCAAGCATTTCTTGGCATCCATGATAGTGTCGGGGTTTGGTTACTGTATATGGGATGAATCCCCAGGTGGTACAGTCTCTGGATGACCTTTCCTTCAGTCTCTGCTCTACATTTTATCTACATATTTGCTCCTGTGAGTATTTTGTTCCCCTTCTCAGAAGAGTCAAATCCCCCACACATTGATCTTCCTTCTTCTTGAGCTTCATATGGTCTGTGAATTGTATCTTGGGTATTCACAGCTTTTGGGATAATATCCACTTATCAGTGAGTACATACTGTGTGTGTGCCTTTGTGACTGGGTTACCTCACTCAGGATGACACTTTCTAGTTCCATCCATTTGCCTAAGAATTTCATGAATTCATCCATCTTAATAGCTAAACAGTACTCCATTGTGTAAATATAACACATCTCTGTATCCATTCCTCTGTTGAAGGACATCTGGGTTCTTTCCAGCTTCTGGCTATTATAAATAAGGCTGCTATGAACATAGTGGAGCCTGTTTCCTTATAACATGTTGGAGCATCTTTTGGGTATATATCCAGGAGTGGTATGACTGGGTCCTCAGGTAGTAGTATGTCCAATTTTCTGAGAAGTCACCAAACTGATTTCCAGAGTAGTTGTACCAACTTTCAATCCCACCAACAATGGAGGAATTTTCCTCTTTCTCCACATCCTCACCAACATCTGCTGTCACCTGAGTTTTTGATTTTAGCCATTCTGAGTGGTGTGAGGTGGAATCTCATGGTTGTTTTGATTTGCATTTCCCTAATAACTAAGGATGTTGAACATTTCTTTAGGTGATTCTCCACCATTTGATATTCCTCAGTTGAAAATTCTTTTTTTATCTCTGTACCCCATTTTTTAATAGGGTTATTTGGTTCTCTGGAGTCTAACTTCTTGAGTTCTTTGTATACACTGGATTTTAGGCCTCTATCAGATGTAGGATTGGTAAAGATCTTTTCCCAATCTGTTGGTTGCTATTTTGTCCTATTGACAGTATCCTTTGCCTTACAGAAGCTTTGCAATTTTATGAAGTCCCATTTGTCGATTCTTGATCTTAGAGAATAAGCCATTGGTGTTCTGTTCAGGAAATTTTCCTCTGTGTCTATGTGTTTGAGGCTCTTCCCACTTTCTCCTCTATAAGTTTCAGTGTATCTGGTTTTATGTTGTAAGACTCGGGGGAGCCTTAACTTACCGGAGACCACCTGAGTGAACCACGTGGAGATGGGAATTGATGCAAAAAGCAAGAGGAATTTTATTTAATCCAGCAGGTTGGGGTTGCCCTGCACATGGGGAGAGAACCACCACTCACAGCCTGTGCAGCAGGCCTTTTATACAGTCCTCAGGTCAGCTGCCTTTAGGCACAATGTGATTGGCAGAACAGTGTTACCTTTAAACTAATTGGTTGTTAGGATGAGGTAGGTGGCTAATGGTCTCTGGGCCTTCCCTAGCCACAGGGACCTCCCTGTGGTCTGAGGAATGTAATTTAGCTTCTCCCTTCTGGGAAGGGGAAGTGTTCCATGATCTTTCTAAAGTTCCTGAGCTAACCCTTTCAATGTGGAGGTCCTTGATCCACTTGGACTTGAGATTTGTATAAGGAGAAAAGATTGGATCCATTTGCATTTTTCTACCTGCTGAACTCCAGTTGAACCAGCACCATTTGTTAAAAATGCTGTCTTTTTTCCACTGGATGTTTTTTAGCTCCTTTGCAAATATCAAGTGACCACAGGAGTGTGGGTTCATTTCTGGGTCTTCAATTCTATTTCATTGATCTTCCTGCCTGTCTCTGTACTAATACCATGCAGTTTTTATCACTATTGCTCTGTAGTAGAGCTTAGGTCAGGGATGGTGATTCCCCGAGAAGTTCTTTTACTGTTGAGAATAGTTTTTGCTATCCTGGGTTTTTTATTATTCCAAATGAATTTGCAGATTGCTGTTTCTAACTCTAAGAAGAATTGAGTTGGAATTTTGATGGGGATTGCATTGAATCTGTATATTGCTTTTGGAAAGATGGCCATTTTTACTATATTAATCCTGCCAATCCATGAGCATGGGAGATCCTTCCATCTTTTGAGTTCCTCTTCAATTTCTTTCTTCAGAGACTTGAAGTTCTTGTCATACAGATATTTCACTTGCTTGGTTAGAGTCACACCAAGGTATGTAATATTATTTGTGACTATTTTGAAGGGTGTCGTTTCCCTAATTTCTTTCTCAGCCTGTTTATCCTTTGAGTTGAGGAAGGCTACTGATTTCTTTGAGTTAATTTTATATCCGGCCATTTTGCTGAAGTTGTTTATCAGCATTAGGAGTTCTCTGGTTAAATTTTTGTGGTCACTTAAGTATACAATCATATCATCTGCAAATAGTGATATTTTGACTTCTTCCTTTCCAATTTGTATCCCTTTGACCTCCTCTTATTGTCTAACTGCTCTATCTAAAACTTCAAGTACTATATTGAATAGACAGGGAGAGAGTGTGTAGTCCCTGATCAGTCCCTGATTTTAGTTGGATTGCTTCAAGTTTCTCTCCATTTAGTTTGATGTTGGCTACTGGTTTGCTATATATTGTTTTTTTTAAAGATTTATTTATTATTATATATAAGTACATTGTAGCTGTCTTCAGACACAGCAGAAGAGGGCATCAAGTCTCATTACAAATGGTTGTGAGCCACCATGTGGCTGCTGGGATTTGAACTCAGGACCTTCGGAAAAGTAGTCAGTGCTCTTAACCACTGAGCCATTTCTCTATCCCTGTATATTGGTTTTACTATGTTTAGATATGGGCCTTGAATTCCTGATCTTTCCAAGACTTTTAACATGAAGGAATGCTGAATATTGTCAAATGATTTTGCAGCATCTAATGAGATGATCATGTGGTTTTTTCTTTGAGTTTGTTTATGTAGTGGATTATGTTGATGGATTTCCATATATTGAACCATCCCTGCATCCCTGTGATGAAGCCTACTTGTTTGTGGTGAATGATCATTTTGATTGGGAAGAATTTTATTGAGAATTTTGCATCAATGTTCATAAGGGAAATTGGTCTGAAGTTCTCTTTCTTTGTTTGGTCTTTGTTAGGTATAGGTATAAGTGTAATTGTGGCTGCATAGAATGAATTGGGTAGTGTTCCTACTGTTTCTATTTTGTGGAATAGTTTGAAGACTTTCTTTGAAGGACTGATAGAATTCTCCACTAAACCCATCTGGTCCTGGGCTTTTTTTGGTTGGGAGACTATTAATGACTGCTTCTATTTCTTCATGGGTTATGGGACTGTTTGTATGGTTTATCTGATCCTATTTTAACTTTGGCACCTGGTATGTGTCTAGAAATTTATCCATGTCATACAGATTTTCAAATTTCATTAAGTATAAGCTTTTGTAGTAGGATCTGATGATTTTTTGAATTTCCACTGTTTTCATTGTTATATCTCCCTTTTCATTTCTGATTTTATTAATTTGAGTACTGTCTCTGTGCCCTCTGGTTAGTCTGGATAAGGGTTTATCTATCTTGTTGATTTTCTCAAAGAACCAGCTCCTGGTTTTGTTGATTCTTTATATAGTTCTTTTTGTTTCTATTTGGTTGATTTCAGCCCTGAGTTTCATTATTTCCTGCCATCTACTCCTCTTGGGTGCATTTCTTTCCTTTTGTTCTAGATCTTTCAGGTGTGCTGTCAAGCTGCTAGTGTAAGCTCTCTCCAGTTTCATTTTGGAGGCACTTAGAGCTATGAGTTTTCCTCTTAACACTGCTTTCACTGTGTCTCATAAGTTTTGGTATGATGCGTCTTCATTTTCATTAAATTCTAAAACATCTTTAATTTCTTTCTTTATTCCTTCCTTGGTCAAGTTATTATTGAGTAGAGTATTGTTCAGCTTCCATGTGTATGTGTGTTTTCTGTTGTTTTTGTTGGAATTTAAGGCCAGTCTTAGACCGTGGTGATCTGATAAGGTGTATGGTCTTGGATTGTAAGCCAGTAAAACCACTCTGGAAATCAGTATGGCACTTCTTCAGAAAATTGGACATAGTACTACCTGAGGATCCAGCTATACCACTCCTGGGCATACACCCAGAAGATGCTCCAACATGCAATAAGGACATATGCTCCACTATGTTCATAGCAGCCTTATTTATAATAGCCAAAAGCTGGAAAGAACCCAGATGTCCTTCAACAAAGGAATGGATACAGAAATTGTGGTATATATACACAATGGAGTACTATTCAGCTATTAAAAACAATGAATTCATGAAATTCTTAGGCAAATGGATGGAACTAGAAAGTGTCATCCTGTGTGAAATAACTTAATCACAAAAGAACACACATGGTATGCATTCACTGATAAGTGGACCTTAGCCCAAAAGTTCAAAATAAACATGTTACAATTCACAGACCACAGGAAGCTCAAGAAGAAGGCAGACCAAAGTGGGGGTGATTTGGTTTCTCTGAGAAAGGGAACAAAATAATCACAGGAACAACCATGGAGACAAAGTGTGGAGCAGAGACTGAAGGAAAGGCCTCCCAGAGACTGTTCTACCTGGGGATTCAGCCTATAAACAGTCACCAAACCCCAAAACTACTATGGATGACAAGAAGTGTGTACCAAAAGGAGCCTGTTATGGTTGTCTTTTGGAGGGGCCCTGCCAGAGCCTTACAGATACAGGGCTGAATACTAGCAGCCAACCATTGGACTGAGCGTGGGATTCACAATAGAGGAGTTGGAGGGCAGACTGGAGGAGCTGGGGGTGGGGTGTTTGCAGCCCCATGGGAAGAACAGCAATGTCTGCCAACCAGACAACCCAGGGTTCCCAGAGACTAAGCCATCAACCAATGGGTACATGTGGTTCCAGACAAAAGATTGGCAGAGGAATGCCTTGTCAGGCATCAGTGGGAGGAGAGGTCCTTGGTCCTGTGAAGGCTCAATAGAGGCACCGGTGTGGGGAAATCTAGCGGGGGGTCATGGGAGTGGGTTGGGTGGAGGAGCATATTCTTGGAGGCAGGGAGGTGGGAGGATGGGTTGGCAGTTTTCGGGGAGGAGGGAAACCAGGAAGGGGTATAACATTTGAAATGTAAATGAAGAATATATTCAATTAAAAAAGAAAGAAAGAAAGAAAGAAAGAAAGAAAGAAAGAAAGAAAGAAAGGAAGGAAGGAAGGAAGGAAGAAAGAAAGAAAGAAAGAAAGAAAGAAAGAAAGAAAGAAAGAAAGAAAGAAAGAAAGAAAGAAAGAAAGAAAGGATTTTACCACTAGGGATCATCTGCCTATGTTTGAAGCCTCCTTGGGAGAGGAGTACTGCCCTCTGATTGGTAGAGGCCAGCAATGGAGAAGTCCTCTAAGCTACTGGAGAAAGCTTCACAACTAAGAACTATTCCACACAGAACACTGCAGTGGCCCATGTGAAACTCTGCCATATGCACTTGTGTCTGCTTAACATAAACCACCATGAATCGCATTATCTGTGTCTCCTCTCTTTCTTCTTATTTAACCAGTCAAAGTCAGGGATGGCTTCCATTCATCCCCACCTCCACCCAAGACAGGGTTTCTCTTTGTAGCCCTGGCTGTCTTGGGACTCCCTCTGCAGACCAGGCTGTCATTGAACTTAGAAATCCTCCTGCTTCTGCCTGCTGAGTGCTGGGATTGAAGGCATACACCACCATCTCCTTCCAGTATGCTAGTCTCTTGCTCCAAATGCTGCAAATGAACACTCAGAAAGCATAACAAACATTTTTTTGAAATTGTGCTGCTTATATTCTAATGGGTAGTGTAGGATCAGGGGACTTAGTGAAAATAGTGTGTGTAAAATGCACAATGAAAACTATTATGCAAAAAAGGGGGGGACCTGAAGGAATCTCTTTGGGGTGGGGAGACCATTGCCTGAGGGAATGACCCAGAAAAGCTCTGAGTTCACGCATTCAAGAGGCAGCAAGGAGGCCCTGTGTCCCAGCAGTGGCTACTCAAGCATAAAGACTCAGTGAGAAGTAAGTTTTGGTATGGAGCAGATGACTGGATGGTGTGTGGGGATACATGCAGGCAGAACACTGTAAAACAAACAAATAAAAATAAACTTAAAAAAAAGAAAGAAAAGAAAACTCCAAAACTATATAAGGGTTTGACTGAATGACCAAAATTACCCTACCACAAGGAATAAGTGAACCTCTGTGTATCTCTGGTTAGGACATCCTAATGCTGAGAACTCAAAATCTCAATTTAATAAAAGGAAGTATCAGGTAAACACAAACCATGGAAAGTGGAATCACAGAGTGTAGGAGTGCTTTGTGTTCTTTGGTTCATGACTTCATCTCCATCTGCCACGACAACAGTCACCTGAGTCCGCCCTCTGTTCTTATCTCTTGGATCTTGGGATGGATGGTGTCGGGCCTGCTTTGTTACCTGAAGAGCCTTAACTTAATCCCATCTGTGATGTTCCTCTGCAAGGGAAGGTAACTGTCACATGTTCTTCATAGTTGATCACAGATGGTTTTGTGTGTGTGTGTGTGTGTGTGTGTGTGTGTGTAACAGGATTATTCAGAGAACTATTACTCAAAAGCATCAGCACCATAGAAGAGAGCCATACCAAAGGCTGAAGAACTTGAAGAACTATGACAACGGAATTGAGCATCTATCTCAGGTCCCTTTCTGGAGGGAAGGAACAAGAGCCCATCACTACATCAACTCACAATGTGAACACTGACGGTGTGTTCTGGTGAAATATCAATGTGCATTTATGAAGTTGATAGGTGTACTGTCCTGAGACAAGCTCAGAGACCACCACACTGACACTCTCAAAGCAGAAAAGAATGTCTTTATTGCCAGGAACGTTTCCAAAGTATGCAGTCCCGAGCTTACAGCTCTTTGTTTTATATGCACAAAAGCCACATCCTGGTTGTCACACTTCAGCTAGCAAGAAGCAGAACCACAGAAGCCAAAAAGCAAGGTCAGCACATTTGGGGACTTTTCTAGAACTATGAACTAGGTCTTTGATGGATTAGGTCTTTGGTCCCACAGGCTGGCATGCTGGGTTTTAATGGTACCTCTCACATGGCTTCAGTTGTGCTAAGGGCTAGGAAGCTGTTATATTCCCTAGTGGTTCTATGAGCATGAATCAAACTGTGTACTCATCTTGGAGCAGGGGATTTTATCATACTGTCAAAATTAACACTGTAACATGATTAACACTTTGTTTTATATAGTTAAGTAGGCAGTTGAGCATGTATGGTTCTGTAATGAGAGCTAGGAGGGAAAGGATTAATGGCCCAGCAATGTCTATAAGTGCAGTAGTTAGCCAGGGCATCAGGGACCAAGGACTGATACTGGTTGTCAGATATTTTGCTTCTCTCTCTCCCTCCCCCCTCAAGGTTTTGTTCGATCATGGCTAAACTTTAATTACCCCTGACTTATTGGCATAGAAGCAACAAATTTTTCCCAGTGTCATATAGAGACCTCCCTTGTTTCCTGAGGAGGTCCTGGCCTCTGCGATTCTGTGGAACAACCTCAGCTAAGGAGTCTATCTGCATTTGCAGTAGAAGTAGATTTTCCAGGTAGCCTAGGGCTGTGTTGTGTGGACCTGAGCACTAAGTTCTTTAAAGATTTTATTCCCCACAATGAAGTCTACCTACAGATGAGCCTGGGATGTCCACCACTAACAGGAATGAGACTGAGGATGGCTCGATGCACATGGAGAAGCCCAGAACTAGATCTAAGGGAACCCTGTCTTTCACAAAGGGCCTCCTTCAGTGCACACAATTCAGAAGGTGAACACTTGGTTAAGCCCTTAGTGCAAACAAGCCATGGTTTCTGGAGTTATCTTGTTTTGTATGTCTACAGGAATCTGCATCAAAGGAACTATCTAGGGGATCTTGGTGGCAATAAGCAAGACCCCTTTCCTTAGAGGTCCCCCAGAGACACCTTCAGTTGGTCCTATTTACAGTTGTCAAGTTAGAAGTGCATCTTATTGTTTGGTTAATTTTAATCCTGACATAATCTGGGGGCTTGTGGTCTAGGTATAGCCAGCAGTCTTTATCTATGTCTGGTTAAGAATGGTTAAAGAACTGATGTACTCCTTTTAGCATCCTGAACACAGAAGTGCTGGCTTCCCTTGCTTTCTGGATCTTTATTCCATGATTACTAACAGATTTTCTGGGGGAACTGGAGTTTGAGGGTTTGTATCACAGGGGTACTAAGATGGACCAGTTTGGGTCAATAGGCTAGATGACCTTAGGTGGAGGTTTTATTTTTTGGATAATAATTTGCTACCTTGGTTTTGACCATTTACATAGAGAACCTGACTTCCTAGGTTCTGCTGGTTTCCAAATAATGATCTTCAGCTATACCACTCCTGGGCATATACCCAAAGATACTCCAACATATAACAAGGACGCATGCTCTACTATGTTTATAACAACCTTATTTATAATAGCCAGAAGCTAGAAAGAACCCAGATGTCCTTCAGCAGAGGAATGGATGCAGAAAATGTGGTACATTTACACAATGGAGGACTACTCAGCTATAAAAAAATTGACTTCATGAAATTCTTAGGCAAATGAATGGAACTAGAAAATATCCTGAGTGAGGTAACCCAGTCACAAAAGAACACACATGGTATGCACTCACTGATAAGTGGATATTAACCCCAAATTTCAGAATACCCAAGATACAATTCACAGACCACATGGAGCTCAAGAAGAAGGAAGACCAAAGTGTGGGTGCTTCGGTCCTTCTGAGAAGGCAGAATAAAATACTCATAGGAGGAAATATGGAGACAAAGTGTGGAGCAGAGACTGAAGGAAAGACCATCCAGAGATTGGCCTACCTGGGAATCTATCCCATATACAGTCACCAAACCCAGATACTATTGTGGATGCTAATAAGTGCATGCTGACAGGAGCCTGATATAGCTGTCTCCTGAGAGGCTCTGCCAGAGACTGACAAATACAGAGGTGGATGCTCACAGCCAACTATAAGACAAACTCACAGCCAAGCATGGGGAGTGGGGATGGGAGGGGGAGGAGGGACAATGGAGGAGTTAGAGAAAGGACTGAAGGAGCTGAAGGGGTTTGTAACCCCATAGGAAGAACAACAATATCAACCAACCAGATCCCCCAGAGCTCCCAGGACTAAACCACCAACCAAAGAGTACACATGGAGGAACCCATGGCTCCAGCTGCATATTTAGAAGAGGATGGCCTTGTTGGGCATCAATGGGAGAGGCCCTTGGTCCTGTGAAGGTTCGATGCCCCAGTGTAGGGGAATGCCAGGGCAGGGGGACTGGAGTGGGTGGGTAGGGGGATACCCTCATAGAAGCAGGGGGAGTGAGGACGAGATAGGGCAATTCTTGGGGGGAAACTGGGAAAGAGGATAACATTTGAAATGTAAATAAAGAAAATATCTAATTTTAAAAAATAATGATCTTCGGCTTCCCCTCAGGCCCTAACCTTTATGGATTGGGACTGAATTGCCCAAAACCACAGGTGGATTGTGATGGTTTCCTTGCTAGGGCTGTGAAGGAGTCAGTGTGCCCTGCTGAGCACAATGGTATTTGCCCAGCTCTTGCAAGCTCAAGGGACCATCTATCATTAGGAAAAGCATATTATTGGATAGATCAGAGCCCCCTTTCTTCAATAGTGTACTCAAAGACATAGGAGTAAACTCCTTTGTGGCTTATTTTCCAGGGTACTTCTGCATGTAATATTACAGAAGTCTACCTGGAAGGTGGGTTGGGTTTCAGCAGATACATTGGCTATGAGCTCCCAATTTTGGTCTTTCTTAATTTTCATACCCAGGGTCTTGTCTTATGGGGGTTATGGGACTTTACTATGGGGAGACAAAGAAGACAAAACAGGACAATCATAGTCATAGGGCCTGGGTCACTTTTACCTTTAGCAGGTTGGAGGACCTGGTGATGGTGAATCTAATGTTGTCCTCTATAGCCTCCTAGAGCTGGGTGTGGTGGATCCACAGGATGACACTGGTAACTTTCATTGCTATAGGAATGGTGAGGACTACGGGGTATAGGCCTTTTCATGTTGACCTCAGATTTTGGGTCAGGATTGTTTTTACCTCATGTGTAAGGCTGGAACTGTAGGCAGGCTCAGACATAGGCCAGGGTGTGGCCTTGCAAATTCTCTGATGAGTAGTCTTCTGGGCTTATTGTAGGGCTTGTAAAGACTTGAGAAGAGAAGAGTTAGTAATCCCCACTTTATGAACATCTCTTAGCTTAGGGAGGAGAGGGGTAAGTTCTCAAACATCATTTCAAATAGAGGGAAACCTTGCCAATATGGGTTGTACCTGGCCCTTAGGCAAATAGTAGGAGGTTGGCCCAATTTTCACTTGTCTCATGGACATATTTAAATTTTCTTTTAAGGCCTTATTTATCCTTTCTACCTGATCTGAGCTTTGTGTCTGTGGACATGATATAGTGTCCAATCAACATTTATGTCGGATTTTGGGAAACTTTGGTGGTGAAGGCCCAGTCATTGTCAGGCTGCAGAGTGAGGGGCAATCAATTCAAACCTAGAAATCAATGCTTGGAGTAGTTTCTTGGTGAACATTGAAAATGTCTCCATTTGGGTATCTATGAAAATTAACAAATATGTATCCTCAGTAACTGTGGGCTTTGTCTCTGTAAGTCAAGTTCAGTTACTTCAGAAGTTGCTTTCTTGGGTTTGCATTCCTTCTGGGACTTTCCCTGCCCCCTTTGAGATTTACTTGTGCACAGGTGGTACACCTAAGCTGGACACAATGTCTTTGACAAGAATGTCTAGTGTAGGGATGTAGTAGCTCAGCAGTTTTGGATGTCCATGGATGGGTGGCCTGATGGTGTTTGGCAGCCATTTGTCTTCTAGAACAGCAAGGAGAATGGGTGTCCTATAGAGCAGGAACTGCCATCTATAGTCCTCTTGTTTGCCATCTTACCTTTTTGCCAACTTGATTTTTTTTTGTGTGTGCAGTTTGGGCACAGGAGAAATGTGGGTTCAGGCAAAGTAAACTAGATCTGGAGAGGCCCCAGGTGGCCAAGTCTGCTGCCCTGTTCCCTTGGGCCTCTGGGGGATTCCCTTTTTGACGCTCTTTGTAGTGGACAATGCCAGGCTTTTGTTTGTTTGATTTTCACTTCCTTTCTGGTGGAGGCGAGGACTCCCCTTTCCTGATAGAGGCCCACAGACAAGCGCTATGGCAATTGCATACCCCAGTCTATGTACACAGTGACTTTTCCTTTTCACTAACAAAGTGCCTCAGTTAACATCTGCAGCTCAGCTCTTTGTGATGAGGTCCTCGGCTGAGATACTGGGCCCACATTGTCCAACACAAGGTGACAACTGTAGACCCCAGCATATCTGGTTGTTTACGGAACAAAACAGCTCCTGTCTCATAGCCCGACGACATCTGTTAGGTTAGGTCTGATGGATTAGACTCCATCTGTCACTTTCAGGAAATCATGGGGGCGGGCTCTGTTGGGTTCTTGTCTGGCAGTATGCTGTCTGGGTTTATCCTGGAGTTTTACAGGATCAGATATGGGGCTTTGTCCAAGAGAAGTGCTTGATAATGAGCTGCTCATGCGTTGACATCCACCTTTGGATATCCAGAGGGCTTCTATAGAGTGTTCCTATAGGTTAGGAACAGTTCCTGGCCCGAGTCAGCTTGTCAGCTTACTTCACTAGCATGGCTGTAGCAGCAACTGCCCGGAAATAAATTAACCAAATAACAGAAACAGAAGCAAGTCTTTTGGATAGGTAGGCCTCTGGCCTCTTTTAGGGTCCCAGTGCCTAAGCAAAGATTCTCCTTTCAATACTCTGGGACTCACTTATATAGAAGTAGAAGATTGTCAGGAAGGTTAGGAATGGTGGAGAGGTAAGGGTCTTCTTTAGATCCTTAAAGGCTCTTTGTCTATTGTAGTCGCTGGGTGCCACTGGTACTAGTTAGTGTCTTAGCTAGCTCTGTGAACATGGTCTCCACAACTGTCCCCAGAAATCCCTGCACTTATTTCTTTGTTTTAGGCATGGGAATCCATAGGATGGCCAAGATTCAGCTCTGAGGCAGTGGTTGACTCCTTACAAGTTATGCCCCAAGTAGGTGACACAGGGGGGATATAGTTGGGCTATACTGGCTGAGACTCAGTACCCTAAGACCTCTGGTGTCTCTAGCAGAACTTCAGTGGTCTTCTTACTTGTCTTCTCTGGTTTTGAAGCTATGAGGAGTTCATTCAAAGACAATAATGGGCTGGCTTATAGGTGCCAATGGGAGGCAAAAGAAAGCACCCTTAACTCCAGGATTGTATATTCTTGTTTTTCTGGTGGCAGGAGATTCAGAAAGACATAGGGGTTAAGAACCAGAGGGTGAGTGGTTTCTACCCACTTTTTGATCTTGAGTTCCTGCATAGGTTGATAGTGCTGAGTTCCCAACTTTAGGATTGGGATCTGGGGAGTGTATCAAGGGGAAATGACAAGGGGTGAGGATGAGTGCTTCCTGTAGCCTGTTACTGTGTTCAGAAATTCCTTTTTTGGCTGCCCAGCTCACAGGGTACTGTTAGATCAGTCCTGGAGTAGCAGTTCTTGGTAACTGGATGACAATTGGGGCTCTGTAGAGCCAATCCTGGTGGGTTATCTCCAGGGTATTGTTTTGCAAGTGCTTCAAAACTTAAGCATAATTTTTTGTTATCAGACTTGGTTGGAGGAGTTATTTCTCCGGCAGGGAGAAAATCAGAATATGATTTGGAAACTGAGTAGGATTCAAAGTAAGGTAAGCAGTGGCCTCCACAAAAGGTATGATGGCCCATAGTTTTTGCAATAAGTTTCTCCCAATTAGGGGATAGAGGCAGTGTGAATGACTAAGGAGTGAGTGAGAGTATCTTGTCCCATGTCTACCATCCAAGAAGTTGTCCAGGGAAAGAGGGCAGTGTGTTCAGATGCCTTTGGATAGCTGCTGCCTGTCAAGTGTTCACTGATCCAAGAGGCTCTGTCAAGACTGAGTGGACCCCTCCTGTGTTGACCAGAAACTTAACAGATTTGCTCCCTACCTTTAATGTTACTTTGGGCTCCTGAAGGCTCACCCCAATGGAGAATGGGGCATTTTTATTCCCCCCGTCTTTTTTTTTTTTTTTTTTGATTTGGGCATTCTTTCTTCCAGTGTCCTTTCTTCCTTACAATATGTACATTGACTCTTTTTTAGCTTCTTTCTTTCCTTGTGTCTCCAGCTTCCCATTTGGTGATCTCTTTTATCCATCTCCCCAGGAACCTTTACTACGCTGAGACCAATCTTTTGTTTTCTTCTAGAATCACAGTTATTGTAAACCCTTTGAGCAATTTCCAATAATTGGGACCTATTTATATCCCTCAAACTATTTTAATGTTTGAAGTTCCTTCTTAACATCTGGAACCAACTGTATAACCAAAGCAGTAGTAATTGCTTTCTGGTTTTCTGGTATATCTGGGTCTATATGAGTGAATATCTAGTAAACTTTACAAGGTGCTCCAGGAATTGAACAGATTATTGGGGGTGATTGTATAACATCACTTATCTTAGACAGATTGGTAGATTTTCTAGCAGCTGCTTTCAATCCTCCTAATAGGACTTGGTGAAAATTGTCTATAGCCTCCTTACATAGGTTGCTATTGGGGTATTAGTAAAGTCAGGTGGAGGGGAAAATCTGCTCTATTTGGGACATTGTCTACAGCAATAAGTTTCTCCCAATTAGGGAACAGAGGCAGTGTGAATGACTAAGGAGTGAGTGAGAGTATCTTGTCCCACGTCTACCATCCAAGTTGTCCAGGGAAAGTTGGCTACATTGTCTAATAGCATTCTCTTGCCTAGTCCAAAGGTGATTTTCTTACTCATAAGCAGGATCCTGTCCCTCTCCTTGGCTGTGAAAAGGGTGACTAAGAACTACTGGCAGTCACAACTGTGGCCCCCTTATAGCCAGAGCCACTCTGTATGTGTGGAGAGGAGAAGGGATCTGAGGTAGAAGAAACTATCTCCTTCATCCAGCACAGCAAGAGGAACTACGTCCATCTCCCCTGGCATGGCCTGGCTGAACCTAGAGTATTCGGGTTCCCAACAAGAGGGCATGGGTCTTAAGCTAGGGGCGTGAGTCATTACCAGGGCTCCTGCCCATGGAAGTCACTGTGGTGACCTGAGAAGACAGTAGGTGAAAGTGTAGAAAGTGGCAGACGAAGTCGCTGGACAGATCCACTGTTCTCACTGGGTGCCCCACATTTTAACTGGGCTTGGAGTATCTAGACTTCCAAGCCTAATGCTCCAAACTCAATGCCCAATATCATTATGGGAACTTACAGTTTTGATCAGCAATATTTTTAAGGTTTTTTTTTAATGTATGTATGTGTATATGTATGCCATGTGTCGGGGGGGGGCCTAAAAGAGGGTATCAGAGCTCCTACAAATTGTGAGAAGCTTAATGTGCCTACTGGGAACTGAACTCAATTTCGCTAGAAGAGCATGTACTTTCAACTGTTAGCATTCTCTCCAGTCTCCTGGATAGATGAGGATTCTTTAAAACAACTTTGTATTTGGATAAAATCTCACAAAAAGTTATAAAAATAGCATGCTTACACGGTCAGGAGGTCAAGGGGCAGGGGATAACTTGCTAGACTCAGTCCTCTCCTTCCAACATGTGGGTTCAAGGGATGGAAATAATATAATCAGTCTTGGCAGCAAGCAACTTTACCTGATGGTTTTGTGTTTTTATATAAGCTGGACAAGTCAAGGGCTTAAAAATCACCCAATCAAGTTGCTGATTTGCTGCAGGTGGTTGGGTATACAAAGCCTGAACTTGACATGCACATTTCTTGGCCACACACACACAGGGGACTTCTTATCCTTGGAAAGTCCACTTTCTGTTTTAGAGTATTTTCAGGCTAGCAGCAGAACAGAAAGTACCAGAGGCCAATATCCTCTCTACCTCTACTCAAGCACATCTTCCTCCACATTTGCAGCCCACCAGAGAGGGACCGCTGAACCTGCATTGACAAATTGCTATCTGCACTAAAATAAAAGTTTAAATTGGCATCCTCCCTTGGGGTTGCAGGTCCACCTTTGCACTATTACATGCTCATTTTCACATCTAAAGGTTCTGGCTCTACCCTCTATTTGATGACCATTGATTTTTTTTTTTAATTGTTTCCATTCTTTTTCACGAAGTCATATAAATGTCACCAGACAGTATATGACCTTTTTTTTTTCTTGGTTTCCTTTGCTTAGCACCATACACCTGAGTTCCTTGATGGCTTTTCACATCTTGATTGCTTCAAATATTTTTTTGGCACTGAGTAATCTCTCATCATCACCTGCACCTGTAACCTTATTCACCTACTTACTGAAAGGCATTTTGGTGACTTCTGAGTTTTGGAAACTATTAATAAGGCTACTCTAAGGATCTGCATGGGCTTATACTCTCAATTCATTTGGGTTTTATAGTAAAAAAAAAAAATTACAGTCTCATAAGAAATGCCCATCTGCCCTGGGTCGTGGCCTGCCTGCTGAGTCACTTAAGAAGATATGGCATTGCAGTCACCCAAGACAAAGATGGGAGACTGATCCTGCCTCCCCTACAGCAAATACCCAAGTAGTAGCTCCACCCGCGTTGGAGCTGGCTTCCCAGCCCGGCACGCGTCCACTCCAGCTCTGCTGCCGCTCACCTTCCGGTCGCCGACGACGCCCTCACTCACTGCCTCGACTATGCCCATGCCCTCCATGCTGTGGGTGACCGGCAGAGGCTGCAGCCGGTTGTTACAGCCCTTGGTGGCCCATGAGGTCGGCGAAATTGAGCCCGGAGGCTCGCACTCGCAGCATCAGCTGACTCGGACCCGGGGCCAGGGGCACCGCTGGCCGGCTCTGCAACTTCACCTTAATGTAGCCACCAAAGCCGAGTTATGTCCCCACAGTGTATGAGAATTACACTGCCGGCTTAGAGATCGACAAGCGCCTCATTGAGCTCAACATGTGGGATACTTCACGTTCCTCTTACTATGACCATGTCCGACCTCTGGCCTATCCAGATTCTGATGCTGTGCTCATCTGCTTTGACATTAGCCGGCCAGAAATGCTGGGCAGTGTCCTCAAGAAGTGGCCAGGAGAGACTCAGGAGTTTTGCCCCAATGCTAAGGTGGTGCTGGTTGGCTATAAGCTGGACATGTGGACTGACCTGGCCACACTGAGGGAGCTATCCAAGCAGAGACTTATCTCTGTCACACATGAGCAGGATACTGTGCTGGCCAAGCAGGTGGGAGCTGTGTCCTACGTTGAATGCCCCTCCCGATCTTCTGAGCGTAGGGTCAGGGATGTCTTCCATGTGGCCACAGTGGCTTCTCTTAGCCGTGGCCATAGGCAGCTGCGCCATACTGACTCTCGCCAGGGACTGCAGCGATGCACTCAACTGTCGGGACGGCCAGACTGGGGAAATGAGGGCGAGATGCATAAGGATCGCGCCAAGAGCTGTAACCTCATGTGAGGGGGGTTGCAGTGGGGCAGAGAGGGAAGAGGGCTGGGTGAGACACACGGTTGTTCCCCTGTGTGCTCCTGGACTTTCTGACTTCCTGACCCTGGCTGAAAGGTCAGGGCAGGCAGAGGAGCAATTCTGGTTGGAGCAGCTAGAGGATAGAAGGGTGTCAACCCTCACGCCATTCTCCACATCCTTATCCCTTTCTCTGCTGCTAGCTGAGAGAGCTAACAGGGTAGGCACCTGGGACATGAACGTGGATAGGGCAGGTGGGTGTTCAGGAAACCAAGCAATGACTTGGTTGAGTCTCCTGTATAAAGTGTATCTTCCTTGCTCTCCCTGGTCCCCATATCCCGTTTGCCTTCCCTAAGGAGAGTGTCCATTTGATGACCTTCTCTGTCTCTCCTCTCACTTCCACATCTGTTCTTGCATATGCTAACCTTCAGGGAACATGCACTAAATTTTAAAGTAAGAAGCTCTTTCCTTCCATCAACCCACCAACCAGGTTTAGCTTGCTCTTTCTCCAGCAGTCCTCAAATAAAGCCCATGACCATAGGTGGGGAAAGAGAGAGAGATGCCCATCTATTCTCCGGCGGATCCAAGCCATTCGCATTTCCTCATCAGTGGATGAGTTCCGGTTGCTCTGCCTTCCAGCCAGCCGTTGGTGTTGTCTCCTCTGGGTTTTGGTCATTCTAGGGTGTGGTTGTATGTCATAGCTTTTAATCTGCATTTTCCTCTTGATACCAGTGTGGATCATCTTCTCATAGGTGTTTTTTTCTGTGAGGTGTCCAGGGCTTTGATTCATTTGCGGTTGCTGAGTTTTAAGGGGTCATTTACATCTTGGGTAACATCCCTTTATCTGATGTCAGTTGAAAAAACTTTCTACTAGTTGATAGCTCAGAGTTCCATTCTCTTGACTGTTTTTCACAGAGCAGAATTTTTCCCTTCCTCCCTTCTTTTGGAGATGCTAGGGCCTCAAACTCATGGCCTGGGGCATGCTAAGGGAGAGCTTTCCCACTGAGCTGGCTGGATAGCCAGCCCAGAAAGTTTGGAGTTTTGTTTCTTTCATAGATTATGGGTTTTCCTGGTCATCAAAACTAAACTCAAGCCAGATTTTCTTCCATCTTTCCCCCAGTTTTTCTTAGTTCTGTTTTGCATTTGGTTCTGTCTGATACTCATTTTTTTTCCCCTTTTGGAGGAGGATGCACTGTGGTCTGCGCCCAGGCCATCTGTTGCATTGTGTAGCCTTGGCTCCCTTTGTTGGAACATCGGCTGCTGATCTTAAGTGGCTTCTGTGTCTGTTTCCCACTCACGGATCTCTTCCAAGGTCCCAGCTTTGCCCTCCTTCAATACTGTGTTGGCCATTAGGGGTCTCTGGTATTCTCTAGGTGTGTCCAATCCCATGGTGTCACATTTGGCACATGAGGGCTATAGATATGGCCCAACAAAAAATAAGCTCACTTAAAACATAACATTTTATTCTAACATGATTGCACAGTTTCTAAGCATGAAGCTTGTAAATGATGTTATATAAAAATGTCAAAACACTGAATTTGCTCAATAGATTCTAGATACAGCTTGTCGGCAGGCACTGAATAAATTATTGGATTTTGGTTGAAATTTTATTGAATCTATCAGTCAGGTTGCGATCCCAGATATGCTAACACTGAGTTTTCTATCTGCAGATGTCAACCATTTTACCCTTTGGTTTTCAGTTTCTTCTGACAGCCTTATTTCCCTCCTTTAAATCTCACAGAGATCTGTGCCTATAGACTGTATTTCATTTTGGGAGGTACTTATATAAATGGGGTTGTATGCTGAATTTCAAAGTCTACTTGTTTATACCTGATACGTAGGGAAATGATAGACTTTTTTTTTTTTTGTATTATTAACCTGGTGTCCTATAGTCTGGCTCCTTTAAAAAGTAGTTTTTTGGAGACTTTGTCTAGCATCCTCTCCAGGAACTACCTCCAATTCTGGAATGAACAGATAAGCCCAAGACAATGAGACTTGGAATGTTTCCTTACCCTGGAGGCAGGGATGAGGACATTAACTATATAAGATCCCTGTCACAAGGGACAGTAGACTTGTCACAAATAGACCAATATGACCTAATGGGTATATAATGAGCTGGGAAAGTGGCACTGGAAATAAGCATTATTAACCAACTTCCCCTCCTCCTAGAGTAGCCACACAGGGAGGGAGAGCTAATTATCACAAGTCTTGAGTGTGACTGTCCTCTGAGCCAAGCCTCCACCATCTTGGAGAGCTCACTGAGCTCACTTGTAACAGGACCATCCCAGCTGGGTTTGTTGACTATTAGGCTGTTCTCAACTTGTGAATCTCCAGCAGGGGGTCACATATCAGAGATCCTGTATATCAGATATTTACCTTACAGTTCATAACAGTAGCAAAACTACAGTTATAAAGTAGGAACAAAATAATTTGATGGGGGGGGGGTGGTCACCACATGAGAAAGTGTATTAAAGGATTACAGTGTTGGGAAGGTAAAACATACTGGTTTACACTCGCTCATGGAGGGTGGGAAGGCCACACTCTCACCTGGGCATCCAGTTGCTCCCTATCCCCTATTGTATGCAACTCAGCCTTAATTGCATGGAGGGGTGGTGGGGACAGTATTATTGGCTGAAAGAGACTAGGGAAAGGGTTTCATCTCATCAGTGGGGATAAGCCCCTGCTCGCCTATGCCCTGTACGCGCACCCTATACACTCATTGATTCTCCTAAGTGAACTTGAACAGGATGGTGCCTCCGTTTATCCGTTGGAATTTAGAAGGGTAGATGTTGGTGGTGGCTCGCCCTGAGGAGAAGGGGTAGATGTTGCTTATGGCATCCCTTGTGAGAAGGAATTTTACCACCACCAAGTAACATGAACAAACCCATCTCTGCTTAGGAACTGTTTATTTTCTCTGAAAATCCCAAACCTATCAAAGTTTGATAAAAAAATACAGATCTCATTTGCTCAGCAGATTGAGACAGGACAACTGAACCTGAGGCCAGCATGGGCTTAAAAGAAAACTTTGTGACATAGAGAGGCCTTCCCAGAAAAAGGAAAAAAAGGAAAAAAGAAAAAAAAGCAACCTAAGTCTGTGTTCATATTGTTTGTGTGATAGCATGGAAACACAGTTGATTAAAATGCCAGGGAAGAGATCAAAGGGCAGGCGGGCCATTTTCTTCACTGTCCAGACAATGTCAAAACATTTTATGTGTATGAGTATTTTCCTTGCAAGTCCCTGTCTGTGTATCAAATGTGTGCAAGGCGCCTAAAGAGGCCAGGAAGAGGTGTTATATTCCCTGGAATTGGAATTACAGATGGCTGTGAGCCACCACGTGGGTACTGGGAATTGAACCCAGATCCTCTGCAAGAGCACCAAGTGCTCTCAACCACCGAGCAATCTCTCAAGCCCCCAGTATGCATATCATTACTGTTTCTTTCTTTCTTTCTTTTTTTTTTTTTGGTGAATGTAGGTTATGTTTTTTTTTTAAATAGTTTAGATACCCACAGGTAGAATTACTGATTCCTCTGCAATAAGTTCTCTTAACCACCAAGCTATTTATCCAGTCCCCTCAATTTTTTTTAAACTTAAGCAAAATTCATATTACTGGGAGGGAGCATACAGATATATAGAGATGTAACACAATCTAAGTACAATGTAATAATCAGACCTCAGTAATTAGAACTTATACCTGATCTAGAGGCAGGAAGTCCTGTGTCCGTTACTCCACATACCACAAAGCTGGCATCTACTCAACTACCCGTCAAAGAGCTGCCCAGCCTCCAGAGGTTCTTACAGTCTCCACCTGATGGGAACACCTCAAAGTTTTCCCTTCTAGAATCTAGCCTTTGGAATGATTATGACCAAACCAATGTGCCCAAACTGGCTTGGAGAGATGGCTCCTCCCTTGAAGGTACAGAGACTGGAGTGAAGATCCTAGAATCCATGGAAAAAACAGGGCAGGTATTGTGGTAGCCTACAGTTCCAGCACTCAGGAGGTAGAAATAAGATTCCCCTAAATAAACTAGTAAATTAGGTTAGCCAGAATCAGCAAGCTGGAATAGTCGAGCTCTGGGTTTGGTAACAGCCTCAATATGGTGGAAATTAATATACCATGTCAACTTCAGGACTCTATATGCATGCCCATAAGTGTTAAACAAACTTGTTTACACAATATAAAACACACATAGGCACACGCACATGCACACACACACACTATCCAATTTACTGCATGTAAATCCACATCAGGCTGCAGAAAAAGGGCAATGTTCTAGATGGGTCACATGATGTGACTCTGCTAGAAGTAATCATCTCCCCAGTTACCACCACGGTTGGGTGAGTGAAGACTGAACTGACTATAATAATCTGAAGTCTTCACATCTTGTCATGTCTCCATCCATGTATCGAGGGCAAGTCTCTATGTGGTTCTGTATGTAGCTCCACACTCACATACAGACAGGAGGCGACAGTGTGCTTGTGTTGCAGGATGGGTGGTCTGACCTGCAGATGTCTCTCCTGTTTGAACTCCAGCAGCGGAGAGCAGTTTTAGGCACTGTGCAGTTACCCTGTAACTTAATGGCAAACAAAGCTGGTGGCAGTAATCAGAACACTGAGTCCAAAGATCAGGGAGGTTAGAGTATGGAGGGCTTGACGGATGTTTTCAGCTTGACTTCAAATCGGACTGAGGTGAAAGGAGCCTTCATGCAGGCGGCGTTTCTCATACTGATGTGCATCTGGAATGTTTCACGATGTACACGTGTTGGTGACGGAAGCTCCATCACACCTAACTCAGAGGCACAGATGTGCCACATAAACCAAGTATGGAAAGACTTAGTAGTGTAGTCTAGACATATGACGCTGCTGCACTAGGGACCTACGCGCCTTTAGCTCCAGGATAAGCACATGTAAAAATACATATACAGTTTTGATTCACTGATTTGCTACATTTAAATTCAATGGTAGAGTGCACTAAGAAGTTTAACCTTACTATTTTTATAATACATAGAAAACACATCTGTACATCCAGTGAAGTCATCTTTATTGCATATTGCTATTTAAAAAAATGTACAGTCTCATAGCACACACGACATCTTTTTTTCTTGGTTCTGTAACAACAGTCTTGCACCTAAAGACTACGTGGTTCCAGCTACTAAGCTAATAAGATACGAGACATTTAATTAAGTTTAAAAATTATAATGCTTTTCTTTTTTGGCATTATTTTAAAAAAAAACCTTTAAAATACATACTCAAGAGAGAAAAGTGGCTACTTACACCAGCACCAGTCTAAAAAGTCGATTTTTGTTTGTTTGTAACAATGGCACATGAAGTTACCTGCACACAGTCTTTAGGAAAATAAACCCAAAAGCTGGGAATGGCAAAGGTGGCCTACCAGGAGGGCTACATGGAAGTCAGGATGATTCTAAGAGGGGCAAGGGGACATGCGACACAGACTTGCTCTCTGTTGTGAGTCTCTCTCCACAGTTCCAAAACTGAGCTGGACCAAACTTTTCCTGCTATCAATAGAAAAGAATATACAAAGAGGCACTTTAGATCAGGAACAGTGAAATCCATCACTCCACCCCGCTCCTCCTCCTCTCCAAGCTGGCCCGAGCCAAGTCTCCATCAGCACCACAGCCAGGATGCTTGTAGACTGTGGTTAGCTCGGGGCTGGGAGAGTCAGCTCTGCTTTGTACCTGTGACTGCCTTAGTGAAGAGTCATTTGCTTCTACAGAATGGGTAGGAAGGTTGCTAAGTTTGTAATGAAGAAAAACAAAAAAAAGTAAAAACCACAGCTCTTGACAATTCTTAGAGCATTGTTTCACAGCTTGTACACAGCACAGACCCCTTGCCATCCGCACTAAACATTATAGTCCATACAGATTATCTTTTAAATAGTATGGTTCCTGTATACTATGCGCATGGTATTCTACTGTCCCTGAAAACCCCGTTGAGAATGTGAACTCCTTGGTGGGCAGGGACTCCGTCTTGCTTACCACTACAGCTCTACTATGCCTGGTACATAGTAAGTGCTTAATAAATATTTGATACTTGACCGAAAAACTCAATTTAGTGAGTAAATAATATTGTAGTGCAATAGGAAAAACTACTCTCTCCACAGGAAACCCAACCACAAAAGAACAGATGGAAAAACGAGAAAATGATAGTCCCTCCCCACACCCTAGTACAAATAAATAAAGCAAAAGGAAACAATAGTAACAGTCCTCTTTACATACATATAATTTAAGGATACTAGGAGCTGGCAGCTCAGTGGTAAGTGTCCATATTTTATTTTCTACTGCTCATTTTTTTTTAATCATTTCTCCCTGAGAGCTTTATTTTTTGGACTGAAATTGTACAGGTAGCGTCACTGACACACAATTTAAAATGACAACACGTAACAGCGATCACTTCAAATATTCTTTGAGATAAATAGATCTGAGCATCCCTGTAGATACTGTTGACATTTCGTGTCCATTTGAGTGTCCTTTATTCCAGGACATGCAGCACGGCCTATACGGAAAACAGAAGACACCCCAAAAGCATCCCTATGCCTTTAAGAAGAATCTTCAGGGAGTTCTTCCACTAAGTCTTGGGTGGGAAATTTTATTGGTCAGGTCTACAGATCTGTATTGTTAGGTCAATGAGGAGGCTCTGACAATTCTGGCTCTTAACCAGGATCCAGGAGGCATCACTGGGAAAGTGTGTTTTCAAAACAACAAAACCAATAAAGAAGTCATCAAGAGCACTTGGCAGAAAAACTGATGAAATTAGGGGGAAAACGGTGTTCAAGTTTTAAATATATAAACGAAGTATGATTGACATTCTACATGATATGAATGTGTGCAAGATGTTCTCAACAGACGTTTGTACCCCAGACAAGAGTGTACCCCAACAGCAGCATCAGAACCTTGGAGCTGTTCTGCTATGTCAGTCACTGATGCGGGCGGCGGTGCCTCGCCCACAACTGCTGAGATCACCCCAGTCTGTTTTTCAACTCCATTTCTACCAGTGAAAATCGTCTCACTACACCAACCTTGGGAACCATAAAATACTTCACAAGACAAGCCTTTTTTTTAACTTCCTCTTTTTTCCCCCCACCCCCCCTTTAAAGGAATGTCTGTTATCTGTTTCAGGAGAGAGTATTGTGCTTCTGAACAGGCATGGTGTTCAGGGAAACAAAATGAACTCCACTCAATATGAATGCATACACAAAGTGTTTCTGGGCCCACACATTAACATGAACTTTTTAAGCATACACATAGGTTCCCGGACAACATTTAAGACTTCTATGTACATTTTCACATATATACACATACATTTACACACACACACATTCACACCTTCACTCACAGATGAGAGAAGAAATTGCCATTGTTTTGGATCGCAAGGCAGTGTAATGGAAAGTTCTTAGTCACTCCAAAGGGCTGCTACGGCGTGTTCTAGAAAAGGATGCAAGGAAACTAAAAATTAAGTTTTGTGATTGGTCGCTCCCGGCTGCTGTCCGTCACCTGGTTGGAAATGCGTTTCCGGTTCCGTTTGAGTTTTGAAAGGTCTTTGTCGAACACCTCTCCTGAGCGCAGCGCGGAGACCAGGTCGTCAAACTCTCCGCTCTCCTCACTGCTCTCCTTGGCTTTTCTCATCTTCCGCTCCCTCTCCCGCTGCTCTTTGAGCTGTGTGTAGAAGGAGTCCTCTTAGGGTTAGAGTATACCTTGTTTTCAGCAAAGGGAAAAGAATTCTGGGCCACGGGAGGGAATGAATACATTCTTATGTGAAGCCATGTTCAGCTATGGCTTGCTAACCTGTATGGGTAAACTGAGGGCTCACTGCAAAAGCAACGGACAGTGAAAAACAACGCTTACCAACTTCTAGTTCAGTTCCACTACAGTCTTTTTTAAAAAAGCATTCGAGGCAGTAAATAGATAATTTGCGGCTATCATAAAGGATGGTAGTGTCCTTTTGCAAATCTGCATCCTGCAAGGTAATTTCTAAGGAGATAAACTTGCAGGATGCGGATTGACTTTTCCAGCCTTTGGAAGGGAGTTGCCAAACTGCTCAAGGGAACCGTGGCGTGGCTCCGAGCTACCTGTAGCACTCTAGAATGCGTGGTTTCCCCTCCTCAGCACAGGGAACACAGGGCTCCGGTGCGGGAGCATCTGTCTGCCATATGGCACCACAGAAGGGAAAGACCGACCCACTGAACCCCAGGGAGGGCTGTGGCCACAGGCCTCTTAGGAGGGCCTGCTGAGCGAGCCCCTCTCACCTGAGCTTCCAGGCGAGCCCGCCGCTCCTCCTCCTCCTTCCTTTTCCTCATGTTCTCATTTTCCTGTTTCGCTTCTGCCACGGCCTGAAGAAACTGATCAAAGATCCCAAAGAACTCATCTGGCTGTATCTTGCCAGCCTCTTCCCCGAAGTGCTTCACTGCCTTAGTGAACTGGAGGAAAAAAAAAATCAGTGTTCCAAGAGAACCGAGTTCACAGTCAAACTGAATTCTCCGGAGAAGGCCAAGGCTGAGAGCTCAGATACAACGGAGGGTGTTAGCCCATTGTTTACCTCCAGCTGTTGCACGCACCTACTTGTCCTTTCCAAAGCAAGACACAGACACTCCCTGATTCCAAAGCCACGATTCCTGCCCACTTCATTTTAGCTGAACACCTATGATCTCCTCATACAACTTTGTGTTAACTCAACAGTAGTAAACAGGATGGCAAAATACGGCGGGGCAGGTGGGGCAGGACACGCAAGACACAGAGGCTAAGAGCAAGCACCGCCGGGGTCAGAAACCTGTACTTTAAGCTTTCCTTTGAAGTAGTTTAATTCCACTTATTGGGGGCCGCATGGGGTACACGAAAGACAGATGGGGCCGCAGACTTCTCAGCTGCTTTCTCCTGCCCATAAATATCGCTGATACTGTCTGTAGGCTCCCAGCTCTAATTAGGAAACAATAACTGACTGCGGACTCACCATTATCATCCGAAGAAGTTTGTGGCTGACAGTACTTTAGGCCAATTCTACCACTCAGAAATCTTTTTAATGTCTCTCTTTCAAAGCAGACAGATACAAAGGAATAATTTTAAAAATTTAAACAAAATGTACAGCAATAAGCCAGTATGTGCAGTTTTTGGTTCTCTGAGGCCTTTTCTAACTTAGAATGGATTCAGAAGATGTGGTATATCTACACAATGGAATACTACTCTGCAATTAAAAACAATGAATTCACGAAATTCCTAGGCAAATGGTCAGATCTTGAAAATATCATCCTTAGTGAGGTAACCCAATCACAAAAGAACACACATGGTATGCAGTCACTGATAAGGGGATATTGACCCAGAATCTCGGAATACCCTAGACACAATTCGCATATCAATAGATTTCTAAGAAGATGGAAGGAGAGACCCCTGGTCCTGGAAAGACTGGATGTAGGGGAACGCCAGGACAGAGTAATGAGAGGGGGTTGAATGGAGAAAAGAGGGAGGGAAGGGGGCTTATGGGACTTTCGGGGAGGGAGGAAACGGGAAAGGGGAAATGATTTGGAATGTAAATCAAAAAAAAAAAAAAATAAATAATTAAAAAAAAAAAAGTAAGTTGGCTTTCCTAACTCTCCGCATTACCCTGATGACCCAAGGGTGGTGCCACTACTGTCAGCACCCTGTTCCTAGGGTAAGGGCCCAGTGCAGCCCAGCTCAGAGATCAGGATCCACAGAATTCTCTTTCCTGTGCTAATCAACTGTGTTCCAATCTGATCTTCTATTTTCTTCAGATTCAGACCATGGTGGTAAGTTTGTATCATCTTCAAGTCCGAGGTTTCTATTTGACTTGATTTTTCTTATGTTACTTGCATTACTTACATCGTTAAAGCTTCTGGTATTACAGTAATATTATGCATATTAAAGAATATTTACAGTGTTTTTATATATAACAAATTTGACTAAGATATATTTATTTTACATATTTTATAATTACTTTAAATATTTTAAACTTTAGTTATTGTGTGTGCACACATGTAAGTGTGCAGGCTCATTTGTGCAGTGGTATCCATGTGGAGGTCAGATGTCAACTTTGAGAGTCACTTCTCTCTTCCTGGTGGGTACCAGGATGGAACTCAGGTTTGCATCAAAAGTGGTTTTACCCACTGAGACATCTCACTGGCCCTCAGATTTTAAAACATATTTTTCCAACCATTTTCTCTTAATGTAGAGCTGTTCTCAATGTTTTACTTATTTGGAAATATTCTATTACAAAACAGAACTCTTTAGGGAAAATCATAACATTCTTCACACACCACATTAGAGTAGTCTAGCTTGATTCATGGTTTTATAAGCTGATCTCTAAAACTTCTGGTATGAACAAAACAGTAATAAACAATCTACAGCTGAGCTTCTCAAATATTCAAGTTCATGCACTTTAAACCATCACAGATGATCTTTTTATCTAGGAATTCTAGTGATGATGAAGTCATATATATTTTAGTTTTAGAAATCTGAAGGAACCTCAAGCCAGATAAATGTTCCCACACACAAAACCACCAGGGTATTCTGTATGTGCGTTTAAAAAAAAAAAAAGATAACCCGTTGATTCTGGGTTTCAGCTCCGTGATGAGGTAGCAGGAGTCCCTTCTTTTACAAACACAACAATGGATAGGAATCTCATGATGGCAGTTTTGAACCACACCTATGGATATTATTTGTCTTGTTCTCACTGTTGTATGTCAGAATTGGATCCCTAATCGCAGCTCTGCGGCATATGCTGTCTCCTTGTTTATTGGTAAGGCTGAAAGGTGGTACTGAAATTAGCTGATGTTTGTGAACATACCCTCTGAACTTGAGCTCAATCATCCACACCAAATAACTCAACCTGACCACTGAAAATGATGCCTACTAGTCGAGTTTGAAGGAGAGACTTAAGCAAAAGGACTATGGTGGAAGATTGTGCTGGTTAGTATCAACTTGATACAAAGCTAGACATATCTGGGGAGGACTTTCTACAACAAACAGGCCTGTGGGGCATTTTCTTGAATAACTGATGCTGGCAAGCTCAGCCCACCCCTGGGCAGGCGGTCCTGGATTGAATGAAGACATAGGCTGAGCAAGCCATGGGGAGCAAGCCCATAAGCAGCAAGCACTCCTCCATGGCTTCTGCTGCAGTTCCTGCCTTGAACTCACCCCTGACTTCCCTTCATTATGGACTGTGATTGGGGCATGTAAGCCAAATAAACTCTTTTCTCCCAAAGCTGCTGTTGGTCATTTTATTTATTTAGCACAGCAACAAAAATCAAACTTAAGAGATGGGCTGTGTAGAACTTTGTGGTGGGGAATGGACTTAATATCATCTATAAATTGTGAGAAGCTACCCAAGGGAAGATACAACAAGAGAGCATGCTTAAAAGTGTTGGTTATTTCTCATACACAAAAACAAATCTTAAATAGAAAGTATTACAGCAAAATGTCTTACTAAAATAATGTTCCTTTGTAGCAATGCTGTGAAGTGATTTGTAGTGATTGCTGTTGATATGCTCTGCATATCAGCCTCTGACCCCTTGAGATAAACATCCTACACAGATAAATATATGTGGTCTTGGTCATACCTGCTCCTAGCTCTCATCACTTACTCTGCTTCCAGAGATGAACAGATCAACCCAGTGGCAACCAAGGCAAAGGTGCCACCATTCCAACCTGCAAGGTCTTGCTAACCAAAAGGCAACATAGGCCAGTTAGACACTAAGGGCTAGCCTGGAGATGAAAATACAACTATTCTACAGAACAACTGGATCTGGAAAACAATTATCTGCTATTGCATTTCCTGACCATGATGTTCAAATATTACTCTTGCTTCTTCCCAAATGGGCTGCTGTCTTTTAGCACCACACAAAAGCTCAGGGCAGAAGAATCATGCAAGTATTCGCACAGGGAAATTTACCAGCTCTTTAGCTTCTGCTAGAAGATCTTCAACATCTGAGAAGCTGAAGCTAGCCAGGGTGATGAACTGGCTGACCACAGACACAAACTTGTCTCCAGGCTGTGGGGGCTGAGACTTCTGATACTCCAGCTCCTGAAACACAGAAAGCGGATGCTGATGGCAGAGGTTTCACATGTGCACACCTTGTCTCTCATTGAAGAGCTCAGATAGCAAACACATCATCTGAAAGATCTCATGTCAGTTAACTTCCCCACCAAGGTCATGCCCACGTGTGCAGACATATCTGAAAACAGCTACTTAATTTTCTGAGTATTTTAACCAAGGTGATTTCTCACTCTGGCTTTAGAAGCAAATGAATACTTGGTTAAAATAAATAGACTCAATCAGTAGGATTCAAAGTATTTATGAGGCTGAGCCTGCTGGCTGATGTTCCGGTGTAGAATTTCGGTGTCTTGATTTTTCTTCTTCGTTTTGTTTGGGTTTTCTGTTTTTGTTTTTTTCCTCTTTCATCATCTACCAATTCTATTTACTTCCTAAACCATGGTATCTAGGTCAGCAGGACTGCAGCTGTAACTCTTGGTGACAGGCTCATCCCCCTCCTTGCTTCCCGTCCACACCAATAATGGGTCTTGGTGAATAGGCAGGGAGGAAAATGAATCTTTTGTTCATTTCCCATGTTCTCCATTCCCATGGTGATGACCACACAGAGGACTGAAGTCAAATTTCAGTCATGAAGTCCAGCCATTTTGAAACACACATTCTTAACAGCTACAGTTCCTCACATCGTTATCCCCACTGCATAGATACATGGAGCTTAGAGAACTTTCATTCTTTGCTCAAAAAGTCAAGGAGTTGATCAGTGACAGGAGAAGAATCTGACCAAGGTCTGCCCACCCCAGTGGTAGCAATATCTATGCTAGCCAGACTGGCTGAGGGTTATGGGATTTTCCTGCACATGCTTTGGCAGAGACACTGTTCAGCAGGAATGTAGCCCAAGGGCTATGGGTTCTGACTCAGTATCAGTCTACTGCGGATGCTGTTCTTAATGGCAGACTAAATGGAATGACAGAAGTAGAAACTCAAACTATGGAGCCAGCTCTGACTGAAGACATCACCACAGTTTTAGTACCTTGGTATAAATATTGTATATATATACACACACAGACAAACAGACAGACAGATAGATTGTGCTGGTGTAGGGATGGTGAACTATCTTAAAAGATGTCATTATCCAATCCATCACTGTATCCGGATTTATCTCTGACACTTGTGACTTGGACAAAGCACAATTAGGACGCATGGACACATGAATATCTGGGTGAGTCAAACTCTGTAGCCTCCTAACATGTCCAGTTAGAGCTTCACATTTCAGCTGCCAGGGGCAGAGACAGGCTCTGTCCTAGGTGGTGATTTTGTTAACTTGATACAAGCTAGGGTCATTTGGGAAGAAGGAATCACAAATGAGAAGATGCCCTCTCCAGACTGGCCTGCAGACACGTCTTTAGGGTGCTGTCTTGACTACTGATTGATATGAGAAGTCCCAGCTCTTTGTGGGCTGTGAGACCCTTGGGCAGGTGGTCCTTGGTGGCGTAAAAAAGCAAGCTGAGCAAGCCACGAGGGCCGAGCCAGCAGGCAACATTCTTTCAAGGCCTCTGCTTCAGTTCCTGGCTCCTGTTGCTGTTCCTGTCTGGAGTTCTTGCCCTAACTCCTGTTGATGACGAGCTATATCATTATGGAAACATAACTGAAATAAACCCTCTCCTTCCTAAGCTGCTTTTGGTCATGGAGTTAACCACAGGAGGGCGGGGGGGGGATCCTACCTTAGACAGCTTCTGCAGTCCCTTTACTATTAAGAACATGATGCAGTACACGCCACCCAGGAGTTGTAGCACAACTATGCTTTAGCAAGCAAAGCCACAGCACGTCCCGGGAAGACCACCTTGACCTGGTGCTTGAGTCTCAAGAAAGTCTACACGAGGAAGGGGTAACCACTGAAGTTATCAAGCATCCCTGTCAGGTCAGTCCTTCTAAAAATCCATGGAGAAATGTCCGGGTGTTTTGAGATTAAAACAAGAAAATGGGGTACCTTAGTATTTGGAGATAAATTACCCGCAAGATATTTAAGGGAGAGGCAAATTTCACACAGCTTCTGAATCGGTAACCTCACCCAGTACAGACATAGCCAACTGGGCAGGGCTGTGAGTGTGGTTCTCATCCCTGGACTGGTTCCTTGGAGCTGCATTCATGTAGACACTCCTTTGGTGATGTCCTAGCACAGCTGTGCTACATTCTTCTGACTCCTCCCTATCTTCTGCACATTCCTGTGGTTCCTTTTTATCTTCTGTACCTGGGCAGCCCTCCTATGTACCTTTCTACACCATCCTGCTTCTAAGCCATACCTGGAGTTCATCTCCTCCAGTAGGAGTACTTCCTCCAGGACATACCAGTCAATCACAAGCCTCCAGGCTAGCCTCAATCCAGCCCTTCCATCAAGTCCCTCTTTGATTACCATGCTTATCTAGACAGGGTCCCGCCAAGGGAACTGGCTGCTCTCATTGCAGCATTGGAAAGCAGGGACTCTGGATCCCTACGACCTTGTGCCTTGGACACAATATGCTATGTCCAAGTGTGTGTTTGGTGAAGACTCCCCAAAGGACCAGATCAGAAATAGCAGAGAGGTTTCCATCAGCCTGTGGAGAGTCACATCAAACAGTAACAGAACATGGAAATGGAAGGTTGCCTCACCTGGTCCACTCATCCTAAGGCCTGCATCCTGGGTGAATTGGTGACCCTCCTTTCCCACTTCCAGCTCCCACTGCAGGGAGTCACGCAGGACATTTGGCTGCATGCACCTGAGTTGCTACATTGGGCACAGCTGGTGGCTGCTTCTTTCTGGTCACTCTCTCAGAATCATGTTTATCCTGGGCAGAGCACATGCCAAAGGCGCTCCTGTGCTCGAGGTCTGCACACCAGCAGTAGTGAAGCAGTAATGGTGGGAAGCAGGTACTCACCGTCTCTACAGCTTTCAGGCCACTCCTCAGGGTGCTCATCTCTTTGTCCAGCTCAGTCATGCTGTCGGAGAGAGCGACATCTTAGCAGTCAGCAAGCAGCTTACAGGAGTAATAAATACACTGTGCTTGAGATAGAGCGTGCTTGGAGGCAGGCACATGTTAGCTTATGCGCTGTATTTCCAGGGACGGTGAGATGGCTCAGTGGGTAAAAGTGCTGCCAAGCTTGACAACCCCAGCTTACTCCCAAGGACGCATATGGCAGGAGAAGACGGTTGTTATGACTTCCAAAGGCTGTCAAGGAGCATGCATGTGTACACACATACACACACACACTAAATAAACGTGGTAAAATGAAAAAAAAAACTCCCTTTCATTCTCAGGTCTCACAAAAGCTACAGCATTTAAAAAACCATGTAACTTGTGTGTATAATTTTAATTTTTCCTGTACATTTTTTGTTTTCCTCTGCCAGCAGGTATATTTTATAGGTTAAAAATAGCAGAAGAAAAATGTTTCCCATGTGTGCTGGAATATCTTATGTTTGACTCACAGAACGCCTTTGCTTCAGCAAGTCGCTGTATGTAGCAATGAGCTTTTGGCTAAGAAGGTGGCTCACCCAGTACCTCATTCAGTCAGGACCCTGCAGCTCACCGAGACTGCAGCAGTGGGAACAGTACTTAGCCTCAATCAACAGGCATTTGGCTAAGAGCTGTCCTAGCTACTTTTCACTTTACTGCCTTCTTTGTTTTTAGTGGAGAAAGATTCCTGGGCTTCTCCTATGCCTTCTATTTCACGGCTTTTAAAAATTAAAGCTCAACTCTCACAACCATATCAAAGAGCTCACCAATAGTTCATTTACTCAAATAAATTAATTTCTTGTGTTACCTATTCTTACACCAAGGTGTGTGTGTGTGTGTGTGTGTGTGAGAGAGAGAGAGAGAGAGAGAGAGAGAGAGAGAGAGAGAGAGATATCAGAGGAGGAGGGGTGGAGGGAGAGTGTGGAGAGCTCCCTATTTCCATCTCTGAAACAGCACGAGATTTATGGGGAAAGTTTGGCAACTTCCCATTTTATTTTTAGCTTCTTGATTTGCATAACGACTGCTTCCCATTAACGGGCTGCTTGGCTCCAAGGAGTGTGCACATCTGTGGAAATGACTGGCGGCTCCCTCACCCCTCACACGGAGGCCTTCCGTTTGCTCCACCTTGTGTGCTCTGACTCAGGGCCCACTGTGTGTAGAGCTGCTCTTCAGAAGCATTCGTGAGGCTACTCTATGGCCTCACACGTAGGCAGCATCCCGGCCTTCAGTTTATTTTGTTGAGACAGTCTCACTAGGTTGTCCAGGCCAGCCTTGACCTCGCTTTGTAGCCCAGGCAGGAGCTGAACTTGCAGCCTCTGTTGAGTCAGAGAAGCTAAAAGGCCTAGCTGATGCTTATACTATAAGAAAATCAGGTTTTACACAATGGGTCAGTGAGTATTCCAGAAGACCTAGAACAAATACACATCTCTAACACATTTGGATAATTCGGCCGCAATTCAAACTTTCTTTGCACAAAGTTTGGAGGGAAGGAAGCAGAGGGGCCACTTGGCGCATTTGCACTTCAATGTGGTTGCCAGGACGTGCCTCTGGCTCCACAGTCTAGCTGGGGGTGGGGTGGGGGTGGGGGACAGCCTTGTACTTACTTCACTTTGGCCGCTTGAGGAATATCCCGTAACTCTTCACTTAGATTGAGGACCTTGGGGTACTTATTCTCCACAATAGTTATTAGATAGTGCAAAAGGGTAATGTTCCTAAGATTAAAGAAAAGGAGACCATACAACATGATTAATATGGTTTATATATCAAGGGGCAAGAACCAACACAGACTATGCTTTAGTAGCGTGGCATGAGAACAGTTGCTGAGTCCATTAAGGAGGACAGTTGTTTGCAAGTCTACAACAACTCACTTGCTGTTGTGGTTGTTGGTGATGCTCACTTAAGGTTTCATGCAAAGGGTGGTTGGATAAAACGTCCCCATTTCAGAGCTCGTGCTAGAAGTGTACCATGACCGTGACATTACAGATACAATGTCCCTGCAGCTGTGAAATCACTTCTAATTTTAGCAGTTCTTCAGTTCCTAACTGCATGACCCTTTGTAGTTGTAACAGATGTCGGTGCCATTTTCCTGTCTGGGGATGACAGGATTGAACCCTGACTGACCTGGATGGGGAAGGGGCGTCTGATAACGCTATCAGGCAAGGCTGTGTTAGCCTGGTCACCAATTCTACTGCACATCACAGTCACCTGGACTCCAGATGCCTGGGCCAACACCAGAGATCCATTTAATTGGGATGAGGTGGGGCCAGGTGTGGATATTTGTTAAAATTCTCTGGTTAGTCTAGCTTAGATACAGAACTACTCATCTATCAAAGCTGTCATAGTTAGAAGTATACTAGTACATTTTTAGTAGCATTCCCATAATTTAGGCAGTTTGCTAATTTACAAGGCTATTCCCCAGCCCATCTATACCAGTGAATCAGAATTGCCTAACAATTTTCTCCCATAACAATGCAAAGCATTTCCAGTGTTCTGTGGCTTTACCCAGACAATACAATGCCGTTCCCACGTCAAGGGCTCAAATAGGTTTTTTTTTTCTTTATTTTTGTTCCTATCAGTAATTAGAAAACAATTTCCACTAAAGCAAAACAGTGGCCAATACTTCTGTCCTCTCAGGTTTCTTTGAATTTGCTATGTCTTATTATTGAAGTATTATTGCTTATAGAACCTACCTCTCTGCCCTGAGCCTCTCCTCTAAGGGCTAAAAGTGGGAACAAAACACCAGTAACTATCACAATAATGCTATTTTCTTCATTATTTTACAGAGGTTATTATTTTTTTAATCTACAAAAATTCCCACTAACTTAATTGGACTGCATATGTTTTTAAAAATTAAACCCAGGTCAGGCTTTCACATTTCTTTGCTGGCCAAATAACACCTTATTTGCCCAAAACAACTTCAAGAATGAACAACTGAACAGCCACACATCTGGCTAGTCCTGGTGGCTTCTGAATTGGCCCCTTTGTTCTGACTGCACGGTCATATGTATAGTTGACTCAAGAGAATGTGTGACTGCTCACTGGCCAACCACTCCACTAGGCACTGGGGCGTTATACCTGCTGATGCCACATCTGGGAACTACCTTCACTCAGAAGCAGATATTAGAGAAAAAAGATTGGAAATAATTTTTATTTATTCTTTTGAGAAAACTTGTTCATATAAATTCTATAGTCACTTTAATAAGCAGACACCATGTAAGTACCAAATTATCAGAAGGTGGGGATGGGTGGATACTGTCTTTGCATGTGTTTGGGTGCATGCATGCATTGTGAGAAGTTGGAAGAGATGGTGTCCTTTCAAAGACAGCTGCTCTTTATATGCAAATAAGAGGCTGCAGGTCCCTATAACAGCCTGCAAACAAGATCCACCTGTGGGCAAATAGCAGCACAGTGGACTGACCTGCAGATGAGGGGTTAAATCCTCCCCTGGGCTGGGGGGTGGAGCAGCAGAATGAGCCACTTGACATGGCCTTGGTTTTCTTATCTGACAACATGTGGTAAGTAACTTGGCCTGGTGCTGACAAGCTATTGTGACAATCAAATGTGAAAGTGCTCCAAAAAGCACTGGGGCTCCCATTAAGGAAAGGAAGGTGGGTTTTATATAAAACAACAGCACTCTGACTCCATGATGCAAAATTAACAGCTTAGCACACGGCTTACTTCCTTCATCACCGACAATGCTTCACTAACCCTATAGGAAGCGTAGGGTGAGAAGTCTCATTAGTGAGGAGTAATTGGGGCGAACAGTCCATCATGCTAAGGGACTTGGTTCTGAGAAGCTTCACTTTAGGAAGGATTGTGCGAGTTCCTTTGAAGCCAGTGAGAACCTCAGAAAAACAAAGCTCTTGGGCAAACAAGAGTTAATGTGCGTGATGACCCTACCTGCCCAGGGCTCAGGGAGCCGGCATCTTAGTGCTTCTAAGCAGACTGTCTACCGCAGCTGCGGTGCTGTGCACATCCTAGGCCACATCCTAATGAGCCTTGGGATGTGCAGCTGAGGTCAACTACATTCATAATGCTGGCAGACCAGCCTGGGACTGAGGCATTCCCGGATGTCCACCTTCTCCTTTCTCTAAAACACAGTTCTCTGTGGAGGGGCAGAGACTAGAGAGGTCATGAGACATCAGAGCTGGGAGGGCTGTGGCTTGGTTTTGGCTATATAGAGGTCCATCAGTGGCTTCTCTTTAGTATGTTACACTATACTTAGAAGTTTAAAAATTTGACATTTATTTACTTACTTAATGTTCGTGTGTATGTGTGTGCAGGCACATGAAACGGTGTGTATGTTTGGGTCAGAGGGCAACTTGTGGGAGTTGGGCCCTCAGTCTTGGGGAAAGCACCCTGACCCACTGAGGCACACAGCAGCCCCAGGGGCTATTTAGTTACCTAGGAATAGATCAGTGGTTTTTATCTGTGGGTCCCTCCCTGGGGGTCAAATATCAGATATTTATATTACAATTCATAACTAGAAATTTACAGTTATGGAGTAGCAACAAAATAATTTTATGGTTGGGGGTCACCATAACAGGAGGAACCATATGAAGGGGGTGCAGCATTAGGAAGGTTGAGAGCCCCTGGAATAGATAGTGTCCCTATGCAGAGAAAATAGATGAAGGATCCCAGGGAGCTGGAGGGTTGCCTCTGTTTGTGAGAGGAATGGAAGGAAGGCAAGGGCAGGAGCACAGTGAGGAAGCTGGAGTCTACAGTGTCCAGGTGGGCAGTTCATACTCTGTGAGCACCCAGACGCTCCAAATGCTGGAGGGACACACGCTTACTTGTCGATACTGGATTTTGTATCCGCAATCTTGTTGAGGCTGGAGATCTTGAATCCATATGCGTTGCCTCTTTGTCCTTTATTCATATAATTTCCAAAAGCCAACACCACCTCCAGGAGCTGCTTGAGGGCACTGCTCCTGAACACCTCCTCTGAGCCAGAACGAATCGCTTCAAAGCAAGAAGCACAGAACACACTGTTAAGGCCAAGGCTTTCGGTTACCCTAAAGCAACACATCTTAACAGACATTTGGGGTGTACCGAGCACTTTCAAAACAGGCAAATTACAAGCACAGTTAACAGCTACTATGGTAGGAAGTTCCACAGAGAATGCAAAAGTTTCTCTCCTTTCCCAGCTCTTCTCAGGACTGACTCGCCAACCTTAAGCACTTAGAAACAGAACAGGCAGCAGAGCAATTCTGTTTCCAGCCTTCCTTTGTAAAACTCCATTGCCTCTCGTGGATCAGATCAGTGAATGAGTCTGAGTTCCAATCCCTGGTGTATTATCCGCACTGTATGGTTTGCAGATATTACACCAGGGATTGGAACTCAGACTCTGACTCTGCCGTACATTCTGTAACTGATCTTTAGTGTCATCCACATCTCAAACATAAACACAGCAGCCTAAACTCCACCCTTAGGAAATCCTAGGAAGGCATGGCAATGAGAATGCTAATTATAGGTTCAATGCTAGGAGTGGCAAATTCATTCCTTAGCCATGTTCATGTGGTCAAAATCCCAGACCCTGGGAGAAGCTCAGGTCATATGCAGGAGCTCCAGAGCCCAAACCAGGCCAGGCCAGGGTGTGCAAGACATAGACCTTATATGACCATCCATTGGAATTTCAAAAGAAGCAGTTGTTTACTTTGGGCACTTGGCTCAAAGTTGTACACAGGCACTTGAGACAAACAATATTTCCTGCTAAGTGGTTTGACCTTACCTTCTACTTTGGGCTTCACTTCTGCCACACGCTCTGCAAACTTCTTTTTGAAGTACAGTGATTGCAGTCTTTGCTGGTAATGATTAATTCTGTAAGAGCAAGGTGGGTTGATTAGCACTCATGATGAGAGCCCATTTCTCTCAAATCAGCATGGGGTATTTGGGTGATTGCCTGGGGCCCTTCATTTCAAACTTCCCTCACATACCCACAGCTCTTGTGAAAACAGAAGAGATGAAAGGAATCAAAATGTAGACTCTCCACTTTCCCCACTTCTCTCAAGTCTCTTCACTTTTCACAGTCTGGCCTTTGGCAAGGCTACAAAGATTTGTCTCTGTCATACAGCCCTCATGCTCGTCCCCAACCCTTTCTGCTTTGCAGGCAGCTCACTCAGCTAGCCTCCTGAGGGCAAGCGAGCTTAGCCTTCCAGACAGCTCCTAGGGGGAGCCAGGGAACTGCTAGCCTCTGATCTGTAGCAAAGCTACAAGGTTCTTGTTGCTGGTTGGGGTGGGCATGTGTTGCAGTGTGCCTTCTCATGAAGCTTCTGAAACTCAGAATCAGGGGATCAGTCCCCTTTCTAATCCCATCCTGTAACCCCAAACAGATCTAGGTTTGCAGCCCAGATATGCCTCTTATTAGGTGACCTTGAGTGAGATTCCTTTCCCCTGTGGGTAGATGAAAAACCATACTTCTCTTCTGGAAGTCCCTACAGGTAGGGCTGCTATAAGGGTTACATGAGAAAGCACTTGTAAAGACCTGGACATGCTTGAGAAGCAACAGCTACTTCTGGTGGTCAGTAGCTTGTCTACCCTGAGGGCTGCAGGGCGTAGCTTTGAAATCCCAAAGCTTTCCTTTGTTCAGCAGTAGTCTCCAAAATGGCTAGTTGTGAGGGAATAATACAGAACTAAATCTGGCCACAGCAGGAATGGGGAACGAGGGACAGACTCCCCTTGGCAGGATCTGCAGACTCATGGCACTGAGAGAAAGGGCTCTGCCCCAGGGGCTACTGGTCTTTCTCTAGTATGGGTTCAGTTCATTCAACCTGGAATGGCAAAGAGACTAAGCACACTAAGCACCCATGCATGCCAAACCCAATTATAGAGCAGTGGCTGCCCCGGGGGTGTGTGTGTCTGGAAAGGGTTCAGAAAGCTTGCTGAGGCTCCATGGGAAGACTGTCATGGCTGATTAGTGATGTTTGTCTATGTCTTATTCATTGCTGGAACCTGTGATCCCACTCCCTCTAATTTATAACACACCTGAGAAGTCAAGGTATTAGATGCTGAGGTACTATCCCAAGACATCAAAGCACTGGTGAGAATGACTACAATTGGCCCAGGGAACAATATAGCACAATAAGGCGAGGGCACAGGGGCCCAGAGGCCCACAAGGACAGCTGTGAGGATGCTCGGACATTGGCTCAGTGGGGCAAGAACTTCCCCACAAGCAAAGTACACATCCCACACAGCTGAAATCTGGAAAGATTGTAGAACTAAAAAATGCTGCAGACAGGTGACTGGCCCAAGATGTTTATCTTGAACTGAGGTTCAGTAACTTTCGTACTATGGCAAAGGGAGTCTTTTCATTTTCAGTGCCTTCCAGCTCACCTGCTCATCTCAAACAGGAAGCGGTCAGCCTTGGCCATCCGGTCCAGCTCGTGCTTGTGCTCTTCTAGCAGGTCAATGTCGCTTTTCTCAGGAACAAATTTCAAAAGCTGGAAGCACATGCATGCAAAGTGTTAAAAATCTCTATAGCAGGTTTTTTTATCCTTTCAGCTAAACATGAAATTTTAATTTTTTCTTAAGTTACAAGCTCTGCTAACTGGCAAGCAAGGCATAAGGAATGGTTATTTATATGTTGAATTGATAGCAGTTTTAAATTGGTGTGAGAATCTTTTTCTATTCTTTAGCACCTTTCAAATACAAACTGTTAACAATTTCTACCAGAATCTACTTTGGGTAGATGCCTTAGCGGGACCATAGAAAGTAAACCCTGACATTAGAAGGACATAAAACTGAGTTCCAGAAACATTCAGTACCTCAGCCTGCACTGCACAGCAACTGTGCATAATTGTCAGGAACCGAACCTTGGAATCTCTGAATCCCAGAGTTCTACACATTTTTGTTTTGTATCATGGTGGAATGAATATACATTTGTGTTTTTCATTCACTTTGCTTACTTTTTCTATTTTTCCAATTCCATTGTCCTTATTGTTCCATGTAGTGTTCAGTGAGAGAAACAGTGGGAACAGTGTACCCTTTTTCCATATTTTATTTTGGAGGATGAGAATGAGAACAAAGTGCACACATTTGTGTGCATTTGTGTTTGCAGGGGCTGGGTATGCATGCTATTTTCTAGATCCAATGCTTTTTTTCTCCCCCAAATTGAAATGAGACCTTCCCCATAGCTTGAGTTACTCCTTTGATAGATTTCCAGATGTTTGTTGGAACTCTTAAAAGGCAGCAGCTGGTTGGGAGCCACCACAGAGAGAGAATTGGAAGTACAGAGAGGGCATCATTGGGAGGTGGTGTTCAGCTGAGAATATGGTCAGGGCTGGTGAAAACCAGCACTAAGGGGATGGGGATGGGAGGAGCCCAAAAAGGAGGTACTAGAGGTTAAGTTGGAGAAGCCTGTGTAGCATCACAGGGCCAAGGTGAGAATTCTTTACTATGGAGTAAGTGGTCATTGATGTCAGACATCGACAAGATACCAAAAAAGAGAAGAACCGCCAAGTGTTCTCTGGCTTGGGCAGCAGGGAGGCTGTGAATGTCCTCAGTAATCCCAGCTTTAAGGAGACGACAGATGACGGTGGGCTGACGAGTGAACAGGAGGAGGATAAGGACTGGCTTTCATAAACTCAGACTGTGCCAGGAACGGGGAAGACAGTGACACTGTGTGTGCACTCACTGAAGACTGACACTTGGCCGAGAGCTGAGAGGGCCAGGCTAAGGCTGAGGGGAGGAGCAGCCAGCCCAGATGGGCTCCTGACAGAAGGAATGGATACCCCAGGGGATGGAAGGGAAGAGAAATGGGAGCAGGTGCCAAGGAGTGGTACATGGCCTGCTGGCCAGGTATGCTTGTTTCTAGGCATTTTTGTCCCCAGGTTCAAATGGTGACACTGAACAGGACATGTAGTTTCATGCTCTTTGCATAGGGCACGTTGGCAAGGTGAAGAGAACAAGATAGTGTTCCTCTCCACTTTATTTTGGAGTTTTATCTTCTAAGGTAATCTCAGAAAATCTCATCTTTTCTCCAGTTTTCCAGGGTTACAGCTGGTCTGTGATCAGGAAAACACCACCACCAAGTGTCTTAAGTGTCTTCTCTGACTTCCAAAAGCACAGGAAGAAACATGTGGAACACCCCCAACCCCAACTCCCCGCATCCCAAGCAGAGGCAAGTAACCTGCTGCATCTGGATGGTTTTCCAGAGGGATGTAGCTGGGAAAGCACCTGGGAACAGGAAAGATGGGCTCCGAGGAAGAGCGAGGCAGCTCACTGACCTCAGTCACAGCCTTAGCCCTGTGGTTACCAGCAACAGACAGCAGGCACCGCACGTGGCCCTCATGCGGGCTCCACGCAGGGGTAAGGGGATGCTGGGACAGACATGTGCCTTGAAGAGAGGTATGTGGAAGAACACCAGGCAGAGGAACGTTACAATGAAGAAGGAAAGGGGAAGAGAGAGCGTGGGAGCTGAGCAGAGTGCACAAAGCTCACAGAATTATCAGGAGAGACCAGGTCAAAAATGTCCTTGGCCAGATGCTGCATCAGTGGACAGATTTTCTTCCTTGTTTATTTGGAGTGTGTCTTATTTGCACTGCAAGCCCTCTTGGCAGGGCTTTGCAATTCTTTCCCTCAAAGAGGAATTTTGTTGGATGCAGTTTCATAGTAAACAGATCCTCTAGAATTTTAAGCATATGACCTTGTAGCTAGAAGCTAAAGACAAAAGAATCAAAGCAGCTCTGCATACAGCTCGTCACTTCTGGTGTGACTTGAAGGTAGGGCCACTTGGGAGCTGGGGCATCTGTATAGTGAGAGAAAGGAGAACGGGGATCTGGAAACATCCCTGCATGGGAGAATACTTTATACTGCACATCCACAGAGAACCATGGGAGACACAGAGAAAACATTCATTAACATTTTGAAAATTAAATCAAATGTTTAAAGGGCAGCTTGATAGGTTGTTCTACTGGAATTGCGAGGTTCTCACCCAGGACAAGTCCAGCTGCAGGTCCGTCTTGCTCTGGGTCTGTTGCTGCCATCAAAAGTGCACACAAAGACCGAGGGGCAGTCTATGAAAAGTGGCCTTGCCACTCAGGAGACAGCCAGCCCTTTCTGTACTTTCAGAGCTGGATATGCGCACAATGGCCAAGTTCAGCCTGTAGTCACGGTTGTTGGTACCCACAACTGACCTTCAGTGGCCCTGGCCCTGGCAAGCACAGATCTTAGACCAGATCACCTAAACTCAGACTGTGTCCCTTGGACAAGGGAGGGGAAGGAGGAATCGCCAGCCTTAAAAGTACTTTGAGATGGTCACCATAAAGCTCAGAAATCTTCATGTTTTAAGGAATCAGGGCGACAGAGACAGAGGCAAGCTCTGTAATATGTACTGGTTAGAAACACATGACACAGTCAGAGTGGCTAAGCAGAAATGCTCCAGAAAGTCACCACTTTAGACTGACTGCCTGGCCAAAGATAATACGCTTCCTACTCAGGGACACTGATGTGGCTGCCCCCAAGTTGTGATTTACTGCCATTTATGACACGAGGTGCCACATATGAATAGAGGCATGACTTAGCTCTAAGGAATAACCCACTCACCACAGGACAGGTATGACTGCTTAGAGCAGGTGGCTGTGCTGGGATTAATGGTCACTTTTGCGCTTGTGGGAATGATGAGCCCAGATGCAAATTTAGTAATTAACAGTTTGCAGAGTGATTTTTTTTTTTTTATCCCAGAGTGCTTGTGAGGTTTTCAATACTCCCAAGAGAGACTTTTTCCCACCAGCCTCAGCAAATTTTTATGATATATTAAGCCAATCATTGACCTGAAGCCTAGGGACCAAGCCTGAGATGGTGGACCCCAGGCACTTGGTAGACTTGCTCTATGATTTCATTTTTTTTTTTTTTTTTTTTGAGACAGGGTTTCTCTGTGTAGCCCTGGCTGTCTTGGAACTCACTCTGTAGACCAGGCTGGCCTCGAACTCAGAAATCCGCCTGCCTCTGCCTCCTAGGTGCTGGGATTAAAGGCGTGCGCCACCACTGCCCGGCTCATTTCATTTTTATTTATGAAAGAGAGACAGAGTGGGGGAGGGAGAGAGAGCACATGATTGGCATTGACATGGGTGCCTTTAGACACCAGATAAGGGTGTTGGATCTCCTTGAGCTGGAGTTACAGGTATTGTGAAGCACTTAGTCACTCTACGTGGGTACTGAAAATGAACTTGGGCCCTCTAGAAGAGCAGGAAGTGCTCTTAACCCCTGAGCTATTGCTCCATCCATATTTGACAGCCTGCGACGTTCCTTCTCAACTATCTTTCTGAGGAACAACAAGAGAATAAGAGTCTTTTAAAGCAATGCAACTCAGAGATGAGAAAATTATCTACTAGCAACAGCAGAGTTTCCCAGAATCCTCTTGGCTGCTGATAGTCTGCTACTAATTGGGCTGTGAAAGCTGTCTGGCGGCTCACCTGTTCTAACATGTCCTTGGGCAGATCCTCCTGTTCATCCATTGTTAGAATTGCCCGCTTGATTTCATCATTGGATAATTTCAACCTGGAGAAGGCATATTTGATTTTGTTAATAACACTGTCATGACTGTTACAATTTAATTCAAGACAACTCACTCCACTACAGCAGGTGCTGATTTTCAAGTATGGTTTTTCTCAAAATCTCAGCAAAAGCTTATTTCCTGACAACACAGTAAACTAAAAATAGGATTTTGAAACGGCTTAGACACACTTTTGCGGCTCCATAGCGCCCTGCTGACACGGGGACAAGCTGCTATGTTCTATCACTCTTTTGCGGCTCCATAGCGCCCTGCTGACACGGGGACAAGCTGCCATGTTCTATCACTCTTTTGCGGCTCCATAGCGCCCTGCTGACACGGGGACAGCTGCCATGTTCTATCACTCTTTTGTGGCTCCATAGCGCCCTGCTGACACGGGGACAGCTGCCATGTTCTATCAGTTTTGTCAAGGAAAGTTAGAGATGAGGAAAGGAGCCACAATGGTCTCCTCATACCCAGCATCCACAAACTGTAGGTGAGAGGAGAGAACTCAACCCCTGACCTCACTGTATGTCAGAAGAGTTCCAGGTACGCTGCAAAAATAGATTTTGACAAGCTTAGAAACCATACAGGTGAGTGAAGAGTTAAATTTGTTAATATACAAAGTGAAATTCATGATCACTTCCTAGGTCAGGAATTTTCATATATTTAATTTCATTTATATTTGAGGATAGGAAATCAAAGACAATGCTATTGGAGCAGGAGCTTCCCCCAATTTGTTTCTCTTTACTGTTTATTGGCTCATGCAGGAGATGTAGCTTGAATGGTAGAGTGGCTCTTTTAAGTAGGAAAGGATCTTTACTCTTCTACTGCCTTGGAACCCTCTATGCGTTCACTAAGCCTTGCAGTTTGTTTGGGAGATGGGTTGAGTGTGTGCTGTTGATAGCCTAACCCTCCCAAAAACTATAGTCACCTTGGAGATAAGGATACATGCCCCAATCCTTTTTCAAGAGTCTGGCGCTGTCACATATGGTGATGAAGGTTGGGTGAAATAGTGTGGACAGGAATGCCTTGGGAAGTGACAATAACCACACCCAGTAAATGCCAAACTGTCCACTAGACAAGGACAATCCGCCTTACCGTTACCTCATCTGGGCTGTGGTGCCACATTCACCCCTGTGCTGGGTAGAGACAGGCTGGCCCTGGCAGACTCCTCCAGGCTGTTTCAATCTTGGGACAATCACTGCTTCTCAAGCATGTGCCCCAGAACATGACGGGAAATCCACATCATTTAGTGGAACAATTTAGCTGAGTTGGTCTGGGTAACGAATACAGAAGAATACAGATCTATACAACACCAGCTCTCCATTGTCAAGACTAGCCCTGAATTTTAGGACTTTACAGGCTCTTAAGGCAGTTAAAGTGCCAGTACCATAGTGTGGCCACACAGGGCAAAGGAAGGGACAGTAACTCTAGACTAAAGTTGCCTCTAATAAAAACCAACACGCTAGGAAATGTGTACGGTCACCACTTCATTCCTTTATCACTGGATGTGTGCATCGGCGGGTGCTACGTCACGTATGTGGAAGTTGGGACAACTTCAGGGACGGGTCTCTCCTCCATCGTATGGATCCCTGGGATTGAATGCTTGTTCTTAGGCTTGGCAGCACCCACTGAGCTATCTCATAGGACCCCACGTTCTGCTCATCAGAGAAAACTAAATGAGCTCTGCGTCTTTTTATACCAGGCTGAGGAAAATTGTTTTGAGCCTTTCTGCTTTGCATTTAAAACTAAAGGGTTGAAAACCAGAGTGAGAACAATACTCAAAGCACTGGGCTTGAATTTCACTAGCTGCCCAGATGGAGTTTGAAGCTGCTTGCCTTTGAAATTGTATATATTTATGCTCTTCAATTTCCAGAGGCTGTCTGGACTAAACTTCCTCTTAATGTGGCCCACAAACAGACAGGAGACTTTAATGAAAAATCCTTAAGAAAATTTACCTGTCAATGGAACACCACACATGTGGCCTGCTGGATCAGACAATCAGACAAAGAAACCCTACCTTGGGAAGGCAGGGAGAGTACCTGCCCAACCCCCCCCCCCCCCCCCCCCCCCCCCCCCCCGCACTGCTCTCCAGCCTGAAGTTCTTGGTGTCATCTGTCACCCTCAGAATGAGCCTTTAATCCCTGTAATTTAAGGACCCTACTGATTCTAGCCTGCTCACAGCTTGGCAGTGCTCTTGGTGTACTGCGGGGTGACAACTCTAGAGGCATCTGCTTCCACTGCCCTTTCTTGGCAGGAAATGAACCAGCCACCTTAAAAGAGTATTTAACTCCAGGTTGCTCTGCTTGGGTATTTAAAAACTTTGCCCAGAGAATCAGAACATTCAGGATAGATGGCTAGATCAGCCTCGGCTCCACTTCGGTGGGTATAAGCCAGATCCTCCTACTTAATAAAGGGGCTTTTTGTGGTTTATGACACCCAGGTTGCCATGTCAAGAGAGGAACTGGAAAAAGGAACAGCTGTACTTGGAAAGCGGTCATTCTACAATACAGACCCACTTAAGTGTCTTTCTTTCTTTCTTTCTTTCTTTCTTTCTTTCTTTCTTTCTTTCTTTCTTTCTTTCTTTCTTTCTTTCTCCTGGTGTGGGTGGGGAAGCCTGTTTTGGTGTTTAAAGCAGTCTGAACTTTAAACTGCTACATGTCATCCATATACAGACAGCAGAGAAGTTGCTTATGCTACTGAGGGACTATTATAATAAAAAAAAACAATTAAATTGGATTTTAATACATAAACACATAGGAGGCAAGTTCTTAATAGCGTCTTATTCTGAGGTACGCCATAACCACTCCATTCTCCTCACACATGTGATAAGCAGAGCACTGCTGTCCCTCCATTAAACAACTTTACTTCCTTCTGCTCTTAAGAGCTTCAGGTCACTTAAGCTGTAAACACCTACTTACCATGCACAACCCAGCAGTCACCTGCTTAGGGCTCTAAGCCAGGTGGTAGCAAGTTCCCCTTCCTAACTTTTGTAGCACGTAAGGAAGCTCTAAAGGCTATCCAAATACTGGGGGTGTGCATATATTTGAAAATACAACATATAGAATATGCCACAGGCTTTCATTGCCATAGATGCTGGCGTATAATGACTGATGTGACAAAAATCCTCCCCCAACAAGAGAACAAATGGACAGCAGCCTTCATGAGGGAAATACGCAGGGGAAAAAAGGCACTGCATGTATAGAAAGCCAGAAAATCCTCACATAATTTTTGATATATTTCTGGTTATCCCTAAGTACAAAATGAAATGCCAATTCCTACCAAAGGTTTCTCATCTTGGTCAGTTCTGGCCCCCACGTCTTACCTGGACTATAGGAAGAGGATCCTATCTGGTGTCTCCTCTGTAACCAACGCTTGGTCCCTCCTACCTCACATTTCAAACCAAGCAAACTTAAAGCCATATTAAAACAAACACACTGCTCTCCTTGGGAACAAACCCCATTCTCTGATGCCATGATATATAAACGGCATTAGCCAAGCAGTGACCATGGGGCTTCATGCATGGTGGTTAATTCTCCTTAGCCCACGATCTTCACTCTATAGAACAGGAATTATGACATGATTATGGCTGACTTGTGTGTGCCCCTAAAAGGCCCAAGACTGAACATCAAGCTTTCCTGCCAGGCTTCACTGACTACAAATACTAATCCCAAGGTCTCCTTTTCTAGCAGGGTTTGCTTTACTAGTCTGAAGTGTGCTTAGAACTGCCTTCCTTACTTCACCACATCTCTAGGAAACACTGCTGGAGCTCCTCTCCCATATGACTGAGTTCTGTGTCCTTCAGTAAGGCCACTGCCAGCCCTGGGTTATGCTGTCTTCTCTCCAGTAACATTGCTCTTCTCCAATAAGTCTTGAGCTTTCTGAGGCAGCAGTGCCATTTGATTTGCTTTCTTCACTGGGATTAACGACTTGTGAAGACGTTGAAGGGAGCAGGGTCTCATGCAGCTTCAGATGTTGTGACCCATGGTCCCTTAGCCCTATCACTATGGGCCTGTTGTGAGGCAGAACATCACAGTGGGGAGAACACAGCTAAGCAAAAGGCTGCTGTTCTGATAGGTTTGGGAAGGAGCCAGAGATAGGATTCGCCTTCACAGATGCACCCCAGTGACATCCTTCCACCAAGTGTCCGTTCCCATAGTTTACACCCACATAGTCCAATTATGAATCCATCAATGAATGAATCCATTTTTATGTTCAGAGACCTCGGAAGTCAATGACCTTTTACAGTCCCCCTGTGAGCTGTGCACTGGAGATCAACTCTTCAACGCATCTTCAGAGGTGATCACATAAGTTCACAGCACCACCGTAAGTTCTGGTATATATGCACCCAGCACAGTGGTGTGCAAGCAAATGCCTGAAAGTCCTACTGTCTTAAAAAGAAGTACAGACATACTTTTGTGCATATCCTGCTGCTGAAAATTCCTAACTGCCTTTTGTATGTAATAATGAACTGCCAAGGAAAGAGAGATTAAAATCTCCTAACTCTCTAGAAATTGAAATAAACCACAAATTAAAATTAATCCAGTTTAACTTCTTTTACTTTTACCTCAGCAAATTTAACATCTTGGTCACATGTGAGGTTTAAACAATTATTACCAAATGAAAAAACGTGCACTGCCATCTCAAAGGAGGGCTTCTGACCTGGCTAATATGAAATCACTGAGACTCAAGGTTACATTGCTATCCTCACCATACTGTTATGTACTCATTATAATAATCTATTAAGAATGTCCACAGGTAGGCTAACTAGGTTCCAGGCAAACTGTCTTGGAGAGAAAAAGAGAGCGTTTATACATACACAGTGCTATATTACTTTATCTTAGGCTCTGCGATGTTTGAAGTATTGGAATTTACACACCACAGATACAAAATAATTGCTTCAATAATGGGATGGGAAATTAGCCAGAGAGAGTTGTAAACTTATCTGTAGCCGGGGTAATTATCCTGGCTGGCACTGAGCACTGGGAATACTTTCTTTATGAGGAATGAGGTTTCAGTTTGTACTCTCCAAGCATTTCAACACTTTAGACATTCAGAGTGAAGTCTCTCTTTGTTAAGTGTTGTGTTGAAAGTGCTCTAGACAGCAAACACACAAGATATAGGCAAAGGGATTCAGATTAAGACAAAACAACAACAACTTGGGGTTGGGGAGGTGGCTCAGGAATAAAGAGGACCAATGTTTGGTTCCCAGCACCCACATACGGGTTCACGAACATTCATAATTATAGTCCCACAGAATCTGACAGCCTTGTCTAACTTCCATGGGCACGAGGCACATGTATGGTACACAGACATACATGCAGGCAAAAACACTCAAACACATACAAAGATCTTTAAAAAAAAATACAACAAACACACACCTTTCCCCAAATCTTCACTTACATTTCCAATTAGGAATGTTATTTGGGAAATAATAACAATATAAATATACACGCCATGGACGAAGGTAAGTAGACACTTCAGTGGTCCATCGTAAGGCAGATCCCTTATCTAACTTAAGCATGGCTCATGGTGCAAAAGTGAGGATAAGGGGTTTGGCCATTTCTATAGTTTCCACTCAGAGCAGAGATGAAATGGGTGGTTCATGTTACTTTACAAGTTGCTTTAAAATTCAAGGATCTCATGAAGGTTCAATTTCTCTTTCACTAAAGGAAACACTCGTTCCTTGAAGTAATAATATACACCCAGCCAACAGTCAGGCGTCTATGCTGAAACCAAGCAGCAGTTCTTTCTGTTCAAAGAAACTCAGTCGACGGCCAGTTCAGTAATAAGGACCTCCACTTTTCATCTTAGCTCCCTCCTCGAGTCACCTTACACCAGCCCCCATGCACACATGCCATTCTTCCCACCAGCCCCGATGCACACGATATTCTTCCCAGGCTGCAGCTTATCATTTTAGGTCCCACTGTCAGCATCGTTTGCATCTTCCCTCACCTCATTAGCATTAGTTATCTCTGCCTAACTACATACCAAAAAGCCACTTGAAATATGGAATGACTGAACAACACTGCCAGAAGTTGCAATCACAATTTAGGCTCCAATTTCCTTTTTTCATTTCAAGTTCTGAGGTCTTAAAATTTACAAGTTATAAGAAAGATTTCTGAACAAGGCTGAATTGGTAAATTAACATTTCACTGAGATTTATATATCTTTATAAAACAAAGATGTTCAAAAGGAGAATGAACTCATGTAATTCTGAAATATAAAAAAGTATTAGAAAGCAGAAACAGAGCCAAGAGTAGTGGTGCATGTCCTTAATCCCAGCACTTAGGAGGCAGAGGCAGGAGCAGGTGGCTCTCTGTGAGTTCAGGGGGCCAGCCTGGTCTACAAAGTGAGTCTAGGACAGTCAGGGCTCTATTACACAGAGAAACCGTGTCTCAAAAATACAAAACAACAACAACAACAACAACAAAAATGCAAACTAGAGAAGCACCAACACAGCTCCTGACTCTGTGACAGTGTGACTCAAGGACAAAACTGTGTCCATAACTAAGAGATACCAATGAAGCCAGTTCATTTCTTAGGCTTCTGGAAAGGAAAGACCAAGAGTCAGCATCCAACCTGAGAGATCTCTCCAGGAAAAGTAACATGAGCAAGTGTCACTTCACCCTACACAGAAGGGGCTTGGAAGACCTGTACTTCAGCAGAATATGAATAAAACTAAACAGCAACCATGTGGTTCTATGCTAAGAGGAGAGCTGTTCCTCCCAGCCATGTTTATTCAGCACCAACAGTACCTCGACAGAAGGATGTTGCAATTCTGTGCTCTCCGACCATCAATCACTGACAGCTCTTTGACTTTAAGTTTGGAACTCAGTGTGTCATCAATGGCATCTGCTTCTTTCTGGAAAGAACACAAGAGACATCCATCAAAGTCAAATGTGGATAGTCAGGCTCCAGACACACACTCTTCTTCTATATTCTCTGTGCACATACACATACCCTGGCCAAGTTGAGATGATGAGGCGATGTTCAGAAGGTGGTGCAGTCAAAACAAAGGCTACTCTCTACTTGGCAAAGACAATTACAAAGCTGACCACCCACACTTGAAAAGCATTATTTAGAAGAACAAAGAGCCTCCAAGTTGAAGATGTTAAATGTGCATAAATTATCAGAGCACGATGCTGTTCTTTTGTTCCTCAAATCTCAATGAACAGCACACAGAAGAATTGTCACTGTGAATCAAGCTCAGCAGAGCCTTGTCATTACTGGACCAGTCATTTATGGGGCCCGAGAACCATGTGCAATCCTTAGCAGTCAAGAAGGTTGAGAAATAACCCCCAAACATCTTCGTGTGTAGCGGGAAGTCCCAAAAAGCCAAATGTACCTTTTGTTTCCCAAGCCTGACAGAAGGACAACGGAGAGGGGGCAGTAGAAATCTGTTCAGTTACCTGAATTAACAATTGAACACTATTTGCTTATTTTATTCATCCATGATGGCCAGATATAACTAAGGTGGAACAGGTATAAAACAATTAGATGCAATACAAAGATCAAGGTGAGAATATAGGCTAACTTGGTAAGTGGCCAACTTGATTTCATTAGTGGTTAGGGACTATGCACTATGGAATTTAAAAAACAGAGAAACCAGAGAGCTTTGGAATTGTGACACAGTTTAGGAAGCAGAGGCATTATGAATGAATATCGGAGAACCATGGGGGCTAAACAAGAAAAGGTCTCTTGTGCTTGGATTTCAGGCATACTCTGGAGAGACAGTCCAGGGAGAGTTGAATCCCAGAGTGGAATCACCTAGTCATTGAATTACATTATCTAACAAGATAACCAAGGGATTTCAAGCTTACAGTGAGCCAAGGAGTTGTGTTAAGTAAGGGTTATATAGTAGCTCACTTACCTGTTTGGAGTTATTGTTCACAAAGAACTCCTACAGCCATGGCAGAGGCATAGAAAAAGCAAATCAGATACATGCAATTCAGAAACCACAGCAACAAACAGGGAAAGTCAAAGCAGTCAAGGACATTGGTGGTGCAGGGCAAGAGGGCAGGAAATGTTTCCTGCCCTTGAGGTCCTTAACTCCAGGGAGCCCATCTGGCTGAAGATACAGCGAAGATAACAGAGTAAGAGGACAGATGGCATTTCAAGTGGGAGCAAATCAAATTCAGGAAAGAAAAGGGCTTAGAAGGAGAAGGAATATAATAATTCCTCTTGAAAACAACCATCAGGCTCCCATTTATTCAATGTGGTGCATGCATGATTGAATGTATAACTGTGTGTGTACATGCACATGTACATGTGTACATAAGTGTGTCTGTATAAACACACACACACACAAACACACATGATGCTCAAGACTAAGGCACATACACACATTAGGCAAGTACTCCACCACTGAGCTACACTCCCAGCCACCATGCTGAATTTTTTACTTGAAGATTACCAATTAAATTCATCAGCTTGACTGAACAATCATACCGTTATAGAAAATGTGCTTCTCTTTGGTGGAAATACCTGTCTTTCTGCATCTTAAGGAAGAGTTAAGAAAAGACTGTAGTGTGCCCCACATGAGCGATGCCAACTCTAGCGCCCCTTCCTAGAGGGTGCAAACCATGGCAGCAGGTGCTGTGGGGAGGGGTGAGAAAAAGCACAGAGCATGAAAACCAAGGAGCCACTGGTGCAGTTATTGGTGGCTATGTCCCAGGGGTCTCAGGGCTGTTTAAGAAGACAAGGTCAATAGCTTCTTGAAAGAAGTTTTAGAGAAGTCTTCAAGTAAAGGGGGAAAGAAGAGCTAATGCGATGTTATGTGAAAGCGGTCGCTCTTCCTGCCCACTTTTGCAAGGCAGGAGTGAGAGAAGCTTTGGTGTGCAAAACACGCTGCAGCTTTCAGGCCAACAGTGTGTACAACTAGCATTTGCTCAGCAGATTCCTTAAGGTCTCCCTGGTCTCAGCAGTACTGCCAAGGCCAATTTTATACAGATGAACTGTTTCAGATAATTCTTCCAGTGGGAAACAGAATGTGCCCCCCACCCCAACCCCCAGCCTTGGTCTGCCCATACAAGGAGGCCTGCTTCTCTGGAAAGGCATTTAAAAAGCATACTGATAACCACAAGAAACTCTTCTTCTGCCTGATATCCCAGTTTTCTTTTGCCCCTGTTATGTCTTAGATTTTCTACTCTCCTTTAGGACTCTTCTAATAAAAGTAGTTTTAAAGCAGAAGACTGTTCAAACAAACTCTATGAAGGCAACTTAACCAAAGAGAAGCACTACTTTAAAAAGACCCTTCTCTCACTGTTACTCTTCAAAACAGACATTTTTATGAGGCTTTCTGGAAACTAACATTATACCTTAAATTCATTCACACTGTTGAGAAATGAAGACATCTGACCTCTTTATGAGCCAACACTGAGAAACAAACAAGACACAATTATTTAAGCTTTTGAACTGACAAGTCACTTTGCCCACTCTGGTCTTCCTTTGGCTGAGTTTGTAAAGCGGCTGGTCCATCTGTAACCAGGAGCAGCAATATGCATGGCAGCTAGTTGCTAAGTGGTGCAGCCTATGTTTCCAAAGAGGGTGAAGAATGCCTTCTGAGGGTTTGGTAACTGTTAGCCTTAAGACAGTACTTCTTTGAAGACCCCGTAATTAACATATTACAAATGAAATCACAAGTGGAATGGTTTCTTTAGGTAGGGCACACTGGCAATTACGAAGTTCTCAGCTCAAGTATGCTAAGATTCTGTTTTGAGATGAAAGGGGATATATATATATATATATATATGTATATATAAGCTTGGAATAGAATTAGGAAGTTGGTATTTGAAATTTCAGGGACCAATGCTTGTAAACTACTATAGACTGTTCCACAATGAAATGATGGCTCAGCCTTGCATAGATAATGATAATCTTTACATGAATGGATTTTAATTCTTTCAAATTCAAACATATGCTAATATTTATATACAATCCTTATTTGATGATTCTTACTATAGACCTTCAAACTATTTAAAAACTGTTTATTTATTTATTTTGTGTGTGTGCACGCACGCGCATGTGCACCCCATGCCATAACATATGCATGGAGTCAGAAGACAACTGTGGAAGTCTAGTCTCTCCTTTCTACTATGTGGCTTTGAACTCAGGCCATTAGGTTTGGTGTTACTTTACCTACCGAACCATCTCTGCAGCCTTACACTTAAATAAGCAAGCCCAATAACACTGCTCCCAGATTTTCTTGTCTTTTGGTGCTAAGACTAAGGAGTATGCTGACTGAGAGCTGGAGATACAGTTCTGGGGGAGAGCACTTGCTTAGAATGCATGAAGTCCGAGATCTGATCTCCAGCACCACAAATCAAGGTGAGAAAACTGACATTGTTGAAGAAGCGGGGGGGGGGGAAACTGTCTTAGGATTTTTCCAATGTGAAAATTAGATGCAAAAACTAACTTGATTGTTAAAAAGGAAAAAAGAAAAAAAAGAAAGAAAAATTCTTTGACCATTCTTAAGGAATCTGTAGATCTGGCTGAATATTCCAAATGGGACACTGAAGGACTTAAAATATTACACTCTAGCATTGGAGTTGGAGAATGGAGCCTGAGCCAGTAGCTTTCTTTTGTTCCCTAAATCAAAGGATGACGGCTTTGAAATGTTATACTGTGTGGGGATCATAGGCTCCTAAAGGAAGCGCTGTCTTCAGGCAAAGGGCAAGGCGGAGAGAGCCTCTGTGAGCTGCTACTATGAAGACTTCCTTTAGGCAAAGCTAGTCTTTTTAGCTCATCTTCCCTCTATCCAACTGTATAGATAGAAACAAATTGATAGCATGTTAGGATGAAATTTCCCATTACAGATGTGAGGACTATACAACGGTATCTTCATAAACCTAGTACACAGCATCTGATTAAGAACTAGTCTCTTGGGGCAAACCTGGAGATCATGTGTAATGTAGTTCCAATGAGGTAAAGGTCTTGAGATTCAAGGAATTGACTTTCAAATGAACTTTTGGAATGTGCACAGGGGAATAGCTGCATGCTATTACACTCCATTTCATGGGAGGCATAAGCTTACACAATTGGCTCTCTACACCTTTAATGCATGCACTTAAAAAAAAATCCCACTCTCTACAGTCTGGTGGTGGTAATGAATAAAGCCACAGATGGGAGAACAAAGAGGAAGCGAGAACTCGGCAAGTCTGTAGTCCTGAGTGTGGCTGGCGCCTGTTGGGATACTGAGGACACACTAAGCCCTGTTTACAATATCTGCAATATAAGAATATTACCTCCTTCCTAGAGTTGGGGTGAGAATTAAATAAGGAAACAGTACAGAAGCTCCTTGAGCACTAAATTTTATGATTGATGAGAATAAGAACTGTTTATATCACACCAGTCCCATACACATAACCAATAGCAACTATTGTCTTGGTTCATATGACAGTTACTTATGGTTGTCTCAGCTCTGCTTTATACTATTTATATTGTGGGCTCATGTAAAGGCTGAATGAATTTGAATCATCTGATCCTTGGACACAATTTATATGTAAAGGAGACAAACTAAATACCTGATTTGAATGATAGAATAGTGTGTAAGCTTATAAATATAGGCAAATGTATATATTATGTAGGTGTGTGTTTACATATACATGCATGCATACATTCCCGAAGTGTCACTTATTTAAATTATGCTGAGTTATGTCAAACTCAGGCTCAGATGGTTCTATCAGATGCCTATGGTAATGATGTATGTGTGTTCCTCTGAATGCTTGAAAAATTCATCAACACAAACACATGGCTGAAGTCCAGAGTTAGACAAGTTTCATATCTTTGGAGGAAGGAAAGAGCTACCATGGAAAAAGATGGGTTCTTGGCATTCATTTGGTACTAGAAATAAGAGCAGTTTAAGTGTGGTGATAGCTGCATATTGTGTTGCCATGCCTGGAATGAACACACACAGGTCTTTGATGCTGCAGTTTTGGGATGAGGGGATAACCTCATTTACTCTGACCTACATATTCCAATTAAGATGCCTGGAGACTTCTGTTTTCTGACTCTCAACAATGTAAATGCAATGAAGTGGCTCAAGTCACCCTCATTTGGAAAATAAGTTGATGGTTTATCTTCTATTTTTATACCAGAAGGAGAATATTTAAAATATCCAAGAGATGTGGGTGTGTTCAAATTTGTCTTCAGAAAGTGTTGCTGGAAATGCAGTGATGGCCCACCTTCACCAGTCTACCCAGTGTTAAGAAGAACCGAAATGTTCTGGTCTATGCTGTCAGGGATGAGCACTGATTACTTAAACAGTGCTGGTTGCTAGGAAACGGTAACTCAGTTGCAGAGCTTTCTGCAATTGTCTCTCCCAGAACTCTTGAAAACTGTCCACATATTTGTCCCAGAGCATTTTGGCAGCATCCTCCTGCGCTTTCTGCTGAAAGCCGGTTAATTATGAGGCTTGTAAACTTGGGCCTCTCAACCACCTGCCTTTCAAAAATGCAACCCACATGCTCAGACTTGAACTGCACCATGTGGAACACTTGCTGCTTTCCTTCCATTTCATACACTTTTCTACGATTTCAAATCTTCACCTCAGACAACCTGAAGTGTGAAAGAAATGGGACTTGTAGCCAGATCAGAAGATTGTTTGAATTACATGGAAACTTGCTAAAACGTTATGCCCGGATCCAGGGGCCTCCTTCCTAGGACACCAGAGAGAGAAGGAGAGAACACAGCAGCCAATCAGGAATGAACTGGGCCTAGTAGCTGCAGGACACCGGCTCTGAGTGCACCTTTGTTCTTTGAGACATAAGGTACACTGTTCTCCTCTGAACAACCCCTCACCTCCCTTTCTGTCACCTTTGCTAGCTTGGTGCACACAACACTGAGCATGGCATCTTTGTACTTAGGAAGGGGCTGGGCAAGAGCTTGTTTTAGGGTTAATGGCAGCATAGCAGACAATGGACTTTATTTTCCTGGTCTACTGAGCCAGTATAAAAAGGCCCTGCATCCTCTAGTGAATAACACCCTGTCTCCCATGCAAATATATCAGAACCCATCTTGAAAAGAAATCCCCAGCTTCATTCTTCTCTAGCCTCTGTCCATCTCCTCCTTGGTGCCTAGCATTTTGTCTTTGAGGCAGTCTTTCTGAGGAGTTAAGCCAAGAAAGCTGACGAGGATGCCTGCTGCTTATTTAAGGATGCTCCACCCTGCTCATTATTCACACACGAGCCAGGCTGCCAAGGAAGATCTCAGAATGCCTGGCACTTGTTGGCCCATCTAAAGGCAGTGTGCTCGGTCACAGGTCCTCCCCTGTGGTCTGCCTTAAGAACCCTTCTCTCCATACTCCTGGGCTCAACCCCTCTCCGGGCTTTGATTGATTTTGCCTCTCTCCTTTTCTTTACTCCTCTGAATTCTCTACATCTAGCTACCCTGCTCTAACTTTTTAACCTATACTTTTGACCTTTGGAGAAAGCCCTCTAGAGCAATAAGAGTCTACACAGATGTGACCAGAGCTCATACAAGGAGGCTACCTACTAGGGCCCGTTTGTATGTGCAGGTAATAGGCCCCATGCCATGTTCTGGCCACCATTATGGAAGTATAGTAGTAGCTTTTCTGGCTCTATTGTTATCATTAACAGCTTCACACTTGTTCAGCTCGCACAACCATACTAGTGAGTCTATGATGTTCATGACGTCTGGGTAAGGCTCCTCTGTAGATTCTACTTAGCTGCCAAATTATAGTTCTTACCAAATCCCAAACTTCTAAAGAGTCTGTCTAGTTCAAAAAGCATTTTTCTTAACTTCGACAGCCCAGCATGGTTTCAGAAACAAATACTGCAAAGGGATCCTGTCTTGCCTAGAGATTCACTTTGAGTAAGCACAGATAACATACAGTGCTGCCTATGCATACATAAAGAAGTAGTAGAAACACTACCATAGGAAGCGAATCCACAAAGAGTCCACATGCCTTCAAGTGGTCCACATGCACTAATGGGCCACTGGACACACACATGGACATGTAGCTATGCTGCTTTGCAGGAACATCTTAGGAGATCAAAAGGCGTGGCCTCAAAGTGCTCATGCACCTTGGTTTCAGCAGATGGCCCAGGGACCATGCTTAAGGACACATGACTTTGAGGCATCTGGAAGGCTCATGTTGTTACCTGCTGTCTTTGGTAGGCAGAGAATGTTCTTTCTAGGTCTTCAAGGTCTAGAATTTTGAAGACTTTGGTGTCATCAATTTCAGTCCATACTGTTCCATCCAATTTGTTCTAGAAACAGCAAGTTAACAAATTCCATGATTGACGGTCATACAGAAAAAAGAATAAGAATGGTGTTTTGTTTTGTTTTTTTAAGTACCATTATCTCAAATTTATAATTCTACAGGATGCTCCTGTGAGCTGGTTTGAAGCAATGTATAATTATCACAGAGACATTACCAGCTAACACAGACCTGGGGAGAACCCTGAGTTCACCTTAGATGGTCAAGCTTACCAGCAGCAGGTATGTTTCCCCTCTGAGGACACGGAGCTGCAGGTGCCACCCACTAATCCACTAATGGGAAACTGGGAACAAATGGCTCACCTCAGGTAGCTTGGACCAGTTGAAGGACTTCAGGGCGTTGGCGGGCTGGGGAATGTTTTTCTTCTTGAGTGTTAGACTCACTGGAGCACCAGGAGGTGGCAGGATTCCTCCTAAGGGAGGAGGCCCTGGGGGAGGAGGAGGACCCCCAGGAGGGAGGGGAGGTGGTGGAGGAGGAAGTGCTCCACCTGAAAGGAGTGGGGGTGGTGGGGGAGGGAGAAGAGACCCCACCCCAGAGGAAGGAAAGGGTCCTCCTGGGGCTCCAGGTGAGGGTCCTCCTGGGACTGAAGCACAAACGGCTCTCTGGAAAGAGAAGACCAGGAGAGTCGGTGGAAGAGATTCACTGAATGACTTTAGAAATCTACTCTTGTTGAAGGAATGTGCAACAAAGCACCCACATTTTTGAGGACATGGTTTTCAAGGGTGGGTAGATCTTGACCCTCATGTCTTCGGACACATAAGGGCCTGTCCCTGGAGCCTGTATATCTCTCATTTCTTGCACCATACCGCAGTTTGGTTTATGGTGTCCCTTTTCTAAGAAGCTAATGTGATCTTCCTTTGTTCTTAGGACAAGATTAGTGGTAAAAACCCAACCCCAAAGCACCTCTGCTACCTTAGCCACAGGGTGTTGGTGGTTCAAGTCCACACTACTGAGATCAATTGGGAAACATTTCAGACCTCATCCCTATACCAGAGCTGTCATTTCAGAGGGTCTTGTCACCCTCGTACACGGGAGGCTGGATGTCACCCTGCTCACCCTGTTGAGTTCGTGGAGCTGTGCTGTGAGGTCTGCCACCTGCTGCTTAACTTGCTTATGCTCAGTTGTCTCCTTTTCCAGCTTCTCTTTCATCTTGTTTAAGGTCTGCATCATTTCTTCCTTCTCTTGGGTCTTGGCGTCACATTCTCTCTCTTTCTTCTCCAGCTTCTGTTGTAGCTCATTGTGCTCTATTAGAGAGAGCAACAGGGCATGAGAACGTAGTTGTCAGAGAGAAGCATTTTCTTAAAACAACAACAACAACAAAAAACCTATGGGCTGAGGATGGTGTAGAAGTTGTGGGTCAGCCTGACCCAGGGAGCATTCTTCTTCTCCACTGAAGGGCACCTTAAGAGCTAACCAGTCTCTGTGCTGGGAACAGGCCTCATACAACTATTTTCATAACTGCATTTTGGGAAAGACCAAAGAAGAGACCTTAAAGTCACGGTGCTAAAAATGAAAAAAAAAAAAGTTTGAGCAACTTCTCATGGAAAATGGTGCCTTAATTCTGAAACTTGTCATATTGGTGGCCTAACACCTATACTAGGGAAAAGTGTATTAGAAAGAAGGTCCCTTCTCACATATTAGAAATGGCTTAGGGAGAAGTCCAGCTCTGGTGGATGAAACTTGTTGGCTTGTTTCCCACTAGCAGGAGGAGGATTCTGTGCGGCAACAGAGAGCTGCTGGCAGGCCTAGTGTGCACCATGAAGCTGAGTTATGTCCCCTGCCCTCCTGGAAGGCTACCTGAACTATTTTATGGTTCTGGTAAGAGATTATTAAAACTAAAAAACAAATGTTATTGTCTCCATATTCGATATCTTAAGGGTAGCAGTACTGATTAGGCACGGGAACCCCAGGACCAAGTGTGGTTTAATGACTTCCTTGGGTGTGGAAGAGTAGGGGTCAGAGGACAGGGGTGAGGGTGGGGTGGGGGGAGGGACAGAAGGAGGCATCTAACTCAGTGTAATGACATGCATTTTGTCAAGGAATAGAAAGTGGGAGGAGTGTCAGTTTCCAGAAATGAGTAATAATAAAGTTTAGGCTGCAGGTTTTTATCTCAAACACTTGCCCTTAAAGCCTCTTTTTATGACAACAAATGCACCGGCGCCACTGCCCACTGGGACTGAGCAATGTACAGCCAGTCTCTACTTCTGAACTTGATAACACATTTAAACGCTTACTGTCTCCATAGAGGTTCCTCCTCTATGGCTCTCCAAATTGGAATTTGCAGGAAGGTGTGAGCCACGAAAATCCTTGAGTTTTATCAGCTTTCAAATAAAAAAGAACCTCCAATCATGTCTATTACTACACTGATGCCTGCCTCTGGTCCACATCTAATCCCATTTCCTTCTTCTATCTCCACTTCGCCCGTTCCTGATAATAAAGGGATTCGGGACATTCCTTCCCCAGTTTCATCATTAGTCTTTGACAAATCTGGCTATGCCTCAGATGCAAGTGAGAGCTCTTAACAATCTAAGGCCATTGGCCAATTCCCTCTGCAACCAATCTATAAGGTAGGTAGGGGTGGGGGAGGGGCAGGGCTTAGGAACTGGTTGGAACAAGCTCCTTGATGATCCTGGGGTGCTGGCAGGTTTGAGAAGTGCCAGCTGGAAACTGGCATCATTTACTATCCACTCATGGAGGCTTTATCAATACCTTCTCAGAGTCCTGAGCTCCATATTCTCCTTCAAATATTCTCCAACTTTAGGTTCAAACAACTTCCTGTCTCCTCCTCTGAATGCAATCTAACTTTGCCAGCTGAAGCTTCCAGACATGAACTCATTTTATCCATAATTTCTTTTCTCTTCTCTACCGTAAAGTCACCGAGCACCCCATTCTCTACCGTAAAGTCACTAAGCACCCCATTCTTCCCACTGACCTTGGAGACTTTCCCCTTGCCACTCTCCCCTGAACCCTGTAATGGTTGCTGTGTAGTTAGTATGTGCCACACTATGCTAATTTTCCATTTATTTTAGTTTTGTTTTTCACTCTCCATGTTGTGAATGAGGAGATCACGGAAGGAGTTCAGACTCCCACTGAGAAGCCAGTACAATTCAAAACACCAGCCCCTGAATGTAAGGCTGGACAACCCAAAATCTCCTGTCCCAAATACTCTCAACTGTAAACTCAAACCTGCACATGCTAGAGTGGGTTCTTAAGCTCGCACTCACCAATTACTCTCATTTGTTTTATGTAGCTGTGGTGGACAGTATGACCAAAAGCAACCATTGGAAGAAAGGGCACATTTTCTCTTACACTTCTAGGTCTCGATAAAGTCAGTGAGGGAAGGCAATACAGGAACTTGAGTAGGAGCTTGAAACAAAAGTCACAAAATGCTGCTTCCTGGCTTATTCTCAGGTTCACAGTCAGCTACCTTTCTCATACAGCTCAGGCCTACCAGCCTAGGGGTGGTAGGGCCCAGAGTGGGCTGGGGCCTCCTACATCAATTTTCAACCAAAAAAATGTTTCAAAGACATGCCCACAGGCCAGTCTGATGAAGGCAACCCCTGAATGGAGACTGCCTCAGATGACTCTGGGCTGTGTCAGGTTGGCAGCTGAGACTGACGAGACGGCAGACTGCACTCTCCTTCACCTAATCTCTCTTTTTGTCTTGGCCGCAGTCAGTGCATCTCTTCTTTCCATTCACAGTGGGTTCTGGGATGAATTGTAAAGATTACTTGAGAATATTGTGGGTGAATAGCGGGCACAGGGAGCACGGCAGCCCCCCGATGCCACCTTTCCACTATCTCTGGCAGTTCTGAGGAAACGGGGTGTGAGAAAATGGAGTGCTCAGGCCGCCTCTGAACATCAGATCCTGGGTCACTGTGGCTGTACTTCACCGGCTCTGACTGAATGACTCTGACAAGCGGAAGGGAGTCCATCATCCATGGTGAGGTGTGGGAGAGTGTGGCTGTTTTCCCAAAGGTGACTTTAGTTTGCTAAGCTTCAGAAGGAGGAAGGCAAGCTGTATGCTTCTGTGAGTGACTGGCACCAGGAGGAGCACGAATGTCTGTCCCATCAGAGGCTGAGAACATCGAAGTCATATTCCAGTACAGAATTGGTGGGCCTCTACAGTGGCCATTAATTTTCTACATGGTGTCTCTCTTCCTATGACTAGTGTCACATTACGGCCATGGAGAGAATAGAACTGCTGGTACCAAGGTGCCTAAACTTTTGTCCTAAGACTCTGAAGAAACCTAAACCTTCTTGCTCTATTTATTCAAACCCAAAACACTTTAAGTGAAGCGCAGCTTTGAAGTGGAGGCTTGCATGCTCAATAGTTTTAAAGAAATCATAGATTAATGAACTCTCTTCAAAAAATGTGTGTGTGTATGTGTGTGTGCACATGCGCACGTATGAATGCATGCAGAGAGCATACGCTGAGGGCAGAAGTAAGAATCAGTTCTCTCCTTCCATTTGTGGGTCCTAGGATCAAACTCAGGCTGTCAGGTTTAGCAGCAAGGACCTTTACCTGGAAAGCCATTTTAGGAGCCCTTAAAGTAAAGCACCCACAACTTTAAGCTTTGTTTTCAATGATAAATTCTACACAGCAAATGTTACAATCTTTTCTAAAATTATTTACAAAATAATAAAGCAAAAGGATAAAATACCCTGGGAATAGAAAGAAAACTAAGTGGTTTGATTTTTAAAAGTCAATGCAAGTTCTTTTTCTTCGGGAAAACACCAAATGGCAGATGATGCTAGTGCAGCTGGAGGGCCCAGAGGACCCGGGGGCCCAGGATTAGGAGGCCGCCTCCTTGGAGGATTCGGCAGTGGTCTTAGGGGCTGTGGCCTTGGTCGAGGCTGCTGGGCTCGTGGAGGGTAAGCTGAAGACAAGGATCCCCGTCACCAAGCTGGGCCGCCTGGTTAAGGACATGAAGATCAAGTCCTTGGAGGAGATCTACCTGTTCTCCCTGCCCATTACGGAGTCTGAGATCATTGACTTTTCCCTGGGTGCATCCCTAAAGGATGAGGTTCTGAAAATCATGCCTGTGCAGAAGCAGACTCCGGCTGGCCAGTGGAGCAGGGTCAAGGCATTCGTCGCTATTGGGGACTACAATGGTCACGTTGGTCTTGGTGTTAAGTGCTCCAAGGAGGTCGCCACTGCCATCCGAGGGGCCATCATCTTGGCCAAGCTTTCCATCGTCCCTGTGCGGAGAAGCTACTGGGGGAACAAGATTGACTAGCCCCACACTGTTCCGTGCAAGGTGACAGGCCGCTGTGGCTCTGTGCTGGTGCGTGTCATCCTGCCCCCAGAGGCACTGGCATTGCCTCTGCTCCTGTGCCCAAGAAGCTCCTGGTGACAGCCGGTATAGATGACGGCTACACAACAGTCAGGGGCTGCACTGCCACCCTGGGCAACTTTGCCAAGGCCACCTTTGATGCCATCTCCAAGACCTGACCCCCGACCTTTGGAAAGAGATTGTGTTCAACAAGTCTCCTTATCAGGAATTCACTGATCATCTTGTGAAAACCCACACCAGAGTCTCTGTTCAGAGGACCCAGGCTCCAGCTATGGCTACCACACAAGGGTTTTTATACAAGAAAAATAAACGAATTAAATCTGTTAAAAAAAAAGTCAATGCAAAATGGCCTAAGGTGTAAAAATAGGAAGGCTACTTGATGCACAGGAGTGAGCCTGGAGACTGGTCCGAACTCTCCAGCAGCCAGGCCTCCTTAGCAGCTTTACTCCGCCAGGATCACTTACCTTTCCTCATCTTCTCTGCCTGTTCTTTCCACTGCTTAACTTCATTTTCATTAACCAACCTGTGGAATAGTTAAAGGAATACTTGTTACAGAAAACAAAACGTGTGCATTGCTAGAGAGTCCTCGGGGAAACCAGGGAAACCCAGATGTCACTTCGATGGAGTCATGTTTATTCGAAGTGACCCTTACTGTTATTTGAGGTAGGACAAATTGAGTATCTCATTATCTCCCAGGCGGCAAGAGGAGAGGAGACTTACATTCGTACGACGTTCTTAATGTTGAAGTTCTCCAGAGGTGTGGAGTCGGGGTCCTGTCCTTTGTCATTCTGGATAACTATTTGCTGTATGATTCTGTCTAGCAGCAGCCAGTACTGAACCGTGTTACCACTTCTCTTGTCTAAAAAGGAAGAGAGGGACAGAACGCCATCTTCAAGCTGCTTGTAGACTAGGATTAGCTGCTGTCAGGAGCAGGCAGGCACCCTCTGGAGCCGCAGACCTGGTCAGGAGGCATTCCCGTACCCCTTTCTGCACATGCTGTAAGGCATGCATTTATTTTGAAATCAAAGTAAGTTATGGGCCATTTTGTCTTGAGGACTTCATAATGCCCTTATTCTGTGAGGAAACAAACACTGGCGAGCCACCGAGCGGAGGCTTAGGGTCCCTGGTATCCCCAGTCTAGTCAGTACCATGAGAACACAGAGCAAGCGCTTTGGACTCTGTCCCCGGCCTCCATAGCACCCACACAGTCGGAGCACTCACAAGGCATCTGCAGGCAATGGTGCAGAATGGACATGAAGTGGGGGTAGGCTTCGCTGTGGGTCAGCCTTCTCCTGGTCAGCTCGAACATCTGAGTGGCACTTTTTGTATCTATGTGAACCTAGTTTATAGGAAAAACAAGTTGAATCAAATATCCAGTTGCTTAATTCTCCAGGTAAAGGAAGATGCAAATACAGTCGAACCCTGCCATCTAGGTTAACAGAACAGAGCACTGACTCAGCTCATGCGCTGCACTGGCCCCCACCGACTCAGAACATGCATTTCAAGAGGCAAATTCTTCGACTTGACAGGCCACACCAGAACAACTAGGAAACTACATACCAGTTCAAATCTTTTGGCAAATTCTAGTTCATCTTCATTTCGGAGCATTTCAAAAAAGTCTAAATGCCTGAAAGGAAATTGAACAAAAATGACTAAAAGTGGGATGTCTCATGAACACAAGCAGAGAGGGCACAGCATTTTCAAGTATAGCTCTAAGCGCACGGAGGTGGTGTACCGACGAAACCCATCACTAAGGAGATAGCCACAGGAGCAGTCCAAGATCAAGCCCAGGCTGGGGGCACAGTGAGTGCCTGTCTCAAAAAACCAAAGCAGGGGATGTGGTTAGCAGTGAGCACCTGCCATGGATGTAAGGCCCTGAGGCTCACCCTCAGCCCAGCAAAGAAAAATAAAAAAAGAGTCTTTATGATTTCTAGTGTTATCTCCTCAAGAAACAGCAACAAAACTTGAATGCCTTTGCTTAACCATGTTCTTTCTAATAAGTTAAATAAAATCATCAGAGGAAAAAGTGGACAATTACCCAGTAGGTAATTATTAAATGAATAGATGCTTATCAAATCTAAAATGTGTTCAGATTCCACTTGTTGACTGTTTTCATGGAAAACAAGCCCATACACCTGCACTTGGCTTGCTGTTGAGTTACAGATCAGACAAATATTCATGTCATTTATTTATTTGTGCAAATTTTTATTAATCTCTTACTCTGAGTTCTACATTTTAGAGATGATGCAGTCTATGGGGACAAACACATAATGTGACAAGCAGGCTGGAAGCAGCTGGTGGGCTGGCACTGCACCACGTGGTGGACACTGCACGGACCCTCTCAGGCTGTAGCAGCAGACACTGCATGGACCCTCTCAGGCTGTAGCAGCAGACACTGCACGGACCCTCTCAGGCTGTAGCAGTAGAACTTACCTGTCTAGTGTTGAATTTTCATGTTCCCTTAATTTATCTATAACAGGTTGAATTCCTAACATCAGAAATTCATAGCGAAGGTGGAGTCTGAAGTCCAAACTCTCCTGAAAATAAGAAGATGATACAACACATATTTAGGTTTTCCGACTGTGCAGTCACCGTGTTGGAAGAGCATTCTTTAATGCATCTGTGCAGGGCTGCAGTGCAGGCTTCTTACCACTCCGGCTCCCTGGCTCAGCACTGCATTGATGAAGGACATGATGGCTGTCTTGAGACTCACTTCATCCCGATAACGCCCAGTGCTTTTATCCAAGTCATTAATTAATGTCTGTTGGTGATACAAGTAGAAAAATAAGGGTCTAAATCATTGCCAACCCGCCTATGCTCATTTTTAAAAAATTTATTTTTTAATGCATGGAGGTTAATTTTTTTTAAATCTCAATCAGAATTACACTAATTCACAGAACTTAGGTGTGTTCATAGGAAGTATATACAAAGTACAGGAAACATTGCTTCCTTGTCTTCATCTGCTCTCTCTTTTTGAATAAAAGTACTAGGACACAATCTCACTGTTAATTTTGATCCTAAATAATGAATAGTAACCTATAGATTTTTCAGGGACCACTGCATTCAGTGGATTCAAAAGATGGGAGCTATGTAAGATACAGGATGCCATCACAATTTTTCATTTTATTAAATGTATTCATTTTATTTTCTGTGTGAGGGTCTTGCCTGCATATAAGTATGTGCACCATGTGTGTGCCCACAGAGGTCAGGAGAAGTCCTCAGATTTCCTGGAAATGGAATTATGGATGGCTGTGAATCACCACATGGGTGCTGAAATACTGCACCCGGCCCCTCTGTAAAAGCAACAGTACTAAAAGTACTCCAGGTCCAAAGGTCACAGTTTTGAGTTCAGTATATCTCGGACCCTAGACTGATTGGCTGCAGAGAGTGTATTCTAGTTTCTGTTCTTGAACCTAAGATGAAAGGAATATTTGAAGACAAAGTGTGAGCACTCACTACTAGGGGAACTATCAAGTAATCCACCCCAGGGCCAGCAAAAGCACTGTTTACATAAACAGTGAGGGAGTGAGAAAGCCTGAGGGCACCTACCTGGAAGCGGGTTCTCTCGCTGGCATATTTCTGGTAGTGCAGCATAGCTTGCAGAACTTTCTTGTGGCCCCCAGGAACCAGGCACACAGCGCCCAGGATTTCCAGCACGGCCACCTTTGTCTTAATGTTCTCTGTGCTCAGACTCTGAGCAATTACATTGATACTCTCAGAATGAGCCAGGACATGGGCCCGGCCTTGAGAGTTGTTCATTAGTGCCTTTATACAGCCAATGAGGGAGGTATGTATTCGAGACTCTGAGGTCTCATAGTCCATGGTCTTCAGAAAGTTGAGAATACAGGACAGGCCATCCAAGTCAATGAATCTCGTTACAAACCTGTCAGGAAGAGAGGTGATTAGATTTGTCCCTTTGTGCTTTTGTAATCATCCTTGATAGAAAAGCTCAGGGGAAAGGAAGTAGACTCACTTCCTGGAAAACCCAAAGGCTTACATTAATGAGGCCTTTGTAACTCTTTGGCTCTTCCATGGCACAGACCCAATGGTCTGTCTAACTAGACTGTGGAAAAGAAAATCTCCATTGGAGGCAAGCACACCTCAGCTGGCACAATGAACCAACCAACAGATCATATCTTCACATAAAGCCAGGAATAGCAGTTGCTCAGCATATGTATCTTTTCCTCTTCTCCCTGGCATTGGGTATTGAACTCGAGGCCTCACACTTGCTAAGTAAACACTGTCATTGAGCTACAGCCCCATCCCTAGACTGCCTCTCCTGTGCTCGGCTAAAGTCATCTGCTGACCTGAGTTACTGCAGCATATATGAGCTGCATGTATTGGTGTATTGGCCCTGACCATGGCCCCTACAGGTCAAAGAACAGCATCTTTCAATTCTACTGCTCATCAAACAATGTGACTGCTTTTATTCCTATGGTGCTCTATAGCAAATTCCTTCTTTTATATGACAGGCTAAATGGAATCCTAATATAAAAAACTGATTAAGAGCCATTCTGACTGGTATGAGGTGGAAATGCAAATCAAAACAATCCTGAGATTCCATCTCACACCAGTCAGGATGGCTAAGATCAAAAACACAGGAGACAGCAGTTGTTGGCGAGGATGTGGAGAAAGAGGAACACTCCTCCACTGCTGGTGGAATTGCAAGCTGGTACAACCACTCTGGAAAGCAGTCTGGCGGTTCCTCAGAAAACTGGGCATGACACTCCCGGAGGATCCGGCTATACCACTCCTGGGCATATACCCAGAGGCTTTACCTGCATGCAATAAGGACACATGCTCCACTATGTTCATAGCAGCCTTATTTATAATAACCAGAAGCTGGAAAGAACCCAGATGTCCCTCAACGGAGGAATGGATTCAGAAGATGTGGTATATCTACACAATGGAATACTACTCTGCAATTAAAAACAATGAATTCACGAAATTCCTAGGCAAATGGTCAGATCTTGAAAATATCATCCTTAGTGAGGTAACCCAATCACAAAAGAACACACATGGTATGCAGTCACTGATAAGGGGATATTGACCCAGAATCTCGGAATACCCTAGACACAATCCGCATATCAATAGATTTCTAAGAAGATGGAAGGAGAGACCCCTGGTCCTGGAAAGACTGGATGTAGGGGAACTCCAGGACAGAGTAACGAGAGGGGGTTGAATGGAGAAAAGAGGGAGGGAAGGGGGCTTATGGGACTTTCGGGGAGGGAGGAAACAGGAAAGGGGAAGTGATTTGGAATGTAAATTAAAAAAATAAAATAAAATAAATAATAAAAAAATAATAAAATAAAAAAAATAATGGATTTACTGACATATATTTCACATGCCATAAAATTCATTCATTTAAAGAGCACAATTCAGTGGTCAAAAAAACATCCCATAGCCTATGTTTTAGTTACCTATCTGTCAGCTAATGGGGATATGGGTTATTTCTGCTTAAAAACAAACAAACAAAAAACCAAAAAAAGCTATTTTGAATAAGGCTGACAATGAACGTGTGTACACAAGTGTTTGGGACCAACCTTCATTGTCCTTGTCTACACATCTAGGAGGATAGCTGTTGGACTAGCTGCCCTACTACATTCCCAAATGGCTGCATTGACATCCCCAAGAGCAATGACTGATGGTCGTGACATCCCTGTGCTCTAGCATTCTCTCTCCTCTCTCCGCATTTCCTTCCCCCTTCTTTAAAAATGTTGCCCATCTTAGGCACTGACTGTATCTCCTTTAAAAGGAAAGCATTTATCAAATGTTCAGTGATTAAAGTAGCTACCCTATGGTTCAGTTACATGCTTTTAAATTTAAGAGTTTCAGCAAGGTTTGACCATTGCAGCAAATAGGAGGGAGGGAGAGAGGGAAGGAAAAAGGGAGAGAGGGAAAAAGGGAAGGAGGGAAAAAGGGAAAGAGGGAGGGAGAGACAGGGACAGGCAAAGGGACAGGGAAGGCGTGGGTGGTGTGCTACCCAAGGGAAGGCACCTCATGGGCTTGGTCCTCAGTGCTGTCTTTAGACTCTCGATGGTTTTACTCCTCTCCTCTTCTTCTTCCTTCTCTAAAGCCAGCAGAGATTTTCTCTACAAAAGAAACCAGAAGTTACGTCTTCATTACTATGTTGTAATTACTGTAAATAATTTATACAAAGAAAATCAGCCAGTAAGAACATAGAACAATATCAAGAACAATGCAAAGTTCTGTCTGTGTTATAAGTTAGATTTTAAAATTGTAAATGACATTTTAATAAACTGTTTAAACATTTTAGAAGAGGTTAAGTTGCACAAATGTTTGTATAATTATTGCATCACAATGCCCTGGATACAGATATTGCCATTTGTATTTGACACAGAGAAAGCTGGACTTGTAGTTGGGTACAATGTTCTGGAAACTAAGGGTCAGCAGGCAACAAAAACAGCCATTTTCCCACAGGATCACTAGAATTAGTCAAAATCAGAATCAAGATGAAAAGGATTTCTTTACTTCAAAAATTTTTTAAAGTAATAATTAAATTGAATCTGATACTAAGATAGACTTTACTCTCAGAGTAAATACAAGTTCTTAATGATGATCCAACATCATTTAGAAATCAAGGTATGGAAGGCAGGGAGACAGAGAGGGAAAGGAAGGAGGGAGGGATGGAGGAATGGAGGGAGAGGGAGAGATACAAAGACATAGGTGGTATACACACACACACACACACACACACACACACACACACACACACACACACAAATGCCAAGAACTACTAAGGCAGTGTCACTCCAACTGACTGAGGAAGCCTGAGATGCCTAAAATTTCCAGGCAATGTTGATGCTGCAGGAGTAAGACTCTAGATAAGCAGATCTCAGTGACATTAGTTATTTATTTACTTAGTGTATATGTCTGTGTGTGTGTGTGTGTGTGTGTGTATGTGTGTATGTTGGGGGGTACTATACGTATGTATCTATGGTTCAGGTGCCACAAAACCAGTAGAGCATAGCTATTGAGTGCCCTGCTCTATAACACTCTGCCATATTCTCTTCTTAAAAAAGTATTTATTTTCATTTTATGCATACGGTTGTTTTACCTGCATATGTGGATGCCATGTGCATATAATCCCTGAGGGAGTCAGGAGAGGGCATCAGAACCCTTGATCACTTGAACTACTATTACAGATGGCTGTGAACCACCATGTGGGTGCTAGGAATCGAACCCGGGCTTATGGGAGAGTAGCCAGTGCTCTTAACCTCTGAGCTGTCCCTCCAGCCCTACCTGCCATATTCTCAAGAGGGTCTTTTACTATATCTGGATGTTGTATGTTACATGTTATGTGTCTATGACTGCTAGTGTTAAATGTCAGTTCAACAGAACCTACAATCATCTGGGAGATGGGCCTCTAGGCATGCCTATGGGAGATTATCTTGAGTATATTAGTTGATGCTAGAGGACCCTGGGCAGGATTATATCGGACTGTAGGTGGGGGAAAGCAAGCTGAGGACTGCCATTCACTATTCCGGTCCTGGCTACAGCTGCTTCAAATTCCTGCTGCCTTGAGTTGTGAGTTACAATAAATACGTTCTTTCTTAAGTTGCTTTTCTCAGAGTATTTTCTCAGAATATTTTAAGCAACGAGGCAAAAAGCTAAAGTACGATCTCCTGAGTCCTCAGGTGACATAAAGTCACAAAACCCACAAGGTTTACATTCTCTCTCTTCCTTTCATCCATGACTGCCTAGCTATGCTAGAACAGTCCTCCTGCCCCATGTCTAGTCCAGAAGCCTTTACCCACAGAATCGCTGGCCCTTACCTGCTCTGAGTGCATATTCCTGTCTCCTTGGCCTTATCTGTTATCAACTCTGGTAACAGGCTATGGACAATGAGGTGATCACACAGAGAGAAAAGCCTGGCGGTTCTCTATGGGACCCAATGATCCAGGTTCACAAATCATCTTGAGAGACATTATTATTAATATTTTTCAATCAATAGTAAAGTATATGTTAATTAAAACACAATTTGATTTTTTGAGGAGAAAAAAAAGTGTGAGGTCTAAAGTGAATGAAAAAACAGTGTCATTTACAGTAGCTGGGGGAGGGGGTCTTTTGTTTTTAAGTTGTTATTTTTCTGTTAAAGCCGCCCTTTTGCTGGTGATGTGTCTTGACAGCTGTCACCGGAGGATCATAGATGAAGAAGCTATGTATAGAAATAGGCAATGAATTTCTTCAAATTTCCTGTGGAAAGCTCAGTGTGAATTCGTGAAGGGCATTCAGTCTCCAGTGGTAGCTGGACTTCTCTAGAGTCTCAGCAATTGCTTGGAATCTGCAGCTCAGAATCAGGCCTTTATAATAGGTATCACTCCTTGTTTTGGAGCTTAACTCCATAAGACCATGCTGAACTCAAACTGCATTTTATTGTGTATCACTCACACTAGATAAAGGTACATGTACCCCGCATCTGAGCAATGCTGGGTGGAGAAGGCTTCTGAACATGGAATTGGCGGTGTCCTTCTTAGAGTAGGGAAATTTATGATTTATGCCACAGAAAACTACATTGGAAATCCCTTCCCTAATGCAGGGAGGATTTTATCACAGGTTCATAAATCATCTCAAGAGACTTTATTATTATTTTCAATCAATAGCACCAACATGAAGTAACTATATGTTAATTAAAGCAGAAGGGCCATGATCATTCCTTAACATGAAACCATCAGATTTGGATCTGAGATTACATTTGTGTAACAGAAATAGATGAACCTGCCATCCCAATGCTGCTTTTTATAGAAAGCCTCAAGCGTTCAAACTTTAGAAGTTTCCTTGCAACTTACAGCTGATAATGGCCATAAGACTGTATTTCTAGAGTCAGTCTCCAAGTCACACAAGTAGTATACACTGCTACACATACAGGGCAGGTATTGTGATAGTCCTAAGTGTCTGCTCACACACAAGGTCAGCAAAAGACAAAGTACGCACTGGCAAGGACCTTCCGGGGAAAGCTGCTGAGATGTGCACTGAGGCACAGTCACAGATGTGGCTCAGTGTGGGCCAGAACCACTCTGGTCTGAAACACTTGCTTGATGTGAACTGGGCAAGGCAAACATATCACATCTTCCCCCGAAGCTCCAGTCTTAAAGCATATTGGGTCATTCTCCTCTATCATACATTCTTTGACTTTTTAAAAGCTGACAGGTAACTCAGGGGTCCTTTAAAAAACAACGCGCTCTTGTTATGAGGCCTACGTAATGTAACATAACTTGTTCCACAAAAGGCGGGTTTCACAGCAAGTATGGCTGTTCTCAGCCTGGACCATTTTTATCAGACTCTAGAGGCATTAAAGAAAGCAGATGCTTTTCCTTCTCCAGAACAGTCAGACCACAGTTCCTACAGTGTGTACCTAGAGGACAGGTTAGAGTCCCATCCCCCAGCCTCTTTCACGTACCCCACAGATGTCAAAACCAAGAAGAGAGACTAATTGTGAGGTTATCTTTGGGTTCAGACAGATGGCTTAAATCCCTAATTAGATGACCAGTTCTTAATTTGATGACTTTGGGCAAGGTGACTTGCCTCTAGACTCATACTCTATGAATAGCATGGCAGCACTGCCTGTCACATGAGGCAGTTCAATAGTAGCTGCCACTGATGCTGTAGATGACAGATGATGACAATGTGGACAAATGCCTCTTTATCAGTCCCCCAAGCACAGCCAGCAATCTGCTCCTAGCACAGTGAAGGATCTGGAGGAACGATGTACCATCGCAGTCCCCAGGGATAATGTCTCAGGGTTTTGCTGTGTGCTGTCGGGAAGTCTCTAGGACAGATGGCAGCCAGAACTACAAAAAGACTACAGGCAGCAAGGACTAGTAGCTACCAGGATGATGAGAGAAGGAGAACTCAGCAGGGTTTCTGCTGTTACTGGGCTCCTTGCTTCTTTAAGCATGCCAGTGTTCTGAGACCTGGCTAACCGATGGCTGGCTAATGTTCTTTATCTTCAACCTTAGAAAGATAATGCCTAATGCCTCAGGTATAATAGAAGAAGCATTTCAAAGCTGTGTCAAGTGTCTGACACATAAAGGACAGCAAAGTCCCACAATCTAATAGCCTTGTGATGTCCTGGGGAAGACTTTAGATTAGGAACCAAACAATTAAAGTATAGTTCACTCAACAACGTTGCAAAAAAAGTTGTCCAGGGGAGAGGAGGAAGTGAGGAGTTTGAAGAAGGGCCACATACAGGCATATCAAAGATCCTGAAACTTAAGGGTAAGCCTACCTACCCTAGATGAAAAAGTCACTAAGGGACAAATTAATACAACTTCTCATATCCAAGGAAAGGAAAGTCCACACTACTTAGTACTTCTCCATTCAGGGCAGAGAATTCATTAACTTAGCATTTCTCTTGTTACACATCAAACAATGCCAATTTAATCACACCCAGAGACAATCTTCTTGACAGTTCCTTTTTCTTCATAGTCAGGAACAAGAACTCACAACCTCTACATGTTAGAAATGGTGAATGGCTCTAAATTATTATGACTTGGGTGGATGCATAGAGATGTCCCTGCAGTCTTCAGAAACCTCCCATTCTGTTAGCTTATCCACACAGACGCCACTGTCCCCACTTTCTCATCTCTGGAGAAACAGTGTATGAAAGGGGGTTTGGAGGATGTGGGGTGCGGAATGGATCTTCTCCTCTCCTCTTCTGTATTTAAGGCTATAAACCCTCCAGGCAAATGCTTCTGTGGTTTCTTCTGCAATTTGTGCAGTTCTGGTCACACCTACCAGGCTGTTTAATCACTCAAGGTACAACAGCAGAATAAGAAAGAAACAGAGGAGAGAAGAGTAAGATACTGAAAGTCAAGGCCCTTCAGAACTTAAACGCAGGTAATTCATGGATCGTTGTCGGTTTTTAACTTTTGCAATGGGAGCAGCAGTAAAGGAGTAGTAAGACAATTCTCCATGAGGAGCTGGGTGGAGGCAGGAAAGAGTAGAGTATTCAGGAAACTACCTTCTATTTGATATTACCAACTTAAGAGTTGGATACAACCCATCTTAAATCCTGAGTATGCCGTGTGAGGCAGACTTCAACCTTCAGTGTTCATCAATGGGCAACAGGATTTAAGCTACTAAGGCTCAAAGGCTGATGACTTATTTTCTGTTGTGAATTTTAGCTATGATTAATAGATGATCTTCAAGCTGCCTGGAGTGCTAACATCTCAGAGACCAGAGCTCAGATACCAAGAATGCATTTTAACCGCTAGCCATAGACCACAGCTTTCCTGAGGGCATTCTAATTATTACATCATTTCATCAAATCATGTTACGATTCTGTATATGAACCTCTTGGTCCCCCATGAAATCAAGAAACCAGAAAGGAACTAAGTTCCCAGAGAGAAGGAGATGCGTGTGAGCATGATGAAGGGACAGCTCGGTAACACTACTGTTAGAGGAGCCTACAGTCCACAGGAGTGTTGCAAAGCTCCCGATAATTAGTCACAGCAACAGCAAGTTCAAGTTGAATACAAGCCACGTTTCAAATGGCATTTCCTCTTATAACATTAAGATCAATCATATGTTAGTGTGTGTAGATTCTATTTAAAACACCCTAGAAAAGTAACTTCACTAGGCAACATTTCAGGCCCTTATCCTCAACACCTCAAACACTGAGTGTTTGGAATGGAATTTGGAAAGGTAACGGCATTCAGAAGGTCTTACTCAATCAAGCTCGTTGTGCAACTGTGTACTCTGCACCCTATTTTAGACTATCACAGAATGTAAGTTATACTCACAGCAGCCATGGAGTTGAGCTGATCAATGTAGAACTCGGGCCAACTTGTTGCTCCCTTGTTTTCTTCCTGGTCCTACAAAAATTAAAAGAAAAAAGAAAAAACAATTTAAGAAAAAGTAAAAAGTTAATACATTGCCAGAGGCCCACACAGAGCAACACAGCTGATGTCCTGTACATCAGGATGGTGGTCTGTAAAGCCACTAGAATACAGGAGACACTTTTTGTTACAGTATCAGGTCATCTACTTGACTATGATAGTCTTCCCAATCCACAGGGGGCTGGGGGGGGAGGGGAATGAGCTAAATTTTCACGTGTGACAAAAGGATACATTCTAGCCACTGAGGAAGAAAGGAACTGAGTTCACACCAGGGAGCAATGTTTTTCCTTTAGTGACATAATGATACTGAAAAGGATATTCTAGGTCCCATGTCACACTGAGGACTACATGGGGATGACACAGCTATATGAAATTCAAGAGTGAAGGAAACCTGCCATGACCAGAGACATGGCCAGTTGGTGACTAGATTTTTTCCATCAGTTATTCAGATTCCAGCAGACATTAAAATTGTGAAGGAGGATTTCATTTGATGTGACTGAAAGTGGGTTACTGACACCCGGTGGAGGTGAGAAGAAGACATGAGTCAGTCCCAGGCACAGCTCTCCTGCTGAGCTAGTTCAGGAGCTTTGTTAGAAAATAGAGTGTGTCTCTGCTAAAAAGAACTGAAACCCAAAACTACCTCAGCTAGATGTGTCTCACAACCCCAGATGACTTAGAGCCAAAACAGCTGGGGTATCTGTGGAAGGAGTTCACTGACATGCCTGAATCTACCTCCCTGTCAGCTGTAGTCTCTGCTGCACAGAGTCACCAAGCTCATCCAGGATGCATGCTGTGCTTGGCTTCCATGATCTCTGCACACCTCTGTGCTGAGAGACATCCATGTAAACAGGGCTTTCCATTCATAGAGCACCCTGATATAATGGGTTAGCCTAGGAGAAGACACTGCCATGCATACACGCTGCAGTATGATGCCCAAGGAATTACTGCTGGCTTCAGTTTTCTTAGTTTCAGAAGCCCCCCCCCTCCCCACACACACACACACTGCTCCTCAGGAGAGTGAGTTCTAGGAGGAGCTTTTAATTTTAAGCTTAGACCTTATCTCTAAAAATCCCTCCCTCTCTCCCTCTTTCTGTAACCCAGGCTGGCCTCATCTGTAGAACTGGCTGTTTACAGGGCCACCAGAGTGGGAGCAAGGGACATAGGGCTGGATGATGAGGGCATGGGTATAGCAGTGACTTTGAAGTTGTGCAGGATTACACTCTTGGGATTTAAAAACATTCAGAAAGCCTGATGAGTTTTAAGAATGGCTCTTGGTTATAATTTAACATGCTAATAAAAGATCTGGAGTGGTGAGATAAATGCTGAACCCAGCTTTCCTCTTAAAAGGGGCATTAAAATTAGCAAAGCCCTGCTGTTACCATCATGTTTAACAAGCCAAAACCCTCAGTGATATTCAATGGTATTTGAACCTATAAAATGAAATAAAAGGTGCCAGATCTTTCTATTCTCCCCAAACCAGGGCAAATTTCCAAAGCAAACAAAATCAAGTCCTATGTCCAAGGTTCCACAAAAGCCTGTCTGTTGTAAGCTCCATAGTCCTGGATACAAAACAGAGATTATTTTAGAAACTGAAGACTAGCACATAGAAGGAAGACTTTGCACTTTGAAATGTTTGAATAAGAGTAGACACTGCAATCAAATGGGGCTCTTTTCACTTCTGGTGTCTTGGTGCTGGGAAAATTATACATGCCATGTGTATGAATGCACTGGTTGATACTGCTCAAGGAGGAGGAGGCAGGGGGATTCTCGGAGCTCTTCACTTTGGCAATTCACCTCCAACTGCCTGTGCAGTCCTGGTCCTTACATACAGAAGGATGCAGGAGTAGCGGAGGGAATGCAAGTCTGAGTCTGTGCTCTAGCATGAGTGAATGTTAAACTCTATAGTTCTCACTGAGGACTCAGAAAGAAACCAACTCTTCTGGGTGGGGGTTGGAGGGAAAAGGGTGAGCATCCTATAAAAAACCCAGAACACTGAGACATGCCATGAAGGAGACACTTCTAGGTTATATAGCCTTCCTAACAGCATGTGTGTTCTTGCAAAAGAGAAAATATGTCCTGTGTCTCTGATATTATCGTCTGGGCCACCTGGCTCAGTTCTAGCTCCTTCTTCTAGGGAAGAAGCAGGAAAGATCAAGACTGTGTAAATGCACCATGTGTGATAGAACCACAATCAATACTGGGCACATCAATTATTCAGCTAAACCTATTTTCACTGCCTTCTTCTCCAATCCTATTACAACATTTCTCCAACCAAGAATATTACCTTACTATTGTCTGTGAAAAAGAGTTTCCCCCCCCCTCTTAAGATGTAGTGAGGTATGGTAGATCAAATTTATAATCCTAGCACTTGGGAGACTGAAGTAGATCATGAGTTTGAAGCCAATCTGGGCATTGTAGCAATATCTATCTAAAAAGCAAAATAAGGCCCCCAAGACAGGTTATTGATCACACATAGTTCATGACACTGAGAACTTGCCCTAAGTAAATACAAATCCTGGATTCATAATAAATGTTCTTTTTAGTCTACCCAAAGAAGGGACAATTCACATTAAAATCTACTTTTGTGTCCCAGTTAGCTTTAACTGTCAACTCCACACAATCTAAAAATAACCACCATAGAACCTCAGTTGAGGAATTCCTTAGATCAAACTGGCCTGTGGAATGTCTTTGGGGGACTGCCTTGGTTGTTAACTGAGTGAGGATGACTCAGGCCACTGTGGGTAACATATTTTCTAAGCAAGTGGTCCTAGGCTGTACAAGGAAACCAGATGAAATGAGCCATCAGGCAATGTTTTTCTGTTTCCTGCTGCACCTGTGTGATGGCTAGCATTTTATTTTAAGTTTAAATTACTGTGTAAAAGAGATCTATAAAACAAAAATGCATCTAACCTGTAAGCCCCGCTTGCCCAGGGACAGATAACATTCTGGGGCCTGATGTTCATGTAAGATAACAAACCTTGTGATTTTGCTTCTGTATACAAGCTTGGTTGCCCTCAATTGCACAGGATGTGTGCTTGATTACACGTAGGCAGGAAGTGTGTAGCCTCATGAGTTTTTTTTCTTTATAAGTTCTTAAATAATATAATTCACCACCATACTCTGATGAGCATTTCCAGCCTCGGGTGTGGTCTTGGCCAGCATCCATGGTCCTAGCCAGCATTTAATAAAGTCTTTTATTTATTAAAATTTATTCATGGTCATGGAGAATCTCTGAGAAACTCCAGACCCATAATGCCTCTTTGCCTGGGAAATGAGTTACTTGGTCAGAGGTCATGCTGTGAATAGTGAGCAGGTCTCCCTCCAAGTTCCTGCTTGAGTTCTTGCCTTGACCACCCCTCATCGATGGACTGTAGTCTGTAATTGAATTGAGCATTATCCTCCCAAAAACTGTATTGTGTCATGGTATTTGACACAGCATTAGAATGGAAATAGGATCTTGGCTGCCTCTTGAAAATGTCACACACATTCATTTATGGAAATTATCTTTAGAAGGTCTGCTAAATAATTAAAACAGAAACAAGTGTCTGAATTTATTAAATTCTCTGTTTTTTTGTTTTGTTTTGTTTTTTGAGAATATATACATCTGCCACTTATTTTTAGAGAGATGGTATATGAGAAGGCCACTGATTCGGCCACCTGAAGATGAAATTCTAGAGACTTCTTTTCTATTGACTCAGTTGAGAGTTTGGGTAAGTATAAATATATCTGGGGTTATTTTCTTTTTCTCAAAAATAGGAGAGAGGTCAGAATGTTTCTGAAGTTCCTAGAAGCTCTAAGAGTTCAACAGTGAGACATCATCGGGCACAACCTCTACTGTACTTAATTCTAAGCCTCAACTTCTAATGTCAATAACTTGTAAAAATTTAATTGTTCAATAATTCAGTGGCACAACTATTCATTGTTAACAGTCAATCCAACTGTCACTCAGTAGTCACCCACATTTGTGCTGTCTTGTCAGTTCTTTAATTCAATCCCTCCTTTTTGTTAGGAGGCCTTCAGAGACAGATAGCAGGATACGGATGGCTGAGATTTCCTACTGGACAGAGCTCACCATTGACACTTTGCCTTTACCTCCAGCCTGAAATGACTATTGTTTAACCTCTTTTCCTTATTACCCCAAGTGTGTGTGTGCGTGTGCATGTGTAAAATCCAGATACCTTAGGAGGTGTCCTTTCTAAGCTCATGTCATCTCCAAATGGAACATTTTCATTAAAATCTCAGGTCAGTGTCAAGGAATCTTCCTCTATTCTTTTTAAAATGCACAAGTGACTGTTTTCTCAACATCACTCTGCACAGGAGAACCATTTGGCATTGCTTCTTAGTTTCACTCACTCTGGGATAAGCACAAAGTTATGTGCTTGTCCCTCACTAGCACCTCCAGCTTGACTGTGCCCTAGGCATGGAGGTGAAACATCCATTGCTCGCTCATTACAAGGCTTGCTGTATGCCTTTAGTTTCACATGACTGCCTCACAATAGTGTCATTGTGAGGACATAAATACACAAATCCAATACAAACCAGAACACTGGAAAAAGTGCACCCAGCACAAGTTCAGTAAGTGTGAGCTATGATGATCATATTGACACTGTCTCTAACTGGAGCCAGTCTTAGCCCTTAGTGCTGAGCCTGGAAAACAAGGATCAATCAAGTACATTTTGGCAGTAACCATTTAAATATAAGAAGCATATTAGCATTTGCAATTGAGTTAAATATATTTTCAGAAATGTAGTCCATACTGTTCACTCACAATTATACGGGTATGTGTCACAAAATTTTTCATTGCATCATTATATAGCAAATAATTAAAGAGAGGGCAGATATATGGAGAGGGGGAGGCATGAATATATTCCTTTGGTAGAAGCTGAAGTCTTTTACATCTATAAATAGAATTCAAGGTAGAATCACAAAATCAAGTTTTTAAGTACATGTAAATTTCTTTGAAATAATTATAGGATCCTTTAGGAAGATTGTTTCACAAATGATAAAATATAAGTCCTGTATTTTAGGATTTTCTTTAATGTAAGACGTTCTTACTAAGGCCCAAAATAGGCTTTGCAAAAGGATAATCAATTGTGAAAGGCATGGTCTACGGTTGTTCTCCAGAACACTAACGATAGGCTGAAGCAACATTTACTCTGCCAACTAAAGCCACAAGTATGCAAGTTAACTGTCAAAAGTCCATAAGGTTCTTAGATAATATATGTAAAGGAAAAATGACACACTTTTCCCCTGCCTAGAGTGGCTAAAACATCTTGCAATGTGCAATGCTATGATTGTGTCAACGAGAGTGGAAACAGGTTAAAGTTTAATCAAGAGATACAACCCAAATGATGTGTCAGAGTAGTTGGAGTTTTATTCCAATGGCTTCTACTGTATAGGAAAGGGAACTAAGAACAACAAAACCTATTCCTTGTGTAAGAGAAATGCCATTAGAAAACATAGGATTAAGAAATCCCCTTATTTAATGAATAGCCACCTTCTTGCATGAAATTATAATTATTATTTCTAATTTCATGAACCTAGTTCTAGAGACTAATGAATATGTATCTAGAATTTTTAACAGAAAAATGGGCAGAAGAGGACAAATGGATTAAGATTATTCTATTAGTCTGCTTCCATGATCCAGGAGTCTGAGAAAACTCAAACGAATGATAGAGAGTTGGTGACAGTGTTGAGACCAGGCTCAGTGAAAGGATGGAAATGGGGATACACTAGGTAGGTGCAAGGCCTCAACAGTAACGTGGCAGCCTGTCTCTTCCATCTTAGAATGAGTGTCAATGACACCTTCTCAGAACAAGCCAGCATACAGGCTAATCAGCAGGCAAAGGGTCAGCAACTGCTTTAAAAGGCCTGATAGGTGTATCTCAGGCTATGCACAGGACAGTCCCCATTGCTCATCTGCCCTTGTGTGAGAGAAAAGCAGCCATAGCAGAAAAATAAACAAATGGGAACTGCCATGTTCAGCAATAGCTTACTCACATGAACCGGTGACCTGACAGAGGTAGCACACCGGTATTAGCGTGTTGACATCTGTACTGGCCAGGATCTGACACAGCTCTCAAGAGGGCTAAAGCACATCAAAATCCTAACATGGCCACCAATTACTTTCCATGCTTTCTCCTCTCTCTGACACCACTTTACCTCTGCAATGTCTGCTGTAAATTAGGATTGACTCACAAAGTGTTTGGAACCTGTCTAGTAACCTCAATGTTTTCTAGAGAAGCATTATCTACATATGTATAAAGTCTACTCCCATGCCAAACTCATCATTCTCTGAAAAAGTTCTATCCTTTGTTTACAAATTGTATAGTAGTAGCTTCTGACACCCACAGCTCACAGAACATCTTAGAAAGGGGCTGTGGAAAGGCTGTAAAAGCTAGAGGACCAGGATGTCTTCTATGAGATTGTTTCCATGAAATGACAGGGAGAACAAATGCATGATTCCACAATAATATGGTTGCCTGAAAAAGATCTGAACAATGCAAACACCAATAGATATGCTGCCAGGGTTGGTAGAAGTCTCATCATACCCTGTCCTTAGACAGAGAAGTAAGTACTTGCAACTGGTGATTGCTGTGACAAGGAGAATGAGTTTTTTCTAGGAGTTTCTTAGTTGCTTGTCTATTTCTGTGAAGAGACACAATTTATAAATGAAAGCATTTAATTAGGGTTTGCTTACAGTTACAGGGGGTTAGCCAGTCCTTGACCATCTTGGCAATAGGCAGGTAGGTGTGGTGCTGGAGCAGCAGCTGAGGGCTTATGTCTTATCCACAGAGAGAACAACACTGGACTTGGTGTGAGTTTTTCAAACCTCAAGGCCCTCCTCCAGGGATACACCTCCTCCAACAAGACCACACTTTCTAATGCGTTCTAAATAGCCATCACTGGAAACCAAACATTCAAATATACGAGCCAAGAGGGCCATTCTCATTCAAACCACCACAAGTGATGAGTCTCATAACTAGTTAGCCAAGATGAAGGGGTCAGTCCTGAAATCATATTCACACAAGCAACACTAAGTGGTTGTAGCAGGTTGTACTTATATATTTATGCAATACACAAGTATGTACACATACATAAATGTATTCGTAACCATAATAATCAAAGAAAAAGGGCCATCAATTTGAGAAAGAATAATGGGGGAGGACAGACAAGCTGGAGGGAGGAAATGATGCAATTATAGTTTAATTAAAATTATAGAAAATAAAAACACATTTTATAGAAAAATAAACTCAATTTAGAACACGGTATATAGCCCATTAGCTTCTTTACATTCTTATACACATCCCTAATTCTTCCTATTCACTCTTTTTTGTTGAGAAGAAGACTAAGAGGTTCGCAAAGCTGGGCTCCCTGGACTGTTGGTTCTTCTGGTCCTCACACCTGCCTTCAACTCCTAGCCATGAACAAAATGTACACTTTATATGAAGCTTGCCAAGGGCAGGCAGTCAACTTCAGGAACTCATCTCTCCACTGTCATATTACAAGATGGTCATGCTACTACCAGTGTTGGTATATTATTTGACCACTGCCACAATTACACATCAAGTACATCTGTTACCAAAATCCGGTTGGACCCACGCACAGGATGATTACAGAACAGTGGCTTTGCCATCTGCCAGGAAGCCCAGCACTTCCTCAGCCTCAGAACAGCAGTCATTCTTCTGAAAGGAGTCAGAATGACTTATGAAGACAACGACTTTCAGAATGCTACAAAATGTGTGCATACTTTCAAGGAAAGCCATACAGAATTATATGGGTGGTCTTTGACCCTAAAGACACCCTAATGGAGTTCCTTCTCACCGTCCCCTTGTAAAGTTAATAACAGGTGACTGATCACTATTGAGAAGGGGTTCAGAATCACACCATCTTTTGGAAACGGCACTTACATGGCTATTAGCCAATTCCCCCTCATCCTGAACCTACAGATATCTATTTGTAACTTCAGGTGTTTGCTGGCCTTACTCTTGCCTCATGGGAACAGCCTGGAGAAAGTCTAATCTTTCCCATGAACAACCACCCAGCAGGTATTTAAACAATTTGAACAAGTGATTATATGTTCTCCTGAATCTTCTCTTTAACAAGCCAAAGCTTCTCTATTGGCTACACGGCACTGTTTATCTTCCTCAACTCATACCTTAACCACGGTTTCCATAAGTTCATTTGACTTGCATGTCCACTATTTGCAGAGAGGACTCGCACAGATCTATTTCCATGAAAGGGCTCTTCTCACATATTTATGTTAACAATGGGCCACTCAGAGCAGTCTCTAAGAAGATTTCTGATCAGAATCTCTCCAAGAGGAAACAGAACAGGTCCCTGCTCTCATGACAGTCCCAGTAACAATATTTAATACTAAATAAGAGAGACTGTGTATAAAGAAGAGAACATGATGGTCCATGTTTTATCAGTTATTTTTTAAACCAAAGAGGCCATACACTATACATGAAAGTGGTTTATTATGAGAATGAAGATGCTCTGTCTCTAAAAAAAAAAAAATCTTATGTTAGCAGAATCAAACATGAGTGACAACTACCATGGCTTAATATTGGACAAGACATGGTGAAGTGTGAGCTGCTGTGTGATGTTTTTCTCACTTCTGCTCTGTGCTCTTCTGTACACCAAAGGAATGTCTTCCATGTCTTCTGTCTTCTAGGCATGTGAGAACACTTCTTCTGACCCCCAGAATCTCACCTCTTCTTCCCTTTTCTGGTATCTAGTAGAAAAGTCTAGTGGTGTCCAGATAAAAGTTCTTATCTTCCCACAGAATCTCTGGCTAACTTGCTTGTATTCCCAAATAAAACAGTCTTAAAGATTTCATATCAATATGAATACATTACCTTTCCTTCCTTCGTTCTCTAAGTTTAACAGTCTGTATTAACATCTTTGAGAAGATAAAATGTCAGCATGAACTGCTATCAAAGGTTTTACTGAGCTCATTAGCACATGAGGGAATTGGTAAGATGTTTGTCAGTTCAAAAAGGAATCCACAGACTGGATATATGCATTCATCATGAAGATGAAATTAATGAAGAGATACACAACCAGTCAAGAGAGTAACAACCCATTGCATCAGACACAATTTGCACTTCAGTGGAAATTCACTTTGATATTCTATCAAGTTTTTAACAATCACTCTTTAATATTGTGAAACAGGGCAAAGACAGGCTGGAAAGCACTCGGGACACTAAGAGGGGATACTAAGTATCTCCCTCATTTAAGTGCAGCTCAGTAGGATAAGAGACATGTAGTTAGTATTTCCTGGTTGAAGAAGACACACACAACCTGTGAGGGTGAAACGTGGAAGCCACTGTGCAGGACTAATACTCTGCTGGAGGTTCCTTATGCCCAAATTAACTAAAGGCTCAGACTTGCCCAAGGTTCTTGCTGGAGAGTCTCCCCTCCACCAGCTGCTTCACTTCACTCCTATCAGTCTTTACTCCCATGTCAGCCTCTCATGTAAGACCACCATGCTCACTGGAAAGGAGTCCTTGGTCCTCTCTCCTCTCTAGGACCCAATTCTCTACATATTTGGAAGACGTAAGCCTTCCAGAACTAGGCATCCAATACAGCCATGTGCTTAGAGGGTTTGGATCTTCTGAACAAAACAAAAAGGCTGCCCCAGAGTACAGCTTCTCATAATATGTTCTGGAGCCAATGTTAGCTACAGTAATGCACAGTTGATGTGCTAGATCCTCTGAAGAACAAGGAAGCTTTTAAACTCAAAAGTCTGTGCAGACGGCCAAGCCCTGCAAAAACATTAACATTATATAGTTGAACCTGGGACCTGAGCAGTCACACAGAATTCCTCACTATCTTTTGATGCCAGGGTTGAAGCTGGGCCTTGTACTGCTTGGCAAGCCTCCCACCATTGAGCTACATCTCCAGGCCAGAGTCCCCCTTTATCACATTAATAATCTGTAATGCTAAATTAAATCTAAGATTAAATTCATCCTCCATCTCTCCATTCTTTTATTCAGCAGGAGTATACTGAGTTCTGTCCTGAGTAAGGGTGACCCTATATGGAAATAAGCAAGCACTTTGCTTTCCTCATGAGAATCCATGGATGCAAGACATGAGTCCTAGTGGATCATCCACTTGTGTTCCTAAAGCTGAGAGCTAGGAGAGCCGAGAGGTTCATAGACAATCACCAAGACAGCTCAGTGGTTAGGAGTGCTTCCTGCTATCTCAGGGGACCTGAGTTTGGTTCTCAGCATCCATGTCAGGCTGCTCACATGTAGCACACACACACGCACACACACACACACACACACACACACACACACACACACACCTGCTATCAACAGTACCTATTGCATATCAAGTCTCTCCAATAATCCCATGTAAGTTAGCCCCATATTTTCAAGAAGCTCCACTGTTATGAACACCTCTTCTAAGTTCAAAACCCTAACTGGAATCTTACCTGAAACCCACTGGGAAGAAATCTTTGAAGCTTCCATGATAGCATAAGATGTTACACTGATCTTTTCCATACACCCTGACCTTTATTTACTCTGGTAAACCCCATGAGAAAGTCACACTGCTATTACATTTTAGCTAACTAGAAAAGCAATAAGAGCACCCCCCCCCGAGGTCTTGTCACTGTGAGCAGCAACACACAAAGCAAACAGCTCAAGTGGGCTCTGTGGGCTTCTGAACAAGCCCCAGCTGACTGCTTCAAGCAGAGGGCTCATGAGTCTCAAGCCGCTGAAATCAGTGGGGAAACATTTCAGGCTGGCAGAGCTAACAAAACAGCTCCAATCCTTACCTAAAACCAAGAGCAGAGACTTTACAATCTGCTTCCCAGACTGTGGGACATTAGCTTTATTTGTTTTCACAGGTCATTTCTTTGGCAAAGCACTGCAGCGCGAGGAATACAGCAGAAACCTGCAAGGCTCCACAGGTTCAAGTTCAACATCTGAGCTTAATTTTAGATGACAATCTCCTCTCATTTTCAGGACAAAGAAAAACAAACATTGTGGGAACATTATTTTCAGAAGTGATGCAGGTCCATATTCCCGAATGACACTATGGTGTGCAATAATACAGGAACAAATTTCAGTAAGCTTGTGAAAGTTGGTTTCAGCCCATATGTCACCATGGAGTGCCACAGACCCAGGTAGGACGTGGTCCAGTTGGAAGTTAACATGCTCGGGCACTGAGCCTCATGCAGCGTGGAAGTCCAGGCAGAGGTGTCTCTGGCCTTTGCGGCTCCACATCTTGGTACCAAACTTACTGCTACTTGACCAGCTTTCAAGAGGCTGTCAAGCAGGCTCTGGAATTCTGTAAGTTGCTCTTGGAAAAAGGGTATGTTTATGATTTGCAACATAAAGTTTAACATGCACTAAAAGGAGAGGACCCTTTGGAAACAATAATTAAGAAGAAAATCTGGGTAATGGTAAGCATATAAAGGCATATCACTCAGGGAGTGCCCTGGGAGTAGCCTTCACTGGTGGCTCCCTGACATACTACTGAATTAATGACATTTGGGAATGGGGGAACAGAGATATAAAAAATGCCCTGTTGGAAGATATCACTTTGTCATTATTATCTATATGTGAGTAAATGGAGAAGCACATCGTACAAATGGGAGAAACAAAATGCCTTTCCTTCTCAGCAGGACAGATCCTAAGTCTGCACAGTCAAGGCTGTTCTGCACTGTGCAGAGGGTGGGGACTGTTGAACTGTAACTGGCCGGTGGAATCTTTCAGTGCTGTCCCTTCAGGATTCAGAACTAGTCCCCCAAATCACTTGCAGAGTTTTGGGAACTCTTAATTAAAGTGACAAAACCTAATTCATGGAGAAGCACAAGACCTCTTCCTACCTTCCAGAGAAAGGACTCAAAAGCAGCAGGTATGCCTGACCCCTGGGCCAAACAAAAGAAACACAGAGGAAAGAGCTTTCCTTTTCCTTTATCTTCCTAAGGGGCTACTTCCTTGCATTGATGTCGTTCATGCATCTACTTCCTGGAGCTGGTGAGTCAGGCAGGCTTTGAGCAGTCTGTCTTGGAATGTGAGGGCCAGGGCATAAGAGTCTGTAGAAAACCAGGGAGAGGCCAACTGAAAAGCATGGAGTATCCTATCTAAATCTGATTAGTGGAGGCTAGAAAAGCTTGTAGGCTAGAGATTATTACATATGCCAAGTTCCTCCAACACACACTTCAGGTATTACCAATCAATTTCCTCTCTATTTCTTATTGAGACCATTCATCTTTACTGAATCCTTCTCCAAGTGCTTCAGGTTTCTATTTCAATTACTCAGTATTGGCAATCAAGATACACTCCCCCACCCCTTACACTTGTCCTTGTTTGTTAGCCATTCACCTACAGTATTAAGAATTAATACTGTATAGAGTATACAGTATTGAGGAATATCAGGAAAGGGTGTGCACTGGTCTGGCATGTCTCATATGCTGCATATGCCTTGAGGGTTTGTCAGGGTGGTAGCCAGAACTGAAAGATACTGTGGCTTCTCAGATAGAAGACACAGTGGTGTCCCTTTCTGTAAAGCTACAGCTGTCACTAAGACCATTTGTTCGTATTTTCCACCCGCACATATTCTGGGTTCTACAGGTTACTCTGGCAGTTTGTTCTAATGCCCAGTGAAATTCCACACCTGCAATCTGCAAAAATTTAGGAATGAAAATGAAGTATGCACATGTACTTCAATGTGCATGGGTGAGATGTTCCCCAAATGCCCGGAAGTCACACTTTGAATGCTGTTCCTCAATAGCCCTGCCTTTAGGCAGTCTATGGCACAGAGAGAGGAATCCACAGCACAGTCAGGGAGTCCAGCCTCTGCAATTGACACACTGTCCACTCTGATTGGTACCAGTGCTGTCATAGGAACCTGCTTAAGAGTTAATGATCTGGAGTACAAAGACAGCTGTTGTGTGGCAACTGAGAATACCTGCTCTCTCTTGGGTTCCACGCAAATTCAAACTTCCAAGTCTTTTCCAGTAGTGGGGTGGAGTGGAGGCATGAGCAATCTTTCCTTTGTAGGACCATGAGGCAACAGGTGCGGTGGGAAGGCTAGGCAGCTGCTTCTCTAGCCCATGTCTAGAAGCAGAGGAGAACATCCCAGGAAGCCCACATAACTTTTCCTCAGCAGCATATCCCTTAGTTATTTCTATCATTGTTTGAATGGTTGCGAGTGAACAAATACGGGGGCTCCCATCCTCTTCCAGATGGTGTTCTCTACCTATGGGGAAAGTGTGACCCAGAGGAAAGCACTCCTACTTGCTGAAGAAATGTATCGGGAAGGACAATGGAGAGACAGAATCCACAAAGGAGCTGGGTGCCTGTTCCTGTATTTATAATTTAGTGAGAACAAAATATCTATAGACTGTAGAATCAACAACCTCCAAACCTGGGGTCAAGATGTCAAAGCAAGAAGCTTAGCATTTAGGCATAAGAGACAGACAAGTTAACCTCCTCAATTTCTTTCTCCTTCCTTCCTAAGACAAGGACTCGGGCATCTCAGCCTGGTCTCAGATTCACTACTTAGCTAAGGATGACCTTGAATTTCTTGACTTGGACCCCTTCTTAGGCAACCTTAACCCATCTTCCCAACAGCCATCTCCATTCCCCTATCCTAGAAAGTCACTATATTAATGTTGAACTTAAGTGAACACACCCTTTCAACATAGTACATAACATAGAACAAACACTACAGTCCTGGACTCCTCTATGCATCCACCTTAGTAGCTGAGACTATACATGTGTACCACTGAAATTCTCCTGCTTCTACCCCTCAGCACTGGGATTAGAGGTGTATACCACCACACTTGGTTTATGGGGTGCTAGAGATTGGACCCAGGGCTTTGTGTATGCCAGGCAAGCTCTCTACCACCTCTGAGAAACATCCCAGCCCAACCCCTCCATTCTTGAAAATCCAGAAGAGTCAAGGAATAGGAGGAGGAGAAGGAGGAGGAGGAGGAGGAGGAAGAGGAGGAGGGTGGGGAAGAGAAGGAGAAGGAGGAACAGGAGGGTGGAGAAGAGAAGGAGAAGAAGGAGGAGAAAGAAGAGGAGAAGGAGGAGGAGGGTGGGGAAGAGGAGGAGAAGGAGAAGGAGGAACAGGAGGGTGGAGAAGAGGAGGAGGAGAAGGAGGATGGGGAGGAGGAGGAGGATGGGGAAAAGGAGGAAGAGGAGGAGGAGGAGGAGGAGGAGAGGCTTTTGAAACTTCTGTAAAGAGATGGTCAAGATGACGATCCCAGCTCTTGGTGGCAGAAGAAAGAGCAGTGTCTGGCCGCCAGCCATGCTGTGTGTGCACATGTTGATTTGGCACCAGTGTGTTGGTCACCATGCAGGTACCCAGGCCTCAGCAAGTTCCTGTGTTTCGAAATGGCATCTATCAGACAAGAGCTTGCTAAAGATGGAAGCACCATTTGCCTGAGTTGGAAACACGTAGGCACAAGAGGTCTAAAGGGTGGAAGAGAGCAACAACACTGTGTAGCTTCTTCTGTTGTGGCCAAAACAAAGAAACAATCCCAAGTCAATTATCCATTTTTACATACTTGTAATATTTCATATTTTCTATAGCTTCATAGGTAATTGAATGGAATGCTTTTTGTATCCTGAACCTTGGATTTTTGTTTCCAAAGAGCATTGTCTTTTCTCCTGATTTTAATGGCAATTGGATTGTGGACACATGGGGAAAGTAAAGCATTTCAATGACTTCTGCAACAGAAACTTCAGACTTCTGATCAGTGCTGGACAGACCATGCAATTCCATTCCCTTCCCTTAGGCAGTTCTGCCTCTCAGGAGGTTAGTGAGTCACACACTCAATGTGTATGTGTAAATCTGTGACTTGAGTAGAATGCTATCAGACAGTTATTAAATTTCTTTTTTTTAAAAAAATGATTTTTGGAGAATGCAGATTTATCAAAAGCTAGAAAGCCTGCTCTGGTGATAGGGTTCAGAGTGTAATAACTGTGTGTGCAAATGGGCAAAACACGCTTTCATCATGTCCAGTCAGCACGAAGGTCTGTTCTTGTTAGCTGTGGACAGAATTCTACAGAATGGAGGACTGAATTTTAATGTCATGACTTTGAACAAAATCTGTAGCAGAGTTAGGTACTATATATACATCTGGCTCCCACTGATCATGTAAGTTGGTTAGTTACATGTAAGTTACTTATACAATCAGTACACACATACACACACTCACACACTCATTAATACTCACACACATTCACATACACTCTCATATACTCATACATACTCACATACAATCATATACACTCACACACTGTGTTCTCAAACCTCCCAGAGAGAACTAAGGAGATGAAAAAGGACCCTGAAGCTTCAGGAAGCAAACAATGCCAGGGTTGTCATGACAACAAGCATTATTTGCATTTCAAATATACACTTTTCCTCCTAATTTTAATAGAAAATGCCGTGCCATTGTTATATTCAAATAGGCTAGACTGACCTGCATAGTTCCTTGTTGGATTCTGACAGACTTTGCACAGGACAGCTACTCACACAGGAGCTGGGGCAGCGTCACCATGGTTCTGTAGTTCTCACACTCTGTAGCTCACCCAAGGACTTTCTGGGCTGTTGTGGTGCAGCAGCAAGTCAGCAACTGTCCTAGAGAGCTTTCCTGTGTCTTTTTCATCATGTTTGGGACAGACATGAGCGTGTTCACCAGTCTCAGTAGGACCCCCGCATTAATATCACAGGCAGTGAGGTAGATACAGCTGTCAGTCTGCACTTCACACTCATTGCCTTCCCTCCTGCCCAAGGATACATAGCTTCACCATGACCTGAGGCAAAGGCAGAGCCTTGCAGAGAGCTTCCTCAGCTTCTCCGACAGCTTATGAACAGTTCCCTGTGACAAATGCAAAAGACTGACAGACAAACCATAACTTCCTATGGGTCCTGTTTCTCTCACTGAAAACTGACTGATTCAAAACTGTTATGTATATTTTTCAAACAAAGTAATTTTGTTTTTAGAATAAAGACAAAGATATTTCAAGGTAGTGTAGAGAATAATGAACTATAGAAAAATTAAGAGACATATATGAAAGAAAAAAATATATCAAAGTAAATCACCCAGAATCTTTCCTAGAAAGCTGTCTGTCCACATGTCCATCTCATACCCCTATAGACTTTTGATCATTGTAATTCCACGGCTTTAGAGCTTGTCTCTTAACCTTGACATTAAGTGCAGAGAGCTTTCTCGTGTCATTTAAATGTCTTGATGCACTGGACTGCTTTCAGAGACACTGCAGAGAACATCTTCACCATTAACTCTCCCTGCTCTCGGCTCACTTCCCGGAAGAGGAATGTTCCAGGCTCTGCAGACACATTCATGACCGAAGAACTGTAGGTGTATCTAGGCCAATCAGGACCACAGAATTAGGGTTTTATTTAAACTTTATATCCAGCAACAAGGCAAGAGAGAAAGCCAATGACACACTGTGCACTTGCCCTGCTATGTCTCTCAGTCTCAAGCATGCAGAGGAAGGCAGACCCTGTGGGAAGGAGCAGGCTGTCAGGTGAGTGTTAGTGGGAGGACTTGGGGCAGCGCCTCTTCACTGGAACATAGGAATGCTTCAACAGGTAACATGGCTTCATCCAAATCACACCTGTATTCAAGTTCCCACCTCACTTGAAGCCTCTCAAAGCTCTTCTAACAGGCTGTATCTGATCAGACACAATCAGAACAAGTGAGTAGTTAAATAGCCTCAAGAGGAGCAAAGGGGAAAGTACCAATCGGAGGTTGTAGATGGGGGAAGGATAACTGTCATAAGAACACAGCTCAGACAATGAAAGGGACCCATTTCTAGATGAAGGATGTATGCATGATGCCAACCCTCTGGTGAAATCAACAGTAGTCAAATCGGTGGTGGGAAGTCACTGGAGTCACAGCCATGGAGGTAGGTCTTTCTTTTCCGTGTCCTACAGCCTGTCAGCTTCCTGTTCTGTGGAGCTTGTGGCAAGATGACAATTGTTTGGTTTTATTGATATCTGCTTCTCCCAAACCCATTTACTCTAGGAAATCTGACGTTTTTGTCTAATCACCCCCGGAATCTTGCTGATTTCACCTAGAGCAGACACTGTACTTTAGTTAATTACACGCCAACCTGGTCTTCACCAATACATTGCTTCACTGAGTCAAACACCAGGCCCCCAAGCCTGTCATTTCTTACTGCTCTGCAGCTGGGGAGTCTCTACACAGAACACGCAGACACAGGACAGACAGTCCTGTAGAGTCTGGAGATGCTTCTGGCTGGATGCTACTGTGCCCCTCATGGACTCTTTAAAGATGTGAAAGCAGGGAAGGACAGGCTCGTTATTTCTAACCAGGATAGCATTTACCACTTTCTTTTTCACTTTCCAGCACAAACCAAAGTTAAGCATCACAGGTTGAAAATTCAATGGCTTGAAAATCAAGCACTTGTAAAGAAGCTCAGAAACTGGGCAAAGGCAGCCAGCTAGCCTGACAGGTCCAATGTCAGGTTGTGGTTATTTTGCAAATCCTGACATCTAGTACAGTGGATACTTGAAGAGCCAATGCTCGGTCTACTGCATGGTAAAGCAAATGAACAAAAAGAAAGAAAACAGTATCCCACCCTCTTCAATACTCCAGTCCAGCACAACAGCCTGTGGTTAAGGCAAAGGTACCAGCTACAGAACAGTAGCTCATCTGACCTCCATCTTCAACTGGCTTGTCTGACAGCTGTGTAGGAAAGGGATGGCTCCTTTTATCTTTAATTCCATGACCTAGGCATATGTATCCCCTACATCCTATTTTGATACAATCACCCCCTCTCTGCACTTCAAATGCTGGCTGCCCTAAATTTCCAGGAGCTGAAAGGACAGCAACCCTCCTCCCCTCAAGCAATACAGCTTTCATCACCACAGGCTCCTGCTGAAAGGAGAACTCCAAAGAAGCTGGAGTTTAATCTGATCAGCATAAACAAACCAAAGGGGGGATGGGACGGGGGAGGGGGAAGCACTACTCAAATTCCCCTCCCTTACATGGCCTGAAAATGTACCCAGGACCAGATTAGCAATATATAGAGATCAAAATGGCTGAACCATGGCCAAGATGGAGAAGATCCCAGACTGATTTAACTCTGCCAGATCAAGTTCAAGTGCACACACAAACACACACTCATACAATACACACACACACAGACACATGTACTCATGCATGCATAAACACACAGGCAGGAGGGGAAGAGGGCAGTAGAAATTCACCTTTCCCAAAGTGGCTCAACAAGACACACATAAATGCAACAGGAAGACTCAACTCATGAGTGAGGTTTTAGAGATCAGAAGCAAAGCAGGCACGATTAGGCACACTTGTGAAAGGCTGGTCTCTCCCTTGATAGCTGCAGTCTCTACAGCAAAGAGCATCTCCACCCCGGTTGGCTTTGCAGACTGGGAAGACACAAAAGCACTGCCTGGATACTCAACACTGGGTAAATGAACACTAAGGACAGAAGCTAAAGATCATTTTTATTCGCAGTCACTGTCACCTCTGCAGAACTACTCCCTACTGTTCCCAGGACCTACAACTCATGTGAACAATAAGGAAACACAGCCTGGCCAGATGCCTTTCATGGTCAGATGGTTGATTGTTTTAAAAGCTTCAGTCTAAAATCCAAAGATTGTTAACAGATGCAATTTCTGGCTGGAGACTGGGAAAAACCTCATTTAAACAAAAGGCTATGTTGTGATTGGAGCTAAAAAGGGAATTACCTCTAAAGATAAGAACCACAAACATTTCCTATTTAAAATACCCCCAACTTCACCAACAGGACCTTTTTTGGACCTTTCATGCAAGTTTAAGAATTTGACAATGGATTGCTGTGTGTGAAAACCAGGATGGAGCAGCCAGTGCAGCAAGTGAGAGAGATGTGTTTGGAGCTCAGCAAGTCCACAACATCCCAACATCAGTCAAGAGGCAAGGTCCCACTTCATTTATTTTTATCATTTTCATCCCAGAAATATTTTCACTGCTTGCATTTTGGCTTTGGAAATAAGTTGTCAACCAGAGGCTCAAATAGCTAAGTTTCCTAAATCACACAGTTGGTAGGCAGAGGAACCATTGCTGGGATCCGAGCTGCTGCTGGGAGGAGAAGGCAGCTGGCTGAGATCTGCCTGCCCCCGGGCTGCTCTGGCCTTGTTTGCATCCGTGACTTCTGTTCACCTTTGCGCAGAGAGCATGCTCTTTGTGGTCTGTTTCTGTTGCCTACCATGGGCCCTTGCCCTATGGCTTCACTGTGTGAGTGAATGTCTGTGCTGCCCTGGGTTCTAATCTTGAAAAATGGAGATCTGAGGGAGTCATAGGTATAGCTTGCCCTCAGTCTTAGAAATAGATGTGTTTTGGTTTACTGGTGATAAACCTGGACTGAGAAAACTGTGTTCCAAGGGAAATAATCTGTTTTAAGGCAAAGGATGGCTTCCATGGAGCCTATGCTGACATCACAAATGATGAGGTGAACAGCACACGCCTGCTGGCTGGGTTTCTGTCATCAGAGTTGTTTGTTACATGTCTCTTAGTTTATTGCAGTGTCCAAAAGCTCCAGTTTTAGGCCACAGACACAATATTATTTTAACAATGGGAGAAATCCTAGTCACGATGATCTGGAGTTGAGAGACTCGAACAGTGCCTGCCTCACAAGCTGAAGGGCTCAGGTTTGGAAGCCCAGGCAGGGGGTCCCTAGGCTTGCTAGCCTGACACTTTAGCAGAATCAGTAAGCTCCAGTTTAGAGATAGACCTTCTCTCAGAAAATGAGATGAGGGGTGATTGAGAAAGACACTGGATACACACACACACACACACACACACACACACACACACACACACACAGATGAGACCTGCAGGGGGGTCTTATAAGCCTGGACATTGATAAATGAACAGCAGCTGTGAGCCTGAGGTCATTACTATTTTCTAGTGGTTACCTTCTGTAATGTAAAGGGCAGGAGTTTCCATGATTAACTCTTACTTGCTGTCAAGGATGTAATAAAATATGAGGAACAAGAGAACTTTCCCCCAGTAAGCTGTTCCCAGTTGCATTCCCTTCCCACCCTCTGGGACATATACTCAGATCCTGGTTTGCAATGTTTCATAATTTAGAGGGAAAAAAAATCTACACCAGGACTAACCAAATAGAACAGGTCCTCTGTGTACGGTGAGATGGTTCAGTGGGCAAAAGCACTTGCCCTAAAGCCTGACAGTCTGAGTTTGATCCCTGGGTCCCACATGGTGGAAGGAGAGAACTGACGCCTGAAAGATGTCCTCATTCGGCCAGCCACATGAGTGCCATGGCATGCACATCAACACAGTGAACAAATGATAAATTAGTAACAAATAAATAATTGAGGGAAAATGACAACATAAATCCATCAGAGCAGGATGGACATATCTTATTTTCATTCTAAAATCTCTTTCTAGTGAATGAAACATGCTGCTTGACCTTTCAACGTAAGTTTTCTGTGGTAACCATGCCCAACGTGGAAGGGCAGAAGGTGGGGTACACTGATGGACCAGGACCCTGGGCTACGGAAAGATGAGGACCTTAGGATCATAACCTGGGCTGATCAGAAAATGATGCCGAGATGTTAAGGCTGGACAGATCTTTCAGCAAAGGCCACCAAAGAGAACTTTCCTGTTTTTAACTACACAGGTAGAAAATTAAGGATGCTTTACATTCTGTGGCACCGTTCGTAGTGCCAGTGAAGAAAACTGTTATTAGTCTAGTCCAAAGTATGAGAAGAGAGCTGCAAGGATCAGTAGAGCACAGCGGCTCACAAGCATCTAATGCCAGCGAGAGTGTTATGCACTCACTGCTTCCCGAGACACAACGGATTCTCTGTGGTGGGTGGCACACCAGTGACCCAGGCAGAGGCGCTGAGAGACAGCCACATTAATAGATGGAGGCTCCAAACTGCATCCGATCATCTAATAGAAGGCCTCCTAATACTGGGTTGCTGCCATTTGTTGCTGATTCCCTAGGTCAAGAGTATGTAATCAGGGTTACACAGGTGTAAACAGACATGTTACATGTTAGAAAGAGCTGTCTCTCTCTCTCTCTTTGGTGTTGGCTCTGACCTGGACATTAAACCCACTTAATTCAAATCTTAGATGGAACAGGGGGGAAACGCATATGGGGAGAGTCTAAGAATCTGGTGCAGCTTTAAAAAAATGGAGGCATGAACTTTATTCCAGTGCTCTCTGCACAGTGATGCCCAGTACCATGGATGCAGAAAGAAAGGATTTAGTAGTTTCACTGCCCCCAGTGTCATTCCCCCATCTCCTGAGGTGATGCAGTACCAGCTTTTAATTGTAAGTGACTACCCAGAATGAAGGTACAGTCATGTCCCTAACAATGAGCAGTGAAGGGATGCAGAACTCCTGAAGTGAGGGCCAGCAGTGGGTGAAACACTTGCCCAAGTGCAAGCTAGACACCCTGACTTCAATCTCTTGGACCCATGGTGGAAGGAGAGAATGAACTCCTAAAAGTTGTCCAGTGAGTGCCACAGATGTGCTGTGGGATGTACAGAGCAGGCAGTGTGTTCCACTTCTCTCATTTCTCATTTTCCACTTTGGAATGGGAACTGGCTGAAGAACACTTCAGACTATGGGGACAGTGAGGCCACACTCTCGAGGCAGCAAACTGAAGTTTTCTACAGTATGTAAAGAAAGCTATGACACTCATCTTCACCACCTGTGCGGGAACCGCTGTGGGAGGAGCAGGGGAGACACTTCTGCCTCAGACAAGCCTATGTTCTTTTAGGTCTCAGTTACACAGTTAGTTACATAGTTACAGTTGAGTAACAATGACAGGTGCGTGGAGCCCAGGGAGCTGCTCATAAAACACAACATCCGAGAAGTAGTTCTTCACTGTATGGAGCCACAAGGCCATTAACGTGACATGTTCAAACTGGTTTCCGCATCACAAAGAGCTTTCTGAGTCCGGCTGATGCAATACAGGAGCAAAAGGAGTCAGAAGTGACATTCTTCTGGTTAACTATGATCATAGTGAGTACCTTACCTTTTTCTTGCTACAGTATATCTGCCACTTTTTCTCTGCTGGAAGTGCAAACATGGCTTCCCTGTGTTTGTCTGTGAGGTCAAGTTCATCCTGAGAAGAAAAAAAAAAGATTAGTATTACAGAGATCAATATTATCCCTATACAGTACATTGACAGTGTCATCAAGGAGAAAAGCAATTCACCAACACACACTTTTTTTTTTTTTTTTGGTGTTTGGAGACAGGGTTTCTCTGTGTAGCCATGGCTGTCCTGGAACTCACTCTGTAGACCAAGCTGGCCTTGAACTCATAAATACACCTGCCTCTGCCTCCCAAGTGCTGGGATTAAAGGCGTGTGCCACCACTGCCCGGCCACCAGCACACACTTAAGACGGTAGTTACTTCAAGGTGTGTTTTACGACTACTACCGTAGTTTCCCATGGCACAGGGCCAGACGCCAGCACTGTAAGGTGGAGAGAGCACAGAACTACAGGTGCCCGAGATTTGGGGGAGATGGCTAGGTTGGACCTGAGCTGTTACTAAATGCTATGGATGGTCCACTGAGCAAGCTGCAAGGCTGTTAAGCCACAGGAATTCGGGATTGATCATATTAAAAATGATGGTTTGCTGCTGACAATCTTCCAGACAGGACGGCGATTATTGAAAATGGACTCTAGGGCTGAGCACTAGATGACTTACACATGATAGGAATGAAAATGTACCAGACACTCAATACCAAACAATAACACTGACTGCAGATAGAATTCTTATTAAATGCCAAGATCTTTTCTCTAAGTACTCCATAGTCATAATCCAAAAATGGATTTGAGGATGGACTGCTGTAATTTAGATTTTGAATGTTCCCCCAAGGGTCCATGTACTAGAGATCTGTTCCCCAGGGTGACACTATTGGAAACTCATGGAACCCTTTTGAGGTAGAGACTAGAAGAAGCATGACCTTAGGTCAGTGGGGTAAACCCTCAAAGGGGATTGAGGGACCTGTCCATTTCCTCTGTGTCTCCTGGTCATGATGTAAATGGTTTTGCTTTGCCAAGTGTTCCCTTATGATACTGCTGCCTTGATTCAGGTCCACAACACTGATGCCAAGGATCATGATATGGAATCTTCCAAACTGTGGGGGTGACATAAACCTTTTCCTTTTATAGGCTCATTATCTTAGATGTGTTTTGTTATAGTGATTAAAAACTGACTAAGGCAGCAACGGAAATCAAAGCCTAGGTTTGGGTAATAGACTTGGTACACAGGGGAAACCATAGCCAGTTAGTCAAAGCATTGAGCTACATGAATCACTAGATGGGAGGTAAAGCTATAACCAATTTGTAGAAGGCCTTAAGCGCCAGGCCAAGGAACATCTTTATCATTATTATTTTATGAGAAGGGGTGTTTTGCCTGCATGTCTGTCTGTGAATCACATGCATACCTGGTGTCCATGGAGGCTAGAAGAAGGTATCAGCTCCCCTGGAACCAGAGTTACAGACAATTGTGAGCTGCTACATGGGTATTGGGAATTGAACCCAGATCCTCTGAAAGAGCAAGCAGCCAATGCTTTTATCCACTGAGCCGTGTCTCCAGACCTGGGAACTTTCTATTTTTAAACAAGATGATCCAATGAAGTTTTGTGTAAGTGCCTGGTATCATCACCATAACCCTTAACTAATATTTCCTAAGGATTTTCTGTACAGACAGACATTTCCTATTTAGTTCTCACAATGAACGTAAAGAGGGCCACTCATTATCACATCTCCTTACAATAATAATCTCCATTGTAAGAGAGTTAAGGGGAACTGAGGGTGAAGATTAGACACTTCCTGGTCTACACACCTGCTGAACAATGCAGCTGTGCGCCTGCAGGGTCCAGACTCGGAGCTTCTCAGCTCAGTGCTTAGAAACATTAAGCCTACAGGGATGGAGAACTTGGGAAGTCAACTAACAGATATTTATAACTAATGAATAGCAGCAAAGAGATAATGAATATGGAGTGCTTAGAGAGAAAGTCTTGGCATCTAGTAACTCCATCCATAGTTAATGTGATTATTGGTCTTGAGTGCCTGGTTCATTTTCGTTCCCACAGGGAAGGTTATCTAGTTGAGAGCTGTAGATGGCTGGGTGTAGATAAAAGATAAAAGCTATAAATTACAGCTCAATAAGGTTCTGATCTCTAAATGCAAGTTCTCCTCCTGAATGGCTCGTGTATCTATCTGCTGTCAGTCATACTTGGGGATATGCAGGTACAGGTCACTGGCATCCTATCTGACATTTTACACTCCTATGACGACTTAGTTATCAAGTCCCATTATACCCTTCTTGAGAAGATTTTCCCTTTGCTTCATTCACCATGGAACCACCCAGACTTACTTATGTCCAATAACCCTGCCCAGGGCCTCTGACAGAACCCCTCGCACATCCTCCATGCCTTCTAGTCCTGTCTACTCAGCACACCTAGTTCTCTTCGATCGTTTCTGCTTTCAATCCTGGGTAAGCACCAGAGTCACCAGAGGGCTTCTGACCTCACTAACCACTAGTGTGTAGGCCTTCAGGGGAGGTGCGGCATGGGCATTTCTGTTAGGTTTCCAAGGTATTGCTGATGCTGTGGTCTAGAAACCATGTGTTAGAGCCACTGCCTTGAAAATTAACCCTGTGCTATTTCAAGCATCCAGTCCAGAATCTTTATGACTTCCATGATGCCTGAAAAATTAATTACCCATTCTTCAGCTGGACTCTTCAAGGCTTCCATTTGTAAAACTTTCTCTGCCAGGGTAGCTTCTAATTAACTCTTTGCTTTAATCTCATTAACACCTGTCCCACCAGAGCCTTGACCAGGTCAGCTTCCCGCCTCTGAATCCCACCAAGTCACTGTTTCCTCTAACTCCTCCTGTGAGCACTGGCAACAACGAACCATGCCGTAATGCCTGGCACAGGGTGGCAACTGTACTGCCGTTACTTCTCTCACTTGGACACAAATTAATTGCTAGCTAGTTTTAAGAGCGAGATAAACAGTTAAGTCACTAAACCATTCACACACACACAAACACACACACACACACACACTCATACTCTAACCAAAAGAAGCTGGCTAATGAGTAGCCAGGGAAGGAAAGAACTGGCACCGAAAATTTCATTATGAGAGAAGATGTTTAAAATGCTGAAATTCTGGCATGCAACTTTATATATGGGAAATAATTATCGTCCTTCCTTTTTTAATTTCCTGTGAGTCACACCTGCTGTGAAAAACATGGGAAACAAGGCGAACATAAATCACTTCCGAGCAATCAGCTCAGTTAATCAAACTGTTCAATAGTACCTAGCTTAGTTTGGGAAAATGCTTTTGATTTGAAGGAACAGCATTCTTAACAACACACATTTACTATATAACAGCATCTTTTTTCCTGAGTACAGGTGTGAAAAAAATGTGTGAATCCTAAAACTTCAAAATTCACAGCATGGGTGAAATAGTGTACAATTTTGCTGAGTTGTAGATATGACCTATTTTAAACTGTGAGAACACAGAGGAGCTGGGGCACACAGTCTAATGCCAAAAGAAAATATTCACAGAGTAAAAACAAAATGCTATAGTGTTCCCACAGAGAATTTTGATCTACAATAAGAACCTGGAAAAGGATAAATGTATTCTGACAGTAATAGCTAACGACTGTTTAAGATATTCCAAGTGTCTGTTAGTAACATTTTATGTAAATTAATTTATTTTAACTCATACAATGATCCTACCAAGTGGGTATTATTACTAACCCATTTTCTAAAAAACTGGGTCATAGAATGATTGAGCACCTTGCCCCAGGCACGAAGCTAGCAAATAGCAGAGGCGGGACTTAAGTGCAAATGGACTGTAGAGTCTGTGTTCTTTCAGGGTACTGTCTAGTCCACCAGCAGGTAGCTGGGTTCACCTCGCAGAAACACGCATGAAGAGGCATCCATCAAGTGTCTGCGAGAAGCAAGAGGCATGTTTTATTGACAGCTGTTCCTGAGTCGTAGGCTTTTATTAATTATACATCTTGGGCAAGTGACATGGCCTCTGACCAATACCTTCATCTAAAGACACAATGTGGGTGCAATTCTTTAGTCACCTCAGGAATTCATTCATGGAAGCAAAGATACTTTGTGCTGAGTATCTACTAAATGTCAGGCACTGAGATAGGTTTTGGGACAATAAGGGTGTTACCTACTTGTGAGGACAGAAGAGAAATCAGATGCCAACTGAAGGATGATCACATGCTAAGCTTGTTGTGGGAAAGTTGGTATAGTGAAAGCTTCCTCAGATAAATGACATGGTCAACAGGGACTAAACAGGTAGAAAGCACTGGAGACAGTAAACAGCAGCCACAAAAACCACTCTCAACTTGGTCTTTATCACCAAAGATCAGCAGTAGATTCCCAGGCAAGTAAGCAAAGATTAAAGCAGATAATTTAAATTCAGGAGTGCAGAAACACAATGTATAGGATATAAAGAGACCCTCACTGGTCCATTAGAAAAAGTTCTCTATTCTGGCATTCTATTTAATGATGTAGCAAGAATGCATGATACTGAGGGTTCCATCAGCAATCTCTTACCTAGTCTAGAGCCAGGCAACATGAAGAATGCAAAGATGAATATGACACACTGGCTTCAGGGTACTTATAACCTCTCTACAAAGATGGATAGGCGGTTTTCCAGTTCTCTTTCTTTGTAGGAGAAAGTACAAACTCTAAGCAGGTCAGGTTCTCCCTGACAGGGTCCCTGTTGACCGACGTCTCATCTGACTGCCCCTCCACCAGCAGCACCTCCACACTTCCCCAGCCTCTGAAACTCTGCATACAGTGTGTTCTTTCTCAAGTGTGCTCCTCCCAATGCATCTCAGAACCATCCTAGTCATCCCAGCTTTCCCAAAGCATCAGCTACCCACTTCAAATAGTAGGTCTGACTATCCTGGGATAGCCAGTTTCTCAGTGCCCTAAAGCATTTTTCACATGATCATGGTCAGGTTACTGGCTTGTCTCCCTACCACTGTGGACTGGTTCCTAGAGGACAGTAGCCCAGTTTGTTCTATTCATCTTTGCATTTATTGCCAGTACCCAACACAACATGACAAGGAGGAATACAGGAGGAAAAATATAAGGTAGGAGGAAAGAAAGGTCAGGATGGGAGCTGGGAGGGAATCAAAGTGGAACCAACTGATTTTACAGATTAAAACCGAGGGCCTGGGAGATGGCTCCATGGAGAAGGCCCTTGCCATGCTGGGATCAAGAACTGGCTTGAATTTCCCAAACACATGTAAAGCAGGGCACAGAAGCAAGCATCTGTATTCCTTGTGCTCCTACAGGGAGGTAGGAGGTAGAGGCAGCAGAGTCTTCAGAAGCTCACAGTCCAGCTAGCCTGGTGTGGGCAGGGGTAAAGAGAAGACATCTCAAATAAGGTGGAGGGTGAGGAAGTACTCGAGGCTGTCCCCTGAGCACCATATATGCATCGTGGTACAGGAGAGTGTGTGCTCACACATATCACACTCACAGAAAAACAAAACTATTCTTGTTGCTTATTTCCTTCCTTCTTCCTGTGGTTTTTAGGCTAACCTGGAACTCATTAAGTTCCCCAGACTGGCCTCGAATTTGTAGCAATCCTCCTGCCTCAGGAGGGATTTTCTGTAGGAACATAGGTAATACAGATGCTTGCCTCTGTGCCCTGGTTTATAGGAGTTCTGGAAATTCAAACTAATTCTTTATTCCTGCATGGCAATCCCAAATGTTGAGATTACAGAATGAGCCACTATGGTTGGCTTAGAAAAATCTTGAGAATATTGTTTTTGACATAGCAAAGAAGCACGATAAGGCATTCCAGTTCCACCACATTTTCATCAACACTTTGGACCATGACCTTTCAGTGTGAGCAATCTTTGTATAAGTCAGAAGCTATCCCATACAGTCTTATTTTGCATTTTCCTAATGACAACTAGTGCTGAACCTAACTTTCCATGAGCTGATTGCCTGTTCTTATGCATTCATTTGGTGACTGTATTCATTTTGATAATTATTCCAGAAACTGAAAGAGGCAAACTGAATTGGGATCACTACATCTTATATTTCAAGTAGTATCTCTTTATATAAGTTTTTTTTGTTTCTTTTTTTATTGCAAATAAGTCTTGTGGAGTCAGAAAAATCTGTTTTCCTAGGTAGTGATTGCTGTAAACATCTATTAAAACTAATCAAACTGTTCTATAATGTGTAAATTATACTTCAATGAAGCCTCAGAAACACACACACACAAAAGCGAGTCTGCTGTTAAAGCAACAGCAAAACAAATTCTTGGAGGCAGAGACAGACAGCACATCTGACATAACCTGGAGATGCACTTCCAGCTGAAGCCTTCACTGGGCTCTGAGAAAGAAAGCAGCCTGTGTGGAGGGAAAGGAAGGCTGTGTGTCCCTTAGAGCAAGCGCCAAGTCTACCACTTTACACACAGCTTTTATTCAATACCACAAATCACTTCAATGAAATATCATCATCTTTGAACATTTTCAAAAATTTTATTAGTATAGATGGCATTTAGGTCAATCATTCCCCAAGACCCCTTAATAATTAAATAACTTAATAGTTTAACTAGGTGATGCATTAATATTAATAAAAAAAGTCCTTTGGAATCTTTTCTGTTTCTGTCAGGTTAGAGTGGTTTGTGTTGTCACTGAGAAAGGATTTCATGGTCTCACCTCCAACTCACTGTGTATCCAAGGATGGCTTTTAACTTTGGACCTTCTGCCTGCATCTCTGGAGTGCTGAGATTACAGGTGTGTCCCACCACACAGGAAGTACTGGATGTTGGAGACTGAACCCAGGGCTCTGTGTTTGCTAGCTGAGCACTTTATCATCCAAGGCACATCCTCACCCTGGCTTTTGTTACTAGCAGCAACACCATGAGGAGCCCTAGTCCTAGGGTGTTGGGCTTCCCACTAAGATTAATAAGTGTGCTTAGCAGAAAGCCAAGAACACCAGGCTGCATTTGCATCTCACCACACTTCAGTCTGGATGGCCTCCTCCTCATACAGGCCACAAACGCTTGCTTCTTCATTATTTTGAGCTAGATCTTTGAAATTAACTGACAATGACCTAGTGAATGACAAGATAATGCTTTCTGCTGACTCAGCACCAGCCCTCTTCCCTAGAAAGCCTGTTTACTAAAAACTAGAACTCACAAAAAACCCTTAAAGTTTCCTCTCAACAATGATAGTAACAGCTTCTTCATTTATTTATAGAACATGTATTTTTTCCTAATATCTTGAACAAAGACTTTTTTAAATGAAGAAAAGAGCTGAGGGAAAGCCAGCTGTGGGAACCACAGTTCAAGACTTAGCCCTAACAAAACATATTCTTAAGCCTCCACTCTGAAAGAGTGTGGACAAAGAAACCTCATTAGTCCTACACTTACCTTTCGGTGTGACCAAGTAGCTCAAGGGAGAAACCCACATAAATCAGAAAACAATCAGTATGGGACACATCAATAAAAGGAAACACATTGATTTGCTAGATAAAGCAAAGGGAGGCATTTTGAAATAATATACAATAAAGGTCTTGAATGAGTAGGAAGATTATTACTTTGTGACAAACTCTGTTTTCTGAGATTTTAAGTGATTGAAATGTAAGATTACACATAAAACCTCCAGCCTACTGGAGGTTCTATAGGGTGCGGTAGACCAGTAGTCTATTTCTAATGAGATCAGCTCACCCACACATGAACATGAATGTACATTTAGACAGAGGTTAGGATGGTATTTGTGCAATCCCAGAATAGGGGGTGGAGAGTAAGAAAAACAAGGAAGGAAAAGCTAAAGCCCTTGGGGGTACCCTGCTCATCCATTTGCCATTTTGTATGTTTATTATGTTTGGAGGTTGCTTTTGTCGTGTTTTGTTTTGTTTTCTAATGTTCCTTGACAAGCTAACCTTCTATCTGATTTCATGTACACAGTTCATAGAACTCCCAAACCTATTACTCAAACAAGCCTTTACTTTCCTCCTACAAAATTGCCCATGGCAAACAAATCCAACACCCAGAGTCTGGTCCCACCCAAGTTTCCTACACACTAGGTGGGTTGTAACCTTCTCTGGATTGCCAGCATCCACAGTGACCTCTCAGGATGGAACCCCCTTTTCCCATAGTACAGCTCTATAATACCAGAAGTCAGACCCTAGAGGGGTCAGGAACCAGAACACAGGTCAGAGGTACATGATAACTAGGAATGTGGATACCAAGGTGTGATCCTCTGTCAGAAAGTGAATGCATGGAAGAATACACTATTAAACTGCACTAACTCATTAAACTTACAAACATCCAGTCCCACCGACCTGTGACTGACACACCCAAGAGTCATGGGTTGCTAACCTCTTAAAACTTAATCACAAATGACCCTGAAAACACTGTTTTATTCTTAGGATGGTAGTTGAAATATGTCAGTTTGATACAATTTTTGACAGTTTGGAGGCATATTCCTCCTCCTCTGAGTCAGGAAGCCGAGAAAGGAGGTCTACAACAGAAAGCTGTCCACCCAGAAAGGACTGGGCATGTTCACAGACAGATTCTGAGGGCTTCAGCCCATAGCACTTCTGCCAACACCCTAGTCACTACACAGAATACCACAGGATGATTCACCATCTCCTAGGTAATGTTCTGTGTCTGAAGACATGTTTTCATGTGCTACAGACAAACAAGAGAGAAACCCCACAGCAAAGGATGACTAACAGAACATTTAGCATCTTACTACTAATGCTTTACTAACTTTATTTCCTTTCTTTCCCCTTAGGAGCAGACAATACAAATTATATCCTGTTTGCTAGGCAAACTCTACAGCTACACCTCGAGTTCTTTGGCTTTTGTTATGTGACTAGAAATCCACTGGGGTGACTTAAACTTTTAATTAATCTGAAGCAGAAGCAGCTTGCCAGTCCTCTAAACCAAATCACTGTTCTAAGTAGCTAAATCATTTCCCCACATACCCATTTTCAGAACTAGACTCCAGTGAAACTTCAGATGAGCAAGTATTTAATATGGAGCATTTCTAAGTAGTGTTTTCCTAACTGAATGGGGAGACTGAGCCAACCATAGTGACAGACTGTAAAACACCCCAGAGGCCTATTAGAGGCTGGAGCAAAAGCTCCTTGCAGGTCCCTCTTGCTTATGCCAGTTCTGCTCTTGGAGTCCAGGCCCCTCCCACACACTCAAGAGACTTGTTTGGCAGCTCATCTGACACATTTCAGCATTAATTGGGTCAAAAGACAATCCAGCAGAGGCTCTTCCCACAGCATAGTTACATACTTACTTCACCAAGTAACATATACTTGAGAAACTTTGTTTACTGTACGGTGTGTGTGTGTGTGTGTGTGTGTGTGTGTGTGTGTGTGTGTGTGTGTGTATGTGTTGGGGGATGTTCATGTGGAAATGTGCACGTGTGCTTGCAGGTGATCATCTCATTGAACCTGGAGCTTATTGATCCAGGCAGATGGGCCAGTCAACCAGTGTAGAGTCCACTAGCCTGCTCCTCCCCTACTCCAATGCTGGCATTACAAGTCACACTGATGCACTGGGCTCTTAGGCTGGTGCTGGACATTAGAACTCGGGTCCTCACACTTAGACACAGATAGACCGAGCTATCTCCCTAGCCCTTGGTAGACAGATTTAAGAGTAAAATGATTTCTTTAACATCCTCACTTTTGTTCTTTTAATCTGGTCCCCTTCCTACAGGGTACTCTGACGTTCCCATAGTAACATCCAAATGAGAAAGATGAATAGAAAAGATGACAGCAGGTGAAGAGGGGGTACAAATCAACCCAAATGTATCATCACTACTCCAAGAAATAGTCACAAAACAAACCCAGCCGCTGGAGTACTCAGCAGACATAGACACACACAGACACAGACACAGACACAGACACAGACACAGACAGACAGACAGACAGACAGACAGACACACACACACACACACACACACACACACACACACACACACACACTCCAATACTTAATACACATTGCATATGCTAAGCTTTAACCACTAGGATCCACTCACAGCACCAGGCACAAGTATGCACTGTGCATCCTCTCTGGACCAGGCCCTACTCCAGGCCCTGGAGATCCAATAGTTAGGACACCCACCCACACCATTCTGCTCTCTGAAAGTGCACAGCTGCATCTGCAGCCCAGGTCTGACATAAAGTGTTAGCCACCAAAGAATAAACTCAAGTTAACTGGCGAGAGAATGAGAAAGGGCTTTCTGGCTCCTTCTAAATTTGGTAGTTGCCCGTCTTTCCAGAAAACAACCCCTATGTTTATTTCATTGGCTTTCAGTCACTGCACTGAACTTTGTTCTTGAATTTTGCAATGTGCAGAAGTAAGAAGCTGGCAGCTATACAGTGTTTTTAATGAATCCATTTAAAACTGGATAAGAGAAAAATATGTAGCTTCTAAAAGGAGAAATTTTTTTTTCAACAAAGAAAATTCCAACTCTTCATCCATGAGCCAGAAAAAGCATAGCTGAAGACAGAGCTGGCCACTGAGCAGTGCGAGAATCGAGAATCAAGAGCCGGTTTTACAAGTGGAGGCGCTCTGGACCAGGAGGTTAGCGGGGAGGGCTCTGAGTGCAGTGAGCACACTCACAGATAATCTAGAACTGAAATAATGCCCTGCTCATGTTGGGCTAGGGTTAAGACTGTGGTGAGGATGACTCTCACGGCATCAGGATAGACTCTCAGGAAGTTGTGTTTTCAGACCAATAGATCCTTCTAGCCATTACTAGAGAACATTTTAAAATGAAAGGTGAGGGAATAATTATAATGCTATATTTTCATCTATGAAACTGTCAAATAACAAACTTTAAAAAAAATTTAAGTACAAGAAAAAAATTACACTTGAAAGCTTACTTGAAAGCCTACAATAACGTACAGAGATCAAACCAGGCCCTTGGCCTTTTGGCCCTTAGTGGGGTCAAGTACAGAGTGGCGACTCAGCACAGAATCTTGGCTGTGTGATTTGCACCTGGGAGCCTAAGGACTAAATTAAGTGGTCATGTTTTCCAATTATAGCCCACAGGCAATTATACACCACTCAAGGTCTCTTTAGGTTTCATATTATTAGAACTGATAAGAACCAAAGGGATCTAAAGCTATTTTCTCAACAGCATAATTAATTTATAGATTTACAGTGATGTTTGTTTGTTTGCTTGGCGACACTCTCCCGGTAGCCAAGGCTAACTACAAACGCTGAGTTTACAGTTGAAGATGGCCTACCTCCATTTCCACAGGCCTGGGACAGTGCCACAACTCCAGCCACTGCTTCAATGAAACAAGAAGCTGTTCCTGTTTCTTTCTGTCTTCATGTCCCTCTCACCCCATCTCTTAGATCTAACACTAGGAAGAATTCAGAGACAAAGAGCAACTAGACTGACAACACTGTATCAAACATGAAGTAAAAAAAAAAATCTAAGTTTAATAGCTTATTGTAAAATGTCTTGTAATGTTCTTGGTAAGACAAAATATACACAAGATTGGAAGAGATAGTCTTCCCCTCAGCTTTGGTGAATCAGAGGACTAAAAGAAAACTTACAAAGACATTTTGATCACTGAAGGACTTTTTAGCAGTCAGGGTCTAAGCCAGAACAAAGAAATACATAACATCTACTGGGATAAAACTCTGTTCCCAGCCCTTCTTTGATTTTAGAAGCAATGCAATGTTCTGTAAGAAAACACAACAGACACAGTCACGTAAAACCACACAGATCAACATTAGCCTATACTATAAACCATTGCCTGATCTCAGGGACAGAGCAAATTGTTTCTCAAGCTCTACATTTACGATCAGTTTTATCTCCTTTAAGCCAACTGCACATTGGCAGCAGGTCGTACCACAGTGACACAAAGCACATTGCACACTTACATCCACATATACACTGTTACTTCCTTTTGTGATGTAACGCATATTATCATACTGGCATAAGCAGTTTTTTTTAACACATCAGGTTAATTTACTCAAAAACATAAAGTGTCATTGGAAAATCTAGTCAATGTTTTTTCCTTCACTGCCAACCAATTGTGTCCTTTAACTAGAGTTTTCCTTTCATCCTTTATCAATCTGTCAAGTGAGAATAAATCCCATGGAACCACAACAATCTGAATCCCAATGCCTTCATTTGTTTCTGGTTCTTGGCTTCTAGACAACTGAATGCTCTGAAGGTATTCTACATATAAAATCTGATTTCTTCTGCTTGGTTACCAGAAATCCTAATGTTCTAATTAAAAAACAATAGATGGAAACCATGATTCCTTACAACCAGAACTTTTTCTTCTATCAGTTTAAAATTATGGTTCTCGCTACTCATTTTCTCCCCATCTTTCAATGGAGACAGGTAAATAGTTCTTGTAAAAATCTTTCTATTCTTAGCCATGATTTTAGTTTAATACAAAGGCACATTTTAAAAAACAAGGAGCTAAAACATGATGCAACTTCTCATTGATTCTGATAACAGAAGATTAAAAAGAGCTTATAATAGCCCCAGTAATAAGAGAAATGATTTCAAAAACCTTAAAAAGGAGGTAATTCTCATGGCTAGCAGGACAAAATAATCTATAGTCTCGAAAGCTTTCTAAAAAGTAAAATAAAATAAACATATATAATCACATACCAGTTTAAATAGAACAACCTATATGGGAGTCTAATGCTAAAGCCCAGGTCCAGATGTAGAATAATGTTCATTAAACTGTTGGGGGGGGGTCCTAAACCACGCAAAGGAAGCATCCACTGCCTCACTCTTGGTACCTCACCAGAACATGATGGTTAGATCCTACGACTGAGAACCCCACACAGTTGGGTTATAGAACATAAAGAAATCAATCTGGTACTGACTCAGAAGCTTCTACTCCAGTAGTTAACTTTCATGGTGCCAAAAAATGCTACGCAAGCTTCTGAGTCATCAATAGTCTTTCCTCACTATGGAGTCTGAGAGCTACAAGAATGACTGATCTGGTAAAATATGCTCACTGGTGCAATGGTGGCATCAATGTTCCAGGAGTAACCAGGTGCTTTATGATTGGATGTAAAGCCCACTGCACAGAGCTAAACTCATGCCCAGTATTGTAAACCTGGCCAAGAGCTCTTGGTTGGGAGAGCATCCAACCTACACGAGAGCCCATTATTGCTTTACTAAACAGAGGTGAATCAAAATGTTTTCTACAGATGTATCACTATGCCAAGAGTGTCCCTTTCAGTTCTCATCAGAAAAGCTTATTATTGTAGTGGATGATGATTAATACAGAGACTCACAGAAAGAGTAACTATGGAGTGTTCAATCCTAAATGGGACAATGATACATTCTGTGATGGTTTGTATATGGTTGGCCCAGGGAGTGGCACAATTAGAAGGTATAATCCTGTTGAAGTAGGTGCGTCACTGTGGGTGTGGGTTTTAAGACCCTCATCCTAGCTGCCTGGAAGCAGTATTCTGCTAACAGCCTTCAGATGAAGATGTAGAACTCTTAGCTCCTCCTGCACCATGTCTGTCTGGACTCTGCCGTGCTCCCACCTTGATAATAATGGACTAAACCTCTGAACCTGTAAGCCAGTCCCAGTTAAATGCTGCCTTGGTCATGGTGTCTGTTCACAGCAGTAAAACCCTCACTAAGACATATATTCCCTACCAACATCATTCAGGGAACACAGCAGAGAAGTGGGCACAGATTGTAAGAGCAAGATATTGGGAAGTGTCTTAGTTGGGTTTCTGTGGCTGTGATAAGAACCATGGCCAAAATCAGTTTGTGGAAGAACGGGTTTATTTCATCTTACACTTCTAGATAAGACTCCAGGGCTAAGGAAAGTCAAAGTAGAAATGAAAGGCAGGAAACTGGAGTTAATAGCTGAAGCAGAAGCCACAGAGGAGTGCTGCTTTCTGGCTTGCTCAGCTTGCTTTCTTATATACTGCAGACCTTGTCCAGGAGTGGCAGCACCCTCTGGGTTTGAACCTCCTGCGTCAATCATTAATTAAGAAAATGCCCCACAGGCCAATCTTGTGAAGGCATTTTCTCCGGTTAGATTTTGTCTTCCCAGGTGTGTATAGGACTGTGGCAAGTTGACAAATAAGAACCAGCACAAGAAGACTACCGCAAAACTGTATTCATGACAGGCCTGCTGCATGTATGAACCCACAGCAAGCGTGGTTGCCTGCACAAGACCTACGCAATATCAAACCAGTCATAATACTGGCATAGATGGACTGGGAGCTCACAAAGACCCACCTCTAGCTGAGGATCTTTGACAACTGAAGGCTGTGGAAATAGGAGCATCTGTGTTCTTCAGGAGAGCAGGTTGACCATGCTCCAGTGGATGGTCCTATACCCATAACACACGGACAGCAATGATTAGACTCACTGGGTTAAGAAACGAAGACAGGGAGTTCAGAGAAGAATGGAGGACAGTGGGGGCAGGGCATGTAGGAAGAATTGGGAGGGAAAATGGAGGGTAGGCATGACCAAATGCACTGTACATATTGTGAAATTCTCAAAGAATGAGTTAAAGTATTTTAAGAGCATTTCCTGAAATCAGGTACAGATACACTTTAGTAGAGACAGGGAGAGACTGAGATATGCACATGCCAAAGAACAGTAGTGTTGGAAGAGAGACTGGGGATTTTATTCCAGAAAAACCTATCATGAAATTTGGGTGAATGAATCCTCTTCTCTTAAAAAAAAAAAAAAAGCAAAACCAAAAAAATGCATGTTTGAGCCTGAGCTGTCCTTTATTTGCACTGGGTCATATGTAACAGGAAGAGGCCCCTCTTTCAGCAATTGGGTCACATGTGACAGGAAGCGGACCCTCTCTCAGCACTGGGTCAAATGTGACAAGGTTGCATGTTGAGAGGCCTGTCGTCACTGCTCTAGAGCAGCATCAAGGACTTGGAATCTAGCACAGACTAGCACTTAGCACACACTCACATCAGAATAATCAATCTGTGGCTGAGCAACATATTGTCTGCTTATCCTCAAAGAAGTCTATTGAAAATATTGTAATGCAAGCTACTTGAGCAAGACAATTTACAGGGCTGCATCGAGTGCTTCCAAGATAAGTCAGATGAGACCATCTAAGTATGGAAAGAACACAGCTGCATCTAATTGTAAGGCACTGCTGCTACCACAGATCAGTCATGCTCTTTATTTTGATCTAGGCAAAGAACAAAGAGTAAGAAATGGAGGGGGTAAGGGAGGAGAACAGGCAGGGGTAGAGAACAGGGTGGGTTATGGTCAAATGGCACAAAACACACAGCACCAACTGATCAGATACGTCAATGAGTGACTCACTTGTAATAATCCATAGGAGGTAGAAATTCTCAGGAAATCTTATTTTAGATAATACACACATCTACTGCAGAATACAACATACTGAAAAGGAGGTGGGAAAGGATGAATAAAAATCAAGTGTTATCAAAGATGCTGAAAAGTTGATTATATCAGGCAAAATGGCTCAGCAGGGTAGAGGCTCCTGTGGAACATGCCTGATGTTCTGAGTTCAATTCCCAGAAATCACATAAAAGTGGAAACTGACTTCACAAAGTTGTCTTTAGGATTGCCATAGGTGTAGCATATGTGCCCGCATATACACATCACACAACGCCCTCTCTCACACACACTCTAATAAATAAATAAATGAATGTGTGTGTGTGTGCGTGTGTGTGTGTGTGTGTGTGTATTTGTGTCTATGTGTACGTCTCAGTTTGGCCACTTTAGAACAGTCTGACAGCTCTCAAAGTCAAACAGAATCTTTTAGGCCTAAGCTCCTCTGCTTGTGTAGGTCTATACCCATGAAAGTCACAACATATTTACGTGCAAAAAGTTCTTTATACATGTTTATAGCAACATTTTTCATATTCTTAGCTGGCAAAATATGAAAATAAAATCTAAAATAATCATCAATGTTGAATGGATTCTTAAAATGTGATGTGTCTCTATAATGGGATGGGTTTTGGCAATGATTAATAATGAAGAATTGACATCTACACAATGGATGAATTTAGATATCATGATATTACATAAAGGATGTTATTTACTATGGTCTACATGTTGTGATTCCATTTGTTCAAACTGTCCAAGAAATTCCCAAAACATAAGGCAGTTCGGGGTCTTCCAGAATGGATGACAAGTGATGATCAATGGGCATGAGGATTATCTTAAGGGCAACAGAAATGCCTAGATTGGTTTTGACGGTGGTTGCAGTTAGGGCTGTGTATATTGCGTAGGCAAACAGGGTGAACAGGTAAATGTGTTGTGGTAAACAATATCCTAAGACTTAGTAGTGAGTTGAAGGGACAGGAGGTGGGCTGGTGTAGCTTGGTGTACAGCTATACCACTTGTCCAGCAAATGCAAAGCCCTGGGTTTGATCCCCAGCAGAAGAAATAATAATAATAATAATAATAATAATAATAATAATAATAATAATAATAAAAAAAATGGTATGGGCCAAGTGCCTCCAATTCTTATTGCCCTGCTTGCAGCAGGGCGAGATGCTAAGGCACCCTTCCTGGCTGTTTCTTTAAAGAAACATGCTCAACCTCCTTCCAGGTTTGCTTCATTAATGAGATAAGGCTGCAATACACTGTTCTGAAAGAAAGTCACTTGTATCACTTTTTAGGAATGTCACGAGTGACTCATCAGACAGGATAAGGGACAATAACCCGCTCTGATAAGACGCTTTCCAGCAGATGCAGAGGGAAAGGGGCCAGCAAGTCAGAGCTCACACAGCAAGCAGATTAGATTCTAAGAAAGGGGGAAAACTGGATATTTGCTGAGAGTTTTGTCCTCAGAAAAGCCTTGAATTCCCTCCCATCCTGCTGCACTTAGTTGTAGACTATAATGCATGTCCCAGGTGCCTGCCTGTTTCCTTCCTTCCTTCCTTCCTTCCTTCCTTCCTTCCTTCCTTCCTTCCTCCCTCCCTTCCTTCCTTCCTGCCCTGCCTCCCTCCCTCCCTTCCTTCCTCCTTTCTGTACTGGAGATTGAATCTAGGGCCTCTCACATGAGATAATATACAAAGCATTCAACTTATTTAAGACAAGGTCTTGTTACATTACCTTTGAACTTAGGAGCCTCCTGCTTCAACCTCCTAAGTAGCTTAGAATTCAGTCTTGTAATACTAGATCCAGCTAGGTGCCAGCATTTTGTGTTTGGTCTCTGATATTGTTTTAGTAATCTTCAATCTTTACAGAAACTCTCACTGAGATTGTGTGATCCTCATTTTACAGAAAAGGAATCAAGCTCAAATTCAAATAGAACCTGCTTTGAAAGAACTTCCCCTAGACTGCAGGCAAAGTAGGTAGCCAGCAGTTCGGACCAAAGAGCTAGGCCCTCTCTGTCACCACTCCCTTCCTGGTATAAGGCACAACAGGATCACTGTAACTGCACAGGAGAACGCAGAGAAAAGGCTTCCAGCGGCTTTGAGCCCACCTCTCTAGCCTCAGGCCTCCCCTGGCAATTGAAAGGATTTGTGGTCTAAGTCCCTGAAGTAAGAGGTAGACAAAAATCCATCGTCACTCACCAGGACAGACACAAACCTCAAGATAATTTGTTTTCCAATGGTTTTGGCTTAAGGTTCTGGTTTGGCATTGGTTTTTTTTAACAACTAGCAGCTGTAGGCAATTTTCTCCTACACAATGGAGACATCAATAAGCAGAGAGTGGAATTTTCTCCCTCTGAATGCAGAGAAGCAGTCTCCAAGATGTACATGGAGCTGCCACTGCCAGCTCCTGGGTAGGTCTCAATTCAGGAGTCTGACAGGACAAGCTGAAGGGAGCACAGATGCAGGATATGCAGGGATGCTAGCTCTCCAGGGGCGCCACAACCCTCAAAACCTTCAGCTACCAGTGATACACGTTCAGTTGTAAAGCACTTTGAGCAGGAAATAAAACCAAGCCATAAATGCACCATGACTGCCCTTCTCCACAGCCATCATGGCATGATTCACAGCCCCTCCCTGGGAGAGGACTATGTATCCTCTGGCCATCTCAGTGACCTCAGCCTTGGTCATGTGACAAGTGGTGCCAACCCCTACAAAGAAAGATACTTTCTTAGCCTGTGTTCTCAAACATGTCCATGTGATCTAGGCTGGCAATGAAAAGTGGGCCCCAGTGACATGCTACTTGCAGGCTAAGGTGTGGAGATCGCTGCTTCCTTTCAGGGAACAGAACTGCAGCTGCCCTGGGAGAACATGTAGCATTAGCACAGGGTGAGGCTTTGCTGTTGGGACCATGAAGGGTTCACTGCCACAGCAGAAGCCAGCTTGAGAGGCTGGACAGCTATTAACATGACCTCCTGCCCCTCTTCCCAGCCTTTAGTTCCGGTCACAGATAACTTAATGAGAGTCTTCCCTGGCCATGTTCCTCATCGCCTGTTGTACAGCCCACAACAAGCACACACAAGGTCCCTGTGGAGGAGGAACTTTGCTCTTCTGGTGATGCTAGACCCTCCTGATCCATCCCCTCTGCTACTATCAGCAACTGAAGGTCAAGTCTAACTTCCTTTGTGTGTGTGCTTGCTTGCTTTATTTTGTTTGAGATAGGGTTTCATGTATCCCAGGATGGCCTCACACTTGCTGTGGGACCTAGGATGACCTTGAATTTCTGATTCTCCTGGGTTGTCATGCCCAGTTTATGCAATGCTGGGGACTGAATCCAGGTGACATGGTTTATCTTCACTGTCAACTCATTAAGATTTAGAGTCGTTGTGGATACACAAGTCTGGCTATGGTCTATGAGGGTGTTCTCAGAAAGATTTAATTGAGCAGGTAAGACCCACCCTGAATGCAGGCAGCAGAGTTCCATGGGCTGGAGTCCTGGAGTGATTCAAAGGAGAATCCTTCATCTCTGAATATCTCTGCTTCCTGTCATCAGACACATGTGACTAACTAGCAGTGCCACACCCCTGCCTTCCTGTCACTATGGACTGAAAGCAAAGAAGCTCTTCCTCCCTTAAGGTGCTCAGTGTCCGGGTGGTCCTAGAGATGGGAAAACTTATACAGGGTATCTGGAATGCTAGGCAGGAGCCTACCAATTGAACTATATCCCTAGCCACATATATGCATACATGTATGTGTATGAATATGTATATGCATATGTGTGCTTGTATGCGTGTGTGAGCGTGTGTGTGTGTGTGTGTGTGTGTGTGTGTGTGTGCACATAGTTGTGTGCTTGAGTGCAGTCCAGGCTGGCCTTGAGTTCACTGTGGGACAGAGATGACCTTGAATTCCCAGTCTTTCCACCTCATTTCTTAGGGGCTGGGAGTGTAAGCATGCTCCATCACAGCTGGTTAGAGCTTTTTGATTTGTAGCCTAAAATAAAGTTCTTCACAAAGTAGAGAAGGGAGAATGGGTAAAATATTCAATATCATAAAGTACAAATATGCAATCATAAGCTATCTCTTTTTATCCTAATCAACTCTGCTCAAAAAATAGGCTCATTTCTCCCCTTGGGAGGCTAAAATGCAAACCTCAGCTCCACAGACTCATGCTGGCTCGTCTTTCCCTTTCTGAATTCTTATCTGCAAATGCTGGAACAACAGTGTCAGTCCCCTGGCAGGCAGTGACACCACCCGCTCTCTGCTCTAAGAATCAAGCAAGAGGCCACACTCTCTAGCTCCTGCCACACAATCGACATGGTCCAAGGAGAACAAACTCTACTAAGAAATGCTGGCCGTGAGGAGACAGCACTCCTGTGACTTCATGGAGCCCCTGTAAGAGTCAGGCACAAGACCCTACCTGCTGTGGTCTGTTCTGGCTTCTGTATTGCATCAAACCTGAGAGGTGTTTCCCCTACACTTTTCTGAAAACCAGCTCAAAAAAAAAAAAAAAATCACATGACTTCCTATACACAAAAAGACAAACTCAGAGTAGTAAACTGAGGCAAGGCCTTGCTGATCTCTGCAGTAGCTCTCTTTAAATTATGCCATAATGTCCTCTTGACGTGAAAAGTGATGAGTCGGCCTGCATCTCTCAATGAACAGGTCCTACACTGGCCCAACAATCTACTTTGAGGACAGTGGCCTCTACGGTGTGATGGTATCTATGAAAACTTTCCCACGACTGCAGCTACGCCAATCCTATCATTAGTCTAAGTAATGCTACTGTACTTAAGGACTAATGTCTTTCACAGAAGATCAAAGGCAAGCTGGAAAGCATGAGTACTTTTCAAATACCACTAATACTACGTACGCATTGGGTGCTGTGGGGAACTCTGGGGCATCCCAGAACATGTGAGGTAGTTGCAGAAGTTACTTACACACATAAGTATGAGCCCGAGGAAGGAGGAGCATGAATTAGGAAGAGGACATTTGAATGCACTACCTATCACTATTTGAACACCAAATGTTGAAATCCCTTTGCCTATACGAGGCATCAACAAAACCCTTGGACGTAGAGTCATACAATCTTTTTGACACCCTCTCGCCAGCCCACCCCTGCACCCCCAAAACACTTCTTCATAGCTCAGTGAGGACAGTGAGGGTTCAGGGAACAAACATTGGCAAACCAAGCCAGCCCACCCATCGCCCCTCTTCTCCTCCCCTGATTTATCAGCCATGAGAGCATGGACATCCAAGACTCACCACAAGTTCACTGAACATGACATCCAGCTCCTCCACAGGGGGCATGGGCAGCGCTGGCTCCATTGACTGAAGGGCAAAGTTGCTATCATTCCTAAGCCGATAAGTGATTTCTGGGTGGTCATTGTTTCGGAAACAGCAAAAGATAAATGAAATCCCCCGTCCGCCTCTCTTCCGTGGGGCCATGGTTGAATTCTCTCCTAGTTCTTGATATTACTACACTCTATGAAAAGAAAACATGACATAGTTGAGTATGACAGGTAAAAATTTTGAAAAATAAAACCAATACAAAAGAAAGTTCCCTGTGCTCCTGGAAATGTGTAGACCTGCAGGAGAAAGGGGGTAGAGGGTGGCATCTAACTGGGCAGAGAACTCATGTCTTTCCACTCACTGCCTGTGTAACCAGTGCAGCTCCAGCACTGCCCTCTGCTCATGCTCTGACCTGTCCAGCCGATGGCCATTCTTTGTAGGAAATCCCTTTTCCTCAAGAATGACTATTTCTAAAGCCTCTCTTTGCCACAGACAGAAACCCCTACAGAAAAACCACAGCCAATCAAAATACAGAGCCCAACCCAATGGATACATCAACAAAGCACTCCCACTGTTCCAGAATAGGGACCAGGAAAGTTTGAAGAGGCAGAGGACCGGGGACGTTGCACTGAGATTGTGTCTCCTGGTAACATCACAAGCTACAGCCATCAAGTCCGACCAACACGGCAGCCCAGATGAGAGTTGAACAAGCGCACCAAGGAACATACCAAACTGGATGAGGGAAGCCCACAAGGCCTCAGCCCTACACAGGGAACCACCGGCAACTGAGGAGAGCTGGGAGGGGGGCTGCTTTCCCAAAGAAGAGCTCCTCTATTGGTTGCCCAGTGCAAATGGCCAGCCCTGAAAACATGCAACATACTTACTCAATAGGTTCTATTTAGGAACATATGTATATGAAAATACATATATACATGCATGCAATAACAACTGGTTTAAAAAAACAGACCATGAATTTGAAAAAGAGCAGAAGGGGTTTATGGGAAGTTTTGGAGGGAGGAAAAGGAAGGAAGAATTTCTAATTATACTACAATCTCAAAAATAAATATCAACCACAGGGGGGAGGGGATCAAATGATTGTTTTTTTCTTTGATCCCTAGGAAATCTCATTATCCTTCTTTTTCAACTTAAAGTTTCATATTTTTTTTTCATTTATTTACTTACTTGGGGGCGGGGAGGCATGTGCGTGTCACAGTGCATGTGTGGAGTCTGGGGACAAATTGGGGAGGTCAGCTCTGACCTTCTACCATGCAGGTTCACGGCACTGGACTCAGGTCTTGGTGGCAAGGGCCTTAACCTCCTGAGATTTCTTGTCACCTCTCATGCATCCTTTATAGTCCTGCTTCAAATTCTCCTTTGCTTCCTGTGGGTTGACTCAGTAGTACTGAATACATGCTCAGGCATTCACCTATCTCTTCTAGAACGTGTTCAGGTCTAAGTTCTCTCTGCCTGTGTCTTCCTGTTAGATAGTTATCACTATAACTCAAGCACATGACTTGGCGTACTTTGTCTAGTGCCAGAAACAGAAGTCACTCTGTAAATGTTTATCATAATTGAAGTTAATGGCAAATCAAGAACTATAGGAGTAGGGCTTTTCAAACAGAAAGGCAAAAGAGTTCACCAATAAGGGAAATATTAAAATTAATTATAGCATGTTCACACAACACAATATTATGAATTAATTAAACAGAACAAGATATCCAAATATGTAAAGTTTAAAAAAAAAATCTCAAACACCACGTGAGTACACACACTCTACATTACAGGATTACAGGGTGTTTTCAGAAGATTTATGAATACATACAAATATACTAATAGCAGTAGCCTCAAAAGTAAAAAGGGTTAGGGATCTCTGCCTTTCTATCTTGTACTCCTTTGAGTTTTTATCATAAAAGAACTTTTAAGGAGTTGAGTACTTTTTGAATTACAACCAGACTTTGTCTCAGAATTATTTCTAAGAGATACAGTCTAGTGAAAACCCAAGTTAAAGAAAACCCTTGTTCTGAATGCTGCAGTCTAGTTGTCAGGAACACAAGCCCTGGGAGGCAGCTCCGTGAACTCAGAGCTTCCCTCACAAGCCTATCGGAATCGGGACTGCAGGCCGATGTAAAAGCAGAAAGGCAAACAGGCCCATAACCCTAACGTGCCCCTACCAGGAAGCAGGGAACAGACAGGAGAAGCTCCATGCTCTCCACTGGCTAGCACAGCATGCACAGCAGCAGACGAGAGACCTGCCTCAAGCACAGTGGACTGTGACAAAGAGTTGTGGACAGGTGACTTGCTGGGGAGCCTATAGAACAGTGGTTCTCAACCTTCCTAATGCTGTGACCCCTTAATAAAGTTCCTCATGTGTGGTGACCCTCCAACCATAAACTTACTTTGTTGCTACTTCATAACTGTAATTTTGCTACTGTTATGAATCAAAATGTAAATATCTGATATGTAGGATATCTGATATACAACCCCAAAGTGGTGGTACAGCTGCTATAGAGAATGCCAAGGCCCTCCCAAGGGGCCGGCAGCTGACTTCAGAGATGAAATGACACCTTGCTGACAATTACTGACTAAGCAGTTTGTCCACCCACACAAATGACAGGCACTTCCTAAAAGATAAGAAAAGGCCCAAGGGGGAGTTAAAAAACCTACCTCTATCTATCCTTGATTGATCTCCTGGCAGATAAGACAGAATAGGTTCAGAGTTGTGTTTCAATCCCAAGGTGGAATTGAAAGCCAAGGGATCACAACTGGAAGACACAGGCAGCTCTCTCTGTGAGAGGGGATAAAGTGGCAGGAAGGAGATCCTGGACGGCTCTGTTGGCTTCAAATCGGGCTTTCCTCTTAGCAATGCCCAGGACAACATGATGCCTTAACAAGCTCATCTTATAAAATTTCTTGCAATTAAAAACACGCTCAAGGCCTCCACACTCTGCCCCATCTGGCTCTCCATCTTCCCAGGGGTTACTGCGCTAAAACACACTGGTCAGCCTTGCGACCTTTGCACCAACAATGTCGGGTGTGGCATGTTTAGGTTTACATAATGCATGGCTGAATCCTCCTGAGAAAGCACCAGCACTTTCTTGAAGAGGTCACCTTGGTGGTTTGTCTACAGCAGATATCTTTCATATCCCTATCCTTCCATTCTGGAGGTGGGGCGGGGCGGGGAAGAAGGTAGTTCACAGCAGTTGTCACTAGTTGAAATTATCTTTGTTATTTTTATAAAGGAGGAGCCATGACAGTAAATACTTCAGGAATAATGAATTTTAATATTCAAGCTCATTTTAATGGGCACTACACCAAAAAGTTTAGAAACACTGGGACAGGAAGATGAAAGTTGGGCTCTTAAGTTTGCCCTAAAGAACAGCGTATTATACAGGACTGTTGAATTTAACAATACAAAAGAAACACAGGACAGTGTCAACTGTGTCAGCAATTAAAAATAGTTACTTCTGGAGAGATTTTTTTTCTTTGTTTTTGTCCTTAAGTTTTAAAACTAAAATTGCTTTATCAGCACCTTACAAATCTGTCTGTAGATATCGCTACCAATTTTTTGATCTTTCTCATTAATATTTTGGATAAGTGTTTTTATGAATAACTAAGGCTTCCAAACACCTCTGGGCATCTGATATGCAGAAGTGTGCATGGTTTCTCAGCATCTGCAACTCCAAGTCCTTGGGCCATGAAGGGAGGGATGGATGCCTACAGGGCAACCATGCTGGCTCTGAAATAAAAACTGAGCTGAGGACTCTATCATCTTATTGAAGTGGAGCACGCATTCCTTGCTCTAACATAAGCATATATAGTGTTACATAACATGTATGCAGTGCTTGGGAGTTCTCTGACAAATGTTTGTCAGTGCCTGCAGTGCCCCATACACAATGAACACCTAAGGAGTCAGAAATGGGAACTCAGAGCTTGGGAACTGCAGTATATCAAATTACTAAGACAAAGGTAACTTGGCATGCCCTGCCAGACAGCTCCAGAGAAACCACAGGGGTGGCGACCAGGCAGAGGGGACAGTGCATGGAGAGAAAGGGGCAGGAGGGTGTTAGGCAGGAATAGCCTGAGGCAGTCTATTACATCCTCAATTTCCCAAGGCAGAGCCCTGGACACTCATTTCCTTGTTCAAAAATTTGCTAATGACTCCCTCAGTACTATTCTAAATTGGCTTCCAGTACTCCAAACCGGATTTCAGCCCAGTTTCCCCATGTTTTCTATTTTGTTTAGAATGCCCTACTTTATTCACGGCCAATCTTCACGCCTCCAGATAACTTGTACTCCTCTGGCCTCTACCTAGGTTGTCCCTTGTTCTTCACGACTTTTGTCAACATCCTCCCACCCTGTTCCGGAGCAATTAGACAGTACAACACATCTGCAGCAGGCGGGTGGCAGCTGGAATCTGGCTCAGCATATTTTAAAAGCAACTCATCAAAGCCTTAAAACAGGTCCACATTCTGACCTAGTATTTCTGCTTCTGGGAATATATCCTTAAATGTTCAGAGACGCAATCAAAGATGTTTACACACACACACACACACACACACACACCAAACCATCATCTAAACAGTCAATAAATAGGAACATACAATAAGTAATGATGCTGGAAATCATCTACAATACGTTACAATGGCATGAGAAGATGGTGGGTCACAGCAACCCCTTTGTGAGCAGATATTCAGTGACAGGGTCATACCGAAGGCTTGCACTATCACATCTCTATTTTTAAAAATCCACATGGATGAGCATAAGAAGGATCAGAGAAATTTATCAAAATATGAGCAGCAGTTGACTCTGTAGTAGTATCTCACCTTGGATTTTTGAGACATAGAGCCTCTAGTATGTCCCACATTGCTACAATAAAGACATGGTATTTTCAGCATTAATGAAAAGAGATTTAAAAAAATAATTGATGCAATTATTTACTGGCTTTAGAAGAGGGACATGAGTGTGGGGGAAAAAATGCCTGTTAAAAACAGTCAAAACAGATGTGTCAGGTCCCAAGTTCCTTCCCCAGCACTTCTAAAAGAACCAAGAAGAGGAAGAAAATAACCAAGGTATGGTGACCGTACAACTAGCTTGCCAGAACACCTGAGGGGAAGAACTAGTTGTTTTCTCTGTAATCTGTTGCAAATGGCTTTTTTATAATATGCAGTACAAATATCTCAACAATCTCAAATCACTGTGAAACTTTTATGTAGCTCGGTGTTTCTCGACCTGTGGGTCGAGACCCTTCGGGGGTCCTGCATTTCAGATATTTACATTATGATTCATAACAGTAGCAAATTACAGGTATGAACTAGCAATGAAAGTAATTTTAAGGTTGGGGATCATCAAAACATGAGGAACAGTATTAAAGGGTCGCAGCATCAGGCAAGTTGAGAACCACTACGCTAGCTAATCTCATGTCTTGTACTCTGCACAGGTAGGCAGTTGGTGCACACTAGGTCAAGGGAGTCAAGATTTATCTCATTAAACTGTAACTCTTGGTGTTTATATTTGGTATGAGTCAAAATGACAGGAACCACAAATTTCCTTGGAAGGTCAGTGTCCTGCAGAGCCTGTTAACAATAAATAAGAGACTGTTTAGGTCTGTGTGATTAGGTGAGGAGGGGTGGGGGTAGAATGCCTAGACTTCTGGGAAATAAAGGCAAGAGACCAAAGTAGATTGAAATACACTAGAGGCAGCACCTGGAAGGTCTTAAGGTTCACACCCAGGCTTCAAGGTTGAGAAGTTTAGACACTTCTTCCAGGCAGTCTTGCTAAATACCCAGCTAGGCCTGTCTGAACCGGCATAGCATTTCATGTTGCCATGATTGACAGTTACAGTAATTTGGGATATTGATCTTTCTCCCTTCTTTGAAGAAGTCAACTCCATGAGGACAAAGACCCAAGGCATTTAAAAGGAAAAATACCACCTATAAATATTAGAGTATGAAGGTGTGACTAATTCTAACATGTGCAATAAGTTGCAGAGTCTACAACAGGTCAGAACCTGATTGAAATAATTTTAGTATGGAGCACTACTTGGCCTTGACAGGCAATTTATGCTTAGCTTCAGTAAGGCCCAAAGGTCAAGATTTCATGCTAGTTCCTCAGTGGAACCACAACTGGTTAAATGCACCTTTAAATTATCCATGATGCACAGGGAGAGCAGGGATGTCCAACTGGCAGCCAGCTCACCCACGTGTTCAGGACGCCACTTCTCAGAGCCAAATCCCCAGATACAGATCAAAACAGGAAGGAAAAGCACTCATCCACTTGACCTCTCAGGCAGGAGCCACTTGCACAGGCCCCCTCCCCCTTCAAGCACTTCACTGACCATGGTGATTCCAGCACGTCACGCCCAGAACCTCGTCCCCCTCACCTCTCCACAGACGAAGCTGAGGAACCAGGAGCAGATGGAGAAAGCTTGAGGAAGACTTGGTCTGCTGGTAAAGCAGAGGTGTTCACACTGAAAAATCTGGCCAGCAGGGAGTGGGGCGTGGGGTGGACAGAGAGAAGTCAGGGAAGTTGCTTGCTCTGTCAGGCTGGATTCCAGTCCCCCGCCTCCCAACGTCAGGGTAGTGGCCTGAGGCAGCCACCTTTCACCTCCCAACAGGATGATTTCAATAGTTACTTCTCCCTGGCCCTTAGTTTTCCAGCCAGATGGTAGTAGACCTTTCCTGTGCATGGCCAGACGGTAAATGCTGTAGGCTCTCTAGAAAATTTGGCCTCTGCTACAAGTATTGTGTGCTGCCATTTTGCAACAAAAGCAGCCACAGACATATGTAAACATGGTGAACCCAAGTTCTAATAACATGCCACTCTAGAAAGTGAAACATGAACTTCATGTAAGGGTATAACGCCCAAGGCTGTGGATGTTAAGTCAGGTGAGGCAGAGCACTCTAACATGGGTAAGACTCGGTTTCATTCCAGCACCAAGTAAAATAAGATCTGGTGGTGGACACCTCTAACCCCAGCCAGCACTAGGGAAGTACGGGCAGGAAAATCAGAAGGTCCTGGACAATGAACTACAACATGGTGAGTTCAAGACCAGTCTCAGCTACATGAGATCCTCTCTCTCAAAACAAACAAAAAGTTTTTAAAAACACTAAAGATGTTTTATCATATCTACAAACAATATTTTTAAATGTTTCTTCTACCATCAAATATATGAAAACCATTCTTAGTTCAAAGGACAAAAGAGCAGGTAGTATATCCATACAGGCCCCTGGACTGCAGGCTACAATGGCTGTGCTTTGCCATTGAAGGCATGCATTTAATCTACTGAGCTGTTCCAAATAGCGCTCAGGGAAGGCCTCACCTGATGAGTGACATTTAGCTGAGACCTAAAGGATAAAGTAGGAGCAAAATGTCAGTAGAAAGGCTTCCAGACAGGAGGAGTGTGTGCCCTGGCCTGGATCAGGGAGGTGACAGGCACATCTGAGTCAGGGAGAAGCCCAGGACGTGAGTAATGGGAGCTGAAGAGGGCAGAGGCCCAAACTCAGACAGCTCACACACAGCACTGGATTTTCCTGCCCTCATCGTTCGACTTCCCAAACACTGCCTAAGCTTAGGCCAGCCACAAGTGGACACATACTGCTGTCAGACCTTGGTAGTAGTCGCACGGCTGAGCCCATACATGAGGATAGGCTGTTTTCCTTTTTAAGCGCACACTTGTAAACACACAGGACAACTTTCAGGGATTAGTTCTCTCCTTCTCCCATGGGTTCCAGGGCTTGAACTCAAGTCGTAACAGCAGTGAGCACCTTTATCTTCTGAGCCATCTCAACAGCCCACGTTTTCCTTCCTTATCAGACCATTCTCAGGACTCACTCCAATAATACCACTTTCATGGTACAGGTACACACTCTTGCCACACTACTACACATATATAACCGTCTGGAGTCTGGTTTTCCACTAGACTCAGGGATGCTGAGAGCAGAGACAAATCTTGCTAGGCCCTGCTGGCCAGTATACTTTTAATAAACGCTTGCTGAGGGCAAAGCATGAATGGCTGAATGAGCAGATGGCCTGACCGGAAGTGGTTCTTCCCACTCTTTAGATCTGGTTTTACAGCACCAGAACATTTATAACCATTTATAACCAAATGGAGCACTGAGTACTCCTTAGCCACTAGTCAAGGTTTTGATGCTGGCAATAGCTGTGCAGACGGAACTCACCCTCAAGGTGTTCGAAATTTCCCTGGAGCAGAGCAGAAAATTTCTGGGAAAACTGGCTCATCTCTTCTCTGTCAACTCACTCACAACTAAGCTCCATGGGAAGTCGACTCACCACAAAATCCTTTAGGTATTTCCCCAATTCCTTACACTTAGAAAATTCTTTGCTTAAGAAAGTATTTTAAATCTGTTATCTTCACTGTGCCCCCTTAACATGCCAGACAGAGCTAGAGACATAGACGGAGCATCACTCTGGGAGTTCACAGTCTAGAGGAGATGACGGGACCAGGGCAGCTGGCCCTTCTCTTGACTAGAGAGGGCACATGTGGTTGCTGAAACTAGGAAACTGTGTGTCACATTTTGGCTCCTTTTTAATGAAATCAGTCTGAAAGAAAGGATGAATTCCACCCTGACAGCTGGACCCTCAACCAGAACACTTCTCTAATCTCAGCTTCTGGCACTAGGGCAGAGGAAGAAGTCACCTCTGGGACATCCCAACGCAATCCATCTATAGCATTACAGATGACTACGGCTATGCTGAGCACAAGGAAGCAATTAAAGCTAAAGGGTCTGGAGCAGGTGCACTTTGCTGAGCAAAGGGTAAGAAATGCAATCCATCTGTGGTCTAGCTCAAAGTCAGAGTCATTTCTACTGCTCTTTAACAAAACACGCAAGACCTCTCAGTACAGAAATAGTCAGAAAGGAAAGCCAGTTTTAGGAAATGGAGAGGAAGATGATTAAGTCTTTTTGTTTTTTAATTGGCAAGAAGTTTCAAGTCTGTAAGAACACCCTTCCTAGCACCTTCCCTTTGATAACGCCAGTGACAACACAGGAGATGTGTAACACTTGCTTTCCACAAAGCAAGACACAATGAGTATCCCATGTAAGGGGAAAATGTGGAAGTTCTGATGGTTTGTTTTAATTGGTTCATCAGGGACCTCAGTCACACATTTTAAAGATGTCTGCCCACACCAAGGGAGCCGGTCACTCACTGGCTATCTTTCCAAGGTTTTCCATAACAAGAATTGGTACAAAGGAAACTAAAGTCTACATAGGCTGGGGCCAGGAAAGGAGCCAGAGGTGTGAAGCTCCTGCTAGCCAACCACTAACCTAAGAGCCAACAGAGTTTCTGCATGTGCTCACAAGTTCAGTAGGGAGTCTCGGTCCTTCTCTAGCTCTGTTATTTTAACCAAGACAATCTGTTTCATAGTAAATTCTCCAGCTAAAAATCTCAACACCAAATACAAATCTCTGTTCAAAGGATGATCTCTGAAATTTCTGAGACAAACTGAGTTTAGGTCACATGCACAAACAGAGGGCCAAGGGCAAAATCTATATACATAAGAACCTTATGGACAAGGGCTGGACTCTGTCTCCACTCCAGCTGCTGTACCACTTGCTTTCAGAGCCTCCTCCAACATCAGTTTACTTTTCAGGGGCATCCAATGCAATTTGGGCTGCAGCAATACAACTCAAGACCTCTTATCAAGAAAATGTGAAAGGGAAAGATAGCTTTGCTTCTTTCTCTGACCATCCCTCTCCTCTCACATTCCTCTTGTCTGGTTTCATTTCCCAAGGACACCAGATGCCAAATGCCAAAGAATCATGAGATACAGTTAAAGGTTGCAGAAGCATCTGAAACCCTGCAAGTTTCAACATCCTTTCCACCAGGAAACGGAGAGGGCGTTTCTCAGGCCATCCAGTGGAGGCAGCCCAGCCCTTCCCACACACTTGGTCCCAAAAGGATGTTCTAATGGGGCATGTCTTGGAGTGGCTCTGGGAAATTCACTCAGCAGTCTTTGCTCACACATCCCAGTGACTTCTCTGATGCAAGACGAAAACAAGGAGGGCATCTCACTCTGGTCCCACCCGGACACCAGGGAAAACAAACTTCTAACATCCAAAAAGCCAAGGCCCCCCTAAAAAATAGTACTTCTAAGTCCACTGGTCATTCAGGCAGGCACGGGAGTATAAATCGAAAATCCAAACCTATGCCTTCCTCCCTTAGCTCCCTTCCTAAGTGAGGGAGGGAGGGGCCCAAGTGTGCTCTACAAACACCCTCAGACCAGGCCAGGACTCAACCAGCAAGTCCATATATTCTTAACTGTGTTTCCATGTTCCTACCCCAGATCCTGCCAGGAACCCTGCTCCTTCCCTCACCACCTTTCATGGGGAGAGCAGACAAGGACACCACTAGATTTTCACCCTGAAAAACTGGCAGGTCTAGTGGTATGACTCAATGCATTAACCTCTGGTTCACAGTATAAATCCCTAAAGCCAACAGAACAGTGTTCTTGGTGAGGATGTCTGTGCTGCTCACATGACAGAAACCAGCGTCTGGGAGCCAGGACAGCTCAATCATCTGGGAGAGAAGCCAAACCAGAAGTGTCACAGAAGCTCTCTCCCCACCATGGAGCTGAGGCACTCACTGGGCAGCAGACCTGCTGCGAGCCTGGGAGCCGAGCTGATAAGGAAATTGAAGGCGAAGGCCAAAGCTCTCCCACTGGGTCCCTGCCTTCACTGCCTCTAAAAGACCCACTTGAAGCCTGTGCCAAGACACCTTTAAAAGTGAAGGTCACAAAAATATACGCTAAGACTTCCTGGCCAGCTGTGTTACACCAAACCCTCAGCTGTTTAAGAGGCCAAGACTTACTCCTTAACAAGCAAAAGGATGTAGCGTCCTGATTCACCCCAGAGCTTTCAAGAAGAGCCTGGGGTAAGACCATTTGTCACTGGGGAAGGACACATGTGTTGCAAGATACCAGCATATGCTTGTTCCTTCCATGCTCTGGTATGTGGTCGATGAGAGGGCCTCCTGAAAGTCAGTCTTCGCAAACACCAAGTCTATGGCTGGCCCTGATAACAGCCCACAGCAACCACGCTGCAGGAACTTCAGGTTTAAGACCAGTACACACTGAAGAAATAGAAGTTGTCATTGGAAGTCTTCCAACCAAAAAAAGCACAGGTCCAGATGGTTTTAGTGCAGAATTCTATCAGACCTTCAAAGAAGACCTAACACCAATACTCTTCAAACTGTTCCACAAAATAGAAACAGAAGGAACACTACCCAACTCGTTCTATGAAGCCACAATTACACTAATACCAAAAGCACACAAAGATCCGACAAAGAAAGAGAATCTCAGGCCAATCTCTCTTATGAATATCGATGCAAAAATACTCAATAAAATTCTTGCCAACCGAATCCAAGAACACATCAAAACGATCATTCACCACGATCAAGTAGGCTTCATCCCAGGGATGCAGGGATGGTTCAATATAAGGAAATCCATCAATGTAATCCACTACATAAACAATCTCAAAGAAAAAAACCACATGGTCATCTCATTAGATGCTGAGAAAGCATTTGACAAAATTCAGCATCCTTTCATGCTAAAGGTCTTGGAAAGATCAGGAATTCAAGGCCCATATCTAAACATAGTAAAAGCAATTTACAGCAAACCAGTAGCCAGCATCAATCTAAACGGAGAGAAACTTGAAGCAATCCCACTAAAATCAGGGACTAGACAAGGCTGCCCTCTCTCTCCATATCTTTTCAATATAGTACTTGAAGTTCTAGCTAGAGCAATTAGACAAGAAAAAGAGGTCAAAGGGATACAAATTGGAAAGGAAGAAGTCAAACTATCACTATTTGCAGACGATATGATAGTATACATAAGCGACCCAAAGAACTCCACCAGAGAACTCCTACAGCTGATAAACGACTTCAGCAAAGTGGCCAGATATAAAATCAACTCAAGCAAGTCAGAAGCCTTCCTATACTCAAAGGATAAGCAGGCTGAGAAAGAAGTAAGAGAAATAATACCCTTTACGATAGCCACAAACCATATTAAGTATCTTGGCGTGACGCTAACCAAACAAGTGAAAGATCTGTATGACAAGAACTTCAAGTCTCTGAAGAAAGAAATTGAAGAAGACCTCGGAAGATGGAAAAATCTGCCATGCTCATGGATTGGCAGGATTAATATAGTAAAAATGAGCATCTTACCAAAAGTAATACACAGATTCAATGCAATCCCCATCAAAATCCCAACTCAATTCTTCATAGAGTTAGAAAGAGCAATTCAAAAATTCATCTGGAATAACAGAAAACCCAGAATAGCTAAAACTATTCTCAAGAGTAAAAGAACCTCTGGGGGAATCAGTATCCCGGACCTCAAGCTGTACTACAGAGCAATAGTGTTAAAAACTGCATGGTATTGGTACAGTAACAGACATGTAGATCAATGGAACAGAATTGAAGACCCAGAAATGAATCCACACTCCTATGGTCACTTGATCTTTGACAAAGGAGCTAAAACCATCCAGTGGAAAAAAGATAGCCTTTTCAACAAATGGTGCTGGCTCAGCTGGAGGTCAACATGCAGAAGAATGCAAATTGACCCATCCTTATCTCCTTGCACTAAGCTCAATTCTAAGTGGATCAAAGATCTCCACATAAAACCAGACACACTGAAACTAATAGAAGGGAAACTAGGGAAGAACCTTGAACATATGGGCACAGGGGAGAATTTCCTGAACAGAACTCCAATAGCTTATACTCTAAGATCAAGAATAGACAAATGGGACCTCATTAAATTACAAAGTTTTTGCAAGGCAAAAGACACCGTCAAAAAGACAAAGCGGCAACCAACTAACTGGGAAATGATCTTTACCAACCTTACATCCGACAGAGGGCTAATATCCAAGATATACAAAGAACTCAAGAAGTTAAACTCCAGAGAGGCAAGTAACCCTATTAAAAAATGGGGTACAGAGCTCCACAAAGAGTTCTCACCTGAAGAATATCTAATGGCTGAGAAGCACCTAAAGAGATGTTCATCATCCTTAGTCATTAGGGAAATGCAAATCAAAACAACCCTGAGATTCCATCTCACACCAGTCAGGATGGCTAAGATCAAAAACACAGGAGACAGCAGTTGTTGGCGAGGATGTGGAGAAAGAGGAACACTCCTCCACTGCTGGTGGAATTGCAGGCTGGTACAACCACTCTGGAAAGCAGTCTGGCGGCTCCTCAGAAAACTGGGCATGACACTTCCGGAGGATCCGGCTATACCACTCCTGGGCATATACCCAGAGACTTTACCTGCATGCAATAAGGACACATGCTCCACTATATTCATAGCAGCCTTATTTATAATAGCCAGAAGCTGGAAAGAACCCAGATGTCCCTCAACGGAGGAATGGATTCAGAAGATGTGGTATATTTACACAATGGAATACTACTCTGCAATTAAAAACAATGAATTCACGAAATTCCTAGGCAAATGGTCAGAACTTGAAAATATCATCCTTAGTGAGGTAACCCAATCACAAAAGATCACACATGGTATGAAGTCACTGATAAGGGGATATTGACCCAGAATCTCAGAATACCCTAGACACAATCAGCATATCAATAGATTTCTAAAAAGATGGAAGGAGAGACCCCTGGTCCTGGAAAGACTGGATGTAGGGGAACGCCAGGACAGAGTAATGAGAGGGGGTTGAACGGAGAAAAGAGGGAGGGAAGGGGGCTTATGGGACTTTCGGGGAGGGAGGAAACGGGAAAGGGGAAGTGATTTGGAATGTAAATTAAAAAAATAAAATTAAATTAAATTAAAAAAAAAAAAAAAAGACTAGTACACACAAGCAGACAAGCAGTAGTGTCAGCCACATAGAACACACCTGTATATGACAATGGCTGAGAGGAGACACTGTTAACTTCTTACCACTGGAAATGATTATGGCAAATTCTCAGAGGGAAGTTGAACAGATTACATATTATACATATTCCCTTGCAATGACTATGTTTTAAAACTCCAGAGTTTACCAGAGACCCAGAGATACCACAAAGCCTGACCCCTTGGAGAAGTGACTTCTGTCCTCAGCCCTCACTGCCCTTAAGCCAGAAGCTACCCAATCTTATCCCTTCTTGATGTCCTAACCAGAGTTTATCAAGAACACATCATCTATATTTCCACACAGGTTTTCGGAGAGAAAAATAGCTACCAGCATTGTGTAAAACTCAATTCACCTGACTGAAAATAGAAGAAAGGTTTGAGGCCCTTTTACCTTCATGATTATAGAAAGCAAGTTTGAAAGCTCCCTTCTTTTTATGACCTGTTTTCACACCAAGTTACTTTAGTAAATGCATTTGCAGGGGAGGAAACAGAAACAGTAAGTGAGAATGACTCTTGGTTAAACTTAGCCCCCTTCAAGGGGCCCATTGTCCTCAGAGTATGGGCGACTGAGGTACTGGTAGCCCAGGATTGTGACCTGGTTTCAAACCCTAACTCAACCACTTCTTACAGAACATTAGGAAAGGTATTTGTATTTCCTAGCTCAGTTTTATCATCCAAAGAAAAGTTGTATATATTTTTGTCTCCTCTATTTTCTAAAAAAAAACAAAAAAAAAGAATTGAGACATTTTATTATTAAAACCTGGTTAGATGAAACCTTAAAAACAAAACTAAGACAAACATTGAGATGGTCAGAGTCTGGGGACCAACAAAGGAAAACCAAAAGCTAGAACCCCTTTGGTGTGAGCTTTCAAAAGGAAATGACTGGACGGTGCGGTCAGTCCTCACTTGCTAAACAAAGACTAGGCAGAGCTCCATTCCCTTCTCTGTAGAGAAACTCTCACAGGCATTAGACTAAAGGCTGTGCAAGTGCTGTGTGCCACCTCCTTGAAGTGGTAGCACCCCCAAATAATCAGCAAGTACTGGTGATTTTTAATGGACACAAAAGAGAGAGTGGGAATAAGATTAAGCAGTTGGAGGAGAACTTTTCCGGGTGGGAATCAGCTGACCAGACACTTCTCTGCATCTCAGTCTGCTGCAGCAGAGAACATTCCTGGAATGAAACAGTCTTAATCTCCACAGCACAGTTGTCATCGCTAAATGAAGAGCTCTGGGGGTGGGTGGTCAGCCTATCTGCTAACTGTGGGAAATTCCTTAAGGTTTGGGGACAGTGTGGGGAAGGGGTTTAAAATCAAGCTTTGTGACATGTGGTCTAATGTCTATCACTCCCACCTACACTTGCATATGAACCACCAAAGCCACACCCAGTTGAGTCACTACCCGGACTCTGACACTGGCAATTCAGATCCTATCATTCCACAGTGTCCCCAGTCACTGACCTCATCTACTTACTATCCATTTTCTAAGTCTGAAGGCATCTCCCCTGCCTAGAAAAGTATTTGTTGATTGATCACTGAGACAGAAAATCTATTGGAAACCCTCTACCTTCCAGAACCCAGAGCCACTGGAATTCATATCTTTTGCCTCAGAAAGATCATTCTGAACATATGTGGAGATAGCCACCATTTGGGACATCAGATGTCAAAATGTTAATGGGAAATTATTAAGTATTTGCCTCTTTCTGAGCTTCAAATTTTGGAGGAAATGTTTTCCAGCCTCCGCCTTCCCATGACACACTGCTCAGAGGCGTCTGTTTGGGGCAACAAGATGAACTCTGTCCATGCCAGTCCCACACCTATAGGGCAAGGAACCACCCAGAAACCACAAGGAAGAAGACACAGTCACAGGACGAAATCAGAACTCCTCCCAAAGAGTCACCCTGCCCTTCATAAAAATTCCTCTTGCAAATTTTATGTAATAAAACTTCAAAAGAGGTTTCAATTTTATGCAATCTGAAGTATAGCAATGAGGCAATAAAAAGGACACTTAGCCCCTCTGCCCTGTTTGGTGAGGAGTAGCTGCACGGGGCACTGTGGTACTCTTCAGCACAGCTACCTAAGACCCACGGCAGACACACGCCTCCTCTGATGGTTCCATGTAGAGAAGGCATATTTCGTCATGCTGGTCTTCAAGGCTTATCTCCACAGACAATGTGTTTTAAAAGTTTTGGTGAAATAGAGCTTGACATGGACCCTCCCTACCTTCTTTTCATTTTGAGAATTATAGGAATTATAGGAAAGAAAAAACAAACAAAAAAGAATCTCAAAAATAAAATAATACATTAGGGGTCAAGGGAGATAAGCAGAAAGAAAAACCCTTAGCCCTATGATCTAATATGCCCCAGGTGGTGCCAACTGAACCAGCCCGGGACAGCAGTCTACTGTTTTAATGCACTTACACAAATTTAACCTATAGCTACTCCTAGGAAAGTCAATGCAACCTTATGACAGAAAGGACACAGAGCTCTTGATTTTTGACAGAGACTCATATACATGTTCTGGTAAAAAATAGAACATACCACACCACACACACACACACACCCCAAAAAAATAATCAGGAGCTCTGGGCCTGGGGCCCAGGAGCTGCTCTCAGGGATTCCATGGGTGACTATCATACAGCTGACCTGAGAGCCAGTGTTTGGACACCCTGTGCCTGGGGTTACAAAGAGCATGCTAAGCCATGAGCACTGATATGAAAAGAGTTAATACATGCAGACAAAGGACACCACACCTGATAGGAGCCAAGTAACACCCCAATGCGTGCAGCACCACTTAATGTTAAAACAAAATAGAACTACGTTTCTCACAATATAGACACAGTTTTTAATATACAACCTTCCAAATGCCCTATATATGTGGATGCATAGAGACCATTCCAGAACTGCTTCATGTATTCACTGTCACATGGGTTATTTAGCCAAGTATTTGCTTAATAATTGGTGACTATTACTTCCATGTGGGTCTAAGTATGCTTTGCGGTGCCTGTGGGAAGAGTTTCAAGTGGGTAAGGAGCTCAGAAGAGCATCATGTAATTGCCAGTGAGCTACTGAAAATGCAGTATTTCTAAGTTTCCTCCAGAACCTCATTAAAGCTTATGTCTATAGCTGAATAATTCCTGGGCCACTCAATTGACCCTTTCATGCCTGCATTTTGTGGATACTTGAAACACATGCCCTTAAAGGCAGACACCGTCACCATCACTATTGTGATTTACAGACAGATCTACCATAGTAGCCCACTTAGGTTTTTCTACATCAACCTACAAATCTAAAACTTTCAGTGCAATGATAGGTGTAACTATGATCAAATATAAGATATATATATATATATATATATATATATATATATATATATATGTATGTATGTTCTCAGGACTTCACCAGCTACAAGAACAATATAAGAAAGATCCACCCAAGGTTGGCTTCCAATTCTGCATATCCCAAGAAGCAGCTCACAGAAAGTCTGGCTTAGGAAAGCCACAGCAGTGGAAGTTCTCCAGATAGCTCCAGGAACAGCTAGGAGAAAACTTGGCAAATGCTATAACTTAGTATCTGGCTCCATTTCAATCATAGCTGTACGGTGATGAGAAATTCTAAGAATTTCAATAATACATCCTAGAAAAGGAGTCTTCAAGATGCATCCCCATGGCTGAAATTACTGATTATTTGTTATGATTCTAAGATGCATCAAATAAATTTACATATAGACATATGCACAGAGGAATACAAACATATGTGCACGCACACACACATACATACATACACACACCACCACCACCACCACCACCAAAAGCATGCTTTCAAGAAAAAAAAGCAATATGAACCTCCAAATCTTTACAAAGGACAGTAAGATACAGACCCTGAAGGAAGGAAAAGGACAGAAGCAAGCCAGAAGGTCTAGTGAGCATGCCCCATGGGCAGAAGAGCTCGTGTGCCGGTGGCTGAACTGGTGAACAGGTATCTCATCTCTTTCCATTAAACTGTAAACACAGTAATAGCCAGCAGTGGCCAGAAGGAGCATGTTTTCTCAATGGAGTTTCCTGTCTGTGCTAAATCCTCAAGAAGGTAATCACACAGCTAAACAAACACTCGTGAAACTGCAGTAGCCAAACAATAAGGGAAGAAGCATCACTACCAGATTTTAGTCATTGTAAGTGGGTTACTACACTCTTATTTTGGCCTGGACCAAAACCAAAGCAAAATAAAAGCCTTTCTAAAGTCATCAGAAGGGAAGTGCGGAGGATGCTGACTCTACCCAATGTGTCCTCTCCACCCAACTTTGTAATTTTCTAAATAATTAGGTGTGAACACTAATTGCTTTATTGGGCAATTCCGTAAGACTAGACACTACAGACTGTCTTTCTTTCAAAAGTCGTTCCAAATGAAATAACACACAAACTCTGTTGTAAATCCTGACTCCTAAGCCATTCCCAAGCTTGCTGTATTTGAACTAAGGTTAATATTTTACACTCCAGATTTTGAGGGATATTATTAAATAGCAAAAAATTAATAGTAAGTTGCTAAATATGGGGACCATCAACACAGGCATGTTACCTCCACAGAATAGAGTATACATTAAAAACAATGTCAATATACTATAATTATATAAATATAATTTTCACTTGTCAATTATACCTGAAATTTAAAACATGACACATTTTCTGATATGTTTAATGGTCTAACTAAAATCAGAAGTCCAAGTCGCACAGTAAGTATCTCATACCAGAATTATAAAACAGATATATTTGTTTGAGAATACAAAGAAGTTTAACATGCCATATGTGATACCATAATAAGCACCCAAGCCCATCAGAGGTGCTCCCGGAGAAGAATGGCAAGGGCCCTGAAGAAGGAAAGGTCTTCCCTCAGTCTCTTTGGTCCAAATTCTCCTTTGACGTGAGACTTGGATTCATTTTTCTATCCTCAGTTATCAAATGAAAATATCAACATATCTCTGAAATGTAACAAGGGTTTATAATATTTGTATGTGCCCTTTTTAATTTATTTACTTGATCTTTGTGTTTATGAGTGCTTTGCCTACATTTATGTCTGTGCATCATGAGGTGTGCCCAGTGTCCTCTGAGGCCAAATAAAAGGTGTCAGATCCCCTGGAACTGAAGTACAGCCAGTTGTGAGCTGCCATGATGGTGCTGGCCATCAATGCCAGGTCCTCTACAAGAAGTGCTCTGAAATGTTGAGCCATCCTCCAGCCTCTATATAGGCCTTTGAAATTTAAATAACGTTCTACTACAGAGGTATACATTCTGTACACTTTAAATCATAAAGCGTTTATGAAAATAATTTTAAAAGGCATGTATATTGTACTGGCTGGTGTTATGTGTCAACTTGACACAGGCTGGAGTTATCACAGAGAAAGGAGCTTCAGTTGGGAAGTGCCTCCATGAGATCCAGCTGTGGGGCATTTTCTCAATTAGTGATCAAGGAGGAAGGGCCCCTTGTGGGTGGCGCCATCCCTGGGTTGGCAGTCTTGGGTTCTATAAGAGAGCAAGCTGAGCAAGCCAGGGGAAGCAAGCCAGTAAGGAACATCCCTCCATGGCCTCTGCATCAGCTCCTGCTTCCTGACCTGCTTGAGTTCCAGTCCTGACTTCCTTTGGTGATGAACAGCAATGTGGAAGTGTAAGCTGAATAAACCCTTTCCTCCCCAACTTGCTTCTTGGTCATGTTTGTGCAGGAATAGAAACCCTGACTAAGACATATATGTAGTCCCAAACCGGAAGAATTGCTACTGTTAAGGTGTAGCACCCCATTAACAGTTTAATGATATCTCTGTTTAAATTCCAAAGACATTTTTTCTTTACATAAAAAGAAAAATCTATTCTGACAGGAAAGTGGAATCTCAAATGACTCTGGAAGGAAAAGAACAAAGGTGGGGATCTTACTTTTAATTCCGAACCAGAGTGCAAAGATTACCAAAGTGGTACAGTACTGACACAAAGACAGACACACAGACCAGCAGGACAAAACACAGCCCTGAACAGGCCCTCGCCCACATGATCAAGGCATGCTCTTCACAGAGAAGCCAAGACCACTCAATGAAAAACAACAGTCTCTTCATCAAATGGCACAGAAAGGCAAGCTATCCACAAGCAGAAGGGTAATGTGGGGCTACTATCGTATACCGGATACAAAAATAAATAAAAATAGCCTGGAGACCTAATATCAAGTCTAAAACTATAAAAATAAAATAAAAATAAAAAGATGAAAGTATAGGTCTTTATGCCATTGGATTTGATTACTCTTGTTGGACAGACAACAGAAGCAGTCATAGACAAGAGGCACCTTGTGAAACTTGCAGCCTACTCATAATGGGCAGGGAAGAGGTGGCCTGTGGAACCTGGAGCAGGCTTAACATCCAAACTCCTACAACCCACCACCACCAACAGAAATCACTGTGAGATAGACAATGGACTCGAGGAAATATCAGGTGGTGTTAACATGCTCGTAAATAGTATAACACTATACACACTACCAAGTTTAGAGCAGTGCATGTCTACATCCATTCACAGGCTGCTACTCAGAGATAGGAACAGACCAGCACACGAAAGGGCTAAGATGGACCTCCACTGTAGCTGGTGGGATAAAACAGCACAATAACAAAAGAAAACAGTAGGAGGGTCTTAAAACTTCTAGTTTTACCAGATGAAGAGGCTTTGGACTGTTTGACAATCATAAGAATACAAACATGGTGATTTAAAAAAAAAAATAAGCAATTTTCAATCAAGCTTCCTCAACATACCAGGCAGTTCTGATCAGCTTGAATCATCATCCCGCCAACGGGAGCAGACAGCCCTGCACCTCCCCCCTGCGTTCCTGCTCTTCCCCGGGCTCCCCTGCTGCCTCCCCACTGCACCTTTGCTGTGATTTCCCACTTCACTCAGCTCCAAACCATTAGTCCTTGAACTGTAAACAGCATATTCAGCTGTGAAACTCAAAGGCAAGCAAGGACTTTCTCCCTTGGAGCGGCAATTCTGAGATCCTCAGAATAAGGAGACAGGGAGAGCCTACCACACTTACTAGTAGCCTGTATCAGTGTCATGTTAACTGCACCTACAGAATTCATAGCTGCTTATTTCCATCCCAACTTTACAGTTTGGAACCCCTACATCAGTGCATTTTTTGCTCCTGAAGTAAAATCTGCATCTTTCTTTTCAGAGCACCCAGGTAGGTGGTGGACCCCGGAACATTATAGTCAAGATTAGAAATATGTAATAAAGATTTTTCTGCTTAGGTTTTTATCAGCAGGACTGACCCAACAGGACTTCACTTACTAACAGAGATGTCAGGCTTCTTAGATCCTCCTTATAAAGCCATAGAATTGGCAGACACTGCATCCTGTTGTGCAGACCTAATCTTGAACAAGCATGCAAACACAGTCATGGGAAACAAAGACGCCCCTTTCTATAGGGGCATCACATGGAAGCAGATAGTAGATCACAAATGATACCAGCAAACACTGGTAACAATTGTTAAAATAATAAGAAAATTAACATCCAAATAAAAGGCAGGTACAACTTTCAAAGACCTCAAAATAGCAAAGTGAAGAAATCTAGGCTTTACATTTCAAGGAAGCATTCAGCCCACTTGAAGATATGACAGGAAAAAGACCTGCTTACCTCTAAACATAACACGCCTTCCTCCCTGGGCTCCAAGTCTTGTTTTCACCTTACAGGTACTAGTAAGCTACCGTACAGGTACTAGTTTCCATCCCATAAGAATAATCCCCCAGAACAGTCTGTTTGCATCAGCTGTCTCTTTCAGTCCACAGCAAAGAGAATTTTGATAAATGCTCTCCCTGGATGCTGGCCTTTAGGGTCACTGCTCTTAGAAACATAGAGCTGCCTTACTAGGGAGTGTCTGGTAAAACCCAGTGGAAAATATTCTGATTAACAACTGTACCTGCTCATACTGGAAAATCAACCAGGATGGATGCCAGCAGACACTGAATCAACACACACACACACACACACACACACACACACACACACACACGTACACATGCACACTCTCCAAACAAGTTTTTGTTAATAGGCACAATTATGGGCAGGCATGATTCATACTCTGCCCACATAGACAACAAATTCCCAAAGTGCAATTCAGTATGGGATGATAATCTGTAAATTTCTCTTCATTCATGGAGCTAATGGGTACTTGCTCCTATGATCAGTCTTATTCCACATGAGTGAAGGAGGCAGATGTAAACTTCATCCTTATAGACCTTAGTTAACAACCGCATCGGACTCTGGGCTTCTCTATTCCATCCCAAATAGCTTTCAGAGAGGTTGGGGGTCAGACTTTCCCCTCAACCTCAATAAGCAAGAACAAATACTCGCTCTGTTCCCGCAGACTGCACTGAAGAGACAGGTACCCAGGCTCTCTCCCCAATATAACATCACTTGGGACACAGCCTGTTGGGGCTTCCGTCTGCGCCCAAGAACGGGTCAGCACTGTGGTCGTCTGGGTGCCAGATCGGCAGGCCGGCAGGCCATCGCGTCTGCAGGGTGAGCGGCGCCAAGGAGAGTGTGCAGAGTGCACTCCGCCATCTTTGCTCCAGTGGCTGGGAAGTTGGGACTGCCAGGTTCTGAGACAGACAGGCATAATATCACTTGGGTCTTGAGTGGATTGTGTGCACGTGGCTCCCAAGAGCTGGGCAGATCTGCAGTAACCAGCGTGCTCGCTCTGCTGTGGGACTTCTGCCTGGCAGAGGGACGCCCCCTCCCCCCCCAGGAGAGATCACACACCCCTGCACAGGGCAGGAGCCTACCAGCCTCCCTTTGGCGACCTCTGCTCCAGGAATCCACTACGCTGAGCCTTTGGATGTGCAAGGACTCCCCAATATAACATCACTTGGGGCAAGGCACATTAGGGCTCCAAAGTCACTCAGGAGCAGGCAGGCCCCAGAAATCGGTGCCAGGGGAATCCTGGTAAACCAGGGGGGCAGAAATAGCTTTGCAGGCTCACAGGAGGTCCAACCAACAGCCAGTGGCAGCAGGACCAACTAACATCAGAGGTATCCAGATGGCAAAAGGCAAACATAGGAATGTTACTAACAGAAATCAAAGTAATGTGGGACCATCCGAACCCAACTCTCCAACAGCAGCAAGTCCTGGATACCCCACCACACCCGAAAGACAAGATCTGGATTTAAAATCACTTCTCATGATGCTATTAGAGGATCACAAGAAGGACACAAATAAATCTCATAAAGAGTTACAGGAGACCATGAATCAACGGTTAGAAGCCCTTACAAAGGAAACACAAAAATCGCTTAGAGAAATGCGGGAGAACATGGATCAAAAGATGGAGGCACACAAGGAGACAACACAAAAATCGCTTAACGAGATGAATCAACAGGTAGATGCACTCACAAAGGAATCACAAAATTTGCCTAAAGAAATGCAGAAGAATATGGGTCAACAGACGGATGCCCAAAAGGAGGCAACACAACCATCCTATAACCCCTGAAGAAATAGAAGTTGTCATTGGAAGTCTTCCAACCAAAAAAAGCACAGGTCCAGATGGTTTTAGTGCAGAATTCTATCAGACCTTCAAAGAAGACCTAACACCAATACTCTTCAAACTGTTCCACAAAATAGAAACAGAAGGAACACTACCCAACTCGTTCTATGAAGCCACAATTACACTAATACCAAAAGCACACAAAGATCCGACAAAGAAAGAGAATCTCAGGCCAATCTCTCTTATGAATATCGATGCAAAAATACTCAATAAAATTCTTGCCAACCGAATCCAAGAACACATCAAAACGATCATTCACCACGACCAAGTAGGCTTCATCCCAGGGATGCAGGGATGCTTCAATATAAGGAAATCCATCAATGTAATCCACTACATAAACAATCTCAAAGAAAAAAAAACCACATGGTCATCTCATTAGATGCTGAGAAAGCATTTGACAAAATTCAGCATCCTTTCATGCTAAAGGTCTTGGAAAGATCAGGAATTCAAGGCCCATATCTAAACATAGTAAAAGCAATTTACAGCAAACCGGTAGCCAGCATCAATCTAAATGGAGAGAAACTTGAAGCAATCCCACTAAAATCAGGGACTAGACAAGGCTGCCCTCTCTCTCCATATCTTTTCAATATAGTACTTGAAGTTCTAGCTAGAGCAATTAGACAACAAAAAGAGGTCAAAGGGATACAAATTGGAAAGGAAGAAGTCAAACTATCACTATTTGCAGACGATATGATAGTATACTTAAGCGACCCAAAGAACTCCACCAGAGAACTCCTACAGCTGATAAACGACTTCAGCAAAGTGGCCAGATATAAAATCAACTCAAGCAAGTCAGAAGCCTTCCTATACTCAAAGGATAAGCAGGCTGAGAAAGAAGTAAGAGAAATAATACCCTTCACGATAGCCACAAACCATATTAAGTATCTTGGCGTGACTCTAACCAAACAAGTGAAAGATCTGTATGACAAGAACTTCAAGTCTCTGAAGAAAGAAATTGAAGAAGACCTCAGAAGATGGAAAAATCTGCCATGCTCATGGATTAGCAGGATTAATATAGTAAAAATGACCATCTTGCTAAAAGCAATCTACAGATTCAATGCAATCCCCATCAAAATCCCAACTCAATTCTTCATAGAGTTAGAAAGAGCAATTCAAAAATTCATCTGGAATAACAGAAAACCCAGGATAGCTAAAACTATTCTCAAGAGTAAAAGAACTTCTGGGGGAATCAATATTCCGGACCTCAAGCTGTACTACAGAGCAATAGTGTTCAAAACCGCATGGTATTGGTACAGTAACAGACATGTAGATCAATGGAATAGAATTGAAGACCCAGAAATGAATCCACACTCCTATGGTCACTTGATCTTTGACAAAGGAGCTAAAACCATCCAGTGGAAAAAAGATAGCCTTTTCAACAAATGGTGCTGGCTCAGCTGGAGGTTAACATGCAGAAGAATGCAAATTGACCCATTCTTATCTCCTTGCACTAAGCTCAATTCTAAGTGGATCAAAGATCTCCACATAAAACCAGACACACTGAAACTAATAGAAGGGAAACTAGGGAAGAACCTTGAACATATGGGCACAGGGGACAATTTCCTGAACAGAACTCCAATAGCTTATGCTCTAAGATCAAGAATAGACAAATGGGACCTCATTAAATTACAAAGTTTTTGCAAGGCAAAAGACACTGTCAAAAAGACAAAGCGGCAACCAACTAACTGGGAAATGATCTTTACCAACCTTACATCCGACAGAGGGCTAATATCCAATATATACAAAGAACTCAAGAAGTTAAACTCCAGAGAGGCAAGTAACCCTATTAAAAAATGGGGTACAGAGCTAAACAAAGAGTTCTCACCTGAAGAATATCTAATGGCTGAGAAGCACCTAAAGAGATGTTCATCATCCTTAGTCATTAGGGAAATGCAAATCAAAACAACCGTGAGATTCCATCTCACACCAGTCAGGATGGCTAAGATCAAAAACACAGGAGACAGCAGTTGTTGGCGAGGATGTGGAGAAAGAGGAACACTCCTCCACTGCTGGTGGAATTGCAAGCTGGTACAACCACTCTGGAAAGCAGTCTGGCGGTTCCTCAGAAAACTGGGCATGACACTCCCGGAGGATCCGGCTATACCACTCCTGGGCATATACCCAGAGGCTTTACCTGCATGCAATAAGGACACATGCTCCACTATGTTCATAGCAGCCTTATTTATAATAGCCAGAAGCTGGAAAGAACCCAGATGTTCCTCAACGGAGGAATGGATTCAGAAGATGTGGTATATCTACACAATGGAATACTACTCTGCAATTAAAAACAATGAATTCACGAAATTCCTAGGCAAATGGTCAGATCTTGAAAATATCATCCTTAGTGAGGTAACCCAATCACAAAAGAACACACATGGTATGCAGTCACTGATAAGGGGATATTGACCCAGAACCTTGGAATACCCTAGACACAATCCGCATATCAATAGATTTCTAAGAAGATGGAAGGAGAGACCCCTGGTCCTGAAAAGACTGGATGTAGGGGAACGCCAGGACAGAGAAACGAGAGGGGGTTGAATGGAGAAAAGAGGGAGGGAAGGGGGCTTATGGGACTTTCGGGGAGGGAGGAAACAGGAAAGGGGAAATTATTTGGAATGTAAATTAAAAAAATAAAATAAAATAATAATAAAAAAAAAAGAACAAATACTCTATTTAAGTAACAATTCAGTTTGTCAGTAACTTCCAGGTTCCCTAACTGTGTGAAGCATTGAGGAGTGAGAAGTCCTGTGCTTTTGAGAGAGGAGGTTCAGAGGCACCTCAGAGATGTCTGGGATTTCAAACTCCACTTCCACTTCCACTTCCAAAGGACTCACTGATGTGGGACTTGCTCTCTCTCCCCTTACATACAACCAGAACACTGGGCAAGCATAATGAAGCAACTGGACAGAAGCTGTGCTGACCATGCTGGAAGATGGGACATGGTTCAGGGCAGGAAGAAACAAACCAAATGTTGAGGGTTAGAAGCACAGCTACGGCTAACAACATGCTATGGAGGAGCAGGTAAGCCCTCCAGCCACAGGACACTGAGTACTCATCAGTACACAGGCCTGGGACTCACACAGCGTCCAACTGGTATGAGAGTAAGACCATTAACACAGAAGGCATCCCAAGGAGGCCTACATTCAGGCCACACTAGACAAAGAACCCTGAAAAGGGCCTTTCTTACCCCCAACTAACGCAGCTGCTTGTCAGAACAAGATCCAGCACTCTCCAAGGAGATTCTTTCCTGTACAAAGCAGGTGTCAACATCTACACGAAGTAGTGGAGAACCCTGCAGTGGCCCGTCTACAGGTAAATGTACAACCAGAGCTGCCTCCGAGCTTCCCTGGACACTGACCTTTAGGGTGTGGTGGCACTAGCAGGGTCAGAAGGTCAGAATCAAAGCAGTTCCCAGCCTCCCTAACCAGTAGCGTCTCAGAGTTACTATGAACTAAGAACCAGACAGTTCTTTGAATTGTCATCTTTTCATATAAGAGTATCAAAGAACTCTGGCCACGTCAGCATCCATTCAGCAATTACTTACTAAGTACTTTTAGTGTATATTTCAGGCTGATATGTCTGAACCTCAGTTTTCTAATCTGTAAAATAAGAGTATTATTGCCCAGGCAACAGGTAGCCAATTAGATTAAGCAATGCATATAAATAACAATATGCTGACTTACTGTTATCATCATCATCACTAGTCTGCCTCCTGCTGCAAAATGATGCTGAGATTCTAACAGAGAAAAAGACCAACTTAGTTCATGCTCTCAGAGAATTTACACCTGATATGTGTGAAGAAGAAATGAACACAATACGGACAAATGGTTAAAGCATTGCCTGAGAGATATGGTCTAGCTAGCTAAAAAGAACATTGGTCCAGGGACACCTTAGGCCTGCCTCAGCCCTGCTCCTGGAATGCTCTGTGGCCTTGTTAGAGCCTCATTCTGAAGTCAGATGGTCCACTCCACAAGCACCTACCTCCCGCTTCTACTTGAGCAGCCAAGCAAGAATACAGAGATCGGAGCATCGACCCTCCATATAAAATGATTAATGTTGGAGAGGAGGGGCAGGAGGACAGGAAGTCTGTGATCCCTGGAGGGAAGCTCTGCGTCCAGGGTTAACAAGAAAGATGCACAGAACAGTCAAGTCCAGCCCCAAGGACACTGAGGTCTCTCTGAACATGGGGCATCGGTCCAGGTCTTTCTGTCCATTGCTGGCAACCTCTTTGGTGAGCTAAATACCATACTGAGTGGAGAGAGGGAAGCAGCTCCTGCTGGCCCCAGGGTCTGAACACTTCCCACAGAACCAGACTCTCTCTAGCCCACAATTACTCATGGAGAAGAAAAATGGTAATTTATTGCACAAGTTCTTCATGGAAGAAACATGAAGAAATGGGGAAGCAGGTACTTTATTTCACCCATTATGCCTATTAGTATCCACCACAATTGCTAAGCTATCCAACTACACACACACACACACACACACACACACAAAACTCACAAAACTGGTTCCAACTGTTGAAGACACATAATTTTAGCCAAGTTTTCAAAACCATTTTCCTTTTTTCTGGATTTCATTCAAGAGAAGTCCCAGTGGAGAAATGGGGATGGGGGAGACTGAGTCCGGAGAACCTTACAGCAGACATTATTGAGAAAGAAACTACCAGTTCTCCCAATATTTGGCAAAAGGCATGCCAAAAATTTTGTAGAAACTTTAGGACAAAAACGCTCTACTAATTTTATTAGAAAGAGCACGTTATACAATATGCTCAGAAGAAATTTTTAAGAAAAAAAATTCTGTAAGCATATACAAAGTGATATGCATGATTTCAAGATGGTCTCGGATTCCCTGGCATGAACCTGTACGCCAGAATCTCAAGTTAAAAGTATGCAGAATCAAAGGAAGGAGTTCTTCAAGTACATAAGCACACACACACATGGAGAGAGACAGAGTGAGAGAGAGGGACAGAGACAGACAGACAGACAGACAGACAGACAGACAGACAGACAGACAAAGACAAAGACAGAAAGAGACACACTGAGGGAATGCCCATCTCTTCACCATGTAACTCCAGAGATGAGCTTTATCAGATGGCCCATGCATATCAATCCCAGTAGTAGACATGTGGCCAACAATCAAAGACACCCACATTCACCATCTTCTGGACAGTGACTGGCAAAGAGATGGTATGGGAACCCAGGAAGAGTGGAGGTCTTTAGGTAAATGGATGCTGCAGATGAGAGTGCTGCTTTTCCCTTGAATCACAATGACTGTAATTTACAGTAGGTGCCCTTTCTAACAAAAATTAGAAACTATTCCCAAATGAAGCCAATAAAGATAAAAGCAGGACTCAGAAAGGGGTAAGAGGAATGAGCAGGTCTATGTGCCATTGTTTAACTACCAGCTCTATATGACCACAAGTCAAATGGCTCTTGTTCCCACTATATGATTCAGTGAACTCCCTCTCCTGGCTCTTCAGGCCAACGTAAACAGAATGTCTTCTCCTATAGTGTCTTTAAAAAAGAAAGACACCAAAGTCATGCTCCATTTCATTAAACAAGATAGAAACCAGCATTTACTGAGCATCTCCCAAATGTTAGAGACCATGTAGTCAATATTTACCACCTTAACCAATTTTTTTCATGTTAAAAGCTTGGTGTGCTGTCTCTTGCTTTGATAAGACACCATGATTGAAATCAGCTTGGGAAGGAAAGGGCTTATTCCAGGTTATAGTCCATCACAAACAGAAGTCAGGGCATGAACTCAAAGGGGAACTGGGAGGCAGGAACTGAAGCAGAGCCCAGGGATGAAGACTGCTTGCTGACTTACTTTCCACGGCTTGCTCACTTTGCTTTCTTATACTACCCAGGACCAGAGGCACGGGTCTCTACCACTACCAGTGGTCTGGGACCTTCCACATCAATCGTGAATGCAAAAACATACCTTGTAGACCTGCCCACGTGCAATCTGATGGAGGCATTTTCTCAACTGAGCTTCCTATTCCCAGAAAACTCTAGCTTCAGTCAGTTGACAGAGAATTAACCAGGACAGAGGGAGATACCGGGGACTTATAATAAGGAAGATCCTGCGATGAGGGAGTAGCGCAGAGGTAGAGCAGCTGCCTAGTGTATGCCAGGCCCTGGAGTCTGCTCCCCACGACTGGCAGTAGAAGGGAGGGGGGCAGTGATGAAAATCCCACCTCCTTCAAGCAGTGGCTTTATTGGTTTCTAAGGATCAACCTCACAGTCAACCTAACCATGGAACCATAAATCCAAACATGAATGTCTCATTGTATAGAAGGTTCTAAAGGTTTGGTTGGTCATAAATGTGCATGGCTAATGCCATACCCCTTTACTCCGTTTCTGCTTGAGTAAATTTTGCCAGGTTGACTTCCCAAGACCCTTTCACCTATCCACAGCTTACTCGCTGAAGCTTAGAAACAGCAGAAATTTTAGTATACACGGCACTAAAAAGTTAAAGTTATTCAAAAGTGAAAATCACTTTTGAATTTATTGCTAGTTAGGGAGTCTTCAGAAATAATACCAACAGCTCTTTCCTAGCCAGGCCATAATTTGAAATGTTAGTCATGCACACCTAACACCATAAGGGCACAGAGTTTAAAGAAGGTGGGGTATATAACACAAAACAGAAACAGGGAGGGTCAAGTAGACAGCAAGGCAAAACTTAAGGGCAGTGCTGAGGGCCTGGAATTTCCACTCTCAAGGCTGCAAAGGATGTCACAGGGAAGGTATCATACTAGGTGAGGAACTGAGAGAAGGGCCTGGCAAGGAAGCTGTGTGCTCTGCTCTCAGTGAGATGCATTAACCATGCCCCTCTCCCATCTAGAAAATAACTAAGCATAACACAGGGAAACTATGTGTGATTGGACATCACCGTCCTGTTTGTCTAACTTGGGTGTGACAGGTGGAACTGAGGCCCTTATGTGGGTTAACAGACAGCTGTCCTAATTACAGGTTGGAGTACTTATTTTATATAACCACAAAAATGCCTAGTGTTAAACACAGGGCACCACGTGACTTCTTAACCATGTAAATTCCGTCCCTTCAGAGGCTATTTATTTCTTTATGTATTTGTTTGTTGAGATAGGGACTCATGTAACCCAGGATGGGATCACGGGCATGTAATACCATGCCCAATTTATGCAAAATTGAAGATCAAGACCCAGAACTGTGCGCCCAGGCACATATTCTACTAGCTATCCCTCCAGACTCCTTAATCACTTGGGTAATGCTTCCAATAATCCTGGGAGAGAAAGTATAGGTACCAGGTATTTTTTTTATTTCTCCACTATAGGTAAGTACCTATCTTTCTTAAATTACACTTATTAAGGAGGGGCACACATGCATGCACAACAGCGGCACTCATATGGAAGGGAGGAGAAGGAGGGGTTGGATCTCTACTTCATGTTGCTCCTGGGAATTGAACCCAGGTCAATAAGTTTGGTGACAAGCACCTTGCTGAGCCATCTCTCCAGCCCCTTAAGTAACTATCTCCAAGCATATAAGTGGCTCCACAAGACCACTCTCCAAAGTAGCAGAGCAGAGACATGAACTTAAATGGATTTCCCCCAATATTCTATACACCAGCCAGCCCATTCTAAAATGATCTAACAACAGGGAGGAGCTAAGTCTCCTTGATCTAAAGGCTACAATGGAAGAAACATCAAGACAGAACATGCTTGCAGTGGATGGCTACTACATGCTTGCTACCAGTACACTCCTGTTGTTGGGTAAGGCATTAGACTTCCAAGATGTATCTACCAGGGCAAAAATCACTCACATAAAGATAGCCTAGGTGGTGCTGGGGTAGTTAGAGCTTCACTAAGTCTTCAGTTCATCTAACTGTCTCGTAAGCAGCTGAATGGCTCCAGTTGGAAACAAAGAACTTCAGAGGCCACACTCTAGGCCTCTTGGAGTCTCTCAGAAACCACGTGGAGAAAAGGGAAAGGGAAGGGAAGCTGAGACCCAGATTTTGGGGCTGTCTAGATAGGTAGGTAACAATAAATGAAACCACCCTGGACTTCAGTCATTACAGACGGATGTCCTTCCAGACAGAGTGACAGAGACACAGCAGCAACTCACTTAAAAGGTATTAAGTGCAGAAGGTTCAGAGGAAAGAGGGCACTTCCAATGAGAACAATCTTTTGAAAAAGATAAACTATAATAATGCTTTAGAGGACACTTAGGTCTTAGAAGGGAAACCAGAAGGCTGGAAAGAGCAGCTGTCACTCCTTATGCTAGACACAGTTTGAGAACGACTTCTTTGAGGGACTGTGACAGCTATCTACCTCAGATTTCCAAAATTTCTCCTCATTGGCAAGGTCACAAGAAGCTTCACTAAAAAAAAAAAAAAGGTTAAAAAAACACAAACAAACAGATGAAGGACATCTGAGGGACTCATCTTATCAAGAACAGTGACATTAACATAAACCCATGAGCCTCCATGTTTGTCTCTAAATGGCCACATGTTCACTAATGAAAAGGCGTTGTGCTGTTCTTCAAATTCCATGGCATCTCCATAAGTCATCCTGAAAAGACCACTAATTCTGTAGAAACAAGTTATGAACATACTGCCTGGATGTATGCCAGCAGCTTCAAAAGATGTACAGGCCTTGCTGCACTTCCCCTCTACATTAAAACTGGGCGATCTAGCTCAAGTACAATCACACACTAGAAAAAAGGCTCTAGGGGTCACCTGACATCTAGGTAGAGACCAGGAAAGACTAAACTACTTCCTCCAAGACACACACTAATATGAAGATGCAGCAATTAAATGAGATTGGAGGAGCATTTCTGAACAGATTCTTGATAACTGTGAGGCCTCACTTAGCAAATGAAATCTCAAATCCTATATATAGCTTTGGATACCCACATGCACATGCCCACACGTCCACATGCCCACACATCCACATACCCACAAGCCTGTATACAAAGTTGGTAAACAAAAACAAAAAACTGACACCCCCCCCCCCCCCGCAAGACCTTTGGCTTCTAATGAGGCTGTTTAGATTATTAAATCAAGATGTCTTCAAGTCCAATTCTAACTGTCCAGAAGAACTGACAGAGTGTTAACTCCAGAGGGAACTACTTGTTACATGACTGAGAATCTGCAATTCTTCAAATGTCTTGAATAGCATGCCAGAGACTTTTCCCACTGACCAGCTGGCTCCTGCTTCAGGGAGTAGTGTGAGAAAAAGAAAGAGTTCTTTGGCTTTAAGGAAAACTCAGGCATGTGGCGGGGTCTTGTTCAAGACAGTAAGGCCTGTGTCGATCCTGGTTTTCAACACATTTTGTAAACACAAGTTCTCAATGGCATATTCTTTCTTTAGAGGAAAAGGTCATGCAAAACACTCCACCAAGGTATGTAATATTATTTGTGACTACTGAGAAGGGTGTTGTTACGCTAATTTGTTTCTCAGCCTGTTTATCCTTTGAGTAGAGGAAGGCTACTGATTTGTTTGAGTTAATTTTATATCTGCCCACTTTGCTGAAGTTTTTGTCAGCTTTAGGAGTTCTCTGGTGGAATTTTTGGAGTCACTTAAGTATACTATCATATCATCTACAAATAGTGATAGTTTGACTTCTTCTTTTCCAATTTGTATCCCTTTGACCTCCTTTTGTTGTCTAATTGCTCTACCCAGAATACTCTATGGCCTCAGATCACTTTGCTTCCTAAAGGTATTATTTATGCAAATTAAACCAGAGTAGCTTAAATACAATCTTATATTGGCTTAGCTTGGCCAAGGATGGCCAATAAACTTTTTCATCTTTTGATTCTCCTGGTATTCCTCAACTCGACACCATTAGATGAGTGCCTATTGTTTTCTTCTATGACAGTTGATCCCCACTACCTGTGGGAAGTCTCTCTTTGGGACTGAGTCTATCAGTTTACACACAGTTTATGTTTTCCTTTCTCTCCTAGTAGAATAGGAATAGATACAGTTGATCAGTTGCAAACTAGGCAAACAGAGCCTCATGCCAGAGAATAACTCTTCAAACCACACCCTTCCCAGAGCCAACAACATGCAGGATAGAGAAACACAGGCTAAGCTGGCAACGTCTCCTCGATATTTACCAATAAAGTTTTACTGGATCACAGCCAGGCCAATGTATACACTGAGTAGTTGCCATAGAGATATATTGTCTCTCAGGGCTAATACATTTACTATTTAGCAGCTGTCAACTTTGGCTGTACATTAAGTACATGAAACCAGGGAAGTTTGGGGAAATTTTAGAAACCACTTATAAAATATTCCATTTGCTTAACAGTCATATACTGAGCATCTTCTGGCACTATTCGAGACACTGGAGATCCAGCAGTAGTACATGAACCCCTGTGGAAGGAGACCATCATAACTCTGTTACAGTTCAGATGGACAGAGCAAGCTATTTAGAGAGTGACAGGATTCTGAAGGGGTAGATAGTGACTCTCCAAAAGATGCAAAGTCACAAAACTCATACTTGGGAAGATCCATCAGAAATGCATGATCATAAGCAGCCAGGCAAAAATGTACAGAAAGACTGTTATAGCCAGAGACCAAAGGCTAAGAGGAGAGAACGCCAGATGTGCCCTATAAACAAGAGCAGCAAAGGTATCTGAAACCCTCTGAAAACCCTCAGACAGGAAAAGGGAGCATGGTGTGGGATCAAGGCATGGGCAGGAGCCGGACTGTGTGGCGATGACAAACAGCCAGCCGAGCCACAGTCAAAAGAAATGCCCCACTTCCAGACTGCAGCTAGGTTGGGATGGGCTTACCAAGCATGAACAAGGACCCAGGTTTGATCCCCAGCACCACAAGAAAGAAAATTCTCATCTTCCAGTCTCTGCTGATTGAATATACTACTGCACAGAAAACTACCATTCTGCTTTAACTTCTTTCTTTTGATCTGCTGAAAACTACCTGAAATTTCAAATGCCCAGTAGCTCAACAGAACCCTGTTAGAGATGGTTTCTGCTAGAGGCAATAACCTGCAACCCCCAAATCCCCCAAAGTGGGGTTGAAGAGGCATAAATTGGCCATTTAAAATTGGATTCTTTTCATGAAGGGAATTTCCCCCTATTAAGTCTAATTAAGGCTATTTTCCCAAGTCTTCAGGGCTATTCATTCAATGAAGTAAGGTCCCGTCTTGGCTCCGCCTCAAGCACCAGCTGCATGGACGCACCACCCAGACTCTTTCAAGCAGCTGGCTCAGAGATCTGCCTGGTTTGACTGAAAGGCGGTGTCCCTGAAGGCCTAAGAGGTATGTCATGGGGCTCAGTTGGCCACATTCAAATTAAATGGGAGTCTTTGCAGGGAGATAGTGTCAACATGCAGGTGACCCACCACCCAGTCTCCTTCATTAATGTCCTCTTCCTTTTCAGATTTATTGATCTGAAAGGACAACTTCCCATCCTTGGACTCAGGAATAAAGGAAACCTAGATTATTCTGAAGAAGCCTGAGCAGGGGTGTTCTGACTGAACTTGGATTCCCAATGAGCAATCCGTCTAACTTTAGGAAGACCCAGGCCTGGAAGGAATTCTGGGGACAAGGCAACCACTGGGCCGCACTAAAGCTGCCCACTGCCTGGTCTGTGCAGCAAGCACAAGAGTCAGTGCTGGCTCTGTGTGGTGACATGCCAGTTAAAGCAGGTTCCAGCCAGCCACGGAAAAGGCTGCTGAAAGATACTGAGACGCTGGTCCAGAAGTAACAGCACAACTTCCCAATGTTCTTGCCTGGAGAGGGGACATAAAACAGTACTAACTCTCCATGCCTTAGTTAGGGGGTTTACGGCTGCCATAGAACACCATGATCAAAAGCCACTTGGGAGGGAAGGGTTTCTTTTCTCCTTCCAGAACCCTACTCCCACCCCCACCCCCAGCTCAGTTACATCACTCATCACTCACCTTCTAGCAACATGGTAATTAATTTGTCTTAACCTCAGCATCATTTTTCAAAAGATCTGGTCTGCAAGAGTCAACAGCTGCTCAACAAGGAAAACTTAATTCAGACACCACAAATGACCAACAGAATGGCCCCGCCCCATGTCACAAAATATCACTTCTTAAATTTTATCTCTTTGAAATCTCCATTGAATTTTGTTAAATGTTTTAAGTGTTGAATTTTTTGAGGTAGAAAGAAACCCAAGCCCAAGTAGAGACTCCATGTTACTCGTGTAACACATCACAGCCTCTAGCAAGATGATGCTTGGTGACAGGGCCTCTAAGCTGAGTGGTTTTTCCCTCCCAGAAACACTTGTCTGTATGTTACCCCAGTCACTCTTGCAGTTGACATGAGCTATCTATCAGCAGCAGTTGGCCTTTCTACGGTCACAGAAACTCACCTCTCAGCACTCAGGAAGGACCTCTTCCCAACACCTGCTCTCTCATGAAGGGACTGTGAAGTGATGGATTTGCCCTGTGGTTGGTTTCATCTATAACAAAACTGAAATCTATGTGCAGGGTCAAACAGTTCATCAACGCAGGGCCTCAAATTTAAAAACAAGAATGGTGTACTTCTTAGGCTGACGGTATTATATTTATCTGCCCATATTATTATTCCATTACCTCAAACAGTCTATTAAAATGGGTGTTGGTGGACAGAAATCTATTTTTCATTCAATTCAATTGCTAATTATAGGTTGAAAAACATTCAGGGTAGTTGATGGGGATGGAAGTCACTGCCCAGAGTCACATATCACCAAAGGGTCTCTGAGGGCTTACTCAAAAGAAAATCACAACATGGGGTTGAGCCTCCTCCTGCATCATTTCAACCAAGGAGAATGATTAAGTAAGTTTACATACCTCTTACCAAGTTGTTAGGACCGAAGACTACACATCTCTTGGTAGGTAAACAAGTGGAGAAATGTTTCTACAAGATTGACTTTCAAAGAAAGAATGACTCCACCAAGAGTCAGGCTTCAAGTAAATGTGGAACTTTTTTTTCATTGTGTTCTTGTCTTTATCCCCTGACCATCCCTGAAAACAGCAGTGTGGGAGGCAGGTTTCAGTTAGGGTTTTATAAACTCTTAAAGACTGCACTATGAAGTTAGATGATTAAATGGCCGTTATGTGTGTTAGATTATGCAGGAAGGAACTTAAGATAGAAGAGGGCTTCTTAAACTTTCTCCATTTGTGACTGCATTTCACTAAATAATGTTTTGTATGACTCCAAGTATACAGGGACATAAGTATACAGACCAAACATTTCCTGATGGTAAATTACAAAGAAATTTATTTCAAAGTAATTCTTTGGTACATATAATTTTTACCATTTATGAGAGAAATTTGCATACCAGTGAAACAGAGCTAATCAACAGGTAATCAACACATCAGCCTGCATGCCTCTAAGTGTAACAGAAAACACGACATTAAAGCATCATCAAGAGAGAATTTGTTAATCACTATACCACAGCTGGCCTGCTGGGGCCAAAACACTCAGAAACACCCTGGCAGAGATCTTCAGTGGCAGCCTAGTAAATGTTTTGATACAACTGTGAAAGGCCACTGTTAGGGTTGAGCTCCCACAGGCTTCAAGAGCCTAGACCACACCAAAATGGAGTCACTCCTGCTAACTACCACATAATCAAATTAAGCTTTCAGGAAGCAGATAAATCCCCAAACAGACCGGTTTTCCCAGAAAGCAGGAGTCTGCATGAATCAAGGACATTGCCTCTGCTTTACAAAACAGGAAGTTGGAATGAGCTGATGTCAATCAGTCTGTTTCCAATTGTTTTGTCACCTTACTCCTAAAGCCTCTGTTAGGCTATTACCAACGAGCTCTCGTTCCATTGTGTAGAATGGAGATTGCCCAATTTATGTGTGATTAAGAGGGGGAAAAGCAATTAGATCTATAACTAAATTTGTTGTGATTTTATATTTTGACACTTTAGCTCTTATTGGCTAATTGGCACCACAAATATTTGCTATTCAATGCTCATAAGAAAGGTTACTTCTCTGGCATTTTGAAAGCAAGCTTTTTTTGAAGTAAAAGGGGATAGTCCATTCTGCCAATGGACTGGCACTAGGAACCAGGAGAAACATATTACTGAAACCAGAGGCAAATCCAAACTAAACTAACCTCCTGACCTCCAAACATGCTCGACACAGGGATGTCCGACACAGCTGGCAGGAGTGTTTCAGGGTTTATTCAGATGAACAACTGATGTGTGTGGCATGTGCTGACTTGCAGGTGATTGCAGTACATACAAGCAGAGTAAGGGAAAGACATCAAGCATGGTACACAGATATGACCTTGGCCCCTGAGGGAAAATTTCTTAGTAATGAAACCCAAAATAGGAGTGAATCTAAAAATAGCCCCTCTGCTTCTACAGAGGTATTTTCCTCTCAGTATTCTTTCCAAATGTGTGGGAAGACAAAACGGCCTGAGCTAAGTGAATTTCCAGATTTCATCAACAGCCACATGATGCTTGGAACTCTCTTCAGCCAATAGTAGAAATACAATTTCCTCTTCCATTTAGGTTTTTTTTTTCCTTGTAAGCTTAGTAGACGGACAGCACAACTGGGCAGGGGTACGGATAGCTAAGTTTTATGAGAAGCTCACATTATCTCCTGTTGAAAATCTCAAAGTCTAACTTAGGTTGAGGAAGACCATTAGATCTTAGGATTTCTGTCAGTGACAAAACAGTGACTTTTTTTTCCATAAAGAAAGATGAGTAGAAGCCAATGCAAAGTTGACACAGTACTTAGATTTCCCTATCATACTACACATGTACAAGACCTCAGTATTACTGCTAAGGTTCTTTCTGTTCCTAGTCCATTAAATTTGAAATTGTAAGAAAAGACAACTTGTGGCAAGAAAAACAATCCTGTTATTCCTTTTGGAAAGGTAACCTATTAATTACTCCATTCCATGTTCTAAACTACCTCCAGCTACATGGTAAACCTTCCCCCAGTGGCAGATACAAAACCTTACTCCTTCTTTTCTGTAATATTTCAAATCAAATAACTACAATGATACTCCAGAAATCAAAGCAAGCAAACAGACAAAACATGTGCAAAAGGATCTATAACTCTGAGGTACTTGGGCTGGGCTAAGCAGGGACCAGGGTCCTGCCTCGGCTGCCTCAGTGAGTGACTGTGGAAGTCACTCAGAGCTCCACTTAGACAGCTGGCCTCTGGGACAGGGAGGGCCATCCATGCACAGGGCGCTCTATGAAACCCAATACATACTGACTAGACATATGCTCTCTATCTGTCCAGCACTGACATAAATGCAAGCCCCTTCGCTGACCCTTCCCCTCTAGATGAAGTCTAGTGGAAGAGTTTTCAGTTCGAGCAGCTTCTGGGTGCTGGAAAAACTCATTCTGAATAAATGGGAGCTGGGGATCATCCCAGTGAGACATGAAGGACTCCAGGCCTACATGGGAAGCCTTGCATCTCTCTGTATAGCCTTTACCAAAAGAGACAAACACTACAAGAATGATAGGTGTCAGAACAAACTGAACTTATAATTCCCACTCCTAGTCCCTGGCCATCCCAAACAAGCCCTCAGGAGCATCACAGACAGAGCTTGCATTCCCACAGCCAGGTGTCTAGGTCAAAGTGTGCACAGTGACTGGAAGGCAGCCTGCATAGACAGCCTGTAAGGAGACCTGGAGAGAGCTTCTCTCCTTCTCCCTGAAAGCTTCCTTTCAGAAGTAAGGAACAAAGGCGAGACTATAAAAGGTAACTCACACCCTCCTTGCACAGGGGCAACCCATCTCTATAGAGAGAGTCATCTTATGAAAGGACAACAAAAGGTCTGTCACACCTTTTGTATTAAAATCATTTTAATACAGAATCCTTGATCAAATGAAAACCCATTTCTGTAGAGAGGGTCATCCTATGAAACGGTAACAAAATCCATAAGTAACAAAAGCAGAGCTGAAGCAGAAACAAGACAATTACTTCAAAGATATATTAGCTGATTCTGGAGAGATCAACATTGTAATGCAAAGTTGTGGTTGTCCTACTCTTAATCCTATAGATTTATGCTACATCAATTAAAGTAGGAAAGCTGAGACTAGGAAGATGGCTCAATCCTTCTCATGTTTCACACACAGATCTACAGAACCCACAGAAAAAAAGTCAGGGATGGAAGGTGTCCCCTGGGGGAAGGAACGAGTAGACAGCCAATCTCTAACCAACTGGTGAGCTCCAGGTTCTGTGACAGGGTCTCTCTCACAATATGAGGAGGAGATGGATCAGGGAAAGTATCTGATGTTGACACATGACCTCCATGAATAGACACATATACACATACCCACACAAACACATGTACACCACATACAAATGCATATATGGGGGCAGGGGTTACAAAAAGAATTTGACCGAAACAAGGATCCTACGGCGAAATAGAAACCATATTTGTGTAACCCCTGGGGCAGGGTGTGGGGGCATTTACCGTGTATCTATATAACCAGAGTTGAGCAGGACCAATCCTATGTAGCCTCCCACTATCCTTTAAGATAATATAGGGATGCTCGTCAGCACCACACCCATTCCCAGGTTCTAAGGAAAGACCCCTAGAATGTACTTTCAGAGTATAACCCGGCTTTATCAACTTCAACTGCCCTGCCACTAGCAAAAGGGAAGGGAGACATCTCACACTAACAGTAAGTAGGTCAAACTGCATGTCTGGTTTCAGAGAACCTCTCCTCAGTATTCTGACTTCACAGCAAATTATCCAGCCTTTTCTGGCTATGACCACTGCTCCCCTAATCCTACCCAAAATGTCCTAATGTTGAGTATAGATTTAAGATGGGACAAGTACACATTCTCCCTGACACACTAACTCCTCAGCACCATCCATGCTTTCAGACTGCAGGCTCTTCATATGGAGGAGCAAACTAAGTCAGCATAGAAGGAGGTAGAGAGCGATACCCATCTACAAACTGGGGGTCCCAGGGGCCACTCCATCCAAATCACATCACTAAAAACTGTCCTAAAATCCAGGCACAAACTACTTGGAAGCAACAGAAAGCACCACGCTGGCCATTCAATTGGTATTATCAGTTAACTAAATTGTTATTACCAGTTATTATCAGGTAACACCTGTACCAGTTTGACTCCTTGCAGTTGGTTACTGGTGGTTGTCCCAATGCTGTGTGAACTGAGTTTCATGGAATATCAATAAGATGGTTCAGTAAACAGAATAAAACCCATAGGCATGCACAACAACCAATCAATGACTTTATTAAGCTTGCTTATGGAGCAGAGGTTGTAGGAAGAATGGCGGTGGCCACCTCTAGGTAAATGTCACCTGGGTACACAGCTGCAAAGGCATCTCCAACAACTGCCTGAGAGACCAAGGATTACTGGCACAGACTATGCGAGCCAATCGGGAACTGCTGTTTAGAAGAGGTGCTTTCTTGGGACCAATGGGGCATGGGTGGAGGGTATTGAAGGAGCTTGTAGCAGTGCTCAGATGAGCTTGCTGCAGCGCTTCTCCCCTGCTCCTGGAATCTGTGTTGTTGACTCAGACCACCTCACCTCCAATCCCCAAGGGCAGGTAGGGTGGGGCAGTGAATAGTCCAGGGCACAGGCAGCGAGAGGTGAGGGGCTACGTATGGGAACAGCTGCATAGCCAGAAGCCCATCATGAAAGCACAGGTTCACCAGAGAAGAAGCTCCTCTTCCCACAACTGCTAATTGCCCTGTGTTAGGTAGGAGCCGCATCAATCTTGCAAGTGTCAGCTTTGAGACTTGTAAGCTTATTCACTTCCTGGGTTGTCTAAGCTACCCCTCCTTCCATGGGTAAATGTTTCAGTTCAGAGGAAACCACTATACCTGGGCTTCTTTTATAACAGTGAAATTTGAGAGGACCCTAGCATTCACCTAACACCCCAAAATTCAAGGATCTCAAAATGTTCACCTGGTCTAGCATCAACTCAAATACCTTAAGTCCAGAGTAGCTTAAATACCATCTAAATCAAGCTGTGGATGAGACTCCATGTACACACCAGACTGAGGGAAATCTCCCTCTAACTGAGCCTATCAAATCAAACAGGTTACAGGTTATTAGAGCCACCTCTACGCAGGGAGACAGTCAGTCAGAAGCAATACTGCATTGGAAGGAAGGCAGAGCCAGGGAGAACTTGCAATGTGTGATGGTGGTTGACTACTCACACCATTATCTACATTCAATTTTCCTATACAACTTCTACACACAACAAATCTTGGATAGTGACAAAAAATAATCTCAGCCAAGTGTTGACTACATACAGTTTTAGCCACTGTGGGAAATGTAGTTTCATTGGTTGAGAATGTGTAATGTCTTCCAGTACCTTGCATGTGACTATGGATTGGACAAAGGCCTTTTTCTCCAGACCTATCTTTTGGACCCACAAGAGACAGTTTGCTTCAAGCTCACAGGTGCATCAATATGCCTTTGCTGTCCCACTCAGTGATGGCAGTGACTCTTCAGTCCCACATCAGAAGCAAGGTCACTGAGATCTTAAGGGTCTTTCTTTCCATAAGATATCACACTGTTTCACTGCATCAGTGGTATTATGCTGATTGGACATAGTGAGCAAAAAATGTGATCACTCTAGATTTATTGATAGGAGAATGTCATAAGTTACATTCAACAGGAAGTAGTCTGTATGACCTCTACTCCTACTGGCTCCCCTAGTTCTTGGGCCTTTAGACTCGGACTAATTCACACCTTTTCTGGTTCCCTGACTTGTGTACAGCATAAACTCCCTAATAAATTGCTGATAGCTTCCTGTTAGCTCTATTTGTCTGGAGAACCCAGACTATTCAACAGCCACTAGAGACAATGACAGGTATAACTAATGAGGAAACCATAAGGCATTATCTAAAACCAAGCAAAAGTTATTTAACACCTTAAGATGTTAGCAAAAACCACCACCACCACAACAACAACAACCACCACACAACCTGACCATGTTTGCTGCAGAGTCCACCAGTCAGTCAAGAAGACAGCATGGGACAAGAACCAGGGTCACACAAGCTCCCCACAGGAGAGGCCAGGCACTGGCTTCAGCCTTATGGATAAACTCTTCCAACCCTTGGGAAAAGACATTGGGGGCAGGGGACAACCCATAGGACCTCACCCACCCACGAGGTTTCTGAAGGCAGGCAGGAGATGGAGTGGGGACAGGGGTAAGAATGCCCCTTCAGCATCACATGTGCGCTGTGGAGCAGTGCCAAGTTTGGAGAGGAATTCAGATAGAATTCAGTGTTTGCATGGTCACCATCAAACAGCATGAGAAAGACTGCAGGTATGAATTCCCATACCAGAGAAACTGAAAGAATTTCATATAGAATTTCAAACAAGAATGAATTGTTTCCTTAGTAGAAGTTTGTGTGTGTGTGTGTGTGTGTGTGTGTGTGTGTGTGTGTGAGAGAGAGAGAGAGAGAGATGGTTTTCACACAGTTCCAACCCTTGAGCATCAAATACCCCGAAGTGTTAATAACCTGGCAGCCAAGTGTGGAAAGTTGAGAAAAGGGGAGGTTTGTAACCAAGTCTTTTTACAGATTTATAAGTTCACATTTCATAGTAAATAAAAATAGTTAGCAAATATCCAGACTTAAAAATACCTTCAAAGAACTAGAAGCCAACTGACATTCATTAAAGCCAAAATGAAATCTAACTTTCCAAAAGGACAAATTTGATGCAAGATGAAGCTCGTGCCATGTGTGCCCTTAGAAAGTAGACAACAGTGATAGCCTAATCTCAGCATCCTTTTAATTTATCTCCATAGCGCTCATTAACACAGGATTAGAAATGACAATTCTAATGGGAAAGATTGGTGGATAAAAACTTAAACACAAGCTATTCAACCCAAACTGGACCTGTAATCCAATTAACCCATCTTTACTTGGAAATACCCAGAAGTCAAGGTTCATTTCAAACTCATTTAAATCCTAGCGTCTGAAAGGTGGAGGAATGGTGCTTAGGAGTTCAAGGTCATCCTTAATTAAATAGCAAGTTCCAGGCCAAACTAGCAAAATGCAAAAAAACAAAAAGCAGAAAGTATATAGTACCCCCAAAACAAATCATAAGTTGACTCCTCAGAGTTGGAACCATCAGCACACTGGCTCTGAATCTTTAACTTGCATTTGAATATACGAGCAGGTCTCAGTAGTAGATGATCCCAGGAGAAAACAAAACTAGGACTGCCTAACGAATCACACAGAACTGGGGGTGGAAAGGGGCTCAGAAAGCAAAGGCACTGGAAAGCTGTTGTACACATGCACACACTGTCCACTGCTGTCACGGCAACATCGGCCTTTCAGCACCCGACCTCACTCAAGCAGACTTCTGAGCCCCTGTGACTTGCGTCTCACTAAAGCTTCTGTTGTATTTTATGTGTGCAATGTCCTTCACATGTTCATGCTTTCAAATACCCTGACTCTAGCTGTTGGTGCTGTGTTTGGAGGCTGTGAACCCTGAAGATGCAGGCCCTGGATTGGTACAGTGAGGCACTATGTTGGTTTTTTTAAGCTAAGCCAGCTCTGATTCCAGTCCTGTCTTCTGAATCCTGCTCAGCCTCCACCTATGGCCTTTCACATTCCTACTGAGCCTCTCCCCAATACCTCCCCCACCATGATGCCATTAGTATGTGAGTGTGCACTCGTGAGTGTTTTGTTTTCTCCTGGGACCATCCACTACTGAGACCTGTTCCTATATTCACAATAACTCCTTCTTCTCCAACCCATCACGTAATCCAGGCTGGCTTTGAACTTACTATGTAGTTAAAGATGATCTTAAATATCTGATCCTCCCCTGACTCTACCCCTAAATGGGATCATGGGTGCACATCTCCACCCTCAGCAATGTTCCCCTTTCTTACGTTGCTTTTTTTTAGGTGTTGCATCAAAACACTGAGAAAATAATGAATCCACCTTCCTCAGAACTGAGCACACAGTCAGCACTGCCCAAAGGACTTTCGGGGATCATGAAAATGCTCTCTCTACACCACCCAACACAGCAAGCAACGACTGGGCCCTATGGCTACCAAACGTCTGTAAGGCGGCTAGTGTGCCTGAGAAGCTGAACTGCTCATTAGTTAGAACTTCAATAACCACGGGAAGGTGGCAGCTTGAATATGGGAAGCACAGGGTGTGTTCTGTGGGAAAGCATCAACTCTCACACTCCTAACACGGTTTCTGCTCTAATCAGGAGCCCATTAGAGGTGAGAATGTCAAAAGACACAAAAGGAAGATTTTCTGTGGTGGAACTGTGTGCAGAGAATCCACTCACACAATACTCATGCTGAGACAGGGCTGTGTGTAATGCCTGATCCCAGATGACTCTAAATCCTTCTGCTGTCAGAAGTCAGTCACTGCCACCCACAAGAAGATGGACCTGTGGGGTGACAAGATAGGCAGCTCCCTCTGTGAGTGCACTGCAGCCAGTAACAAAGGGCCACCCCATGAGAACCTGCCAAATTCAGACAATATTTTCTCCCAAGATCATCAGGTAAAATACAATGAAAGACGGAGAACTGTATTTCAAATATCTGTTCAAAAAAATTGCAACCAACCTTTACTTGGGAGGTTGGGAAGGTATTACCCATTTTCAATTATGCCACAAACAAGCATGTGCGTGCGTGTGTGTGTGTGTGTGTGTGTGTGTTAAAAACAAAGATTCGATTACTTATTTTTCAATTGAAGTCATTAGGCCAAATGCATCAATTACTATGAAAATCACACAACAGAAAACACATCAGCTGTTAGTCTAATAGTAATTTACCACTTCATATTTGATTTGAAATTGATGTACTAAACTGACAGACATAATAAAGTGGTAATCTACATGAGCTGAATTAGCAGGCAGCTGTCCCACACTAACCCTATAATGGCAGCAAGATATTGATCTGAGAGTGACTACAAAGAACACTGAGCAAGTGGGCCTGGGATGGGCTAATGTGAGACAGGGACACCTGTCTTCTCTTGGCCTGAGACATCTTGCAGAGCTCAGGAAGAGCAGTACTGGAGAGAGAGATGTGGGGAGTGAGGGCTGGGAAGGCTTGGGGGCACTGCTACCCTCCTAGGCCCTCCTTATATAGGGAATCCCACTCGTAGAGAGGGCCCAGCTCAAACCAGGTGTGTGAGAAACCAGAAGGGGTCTCCCCGCCATGAGAAAACTGAAGAAACCAAACAAACCATCTTTCAGAAAGCTTTGCACGGAGGCAAACAGAGGGGAATGCCAGACAGGCTGACTTCCCAGGCCACCCTTCTCAGTTACCCTGTCATTTCAGCAGGCAAAATGACCCATGGCTTCCTGCCAACATGTGTCCAAACCAATCAACTGTGGCCAGAAGACAGTAGGAGTTATCACATCTGTGAATCAGAAACAATATTTCTCGGTGCTCCCCTTCTAGCCTACCCGCCTGGGCAGCTGTGCAGGGCACAGGAGCAGGAGGTTGCCTGCTGCTGGGGTACTGAGCATTTCTGACACCTTTGCCCTTGGTGTTTACTACCATGGAGCTGCACCAGAGGCCTTGTTATCCTGAGCTCAAACAGGACAGATGAATACCCCTTGGCCTACAGAGGCTCCTGCCTGCAGAAAAACATGTGCTGCAGCTGGCCTGCTGACAGTCTGAGCCAGCTGACCAGCATCCAGACACTGTTTCTTTCCCAAACACCCACTGACCAGAGCTTGATTCAGCTCTTGAGTTACGGCAAGGAGAAGCACCAAGAGAGTGGTCCTAAAAATGATTCCTAGAAGAAACCGAAGCCATTTTTTGTGGAACTTTAATAACTCAGGGGGTCTGTATGTGTACTTAAATCCTCCATCTCTAGCTTCAAAAAAAAGGCAAATCTTTTCTTTTTCCTCCAGGGAGAAAAAAAACAGAAAAGCAAAATTGCTCGTAATATCACATGCAATCAAACAGGAAGGTTCTTAGGCTCAGGGCTGAAGGTTCCCAGAGTTGCAGCTGAGTCAATCGGCAAAACTCAGACTTTCATTTGCTTCATTTCCTCTAAAATTATCATCCAGAACCCTGCTCCCTCACCCCAAGGACAAGAAGAAACATTCGATAAGCATGTGAGAAAAGCATGGTGCTGGAGAAAGAGCTGAGCTGCTCAGAGATCTGCACTCACTGCTGGTGGGAATAAAAAGAGTACGACAAACTTTTGAGGACAGCTGGGAGTTCCCCAAATGCCTGACACAGGCTCCACGTGATCTCACCCTTCCATACTTAGCTTCTTGCCCAAGAGAACCAAAAACACATGTTCACACAAAACTTAAGCAAATGCTGATGGCAGCATTATTCAAAGAACCAATGAGAAGAAATACCCAGACGTCCACAAATAAACAAGGTATGGTAGGTCCATAAAATGGAATATACCTTTGCAATTAAAAAAAAACAAAACAAAACAAAACAAAGTGCTACCTAGGCATGGTGGCACACGCCTTTACTGCGAACTAGTCTGGTCTACTTCAGTTCCAGACCAGTCAAGTTATAAAATGAGATCCTCTCTCAAATAAACAAACAAACAAAAAGAATGAGGTACTGATGCATGCCAGGCCATGAATGAGCTTTCGAACAGTAAGATGAAAAGTCTGGTCACAACAGAGTTCCATTTATTAAAAATAGTCTGAACTGGCCAATCCATTCAGACAGAAAACAGGTTAGCGAGCCTGGGGTGGGTCTGGGGCAAATCTGTTAAACCAGGACAGGAGACGAGGCTGAAGCGCTCACCTAAAGGCAGCAGGTTAGTTTAGTTGACCACAGTTACTAGGCCAGTCACCTTGACTGCCAAGGCCACCTGGGCCAGCACTGCCTGGCTCTACCAACATTTAAAGAATCTAAAGAAAAAGTCTTTACTATCATCCCACACTGCACCCAAGGAAGGTAAATTAACCAACAGCCACGGAGAGGCGGTCCCCTCACCGTGAGCTGAAGAGCAGTTGCCTAACACAGCACTCTTGTAAACCCTCACTAGACATCTGCTTGTGTCCTCCTAGACCATGTACAGAGCCAGTTTCCTGAGGTAAACAACCCAAGGAATTGAGTGAACATCCCGGGGATGTTTGGCTTTGTGCTAGCATGCCAGGCAGGAAAGGCAGAGCAAAGTACACTCGGCATGCTGAAGTCCTGAGGCAGGATGGTTTCCTGACGGTAGTAGGAAGCTCCTGCAGAGTACTGAAGTCATTCAGGAAAGAAAGGAGCAACTGAGCTTAACGTCCAGACAAGACAAAGTATGTCACAGGCACAATAGGGAAGAGGAATCATTTTTTTGATATGGTATTAACTCTTCACTATTTAAAAAAAAATAAAAAAAGTTAAAGGTAACAATAAGTTTTACCACCCTCCACCTACCCTAAACAATGAAAGAAGACCAACTTCAAACCAGACAGACATTTACCTATAACCCTTGCCTTAAGCATAAAAATGGGTTTGAGTTCCCTGTCATCCCAAGGATTTTTCTTTCCATGTAAGTACTTGCTGCAGCTGGAGCTAGGGGCAGCTTCCATCCTTCTGCAGTCTTAGGAATAGCAGCAGGTAGGTAGAGGGAAACAGAGTGGCTACAACTCAGGTAATCCTGGCTTCAAGACTGTCTAGAGGGTAACCCCAAAACCCTTCAGGTACTACATTCAGTCAGAGATTAGCAGCTGTTTCTGATGCTGCTGCTTCCTCTCTCTCTCCTTTTTTTTTTCCCCAAGTGTTTCCCAAGTATTTCATGGAAGTCCCAATATAGACATATCATACATAGATGGATGGATAGATAGATGGATGGAAAGATGGATGGATGGATGGATGGATGGATGGATGGATGGATGGATGGATGGATGGATGGATGGACAGACAGACAGATATCTAAAGCCAACAAGTAGTTTTAGGCTGTGTGACATCACAAGAAGGAAGGTTCTCCTAGAAGCAACTCCTAGACAGTGTCTTGGGACTCTACAGCACATGGAATAAAACACTGACCTCCTCTGTGAAATAGAAAGGAACTTCAGTTACTTTTAATACAACACTCTTTAAAATTGCAACTGAAACCAAGGAAAAATGACTAAGTGGTAGAAAGTAATCCCAGTCCTAGGGGAGGGTGAAGGAGGGGACGGAACCATTAAAAGGAGTTCTGCATTCATTCATATATAAACATCTCCTGCACATATGAATGCTTATTTTTCCAAATAAATTTATATGCTGTAATTAGTAAAACTAAAAGTGATTAAAGTATTACTGATTTCATGGTCATGCGGGGATCTGACTCTACTTTTAATTAAAAAGGAATTATCCTACTCTAAAAGATTGTGAACAGCTGATAAAAAGAAAACAATATTCCTCTTGAATTAAATGGGGTAAGTTGATCTCTTAAATTTAAATGACAGCCTTTTTTAACTTTGGAGTTTGTCATTTCTAATGCCAAACCACAGAGGAGGCTGGACTACTTGCTGTGGCTCAGAATGTGCTTAGAGAGGGGTTCTGAGGCCATGGGAAGACTTGGGAGGAAAGACTGTCCCGTCTGATAAGCACTGGCTACAGAAGCTTTATGGGCAGTAGAAAGCAGAGGAAGGGAAACGTGTCTCTTGCATTAATGTCCAACAACCATCTGAGACTGCGGGATTAGTGGTGATCCAAGTTCTGACTCTCATGCTGCCCTATGCTACAACACCTGAGAGTTCTCTACAGCACAAGCTGTACAAACATGGGGTTTGAAAGGTTTTGGTTTTCCTCACAAGAGCTTTCTGTTAAACTGTTTTGTTGTGTTTTTTGAACAAGCCTTACTTTAGAAGAGCTTATGCCTTTTAACCAGATGAGTATGCCAAATGAATTATGGTTTTATCATTCCTTTATATACTATGTCATTTGCTATTTTTTAAGCCTGAATATTTAAAATGTTCCATCAATAGAACAAAACAAGCTGTATATTTGAGACCATCAGTAAATACAAACCAAATGATAACTATCCATCTCTTTAAAAATGTATGATGTGGTATTCTCAAAACTGTCAAACTTGAGTCAATGAGAGAACCCTTTTAAAAACCAAAGCCTATAAAAAGTTACAAAATGGGACTCCAGCCATATATTCTACCTTAATTTGCTTTTTTAAAACAAGGTTTCTCTGTGTGTCCCTGGCTGTCCTGGACCTCAATCTGTAGAACAGGCTGGCCTCAAACTCAGAGATCTTCCCGGCTCTGTCTTCCAAGTGCTGGGATTAAAGGTATACACCACCACCACCTGGCATTAACTTTTATAATAAGAATTAACAGAAAATATTTGAATCCAAAATTGGCAGAGGAATGTCTTATATTTCTTACATTGACAAGTTCATAAAATAGTAAGCTTATATTAGAATAAAAATCACTTCATTGTGCTACCCCATTCTTCCAAACAAGGATGGTCTGTGGTCAGAGGTCAAGAGAAGTATGCTGGCCTAGCATGAACCAGCACAGGACCTTAGGTTCAGTCTTCACCCATCCCAAACCCCACCCCGCAAAAAACAGGAAGAGAGACACACACATACAGAGAGAGAGAGAGCGAGAGAGACAGAGAGAAGAGGCAGACATTACCATTATGAATAAGAATATGATTTAATTTACTATTTTACCATGCATAGAAAAGACTTGCAAGCATTATTTCATTCCATGTTTGAGTACAGGACTACATTTGGCAGGTCAGGACAACATAAAAATGCAAGGTGAAGTATTCTGTGGTCCACCTGACAGTGCTGTTGCTTATCACAGGATGTGAGGAAATGTCTGTTTTCATTTCAGCATTTGGTAAACCTGAAAATCCCGCTGCGGCAGTCAACTTTATAAAGCTACATACACCCCTGGGGTCTGACTGAATCAGCTCAGGGAAGCATCTGTCTCACCTTCCCCAAACCCCATCCTCTTGCTTAGGAAGAAGATGCATTACTGCTTCAGGAACATGTAGACATGACCTGCTCCTTGCATCCTAGTTCTTAATCCCAAGAACACTCCCTATAACAACCACAGTGTCTCTGAGTCAATGCACATACACTTCCCAAACAAAGCTCCATAGTGCTTCTGTGTGTGAGCATGTATGTGTATGTGTGTGAGCATATGTGTGTGTGAGTGTGTGTGTATGTAAGCATGTTGTGCATGTATGAGTGTATGAGCATGTGTGTGTATATATATGAGCATGTGGGCATGTGTGTGTAAGCATGTTGTACACGTGTGAATGTGTGAGCATGTATGTATGTGTGTGAGCATTTGTATGTGCATGTGTGTGTGAATATGGTGTACATGTGTGAGTATGTGAGCATGTGTGTGTATGTGTGTGTGAGCATGTGTATATGTGTCTGAGCATGTGGGCAAGTGTGTGCAAGCATGTTGTGCACATGTAAGTGTATGAGCATGTGTGTGTGAGCATGTGTGCATGTGTGTGTATGTAAGCAGGTGCATGTGTGAGTGTATGAGCATGTATGTGTATGTGTGTGAGCATGTGGGCATGTGTGTGTAAGTATGTTGTACATGTGTGAGTGTGAGCATGTGTGTGTACGTAAGCATGTTGTGCATGTATGAGTGTATGAGCATGTGTGTATGTATATGAGCATGTGGGCATGTATGTTTGCAAGCGTGTTGTGTATGTGTGAGTGTGTAAGCATGTATATGCGAGCATGTATACGTGTGTGTATGTAAACATGTGCATGTGTGAGTGTGTGAGCATGTATGTATATGTGTGTGAGCGAGCATGTGTGTGCATGTAAGCATGTGTGTATGTGTATATAAGTGCATGTGTATATGTGTTTGTGAGCATGTATCCATGTGTGTGTATGTAAACATGCTGTGCATGTGTGAGTGTGTGAGTGTGTAAGCATATATGAGCATGTGTATGTGTGTGTGAGCATGTGGGCATGTGTGTGTAAGCATGCTGTGCATGTGTGAGAGTGTAGGCATATGTGAGCAGGTGTATGTGTGTATGTGGGCATGTGTATGTGTAAGCATGCTGTGCATGTGTGAGTGTATGAGCATATGGGCATGTGTTTGCATGCTTTAATTTTTTAAACAGAGACAATAAAAGTCAAATAATATCTGAACAGAATCATAGTACTAAAGAAACAAGTCAATCTCCCTGTGGTTGGCAAGACTTATTCCTGTTAGAGCAAACCCACACTTCAGGTAAGAGGAAACCCCTTTCCCCCAACAGTATTGACTTACGATGTATTGACATAAAGGCCATTAGACTCTGATGGCGCCAGGACCTTGTGACAATTGATGTTGCAAATGCAATATGGCAGATATTCTAGCGACGCATGTGAGTCTCTGCTTTACAACACTATTTCTAAACAAAGTGTACCGGGGATAACATTTCTTTTATCACGTAAACCACTGTAATATAAACTTCTCCCTCTGTCCTCATAATATTTGGATTATTTCATTGTTCTGCCTCCTACTCGCCCAGACAAGTGAAGTCCAATGGAAAAACTATATGTCACGCCCTTGCTTGCCATGTCTTCAGAAGGGCCTTCTGTGGCTATCCTCCACAACAGAACCACTGAGAAGAAACCGAGGCAGCCTCCAGGAAATGTGTCTTGGTGATAGACTGCCAGAAGCTCTCTTCAGATACTAGAGAAAAAGTGTGTAAGGATGACTACAGAAGACTGTTACAGAAGACACTTTAATCACCCAGAAATATTTTAGGTTCCTTTATGAATACCCAGATCTTTCAGGATTACTTGTTACATTTATGAGAACTTAATAATTAATCTCTCTCATGGTCAGCTATAAATCATTGAGATTTGCTGGGCCCCCTGGTAAAGGGGTATAATCCCAGCTACCTGGAGGCTGAGCCCAGAGGGTCACAAGATCATTGCCTGCCTGGGCAACTTAGCTAGACTCTGTCTCAAAATAGAAAACATAAAAATGGTTTGAGGCCTAGCTAACTGGAGGGCACTTACCCAGTATGCACAAGGTTCTGGGTTCAATTCCCAATACCCAAAATGACTTTTAAAGCACCTTTTTTAAATTAAATAGGTAAATGGGCAAATAAATAAATGAGTAAATCTGAGAAAGGAAAAATATAAATGACTGGGGGAAAGGTTTTATTTAACAACAATTTGATTTGGAAACTACAGTACAGTGTAGTGGAACTTGACAGTTGTTACCTATAGACTACTGTGTGATGCTAATGTGCACCTAGGTAGCAGCTCTGCTTTCACACACTGCTGTTACCAACACATAAAACCTTTCTGAAAAACAGCTTAGCAGGACCTTAAAACAGTCAAGCTAACACCCTTTAACCTTGTGTTCCATTTCTAGGAATCTGCTCTGAGAAAATAAACCAAAACTTGATACACATTCGTTTTAATGGAGAAACATCATGAAGCCAAGGAGTGTGATACCATTGTCATCTGAGCACCAAGGAGCAAGGGCAGGAGGATTATCTTGAGTTGAGACCAGCCAGGACTATACAAGGAGACCATGTCTCAGAAGCCAAAGACTCCAGGCACATTTCATAGAGAGGAGACAGCAGCTCTAAAGTTTTCTAAATGTGTCAAGAAGATGATGTGTTCCTGAGACTTATTTGGAGAAAAGACCCTAAAGAGGGCAGACGGTGACAAAATACAGGATTGTCTCCAAATTTATATATTTTCACTTTTTTTTAAATTTGTTTCGTTATGACAGGGACTTCTGTAGTCAAAGGCTGGCCCCAAACTCACTGTATAGCTAAAGACGGCCTTGGGATCACCTGGTTCTCTGACCCCACAAGTATTGGGACTACCAGAGGATGCCTACACACTTGTTTTGGGTTTTTTTGTTTGTTTGTTTTTTGTTTTTCTCACTTTTTCTCAGTGAGCCTACATTAATTTTATAACAAAAAGAAAAAGTTTCCCACTTAGATTCAGATTAGCTTTGAAAATTCCCCATGTTTACTAAGAAACTCTTATCAGAGAAGGGGCTACTGTCAGGAAGAGAAAGAAAAAGATTTATAAGCTGGCAAGAATTACTGGGAATTCTCTCAAGGAGAGTGGGCTGTGCTCTAACAGACCCTCCCAGAGGGTCTCTGACCTTTTTGTTTTTAATAAGACTAGTGGTCTCCAAGCATGTTCTTGGGAAGTGGCAGACCTGTTTACCATCTGTAAGCTCAAAGTTGATTACAACACAAAGCTGCTATTTGTAACTGCAGATTTCACTTTCATTCTCCCAGTACATCACAGAATTTTCCAGAACATCCAGTGCTCATGATTAAGTCATCCCCCTCAGATGATATCATGGAAGGGGTCTCATTATTGATATCTTTAAGTGAATAACTGAATGATTTTAAAGCCTTTCTATTCTGACAAGATATTTATATTTTAACAAGATATTCTAACAAGAATGCAGTATATGGCAGACACTGTGGGTTCCCAGGATCTGTGGCTCACACCTACTACCCACCATTGACAGAAAACAGAACACCGCCACATCTTGCTAGCCTAAAACAAAACCAACATTCAAAACCCAAAGGACATTTTCTACTGAATGTATATCGATTTTACACCATCACAGAGGCAAAACCGTGCTCTTCAACCCATCACTAAGCCAGGATGGCCTGACTTTCTTACCATGTTATTCCTTAGAGCGGTTTGATTTAAGCACTTTTTGCAGTTAACAGCGTGCATTCTGGTAGCTCTAATCTTTATTCCTATTTTTTTAAAAAAAAAAATTATTGAAGTAAAAGTAGAACACATGTCAGTATCTCATTTTACAGATGACTGAGCCGGGCTTACACACACTGCAAGAAGCTAGGGATCACTTCAGCTCCAGCATCTTCACACAGTGTAAATACTCTCCTCTTTCTCCCTCGGTTCCTCCATCCCTCCTCCCCTCAGGCTCTGTGTCTCCCTTAAGCTAGGCCTTACAAGCATTCACACATTAGCAGGCACTCCTGGGAGTGTGCTACAAACTGAGATGTTGCCAAATTAGATTAGTCTAAAAGGTGTTTTTCTTTTGACTTATTTACTACATTTTTATAGATTTTTTTAAAGATTTTAACATTTTCCTTAAGGAGACTACATTTAAATATTTACAATTACTAATGAAATGATGCATATATGCATATATATACATATATATATGTTAAGTATACACATGCATAATTTCAACTAGTCACAGGACAACAAAGGTGGCTTTCCTAAAAGGAGTTCACAGTCTTCTGAGGCAGCAAACTCCCCTCCAGCCCAGTGCAGCCAGCACTTTCCCTGTCAGACCCATCTGTTTGCATGCTGTCTGTGTACTCTGGTACTGCAATGGCAGTTACACAGCTGGCTGCCAAGGACAGCACAAGCTAAGAAGTCTACAGCATGCACTAGTGCCCTTTCCTGGGAGCCTTCCAGTCCCTGCTCCAAGCTACTATGCACTCATTTACCTCAACTCAGGGTTATTTTCCTCCTAAATGAAGCTGAAATCACATTGCCTCATCTTCGTCCAGTAATTGTAAAATAAAGTGATTCTATTAACATAAATGTTATGTTTTTAAAAATAAAGTATCTGTCATGTCCCTGAGAACAAAGGTCCTGTGTGTGCAGAGCCTAGAGACACACCTGCCAGCAATGCCACAGTTAACTCTCAGAGTTATAGCTACGATTCCCAGCTTTCAAGAGCCAGCTCCGCTGCAGACCTCAAATGTGAACTCTTTCCTGCTGTAAGACTATTCTCTTATCAAGAAGCTAAAGTGGCCGGGCTGTGGTGGCGCACGCCTTTAATCCCAGCACTTTGGAGGCAGAGGCAGGCAGATTTCTGAGTTCGAGGCCAGCCTGGTCTACAGAGTGAGTTCCAGGATAGCCAGGGCTACACAGAGAAACTCTGTCTCATTTAAAAAAACAAAAACCCAAAAAACAAAAAAAGAAGCTAAAGTGTAATTCAAAAACAAACAAATAAACAAAACCTACATGGGCCAAACGATCAGCTAAAGAAATGGAAACCTCCCTGTCCTCCGCCATCATTACTGCCTGAAAGTCTCCTAACTGATCCGTACACTATCTGCTATAAGCACTGCACTGCTCTTTAAACCTTGCCTCTCCCTTCCATGTGCTCATTCTGTAGATGTCTCTTTACACAGGAACCTCTAATGATGCCCCACACTGCTTAGCAAGCAGCTTTCCTGCTTCTATAGTGAACAGATGGCTCAAGGCATCAATTAGTTTCATTTTAACCAATTTACAAGAAGTAGAGGTAACAGAAACAGATTGAACCATGAGTTCCAGACTTGGAAATTCTGTAGAGTAGCTAATGAAGTTCTCACAGGTGGCAAAGTAAAACACTGCATGAGACTTAGACAGGAACACATACACACACCACCACCACCACCACCACCACCACCACCACCATGTGTAAAGCTTGGTTGACTCCAGAGTTGAATAAATATTTCAAACAGATAGAAACTTTAAACTGATTAAATGTTTGGAGATTTAATATGCATTGGCTTAAATAACTTTAGCTGTGATGATGGATTTTAGCTGTTTTTAGAGATGACTCAGTTGGAAACACACTTGTTGCATGTGGACCTGAGTTTGGATCCCCATATTTACATAAATGCCAGGTGTGGTGACATACGTCTGCAACCCCATCACTGAGGAAGCAAAGACAGAATTCACCAGTCAACCAGTCTAGCCAAAACTGGTAAGTTAGGGAACGACCGTGTGTCTAACACTTAGGTGGAGAAAGACTGAGGAAGATACCAGACATTGACCTTGGCCTCCATGTGCATGCCAACTGGGTAGGGGGTGGGGGTGGGAGATGTCTTGGTTTCTTAAGACATGTATTCTAAAACTACAAAACTATTTACAGAAGATATGGCTTGATATCCAGAATTTATGTAGAGCTATGGACAGTGGAGATGAAAGACAAGCCCTGAGTTGGTATCTAAGCTGTGCATACAAGCAAGGTTCACAGACTACTTACACTCGTTTTTCTTTTTGGGTATGTGTTGTGAAAAAAGAAGTTGGCATCTTTTATGTTTGCATTATATTTGAAATATGTTTTTATATTTGAACCAAGAGATGCTGCAATGGGAAAGGGTAAGACTGAGGGAGAGACATCTGAGGAAAGAGAGGGTCTCTGTGCCATACCATCCATTCTAGAGGCTTTTAAATTGTTTCCACTTTAATACTCATAGAGCACACTCCACGGCTTCTGAAGGCTGAAGCTTCCTGCCCTTACCTTCACAGGACCCACAGGTGGAAGCTGCCGTCATGATGCCCTATCACTATCATGGTGGCACTAAGTTCCACAGTCCAAGGAGGTTATCCATGATGGGCCTAATCACTTGAGCCCTTTTCCTATCAACTTTTCTCAGGTTATTATAGAAAGAAAGGGAGAAAGGGAGTCATAGAAGTTTGACCCTGTTGGCATACAGAAGACAGCAAACATCCTCCCAGTGAACTGGCAACATAAGACTACATACCATGGGATTCATGGGCCTCTATACACACACATACACACACACTCACTCACACACACATACATACACACAAACACACTCACACAAACATACACACACGCAAAAAAATAAAAAATAAAAAACAGTCCAGAACTAGCAAGTCCTTGGTCTTTATCACAAGAAAATATATTCTCCCAATAACCAGTGAGCCTGAAGCTCCTGAGCCCCAGAAGAAAACAGCAACTGTGGTTGACACCTGGATGGCAGCTTGCCAAAACAATCCCAGAGGATCTAGCAGGGCAAACCCAGGCTCCTGAGTGCTGGGTCAAGTCACTACTGAGTTATTACACAGCAGTGAAACCAGTATGTCTGGAGAGCATCTTCTAGCAGAGTAACACTGCAGTCTCTCCAGAGCTGCCTTTGCATGTGAATTCTATTTCCAGTGGTATTGATTAACTTCCCAAACATTCAGCCATTGTTTTAATTTTTTTTATTGATTATCCGTGAATTTCATGGTATGCATCTCAACCCCACTCATCTCCCTGTCCCTTCCTATCAACCCTTTGCCCTTGCAACCTCCCCACCCCAGCCCAAAACAAGGAAAATTTAAAAGATTAATGAGGGTTTCTCAGAGGATCATGAATCCAAATTTGAGAACCCTTGAGCTTCATGATGTCTGACAAATGAGAAACACCTTATCAACACATATAGCGCTATAGCAAAGAGAATGGGTTTTATAGTGTGAAGTTTCCACAGTGAAAAAATCTTGCAGAATAATCACAAGGAAGTTTAAAGCAAATGGTAACTAAAGTAAACATACTGTCAACTTCATCATTGCAGTGGGTATGAAACAGACAGTGATTAGAAGAGATGAACCAGGTTCCACTACAGCAAAGATGTCTTCCTAGCAGTCAGCCTTCCCTATTTCAGATGACCTATAAATACTAAGAAATTGCCAAAATTCTTTGTTCATGGCAACTGGTTAAAGGAAGAATCAAGACACATATAATGACAGGAACGTTAAAGTAGGATCTCTGAGACCTCACAATATTTTTCTCAGGTTTCCTTACGTGACTGTGTCTAGTTTTTCTTTTAAAGAAAACTTCATTGAGATATAATTTGTAGTCCATGAAATATCTGCATAGTGTGTAGCTCAGAGGTCTTTGTTGAACTAATAAGTCATAATTAATACTATTTCCTGGGCATCTCAGCATCCTCCAGAAGAAGCCTCGTGTTCTTTTTAACTGCAACTCTTCCTTCAAGATCAAGTCATGTTAACAATTCTCTTGGAATCTCTTTGGAAAATCTTGGTCCTCCAAGACTCATAACCAGCATTTGTGGAAGAACTGCAAACATAACAAATACTGAAAAACCTAATTGGAGATTAAAGATATTGTTTCCTATAACCATTGCTGTAGTTGCTCCTTTGAAAGGATAAAAATGTGAGGTGCTGGGTGCTGATGATATGCATTCCATCCCTGGGGCATCCATGGTAGGAGAGGACCAACTACTGCAAGTTGTTCTGTGAACTTCACACACACACACACACAGAGAGAGAGAGAGAGAGAGTAAGTAAGTAAGTAAATGTAAAAATAAGTAAAAGGAAATATGGAAATGTTCCAAATAAGCAAAGCATGAGACTCCTCAGAGTGGAAATGATGACCTTCCACTTGGGAAAAGCCCTTCTGCACAAGGTTATCTGTTTATTTCAGAAACCAAAGTCTGATATAGTAGAGCCCTTTTGTATGACAAAGGGAAACGTAAGCAAAGGGAAGAATGTAAGCCAGCACTCTGAGGTTCTAGGCCAATATCAAACGCATTTTCCACACAGAGAGAACAAGGGTGCTTTCAGGTGTTACTTCCACAGCTCATGGTAGAGCCCATAAATAATTATACATATCATTCCTAAAAGTTGTTAACCTTTTTTTTTTTTTTTTTTTTGCAGTCTGGGTTCTTTATTTCTTTTTTTGTACATTAGGCCATGAATTCATATGGAATTGGCTCCAACAGCTCAGGCGTGTTTCTCTGGGTGGCACAGGCTAGCGCTTCAGCTGAACCCAGGTGCCCTTCTCTTTGGCTTCCTTTTTCTTCTGATCATTCTCTTTCACCCCCTTCAGGACCAGGGAGATGGCTCAGTGGGTTAAAGCCTTTGCCATCAAGCCTGACAGAGTTTGGTCCCTGGGAGCTACCTGGTGCAAGTGGACTCCTATGAGTTGTTCTCTGATCTCACAATGTGTGCCATGGCACACACACATGTGCCACCACACACACACATGCATACAGACATAATCAATGGATCATCAATCAATCAATACCCCCCCAACTTGGTTATTATAACTCTGAGCCAAAGATCTTCCATGGGGATGTGGTGCTGGAAAGGCTCCAGCTCAGGAAGGAAACAGCAGCGCCAGATGTGCTCTGCTCTGTGGAACTGAGTCAGCTAAGAAGCTCTCACTCAGCCCGGGTGAGCTGTGAAATAGCCAAGAGCTTTCTAGATCACTTCTGGGCCTCCTCTAGAACAGAGGCTAGGAAGAGCACTCGTGACTACTCCTCTGCCCAGCTTTATTCTAAAGACCTTTAGTCTTTGTGACCTTTTAGCATTTGTGACCAGGCAGTATCTGTTACCCTTTCTTACAAATGATGGGTTAAAGGGTAAATAGAAACTTCCCAGGGAAACATCTTGGGGAAAAGATCACTTAGAGGTTTTTCAGTTAAATATCATAAAGCTCCATGCTTGTTAGAAGCACTGAGCCCAGCATATCACAAATATGCACTAAGCCACCCACAAAAAAAAAACCTCCCTCACACATGTAAAATTCTAAATAAAAAGATTTACAAAGTTCATACAAAATGAATGCAAGCTCTTAAAGTTAACATTTAGACAGACAGACAGATAGCCTGACATACAATGTGCAACGAGACTCACACTTCCCAAACCCAAGCTCTTCTGGTCTTCTCACATTTTCATGTTAGGACTTCCTGGGGTGACCATGACAGTCCTGACCTGGGGCCCTAGATGTTGGGAACCAGTCTTCTCATGCATCTTTTTCTCAAATTAGCCTGGAAAAGAACAGACACAGGAGACCCGAGGAGGGGTACAGATGACCTCAAAAGTCCACCTAGGCCCTGAGAAGGAATTATGGTTGACTTGTTTTTAATTTTGTGTGTGGTTTGTGGGTAGCATATGTACTCATTCATGTGAGTGTGTGCACCAGGGGGTGGGGGGGGGGAAGGGGGAGAGAGAGAGAGAGAGAAGCCAGGTCAATGCCACATGCCCTTCTAAACTGCTCTCTGTTCATTTTGAGGCCAAGTCTCTCAGTAAATCTGGAGTGCACTCAGAGATTCACCACCTCCCCAGCTGTGACTACAGGCTGACACTGGGTGTGTCTTTTTAGGTGGGTGTCAGGTATTCAAACTTGGGTCCTCAGCTTGCCCAACAAGCGTGTCATCATCTGAGCCAACTCCTTAAGCGCTGGCTAACCTCTTAATGGAAGCCATGCCTCCTCACACATTATCTTTGCAATAGCTGACCAAAAATGGATCTGGGGTCAGTTAATTAAAGTGCGATAACATTTTTACTTTGAACTCTGAAAGGCAAGTTTGGGTGGTGCCAAAACCCAAGTTTTGGAGTGAAGTTTGAAAGACATTCTTGTCTGTGGAAGAGGACAGCAGGGAGTGGGGGAGGGGAAGCAAACTAGGGTTCTTCTATGCTGTTCTGGGACATTCTGTCGTTTCTTTAAAGGCTAAAGCTGTTTTTAATGCATGCTGGCCTTTGACAAGAGCAAGAGCTTTGGCTTTTCCATTCTCCAAAGCCTTGTCTTCCTTATCCAGAGATAATGTAACTGACCTACAAACCCAGGCAGCAGGCTTCAAAGCTGTTTACTCACTGGCGCTGGTGGGCTTACCCTGGCTAGCACCAGTGTCTCACAGGGTCCCCTGTTGTGACCAAGGACATATCCTTAAAATGTGGCTGGCTTCCCAAGCTGTGGTCATGGAAGAATGGAGAAATAACCTCAATGGGTCTAATCTACTGACCTTTTCCTTGGCTTTAACCAACTGCCCAAATAAATAAAACCAGCAGGGGTAGCTCTACTTCCCAAAAGAAACCCAATTTATCCCTAAACAGGCAAGCCTGCTTCAATGTTTAAAGCCCTTGGACCATCTAAAACCTTCCTGTTCTTTCTCCACAAGGGCAATTTTATCCTCTAGGAAACATTCGCTGGCTACATCTGAAGGCTTTGCATTGTGTTGCAACAATGGAGGGCACCATGAGCACATATGCATGCATGGATACAGGCTGGGGTGCAGCTCAACACTGCACTAGGGGGACCTCTTCACAGCAGCAGTATCCAGGCCAGTGTTCAACAGTGCTTAGGTTGACAAATAAGGGATCTGAGGAGAAGAAAGGACCATCTGCCTACTGGTTCATAAACCTTTGTTTTCAATTAAGAATTATACCCCTGAGCCAGTGAGATGGCTCAGCAGATAAGAGCTACCTGCCACTAAGCCTGACAACCTGAGTTTACAACTCACATAATGGAAGAGGACTGACTCTTGATAAAGGAGTCCTCTGACCTCCACAGGTACACGTGCACATCAGAGAATTTGCATTCGCATTCAGATTCATTCCCTCCCTCTCCCCAGTGAACATCAGCTGTCAAGTTGACACAGCCCAGAGTTATAGAGCGAGTCTCTTTATGGGGTTGTCTCAATCAGACTGGCCGGTGAGCATGCCTAAGGGGGCATTTTCTTGATTGATAATTGATGTAGAATGACCAGTCTGGTGGTTCTAGGTTAGGTAAGAAAGCTGGCTGAGCTACACATCGAGAGAGAGAGAGAGAGAGAGAGAGAGAGAGAGAGAGAGAGAGAGAGAGAACCAGTTAGCAGCATTCCTCCATGATTTCTGTTCCAGTTCCTGCCTCTCCTCTAAGACAGACTATGACATGGTATTTATTATAAGATGAAATAGACCCTTCTTTCCCAAGCTGTTTGGTCATGGTGTTTAACACAGCAACAGACAGCAAACTAGAACACACACACACACACACACACACACACACACAATAATGTAAAGATATTTTTATAGAATTACACATTTAATGTAACCAGGGCCAAGGAAGTAAAGTGATAATACTGGGAAGTAAATGGCCATGCATGTGACACAAGGGCAGGGTGAAATCTGTAGTGCTTGGAGAATAAACTCTCATGCACACTAGCCATTCAGTGTTTAAGAGCAGTGATGGGCTGGGGATGTAACTCGGCTGAAGTGCTTACCCAGCATGCTCAAAGCCTTGGGTTTGATCCCAGCACCTCATAAAGCAGGTGTGGTAGTAATCCAGCATTTCTGAGAGGGAGGAAGGATGATTAGAAGGTCAAGGATGTATTTGTTTATATAGGCATTTTTAGACCTGCTTGGGACACAGGGACCAACCCCATGAAACCCCTACTGGCTAAAAGAAATCACACGCAATAGTAGCCTGTCAAGCATTGTTGGTGTTACTCTAGCTTAAAGAAATTACCAATTCAAATAGAATGGAATATCACCAAAAGATAATGCCTAGCTTCATCTCTTACATCCTCAGGAACTTCCTGTGGTCAGGTGTTTGGCATTAGACCCAGAGGATAGATAGGGTCTGCCCAGAAATGAATAGGATCTCCATCTCCATGTCCCAGGGCAGAAAGCAGGATAGGAAACTGGACAGGCAAATCCAACAGATGTTACTAAACCTATGCACATAGTGGCTCTTACATACAAATTACTGAGACAGCTAAATAAATTAGGTCATTACTGTTCTAATGATACTCTACTCCAAACAATCTGTAGTTTACACCCAAAAGAATTCCATGTGAACACACTGTCATACAAATGAGGAAAAGGGGGCCCGAGAAGGGTGAAAGGAACCACTGGGATCACCCAGATCTGAGCACCACACCAGTTGGCACTTCTTCCTGTGTGTATGACTGCAAACCATGAGCAGGTAAAAAGATTCCATCCGGAGTGCCAGACATTCAGAGATGATTCCTGCCAGATGTAAGGCATATACAGATGTTAACTTTAAACCTACTTGTGATTATTCATTTCCTTTGGCCCCAAAGATCTGTCCCTGAGTATGCGCATTGCGTACTCTCTGTTGGAAGCCCTGGTATGCCTGTCCCTGAATGTGTGATGCTCTGTGAAAGCAGCATATCCCTGAGAATGTGCATACTCTCTGGTAGAGGAATTCCTGGCCCAAGAAGACTGTAAACAAAGACAATCCAGGGGGAAACCAGTGATAAGATAAATGAAATCCAGTAACTTCTGGTCCTCCCTCCACCTACTTCCCTCATCTTGTTCCATTAGAAAAACAACCTGAGCTCTAGGGGGAGAACTGCAGTGTGAGCTGCGCTCTCAGAGGCTGCTCCAATCCCTGTTCTGGGCTCTGGAGATGCCACATCTTAAGGCCAATGACGGTGGCTCCCCTGATAATGAAGCAGGTCATGTAAAGACAGCCCCATATTCCTGAGAATGGGGTTAGCAAATTACAACCCAGAGGAAAATGGATAGATGGATGGATTAATGGATGGATGGATGGATGGGTATGTATAGATTAGATAGATACATAGGTACATAGATAGATAGCTTGATTTCAATTTTTAATTAGCCCTTAACAGAAAATGTCACAGGGAAAGCAGTTCCACAGACCTAGAGTTCTACAGTCATGTGTTACCTACTCACAGAGTCTGAAGCCTCATCAACTGGGTCATGGAGTTTTTCTAGTTCAGCCTATTCTCTACTCTTGATCTCAAAAATACAAACACAGGGCTGGAGAGATGGCTCAGCATTAAGAAGACTTGCTGCTCTTGCAGGGGACCTAAATTTGATTCCCAGCACCCATGTGATGGCTCCCAACCATCAGTAATTCCAGTTCCAGGGGATGTGATACCCTCTGGACTCCAGGGGCATCTTCCAACAAGTGGTGCACACAAACTCATTCAGGCACGCATAGACAAATTAATTAGTCCTGATTAAAAATACAAAAGGATAAAAGTAGGCCTGTGCATTTAACCTTCAAAGGGCACGTTGCAGTCAGCCTCAGTCACTGGCTTCCACTTCAAGCATTTATTTATCTTTCGTCCTTCCTGACTCTCAGCTCAAATTACCTCTGAGCACTAAGCACCGGGGAGTGCGCCAGTACAGACAGACTGCCACATAAAAACAGGATGGGGGAGTAAGGCAGTCATGCCAGTGTGAGGTTCTGCCACCATCATCCTGAATTAAGTAAAAGCCATCAATAACTGGACTAACAACAGCTGTTAATCCACTGTCTTGTTTTCTTAAAGTCTTAAGAGCTGTTCCTGTTCATTCAGGTTACAGTATTCTCTGCTTCCACCTTTACCTGCCTTCCAGGGATGGGATTCAAGTCTTCCAGCTCTTGGGCAAGCACTTTTGCCCCCTGAGCCATCTCATTAGTCCAGTCTTTTTAAAAATATTCCTTACGATAGTTTGTAGTAAGTTCTCAGGGTACAGGAAGGCCCTTTTTGTTAGAAAGCTGCAGACTCCAGCTTAACTTGTGCCTAACATTTCACTGCTTAGTTTTGTCAAACTGCTTCGAAGCAAATATCTATGCGCAGGCACATGAGAACAGTCAGGCTAGTCTGGTAAATGCCAACAACTGCTCCTCTCAGGTACAAATCTGCAGGAACTTTATGAGACAACTTCTATGAACCCAGGGAGTTCAGTAGGGAAGCGAGAGCCCAGAAGCAACCCCCAAACACTTACTATTAATACCTGCCATTCCCCAGGAAAGGAAAAACACAAGACCGCAGCCTTTGGCAAACTGTTAGTGAGCTGTCTCTAGTTCTGACCCAATTCCGCAAAAGGACGACTAACATAATTCCTTGGCAAATCCTTGCCTCTAGCAGGGTCTGAAGAAACTAAACTCTGTCAGTTCATTTTATAATATGACACTTTCCTTTGCCCCTGGCATGCATGCATACTCGAGCATGCACACCATGGTGAGCTACAGTGCGTGACTCAAAAATAAGGTGATCTAACCATAATCTAGAACTGTTCTGTATATCTCTAACAACAAAAGCCTAGCAAATAACTAGACTGTAAAAGCCATCTCTAAAAAAATGAAAAGCGACCAGATGTTTGAGGAACAAAGCTCAAAGTGAAGACCTGGGCTATCTACTTTTGGAAGTCTAGACTCAAAGTACCCACCAGACAGGCAATGTTTGCCAATTGCATCACAGGTATTTTCTTCTGAAGTAAAAAGGACAAAGAGCAGTTTAACAGGTGACCCAAACTGTGTGCCTAGCAGGAATAGGAATAGAAGGAACTTCAACTCCAACCTGGTGCAATTTACAGAAGAAATGAACTCAGGTTCTTGCTAAAGGTGAATGACATACTTAAGAAATGTAGCCAGATGGATGGGGACGGGGAGACAGCCCCCAAGTCTATGTCTGGCAAAGAGGTATAATGTCTCAGTAGCCTAATGGCAAACAGGCTTGTGTTTGCATTTTCTCTTCCTGGCAATCTCTGCTATTATAGTGCAGCTTGCCCATTATCCCCTAAATTACCAAGTTTATGCTTCGGTCAATTGTCTACATCAAATATTGTCAATGTTGCACAATATTGAGTTCTATGCCAAAAAAGGACGTCAGGAAGTCACACCAACTACATTGGAAATGAAACTCACTTCCCTAGTTTTCCACATTTAATTCACAATGGTAGCTATGGTTTAAGAATTACAGCTGTTTACTTGGCTCCAAATTTGCTACAATATAATGAGTCTCTCTTTTGAGGCAGGGAGAAGGAGAAAGGGTTATTTTAATGCCTAAGGATATTCAATATCAGATTGCATGTTTAACTACTGCTAAAGTTTTCATTATTTTTTTTTCAAAAGAGCTTTCACAGTTTACCTTAAAAGGGAGGGAAACTGGAACGTTAGGCCCCTCTTAGCTTCTTAGCTGTTAAAGTAGGCGTCTGTTGCCCTTTACTAGGTGAGAAGCCTGTACCCAGATGATGGAATCAATCCAGTGAAAAATTATCCTCACAAATAGGGTCTGAAACTGGACAATCTCCAAAAAGATTTAAATACAGGGTATAAAAATATTTCCTTTTCTCAGATACTCTATCTATATGAAATACATGTCTATGAAATACAGCAAAAAGGAAATTCAAAAGCTTTATCATCAAGTGCTAAATATGCGATTGGATGTGTAGCTCTGTTGATAGAATACCTCTGTAACATGCACAAAGCACTTGTTTCGTGCCTGGCATGAATCAGGTGTAGCAGCACAAGTCTATAATCACTTGGGAGACAGAGGCTAGAGAATCAAAAGTTCAAACCTGTCCTCTACTGTACTTAAGGCCAGCCTGGGATACATGAGACCCTGTCTCAAAAATTGAGGGTAGGGGGTGAGGTGGTGGGGACAGGACCCTTGTTGCTGTACTCCTAAGATTCAATAAACACAATCCATTCTTACACTAGGAAGCAAACTCCCTTGGAGATGCTCTGTTCTCTGCTCCTGAGACAGCAGGAAGAGTACCAGAAAATAAAAGGTGAACACCACCCTTCTCTGCTATGGCCAGAATATAGGTCACTGAGATCAACTGGCATCTCACCTTTAACTGTCCTCATTTCAGCAGGGATATGAAGGAGGTGAGGACATGGTCTCTACCAGCAACCCAGTCCACAATATACATAAAGGACAATACACTCGCCAAGTAGCTTCAAAATTGATAACCCCACCTTAGCCTGTTCTGCCAACCAGACTTACTCACAAGCCACAAGCAAAAAAAAAAGGTTGTATTTAGTTTCGAAATTAACTAGGACACTTTCTTCCATTACTGAGTTAACACCAGAATGAGTGACAGTAATTCACAATCCTTATCCCAAGGGGGTCGGGAGGGGGTAAAGTGGGAGGGGGAAGGGGGGGAGAGGAGGCAGGTGGCGGGGAGCACTTTCAACTGGAGTGCCCTGTAGAGAAAACAAGTTTGGCAACCTCAGTTGGCAAAGTTTTGTTTTGTTTTTTTTCCTGAACTATTAGAATATAGACTTAAGACTTAGAAACACAAGAACAGAGGGTGCTAGAGAAGACCCCTCCCCCAGTAACAAGCTCTGTAGGTCATTTTCCCGAACCAAACACCTGAAGCTCTCAGTGGTACTGAGCATTGTGGGAATGCTTAGTCCCTCCAATCCAGCTGTAACTTTGAAGTGTTTTCACAGAAGAACCTAAGATCCTCAAGCCAAAGACATACTCTAAATATTTACAAAATGAAACGGTTTTAGTCTTAACTGGGTTTTGTTTTTAAACACCTTATTTGTTCTGGGAAGCCTATTACTAACACTAGAAGCAGCCTTTTAAACAAAGTAGCTCTGTGCACAAGCACATTCTCAACACTCAGAACTATCCACCAAGGAGGGAAAGCCAGGATTCAAACTCCACTCAAGGATGTGACCTACAAAGACCCTTCTCTATCTTCCTTCTCAAGATGGTTCCAGTTTTCAAGACCCACAGGACGTGACCACCACATACCAACTTTACCAACACCAGACTAATGTCCTCTCCTAGAGTTGGCCTGAAACAGCAGATCCTGTTTATAGAATCACTCTGCCCAGATGACAGACTGCTGTCTCCCAGCAACTCCTGTTGCCGCTGGGGGATTGACACAAGCATCTAACTATCTTTGCCTTTGTCTTTCTACTTAGTTTCCTGCCAACTGCCTTCTGGGAAAATTATCTGGGTCAAGGAAGAGTAGTACTAATAAAAGTATCTCGTTAAGTATACTAAGAAATTATAACAAGAAAAACAATAACCTATGTAGGTGAATGTATTCCAAAAGTAATTATAAAATAACAAAATATATATCATTTTTATACTCATGGAAAGAACTGTAGCAAGGTGTAAGTATTGACCAAAAAATAAGGGGGGGGGAACTATAACAACAAATTAAGTAACTGTCAGGAGAAAGAATACAAACCTTGGATTTCTGATCCTCCTTAACAAATGCTTATTAAAAGACCTGCTCCAAATTCTGGGAAGGTTGAGAAGACAAAGACCCTGCCTTTAAAGAGCTTGGCACCAAGAAGCATAGACAAGTAAGCTAATATGGACATTTTGCTGTTATTATAAATCCTAGAACACAAATAAATACATAAATAAGAGTGATAACTTCTGCTAGTGCTCCCTCATAGTGATGTAACTACCTACTTAAGACAGTGAGCATTATCCACTTGGCACAACCCAAGTGTTAACCTGCACACGAATGCACTTGCATAGACACTCCTATATGCACCACCCCCCATTTCTGAGAGATACCACACTTGGAATAGAATGAAAACAGGAGATGAAAAACAATCATCTTAGTATAACTAATTTTGTTCAATTAAGTTACAAATAAACTACATTCATCGAGAATCTGCAAACCACCACAAAATCTAAACAACTAATTATGACTAAAACATAAAAGTCCAGATGCTGGGATAATAGGAGTACCAAGTGGATTATAAATTTTAAAATACTACTATAGCTGTCCTGTCCATTTTGTAAAAGTAACCCCAAGGATCTTGGTTTGGGGGCCAGCAACACAAATTGAATGCTACAATGTCAGAGCTGGGTTTAAGCCTTGTGTTATTTGGAGGAGGGGTCATTTTCCAAGTCGCAAAACTTTAAACCTAAAACCAACGTTAAGAATTCACTGAACTCCCCCATCTACATTAGCAATGAGATGACAGGTGCCCCCAGAGGTAGCTGTTAGCCCACAGCAGGACAGCACAGAAAGTGCTGGCACAGGACCTAGGGCTCCTGTTTTCAGCCTCCAGAGTTTCACTTTAAGGATCTTCAGCTGAAGTTTAGATTTTATAAAAATTGCGATGTCTGTGTTATACATACCTCAAATTCAATTATTAATTGCTCTGTCATTTACAGGTAATGGCACTTCAGGTAATTGCTAACCAGGGAGCTGTGTAGGCCTGAGAAGAGTGACCTTGTTAAGTAAATTGCCTCCAGCACTATTAACTATGATAATGATGGAAAGATACAGTTCACTTGTTGGAGGAAAAACATCTTCCAAATTTAGTTTACCTTAGAACAAAAGCCCCAGACAATTCGTTTTGAGATGATGTATAGGCACGTGGGAGGGCAAAGTGTCCAAAAAATACGGTGTCCAAGCTATGTAGGAGAGAATATGGGGAGCCCCAGAGCTGCCAGGAGGGTGAGGAAGAGGGAGCAGCTGGGCCCAGGGCAAACATTTGACCACACCCCCGACCACACCCTCCCAGCTGCCCGCAGAGCCACAACGAATTGAAACAGCAGTGCGAGCTGTTAAGATTCCAAAGGCAGAAGTCGCCATGGCAACCGGATTCGTCTTGCAGGCAAACTATGCTTCAATTCACTAGGTCCGGCTCAAATCTCAAGAAACTACCAATTCAATGGGGGCAAAACGGTCACGGGTAGCATTTGCTCTGGATGCTCTCCCAACACTGACGGTGGAAGAGGGAGACTGAGAGTAGGAATCTATTTCTGAGCACAGTAAAACATTTTATGGGGAGGGGACAGAACGTCCCAAACCTTGATTGTAAGCAACGTGCAAAAGACCGTAGAAGGGTTTGATGAATGTGAGTAAACGAACGAATGGAGCTGACGCAGAAAGGGAAAAGAAAAGCCAGAAGACTTTAGAGTTGTCCGGCCGGGCCGGGCCTAGCCTCACTCTCCTCTCCAGTCAGAAGACAAGCCAATCACAAACTGCTGGTTTGGGGCACCAGTTAGATAAACCCGATTATCCAGCCCTCCTGCCCCCACAGCGAACGTTATCATAAGGTTATCCACCACCCCATCACCTCCATGGTTCTAAGGAGAGCGTTTAGCCCACGCCCAGGTGCCCTTTGCAGGGCTCGATTCGGCAGAGCCAAGACTGAGGTGCGCCCCTCGAAGCAGGTCACCGGGAACCCCGCAGCCCCCCGGAGACGCAGCCTCCCCGCGCCGCAGCTAGCCGCCGGCTCGCGGCCTCCGCAATGCCAGGTTTCCTTTTTCTCTCCACACACAGTAAGCTCGGAGACTGCCTGGATTACAGTCAGCCCCTCCGTTTTGAGTATGGCTTGACCCGAAGGTGATAGGGATGGCAGGGGAATCGCGGCCAACACCGTGACCACGGGTCTTACAGAGCCAGCGACCGAGGAGCGCCGCCCGCTGCCGCAGCTCCCTCAGCCCTGACCCCGGGGAGCCTGTGGCCGGGAAGAGTGATGTACCCGGCCGGCTCCACTGCCACCGAGCGCCTCGGAAAGAAAGAAGGGAGGGACCCCATCCTCGGGGAAGTCTTCCTTCAGGCTCGCCTCGCTCCGTGCTGCGCTGCAGCCATTTTCCAAAGCCTAGATTGGCAGCCCGTAGATGTCTTGGTCCTGTTCCCACCCAGACCCAACCTGAAGGACGAGTTTAATATTTACCTACTGGCCCGGGAGCTCCGGGAAGCAGCAGGAGGGCGCGCCGAGACAGCGCGAGGAACCAGCACGCCCACCCCGCGCCACGGTGCGGTGCCGCTAATGAATGAGTGCGGCGGGCGAGCAGAGGCGTCCCCTCACCTGAGCAGCCGCTGCATGCTGGAAAGGCCGCTCTGCTTTCCCGGTACAATGGGATCCGGTTAAACAGTTCCCTTCACAGCCGCTCGTAGGTTACCAACTCGCAGGTGACATCACCCTCGCCTCCTCTGATAGGATACAAGATGGCACCCATTGCGCATGGACGCTCTGACTGGCCCTTAGCATTCTGGAAGTTGTAGTCCGAATCCTACAAACAGAGCCGAGACAGCCTCTCCATCTTCGCGCTCAAGAACTACATTTACCGAGGTGCCTCTCTGTCCTTCTGTGCCAGCCCCCTCCCCGCCCCCCCGACCCGCCCCCTCCCCGCCCTCCAGTCTAGCAGAACCAGTGGTGGTCAGTCAGAAGCCCAGGGGCATACTGTTTGGGCAAGAGGTCGAGGCACACAGTGACCGTGCCCTTTGACTTGACCTCTGATCCTGCCAGCGGGTAGGCTGCAGAACCAAGGGGCGTCCTGAACTCACGCACACCAGGCACTTCTGTTCAGTTGGGCTCTCCTGCCCCCATCTGGGAAGGGTCCATAAAAGCCTTTCTCTTCCTTCCCTGCTCAAAACCACTAATTCATAGGACTCCAGGGGTTCTGGGTTGAAAACCGAGCCAGTATTTCCCCATGTCCCCAAGGATCAAACAACGCCAGCTGCGGAAAAAGAGGAATCTCCTTGCACCACACTTTGGGCTAGTTCACCTTTCTCCTCTCTTTCCTTTTTTCCCTTTTAAACCAAGACCGAATGGCCAAGAAGAAAGCTGGGAAACAGCTTAGCTGGCTAACCTGAGAAAAAAAGGCGGCTGTCACTAATGAAAATGCAGTGTAATAGAAGACAGATACAGTCACCACAACACCGCGTCCGCAAGCCTGCTGCTGTGGAGATAATACTATCGAACAGCTATGCTTTTGTTCATCCCCGAAGGGACTTCCCGCTCTGGTGGCTCTCAACTCCTCCGAAGATAACATGCATATCTAAAAGTTTTAGTTAATTACACATATATAAAATTTGAAAATCCGCAACACTCCCTCCACCCTCGTTCCTCACACATTTCCTTTCAAAAATATAAAAATTTTAAGACCTTAAAGTAAACAGTATCCTTTAAGAATTGCCCCTGATTTTCAGACAATTCTATGTGTATTTAAGTGTTAGCAAAGGGTGTGTAGTGGAATTCTGACCCTTCTGGAAGATTTTGGTTTTCATACATAAAAAGGTTTTGGTGTCGTGATCTCATTCAATAACACCAGAGATGAGAAACTTAAACAAAAGGAACAAATCTCCAAGTGTCTTTTTTACAGGGGGGAAAAAACCCGTATTTATTCCTCTCTCAATGGCACTGCTGTGATCGGCTCACATGCCCTCTTCCACCAGCAAAATGAAGATTTTGCTTCTCAGGAAACGAAGACTGACAATTAAAATTTCCAACAACTCTTCACCTAATTGCTGGTGGAATATCACATCACTAATTTCCCTTTTCCGCTTCGAACACTGAGCTTCAAGTGAAATATATTCTTGGAACTAGAAGAGTATCTCAGAGGAGAGGGAAAATGCTGTTTTTGTGAAAGAGGAGGTTACTGCCAGATTCTGATCTTCTTTTGACAAGCCTGTTATGTACAGAGCAGAGCCATTTGTCTCCACAGAAGCAGGAAACTTTGTTGCTCTTCTGATCTATCCTATCTATTTCAAATATTATCTTAAGTGGAACCTAGACAACACAAATGTTCCTTTGGCCATCGGAACAAGGGTACAAGCAGTGATGCTCTAGCTAATGGGTAGGCTTAATGTATTACACAATTGGCTGTGGGAAAATATTCAGAAAGAAACCCGACCTGGCATGATTCTAAAGGCTCCCCCAATCTTATAACTGTGGAAAGCTTTTAGGTGGAAACACAATCAGTGAGCTTGAATTTTACTGAGTCAGTAAATTGAACTCGGAGCCTTTCTATCAGGCAAGGTTTATCCTTATAGATGAAAGCATGTTCTTAAGGCACTCAGAGAAATAATTTTATAGGCCAAATACCCTCTCAACAAGCTCTCTTAGTTCTCTGCAATAAAGAAAAGGAATAAACTCTTGCTCAAAAATAATCCATTCTCAATAACAGTATTACAGGGTGCATCACCTACCTCTACATATAAAGGACAACATGCAAAATAGACTACAAACAGGGAATGTGTGTGTGTGTGTGTGTGTGTGTGTGTGAGAGAGAGAGAGAGAGAGAGAGAGAGAGAGAGAGAGAGCTTTCTATCAATCAACTCTAAATATAGATAATAGAAGACTTGGTGTTTGAAAATGGTTTTCTGTAGTGATGAATTTAAACTGATCCCTGCACATTGTTGTACTGGTAACCAAGGGAAACAAGATGGCTCTTTGGCATCAGAAATGCTATCTGTAAACCTGTAGACCTGAAATCAGCTTAAGCTTAAACACTTTCACAATGGCTCATACACACACACACTCTCTCTCTCTTTCTCTCTTTCTCCCTCTCTCTCTCTTTCACACACTCATTGTATATGTCTGTATTCAATTCTTTTTATGAAACCTCAGTCTCAGAAACCATGAAAATTATTCATTCTTTCTAGCTTGGTTTATATTCCAAGCCAGAAAGGTTTCTTTACTTTCTTCCCTTTTATTTTTAAACAACTGATCCTGTCCTGGAATTACCTTACAAAAGACCCCGCCTCACCCAGCAATCATGGACTATGAATTAGAAACACCTGGAACCCCTGAGCATAGATTATCGCTGTGGAGAGGGTGGGAGACAAAGGCATTATGGGGGCACATTGCAGATATTTCAAAATAGCATCGCCTGTCTCTGGTTACAGGTTTTACTTCAGGGAGGAAATAAGACACCAAGAGAGAAAAATGAGCATCTACCACCTTACAGGTATTGTCACATAACAGCTTGGTACTTTACAGCAGTTAAGAATGTATGTTAAATGTGGGCTTGGGATTGAACTATTACTGTGGTTAGGTCTTCACCTTTGCTTGCATATATTACATATTCTATCTGAACCTCAGTTTCCTTACTTGTAAGAACATGCCATGCTTTTGTGTATTAGATGAGGAAAGTAGAAATGCTTTTTTTTTTTAATAAAGCAGAGTTGGGGGGTTGGTAAAGATGTTTTAAGGTCCACTTAAGCATGAGAGTTAAGAGCAAGGCAGGCTCTCAGAAGAAAGAGGACCGCCCCTGAACGCGTGGGTGTAGGCTTTATAAAGAGCAGCAGAAAGTAAGGTTTTCTCAAATGTGCATTCAGGATCCTCCATAGAGAGTTGCCATAGGCTATTGTTTGTTTTCCACAAACTGATAACCAAGGCCTATTGCTGAAGATAGCACTTACATATCTCATTGAACACAGGGAGGTTGAGCTGGCGTCTAACTAGAGCCTTCACACCTGCTGACTACTCTTCATAGTTCTGGGAGGTACTCAAGATAAACACCAACACATCTACAAAATCTTCTATGTCCAGTGATGACCTGCCTGTATGACCTACCTGCTGGTGCAATGGTGGCATAAACATTGTCGGAGTAACCAACCACTTTCTGATTTGACTTAAGGCCCACTGCATGAGATGGAACCCATGCCAGACACTGCTCATATGGTCATGAACCTGAAAGAAGATAAGCCATGGACCAAAAGAAAACCAAACTGCTATTCTGCTAAAGGAACATAGTAATAAAATGACCCCTAATGACATTCTGCTATACCCACAAATCAGTGTGTCACTCAAAGAAGTTTTCAACTACAGTTGATGGCAACTAGAACAGAGACCCATAACTGGACAATATGCAGAGAGCAAGAGGTCTTGGAACTCTCAGTCCTAAATGGGATGTCCTCACCAAACCTCTCCCCTCAGGGCTCAGGGAACTAGAGGAAAGAGGAGGCAGAAAGATTGTATGAGCCAGAGGGGATGGTGGACGCCAAGGAGACAGTGTCTTCCAGGCTAAAGAGGACTGAAGAAATTAGGACCTTTCAGAAACTATGGTAGCACACACAGAGACATCACAGGTCCAAACTACATCAGGTTCCAGAGCTGAGATGAAGAAGTAGACCTGAGCTCCCATCTCTAGCAAAGATGCTATCTCTGGTTGAAAATGGCTTTCAGGGAAAATTGGTTTTCTCCAACAGAGTCTCACTGGGTATATAAACTAAAGGGCAGAACCCTTGCCCAGCAGTAGATGGAAATGCAAAATAAATTCAATGATATTTTTTTTTAGACTTTTTATCTCATAACAAGTTTGGGTATTTTTTACCTTACTGATCTTCTAAATATATATTATGTTTTCTGATTTTGTGTTTTTATGGGTTTTGTGTAGGTTTGTGTGTGTGTGTCTGTCTGTCTGTCTGTCTGGAGGGCTATGTGCTTCTCATGCTTTTTCTTTGTTATTTTTTTGTTTGTTTTGTTTTCCCATTTGTTTTCTAAAGAGAGAATTTGTGGAGTTGGAAGGGCAGAGGCAAGGGAGGAGATGAAGTAGGGGAAAACATGGTCAGAATATTCTGTATGAAAAAAATTATTTTCAATAAAAAGAAGAGAGAGATACTAGGAAAACACTTCTGAAGCTGAGAACTATAAAAATGCTAATCATCTGCAGTTTTTCATGCTGGACCTAGTTTTGCAATAGTTGCTATAATCTCATTTAAGTCAGTTATTATTCATGACAGTACATGGTTAGAAATTGTAGTACATACACTAGCTAATCCATTAGTAGACCAAAGGAACTTAGAAAAGAGAGGGAGACCTCTAACATAGAATGGTGCTGTTCCTTGACTCATTCTTAGATATGAAATTTCTTTTCCACAGGGCCCAGCTGTCCTCAGTCTCCTGAGGAGACTTTACAGCAAGGAGAGGTACTTCTGAGACTGGAGGCTGGAGGAAGAGAGAGGAAAGGAGAACTCATTCTTCCTCCTCCTCTCCAGAGGAGACTCTAATCTTCATACTTATACAGCAAGAGTTTCACCTGCTTTTGGAATCTTCTTGCTCCACAGCTTTTGAAGCCATTGTTACAGTCCCAAAGCCATCTTCTTGCCTGTGCATCCTCACAGAATCTTTCTTCTGTAAGGTTGTGTTCCTACATCCAAATTCCCTTGTATAAGACACTGGTTGGACTGAACTCGTGATAATGACTTCATTTCAATCTCTGCATGAACCATGCAGAGGTTTCTGTCAGGAGTGGTGAATTTCCCTCTTCAGAGTTCTGCTTCTTCCACGTCATGCTGGTCTGAGTTAACAAACCCTTCTCCCTTGGTTCCTCCAACCTAGGAATGAAGATGACTCCCTGCTGCTGCTAATTTCTTGGATCCATTCGAGGCTTCTGAGATATTTGGTCACCAGTGTGGTCAGTTCTTTGTTCTACATTTATTCTAGTATTTAAAAGTACAAGAGTTTGAGAGTTTTAAGGAAAGGGTAACTGATAAGCTCATGGCTTTGTTAAAGTTCCTTCAGAGACAGACAACAGAAACTTTCTACGGGAAGTTTATGCAAACAAAAGAGCTTAAGTAGTGACATTCTTCTGAAGGAACAGAACAGACTATGTATTCAAAGGTGCTCAAGCTTATTAGGAGACATAAAGACCAAATTGGATGCTGCTAAATACTATCATGTATGGAAATATATAGGGCAAACTGATGTCATAAAGGAGCAAGCTTTGATGTGCCCCAGTGCAGCTTGAAAATAATGGGCTGTCTTAAAAACCCTGCTACTTGGAAATGAAAATTGAAAATTAACAAGTGGTATTCATATGAAAACTATGAATGGACTTTCAAGTTGGATAAAGGGTATGTATTGCATGATTATATGTACACAAAACAATACAAAGAAGTAAATGTAACTGCTGAGGATTGCCTGAGGTGACACTCTGCACCTCCTGGACCAGATACTGTTGGTTTGAGTCCAACTGAACTTACTCTTTTGTATTGTCCCTGTCATGTAACTTTGAGTTTCAGCAGAAGATGATCTCTGTTCTTGTCCTTGGGAATAACAATGATATTTTAATATTTGAAAGATTGCCTATGCACAGTATTTTTTATATTGTGAGATCCATTTTATTGGGGTTTTCTAATTATGACAGTTATCGGTGTTCTCTGTAGAGAATTTAGAAAATACTGCTGCTTAAGCTTAGATCACCCTAATGTGCCCTATTACCTTACATACAGATTTGTAGGTAAGGTATTTCTCTCTGTGAGAAAGCTGAATCATGTCCCAGAAGCAACATACGCTGAGACAAATTGTAATGTAAGCGAGTGGTTGAGAGAATAGGAAGGAATGGATATCCAGAAGAAGGAAACTCCTTGTGTCCTCATTTCCTGTAGGCCCTGCTAGGTGCATTAGTCTGCTGTGGCTGGGACACAAAGCACCATGGAATGTCATTGTCGCACACAACTACAAACTGGCCCTCCTGAGGGCTGAGGGAAGGCTAAGGTTTGCCTCTTCCGTTTGCTTTAATGGTGACCATTCCCTCTGTTGGTTTCACCCTACTGTCTTCACTGCGTGTGTTTCTGTCTCCACTCTAGTTGCATTTGCTTACTTGAGCTTGGCTACCTTTATTTTTCAAGATAAGGTCATTCTTCCTGAGATCTGGGGCAGGATTTAACCTGCTATGCTCCATGAACTGACCTCGCAATGGTATAAACAACCACACAAACCTTAGAATCGTAGAGTCTTATCAGGAAGTAAGACGCAACCTAAAATCAGAAAACAACCACCTAAAACTTCTCCTAAATAACACAGGCAGCGGACGCACAGTGCCTCCCAGATGATTTGGAATCTGGAAGCTCACTATGAAGGGTTTAAAGGTAGAGGTCAACCCTTCAGGTACACAGTCCTGCCACCCCAGGTCAGGAGTCCTCGGATGAAGTTCAGCTGAGCTTCCCATGGTGAAAAGTCCCTGGCTGTACATTTTAAACAAACCATTCCAAATTAGCTTTCAAAACATCCCCTGCCAAGGAGGTCATACCGTTTTCATTTTCTCTTCTCTTTAAGCATCTCATCTCAGCGTGGGCTCTTTAACCCTAACATGGGCAGTCTGTGTGAGGTAGAGCTTGGCATGCAAGTTAAAGACAGACTGAGCTTTCAGAGGAGAGAAGGAATTCTGTTTACTTTTGTTTTGGTTGTTGTAATTCTCTTTGCTGGGAATTATCCTGGCAGATACATCCAGCTTTGTACAGAAATATTACAGTGGGTAGGATTTGTGTGAGAGCTGCGTTTCACAGCGGGTTACACTAGCATTTAGGCACTGGATTTGAAGATTAGGAGCGACTTCAGTCCTGTCCTACATGAGAACCCAATGATGGGGGATTTCTCATGGAAAAGCCACACTTTAATGCAATATGTCACAGCATATTATCATCGTGAGAGTATTTTCTTTTCACCAACTGTGATTGTAACCTTTTCCCCTGGGATTGCCTATGTCCTCTCCCTGTGTCTCAAGCTCCTAAAATAATATTTTGGGTTGTCAGGAGACTAGCCATCCAGAGAAAGAGGAAGGAGCGGTATCGGAATGGTTTATTCTGGCTCTGCCTGCCTGCCCATGACAGGTTTTCTTCTCTGGGATTTATGTTATTGTTTCAGAAAATTACATTCATTTAAATCCAAACATGGTTCAATCAAGCAAAATCCAACCTCATTACCTTTCACACTCGTGAAACAGTGATTCGGAATAACAGAGTCGCCTCCCTCTTGACTTCTGCGTGTACATTAGCTACATCTGAAGCTGTGCTGCCTTTGCCAAAAAGCCACCAGCATTTGAGCATCTGGTAGCTTTGAGTAAAGTCAACACTAAGGTGGGAATTTCCCAAGAAAACCCAGATAGTTCGGAGATGAGCACAGGGTTTTAAGGAAAGTTTAATTGCGTCCTGGATTTGCTAGTGTCTGGTTTTCTACAGCTATCATTGCAGGAAGTCTTTTTTCCAGAACAGATCCCTACTCGATGTGCCAGTAAGAAAGCCTCCTGCTCAGGGCACCTCAGTGTAACTAGACTGCTGGTTTATCAGGGTATTAACCCTTGAGAGCTGTTGTCAAATTTCAGGAGATTTGTGAAACAGTTGCTGAGGAAAATCAAAATTTAAAAAATTAAAACAAATAATCAAGTGGTAACTACCCATAATCTCAGCACCCAAGAAGCCGAGGTAAGAAGGTTGAAAGTTGAAGCCAGCTTGTACTGCATAGTAAGACCATGTCTTAAACAGAAACCATGGAAGGGAAGTGAGATCTCTTTATGAATGGGCCCTGAATTAAATTTCCAATTTCACAAAGATGATGACAATGATGATGATGATGAAGATGATGGTGAAGATGATGATGATGATGATGATGATGAAGATGATGAAGATGATGGTGATGGTGAAGATGATGATGATGATGATGATGATGATGATGAAGATGATGGTGGTGGTGAAGATGAAGATGGTGAAGATGATGGTGATGGTGAAGATGATGATGATGATGGTGGTGAAGATGATGGTGATGGTGAAGATGATGATGATGATGATGGTGGTGAAGATGATGGTGATGGTGAAGATGATGATGATGATGATGGTGGTGAAGATGATGATGATGATGATGAAGATGATGGTGGTGGTGAAGATGAAGATGGTGAAGATGATGATGATGAAGATGATGGTGATGGTGAAGATGATGATGATGAAGATGATGGTGATGGTGAAGATGATGATGATGAAGATGATGGTGGTGGTGAAGATGAAGATGGTGAAGATGATGGTGATGGTGAAGATGATGATGATGATGGTGATGATGATGATGATGGTAGGGAGAAAGCCCAGCTAGTAAAGTGTCTTGTGTTCTAGTTTGCATTGGGTTAACACACTGATAAACAGTGACCAAAATCAACTTGGGAAGGAAAGAGTTTATTTCCATTTGCAAGTTACAGTTCCTTGTTGACAAAAGCTAAGGCAGGAACACAAGGCAGGAACCTGGAGCAGAACCATGGAGGAGCATTCCTTACTGCTAGGCTTACTGTCTAGCATCCTGCCCAGGTACAGCACTGCCCAAGTGGGCTGGGCATCAATCATCGGTCAAGATCGCTCCTGGTAGACACGACCATAGGCCCATCTGATCTGGGCAACCTCTTAACTAAGATTCCCTCTTTCCCAGATGACTCTTTCTTGTATCAAGTTGACAATAAAAACTAACCAGTATATCTTGCTAGCACAAAGACCTAAGTTCAATCCTTAGGACTTAACATTTAAAACAGAAAATTACATGCTTATAGCTCAGCCCCAGGGAGGTAGAACCATGCTGATTCCTGGAGCTTGCCAACCAGGCAGTCTAGACTACTTGGTGAGTTTCAGACTTGAGAGAGACTGTGGAATAATAATAATAATAATTAACCAGGTCAAAAATTCCTGAGAAACAGTACCAGACATTGTCCACTGGTCTCCTTACACACATATACACTCATGCACACCCACCAGTGCACACACGCATACACCTGCATGTATGTGAACAAAGGCACATATGTACACACAATAATAATGATGATAATAGTTACATGTATCAAAATCAGAAGTAATAAATACTCCAAAATTGTCACTTGATCATTGTTGCTACACTAAATGTTGTCTATGTTTTTGCGGTCCCTTCTGGATCAGACATGATGCAGATAGACTGCTGTGGTAGTCTCTTCCCAACTCTACATTCAGTGACGTCAGACTCTATCATGGTGGGGAAATCTGCAAATGCTACAAGAAAGGGATTCTCCTCAGATTCAGTGTTAAGCATTGATGGTCTCTGTACCCCAAGCTTCTAAGGAAGACTGTGAGCTTCATCTAACTGCTATGCAGTGATCTGCATTCCTCTCTGGTGACTTCATCTTGCCGTTGATGTGTAGAAATGGAGATCCCAAGAATGTGTCACTGTGCATGACACGTCGGGACAGAAAGAAGGGTGGCCTGAGATTATGTGCTGAGAAGAGCCCAGTTCCTTGTGGAGTTTAAAAGATCAGAATTTTCTCAAAGGAAAAACAAGAACTTCATGATAAGTTAGCAGAGGCTGGCAATTTCAAACCAGGAAGAGAACAAGTGAGCTTGGGGTGATGCGGGTATCAGACTGAATATGGAGAGGATCCTGGAACAGCTATAATTCACTGAGCTGTGCGGCCACACCGAAGCTTAGAAAAGGGCACCGAATGCTGTGCTTAGAAATGTTTTTACTAGCATACAAATAGTGTCTAAGATCATGAAGAGTTTTATGAAATGAAATGTTTCCACATAAAGAACTGTTGTTTATTCTGGGACAGGCTAATTATCTTGAGTAATAAAACAACTTGACAAGAAGTTTCAGTCAATTAGAGGATGCAGTTCTATCATCTATCTACCTGTTGATCAACCTATCGACGTATCTATCATCCATTTTAGCTCCTATTCTAAAATTGATTTTCTCCCCCAAATCTATTTTGTGCCTATTTTGCCTGTTTGTATTATTTCCCTTCTTTTTTATTTACAAAACAAACAAACAAAAACCATCGGTGTTATAAATGGTGGTGAAGTTCCAAGGCTCAGCTGACAAAGCAAATACATTCCAGAACATTGTTAGCATTGGTTTGTTGACGGTGGGAGTCTGGTTGGCAGTTGTCTTAGTTAGGGTTTTACTGCTGTGAATAGACACCATGACCAAGGCAACTCTTATAAGTACAACATTTAATTGGGGCTGGCTTACAGGTTCAGAGGTTCAGTCCATTATCATCCAAGACAGGGGAGCACGGCTGCATCCAGGCCGACACGGTGCAGGCAGAGCTGAGATTTCTACGTCTTCATCTGAAGGCTGCCAGTGAAAGACTGACTTCCAGACAGCTAGGGTGAGGGTCTTAAAGCCCACACCCACAGTGACAAACCTACTCCAACAAGGCCACACTTTCTCCAACAGGGCCACACCTTCTAATAGTGCCACTCCCTGGGCCAAGCATATTCAAACCATGGCACAGGGTTAGATCTGTCCTTCAAGGAATGAAAGGGTAACAGGAGGACATAGCCTAGGTTTGCCCTCACTGGAGACAGGGATGGTGCCCCTGGGAAACTTCAGGCAGGTGAAGTTTGCCTCCATCTCTCTTCTGTCTTTTTGCTTATTTCCTCAGGATCTGGTAGCATCAGCATGGCTGAACGCCAAGGAAATGGCTACTTGGTCTTTGTGGTTTCGCTGCACAGCCCTGTTCCTGTCATTCTTAGAGTTCTGTAGTAAGGAAGCTGTGTTCTCCTTACTACTACAACCCCCTGCAGGTCTGTCCACATCTACTCTACTCCAAACTTTCAAAATTGCTTGCTCCCTCTTCCCTCAAACAACAGCTCAGCCATGAGTTTTCCTAATACAGCTCATCTCAGGTATCGCTGAACAAATTTATACAAATGTTTGAATGGCTTAGGCCTAGTCTTCCAGAACCCGTTGAGTTTTTAGGAATATTGCAAACACAAGTTGTCTTTAACTGATAATAGGGCAAGGAAACCTTAAATACTTCACAGACTTCTGTAGCTGTCAAGGCGGGTGACCTTCATATGGACACCATCCCTGTGATCGTCATCCACTCCATCCCTTTCCTCACTCTTCCAAGCAATGTCAAGTTTTGCTACTGATTTTATTTGTTTAATATTGTGTCTGTGTCCCTGTGTGTGTACACACATATGTGTGTGCATGAGCATGTGTGTGTGTGTGTGTGTGTGTGTGTGATGTGAGCATGGGGGCATGCGTACAATGGCAGTCAGAGTATCAGTCTGTGGAGTTGGTTTTCTCCTTCCACCTTACTTTTTGAGCCTTGTTCTTGGGTTTGTTGGTGTGTTATTAATTCTACCATGCATCAGTGTTTTGCCTACAAGTATGTATGTGTACCATATGTGTGTCTGGTGCCCATGGAGGTCAAAATAAGGGCGTTGGGTCTCCTAGAACTAGAGTTAATGCTTGTAAACCTCTATGTGTTTGCTGAGAATAGAAACCTAGTCTTCTTCAAGAACAAGGGCTCTTAACCACTGAGCCTCATTTTGCATATAATTACATAGAGTGTGTGTGTGTGTGTGTGTGTGTGTGTGTGTGTGTGTGTATTTTCTAGATTAGATATTCATGGGTCCTCTACAACAAGTACTCTTAAGGACTACTGAGCCATTTGTCTAGCCTTAAGCCTCATTTAAAAACAAAACAGGATCCCACTGTGTAGCCTAGGCTGGCCTGGAACTTGAGAATCTGCTCCTGTCTTAGCATCCCAAGTCCCAGGGTTATAGAAATGTGCCTCCCTCATCCAGCTGTTAAATTTCGAAGTGCTTTTTTGTAATGAAATGTGGTAAGATTTTGCTGAGCATTGCAAATGAAATATTGTGATTTCCCAGAATATTATACTATGGTGTACAGCTTTTTATTGTGTTTCTTTATAGAAATTAAATAAAGCCCACAAAGCATTTTGGGGGAAAAGTGAAGGGTGTCCCACAGAGGCACACTTTTAGAGACTTGCTTAATCCTTCAAAATGTGTTTGTGATTTTTTTTTTTTTTACAAATCCCTCCCTTTGACCTACAGATTTTCTATAACAGGCAAAAGCTGGATTTTAGCTAATCCTTGTTTTGATATTAACCTACTGGTGCAAGCAACCACAGAAGAAATATTTCAAAATTAAATATTATAATCTCATAAGCCTTTTAGGCTTATACTTTAAAATCTCTATATTCCCCACAAAGAGTTCTTGTAGGAGCTGAAAAGCTTCCGGCCACAAAGAATAGCTTAAGACAAATTGGGTGTGTATATACAAAAGCTGGAGGTAGGTGACAGATGTATTCATGCATGCTTGACCTACTGATCATTGAGTAAGAAGAATTCAATTTGTGGTTAAACGTACAAAAAGTCTTAACAGGTTCTAGCACTCTCTAGTTCAGAACATGTCTTACTGGGCTTTACAGTCCATATTCAAGAGCTGGGGATATAACTCAATTGGCAGAATGCTTTTCTAGTGTGGTAGTTTGAATAGGTTTGGCCCCATAGGTTTATGTGTATGAATGCTTGGCCCCAACAAGAGCCACTATTAGGAGGTGTGGCATTATTGAAGAAGGTGTCTCCTTGTTGAAGGAAGTATGTCACTGTAGAGGTGGCCTTTGAGGTCTCCTATGCTCAAGCTCCACCCAGTGTGGAAGGAATTCAGTCTCCTCCAAGATGCCTTCCGATCAAGACATAGAACTCTCACCTCTAGCACCAAGTCTACCTGCCCAAAGTCATGCTTCCTGTCAGGATGACAATGGACTGAACCTCTGAAACTAAACCAGCTCCAGCTATATGTTTTCCTTTATAAAAGTTGCCTTGGTCATGGTGTCTCTCTACAGCAATAGAAACCTTAACTAAGACATCTAGCATGCGTGAAGGCTGAGTTCCATCCCTGGCACTGCATAACACAGGTATGCTGGTGCAAGTCTGTCATCCCAGCACTCAAGAGGAAGAGGCAAAAGAACCACATGCTTTAAGTCATCCCTAGCTGCCCAGCAAGCTTGAGGCTATGCTTGCGCTCCATTAGACCTAACCTAAAGAAAACAAAATCTATATTCACATCTAAAATTTGTTCTACCCAGATTTCCCTTCATAGACCAAGGTCTTCCTGTCATGAACATCTAATATTCTATATACTCTATTTATGATTCTAATTTTATTGCTCCCCTTTCTTTAAGGAAATATACCCACTTCAAGTTTTCTGCAAAGTGGAATGTCTTTGATACTGAATTTCCTTTAGTAGTATTGGTCAACGATGGTCAGATCTCTATTGTCTTCCCTGGCTCCCCCTTCACTCTTCAGTAATGTGCCCACCAATTAGTGACTGCAGTCCATCTACAGACATGACACTAGTGAGAACACACTAGTGAGCCAGATGTGGCCAACAGAAGGCAGCTGGCATTGACGAGAAATGCTACGGATCACTTCTGAAGGAAGCTAGACCTATTTGCTCCACAGTGGGTGAACAGCCATGCAAATCATAGGATCAAACACAGTCCCAACCTTGGGGGACTGAGAGACTAAGAAGATCAAAATAAGAGAAGATCTTTTCATTACACCACAGGGAATTTCAACAGACAAATCTCTTAGCCATGTCAGTGAAGGTTAGACAGAGAAGTATTTTGAAAATGGAAGCTGTCCTGTTTAAAACAGGTTAGAAAGACAATGACTCTTTGCTTGGTTGGTGGCACCTACTTACGTTTCACTCACAGGGCATGACTGTCAGATAGAAGTGTAAGATAAGCCAATGCCTGTGTGCTTCAAGTCTTCTGAGTAGCCACATCCAAACCAGTGCAAAGGGAGTGAATGGGAAAATGATTGGACAGCAGACACTAGGCTGAGGTTAGGAGCAAGGAGCTCTGGTACACCACAGCAGAGTGCTGACAGACAGTTATGTGCTATGAGTCACAAAAGGCCATAGGAAAGGATGTTCTTTGTATAGGGGCCGGAGAGAGGGCTCAGAGGGCAAAGTACTTGTCTAACAAGACTGACAACCTGGGTTTAATCTCCAGAACCCATGTAGAGGTGGAAGGAGAAAACCAAGTCTACAAAATTGTCCTCTGATGTACCCATACACACATCATGAGCACAATAAAGGTTAAAATAAGGAACTTTTTAAAAGGCAAGGAGTAATATGTATTTGAGGAGATACCATACAGCCTATACATACAGGAAACATTATGGGGTAGCCCATTAACATGTAAAATGTTTATGTGTTAATAAATTAAAGTTTTTTAAAAAGCTAAGGTTGGGGCTAGAGAGATGGCTTAGCAGTTAAGAGTACCGGCTACTCTCCTGGAGGTTTTAAGTTCAGTTCTCAATACCCATGTACCAGCTCACAACTGTCTGCAACTCCAGTTCCAGGGGATCCAACATCCTCTTCTAGGCACCACTGGTCCTGGGTATAGTCATATTATATAGACACAGGAAAAACACTCATGTCCGTAAAATAGAAATAAATAAAATCTTAAAAGCTAATATCACAACTTATTTCTATAGCCTCAGTAAATATATAGAAAAAAATAAGTTCTGTGCGATTATTAAACCAATTTTGTCTTACAATAGATATAATTAAAGTAAGCTAATAATCTAATTTGAAAAGTACATACAGGAGAAATCAACTTTAACACATTTTAATTAACCATACACATGATATTATTTTAAAATACAATTTAAGAATTAGTAGCTAGATAATTTACACTTTTTTATACAGTCTTCAAAATCAACACATATTTTACACTTACAACATATATCAGTCCAGGCTAACCTTACTTAAGGGATCAATAAACTATGTAGGGCCAGTATTACCATGATGAGCAGGGCTAACCTAGATCAGTCAACCCAGAGGGAACTCTGTGTCCAACAACTCAAACTTAATGGAGATTTGAGGTATTTCCCTTTCTTGCTCCATTTCCACCTGCCATAACCAGAAACTGGGTGCAGACAGGAAGGGAACAGTTTCTTTACACTTATAAAGGTTTGGGGTTTCCAAGGATTGGTCAGGCAACCCTTGCTATCATCTGAGGAATTTAGGGACCCGAAAGGAGTCCTTTGTCCAAAGCAGGCTTTCTTTGTGATGGATCTGAAGCATTCTTTGCATTCTGGGGAGTTTGATTTATGTTCTGGCAAACGCTCACTGTCCTTTTTGGGAGGCCTGGGCCTGGCTGTTTGCACTGTGTCCTCTGTAGTTTGGATTGAAAGGAATTCATTCTCCAGCCCACGCCACCTTTCTTATCTGGAACTACCTGAAATAATGCACCCTGGAAGCATTTCCTTCTGCCTCTGGTCGCCTCTAAAGGGCCCCGGCTCTTCCTTGGGAGTGGAAGTGAGAACAATGGGTTCCACCTCTCTGGTGTTTGAACTTTTTCAAAGCCGACTCACAGGCACCACACACTGCAGTTGGCCAGGATTGGCACTTTAATGAGGAACTGACTGAAAATCTGAAAAATCTCAGAGATTAGATGAGTCTCTGGCATATTTCAGTATGCAAAGGGATCTATGAGGGTGCCCAGCGCTGAGGACAGGTCTACTGGGAAGCTCCATTTTCCAAAATTAATTAGTTAGCTAATTAATTATATTTTTTCCCGAGACAGGATCTTGTTATGTACCTCATGCCGTCTTGAACATGCATGTCATGTTTGTCTGTTTGTTTGTTGTAAAATTAACATTAGACTCATCTAGAAAGAGGAAACCCAGTCGAGCAAACACCATCTGATTGGCCTGTAGGCAAGCTTGTTAGGCATTTTCTTGATTAATGATTAACGTGGGAGAGGCCAGATCACTGTGAGCGGTGCCAGTGGGTGCCAGGGCAGTTGTCATGAGCGAGTGAGCCAGTAAGCAGCACTCCTCCGTCGTCTCTGCATTAGGTCCAGCCTCTAGGTTCCTGCTTTGAGTTCCTGCCCTATGTCCCCTCAGTGATGGCCAACTGTGAAGTGAAATAAACTTTTTCCTCCACAAGTTTTGTTTTTGGTTTGTTTATTATAGTCTTTGTCACAGAAGTAGAAACTCTAACTGGACACTGTGTGTTCTGTGTAACACAGGTTGGTACCCTTAAACTTACATCTTTCTACCTTAGCTTCCCAAGTGCTAGGCTTACAGGTGTTGCGCGGCCATGCCCATAGGAGAAACAGATTTTTTTTCTCCTCCTCCTCCTCCTCCTCTTCCTCCTCCTTTTCCTTCTGCCGCTTCGGAGCCAGGTGTCCTCCCTCTTCACAGTTCAGAAACACGGGTTAGGACTGGAACCCAGGTCCCCAGATATTGAACTCATCGCTTTGGGCCTAGCCTCGCATTTTACTCTAAGCTTGGGTTCCTTTTCTTTTGCGTGTGAGAGCGTCTGCCTGGGCATCATGAAATCCGGAGTGTCTGTTTGTGGGAAGGAAGGGCTTCTGGGCACGTGTTTATAAAACGGGAGCAGGGCGGACGCCAAGTGGAAACAATGAACACCACAAGAGGAGTGAGCTTTGCTACTGACCTTTCTTGTCTACACATACTCGAGGTTTGAGGTCTTTGTTTTTCTTTTGTTTTGTTTGCCGTTGTTCATTGAATTTATTTTTAATTTGTTTGAGGTTTTTTGTTGTTTTTTTTCTTTTTTTTAATTCTTTATTGGAAAATTTATTTTTAATTAATCAGGCTTTTTTAAAAGATAAGTTAGAAAATACAGATAAGCAGAAAGTTACCCATAAACTAATTGCTCAGAAATCCTCACTTTTTAATGATTCCCTAATATAGCTGCCATTTAAACTTTAATAATTTGAGCATTTAATAACTTTACCGTAAGTTTAAAAGCATCCGCCTCTATTTAGCTTTTTAAATTGTGTGTGTGTGTGTGTGTGTGTGTGTGTGTGTGTGTGTGTGTGTAAGCTTGTGCTTGTGGAAGTCAGAGGACAACTTTACAGACACCCTGCCACCGTCCACCTCACTGAGGCAAGGGGATCTAGCTGTGCTTACTGCTATGCAGTGGATTCCAAGCTATCTGAACTGAGAACTTCTGAGTGACTCTCCCATCTCTGCTTCTCATCTAGCCTTAGGATCGACACACAAACATTCCGCTGCCTCTGGCATTTTTAAAATGCTGTTTCAGAGATTAAACTCTGATCACTAGGTTTTAGAAGCAAGTGCTTCTACCTGTTGTCCTCGTTAGCATCACCCGCCACCTTGGCACTACCTAGAATCACCTGCAAAAAAAAAAACAAAAAAAAAAACCAACCAAACAAAAAAACCTGTTAATTGCTTTTATCTTGTTGGCCGTTGAGCATGTCTGTGAGGGGTCAGATTCGTTGGTGACCAATATAGGAAGGCCTGCCACAAGCCTTTGTTCTGCGTTCAAGTTTTCTAATTTAGGTTCCTAGTTAAGTTCCTGCATTGACTTCGCTTGGTGATGTACTATGACCTTGAAGTATAAGCCAAATAAACCCTCTCCTCCCCTTAGTTGCTGTAAATCAGAGAGCTTTATTACAGCAACAGCCAGGAAACCAGGATGCTGCTGAGTCCTAGCCCTGCAGAGCCCCTAGCCCTGCGGAGCCCTAGCCCTGCAGAGCCCCTAGCCCCGCGGAGCCCTAGCCCTACAGAGCCCCTAGCCCCGCGGAGCCCTAGCCCTGTCCCCCTGTTCTATTTTAGTTACAGTTTTTCTATGGCATAATTCAATTAAACACACCCCCCCATCTTAGAACTTGTAGAGTTTTTCTGGTTTAACACAAGGCCTGGTACATGTGTGGTGCCCCAGAGCCCTGTATCTTATATTCTCTATTTGTACAACATATGTGTTAAAACGTCTGGAAACACTGTTCTTTTTTTTCTCAGAAATCATACTGTTCTCCTTATACCATTCTGTAGTTTGTTCTTATTCGGTGATGTTTTTAGATTTATTTTCATTTAGTTATCTAGAAGTCAATTTCTTTCCCTTATATTATGACTTTATCATCTCTTATTTATCAATTTCCGACTGTGGAAAATTAACCTGCTTTTTGACCCCCACAATGGATTTATATATTACTAGTGATATGCCCCTTTAAAGATTTCTTTTTACTTTTATTTTATTTATTCATTTTCATTTTATTTTTTTTTTTTTTTGGTCTGAGTACTTTCATCTGCATGAACATCAGTTTCCATTACAGATGGTTGTGAGCCACCATGTGGTTGCTAGGAATTGAACTCAGGACCTCTGCAAGTGCCCCTGCTTTTAACTGCTGAGTTATCTTTCCAGGTAACCCCTCCCCTTTACATTTTTTAAATTAATTTATTTTAATTCTTTTTACTTTTTTAAAAAGACTACATTGGGAAAAGAGTTGAATATGGTAATTTAAAAAATAGATGGTATCATATTTATCTTCCAAACTGTGTATTTAACTTTCTGTCAGTAATATAAATAATATATATCTGATTTCCAGAGTTTTGCCAAAACTTGCTACTGGAAAAATAAAGTTGTTGACTTCTAGATAAAAGACACAATATTATTTTAAATTGCTAGGTTTGTAATTGTGCTAAACAATTTTTATTAACTAAATATATATATGTCTGTGCAATTTTGTAATTACAATCTTAGAAATAGTTTCTATGTGGCCAAAGACTACATTTAAAGGTTTCAAAAAATATTTAGATATTTCCATTCAAGAGTTTTGTGACTATTTTTACTCCTATAAAACCATGATAAAATAATCTGTTTTCCATGTTATTACAAAGCTCTGATTTAATCTTATTATTACAAGTTGATCTGGGAAGTAAAAAGTACATACTATTTGATTTTTTTTCCTTAATTACTGACAAGATTGGTGTTTTTTCTTTTAAATACAGACATACTTTATTTATAGATTATGCTTCATGTTAGCAGCATTTTAAAAATATTTTTTCATTTTTAATTATGCGTGCATGTGTACGTCTATGTGGAGATATATACATGAGTGCAGTGCCTGTGGAGACCAAAAGAGGGCGTTGCATCTCATAGAGCTAGAGTTATAGGCTGTTGGAGCTGGCTAGCATGGGTGCTACAAACCTTTGTAAGAACAGTGTGTGCTCTTATGAGCTATCTCTCCAGCCCCTGCAACATACGAAATTTATTATTTAGTGTGCATGCATGTGTGAATACATGTATGAATACGTACATGACAGTGTGCATCAAAGATTAGAAGACAACCTTCAGGAGTTGGTTCTCTCCGTCCACTGTAAGTCCTGGGCTTCCAACTAAGGTTGTCTGGCTTAGGCTGCAAGAATCTTTATCCTATGAGCATCTCCCCAAGCCAATTTTAACAAATTTGTTATGTTGAGAAATTCTTTTTTCTACTTACCCATTGTCAATATAATAGTAATATATATAATATTTATTTTATCTCCATAATATATTATTTATATCATATATATCCATAATTTCAAATTTAAGTACTTAAGTATTGACATATTTAGCCTAGTACTTCATTCAGGTTAGGCAAGCCCTATTACTGAACTATAGCCCTAGTTACAGTTTTTACTTATTCTTTTGAGGCAGGGTCTCATTAATTCACCCAGACAGACCTTGGACTCTGTAGCCCAGACAGACCTAAAAGCTGCCTCAGCTTCCAAGTAGCTAGGATTAAAAGCCGGTGCTTACATGCCTGGTTTAATAATAACTCATTTTTTTCTTCAAAAAGAATATTCATTATGAAAAAATGTTAAAATACCAATAAATTTAAAAAATAAAAAAATGCTCATGTAATTTTATCAACTATAGAGAATTCTTTACATTTAATGTATATCCTTCCTGCCCCAGTTTATGTCTAAGCTTTTATACATACAGAACCTAACTATATTACTTGATGATCGAGTGACCGCATTCTCGTGAATCTTGATTATAACATTATACAACAGTGCTGTTAAGAATCGATGATCACTTATTGAACCAGTATCTTAGTTTTACATTTTTTTTCAAATATGATTACTTTTGCTAGACAGGGCAAGCGATATTTCACAGGCAGTCCTTTCTCAAAGGGAGAAAGTACGCTGTCCTCCTCAAGGGTCAGTTCACTCTGACACTGAAAGTGTGTACCAGTGTTGACAGATGGGATTACCTTGCCTCTGTGCTTCTCTGTAATAAGACGAGGGTTTGGGGCTGTAGTTTTGGCCCCACTTTACCCAGGTCCTTAGTCACCAAGGCTATCAAAGCCTACCCCAGGGTCATAATCAGATCACATGTGCTTCATGTCTTCCAGTAATCTCTCTGATCCTCTGATTCACAGAACGACCTTCTAACTCCGGGGTACATACAAATTACCAGAAAGGTCTAGTCAAAACACAGATCGTCTGCTCTAGCCCCGTGACTTCTGATCCAGCAGGTCTTGGTAGCACTGGACAGTTTGCCTTTCTGACAACTTTCCAGATGCTGCTGGGCCTGGGGACAAGGCTTGGAGAATCAGTGGCTTAGTCTTTCTCCCCACAACCCATCACACCGCAGTCACTTCCCAGTGTAAGTCCTTTTATGGTTTCCTCCTGTCTACAGGACAAAGTCCAGACTTCTTGGCAAGACGCTCAGGTCTTTTTTGCTCTGGCCTTGAACGGTTTTTGTCCAGATCCACTCTTCAGGACTCAGCTGGCTTCTCAGCTCGTTGCTGTAGGATGCTGCTGTCTTGTTTGCACATTATCAACAGGTCCTGTGCCTTCTGGGAAGGGCAGGAGGAAGGTGGAGGAGAGAAAGACCATCATAATTTCCCTGGACTTCTTGACTCAGCTATTTCACAATGGTGCTGTTCCTTTACCTAAGTCTATACAGACTGCAGTTACAGTGCTCACTGAGTTCTGGTCATTTTCTCCATGAGTTCTATCAGACCAATGGGTCATAGTGACCTGGGATGTTCCAAGCAAGCTTCACCATCTCTTTTGGGTCCCTGTGACTCAGATCATACCTCTGTGGACAGTGTCTTCATTATATTGTCAATCAAGTCTCCCCTCTTCAGTTGCTCTTCTCTTGCTGCCGAGACTCTGACTGACAGAGTTTTCATTTACTTTCCTGTCTCATTTGCACTAACCTTCCAGCTCCACCACATGCCGGTCATGTGTCTCTTAAACACCAGGAGATTCAAAGGCCAAGCCCTTTCATCTTTCTTTATGTGAAACTCTTCCCTCCGTGTTTTAAGACGCAGATCAAATGTCAGTTACTTTGTGAAGCTTGCCTGCTTCCCAGGCCCCTTGTTTCTGGTACTCCCATACAATAGACTGAGAAATATCACATGTACCTTAAAATACGTGCGTTTAAAGTGGCTTTCAGTTCCACAGATGTCACAGTGATGCATTTGATAAATCCCATCCCCGTTAGCAATCTCTGCTGACTCTCCATCCCCATTACCCTGACAGCAACCTCTAGCCTACTTTGATCTCTGGGCCTTGACTATTGTAGACATTTTACAAAAAAAGAGAAAAATATAATATGTCATATATCATGACGGACTTTGTTTATTCAGCATAGTACTTTCAAGGCCCTTCCATGCTGTGGCAAGTTTCAACACTTTAGATATTCAGCCACACGTTTATTCACTTCCAAGTTGACAGACAGTGCGGTGGTTTCCACTCTGGGGCTATAGTGAACAACATTAGTATAAACACTTGTATACAGTTTTGTCTAGACAGATGTTTTCATTTATTTTGTGTAAATACCTAGGAGTGGAATTTCTGGGTCAGACAGCAACTCTCTTTCCATGTTTGAAGAACTGCCCCAGCTCCCCAGAGCGCCTGCACCAGTTTCCCTCACTCCCGACTCCAGCAGTGTACAAAAGCCCCAGTGTTTCCGCATCCTGCCCAACAGTTGTTATTGTCTGTTTCTAAAATTAGAGCGATGCTACTTTGTGTCATGGGGTATTGAATTATGGTTTTCATTCCTACTTCGTTAATGACCCAGGAAGGTCAAACATCTTTCCGTGTGTTTCTTGGCTGTTTGTATATCTTCTCTGGAGAAATGTCTGTTCAAGGGTTCTTTACATATTCCAGATATCAATCCCTTGTCAGAGTTACATAATTTGTAAGTCCTTTCCTATAGTCACATGGGTTGTAATTTCACTTTCTTGATGACATCCTTCAAAACACAAAGATGTTTAAATTCAATGAAGTCTAACCTGTATTTTCTTTGGTTGCTTGTATTCTTGTTGTAGTAACTAGCAACCTTGCTTAATATAGGCATTCTCCTTCAAGGGTGCCATGACAAACTACTGGAGGATGGATGACTTAAGCAACATTGAAATATTTCCCCTCAGTTCTGGAGGCGAGGTCAAAATGCCAGCAGCATTGGGTTTTGATATGATCCTACTCTGTTCTCACACAACCAAAGTGCATTAACCAGAAAGGGATATGTGTGGGGGCGCTTTCTTACAGACACCGTACCTTTCAGCTAAGGACCCTACCCTATAAGCTCAGTTGATCTTATTTATTTACTTAAAGGGTCTACTTTAAATTCAGTCAGAGAGGGAATTAAAGCTTCGTGGTGATAAATGTTATCAACTTGATAGCTTCTAGGATCCTGTAAGACAAAAGACTCTGGCACAGGTATGAAAAGTTATCTAGGGCAGGTTGCTCCTAGCACGCCCCTTGAGGATTATCTTGATCAGGTTAATTGACTCTGGAGGAGTGATACCATTCCTTGGGCTGAGACTTCAGGGAAGTTTTAAGGGTAACATAAAGCAAAGACTTACTTCTGTGCCGTCTGAGGGTTTTTCAGTTTGAGCTATTAAGATCTCTGGCCGCTTTTCAGCTAATTCGTGGTGTGAGATAGAATTTTGCTTATAAATATGCATTTGTTCCAGTATCATATGTTGAAATGACTTTTTTGTTTGTTTTTGAGACAGGGTCTCAGTATGTAGCCCCGGCTGTCCTGAAATTTGCCATGTAAACCAGACTGGCCCTCAACTCATATAGAGACACACCTGCCTTATTAATGCAGAGATCAAAGGGATGTAGTTCTGCTTTGAGCAGATGGTGATTCTTGAAGGAACTTGGTGCCTTTGCTGACAACTGAACACTGAGTCAAGGAGTCCCGGGGACTTTCTATTTAATGTTACTGAGGCTCTTACACCACTGACTTCATTCAGCCCGATGTAAAAATCTCAGGGTGCAGAATCAGATAGAGGAAGGACATAATGCTCAACACAAACCAGCACTCGACACATACACAGGATTTAAATGGCTCTTCTTTTTTTACTGGTAAAATGCAAATGATCTTTAGGAAAGAATATCATTAATTGTTAACATGAACGAATTTACCCGATTAAAAGGTAATAGGACCTCTAGGGAAAGAAACAGAGCAGTAGGTTTCATAGGTGAATTGGGAGCAAGAAATATCTTTAGCACTTGTATTATCTGTGGAGGACAAGTGTGTAACATGGCACATGCACGTTCTGGTGTTAGAGCTTTGGAAATAATTTCCCCAAATAAAAATACAGAAGAAGGAGTTGAGGGAGGAAGACACCCACTTAACAGTTTGATCAAGGGACAATCCGCTCTGGGAATGCAAAACAAACAAACAAACAAACAAACAAAGCTATTATAGGAGATCTGGTTATTTAGTTAAAATAAGACTGTGTGCTTGAGAAATACTTGGTTGTCAATCTAATCAAAATTAACATGATTGTTTATTTTATGTGTCAACATGACCGGGGCCATTTGGTGCAGTTCCTTGGTTAAACACTGTCACAGGTGTATCTGGCAGGGTATATTTAGAAAACATTTCATGCTTGACTTGATAAAGGAAGTAAAGTCTATTGCCATCCATGCTGGTTGAGTGAAGCAGAGTTCATTCTCTAGTGGGGAGTCAGGGGAGACTATCCTGCTGATTCTAGCTCCCTGAGAAGCCTGACTAAAACAGAGGCTTTTGGTTTTGTATTTTCTTTTTTTTCTTTTTTTTTTTTGTTTTTCAAGACAGGGTTTCTCTGTGTAGCCCTGGCTGTACTGGAACTCACTTTGTAGACCAGGCTGGCCTCGAACTCAGAAATCCTCCTGCCTCTGCCTCCCAAGTGCTGGGATTAAAGGCGTGCGCCGCCACCGCCCGGCTTAAAACAGAGGCATTGACAAAATTTAAATCAGACACAAACCAAGACAAAACCTACCTTCTCTACGTTTGCCCTTCAAGATCATTTTTACAATGCTGTCTTCTGGGCACAGCATGGCCGTTGCCTTCAGGAACTCAGGGAAGCTCTGTTTACCTGCAGAAGATCAAACCAAAAAGATCTGTCAACATCCCAACAGGCAGCATGGACCAGAGTCAGTAGCAACCAAAACAAAAAAGGAGGCATAAAGGGGAGAGGGGGGAGTGTTGAAAGTGCCTGCAGACAAAGGGTGTGGGGACTCGGGGCTACATACGAATAAAATAAAACTCACTCTCTCTCTCTCTCTCTCTCTCTCTCTCTCTCTCTCTAAAGATAGGGTTTCTTCATGTGGCCCTGGCTGTCCTAGAACCCACTCTGTAGACCAGGCTAGCCTCAAACTCACAGTGATATGCCCGCCTCTGCCTCCCAAATGCTAGGATTAAAGGTGTGTGCCACAACCCAGCTACAGTTTTTATATGTATGAAAATTTCAAAAAATACCCAATATTTTTAAGACAAATAAATAAATAAACTCAGCCTAGCAGCAAAAGATCATTTCCATATTCCTTACTTCACTATAAATATGTAGTGGTTTGAATAGTTACTTAACTATTTGTAGTACCTTACTGGTTCCCTCACTAAAACATGGGTTAAATGAATGTTTTCATAGGCTCACCTTATATTTTTATGAGAGTGATGATTCTTTCTTCTTGCAAAGACTGTTCTTTAATACAAAAAGCACCAGAAAGAACTCCACACTCTTGAGTCATATAATATTGTGCGTCCAATGCACTGATGAGCTAAGAGGCAGTAACTTTCCTCTCTAGACTGATGAATAGGAATTTAGACTTATCTTTGCATTATTCTCAACCCCTTTCTCCATAGCATCTCATTGCATTATCTCACTGTCAGCTTTGGGTCTTGGATATATTCCTCACCTATAGGTATTTAAGGAAATATGAGAATCTGTCACAGGAATGGGCTATGGTTTTGTCCTATGATTATTTACCTCTTTAGATGTTTTTCTTCTCTCTCTCAAATCTTGCAGCTATAGTTACAAAATTTAAATTTCCAAAACCTCATTTTTGTTCTTTACATTTGAAAAAGTGTTTATTATTATTATAATAACAATAATTAGTAGTAGTAGTAGTATATGTGTACATGGTATGTGTGTCTGTGTATGTGTTTGATGTGTGCGTGTGTATAGTGTGTGTCTGTGTGTGTGATATGTGTATGTGTGTATTTGATGTGTGTATAGTGTGGCTGTGTGTATGGTGTGTTTGATGTGTGTGTGTGTGTGTAGGATTCAGCTCTTGTTTCACAGTACATCTTTACAGGTCTCAATGACAGTATCAGTAATAATTTTTTGGAATTCTCTTTGCACTATCATCTTACATCCTGAAAAACTATCTTTTGTTCCCGTTTCTAGCGGAGCACTCCATCCTTCCTATTGGGTGCTTTCCTCCGTCCGAGAGCAGCAGTCAAATCTGAAGGTGGGTGCTGAGAATACATTGAGAGTTGTAAGTATATTGAAATTTCCTGGTATTTCTTCTCTTTCAATTCTTTCTTAAAACCCTCTCTCCATTTTTCCTGTTCCCAGAATGATTGACTCTTCCTTTCTTTTTTTTTTTTTTTTTTTTTTTTTTTTTTTTTTTTTGGTTTTTCGAGACAGGGTTTCTCTGTGTAGCCCTGGCTGTCCTGGAACTCACTCTGTAGACCAGGCTGGCCTTGAACTCAGAAATCCGCCTGCCTCTGCCTCCCAAGTGCTGGGATTAAAGGCGTGCGCCACCACTGCCCGGCTTTCTTCCTTTCTTTTGAGATTCAACTCAAACAATCCCTCTTTTTTTGGAGGTGAATGGTCCCCATTATTGACAAATATCCTTTATCTCCCTAAATAGACTGTAAACAGCTTGAAGGTAGGCATCCTTTGGGGGTCCCTCTCTCCTATTTGTGCCATGATCACATATATATGTGTACATATATATATATACATATATATATACATATATATATACATATATATATACATATATATATACATACATATATATATACATATATATATATACATATATATATACATATTATCAACACCTATTGATTATTCTGTAAAGAATGACTTCATGGTTGTCCACCTCTGGTATGTATTCTGTATGCATTTCACCAGTTAGCAATGCCAGAGAACTCATCCAAATGTCTTCTAGAAAAATAGGTATATTTTTATCCTAAGACTAATGCTAGGTCATTGTTTTTGTGATTCTTTTTCAATGTGCAAGGGTCAGAAGAAAACATCAGCAACTGATAAAATATTCAGCAAGTACTGATAAGCGAAAGAATAGTCTGCATACTGATAGATCCATACAAAGCAGAAAAATAAATGACATGGAATCAAGACTGACTATGGAGGGAGAAGGCTTTGCATGAACCTGCCGCAGTGTTAAGTGGGCACTTTTTACTCTTAGAGTCATTTCTCGGAAAAATGAACTCCATTGCCTTATAGATAAGAAATCAAGGCTCAGAGAGATTAAGTAATTCATCTAAGACCACACTTGGAATTTTAGATTAGGCCTCTCTGGACCCTAAGTTTGTGCTTTGAAGAATCAAGATAGGTAGAGTGTTCATCTCTAAAGGAGGTTGGGTACCCAGCTCACCTAACTCCCCCATCCTCACTCACAGTAAGACGTTTATGTCCTCAGGATAATGTTCCACTTCTAGGTCCAGCCTCTCCACATGCCAGCCTCTCCACATGCCAGCCTCAGTAAGCCACCTGGAGGTGAAACTCTTGCCGTGACTTTGTTTCCACCCTGGTAAGGGTCTAAAGTGCTCAGAGCATAATAGCTTATAATGCCAGATTTCTATTTTTTATGTATTTGCTTATTTATTTTGTTTTTGTTTTTGTTTTAGACAAGGTCTAGCTGACCTGGAGCTGCTATGCCAACCAGGCTAGTTGGGGAATCCTAGAGATTCATCTGCCTCTGCCTCTTCAGTGGGATTAAAGGAACAACCACACCCAGCTTTAACTTTGTTTTTATCAGCACAGCTCTTAGCTACAGTACAGTGATCAATAAGATATATCCCCTCTTGCCTACGGCTGCATCCAGCGCCGTCTGCTCATCTTAATTTGCACTCAGGAATGACGTTGTACTAGTTTACCAACTGACTAAAGTATATTTAAAAACCATTTCCACAATTGTACCTCTTTAACTGTTGCTGTTATTTTCTTGAATTTATTCCAGCATGGCAGATGAAGGGAGCAGAATGGGACCCCTTGATCCCTCACCCTGCTTGGGCCTGGGCCTGGCTATGGAGCTAAACTCGTACCTTCAACTCCGCAGGACTACATGTCATAAGCGAAGCTTCAAACCTGCGGGAAAGTTCTTGAACTTGGTTTCCCCCAAGCTGTCTCTCCATATAGAGAGGAGAGAGCCCATCCACTGATGGAAAGAAGCTTGGGGGCTCTGGCTCAGCTAATCTTGAAATATTTTTTTATTCCCAAATCATATGGCTTTTGGTCCAAGTTGTTTTGAAATGGGCTGCAGCTAAGATCTTTGTTAACTAAGCGATATCATGCATGTTTCCACATCTGTTTAATGAATTATTACCTGATACATAGCAATTTTCTCAAACTATTAATCATTAAACCTTTCCCTCAGGCATGAATCGGGGTTTTGTTTCGGGGCTTCTTAAGAGTATTCTTTTGACAGAGTAGGTTATAAAAGCTCAAATGTATTCATTCCTATTTTAAAATTTGTGGATTTAATCCACCATGAAACATTCCGATTTCATAAAGAAAGGAGCTACATTAACGGCAAGTGTTATTAGCGTAATACTTCCTCTGGGTACATGTTAGCCAAAACCACTGAGCAACCTTTTAAAAGAAATGCATTGAGAATGACTAGTTTGTCACGCAGCTGAGGGTTTATGTGTATAAAAGTATCCCAGTCTAGGTAATATGTCCTGTGATGTAATGGTATGTATAGGGTTCCAAGGAGATTGGGGGGGGGGGAGCTGCCATCCTCCTTAGTTGGGAGATGAGCTACTCATTCTCAGTTACTGGAATGCTGGAGAAGTGTGTTATAGCATTTACAGTGAGTCTTGGATACAATTTAACAGTGCCCCTTTATTATGTTGGGGAAATGTGACTGCCCAAATGTGGTAGTTAGCATCTGTCACTTATTTAATCTGGACCTGTTGCACATATCTGATACAGAAATAAATGAAATAAAGTAGAATATTTAAAGGCTGCTCCGAGGTTCGATGCTCCTCCCACTCAGCTCTCTTCCTCTTTGTCTACATAGAAGTCAATACTTGAAAAATGATCAGTTTTCTTCTAGTGTAGATGTGGAAGTCGAGTTCCATCCCTCCCTAGCCAGAGAGGCTCCAGTGAATTTTGTTTTTTGTTGTTGTTGTTGGGTTTTTTTTGTTTTGTTTTTCGAGACAGGGTTTCTACCTCCCAAGTGCTGGGATTAAAGGCATGTGTCACCACTGCCCGGCTGAGGCTCGGGTGAATTTGTGACCAGGTGATAGTAAGAGCTGCCCTACGCCTGCTGTGGAGGGCGCTTCTCGTACAGTGCATCAGGCCGACCTCTGTCTTTACAAGCAGAATGCAGAGTGAACAGAGTGCCTTGAACCATACTGGACATGGACATCTTGTTCTTTATTTTTATAGGTAGGTAGCCCTAATACAGTCTGTCCAGATGCCCCTATAGACATTGGTCTGCCCACCTCAGGCTAAGCACTATTCCCTTGATGCTCTGGGGTGAAATATATTACAAAGGGAAGAAGGAAAATCTTACATGCGGAACAAAGACACTTGAAAGCTATCACATCAGCCTAGGACCTTGATTTTGTGTGTTTGTATCTTAAATTCTGGTTACCATAGCTACTACCATGCGCTAAGAACACAAAGGAGTCAGGCAGGGACTTTTAGGGAGGCTCTTGTACCATAGGTTTTTGTTTGTTTGTTTGTTCGTTTTTTAGCTTTGTTTGTACTGAATGTCAAGTCAAGGACCACCTACTTTAATTCATGGTTAAACTGAGAGTGAAGATACAACCTACTTAGGCCCCTGACAGTGATCCTCAAAATGAATCTGAGATTAAGGTTCCCCATTTTCTGCAGATAGAGAAGTGGTCACAGCAGAACTAAACAAGAGGCAGGCTCAGAAGCACCCTGTCAGCTTATTACCATCGCTACTTACACAGCCTTAGATTTCTCCATTTGAATTAACAATGGATAGCAATCACACCTCTGCCCATTTTAAAGGATTAGACGAATATTTCCCCATGTCATCCAACATTGCAAAGGTCTGAGTGTCAGTTGTGGAGTATCAAGGAGGCGATATAGAGATCAGACAAGCCGAACGAAGACTAGCCTGTACAATACAACCTTGGGACAATTCTATATTTTATAACTTGGCTTCTCTTCAGTGGCCAATGAACTGCTTTAAAAAGCTACTGCAAAAGCCAGGTGGTGGTGGTGCACTCCTTTAATCCCAACACTTGGGAGGAAGAGGCAGGTGGATTTCTGAGTTTGAGGCCAGCCTGGTCTACACAAAGAAACCCTGTCTTGAAGAAACAAAACAAAACAAAAAGAAAAAGCAAGCCACCGCAAACTCCTAGCTCCCCTTTCAATGAATTACACTGCTCTGTGACCAGAAACAATACTGTTGCTTTCATAAAGCCTGCACTGTAAGAATGAATGACGGAAGCAATTATCTAACCCTCACAGAGAAGCAAAAACCAAAACAGCCACTCTGGCCCTGATGGAAATGATTACCAATTTAGGATTTTCCAGAGAATCCTCTCTCCATGATGCATGGAAAAATTTCCAGAACATAATCTAATAATAACAAAATAAATAGAAATGCTAAATAAATACTCCAACAAACCCATTGCTTATATCACCGGCGGAAACCCAGAGTGCTGATGATATCTGAAATTTTCTTGTGACACTGAGCATGTCCAAGTTATGTACCCAATCTTAATAACATCATATCGAAGTGCGGAAAGACATCGCGCTTTTCCACACAAAAGAGTTGCACAGAAAAGGATGTGGCTTGCTCAGGATTCCTTGCACAGGGGTGTGTTGCACGTGGATGACAGCCGAGGCGTGTCCTCTCACGTGTTCTCTCACCTGCCTCTCCTCCCATTCTGTCTTTCTGCACATTGCCAGGCTTCTCCTGTATCCCATCAAGCCTACTGTGATGATCAAAAGGTATTTCCAAATAATTAAATTAAATTTTGTGTAAGTAATACATATTAATGATTGAAAGATGGAAACCATATTCCAGAAAAAGAAAACAAATCCAATTCTAACTGTATCTTCTGTAATTTTGAAACAGCCTTGCTATGTAGCTCTGGATGCCACAGGCAAGGTTGGCCTTGAACTTGGAGCTCTCCTCCTGTGTCAGCCTTCCCACTCTGGGGACCACAATTGCGTGCCCACATGCCCACCTTCTGTTTGCATTTTGCTCCTTTACATATTTTTGTTGCCATATTCATAGTGCATATAAAATAAACATTTAATTTCATTTTTTCTTAAAAATGAGATTGGCCTACATATAATTTTACACGTTTATGTTTTATGCATATAGATTGCTAATATGTAAATGTATTAACAGATGTATTTCTACAGCTTTACTTTTTAAAAAAATGTTTTTAGATGGCATTTTTTTTGGAAATAGAATCTTAGTATGTAGCTCAGACTGGCCTTGAGTTTGAGATGCTCCTGCTTTTATCTCCCAAGTGTTTTTATCTTCCAAGTGTGCATGGACACACCTGGCTACAACGTCATTTTTAATGACTAAGTTGTGGTCTACCATATAGAATACAATATTTAGCTAATTCTGTGTGTGCGTGTGTGTGTGTGTGTGTGTGTGTGTGTGTGTGTGTGTGATTTGGTATGTATGTGCATGTGTGCGTGATGTAGTGTGTGTATGTGTATGTGTGTGTATGATGTAGTATATATGTATATGTGTGTGTGATGTGGTATGTGTGTACATGTGTGTGATATAGTGTATATGAGTGTGTATGTGTGTGTGATACAGTGTATGTGTGTGTATGTGATGTTGTGTGCATGTGTGTTTGTGTGATGTGGTATGTATGTGTCTATATGTATATGTGTGTGTGATGTGGTGTGTGTGTGTGTATTTCTCTGTGTGATGTGGTATGTATATGTGTGTATGTGTGTGTGATGTAATGTGTGTGTGCATGCGTGTGTGTGTGTGATATAGTGTATGTGTGTGTGAGATGTGGTATGTATATTTATGTGTGTGTGTATGTGATGTAGTATGTGTGTGTCTTAGTCAGGGTTTTTATTCTTGCACAAATATCATAACCAAGAAGCAAGTTGGGGAGGAAAGGGTTTATTAAGCTTACACTTTCACATTGCTGTTCATCATCAAAGAAAGTCAGGACTGGAACTTAAGCAGGCCAGGAAGCAGGAGCTGATGCAGAGGCTATGGAGGGATGTAACTTATTGGCTTGCTTCCCCTGGCTTGCTCAGCCTGCTCTCTTATAGAACCCAAGACTACCAGCCCAGGGATGGCACCACCCACAAGGGGCCCTCCCCACTTGATCACTAGTTGAGAAAATGCCTTACAGCTGGATCTCATTGAAGACATTTCCTCACCTGAAACTCTGTCCTCTGTGATAACTCTAGCTTGTGTCAAGTTGACACAAAACCAGCCAGTACAATGTGTATGTATGTGCGTATGTGATGTGTGTATGTGTGTATATGTGTGTGATGTGTGTGTATGTGTGTATATGTGTGTGGTGTGTGTGTATGTGTGTGCGTGCGCATTCACAAGCATGAAGAGGCTAAAGGTTGTTGTTGGATGTCTTATTCACTTCTCCAACTTAGTTTTGAAACAGTGTCTCTCAGTGAGCTGAGCTCTCCAAGGCTGGCTGACGAAGGAGCCCCAGAGAGTCTCCTGACTCTACCTTCCCAGAACTGGGCTTACTGACAGTCACAGCTGGCTTTTTAAGTGGGTGCTGGGGATCTGAATTAAGTCCTCATATCTGCACACTGAACAACTGACTGACTGACCTCAGTCCAGGTTAACTAGTTCTTTACGAGTTAAACATTCATTTTGCCTGTACTTTTCTATATTGTAGAAACATTGAAAAATATTTTTATTATCAATATTTGCATACATTCTTAAATATCAATACATTATTATTGGTTGACCGGTATTAGTCTAGTGATGTTCTAAGCCCAGCAATCCACAGAGCATTAGTGCCACACTCCTCTGAAGGTTCTCCTTGCTCCAGCCTATGGTACTACACTGAGAGCTGATGGTGAGCGTGCACTTTGCAGTCATGCCAGCCTCTGCAGTCTTCAGCCGTTAAGAATTTAGCATCCTCCAGAGACAGGAGAAGAGAAGTTGAAAGCTCTGGTTGGATAAAACAGGTTTCATTAATGGAAAACTCCAGCCCTATTCCTGTGGTGAATACTCAACAAAAGCATTCTCCAGACACCAAAGTGACAGATAAATACATAAAAAAAGACGAATTGTCATGGTCAGACTATCTTCTAAGAATCCACATGGAGAAAGAAACCCTTCCCAGGAGACACTGTCATCCAGCTCTAAAATCCAAATGTTCCTGGGGACACCTTGGGTCCTTCTGAGAACTGCAAATCTCCTTGACCTATCTGCCTGCGGTGTTTTGGAGATGTTTACAGTAAAACGGTAACTCAAGACCTGCCTTCCAGGAACAGAATAAGTGGTAATCTGACCTCAGAAAGCTTTCTGCACTGGTCTTTTTAAACAGTGAGTGGAAGGGTGCCCCTGCCCCCTACACCTCCAGGGCCTTGCTCCAGGAAGGGGAGGAAGATGGGAGTTGTACCCAGTTGCTTCCTAAAGGGTCCAGGCACTGCAGTGAGCAGTCTCCTACTGCTTGCTTCTTGCTTCTTCCCGCCCTCAGGGAAGGCTCATTAGTACCCAATCTTACAGAAGAGGAAGCCAGAAATTCAAAAAGTGAGAAAACTTAGCTGCATATATATATATATATATATATATATATATATATATATATATATATATATATACTTAGCTAGTGACAGACTGGATTTGAATATAATTTTGTCAAACTTCAAATCCCATATGTTTTCTTCTAGATTTACACATTAAAAAAAAAAGAAAAGAAAAAAAGGAAAAAAAAACCCTTCTCTATGACTGTATTACCCAGCTCTGTGTACGTGTTCTAAAGCTTATGGTCCCTCACTACTACCAGAGAATGTTGGTTGCATCTCAGTATCCACTATCCTTTGACTAGGAATGTTATTAAGAGCACTGTCTTGTCCAGTATTAAAATGATATTTCCCAGATCCTTTGTTTCCACAAAGCTATGTGCTCTTTGGAATTTCTGGAAGATGCCCTTGCTCAAGAAACAGACTGCTTTCTACTGTCTCACTCCCTGTTCCCAAAATCTGGATCAAGGTCTGGCATCAGTGGCAGGTATACCATCAGTCCTGAGGTGAAAAGTGATGTTTACTCAGAGTGGAAGAGCAAAATCAAAGCAATATGGCCCTGGAACAGACCCCCCTTCCCCCCACTTAGCTCAGGACACTCACCGCTCCTTGGGCAGAACTGGAAAAGAACTATTTCCATCTTCTCTGAAGCTCTGTGTTCTATTACACTATTACCATCACTATCACCACTGTGAAGAAGTTGCTGTAGGCTGGTAGCATTGCTAGTCATAGGCAAGTACCCCTCATCAGCTCAGCTTTAAGTACTACTCCTTATACAGCTTTGGGATCAACACAGTTTCTAAGGCAGTGGTTCTCAGCCTGTGGGTCGCATCCCCCACTGGGGTTACATATCAGATCTCCTGCATATCAGATACTTACATTATGATTCATAACAGTAGCAAAGTTATAGGATCAGTAACAACAGAAGTAGCAATGAAATAATTTATGCATGGGGGTCACCACAACATGAAGACCTGTATTAAAAGTCCATAGCATTAGGAAGGCTGAGAGTCACTGCTCTAGGGTAACTGTGGGCTGTTGCCCTCGGCTTACCCTTTTAGTCCCTAGAAAGGCTTGTGTGCTGACCTACTAGTCTGCAGGATAAGATTATTATTCTTTCATATCAACAGAAGTTTGTCACATGATAGGTAAGTTCTTCTGACAAATGTCACACTGGAGGGAGGGGTGCCATACATTGTCCTGTCTTGCAGTAATTCGGACTAACACTCCAAGGGCTGCCTTGCTGAGTGTAATTTGTACACCGATCATGGTTTCAAGGCTGTCTCTGAACTGAGCTTGGCCTGGAGCTGAGCTGAGCCAATTTGGTGACTCTAGCTCTTGGTGTTTGCCTGAACCAATGTCAAGGTCCTCTGTTCTTAGTTCTTTTCTATAGATTCTAGCACATTTAAGAAAAGACTTTAACCCAGTGTGAATAGTCACTTGGAGAGAAAGAAACCGACAGGACATTGTTGGATATTCCTGCCACTCAAGTGTCAGGAACGACTTTTTATGATGTGAACTCCCTGTGTAAACTTTGTATATTTTTTAAACTTTGTACACCCTCTAGGCAGGAAAGTGAGCACCCCCCCACCCCCAGGAGCTTTAGCAGCCAGGATCCTCCCACAGACCTCCCTAACTGTCATAATGCTGTTATCAGCCTCTGTAACTGTCACAAAGATCATCTCCAGCCCCTCAACAGGACCCTCCCCAGATTATGTTAATTTTAGGTGAAAAATCTGAACAAAAGCTACCAATCCCTGAATAGGAAAACTAACCAGTCTTTGAACTTCCCACAGAAACCCATCAATCCCTGAACTCCCCCCAAGCTTAGGACTTGAAATCCCACCAATCCTCACCCTGTAAATCTCCACCCTAGAAACCTCCACCCCTACCCCCCGGAACCCCTATATAAGCACTGTGCTTGGTCCAATTCCCTGCTGTCTGCTCCCTCCAAGAAGCATAGGCAATCATTACTGTATTCGTCCCTCCACACCCTGGACCCTCCAGTAAATCCTTCATGAGATTTGCTGCCTGGTGTGACTCTTATCAGAAGAAGATAAGAAGCAATGAAGAGAAGAAGGGAAGAAGTGAAGAGGGAAGAAGTGGGCCAAGGCTCCTGAGCTCAGCTGGGGATCCCCTCCCCTGGGAGCTGCAACAACTCTCAGAGCTGTGTGGTTCCTGGGCTCCCATGTCTCAGGATGCCCTTCCCTTGGGACACTGTCCCACCTCAGAACTGTGTGGCTCATGGGTTTCCGAGTCCCAGGATACTCTACCATCCAAGCAGAAAGGTCAACAGACATCAAATGAAGATCATGAAACTTGAAGTCTGCAATGACAGCAGCAACACACTTTTAACCTAGAAAAAAATCGCTTTGATCTTGAAATCAAACAACATCCTGTTTGTCTCCTGAAAGTTCTGCAGTCTGTACAATAAGGATAAATATTAGCAGCATTCTGTGGGCACATGTACATGTGAGTGTGTACGCATGTGCATATGTGTGTGTGAGAGAGTGTGTAGAGGTGCTCGAGCCTGCGCATGAACAGAGGGTAGAGGAAGACATGAGGTACCCTGATCTATGATTCTCCCCTTCGTTCCCTTTACTCTTCCCAGAATCTGGAGTTAGGCTGGCAGCCAGCAAGCCCTATGATCCTCCTGTCTTTGTCTCCTGCCCTCAGCCCACATATGGCTCTGAGGTTATGGTCATATGTGAAGCCAAGCTCAGCATTTCATGTGGGTGCTCAGCTCTGAACTCAGGTCTTGATGTTTGTGAAGCAAGCGCTAACCCATCTTTCCAGTGGGGCTTCTTTCAGACTGACTGTTATCAAAGACTGAGACACATCCATGAGGCTAGCTTTTGCTTCTCAGGAACTCTTTTCTTTAAAAAAAGGAATCCTTTGTGTGTCATCCATATAGTTCACACAGGTAGATGCATCCGTGCATGTGTGTGTGTGTGTGTGTGTGTGTATGTGAAGGCCAGAAGTTCACATTGGGTGTCTTTCTCAATCTTGTTCCACTTTTATTTACTGAGACAAGGTCTCCCTCCGAAGCAGAACTAACCAGCTTGCCCTGGATCCTCTGTCCCTTGCACTGGGATTGAAGGCAGCCTGATATGGAGGCCCAACTTTCTGGGGATGCGGTGGATCTAAATCCCAGTTCTCACATGTACTTTATTCACGGAGTCACTTGCCCCAACCCCCAATAAATCTTTGAAGGAAATACTTTAATCTTTGTATATTTGGAATGGTTAGAGAACTGTGGTTATTGATATTGCTTAGGACTCTCAAGCTACCTGTAATATTTAAAAACAGATGATGATGAAGTTAAAGATCAAAGCTTTCACACCTTCCTTCTGCTAGGCTTTCAGAGAGCACTTTCATGGTGGAGATGAAAGACTGGCTCTCCCCAGGGTACGAGTATGAACCCATCCAAGCACTCTGTTTACATTTGGAAGACTGAAGAGGAAAGAGCCAGAGAACCATGGACTGGAATATGTGCAAACAATGAGAAGAGGAAAGGCATCTTTTGGAGAATGAGGTCGACTGATGCATTGGAAGTTTACTGACCAGTGTAACATTGGAGGGAGGAAGAATGCAACGGGGGGGGGGGGGGGAGGAATGGGCATACGGCTCTATCCTGATAAATGGCTCTCTGTGTCAACTTGAGAGAGGGCCACTTATTGCTGGAGTGGCTTCTCTTAAGTGCAGCTCATGCTTGTTTCTGATCTCTTGCTGGCTCATTCTTGACCTCCCTCGTCATTAGGTCACCAGAGCTAAGCAGACTCCAGTGGCATATTCTTGGATTCCTTATGGAACCATTATGGAAACATACTTCTATTCTGCATCAATTACCTAGTCTTGGATAGTTTGTAGTAGCAACAACAATGACCCTACCAAAAAATGATGAAGACACTCCCATCTATATTCATCATGTAGAAATAGCCATGGAGAGGACCACTGAAAACCTTATTCATATTCTCTCTGTGTATCACTGTCTTTGTCTCCGACTCAGTCTTGGCAAGCACAGGCGGGTCTTGAACTTGCTATGTAGCTGAGGATGATCTTGAACCACTTCCTGATTGCCCTACCTCCATCTGTCTAGTTGCTGTTCTTACTGTTACTGGAGGTTCGTTCCACTATGTCTGGCTTTGCTTTCTTCCTTTTGCACATAGCCAATGTGGTATACAGGCAATCCCACCAGCCTGCTCTCAAGGGCCTAGCACCAGCTTTATCCCCTGCCATTGCCGGGAACACCAGGTGTGTGCTACACATAAAAGGGCCCCCAGGCCTCTCTCAGCCCCCCTCTTCTCTGGCCTCTCTCCCTTCTCTTGTGTGTATCTCTCTCTCCCATTCCCTTTCTGTCTTCCTGTCTCCATGCCTGTCTGCCTCTATCTCTTCTTTATGTCTCTACACCAAGAGGCCTTTCACTCTCCCCTCCCCCAATATACCTCTTACACAAGACCTGTTGCCCAGCATAATTTCTTAGGGGTGCCACCTCAGCACAGGCCCGCCAAAGATACCCCATCCCCTCTCTTGCAATTTATCCTATGTCAGACACATTCCTCTTCTGTCATGTAACATTCAAACGAATTACTTTAATCAGCCACAGTTTTAAAGCTCCTAAGTAAAGGAAATATTTTAAAATGGAGTGGGAACAATGAAAATGGCCACATCTTTTATACTTCATGGGTGCTTGGTGATAGTGATGAGGTGTGAACTGAAGTGGAGCCTAATAGGAAGCTTTGCACACAGAGGATATGAACGATAAACTTAGTATAGACTGTTGCATAGAGAGCAGGTGAGAGGGTAGTAGTCAAGCCCCCTCTTCCCCCTCCTCTTCCTCCTCCTCCTCTTCTTCCTCCTCTTCCTCCTCTTCTTTTCTCCTCCTCCTCCCCTCTTCTTTCTCCTCCTGTACACTTTCAACAACAAAACACCTTCCCCTTGGCATCCTCTAGCAGACTTCAGGTCTGAGAGGTTAGCATCCATGGAATACATGCTTAGCCTTCAAAAGGCCTGAGTTCAACCCCTAGTCCATACCACCCCTCCCCCAAAGGAAAGCAAGCTACCTGTAACAATGCAGAAAATATCAGGAAATAAGCATACATTTGGAATTGTGAACATAGAATAAAGACAGATTAATAAATAAGGCAGTATTGTTGAGCCAACAGAGTGACCCTGAGTGTCCAGACCTGACCACAATGCCGGGCAGGTCCCTAGACGCTACTGTGAACCAGACCAGCCAAGAATTGACCCCCACAACCAGCATGTGGAGTCCTATAGGTGTGGGATCTTATACATGGGGCTGGTGTGGGTCATGGGCTGGTAACTGATTCTAGCCTGGGTGTCCTACATCAATGGCAAGTTTAGGAATGATGACCAAATAGCCAACACTTCACTGGTCTCTGTGGTGTCCCACCATAGGCTGCTCAGGAACATCCCAGGTCTATGGAATGGACACTGCTGCACCTGAGGAAGCCTCGATGTTGACAGACACTTGACCTATCTTGATACCTACATCATTAAAGAATGTTTTCATACCTGCAAACAAACAAATGAACAGGTTAATAAGACACAGTAAATCTTGGTTCCATGCAGTCTCATGAATGTGTGTGTTTTGTATGTAAATGTGTGCATGGGTGTGCAGGTATGTATTGTATATGTGCGTCTGAATATGTGCATGCATGCATGTGTGTACATATGAATATACATACTTGTGTGTATGTGTTTATGTATGTATGCATTGTGCACGCATGCACATATGTGTGTGAATACATGTGAGTATGTACATGTGTTCATGTGTGTGTGTGAATATGTGTACATGTTATGTTCATGTGTTGGGGACAGAACAACTTTGCTAAGTACATGCTAAACACATGCTTCACTAGTGAGCTCCTTCCCCAATTCAGGCTGGTGGTTCCTATTAGTTGTCATTAGAAATAGCTGGCTTAAGGAAATTGAACAGAAATATCTTTTCTGTGAATAATGGTAGTCCATCTTTATAAAGTGGCAAACGAAATGAGTGAAAGCATCCCAATTTGAAATTTTCAGTGACTATTTAAAGGACCAAGTTTTTTTGTTTGGACTCACAATTCTTAAATGACTTTAGTTCTCGATGTGTGAGTTAGTCATCTGTCAGCCCACACATTCCCTGGGAGTTTCCCACCTTTGGCTGCTACACTCAGGGATTCGCTTATAAATAGCTGGCAGGCATCTGTGCTTAGAAAACACTGTTACCGTACCATACTACATTATTTACAAGTAAAGTTCTGATACAGGTTCTAGTATAATTGAGAACAAACAATTTTCAAAGCACACCTCTATACTTCTGTGGATGTTGTTCCCTCAACCTTGGACAAAAATATATCACCATCATCAAATATTTATGTGGTCGCTACCAGTGTTGCTTCTGGGCAGGGCCCTATACCTGCTCTCTTGTGATCAAACAGTTGATAGTTCCTTCTCCCAGAGACAGATGTAAAAGTTCATTTGGGAAACTGAGTTCTAAAATAGTGTCTTTACATACTTATATTTGTTGATAACCTATATTGCAAGTGGTCTATGTATGAAGCTTTGAGAAATACTCTAATGTGAAAAATAGGTAAAAAGTGATATTAGTAATGGCCACTTCAATGGGAATGTTATGTCTTTGGGACACGGTGCACACAGTGTTGTGAGAGCAAACATAGAGAGAATAGGAGGAAAGACCTGATCTCGTTTCCTAGGCTGAGGGTAGGCTAGCCATTGTGAGGATACTGAGTGAGGAGGAACCAGGAGTGACCTGGAGTTCTGGGCACAACCTCTGTGAACCAGGTAGCCATCCCACTCGGGGCATTGGGCAGATGGAGGCTGAGCTTGAATTATGTTCCTTCCAAAGAAATGTTGGAATCCTGGTCCTCAGAATATGACCTTACATGGAGCATGGTTCATGCAGAGGTTGAAATGAAGTCATTATCATGAGTTCAGTCCAACCAACATCTTATAAAAGGGAATTTGAATGTAGGAACACAACCTTACAGAAGAAAGATTCTGTGAGGATGCACAGGCAAGAAGATGGCTTTGGGACTGTAACAATGGCCTCAAAAGCTGTGGAGCATCACGGATTGCTAGAAGATTCCAAAAGCAGGTGAAACCCTCGCTGTACAAGAATGAAGATTAGAGTCTCCATCTCTGGACCCCACTGAATGCTAGGCAGCTGTAGTAAGCCCACCTTGCCTCAATATCTCCCATGGAGTGTATTTCAGGAAAACATTTGACATCAACACCCGACCTCTACAAACATGTGCACACATGTACACACATGCGCATGCACACACACACACACACACACATGCACACTACAGAAATTCAGAAGCTAAAGGAAACAAGAGTTCTGTGCTCAGGCTGTTGGAGGAGGCACAGTCCAGTGGACACATCCGTTTCAAGCTTTGGTTTGTACAGCTGTGAACTCCTTACTAAGCATCCTGTTGACAGCTGTTTGTCACTGCAGGTCTTTGGATTGCTAGAGCTCATATACTTTCTCCACTCTCATTGCCACTATGAGGGCTTCAGCCCCAAGATCTTCTGCTGCAGCTTACAGATGAAATTTTCCTCCCCTGCTTTATTTCCCTCTCTGCATTCCTAACCTTGTCCCCAGAGCTGTCTTTCCAGGCACGGCAATCAGTTCATTGGCCCTCCTCAAACTTCTTGATTCACTTCCACTTCTCTTAGGCCAGAATCCAAATTCCAGATCATGGCTGTGGTCCTCTCTCATCTGGTCCTGACTGTGACTCCAGCATCATCTCAACTGACTCATCTCCCATGTCTCTTGGTCTTCAGTCCTCACATTTGGCCCTCCAAGACTAACATTAAGCTGTTGGGCTAAGGCATGCATTCTTTCCCTTTGACGGTTGAGATACTGAGTGACCTCATTCGAGGTTGTTTCCCCTATCTACACTTTGCCTGTTTCCCATCATGCCTTAAGTCTCTGTGTCCTCTAGACCATCTATGAGCTAGAGGACTCAAAAAATTGATTTGGTCATTTGGCTCATGTTCAAAGGCCTGGGATCCAAGGAAAACACTTGTATAACTGCAGTTGAAAGTTAAAGGCCTGAGAACAGGGGAGTGGGAAGGGTGCTCTGCTGGTCTAAGTACTGGAGTCCTTGGGCCAAGAGTTAAGAGCTCTGATGTTCTTGTGTAGGAAGTGATAAATGTCTTAGTTCTATTTAAAAAAAAAATCACCATTGTTCTGTTTGCTGGATCTGGGTAGGATCTCAAATGATTGATGATGCCCACCCACACTGTTGAGGTTGGATCATTATGAAGTCTACTGATTCAAATTCTGATCTCATCTAGAGATGTCCTAATAGATATAAGTAGAAAAAGATTTTATCAGTTACCTAGATACCTTTAAATCCAATCATGTTGAGACAAAATTAACCATCACAGGACTCATCATAATAGATGCCATATTTTTGTGTGGATTTAATGTCCTTCTTGAATCCATAGTGCTATTTTGTGTCACTATCAGAGCACCAGTAGTACTGGACCAACACTGACAGCTTGCTTGTTGGTGCTAAGCATACATAAATTCCAAGAGGACAGAGATCAGACCAGCAGTGGCTCCAGAATTCCTGTAAGAAGTGCTTTATAAAATAAAGTTGAGAATTATTTGGGGTTTTAGAGATCACAGGCCAAAACTTTTCCATACTATTCTTGGCCTTACCTTTGAGAGGAATTATGTCACCCCTGTATCTGGTCTACAAAATGTACTGAAAACATTGACCAACGAGTGACTAAGTGACTAAGTAACTGAACATGTGAGAAGTTCCACCATCAGTTCATGCCCCAGATCAAAAGAACTGACTTTCAAGTGGAACTGAAACTTCTTAAAATTCTTCCTTCCTAATACCAGGCTTGGTTCATTGTTAATAGCCCCACCCATTGGAAGTAGAAAGATTTGAAGACTAGGAGCCACACTTGACTCCATCATGAGAAAGGATACCTAATTACTCATCTTCCTTTGGTGTCAGTCCTTCCTGCTGCTCCCAGAGAACACCGCTGTCACTATCCACCCTTTGTCAGCTGCTGCTTTCTTTCCCAGAGCACCCTTTCTCCAGGATGCAAGCTGTGGAGGAAGGGTTTTATCGATCTCTAAGATGCCGCATAGGCATCACCGCTTTTAAGTGTTTTATGAGTGTCTTGGCTTCCAGCATGACCATTTAGTGTCCCAGAAAATGATGTATCTTAAGTTAATAGTAACAGATGAATTTAAAAGGGACATTAAATTGGGAAAGTATTAGAAGGGAGAAGAAAAGTTACTGAATGATGCTTAGTGAGAGAAAAGTTGGAAGAAGAATTTCTGTTGATTTTCCAAGAAGTCTAGGACTTACTAATTACTACACAATCCTGATAGTTGCATTGCTAGATGACCAACAGGTAACAAGTACTTAAGGGGTTTTGACATTAATAAGACATGGAAATGGGTGAGGATTTTCAAAGGCTTAATTGGCCAAATAATGAAAGGGACAATAGAAGACATGGACATCATATGCACACAAATTTACCCTCCTTGCTCTAGGTCATTGATAGATATCAAAGCATCCTCAGGAGATTTTTGTTCCTACTGTGTATTCTCTAAGAAACCAGAATTTTGCTTCTTTAGCTTGGGGAGTCTTGTGGAACAATTGGGAGAAAGGTTGGGGAACCCGGAGGGAAAAGGGACTCCACAGGAAGACCAACAGAGTCAACTAACCTGGACCCTGGGGGCTCCCAGAGATTGAACCACCATCCAAAGAGCACACACAGGCTGGACCTAGCCCCCCTGTACACACGTAGCAAATGTGCAGCTTGATCTTCATGGAGGTCCTCCAAACAACTGAAGCAGGGCCTTACCCTGACTTTGTTGTCTGCCTGTAGAACCTGTTTCCCTTACTAGGCTGCCTTGTCTCACCTCAGTAGGAGAGGATGTACCTAGTCCTGCAGTGACCTGAGGTGCTAAGATGGACTGGTACCCAGGGAGGGACCTCTCCCTTCTCAGAGGTGAAGGGGATGGGGGAGGGACTGTGTGAGGTGGGGACTAGGAGGAGAGGGGGGCTTCGATTGGGATGAATGAATAAATAAATGAGAAAAAGAATATTCTTTCTTTTTATGAGATGGAGGATTTTATCTTTAGAATGAAAAAGAAGAGATTGAATGCTATGTTCCCAAGACCTCCCTGGGAACTGACATCCTACTTGACAGAAAGAGATATGTACCTGGGTAACTGCCATCATGGTTGGCAAGTTAAAACATAAATGTTAAAAAAAAAAAAAACCCAAAAACCAAAAAAACCCTCCCATCCTGGTAGACAAGTTAGGACATGAATATCAGACAAGGCAAGTCCCCTGCCACAGTTGTATCCCCAACAAATGGGAGCAGGATAAATGTACAACAAAGACATGTTCCTAAGAAAATCCCCGTCCCTAAATCCTGATTGGTGAAATAACTTGGCAGAGATGTTTGTGGGGTTTGGGCTTAAAAACCCTGTGGAATTTTAGGATCATGGTTCTGTTCCCGAATCTTAACCATGGCCCTGGTCGAACAGTCTTGGGACCTATGCTCAATAAATTATCCCTATCTGGCTGAGATTGGTCTTTGTGTGGTTTGTGAGTGGATTCCCAGACCCCAACAATAATGAGAAATTATCTAGGTCAAGTTGCCCTGAGTGAATAGGAGATTGTCTTAATTAATAATTATTGATGTAGGAAGACTAGCTCATTACAAGTAGCACTACCTGAGGCTGGGGGTTAAACAGTATAAGAGAAGGGAAAGCTAACTGCAAGAAAGAAAGCAAATACGCCTGCAAGCATCTAATGTCTTCATCCATTAGCATTTCTCATTCACAGTCTAATACACTAAAACAAACTAGAGCCTAGGGGTGGGGCTCAGTGACAGTGCTTGCCTACCGTGCACCAGGTCCTGCGTTCAATCCCTGGCACCACAAGAGGAAAAAAATTAGTGATGAAAGAAAAAAAAGAAAGCAAAGTTATTTAAGAAACTTCAGAGAAGTTCTCAGTCAATACTGACCAAAGTGCAGTTTGATATAATTGTTTTCGAAAACTAGTAAGGTATGTACACTAATACCCACCGTGTTTTTTCCTTTCATTTAATAAATACTCCCACTTTATCTTACTTAAATGACATAACTGATCAAATATAAATATTTATGTTTACACATATGTGTCTCTCTTTATCTTAAAATACAAAGATACATTTTCGGGGCAAGGTCTCACTATGTAGGTCAGGCGGGCTTTGAACTTTCCATCCTCCTGTCTCAGATCCCTGAATGGTGTGATTGTAGGCATGAGCTAACATGCCTGGCTCTAAAGCTGTTTCACATGGCTTGTTTTGTAATGGCAAGAGGTTGATAAGAACCTAAGTATTTCAGCAGATGAGCTGATTAAATAAATAATATCATTACCACTCAACGGAATAACAAAGAAAGACAAAAATCTTCAAGTCTCCTGTTTATTAGATATGCTGTTCTCTCATGAATGAGTAGCAGTGGCACCCGAATACATGTGCAGTATGATTGCAATTTCCCAGTTGTTTTCTTGAACGTGCTTTTTCATAGTGTTTCACACACACGTACACATAACATCTCTGAAAGGAAATAAACCAAATTTCAAAAAAACATACTTTTTATACTTATGAGACGTATGAGTAAGTTTCCTTTATCTTAATTTTCTGCAGTTATTCTTTTTTTTTTTCATGCTGAAACGTAGACGAGAAAAAGAAGATAATTGCTTCTTGGAAATGTACCCTTTTAGCTCTGGGTGGTCTCCTCCATCCGCTGGTCTCCAGCTAAGGCTGAGTGAAGTTCTTTATTACACATTGTTATTCCCACCTAGCTGGCACAAAGCATGTTACAAATGATTTCCCTCTGTGATTTCTACTGTGCAGGGGAAGACGCCACACGGAGAAGCAGGGCAGAAGCAGGCTGCATGTCGTTGGCAGGACCTGAGAGAAAATCCTACTCTGCTGTTCAAGCCTCAAAGTGCACTGCCTGCACCACACTGTTCCTACTGTTCAAGCCCATTGGCCCTCACGAGCCTTCTCAGCAAAAGGGATTGGCATTTGTATGATTGGAACATGAATGAAAAGTTGGTTTCTCCTGCGGTCTCAAATGCTGCTGTTGAAACCTTCTCTAAGACCTCCAAAGGAAACGTTTGTCCAACTTTAAAGAGCCCACCCTGCTTTCTCAGACTGTGGACTGCTGCAGCTGGGCTTAGCTTACGTAGCCTCTCTCTTTGCAGTCAATGTTAACTTCATTAACCTGTTGGTGTTGATCCATGACACATTTTATTATTTATTTTTGGATTATGTACTTTTGTGGTGACTAGATACTGCTAGTAGGAGATATTTTAAGGTTTATTGCTGTCTTAGTAGTTGCTCCAAATAAAAATAATAAAACAAGGACCTCCTTTAAAAAAAAAAATCCAGACAACACAATTCTATCACCCGGGGAGAGCTGGTTAGTACAGAGACAGACAATCTGTGCTCTAAGAAAGAATTAAGTTAGGGCTGGAAGCAGCCAAATTTGTTCATTCCTCATCTGATTTAATCTCTGTCTTGCTCATAATTCAAGTCGCTCTTTGCACTTTCTCAGAGACCTACCATCTCAATTTAGAACAGAACAATATATGCCTTCCATTGAAAACACATGATTGGGTCAGCAGTTCTAGGGAAGCTAATTCAAAGGAAGGCAGACACCTTGGAAGCAGAATCAGTTTCTTCAAGGAATCAAATGGCAAGATGTCACTGAACGGTATTTCAATGAAAGAAAATGCAACTTATATTTGTATATAACTAGTTTTTGAGATTATACAATAACTAATGCATGCTTGGTTACAGTAATCAAACATTAAGTGCTCAAAGGCCTTTTTAGGCATATAACATAAAAAGTGACGTTATTCAATAGATGGGTGCATTCGATGGGAGTTTAAGTTACATGTATTTAAAATAGTGCGGCATACAAATAAGGTTTTTATTTTAAAAGCCTTACATGAATGTTTTAATGGTAGGAATTAAAGATGGCATTTTGGTGACATGGATTCCACATATGATTAAATTAGAATGATTCTACAGGAGGAACATGCAAATCTCTGACGAGTTTATTGAACAAGAAGACATACAATGAGCACTTCATTTCCAGTGTTGATCATCTGACTCTGACAGGTGCAATTTTGGGGTTACTAGGAGCCAAACGTGCCTGCTAAAGTTCCTTTGTTAATAAAGTTTTGTTTCATGCATAAAATTTGTGTTAAAATTGGCCTTCAACATGGTTCAAAACTGTTGATCAAGTCCTGTGGGTCACTGACACTCTTGTCTGGCACACAGTGGCTCACTTCAGCTGGCGAATGGGAATATGTGCCCTTTCTCTTCGGGTTAAGTTCTCAACGGTGCGAGTCTTAAAATAATGTAGGAACGGGTTTATCAAGGTCTCTGAACTTACGCGGCATTCTTCTGTTTTACGTCACTTATTATCTGCAAGCCTCTTATTTTACAACTTTGAGTTTAAATAACCACTCGAGATGAAGCAATACCAACACTTTGAATCCAGGTAAGTGTGTATGTAGTTCAGGATTTTAAGATTTTTGTCTCTTAGCATATATCTTTTCTTTGTTTGTTTTGTTTCAAGACATAGTCCCTAGTCCATGCTGGGGTGGAACTTGCTACGTGCTTAGGTTAACCTTCTGTTTCCATAGCCTGCATCTCCAGGGTGAAAAGTTGATAGGGCCTGTGCCACCTTGCCTGGTTTATGCCATGCTGGAGAACCAAACCCAAGACTTGGTGCATGCTCTGCAAACACTACTTTGCAGTGACTGAGCCACTTTTCCAGCCTGCGTACATCTTTTAAGAGTCACAATTAGACGCTGACAACCTTTTTCCATTATAAAAGCTACTTATTCTCAATCCCAGAGGGCTGAATAACACGAGAGCCACCGTATACACTCCAAAGTGACATTGATTCTAAAACATCTTGACTTCCATTCTTGATAATTTGCTAATAGCTTTTTAATGGCTAAGCGCTAAGAGCTAGGTTAGAACCTCCCTTGCTTGGCTTCCCTGTATGCTTTCCTGCTTGAACCCTCCCTTTCTGCCCTAGTTAGGCTCTCTCCAAGCCCCTCCCATCACTCTCAGGGGTCCACTTTTATTGGCTGTTCCTTTCTACACAAGCCTTACCTGCTGGTGTTTCACCGGGCTTCAGCTATTGATCATTTTCTCTCCTAACTCTACAAACCGTCTCCTTTACTATAACCTCAATATGGTAATTACTCCCATAATTCTCTTTAGCTCGACACTTCCACCTAATGTACTACAGGTACCAAACAAGATTTATTATGTTCTGCCCTTGGGTTTTCTGTCTCCCCAGAGTCCTTCTCCCATCAGTGGTGTCACTCAGGCTGCAGACTAGATGACATAAGTTCAACTACAGTTAGTCATCGCCCTCCCTCCTGCCCCAATTATCCACATTCTCTATTATAATATGAACATGTATATTAGATTTGATTCTTCTTCTGTTTCCACTACTAGAACATCAGGAGAAGTGTAAAGTAGCATTCTAGTGTATCTAGTTTATCAACTTACCAATCTTGCCATTCTTTGTGGAGTTGGATGCAGGCGGCAAAGGGAACTGGGGTAGGCTTTGCTTTGTGAAAGTATCTTAGCCATCTGGCAGGTGGATCTAAGGTTACATTTTGACACAATACTGTTTATTGTCTACAGAGTTCATGCTTGAGAATCCTGCAATCAAGTTAAAGACACAAGCTTAAGAAAGTTTGATGTTTACTATTTTGTCGTGGGCTGCATTCATATCTATCCTGAGATGCGTGAAACCTATGGACCACACAATAGATATGCCAGCCAGTGTTCCTTTTTGAAGCCACACTCAGCAAGCAGCTTTCTGTAGCAAAACAGCATGGGACTGTGGGAAGGCTCCAGCCCTGGCTCTGTCCTGATGTGTGTGATCTGGTGCAAAGCAAGACTTCTCTCCAGCATGCTACTTCAGCCTTCCTGAGGTGGGGGGATGTGAGCCTGCCCCACCCCTCCTCCCAGCCCCAGACTGTTTTCATAACATCTGCTCAGAAAAGTTCCTCCCCTTCTTTCTCCCTCCTCCTCTTCTTTCCTTCCTCATTCTCTCCTTCTCTCCTTCTCTTTCCCTCTCTTTCCTTTTTGTTCCTTTTCATTTAGATCTTTAAAGATGTAATTTTATTTATGTGTATAACCATTGTGTCTTTCTGTATGTAGGTATAACATGTGGATAAAGTGCCAAACTGAGCCCAGAAGAGGGCTTCTGGTACCCTTGGACTAGAGGTTGTCATGTTTGTACCACCATGTGGGATGCTGGGAACCCAAACTAGGTCGTCTGCCAGAGCATCAAGTGGTCCTAACTGCTGAGCCATCCCTCCAGGCCCTCATCTCAATCTCTTGACATAGTGCCAACAGGTTAGCCACTCTGTCTGCTGTATAGGTGTCTGGTTAGTGGAGTGTAAGGCTGGAATGTTGAGCTTTTAGCTAACACACCGCCCAACCAAATGTACTTCATAGAGAAAAAAAAACACACTGATTTCCAAATAAGTAAAAATGAGTAGAGGACATCCATCATTCTGATTGTGTGAACATCTACCCTGCCTTTCTGGTGACAGTGCATATGAATGTCAGGACGTGTACTGTGGCCAGAGATTTTTATACTTTCATTTGTAGCTTTCAAAAAGACTTCCCAATTTCTCGGTGAACTCTAAGTACTTTTTAAGTCGTTCTTCCTTACTCTGTTGCCAAGCAGATTTCCTGTAGATAGCTCTCAGTCATTAATCATTTTGAGGAACCCAGGCCTGGGACCTCCAGAGCTTAGTCCATCACCTGAACGTAATTCTCAAAGGGCGTCACTGGTTCAACCCTGTGCTACCTTGACATCTTCTTTGATCTCCAGAATTGATGTCTCCCTGCATAGATCCTCAATGATTCCTTGTTTCTGTTGGAGGAGGATTGATTAACATGTTTGTAGACCAATTGTACTTCTTTTTAAGTAATAATTTTTATTTATGGGATATTGTGAGGCACCTTCCTTTAAAGAATTAAACTTTGAAGGCAAAAACAACAGAGCTAGGAGAAATCTTTAGAGAATGTCTGGTCCATCCCACAGCCACCAAGCAGACATGACAGCCTTTTCTCTTTGAGCAAACTGGATGATTGATCTGTCTTCACCACACCAGAGTAGCAAACAGTTTCATGCAAGAAAGGCTCAACAGAAGTGTAAGATAAGATAGACTTCAGTCAGAGAGAAGGCCATACACTTTCTGTCAAAGGAAATGGATGCTAGACCTAGGTGTGCCTAGGGCACACGGGGTACCACGGGGTCTGGACAAGGTTCCCCAGGGTGGGCTGGAATGCCAGCTACTCAGGTCCTGTCAGAATGAAGTGACTGTGAGAAATGGGCTCCAGGCTTCCTCACTGCAGACGCTGGTCTGTGTTCAGGCAAGAATGATTAGGACTCCGTTTTCCATCGTGTACATTGTTATTCAGGAAAAACCACAATGATTATTGATCATGAGGTAATAGCTTCAAAAGCAGTGGGTGTTCTGTGAAGAAAGTCAGTTTGGCTTCATATGAAAAAGCAGGGTGTCGTAGGAGCAAGGGTGCTGAAAGCCACCAAAATGCAAGCAAAAGGAAGCAAATTCATCAGCCATTGGGAACAGCCAAGGGAATCTGGCTGTTTACTAAAGGGCTTGGTGGTGTATAGTTTGTTCTGTCTGACTGGGTCTCTGGTACCTGAGGCCGAGGGCTTTTATGCCCATCTTGCCACATTTGCCATCTGTCTGATTTGGTGTTTTGTAGTTAATTTATTTCCTATTTCATGAGACCTGAAAGAAAGCATAGAGCTCATTTGGACTTTTAGTGACAATTAATATGCCTTTAGCAGCCAGGCACTGGTGTGTGTGTGTGTGTGTGAGAGAGAGAGAGAGAGAGAGAGAGAGAGAGAGAGAGAGAGAGAGAGAGAGAGAGACAGAGAGAGACAGAGAGAGAGAGACAGAGAGAGAGACAGAGAGACAGAGACAGAGAGAGAGAGAGAGAGAGAGAGAGAGAGAGAGAGAGAGAGAGAGAGAGAGAGAGAGAGAGAGAGAAGAGGCAGAGATGTGGTAGGCGAGCGGACAGCAGTGCACACACAGTGTGCATGTCTAATGTTTCCAGGGCCAGATTAGACCCATTAGCCACAGCTTTCCTCTTGCTAGATTTCAGTTGCCTCATTTTATAGAAGGTGAAACCGAGTCTACTCATACGAGTGATATCCAAACTGGAATAAAGTTTTCCTTCCATCTTAGAAGCATAATTTTACTCTAAGAAGAACTTTAAAAAAGTTTACAGGACATTGGCAAATTATGAATTGTGCAACTTCTTATACAGCTTTGTCTCATTTTTAGTGTCACTGTCTCATAAGTCAGATGGCAAGAGACAGGTGTGGGATAAAAAGAAGGATGGCTCTCGGCAGCCCCAGCTCCGAGTGAGGACCAGCCCTTCCCATCTCAGCCTCACCTTTTAACACCCAAGGTGGCCACTTTTCTTTACTCCGCACCCACTCTGGATGGTGAAGGTGGTACTTTAAACTCCCGTGGGTAGGAGACACTAAGTGATGTAACTGGTCTTCGAAGATGTTCATATTTAGTGTCAAAGAAATGGAAAGTGTTGCTGGACCATTGTTCAGAGGAACACAGAAATTATACTCCTTCCCTAAACACACTTTGTGTTTGTCTGAGCCTGCTGTCAGCACCCTTTCCACACAGGATGTAGTAGTTGACTTCTGACCTTTTCAGTATCGCTCCCTGTAGCTCCAGATCTGTGACAGCAGTGTTTTTAGTCTTTATATTGCCCTACATTTTCACTGCCCACCACTCCAACTCCCTGTTTGGCTAACTTCTGGTTGCATCTAGTAGTTGCTAAGGAGGCTGCACACCCCTGCAGAGCTCCCTCTGAAACTTCTGGTGGAGACAAGCATCAGGCATGTGCATACAGGCTCTGGGAGGCAGACTTCCAGCATGTGGGGGTGCTTCTGAAGAGTACTCTCCATGTGACTCTGATGGAGGTCCTGTTTCCAGAACTGATGCTCAGATCAGAACCTCATGTCTGCCTCTGACTGCGGCAGCTCAGAAATGCTGCAGAGCTGTGCACTGTAGGCTGCTGCCATCTTTTTTGTGGTCCCCGACCTCAGCAGGGTGCGGGATGTTGCACAGGTGCCCACCAAGTTTCTTCATTGACCGATGCTGTCTATGCTTTCAGAATTACTTCACATTCTTCATGCTTTCTGGTTTCCCTTCCTTTAGTTTCATCAGATGAGTTTGCCTCCTCCTTGGGAACATCATGTTTTCAGAATAAAACAAAAATTCTCTGTAATTTTCAATACAGCCGGCAAACTTCCTTGTGGGGTGTCCGTTCTTCCTGCCACATTCAGTGAAGGAGGCACGACTCCTGTTGAACACAATCCTTCTCTGTGCTCTCTGGCTCCCAGCTCTTCTCCAGATCTAGGGAAGGTCACTTTGCAGTTTCGTAGACCTATATATATATTTTAATTATTCTGTGAATCTGGCCCATTTACACCACTGGCTGATGGTGTGTGTGTGTGTGTGTGTGTGTGTGTGTGTGTGTGTGCGCGTGTGTGGCCAGAGGCGAACATGGAGTTCCTTACTCAGTCTTTTTCCATCTTATGTTTTGAGACAGGATCTCTCATTGAACCTGGAACTTGCCAGTGAGCCCCACAGATCTTGCCTGTTCCTCCTGCACACGAAGAACACAGGTATTCTATGAGGGTACTGGGTATTTGAACTCAGATTTTCATGCTTGTGTGACAAGCCCTTTACAGATCAAGCTTCCTCCCCAGCCCCTTGTTCTCCCCTTCTTGAGTGACTTTTCCCTATTCTATCGTCATTTGTGTCTGTGAGATACCACTCAGTCACCCAGTTTGATTTTGCAGTTTTTGGTTGTTTGTTGTTTTGCTTGTTTTATACTCCGCCCCATTTCATACCATGATGTTTCCCAGAGCTCTGCCCTGCCATTTGATGTCCACTCATCAGAGTCTTCATACTGTTAGCAATGAATTATCATTTACATATGTATAACTATTACAACACTCAAGTTTGCAAAAACACCTCCTCCCCAGACAGTCTTGCTCTATAGTGCCTGCTGGCTTTGAACTCGTGGTCTTCCTATCTTGGTCTCCTCAGTACTGGGACGACAGACGTGTGCCTCTACGCAGGCATAACGTTATTTTTAAAACACTTCTGAGTTTGGCTGTTAGTAATAAATCAGCCATTTGGTTCGGGGTTTCTCAGTGTCAATACTATTCACTGTTCACATTTGGGGTTAGATGATTCTTTGTGGTGAGTGATGTTCTGGACAGCAGCAGCCTTGGTCTCTACCCACAGGATGCCAACAACTCTCATCTCCTAGCTGTGCCAACTGGGAAATAACTGAAGAGGTACATTTTTTCCTGGTCGAGAACCCGCTGCTGCATTTAGCTTAAGCTGTCTCCTTAGGAGTACTTTGTCTATTTGTGGCCTCCCCGTTCTCTCTTGCTCTCCCCTTCTCCCACCTCTGTCTGTACGCACGCGGTTGGGACGTTGGGGATTCTATTTGTAATCTTGGCTTCGGTGAGAAACCTCTGGCATGCAAATACTTTGCCGCTGGCTTGTACAGCCTGTGACTTGCCGCCTGTTCCTCCAACAGGCTTACCGCAGGCCATCACTCAACTGGAGATGCAGTTCCGGCTGCGTTTTTGGAACTCAGCGGCATTTTCTCCCTTGCCCTGACACTAGCTGTCCCCTCCACAAGTTCACTGTGGGGACAGTTGATCTCTTCATAAAGGCACTTTAGCACTTTCCATGCTGATTCAAATCTTTGGCCATTTGGAGGCTCCCTAGGTGTGATATCCGGTTGCATATCCTGTTCCCAAGCACCGGTCTGGACCTCCTTTTGTGGAGTCCACTTCCGGCTAGCATGAGGGGGACCCTTTTTCGTGGTGCCCATTTCTGGCTAGTATGGGGGGACCCCTTTTTGTGGAGCTCACTTCCAGCTAGTATGAGGGACCGTGGAAGATCATCTCTTCTCATCCCGGCATACAGGAAGTTCCCTGATGTCCTGTCCTCTCACATTGCCCCTTCTCTTTCTCAGCGTTTTGGACCAAGAGGGAGAAATGCTTAGAACTTCACGCAGGGACTGCAACACCTCCTCTACTTCCATTAAGTCTCAGGGCTCTTTCTTGCTCCAGCCCTTGAGTCTCCAGTCTTATTTTTTCGGTGGTAGATGGTGGGGGTAGAGGGGAGCTATTTAGCATCCAGAATCAACTGCCGCCCTCCCGCCACGTCGTCACATGTGTAAAAACCCATTTTGAAGCTCAGTACAAGTTTCTGAGCTTTGCTTTTAGAACGATCTTTTGTTCTTCCTGGGATTTTTTTTTTTTTTAAGTTTCCCCTTTACAGAGGCAATGCGGCCCCATCTTACCATTCAGCATAAATGATAAAATGGCTGGGAAATAAAAAAGAAATTACCAAGAGGGAAAGATATAAAATATAAAATATCTGATGGTTGAACTCTCAGGCTGCTTTTTGCCAAAGTCTTACAAAGCTCATCAAATATTCATCTCTCAGACCTTAATGTCTTTGGAGGCAGAGACTAAGGCTCTATCATTGCCAGCCTCCAATGGCAGTTGGGAACACAAGGGCCACAAATCGCTTAGCACTCTCTCTTTCCTCCAAACTCGGGACTGGGTCTTTCCATCGGGCCGTTCTAGCCGCTCAGGAGTCGGGGTTGAGAGGTACCACTGGCAGAGAACTTGCTGTCCGTGGACATAGCCAATAAAGATTGGAAGGGAGTGTGAAGTGCATGTCTATGTGTTTTAAAGGTTATTGGCAACACCCAACTGTTTCACTGCCAGTAACGATCACTACCCCCCACCCCCACCCCAATTCTGTTCAGTTACATGCTGGACTGACTCAAATAGGAAGCCGACACGATGTCTACCAAAAATCATTTTAATCTCCAAGTCCCATAAAACAATATATGACACTCATATAACTCAGGTTTCTGGAACGAAGCATATTACAACCAAAGCACTTCCAATTTTATTTTTAGAATCGGGTTCATGTGTTTTACATCGGATTAGGCTGACTTCCTTTCTGTCTCAGTTGGGGGGGGGGGTTGTTTTAAATCACAGCCAGTGGGTAAAGAATAATTTGTTTATAATCTGCTTTTTTTTTTCATTGACTCTATTAAGAAAACGGTTGCCATTTTGTTTCCCTTGAGAAGCTACAGCCTGCAAAATCTCTCCTTGACAAACAGATAGAACTAATGCGATGACATAGATTTTATATTGCAATGAGTCAACCTGACAGGGAGTCGCGGGTCTGAAGACTCATAATGACATAGACTGATTGCAGAGCTGGTTTTGGGCTTCTTCTGGGTCCTGCCTGCTGTGCTTCTGAACTGAGTTAACAGCGCTTGCTGACCTATAAGCAGCCTTTGGAGACAACTTACAGTCCAGCTTGTGCCTGCACCACAAAACTACTGCCCACAAACAAAAACAAAAACAAACAAACAAAAAAAAAACCCACGCTGAAATAGAGGGAGAAAATGGGACATAATAAGTGGTGCATATTGGTGTGTTGAGTTTATTCTGGTTAAAGAGATAACACGTCTTAAAGGATTAATCCTTTCTGATCGTGTGTGTGGGTTAGTGTGCATGCAAATGTGTGGAGGCTGGATCAAGGTCACTTTGGGGTGTTGTTCTACAGGAGTCATTTATTTACCTTGACTTCTGAGACATTTTTCACTGTAAAATATGGCTCTCTGATTAGTAAGGCTGTCTAATTAGGCTAGGTTGGCTGGCCAGCAAACTCCAGGATCCTTTGGTCTCCATATCCTCAGAGCTTAAATACAGGTTGAAGATCGGATACCCTGCTTTTACTATGAGTGATGGAATCAAGTTCAGATCTCATGGTTGTTCAACAAGCACTTTACCAGCTGAGGCCTCTCCTCAGCCCTGCAATTAATTTTCAAAAGGTGAAGTGGTAGCTAATGATAGATTTCAAGGCCCCACTAGAAAAAATAAGAAAACCCTGAAAATATATTTACAGGGGAGGTATTTTAAAAACTATTTCTTGAAAGACAGGCTAAACACTGGCTATCATATTCGCTTTAAATGTGGAGATCGGAATCCAAGCAAATCTTTGGTAAACCCCTCGCAATCTGGAATCAGCTCAGGAAAAACAGAAAGGAAAATTTAGAAAAAGCCACAAAGATGAGAGATGTGGGCTGATGGATGACAAGTTCCGCAGTGTAACTGCAAGCCTCAAGCTGCCTGGATTAGCTGACGGACCCTCAGCCTGCGGTGCTGAGACGCCAGCCCTTTACCTTCTCACTGAGGACTTCTTTGCAAAGTATTATTGTCTTTAGGCTTGTGTTTATTTCCTCCAACTTTTTGATTTGAATATTTCCAGCCCTATAGAAATATCAAAAGAGCAAATCATTTGTAAGAAAGTTGCAGATAGTCAATTCTTTTGCCTTAAAATACATCAGAGTGTAACTACCAAGTGAAAAGCTGTTCTCCTACAATTCCATCACGACACCAGAAATTTCACAAAGATGTGTCATGATTTTTTCATTTTACAGAACACACATTTCCCAAAGGGTTCCCTATAAGTTCCCATGTCCTCCAATCATGCACCGGCTGTGGATGTTGCTCAGGGTAGAGTGCCTGTGTATTAGTCAGGGTTCTCTAGAGTCACAGCACGTATGGGTAGTCTCTATATAGTTAGGGAATTTGTCGATGACTTACAGCTTATAGTCCAACTCCCCAACAATAGTCAGCAGTACTTGTGGATGGAAGTCCATGGATCTAGCAGTTGCTCAGTCACACGAGGCAGGCCAGGAAAAGCTAGAGTGAATCTTCCTTCTTCCATTGTCCTTATATAGGTCTCCAGCAGAGGGTATGGCCCAGATTAAAGGCGTGTGCCACTGCACCTTTAATCCCAGATTACCTTGAACTCAGAGATCTTCTAATCTTAATCTTCTGGAATTCATAGCCACTATGCTTCAAGATCTCCATGCCAAGATCCAGGTCAGAAACTTGTATCTCTGAGCCTCCAGATTAGGATTATAAGTGAACCTTCCAATTCTTGATTAGTTCATTCCAGATTTAGTCAAGTTGACAACCAGGAATAGCCACTACAACCTGGTTATGCTTACATCTGGGTTTGATACAACATTTGTAAAGAAAAGCAAATTATACACTGGCCAAGGCATTGGGATGTTGTGTGTGTGCTGCTTTTGCCAATAATAGAGAAACTAAGCAAAGGGATGGTTAGTTTGAGGTCAGCCTGGACTATATGGCAAAACAATAGATCTCACAAAAAGCTAAGCATATAAAACAACTACTGTATTTGATTGACCTATATCTTTTGTTCTTTAATCTAGAACAAGGGTGAGCTAACATTTTCTGTAAAGGGCCAGGTATAAATACAAATATTTACATATACAACTACATAATAGTAATATCAATATTTTAGGCTTGTGGTGATACATGTGTTTCAACTACCCAAGTGCATTGTAGCACCTCAGTCAAAGCCATAGACAATGTAGAAATGAATGAATGTGATTGTTCTTCAAAACATTTTTAAAATTTTCAAATACCATAAAATATTATTTTTCTTTTGAGTTTTATTTATTAGATTGAGGCAGGGTCTCATGCAGTCCAAGAATTCACTATGTAGGCAAGGATGACCTTGAACTTCTGATCCTCCTGCTTCTACTTTCTAAGTGCTGTGATCACAGGCATGAATCAGCAGGCCTAATTTAGTGCTTCTGGGGACCAAGTCAAGAGACTCATGCATGCCAAGCAAGTATTATACCAGCTGAACTACATCCCCATCTCTCTTTGAAGTTTTTTTTTTATGACTTAAAAGTATACAAATTATTTGTAGCTCATAGGTTGTAAAAATCAAAACCAAACAGTAGGTAGCAGGGCTTGGCCCTTTGTTTGCTGGTACCATATACAGAAAATCATCCTGTCTTTTAAACTGAGATGTATGAAAATGTGTATAATTTGAAATGGACATTCATGTATCATACGAAACAATTGTAACTTTGTTTTAAGAAAACAACCAGCCATTTGTGTTAGTATGCTGAGCCAAAGACAGTCAGTACCAAGTCTAAGTGTGTTATTATAGTGTGCTTCCAAAAATGGGTTTTGTTCAGCCAGGCCATGGTGACAGATGTCTTTAATTCCAGTGGTTGGGGGTCAAAGGCAGGCAGATCTGTGAGTTCAAGACCAGCATGGTTCAGAGAGCAAGTCCCAGGCCAGCCAGGACTACATAGAAAAATCATGTCTTGCAAACAAAAAACCAACAGCAACAAAAAGGGTTTTGCCTCGTGTGTGTATATGTGTGGATGTGTTCGAGCAAATGTGTTTGTGAATGCGTGTGTGTGTGTGTGTGTGTGTGTGTGTGTGTGTGTGTGCTGGGATGGAACTGAAGCATTGCACACGCTAGGCAAGCCGTCCATTACTAAACTACAGCCCCAGCCCTTTGAAGTTGCTCTAACTATTATCAGAGTCCTTACATAGCAAATATATGCAATATTTGAATATCTGTCATGACAGTGACCCTGCCTGTCAGGCCAGCCTAGTAAGTCTATGTGACAGAACTATGTCAGAGGATGTGAAGGCTCCTGTAGATTCCATTAGTCATGTCACCTCTTCTTATCAAATTCTCTGCCAGCTTGGTGCAGGGCCTCAGCCTCAATTTTGCAAGAACAGACACAGAAAGGTGGAAGTTGGCAGGGTCCAGAGTCTGTCCATCTGGGCTAATGAAGTTGGCCCTTATTAGCAAATCTCCTGGGAGTCTTCCAATATTCTTAGGTGTCCCCTGGTTGGAGGGAAGCCTGTCCAATTGGGGTGGTCCTGATGTCTCTCCTTTATTATGTTTTATTTACCCTGGCTACACCATCATTTGGCTTTGTTAAAACAGAAATTGGAATGGCTCCTTTACACTCGAGAATGGTGATGTGTGACTCATGGGACTTCCTCCGGAAACACAAGTGGGTTGTCTCACTAGTTTCTGCCAGAAGGCTCCAGCTTTCTGATGTACTCCAGGCACCTTTAGCATGCTTACAATAGTATAGGTAGTATCTCAAATGTGAAGTGAGGAGTAATCGTTTGGACCCAGAGCCAAGCATGTCCCTGCTTCTCTGAAGACAGCAGATATGTCAGCCATCTTGGATGCTCATTTAGGACAAAGGTCTTGGTTTGAGAGATGTACAGTCAAATGAATGATGGGTCGCCTCTGAGTCTCAATCCCTGTCGAGCACAGTCACTCACTGTTGTATGGGGGCATCTTTTATTAGAAACGTACTCCCATGACGGTATCTACTGCAAATTTCTAATGCCCCTCAATGAATCTCACACGTAGGTTTTAAGTAAGGATTCCTCTCTCGGTTCAAGCCAGAGAAGCCTGTGTTAGCATGGAGGAACTGAACACATTTAGGGATGACATTATTTCTGGGGTTCTCAAATCCTTATTATTTTACTACTGCTCAAATCAAATGCTGCATTAATTTCCACAATACCCATTTTATTAGTTAAATAAATTAACCTGTAGTAGCAGTATCATTAATAAATGGACAAAATACATCGGTAAGTACATCCATCGTATTAAGTTTATGTTGCACTTTATTTATAATACTATCTCCCCTCTCTGAACTATTTTGCTCCACTAAAGGCATTAAACAATTCACTTTTCAAATTTATGGAAAAAAGATGCCTGGAATTCTGGTAATTTATTCTTTTGAAGTTTTTTTTTTTTTTTGAATGCAGTTTGAAGAAAGCAAGAACTTTCTTTTCATTTGTAAGAGGGCAAAACTGTTGGTAGTTCAGTCCCTTTCCTTCGCTGGCCTTCATGTCTAGCTAATGTTTCCATGCCCAAAGCATCATAAATAACCAATGAAGTAAAAGACTGTCTAAACACTAGGAGTCAATTTCCATAAACGCTCATGTTAAAAATGCATGACTGGTATGCAGTTTTAATTTTAGCTACAGTGTAGTTTCTGTCTGTTGCCAGTTTTCTTGGCATGTCATGTCTTAGCCCTTTAAAGCCCACTAAAGATGAAAGTCAGGCTTCTCTGGAGCAGTACAGGTGGCGTCAGCTGCTACATTGTAGATGTGTTTCTCCCGCACCAGTGTCAACCCCTGTGCCCTCAGGAATGAGTAAAAGGATCTCAAACCAGGATGGTGGAGAGGAGCGAGCAGTCGGTGTGAATTGACCACTGCCCTCTGACCTGTAAACACAGTAAAAGCTAAGCATCCCCTCCCCCCAACCCTGCCACCGCCACCGCCGCTGCCGCTGTACACCGGGTTGAGGTTCCCACAAGGGGTAAAACAGTGGTGGGGGCCCCCAAGACTCCCCCGAGTCAGAGAATACAGGTGTGCAGCTTACTCAGGGACTTGGGCTTAATCACCTAAACAAGAGCCTCTGCTTAGCAGAGAAAAAGAACAGCCACTGTCATTACTGCTGCCGGTGTCTAGGAAAGCTGAGAATGGTAGAGAATAATTTCTATTCTTTCTCATAATGCATTAGTAAGTTCTATGTATGTTATTAGTTGTTACTAGTAAGTTAGAATGTTGGTTTTATGAATACAGTTCTTGTCGTGTGTACCCAAAATTTCTTAAGGTCCCAGGGCCTTTGCTTTCCTGTGCAGAATTTCCAGTAGGAAATTTTGCCTGGTTGGCTTGATTGTTGACTCATGATGTCTTTTAAATGAAAATCAATACAATATTCTTGCCAGTGTTTGTATTTTAAGGATTATTACGGACAAAATGCTCAACAGAGCCGGGCTACACTCTTCATTAGAAAAGGTTTCTACAAGGGAAGAGTAGAAAATGTCAAAAAACAATACTCATCTAGTTTTTAGTCTCAGCTTCAAGTTCCAGGCAACCTTCGAGACGTTTGGAAGCACAACACCGCCACCTTCTGGTAGAGTCTTTGCCATCGTTCTCTCTGCCAGTTGATGGGACTCTTGCATCCATAATTTGTGTTTCTGTTAGGACAGATCTAATTTGATTTGTAGCCTTGAAAACTTTAAGTAAAGTCTAGACAATGTCTTAGTCAATTTGGATTAAGATAAAAGAGTATGAAAGCAGAGGGCTCTTAACTGGTTCTGTTGTTGGAGACGGATGTGTTTTGGTATCAGCGATCTTACCTGAGGCATTCTGTGCTGCTGTTTTTCAAATCTATTATTTACCTGCTACACAAGACTCTGTTTCTTGCATCCCAGGCAGGCCTGGAACACACTGTGTAGCTGAGGATGACCTTGAACTTCTGATTCTTCTGCTCCCTCCTCCCAAGTCTGGGATTGCAGGTGTACACCACTACACCAAGGTTTTTGTTGTTGTTGTTGTTTGTTTGTTTTGCTTTTAAGCTGGGGATTAAGCTGCAGCTATGTGTATAGTAGGCAAGCTCTACAACTGAGAGGTGCCTCCCGTCCGCTTTACTAGAGCATTCCAATGTAATTTTAACGTGACCTCTCTCCTGGGAGGTGGTGAGGATTCTTGCCACTAAGATTGCTGAGGTGCCAGCAGGGTTTGTCCCTCACTGCTCCACTGACCACAGTCAGCCAACTACATCTACTGGCCAAGTGAGTCAGAGGGGAGATTTCCTTTTCTGTCCAGTAGAGGGAAGGAAGGCCGTGCAGACGAAGGTGGCCCTAGCCCTGCTGTTATGAAAGACCAGGAGCCCAAAGAGATGGTGAATTGTAGTGAGAGTTTTGGTTTCTTCAAAAACCCAGTTCTTTTATGTGAATATGTTTTTGCTTTAATTCTCAAGTGTGGGACATGGGGCTGCTTCAGGTTGTCCACAGCTGTTAACTATGATTGTCTCTAGGTGCTCTTGGGGGGGGGTGATTTTTGCCAGCTGCATAGTTTAATTTTGGGGACTCTGGAGAGGATATAAACAAGAGATCCCCAAGAGGAACTATAGTGGCTGCTGCTCTTCCTGCTGCTGCCCCTGCTGTTGCTGGTGGGTCCTGTTGATGGGTTTGTTATAGCTGGTTTTCTGGTTTTCTGGACTGCCGGATACTCTGATGATTTCCCCTGAGGAACCCAACAATCCAAATTGGCAGGAAATAGCCCATAGAGGTCTACACCACACCCCCTTTCCCCTTGAATCTTTCTTTCCTACCTAGTGTTGGGGATGAAAGGAATAAGGGTGAAATAAGGGTTGGAAGAGAGGTAGAAATATAAGAACCCAATAAAATAAAATAATAAGACAAATATGCCAACAGTGAATTCTCTGTATGAGAAAAGGCCCAAGAATCTTGGCACCCTACAGGGTATCCAGCCAAAATGGGGCATCACTGACTACTTCAAACAGCTCTGCTGCATCTGACTGTAGCTGTAAAGAGCTGTCCTCTACTACAAGCAAAAGTACTTCCTGCAATAAATCAGTTTAACCAGCTTTGTCTATCAAAGCTCATCCACAAGCACAGGCCAGAGACAGGGCAAGAGAAGAAGAGGCTGTCAGCCTAGGTGAAGAAAGCTGCTCTGGAAGGGCACTCTCCCCACTAAAAGACCACCAAGCCCTCAAGCAGGGGCCAGTACTGCCTCTACCTTGGTGGAAAGCAAGAAGACTTAGCTAGTGGTCACATGATGGGGGGTCCCCTGCTGAGTCATCAGGAGGAAGAATAGGTTGGGGGCAGCTGGTCAACCAGAGGAAATGTATCTCCATTGCCTTCACACAGGTTAGCACAGAAGTCAATGATGTTCTGGCTAAGCTGCTAGAAGCTCCAAGGAGCAACTACTACAGATACTATGCGAACTGCAGACACCTGTGACACAAGGTCTTGGGTTCAAAGTCTGGCTGCCATTGCAGAGCTGGTAAAGGCAGAGGCCACCAAACTAGGTTAACTGTGCACTGGATCAGTTTCCGCTACATAAATAAAACCTGTTCTTTGGTAGGAAAAGAGAAAGACAAAGAATATTCTCTCCTCAGGGTTAGGTATGGTGTAAAAACAAGGGAGAGTGTGGTTGGAGGTAAAGAATCACAGATAAGTTGTACAGCTATGGAGAACATGACCAAGAGAGTCAATCCTAAAGCTGCCTGAGCAATAAATAGGTGAGTGGGAATTTTGCTTTTGTGTAACTCCTTTCCATTGGGGTGAAGTGTTTCTAAGTGACTGGTTGACTGGAAATACACCCGGTGCCACCATTTTTAACTCCGCAAGTTCTGCCATTGAGATTCAGGCATCCAGTCGGTCTTAAGAAGAGATAGTTACTGGAGGGCTGGCAGGGTGGCTCAGTAGGTAAAGGTACTTGCCGTCAAGTCAGATGACATGAACTCAATCCTCAATACACACATGGTAGAAATTAAGAACAGACTTCTGAAAGCTGTTATCTGATCATGGTGTGTGCATATTTGTACACAGATACACAGACACACACTCATGCACACAGACACAAATGCTAAATATAGCTAAAAAAGAAATAGCAATGAAAGTGAATGGAAAAAAATATGCTTTTTGTTGTTGTTGTTGGTTTTTTGAGACAAGGTTTCTCTGTGTAGCCCTGGCTGTCCTGGAACTCACTCTGTAGATCAGGCTGGCCTCAAACTCAGTAATCCACCTGACTCTGCCTCCCAAGTGCTGGGATTAAAGGCATGCGCCACCACTGCCCAGCAAAAATATGCTTTTATATTTCATTTCTGAAACACCATGCTGGGACTAGACTGGAAGTAAATTTCCATGTGGTGCCCCACCACACTTGATCCTAAACTCCATGACAGGAAAGGGAAGTGCTCACAGAGCAACATTCCTTGCTTTCTTCTCCTCAGTCCACACACAGAGACGTGGGAAACACTAGAATAAGCTAGCAAGATGATGATATTTTCAAAGTCAAGCTGTGGCCAGGATTATCTATTCATAAGAATATGTGCCTTAGTCATTGCTAGGCTATTTTATAATTCTGTAGCTATTAACATTAGCATGCAGAAAACTGATAGCAGTGTGAACAAGTTTATGCATATAACCCCAGGGCCACACAGGCATCCTCTTCTCTTTGGCTACAAGAAAAGCACCACTTTTGTCCCCTTTTGCCCATTCACGGCAGTATTCCTTGTCTAGAGATGCTCCTGCTGGCTGGCTTCTGCTGTGCTTTGTCTGTTGTGATGGAGCCTTAGCTTCAAAATCACCAAAGCAATTGTAACCTGTTTAATGGGATTTCACACTTAGCAGCTAGGATCAGCTCTGACTCTGTATAATTACATTTTAGAATTAACTCGCTTTCTCTCTCTCTCTCTCTCTCTCTCTCTCACGCACACACACACACACACACACACACAGAGAGAGAGAGAGAGAGAGAGAGAGAGAGAGAGAGAGAGAGAGAGAGAGAGAGAAAGCTAGCTCATGGGTGCCATGGCTGCACAGGGCGGTCAGAGGAGATCGAGGGAACAGCTTGCCCTCCTGTTGTGTGGGATGTGAGACTGAACTCATGTCATCAGGCTTGATGTCAACTCCTCTCCCATAGAGTCATCTTTGAGGTCTCAGGTAGAATCTTATTTGAGGATCTTGTTTTATCGCTTCCCTCACTTGAGAGATTAACGGAAGTTTAACATATACTTGTGAATCATGACTATATATTTTTCCTCTCAAAGACCCTTTAGTGATATTAGAAAGAAGCCAAGAAAGTCCTCTAGGAGCTTTATTCTATTTGGTGTTTTGGGAGGAAGTTACACCAGAAGCAAGCCAATGTTTAGAACCCTGACCCTCTCTAAATTGGAGAAAGCAAATGAGACAGAGGACTGTATGTCTCCCAGTATGGTTTCTTCTTGCCTGGCTCTATGCTCACCTACTGGTCCAGCCTTTCCTCAAGCAGAAGGACTATTCTGCTGGAAGGCCCTTCAGAGCCAGCCCATCACCTTGACTTGTCCCTGAGTCTGCAGCGTTGTGAACATCAGGAGACATTTGGCTTCAGAGTAGGTCAGCTCTGCTTCACGTTCTGGCTTTTCCCTGACTAGGTGTGGTCTCTTATGATGTGGTTTCTGTTTACTTATGCACAAAGAATCGGTGCCATGAAGATGGCATAGACTAATGCATATCACACCCGGAGTGAAACAATTGCTTCTCCAATCTTACCTGAGGGAAAAACAACACTCTAAAGCCCCGAGTCTTCTGTGCCCCTGATGAACTGTGGCTCTGCATTAAGTCTTTGGTAGTGATATAAAGCCATAGTCAACAGAGACATGTGGTCCTGCTTAGGGCCTGAAAGCTTGAGAGGGCGGGTGGACTGGAGCGGGTAACTTCTTCAGTGAGTATACCAGACCATAACTCTTTAATGACTTAACTTGGGGGAAATCTCAAAGGGTCCCAGGGCGGAACTCTAAGAAGGCATTTTGTATTTAACCTAATGCTTCTGAGTAAGAATAAGCTCTGGGAAGCAAGCAGGTGAACTGAACTGGGGGAACGTCTTCCCAGTTACCCTCAAAGTGTGCTCTGTGTGCTCTGTCCAGCAAGGAATGTCTTTGATCCTCTGATGGGTTCTGTGTCCCAGTCTTGTCTTTAGTCCTCTACTCTTCTAACAAGCACTTCAGCCACCAGCTGATACAATGACAGAAGCAGGACATGGGCTTCTTAACATCATAGAATCCGAACCATCTTTCACAGTTCCTCATAGAGGAAGCAATATAAACGATATCCATTCACTCCTTTCTCCCAAGTAAGAATGTCTATTCACCTAGAAGAACTAACTCTGCAATTTGCTCTTCAGGCACAGAAGAATGAATTGTAACTACAGTGAACTAATAGATTAAAGATCTTTGTATGTAAGTATGATGGCTCACACCTGTGATTCCAGCACATGGAAAGCTGAAGCAGGAGGACTGTCATGAGTTTGAGGTCAACCTGGGCTAAACAGTGAAGTCCCATCTCAAAAAACCAAAATCAAATAAAAAGCAAATCAAAACAAGGAAGGAAAAAAAATCAGCAGTTATAACTAGGTTTTGATGACTGCGTGCATTTTTTATTTTGTTGGGTTGTTGATGTTTTGACTTCAAATATCCAGCAGAGGGCATGAAAGGAATTGGTTTAGTTGGACATACTATGGACTGCAAGTGGGATGTGCAAAGAAAATGCAAAAGGGAATGTGTGAATTCTGCATTACAGTCCTCAGACAGGGAAACACTTGTAACAGATTGCAATTTTTGCTGCTTCTTTTATTTCTCACCTTTGTTTACAACATTCATCTAATTTCTCTTTAAGTCTATATATAAAACACACAATGGCATGAAGTAAAATCAGTGATTTATACTCACACTGATTGCTTACTTTTTCTGTTGGCTGTGCTAAAATACCACAAACAAGACAACTCATAAAAGAAAGTGTTTATTTGGATTTATGGATCCAGAGGGATAAGAGCCCATTATGGTGGTAAAGTATGGCAGCCAGCAGAAGACACAGAGAAGAAACCGAGGACTCACATCTTAAGTTGCAAGCACAAGTAGGAAAAAGAGAGAGCACATGGAAATGGTTCATCTTTAAACTCTCCAAGGGCTGCCTGAAGTAATATACTTTCTCCAAAAAGGCAGCACCTTCCAAGCCTTCCCAATAATAACACCAACTGGGAATTGTTTTAGGATTTTATTGCTGTGAAGAGACACCATGACCATGGCGACTCTGCAACTCTTTTTGTTTCTTCTTCTTCTTCTTCTTCTTCTTCTTCTTCTTCTTCTTCTTCTTCTTCTTCTTCTTCTTCTTCTTCTTCTTCTTCTTCTAATTATTTATTTATTTTTGTGTATATGAGTACACTGTTGCTGTCTTCAGACACACCAGAAGAGGGCATCAGATCCCATTACAGATGGTTGTGAGCCACCATGTGATTGCTGGGAATGGAAATCAGAACCTCTAAAAGAGCAGTCAGTGCTCTTAACCACTCAGCCATCTCTCTAGTCACACTATGGCAACTCTTTTTTTTTTTTTTTTTGGTTTTTCGAGACAGGGTTTCTCTGTGTAGCCTTGGCTGTCCTGGAACTCACTTTGTAGACCAGGCTGGCCTCGAACTCAGAAATCCTCCTGCCTCTGCCTCCCAAGTGCTGGGATTAAAGGCGTGCGCCACCACCGCCCGGCCAATGGCAACTCTTATAAAGGAAATAATTTAATTGGTGTTGGCTTACAGTTCAGAGGTTTAGTCCATTATCATAGCATGGTGGTATGCAGACAGACATGGTGCAGGAGACGTAGCTGAGAGTTCTAGATCCAGATCTGCAAGCAGAAGGCAAAGAGTGAGACACTGGGCTTGGCTTAAGCACTGGGGACCTCAAAGCCCAGCCTCACAGTGACACACTTCCTCCAACGAGGCTACACCTACTCCAGCAAGGCCATAGTAATGCCACTCCCAAGCGCTTATGGGGGCCATTTTCATTCAAACCACTATGGTGATCAAGTTTTCAAATGTTTGAGACTATGGGCGCATGCCATTCAAACCACCACAAGGACAAACCTGAAAAAAAACCCACCAGATAAAAGCACATAACATTGTACCCACAATAAAGCAAACCTCCTTCTGAGGAAAACCTTCAGAACACTGCAGCTCCCTCAGCAAAACATCACTGTCCACTGGGCTTCCAATCACAGGCTTAGGGGATAGGGTGAGATGATTTCAGCAGTTAAAAATAAATAAGAATTGAAAAGTATGTGTGTGTGTAAGTGTGTGTGTGTGTGTGTGTGTGCGTGCATGTGTGCATTTTCTATTCATACATCTATGTAGATAATCACATATATGTGGTTATGTACATGTCTCTTTCCCTCTTTTTTTGGTGTGATCTTGAGGCATACATACATCAGTACAACATTTAATAAATGTCTACTGTAGCATGCAGTTTTTGTTGTCCTGCTTTAAGCTCTAGGTGGACTGTAATACAAGCCCCACCCAGGTTCCCTTGGATCTGTGGATGAAACACATATACATACACACACACACATTAATATAATTTTCAACCTGCCTTATGGCTCAATTTCTGGGTACTTCTAATATCCCACCTGAGGAAATGGCCTATGGCCTCTCCTCCTGAGATTTCACATGACTGGACACCTTTTCTTCCTCTGAAGCATGGTGAAAATCCTCCTCCCTCCCCTACTTCTGCTAGTTTGCCTGCTGGGACCCAGAAGTCCTGCCTGTTCTACCCAGCTCATTAGCCACTAGCATCTTTATTGATGAATCAAGAACCAATTGAGGAGCAGGACCCTAAGGTCCACCCCCTACAGTCTACAAAGTGCTACTTTCTATATTAAGCACTTGAAACACAATTTTCATCTTATAATCACACTACAAAGATTGTTATAAAGGCGACTAAGTACCTGGGAACATTTCTTCAAGGGTTTCTCACATTTCCACGTGTTTTAGGAGCAAAGCATCAATTGCCTTTTGTTCTGGCCTATGTCTTCCAAGCATGTTCACATAGCAGTTTGGCATGGAAAGACAGAGAATATGTTTGCTTCTGGAGCAAAGGCAGCATGCATACTATCTATCACAGAAAGATTTAGGGTCCTTGAATAGAGAGTTTTTCTTCTAAAATGTAAATGGTTGCCCCATTCAACTTGGGAGCACGAGGGATCCATGTCACTATGCCACACTCCTGTTGCTTGCTGCATAACTATGATAATAAAGCCTTTAGTCTCTTGACCAGGATCTTATGCTTCTTATCAGCATCCATGATACTGTGGCAAGCCACCTGTTTAGATGCCAAGAAGGAAAAATGTCAGGTTCATCACAGTTCTTGAAACTGTGTAAAGTAACTTTCAGTACAGATCTGGATTCCCCTGACTCAGTTCAAGTGCAATGACGAATGAAGAGGTTAAACGACTTGGGCTGGAGTCAAGCTGTGTCTGGACCCTTGAGTCACCCTTCCATCCCTCCACTCATTGCATCAGATGGTGACACTTGGCTAAACATAAAGAAAATTCAAAGAGAACACGATTTTTATCAGGATGGTTAGACATTTGGTCATGCTAAGAGAATGTTTCCTGTTGGAACATTAGGACTTTAGCAAAAATTATCCCCAGGCTGATTTATTTATTTACATTTCTCCTGGAAAGAATGATGGGCTTTTCTTCCTTGGTGACATTTTCATAAAAAATGCAAGTTCATTGGTTGCATTAAAGACTTGTGATGGATGGTAAAATAAGAACTACATCACCAACCAACAACCCTTGGGAAGGCTCTGTGCACCGAGCTAAGTACACAGAGCTGTGTGTGCCAAGCTGTGTCCTCCAAGCTGGTGTATTACCAGAAATCTGTCCTCGTGTTGGTGTCTAAAGTGAGGGAATCACAGATGGACAGTATAAGGGAGGCTAGCTCATGTTTAAGGTAGACAGAGACAAGGTTGTAAAATGATAAAGTAAATATGAGAAACTAATTCCTCTCAGATGCCACTTCCTGATAATGTAGCTGTTGGATGTATTTGGTCAGTGGAAGAAGATAAAAGTGATGGACTGTAAGCAGCTGAATAGTATTAAGCAATCACTGAGAGTTAGCAGACCAAGACAACAGGGGTTGAAATAGCTTCTCAGAAGCAGAGAACATTTGACTTAAAGTACTGTCAGGGGTTTACCTTTGTTTTGAACAGTGCTCTTATTTAAGTCTCAGTCAATAAAATACACACACTTTTTTTTTTTGGCAAAGCATGTGTGTGCCACTAAACATCTTTTGGACAAACAGAATCCTTCTGCAGGACACTTTAGTTCATTGGAACTAGTTCAAGAAGCAGCTACCCAGTCCAGTTCGAGAGGACCAGGTGGTTGCAAAGGTGACTCTGCTATTAAATGGTTTCCAATCGGGTAAGGGAATAGAACATATGAATGAATAATGATAGCAGAGTGTGATGTGGGAAGGACATTTACGAGCTGCAGAAACCCCAGAGAGCATCATTGCTGTGATCTCACGGTAGACAGAACATCGTGCCTTGTTTTCTTTATGTCCTGAGACAAAGGCAGCCCCTCATTTGATTTATTCTTTCCATATGATCAAATGTCTCAGTATTCCATCTTTAAGACAGAAATGGTGTTTTTTTTTTCATTTTACTCAGTGGAGGAAACAATGTAAATGCCACAGGAAGTTTTTGCTTCTTTGAGATATTTTTTATATTGGTATCACAAATCAAACAGTCTATGCAGATAATGTCATGGCTGCTGATCAATGGATTTTTTTTTTATGAAGGCAGTTTGTTTATTGATTTTGTCACAGGTATACTGGGGACTGGCTTACTTTCTGACAGGAGGTTTGGCTTGATCCTAACAGATGAGTCACTGGAGGCTTGGTGACCATGAAGGTCCTGAAACATATTTAAACCCTAACAGCTTGTTCTGTGTGTACCTTGTGATTCCCAGGACCAGGGCAGATTTGGGTTCCATGGAAGCATAGAAGTTGTTGGTTTTTCTTGGCATCAAACTCTTTATGAGCTTATCTCCTAAGTCTTTGTGACAGTGCTGAGCAGTTTCGTAAGTGACTAGAATGACTAATCCCTTGCTTTACGAGGGGGAATCTCTGAGCAAAATGTCCATATACTTACATTTTATTTCTTCAAACTTCTCCAACGTTTTCTTAGGGCTCTCAAATATAGCAAGAACCTTATTCATTTGTCTTCTATCCAGTTCCTAAAAAGTGATCATCCTGGTTAACATTTTGTCGACTTGACACAAGTCAGAGTTATCTGGGAAGAACCTCAATTGAGAAAAATGGCCCATCAGATTGCCTTTGGGCAACCCTATATGGGGTTATCTTGATAGAGGATTGATGTGGTGGAGTATAGCCCACTGTGGGCGGTCATCCTGGGTGATAAAAGAAAGCAGGCTGAGCAAGCCATGGGGAGCAAGCCAGTAATTAGCACTCCTCCATGGCCTCTACATCATTTCCTGCCTCCAGGTTTCTGGCCTATTTGAGTTCCTGCACACAGCTATTTCCAGGTTGTTACAGGAGCATCAAGGGAGTTAAACTCTGGACTCATGATTGTGCAGCAAACTCTTACCCCCTGAGTCATCTCCGCAGGCTTCTAATTGATTTATGTTTGTCTGTAGATTTCCCACCATCAGTTATGGAAGAGACTGTTCTTTCCCTATATGTATGTTCTTATCAAAAATGAGTTGACCCTATCTATAGATACATGAGTTTACCCTAGACTCTATTCTGTTTAATTTAGGTATAGATTTCTATGCCAACACCATACTGCTTATATTCCTTCAGTTTTTGTGAGAAATTTTGGAAAATTTTGAGACTAGGAAGTAAGAGACATCCAACTTCGATTGTGTGGAGAGTCTGCATCCTTTGTGAGTACATAGGAATTTTAAGATGGGATTGAGATATAGCTCAAAAGTAGATTGCTTACTTATCACAAGGAAGGTCCTGAGTTTGACCTCCAACAACACACACCATACTACACACACACACACACACACACACATACACACATACACACCTAATGCCACTGGAATTTTGACAAGGATTGCGCTAAATATGTAAATAAGTTCAGTGTTATTGATGTCTCAAAACTTTTAGATCTTCTAGTTCACAAATGAAGGTTTTCTGTTTATTTGAGTTCTTAAGTACTTTCAGCAATATTTTGCATTTTCTACTATATAGCCCGTTTCTATTATTTCATCATTTTAAGAATGCTACAAATATGAAGATTATCTAGTACATAACTTTTCACAATTAGTCTTTTAAATAATTATAATTCTTTTGAGAACAGTCGTATTATTCACCGGAGGGTTTTTATTTATTTATTATAAATTTTATTTTATTTCTAAGTTGCATTTCGTGGAATGAACTAGTCCCATCTCATACCAGTGAAAGTGTCTGGGTATACCTTTGCATACCTTTATTCTACAAGCAATTTTTTAAAATTGTCAAATAAATCTTTAAAAAACAAAACAAATGTTTCCTCCCAAAGTTGATTTTGGATATACTGTTTATCACAGCAATAAAAACCCTAACTTGGACAATTAGTTTTCCAAGATATCTCTGTGTCCTTCCAAGTACCCCATACTTATCACTGAATAAATACTGTTGCGTGTGAGGCTAACACAGTGTCAGGTCATCAAAGGATCTGTTCATACTCTAACAAGCACCATTTTATGCATGGAGTGTCAGAAGCAAACCTTCCTTTGGGCAAAATCCTTAGGAAAGCTCTTGCTGAGAATCAAGGAATTTGAATGTTCCCATTCAGATGAATGAAGGAATGCCATAACAAAGTGCCAAGACATAGGGCTTAGCCCAGTTGAAATGTATTCTCTCACAGTTTGGGAAGCTAGTAACCAGAATTAGGGTGCCATCGGCATTAGCTCTCACTAGAGGCTGGGAGGAGATTCTGTCCTATGCTTTCCCATGGCCTCTGTGATTTCTGGCAGTAGTCTTGGCACCGTGATTTGTGCAAGGGTGCCTCCAATCTCTACATTCATGTTAATTCGATATTCTCCCATGTCTCTTTATCTCTCTGCCTCTGTCTGTCTATGTGCTTTTGTCTGTCTGTCTGTCTGTCTGTCTGTCTGTCTGTCTCTCTCTCTCTCTCTCTCACACACACACACACACACACACACACACACACACACACACACAGAGAGAGAGAGAGAGAGAGAGAGAGAGAGTTGGCAGATAAGACCCTGTAATAGGTGAGCAGAGACAGGTAAGACCATTTTGCACAGGGCACTAAGCTTAAGATAATGCTCACCTCATCTCCAAAGTGAACCTTAAATTGAACCCAGGCAACAGGCGTGACCTTTATTAGAAATACAAACCTTTCAGAGCTGGGATTGAAACCGAGGTCTCAGGGCCCAAATCTAAGCTTTCCCCCCACTTTTAAACTGGAGAGCTTCCAGGTATACACAATCCGAAGCTGCCCTGCTGGATTGCTACCTGGATGTGTGAACCATCTGGCGAAATCAACTGTATTTCACACACGCTCCTACCCCCTCCCATTTAGAGTAGAAACAGGACACTTCTTTGCCTCCATTTGCTGACAACTCTGAAAGCCACTGCTCTGGATTTGCTGTGATTGAATATGGCAGGAGCTTGCACAGAGACAGCTCCGAGTTGTTTCCTTGCTGGAAACTCCTGCTCATCTCAAATTTTCCATGGATGCTGCTTCTGCGTCTCCTCGAAGCTTGGTTTCTAGCCATTGCTAATGTGCGACTTGCCCTCTGGTACCTGAAGTCTGTTTTAGGCAAGGATTACCGCAAATTTCTCATCTTGAAGAATCCTCTCTAAAACCACACTAGTTTCCAAATGACCAGGCTGTACCAATTCTCTAGTTTTTGCCAGTTCTGCTTAAAATCTATTTTATTTAAGTACTTGCTTTACAAAATGCTGCCAGTGACAACAGGTAATGTCAGGGGAAGCTCCTGAAACACTCAAGATATGTTTGTTTTGCTTCTCACATACTTAGTTTAGGGGACATGAAGTGTTCAGAGTAATTGTTGAGTCTATCGCCTTAAACATTTGTCATTTCTTTTTGCTGTATTTAAAGTTCTCTTTTTAAGCTATTTTTCTACCGCATATTCCAGGCAGAGGTATGGAAGATTTGGATTAAGGTGGCGTTATATGGAAGTTGGTGAATTAGCATCAATATAGGAATTAGTGATGGTAGGATCTGTGTTGACAAAATGGAGGTGGGAAAAGGAAGAGACAAAGAGACTCCTAGATTTCTGCAAGGTTTATTCATTGAGCCAGGAATCTCTACAGGAGAAACAGATTGCATATTATGTGGAGACTTAGTGGGAGATGTAGGTAATGGTAGATGTTTTGAGTAAGACTTTGAGCTATATTCACCAATGTGGGAGAAAATGTCAAGTCAGCAGTTAAATACTTGACTGTTAACATATAAATGGTTGCTACGGCCACGAGGGTAATAATTTGGAAGAATGGAATGAGAAGAGAATGAGAAAAGACAAGGTTGTAGTCGGGCAAGTCAGCAGCAAGGCTTTTGGTTATATACAATTAGAAAAACCAAGACTTACCCAAACAACAGAAGGCAGTGTAATAGAGACTGGGAGACAGCTCAGTTGGTACAGTATCTGCCTTGCAAGCATGAGGATTCAAGCCTCAGAACTCATTTTTTAAAAAGTCAGGCATGGTGGCACATATTTAAATCTCAGTTCTAGGGAAGTAGACACAAATAAATCTCTGGGACTTGACAGCCAGGCAGGATAGCTAACTTGGTTGGCTCCAGGCTAGTGAAAGACCCTGTGTCAAAAAAAGAAGCCTGAGGAATGACACTCTATGTGATGGGATAGCCCACTGGAAACGCAGGCTCAGGGTTGATCAGACTCAGCAGTTGAAAAATGCCATTAATTTCTTCCTTTCTTTCCACTTACGGCCCCTGCTTTTATGTGGTGTTAGCTTTCTGTGGGATGAATGGAGTGCTAAGGTGGCTGTCTTTATTATCCATGACACATAGAGGTGAAAAGAAAGAGAATGTACTCATTATTTTCTCAAAAAATGTTTTCTTTTTCCTTAAAGGTTTCAAGAAAAGCTTTCATTTTGCTGGATAAAATTGGGCCAAAATACTCATGCCTGACCCCAAATTTGGTGTCTTCGGAATGAGGATTTACTGATTGACATACATTAAAAGAGGAGTCTTGTTCCTCATTGTTCCTCGGTTGGGGCAGTGAATCCTGAGGCTCCGGGATCTGAACAATACTAGTTTCATGTATCAAAATAAGGTAGCCTGATATGGGGAGAAACAATCACAACACCTACCGGAACCAAGAAGAAAAATGGAGAGGCTGGGGTTCAAGAAGAAATGAAGAGAGTTTCCTCTATCATCTTCATGTTCAGAAGGGAGCTGTGGTTGATTGGGTAGTTCCTGCTGACCAGCTGGTAGGTTTGGTGGCTCCAAGGGGGCACAGTGGGAGCAGAGGAGAGAGAGAGAGAGAGAGAGAGAGAGAGAGAACATGTTTTTGAGAAATGAAGGTGGCAGAAATGTCATCTGTGGTGGAGAAAGCATTTGCTTGCATGCATGTATGTTTGCTCTGAACATAGAAATGGACACATTTAATTCCTATTGAAATAATCTACTACAGAGAGGTAGGTCCTATATGAGTGGAAGAACAGCATACTTATGTATGTATCACAGTGTGTAGTATGTTGCTGGACCAGCATCTTGACAAACTGCCTTACAGAGCCCACAGTGACAGTAGGTTCTATGGTTGTAACAAAGATTATTAGAAACTGGAGACCTTCAATTCAGTAAAGTACTAGTTTTCCTGTCTGTACAACTTGCCTTAATAAGGGGGTCAGTTTCTTTACAATGCAGTAAGGTAATTGGAGTTTACAGACTTTATTATATGTTTTATTTTAAAAAAACCTAGAACTTTGAAGTTTCCCAATACAAAGAACTGACTTATCATTGCTTATTATTATTGTTGTTGTGAATGCATGCAGGTGCCTGTGGACATCAGAAAAGCATTAGTTTCTTGGAGCAGGAATCACAAGTATATGTGCATGGTAGGGGCCAAGCTCTGGTCTTCACAATGGAGCATCAAGCTCTTAGCCTCTAAGTCATCTCTCCAGACCCAAGAAAGGATGTGCATGTAAGAAAGAAATGCCAGTTTTCTTGAATCTGTCATTAATACACATGAATTATCGTGCAATATCCTTTGAATATGTTAAATGATTGTAAGTTGAAGTGATTCTCACCCACTCACACTAAAGTCCCAGGAAAGGACAAAGAGCGAGCACAATTCGGGAAACACCTCAGAAGAGTAGCTAAGTGAAGAGCCCTGTGATCACAGCTTCACATTCAGCCATGAGGAGGAGGGGAATGGAAAGAAAGCAGTCAATATGCAGAAGTCTCCAAGTGGTTGAAAATGGCAGCCATGGCAACAGTGATTGAGGAAGCAAGAAGGAGAGGGAATAGGAAGAAACACAAGTCTCTAAATTAGTGGAATTTTCAAAATCTTCCCTCCCTCCATGTATTTGTGTGCGTGCGTGTGTGTGTGTGTGTGTGTGTGTGTGTGTGTGTGTGTGTGTGAGAGAGAGAGAGGGGGGGGGGTTAGGAGGGAGGGGAGAGAGAATAATGATGCGTGAGCGTGTGAGGACTGGTGCACACAGGCCACAGCTCAAGTGTGAGCATCAGAAGCCAACTCCCTGGGTCAGTTCTTGTCTCCCCCATTGTTTGAGACACAGTGTCCTGCTCATCCTCTCTCTATAGCAGGCTAGCTGGTGGGCAGCTTCTGGGGACTTTCCTGTCTTGCTTCCCATCTTGCTGTAGGACCCTGGGATGCTAGTACACTCAGCTTTATGTGGTTTGGGAATCTGAATTTAGATCCTCACACTTATCCAGCAAGCACCTTACCTACTGAGCATGTCCCCAGCTTAAAGGAGCAAGTCTCAACAGTAGAGACCTCTCAGCTCTTGACACCATGCTGTATGAGACTTTTGCAGTAACTGGTTCCAGTGAGGTGGTGACAAAGGTCTATGGGAGGTGAGGAAACTTTGAACTCTGAGACCTGGCTGTTACTGGGATCTGTCTGGATAGTGAAGTCCCTCAAGATGAACAGAGGAGGCTGATAAAGAGATGCTAAGGACATAGCTAAGGATGGCACTGAATAACAGTCTCAGGGACATCACTGGATTAAGACCTTAGAGGTAAGGCATGGCTTGGTCACTATGTCTAACTCTGGGCAAAATGCCAATTGCCTCCAAGGTTTGGTTTGCTCTGAGGGAATTCCTTAGAAGGAATTATTTGGTTTAGCTCCTTTCTAGGTATGAAGATGCCCCTCTCCCACCATCTGGTTATAGTAATCTGTTGCAGCCTGAGTTAGTCACACTTCTCCCTCCAATTCTTGGCAGGCTGTCAACCGCAAATAGGAACACGAAACCAAAATAACAGCTTTACGACTGATGGAGCTGGACTTGAGGCTGTGGGCTTGGAGTAGAGCTGGAAAGTCCCATCGGTGCCTGAGCCCTGGTGCTCGGAGCTGCATTGGCCGATCTCATCTTAGCGAAGTTGGTGGATGAGCACTGGACTTTTCCTGCAGGGCAAGCCTTTACCCAGAAGGCTGACAAGTAGAGAGAGAGAGAGAGAGAGAGAGAGAGAGAGAGAGAGAGAGAGCACATGACATTCGTTGTTGACACACTGAACCCTCCCCATGATAAGCCAGGTCCCATTGCTGGTGTTGCCCACTCTCCCTCTCTGGAACAATGAACAAAAGCAGGGCAAACAAAGGTTTTGTTCCCAATATCATCTATTTAATGGAATAGTTGCTTTATTCTGGGGCAGGGACTTGGGGAAAAGAAGAAAATCTCTCCCCCCCCTTTATGACACACAAACTGACAACCAAAAGGACACAGTTTCTTATATTTCTGCATTTGCACATATGTGTAAGTCACATGCAGAGTTAACGTGGAGAAAAAGTTCTCTCCACGGTGACAGGATTCCAAGAGCGTTTCCCTAGGCTTTGCCAAATGTTCCATTTGTAACTTGGATTCAACTCAGAATCATAGGGTTTCTAGGCAACATCACCAGAGACAGGAAACAGCCTCCGAGTCATTACTAAAATAAGTTAAAACAAACAGATTTCTTGTCTCCCTTGCTCTACCCAGTTCAGCTGAGTGCGGATCTCATTGCAAGCGGCCCACGTCTGCTGATGTGAACAGCTGCTGCAATCGTGATAAAAGGCAGGCCGAGAGGTCGTGAGGAAAGCACAAACCTGAGCCTTGCAGTCTCAGCTTTTCGGCTCCTGATTCTTTCCCAGGGCACTGTGTTAGCCGACATGTTGCTACTCCCTCATTCTGAGACTGTATTTACTGGACTGTCCTGGAAAGCAGCTAGCCCAATGGAACCCAGGACCCAGAACACTGACAGCTTTGAACACTAGGGAATCCTGTATAGACCCTTCAGGGTTGGAAGACCCTGGCAGGCCTTCAAGGTGACACATGGGTTAGCAGTTAAGTTTTATTTCTATTTAGACTTCTTCCTCGCTGGGGTTTTTCTATAAGTCCACCATCAGATGTTAACTCAATAGGAGTTAGTTGGAGGCTAAAACAGAATGGGAGTTTCTATTTAAATTATTTGTTTAGGAGGCTTTGCATCTATAGTGTTAAAAGCTTTAAAATCATAGTGTGAATGAGCTGCCGTGAGTCACACATTCCATGAAGTACCTAGCTGATAGCAGGCTTCCCACGAGAAAGGGGCAAGGTGGCACGCATGTCACATGGAGATGAAGTAAGGGTGTCACAGAACAGGAAAGGGACGTTAGGAATGGCCGTCACAAGGAAGAAAGTGTCATGGGGGTACCATGGTCGGTCAACCTGATGGCAATGACTGCAGGAGCTGGTCAAGGAGGCAGGGGGACTTTAGTGGATCCCTCTGCCGTGTCCCTGTTCCTTTGTAATGACGTTCTGATGCTTCCTGACCCTCAAAATAATACCATGCATCCAGGCCTGCCAATGTTAAGAGTTCAACAGTTCTGTCCTGAAGAGGTAGCCTTTCACCCCAAACTCAAGGGCTGATTTAAGCACTCTCCTAAACATTAGACAACACTTTCTACACGCACATGTGCACTGGAAACCACAAGAGCAAACAACATGATGACCTCAGTTCAAATCTTAGCGTGGGTTAACACTGTCCAGAAGGCCAAGCGAGCAGTGGCTATGCTAACAGACGATGCTGATTGGTTTCAGGACCAGCACATGACTAATTCTCCTTTACCAAAGCCTCTGGGTGCTGCCTTCCTGGTACTCTATTCTGCCTCTAATTTGGGGAAGTTGCCCTTTTTTATTTTACTCTGCGAAGGATCACCATACAGGGAGACCAGAGCTGTGGATCTGGGAAACACTATGGCCTGGAGCTCAAGCAAGTAGAACTTCCTTATAAAGAGGACAACTTTCCCACAGCTTTAAGAAAGTACAAAACATTCACAAGTGGATGTAGAGATTCAGAAAATATTGCTGGGGTAAGTCAGAAAGCCCCTTGCTGTGAACGAGTGGGTAAGTGCCAGATGATTCTGAGTGCTGGAGTTGGGGACACAGATCTTCTACCTACACTCTTCTGAGAACATTTTTGGGCTTTGCTGCTAGGTGAGAGATTAGTCTGCTGTGCTATTAAATGCAATTCAGAGACAGCTAATTAGTAAATTGCAAGGCAGGAAAGTAGTTCATGAAATCATTTAATAAAGCATCCCTCAACCAACCCAGTGAGAACACTGTGTTCTATCCTCTGAGCACTTCAGCTAATCACAGTTTTATTGTACAAATCAGACATGGCTTTTCTTTCTTCCATGTATCACTGTTAAAGTCTGTGTAGAATTTATTCATTTGTAGGACAGGGCAACGTTTCAAGAGACTAAAACAGCCGGCTGCAGAGAGGAAAACAGTGGGGTTGAATTTCTGTGTGACTTAAATCTCGGAGTTATTTTGATTCTCAAATAGGGAAACCATCACATTATTTAGGCAACTCAGGCAGGAAATCAAATCTCACTCTTCAGTTCCGCTGATGTTTTCTTCAATTGAATTACGTGGTCCCATGTACGGCCCCTCCCTCATCAGCCCTGCTGTAACATTAATTAGCACCAGTGAGAAGGGCTGGGCTGAGATCCAGCCACTTCAGCTGGATTCTGGGGTCCCCAGAGAACACAGAAGATTGGGGTTCAAACCCAGCATTTTTGGTTATTTTGAATTTTGCTTTTTGCCACATTTGACATGAGTTATGTTTTAAAAAACAATCTAGAAAAGCAGAAAGAAGTCCTGCATCATCAGCAAAAATGATGGAAGCTTAACTTACTGAAGTATTTCTTGAGGTTTTCTCTATAATTTTTCCCATCTTTCTGGTTTTGATATTATCATATGACCAACAGACTCAGGGGTCTTTGTGGTGGAGAAAGTGTAAACACCAGATGTTTGCCTTATATTCTCCAAAGTTCAAGCCCTAAATATCATGTCATGAGCCCAGAGAGAGCGATGAAGTTGAAGGTGACCATAAGCATCAGAGATCCCTAGACAGTGGAACAGGGTGGAGGGTCAGGGGCAGAGCACTGCTTCTCACAATTCAGACATCGAACACAATGGCCTTGCATCTTGGTAAGTTAGGAAACCAAAGAGGCATGGTGAACCAAGAAAGAGTGAAGAAAGATTTATTGTCTACATCAGGCAAGCAGAGCAGAGGAGTTGTTTCCAAAGCAAAACTCTTTCCAAACACAAAAGAGAGTGGAAAGTTTATTTGGGGAGCCTATTCAGATCCAGAGAAGAGGGCACTCTAGGTCTGGGCCGATTTCTGGAGCATGCTCACACTGAGGTCATAATTTAAGAAGTAATGATGGTAGACATTTGGGGGCATGTTTAGCTCAAGGTCATGAAGCATGTGTTTAGAAGCTTCAAATGGGTTGGTCATGATGGCATGATTCTGTTATCCCAGCACTTGGGCAGTAGAACCAGGAGCATCAGAAGTTTAAGGTCATATTTGACTATGTAGAGAGTTTGAGGCAAGTTAGTCTATGTGAGACTATGTTTCAAAGAAAAGGATAAAGGAAGGAGGGGGATGCAGGGAACAGCATCTAATTCATGTTCTTTAATGGATAGTCACATCTAGTCCATGTTCTTTAATGGGAGTTACATCTAGTCCATGTACTTTAATGAGTGGGAAGCTACTGTATCCATCTAACCATAAGGAAGAGAAGGAATTGAGTTACTTCAAGTCACAGGATAGTTGTTAGTGCAGCTTAAAAAACACTCCTGAAGAAGTGGTACTTCATCGACTCCTTCCTCATAGTATGCTAGTGTATGTATGTATGTATGTATATATATATATATATGCAGTCTGAGTAAGTAAGAAAGCATGGTCCATAAATGTCAGATTAGATCCTATAAAGCTGCAATCTCCAGCCCAGTGAGATCTCATATATTCTCCATTTATGTTTTATATTGTTATTACTGTCAAAGATATATGAATCAAGAATATATGGATCAATGCATTGGCTTTTGGTATATCTTTCTTTGACCCTAGAAGAATTAAAGTTAGACTACCTTCCATGCCTCAGTGAAAAGCTGAGGTGCTCAGGGAGTAGATAACTCTCAAGATATTAGGTATATCTTCTCCGTTTCAGCTTGAGAAAGTTCAGTCGATCAGTGTAAGGATCCACAGTAGCTCAGGACCCCAATACCAAGTTCTTAGCACAAAGGAGATTTATTTGCCCCAGAGGGACAGAGGGAAGGAAATAGGAGACACTGTGAGGAGATGGAGGATGATGGAGAGGGGAAGGGAAAAAGAGAGAGGGGGCAGGGATATTTGTACAGGAGTGGGGGCACAAAGGACTGCCTCTGTATAGAGAGGGGACACATGTGGCTTATAGGCAATGGAGGTTTATAAAAGTACAGGGGAAAATCCTGTATTAGGATAAGGTGCTTATTTTTGATTGGTAAGACAAAGGGAGCTTTTGATTGTTAGACTTCAATACTTTGATAGCTGGACCTTGGTAGTTAGACCCAGAAAGCAAAATTGGTCAAATTATGTAATGAACCTTGGAGACTGGCTTCAGTGATGTAATCTAATGGTTTTTAGTAAGGCAGAGGGATTGGGGAGAAGGGTAAGGCCTGCTACAACCATGTTTGCCTGTTCAGGCCAGTTAGAGCCTCTTTAATCAGAGAAATAAACATCCAGAACCAGGAACTGATAGTCCAAAATAGTGAAAACTGACATAAGATGTGGATGATGAAAATTCAATTGTCTCACCATTTAATAATGGGGGAGGAGGGCAGGAGAGGGAGAGTTAGTCAAAAATAGGGGTGGGTGGTCTTTTCCCAAATTACTGGTATTTTCATTTTTTCCCACAATACTGAAAGCCAAATATATCCCCAGAGAGGACAGCCTTGCATCTAGAGGGAGCAGTAAAGACAAAACAATGAAAGTGATGGTTTTGGAGAAAAGCAATTCTGCAGCATTTGGCCTGAGCATCACTAGGTTCAGATCATTACTGAGCCATTCTTCCTGCTGCTGATGAGTGTTCTGTGAGCCAGGGATCCCAACCATGGAATTAGGAACTGTCTTATTTTGTTTTTCTTATCAGGGAGTGTAGTAAGGAAAAGATCTTTACAATCATTAATATGGTAAAGAGATAATTGTAGATCTCGATTAGAGAAAGGACCAGATGTTAGTAGTGGTTGTAAGGGAGCCTGGCTGGGTGTGTGTGTGTGTGTGTGTGTGTGTGTGTGTGTGTGTGTGTGTGTGTGTGTGAGAGAGAGAGAGAGAGAGAGAGAGAGAGAGAGAGAGAGAGAGAGAGAGAATCTATCTTGCCAACACTACTCTTGGCAAGAGAGGCTTCAGAGAAGCAAATTGGGGATTTCGAAGAGTTGCTTGCAAGTCAGCATGTGGCATTTCTGTCTAAAATAAGGGAGAAGGCACTGTAGTACAAGAAGATGCTCCTTTTTCGTTTCTGCCTTTTATGTTACAGAGAGACTCACCAAGAATACACAGGTAGAGTTGGTCTTCTATTAAAATGAAACAGCTGCCTGAGGCAGCACCAACAAGAGGATTTTGTCCTAACTTGGGCTTCTGAGTGAGGACATTTTGTCATAAACCAGATGGAAGAACCTCTCCAATCCAGAACAGTGACAAGAAAAGTCACTTTATGTTGATTGGATCCAATTTCCTTTGACAAATATTGTCTTGTGGCCACATTTAGGGTGATTGAGCCTTCTTTGGTGATGTGCAGGTTAAGACACGTTAGATGGGACCCCCCTCAGCCTTTCTTTTTCTATCTTAGGAATCAAACATAGGACCTTATACTCATGCATGCTAGGCAAGTACTCTACAACAGTCATACCCTCAGCTGTGCCCCTCATATTTTAGCATTTGTTTGTTCAATGTGTGTGTGTGTTTGTGTGTGTGTGTGTGTGTGTGTGTGTGTGTTTGTGTTGTGTTTATGTACTTGCATAAGGTATCATGTCATGCATGTAGAGATCAGAGGAGAACTTGAGAATCTTTTCTTGAATCATGTAGTTTCTGGAGTTCAAACTCTCAGGCTTGGCAGTGAGCACTCTTACCTCTGAGCATTCTCAGTGCCCCTCTTTCTCAGCTTTATAGAACACTGTCCATTTTCCCTGATGAGGTGACTAATTATGTGAGCTGAAGGGGTAGATTTCTCAGAGTTTACTTTTATGGGTTATGTATATAGCCTTGAAACTTTTATCCATTTGGAAGCGACCATGGTGGGTTGCTCTTTAATGGGAATCAATGACAGGAGTGAAGAAGTAGACACAGTAGAACCCAGGACACGCTGTGTGCCCTGGACCCAGGACACGCTGTGTGTGCTGGACGGTGACCTCCCTGCCTTTCCATCATGACACTGGTTTCTTGGGAGATCTTATCACTCTTTGATTGCTGCTGAGGGGAAGGATGATTTCATTATCCTTGTGGATTCCCCCAAGATGCTGCTCCTGTTTCAGCCAAAACCATCACTTACGTTCACTGTGCTAATGACTGAGGACCAATTTCCAAAAATAGAGCTAGACAGCAATCAAACTTAGAGAAGAACAGATGATGGTAATCAAAAGTACTACGAGTCACACAGCACACAGAGAAGTTAATGCTGGCAGCAGCACTACCAGACATAAAATACAAAACACATTTCATCTGCTGGGGGTGGAGGGGAGAAAACTTTGTATAAGTCTTTGTAACAATGTAACTTCAGATCTCAGTCATTTTAGGATTGCCAAGATCCCACAAATAAAGTGCATTCCAGAAAATTCTGGGTAGAAGCAGAACTTATGGTTTCCAAAACACCTTCTGTACCATTTCTGTCTTTACAAATGTCTGCCCAATGCAGATCCACAACGGCAAAGGACACAGATGATGAGGTAACTGCGTGACCAAACGGTTGAGATTCTAAGGAGCTACGATGACTGTGGTGTGTGTCTTTCTGACATTCCTCTCACATAGACCTTCCAGACCCAAACGGTGCCTTCATGTATATCTTCACCTGCTTACCATCACTGTTGAAATAGTCCATTATCAATTTAAGAAAACACTTTTTACCTAGCAAGCCTTTTAGTCAATACTGGGTTGCAATCCTTCCTCTTATCAACTAGATTGTCTCCCCCTCCCCCTTTAAGAAACTCATGCTTTAGAGATTCTATTTGGGTTTTTATTTTTTTTTTGGTTTTTGTTTTTTAGATTTATTTGTTATATGTAAGCCCACTGTAGCTGTCTTCAGACACACCAGAAGAGGGCATCCAATCTCATTACAGATGGTTTTGAGCCACTGTGTGGTTGCTGAGATTTGAACTCAGGATCTTCAGAAGAGCAGTCGGTGCTCTTAACCACTGAGCCATCTCTCCAGCTCCCGCTTTAGAGATTCTAAACAAGCCTAGATTAGCCTGTTTCATTCCCTGTAGGGAACAAGAAGCCTGCTAACAGAGTTAAAAAAAGCATGCCTCAGGCAAAGGGGCAAATGGAGTTGATCACCACAAACTAGTTGGCAAGCTGTGACTTGAAGAATTTGCCTAATAAGACTTCTATTAAGCTGGGCAGTGGTGGCACATGCCTTTAATCCCAGCACTTGGGAGGCAGAGGCAGGCGGATTTCTGAGTTCGAGGCCAGCCTGGTCTACAAAGTAAGTTCCAGGACAGCCAGGCCTACACAGAGAAACTCTGTCTCAAAAAAAAAGAAAAAAAAAAAGAAGACTTCTATTATGTTTGAAGCAGAGTAAGATTGCCTGTGTTCCATTCTCCAGTGCCAAGGCAGGAACATAAAGGGGACACAGGTAAGAAGAGGATCCCCTCACCCCAGAATTTGGTGGAAGCCTTTGGCAGCTGAGAGTCAAAAGTTTTAGCAGGACTAGCACTATATGGGGGCAGGGGTTACCTACCCACAGACAATATTCCTTCTACGTGTAGATGTTTCAGTTAAGAATGTGAAAATGATAAGGAACCATGGTCTTTCTCCCTTTCCAGCCTTAAACCTACAGTTTTCTAAGGATCTCAAAAGATATCCTGTGCACAGGAAAATGCCTTGTGCAGCCTTCGTGGTAACAACCTGTGCTGTTATCTTCTCAGGTTGTGATCTTCCACAAGGCTCTCCTGGAGCCATAGCTACATCTGTCAGAAAAGATGGAAAAGAGACAAATACATTTCTTAGTAATCCTTTGATGTGAAATTTGAGAGTCACTAAAATCGCCCCTCAGCCCTAATTAAGACACTGAATGAAGCAGGACCCATGTGAGGGCATATTTTATTCTTTCCCTGAAAACCTCTCTTTCTATTGACTCCTGTCCTTAATTCTACGCAAAAGTTTCCTTTTAAGCCTCTGCCCCTGCTTCTTATTCATTCATTCTGGAATTCCTTTCTCCAGTGAAGTTAACCTTACTTAAGTGGTGATCCGTAAAGGGTGAACGAGTGCTTCAGGCTGTGTGTGGGGTGCTGGGCTGTGCCTCCTGCTGATGCACCACCACTGATTACTACCATTTACTGACTCTTGACTTAAACACCCTTTGCTCTGTCTACATGATCTCGCAGTAGGGCTCAACTTCACGGTTGGGCCTAAAGCTTGGCTCTGCTCACTGCTATTGTGCCTGGGAAACCAACCTTCCATCTTCCCAGTTCCCCAGCAAACTGTCAGAAATGTGCTAAGTGCATTTCCCATCCGTTACTTGCAGCAAGTGAGAAGGTAGTGTTCAGAGACATTCAGGAAGAAAAATGGCTGAATGAGGGTGAGCAGGGAATTACAGAGCCTTGTGAGTCAAAGGTAAGAGAAACTTGACTTACCAGTAGAATCCTCATTCGGTGACCCTAATCCTACCAGAATCTAGCAAGCAGTGCCTCTGTTGAGACCAGGTTCTGTTGTTTCCTCTGTGCCATGCCCTTCTCCCCACATTTCTGTGGGAAAAAAAAAAAATCAAAGTGCTACATTGGTGGTTCTCAACCTGTGGGTCGAGACCCCTCACAGAGGCTATATATCAGATATCCTGTATATCAGATAGTTAATTAGATTATGATTTATAACAGTAGCAAAATTACAGTTTTGAAGTAGTGATTGAAATGATTTTCATGGTTGGGGGACAGGTAACCACAATGAGGTACTGTATTAAAGGGTCACAGTGTTGGGAAGCTTGAGACCCACTTCTCTATATGCTTTAGTCTGATCTGGGGGATGTTTTTCTGTCCCTCACACAGTTATGACAACTACTCATTTATTATCTTTTTTTAATGTTTCTTTTTTTTCTGTATAATATATTCTGATCACAGTTTGTTACCCCCCCCACCCCCCAGGATCCTTGATTTGACTTTGGTAGGTCATATATCTCAAGAATTTGTCAGTTTCTTTTAGATTTTCCAGGTTGGCAGAGTATAGATTTTTAGAGTGTGTCTTTATGACTCTCTGGATTTCATTAGTGTCTGTTGTAATGATCCCTTATTTTGTTTCTAATTTTATTAATTTGGATCTACTCTCACTATACTTTGCTTAATTCGGCTAAGGGCTGGTCAATGTTCTTGATTTTCTCAAAGAAACAGCTCTTTATTTTATTGGTTCTTTATATTGTTGTTGTTGTTATTTCTATTTTATTGATTTCAGGCAGAGTTTGATTATTTCTTGCTGTCTACTCTCTTGTGTGTTGTTTCTTCTTTTTGTTCTAGAGCTTTCAGGTGTGTGGTTTAGTTACTAATATTAGATGACTTCAGTGTTTTATGTAGGCTATGAACCTGCCTCTTAGAACCTCCTTAGTTGTGTCCCATAAGTTTAGGGATATTTTATTTTTATTCTCATTCAGTTCTTAAAAGTTTTAAATTTCTTTCTTGATGCATTTTTCGTTCAGTAGTGAGTTATTCGGTTTCCAGGAGTTTGTAAGCTCTATGTTGTTCCTATTGTTGTTATACAGCTTTCATACATGGCTGACAAATAGGATGCAGGGTATTATTTCAATTTTCTTGTATCTGTTAGGACTTGTCCGTGTGTGTAGTCATTTTTGGAGAAAGTTCCATGAGCTGCTGAAAAGAAGGTTTTGGGTTTGGGTGAAATGTTCTATAAATGTCTGTTAGGTCCATTTGATTTATGACATTATTTAACTACAACATTTCTGTTTAGTTTTTAATTGGATGACCTGTCTAGTGGCAAGAGTTGGGTATTGAACTCCCCCACTGTCAGTGTGTGAGGGTCAAGATGCGATTTTAGCCCTAGTATTGTTTTGTGGTTTTTATGAGCTTAGATACTTTTATGTTTGGAATTACAATATCCTCTAGGTGTATTTTTCTCTAGAAGTATGTAGTGTTGGTTACAAAAGAAGAATGGATCCTGTTCTCTAATCCAATCTGTCAAGCTGTGTCTTTTTATTGGGGGAAATGATACCATTAATATTAAGAGATATCAATGAGGAATGCTTGTTGATTGTTTTGTTGTTATGATGTGTGTGTGTGTGTGTGTGTGTGTGTGTGTGTTTTGTTTTTTTGATTTGCTGGTCCAGGATTATTCATTCCTTGGGGGATCTTTTTTCCTGGGGTGTGTGGTTGATCGCTTCAGATTGATGTTTTCCTTCGAGCACCTTCTATAGAGCTAGATTGGTAAACAGATATTACTTAAATTTGGTTTTATTGTGGACACTGTGAAATGTCTTATTTTATCCACCTATTGTGATTCAAAGTTTTGCTTGCTATAGTAATCTGGGCTGGTATCTGTGGTCTCTTAGAGTCTGTAAAACAGTTGTCCAGGTCCTTCTAGCTTTTAAAAATCAGATGTTATTCTAATGGGCCTGATTTTAGAGTCTCAATTGAAAAGTCAGGTGTTATTCTAATGGACCTGCTTTTGCATGTTACTATGTCTTTTTCCTTTGAAGCTTTTAATATTGTTTCTTTGTTCTATATGTTTAGTGTTTCGATTTGTGTCATAAGACATTTCTCTTCTGGTCCTGTCTATTTCATGTTCTGTAAATTTCTTTTACCTTGATAGGTACCTCCTTCTTTAAGTTAGAAAAATTTTCTTCCATGATTTTGTTGAAAATATTTTCTGTGCCATTGACCTGGGATTCTTCTCTTTATTTTATTCCTATTATTGATAGATTTGTTATTTTCATACTGTCCCACATTTCTTAAGTGTTTTGTGCCTGTATTTTTTTTTAGATTTAACTTTCTTCTTGTTGTTTTGTTTTTGTTTGTTTTTTTTAGGCGTCCATTTCTTCTACCTTGACTTCAATGCTTGATATTCTCTTTTCCAAGTCTTATACTCTGTTGGTGAGGCTTAGTTCTGAGATTTATATTTTAGTTCCTAAATTTTTTTGTTTCTGTTTTTTATCTTTCACTCTCAAAAGACTAAAGTAGGGCAACAGCAATGACATAGTTCTTTAGATTTTATAGAGGTTTGTCCATGGTTTTCTGAGGAAGATACAATATATTTAGTGACCTGGAAGAAGGTTGGGGAAAGTCTTCAAAACTATTATGATGTGCATGGACCAGGTAAAGTGCCTATAGTCTTTGGACCCTTTAGAGATAATTTAGATCCTAGACATGAGAGGAAGAAATGGGCTTCAGGGAAGCACCTCCGGTCCGGGGACATTTCAATGAAAGAGAAAGTGATCATAGTGGAGATGCACCCCCAGTGGAGGCCAGTCACCAGCTGGGGTTGGTTTCCCACTGGCCCCACCCAGGAGCCCCAACTCCCAGAGTCCTATCACAGTACTGCAGACTCAAGTACTCTGGTACAAGGAAGAAGCCCCAGAACACTAAGGTTTGTGTGACGCCATCTGCTTAGATTGTGTATTAGTCTAGCCTTCCACAGTTTGTGGCCCATCCCTATGTTATAAAGTATAATTCGATAGGCTCACAACTGTTCATGCTACATCAACAGTTATAGGTTATACCTTGCTAAAAAAAATGCTAATAAACATGAAAAATATAATGCATCTCAGTGTGAGTCTAAGATACTGCACAGCAAAGGATATTATTAATGGTGGGTAGGGATGAGAACTCCTAGACCTAGGAGGCATTGCTATTTATTTCCAGAAAGTTAGAACAAACAGGTGATTGCAAAAGTCACTGGGCATTGGGCATGCCAGAAACACTATGTTGCCTTTCAGGATAACTTATCTAGACCTAAATTTTAGTGTGCCACAAATGTGCACATATGTGTACCTCAGCATTCTTTTGAGGCTTTGTTCATGGCAAGGGGACTGAGCAGAGTTATCACACAGAGAACGGAATAGTGGTACTGCCAAGCACATAGAAAGTGTTCTCTGAAAAGAACGTACTGAACTGGAAGCAGGTCCATGCAAACTGATCATGTGTCAGCATCATCACTGGCTTCAGCTACAGAAATGGAACAGATAGAAAAGCCTTCAGGCTTTGAGAATGACCAACCACTCACTTCAGTGAACATCTGAGCTCTGTGACCTTTGTTCTCAGTTCCTTCTCAGTGACCCAGATTTTTATTTTGTATAAACATGTGATTTTTAGGATTAGAGGGTCTCCACAAAGGTTCAAAGACCATGGGGCTTGAGAGTAGAGATGAGTGAAGTGTTGGGGAAGAATCTTAATGGGGAAGGATCTTAATGAAGGCAACTTAAAAAAAAAAAGATTTATTTCTTTTTATGTATGTGAGAATACTCTTACTGTCTTCTGAAACACCAGAAGAGGGCATTGGATCTCATTACAGATGGTTGTGAGCCACCATGTGGTTGCTAGGAATTGAATTCAGGGCCTCTGGAAGAATAGTCAGTGCTCTTAATCACTGAGACATCTCTCCAGCACCCATGAGGGCAACTTTTATCTCCTCCTCCTCCTCCTCCTCCCCTTTCCTTTCGTCCCTTCTTTTTCCTTTTGGGAAAAAATATTTTCACTGCTTTAAAATGTACTTAGAGACAGAGTGCTGTCAGCAATATACTTTTTTAAAAGCAAAATGTATGTTTGCAGTACATGTCCTATGGTTTCTAATGCTTCAGTGAAACAGCATGACCAAAAGCAAGCTGCGGAGGAAAGGATTTATTTGGCTTACACTTCCACATTGTAGCTCATCACTGAAGGAAGTCAGGACAGGAACTCAAAGAGTGCAGAAACTTGGAGACAGGAGCTGGTGATGAAGAGACCATGGAAGAGGGCTACTTACTAGTTTGTTTCTCATGGCTTGTTCAGCCTGCTTTCTTTTAGAACCAAGGACCACCAGCCCAGACATGGCCCCACCTACAATGAGCTGGACTCTCCCCATCAATCACTAATTAAGAAAATGCCTTACAGCAGCAGCATCTTATGAGGGAATTTTCTCAATTGAGTTTCCCTCTTTTCAGAGATAACTATAGTTTTGTCAAGCTGACAAAACTAGGCAGCACAGTAAACCATTACAAGATGGCCTCTCAAAATGAGAGCTGATGTTTTCCAAGGCCCATTGTGGTGAGCTAAAATCAGCAAACTGCACACCAAGGATCAATGAGGAGAAAGCCTGAGGGATGACTCTCACAGGTAGGAGTACATAGAAAGAATGGAAACTGGCCTCTGCCACAGTACTGACACAGGCTTCCTAATCTCTTGCAATTTCCTGAGCGATGAGATGCTAAGTTCATCGGATATTCAGAGTATAGTCTTTGGTACCAGATGTGGAGTTCCTGGTTCTGTGCAATTTCCCCAGTAAAAAGAGCAGCTTTTATTCTAATGAAGTGAATCTAGGACCAGATCATCAGTCAGGCTAAGTTGTAGTAAGCCGCACATCCTTTATAAAATTCTGAATGAAGGAGGGAGGGGCTTGAGATGAGCTAATAGCTGATAGAGACTGTGTGCTGAAGCTATGGCCTAAGGGAATCTCCATGTCACTGAACACATGGAGGATGGCATCCGAGAAGAGGAAGTGGAGGCTCCCCTTCTGTCTTACAGTCCTTGGTTTATGAGGCTCTGCGCATGGACCCTTTGCAACACCATCTATAGTAAACCAGGAGACACATTTCCTGAGTTCTGTGAACCATTCTGCAAACAGTTGAAACTGAGGAAAGGCTCATGGGGAACTGATCTATAGCCAAGTGGGACAGTTGTGGGTAACAGGCATCTGAACTGGGAGTGGGGAGCTCATGGAACTGAGCCCCTTACATGTGGGGTCTGCGTTAATGCTAGGCAGTGTCATGATTGAATTGAATAACACAGCTGAGATTCCACTGACTTCTGAAAGCTGGTTAGTGTGGAGAAACCTCCGCAGGTGTTAGATACTAAACAGGAAACTTCTATGTGTGTTTTTCCTTTTCTGATGAAAATAGAACCATGCCATACTCTAGTTTCAGAGTTAGATAATGAGAATTTACATGAATCATGACAACTTTGTGAGGGTCAACATGACCTGAGAAGAGTATTCTAGTTTCATTAGATTTGTGTTTGAACACAATCAGCATGACTTCTGTCTGGATGGAATCTTGTCCAAACTTTTCCTTCTACATTATTCTAAGTTGGGAAATCTGTTGAAGGTTATCTAACTAGGAAGAGAAAAAAATGTTCATTTTTAAGGACAACATAGCTAAACCCATAGAAACCTGTCACACCAAGTGAGAATGGAGCAATGAGGGTAGTGTGATAAGTATGTATTCAATATGAATACATATTCAGAATCTCATTATGTAGCTCAGGCTGCCTTTGAACTCATGATCCTTCTGCTTTGGTCTCCTGAGTACTAGGATTAGGAACAGGTACAAACATAACCAGCTGTTTTCATTTTATTCTTACAATCAAACACTATAAATTTCCTTTTTAATTGTCTACTGGTTAAAAAAAAGGGCATCAAACAGTTGTCCTGTCCAGCATTGGAAGAAAGTTAAAGCAAGCCAGGTGAGCGCCGCGGGTGGCCATCTAGTTTATTTCTGGAACCTTGTCCTCACATGTAATTCTAGTCACATTTATCTGATTGTACCTAGGATAATTGCCTTAAAATAAAATTGTTGAGTATCAGTCTACATAAAACTTTAAGGCTTTAACACAGAATGTTAAGGTGATCTTCAGAAAGAAAGAAAGAAAGAAAGAAAGAAAGAAAGAAAGAAAGAAAGAAAGAAAGAAAAGGAGAGAGAGAGAGAGAGGGCAACTAGCATGGCCTCTGGCAGCAAACAGGAGACCTCAGTTTCCCCTGTGTAGGTGCCACACACACCTCTGGGAACCTCTGGCACCAGATGAGAAACTCAACTTTCCTGAGTTAGGCCTGGTCATATTACCCCTGAATCAAGCTCAGGTACCTCCTGCACCTGGCCCATGTTTGTTTCTAAAAATTGTGCTCAGGAGCACAGCCGACATGGCCTCTTGTACCCTGCTTCCTCTGCTTAAGCTCACTCACACTGCATAGGACCCAAGATCCAGGCATTGGCCATGGGCCTCCTGCACCAGGTTCACCTACAGATCCCAGGAATGTTGTTCTAGGAGCCCAGCCTACACAGTTTCCTGCAGCAATCAGAAAACCCTGACTTCCCTTGCTTAGGCCTGTCTATGCTGCTCCAGAACTTCCTGTACTACCTCACAGGAAAATGAGAGTCTCAACCTTACTAAGACATAGTCCTCTGAACATTGCCACCATGAAAGAAGAAAGATGACTTGAAGATAGAAAGTACTCGACCAACAAACCACTCAAGATACATAAGTCCTAGTGCAGAAACATAAACAACATGACAAACCAAAACAATGCATCTTCTTGACCAATCACAGTAATAATAGTACCCAGTAAAAGTGACCACAAGGACTTCCAGGTGAAGATATCAAATGAATGATTGTACATACTTTTGAACAACTCAAAAAAGACCTAAGAACATTCCAAGAGAACAAAACCAAAGAGTTGAATTAAATAAGGAAACCAATCCAGGACATGAAAACAGAATTCAACAAAGAGGTAGTGATTGCTGAAGAAAACCAAAACAAAGGATGCTGGAAATTAAAAACTCAATGAGCCTACTAGAAACCTCAGGGGAAGTGCTATCACCAGTATGGACCATGTAGAAAACAGAATCAAGGCTGGAAGACAAGGTAGAGGAATTGGTTCCCTCTAGAAAGGTCAAAAACCAAAAATAACATGAACAGAGCACGGGAAAGCTCTGGGACACTGTGAAAAAGCCTAACTCTCAGACTATGGGCATAGAAGGAAGAGAAAAATAACGTCCCGAAGGCATATAGAATATCTTCAATTAAATCATAGAAGGTAATTTCCCAAACCTTGAGAGAGAAATGCCCTTCCAAGTACAAGAGCCTCACAGAACCCCAAGAAGACAGGACCAGAAAAGAAGTTCCCATGGCATATTATAGTTAAATATTAAAAATACAGAATAAAAACATCCAAAGGGGAGAAAGATCAAGTCACTTAACCAAGGTAGAACTATCAGAATAACACCTGATTATCTGATAGAATCTTTTAAAACTAGAAGGGTCTGGAAAGGTGTATTCTAAGTTCTAAAAGACCACAATTGTCACCCCAGAAAAGCTACCTACTAAAATCAAAGGAGAAATAAAAACTTTTCATGATAAAAAAGATTTTAGGGATGTATGACTTCTAAGCAACCTCTACAAAAGATACTGGAAAGACTACAGAGGTCTAAAGAGAAGAATAAACACAGCCAAGCAGTTACATGAAATAAACAATTTCAGAACAATCAAATCCTGATCAAAAGAGATTCATTATCTTTATTGCTTTCAAGGAATACACCTCACAATCAATGCTAGTGCCTTCGTTGGGGTTTCTGTTGCTGTGAAGAGACACAATGACCAAGGCAACTCTTATAAAGGAAAACATTTAATTGGGGCTGGCTTACAGTTCAGAGGTTTTGTCCATTATCATCATGATGAGAGGTATGGTGGCACTCAAGCAGACATGATGCTAGAGAAGAAGTTGAGAGTTCTACATCTTGATTCACAGGCAGCAGAAAAAGGCTACATACAAGGTCTAGCTTGAGCATAGGAGACGTCAATATCTACCTGCACAGTGGCAAGTCTCCTCCACCAAGGCCACACCTCCTAGCAATACCACTCCCTAGGAACCAAGCATTCGAGCATATGAGTGTATGTATGGTGGCCATTAAAAGGGTGGGAAAAAACATTCAAAGCAAATGAAATGAAGAAACAAGTAGGCATAGTTATTCTAATAGCTAAAGAAAAATACACTTCAGATGAAAACTAGTCAGAAGATATAAGGATGGGACACTTCATACTTATTAAAGGAGAACTCAGCCACAAGCATATTAAATTCTAAATAGATGCACAGAGGTGCATCTATTTCACAAAAGAAATGCTATTAGACCTATGATTACAGATTAAGCCCAATTTACTGACAGTGGTGATTTCAACACTCAACTCTGACCAATAAACATCTGGACAAAACTAAACAAAGAAATATTGGAGTTAAATGACATTATAAGTTAAACATACTCAATAGATATCAACAGAACATCCCACCCAAATACCAAAACATGCACATTATTCTCAACAGCCCATTGACGTTTCTCCAAAATCAACCACATACTCAGACACAAAGAAAGTCTCAACAAATATAGAAAAACTAAAATAACATTCTGTATTCTATCGGATCACAATAGAATAAAGCTAGATATCAGAACTCCCCCTCCCCACAAAAGGAAAGAAAAGAAAAAAAGAAAGAAAAGAACCTTGAGAAGCATGGAGTCTGATTCGTGTTGGCCATCAGCTCCTGAGCATGAAGTCTACTTTGGAGTGTGGCTGATACCCACATTGTCACTCCATTAAAGAAAACTAATCTTCCCTCTCCCAGCAGCTATTATTTGCAAATAGTTTCTTGACTAAGGGTGGGGCTTTGGGCCTATTTCCCGTCCCCAGCAGGAATGTTGGTCTGGCTTAAGCTTGTGCTGGTCTTATGTGCCCTGTCACAGTGAGGTTATATGTGCCTCTTCCCTGAGGAACTGAGAGACAGCAAAGAACAGGATAAGTACACTGCACAATCAAAGAATAAATCTTAAAAATTAAAAATACAGAAAATACAACTTGTGGAGCTAAACAATAGACTACTCCTGGAAAGCTGTGTTAAGGCAAAAAAAAAAAAAATAATAATCAAGAAGGAAATTTAAAATTTTCTAGAATGGAATTAAAATGAAAGCAGAGCATTACCAAAATCTATATCTATGGGACACAATGAAGGTAGTCCCAAGAGGAAAGTTTATAGTGCTGTGCCTACATTTAAGACAGAGAGAGAGAGAGAGAGAGAGAGAGAGAGAGAGAGAGAGAGAGAGAGAGAGAGAGAGAGAAAGGAAGGAAGAGAGAAATTAATAACTTATTAATGCTCTTGAAGGCTTTGGGAAAACAAGAACAAGCAACAACCTAAAACAGTAGTTGGGAAGAGGCAATCAAAAAACTCAAGATCAGGGCAGAAATTAATGAAATATAAAATAAGGAACCAATGAAATGAAGAGTCGGTTCTTTGAATTTGAAAAGATTAACAAACTGATAAACTTTCAGTCAAATTAACCCAAAGAAAGAGAAAAGACCCACTTAATAATATTAAAGATGAGAGACATTGCAACAGACACTAAGGAAGTGCAGAGAATTATAAGGAAATACTTTAAAAATCTACATTCCTCTAAAGTGGAAACTTTAAATAAAGAAATAAATTTCTTAATACATATGATCTACCAAAACTGAGTCAAGATGAAATAAGTAATTTAAACAGAACCACACCACCCAATGGATCATTCTCATTGGATTAACACAGATATGAAAGTTCTCAACAAAGCATTTGCAAATTGACTTCAAGAGTACTTCAAGGGACTGGCTGGAAAGATAGCTCAGTGGTTAAGCAACCTTCTGCTTTTACAGAGGACCAAGACTTGGCTCCCAACATCACTCTGGGTGGGTGGCTGATAACTGCCTAATCTCTAGTTCTAGGGAACTCCATTCGCCCCCCCCCCTTTAAACTTCATCTGGCACCTGCACATGGAATACATACATACTCAAACCCACACACATACATATAAAAAACAAATGCTTTTTAACATGAACACAGAAAAAAAACTATCCACCATAATCAAGTTAGTTAAATTCCAGAGATGCATGTATAGCTCAATATATAAAAATCAGTACATCTAATCCATCTTATAAATAGAGTTGAAGACAGATGATAATCTCATTAGATACAAAGATATCTTTGAAAAATTCAACAGCCCCTCAGGATAAGAAAGTTCTGGAAAATCTAAGACATAGGGCCATATCTCCACATAATAAAGGCAATATACAGCAATTCAACAACCAGCATCATGTTAAGTGGAGAAAATCCCAAGTGTTTCCACTAAAGTACAAGACAAGGATGTTCACTCTCTCCTGTTCAATATAGTACCTAAAGTCTCAGCTATAGCAATAAGATGGAAGAAGGAGAGAAAGTGGGAACAAGTAGAAAAGAAAAAAAAATGTCAAGATACAAATGTATCTTTGTTTGTAGATTATATGATTCCTTACTTAAAAGACTCCACCAGAGATCTCCCACATCTAGTAAACATATTTTGCAAAGCAACAGGATGTTAAATTTCCTCACAAAAATCAGTAGCTTTCCTATATAGCAATGACAAACATAATCAAGAAAGAAATCAGGGAAACAATCCCATTCACAATAACATAAAAAAAAAAATCTTGGAGTAACTCTAACCAAGGAAGTGAAAAGCTTATAAAAAGTTGTGACAACTGAAGAAATAAATTGAAGACGATAAGTACACTTATTGGTTAGATTAACATTGTGAAATGGCCACCGTAACACAAGCAGTCTTCAGATGCAGTGCAGTCCCTACCCAAATACCATAGATCTGGAAAAGTAACCTCACAGTTCATGGAAACACAAAAGACACATTCCATCCAGAATCATCCTAAAAGATAGAAACACTGCTGATGGCATCATCATCCCAGATTTAAAGTTAGTCACATAGCTATAGTAATTAAAACATGATGGTACTGGCATTAAAAAACCTGACTTGATCAATTGAATAGAACTGAGAACCCAGATTATAAACCCACACTCCTATAGCCCTCTGATTTTTGACAGATGCACATTGGAGAAAGGACAGAATCTTCAATAAATGATGCTGGTGAAACTGGATGACCACATGGGATAAAAGCAAAACTAGATTCTTATCTCTTGCCCTGCACAAAAACTCAAAGTCCAAATGAATCAATGACCTCAGTTTAAGACCTAATGCCCTGGAGATGTTAGAGGAGAAAGTAGGGAAACTTAACTGATAGGCACAGGAAAAGACTTTTTGAACAAGAGACTTAATGTCAGATAGCAATTGACATATGGGACCCTATAAAATTTAAAGCTTTGCACAACCAAATACACCATCATTAGAATGAACAGATGGACTATAGAATATGGAAAAAAATGTTTACTTACTTTGACAGAGATTTATTATAAAGAATATGAAGAACTCAAAAATTAAACACCAAAAAACCTGATAACCCAACTAAAATTTGAGGCATGAAACTAAACAGAGAGCTTTCAAAAGAAATACAAAAGAAAAATACTGTTTTTATGTGTATACACACATGCACAGAGATATACATTATATATATAAATATATGTATAAACTATATATATATATATATAGTTTTTGATGATGAAGTGTTATATGGAAATGTGAGCAAAATAATTTTTCCTCCCCAAGTTGTTTTTGTTTATGGTGTTTTATCACAGCAATACTAACTCTAAGACAGGCACATATATACAAATGGAATAATATCCAGCTATAAAGAGAAATGAAATTATTTAAAGTTACCAAGTAAATGGATGGAGCTAGAAATAATCATGCAGACTGAAGTAACTCAGAGCCAGTAAGAGAAATGTTGCCCAGCAAGACACATATGAATCCTAGCCTTGAGTCTATAGATGTGTATTTAACTCAGAGTACCATCAATGTTAGGGATTAATAAGGGGCCATGAAAGTGAAGGTACGGGAAGAACACAGGCGGTATGAGAGGAGGGAGAAGAATAATGGAACAAGAAGGGTTAAGTGGGGTGGGGGATGGGAGACCTGGATAATGAAGAGAGTATGGGGAGGGATTACTAATACTAAAGACCTTTGGAGAAACTATATGGAAACACAATATTGTACAAGTTTTCTAAAACATATATGTATATAAAATAATTTAAATGGGGCTATCCAGTAATATAGGGAATGAACAATACCTTTCCTGGATACCATAGAATATTAAATAAAATCCCCCCAGGGCAAGGTATGTGTTATCTTTTTTAAGATGTTGGTTAGTGGGGTCCCATAGACTTCCCAAAATAGTGTAAACAATGGACATTGTTCTTGGTTAGTCTCCAGAACTCAATGGTAAGGCCCTTGAGTATGGTAAGACTCGATGGTATGAAGGTGACACCACATACTTGAGTCAGAACAGAGAGGAATCAAGCTTGTATCAGCTTGGAAGTTTCCTTCTTACTGGTTGTCTCTCATTGTGCTGGAAGGTTCTGTGCATGGCACTGAGGGAGAAAGGTGATCAGCAGTGTTGCTCAGTTGTGATCCCTGTAAACTGTAATAGCAGTTGGCCTGGCAAGGCAGACCTGTTCATTAAATGGTGGCAGAAAAGGCTATAGGAGTGAGTAGTCACTTTCTCATTATATTTAAAGCCCATCTCACAAGATGGAATTCATGTCTGATTTAGCCAAAAATTTGTGGCTGGCTAAGTCATAGGATCTAGGGGTGAACTTAATACTGTTAATCTTGCTAAATGGACTTAGTTATAAACTGGCCCTAAGTTGTTATGTGTATACACATAGATTGGTGCATCTCTCAACTTCATCAAAGAAACTTGTTTTTACCATAGATGGTGATTAACACAGAATCCACAACTGGTCAATGTGTAGAATAAGAGACTGTGTAGTCCTTGCCTCTAAGTAGGACATCTGTATTATATTCCCTTCCCACAAGGGCCAGGAATCATTGTGAAAGGTGGGGGAGGGGGTAGAAAAGACCAAGAGAGCCACAGGGAGTGGATATGGGCACTGAAACAGTGTTCTCCAGACACAGCAGTGCTATAACATCCATGAGCTCACAGTAGCTGTGTGTGGATTCACAAACCTGCACAGGACCAAGCAAGCCAGAATTCCAGCCCTGGCAGAGGAGGGGCTTACCAAGTCCCATCCTAGCTGGGGAGCTATTGGCCATGTGGCTCCTGAGATATTACCCATCCTCTGGTAGATGGTCCTGTACCTGATCCCATACAGACAGCACTAAGGTTTCACAGTGTGTGTGTGTGTGTGTGTGTGTGTGTGTGTGTGTGTGTGTGTATTAAAAACAAAGAGCGGGAGGCAGAGGCAGGAGGATTTCTGAGTTCGAGGCCAGCCTGGTCTACAAAGTGAGTTCCAGGACAGCCAGGGCTACACAGAGAAACCCTGTCTCGAAAAACCAAAAAAAAAAAAAAAAGAAAAACAAAGAGCACATGAAGTTGGGAGGGGAAAGTGGAGGCAGGAGGATAGGGAAGAAATTGGAGGGGAGGGAATGGGTGGTGGATTTGATTAAAACACATTATATATGTGTATGGAATTCTCAAACAACAACAACAAAAAACTTACATCTTGTCTAAAAAGGAAACCAAAATTGCTCAAACATTAAAACAAAATAGCTCCAATATAACTGTTATTACTAAAAATCATATGGGATTGTCACAAGCATTATGGCCTTGGCATATTTCCTTCTTTTCTCTTTTCTGTTCCAAATTCATCCTCACAGGTCAGAATTCTCATAGACAATGGATAATCTGAACACAGGAAGCCATACAACGAGAAGAACTGTCAGACTCACTCAAGATATCCTGGATTTTGCACTTAATAATATAACTGGATGGGAATTCAGGAGAGCATTCTATAGGAAAAAGAAAGGAATTATTGCATATTGCTTTCTAAGTCAAGGGCTATTTAAGTGATTATGGGGCAGTCTGTAAAAGATAGCATTAACTTTCTCCAATATTAATTCTATTTTTAATTTATTCTTTTGCTTTACTTATTTATTCTTCTCTCATACAATACATCCCAACCACAGCCTCCCCTCTCTCCCCTCCTCCCAATCCACCTATCTCCCGTTTCCCCCAGATTCACTGTTCCTCTGTTTCCCTTCAGAAAAGAAGGGCCTCCCAGTGATACCAACCGAACTTGGCATAACAATATGCAATAAGATGAGACATATTCCCTCATATCAAGGCTGGATGGGGCCATCCAGTAGGAGGAAATAAATCCCACAAGCCGGCAAAAGAGCGAGACACAGCCTCACTCCCATTGTAGGGGTTCAACAAAACTCTCAAGCTAAAGAACCACAACATGTATGCAGAGAGCTTAGTGCGGGACCCATGCAGGTCCCGCGGTTACTGCTTCAGTCTGTGTGAGGCCCTATAAGCCCTGCTTAGTTGATTCTGTGGGCCATGTTCTCCGGGTGTCCTCCTACAATCCTTCCTCCACCCCCATCTATGGAGTTCCCTGAGTTCCTCCTAATATTTGGTTGGCACTGATGATGACTGAGCGAGGCATCCATTCTATGAGTACAGCAGAATATCAATAGGAATCATTTCATTGATATTTGTTTGTTTGTTTGTTTGTTTATTTATTGTCTGTTGTGTTTGGTTCTTCCCTAGGTCTCTGTGCTTCCTGATCCTGGCCCGCTAGGCAGTATCAGGCGTGGGTTTCCTCTTGTGGTATGATCCTCCGGCTAGATCAGAAATCGGCCATCCCCACAAGCTCTGAGCTCCAGTGCATCTTGCAATCAGGGCAGCTTATGAGTCATACATAGATGTTTTTGTAGCTGGGTTGTCTCGGTTCCACCACTGGGAGCCTAGCTTGGTTACAGAAGACGGCTGGTTCAGGTCCCATATCCGCCATTACTAGGAGTCCTTGCTAGGGTCAACTTCATAGGTTCCAGGAAGTTTCCACGGTACGAGGTTTCCATATCATCCCTCTTCTTAAAGTGATTTGAAGTTTTACCAGATCTTGAAGAAAAAGGAGCCTTCTGTGTCCTCACATGTGGTTCTGAGACTAAGTCCTGGCCTGAAGGGGCTTTGCTGTGTGCAACTTTAACAGGCCACGTTTACTTCCTTTTATTCTTTTACCTTTATTTTTCATTTTTTTGAAATTAAACTATGATTATATTCTTCCCCCCCTTCTTGTCCGTCCCTCCAACCTTTCCCATGTGCCCTTTGCTCTTTCTATCTCTCTCACATTTATTTCTTTAATTATATATATATAATATTTATTTTTGTAGAATTAATATTTGTGTACATGATTTCAGATCTGACCATTTGGTATTGGATTACCAGTTGAGAGAAGACTGTAACATACCTCTCAGCCTTCCTTAGTTGCCTATAGTTGAGGGTCCATGAGATTTCTCTACACTTTTAAAATTTTTGATGTATGTGTTCTTCCTGCATCTCTGTTTGTGTACCATGTGCAAGCCTATGCCCTTGGGGATCAGAACAGGGTATTGGATCCTTAGAGTCAGAGTTACATACACATGGTTGTGAGCCTCCCGAGGTGGGTGCTAGGAGCTGAACTCAGTTCCTCTAGAAAAGCAGCAGGTGTTCTTAACCACTGAGCCTTTTCCTGAGTCCCTAGACTTGTCTTTCAAGTGAAAGAAGTGTGCCTGACACCACATTTTTCCTACCTGAGGGTAGGGTTCAACTGAGGGTGAGCTGCTAAGCTGCTGTGGACCAATGAACAAAGCATTTGAGAGATGGTGCAAAACCAAGATTGGTGCCTGAGTTCTTTCAAACCTTAAGAACCAAGTCTCTGAAACCATCACCTACTGCTTATTCCAGACTGACTCACAAGAGCAAAATCCACCTCTCCCCAATCATTCAAAGCACTGTTATTATGGACAGCTAAAAACAAACACCAATTCACATGTGTAAGATTGTATCTCAATGTAGCTTGGCATGCCCACAAGCCTACAAATGCATAGGAATTAAATTTATTTTCATATAAATTTATTATGAGAAACAATTGTATTATTTTAAACAGTTTATTACTATGTATTAAGTGGATTATTCCCAAACTAAGAAATGTTTAAGTATTTACACGGATTTCAAGAAAACCCTTTATATATGTTCTTTCAAACAGGAGTTTGACAAAGAAAGTTTGTTTCCACCCTGTTATAAAAGCCAGGATGCTCCAGCACTTTAACTGATTGCTTGCAACATTATTTTTTCCAAACAGAAACATTTCATCTTCAAAATGCAGAGACTGTCAATTGCCATTTAAGAGTCCACATGGTTTACATCAAATCTACACATTTAGAGTCCTAAGTTGAGAGTTCTTTTAGCATGCTCAAGAAGTAAGTTTGAAAACCAAACAGCATGAATGCACAGATGCTAAATATAAGTTCTTAGAAACAAGAGCACATAAAAAGAGCATAAAGCTTCTCCCCATTTAAATTCCAAATTTTAAAATCAACCTTTTCTCTCTTATTTTCTACAAACAGACGCAGTGCCAACTGCAGGCATGACACAGCTGTTTGGCATCAGGCTAGCCCAGTTTCACTCTTTGGCTTAAGAACCTTGGCTGATCTCTCTCAGTCTCTGCTGGAGTCCCCACAGATTCTCAGCTGAGATCCTTAAACCACGGACTTTGTTGATTTGTCACAAAAAAGAAAGAGAGAAAGAAAGAAAGAAAGAAAGAAAGAAAGAAAGAAAGAAAGAAAGAAAGAAAGAAAGAAAGAAACGTAAAACAAAAAAGTAAAAGTGAGAAAGTCACTGAATTCTCCTTAAACTGTTGCCGCCAGTCTCAGGATCTCCACAGAAATGAACAACCAAAACTATCATTGGCTCAACAGTATTTATTTTTAAGGATCTATACCTTTGTAGGTACAGCATGTATGCTGAGGTATGAAAGGGTATATTCTGGAATTCCTCACTTCCACACTCCCAAAGAGGTAGAAAAATGGCTGGACTGTGATTCAGACTAGAGTCTGGCTTGCCTGGGGTTCATGTGGAGAGAAGAAGGTCATCAGTCAACTAGGAAGAAGGTCATCAAAATGAGGTTATGTGTCAAGGACTATATCCCCACTCTGGGAGATCAAATTCCCACTTAGAGCAGCATTTCTAACTTCTGCATCTGCCTGTGAAGCTAAGTTAGCACTGCTAGACAGACATTGGGGTCTCAGGAACTCAGAAATTATGTATTATTTATTATTCAAATGTGACCCCAATTCCTAGTCAGGGTCATACAGAAGTGTTTGTCTCTCATTTCATAAGGTAAGATGGATTCAGACTACAGTTCATCTTATCTATCACATTCATCTTTGCTTTCTTTGAAACCATGTCTAGCAGATCTGGCCTAAGACCTAAAGGTATCTTTAAAAGCATCTTATCTTGGTGATGAGTGTTCTGCCTTGCTTTCATTCTGTCAGAGGCCATCAGTGAAGGTCAAGACCAATGCATACTTACTAGTACAGGTAATTGTAGTAGGACCTCGATCACATATTCTCTTTTATATAGCCACAAGCTTTCCAAGTCATACATAGACTGGACAACCAATCAATACTTAGTTGATTAACACATAAGCTGCCCTTATCTGAGAGTTTGTTTGGAGGTTCTAGTGGGGGAGTGAAGTTATCCATATACCCTTGATCAAAGTCTGATCCTCCCTCTATTCTTGAAAGGTCATCCTCTTCAGTCCAGCACGCAGCCTTGGGAGTCAGATACATGCAGTGGTGGAAAGAAGGGTACAACCACCTAGCCGTTCAGATCGACTGAATCAATCCTGGCAATCAATAGTGTCATATCCAGATCACCTTCACATCCTGTTCTCTAGATCCACTTGGAAAACAATGAGCTTGTTCCAGCTCCAAAGTTGAGAGAGTCTTCAAAGAGCACCTGCCCCATGTGAGAGCTCTTGGTACAAGGTTGATCTCTACTACTGAACAAAGACTTGTACATGCATATTTAGGATCTAGACTTCTCTGAGCTATCTGCGATTCAAATCTTAGCACCAGCTTCTTTCCACTTCACCTTCTAAGATCCAGATGTAAAGGAAGCAGTGTCCAGCACTGAGCAGCATTTGCCTGGAGCTTGCATTGTCCTAGGTTTTCCTCATTCGTAAACACTGCTTAACATAGTAAACTTCCGTTCTTCCTTTTAAATAGCCTGCCCTCAGTCCCAGTGGTCACTGGCAAACAATTTTATTTCCCGATGGATGACAGAGACTCCTTCATCTTCTTGGTCGTTGTTGGGATGAGGTGCATGTGGTCATCCACACACTTGGCTACACAGCTGTCTAGCTGTCGCTTCACCTGCAGCTCCTTAGTTCCTGCATCCATTGAGTCTTTGGTTTTGTCGTTGCAACGCATGGTGCACCGGGCCAGGCGGTCCTGGTACCTTTCCAGCCCTTTGGTGTCCAGAGCCTGGGCTTGAGCCAGAGGCGCATGGCAGAGCTCGATGCATTGGTGTATCTGCTGTATAGATGTTTGGGTATCTTCACAGCAGTTGGTGCTGCACCGGAACATGAGGCCCTGCATCTTCCGGATGTTCTCTCTCTCCACACTTTTTCACCATGGCGTCCACAGCCTGCTGCACTCGGAGTTGCATCTCCGCCATGGTGACCCTTGCGATCCTATTTTATAAGATCTCACTCTCAGCTATATCATTTCAGCAAAAGATCACAAAAGGTCTTGAATTTCAGGGGTCACGTGAGATAAAATCTTGGCATGCCACTGTGACCTGTGGCTTCTGCCCTGGAGAAGGAAACGGCAGAGACAAGAGACTGCCTTCCATGTCCTTTAGTCCACAGCCTGGCAGAGCTCACAGGCTGTGATGGATAGTGGTGTCATATGTCCCCAGCCCAGTGTACCTGTAAGACTCTGTCTTCAGGCTAGTAGGCCCCATTCAGTGGCCCTGTTAACAAGGATGTTCTGGCAGATCTTGTGTCAACTTGACACAAGCTAGAGTTAGCTAAAGCAAGGGAACCTTGATTGAGAAAATGCCCCCATTAGATTCATCTGTAAGTTTCTCTCTCTCTCTCTCTCTCTCTCATTTCTTTCTTTTATTCTTATTTCATAATATTTTTATTGATTATTTGGAAAATTAACATCGTGAACCCCAAGCATACTCAATTCCCAGTCCTCCAAGGTCTTTACCTCCACTCTTGTGACAATCCAACCCCAAAGAAGAGGAAGGAAGAGGAGGAGAATCTTGGGGCTGGAGAGATGGTTCAGCGGTTAAGAGCACCGACTGCTCTTCTGGAGGTCCTGAGTTCAAATCCCAGCAACCACATGGTAGCTCACAACCATCTGTAATGTGATCTGATGCCCTCTTCTGGTGTGTCTGAAGACAGCTACAGTGTACTTACATATAACACTAAATAAATAAATCTTAAAAAAAAAAAGAGAGAGAGAGAGAATCTTAAAATTTGTGACAGAGATGCTAAAGTGTAGCTTTCCACAATTGATAACTTCTGGTGGGGGTATAGGTGAAAAAAGACTCAGTTTTCTTTCAGGGGCTGGCCACTGGGAGTTTGCCCATGCTCCAGTGAGTATATGGGAAACACAAATTGAACCTAGTGTTTGTGGGTGTTTCTTCTTCTTCTTCTTCTTCTTCTTCTTCTTCTTCTTCTTCTTCTTCTTCTTCTTCTTCTTCTTCTTCTTCTTCCTGTGCCAAGCCTGCAATATATTTTTCAAGTTGTTTTGTTTTTAAATAAAGTTTCATTGTCTCTAAAAAAAACATAGGATTGTACTTTCTCAGAATTTGTAGTCATCCCATTTCTCCTCCATTACTGGAGATAGGTAGCCAGCCTCCTTTTATCAAGAGAAGCTATATCTAAATGTGGTGTGCTTGACAATAACTGTAATCACACATTAACCTCTTCTGTGTCCAGGAGAAGGAACATCCTGTGGCATTCTGGAGTCTCCCATGAAGAGCCTGAGAGGCAGAGGCTAGGACCTCAAAAAAGAATATACCTTCCTCTCAGCACCTCATGGTACCTTCTCCAAAATTGACCATATAATCGGTCACAAAACAGGCCTCAACCAGATACAAGAAGATTGAAATAATCCCATGCATTCTATCAGATCACCACGGACTAAGACTGGTCTTCAATAGTAACAAAAACAACAGAAATCCCACATACACATGGAAACCCTACTCAATGATAACTTGGTCAAGGAAGAAATAAAGAAAGAAAATAAAGACTTTTTAGAATTTAATGAAAATGAAGGCACAGCATACCCAAACTTATGAGATACAATGAAAGCAGTGCTAAGAGGAAAACTCTTAGCTCTGAGAGCCTCCAAAAAGAAACTGGAGAGAGCATACGCTTGACAGCACGCCTGAAAGCCCTAGAACAAAAGAAGCAAATACACCCAAGAGGAGTAGATGGCAGGAAGTAATCAAACTCGGGGCTGAAATCAACCAAGTAGAAACAAAGAGAACTATACAAAGAATCAACAAAACCAGGATCTGGTTCTTTGAAAAAATCAACAAGATAGATTCACTAGACTAAGCAGAGGGCACAGAGACAGTATCCAAATTAACAAAATCAGAAAGGAAAGGGAGACATAACGACAGAAACCGAGGACATTTTAAAAATCACCAGATCCTACTACAAAAGCCTATACTCAACAAAACTGGAAAATCTGGACGAAATGGACAGTTTTCTAGACAGTTGTTCAATTTTTTAAACTCTTAGGTCAAGAATAGAATATTCAGACTGAAGTAATTTTAATGTTATCATTTTTTTCTTCAGAAACAGCAGTATTGCTTATCTCTTATTAAGGAGAACATTCCCTTTAATGCAGTTTGATAAGCATTTCATTTGCTTCCCCGAGTCACTCTACTAATTAAGTTTAAGAAAACCGAGCACCTCAGGTTTCTAGGTGAAAGGATTTTGTTGGGTTCAAGTCTTCTAATCACAGCCTCCGTGTTCTTTTATCTCACAGCACTCTTGACACTGGTAAGGGCAAGAAATTACTTAAAGGCACAGATATAGAAAGTTCCCCCAGTATATAAGATTAGAAGGAGCTGTTTGAAAACTATTAGCACATAGTGGGGCCAAGTGAGGCAGAGATGTCAAGGATGAGTAGTTCACTCCTGATGATCCTGTCATCCCAGGAAGAGATTATGCAGAGGCAAGACCAGGCACATGCCTCTTCTTCTCACCACTGGAAAGTGGGTCTTTAGTGAGTCTTGTGGACCAGGTTGTGTTTACTAATGACTTTTCCAGTGGAAACTGGCTATTGAGACAGGACACTTCTGTAGACTCATCCTCACTGGCTTGAGAGTGATATTACAAGACCAGTCTGCTGTCTGTAGTCATCAGTTCTTGTCAAAGCTGTTTTGGAAACAAGATCTCGAGGAGATTGCCTTTCAAAGCATTCACAGGGTCACAGTTGTATGTGTTATTACAGACCTTAGAAATATGCACTGTCTTTAGGTGCTTCTCAGCCATTAGAATTGCAGGCTGGTACAACCACTCTGGAAAGCAGTCTGGCGGCTCCTCAGAAAACTGGGCATGACACTTCCGGAGGATCCGGCTATACCACTCCTAGGCATATACCCAGAGACTTTACCTGCATGCAATAAGGACACATGCTCCACTATATTCATAGCAGCCTTATTTATAATAGCCAGAAGCTGGAAAGAACCCAGATGTCCCTCAACGGAGGAATGGATTCAGAAGATGTGGTATATTTACACAATGGAATACTACTCTGCAATTAAAAACAATGAATTCACGAAATTCCTAGGCAAATGGTCAGAACTTGAAAATATCATCCTTAGTGAGGTAACCCAATCACAAAAGATCACACATGGTATGAAGTCACTGATAAGGGGATATTGACCCAGAATCTCAGAATACCCTAGACACAATCAGCATATCAATAGATTTCTAAAAAGATGGAAGGAGAGACCCCTGGTCCTGGAAAGACTGGATGTAGGGGAACGCCAGGACAGAGTAATGAGAGGGGGTTGAACGGAGAAAAGAGGGAGGGAAGGGGGCTTATGGGACTTTCGGGGAGGGAGGAAACGGGAAAGGGGAAGTGATTTGGAATGTAAATTAAAAAAATAAAATAAAATTAAATTAAAAAAAAAAAAAAGAAATATGCACTGTCGTGTCTAAACAAATTCCCCGCACAGGGTCCTGTCAGTGAACTAGATAACATAAAAGCCCAAGAAAACCGTGACAGAGACATAGAATGTTTAGGATTTGCCACCACCTCACGAAGTCAAACAAAAAATTGTTAACACAGAAATGAAAACACCCACATAAATTTCACATTATTCTAAAAGTTTCTATAAGTTCAAAAAATATATAATAAATATCAGTTCTCCTTTCTTCACCAAATCTTGATCTTTCTTCAAGTGCAGTTGTCGGTAGTTGGTTGGAGCGCATGGTCATAAGTCTCTGTTTTCAAAATTCTGGAGCTATAGCAAAGCACACATAAAACTTTTATATTTGATGCAGTCTTCAAATAAAAAAAAACTTACAATAATTTAGACTTTCTAGGCTAAAGCTTTTTCTTACTAAGGTTGCTTAAACATCAGCTATATAACACATGAAATTTAGAAACTGCTGAAAATCCTGTAGCCCAGCATAATAATTATAACAGGTATATTATATAAGCACTATCATTTGAGGAAATATTTATGTAATACTTCTTTGTATTGGTCATTTTGGCGAAATATCTGACAGATAGACTTTGGCTAATGCTTCAGGAAGATTCCCTGAATGCAAGGAAGGCAGGGTAGTGACTCAGGCTGTGACAGAAGGCTTGTGTGGTAGGCTTGCTCATGTTACAGAAAACTAGGAAGCTGAAAGTGTTAGGTCAGAACCAGGAGGGAGTACAACCCTTCTCAGTGTTTTACAGTAGATACAACCTACAGCTACCGTCCAGACCACATCTCCTAATAGTTCCACAGTCTTTAAAGTAGTACTACAGGCTGAGAATGGAGTACAAAGCACCTTCAACCATAATGCCCATTTAAACAGCTATATGAAAAGCCCTTGACATAATGTCTGTCTTATATGAGGTGCTATAGAGAAAAGCCAAGACCAGGCTACTTCTAATATTGGTTTAGTGATGTATCCACCTCCATCCCCATATCCTATACAGCTGCATTGTCTGTGAACAAATAGTCTTCTATCCTTTTTTCTGTTGTAGCATTAACTTCTCCCATGATACTAAAGTGGACATGCATTAAGTTGCAGCACATGTGCACATGCACACATGTCTCCACACATGCAATAGTTAAATAAATAATAAATGAATAATAAATAAATGAATGTTGAGCAAGTACATTACATTGTGAAAACATGGATTGTACCATTAAAAGCATTTGGTTAATAAATAATTAAAAAGCAATTGGTTAGTAAAATATAGAGTTATGAATGGGGTTTTCAGCTTTTGGAAAGGAAGTACGCATGTTTTCTCTTGTAACTGGAGGTATCAGAATGTTTCTGGGTTGAAGACAATTGGTTTACAAATTGGTATCCTGAACTTCCCACTGTATCATTGTAGACAGATAGCTGGACTCACAATTAAGGGAGGGAGGGAGTAGATAATAAAACAGAACATTCTAGCTTCAGATACAGTGAAGACAAGACAGAAGGGCACACTTCAAATATGAGATGCAACCAAATGCTTGAAGAGTGAGAAATGAAGTAGCAGGTCAGCCACAGGGCTTCACAAAGAGGTGCTTCAGCTGAAAACACCAGGAAATAACTGTCAGAGAGTGGAAGGAGACACCGCACGAGCTGTGGGTGGCGGATTTGTATAAAGGGTGAATGTCATTTTAGTGGACAACATCCCCATGCTCTCAAGAGACTATTAACCCCTCCCTCCCTCCCTTCCTCCCTCTCTCCCTCTCTCCCTCCCTCCCTCCCTCTCTCCTTTCATCCACTTCTTTTCTTTTCTCCTGCTTTGAGCCTTTCCTTTATTTTCTTTTTAGAAATAAATTAAGATTTATATGTTTCTATTCTTCTTGGTAACTGGGTTTCTCATCTTCAGTCTGCTGCTAACAGTGATCTTCATCTACAGAGGGATAGATGTCAAGGAAGGACTGTATCTTGTATTCGTCAGCTTAAACACCATTGGGTTTGCTGATTATGTGGCAGATAAGTTTATTCATAGATGAAACTTTTAGCCCCAATGCCACACCAACAGTATTTTATTTCATTAAAATTGTTACTACACATATATATATATATGTATATATATGTAGTAACAATTATATATATGATAATTATTTATAATAATAAATATATATATATATATATGTTTGTGTGTGTGTGTGTGTGTGTGTGCCTGTGCACACACATGCTGCTGTTGTGTGCATGCAGAAGTCAGAGGACAACTTGTGGGAGTTAGCTTTTTCCTTCTACCATGTGAGTCCTAGGAACTGAACTTAGGACATCAGGCTATGTGGCTAGAGCCTTGATCATCTCACCAGCCCAAACAATCTCTTAAATACAAATATAACTATAAATACTGTAGTAATTTATTGGTGTAGTATGGAAGCTGAAAGCATTTTGAAAATTCTAATCAGATTCCAACTCATGAAGAATCTGAATTAATAATAAATCACAAGTATAATCTTTTCATTAAGTATGGTATTCATTTTAGAAGTACACCCTGCTAATTTTCAGTTGACTTTAATAGGAGTCAGTGACTGGAGTCTAAATGTGGACCTTTTTGTGGACTTATGCAGATGCATTTAGTGTGTAAGGGGAGAGAGATCAGAAGGAAAAGTTACCCATCATACTTACATGTGACTTCATTTGGGCGTTTTCATGTAAGTTCTAGAAATTACTTACTGATTTCTGTCTTCCCCTTAACAACCTGCTGTGTCTTTGGTTTTGCTTGGGGTATGCTTCTGTTTAGTTGCTTCCAAAAGTTTTTTTAAAAACAAAACAAAACAAAAACAAAAACAAAAAAACAAAACTAAAAGAATGATCATTTTCCAAATGTTCTACCCGGAAGGAAATTTCACCCAGGAATTTTTTTCACAGTTGAGTGCTATGCCCAGCATGGCCTTGGTGGGGACAGAGTGACATGGGAACAGGGCCCCAATGTGATCCTCCATGAGTGTTGATGGCTACTGTATGGCTTATTTGTGTAATAATGTACTTATTTTCTAGAACCAGTACTAGCAATGGGGGACTCTTCCCTGGTTAACATTAATGACTCCACAATGATTAGAAACAGCAGGAGCCCAGGAGTCGAGGGTGTGGCTAATGTCTCAGCAAAAACAGTAAACATTGGGACCTTTAGGACAGCCCTTAAGGCTGTGGGAAAGAGCCCTAAATACATGAGTTCAAAAATATATAATTTCTCAACTATGCAAAAATAAGGATGCAGTATGAATTATATGAGGGGCTTCATGAACCTAAAGGAACAAAAGCAGCTGTTCTGTGAGCCGACTTGTTAGAAAATTACTAAGGAAGAAGATAAAGAGATTTAGGGAGTGATGGTTGCAAGAGATCCCACCCAGCTAAGTTTTTTGTTTATGCTTACAAAGGCAGATGAATTCCTGAGTTCAGGGTCAGCCTAAGACAGAGCAAGGTTAGGCCCAGGTGGTGGAAATGGCAATTTCAGGGCGGGGTCCCATCCAACTTTCTTATCATCTGTGCTCAATCAATGCAGGCAGATCTCTTTATTCTTTTGCAAAGTTAAAAGAACTTGTATACGTGTAGTCTCCTAAGAATCAAAGGGGTGGGGTTATGGGATGCTGATTCATAAGATAACCAAAAGGAAACCTAAAGTAAATGACTGAATTGATACATAAATAATAAAAACTGGGGCTGGTGAAATGGCTCAGTGGTTAAGAGCACTGACTGTTCTTCTGAAGGTACTGAGTTCAAATCCCAGCAACCACATGGTGACTTACAACAATCTGTAATGAGATCTGATGCTCTCTTCTGGTGTGTCAGTATACTTACATATAATAATAAATAAATCTTTAAAATAATAATAATAACAACTGGGCTTTGGTCTGCATGAGATGAGCTAGCAGAAAGCGAAAGCAGTTCTTTTCATAGTATTTTTCTCTAGAGAGAGATGAGCTGTCTGAGAACAAAAGCAGCTCAATAATTTTTTTCTAACAGGATTTCTAACTTGGTCAGAAGATCCAATAATTATTCATAGCAGCTTTTTGGACTTTGATCAGAAAACCCATGAGCTATCCAGAGAGCTTTGACAATTTTTACTAGCAAGCAGAACACACACACACACACACACACACACACACACACACACAGAGAGAGAGAGAGAGAGAGAGAGAGAGAGAGAGAGAGAGAGAGAGAGAGAGGAGAAGAGAAGAGGAGAGAGGGCGCACAGGCTGGAAAGCTATCTCAGCAGAACCTAGGACATCAGTTTGGACCCATAATTTGAGTTCTAGTCCTTATTTTCACCACTTCCAGACACCCCTTCTCTTAGAACCCCTCTCCATACCAAGGCTGGTCCTTGACAGTTTGGCTTATTCTACATGAATTATCAAACAGTGACTTAAGCTCATTTTTATTTTATTTTACTAATATGGAACACAATGCAAAAGAAACACCCCTATATTAGCCTGCCATAGAATCACAGTCATAGCCTCTCTGAAGCTTTATAATTTCACTTTGTTTTGAAATGCAATAAATAATTAAAAACACAAAATCTCAAACATCCTTATCAAACCTTTTTTTTTTTTGCTAAACCTTCCATGTTGTTATATTTGAAGTATTATTTTTAAATAATTTATGTGATTCCATAAATAAACAGTCTCTAGAGCCCACTGTGGGTGATGAATGGCTTGGGGAGCACATGGAGGTAGACTGCTTGCCTCCCCCAGTGCCTCCCTCCTGGGTCTGCAGAGGTAATTGCTACATCCATCCCGCATACTGCACAGTCACATGGTTCATTCTCCTGAGCTAGTTGCCCAGTTTCTGTTACTAACAGAGGCATGTGAGTTTTCACGACTCCCTCATGGTTTCGTGACTTCCTGCTTATACTGTAAGACCCCGACCCTCTGTTAGTGATACTTCAAGATGCCCCCAGTGAGACACCGAAACACAGATTGATGCAAAATGAAGAGGTATATTTTCTGGCACGTTAGGGGTCAACCTTCATTTAGTCCCTCAAGGCGAGTGACTAGAAGGTGACCCCTGAGTGACTATTATAAGCAGTTTTTATACTTTTTAGGGGCACAGGTTATATCAGCAAGGCTAAGCACATTGACCTTTAAATTTATTGGATAGCAAGCATGACATGCATTTGAACTCTACTTGGGACTTTCCAGAGTGTCAGGTGACCGTCAGTACATTCTGAGAATATTTTACTCAAGAATGTTCCTGTGAGTGGAGAATGGAACTTGGCTTAGCCTTGATCCCAGGTGGGAGGGGGAAGGAAGCTGTAAAGAGGACGTGGGACTGGAAAAAGTCCTTAGGGTCCCTCAGTACTTGATTCTGTCAGCTTTAAACATTGACACACATGTGCTATGCTTTAAAGACACCGAGTGTAGTTCTGCTTTGCTTATCAGTGATTATACTACTTCTGGCCATCTTTTTATTTAAAGACATGCTATATCGAGGCATTCCTTGGGCACTATTTGAGTTCCTGGGCTTAAGCAATCTTCTGCCTTTCCCTCAGCATCTGGGAATATGACTATAGGCAAGTGACAAGGTACTTGGTCCCCACCTGCTCTTTTCTTTTGAGGTGGGGGTCACATTATATAGCCCTGGCTGGCCTGAGGTTTGCTATTAAACCAAGATGTCCTCAAACTCACAGATCTGTCTGCCTCTGCTGGGATTAAAGACATGCATTTTTATGCCCAGCTATGTTCTTTTCAACAAACTGAACAATAATCTGCCAGATTTGCTTTAGATATCATTTCCCACTTACGTAGAATTGTCATGGCTATGACAAACACCTGTGAGAGATCATTCCAAAAGGGAAAGGTTGACTTCCACACATAGATAACGGGATTTTCTTCCATGGTTGACTGACTCTGTTGTTTTTAGGCCTGTGGCAAGGCAGAATCACTATGAAAGGGTCTTGGTAGGGAAAAGCTGTTCACCTCAGGGCAAGCAGGAGGCGGAGAGGGAGATAGGACAAGGCTAGGATGAGATACACCTCCCTCATGAGTGCCTTTCTTCCACTGTCACCTCTAAATACCACCTCTAATTGAGGTTTGGTCTGTTGCTATGTGTTGTAATGCTAAATCCTGGCCCTGGTTGAACAAGAGACTAGAGAATCCTCCCTACACCAAGTGATGCTATCTTGACCTTGCACCTTAATCTGAAACTATTAATTGAATAAAGATCCAGACAGCATATAACTCAGTACAAGAGAGATAGGTAGGGCTTGTTTCTGGGCTTAGGGTCTGAGAAGGACCATGAGGGGGAGGAAAAGAAGGTGGAGAGAGAAGACACCATGGGGTAAGTGAGTTGTGAAAACATAGCCATTAGAACTGGCCAATTAGAGTTTAGAGTGGCCCAGATGGAACACGGCAAGTTATAACCCAGGGTTATTGATAGGGAAATAGACATAGTAGTATAGAGGGTAGCTATTTGCCCAACTCTAAAGCTTTAAAGGCTTATTATAAATATGAAGATTGTGTGTCTTTTATCTGGGAACTGAATGATCAAAGGTGGGGCAGAAACCCTCACCAACATTAAAAAATTACCACAACGAGTTACTATGACATCCTCTAGTTTCTATGGCCGTTATGACTCTGTCAAGCATAGGCCCCAGGACCCGAGTCCTTCTTAGTGACTGGCTCTGCCCGTGGAGGACAAAGGCTTTCTGTGGCAAACGTCATTCCCTAATGCTAACACCAGTTGTGATTCAACCTTTTGATTTTTATAAACAGAAGCTCATGGTTCAAAATTGTATTTCCTTTTAAATATTTATTTTTACTTATGTTCATGAGCACATGTATCCAGGTGCTGGCAGAAGTCAGAAGACAGCGTCAGATGCCCCAGAGGTAGAATTGCAGATGGGTGTGAGCCACCCAAATGCAGATGCTGGGAAATGAACTTTGGTCATCTAAAAAAGCAGCAAGCCAGTACTTTTGAATACTGAGCCATTTTGTCATATTTATTTTTTTTATCATTTAAAGAAGTCTTTCTCAGCTAAATTAAATATTTTAATATTTTCTTATCCATATACTTAATTAATTGAGAGCATAGGCCATATGACTGTTCCAAACATGAAGACATAGTCAGAGCCTCAAAGCTGTTAATTACAGTTTCAAATACCAGGTACAGATTACTGAATGCCTAGTTAGTAGTGTTAAAAATATCCAGTGGTAATTGTTAAATTGTAGTAAGGAAGATATCATTTGAGACCACGCAGAAGTGCAGTGGGAGTTACAGTGCGGGGAGAGAGTGGGGTTGACTTCCCAACTGAATGGCCAAGGAGAATGTAGAACTAAGGAGCCCGTGTGGGTATCAGTGAGTGGAAAATTACTAACGAAGAGTCTGGCTAAATCCCACCTAAAAGGAAGAGACGCCAAAACAACCAGAATCACCTGGCTGTGGTGGAGGATGAAGAACTCGATTAGACACCCAGGAAAGGGTGTCGGCTAGATACCTCACAGGATTTTTTTTTTTTTTTACTAAAACTAAACTTTTTGAGGAAATGCAGAGACATGAAGAAAAATGTTCAAAGCCTGACTAAAGTCTTCTTCAGTGCCATACGGTAAATATTTTGAATAACAAAAACCCACTGATCACATGCTAAGTACTTGTACTGGCTGGTTTTGTGTGTCTACTTGATACAGGCTGGAGTTATCACAGAAAAAGGAGCTTCAGTTGGGGAAATGCCTCCATGAGATCCAGCTGTGGGGCATTTTCTTGGTTGGTGATCAAGCAGGGAAGGGCCCCTTGTGGGTGGTGCCATCCCTGGGCTGGTAGTCTTGGGTTCTACAAGAGAGCAGGCTGAGCAAGCCAGGGGAAGCAAGCCAGTAGGAAACATCCGTCCATGGCCTCTGCATCAGCTCCTGCTTCCTGACCTGTTGAGTTCCAGTTCTGACTTCCTTTAGTGATAAACAGCAATGTGGAAGTGTAAGCTGAATAAACCCTTTCCTCCCCAACTTGCTTCTTGGTCATGATGTTTGTGCAGGAATAGAAACCCTGACTAAGACAGTACTTTACACACACCATTTAGTCAAATCCACACCATCACTGCAATATTGCCATTGTATAGACATGCAATAAAAATTATAATAATTTTCTCAAATCATGTGGCTCTTTCTTTCATGTAGAATTGTGTAGCCCAGGCTGGCCTCCAACTTGCTATGATGCCACCTTATCCTCCATGTACCATGCTACTGGAGATCAAACCCAGGGTTCCACGCATGCTGGGCTTTAAATCCCACGGCAGGAATGTCTACGTAGAAGGATTTGAGCATTGGGTTAGTTGGCCTAGAAGGTTTTCAGAATCTTGCTGCTCTCCTCTTCAACCATCCTGAAGACTCTGGAGAAGTGAAGCTGCAAACAGAATCGTTTCAGAAGTGGCTCCTCTGCCCTTGAATTCTACTTTCTCCAGTTTTGACTTTCAAGTCCTCAGTAGATGTCAATCTCTTTCTTTGAGTCTTCCTTAAGATTTAAAGCAAATATGATTTCCTGACTCATTGCCTGTTAGGAACATGGGTTTAAAATGCACAATTTTGTTAATTTATAGAAATCTCCTGTCTTTTAAAAGATTATGATTTTCATAGCAGATATTATTTTAAACTTTTCCAACTTATTGACATTTGCTTTGAGTTGTAATATATAGCTAGTCTTTAGAGTGTTCCATATGGGCATCTCCTGTTGATGGAATGTTCTAGTCTGTTAGGACTATTTGGTCAACATGTGATTCAAGTCCAATACTTCTTTATTGATTGATTTGATTGGTTTAACTGTCCACCACCAAAAGAGGGACCACAGAGCTTCTTGCTGTTTCTGGCATTGTTTTCTCCCTTCATGCTCCTTACTCTTTTATTAGACCCTCAGGCAATACTCCAGTATTGAGTGTATTCATAAGTGTTAATCCTCCTGATGATCTGGCCCCTTTAACATTGAGTAATGGTTTTTGTCTTTATGACAGCTTTTACTCCGAGACTATTTTATTAGACACAAACATAGCCACCTGGTCTCTTTTGATCAACATTAGCCTGAAATATCTTTTGTTCCCTTCAGTATGGGAAGTACTGAAGTAAGGGGATTACCTTACCTTTAATAAGAAGACCTTTAAATATGGGCACCTCAGGTTAAACTGGAAACTGTACTGAGCCTGGCTGACTTGGGGTAGGGGTGCTGAGTTCTTCGCTATAACTGCTTTCTGATAATTCACTGGCTGGGTCCCATGACCAGTTGGGGGAAGGATGGCTTCCCCTAATGAGACTGCCAGTCAAAGTCTATGGTTGCCTATGGTCAGGGCTGAAAGATCACACACAACATTTTGGCCTGGAGCTGGACGTCTCAGTTCAGTCCTCCTACCCTACAATCTTAGGGGTTTCATTGTTTCCTCCCATCTCTGTGTGTCTTCATCTGTGTCAGGCCCTGTCTTTAGACAGTCAGGTCTGCGTTGGCCTGAGGGTGAGACACGTAGAGCTTTGCAGACCTATGAAGGGCTCATTCTTCTTGGGCATCCATTTATAGCGCCTTCTTTGTCCCATACAAACCTCAATAGTGTTGTAAAGAAGTATCATTCATATGTTTTCCCGTTTATCTTTGGTACTGCTGCAGGAGCAAAGGACTTTCATATCCTGAAGAAGGAGAAAGGATCACACAGGCATTTGTTCAGGATGAGTTCTGTCTCCTCCGGCTCCTGTCTGTACCGTTCTTCCTGCTCTGGGCCCCAGCATGTGGCGCTTCATGGGCTCTCCCTTTGGCTTCAGTTTTGAGGTGCTGAATGGGAATCACTGGCAGTGGATTGGGTGGAGGGGAAAGAGGAATTTCATGGTGCTTAATTCTTCCACTCCACCTGTGCTGGCCACCAAGAGTCAGCTACACTATGTTATAGAAGGGTCTGCCAATGGTCATCTCTGACTGTGACAGCTACAGCCACAACCACACCTGTTACAACCACAACTACAACAACAGCAACCAGACTACAAACATGACTACTGCCACTTCAACTGCACCACAACTCTTAACTACAACTGTTTTCTCTGGGAGTAAGGATCTACTCTCCCCTGAACCCCCTTTACCCCTAAAGAGGTAGTTACCCTCTTGTTTTTCAGCACTGGAATACTTCCAACTCTTTAAATAGTTTCTTTCTACAAGTCTGTAAATAGTCCCTCTTACTAAATGCACCCCTATTATCTTAGCGGAATGCACCCCCCATTGTGCACTTACTGTCTACTTATCACTTCCAGATTGTATGTGTTCAGTATACTTATCCTCCTAATATCACTGATGTGGAAACTGAAGGTAAATAACTTGTCTATATTTATGCAGTTAAGACAGGGTTGTAGTTAACAGTTTGGTCTACCTAAAGTAAGAAATGTGTCACTTAGCCAGGTTCTAACTGCACTGTGGAAGGTATATTTGAGTGGTTGTGTTTTTAGAGCCAAGAAGAAAATTGGGATTGTCTGAGCAAAATAGTAATAGTAATAATAATAATAGTAATAATAATAAATAATTTTAGCTATGTCAGTGAAAGAATCCAGATTTTAGAATGACCCCAGCATTTTGAAGAATAAAGTGTAAGACTAATAGGCTGTGTGTGTATGTGTGTGTGTGTGTGTGTGTGTGTGTGTGTGTGTGTGTGTGTGTAAGGCTGGATGATATGTGTGAGGAATTACAATTACAATCACAGCAGGTAAGAGTGTCGAAGGTATTCAGCTCCATGATTTCTATCCCATCTCCCACATTATATCTGCTCCTCATGTGAGTAATAGTGATGTTGACATCAGATTACATCGTCCAGGAGAAAATACACAAAAGACTCAGAAGTAAGTGTCTTTACCTGGTTCCCAGAAAACGCCTGTCATGGTTAATCTCCATTGTCAACTGGTGTAGAGTCCCCCAGGAACCACACTGCTGCATGCATCTGTGAGGTGTTTCCAGAGAGGCTTATTGAAGAAAGGAAGAGTAATCCTGAACAGCGGCATCCCACGAACTCTCACATCTTAGACTGAATGGATACAAAGGATAAGAGGAGAAAGGCCGCTGAGCCCAGCATTCCCTTTCTGCAACCTGGTCTACCCAGGTGTACGGAGTCCTAAGATACATTCTTGCCGTGGTGAATGAACTCATTTAAAATAAATCCTGCTTTTAAAGTTGCCTTTGTAGGACTTGAGCACATTGGTGAGGAAACGGACACATAGATTACTGTTTTATAATGAAAGGCAGGCAGCTTTAGACTTAAGAGGTCTTCCATTCTATCCCATGTTGGTAGACAGATAGTGTCTCTGGCTCTTTTTATCATCAACAGGTTGAGTTGATGTTCTACTTTGCTTCTCTGTTGTGGTAACAAAAACCATGCCCAAAACCAGCTTAGGAGGAAAGTGTTCATTTTAGGATACAAGTAACAGCCTACCACCAAAGGAATCCTAGGCAAAACCTCAACTCCAGTGTCCAGTACCAAGAACTTAAGAGCAAGGATCACAGTGGAATGCTGTTTACTGATTTGCTCCTCATGGCAATTCAAGTTGCTATTGTATACAAGCCAGGACCATCTTCCCAGATGTAGTACTGCCCATTGTGGGCTGGGCCTCCCACATCTGCTGGTAATGAAGGAAACGGAAACGCCCCACAGATATGCCCACAGGCACAGCAGACAGAAGCAAGCCTTCAATTGAGATTCCCTCTCCCAAGGTTACTTTGTGTCAAGTTGATGGGAACTAACCAGTTCAGTTGAAGACTTTGTAACAGAAGAAAACAAGGAGACATGGAATATAAGCAATGCCTGTAATAATTGTGGGTGTTTTGTGTGTTTTTGTTTAACATGAGACTAGAAACAAAAGAAGAGTGTATTGTACCTGATGATGTTCTCTGGTCAAAATTCAATTTTGATTGAAAAATCCATACATTTTTTTTCTCTTTTGACAACCTTAATTTAACAAAAGTCGTCTTTTCACTCTTGCTGTAGAAATCATGCCATTATGACTGGGAATAGTCAGTCACAGAAGACATTTGCAGGGAATTTCATCCCTGAGAAACAGTGAAGTCAGCTTTGTCTCTTTAGCCACATCTGGAAACCACCAGGGTCAAAATGTTCTGGGTGAGATCCGTCATCAATCAGGCACTTTCCAAAAGCCAGCTATCTTCTTCTTGGCTATTTTCTTTGGCCAACCCTTTACCTGTTGTGGTTATTTGATTTAAAGAAGCTATGCTGATCTTTTAAAGCAGTGGTTCTCAACCTGAGGGTTGAGACCCCTCTAAGGGTTGAACAACCTTTTCACAAGGCTCACCTAAGACCATCAGAAAATACAGATATTTCCATTATGATTCACAACAGTGGCAAAATTAGTTATGAAATAGCAACAATCACAAGCTTATGGCTAAGGGTCATTACAGCATGAGGGACTGTATTAAAGAGCCACAGCGTTAAGAAGGGTGAGAGCCACTGGCTTAGAGAAGCTGCTCCCTTAAAAGACAAAGGAAAGCTGAGAAAAAAAATGCTTGAAACAGAAGCTAACACTTTCTTTGGCAGATGTTCTAAGAGTAGTTGCAGCATTACAGGCCTGTCCATCTTGGACTTTCAAAGGGCATTGAAACCCTAAAGCCCTTCCATCTTTGGAGGTTCTTAGCTTATTAAAATATTTTAATGCAGGCTGGGAAGATTGCTCAGTGGGTAGAGTCGCCGTGTTAAGTGTGAGGTCTATTTGGATCTCCAGGATTCATGTGTAACCAAGATGTAGTGGTTTAACCTGTAACCCCAGTGATGGGTGAGCTGAGGGACGGATTTCCCTAGATTACTGGCCACCTAGCCTTGCTGAAATGGCTAGTCACAAACTCAGTGAAAGATCTTGTCTCAAAATAAAGTGGGAAAGACATCTACCTGTGGCTCTGCATGCCTGTGTCCATGCGTGTTCATGTGCACACATACATATACCACATACACAAATTAAAAATACAGTTCAGTGGCAACGTATAACTATGGTGATTGAAACGTAAAATGGGTATTCAGCAAATCAATATGTTTTTAATGAAGTAAAGCACTGTATAGCTATGCTATTGGAGAGTCTTTCAATACTCACAAAAATCATTTAGTCACAAAACCAATGGGATTGAGATACCGGCTAAAAACCTAGAAACTGTTCGTCTTAGGGTTCCTATTGCTGCAATAGAACACCACGACCAAAGAGCAAGCTGGGGAGGAAAGGGCTTATTTGGCTTATGCTGCCATATTGCTGTTAATCATTGAAGAAGTCAGGGCAGGAACCTGACTGAAGAAGCTGATGGAAAGGTGCTGCTTAATGGCTTGCTCCCTGAGGCACTGCCCATAATAAACTACCCCCCCCAATCAATCGCTAATTAGGAAAATGTCCTACAGGCTTGTTTACAGCCAGACCTTATGGAGGCATTTTCTCAGTTGAAGTTCCCTCCTTTCAGATAACTCTAGTTTGTGTGTTGAGTTGACATAGGATTAGCTTGTCTGCTCTACGGTGCCGGTCGTTGTCTTTTGATTATGAGTATATTCCGAGTGGAGCCCTACACTGGAAACCTTTCACAAATGTAGGCTGTGGATAAATAGTTCTTCAGGTCTCTGCTAAGTTAGAAGATAGGGTTGGGCGTGACTCACTTGGCCCATTGAGACAGTTAAAAAACAGACCACAGACTTAATGAAAGAGGGTATTTTCAATTCAGTCCTGTCTCTACCACCAGGTTATCTTCCAAGTACCATTATATATATATATATATATATACATATATATGTATATATAGTGTGTGTATGTGTGTGTATATGTATATATGTATATATATACCATTATATAGTATATATAAATATAGATATCTTCAGTGTTTATAGAGGAAGATATATGGATCTTTGGTATTAGTGGAGATTAGCAATAATGCTCAAACATCACAAGAATCTCCACTGACAGCGGCCCCCCCCAAACACACATAATCCTTTCTGGGAGCTTCTGTAATAGTGAGAAATGGACCTAACTCTGAGAGCCCTGTACCTGGAGACTTAGGGTCATACAGATTTGGGTTCAAGTTCCACTACCTCAAAACTAGTTAAGCAACATGATGGCACATGGTTAATTGTTCTGGGCCTTCTTCTTGGCTGTACTGGTAATAGTAATAGTCCCTCTCTCCTATACTGAGGGTTCAGTGGATGGATACAAGCCACACATTTGTGTGCTGTCTGGCATCTACTAGACACAGTCAGCATTTTCTCTATTCACTTGTTCCTACTCAAATTTCCAGCAACAGAGAGCTAAGAAGAAATTATATATCTTTTTGATATATTTAAGTGTTTCAGTTATTTTATTTTTAACCATTCTGGCAGGCTCTGAAATATGCCACCGCCTTTGTGCAGTGCCCAGATGTGACCTCTAGATGGCAGTATGAACTCAGCCGTTGGAGGCAGTTACTCTGAAACAACAGAAAGGGGCAAGGCTTCTTGCTTTCATGTTAAATCACACTGTAAAAGACAATGCCCGGTCTTTGATTTTAAAAGATATTAAGCATATTTCTGTCTTTCACTCGGGAAGATGTTGCACTATAAACTTGGTATGAAAAATATGAAAACACATGACTCTGAATTTCTTAGTCTGAACACGTTAGCTACCTCTCCCACAGATAGAAAACAAAATGTGCTACATTTAGCAATTGCTCTTGAACTAAAAATATTACATATGTTATTACAATTTCTACTGTGTTGATCCTCAGAAATCATTCTGGAGCACTAGATTCCATGTTGTGCCGTTTCTTCCATACCATACCTGTGTGGTGTTTAGATTCGGCTCCATTAGAAACGCTTCCATGTCTGTCAAAACTATGAAGATTGAATTATTTTAAAAGGTGGTATCGGTGTTTCTATAGAAACAGCAAGAAGGATTTTGCTATTGGAGGTATTAGTATTCATTCAATAAATATTTAGTCAGCACCTAGTATTCAATAAGCAAAATAGTGGACTGGATGATAATAGGAACTACAGATCAAAAGGATGAGGAGAAGAAGGAGCAGACATTAAAATACAAATTTAATATGTCAGAAGAGATACTGAGTAAAGATGGGAAATGGAGTGCAAATGGAGGAACAGTGGCATGTGCTAGCCCACAGCATTCCAGACAGAATGACCCAGGGAAGCAAAATTGTAGGAGCATCAAGAAAACTAGTTGTTGGACAAGGGGTTTCTTATTCTCTCCCAGCCTATGATGGTCTTTTTCATCTCTTAACAGCATCTTTTAGGACTGGAAAGATAACTTTAATTTCTAATGATGTACAGAGTATCATTTTTTCCCCCATGGGTTACTCTTGGGTGCTGGTGGACATGTGAGGATCATGTACGTGAGTGTGAAAAACAGGGAACATTGCACACACTGACACGTCATTGCTGCCCAGGGGCTGTGATAATGTCCCTACTGTTCCAGTGACGGCCTATTGTCTGTGCCGGGGCAGTGAGCACTTCAGTTACCTCCTAGAAGTGTTACAGTGCTGCATTTTCCATCTGGGTCTGGTACCTATGGAAGTGTTACTGTGTTGCGGTTTTCCGTGTTTTCCGTCTGGGTCTAGTACCCATTTTAAATTAGTTTCTTGATTTCTGTGTAGGTTCTTTGTTGTTGTTGTTTGATTTGTGAGTGTCTAGTGTTGCAGTATCCAACTTGTTAAAAACATTCTGTGTTCCCTGTTCATTGGATTGCCCTTGCTGTAACTATGAGGGTCTGTTTCTGTGTTCTCCATTCTTCCCCTTGATCTATCTCTCTATTCTTTTTTTAGCTGTGTTGGTCACAACAGCAGTACGGTTAAGTCTTGGACTGTCAGGTATTATTATTAGTAGTGGTATTAGTATTATTAGTAGAAGTATTACGGTGATGATGATTGATAGTTTTTCTGGATCTTTTTCCCATAAGGACTATAGAATAAATAGACCTTAATGTCTGCAAAATAGCTTAGTGAGATTTTTAACTAGGATTGTATTGAATCTATAAGTCTTCTTATGGTCCCAGAGTTATGATTATTTTTAACTTTACAATGGTACAAACATAATACACACTCAGTAAAAGCAATATATATTGATTCCTGTTCTTTCCTAGGCTAGAAATAGGAGTTATAGTGCTTGGTCATGAACCTGAAAAAGAGCAGTCACAGCTCTCAGCTAGCCATGTGATCATCAGGGTAGACAACCTACACTCCACCATGTATGTACTATATGTATGTATGCAAGCTATGATGTTTGGTTAAGTGTTTTAAATTGCTAAATGCATTTCAGTTTATGATAAATTTAATTTATGAATCAAGGAACATCTATAATTGAAAGAATTCCCCCCCCCCATTCTGTTCCCTGTGTTGAAGATCACACCCAGACTCTTACATAGCTTAGGCAAGCAAGCTATCTATCTCTGAGCTACATACATTCCAGCCCTTGCCTGTCTTTAGACAGTCTCACTATGTTCCTGAGGCTGGGCTTGAACCTATGATCCTCCTGCATGATGTGTTTATATGTGTCAGTTACCATTTCTGGCATAAGAATGACAACTTCTCAATATTAACTCTTCGAACCACCCACACACAGATGTCTAGCACCAGAGTCTCTTTTTCCTTATACAGACAGACCTTGTACTAATTGTGTTAGAGTTAACAACTCAATATTTTAGTTACGTATGCCCGAGTGTCCTATTATGTAATACAATCAATGTTATATTGAAATTCAGCTTCTGCTTTGAGTGAAAGATTTTCCTACCACCAAGATTTTCATTCTAGTCTCTCAAGAGCTAATGGGGAGCAGAGGATTTCCCTGTGTATGTGTTAACCATGAGCCACTTGCCATGGCTCACTGATAGGGAAGAGAGATGGCAGAAGGATTGTTAATAAGTCACAGGCACAGTTAAAGCAAATGAAACGCTGCTCCATGGTCCCATAAGGTCCAGGTCGATGCATTTTAAAGGTGAGTGAGGCTGAAGAAGCCACGGAGTGCCAACCACTTACACACACTCTGCTGGATCACACACTTTGTGAGGGAGTGTCTGTGCTTCCCTTTGTATTCTAATGTAGATGTGTTTGATCAAGCCTTGAGTTACTTCATATGCAGAATTCCTCAGCTCTAACCTATGTGCCTGGGAAGGACACATAGATTATGGTGACAATGAGATCCTCATTAAAATGGGATGTATTTGCTTCTGTTAAGGTGGTCCATTGTTACAGTCATAAAACATCCATACCACACCTTCTAGTGTCCTTGGCACCTGATTCTTATGACCTCTGACTTGGCTCCAGTTTTTAACTCCCTTCTGTTCTGCTAATACCATGTTATAATAGTAAAACCACTACTCACCTACCTCTGGGATTACATCTTCATTAGGAAAAAAACAGTGGTTTTCAAAAACTTAGGTTCAAGAAGCTTTCATATGCTAAAGTAAAATTCTAGAACAATATGCAGATGGGTGGAGCAGAAAGGAGATAAAAGTACTGAAAAACAGGTGATAACTATCAAGGCTGAGGCCTGAGTGGCAGGTGGGAGGGACCTTACGCTGTGTTGAGTCTTTTCTCTGACATTTCCATACCTTTTTTTTAAGAAGAGAAGGAGAAGTTCTTTATAAATCAATGTGATCTGGACGGGGAAGGAGAAGCTCTTTAAAAATCAATGTGATCTGGATGGGGACAGGGCTCAGCCTATAAGGTGTTTGCCTCACAAACATTTGCTTTAAAAAGAAGGTGCAATCACAAACATCATCGGAGGAATGACAAGTGAAACAGGAGGATCCTGAGGCTCACTGGCCAGCTGGTCTCGGCTAAGTGATGAGCTTCACGCCAATGAGAGAGTACTTCTCAAAGGAAGTGGATAGTATTTCTGAGGATGACATTCAAGGGAGTCCTAGACTCCATACATCATGTTCGTGTACACACAGGAACATACATAGAAAGAAAGAACGAAAGAAAGAAAGAAAGAAAGAAAGAAAGAAAGAAAGAAAGGAAGGAAGGAAGGAAGGAAGGAAGAAAGAAAGAAAGAAGTACTACTCAGCTATTAAAAACAATGAATTCATGAAATTCTTAGGCAAATGATGGAACTAGAAAATATCATCCTGAATGAGGTATTGAGTTAATCACAAAAGAACACACATGGTATGCACTCACTGATAAGTGGATATTAGCCCAGAAGCTCAAAATACCCAAGATACAATTCACAGACCACATGAAGCTCAAGAAGGAAGACTAAAGTGTGGGTGCTTCAGTCCTTCTTAGAAGGGGGAACAAAATACTCATGGGAGGAAATACAGAGACAAAGTGTGGAGCAGAGACTGAAGTAAAGGCCATCCAGAGACTGTCCCACCTGGGGATCCATCCCATATACAGTCACCAAACCCAGACACTATTGTGGATGCCAACAAGTGCTTGCTGACAGGAGCCTGATATAGCTGTCTCCTGAGAGGCTCTGCCAGAGCCTGACAAATACAGAGGTGGATGCTCACAGCCAACCATTGGACTGAGCACAAGGTCCCCAATGGAGGAGCTAGAGAAAGGACCCAAGGAGCTGAAGGGGTTTGCAGCCCCATAGGAGGAACAACAATATGAACCAACCAATACCCCCAGAGCTCCCAGGGACTAAACCACCAACCAAAGAGTACACATGGAGGGACCCATGGCACTAGCAGCATATGTAGCAGAGGATGACCTTGTTGGACATCAATGAGAGGAAAGGCCTTTGGTCCTGTGAAGACTTGATGCCCCAGTGTAGGGGAATGCCAGGACAGGGAAGCAGGAGTTGGTGGGATAATGAGCAGGGGCAAGGGGGAGGGGGAAGGGACAGGGGGTTTTGGAGGGGAAATGAGGAAAGGGGATAACATTTGAAATGCAAATAAAGAAAATAATAAAAAAGGAGTGAAGAAAGAGAGAAAGAAAGGAAGAAAGAAAGAAAGAAAGAAAGAAAGAAAGAAAGAAAGAAAGAAAGAAAGAAAGAAAGGAAGGAAGGAAGAAACTTTCAAAACAATGACTGTTAATGTTTGCTGTGCGTAGAGCCTTACTTACCATTCTGCAGAGATATATCTTTGGGGAAAATGAAGAAATGTTAGGGCAGCTTCATAGCATAAGATGAAGACAAAGAGAAAGCTGGTGTGACAAACACTGGTTTGAGTGTATCTATGACTTAAAGACTTGCAAAGCAAAATCCCATAAGACTGGACAGTAATATCATCAGGACTACATGATCAGAGCTGACTGCTATTGCTACACACTGGGCGCTGGTCTGTACATTACATGTGACATCACACTGGGCACTGGGCTGTGCATTACATGTGACATCACACTGGGTGCTGGGCTGTACATTACATGTGATATCACACTGGGTGCTGGGCTGTACATTACATGTGACATCACACTGGGCACTGAGCTGTACATTACATGTGACGTCACACTGAGTTTCCCTGAAGCACTGCCATTACTCTTATAAAAGTGAACAGTGACCGAGAGGGACAAACAACTCACCCAATATCACCCTCTCTAAAGGATGAAGCCACTAGGATTCAGGGCTAATACAGCTTCTCAACAGAGTCTGAATTCATTGACATTGTGTTTGTCTTGAAGACAAGAAAAAAAAAAGTAAATTTGAATAAGTGAACTGGAAGTGCCTATGAAAATTTCATATATGAACCTGGGTCAAGTTACAGCTAAGCATCCAATTTTGATTCTGGGAATCTGGGTGTTGTACACTGTGAGGAAAGAGAAGGAGTAGGCTAAACCCAGAGAAATGAGGCTCATGCCCACGTAAAACCTTAAAAAGACATATGCTGAGTCATCCAATAATCAAGACACCTAGGAGTCAAAACAAAGTTATTGTGAATAAAATAAAATGCCAAAACCTAAATACAGAATTGGTAACTGGGCCATTCTTCATCACTCTCTAAGTCTGGAGAAAAAGTATGAATCAGTAAAGTTGCTCCCACCTTTATTTAAAACATTGATCCTTTGTTCATTAAGGATGTTTGAAGCTGTTTTTGAAAAACAGTCTCTCTCTCTCTCTCTCTCTCTCTCTCTCTCTCTCTCTCTCTGTGTGTGTGTGTGTGTGTGTGTGTATACATGTATGTCTTAAGTGCAGGTGTGCATATGTCAAGCTATTTGTGTCAAAATCCGATGACAACTCTTTGAATTGGTTTCTGTCCTGGAACCTTATAGGATTTGGGGATCAAACTCAAGTTGTCAGCCTTGTGCAAAAATGCATCTCTCCACTGGCGCATCTCACTAGCCCCAGTTTTTATTTTTAAACAAGATATTATATATCTTTCTTTATTCCTGAAGATTTTAGTGCCCCCCACGCACACACACACATTTTGTGCTAAGAGACAGGACAGAAGTCCCAGGTGTGTAACAAGAGTTTATGATTACTGGAGGTATGTAGGCTTCAGCAGGGTTTCTCCCTGTCATCCTCAAAATTATTCAGAAGAATACCAGGTTATGTGTGATTCAAAACAAAGCAACCCAAAACCCAGTCACTGGCACAAAATTGCAAATACTTATCCAGGACACAGCCAGCTGGTGGTCTGGGCACAGCAGGGCGTCCCTTCTGGACCAGCTGTGGTTTGTACTGATGCATTCACTTGGTTTAAACTCGGTACCTCTGCTGCTGCAAGGACTCTGAAAACCAGCGCTCCATCTCTGCCTCTGTAATCATCTCTCAGCTGAGAATCTTGACGAATATAGATACTGAAGAACTCAGGTCTATGCCACAGGCTAGGCCTCACAAGCCCCTGCATTGCTGCTGCTGCTGCTGCTGCTGCCGCCGCCGCTGCCGCCGCTGCCACCGCTGCCGCTGCTATGGCAATCACACTAGGAAGCAAGATTCACTTGGGAGGCTGGTTAAATATCCGGATTCCTGGGGGTGAACTGTCAGCAATTTTGATGTTGTAGTCTAGTACGGCTTTTAAAAAATGTGCGTTTTACAAACATGCTCCAGGCAAATGATTGCAGGTATCTCATGGGTCACAGTTGATAACCTCTGTTCTACCACTCTGGACATCTCTTGAACTCTGTCTGTTCTGCTAAACAGAAGATGCACTTGACTCTCTGTGAGCATCCTTCTGTCTCCAGATCTTGTGTTCATTCTTAGAACCTCTAAGGACCTTTGCTGGAAGTGAAGACAAGAGAGAAGAAAGGAGTAAAAGGGGATGGAGGGAAAGGATCACTTACCACCTCCAGGGGGCGCTGTTCCCACCTCACCCATTCATTGATTCTCTAGGCAACATCTTTGTCACTTAGGGATTCATGTGCACTGGCATTTGCTGATAAAGCCTAGTTTGGGTTTTCAAACAATCAATGATTATTTTCTCCTGGTGATTGTTATAGAATGGTTTTATCCTTCTAATTTCCACGAAGCTGATAAAATTAGAGAAACATGAACATGTTAACAGGATCAGGGATAAAATAATTTTTGTAGCATGTGATAGGAAAGTTGATATAGAAGAGCCAGACAAAGGAACTCCTTAAGAAGAAAAAGACTATCTTTCTCACATGACAGAGTCAGCAGTCCAGGCCAGGAGGAGTTCGCACATCTCAAACCCAGAGCAGAAGGCAGAACACACACTGGGAATGATGGCAGTCTCCTGAAAACTCGAAGTCCACACCCAGTGGCACACCTCCTCCAATGAGATCACACAGCCTGATCCTTCTCAAACAGTTCCACCAACTGGGAATAACCACCACAACAGCTTAGTTAGCCTTTTGGCTAAGCGAGGAGTAAGAACAAGAGGAGACAGAAACACACAGGTATCATCATATCTCGACTATCAGGAACCAGATGGATAAACAAGCAAGTATTTACTATCTTCATACCACACCCAAAGTGCATGAATACTAGCTTTATTTATGATCAGTAGAAAATGGGGCATGAGGTAGGTGATTAAAATTGATACTTCAGAAATTTCCTTTAAGCATTCTTGTTGGAAATTACTGCCTAATGTCTAGGGAAGTTAAGTTCTACTGCCTGAATTCTGTATCTCAGTATTTTCTGTCATGTGTTTGTTTGTATAGTAGAGGAAACTATACAAAATCTTCATTCAAAAACTCAGAAGTAGTGGCTATAGTGACCTTCTTAGTGCAAGTGGTCACCCTGTGATGCAGAATTTATTCAGGAAATGGAAAGTTTGATTTATTTTTTTGTTTGAAAGGAGGAAATGGGACTAGTTCTGCACACCCTCAGCAAGCTCAGCAGTATGGAAGACTTCATAGAGAAGGCAGGTGCCACCGTGAGCAGAACCCAAGAATCAGATTTGAAACATACTTGGAACAATTAATCCAGAATATAGAGAATAAATAAAATATGAAACTAAAATGACACATATAAATGACCTAGTAGTTACATTAAAGAAGTAAAAACCTTCTGTTATCATCCTGAAAAAAACAAAAAAACCATCCTTGGCTGAATACTATCTGCTAAAGTCTGCATCTGTTTCTAAGAAAACATTCCATAAGACAGAAAGAGAAGAAAATCATTTTGCTTGATTGAGAGTACCTTTCAGAAATATTTATAGCTAGAGATATTTCTATCTATGTTAGGAGAAAATAAAATAGGCTTTAATTACCACTTACGCACTATGTAGAAGGAACTGATATAATAAAGGGATGAGATTTGATCAAGTAGGCAACAGATCTGAGACCTCCGTCGTGGTATGAAAAAAATACGTAAAACCTAATGCATAGGCTGGAGAGCCGGCTCAGCGGCTATGAGACTGTACTGCTTTCGAAGAGCTCAGTCTCCAGCACCCATTTTGGTGGCTCACAACTGCCTATAACTCCAGATCCGTGGGATTCACTGCCTTCTGGACTCTGGGAGTGCTGATACATCTATCCCCAGACACACATATATACTTATAATTTAAAAAGTAGCCGGGCAGTGTTGGCACAAGTGTTTAATCCCAACACTTGGGAGGCAGAGGCAGGTATATTTCTGAGTTCAAGGCCAGCCTGGTCTACAGAGTGAGTTCCTGGACAGCCAGGGCTACACAGAGAAACCCTGTCTCAACCCCCCCCCCCAAAAAAAAAAAGTAATATAAACATCTTTAAATTGCAAGGATTCATTCACCTCTGTTCCAATGCTCAATTCCATAAATTAGATCAATAAAGAGGAAAGAATAGAGGCCAATGGCAGATGAGAGATTTTGCCACATTGGGTGTACTGGCTGGTTTTGTGTGTCAACTTGACACAAGCTGGAGTTATCACAGAGAAAGGAGCTTCGGGTGAGGAAATGCCTCCATGAGAGCCAGCTGAAAGGCATTTTCTCAATTAGTGATGGGGGGAATCTGAAGCTTTCTTTTAAAATTGGATAAACTCTTTTTGCATTGTTTGTATTTTGGCGTGCTTGGTTCTGCTATGTTCCTTAAGTTCCTTGAGTTTTATTCTGTGAGATGATTAATATGCATGCAATGATGTCTTTTTGCATATGATGCCTGTTTTTAACCTCCTTTTGGTCTAGAATTAAACTTTTTGATAGGACTAAGTCTGTTGCCCTTCTTAGTGACAAACCATTTGTCTTCCCTCTTGAATCTAACTCTTTATGGGATGAGGAAAGATGATTTGTTCATGATTTTGAAGTATTTCTAGAAGTTATTTAGTCATTCCTCTGTTTAACAAAAAAGGAAAAGACTGGGTAGCTTGCCCAAGGTCCCTGTACTGGCTGGTTTTGTGTGTCAACTTGACACAGGCTAGAGTTATCACAGAGAAAAGAGTTTCAGTTGGAGAAGTGCCTCCATGAGATGCAGCTATAAGGCATTTTCTCAATTAGTGATCAAGGGGGGAGGGCCCCTTGTGAGTGGTACCATCCCTGGGCTGGTAGTCTTGGGTTCTATAAGAAAGCAAGCTGAGTAAGCCAGGGGAAGCAAGCCAGTAAGTAACATCCCTCCATGGCCTCTGCATCAGCTCCTGCTTCCTGACCTGCTTGAGTTCCAATCCTGACTTCCTTTGCTGATGAACAGCAACATGGAAGTGTAAGCTGAATAAACCCTTTCCTCCCCAACTTGTTTCTTGGTCATGATGTTCATGCAGGAATAGAAACCCTGACTAAGACATCAGGAACATAGCAAGTGATGCCTGAAGGAACAGTGAGGGAAACTCAGCTTTGTGCACGTGTTGTCCTGGAGTCAGCCTCAGAGACAAGGCTCAGACACCACAGCGAGAGACACACATGAGAGGCATCCCTAAAATGCCAGACAATAGTTGACAGATTATATGCACAGCTTGTATAACCTCATGCCTTCTCTAGTCCAGCACCACTATATCTGTCTCCAGAGAAACACAGAGCCCCAGAAGTAAAACTGCCCATAATCTGCCAGTAGAGGCTTTCAAAATGCCTCATTTCCTTCTGACAAGCTTCTGAGAACTTTCCTATGTTTCCTCCTAAATATTACAGTATTTTTGAGCATAGTCTCTGATGGTCCATTTTTGTTTTCACCTTGACACCATCTAGAATAACCTAGGAAGAGAGTCTCAGTGACGGATTGTCTGGATTAGCTTGGTGCTCTGTCAATGTTCTATTGCTATGAAGACGCACCATGACCATAGCAACTCTTATAAAAGAAAGCACTTACTTGGGGCTTGTTTACAGTTTGCACAGTCAGACATGGTGCTGGAGAAGGAGCTGAGAGTTCTACATCTGGATTCGCAGGCAACAGGAAGAGAGAGAGAGAGAGAGAGAGAGAGAGAACTGGACAAGGCTTGAGCATTAGAAAGTCTAAGGTCCAACCCCACTGACACACTTCCTCCAGCAAGGCCACACCTACTACCACAAGGCACACCTTCTAATCCCTGTCAAGTGGTGCCACTCTCTAAGGACCAAGCATTTAAATACAGGAGCCTATGGGGCCATTCTTATTCAAACTATCCCAGTTGACCTGTAAGAAATTTTCTTAGTTGGGTTAATTGAGGTGGAAAGATCCACTCTGAGTCTAGGCTTGCTTTCCGACAGCACAGATGGCTGAGCTGACCGATTGTTGCTGTGATAATAGTAACAACTCTGCAGTTGAATGTGTTCAGTGCCAAACAATGTGACATTTCTAAACTTTTTGAGTTCTGCGTGCTAGCAGGAGGCACCCTAGGGAGTAACACTGATACATTTTTGTAAATATTCATTGTTAAGGCTTGTTCTTAAAATAAACATAATACCTAAAAAAGTGACACCTAGTTTTCTTTTAAGGCAGTGGATCTCAGCCCTCCTAATGCTGCAACCCTTTAATACAGTTTCTCATGTGGTGGTGACTCCCAACCATAAAATTATTTCATTGCTACTTCATAACAGTAATTTTGCTACTGGTTATGAAGCAAAATGTAAATATCTGATATTTCTGATATTGTTAGACAACCCCTATGAAAGGGTCATTTGACCCCCAAAGGGGTCTCAGTCCATGGGTTGAGAGCTACTGTTTTAGGATTTCATGTCTACCATCTAGGTAGCTGGTCCTGGAACTAGTTCTCTATGTGTTGACTTTGCGGTCTAGTAGTATGTCTCCAGGCATAGGGAAATGAAAACCCAGAACTTCAAAAGTTAAGATAACATGCACAAAATATTTACTGATGCAAACACATACTGCTTGAGAAGGAGGTAGACAATGGTTGTACCTTTGTGGGCAGCTGTAGGAGGAGGTAGCTGGAACAGGATTGAAGGGGACAGTCTCCACCGGAAGGTTCTCAGCATGCCAGAAGGTCACCCCTGCAGGGAGTCTCTGCAGTGAAAGCCTGCCATGGGTAAACCATGAAGCAGGAAGGGTCTGAAGCCCTGGGAACCCAGGCTCACAAAGAAGTGAGCCATTTGCTCTTGGGCAGCGGGTGGGACCAGCATTCCCATTTGTGTTCTTGCAAATGTTTTCCTGTGTGCTTCTAGTGGAAGCTACTACAGTTTACTTATTCCCTTGAGCAGCACAGTGTAGTCAAAGTTCTTATATCTTTACTATTATGTATTGCTACTCTGACTTTATTTTATTTTTCTGATTACATCTATTCATCCTGCGTTATGAGACCCTTAACATACTTAAAAGTTCCCTTTCTTCTCTGGAGTTCCCTTCTTGGGATAATGCCCAGAATTCTTATCAAAGCAAAGGACTAACCATGGAACTGGCTCTCAGAGGTGGCTTCTCAAACCGATGCATCTTACCTGCCTCTCAAAGCTAGTTCCCTGTATGTGCGCCAAGATATCCTCAGGGAAGCTCTGTTGCCCCTGCTGAAGCATTCCTCCCCAGAAGACTACATATCAGAAACGTTCAGGCTGAGGCCCTGCTCCACTCACTGCCATAGGCCTTCAACAGATTCCTGCTGAGGTACGAGCATCTTTAAGGACATGGAGGAAGAAGCCACATTTTCACTTCTACACACTCGGACTCTGAGGCCACCTGTGTTAAATCTAGCTCTATAGCCTGTCCTATTCATGTAGTCACATCATTATCTCAGGATGATGGCATCGGGACAAGATCTCCATCTGCTGCACATGATGAGAAAAAAAAAAGGAGACATTCTGCATGGTAGTCATGTGTACACATGAAGATTCTTATAAACATGCAACAGAGAGCCTTGAACTCAAATAAAAATTAGAACAGCCTCATTCACCTTGCTGTGAGAAAAAGCAGATGGTTCACTGAGAAAAAAATTACAGCCAACTCAAACAATTGAACATTGTTTGGGGCAGAAAGATCCCTGTATGTCTTTCAAAAAAAATCCTATAACATACCCAATAAAATGATTCTATTGAAAGCAGCAACAATAAAGAAATCCTAGAGATCCGTTTGAACACCACACACTGACCAAAGCAGTGTAGAAAGAATCAAGATTCTTTAAAGAGACAAAGGGAAAGTACAAAGTCCCTGAGCAGCTAAATGGAAACAGGGTTTGTGGTGATGGGCTCAAGGACTTTGTGCTCAGAGACCCTGCACGCAAAGCTTCATGGGGACCAAGAAATAGAAATGCCTACCTCACAATTTTCCATCCAATGTTACTAGCTGTTTCTCTTTATTTTCCAAGTAAGGTTTCCTGGTTCTATTACTTTTGAAAAGTGAAGTAGTGTTCATAGTTAGCGGTCTCATGTCATTTTCTGAAAGTCCACTTCATTTGGAAATAAGACAATGTTTAGCTACATGGAAAAGCCAAGATCAGGTCTTTTCCTGTGTAGCAAGAGGAGCCATGAACAAAGAGGGAGCGTCTATGAGTCAGTATCTGCGGATGAAGGTTGGGCTATATGGGATTATATCCAAAAAAGAAAGGGATCAAATAATTATGCACCCACAGTCATGGGAATAACAGTATTTGTTCCGTCTAATCCTTACCCTAGTGATGACTAATTCAATCCTGGGTGCATGACAAAGCTCACCTAAATCTCTTTTAGAACAAACCAAGCTAAATACAGACGAGATGTGAGTACATCGAAACTCTTGGTGAAGTACATGTGACACCTTCCACAGAGATAGGTTCTAGGTCGGCTAAGAAAACAAGTTGATGACAAGGGTCTGGAGGAGGTCCAGCAGGTGAAAGCCTCTAACCACACAGAATGCACAAAGGCTAGAAAGGCACGCTCACTCTTCTGGGAGGAAGACATGTTTCCTATTTCTTCCCTTGAAGGAACAACCCTGTGTACTTAACACTCCAGGTTCCCCTAGTACATGCCTTTGAGCACAAAAACCTACAGGGCACAGAGAATCCTAGACTGATAGGGCCCAAGTATAGTATAAGAATATAAGAATCAAGGTGATTTCCCCTCCACCATTAGGACAGACATATTTAGTTGTCCATCTTTTCTTAGTTCATTTTAGTAAGTTCAGGAGGCTTTAGCAAACTACCATAGACTAAACCTCTTATGAAGAGGAAATACAAGGTCAAGCCACTGACATATTTGGTATCTGCTGAAGGTTTGCTCTCTCATTCATAAACAGCTGCTTCTAACCTCAGTTTCACATTGCTTTACTGTGGTCTCTTCCACAGGGTGTTAATCCTGTTAAAACCAGCAGAACAGAGCCCTCATGAGCCAATTATGCCAACAAGTTCTACCTTTAAACGTGATCACCTTGGTGACCGGGTGTCAACACGTCAATTTGGAGCAACATGCTATCACTCAGAACAAGGTGACATGTAGTCACATACCATTTTCATGTCACTAGCAAGTCTTCAGTGAAATCATTTTTAAGGGGACATTGTTGGTTATTTAAAGGATTGTTAATATTTCCAGTTTATAACTAAAACTATAACACAAACCATCACACAAATTTTTATAGCTGTGTTTAGCATTGAGACTCATTGACATAAGTAAATATTACCTTTTATTGCTGAATTTTTATCAGACATTTATTTAAAGAGTTAACACAGATTTTTACAGTAACACACAATTAGAATTCTGCACCTTGGTTGTTTTGCTGTGTTACGCTGTTTTGTGAATTCTGGGATTTTTAGCAGTAGTCTTGACATTTACCTAGTATAACTACTAGAACTCCCTAATAAAGAAAACTGTAGAATATCTTAGAGAATTCCTTGTCCTTCTGGGGAGGGAGTGCTATACAGTTTCTGGGGCTTTAATGAGAAAATTTAGTGCAAGAGAGGGCACAGTTCCTTATACTCTAACACCTTCCTTGGAAAAAAAATATGCTGGGACCAGACACTTCTGAATACTCAGAAATTTGTGAATATTTATAGGTTTGAGGTCACCAAAGCAGATTGCTCCTTGTTATATACTCAAGGGGTTCAGTATTCTGTCAGAGATATGCGTGCATCCATGTTTATTGCTGTTCTAGTCTATTCAGAATATCTAGGAAATAGAATCTGCTTAGACGCCCATGAACAGATGAATAGAATGTGTGTGAAGATATACACATTGGGATTTTACTCAGCTGTAAAGAAAAACAAATTATGAAAATTTTAGGAAAATGGATGAATCTGGAATTATATTAATTGAGGAAACCCAGACCCAGGAAAATAGATACCATGTGTTCTCTCCCATATACAGATGGATCCTTGATTATATGGTTTTGTCTCTTTCCCCCACCTTCAGAGCTGGGGACTTAACCAAGGACCTGGTACTTGGTGAGCAATCACTCTGCCACTGACGTAAACTCCCAATTCCAGATCCTCGCCTTTAGTGTGCATGTGTGTGTGCATGTGTGTATTTGTGTGTATGGGTTAGAGTGTAAGCGCAGGTCATGAAACTAGAAAGGGAGTCAGAGAGAAAAGGAAGTGCTGAGGAAAAGGGAGAAGAAGGCCAAGGTCACTGGTAGGATGAAGACAGATAAGAACTGTGAGCGGGGAAGGGCGTAAAGAGTCGGGCATGAATGGTGAAGGACAGGAAAAGTGGATCAAAGGCAAATGGTGTTTGAAAATAGCACAATGAAACACAGTAACAATGTAATACACTAACTAAATAAAAAGTCTTTGAAAACAAACAAGTATGTATCTGGGCCCTCAAACCCACCACTACTCCCGTATTTTCCAAGGCCGAATATATAAACAGACAGTGGCTAAATCATACACATCAGAAGAAAATGACCTTCAATCTCTGCAGCAACCAGCTTGAAAGCCAGACCACAAGGCCCTCAACCATCTCCCCAGGGCAGCCAACACTTCCTGTAACTGCCCACCTGTCTACTATCTGCCCAGCTTCTAACTCAGGACAGCCAGAGCAGGACAGCTCTCCAAAAGTAAATACATAGCTTCCACTTAGCCCGCCTTCAGTTTTGTGATGCCAAAGCCCTTCTCCGGCATGCGTGAAGCTCTCTCAGTTTCCTCACTGCCAAGCTTTTCTACTGCCCTTGCCGGTCTCCACATCTTTGCTTAGTGGTTAGCGACTTCGTGGCTATGCAGCAAGCCCTGACAAAACAGTCTCTGTATGTTCCCCTTAGAGCTGTCTTCATTTATTTCAACTGTTCTTATTGGCTGGGCAAGAGTTTTACTTTATTAGTGAAAACCAACAAGAATGTATCATCTGGTATTCAGGTTTTAGATGCAGACATTTGGGGGGATTGTTTGGGAAAGATGGCTGCCTATTACCTGGATAGGTCTGGTTCTGTTGGAAAGCTACAGCCCCTCCTGGGACTGAAAGGAGGGAGACTATCACGGACAGGCAGATCACACAGTCCCTGCTGTTTGGTATCTAGGCAACCTGAAATTAATTCCCAGGGTTTCTGTTATACAAATTTACATGAAGCAATAAACCTGATGTATTTTTGTCAGAGTGGAGGAATGGATGTCAGAACAGATTTCTGTATCTCTTTCAAGAGCATGACCCCAATGACTTACTAGCATCACCTCTCAGAGGTCTACCAACTCCCTGTATTGCTGATGACCAAGCATGCCTTGCTTGGTATTGTATTGCTGAGACATGCATGGCTTTGGGGACATTCTATGTCAAATGCTAGTGCTGAACACACCATTGAGTATCTATCATACATCACTATTTCTGACAGGGAACCTACTTCCCTGGTAATGAAATGTGTCAATGGGCAGATTCTTATAGGAGATGACTATATTCTCTATATCTTTTAACCTGAAGCAGCTGGTTTATAGTAGACAATGGACGGCCAAATAATGACACTAGCAACACACCCTTTGCAAAGTCAGGATGTTGTCCTACTAATGTAGCATGTGCTGCAACTCAAAACCCAACGCTGCACTTTCTATCAAAGTCTGAAGACTAGACCTATGGAATGGTGATGGCATTTCTCAAGACTAAGGGGAAGGATCTAGTCATGAAGTATTTTATACTCCATAGGAGGAGTGTGTCTGTTAGAGGACACAAGAATGGCTCCAGTCAACTGGAAATGAAGACATTGAGTTATGTGACCCACATTCCATCAGGGTAAAAGGAAGAAATGGGGGCCATGCTGCAGTTTTATGTGACAGCTCGTGACTTGCCAGAGAACTGTGGTTAGGGATTCATGACAGGGCCATATTAGTGTTTGTAGAGTCCCTGCAGTGGCGAGTAGTGACTCTAGGACATAATGCTCTAGATGGCTCTGCTCTTATCTATTGTGTCCAATGTGTCTACTTCTCTCAGTCTTTTCATTCCTTCCACTCCTTTCCCCCTTGCAAACCCTCAATATCAGGTGGACCAACACAGACATTTCCATTTCTCTCTGCATGTGTCAGGTTTTGCTTATCTTTCGAAGAGCTGCCTAAGTTGCACACCTCTTTTCTCCCCTGGAGTCCTCTCATGTCTTGTTGAGTCCCACAGCATGTAAGTGTTATGAAGCTAACGAGTTCCTACATGGCTAGTTCTATATTCCCTATGACATGATCGAGTACCCTCAAACTCAAACTACAAGCATAGGCCAATGAATTTGTGTAATTCTTTGTTATAGGATGTTTTTTCATCCTAGTTAGACAGAGTGTTCCCTGACAGTTTTTCCCCAAAGATTTTAACTCTAGTAATTGGCCTGGCAGTTAGAAGAGGAGTAAGAGCTCCTTCTGAGTAGAGCACCTACTCCTTGTCAAGGAGGAAGACATTTCTGCAGCATTCTAGCGTAGTGTGTAGCACAAGGACATGTTCTTCCTGGGGAAAGGTGAGATGCTTCACCAGCCTGAGAAGTATAGTGGTGGAGAGACAGTCTAAATCCTTAGGAGTGTACATCTAGATAGCTTATTTCATGCTCTAGAATGCTCTCTCAGGAAACTAGCCTTTGCGTGATGTACCTGCCTTCTCTGAGTCCTCAAGGTCCCTACAGCTTTATATTCCTGAGTGCTAAATTTTCTGCCCCTTGCTCAACTATTCCTAGACACAGAGGTTCTTTGGCTCATATTTATCCAAGTCACACATAAATATCGCTTTGTCTCTCTGACTGTATGAATTTTGACATCTATACCCATAGCTGTATATAAGTGGATATTGAGACAATTCATACTTAGAATCTTTTAAAAGATCACACTGAACAATGCCAAAGGTTAACTTTCCTCATTATTCCAGAGGGATGCCGCTACCAACAAATGCTTTGGTCATTTTTGAATTAATGTGTTTTTGATACCAATAAAAAAATATACTGAAAAAGAAATCAGGAAAACAGTCCTACTTACAATAGCTTCATGAAAAGCTAGGAATAAACCTAACCAGGGAAATGGAAGCCATTGACAATGAGTATTAGAACACTGAAAGCATAAGACATTAGAAACCACAAGGATTACTCATGCTGATGGGTCAGCAGAATTAATAATGTTAATAATTATAACAGAATAAATAATGTAAAATTATCAAAAGTGACCTACAAATTTAAGGCAATCCCCATTCAAATTCCAATAATATTCTTCACAGAATAGAAGGAAAAAATGATTTCTAAAATTCATATGGAAGCAGAAAGGACTTTGAATAGCCAGAGCAATCCCAAACAAAAAGAATGGTAGTGGAATTATCAACATACCTTAGTAATAAAAACCAGCATGACTCCAGTATGAAACAGCCAAGTAGACCAAAAGAAGAGAAGACAAACATCTGCATGGCCACAGCCACCTGATTTTTGGCCAAAATATCCTTGAGCTAAAACCAGCCTCATCAGTATGAAGTACTGCAAAACTGCATAGTCCCTTGAAGAAGAGTGATGTATAACCTATTTTTTTTTGTACAACCCTACCGCTTGGACGAAAATAAATTCAAAGTTGACCAAAGACCCTAATGTATGAATATGAGTTAGAAAAATGAAAGGGAAATTCTCCAAGGTATGGGCGTAGGCAAGGACTTTTGGAATTGGATTCCAATAACTCTGGAAATAAAGCCTAGAACCAACAAATCAGATAGGTGGAAATTCAAAGCTTCTGCACAGCAAAGGAAACCATTGTGTGAAAAGACATCCTACTGAGTGGTAGAAAGTCTTTGCTAGCTTACACACAACAGAAGATTAATATCTAGAATATATTAAGAACTCAAAAAACCTAAATACCAAAAACAGGAAAGGAAAAAAGAAAACAGAAGCCAGTCCAAAAAAAAAAATGGGCTAATAAGGAGAAAAGGGTCAGCAGTTAAGAGCACTTACTGCTCTTTCAGAGAGCTTGGGTTTGGTTCTCAGCATCTACATAGTGAACCACAATTATCCATAGGGTAATTGTTCCAAGGGATATGATGCCCACTTCTGGCCTCCACAGGCACAGATATGCAAGTAGCATAGTACATCCAGGCACATAAAATAAAATGACATTGTTGTTTGTTTGTTTGTTTTAAAGATGAAAATAAATGAACACACCATAAGAATATAGAGCCTACAGAATTAACTGACCAGGATTTATAGGAACTTGAAAATCAGGGAACCTGTAGGAGTCTGACCTAGGTCTTCTACATATGTGTTATGGCTGAATAGTTACTTGGTGATCTTGTGGAAATCCTAACAGTGGGAGCTGGGACTTTCACTGACTTTTTTTTTTTGTATACTCGTGGCACCTGTTTCCCTCTACTGGGTTGCCTTGTCCCAGCCTTGATATGATGAAATGTGCCTGGTCTTACTGTACTTTTTTATGTCTTGTTTGATTGATTTCTTCAGGAGGCCTGCTCTTTTCTGAGGAGAGGCAAGGGTGGAGGAGATATCTGGAAGAGAGGGGAGAGGGAAAAGAGAAGCTGTAGGAGGGGAGGGAGGGAAAACTTCTGTTAGAATGTAATGAGAGATAAATAAATAAATAATAAATAGGATGAGCTAATAAAATAGACAATTCTCAAAAGATAAAGTACACATTGCTGTTAAACATACAAAATTGTTCAATATTCTTAGCCATGAGGGAAATGCAAATTTAAACTTCACTGAAATTCCACACTATTCCAGAAAGGATGAGAATCATTAAGACAGCACAAGTAACACAGGTGAGAATAAGGAAGGGAAGGAGCCTTATACACTTCCAGCAGGATGGCAAATTAGCTCAACCACTATGCTAATTAGTATGGAGATTCCTCAAACTCTAAAACAAGAACTATCGTGTGACCCAGCTATACCACTCACAGGCATACACTGGAAAGACTCCAAGTCATCATACCACAGAGATAGCTGAATATACATGTTTATTCACAATAGACAAATTATATAATTGACCAATCTGTCAGTCGACAAAGACATGGATAAGGGAAGCAATACATAGGCATATACATACACACAGTGGAATTTATTTAACTGTGAAGAACAATGAAGTTATATAGATGGCTGGAAAGTGGATATAGCCAGAGATCATCACACTAAGGAAAGTCACCCAGGTTCAGAAAGACAATTGTCATGCTTTCTCTCATTCTTCGATTCTAGACTTGATACAGGTGTATAAAATCAAACCTGAAGACAGAAATAAGACTGCCTGGGGGGAAGGAAACAGATTAGGAGATGGCAGAAAAGCAGACAAGGGAACAGTCTCAGGGCATGGATATGGCCAAAATATATGACATCATTAAAAAAAATGCCTTTATGTAACACATCATATACATCAATAAATTTTTAAAAATAAAACTAACAACTATATATACCTTTTGTTTCATAGATCTAAAGATGCATAAACATTTAGGAAACATTAGATGATTAACCCCAGTATGTACAAGAAATAGATAGCAATGAAAACAATCCCAGAGATTTATGTAAATTTATGTCTAGCTTTACTGAAGTGCATGATGGGGTTGAAAAATAGAACACGTCTTTCAAAATGTGCTATGCATATGCGAGTATGAATCCAGATAGGGGCCAGCCCAGTGTGGGGAAGGTTGAAAGAGCAAAGCTGAGATTTGCATTAAATGCATTTTCAAATGCTAATGCAAAATGGAAAGCAATGCTTTCCAATCAAATGGAACCCACATAAGAGGCTTATGGAGAAGCAACTGATCAGTTTCCTCTTCCTCTAGCCTAATTGGAGACATTCAGAGGGGCCTGTGAAAAACCCTCTACAAGTTTGATTGACAAGGTCTTCCATGTGTTGTTTCTTAGGGCCTTGCCTATTTTTCTCCTTTGCAGCTTTTATTCCAGCTGTTAGAAAGATGGTTCCCACGTTAGACAGAAAGGCAGTCCAGGCATGGCTGTGGGGATCCAAATTGATACTATAGCCAAGGGAATTAAGTGCTGATTGTTTTTCACAGGATTTGAAACTAAAGATAGGAATCAAACAACAAAGTAATTAGATGGTGACTTTTCTATATACCATTTCCTTTCCATTCACTAATTCCTAGAAACACATCCCTATCAACCTTTAGAACCAGATTCTACAATCCAGAATTAAATCACATTTAGAATGATATGTTATGGGAAAATATCTTTTAAATGCAGATGTTAAGGTTATCTTCATGTGTTTAAGAACATCTGTAGGTTGAACAATTCCCTTGCTCTCTGAAAATTATTTTGAAAATCACATATCTATCCTATATTTTTTTTCTTTCAGTGCCGGGGCTTGAACCCAGGGCTTTTCATCAATGATGTCATTTATTTGCTATCCCGACTACAAAGAAGTCTTTAAAACAAAGAAAGGAAACATATATGATACAAAACCACTTTAAAGTCAGACATATTTTAACAAAAAGATAGACTGTCTCAATGTGCCATTTAACTATATCTCTGAATTTTTAGAACAGTATCATTTCAATGTTTTCATCATTAAAATTCTTGGAAGAAGGAAAAACAAAACCCTTTGCAATCCAATCACCCCATCCAACTACTGTGACTTCCTCAGTTCCCTTCGTGTCTTGTCATTTATGTTTTTCTAATTGTCACTGTGTGCGTGAGGATGCATAACTGAAGTAGTCTTGACCTTGAAGTAGAAAAGGAACGCCCAGAAATAACTAACATATCAACCACATTGGGGTGCATCTCTGAATACAATTTATCTGTGCTGTGCTTATCAGAGTATGGAACAAAGGGAAAATGCCAGTTATCAGATATTAAATTGCTTAATAGTTATCCACAGGCCCACCTGAAGGAAGAGATTCAGACAGAGAAGGGTTGCTCCTGACTGTGAAAGGTACTGAGAAGAAGCAGGGTGGAACACAAAGGAAGTTACTGCAGTTAAAAGCAGTTGTGCACATGGAAGACTGAGGGAAAGTCCCAGGCTCCTGGAAGCTACATTTTCAGAAAAGGCCAGAGAAGACTTCCCATGACCAGTTGATGCCTGATGGTTTTATGCATCAGCAGTGCTAAATTTAAAATGTCTAAAATTGTTTTAAATGCAGTCTGTGTACACAAAGTCGTAGGCATAGAATCTGCATACTTTGTATATATCTTGAAAGTATGCTCAACACCGGCTAGTTGCAGTTAATACATTTGTGCAGCCATGCAAGGTCTCCAGCTGTTGCTGTGTATTGAAACCCTCTGAGGCAGAGATGCTCCACTCCACTGTTGGGCACCGCCACCTAGATGGAGAAAGACTCTTCTCTGGGAGGAATCTCCACTCTATTTCTCCTTCTGAGTAGTCACCCCAGCTCTCACTGGGGTTTTCCTGCGGGGAGAAGCTACTCTAAAGTCAACCAGTAAGGGGACAAATAAAGCTTCTGCCAGCGTAGCATGGTGGAGCACCTCCCACTAGACCAGCCCTGGGATTCTTGCACTTACTACTGGGAACTGAGTGCAATGGATCATGGGCTCCTACTGAGGCAGCAAGAGTAGGAAAAAAAATAATAAAATAAAATAGGAAGATTTGATGGGCAAATAACTCCAAATGAAGTTTCTCTTAAAAATGTACTTGTCTTTTATATATCTGTGTGTGATCCACCACAGTCCCCACACAGATCTCTCTTATCTTTACCTCTGTGTAGAGCATACATCTACATCTCCTGGAGGAAGATAATACTATCTGGGACAGATATAGTTTTTTTAAAAATGATTTCCAGTACTAACTAACAATTACTGGGCATGTTGAGTGACAAAAATCATCTAGCCAAGAAAACAAAAGAAATTAAAATAACATACAAATAATCCCCAGATGTTACAGATATTGGCACAAAGAAGCAAGAATCCAAACAATTGTGACTATTGTACTTTTAAATGTAAGACACTGTGGGTAAATGGATGAATAGATGGAAAATATTTCACCAGGGAATTAGAATTTACTAAAAGATTATATAGACATCTTAGAGCTAAAAGGTACAACTCGCCATACATACATTGTGAAAGTGAAGTAAATAGTCATAAGTCAGGGTTCAACTTCATTTTTAAGAATTCTTTTTTTTTTTTTTTGGTCTAGCCAAAACTTTATTAGAACTAAGTATCTACCTGTCTTCTTTTTTTTTTTTTTTCTGGAAATGAATTTTTTTATTATTATTTTTTATTTAATTTACATTCCAAATCATTTCCCCTTTCCCGTTTCCTCCCTCCCCGAAAGTCCCATAAGCCCCCTTCCCTCCCTCTTTTCTCCATTCAACCCTCTCTCGTTACTCTGTCCTGGTGTTCCCCTACATCCAGTCTTTCCAGGACCAGGGGTCTCTCCTTCCATCTTCTTAGAAATCTATTGATATGCGGATTGTGTCTAGGGTATTCCGAGATTCTGGGTCAATATCCCCTTATCAGTGACTGCATACCATGTGTGTTCTTTTGTGATTGGGTTACCTCACTAAGGATGATATTTTCAAGATCTGACCATTTGCCTAGGAATTTCGTGAATTCATTGTTTTTAATTGCAGAGTAGTATTCCATTGTGTAGATATACCACATCTTCTGAATCCATTCCTCCGTTGAGGGACATCTGGGTTCTTTCCAGCTTCTGGCTATTATAAATAAGGCTGCTATGAACATAGTGGAGCATGTGTCCTTATTGCATGCAGGTAAAGCCTCTGGGTATATGCCCAGGAGTGGTATAGCCGGATCCTCCGGGAGTGTCATGCCCAGTTTTCTGAGGAACCGCCAGACTGCTTTCCAGAGTGGTTGTACCAGCTTGCAATTCCACCAGCAGTGGAGGAGTGTTCCTCTTTCTCCACATCCTCGCCAACAACTGCTGTCTCCTGTGTTTTTGATCTTAGCCATCCTGACTGGTGTGAGATGGAATCTCAGGGTTGTTTTGATTTGCATTTCCCTAATGACTAAGGATGATGAACATCTCTTTAGGTGCTTCTCAGCCATTAGATATTCTTCAGGTGAGAACTCTTTGTGTAGCTCTGTACCCCATTTTTTAATAGGGTTACTTGCCTCTCTGGAGTTTAACTTCTTGAGTTCTTTGTATATATTGGATATTAGCCCTCTGTCGGATGTAAGGTTGGTAAAGATCATTTCCCAGTTAGTTGGTTGCCGCTTTGTCTTTTTGACAGTGTCTTTTGCCTTGCAAAAACTTTGTAATTTAATGAGGTCCCATTTGTCTATTCTTGATCTTAGAGCATAAGCTATTGGAGTTCTGTTCAGGAAATTCTCCCCTGTGCCCATATGTTCAAGGTTCTTCCCTAGTTTCCCTTCTATTAGTTTCAGTGTGTCTGGTTTTATGTGGAGATCTTTGATCCACTTAGAATTGAGCTTAGTGCAAGGAGATAAGAATGGGTCAATTTGCATTCTTCTGCATGTTGACCTCCAGCTGAGCCAGCACCATTTGTTGAAAAGGCTATCTTTTCCCCACTGGATGGTTTTAGCTCCTTTGTCAAAGATCAAGTGACCATAGGAGTGTGGATTCATTTCTGGGTCTTCAATTCTGTTCCATTGATCTACATGTCTGTCACTGTACCAATACCATGCGGTTTTTTTTTTTAATTTACATTCCAAATCACTTCCCCTTTCCCCTTTCCTCCCTCCCCGAAAGTCCCATAAGCCCCCTTCCCTCCCTCTTTTCTCCATTCAACCCCCTCTCGTTACTCTGTCCTGGTGTTCCCCTACATCCAGTCTTTCCAGGACCAGGGGTCTCTCCTACCATCTTTTTAGAAATCCATTGATATGCGAATTGTGTCTAGGGTATTCTGAGATTCTGGGTCAATATCCCCTTATCAGTGACTGCATACCATGTATGTTCTTTTGAGATTGGGTTACCTCACTAAGGATGATATTTTCAAGATCTGACCATTTGCCTAGGAATTTCGTGAATTCATTGTTTTTAATTGCAGAGTAGTATTCCATTGTGTAGATATACCACATCTTCTGAATCCATTCCTCCGTTGAGGGACATCTGGGTTCTTTCCAGCTTCTGGCTATTATAAATAAGGCTGCTATGAACAGAGTGGAGCATGTGCCCTTATTGCATGCAGGTAAGGTCTCTGGGTATATGCCCAGGAGTGGTATAGCCGGATCCTCCGGGAGTGTCATGCCCAGTTTTCTGAGGAACTGCCAGACTGCTTTCCAGAGTGGTTGTACCAGCTTGCAATTCCACCAGCAGTGGAGGAGTGTTCCTCTTTCTCCACATCCTCGCCAACAACTGCTGTCTCCTGTGTTTTTGATCTTAGCCATCCTGACTGGTGTGAGATGGAATCTCACGGTTGTTTTGATTTGCATTTCCCTAATGACTAAGGATGATGAACATCTCTTTAGGTGCTTCTCAGCCATTAGATATTCTTCAGGTGAGAACTCTTTGTGTAGCTCTGTACCCCATTTTTTAATAGGGTTACTTGCCTCTCTGGAGTTTAACTTCTTGAGTTCTTTGTATATATTGGATATTAGCCCTCTGTCGGATGTAAGGTTGGTAAAGATCATTTCCCAGTTAGTTGGTTGCCGCTTTGTCTTTTTGACAGTGTCTTTTGCCTTGCAAAAACTTTGTAATTTAATGAGGTCCCATTTGTCTATTCTTGATCTTAGAGCATAAGCTATTGGAGTTCTGTTCAGGAAATTGTCCCCTGTGCCCATATGTTCAAGGTTCTTCCCTAGTTTCCCTTCTATTAGTTTCAGTGTGTCTGGTTTTATGTGGAGATCTTTGATCCACTTAGAATTGAGCTTAGTGCAAGGAGATAAGGATGGGTCAATTTGCATTCTTCTGCATGTTGACCTCCAGCTGAGCCAGCACCATTTGTTGAAAAGGCTATCTTTTTTCCACTGGATGGTTTTAGCTCCTTTGTCAAAGATCAAGTGACCATAGGAGTGTGGATTCATTTCTGGGTCTTCAATTCTGTTCCATTGATCTACATGTCTGTTACTGTACCAATACCATGCAGTTTTTAACACTATTGCTCTGTAGTACAGCTTGAGGTCCGGGATACTGATTCCCCCAGAGGTTCTTTTACTCTTGAGAATAGTTTTAGCTATTCTGGGTTTTCTGTTATTCCAGATGAATTTTTGAATTGCTCTTTCTAACTCTATGAAGAATTGAGTTGGGATTTTGATGGGGATTGCATTGAATCTGTGTATTACTTTTGGTAAGATGGTCCTTTTTACTATATTAATCCTGCCAATCCATGAGCATGGCAGATTTTTCCATCTTCTGAGGTCTTCTTCAATTTCTTTCTTCAGAGACTTGAAGTTCTTGTCATACAGATCTTTCACTTGTTTGGTTAGAGTCACGCCAAGATACTTAATATGGTTTGTGGCTATTGTGAAGGGTATTATTTCTCTTACTTCTTTCTCAGCCTGCTTATCCTTTGAGTATAGGAAGGCTTCTGACTTGCTTGAGTTGATTTTATATCCGGCCACTTTGCTGAAGTCGTTTATCAGCTGTAGGAGTTCTCTGGTGGAGTTCTTTGGGTCGCTTAAGTATACTATCATATCGTCTGCAAATAGTGATAGTTTGACTTCTTCCTTTCCAATTTGTATTCCTTTGACCTCTTTTTGTTGTCTAATTGCTCTAGCTAGAACTTCAAGTACTATATTGAAAAGATATGGAGAGAGAGTGCAGCCTTGTCTAGTCCCTGATTTTAGTGGGATTGCTTCAAGTTTCTCTCCATTTAGATTGATGCTGGCTACCGGTTTGCTGTAAATTGCTTTTACTATGTTTAGATATGGGCCTTGAATTCCTGATCTTTCCAAGACCTTTAGCATGAAAGGATGCTGAATTTTGTCAAATGCTTTCTCAGCATCTAATGAGATGACCATGTGGTTTTTTTCTTTGAGATTGTTTATGTAGTGGATTACATTGATGGATTTCCTTATATTGAACCATCCCTGCATCCCTGGGATGAAGCCTACTTGATCGTGGTGGATGATCGTTTTGATGTGTTCTTGGATTTGGTTGGCAAGAATTTTATTGAGTATTTTTGCATCGATATTCATAAGAGAGATTGGCCTGAGATTCTCTTTCTTTGTCGGATTTTTGTGTGCTTTTGGTATTAGTGTAATTGTGGCTTCATAGAACGAGTTGGGTAGTGTTCCTTCTGTTTCTATTTTGTGGAATAGTTTGAAGAGTATTGGTGTTAGGTCTTCTTTGAAGGTCTGATAGAATTCTGCACTAAAACCATCTGGACCTGTGCTTTTTTTGGTTGGAAGACTTCCAATGACAACTTCTATTTCTTCAGGGGTTATAGGACGGTTTAGATGGTCTATTTGATCCTGATTTAATTTTGGTACTTGGTATCTGTCAAGGAAATTGTCCATTTCCTCAAGGTTTTCTAGTTGTGTTGAATACAGGTTTTTGTAGTAGGATCTGATGATTTTTTGAATTTCCTCAGTTTCTGTTGTTATCTCTCCCTTTTCGTTTCTGATTTTATTAATTTGGATACTATCTCTGTGCTTTCTGGTTAGTCTGGCTAAGGGCTTATCTATCTTGTTGATTTTCTCAAAGAACCAACTCCTCGTTTTGTTGATCCTTTGTATGGTTTTATTTGTTTCTACTTGATTGATTTCAGCCCTGAGTTTGATGATTTCCTGCCTTCTACTCCTCTTTGGTGTATTTGCTTCTTTTTGTTCCAGGGCTTTCAGGTGTGCCATTAAGCTGTTAGTGTATGCTGTCTCCTGTTTCTTTTTGGCGGCACTCAGGGCTATGAATTTTCCTCTTAGCACTGCTTTCATTGTGTCCCATAAATTAGGGTATGTTGTGCCTTCATTTTCATTAACTTTCAAAAAGTCTTTGATTTCTTTCTTTATTTCCACCTTGACCAAGTTATCATTGAGTAGAGCATTGTTCAGCCTCCATGTGTACATGGGTTTTCTTTTGTTTTTGTTGCCATTGAAGACCACCCTTATTCCATAGTGATCTGATAGGAGGCATGGGATTATTTCTATCTTCTTGTATCTGTTGAGGTCTGATTTGTGACCAATTATTTGGTCAATTTTGGAGAAGGTACCATGAGGAGCTGAGAAGAAGGTGTATTCTTTAGCTCTAGGATGAAATGTTCTATATATATCAGTTAGTTCCATTTGGTCCAAGGCTTCAATTAGATTCACTGTGTCTCTGTTTAGTTTCTGCTTTCCTGAACGATCCATTTCAGAGAGCGGGGTGTTGAAGTCACCCACTATTATTGTGTGCAGTGCGATGTGTGCTTTGAGTTTTAGTAAAGTTTCTTTTACGAATGAGGGTGCCCTTGCATTTGGAGCATAGATATTCAGAATTGAGAGTTCTTGATGGTGGATTTTTCCCTTGATCAGTATGTAGTGTCCTTCTGTGTCTTTTTTGATGACTTTAGGTTGAAAATCAATTTTATCCGATATTAGGATGGCTACTCCACCTCGTTTCTTGGGGCCATTTGCTTGTAAAATTGTTTTCCAGCCTTTTACTCTGAGGTAGTGTTTGTCTTTGACACTGAGGTGCGTTTCCTGCATGCAGCAAAATGCTGGGTCCTGTTTACGTATCCAGTCTGCTAGTCTATGTCTTTTAATTGGGGAATTGAGACCATTGATATTAAGAGAGATTAAGGCATAGTGATTATTGCCATCTGCCATTCTTGATGCTATCTTTATGTTTGAGTGGTTATCTACTTTTGGGTTTGATTCAAGAAGGTTATTATCTCATTTTTTCCAGGGTGTTGTTTCTCTCCCTGTATTGGAGGTTTCCACCTATTATCCGTTGCAGGGCTGGATTTGTGGAAAGATATTGTGAAAATTTGGTTTTATCATGGAATATCTTGGTCTCTCCATCTATGGTGATTGAGAGTTTTGCTGGGTATAGTAGTCTAGGCTGGCATTTGTGCTGTCTTAGTGTCTGCATGAGATCTGCCCAGGATCTTCTGGCTTTCATAGTCTCTGGTGAGAAGTCTGATGTGATTCGGATAGGTCTTCCTTTGTATGTTACTTGGCCCTTTTCTCTTACTGCTTTTAGTATTCTTTCTTTGTTTAGAACATTCGGTGTTTTGATTATTATGTGACGGGAGGTATTTCTGTTCTGGTCCAGTCTGTTTGGAGTTCTGTAGGCTTCTTGTACGTTCATCGGCATCTCTCTCTTTAGGTTAGGGAAGTTTTCCTCCATAATTTTGTTGAAGATGTTTACTGGCCCTTTAAGTTGCAAATCTTCACTCTCATCTATACCTATAATCCTTAGGTTTGGTCTTCTCATTGTGTCCTGGATTTCCTGGATGTTTTGGGTTACATGTTTTTTGCATTTTGCATTTTCTTTGACTGTTGAGTCTATGCTTTCTATGGAATCTTCAGCACCTGAGATTCTTTCTTCCATCTCTTGTATTCTATTGTTGATGTTTGCATCTATGACTCCTGATTTCTTCCCAAGGTTTTCTATCTCCAAAGTTGTCTCCCTTTGTGATTGCTTAGTTGTTTCTACTTCCTTTTTTAGTTCCTGGATGGATTTGCTGAGATCCTTCACTTGTTTGTTTGTATTTTCCTGTATTTCTTTAAGGTATTTTTGCATTACCTCTTTCAGGAATTCTTCCTGTTGACCCATGTTCTCCTGCATTTCTCTGAGCGATTTTTGTGTTTCCTCCTCATGGGATTACATCTGTTGATCCATTGTCTCCTGCATTTCTTTAAGCAGTTCTCGTGTTTCCTTTGTAAGGGCATCTAACCGTTGATTCATTTCTTTAAGAAATTTTTGTGTTGCCTCCTTATGGGCATCCATCTGTTGACCCATATTCTTCTGCATTTCTTTATGCAAATTTTGTGATTCCTTTGTGAGTGCATCTACCCGTTGATTCATCTCGTTAAGCGATTTTTGTGTTGTCTCCTTGTGCGCCTCCATCTTTTGATCCATGTTCTCCCGCATTTCTCTAAGCGATTTTTGTGTTTCCTTTGTAAGGGCTTCTAATCGTTGATTCATGGTCTCCTGTAACTCTTTATGAGATTTATTTGTGTCCTTCTTGTGATCCTCTAATAGCATCATGAGAAGTGATTTTAAATCCAGATCTTGTCTTTCGGGTGTGGTGGGGTATCCAGGACTTGCTGCTGTTGGAGAGTTGGGTTCGGATGGTCCCACATTACTTTGATTTCTGTTAGTAACATTCCTACGTTTGCCTTTTGCCATCTGGATACCTCTGGTGTTAGTTGGTCCTGCTGCCACTGGCTGTTGGTTGGACCTCCTGTGAGCCTGCAAAGCTATTTCTGCCCCCCCTGGATTACCAGGATTCCCCTGGCACCGATTTCTGGGGCCTGCCTGCTCCTGAGTGACTTTGGAGCCCTAATGTGCCTTGCCCCAAGTGATCTTATATTGGGGAGGCCTTGCACCTCCAAAGGCTCAGCCTAGTGGATTCCTGGAGCAGAGGTCGCCAAAGGGAGGCTGGTAGCCTCCTGCCCTGTGCAGGGGTGTGTGATCTCTCCTGGGGGGGGAGGGGGCGTCCCTCTGCCAGGCAGAAGTCCCACAGCAGAGCTAGCACGCTGGTTACTGCAGATCAGCCCAGCACTTGGGAGCTGCATACACACAATCTGCCCGAGACCCAAGCGATACCATGCCTGTCTGTCTCAGAACCTGGCCATCCCAACCTCCCAGTCACCGGAGCAAAGATGGCGGAGGGCACTCTGCACACTCTCCGTGGCGCCGCTCACCCTGCAGACGCGGTGGCCTGCCGATCTGGGACCCAGACGACCACAGCGCTGACCCGTTCTCGGGCGCAGACGGAAGCCCCAACAGGCCGTGTCCCAAGTGATGCCACACTGGGGATAGAACCTGGGTACCCGCCTCTCCAGTGCAGTCTGCGGGAACAGAGGTCGCAGAAGGAAAGCTGGTAGGCTCCCGCCCAGTGCGGGGGGGGGGGGGGGGGGGGGGGGCTTCCCTCTGCCAGGCAGAAGTCCCACAGCAGAGCTGGCGTGCTGGTTACTGCAGATCAGCCCCGCACTTGGGAGCCGCATACACACAAGCCGCCCGAGACCCAAGCGATATTATGCCTGTCTTTCTCAGAACCTGGCTGTCCCAACCTCCCATTTTTAAGAATTCTAAGTGAAATCTGAACATAGAAATGAAAAGTATAGGCGAGCACATTAGAAACACCGGAAATCCAACCAGGAAGTCTAATGTCCTCCTCACTCATCACTGGGCCTCTAGACATTTAGCAGAGAGAGTGAGGAGGATGCAGTATTGGAACAGAGGGTAGTTGGTGATGGTTTTGTGCAGTCCAGGGGTTCTCAGCCTTGGGTGGTGACCCATAACAGACATCCTGCATATTAGATATTTTCATTATGATTAATAGCAGTAGCAAAATTAGTTGTGAAGTATCAACAAATAATCCTGTGACTGAGGGTCACCACAACACGAGGACCTGTAGTAAAGAACTGAAGTGCTAGGAAGGTCGAGAGTAGTTGGAAGAATTCAGCCCCAAGAACCTCTCATCTTCAAGCAGAGTAACAGCTTAAGCAGCATCAGCATAGAGGGGAGGAAGTGTGCATAAAAGATGAAATACAGAGAAAAGCGGATAGAAGGGGGAAACATCCTTATTTCAAAAGATCAACAATAACAAACAGTTGACTAGTGATCAGAAGTGACAGAAGCCAGGGCCAATGGGGTCCTGTCTTTAAATTGCTGAAAGAAAACAATGACCAATTTAGAAGCCTATGCCACTAGTGGTTTATGGACTTTCTCTCTCTCTCACTGTCCCTCTTTCTCTCTCTCTTCCCCTCCCTCCGTCCCTCCTCCCTCTGTGTGTGTATGTGTGTGTGTATGTGTGTGTGTGTGTGAGAGAGAGAGAGAGAGAGAGAGAGAGAGAGATATGCAGGGTATCAAACAAGGATCTCGTGTATGTTAGGCGATCACTACCACTGAGTTACACAAACATCCATAGCTCTTAAGAGTAATTTCTTAGTTTACAGGAAGGAACTGCTGAGACACCTAGACCCATAAGTCAAGCAACTACTGGGTTCTTGGTCTCTTGGTATGAGACAGCCATTGCAGTGCTTACACTGTATTGTATAAGCCAACCTAATAAGATGCCCTTTGACATACATTCATTCTATTGGTTTTTTTTCTATAAACAATGCTGACTGATACTGTCAACAAGTATATTTAGAATGACTCATTTAATAATGTTTTGGGTTGATGGACCATATATGACGATTATAAGAGAGATGAGAACTTCCTTCTGCAGCACGACATCACTGATACACAAGGCATTACTTGTATTTGTGGCAATGCCTGTGAAAACGAAACTATTGACTTAGTAATCATATCAAAGTGTATCTCATATTATTATACACTCTATAGAGCTGTTGACAATTAAAATAAGCAACTAACTGTGTTGCAGGATATGTATTTCCATAACTTTATCATTATCATTTTAGAATGTACTTCTACTTATAAAATGTTTACTGTAGAGCAGTATGTATGTGTAAGCATTAGATTTATGGTCCCATGGTTCCAACACTTCTTCTTCACTTGCTTATTTGTTTATGGGGGGAGCTGGGCATGCCACAGCACACGCGTGGGAGTGAGAAGACAATTTGTGGGAGAGGGTTTCTCTTTCCATCTTGTGGATTCTAGGGATCAAACTCAGATCCTCAGGCTTGGTAGAAAATGTGTTTCTAAGTCAGTGGTTCTCACCCTTCCTAATGCTGTGTCCCTTTAATACAGTTCATGTTGTGGTGACTCCCCTCACCATATTTATTTTAGTTGTTACTTCATAAATGTAATTTTGCTACTGTTATGAATCATAATGTAAATCCTTAGGGGATAGGTGTTTGCCAAAGGGGTCGTGACTCACAGGTTGAAAACTTCTGCTCCAAGTCATCTTATGAGTCATGTTTTGTTCACTTCTTAGTGGCAGCAAGGCAACCTCAAGGGACTGACTATATCATCTAGGTTTGTGTAAATGTTTCCCATGATGCTCACATTCCAGAGAAATGAACTCTGTAATTTTTTATGTCTTGTTTGATTGATTTCTCCAGGAGGCCTGCTGTTTTTTGAGGAGAGGCAAGGGTGGAGGAAATATCTGGAAGAGAGGGGAGAGGGAAAAGAGAAGCTGTAGGAGGGGACGGAGGGAAAACTTCTGTTAGAATGTAATGAGAGATAAATAAATAAATAAATAATAAATAAGATGAGCTGTAGCTCATCAAATGTCTCGTAGCATAATCCCTGCTTTTAAGCACCCTATGACTGTAGCTTAAGAAGAATTATACATTATCCTAAGCTTTGACCAGTGATTGTCGTCGTAGGAGAGAGAAGTATACTGTGGGAATGTGAGTACATAGAAAACACACTAAAAGGGATTTTCACCTTTATCTTATCTTTCAAAGAAATCTGTTTACATTTCTATGAATCCTTTACATCTTGTTTCAATCTATTTCAAGGTCAGCACATGTTGTACAGTCTCCAAAAGCAATAGTTCTCATGCTGAGAATATATGATACATTCTTCCACCCAAGTCCTATTTTCTGAGGACAAGGAAACAAAGGCAATGGTGCACACACAAAAGTGTCCTAGTCACAATAAAAAAGCATTCCAAAGATAGTCTGTTTTCTAAAATACGCTTGGAAAAGAAACACAATGTTAGCGGATACAGCATAAGTTAGGGACATTTAAACAAATCATTGTTTGCCCACAGAGCAGAGGTTTTTCTCTGTTCCTTCACCACTCAAAGATGGAAACCACCAAATAGATTCTCCTTAGGATAATCTTTTCCCTGGGAATATGTTCAAACTTCATCACTTTGTCATCCCATGGTGCCATTTCTTTCTCTTCTTGTTCTTTTCTAGTTATTTAGCCTACCAGGGTCCCGTGGCAGACATTGTCATCTACAAAGTGCAAGCCTAAGAACTGCCACAGAAAGTTCCACACTGAGTAGAGTTGCTTCACGATTTTATGTTTGGTTGCATTTGTAGGTGTACTGGAGCACACATGACCTGTGCATTATGGCTTGGGCACACTTGAGGGTAGCAGACCCTAGCCACATACCCTTTCTCCTGAGTCAGTCCTATCTAGGGTCTTAACATATTTGTGCCTATATTGGCAAAATGCCAATATAGGCCAATATTCTGGACCTAGTGATCAGTGCCTGGAGGGAGCGCGACAGCCTCTGCCATCTTTGCTCCAGTGCTAAACCAGACAGGGACTCCAAGTAAACAGAGACTTCTCAAGTATAACATCGCTTGGGACACAGCCAGCAAGGGTGCCGCCTGCACCCAAGAGCTAGGCAACTCTGTGGTCGTCTGGGTGCCAGCTCTGCTGTGGGACATTTGCCCTGCAGAGTTATCAGTGCCTGGAGGGAGCGCCACAGCCTCTGCCATCTTTGCTCTGGTGATAGACCAGACAGGTACTCCAGCACACCATCTCCAAGTGGCGCAGGAAGCCAGTCATCTACCCAGCTGCGTGGAGGAGTCAGGTAGCACAGGAGAGACCTGCATTGCAGAGCAGAGGAGCCATCTTCTGCCACTGGGTGCCATATCCAAGGGATACAAGGAGGTAACTAGCCACTCAGGAATGCAGAGAGGCACAGTGGTACAGTAGGACCACCCCTGCTGGTAAGAGGAAACAGCCTGAAACCCTGAGGACACAAGAGCCTAGGAACAGACTGGGACAGGAGTCTTCTGATCACCACCTGCACCCAGAGTTGATCTGGGCCACAGAGGTACATAACCAAATACAACTATAAGAGAGTGAGTCTTGCAGAAGTGCTTACATATCAGTGTACACAGAGAGAACAGGTCTCCCAGGAGCACAGAGAAACCACAGTCAGAGACAGCAACACCAGCTAACACCAGAGATAACCAGATAGCAAAAGGCAAACACAAGAACACCACCAACAGAAACCAAGGCAACATGGCTCCATCAGAACCAAGTTCTCCAACAACAGCAAGTCCTGGATACCCCAATACATCAGAAAAGCAAGAACTGGATTTAAAAGCACTGCTAATGATGCTAATGGAGGGCTTCAAGAAGGACATAAATAACTCCCTTAAAGAAATACAGGAGAGCACAAGTAAACAGGGAGAAGCTCTTGAAGAACTAAGGGAAAACACAACAAAACAGGTGAAGGAATTGAACAAAGCCATCCAAGATCTAAAGATGGAGGTAGAAATAATAAAGAAATCACAAAAGGAAACAACTCTGGACATAGAAAACCTAGGAAAGAAGTCAGGAGTCATGGATCCAAGCATCAACAACAGAATACAAGAGATAGAAGAGAGAATCTCAGATGCAGAAGATACCATAAAAAGCATTGATACAACAGTCAAAGAAAACAAAAAATGCAAAAAACTCCTGACTCAAAATGTCCAGGAAATCCAGGACAAAATGAGAAGACCAAACCTAAGGATTATAGGTATAGAAGAGAGTGAAGATTTCCAACTTAACGGGCCAGTAAATGTCTTCAACAAAATTATAGAAGAAAACTTCCCTAACCTAAAGAAAGAGATGCCCATTAACATATGAGAAGCCTACAGAACTCCAAATAGATTTGACCAGAAAAGAAATTCCTCCCGTCACATAATAATTAAAACACCAAACGTACTAAACAAAGAAAGAATATTAAAAGCAGTAAGGGAAAAAGGTCAAGTAACATATAAAGGTAAACCTATCAGAATTATACTGGACTTCTCACCAGAGACTATGAAAGCCAGAAGAGCCTGGGCAGATGTCATACAGACCCTAAGAGAACACAAATGCGAACCCAGACTGCTATATCCAGCAAATCTCTCAATTACCATAGATGGAGAAACCAAGGTATTTCATGACAAAAATAAATTTACACAGTATCTTTCCACAAATCCAGTCCTTTAAAGGGTAATGAATGGAAAACACCAACAAAGGGAGAGAAACTACACACTAGAAAAAGAAAGAAATTAATCCTATTCCAACAAACTAAAAAAAGATAACCACACAAACATAAAAATTATATCAAAAATAGCAGGAAGCAACAATCACTTTTCCTTAATATCTCTTAACATCAATGGGCTCATTTCCCCAATAAAAAGACATAGACTAACAGACTGGATACGTGAACAAGACCCAACATTTTGCTGCTTACAGGAAACACATCTCAGTGTCAAAGACAAACACTACCTCAGAGTAAAGGACTGGAAAACAGTTTTCCAAGCAAATGGTCCCAGGAAACAAGCTGGAGTAGCCATTCTAATATCTGATAAAATAGACTTTCAACCAAAAGTCATCAAAAAAGACACTTTATACACATCAAAGGAAAAATCTACCAGGAAGAACTCTCAATTCTGAACATCTATGCTCCAAATACAAGGGCACCATAATTTGTAAAAGAAACCTTACTAAAGCTGAAAGCACACATTGCAACCCACACAATAATTGTGGATGACTTCAACACCCCACTCTCCTTAATGGACAGATCAGGGAAACACAAACTAAACAGAGACACAGTAAAACTAACAGAAGTTTTGGACCAAATGGATTTAATAGATATCTATAGAACATTTCATCCTAAATCAAAAGAATATACCTTCTTCTCAGCACCTCATGGTACCTTCTCCAAAACTGACCATATAATTGGTCACAAAACAGACCTCAACAGATACAAAAAAATTGAACTAATTCCATGCCTTCTATCAGATCACTATGGAGTAAGGGTGGCCTTCAACAGCAGCAAAAACAACAGAAAGCCCACATACACATGGAAGCTGAATAATGCTCTACTCAATGATACCTTGGTCAAGGAAGAAATAAGGAAAGAAATCAAAACCTTTTTAGAGTTTAATGAAAATGATGGCACAACATACCCAAATTTATGGGACACATTGAAAGCAGTGCTAAGAGGAAAACTCATAGCTCTGAGTGCCTCCAAAAAGAAGCTGGAGAGAGGAGAGCATACACTAGCAGCTTAACAGCACACCTGAAAGCTTTAGAACAGAAAGAAGCTAATACACCCAAGAGGAGCAGAAGGCAGGAAATCATCAAATTCAGCACTGAAATTACCCAAGTAGAAACAAAAAGATCTATTCAAAGAATCAACAAAACCAGGAGTTGGTTCTTTGAGAAAATCAACAAGATAGATAAAACTTTAGCCAGACTAACCAGAGGGCTCAGAGACAGTATCCAAATTAACAAAATCAGAAATGAAAAGGGAGAAATAATAACAGAAACTGAGGAAATTCAAAAAATCATCAGATCCTAGTACAAAAGCCTATACTCAACACAACTGGAAAATCTGGAGGAAATGGACAATTTCCTAGACAGATACCAACTACCAAAGTTTAATCAGGATCAGATAGACTATCTAAATGGTCCCATAACCTCTAAAGAAATAGAAGTGGTCATTGGAAGTCTTCGAACCAAATATAGCGCAGGACCAGATGGTTTTAGTGCAGAATTCTATCAGACCTACAAAGAAGACCTAACACCAGTATCTTCAAACTATTCCACAAAATAGAAACAGAAGGAACACTACCCAACTCGTTCTATGAAGCCACAATTTCACTGATACCAAAACCACACAAAGATCCAACAAAGAAAGAGAACTTCAGACCAATTTCCCTTATGAATATAGATGCAAAAATACTCAACAAAATTCTTGCCAACCGAATCCAAGAACACATCAAAACGATCATTCACCATGATCAAGTAGGCTTCATCCCAGGAATGCAGGGATGGTTCAATGTAAGGAAATCCATCAATGTAATCCACTACATAAACAAACTCAAAGAAAAAAACCACATGGTCATTTCATTAGATGCTGAAAAAGCGTTTGACAAAATTCAGCATCCTTTCATGTTAAAGGTCTTGGAAAGAACAGGAATGCAAGGCCCATACCTAAACATAGTAAAAGCAATATAGAGCAAACCAGTAGCCGACATCAATCTAAATGGAGAGAAACTTGAAACAATCCCACTAAAATCAGGGACTAGACAAGGCTGCCCTCTCTCTCCATATTTATTCAATATAGTACTTGAAGTTCTAGCTAGAGCAATTAGACAACAAAAGGAGGTCAAAGGGATACAAGTTGGAAAGGAAGAAGTCAAATTATCACTATTTGCAGATGATATGATAGTATACTTAAGCGACCCAAAAAACTCCACCAGAGAACTCCTACAGCTGATAAACTACTTCAGCAAAGTGGCCGGATATAAAATTAATTCAAGCAAATCAGTAGCCTTCCTATACTCAAAGGATAAACAGGCTGAGAAAGAAATTAGGGAAATGACACCCTTCACAATAGCCACAAACAATATAAAGTATCTTGGTGTAACTCTAACCAAACAAGTGAAAGATCTATATGACAAGAACTTCAAGTCTCTGAAGAAAGAAATCAAAGAAGACCTCAGAAGATGAAAAGATCTTCCATGCTCATGGATTGGCAGGATTAATATAGTAAAAATGGCTATCCTGCCAAAAGCAATATACAGATTCAATGCAATCCCAATCAAAATCCCAACTCCATTCTTCATAGAATTAGAAAGAGCAATTCAAAAATTCATCTGGAATAAGAAAAAACCCAGGATAGCTAAAACTATTCTCAAGAGTAAAAGAACTTCTGGGGGAATCAGTATCCCGGACCTCAAGCTGTACTACAGAGCAATAGTGTTAAAAACCGCATGGTATTGGTACAGTGACAGGCATGTAGATCAATGGAACAGAATTGAAGACCCAGAAATGAATCCGCACTCCTATGATCACTTGATCTTTGACAAGGGAGTAAAACCATCCAGTGGAAAAAAGATAGCCTTTTCAACAAATGGTGCTGGTTCAACTGGAGGTCAACATGCAGAAGAATGCAAATTGATCCATTCTTATCTCCTTGTACTAAGTTAAAGTCCAAGTGGATCAAGGACCTCCACATAAAACCAGAAACACTGAAACTAATAGAAAAGAAACTGGGGAAGTGCCTTGAGCACATGGGCACAGGGGAAAATTTCCTGAACAGAACACCAATAGCGTAAGCTCTAAGATCAAGAATTGACAAATAGGACCTCATAAAATTACAAAGTTCCTGTAAGGCAAAGGACACTGTCAAAAGGACAAAACGGCAACCAACTAATTGGGAAAAGATCTTTACCAACCCTAAATCCGACAGAGGGCTAATAACCAAGATATACAAAGAACTCAAGAAGGTAGATTCCAGAGAGCCAAATAACCCTATTAAAAAAAATGGGGTACCGAGGTAAACAAAGAATTTTCACCTTAAGAATATCGAATGGCTGAGAAACACCTAAAGAAATGTTCAACATCCTTAGTCATCAGGGAAATGCAAATCAAAACAACCCTGAGATTTCACCTCACACCGGTCAGAATGGCTAAGATCAAAAACTCAGGAGACAGCAGGTGCTGGCGAGGATGTGGAGAAAGAGGAACACTCCTCCACTGCTGGTGGGATTGCAAGCTGGTAAAACCACTCTGGAAATCAGTTGGGTGGTTCCTCAGAAAACTCGACTGGAGGACCCAGCTATATCACTCCTGGGCATATACTCAGAGGACTCTCCAACATGCAATAAGGACACATGCTCCACTATGTTCATAGCAGCCCTATTTATAATAGCCAGAAGCTGGAAAGAACCCAGATGTCCCTCACTGGAGGAATAGATACAGAAAATGTGGTATATTTACACTATGGAATACTACTCAGCTATTAAAAACAATGAATTCATGAAATTCTTAGGCAAGTGGGTGGAACTGGAGAATGTCATCCTGAGTGAGATGACCCATTCACAAAAAATCACACATGATATGCACTCACTGATAAATGGATAGTAGCCCAGAAGCTTGGAATACCCAAGGAACAATTCACATATCAAGCGATACCAAGAAGAAGGAAGCAGGGACGACTGGTCCTGGAAGGGCTCAATGTGGCCGTGTGGGGGAATACCAGGAAGGGGAGGCGGGGAGCAGGGGGAGGGAAGAGAGCGTATGGGACTTTTGGGGAGGGCGGGAACCAGTAAGAGGGAAATCATTTGAAATGTAAATAAAGAATATACCTAATAAAAAAATTTTAAAAAATATTCTGAACAACAGAAGCTTGTTTCTCACAGGATACTAGGAAGCAGGCATTTACTAGACACTGAATCTATCCATGGCTAGGTTTTAGACTTCTTATCCTGTGTCCACAATCTTCTTCTCTGTATGTTTGTTGGTGATGTATAGAACAACTATTGACTTATGCAAGTTGATTCTGTATCCTGACACATTGCTGAATTTGTTTATCATTTCTAGGAGTTTTCTGATAGAATTTTGATCTCCAATATATAGTGTCATACCATTTGCAAATAGGGATAGTTTGATTCCTTCTTTTGCTTTAATTTCCTTCTCTTGCCTTATTGCTCCAGCTAGAACTTGAAGTGTAATGTTGGCAAGAAATAGGTGTAGTGGACATACCTGTCCACTCCTGACCCCTTGGAATTGCTTCAAGCTTTTCTCTATTCAGGATGATGTTGGTTGACGGCATCTTGTATATAGATGTTCTCTCTAGCCATGCATGCTGTAGGGCTTTTGTCTTGAAAGTGTATGGGATTTTGCCAAGGGCTTTTTCTGCATCTCTTGAGATGATGATCTGATTTTTCACTGTAAGTCCATTTATGTAGTTTATTATATTTATTGACTTGCATATGTTGACCCATCCCTGTAACTCAGGGATAAAACCAAATTAGTTATGGTAGATAATCATTTTAATGTATATCTATATTGTTTGCAAGTATATCATTGAGTATTTTTGAGTCTATGTATATCAGAGATATTGTTGGCCTGCTGTAGCTTTCTTTTCTCTTTCTTTTAATTTCCTTTTCTTTCTATTTTTTCTAATTTGTTTTTGTTGTGTTTTTACATGGTTTGTATATTAGAGTGATACTGGCTTTGTAGAAGTTTGAAGTGTTTCTTCTGTTTCTTTTCTTTCTTTCTTCCTCCCTCCCTCCCTCCCTCCCTTCCCTCTCTTCCCTCTCTCCCTCCCTCCCTCCTTCCTTCTTTTTTTGAATAGTTTAAGAAAGATGGACTGTAAATCTTTGAACGTCTGATATAATTCTATGAATCCATCTGGCCATAAACTTTTCTTTTTAAAGCTGAAAGGCTTTTTATTTTTATTTCAATCTCATATGCTACGGGCCTGTTTAGGTTGTTAACTTCTTAGTTTAATTTTGGTGGTTTGGATGACTCTAGAAATTCATAGGTTTTCTAGCTTACAGGAGTACAGGCTTTAAAATATTTCCTTATATTATCCTGGGTTTCTTTGGTGTCTGTTATAATGTTTCCCTGTTAATTTCTGACTCTGTTAACTTGGATCCTCTCTTTAAGGCCTTTCAATCTTGTTTATTTTATCAAAGAATCAGCTCTGAGATTTGCTGATTCTTTGTGTTCTTCATTTCTATTTTGTTGATTTCTACTGCGTTTTAGAGTTTTAGTGTCTTTTTCTTTTTAACCATCAACTGGGTTTGGATTGGTTTATTTCTTGTTTTTTCAACCAGTTCAGTTACATCCATAAGAAATTTATTTATGCTCTTTCTGATTTTTAATGTAGGCATGTGGAGCTATGAATCTCCCCTACAGCTTTCAGTGGGTCCCAAAGGCTTTGTTGGGCTGTGTTTTTATTTTCATTTAGTTGCAGATTTTATTTTTTTACTTCTTTCTTGATTTCTTCTTTGATCCATTCATCATTTGGAAATGAGCTCTTTAATCTCCATGAGTTTTATTGCATTGTGGTAAGATAGGATTCAAGTAGTGATTTCAATTTTTTTTTTTTTTTTTTTGTAAAGATTTGTTTAGAGTCCTAGGATGTGGTCTATTTTTTTTATTATTATTATTATTTTTAAACGCTTTCTTGTGCTGAGTAGAATGTGTTTTCTTTGGTGTTTGGGTAGAATATTCTCTAAAGTACAGTTGATGTGCATTGTCAGTTAATTCTGATGTTTCTCCTGTTTTTTGGTGCTCTATGTGCTTCTTGTGTATATTTCCCCTAGTTTGAGGAAGTTTTCTTCTATGACCTTGTTTTTTCTTTAAGATTTATTTATTTTATGTATAAGTACACTGTTGCTCTTTTCAGACGTATCAGAGAGGGCATAAGATTCCATTACAGATGGTCATGAACCACCATGTGGTTCCTGGGAATTGATCTCAGAACCTCTAGAAGAACAGTCAGTGCTCTTAACCACTGAGCCATCTCTCTAGTCCATGTTAGGTCATTGATTTGATGCCTATAATCCAGTCTCCTCCCCCATAACTCTCTCTCTCTCTCTCTCTCTCTCTCTCTGTGTGTGTGTGTGTGTGTGTGTGTACTTTACTTGTTCCTTGCTTATTTGGTCTAGATCCTCTATCTTATGTCTGAGGCCTAATTAATGACTTAAGAGTTACCTTGAACACAGGTTTCTCTGTGTAAGTGAGTTTGGGAACTGTGCTAGCTCCTTTTATGGCAACTTACATAAGCTAGAATCATCTGAACATGGGCCTGTGGGTAAGCCTCTAGAACACTTTAATTACTCATTGATCGGGGAAAGCCCACCCCATGCAGGCAGTACCTTTCTGGGCTAGTAGTTCTGGGTTCTGTAAGAAAGCAGGCTAAATAAGCCATAACATAAGTTAGCAAGCAGCAGTCCTTTGTGGCTTCCCTATTAGCTCTTGCCTCCAGGTTCCTGCCATGTTTCAGTTCTGTCCTGGCTTCTTTCAGTGGATTGTGAATTGGGATATGTAAGTCAAAAAAAAAATCCTTTCCTCCACAAACTGATTTTGGCCATGGTGTTTCACCACAGTAATAATAACCCTAACCAAGACAGGGGCCCATCCTCTGCATCTTTCCATGCCATGCGCTATGCTATTTGGGGACCTAGCCAGCACAAAGGTTATCATGCCATTGACTCAGAGTTATGAGCTAAGTGGTTTTTTTTTTTAATTCATCTACTATTAGCAACAGAAACCAAACTGTACACTATGAAGTATACCTCATTAAATCATTAGTCATATGCATGATTTTATACTAAATTTTATAATGGTATAAAGAAACCTTTCAAACAATATACATTTTTCCCCCAAAAGACAAATTGTGCACTGTAGTTGTCTGCTGAGACCAACGCTTTCATCTTTAAGTATTTCAGAAATTTAAGGTTAGTTTTAAGCTCTCAATGCCTTCCTCTTTCCAGTTTTGAAATATTATGGTAAGTTGGATTTTCAATATTTAATGTTCTGTAAATAAATAAAATGGTGATCTATAGCTCAGGTAGTGACTACAACTGAGGATGGAGCAACAAACAAAATGTATAAATCAAAATCAGTATTCTGTAATTGGGAAAAGAGACTCATTCATTAAAAACCATATAACAATATAAAATCCATTAACTGTCAAATGTGGAAGAGAATACAGATTCCCTTGCTCTCACAATAGCTGTAAGAATTTGCAAGGTGTCTACAAAGAACAAAATCATTAGGTGTCTTGTGCACTATAGATAGTATCCCCTGGAAATATTATAGTATCCTGATGGATTGATTTAAGTTACAATCACAGTTCTGGAGCAAAGTTTGTAAGAGGTTTATTTAAGTTGTTAACATAAATGTAATAACATGAATACTGCACAAATAACTATCAATTATGAAAGCAGTAGAGTGGAATGAAATCAATCTATTAAAATTAACTAGTTAATACTTTAAAATACTATTACAGAAAGGTGTAGTTATGGGATATATGTTTATAAAGATCCTGTGTGCATGTAGGTTTATATACATAGGGAGATTCTGAAAAGGTATGTTATGAACTTGGTTTAAGCTTCACGGATAACTAGAATATATTAATAGAGAATCACATCCACATAACTTATTTTGCTGTGCCTTCTGAAGCTGCCACTGTATTGACTCTTACAGGGCAAGTTTTGCGTGCCCGAAGGTTAGCATGTTTTGTTGTTCCTGTTTGCTTTGCTTTCTTGTGGTACTGGGGTTGAACTGAGTGAGGGCCTTGTACATGCTAGGGAAGTGATTTATCTCTGAGCTTCACCCTCAGGGATTTGAACTGATTCTTTTTAATGCAGTTAGGAACTCCAGGAATAGCAAGACCTTGCTGGTCATGCATAAGATCACAAATACTGAGACTTGATTTGCCTTTTTTTTAAAAAAAAAATGGCCTTTTCATTTGCCATAAAAGAAATGGAGGGCATGGCTGGTGGCCTTTAAACAGGAATCAGAACAGGGGCAGCTGACTGAACCAGTTATCTCTATACACCTCAATACCAGGTATGACAGCTGAAAGGAGAGAAGACAGCTTCATTGCCAGTGGCTTGATGCAATAGTTACAGATATATTAGATCACAGGCTTTTAATATTCTGCATTATGAAAGGCATGAAAAAGGAGGCTTAAGGACCCTCAGTTTCTTACTGAAATATTGTGACTTCCTCAAGAGCAGGGCATAACCAAAGCCCTTCGAAGTTCTCAGCCATGAGCAGTGCAGATTTGCTGACTCTTGGTGAAATACTCTTTTTATTTTGTGTCACTGTGTTACAGATGTTGGTATCTTATTGTCCTTTAACTTTGGACTACCTTAATAATGAATTCCCAGTTCCTTTTAATGAGACTTCTTATTGAATTGGTGTGTGTGTGTGTGTGTGTGTGTGTGTGTGTGTGTGTGTGTGTATTATTGAGTTTTGAAAAGTTGTTAACATTCCCCATGAAAATATTCTTATCAGTAATATAACTGTAAGTTAGTCTACTCATTTATCTTAGTTATTTCTTTGAATAGCAGAAATATCCAAACACTTCATTTTAGTGTTCTCAAACCTTAGTGCACATCTCAGCCACCTCTGGGGTCAAGTACTTGGAATAGGAACACACATTTTGCATTCCTAACAGGAAATTTGATGGCTGTTTTCCTTGAGACCATTTTGGAGATCTGTTGGTCTAGATCTGGGTTTGCCAAACTTGATGCTTCCTCGACATTTGGGGTCTGATAATTCCTTGTTTCTAGGGACTGTGGTATACTGTAAGACATTCAGCAGCATCTTGACCTCTCCCGATTATAGACCAGAGTCCTTTCCCTCTGAGTTGTGACAGTTAAACAAGCTGTAGACATTGCCAAATATTTGCTCAGAGGCAAAACTTTGATAATATTCCCTTGAGAACCACTGAATCATACCCATGTCTCTTGACTTTCCTACCCTCTGGAATCAGATGAGAAACTTTAAAAAATGATGGAGACTTCCATCTTTAAATGTTCAAATACAACTTCCCTGAAATGGGGCCTAGGAATCAGGACTCTCAAACTTAAACCTTAAATCATGTCTGATCACTGAGAAGCCTTGGTTGAGAAGTCTAGCTCTACAAGCTGGAAAAGCATAGAAGACAATGGAAGAACTGTAGACTTCCAGAAGAACATGGAGAAATGACAAACAGCCAGTGTTCTTGTATTCTGAAAGGCTCAGGCCAAGTGTACATCAATTCCATCAACTCTGTGGGATTCTACCTGGACTTAGCTCTTCCCTATGAGCACTTGGAAGGAATCCCCTTCTATAAATTCAATTGGAAAAGATCAAAAAACTTGAAGAGTATAACTCAATTTATCAATATATCCTTAATGACTTTAATAAAGTCATAATCCTTTAATAAAGGATAATATTTCTAGTAAAAATAAAGTCTTATTAAGTTCTTAGTAGACTATCTGTGATACAACTTGATATGGACAAGAATATGATCCTTGGTTAACCCAATTGTCTTGGGGACTGTCTTAGTCAGGGTTTCTATTCCTGCACAAACATCATGACCAAGAAGCACATTGGGGAGGAAAGGGTTTATTCAGCTTACACTTCCACATTGCTGTTCATCGCTAAAGGAAATCAGGACTGGAACTCAATCAGGATCAGGAAGCAGGAGCTGATGCAGAGGCCATGGAGGGATGTTTCTTACTGGCTTGCTTCCCCTGACTTGCTCAGCTTGCTTTCTTATAAAACCCAAGACTGCCAACCTAGAGATGGTGCCACCCACTAGGAGCCCTCCCCCCCTTGATCACTAATTGAGAAAATGCCCCACAGCTAGATCTCATGGAGGTACTTCCCCAACTGAAGCTTTTCTCTGTGATAACTCCAACTTGTGTCAAGTTGACACATAAAACCAGCCAGTACAATTGACCCCTTGTCAACTTGACACACAAACACATCACTATTAAGCCTCAACCCTTACTTTCTTATTCATTCCCAAGATCTAAATAACGTAAAAGTCCCACAGTCTTTACATATTAAAAGTTCAATCCTTTTAAAATGTCCAATATCTTTTAAAATTAAAAGTCTTTTAAAACTTCAAAGTCTTTTAACTTTGGGCTTCACTAAAATGCCTTCTTACTTCAAGAGGGAAAAATATCAGGGCACAGTCACAATCAAAAGCAAAATCAAACTCCAACCTTCCAATGTCTGGGATCCACTCATGATCTTCTAGGTTCCTCCAAGGGCTTGGGTCACCTCTCCAGCTCTGTCCTTTGTAGCACACACCTTGTCTTCTAGGCTCCAGCTGCCTGTACTCCACTGCTGCTGCTGTTCTTGGTGGTCATCTCATGGTACTGGCATCTCCAAAACACTGCTGTCTTCCGCTGTAACTAGGCTTCGCCAATAGCCTCTCATAGGCTCTCTTTATGGTGATAAGCTTCAACTCCTTTCCACTTCAGTCCTGGGTCATCAATTGTAACTGAGGCTCCACCTTCACCAATGGCCTTCCACGGCCTCTCACAGTGTGGAGCCTCAGCTGCTCTTCATGACCCCTTCATGCCTTCAGAACCAGTACCACCTGGGTGACTCTTACACATTACCAAGTCCAGCCACAGCACAAGGTACAACCTTGGCTCTCTCTGGAACACAGCCTCTGTGCTCTCAGAAAACACTTCCCAGAAGATTTCACCTCAATGATGCTAGTCTCTTCTTAATCACTGCTAATTTCTTAGCTCCAGCTAACCAGCATCAATAGTCCCAGTAATGCAAAGGTTTCTCTTTAGTAGTTCTAGTATCTTGTTAATCACAGCTGATTCTTCAACCCCAGCCAACCAAAACCACAGAATCTTCACAATCAAAATAACAACAGCCCTGATAAGAGTCTTTAATTTTCCCCTCTGCAATTTCACAAGCCAGGCCTCCATCTTCTGCACTGTTCTCAACATTGTCTTTCAAGCTCCTACACAACATCCCACAGAGCTCTTAACACCGAATGACTCTTCTAGCCCAAAGTTCCAAAGTCCTTCCACAGTTCTCCCCAAAACTTAGTCAGGTTGTCACAGGAATACCCCACTATGCTGGTACCAATTTGTCTTAGTCAGGGTTTCTATTCCTGCACAAACATCATGGCCAAGAAGCCAGTTGGGAAGGAAAGAGTTTATTCAGCTTACATTTCCACATTGCTTTTCATCACTAAAGGAAGGCAGGACTGGAACTCAAGTAGGCCAGGAAGCAGGAGCTGATGCAGAGGCCACAGAGGGATGTTTCTTACTGGCTTGCTTCCCCTGGCTTGCTCAGCGTGCTTTCTTATAGAACCCAAGAATACCAGCCCAGGGATGGCACCACCCACAAGGGGCCCTCCCCTCTTGATCACTAATTGAGAAAATGCCCCACAGCTGGATCTCATGGAGGTCCTTCCCCAACTGAAGCTCCTTTCCCTGTGATAACTCCAGCCTGTGTCAAGTTGACACACAAAAGCAACCAGTATAGGGACCTTGGGCAAGCTACCCAGTCTTTTCCTTTTTGTTAAACAGAAGAATCACTACATAACTTCTAGAAATACTTCAAAATTATGAACAAATCATCTTTCCTCATCCCATAAAGAGTTAGATTCAGGAGGGAAGACAAATGGTCTGTCACTGAGAAGGGCAACAGACTTAGTCCTATCAAAAAGTTTATTTCTAGGCCAAAAGGAGGTTAAAAACAAGCATCATATGCAAACAGACATCATTGCATGCATATTAATTGTCTCACAGAATAAAACTCAAGGAACTTAAGGAACATAGCAGAACCAAGCACGCCAAATACAAACTATGCAAAAAGAGTTTATCCAATTTTAAAAGAAAGCTTCAGAACCCCTGGAACTGGAGTTGCAAATGGTTGTGAGCTACCATGTAGATGCTGAGTACTGAGCTCAGGTCCTCTGAAGAGCAGCAAGCACTCACAAGTACCGAGTCATTTCTCTAGCCATTCCCCATATAGTTTTTTAAACTTTACCAAATACACAAAGAAGTAGAAAGACATAACTCATGACCAGGAGAAAATCAGACATTATAAAGAAACACATAAGTAACAAAATGGTGGGAGTAACTGAAAAGGAATCTTATAACTATGCTCCAAGGTATAAGAAAGTATCAAATAATAAAAGAAACAGAAGGCTTGAAAAATCAAATGGAAAGTCAAGAAATAAAATATTTTTTGAAAGAATGCTTCACTCAACTGGTAAACTTAAATATTCATCAGTTTATTAAAACTGATAAATACAGAGAAAAAGCTCTTGGTGACTTTATGCACAGTGTGCTCCCTGGGACAAGGAGGAGAAGAGCAATGACTCGCAAAACCCAATTCCAAAAAAAAGAAGGAAAAATAATAATTGACAATTTCCCAATTTTATTAAAGCTATAAACCACAGTTGCGATAAACTCAGTCAACCACAGGCAGGTTAAATACACACAGTCATGCATTGTCATAAACACGACATTATAAACACGATGTTGGTGAAGGCTAATGACCTAAACTGTAGCCAGAGGGTAAAGATGCAGCATGAAAACAGCAGCCCATCCAGCAGGCTTCATCAGCAGTGTACCCTGGAAGACCAAGGAGCATTACCACTGGAGCTTTGTGGCTTTGGGGTTCTTCATTTGCTGTGTGTTTTTGGTTTCACTCTTTGTTATTGTTTATGTCTTAAATGTCTGCCAAAGGTCATGCACTGAATGCTTGGCCACCCGGCCTGTGGTTCTATTGCAAAGTGACGGGGCTTTAGCATGTAAGGTCAAGGGCTGGAGCTGTCGCTCAATAGAGGAATGTTGCCCACCACACCAGTGCCCTGGGCTTGATCCCCAGTAACACAGGGAGGGAAGGAGGAAGGGATGGAGGGGAGGGAGAGGGAGGGGGACAGAGGGAGGGAAGGATCGAAGGAGGGACTGAGGGAGAGCAGAATGTTAGGGGATGCTGCCATTCCTGCCCCTCCTCTCACTCTTTGCTTCCCAGCAACCACCCTGTGAGCATCTTGCTTCTATCAAAAGTCCCTACTGTGATGCTCTTGTCAGAGCTACAAGGTGCAACAACTGTGGACTGAAACCTTTGAAAAAATGCCCCCTTTCTCCTCTTAAGTCTTATAGTTCGCTATTGTATTCATTTTGTCACAACAAAGGAAACAACACAATTCCTTCCATTTTGAATATGTCAACAATATAAAAATATAATTGTTTCACTAACCAATATTCCCATGTTGAAAACAACTTTTGATACTTCACTCCTATAATTTAGTAAAATTAACTCAAACTGTACCATATGGATGAGGGTAAGCACTTGTCTGCATGTGCATAAGGCGCTCAGCATGACTAGTCGTAGGATCTTGCGTAGGGAAATCACATTTGAGACAGTGAGATTGGTAACTGTCTTAGTTAGAGTTTTACTGCTGTGAACAGACACCATGACCATGACAAGTCTTATAAATAACATTTAATTGGGACTGGCTTACAGGTTCAGAGTTTCAGTCCATCATCATCAAGGTGGGAACATGGCAGCATCCAGGCAGGCATGGTGCAGGAGAAGCTGAGAGTTCTGCATCTTCATCTGAAGGCTGCTAGTAGAATACTGGCTTCCAAGAAGCTAGGATGAGGGTCTTAAAACCCACACCCACAGTGACGCACCTATTCCAGTAAGGCCACACCTTCTAATTGTGCCACTCCCTGGGCTGAGCATATACAGACCATAACAGTTACAGTGGAAAACGACAGCCAAGAGCCCCATAGAAATGTGGAGCATTGGGAACTCTGGTATATTGGTGACGGAAGTGTCAATTTTTACGACCCTCTGGCAACCATCATTGTCTAGATGGCTATGTTTCCACCTATCAATTCATGTCCACACAATTGTCTAGAAGAAATGAAAAACGTTTTCAGAGACACTAAAAATATTGAGAAAGCTTCATGTAGGAGAGCCTGGACAGCTTCCTGTACACGTGAGCACCTGGGATACACCACAGACAGCACTGAAAATGAATGAGGAAATAGCCTAGAGATTATTCTGGAAGACTTAACTTCCTTTATAGAAATAATATGCAATTAGGAACTGTTTCATATTTTACACACTCACACATACACACTCACAAACACTCATTCACACGCTCATACACATACTCTCATACACTCACATACACACTCATACCCACTCACACACACTTATACACACACTCACAAACACACTCATACACACACTCACACACTTATACACACACTCACATATACACTCATATACACACTCACATACACTTATACACACACTCACATACACACATACTCACACACTCATACACACATACACACACTCACACACACATATATACTCACACACACACTCAAGACATGGACACACAGACACATTCCAGATGGACTACTGATTTAAGCACACACACATCAAAACTGTAAGCTTTCGGAAGGGTTGAGGAAATGTCATGTGTCAGCATTTAAGCTGAAGCCCCAGATGTGAGAGCATGCTGAACTCTGAGAGAAGAGAGGGAGGCATGATACCTGTTAAAGCCATCCCATTTGCAGGACCCCTTTTGAGTCCCCTCAGAACAGTATAGAAGAACATTGCTAGATTATTTCAGTCAAGAGTGATCTTAGTTATACTCTGCACTGGTCCTCTCTCTGACTTGGCTCAGAACTGTTTTGGAGTCTCATGGAACATCACTGACTGGCTTCACCGTGGGGAGAGCAATTCCCTGACCTTGTCTCTTGCCTGCAGAAAGTGCTCTAAATTTTTTTTTTTTGGACCATCATGGAATGTTTTGGTTTCAGAAAATATATTTTGTACCAACTGGTCACTGTTTCCGTTGTATTTCAAAGTTTCTCTCCAAGGCTTGAAATATCATTGCCCCAGCAGGAGGTAAATATAAGAGCAGGCAGCAGGGTGCATTTCTAAACTTTGGTGATTTTTCTATTTTTCAGAGACAACTATCAGGGTCAGAGAATACAAATCACTTTCCCTACAGATTCCAGATGCAACAAAATGTTATGCAGACTGCTAATATTGAGACAACTATACAAAAGAAAATGAGTCCCAAGCAGTGTGAGAAGAGGAAAAACAATTTTGCTTTACTCATGAGCATACACTTCTTTATTTATGGGAAATGATGGCTTGTACTTTGGGAGAGATAGGGAAGTCATGGAAGGTCAAAATTGGCCAAGTAACCCCTTTACTCAGCCTCCTTAGAGTAAGCTTGTTCCAGAGTCACACATTAGCTGTGTGCATCAAATATTGGTACACCCAAATGTTTTGCTTCACTGATGAGATACTCGACCATCAGTCAAACCTCCAGTGACGAGTTGTGCAAACACACCCAGGTTTCACTTCTTTGTCTATAAAACGTACACACTAATGGGTACTTAATGAAATTCTGAGAAAGATGAAATGTGTGGAATACACTTAAATGAGACCCAGAAAGTAGGATACACCCAGCATGCCTCAGCCAGCAGCTAGGGGAGCCCAGTACAATACTGACAGTATGAACGGAGAATTAGGGTCACCTACTCCACTCTCTGGAAACAGGCGAGCCACCTGTTTCATGCTACTCTGTGACAAGGCTTGGAGGCCAAGAGTCCTAACTCTGAAATATCAGAGCTGTTGTTGGAACCTGCCCATAGTCTCCTCCACTCTCCAGAAGAGAGAAAATCTCAGAAGCATTTGAGGGAACTCCATTCCCCAGTGGGGTTTTCAAAATGAAAGCTCATATTGCATGTTTCATATGTGGCATTCAAAATTCCAAGGAAAATTTATAAGAACCAGTATATTTGTTTTTGTTTTGTTTGTTAAGAGACATTCAACAGCATGTACTTTAGTCTCAACATTCATAGGGAAAAGGTTGGCGTATTCAGATAATCTCCAGATTCTTTCCAGGTTGTTTTTGTTTTGAGATTATAACATAATTACCCACTTCCCTTTCCTTTCCTCCCTCCAGACTCTCCCATAAGCCTCTCCTTGGCATCTTTCAAATTTATGGCCTATGTTTTCATACATATATATATATATGCATATGCATATATATTCCTAAATATAATTTGCTCAGTCTATATAATCTTACTCATATGTATGTTTTCAGGGCTGATCATTTGGTATTTGATAACTAATTGGTGAGTTCTTCTCTAGGGGAGAGATTTCTCCTGCTCCTGACATTTCTTAGTTGCCTGGAGTTCTCTGTGTGGAACTGAGGTTCTGTGGGCTTTTTCCATCCACTTTGGTATGTTCATTAGTGTCCTCCTTGTTCAGCTCATGCTTGGGTAATCATGTTGGTGAGACTTTATGTACATCTCCATGATACACAATCTCACAGCAAATTCCTTGTCTCTGGATCTTACCTTTCCTCCCTGTCTTCTGCAGTGTTCCCTGAACTAGGTACAAGAGCATTTTGGGGGATTAGATCAATTATGTATTATGATTAGTTGTAGTTTTCTGTAATGACCTCTGTCTTATGCAAAAAAAAAAATTTCATTGATGAGGAATGAAGACTATTTATCTGTGTGTATAAAGACAAATGTCTAGCTTGTTGTTAGGGATTATGCTGGTTTAGTAAAGTGTAACAGGCCTCCAGACCTTAGCACAACTGGTGCCATGGTGGAAGTACCACTCAGGCTGTGGAACCCAGCATGTAGGCAGCAACAGCTGCCAAATGAGGACAGAGACCTAATCCATCACAGTCCATTGCTCTGGATAAGCCTCTAAGTGTATTATTGTTTTCTGGTTTCTGTAGCTCTGCTTCTGGCTGACTGTTCTGGCTAACTGAGGTTGTATCAACCCAGGTGTGGGTTTTGTGCTTAAAAGCTCAACCTGTGAAAGGCTCAGGACAGCACTCAGATCCTGAACAACCAGTATCATCACTGACCTGCTAATAAAGACTATGTATTGGTTTGAACACATGACTAAGTGGTCTTCTCTGGTGAATACCCCTGAGAGACCAGATCTTGGGTTCAGACTCCATCTTACAGAACCTGACCTAAAGTTGAACTCAAGTTAACTAACAAGCCAGCACCTAGCACCAGTTTCTAGGTTACTCCCCAACAAGCCAGCGCCTGGCACTAGTTTCCAGGTTGCAAGTCTGGCCCTAGCACTCCACTTCCTAACAATCACCAATCAGGAGGAAAGCAGGAGTTAATTTTATGGTTTGGCTCCCAGCACCAGGAAATTATGTTAAAGGGCAACAAAATTCTATAAGAGCCTCCTAGTCAGATGTGTGCCAGGCTAGAACCCCTCTCACTTGCTTATCATTTCCTATAAAACCTTGTCCCACTGAGAGCTCAGGCTTCACCCTCCCACTCTGCTGCATCAGAGAACATGGTGTGGCCCAAGCTCGAGCTTGAAATAAAGAGATCCTAGTGTGTTCGCATTGGAGTAGACTCTTTGGGAGTCTTTTGGGGGTCATGAAGGAGGCACAACACCCCACAACCAAAAGAGTGAATTTTAGGGGCTCCTCCAATATCCATGACTTTACTGCCACTGCTTATTAGTGAGATCTAGCTTCACTGGCATTGCTTATTAGCTAGATTAGGCGTGGTTTCACTCTTGTTGAGCAAGTCTTAAGTTCAATTGGACATCCCTTGGTTACTGCCAAGGTATGTGTGTAGTGCTGTACCCTTGGGTGCCATGTTGGTCATTGATGTGGTCCATAAGCAGCATGACAGAATACTTGGTTGCCTCCCTCCTTTGGAATTTTGCACGGCACCTTCTGGCACCACGAAAGCTAGTCCTCAGGGTGGAGGCAGTCAAGAAATATCATATCCCAACACTCTTGTGTTTTAAGCAACCAAAATGTATTCATAACCAATTACATAAATAAATATTTTAGCTACAGTTAACAGACCTTTCTGGTAGAAATACATTGAATTGTATCACATGTACAACGTTCAAAATGATCATCCAAGAGAACAGTATGACCTGAGACTTTTAATTCCACTGGAATTATAGAATGTCTTTATCTTCCAAATCTGTTTAACGATATATACAGGGATTGAGAAAACAAGATTCCTGAATTAAGTCTCCATAATCTTTCTTGGCCTTCCTGGCTACTATAAGCACCAAGAAACAATTAAAGGCTACCAGGAACCACTTGGAAAGTGTTGAAAACGTATCCATATTAGGGGACCATGTTTTAGAAGATGACTTTCACTGACTTACTGGCTAAGACTATACTGGGGTGGTTTTAAACTTTTCATCAATATGCTTACAGTTGGAGATCCAGCCTTTGGTACTTACCCTACATGCCAAGACCACTCTCTATTATTCCTGTCACCAAAGACCAGGACCCTATTCTAGTGATGCTATTTCAATATGATCCTACTGACAGGCTTCAGATTATGCCAAAGGATAGCTGCCTGGGATTTGGATATCTTCAGCCTGTTTAAATGGCCTAGTCCCCATACTGTAGTCCCAGGTGACACCCAGGTTGCTTGTTCTACACACACACATTTCCCATTACTCTCACTACCCTTCAGTTGACTGTTAACCATGACTCAAAATCTTTTGGCAGCCGGGCAGTGGTGGCGCACACCTTTAATCCCAGCACTTCGGAGGCAGAGGTAGGAGGATTTTTGAGTTTGAGGCCAGCCTGGTCTACAGGGTGAGTTCCAGGACAGTCAGGGCTGCACAGAGAAACCCTGTCTGGAAAAAAGAAAAAAAAAATCTTTTGGCCACCAAATCCTTCCAAACTGCCTTATTCTTGCTCCAAGCTGTTTCAGGTCAACCTGCTTCTATCATGGTTCATTTTTCCGATGGTGACCTTGCTCCACTCCTGTAGTCAGCTAATCTTGTCTTACACCATATTTCACCTACAGTTCTCCATTCCCTGAACCTTACCTCCCAGACACCAGCACCTGGCACACCTGCGGCAGTTTCTTGAATCCTCTGCCACTGCTGATTCAATTAGCCATTCATCTATCCTAAGACTATAATCCCCTGGAGAAGGTATGGGACAGCATTATATTCTTCACAATCTTATGCCCCCACCAGACGTCTCTCAGTGCTTAAAACCACCAAGCAAAGCTTCTTGTATGCAAATGAATATGTTTCATAAAATTTGAATTGTTGACAAGTTTTATATGTTTTTTTTCCTCTGTAAATTTAAAATCCTTGGGGGTGATATGAAAAAATTCCAAACCGTAACCTACTGTCTATAGAATTTGTAGCTTCTTTTTGTGTGCAATGGGTCTCAAACACAGGGCATGCAAATCATGCACTCCATCAACTGAGCTGTATCCCAGTGCATGACTTGGTCTCTGAACTGAGGAATTCTTATCTCTCCATCACTCTCATTGTTATCACATTTTTTTTATTTAAATTCCTTCCCAAAACAAAATAATTTCCCAATAAACAGTTTTTATAACTAATAACAATTCTCTTCATTCAGGAAGACTCTTGACAGGTTTTGTAGTTATTCTCCCACAGTGGTTACTAAAATAGAAAAAAAAAGACAAATGTTTGTTGAGTGAATTTTAAAAATGTGATAAGGAACAAGTTTGAAGCCTGAGTCCTGGTGTTCCTGGGAATTAGTTTGTGAGACCCATGACTGGATCGTTGTCTCTTAAGTGTGAGGGGAGTAAATAGGCTTCCTGGTTGGCTAACTTAATTTATCTTTTGCTGCTCAGAGGTAGGAATCACACAACTGTTTTGAAAAGGATGCATCCCTCCCATGCTCAGGGATATAGAGCTATCCCAAGTTCCAGGTTCCTATGAGCATGAATGGTCTAACCTTAGACCAATCCCTGTGACTATGCCAGGCTATGTAAAAGGAGGCTTTAGTGCCCTTACATACAAAGAACTGCCCTAGTGTGTCAAGTCATACCAGCAGAGTGTGGCCATTTTAGACCTGGCAGTTACCTGAAAGATACTGCTGGGCCACACCCCATGGTAACAGGAGTCAGCTTGTCTCTGATGTGAGCACGGATATGCTGTGTGTACAAAGAAAAAAAATAGCTGGGACCCCAGAGAAGAAAAGTACAAGGTTGTGCTTTTTTTACTTCACAGTAACAAAAAAGAAGAAAGGAAAACTTGCTGAATGCACCACACACACACACACACACACACACACACACACAAATAAAAATAAAAATAAAGTATATTGACATGATGGTGTAAAAACAATTCCTTGGGGACGATAAAACCAGGAGCATCCTGTGTGGGGCTTGGGGGCTGCTGTTTTAATGTAGGAGGAAATGTTGCCTGTATGATGGCAGCCGAACAAAGACCTAAGGGGTTTCGGAGGGCAGAATGGAAGTATAGGGAGACATTTTCCAAGTGGTGGGTGTAGCAAGCGCAAGGACATCAGTGCTAATGTTTTTTCAATTTGTTTAGTCTGCGTATAACAAGGAGGTGCTGCTGCAGGCAAAACTAATCGGGGAGAGTGGATATGCTTAAACAAAAGATGCCTCTGCAAAGGGGAGAGTGTGGATGCTGAGACACACACACACACACACACACACTGTATAGTTATCTCTGGAGGAAATAGTCTGAGAAACAAAGCTGCGAGGGATAGCTGCAGTCTGTCTCCAAGCAGCTGAGGAGGGAGAGCTGCAAAGCTCCGGTGTGGACTCCGCATTTAATACACCCCCCTTACAGTCTCACACCAAGCATGCACTTCAATTACTAAGTCTGATTAAATAAAGGAATGAATATTCATACAACTGTTGTGGCTAGGTACACGCACGGGAATATTTAGTGCTTCACTGTTCAGAATAATGAACTGCTTTTAAAGATGAAATATCTGTGCAAAGAAATATAAAGGGGACGATAAAAAATATCCACACGCTGACTTGGAAATGGGTCTAAATCAAGGATCCAAGACCCTGGAGTGTGACGTTTGCATTTTGCATATAATTGAATAATTATGCTGATTTATTATGCGTCCGTGGACAGAGTGTCTCAAGCGAGTTGGTGGCATATTACCAAACAACAACAGAAACTAACTTTTGTAATTATGGATTTATAAAACTTTTGGAGCATTTCAAATACTAAATGAATAAATAGTAATTTTAAATCACTCCATTGATTTATATTTACCATGAAAACATGCAATGTATTTTTAAACTTTAAGTTATGTTTGAATAATTTACTGATTAATATTGATGTTGATTTTGTGTAGGGTTGGGTATGCATTCCATGCTATGTGTGTGGAGATCAGGGGAAATTTTGTAGGAGTTGTTCCCCTGCTTTAAATGTGTAGGATGTGATGCTTGAAGTCAGGCCGTTAGGCCGTCAGGCCGTCGGGCCGTCAGGCCGTTAGGCCTGGCAACAAGTACCTGTTGAACCTTTTGGCCAGTCCTATAATACACATTTAAAATTGGTTAAAAAGAGATTTACAATACAGGTATGAGGTGATTCCATTTTTATAAAAAAAAAATTCTAGATAGTAAATTTTATGAAAGAAGATTTTATGGTATTATCTCCAGTGCTAATAATAGTCCATATGGGGCTGGGCGGTGGTGGTGCACACCTTTAATCCCAGCACTTGGGAGGCAGAGGCAGGAGGATTTCTGAGTTCGAGGCCAGCCTGGTCTACAAAGTGAGTTCCAGGACAGCCAGGGCTACACAGAGAAACCCTGTCTCAAAAAACAAAAAACAAAAAAACAAAAAAACAAAAAAACCAATAATAGTCCATATGTCTGCTTGTTGTAAAGACACCTATTGGGTATTGAAAATGAATAAAACCATACAAAGGCACATGGTTAGAAGTGCCTGCCTTGGTAAGTTAACAGGCTTGTGCATGTGTTTGTTCTTGTCAGATTTTAAAATCAAAATCTCATGTAACAAAATGTTACTTTCATTTAATATCTATTGAAAGGACGTAAGTTTCAAGGATGGACATTTAGAAGATTCCGGCTATCAGGAACAATGGCAGTTCACCATTAGCAGCCAAGGGCCAGGCAGAACAGAGGGTAGACCTTGGCACTGGAGACTCAGAAAAAGGGGGACACTGGAGATGAGGACACAGGGAGAGGGGACACTGGAGATGAGGACACAGGGAAAGGGGACACTGGAGATGAGGACACAGGGAGAGGGGACACTGGAGATGAGGACACAGGGAGAGGGGTACATTCAGCCCTTTAGTTTTCACAGTAGAATGGCAGCTTTCTCAGTGGCTGATAAGTCTCGGAGACTGAACAAATTAAAGCTGGTAATGATTCAAAGTTTTTAAATCTCGAGAGCCTTCCAGGGTGCTGTTGGACCCTAGAGGAATGCTGAGAGATGATGACCTACCATCCTTTGGTAACTGGCACATTCTGTCAGCCTTGGTCTTTAGATGCTGTGTTTGCAAACTGATGCTGGCCCTGGCTCCTCAGATATGAGTGTGATTTGCACATGCTTTAATCATTATGAATTCTCTATTGAAAAATGATGCCTTTATTAAAATAGCAGACCAAATGTAGACGAGCGGGCCTGTCTGAGCAAGAATATGGCAGAACCTGCATTTCCACTGAGGCTAGAACTGAACAGCTGGGCCACACTCAAGTTAATTAACATTTTTTTTCTTCTAGATGACTAAGAGAATTAAAGATCTAGAGTAACCCATCTTCAGCCGACTATTGAGACAGCTTTTCTTAAATTTCAAAGTTACATAAGAAGTCTGAGAAGATGCTTGCTGGCCTTCTTTAACTCCAACAATCCCCAAGCTATAAATGAACTTCTATGAACCCTAGCTTTCCGGGGAGGCTTTTATTAAGATTTCATCCTGTGTTTAAGTATGCACATTTAATTGAATTTATCATATGATTTTATTTGATCATTTTTATTTTGATATTTAAACTTAATTCTTTTAATTCATTTTAACCTGGTACATAAATATATGTTTATCCTTGGTGCATGCATTTGTTGATATCGACTTAATAATTATTTTATCTTAACTTTAATTTACCTATTTAATAACAGTCACCCTTTATCTTTATTTTCTAATTTTAAAAGCTTATTTTGTACAGTATCATCTTTTAAACAGGTTCCCTTAGATGATTTCATCTTATAAAAATATGATCCCAGACTCTGAACAGTAGGAGTGGTGTCTCCGACTCTTTGTCTGCTCTTGGGGCCCTTTTCCTCCTACTGGGTGGTCTTGCCCAGCTTGATATGAGGGTTTGTGCCTGGTCTTATTGTATCTCGTTATGCTGTGTTCAGTGGATATCCCTAGGAGGCCTGCTCTTTTCTGAAGTGGATTTGAGGAAAAGGAGATGTGGACGGGTTGGGAGAAGGGGGTAGGATGGGGAGGCACTGGGAGGAGTACTGGGGGGGAGAAACTGTGGAGCTGTAGCCAGGATGTATTAGGAAAAAATTAATTAATTAATTTTAAGAATGTGATCCCAGCCTCCCAGTTTATTAGTGTAAAACATGATGACATTCCCTCTAAACGTCCTGGGCCACTGAAAGGTCTCAGGGATATTTTATCTTTGTCTCACCCAGAAAGTGGGTCCCCAGTCCTCACCTCACTCGTTCCTCCACTCATCCAGGATGCACCACATCAAATCTAACAGATTCTCCCAATTTAAAAAATAAAACAAAACAAAAAAACTTTTTTTTAAACTACTGGGTATTTTGTTATTCACAGATGAAACACTTTTTCTGGGATATATTACCACTATAGGATGGTCCGTGGCTGCAGGGTCATCCCCAAGAATAATTTTAGTGAGGAACTAGGTAGTCTCATCAATATTAAAATTCCTCAGTAGTTTGCTCCATTGTTCATCCTTACTGTCGATATAAGAATATCTTCAGCTGCCTACTTACCCACACCTCTCTCCTGAAGTTCTTTGACTTGGATTTGCTTCCCACTAGGCAGACAGAAGACTGAGGGAAAGAAAAGAAAACATTTTCAGTGTCCTACACAGAAACGTCTCTGGCCAGGCTCAGGTTTCCTACTTAATTCTTTGAACCTTTAAGTCAAATATAAACATTATTTTTTATTAAAGTGAATAAGAAGTTAAGGAACATTCCGCCAGCTTTTGAAAGATATTGTAACTGGAGGTTGAAGCAGGTGTTCCTGCCCTTCTGTGGCTCCCCCGGATCCTAACAAGCCAGGCAACCTTTCTGTCCAGCTGTCGGGCTCATCCTTTGCCTCGGCTTCCTTGGCTGTCAAGTCAGAGCCCCAGTGACCCACTCAGACAAGGCTCTGGTTAGCCGGTGCTGACTGTCGCCCTCCAGCACACCTTAATATGAACCAACACTCTCTTTTTCTTTTGGGGGCACATCTGAGAAACTGGGAGGTCATGTTAAAGATGACCTCCCAGTCCTTGAAATGGGTCTCTTTGAGCCTAGCCCACAGGTGCACCCTGACATTCCCAACTTTGTATTTGAATGCTGGAGATTCAAAGTCAGGTCCCCATGCTTATACAGCAAGCATCTTACTGACTGAGCCATTTCTCCCTATGGGCCTGGAAGTGTGATCCTGTAGGTATATATGTATGTATGTATGTATGTATGTTTGTATGTAGTTCAGGTTAGTTATACCTTTACATTTAACAAAATTCTTCCAGCGAGAAACTTATACATAGCAGTCTTAACTAATTAATTCATAAAAGCACCAACATTGTAATTTTACAGACATGAAACGTATTAAGTGGAAACAATATGTTTATTTCTAGGAGTAGAAGCAGAGTTTCTTATATTTACAATATCTCCTGCCAGATCGGTATTCTGAAAAAAAAAATTAAGTTTTATTTTCAAAACCAAGTACTGGATTCGCACCAGCGTTTTGTATTGAAACTGCCAGGAATTTGCTTTTTGTGGGAACTAGGGAGTTGACTCATTTTTCACACAGTGTAGCCATGTAGACTCACACTTAGACCCTCAGACCAAAGAGCTGTTTCTAGTTAAGACAATCACCAGGTGGTGCAATTGTCCCCAGCACTCACATCAAGCATCTTAGAGTGGCCTGCGACTCCAGCTCCAGGGCATCTGGCGACTCTGGCCTCTGTCTGCACTCATGTGCACTCACACCCCCAACATAGACATAATTTAAAAGAGAAAACTAACTCTTTAAATTCTTGTTTCAAACTTACATTTGAGATCCTCCTGTGTTTGCCTTATAGGTGCTAGGGTTACAGGCATCCACCCCCTGCCTGATGGGGAATTGAGTTCAGGGCTCTACGGATGCTAGACAAGTACTTGACCAAATGGCTACATCCCCTAGATCAGACTCAGCTGTTTCCATGGGATCACACTTCCTCAAATGGTCTTTGCAGCCTCACAGTACTGTCTTATCAATTATGGTGCAAAGTATTAATGGACTCTGTAAGGGCAGCTGTGTCCCTCAGACTGTGGAGAGGGTAAATTGGAGGACAGTTGTGTCCTTCAGTCTCTGAAGAGGGTAAATTGGGACAAGAGGCTCTAAACTAGTGACCACTGAACTTCTGCCACTGAAGTGGGTTATTCAAATGAGAATTTCAAATCCAGATAGGAAGTGCCCTGTATCACGCGCTTGCCTTAGCAGGTGAAACAGAATGGGAGTCATAAGGCATCTTCTTGTGAAACCAAAAGGAGCCTTTATTTCTCTGCTTACAACCAGCTGTAACCCTCAGATAGAGGCTTGTATTGGGTTCTACATGGTGAGATGGAAGATCCTAAGTATGCAAGATACGGAACACTTCTAGAAAGTTCCTCTGTTACCCATTCTCAGGTCTTCTGTCCTCCACAGACTGATTCCTCTCATTGTCAGCTAATGTTTCCACTATTATTGTCCTAGTTTACACTTAGAAACACTATCGTGATATTGACACAGACCTATTTTATCAATGTAGCTTTTCTTCAGGATCCTTGGGGACAGACTGGGGAGTTTCCACAAAAGCTAAGGTGAAGAACATTCAAGGAAGATATCCAAGGTTGACTGCTGGTCTTCGTGCACACTCATGTTCATGTGCTCCCCCCAAAACACAGAAACACACACACACACACACACACACACACACACACACACAGGCATCAAAGTTTCATACCGCAGTGTATTAAGTTGCATTATTTGAGCTAGTTTCTGCATTAGTAACAGAAGCCAAGATGCTGAAAAATGTAAAATCTAGTAGAAATCTCATTATTTAAATATATTCACTACCAATAATTTATTGTCAGAAAATAATATCTGTCACATTGATGCTATTAAGCTATCTTATAGAATTTATGTATGGTTCAATTAAAATCACCATTGAATAAAACTTGAAAATATAATTTGCTTCTGGATTCAGATTTATTTGTATTAATATAGCATAATACTCATTCAAAATAATGGTAGGTCCTTCAGAGGAGGCCTTATCTATTATTCCAATTTGAGAAATATTGGTCCAGATTAGCATTGACTCATCACAAGGAATCTTTCTGCTACTTAATTAGCAAACTCTCAAGTTTCTCCACAAAGTGAATCATGACAAGTTCTGTAACTACCTCAATGAAATCAATGTATTTCTGTGCCTATGCCATTTCCATGGTCTGTCTGATCAGTGGTGTTTTAAAACAACTGAGATGGATGGATGAGGGTTCACTTCATCCAACTAGGACTTGACAAAAGCCATATTTGCTCCATCTGAACCACTCTGAGGCCTATTGCTGGCCACAGAGAATGCAGACATCAAAGGCAATCACAGAGCTTTTGTACTGTAGGACACACTTTGGGTCGATGAGGACTGACCATGCTTTAAACCAGAAAGAAACTGTGAAGAAGAGAGATGGCCTTCAATTCCCAGGCTTGAGCCTTATTGTAGGCCCAAACTTGGATCCCTGCCACTCTCTGGATGACGACCATACGAAACTTCACCGTAGATTTTGGTGTCCTTAGAAGCTCTCCGTGCTACAGTCACCTACAATTGCACAGTTGAGCTGTGCAGCTGATCTTAATTCTGTCCAGTTTCATATCCAGTCTGCCCTTTCCTGTGGCCACTTGCAGCACTGCAAATAGAGAATCTGTTATACTCTTATCTCTAGTGTCTGTGGGGCGTGAGCCAAGAGCCCCATTTTATGTATGTATGTATGTATGTATGTATGTATGTATTTATTTATTTATTTATTTTTGTTTCCCCTTAAATCTAGCCTGTTACCTGACAGACTTTTAAAGAAATACATATTCAACAAATAAATAAGAGGCTGCAATGTGTCCTGATTTGTAAATCAGAGCCCTGGAAGCAACTTTGCCTGGGTATAGAGCACAAATGATTTTTTTTAAAAAAAATGTTTAGTTCACTTACACAGTCCCCAGATCCCACAACCTGTTTGCATCAGGCTTGGGAGGGAGGCTCTCCTCACACCTTTGCAAGTCCAGAGTTGGAGCAAATGCCTCTGCGCAGGGACTTTGAGACTCCTCTGAAGAAAAAGAGCTGGCTGTTCAAACAGCAGAAGCACAGACCTCCAGAGTGGGAGGGAATTTTCACTTTAGAAGTCCAGTATGAACAAGAGATAAGATTTAAAGTGTGACTTCTAAGAAGACATCTATGGTTACAACACTGCTCTCTCTCAGAGCCTGTTTCAGTAGAAACAGCCCTGAAATCTCATCCAAGCAAAATACAGCCATCTTGTCTTTGCCTTTGTCTAGAAAATGTATCCATAATAGCCCAAATTTTAATTTTCATTTTGTGTAAATTCCCCAGGGGGGAGAATCTGTGCTTATAATGTAGCTGTCACACTTTTGTTACAAATTCAGGTTACCTGCTAGTAAATCAGGCCTTTCTCACACCTCTAAAAGTGTTTCCATGGGGCTGGAGAGAAGGTTCAATGACAAAGAGATTTTCTGCTCTTCCAGAGGACCTGAGTTGGAATCCCAACATCCACTGTGGGGGCCTCACAACTGGAGCCTACAGCTCCACTGCTAGGGATCCAATGCCCTCGACTGAGCTCCTTGGGTAATTGTACACACTTTACTATACACACGTGGCATAGACTCCCACATACCCACACCTGCCGGGAGCCAACCGGTTTATCTTAGCATATTTGACTCCATGTTTGATTCACTCCTGGGGCCAAGCTTCTATTTCTCACGGATTGAATTGGTTTTTATAATCAGCTGACCCTTTTGTAGTTAGGCAGTTAGTTTGAAAAATAGATGGCTGCCCTAACAATACATCCTGCTTGGCAGAACACTCTGTTTCATCATGGGAACTTCCCACCCCTGAACAGTTATGAGTTTCCTCCTCGCTTACTGTAAAAAATAAAGTTTCTTTGGAGCTTGATCAGATCACCTGTCTTGCTTTCGTTCTTTGTGTCTGTTGTCTCCCATTTGTCAGTTCTTTCCTCAGGTTCATGCTGAAGACTCTGCTGGCCGGGGCACACACCCACACTCACACACATACACATACACATAAGAAAGTTTAAAAAGAAATCTTTTTTAAAAAGAATATTTATTGTTACTAAATGCTGCACCATAATTAAATATGGAATATTTGAATATGGAATTATAAATATAATGATCCATAACACTTGGCTACAACCTCATCCGAAAATAAGAAGTGATGTCATTGCGGCAGGCTGTGTATGTGGTGTGTGTATGTGTGTGTGTATGTGTGTGTGTGTGTGTGTGTGTGTGTGTGTGTGTGTGTGTGTTAAGGCCACAGCAGAACTCTTGCTCACATATGTGCCTCCTTGACAAGTTTTCAAATCAGTTTCCCTCCCCTTTGAAATTGAATTAATCTCCACAACCTTTTGCCTAAACGAATAGACTGATGGAAACATACCTCCGAAGCCAAAGTCATGGGAATTTCAAGTGATTCTTGCTCTTGGGGCATTTACTGGAGAGCACAAAGATACTGCTGTAAGCTTGTGGTACATGGAGAGGCTGTGCAGGTGTTAAGGTGGGGTGCAGCACATCTGACTTGGCCAACATTAGCATGGCTTTAGGACCAGGTGAATGACTGAGTAACTTTCAGGTGGCTCCAGCTCTGAATTTCAAGCCATTACAGCTAAATGTGTATGTTTCAGAAATGAGCTATTTCTACCATACCCTGACTAGACTGAAGTCTCATTAGCAAAATAAATACTGTTGTTAGTTTAGGTCACTTAGTCTTGTGGGTGTTGGTTATGCAACAAAAGAGAATAGGGATGTCAAATACAATAAGAACTAGTAACTTCACTTACCAATAAGCAAGCAGGCAGTGTGCTGGACCCTGGAGATATGCAAGTGAACATGACAGACACAGCTGTTGTCTTTGCTAAGGTTACAGGGCACAACGATTTTGCCCTGATCCTATGGGGACATTGCTGATATTCATTGTATACATGATCATGGGGGAACATGCTTTTCCTATACATTGTCTTAATGTTCTCCAGCATGAATAAACCAAATCATTTGTTTTTCTTGGTTTAAGGTGCAGTATATGTGTATGAGACAATTGATCATGTTCTTGCATTAAAATTTTGGACTGAGTCTGCTCATTTAAGTTTGTCAGGATATAATTGAGATGTAGAAATACCACACATGTAAGGTGTACACATCAGTGTTTTGATGTATATGGACATCATGAAATTTTTACCACAGTCAACCTAGTAATAAATATGCTTATCAATAGTTATATGTGTGCATGTGTGTTTGAGTGTGTGTGTGTGTGTGTGTGTGTGTACATGACACTTAAAGTCCACCCTCTTGACAAATTTTAAATCCAAATGGTCCCTAGTTTATGATAGTTCAATTTAGAGGTTTTGGATTTTAAAATGGTGTGAAAGTAATATGCATCCAGTAGACCGAGTGCTTTTAATGTAGATATTGGGAGGAGGCTATTAATACAAGTTTTCATATTTGACTTATATTCAATTAACTGTTCAAGGTCTTTCATGCTCTATCATACAAAATATTTGTGTTAGAAGATTTTGTGCAACTGTAGGACAATTCAACTGTCATGGATATGTCCTTGGCTATCTAGATTAAGTTATCAGGGTTCATATAATAGATGTATTGTAATCATTTTCAACTTACATTGGGTTTCTTGGGTGTAATCTCAGAGTCAGAGATAGGGAGCCTCAGCATATAGTACAGTCTTGATAACAAGAGCCACAGCACTGGACATTAAGATCTCCAGAGTACATCCCTCCTGAAACCCTATGCCTTTGGAGCTACAACTTTCCATTCCTCCACAATTCACCCATCATGTTCCAACCACCATTCTGTGCTCTACTTCTGTAAGATCAGCTTGTTTAGATTCCACACGGGAGTTAGATCATGCAGCCTTTGCAGCCATAGAAATAGTTCACATTCTTAGCAGTGGTATAAGAGTCCTATTTCTCATCACCTTTGAAATACTTAACCATGTAGGACCATGAAAGGTACCTTGGTCCCCAGTAGAGCTAAGACTTGAAGCCCTAGAAACCCTGAAGGGACAGTAGGAGCTTCACCCATTCCCAGGCACCAGGCCCCTGTCACTAGCCACAGCCCCCCATAGATTTGTGACCATCAGTCACATAAGGGCAACACCCCAAGTCCCCTCCACTTGTAGAGGACGTGACCTGTGGTCACATAGGCTCAAGAGAGATCTCTATTTTAATGAAGTACCTAAAGACCTGAAGGGCTTAGCCAATAAGCTTTCCTTTCCTGACATTCCTCCCTGCAAAAGGTATTTAACCTCAGCCCCACCCTGAGAAGTGGGGTACAGTTTTACTCATCTACTTTCCACCATGACAATAAATGTTTTAAAACCATCAACTGCCTCTTTTCTTCAGGATCTGCCGTGGGGAGCCATGGAGAAGGCCTTCACCATAGAACACTGTCTATCTCCCATAGAAGGCCTCTCTGTGCTCCCAACCCTGACTGCCACCAAGCCCAAGCTCAAGACAGCCACCTGTCAAGTCAAGAACTCATCACCTCCGGACAAGCTGGATCCCCCCCCCCTTTTCCTCCTGGTCCCTGACTGTCGGACCCCCACCCTGTTCTCATCTCTTCCACAGCTTCCAGGGGCACCTGGATGTCCAAGAGACTGAAAACCAGACGGCTCTGGCCTTGTCACAGGCTCGGGGACCCTCGAACCAGCTCCAGTTGTTCCTTGCCTCAGATTGCACTTCCCCACTCCAGAAGCAGTGTCCCAGGGATGCCCTATGACCCAACACGCACCCAGCGAGGGTGTGGGGTAAGCGTGGCCAACTTCTCTCATCCTGCATCGCAGAGCCTCTGAGTCCTGTGGCTGAGAGGATGAGGGACCCAATAACCCCACATTACCATTCAGATTTTTATTATTGTTATTATGACTATTCTAACAAGTGTGAGTTAACACATTGGTTTGAGCTCGCCCTTCCTCAATGATGAGTGATGGTAAACCCCCATTGGTCATGTCTTCTTTAGAGAAAGGTCTATTCAGATCCTTAGCTTAAAATCAGGCTGTCACTTTGTTCTTTGGTGTCCTTATGTGCTCCTTTTGGATATATAGTTTATAAATAGCCCTTCCTATTCAGCAGGTTTTCATTCACTCTATTTACTATTTGCTATATAGAAATGTAAGTTGGTCTTATAAGGACATTCTCATCATGCAGTAAGATCTAGTTTAAGCTTTCATGAGCTTTTGTTGATGTGGCTGTCTTTAAGTAATTTCTGTTCCTTGTCATTAATGCCTAACTACACTCAGATAAGAAATCCCAATAAAACTCACTGATTCACCAAACAGAAACAAACATACAAACAAACCAAAAGACCGTAAGTTGGGTGTAGTTCTACTTACCTTCTTTTTCCAAGAAGCCATTGCCAAGGCCAATGTCAAGAATCTTTTCACAGAAACTATCTCCTTGTTGTTATATAGGTTTGGGTCTTACATTTAAGTCAGGTTGTAAAGTTACTTTGAATCGTTTTTATATATGATATGTCAAGGCTCACCTTAATTCTCCCAAGTTTATCCAAGTGGGTATCCAGTTTACTAACACCATTTACCAGAGAGACTGTATTCTGTACTTTATACTCTTAGTACCCATTAGAAAACCAGTTCAGCCGAAGCATGTAGATTTAGTTTTGAGCCTTTTGCTGTGGATTGCTGATCCACATGCTTGCCTACACCCTGCTACCTTGCTGTTTTGATCAGTAAAGGACTGTGAAATATTTTGAAATCAAGAAGCCGCAAGCTTGTTCTTTCTCAATATCATGTTTGCTATTCAGGGTCTTTGTGGTTCCATATGAATTTATTTCTGTTTTTAAAAACATTCGGGAAAAATAGGCTCATTGCATATTTGGTATAACTTACCTGTGAGGAGATTTGAGCTGCTCATTCCCTATCATGTCTTTATTGTTAAGTTTGTATTTCTTCTTGATTCTGTTTTGGCAAACTGTTAATTTCTATGGGTTTATTAATTTCAACATCCAATTTGGTGTCCTATAATGAATTACTCATCAAGTTCCTTGTGATGCTTTTTTTTTTATCTGAGACATCCGTTGTAAGATCTCCTCTTAGTTTCTGGTTTGGTTTATTTGAACTTTTCTCCCCTTTTCCTAGTTAAGCTGGCTAAGGATTTGTTGCTCTTTCTTTTACAAAACAGCATCGTTTAGTTTTACTGACCTTTTCTATTCCTTTATGTCCTACCCTTTATTATTTCCTTCCTTCTTCTTACTGGGGGTTAGTTTACTCTTCTTTCTGTAGGTCTTTAGTGTGTAAATTTAGATTGCTTCTTGTGGACATAATTTACCCTGAGGAAAGACTCATGTGCACGGGGTGTAGATTTTCTCATTGGAATAAAAGCCTTGTCTGTGTCTCTTGGGACCACTTGGTTTATAAGGTTCCGTTCTGCTTTTTTATTTGCTGTCTGAATGTTCTGTTTACTCTAGAGTGTGGGTATGGAACAGTTCTGCAATATTTCACTGCTGCCCACTTTTCCCTTTATAACTATCAACTCGATTTATACAGTAGTGGGACCTGTAGGATCATATATATTTATGATTGATATAAATGATTGTTGAATTTGCCTTTTAAAACATTGACTAATAACTGTCTCTTGTGATTGTCTTTGATTGAAAGTTTACTTCAGTGAGTGTACAGCTGCCCCTGCTCTCTCTGAGTTTTAATTTACATGGTTATTATTCTCTATTTGTTCATGCCTTCAAATCTAAGGTAGGTCTCACATGGAAGGCAATATACTTAGGGGAGCCAGTTTGGATCATTTGATTGAAGGATTACTCCATTGACAAAGTGATGTTGGCAGGTTAGGACCTGCTCTTGTGTTTTTGCTATTTTCTAACTGTTTTATAATTATTTTTTCTTTCTTGATCTACCCTTTTCTGTTGTTTGATGATTTGTGTGTGTGTGTGTGTGTGTATTTGTGTTTGTGTGTGTGTGTGTATTTTTCCTTCAGTATGTCAGCTGTATGTTTGTCCCACATGAATTCCATTTCAGATATTTTATTACAGTTGTCCGTTTTAAACTGATAGAAACTTCAGTTACTCTACCATTTACTCCATCTACAGACACACCTTATGTAATAGATGTCAGAGTTTATTTTCTTCTGTATGGTTTCTCTTAACTTGTGCAGTTAGTTTTTTTAAACATTTTTTTTCAAATTTGCACACGTGTGTTAAAGGTTATTTGTGTGTCACCAGTATAGTAATGAAATATTCTTTCTATTTACTATTAGCGTGAACTGTCTGGGTTTGTTCCATTATTTAACATCTTTTCATGGCAGCTTGAAGAACTCCCTTTGACAGTCCTTGTGAGTGGTGATTATGTGCTTCTGCTTTCATTGGCCTGGAGAGATGCTATCTCCATCATTCTAAAGGACAGTGTTGCTGTTGATCTGTAGTTGTATCACATGAGGTATAGATGGGACCAGAATTCTACGCAGACAGAGATGCCTCCAGGCCCATGATTGAGCAGGACTGAAACTGAGTACTAGGGAAGGGTTAAGGTCTGCTGTTGGGTCTATGGTGTTGTTTAAGTTGATGGGCTTATTGCTGGAAAATGGACAGGTTTACATAATCCCATAATCCCCAAGAAGGCAGGTCTGCCCTGAATGGCACCGGAAAGACTGAAGCCAGATCCCAGGTGGCTTGGAGTATGAAGTCCAGTTTAAGGTCATTGAGACTGTTACAAGGAGACAAAAGATACAGAATCCTTTTGGTGTCCAGTGATAGGTGGGACTGGTAGATGAGCAGTGGCTTAGCAGAGTTAGACCACAGAGGAACAGGCTTGCTTTGATCCATGGCTAGGACCATGGTGAGCAAGCCCTCTGGAGGGGCAGGCCTGCATTCTGAGTGGTTCGTCTGGGTTTTGGTTTGTCCTAGAGTTTTGCAACAGTCTGTCTAGTTACTAAAGATCAGTAAAGAAGACTTTCCTCTGTGGACAACTAGCAAACTGTTGTTGCCTGTAGGAAACATGGAATGGTAAGGGACACAGGGTCTCTAATTTTGTTATTTTCCTGGTATCACTCCAAAACTGAGTTTTAAATTGTGGATTTTCTTTTTCTTGTTTTGCTTGACCAAACATGTCTTTTGCAAAATTCCTTATTATGCTTATTGAAAGGAAGTTAACAATACAGTCAAAAATAGAATTACCTAAATTACAGTATACAGAGATAAGCTTTATTAAACATTTTAGTAAATGGCTTCCAAGAGTTTTCTACATCTATATATGTATACAACCCTGTTAAAGGAAAACAGTGGTATAATCATACTCTGTTGTATTTACTCGCTTTACTGAACATTTAGAATAACTTAAACTAGAGAGCTCCTAAAGTATGGCTGGAAATGAGATGAAATAGTTTTGCCTGTATTTATTCATGTGAGTGTGCACACAGGAGCACTTGCACAGATGTGCACACTGCTATGTGCAGGTGGAAGTCAAAGACAATCTGTGGGAGTTGGTTCTCTTCTTTCACTTTGTGGGTCCCAAGGGTTGACTGCAGGTCACCAGGCTTAGTGGCAAGCACATTTAAGGACTGAGCCATCTTACCAGCCCAAATACTTTCATATATTATATTTTTGTTTTGGTGAAATGCACTGGAGCAGGGATTCTCAATCTGTGGGTCATTTGACCCCAAATGACCCTTTCATGGGGTCACATGTCAGATATTAGCATTATGACTCATAACAGTAGAAAAATTACAGTTATGAAATAGCGATGCAATAATTTTATGGCTGGGGGTCACTACAATATGAGGAACTGTATTAAAGGGTCACAGCATTAGGAAGATTGAGAACCAGTGCATTACAGTATTGCTGAGAGGACACTAGACTAAATTTTGCATGTGTGTTTGTAAAGACACATGTGTGCAGGTGAGTATCCATGTGGATACATCTGCATGTGGAGGTCAGATGTCAAACTCAGATGTCGTTCCTCAGAACTGGTTCACTTTGTTGTTGTTTTAAATATAAAGGCCATTTTATCTTATTTTTTTATTTTCTTTTGTATAGCATCTTTATTAAAGTACTTTTCATTATTTTTTATAAATTTTATTTTTTATTATATTAAACACAATATATATTTTATACCAATCATAAAAATGATGGACATGTTATCAAATGAACATACAAAGGTAAAGTATTTTTGTTTGTTTGTTTGTTTTGTTTTTAGTAGAGCTTAAAATCTTGGCTCTTACTGTGGTACAAACCCAGAAAAAGAACAATTTTTAGGCATTGGAGTTCATTGTAATAAGGCTATACTTCAATGTCCCTCACGTCTTCAAAGAATTTTACCTCCATAGCAGCTAAGCTAAGAGTTGACAGTTTTGCTGAACCAAGGAATGAATTGTAGGAACAATTATTTGGATACAGATTTCCTGCTATGGTCAAAGATATTTGACTTGAGTGATTGTAATCATTCTCAGCCCACAGGGAACAGGCTACATTCATTTAAGAAATTGTGTGTGTATTAAGATGGTCTATCCATGAAGTCATTCATCAACTGTTTCAGTGAACAATGGTTCTGCTTGAAGGGTGGCACAGACATTAGGTGGGGGTAAGATTCTGGTTCATTGGTTGTGATGATTTTGAAAAGCATTCATCTCAGAAAAAGAGTAACTTATAAGGTCATCTTCAAAATTGATACAATAATTATAAATATCAAGCAAAACATTCAGTCTCACTTTTTGTTGTTCTTTTACAAGCCACCTCCCAAATTAATGGTCTACGTTTCTTTTGGCTGTATAAATAATTTTGAAATATGTAAGCTGTTCTGAAAACTATAGTATAGTGTAAAAAACATCAAATAAACAATCCTATTTATAGAGAGGCTGAGATAGAAGCATGGTTTCAAAACCATTATGTGATACACAGCAAGACACTGTCGTGTACAAACAAGCAGAAAGTTTATATGGATTGTAACAATATTGGACATCTCTCCAATTACCAAATTAGAGAGCCAACAAATTTCTAATTCCTCATATTTTTGAATTTCAATCAATTAGGGTATGTTGGTAATATTAATTTTCATGTTAAGAGATATTAAGGAAAAGTGGTTGTTACTTCCTGTTATTTTTGTTGTTAGAAGTGGAATTATGTTTGTGTGGGTGTGCTGAAAGATTACCTTCTTGCTTTTTCTAGGATGTAGTTTCCCTCCTTGCTTGTAGGGCTGGATTTGTGGAAAGATATTGTGTAAATTTGGTTTTGTCACAGAATATCTTGTTTTCTCCATCTATGGTGATTGAGAGTTTTGCTGAGTATAGTAGCCTGGACTGGCATTTGTGTTCTCTTAGGGTCTGTATGAGATCTGCCAAGGATCTTCTAGCTTTCATCGTCTCAGGTGAGAAGTCTGGTATAATTCTGATAGGTCTACCTTTATATGTTACTTGACCTTTTTCCCTTACTGCTTTTAATATTCTTTCTCTGTTTAGTGCATTTGATGTTTTGATTATTATGTGATGGGAGGAATTTATTTTTTGGTCCAGTCTATCTGGAGTTCTGTAGGCTTCTTGTATGTTCATGGGCATCTCTTTCTTTAGGTTAGGGAAGTTTTCTTCTATAATTTTGTTGATATTTACTGGCCCTTTAAGTTGGGAATCTTCACTCTCTTCAATACCTATTAATTATCCTTAGGTTTGGTCTTCTCATTGTGTCCTGGATTTCCTGGATGTTTGGGGTTAGGAGCTTTTTGTTTTTTGCGTTTTCTTTGACTGTTGAGTCAATGTTTTCTATGGTATCTTCTGCACCTAAGATTCTCTCTTCTATCTCTTGCATTCTGTTGCTGATGCTTGCAACTCCTGATCTCTTTCCTAGCTTTTCTAGCTCCAGGGTTGTCTCCTTTTGTGATTTCTTTATTGTTTCTATTTCCGTTTTTAGATCCTGGATGGTTTTGTTCATTTCCTTCACCTGTTTGATTGTGTTTTCCTGTAATTCTTTAAGGGATTTTTGTATTTCCTCTTTAAGGGCTTCTAGCTGTTTACCTGTGTTCTCCCGAATTTCTTTAAGGGAGTTATTTATGTCCTTCTTAAAGTCCTTTATCATCATCATGAGAAGGGACTTTAGATCCGAATCTTGCTTTTCCGGTGTGATGGTGTATCCAGGATTTGCTATGGTGGAAGAATTGGGTTCTGATGATGTCATGTAACCTTGGTTTCTGTTGCTTATGTTCTTACGCTTGCCTCCTGCCATCTGGTTTTCTCTAGTGCTTCCTGCCTCGCTATATCTGGATCCTGTCCTTCCTGTTATACTGGTTGTGTCAGAACTCCTTAGAGTCAAGCTGTCTCTGTGATCCTGTGATTCTGGAATCCTGAGATACTGTGATCCTGAGATCCTGGGTGTGTCTGAACTCCTGGGAGTCAAGCTGTCTCTGGGACCCTGAGATCGTGGTGTGACCAAGTTCCTGGGATTCCGGGATCTTGGGCATGTAAAAGCGCCTGGGACTGGAGCTTCCTCTGGGTGTTGTGGGACTGGCTGCGGAGGAGTTTGGGCCCAAGGTCTGCTCAGGGCCCAAACAGACACCCAGACAGACTAGAAGGATCCTGTGCCACTGGTCTGGCAGAGTTCCTGTGTGCCTGGATCCTGCTGGTCCCAGTTACTTCCAGTGTTGGGACAGATGTTGCGTCTTCCTCACCTCTGATCCTATCAGGCCATTTTATTTATATGCTTTTTCATGGGCCATTCTTGAGACTTTCATACATGAGTACAATTGTATTTTCACAATTTTCACCCCTCTCTCTCCTTCAACTCCTTCCATGTCATTCTGCTCTGTCCTTCTCTAGATTCATGTCTACACACACACACACACACACACACACACACACACAGACACAAGAAGAGTCTAGTTAGTGTTGTTCTTATGTACATGAGCTTACAGTTTATGGCTGACCACTTAGGTTTGGGCAACCTAACAGGAAGTTCATCCATAAAGAAGGCTAACTGTCCCTCCCTTCGCAGACGTTAACTGCCTGTAACTCATCAGTGGGTGGGGTTTGTCCAAACCTCTTTCCATGTTGGCATATTGACTGTTGAGTTTTTTGCAGGTTTTGATCAGGAAACCATACTGTTGAGAATCCATGGGTGTAACACTCCTGTCATGTTCAAAAGACACTATCTCAGAGTAGTCCCCTACATCTTCTGACTCTTCCCATTTTATCTTCCATGATGTTCCCTGAACCTTAGGTGCAAGAGTTATGTTATAGAAATCCTTTTGGGGGCTGGACATTTCATTGTCTTCTCTTTGACTAGCTGCCATTCTCTGTAACTCGTATGTCTGTTCAAAAAAGGAAGCTTCTTTGATGAAGGTTTAAAGATACATTTATTTAAATATTTATTAATTTAACAGAGTTGTAGTAATAGATTCTCCTCTAGGGTCCATGACATCTCTAATGATGGAGTATTGACTAGATTTATAGCATCAGATAGCTGTTGGTTGCCCCCAAGATGTTAGCACCACTATTGTACCATAGGCATATCTTGCCTTGAAGAAAGGGTATGTGTCTTCATTAGGGTATCTTTGCTGTGATAAAAACACCATAATCAAATACAATTTGGGAAGGAAATGGGTTTTTTGGTTATATTTCATGGCAACAGTTCATCACTGAGGAATAGCAGGGCAGAACTCAGGCAGCATCCTGGAAGCAGGAACTGAGTGAAGCAGAGGCAATGGAGAAATGCTACTTACTGGCTTGCCCCTACTGGCTTGACACTGCTGACTAGTCCCTGCTGGCTTTTTGTTTGTTTTCTTATGCACCCCAGGATCACCTGTCCATTGATGGCACTACCTACAGTAGTCTGGGTCCTCCCATACCAATCATTCATCAAAAAATGTCCTATAGACTTGCCCACAGTACAATTCTATGAAGGTATTTTCTTAGTTAAGATTTCCTTCTACCAAGACAACCATACCTTGGGTCAAATTGACATAAAATGTAACCAGCACGGAGTGTGATATAAATGTCCCATTTGGAGCTGAACATATCACAATATCTTCTTCTTTGCATGCTGACCAACTGTGGGTCTCTGTGTTAATCATCACATACCGCAAAAAGAAACATCTCTGATGAAGGCTAAGATATGCATTGATCTATGGATATAAGGATAATAACTTAGGTGACAATTTATTACTATGTCCATTTAGCAGTTCTAGGTTCTCCTCTAAGGCCTATGACCTAGCCAGCCACAAGTTTTTGACCAGTTAACAGAAGAGTGCATTTTAAATACAACCAGAAATTAATCGGTTACATCCCTAATATTTGTGCCACTGTTATGCCATTGATCAAATCTTGAAGAGCCATTCCTTAACATAGCTCATTGATTCATAGCTGGATAAGAGTATTGACAACTTTTCTCTCCTGAGGTGTACATAGAATCTTCCTACATTATGAAAGCTATCCAGTATGAATGAAGCTTCCAAGTTGGACCAGCTTGATTCTTTTATGTCCTGTAACTCAAGTATGTATTAGTTTCAGTCACAGAATCTTATCATCAAGTTCTGAAGGGTAATCAAAAGTGATAGCTTGTAATGTTAGGTGGGTGTCTTAGTTAGGGTTTTACTGCTGTGAACAGACACCATGAACAAGGCAGCTCTCACGAGGACAACATTTAATTGGAGATGGCTTACAGGTTCAGAGGTTCAGCCCATTATCATTAAAGCAGGAGTATGGCAGTGCCCAGGACAGCGTGGTACAAGTGGAGCTGAAAGTTCAACATCTTGTTCTGAAAGGAAACAGAAGACTGGCTTCCAGGCAGCCAGATTGAGGGTATTAAAGCTCATGCCTTCAGTGACACCCCTCCTCCAACAAGGCCACACCTCCTAATAGTGCCACACCCTGGGCCAAACATATACAAACCACCACAGGGGGAGTCTATGAGACTCCACTGACCAACAACTAAAAAAAGATATGCCACTCCAGGCACTAGGCTTTTTATCTGATAACCTAGTTCCTGGGAAAGACAGTAGCCCAACTTCCATAGGGCCACTCCATTTAAACTTCTTTTATATGTGTATATAATTTGGGGAGCTTCTACAAGAATAGGTTTCCATTTGGCTTTTTCAAAAGTCCTAGTGTTAGGTATCCTCCTTACCCCACCTTCCCACCCTACCCCATTCAACTCTTCTTGTTCCACTATTCCCTTTTATATCACCTTCATCCTATCCCCCTTTCCTCCCTCACCCACCATGGTTCCTTACTAGTTTCTGTTGTAGTAAATATTTATTCTTGGTTCACAGGTTTCTACCTTGCGTTTTATCATTTAGTTCTGAGATAAAAGGTATACAGCCTTTATATTTATAATAAGCCTTTATAACAGCAGAGCTGGGCAGATATCTACTCTCTAAGCTATTAGAATTTACTTCCCCATCAATAACCTGAGTTATAACTTTCCATATACCACTGGTCAGCTCTTAACTCCGATTGGCCAGCCCTCGTGGCCATGTTTTCATGATTCCTACCCCATGTAGTCTTGTCCTCTCCATCTTCTGTCTCTCTCCTCCCTCACTGTCTCCTCCCTCCAACCCCAAGCCTAGGACCCCCCAAACTCCACCTATCTCTTGTTTACTTGGCTATTGGCTGTAGGCATCGTTATACAACAATCAGGGATAATTTGGGGGGCAAGGCCACATCGCATCACTTGGGTTTATGTGCAGATTCTCTCGTCCCTGGGGGCAAAAGACCAAACCTCAACAAGTTTCTTTTTGTGTGTGTGTGTGCAAGAAAGCTTATAAAGTAAGATGTTTCCTTTTGGCTTTTTAAAACATTCTTAGCGTTATTTATTCTTCCTGACCTTATTTGTTAAACAGAGTCTCTCATTGGCCTGGAGTGAACCCACGGGATCTGGTTTTGTCTGTCTCTCCAGCACTAGAGTTATAAAGTGGGTGCCACCATGCCTCTCTTTTTAAAAACCTGTGTTCTGGAGATGGAGCTCAGCTCCTGTTGTGTGTTCAGCAAGCTCTGAACCAAGTGAGCCACCTCTCCAGTCCCAGTAGTAAACTTGTGTAATTCCTCATATTTCAACTCAACCCCCCAGTTCTGCAGAGAAATGTGCATGCTTAAAATCAAATCCAGTAATGGCAGCCCAGCTTGGGAAAGCACACTGACTGAGAGGGAACACTGCTTGATTCTTTTTTTTTTTTCTTCTGAGCTTTCCTTTGCCTTAGAGAGATAATATCACTTAGCTAACTATTCTGTATCTTTTTTGTTTTAGGACTTTTTGATTTTCCTGTACATTTGTAGTTAGCTCGGATATGAAGAGTTAATGCACATTAGCTGTGACTTTGAGACCTCAGCTGTGAACGCTGCGCTACCCCCACTAGCAGTCATCCCCAACGGCAGCCTCCGCATCCTGGCTTCAGCTGATTGTGGCAATCTGGGTTTCATTATTAAAGAAAGATAAGATGACCAGTTGAGCTGCCTCCCACTATCTAGGAAAGACAGAAGCCCTGAGTATTTGGAAAATGTGAGCACAAAAATATTTAGGGATTTGAGGAGTGAAGGTTATTTGCTGTCCGGGAGAGAAAGGGCAGAAGATTATCACCCAAGCAATTTTGATGTTGGGTTTTATCTCTCTGCAATGGGCCTTCTGTGATGGACAGAGTCTGCTGCCATTTCCACAAGGCTCTGCCACTGCCCCTATCTCTGGCATCTCTCATTTATTTTGTGCTTCATGATTAGTTGCTAATAGTGGAACCTAGGTGTCAACATGGCTTTAGCTGATGTTGTCCAGATCTGCCAGGGAAAGTCCTGCTGTGGCCATGCTGAGATAAAAAGGAGGGAAAGTCATGTCGAGAAAAGGAATTTTCAATGAAGGAATGCCCCCAACACAGAATTCCTAGGCTAGTGTTCAACTGTGAATTTCAACTTGTTTTGTGCTCCCTGCTCCCTTCCCCTGGCCTCCAGCCCCTATAGGTTAGACCCTCTTCCCTGCCCTCCTTCTATTTGAGACCAGTCATTGCTATGTAGCTATGCTGGCCTTGAACTTGTGAAGTCATCCAGATTGCTCAAACTTCTTCATCCTTTTCATCACGACACTCTGAGCTTTTCATTGGCATATTCTTGCTGATTTGTGATGCTTAGTTATCTGTTCATGTATCTGCTGATCCTGTGTGTGTTCTTTTGAAAAGAAAAATCTATTCTGATCTTTTTTTCTCCTTAAAACTCCAGTTTATTCTCACTATTGAGCTGTGTGTGGTACTTATATCTTTTTAATATTAACCCCTTTTCAGATTTTGAGTGGCAAATCTTGTCTTTCATTCCATGGGTTGCCTTTACTCTGTTCCTTGTTTCCCTGACCACACAAAGGTTTTTTTAATTTGACGTAACTCCACTTGTGTGCATTTTTTTGCTTTTATTGCCTGTTCTCTTAGGCTGTGTGTATGTGTGTGAATGTGAGGAATGCAAATGTATGATGTGTGTCAGGGGGTGGGGCAAATGGTGTACATGTCGGATCAGAGGACAACCTTGATGTTCATCACCTTTAACCTTGTTTGATACAGGTGGTGTTTTTGTTGTTGTTTATTTCTACATATAACAGGGCAGCTGACTCTTGGTCTTATGGAGTCCGTCCTGTCTCTGCTTCTCATCTTGCTGCAGTTATAGGTGTGTACTATTGTGGCCAATTTTACATTGTAGAGATCCAAACTCAGGTCTTCAGGCTTGTGCCATACATACTTTCTGTACAGAGCAATTTTCCTAGCTCTTGGGCTTTTAATAATTGCCCAGGTCAATGTCAAAGAGCTTGCTACCTTCATGTTTTTCTAAGAGCTTCACCCTTTTGGGGTCTTATCTTTAAGCCTTCACTTGATTTTGAGTTGATTTTTTTATATGATATGATATGTAGATCTTCATGGGAATGTCTAGGTGTTTTTAAAAACACCATTATAAAAGAGATTGTCCTTTCTCCATGGTGTGTCCTCAAACGTGGATTTGTTTCTGTCCCATTTGTCTCCAGGTGTGCTTTCATAACAGCTCATGCAGCGTTGAAATCAGGTGGAGAATGCTTCTGCCTTTGCTCCTGGCTGCTGAGACTGCTTCGGCTACAAGGAATCTTTTGTGTTGCTGTATACATTTAATTATTTTTGTTCTGTTTCTGAGACAAATGTCACCAAAGTTTTGAGAAGAATTGCATAGCATATACAGATTGCTTTGGGCAGTGTGGGTATTTTAACAATGTTAATTCTTCTGATACATGAACACAGGCTCTCTTTCCAGTAAGTGTGTATCCTCTCCCATTTCTTTCACCGATGTGTTATAGTTCTCAATGTCCAGATCTTTTACCTGCACAGCTAAATCTATTCCCAAGTAATTTCTTTTATTACTGCTATTGCCTTTGATATTATGAAAGAGGTTGTTTATACCATTTTCTTCAATAAATCCTTATTAGTAAGTAGAAATGCTGCCTGTTTTATGTTAATTTTGCACTGACAACTTTCCTGAATGCATTAATTGTAATAATTACGTGATAGCTCTTTATGGTTTTTCTCTATAATATTATATCATTTGCAAACAGGGACAATTTAACTTCTTCCTTTCTACTATTGAATTAAGATTTTTGCAGATGTTTTCCACCTAATTTTACAGGAGTTTGGATGCTAAACCAGAGTGCAGGTCTGAGCCTGTATCTGTGGAGGCTAACCTGCATGGGCATGGATATTAAGCCTGAATTTTCAGGAGCAAGGCAGATATTTGGGGAAGGTTTAATGTTAATGTTGGTATCTACTGGGATGGGCCTGAAGTCCAATGCTATAGGAGCTAGCCTGGTATGAAGTTGGTCTTTGGTTTGAGTCTGCAGATGCTGGTCTGAGCCCTAGCTCTCTAGAAGTGGACCTGGTGTCTCAGTGTGTGGCACTCTGGTTGCCTGCATCAGGTCTGGACTTTAGGTCCCCTGGAGCAAGGCTGAAAGAGTAAACTCCTGTTTTCTGGAATACAGATTTCTCAGGAAGCATCCTAGAAAATAGATCTAGCTACACCGACCAGCCAGGAACCTGGCAAGATTGTCACCTATATTTGTAAGCACTGGTCCAATGCCTGAGACCAGTGGTCTGCACCACTAGCGTGGGGACAGGTGCAAAGCCTGAGGCTTTCTGGTCTGACCTGGTTTGAGCTCATTCAAAACCAGGATCAAACCTGTCTTCTGGGGCTGGAGGGAATAGCCTGTATTGAGGAATACTTTTAATAGCCAGTTGGTTCATATCTTGCAAATTCAATTTCTAAAAAGGCTAGGTTCTATTTTTCAACTACTAAATGAATCGGCTCCTGAGGGGTGGTCATCCCATGCTGGTAAATGCAGGCTTCAGCAGATCCTCCCACAGGGATCTGTCCTCGGGCAGCCTGCAGAAGCTGAGTTTCCCAGGCTTGAGTTTCCTGGAGCAATTGAAGATGCAGTACAGAATGTGGAAGCTCTCAGTTGAGGTACTCCTGCCGGCCGTACTTAATACTCTGCATTTAAATCAGACCACCTAAATGGAAGAGAACTGTTTCCAGCAGCACAGTTGAAAATACAGAACCAGAATCTAACAGGCCAAAATATAGTTGCTATTTATATTATCTGCTTCCTCATGGTGTTACATGTGCATAAATAAAAGTCCTGAAGAAAGGGACAGAAAGCCAGAATGAACATCTGGAAAACATACTCCGAGTCTGCAGTCCATTCGCCTTCCAGCTTCACCCCAGTTCTTTGCACCAGCCAACCAACCACTTCCCACTTCCCACCCTACAGTACAGCATATACCCGAGGGTCATTACCATCTCTGCAACATGGAGTGAGAGTGTAGGAAGAGACACAAGTTGAGCAGAGGGAAGCTGATCCGTTTGCGGGTGTGTGTGTGTGTGGGGGGGAACCCCTGAGTGTGTATTTTAATGACTCTGAGAATAAAAGCCTTTTCTTTCTCCTCTTATTTAACTTTTTAAGCTTCTGACCATCAAGGAACGCTCAGAAATGCTTTTGTAATTACGGTTACATTCCATCATTTCTTGGTACTCTAGAGTATATAGAAAATGACAAAATAATGTTCTACTGTGAAAACCTGAGATGGGAAAACCTTCTGTTCACAGGACCTCTGTGGAATGCCTGTGATTGCAATCCCAGATGCAGCTGAAACAGCCTGAGGACGTTCTGCTGCCTTCCCCCAGTTGAAAGTAACACTTGCCTGAATCTACCTTTATAGCCTAGAATAGCCGCCTGCTATCCAAAAGGAGCTTAAATGGTCACTAAGCGGCCAGGAGCTGCCTAGATTCACAGCAATTAGAGGCATTTTCAAGGTTTTAAAAGATGGTTCTAACCCTCCTTTTTGTCTGCCAAGATTCAATGGAATTGGAAAATAAGCAGGGGCAGGGGAGTAAGACTGAAGTGTTTGGTGGACGTCTCCTTAGAGACAAATGAGTCAGGATGGTTCTCGAAAGTGAGGGACATCTGTGTTGAAAGAGCAACTTGTGAATTTTCAATGGTTAGAATTAACACAGGGAATAAGACGCTGCAATCATAGAGCATGCCCCTGTGAACAAAAGCCATCCCACGAAACCCTAAACCATCAGGTGAGGAGACACTCTGAACCCATCTGTTTGAGGTATACCATCATTGTGCAACTAGGTAAGGCCTGCCTTTAAAAAAAAAAAATTATATTTTTGTGTTTCGCTCCTGAGTCCCACTTCCATTCCCTACTTTGTAGTTACCTTCTGCAACATGCTCAGCATGTATCTTTAAAAACCACACCATGCTTTACAAACACTGTGCAGATGTCAATTTACACAATGTTGTGGTGTGAATACCATTATTGGGAGAACATTATACTTTTGAGCCCTGGTCTTCTGTGTGCACCAAATGCACTGCTTCTAATGGCTGTGTTACAGTCCACTGCGCACGGCTGCCATTTTTCTCTCACTCCTCAGTATGGGCATCAGTCCGACCTCAATGAATGATATTACCGTCCACACAACACCTCGTAGAGCTGTTGCTTCCCACTCATCTCTGTGGTAGCTTCTGGACCAAGTGTGACTCAAGGTCTAGGCAGTCTTTCAAGTAACGTCTTAAACTTTCGCTATAGAATTGTTGTTCGAAAGTGAAAACAATATACATAAAATTTGATTAGCAAATGGAAGAAAGAGTTACCCACAACCTCCATGATCAAACTGTGAGGCATTGTGCATGCAAAATTGGACTTGGGCAGAAAGAAGATTGAGGGATGCCCCTACCTTCATATTCCTTGAGGGCTGAAGAGATTTCTCTAGAGGGAGCACTGTGATTCTAACGAGGAGCACAGTTTGATCACTTAGGGTGAAAGTTGTACAGGAGGTGAGTATTTTTGAAGAATGCTACTGTTCTATCCATGTGTGTCCGAAGTCTTAACTTTAGGCCTTTGGAGGCTGGAGGCTCCAGCTGACTTAGGAGGAGGAGGATGGATCATTGCAGGAAAGATCTGCAGCTGGCGACCTTTGCCCCTTCAATAACAAAACCTGAAAGAGACATCTTCCAGGGCAAAGGAAATGATAGGATTGACAAGCTGGGATTTCATATAAACCTAACCTGGGCCACACCTCCTATGCTTGATTGTTCCCATGCTGTTCTTCAATATGAGATTAAAAGTTTGTATTTTAATATGCGCAAAGTGTGGACATTAGATCCCTCCACAGAAATCGGGTATAGGCGGAAAGCGGGACAAGCACAAGAGGAAAGGCAGAACAGTTAGTTTCCCCTCTCAAAGCAGGTTCAAAGTGGGGACCTATTCCTTATTATGGTGTGATCAAAAGAAATATCCAGTCTCTGTTCTAAGACCCTTGGAATCTCTGGAGTGCCTTTGGTATTATGAAGAGGCTAGTTATGAGGCTCCAATAGCCTCACGATGGAGCTGGTACCAGAAACATCAAATCATGATCAGAATCTTATACTTTGCCCCTACTCCCCAAATCCCACAAAAGGCAAGAGGCTAGAAATGGGATCAATCTCCCACAGTCAAGGGTGTAAGAAATTGTGTGCCTCCGCAAAAGCTCCTTGACACAATTCACAGAATGTTAGCTCACGGCCATGCTGGATCATGGCTCCCATGATGAGAGCATAGGCCCTTGATGCCCCCCTCCCACCCACCCCCAAGTCCCACCCCGCATATTTTCCCTTGTGCTTCTCTATCTATAGAGTCCCTCTTTGAGGTCTGTGAATCATTCCAGCAGTTGTTAGTCGAAAAGAAGAGGTCATGGGAACCTCCGGATCCCAGCAGTCTGGTTCACAAGTGGAAAGCTGGCACTCTGAGGGTTGTCTAAAAGTGAGAGTGCTGGATGGACAGAGCCGTGCAGAGTCCCACATGGGTGGCTGGAAATTGTCAACTCCCAGGACACCCAGTTGGTATCCAGAGAACGGCAGGACTGGTTGTCAGTGGGGTGAAAGTCAATGCATTTGGAAGTGATCTTTGAGCAAAACCAGCTCATACTCCTGTGCAGCTCCTCCTGGGACTCCACGCCAGCTGCCCCTTGCTTCACCCGCTCTTATCTCCAGGAAATACTGTCTTTGTTTCGTCTTTCCCAGCCACGAGCCAGCTGCTAGAGTAATGTGGCCTGCAGCTTCGTGGTGTCAGGATCTCAACACTTCCAAATAAAGCTCCCCTTGGACCTCTCCCATCAAATGCTCTTTTGGAACTGAAAACGTTTCCATGGAAATGAATAAAGTGTGAAGATAAATTATTACATTTATAGTTTTGTTTCATGTAAACAATACATAGCCAGAATCATATAGACTCATAAAACACCTATAGACAAGTAGGTTTTTAAAGTAGCATTTAAAATTTTAAATTAGAGTAAAACATACATAGCATAAATTTACTATTTTGGACGTTTTTAAGTGTACAGCTTAGTGGTCTTAAGTGCATCATGCGCTTAATTATTGTTCTGGACTGGAGAGATGGAGAGACAGAGAGACAGAGAGACAGAGACATGGAGAGAGATGGAGACACTCCCAGGAGAAAAAGAGCCAGGCGTTTGTTCTCATTCTCAGGTTGGAACTCTTGACAGCCTAGCATTCTCAAGGAACAGTACAACGTGCTTCATTTTGGAAGGGGGTTATTTTTTTTTAAGATCTATTTTATATATATATATATGAGTACACTGTAGCTGTCTTCAGACATACCAGAAGAGGACATCGGATCTCATTATAGATATTTGTGAGTCACCATGTGGTTGCTGGGAATTGAACTCAGGACCTCTGGAAGAGCAGTCAGTGCTCTTAACCACTGAGCCATCTCTCCAGCCCCAGGAAGGGCATTGTTTTGAATATCTCATTTATTCCTTGACAACATCATAGCTGCATGTAACATATCTGAATCACCGTTGCCCCTGTTTCTCCTTTATTTCCCTCTGACAGCCCCTGCACCCCCTCCTTCTTCCCTAGTCTCCTACCTGACCTCACACTCCTCTACCTTCTTAAAGTCACACGCATGATCATGCGTGTGGGATGACCTGCTGGAGCATGTTTAACTTACCAGTAGTTATACTGCTGAAGAAAATTGCCTCCATCTCCCCCAGGCACGTTGTTCCAGATACTCTTTTGCCATTGAATTTCATTTAGATAAAATCCTGGAAAACGTTAAACGTTACTCATGAAGCATTGATTAGGCAATTCCTACAATGTTTCAGGCACTGAAGTAAAAAGATAATATATTTAAATGGCTTATAAGGAATAGAATATACATACATACAGACAGACGGATGGATGGATAGATAAAGCAGATGATAATAGACATGGGAAATTAATATGCTGAAATGTTAACAGCTGGGAAATCTAGGTAAGTGGCAAGAAGTTCTTTGCATAATATTTACACCTATTCTGTAAGTACGAAATCAATTTCAAGGTTCTACAAAAGAACAAGACAAGAAAGGAGCCGATGAAATGACTTTGTGATTGAAATCACTTACTATGCAGATGACTACCCCCCCCCATAATCAATCCTCTGACTTTCACATGTGTACCCTGGCATGCCCATTAACCTCCACCATGCACACACACATGCACACACACATACATACATACACATACAATATGAAAATAAAATTTTAAATTCATAAAAAGGATTAAAAAGCAGATTACAAATTATCACAGATTCCTTAGAAAGTCATGTTATGAAAATGTCTTCCAACCTTATATTTTAAGAAATAATTCCCCTCCACCTTAATAGATGGGTGAAAGGAACAGTGTTCTACAGTCAGGTAAGCTTGGAAAACTGATACTACATACTTTTCTTACAGTCCTGTGTGCAGTTAAGTATACTCAAGGATCTGATGAATCTGAGAAGCAACAAGCAGGCAGATGAAGCTGAGTTGCTGGAAAGAATCCCAATGTGTTTGGCCAGGCCACTCGTTTTTCTCCCAGTAACAACTATTAACATGGAGACTTCGGACGGGACACTGAGCTAAGGAACATTATCTCAGTCTGTGTGCATTGAAACTCCCTGGAAAAGAGCAAGCAGCTTGCAAAGCATGCGCCGCTGAGTTTGCAGATATTGTTCTCGCAGATCTTCAGATAGCCTTTGTGTGAGTGCAGACATATGGCCGTTTTGTAATTAGAAACTCCTAGTTTCTTAATGTGGTCTTTATTGACTCTCATGCTGAGATAAATAGTTTGTATTTACGCAACTGCTTGGGACTAATTGCTGAGTTTTTAGGGTGACCTTATGCTAAGCTCTAGTGAGTTCAATTAAGTGAACCACGTAGGATATAACAAGGGATCAGCTCAGCTGTCTATTGTGAATCGGTAGACCTTGAGGGACCTGCTATAAAGGAGGTTATTGGCTTTTTCCCAAACTTGAAAGATCATCTAGAAATCTCTCTCAGTGACCCTATAACTATCTCAAATTCTCCAAGACTTCATACACAACATCAGATATTTCTTAACATAATTAGGAAATCTTCACTATATTAACTTTCATTGTGTTTTTTTTTCTTTTTTCTTTTTATAAAACATTGCATCTGGATACTTTGAAAATTTTACAAAGTAGTCAAAAATAATTTTTCTTCCAATAGCTGAGAGTGATTTCTTTAATCTCAACACTCAGGATGAAGGAGGAGGGTGGATCTCTGTAAGCCAGCATGGTCTATACATTGAGGTCCAGGCCAGCCTGGTCTCCATAGTGAGTTCCAGGACAGCTCTCTCTCTCTCTCATATATATATATATATATATATATATATATATATATATATATACATATATATATATACATATATTAAAAATGTTGGAAAAATATCTTATTTTTTAAGTGAAAGAAGCTCTTATAGGAAACAGAGCAAGGGAAGTTTGACCTTTAAAGTCCACGCCTTCAATGCATTTAAAATTTAAGCTGCTTAGATGTTTCTGACTCACTCTGATACTTTGCTTCTTCTTGAGTGTACATTCAGGGCAAACAACAGCAGCTAACAAAAGCGGGGCTGGTAACCCAGTTTAATAAGGAGTATAACAAATGGGACCACAGTCCTCTGTGCATTCTCTAGTAGTTATGAAATGAAAGGTTGCTTAACAAAATTGGGTCGCTGTGTAATTCAAAGTGTCAATTCAAAGACTACAATGATTCTTTTAAAAAGTAGTTTTAAGAATTCAGCATATAAGATATTAGATAGCATGATGGCACTTTAAAATGAAATCTGTTTTAGTATATTGTTCTTCTCCATAATCTCTCTCTTTTAAAATTTATTGTTGTTGTTGTCGTTGTGTATTTGTGTGTGTGAGATGTGTTCTATAGGCTCATGCATACCACGTGGAGGTCAAAGGACAACTCTGTGGTGTCAGTTCTCCCTTCTAGTCCTTCGGTGAGTTCTGGGGAATCAAACTCAGGCCATCAGGCTCTCCCAGCAAACACTTTCACCAGCTGACTCAGTCCCTGAGCCACCTGGAGAGTAGAGACTTAAAGAGCAGGCTGACAATGCAGAAATTCTGATTTACATCAGTAACTGCCTTGCTTAAGAACAAATGCACTGGCTACTCACCTGGGGTGCTCCAAGCACACAGCAGAGATACTTGCAAGTCTTTGTTTATTGCAGCACTTCTCACAACAGCCAAGTTATGGAATCTGCCTTGAAGCAGTAAGTAAATGGATACATTGTTACATGGATCAAGGAGTAAATTGTTACAGGTGCCACAATTTCCTCCTGTGGGTGTATGTTATTAGCATATGTATAAAATACTTTCCCGGAGCATGGACGGAACTGGATATCACACCTTGACAATGGGTAAGTCAGTCCCAGTCTTACTGCTTCTTCATACTACCCTCAGAAGCAGTTCTGTCCGTTTAGGCAGTTGACACACAGAGATTTATGGACAAAAGAACACATTGTAAGGGAGCGTGAGAAAGCATGGAGAAGCTGCATACTTCAATGCAGACCTGATGCTTGGCAGGAAAGATGAAACAAAGAACTGGGGATGCTAGGCAGGCTATGCCAAGCTCTCATACCCACACTGCTTGGTCATTGGCTGAGAGCAGTCAGCGAAGCATGGTCTAAGTATAAATGCCACAATGGCTGAGGAGAGGCAGCAAGAAAGTACCTATGAACTGTGGCCACAATGTGGATCCATCACTGCCACTGTGGTTCAATCTACCACGTGTCTCTTTCTCTGTTCTGACAACCCCTAGGATTCAGGCTTTGCTTCCAGGTATCTTCTTTTGATTAGAATTTCTACTCCTGTCTATTTAAGTACTATATCATCTTTAATGATCTTATTGCAGCCTTCAGTGGCTACCTGAGCACCCCCTGAACGTCTACACCTGCTAAGGTCTGAACTTACGTGTCCCTGGGAAATTTAGATGTTGAACCCAACTTCTAAATGTGATGGCATTTGGAGGTAGAGTCTTTGGGTCACCAGGGCAGAGCCTTCACTAATTAGATCTGTGCCCATCCTGTCGACAGCCCCAGAAAGTCCCCTTATTCCTTCTATCATGTGAGCAGACAACCAGAACAAATTTTCTGTGAACCAGGAAGCTAGCTTTCACCAAACAGCCAGTGGAACTGGAGTCTGGATCTTCAACTTCTCAGCCTTTGGAAATGTGCAAAACATATTCTGAGCTATCCATTTCATGGCATTTTGTTACAGTAGCCCCGGTGGACTAGGACAACATTCAAATTGGAAGAAAATCCTCCACTCCTTCCACAAAGTACAATCAGTGTATTGCTGTAATTATCAGATGAGGATAGTGAAGAGTAGAGACAAACAGATGTTATTAGAGATTATCATGATTAAAGGCCATGGTCTCTTCTCTACCACCTGGCATGTCTGTCTTGGTTACCTGAAAACCCCCTTACCTGCTAACCCTTAGGAACTTCTTCCCATCCCCTTTGTACATCATTCTCAATTCTCAAAATCATCTTCTTCTGGTCCCTAGGAAGGAAAGACATACCCTTCTTCTGGACCCCTATGTTTAGTTGTAATGTTTTTCTGTCTTTCATCTCCAATGCATTCTAAGATGAAGATATGGCATCTAATTTTGAATAACCAGAGATAAGTTCATTAAATTGTTCGTATGACATGCTATGTTCAGATTTCTGCTACTCTCATGACTCTTGGTTTGGGACAGTTCAGATTTTACTTTTACTTATAAAAATCAATAAAACTTCCATCACAGAAACAAGAAAACAGGCAGGCATGAGACCTCGTCTTCTCTACACAGCCTTTTCAGCTCTACTGGTATTTTCACCATTGAAAAGTAAAGGGTGTTAAATAATGGCAAACGTGCATTAAAAAGCTGCATGTCAGTTTGTGAACAGAGGTAGGCATGTAGCCAGCATGTAAAAAGGAAAATGTCCTAGGGAACATAATTCTTTGATGTGTAGATTCTTTTATAATTTTTTTTTTCTTTATCTGTCCCAAGGTTTAAAAAAAAAAAAAACAAAAAACCAACCCTCAAGAGCCCAGTTCAAAGCACAATCAATCTTTCATGGGCAAGACAATAAATGGAAGCAGTTTGAAGCAAAGGCCCTTTGATTAAATAGATCACCATTTGACTTCTCAGCAAACAGTCAACATCAAAATAAAAGCCGAGATCTTTTCAGGTTCCCATGGATATGGCTTATTTTGGCAGAGCTAAAACAGTGCAAGCGCTGTGGATTTTGTGGCTTACATATTTCACAAAAGACTTTTGGAATAGTGTTAAAAACTCCTAGCTTCGCTCATGAACCAAAGCATGGAGATTTGAAAGCAACCAAGAGTAGATGTTCCCGAGCGTTTACTTTCACCTTCCAGCCTCACCTTGTGCCTGAAGCTTGATACTGAAATTGCCCTTGCCTGCTCTTTTTGCAGTCTCTTTTGCTGGGTGGAAGTCAGCGCTGCTAAATACAGACAAGCAGGGAAGGAGCCGGGGAAGACTGCCTCCAAAAGATGAAGACTAACGGTCTCAGCGCTGTTATTTGTCTCTTTCCGATTCCAATTAACAATCCCAGTCTTGTTGAAAAGAACGTTTCTCACCTGTAATTTGCTAAGACACTCAGTTCAGCAATGGAGGCCTGGCGTGATTGTCAGCTGAGCCTTGTTTCCATCACAGATGCCTCTTTAAAAGTCAACATTGTGAGCTGGGTAGTGGTGGAGGTGGTGGTGGTGGTGCACGCCTTTAATCCCAGCACTTAAGAGGCAGAAGCAGGCCGATCTCTGTGAGTTTGAGGCCAACCTGGTCTACAGAGAAAATTCCAGGACAGCCAGGACTGGGCTACACAGAGAAACCCTGTCTCCAACAGCAAACAAAGTCCGCATTTTGTCTTCTTTGCACAGGGTTGGAACAATGTGTTCTCTTCAGTGGGTTGGAGATCTCTAGATTCCCGCACACAGAGCATAAAAGTAAAAATCAATGACTCCGCTGCATGCCAGCTGAATTCTAAGTGTACAGTTCTTGGAATAGGCATTAACTGAGGGGGGAGGGTGGAAAGACTGTCATTGTGGTGTGTCTCTTATGCTTTTGGAAAGGTAGAAAGATTTTCTATATGATTGAAATTATCAAGTCAATATTAGACTGTTTACAAATTAGCAGTATCACTAGGTCACTTATTTTTAGAATGCTTTTACATCTATGATCAAAAGTGCAGAGACTAGGAAGCACCTTTTGCCAATTTCCCATTGCATAATCAAAAGCTTTCCCCACCGCCAACCACACAATAGTTGGCTGTGTGCTCTTCCCAACCTTTCGAGACTTTCTATAGCCATTTACATCCATCTGTATCTGAACCACATTGGACAGTAAGTACACAAGACCCACGACCATCCGAAACCTCAAAATGTGACTCAATTAGCCACAAGGATCTTTGAAGAGACAGTTAAAATCATCATCCTTGAATCAAATCATCCTGACTAAAGATGTATTCTAAAGCAAAGTTGTGTGTGCGTCCTTAGAAAAAAGAATGGGCGAGACACGGAGGGAAGGTCGGATGAAGACAGGCTCAGAGGGAGTGACACATCTGTAATCCAGGGAATGCCTGAGACTGCCCAGAGCAGCAAGAAGTTGGCAGCAAGGTGTGAGAAACCATGAGTCTACAGAGAATCAGTCTGACAACACTTTGGTTTACACTTCTGGCCTCCAGAACTGAAAAAGAATAAATTCCTGCTGCTTAAAGTGAGTGAAAGTCTGGCAAAATGTTATGATAGTCCTGAAACTGACCTGGTCAAAGATAATAGTTGTGGATTTTCTCACTTGTTTGTTTAACTGTTGTATGTATATGCTATAAATTACACATATATGTGTATATACATATGCATGTATATGTGCTAGAATTGATTATTATTATTTTGGAAAATTTCTGTGTGAATCACCACTTCTCAGTGGTGGCTATACTGCCTCCTATGAAAATGTAGAAAGATGGTTTGGACTTTAAATGATTGGAAGATACGACCAACTTTTAGTGGGAAACATTCATACCCTGAAGACCAGTCCAGACTTCTGTGTGGCTTTTGTCTATGTAGGAAAACAGGTTCATAATTACTTTGAGCAAAAACCTGATTTTCTTATAAATAAGTACGTAAATTTAAGTAGTTTTGACTGCAATTCTTGAAATGTTGAGAATGTCACTCATGTTAAGAAAGACAATTTTGGGGCTGGAGAGATGACTCAGCAGCAAAAAGCAGTGTTGCTCTTCCTGAGGACCTGAATTCCCAGCAATCACATGGCAGCTCATAACCATCTGTAATGTGATCTGATGCCCTCTTCTGGCATACAGGTGTACATGCAGATAGAGCACTCAAAAATTAAATAAATAAATAAATAAACAAACAAATGAATCAATAAATATTATTTTCTTTTTTGACTGTGTGTGTTTAAATGCATGGTGCACTGTGTGTGTGTGTGTGTGTGTGTGTGTGTGTGTGTGTGTGTGCGTGTGCGTGTGCGTGTGTGTGTGTGTGTGTGTGTGTCTAAAGATCAAAGTACAACCTCCAATATTGTTCCTCAGATGTTTCTTACTTCCTTTTGAGACAGAATCTCACACTAACCTAGAACTCCCCAGGTAGCCTAGGTTGACTGGCCAGGAAGTCTGGGGACCCATCTGACTTTGTCTGTCTTTTGATGGAATTATAGGTGTCTGCCACCTTGTCTTACTTTTTGAAGTGGGTCCTGGGAATCAAATGGAGGTCCTCATGTTGGCAAAGCAAGCACTTTTCTGAGTTGTTCCCCACATCCTACATTTTCTATCATTTGGGCTCATAACAATACCACTGTGTTTGCCAGGCTGCGTTTGTAGATATTGCCTTAGACAGTATTTTTTTTCTAATTTCATTATGCATATGCATTTATATAACTAGAAAAAGTATAGTTTGGGATTCTGCAGAGATATAAAACCAGTAGAAATAGGACTTGGGTCATGCCATTATGGACCCCAAAATTCTAGATCTGCAGGGTAGATGAGCTACAGTCATATGACAGCCAACTGCAGGCCCAGCCCAAAGGCTGGCAAGCTTCAACATGAGGAAGAGTCAAAGCTTCAGATTGCATCTGAAGGCAGATGATAAAACAAAAGTAACTATGTCCCAGTTTAAAGAAAGTCAGGTGGGAAGAGTCCTTCCCTGAGAGAGAACTCCTTCTAGGCCCATAAAAAGTCAATATTTTCTCTTCTTAACCCTTGCACTGAATGCCACACAGTTTGGGGAAGGCAATCTGAGTTGACCCAGGCTATTGATTCAAATGTTAATCCTACCCAGAAACATCCCTGGGACACCCAGAGTCAGAGTTGACCAAAGGTCTCTGTACTCTCTAGCTCAGTCACATTGATACAAAAAATAACCATCATAGATATTAATTTATGATTCTATTTTAATTAAACATATAAAAAAGAGAATGTTATATTGTCTATGAATCAATAATTTTTAAATTTGAATATTTATAAACCATGTTACAATAATAAAGGAGGTATTACAAAATCATGTCATAAAAGGTGCCACATCTGGTTGAGGGGAACTGTTCTATTGGCTCACAGATCCACCACATACAGATGTAGAATGATACACTTATCTCATTAATACTCTGGTTATTTCTTTTCTGTTTTTCTTATCACTAAAAGTGGCATGGAGGATATCCTTGTGCATACCTTTGCCTGTTTCACAATTTTTAAAAATATAATTGACTCTGTAAACAGAATTCCTCAGAAAAGCATGGTTCTTTCAAAGCTAAGAGACCTGGGCTCTCGAGGTGGCTCAGCGTGTAAAGACTCCCAAGCCTGCTTCCCTGAGTTCAATGCCCAACATCCATATGGCGGAAGTAAAAAACTGACACACTAATTAATTAGTTAATGAAATTAGTTTAAAAGCTTGAATTTTTTTTACTTATTTTGCTTTGTATTGCGAATGTACTGTTTTCATGATCTGACCTTCTGTCCATGATATCCTTTAATTTTGCTTTGTCTACTCTCTTGCTGATGCTTTCAGCTGTGGTATCTGCTATTTGACTTGTTGAGTTTTTCATTCCTAGCAGTTACCCTTTATTCTTAAGATATAAATTTCCTCGCTGAATTCTCAGCCATGTTGCTGGTTTTTTCATCTGTGTCTCTCAGACCCTAAATAGATTTATTCCTCTACCTTTTTGTCTCCTTTTTGAAGTCGTTGACAATTCTTATGTGTAGACTTTGAATTCCTTACCAAACATTTAAACTCATTCAGAACCTTTGAGTTTGGAAATTGTGTGGTTCTGCTCTTTTGGACGCATTTTCTTACCTTTCTTCTTCACGTTACTCATGTTTCCAAGTTTTGATTTTTGTATCTCGTAGAATGGTGTCTTTTCTATTTTCATTTGGGAATCTTCTTAGTGAGTAACCTTCTCTTAAGGACTCCCTGCCTATTACTGCCAAAAATGTAGAAAACAAATCATTGTGACATCAAACTAAACAAGATATTTAGATACACTTAAAATTGGTGGAAGCAACTCCTACATTGCCAGTAACTACAGAAAAAGAAATGACATAAATTATGCAGAGTGTGTATCTAGGCCAGCGCTCTGCCCAGCATGATAAAGCTGTCTTCACTTAAGCAGCTACCTTTGTACAACAGTAGCCTCTGCTGACCACATTTGAAGCCTATAGACTGAGCATGTTCTCTTGTGCTTTCTAGTTTATACGCCCTTGGATGGTGTGATGCCTAGTTTTATATTATCTTGACCCAAGCCAGAGTCATCTCAGTGGAGGGAACCTTGACTGAGGTTTTATTTTAAGTTGAGACACCCCTGGGCTGGTAGACCCTCTGTTCTATAAGAAAGCAGGCTGAGCAAGTCATGAGGAGCAAGCCAGGAGGCATGTAACTAGGTAATTAAGAAATCAAGGTGTGATGGTTTGTATATGCTTATCCCAGGGAGTGGCACTATTAGAAAGTGTGGACTTGTTAGAGGAAGTGTGTCACTGTGGGGATGGGCTTGGTGATCTTCCTCCTAGTTGTCTGAGCATGCCCAGTCTGTTCCTGGCTTCCTTTCGATAAAGATATAGAACCCTCAGCTCCTCTGCACCATGCCTGCCTGAATGCTGCCATGCTTCTGCCTTGATGACAATGGACTGAACTTCTGAACCTGTAAGCCAGCTCCAATTAAATGTTGTCATTTATAAGACTTGCCTTGATCATGGTGTCTGTTCATAGCAGTGAAACTCTAACTAAGACACAAGACCTCAGCTACAAGGTCAGCCAGCAAACCCATTGAAGAAATTGGAATTTCTATCCATAAGACAAGCCCAGAGTTCTTGGAAGCATCAACTCCAGTTTAAGGATTTGTTGAAGCAGTAATTCCTTCTGTGTGACCAGTTGACACTTGAACGCCTTGCTTCTCTGTCCTTTAAGGCTGTAACTAGGTGCCCTCTTGAGAAAGAGTCTATTATTCAATGAATGAGCTACTCTAGGGTTTTTGATAGAGCACTCACAAGTCAGAGAGTATGGGACAACCTCTCATGGAAAGATTGTCACAGTGGGGAGTTATGGTGAGGGGAGGAGCCTGATATAGACACACTGAGAAATCCAGGTGTCAGGAAGCCCTTCTTGAGAAGAGAATGGTGGAGCAGATGCTAGCCACACACCTGATGGCTAAGAGAATACGCCACCACCAGAAGTTCCCCAGTGGGTGGCCCGTACTCTGTACTCACAAGCTAGCGTCTGTGACTCCATGCTGGTGGCTTGAGAGTCTGGAAGCTCTGGCACAGTACGTGACCTCTGCAGCCTCTTTCCTTCCAAAGGACTTCCAGTCTCCACCTCAGTGCCCAGATTGCTGCTCCACTCCCCAGTCCACTTGGAAGACATTCTTTAATACCTTAACCATCATCATGAAACACCATGACAAAGGCAACTTGGGGAGAGAAGGATTTATTTGGCATACACATTCTGAGTCACAGTCCATCATGTCCTTAGTTTCTACTGCTTAAGTTGTGCCATTAAAGAAACAACTAATATCGACGGTAAGAATTCAAGGTCAGAACTGAGCAGTAAGGATCTCTATTTACAGTTATCCTATCAAATGCTGAGTGCCAGTGAATGCAATGTGTGTGTGTGTGTGTGTGTGTGTGTGTGTGTGTGTGTGTGTGTTCTGGAAATTTGAAGGGAGTTTTTTATTTAGATGGCAACTTAGGAGACAGTTAAAATTACTTGTATTATTCAATTAAGAAAAAAATAAGGAAGAGAATAGAGAAGAGGATCTGTGGCCTCAGCTTCAACTGTCAGTGATGCCTAAATATGCCTGGCTTTCTGAGCTGCTTATATCTGGTCTCCATGTTCAAAGAAGAGTGGAGTCATTAGGAAAACAGTTATGGCGACAGAACCTCAGAGACACAAGGTTAATATGCAGAGACAACAATATTAATAAAGATCATAGGAAGCATTATGATGTCACATTTATTTATTACACAGCTTCAAAGCCCAAGCCGCATAAGTTGCTATCCATGGGACCTTGAGTGAGTTACTTCCTGTCTGTGGCCTTGCTTTTTCTCCATCAGATAAGCTACTACTGTTCATCTCAGAGAATTTCTATTTCCGCCCCCCCCCCACCTTAACTTAAAAGAGACAAGAAAATAGAAAGAAACAGGCCACTTAAAAAGAGTGCACTCTTTCCCTACCCGGACTTGTCCTGACACAATCACCTTAATGAGATAAGGCTGCCGGCAGACGTAGGTAGCTACGTCCCCTGAGAGATGAGAACGCAGACTATGTCATTCTGCTTACAACAGAAAATGGAGGAAGCTGTAAGGCATAATGTCTCAACAAACCCTCCCAACCCAGCCCCACAGCATCTTGAGGGCTGAGGAGTTCTGAAGCAGAGGGACTGCGGAAGGCCTGCTTTACGTAGGATATGCTCTCTGCCCACTGTGCAGTCACATGAGAGACTGTTGCACAAACATGTGACTCTTTTTACCTTTAACTTTTTGGACAGAGTGAGGGACATGCTCACTCTGTTAATGTGTGGGTAAATCATACAAGCTGTAGGTCAAGTCTATTCATTTAGGGATATGTAAGTATGGCCAGAAAATTTCCAACGGGCTAAGTCCCCTCACACAAATCTGGACAGCTTCCTCGGCGGCTGAACCTCACTCTGTCTCACACTTTTCCTTGATAAATGAACGCCTTGTTTTAGAATTGGCCTGAGACTTCTGATTTTACTGGGAAATATCGTGTGAAGCTCAGTCGCTGTGAATTCCTGCCTTGTGGCTGAGGGTACGCAAAGTCAACACCGCGCATGAGATTCAGGACCGGCTCCAGCCACCCAAGTCCCAGGCATGTTGGATGTCCTCGAAGAAGCCACTTTGAAATTCTAGTTTTTAAAACAAGCTTTTCAGAGCAACATGGTGCTTGTGAGTATGCAGACCTTTACCATACTCCTTGTATCACAGATACAAAAGCTGTATTGAACATTTTCCTCTGAAAAAGAATAGTGGATAATAATAGAAAGTATTCTTTTGCATTTTAACCAAAACCTCAGAGTCCAGTAAACTGAGACTGACAGCCAAGAAATAGAGAGCCAGTTACCACACATATAGTTTTCCTGGCACAAATGCATCTGCTTTGCCCCTGGACCTGGAGGCACAGGAACAAAAGAACTCAAGAGCTCCCGGAACCCTTTGCCACAGCCGCCCACGCTCCTGCCCTTGTTCTCTACAGAGGCCAAGATGGGGGAGCCCAGGCTGGACATCTCCAAGAGTTTTGCCAAACAGAGAAAGGAGCTGCTGGGGCAATCTTTTTCCTCCTCTCCTCCTCCTCTTTCTCCTCCTCCTCCTCTTCTTCCTTCTCCTCCTCCTCCACATCACGCACGTAGTAGATTTTTCTTGACTTTCAAAAATCTTTAACTATTGTAAATTGTTCAACCAGCAAAGGTCTAATTATACACGGCCTCCAAATGTTCACATTAAGCAAGTTGATTTGTTTCCAAGGTAATCTTGAAGCAAATGTTCACTGCATTTATTGTTTGAGAAAGTATTTAAATGTGCTTGATTTTCCTCCCATCTGTCTACTTGTAACCATCAGGGCCCAACAAAGAACCCAGTCTATTTTTAAAGGGAGGGAAATCAATGCAGGAAATTAGTTACACAGGTGATGGAGTACTGGATGCCAAATAGGGGATAGCTTTGTAGCCTGTGAATTCACAGCAGGGAGAGAGGAGAGCAGCAACCACGAGTGAGTTCCTGAGCTCGGAGTGGGGCTGCCTGATGGTAGCTGGCCCCGCAGCAGAGAGTCATCATGCTGAGTATAGGAAAGATGCAGCCAATGCTGGAGAAGTCACCAGAAACTGGACACTACCCCATGTGTTTGGCTTTCCCGAACTTTCCCCTATCCCAGCCTTCACGGCCTCTCCTGGCAGGTCACACTCCCCAAAGGTAAAGCCAGCTGATGCGGGAGTCTAGGAATCACACCAAGGTTGCAGCTTCTTAACCATTCTCATACTTATCAACTCTAAAGAAGGACACACAGCACATGAACTCTCCGGCACGGCTGATCTTAGGGAAGATTTGATTCTGAAGAACCGAGTGTGAAAGGAAGTGCCGCCTCATCCCTGTCTGCTGGCTCAAGCCCACTCACCCGTGAGAGCATCAGTCTCTACAGAACCAACAGACAAGGAATGATACCCGGCAAGACCCACTGCACGCTCACGATTCTCCTGACATCACATCTATATTTCCACCACCCCTCCCCCACTGGGAACTCCCACGAAGTATTTTTCTGATCCAGGACTGGCAGAGGGTACACACATTTAGCACATCCTTGCCAGGACTTCAAAGGACAGGAAGATTCAATGAAGGTCTCTATCAATAAGTGGGGGATGATTATTGTCTCTTGTCCTTTTGGGGAAATGAAAAAATAAAAAAAACACTTTTCTCTTTCTCCCTCCTCTCTACTTATTTTTCTTCCCTTTTTATATTTTTTTGTTGTGAGCCTAGCCTTTAATGGCTGAGCCGTCTCTCCAGACCTTTATTTCCCCTTTAAAGAGCCCAGATACGCCACAGAAAAATATTTGTGCTGTTTCAGGGTGGAGACTGAGAGTAGTTTGGGGGAACACAGCTGGGAAGTATCTACACTAGGAGTGGGCCTGGATTATTGTTGTAAAGAAGGCAAAATAGCAACCTCTTTATCACCACAACAGTTCTCCCTGGAGTCCATTTGTGTGCAACCCAGGACACTTCCCAGCTGTTTGGCAGTACCGAGCTGTCCTGGCCCGTTAGAGCCTCAGACCATGGTGGGAACTGTCCTGGCTAAGTACACATTTATTTCACATGTGGCAGAGGGTTCAGCCATTCTGGGCCAATCCAGTGGAGATAAGATGCTGTGCAGCCCTTGTGGCCAGAGACAGGAAACAATTGTCTGCAGTTGTATAAGTACCACATGCCCGAGACTTGCTAGCTCTGGGCTCTCTGCTGTCTTACGGAGTCTTCACAGCCTCCGTGTGGACTTGCTCATTTTTCCCATTTCTCCCACCCCAAGGCTCTGAGGTTGGGCTATTTGTATAGAGTCACACGTCCCAAATCCACAGGTCTAGGTTCATCGTCCCCCTAGCCCTGAAGCCATGCACAACTGCACTATGCTGTCTCTGGAGGAAGAGAGGAGCACTGTGCTCACAATTCTAATCAGCCTTCAGACTGTTCACTGACTTCCTCCCCCAACTATTGTGGAAAGCAGGGCACCATTAATTGCTTAATCTAATACAGGAAAACAAATATCTGAACTCTTGGCATCTATGGAGTCTTTACAATTGAGTCATGTGATATCCACGGGTGTTCTAGAAGCTTCTGTCTCTTGAATAGCTCCAACTGTCCATCACTTAGAGAACAGATGATCCATTTCTACAGCTATCCTTCTCAACTAGCCTAGCCAGTGAATTCCAGGTTACAATTAGAGACACTGTCTCAAGAAATAAGGTGGACAGCTCCCAAGGAGCAATATTGGAGAATGGCCTCTGACCTCTACATGCACACACACACACACACTCTCTCTCTCTCTCTCTCTCTCTCTCTCTCTCTCTCTTTCTCTCTCTCTCTCTCTCTCTCTTTCACTCTCTGTGCACTAATGTGCATGTGCACCTGCATATATCATGCATGCACCCCACACACATGTGCATCCAAAAAGAAAAGAAAATAAAAGTAGTATTTATTGGGTTCAAAGTTGCAAAGAAGAACAAAGGAGGAAAAAAAAAGGACCCTCAAACTGATACCTAGATCATCACAGCTTGTGTTGAAAACAGCAGAAAATTCTTTTCTCACGTTATTCATGAGTTGGAAAGTCAGACCACACAGAACCGAATAACATGAGAAAAGAATTCTCTTTAAAAGCTCCTCACATTTCACTCCCTCAATCACCTACTGCTCTGTTCATATTTTCTTGTGCTTCCTTCTGGGGAAAAAAAAATATCCAGAGAGTAAGTATCCATTATGTGCCTTCCTATGATTTGGTGGGCTGGTATACCTTGGCAGGTACACACAAATCTCCTTTACACTTTTTAAAAATCTTTTAAAGGAGTTTGTTATCGTTATCATTGTCGTGTGTGTGTGTGTGTGTGTGTGTGTGTGTGTGTGTGTGTGATGGGGAATGTGTCCCATATACATGTGTGGATCTCTGGGGACAACTTTGTGTTGTTGGCTCTTTCCTTCCACCTCAAACGGGTCTGAGGACTGAACTTAGCCGGCGGGCGTGGGAGGCTAGCGAGCCCTTTCCACCTGACTCGGCTCCCTGGCTCATCCTTTCCGCTTCTGTCGAGGCCACAATGATAGACTGACTCACTCAAACCCTCTGCTCTTCCTCGTCGGTTGCTTTCTGTAATGTGGTCGGTGCTGAGGGTACATCTCTGAGCCAACAGGATGCTACGGGCACTAGTGCTTCCTTTTCACTGGTGCCCCTCAGTTGTTGTTGTTGTTTGTTTGTTTTTTTTTGTTTTGCTTTCCTCACTTCCAGTTACCTAGATCTTTAAACCTTGGCAGGCCTCTTTTCTGTTTTAGGTCTGCCCAAGCCCCTGGAGGAATGAGTGTCCTTTGGACTTCCTGTCCTGGCCTGGATGTCTGCACACTCCCCAGGTCACTGCCCTTTGGCTCCACAACACTTGACTATGATTGAGAAGCACTGTTTCTGGACACTTCCAAGTGCCATGTCAAGAGAATGAAGATTTGAGATAACTACTTCCCAGAGAGAGACTTTAGGTGGCCTTTAAAAGAGAGAGTGAATTTTAAAAGGTCAGACAAAGTCCTCTGGGAGGACCAAATGACTTCTCCAGACACTGCAGTACAAGATTCTGAATAAGACAGGTGTTCTCTTACATATTGACTAGTCTAGTAGGACTCCCCTGAGCGGCCCATCAGTACCAGGAGGAGGGTTTAATGGGAATTAAATTGCAATGAATATTCACAAACCAGACAAACTCTGCAAGAGTTCTCAGGGCCCACAGAGTGGAGTGAGGTAATGACCCAGAGGCCCAGGGGCACTGGTGGAAAATAGAGTGGGTCTCTTGGGACACTTCAGAGGACGAGTTAAAGACTTCGTGAAGAATAATGTCTCACATTGATGAATGAAGAGCAGTGGCGCAAAACCGTCCTGTCCTGATTCTGGCTGCTGTCACGAGGGATAATTGATGAACTACGGTCCAAGTCAGAGCTGTCTAACAACCGCTCCTGGATAAGGAAGTAACACGTGGAAATGCTACTGTTTCTGCAGCAACACAATGCTATCAAGTTAACTAGTTATTCTTTCGTCTGAAAGAATAATGAGACAAACCATTTAAATTCTTACAGGCGCAGCCCCTACTTGTTGAGGGCCCTACTGCTGAGTAAGGGCCGTCATGGCTAGGTGGACTGTTTTGATGTTAGTGGAGTGCTAGGTTGGGAAAAACCATTTTGTAGATGTCCATGCACCAAGCCCAGCATTTGTGAATCGTCACTTTTCTTGAAAAGTCTTTTGTGAATCATTAACTTTTCTCAAAAGGTTGGTGGGATTAAGGCTCAGGCTTTGGTTTGGAGATTTTGGATGCACCCAGCGCAATCCCAGGTGTCTTTCTAAGTGAGCACGGGGTCCAGGAGCCAGGATGAGAGATGGAAACGACAATCAGAGCAAGGGCTGTGTGAGGAAGGGGCAGCAAGCCAAGGAAGGCAGATGGTTTCTGGAAGCTAAAAATAAAAAGCAAGGAAATGGATCGTACCCTGGAGAGAATCTCTGCTTAAGGCATGGAGGCTTCCTATGTCACTTGAGCTGGGACACTCCTGTGCTCCAGTCTGATTTCTTCAGTCCGTGCTGAACCATCTTCCACACACTCCTTTTTCATCCCTCCAGACCTAGGGGTGGGAGCTGCTTTCATCAACTTCCACCTTTGTGACGACATACGATCTGGTTTGCCCTTTGGTTCCTTATTATCTAATAATCCTAGTATTAAGGGCTTGTTGCTATTATCATTATGGAAGTGTCTGTAGTTTCTGGCTGCTGACAGGGTTGTAACTGACACAGTACTCATGGCTATGCCCTAGCCTCAACTGTGTCTGCAGATGACTTTAACATGAGCACCACTATCTAACTTCCTAATCCATTTAGCCCCAAACACATTCCCCAAAATTCCACCTGCACCCCATAATCTCATAGGCTTTAGTCCTTTTTAGGTTTTGGTCCCCATGTGGCCCTGGTTTTCCTCTTTACCTTGTTTCTTGCTTTTGCACTGTAGACATACGAGGTGCTTAGGTTTGAGTTCTACTCCATTCATAAGATACAACCTCCCACATCCTTGCTTTGGAACCTGGCTGCACTGCTCTCCCAAGCCTGGGCGCACATTACACATCTCTCTGGGTGGAGATAATGGACGTCCTTTAAAACTACACGCCCAAGCTGAGTCCCTTAGCCAAGCTTTTCTTGTGTTTTCCCAAGTTGGGGAATGCTCTACTTTTGTAAGTAAAAAGGCTGGAAGTCCCTGAAGCAGCTCCAGTTTCTCCTCCTGATGGCTGTAAAGGGAATTCTGTGAAGTAGGTGGGGTACTTACATAAGAACATTAATTTGTTTGTGAGTTTGGGGAAGCTCAAATAATTATGGGCTTGACTATGCACTGAAAGGGTAATTTCCAGGCAGTACATCATCTTCAAACATTCAGGCTGGTTTGGCATGGCCATGATTTGGGTTTTGTGCTCTTTCGAAGGCCATATTTTAATTTTGTGTAGCTTTTATTATTGGAAGCAGTGAAATAACCCAGTGGTTCTCAACCTTCCTAATGCAGTGACCCTGTAATACAGTTCCTTGTGTTGTGGTGACTCCCAACCATAAAATTATTTTGTTGCTACTTCATAATTGTAATTTTGCTACTGTTATGAATCATAAGGTAAATATCTGATATGCAGGATATCTGACATGCAACCCCTGTGAAAGGGTCAATTGACATCCCCCCCCGCCAAAACAGGGTCATGGTCCACAGGTTGAGAACCATTGCAAAAACTTTATAGACTGTACCATTACCTCAGCGGGGTCCCTTTTGCTGTGACTTCGGTCTCTTCTCAGGCAATTGCTTAGTACTGCAGGTGTTACCTGTCACTATAAATCTCATAATCATTCAATCATGCTGTGTATTATTGTTGGGTTATCTTGCACAAGACAGTAACATCATAGTCCCTCTAGACATTAGAAATCTTGTTTTCCTGAAAGACACTTCTTAGAAATGTGGGTTTACAGCCTTAGGCACAGACAAGAAGTGAGGCTGGGGAACTGATCATTATTTAAAATTACCTTAGCTTAAAAAAAATTGTATGAGAGGGGGCTGTGGCTTAAAAAAAATCCTATTTGTTGTAACATGAAGAGTCTCATTGGATACACACATATTGAAATATCTAGAAATACTTGGGACTGACAATTATCACATCGATTGCACATAGTGGCCACTGTGGCTTGTTTGTAGCTTTCCATTCTCCTCAGGAACTCTGCCTTGCACACTCAATGGAGCTATATCTTGTAGACCAAAAGACAAAACACATTATCAGATTAACAGAAGTTTCCACATGGCTACATAAGAGGGCAATGTGGAAATGATATTGGATAGGACTGTCCAGGAGACTGTGCCATAGCTGCTGTCCCCACACAAGATGGACAAAACATGCCAGGCAAACTCATTCAGTGACTTTGAGAAAACTTTGTCCCTCTTTAAACACACAGGAGGACCGCAAACTCTATAAGGGACCAGAGCCAATATTTTAAGCTTTGTGAGCCCAAGTCTTTGTTATAGATGCTCAGTTCAACTGTATAAAACAAAAGTAACCGCAGATCATATGTAAATGAACAAGCACTCTGTGCTAACATGTTTTTCTATGAAAAGCAAGAGGTCATTTTGACCCACAGGTCATAGCTTGTAGATCCTTGTCCTAGGATGTCCAAGAATATGCTATAGAAACAAAAATGCCCCCCACCCCAACATATTCTGTTTCCCAATATTCCTTGTAATACTGTATATATGTCAAAACTACAAAAACATAAAATGGTGTGTCCTTCCTTGTAGTATCTGAAATTAAGACAATGACCTGTGTTTAGAGAGAAAAGTGTGTGGTGGCATTTGTCATTTCTTATCTCTTAGGGTTATCTGTCAAGTCAATACCTCGTAAGTGACAAAGTCATTTGGAGGCAAATTCTCAGTTCTAACTTAACCCTTTCCAAAAGCTAAAGTGCCAGTATTCTAAGCCACTGCAAACCAAATAGTTCAGTAACAGGTGAAGGCTAAGGCTTCCTGGGTACTAAGGGATTCAGTCAGCCAATACAAACAGACATGACTGTCAGTACTGTGGTTAAGGAGGTAGTGGGTGGTTTGCAGAAGGGAAATAGGGGATGTGGAATGTTTGGGTGAACAATAAGATTCTTTCTATACCCTTGAGGCAAACGCTCTAGTTCAGGGTCAATGTTAATGGAGTTCGAAAAGATGATTCTTCCAAGAGTCTAATGGTCCTGTTTTTATGGGAAGTTACGTGTTGGATTCTCTTTTTTGTTTTGTTTTGGATTCCACCACCTGCTCTCTCTCTCTCATGCTACTGTGTGTGTGTGTGTGTGTGTGTGTGTGTGTGTGTGTGTGTGTGTGTGCGCGCGCGCATATGGTCTCTCTTTTTCTCTGTGTGTCTCTTTGTCTCTGTCTGTCTGTCTCTGTCTCTGTCTCTGCCTCTCTCTGTCTCTCTGTCTTTGTCTCTCTCTGTCTCTATCTCTCTCTCTGTCTCTCTGTCTCTCTGTCTCTCTCTCTCTCTCTCTCTCTCTCTCTCTCTCTCTCTCTCTCTCTCTCTGTGTGTGTGTGTGTGTGTGTGTGTGTTGCTCTTCCTTTCTCTGGTAAGCCATAAAGTTTTAGAATAATACTTTGTGCTTAAAATAATTGTGCTTGAGATCCTCAATGTTTGGAGAACACTTTAATAGCTATTGTCCTTTAGCGTTCATTCACATGCACCCCGTTTATAGATATAGACTGTCAGAGTAAGTTGACCAAACACAGGGCCATGATTTAACAGTGGACTGCCTAGATAAGAGGCCCACACTATTGATCATTACATTACACTGTTTCTAATTTATTTTTCCCTATTTATTGTTGATAAGAATCAACAATTTCCAATCACAGATTCTGAGAATGAGTTTTGAATATACAAGACTCTAAGTCTTAACTCTGATGTTTTAAAGACAATATCAAATTCTCTACCCACTGAGGGTACTGGGTCTTACATTAGATGCTGGATACTAGTCTGTCAAACAAAGGGTGAAAAGTTGGGGCTACACATACTTATTTGAAATGTTTTATCCTGGGCCAGAAAATAAGAATCAAAGGGGATAGGCAGAAAGCAGATGAATTTAAGTTTAGTTAATTTCGCTAAGTACGTAAGTGAATTAATTCGTTTCTAAGAAGGTTTAGGCAATGTATCTCAGGGGCAGCACACTAATAATAGTTACATAGACAATGATGGTTTATGTAAGACACATTCGTTATGCATCGTGGTCAGACATGAATAATGACAATGTACAGAGGAGATGAGTCTGGATTATCCAGTTAAAGCTGCTTCCCTTTTGTGTCCTTACTTGGGTATTTCTGGATGTGTCGTGGCTCCATTGGCTGCATGATTAGAGCTGGTGGTTTGCAACATTAATGATTATGGGCATGTCATTATAATGAAGCCAAGGGCAGTTGGTCGGCCATGTTGAACCCAGCTGGCTTGGGTGGTCCTGTGTCTTTATTGTTTGATCAGCACATAGCAAACACAGCTATGTGATTGTCTCAGCCTCTGACCACCATGCAATTTATCTCTCCCATCCTCATGTCTATACAACCTACCTCATTCTGATTACCATACCAAGCTAATCTTTTGCACGGGGGCTTCATCTTCTTCCTTCCATTTTACAAGCCCCGACCTTGCAAATGTAATCAGCTCTGCCACCAGTCACCTAATTCTTTGATGCTTTTCATCTTGGACAAATACACCTTTCCCCTTCCTTTTTGTTATTTTTTTCCTCAGAAGTTGACATTTTTGCATATAGTAAGGCTTATGTTCAGCATCGCAGCTTTCCTGCATTGGCCTCTATGTCTCTACCCTGTAGGCTTAGTGCTCTCCCTCCCTTCTTCTCACTCGCATTCCCCCTCTTACCGCTCAATGTTACAAAGCCAGGGAGCCAGAAGTAGGAGAACATCTTAAGGAAAATGGCTTCTCAGCAAGTCCTTGTTATTTGGGTGCTTATCTTCCCACCCCCCAAAAGTGTCAAATGAAGGAAGTCCGAGGGAATCAGCTCACACTCAAAGGCTTCAGCCCCCTGCTTCTCCTCATCTTAAATGAGATCATTTTTGCCTCTGAGGTTTAGCCTCCAAAAAAACTATCCAGAACTCAGTAGCTTTTGAAAGATTAAGCATATCCCAGGACCCAAAGCCTAGAGGAGTTAAACTGTCTCCAGGCCATTAGACCACCCACCTGCAGGCCAGGCCAGGCCTGTCCAAACCCCCAAGATGCAGAAGCTGCCTCTCGCTGTCTTTCTACACGGTTGCCCAGGAGACTTTGTGCCTCTTTAGAACAACTGGACTAGACAAGAATTTCACCTCTGGCCCTGCGGCTCTTGCAGGTGGGAGGGAAAGGAAAATTAAGACACAAATTCCACTGATAATGAATAAATGTTGGACCCTGGAGAGAAATCTATCTAAAACCAAGGAAGGGACTCTGAGGCTTGTGTTTTTATTGCAGTGCCCCCCTCCCCGAAGAAAACATTCTCCTCAGCAGTATCAAGAGGTGAAATAAGAAGGAGTCATGCATGTCGAAATTAGCTTCAGATCTCATGTATGGATCATGCAAGAAAGGCACTCACATCTTTTCCTATTTAAATTCACCTTTTTAATGAAAGAGTAATCATCCCCTGCTTTATTCACTCATTGACTTTTGGATGTTTTCAAAAGAACAGTTGTGAAAAGAGATTGATTCTCTTAACGGCCTTTAAAAGAGAGAAGGTTACGAGAAATTGGTTGCATGATTCTAAAAGTCACCCCCAAAGACTGTCATCTTTGTGCAGGGCTCTCCCTGTGGATAGGCTGGTCACCGCTCTTGTTACTCCCGTAGAGATGCCACACCACATGGTTTATAGACCTCAGGGACTGCCTCAATGAAATAGCATAGACCAAGTGCTTTATCAAAAATGCATGTTGTTCTTACAGTTCTGAAATCTGGATATCCAAGGTCATGCTGCCAGCAGATTTCGGGGACTGTGGAAAACCTCCTTCCTGGTTTGTCTGAGCCTTTTCTCACTGGCTCTGTACTTAGCAGAAAAGAGCAAGGAAGCTTCGACAGGTTGTCAGAGCACTGACACCACTTGTGAGGTTTCTCTCCTCATGCTCTAGTCATCTCTCTAAGGTTCTATCTTCCAATAGCATCATGTTGACAGTTGGACTTTTGACATAAATTTGGTCCTGGAGGCATATAGATCCATCCTCTGGTTCATGGCAAATGGGGTTTTGCAGATATAACCAAGATCACTAACGATCTGACTTTAAAATAAAGATTGCTGGGTGGTCCAGTCTGATTACACAATCCTATTTGAGGATCATTTTCCCTGGCTGGCGACAGAGAGGAAGTCAGACAGATTCCAGGCATAGGAAGGACTTGGCTCTTCACTGCTGGTGTGCAGACAGAGGAGGAGTGGGAATGGCCTCTAGAAAGTGAGAATCCCCTCGGTTTACAGCCAACTGTGAACTGGCTTTGCCAGCAATCCCAATGAACTTGGAAGCAGATTTCCCCCCACAGACATGAGGTGTGAGTTCAGCCCAGTTCACATATTGACTTCTGCCTTAGCAGAATAACTAGCCAAGCCCTCAAGGACTTCTGTCCTGAAAAATTCTGAGCTAGTATCAGGTGTTCTTTTTAGGTCGTTAAGTTTGATTTTTTTTTTCCTGTAGCAGTAGAAAACTACTATAGGAAAGGGTGAGGGAAATTCCTGAAGGGGATGAAGAGACCAAAGGCACGCAGAGTAATACTTGTTAACTCTGCAATGAACTCCATCCTTGCGATTGGAGTGGACTCCTAATGGCGGGGACATATTCAAGCAAATGTATAAGTACTCCATAGGTTGATCATACATTGTTTTAGAGTCATATCCTATCTGCTGACTTTGAGTCAGATCTATTCCTGTATTCCAAGTGTACTTTGACAGGGAGACTAGGAGATGGGAACTGTCTCTGGCCAGGCAGACTCCACTCAGTAGCAGCACATAGACCCATTTGTCTCTTCATTTCTCACAGCTGCACTTGAAGGCACGAGGCTATCTGAGACTGCACTATCTTAGATCCTTATTCTTGCCACTGCATTAGCCAACCCCAACTGGTACCACAAGTGGCATGAAGCATGTTGCCCAGCCACCTAGCAGTAAATGGTCCCATTGAGACTGAAGACAGAGTCCAAAGAATAGAACAGCTTAGTAGGAGACAACAGGTACTACCAGGGTTGCTTAAATCCATGATCCAGTGTCCAGAGAAGGTGCAAGAGTTTAAATCAACAGCTCAAAGTGTGTTGGATGGTCTTATGTCAACTTGCTACAACCTAGAAATCTGCTTGGAAGAAGCCTCAACTGAGGACATGCCTCCATAAGAATGAGCTGTAGGCAAGCTTGTAGGGAATTACCTTACTTGGTGATTGATGTTGGAGGGCCCAGCCCACTGTGGCGGTGCCATCTGTGGGTTGGGTGTGTCATCTCTGGGATGACGGTCCTGGGTTTTACAAGAAAACAGGCTGAGCAAGTCAGTCAGCAGTATCCCTCACAGCCTCTGCATCAACTCCTGCCTCCAGGTTCCTGACTTGTTTGAGTTCCTATCCTGACTCCCTTTAATGGCAAACCTTGATGTGGAAGCATCTGCCAAATAAATCCTTTCCTTCCCCAGCTTGCTTTTTTTGGTCACTGTGTTTCATTACAGCACTAGAAATCCTGACATGGGAGCTAGAAGATAGAGCTGTGGATGGCTTGGCCCAACTATATTTTGATAGAAAATCACACTGGATTGAGTCACTTAAAAGACCAGTACCGTCAGCCCTGATTCCTCTGTCCTCCTGTGTGTTGTAAGCCTGTCTTCTTGGATAGCAGATTTATCTCTTCTCTTCTTGTGCTGAGCATCCCTACCGCATTCACAGTGTCGCTTTCTCCCTAGCTCTTAAGAAGTCTCTCGGCTGCCCCTGATACCAGTTTCTACTGTATTTCTTGTTTATTCTGAGTTAGTCCTAGTAGAAGACAGTACCTTACACAAGGTGTCTTACAACAATAAGGACTCCTTGTTTGCACTTCTTAGAGGTCAGGAGTTAAAGGTGTCAGTGTGGTTCTCATCAGAGTCTTCCTACAGACTGCCAATTCCTCATTTTGTTCTCACATGATGGATAGATACTGAGCTATAAATAGCTCATCAGCCTTTCTTATAAAGGCACAAATTCCAGTCAACATAGCTCTGTCCTCATGGCTCAGTTGCCTCCCATAGGCCTTATACAACAGAGATTCCTGCTGAGGTCGTGCTAACATTCAGTCCACACTACCTTCTCTTTTTGAGATTGCTCCATCATCCCTCATCCTTAAAATTTGTGTTCTCTAATAGCTTACTGTTGGCTGGGATTCTTAACGCTGACCACCCACCTGGGGCTATTTCTTACACTTGTATTGTTTGGATTGAGCACTGTGCATATCAATGACTTGTAAAACTTTCTTCCCAGGCCAGTCGTACTCAGGGAGTTCTAAATATGTGACCATATTCTAAATATTCTAAATAAATGTGACTGGGCCCTGAGCACTGTAATTCAGATGTTCAATAAATGCTCACATTTCACAAGCCTATTCAAGTCTCATTCTTTTATTCTGGTCTCTTCTCTAGTTTAACAATAACATGATGTACCAAATATTAGGCATAAAAACTACAGCCCACAGATACTGAATTCTCATTCTCACCCTCTGAGCCCCAAGTTACTTAGGTTAATAATCAATAGTTAATATTTAATGAGGAGCCATCAACCAATTAGTCCTTGCCTTTAGGCAAAAGAAATACAGCCAGAAAGGGGAAGATTGGTGCCAGGGGTGTGGGTGAACAGTTTCCTTCATCTTAACTTCAATGCCAACAGGGACAGAACTCTCCCTGGGCTCTGAGCAAGGCAGAGCCTGTCGTTGACAGGATAATCCTCTTCAAAGAATTCTCTCAAATTAACTATTGATGCTTGCGATTCTAAGCTGTAAACAGTCTTCTGAGAATCCAAAGCCAAATCCTGATGATTTTCTTACAGGAACAGCCAAGTCCCCAGCAGTTTCAACTTCCTAACAAGGTTCCAAGATTTCCTGGAACAAATGACCCCCAGACAGCCCCTTTACCATTTCCCCCTACCTCTGCTGGTTTCAATCTTTCACACAAGCCAGAAATATAATTTGCACACACCTCTTGTTACTATTCTATTTAATTATAATATAATCCTACATATGCAAACATGAAAACAGCAATCATGTCTTATTCCAACTCCTAATTGCATGTAGCAATCATGTGCTCTCACTAAATTATTTCCATCAAGCATACATCGAGCCATTATTTACAGCATGCCAAGAGATCCACCTGCACTTCGGTATCCCCGCCCCCATCCGCAAAGCCAAGCCCAGTTGTGCCTGTTCTAGATGGTGGAGTGGAACTTTCCCTGTATGCGCACGCGCGCGTGTGTGTGTGTGTGTGTGTGTGTGTGTGTGTGTGTGTGTGTGTGTGTGTCTGTGTGTCTGTGTGTCTGTGTGTGTCTGTGTGTCTGTGTGCCTGTGTGTGTCTGTGTGCTTGTGTGTCTGTGTGTCTGTGTGTTCTTCTGATTCAAACATTTATTTCTGTTCCTCACAGGCAGAGCCCTTCCTGATCCCCCTTTCTTTAGTGGCACCATAAGCTAGTCTTCATACAGCTTTATGATTCTCTGTGAAATGTTCTCCATAGGTTCATGTACTGAATATTTGGTCCCCGGGCAGAGGCAGTATTTTGGGAGATAGTAGAATCTTTGATGAGACCTAGACGGACACAACGGCTCACTGAGGGAAAACCCTTGAAGGTTCTACCTGGCCCCAGGTCCATGTCTTGCCCTCTGTTCCTGTCCATCATGAAGTATAAAGAAGCTCCTGACCCACACCCTGCTCCCATTACCATGATGTTCTGTTTGTGTGGGGCCAAGAGCATGGGCTGGATGATCTGAAACCAGGAGCCAAAATAAACCATTCCTCTTTTAAGTTATTTAAGGCTAATATTAAATAACAAAGGCTGTTTTTCTCACCACCCCTCCCTCCAGAGCCCTTCTTCTATTGTTGAATATCAAATCCAAAGGCATTCTCTACCTTTCACCTCAAGATTTGCATAACAACCCTCTGGGGCCCTGTGGGTGTCAGGCTTAAAATAAGATTTATTGTCAACTCCCTGATCTTGAAGCTCACAACCAGCTCAGCCCCCAGAGCAGGGAACTAATTCCCCTTTCCTCTTCACCCCACTCCACCCCCAACTTAAATATAGCATCAAACAACACTCAATTTCTTGTACTTCAGCAATAAAAGGCAGAATCAGAGAGAGTGTGTGATATCCCTTTGCCTTTGTTCATTCTAAACATAATTCCTCACACTAGGAATAATGTGTTTCTATCTGCTTCTTTCCCACATTACATTTATTGGTAATCAGTTTAAAAATGAGTTGTAACACACACACACACACACACACACACACACTAAAAAAGAAATTATGATGCATAAGATAGTGGATTAATAAGCAGTAAGATTATCAAAGTTTGAACTTGTGTTTCTGCTGTCTAAAGTTTTGTGCTGTTGTGTTCATTCCAAAAAAGGCCTCAAGCCACTGCCTAAAGGGGCCATCTCGTCAGACACTTCCTTTTCCTTCTTTCCAAGGATGCTATCAATCATGATCTCCCAAGGTTCATGGGCTATTTACAAGGTAAAAGGGGTCTCAGTGGCTAAGGCCAGATTACCTTACCCTTCCTGCCCTGCCGGAAGCAGGAATGAACCCCAAGGAGGACGCAGCCTTACAAGGTTCTCTGTGCCCCAGAGAAATGCTGAATGCTGAGCCCATGAAAACAACCAGCAGGATTTGACCATTTCAAAGAAGAAAACCCCCGCAGCAGCATTCTGGGAGCGCTGAGACAAGCACGGCTCTGTGCAACCGAGCAAGATCACTCCAGGAGGACTACTTTGTGGAATTAAGAGAAACAGCATTTAAGAAGCGGCTGTGTCTGAATGAGAACAGCTGGGACTTTCTTTTCTTTCTTCTTAGAGCTGAGCTCTCTGCGCCCTCATCTTAAATGCAAAGGTTGTAGATAAATCAAGTCAGGCAAAATGGAATCTATTTTCCAAACGTCTCGGTGTGGCCGGCAGCCAATCTGCCTGGGCTGGGTGATAGATCCCACCCACCCATGGGTGGGGTTGGTTGGTCGGTCTGTGTTTTCACAAGTTTTGCGCGTTAGTCATGTTAGTTGGAAAAGGTTATGAAGTTCAATGGGAAGAAGAAATGGTCAAGAGCCTGGGGCTGAAATTTTAGTTCTGTTCAGCAGCTATGAAGGGACGTGGGACCTTTCCTAACATCATTTTTCTGATTGGCGAAGTCAGAATAGTTATTATGCTCCTGAAAGCTGCCTTCTTCCTATGGTTCAGGTCCTGGCATTCTCTCTGAAGTGTCTCTCTCCAACCCCAGTTCCACTCTGACAAATGGTTGATTTCCAACTCCTTCTCCAGCCCTAGTGTTTATTGACTGTGCCCTTCAGTTAGTGTGTAGGGATTATGGAAGTAAGAACCTTCCTGCTATTTCCTTATTCATAAGCACACATTCACTTCCTATTTGTCCAGTATCTATTGGTTTTTCAAAGAAGGAGAGAATCAGAAGGAAATACAATGGATCAGCAGAGGGCTGGGCTCCACTGGATAGATAACATATTAACAGCAACCAAGGACAATCGAAGGAACATGACCTGCCTGATACCTAACACTGGCTGCTTCAGAAAATGAGACTGCTAAGGGCTATGAATTTGATTCAATTGTCTGCAGGACGGCATGACCAGAGCAACATGAGGATACAATCAGGAGATTGGGAGAGAAGAGCACAAAACCCTCATCAAGACTTCTGACGTTATTGTGGGGAAAACGGGGAGTCTGGATGTTCTGGGATACAGGAGGTACTTCCCACTAGTGAAGTCACTGTGGGTGCTGTGTGGACAACAGAGTGAAGAAAAGGTTTAGTGAAAGCAGCATGGACTGAGGAGACTGGAACAGTAATCTACACAAGCAAGAAAGGTGTTCTGAGTGGGGTGGGTAGTGGGGTCTGTGGGAGCAGATTCTACTCCAGATAAGTTTGAGGGAGATGAGCTACTGAGTCTCCTGGCAGGTTTGGTGTTCACTGGAGCAGAGAAAGAGATGAATGGAGGATGTCTTCCAGGCAGAGCCACTGGAGAACCTTAGAAATCATAGCAGAAATATTAAATACATTAGACTAGCTGACTCAGAAAGACATCCAGGGGAAGACAGGCAAGCTGGAAACTCTATGTTTGGCCAGTTTTGTCAAATGTATATTTCAACATTGTAGTTTTAGTGCCTGGCAGACTTAGTCTTAAATATTTGCTTCATATGAATGTTATGAGCCTCCAGAAAAATAATAGGAACGATTTTTTTCTGCACTAGAAATCCCTCTTCATGTAAAGAACTACAAACAATGTTCTCAGCTGAGTGTCTTATAAGCAGAAAACTTTTGAATGGACAATAGATTGTGAAAGAATAAAGCCAAGTAAAATCAAAAATCTTACTTCCAACAGAAACAAACCCCAGATGTTTTCTTTCTTCCAGGCAATAAAACTCTAGGGAAAACTAAATGTAAATACATTGTAACTATTTTCCTAATAATACCTACTCAAGTTGTCAAGCGCCCTTTCACAGTGACTTTTCATAGTTTCAGAAGGACTACCTTTTCAAATGCTAAGTCTTAAACAATGCAGGTTTCTGGTGAACTCTTGGGCAGTTTGCCTCATATCTGTATATTCAATTGACCTTATTTTGCATTTAATCATATAGTCCTGGCTTACATCTGTTGGCATTTTATATCTAATCTGACATTTTAATTTTTGAAGCTGTTTGATAAATCTTATTGGGGAAACTAAATATTAGAGTTGGGACCCAGAGAATGCAGGAAAATTCTCTGGACTTTTGAAGCAAGCACATAATAGACCTACTGATTATTCAAATACTTGACATTAAATGTGGGTGTTCAGTCTCTTAAAACTAGGTATTTTATAGAAACAGGCATTTTCTTGACCATCAGGTAAAATAAGAAAGTATTATGGTTTGAATTCGATTTGTGTGTCGAATGCTTGGTCTTCACTCAGGTGATAGTGCTATTTTGAGAGAAACTTTAAGAAGGAAGGTTTACAACTACAACCCCTCAAATCATAATTATGGTCTGCCTGCAAGATGCCCTAGTGCAACAGTGACGCAAAGTTCATGGAAGTAACCAACCAATGTTTGATTTGACTTAAGGCTCACTCCATGAGATGTATCCCATCACTGACTCAGGTGGCCAAAAACCTGAGACCAGAAGAGAAGCAAATATTACTGCTCTTCTAAAGAAACATCAAAACAAAATTACTCCTGGAAACACACTCCTATACGCATAGATCAGTGCCTTGCTCAGCCATCATTAGAGGATCTTCCTCCTGCCATTCTTGAGAACAAATATAGAGACCCACAGTCAGACAATGAGCAAATAGAGAGAGGCCTGGGAACACTCAGCTCCATCACATTCCTGTCTTCATGGCTCAGGGGATCCTGTGGAAGAGGACCCGAGCAGATAGATACCAAGAAAAATGAGTTCCTAAACAGCAGGACTGATACCCATATGAATTCCCAAGGATGGTGGCAGCATGCGCCAAGCCTGCACAGGTCTGTGCCAGATGGGGGCCCAGCACTGAGAGAAGTGGACACAAGTCCCCATCCCTAACCCAGAGTCTTCGATTGATAACCACCACAAATGAAAACTTAGTTTCCCCCAACAGAGTCTTCGCTGGGGATACAAACCACTCTTAAGGCTAGGCGCCATGCCCAGCAGTAGATGGCCAACACAAAACAAACTCAGTAGCATCTTTGGAATTTTTTTTGTCTCTCTCTCTCTCTCTCTCTTTTTTTTTTGGTCAGGGAATTTATTTCTAACCTTGCAGGTCGTTTGCATACAAATGATAGCTTCTGAGTTTGTGTTTTTGTGGGATGTGTGTGTGCGCGTGTGCGCGCGCGCGCGCTCACAGGAGTCTCTGAGTCTAACTGAGTTTCTTGTGCTCCTTCTTCAGCCCCTTTTCTTCTGCTTGTGTATTTGGTTTGTCCCGTTCCAGTTTGTTTATTTTATCTTATTTTATCATTATTCTTTAGATACTTGTTCTAAGGAGAGACAGAAAGAGTGTGTATTTAGATGTGGAGCATGTGGTGCATTGCAGAGGAGAAAAACTATAATCAGAATATATTATATAAAAAATCTATTTTCAATAAAAGAAAGGGGGAAAAAAGAAAAGAACTGCTTGAGGCATAGGTCACTGGAAGCGAGATTTGAAGATTCCCGATTGTCTCTGCTTCTTGTCTACCAGCTGGGACCTGTGCCACGTGTCCCTGCCACCCTGGTCTGCCTCAAAAGAGGCCCAGCATCAAGGACCAGAGTCCTCTGGCTTCACTCCTCTGAAACTCTGGGCTAAGATAAATCCTTTGTCTTTAATTCTTTATGGTAAGTATTCTGTCACTGTGGTGCAAAAACATAAGTAATCCAGTCGGGAAAGCAGTGGCTGGAGAGATGGGCAGATGGATGGGAAGATGAATGGAAAGGACGGTGGGAAGGAGAACGAGTTAGGTAAACTGCCATGAGAGGGCAAGGGGGGAATGGGATGGCTCGGTAAGTTCAGAGCAACTGGATAGCATACGGCTAATCTCTGTGATAGTACACTGGCAGGACTGACATCCTCATGGGAAAATGAATTTCGAAGCTTAATCATATAATGTGCATTGATTAATTTGAAACAGACCATACACGTAAACTTGAGAGCTAGTTTGTAAAATATCTGGAGGAAATCACAGAGAAAAGGATTTTTACCTAGACTTGCACCACAGTGACAGAATACCTACCATAAAGAATTAAAGACGAGGGATTTATCTTAGCCCATAATTTCAGAGGGGTGAAGCCAGAGGCCTCTGGCCCTTGTTGCTGGGCCTATATTTTATACAGAACATAAAAACATGAATCAGGAAAGGAGGAAGCTGATATATTAAAATGTTACCAAATTAAAAAATGATTTCTATTTGAAAAAAATGCTAAGGAAGGGAAAAAGGCACACTAAAAGCTGCAAGGAAAATACTTGAAAAATATGTGTCTGAAAAAAGCCATCTGGTAAAAGAAAGAAATCTTACAATTCAAGAATGCTGAAAGTGAGGGGAAGGTGTGAAGTTACACTTCAGCCAAGACGATATAAAACTGAAAGATAAGCATAGAAGAAGCACACCACCACCAGGCACCAGGCACCAGGGAAATACAAGTTAAAGGTGAGATGAAGTCTATCCCATACCCAACAGAGTGGCTCAGGCATAACAAACACAGTGAACAACAACATCTACTTTATGTCCATGAAGAAATAATGGGATCATGTTTACCCATCCTGCCAAGAGCTACTAGAGAACTGAGCGAGTTGTGTGAAATTATAATTTTCAGAAATTGGACGCAATTGATGCAGAATTGAGATCCTGGAGAAATGGACAGGACAGCATGAGGTGAACAATCACAGCTTCTGGTATTCAGTACCCACATGAGTGTCCACATGGAGCCTGGGAATCCTTCAAAATGGAGCGGCAAGAACTGGAATGTCAGAAGGTCAAGGTGGCTAGAATTTGGGACTTAAGATATTTACAGTGACCTCATAGAGAAGCACAATTTGAGAAAGTGGCAGAAGGACCCACTTGACATTTAAGGATGGACTTTTTTAATGCGAGGAACATAACATGACTTTAGAAAAGAAATTGTGGTGTAGATGTATCCAAAAGCAATATTAGACCTCTCACACCAGGCAGGAAATGGTTAATGTTTCACTGCCAAGAGGAGAAAGACCTTCTGGATTATGGACATACAAAAGAAACTTCAGAAGCTTCAGTAATGAACAGTTGCAGTACTGTAAGATGAAAGATCACTGTAAGATGCTTTGCACGCAGTAAAACTTTTTACAGTACACTTCAACAATGCATGTATGCTGACTAGTCATGGTATACATTCAGCTGTCAACTTGGCAACCTAGTATCACCTGGGAAGAAAATCTTAGTAACAAATTATCTACATGAGGTTGGCCTGTGGGCATGACTGTGGGAAGAAAGGATCTTGATTTTCAATTGATGTAGGAAGACCAGGTCCTCTGTAGGTGGCACCATTCCCTAGGCAGGAGTCCTAAACAACATAAAAGAGGAAGAAGCTATCTGAGAGGATGTAAGCAAGGACCCATTGCATTTCGTTCTTTCTCTGCTTTTCCCAGTGAATGCGATGCTTTAAGTTCCGACCTTGACTTCCCTGCAATAACGGTCTGTAATCTGGAATGGTTGCTTTTTGTCAGGGTACTTGTTATAGCAACAAACATGAAGCTGAGACAGCATCCCACTTACTTCAAGTAATGCTAATACATACCAGTAAATGCTAATACTTACCAGTAAAAAGAATCTAATACTATTTAAAGAAAAGTTAGGGAAAAAATGAAACAAAGAAACCCTGGCAGCCAAAATTCTAAAACCCACAATCTATACCAACTAGTCTAAAATTACCAAGCATGCCAACACATTGGAAAGATGTCATCTAATTTAAAGAAAATCCAGTCAATGAACCTGGCTGCATAAATGATAAAATTGATGGAGCTACTAAGGAATAAGCTTAAAAACTATCTTAAGGTTAGGGAGATGGCTCAATGGGCGAAGCACTTGCTAGGCAGGGTGAAGACCAGATCTCTGATCTCCAGAACCCATACAAAAGCTGGGGGGGGGCAATGGGGCTCCCCTGCCACCCTCAGCATGGGCAGTGGGGCTCCCCTACCACCCTCAGCACACAAGTGGTTTTCAACCATTGTGCTTTATCACAGCAATAAAAACTCTAACAAAGACAAGGTCCCAGAAATAGAACTCAGGTCAGCAAGCATCAATTACCCTTTGAGCCATCTCACCAGGCCCCAAAAGATAAACTTTAAATATAAATACATAGCTAAACACCAAGTAGGAGAATAGAAGAAATAAAACAAAAATTGCTAATATGAGGGTTAGTAAGGGAGTCGTGTCTATAATCCATTCTGTTAACAACAGACCACATCTACTATGTTCACAGCAAATGCTTACAACTGTGGAATACATATTCAGAGTGGTTACTGTTAGTATAAGTCACAGGTTGTGCCTTTGTATAGATGATATTTTGTTTAGATTTTATAGAAGAGGAAATTGAGGCTTAGAGAGGACAACTGAGTTGTCCCAAATCACATAGCTTGTTAGTAACCAACTCACCAAAAGGAACCTAAATGAATTCTAGTATTTTTAAAGGAAGGTTTTTTTTTTTAAATTATAGCTTGAAAATCTTGAAGGAAGAGTGAAAAAAACCTCACAGAATTGCTGCTGCTGTTGTCATGGAAACCTGAAAAGAGATTACATACACATCAGTTTTACAACTCCATCTTTTAATAGGTGCAGAATATAACCACAGGCTGCTGATTCCTGGTGGAGATCTCCCAGAAAAAAAATCTATCTAATCAAAAAAAAAAAAAACTCATCATCTTCCCTAATACAAAAATCCCAATTCGCAGACTAAGCAGAACTCTCCCAGAAAGAGTGGATGGCAGTTCCTTTTCTTCTGACACCCTGTCTACTAGGACATGAGCCAAGACAAGAAAAATTAAAGCAATATTGAAAGGAAAGACACTAAGATGCAATGCAGTCGATACCTACATCAGCAGCCGACTAAGAGACTGTGGAACAGGAGTTTGTGTACAGCCGCTCAAGGCAGTGGTGCTGTTACTGAGGAAAATAGGGAATGGCCCCACCCCTGGCAGCCAAGACAGTCCACCTCACTTGGCACAAAATAAAAAACCACAGCCGCGGTGACTTACCTCAGCTGGGATCTTTGTGGTGCTGAGGTACAGCCACTGTCAATGTCAACTGTCACAGCGAGATGGAATTCTGAAATCCAATTAAGGCTAGGAGTCTGTTGACCAAGGTGAGCATCTTTGCTTGTCTAACATTAGACCCTCAAGTATAACTCTTTGAAAGCAGGTTTGAAAAGTTATAAATAAAAAGTAAAACAGTAATACTAAAGAAAGTAAAACATGATTTGCTGGACTTTTTTTAAAAAAAAATGTCTTTTGACTTTGATTCAGTTAGTGGAAATGATTAGGTTGGTTTGTTGATTAAGATGGGGCTTGATTGAAGATGATAGAAATCTCAATGTAAAAATATCTCAAACAACACAGAATTTTCTATCTCGTGGAAGAGTCCGCATAGTCCTTTGGCAGTTCTACCTTCGTGAGAGCAGCCACTCTCAGCATGGGGCTTCCAACTGTAGGGATGACCTCTGTGCCCTGTGTGGAAGCATCACCTGTCAATAAAAAGCTGTTGGCCTATTAGCAAAAGGCAAGAAGTAGAAGGTGAGAGTTCCAGCGGAGAGAGAAGAACTCTGGGATAGAGTTGGTGGGGGAAAGATTTGTCCCAAATTCTGGAGAAATCAGACGTATGAAGATGAGGAGAGGTAGCCAGCCATGTCACCAATATAGAATGGTTTAAATGGGTTATATAAGTTACAAGGTAGTCGGGGACAAGCCCAAGCTTATGATCTAGACATTTATTCATAAATAAACCAGCCTTCAAGTTGTTAGTGGGGAACTGAGGTATAGGTAGAAAAGCCCACTGTCTTAGTCAGGGTTTCCACTGCTATGAGCAGACACTATAACCAAGGCAACTATTATAAATGACAAAATTTAATTGGGGCTGGCTTACAGGTTTAGTCCATTATCATCAAGGCAGGAGCATGGCAGAGTCTAGGCAGGCATGGTGCAGGAGAAGCTAAGAATTCTACATCTTCATCTGAAGGCAACTCGGAGAAGACTGGCTTGTAGGGAACTAGGAGGAGGGTCTTAAAGCCCAGACCCTCAGTAGCATACTTCCTCCAACAAGGCCACACCTACTCAAACAAGGCCACACCTCCAAGTATTGCCACTCCCTGGGCCAAGCATATTCAAACCACCATAACCACCATTATATCCAACAACTGATTCAAGGTGACTGTATATTCCGTAGCCTATATATTCATGGAGTAATGTCAGAAGTCTATATATCCAAGCCAGCAATGTTCTATATATCCAAGAGTAATGTCAGAAGATAAGAGAAAGAAATAAAGAAGAACAACACTTTGCCTATGGAAGGACTGATCTGAAGGTCCATATTCTCTTTTCTATATGCATCTCCTTGTCATGTTCTATGTGGCATACTCTACCTTTGTGCTCTTGGCAAGAAAGACCCACATGCTCTGTAGAAATAACTAGAGATGCTGTTCTTGAGATAGTCCAGGAACACAGCTTCAGGCTTGGTTGATTCGTTCATTTGTTCATAGATTTATCCAAGGCATATCTGTGGAGGACTACTTGTGGGTACATTGTGTGGGGGTACATGCATAAGTATAGCCAGAACTTAGTATCAGGCTAGCCACTCAGAAGCTAGCCATTTATTGTTGTTGTTTTGAGACAGGATCTCTCGTTGCCCTAAAGCTTAAAGAGTAGTTTAGTCTAGACTGGCTTATCAGAGACTCCCAGGGATCTGACTTCCCAGTACTGGGATCACAAGCACAAGGCACCACATGCGGAAAAAAAATTCATAAGGTTAAAAAAAAAGTATCTAAGTTTGTCAATTGCAAGGGAAAGCCTTCAAGGACTCTATGTTAAAGAAGACAACATGTCACCTGGATCCTTAAATAAAAAGGACTTGGATAAGAGTCCACATACCCTCGGGGGGAACAGGAGAAATGGAAAAGTAGCTGTGGAGTGCAGCCAAATGGAGGAGGCATTCCAGCCAGAAGGATAAGTAAGTGCAAATGTAACAGAATATGGGCAAGTACAACATGCTGGGAACCCTTGGCATCTCCATAAGGAGACCAGAGGTGTAGGAGGAGAGCCAGAGGGTAATGATAGTAGGTGAGCCATGGATACAGGCCGCGTCCCCACAATAAAGGGCGGTACACACGGGCTGGAAACCTTGCCCATCCTTCCCCTCACAGTGGGGGCCCTGGAGGAGCCTAGGAACGGAGAACTGAAGAGTGTGTTTTGAAATACTAATCTGGAGGGCATGTGGAAATGTGCGAGGCAGATGGGAAGCGCCACTGAAGCACTTGTCAAGCGTTATCTGAGTTCCAGCACCACAGGACCTCTGTGACACGGTAAAGACACCAAACACAGTGAACGTGCAGACATAGGGCACTCAAGGGGCCGCAGGAAAGAGATGCACAAGCAGGTGTTAGCTGTGTTCCACATAGCGTGAGAGGGGAAGGAGGGTTCTCACGGCAGGAACCGGATATGGTGCCTAGCTCTCCCTGAATGGGATCCAAACATCTGCAGAGAGAAGCGAACGTTGGTTATTGAAAAGTCAAAACCAGCTTCTGACACAGGGTCAAGAGCTGCAAGCGGCATTCCTAGCTGTCTATGGTATCTCCAAACGAAGAGAAACACGACAAAACTTTGTGTATCTGAGGCTCAAAGGACAAGGGTAGATAGTATAAAATCCATCCCTGAGGAGGACAGAAAGATCTGGGGAAATCACATGATCAGACTTGGTTAGATGCCGTACCAATCGCCTAGGTCGGAAGAGTTTGAGAGGGCATGTTAGAGGGTAGAAAGCAAGTTAGCAAGCGATGGGCGTCGGCTTGTTCGTTCTCACCCACCACATACCCTTGTCCACTCTCTTACCGCCCAGGGATCGCTTGTTGTTGCTCCGCTTGTGGTCTGGCTTCCAGTTGGACTCAAACTAGGAAACTGTGTGGGGAGAGCGATGTGGCCATCTGTTTTCTTTCTTTCTTTTTCTTTCTTTCTTTCTTTTCTTTTTTTGAGACTGGGTGTAGACCTGAATTCAGGGAAATCACTGGATTTGGAGACTTTCTTTCTTTCTTTCTTTCTTTCTTTCTTTCTTTTTTATTTTCCCAGTTTTTTTATTTACATTCCAAATCATTTCCCCTTTCCTGTTTCCTCCCTCCCCGAAAGTCCCTTAAGCCCCCTTCCCTCCCTCTTTTCCCCATTCAACCCCCTCTCGCTTCTCTGTTCTGGTATTCCCCTACATCCAGTCTTTCCAGAACCAGGGGTCTCTCCTTCCATCTTCTTGGAAATCTATTGATATGCGAATTGTGTCTTTGGTATTCCGAGATTCTGGGTTAATATCCCCTTATCAGTGACTGCATACCATGTGTGTTCTTTTGTGATTGGGTTACCTCACTAAGGATGATATTTTCAAGTTCTGACCATTTGCCTAGGAATTTCGTGAGTTCATTGTTTTTAATTGCAGAGTAGTATTCCATTGTGTAAATATACCACATCTTCTGAATCCATTCCTCCGTTGAGGGACATCTGGGTTCTTTCCAACTTCTGGCTATTATAAATAAGGTTGTTATGAACATAGTGGAGCATGTGTCCTTATTGCATGCAGGGAAAGCCTCTGGGTATATGCCCAGGAGTGGTAAAGCAGGATCCTCCGGGATTGTCATGCCCAGTTTTCTGAGGAACCGCCAGACTGCTTTCCAGAGTGGTTGTACCAGCTTGCAATCCCACCAGCAGTGGAGGAGTGTTCCTCTTTCTCCACATCCTCGCCAACAACTGCTGTCTCCTGTGTTTTTGATCTTAGCCATTCTGACTGGTGTGAGATGGAATCTCAGGGTTGTTTTGATTTGCATTTCCCTAATGACTAAGGATGATGAACATCTCTTTAGGTGCTTCTCAGCCATTAGATATTCTTTTGTTCTCACCTGAAGAATATCTAATGGCTGAGAAGCGCCATCCGTTTTCTTACTTAGCTTCCGCTTCTCTGCCTGTGGTGTTACCCCAACCTTGTTCACACTCACATTGGGCAGTCTCAGTGGTACAGGGCTCCTGTGCTGCTTCCTTCTCCGAGCTGTCCCCTTCCTGCACTGTCCTGGGTCTCTCAGAACCACTGCATGTACTTCCTGTCTAGGAACCGAACCTGCAAGAGAAACCGCCAAGCTACAGTGCATTACGCTAGCCCTTGTCTGTTCCCTACACCGTGCTCTTCGTTAATAGATCCTTTCTAAAATTCCCAAGTCACCTCCATACCACGCTAAATCGTTTGGTGCCAGGATCCTGACTAATATAATTACTAAATGCTACCCTCGCTTAAATCCCATTTCTTCACGTTTTGAACCTTTAAAGGTATAAGCCTCAAATCTTCCTAAAAGAAGGACTAAGTCTCAGATGGTTCCTAACACTCACGACTCTTGTTCACCATTTCAAAATAGCAAACTCAGATGATATCAGAATTTGAAGAGGAAAAGAAACAGCAAATTTCTTGCTACTAACAAGTTTACAACTTCGTTGCGGGGAGATAAGCTTGTAAATACACCACTAACAAAAAAGACCCACTGGACTGATCTTTGGCCAGCCTCCTGAGACTGGAATGTAAGCAAACAGTTCAGACTTGATAAAACCCACTGTTTCTAACGCTGGGTTCCGTAAGGAGGGAAAATTGTGGTGTCTTAAATCTCACTATAATTTCTGACCCAACTAGGGTAGATCATAGTCCAGGCATGGCTTCCTGGGATCCATCTTTGTTTTCAGAGAATAGATCTATGGGATGAGAAGGCACCTCTAAAAGCATCACCGCAGACACGTCCAGTTCCAGACCAGTTATTCTTTATCTGCACAGTTTCTTAAGACGGATCATGACGGATCAAGAAACAGTAACTGAAAGACATTCTTACCAAATTGGGTACTATTTTTGTAGAGAAGAAATATTCACATATTTGTATTTCTTTTAGCCAAATCATGCATTTCTTAGTCCCAGGATATTTCTACACCTGCCACACAGCTGGGTCTGAGGACTGCCTGCATGCTCCCAGCATGCTCTAGGATTAGTTTCCATACCAACCAGTGTAAGAGTGTTTCCACCCCATCTATCCAGTCTGGGAAAGGCAATAATAGAATAGGCATATATGAGGGAGAGCAAGCGACAGGCTGAACGACTGGAATCAGTTATTATAGAGCAGCTTATTCTATACAGTATCGCTCTGTGGTGAGAGAATGGGAGATGGAGCGCAGATTGCTTTTTGCTAAGAGCTCAGGGCTCATTCACATATCTTATCACATTATCTCGTTGGCATCCTTCGAAAGAAAAGAAGTTCGCACTTTGCAGACTGGGAAACAAAGGTACAGGGTGACAGAATGGTAGGCTATGTACAAGGTGAGGAGCCGCTAACACCAGAAAAGGATTCCAGGGGCTTGTCTCTAAAATCTGCATTTCCTGACACTTTTGCTTTAACTTTTACCTTCATGTTTTTATTAACTGAAACATGGTGGAGAAAGTTACCAAAAAAGGGGGGAAAAAAGGCACAAAAAACAAGAAACAGGAAAGCAAGTATATATGTTGAACTTGAGTTTAAAACAAACTAACAAAAAAATCTCACCTATTTTTTTTCTAGGTGAAAAAAGCAATTTCAGTTTTGGAGTAATGGAAATTTAGTCCACTGGCATGAGGCATATTTGTGACTCAAGGAAATAATAATGTGGTATCTAGCAAGCCATAATTGACAGGCAGAGGGCAGGAAGCGCAGGAAGGTGTGTCCTGATGAAAACGAACTAAAATCTCAGCTTGCTTTTTAACCTGTCTGGAAGATTCTGCCTTTGGCCTCAGCCTCCGCGGACAGAGAAAACTATGAACTGACCCCAATGAGGGACAAAAATGCGTCTCAGGAAACAGAGAAGACCAAGGGCTTCTTAAACACTGCCAAAAGGCTGATGCTGCAGTTCCACAGATCATGAGACTTTTCTCATTACATCACTCCATGTGAGAAGAAGAAAAAAAAAAGACACCCTGGACAATGAATGCAGAAATGCCGGAGTCACTTTATGTCCTTGATAGCCTTCCAAAGTTAAACCAATTATTTCAAGTCAACAGTGACATGCTAGTGTCAGGTGCTTTCTGAACCCAGAGAAGCCTTTGTACACAGAATCCTCTTCTGAACTTGTGCCTTGGAATTTTGTTGATCTGCCCCATTTACTCACCATGACGTCCTATGTTCAGAATCTTCTTTTCAGAAAGGAATATTGGCTCAGGCCTGAGGAAACTCTTGGCTCTTCTCCTGAGGACCACCCTGTGGTTTGTAATCCCTGTTTGCCTGGGTAACACAGGCAATATACCTAATATGTAATGTAGGCAACACCTAATCTGTAATTAGGCAATGTAATATACATAATACATTTCCAATCCAGCCCATGCCAAAGAAAGACAGATCTGAAGCCAGCCTTAAGAGGACCAGCTGGTAGCTTATGATGAACATTAATCTACTAATAGTACTTTTCCTCCTGGTGGCAGGCAAGGGCCTTCTCATGACTTCCAAAGCTTCTGTCTATATGAGTACTTAATGCCATCTTTTTAGGAGTGTTGTGAGGAGACATTAGCAAATACCCATTCACCTTGATACAGCATGGATGATACATACAAAAATAAAGTATTCTATACAAGTGAATGAACCCATGAGTTTGCAATAGGAGTGTGGGTCAAGGGCTATTTACAAGACCACAGGTTACTCAAAGGTGCTGCGTCACTAAGAAGCTAACCCCAGCATAGGTGAGCACTCATTAGAGCTGAATCCCTGAGAACTTCCTGCATAATTTAAAGGCAGCTTAGACAGCGAGAGTCCCCTCTCCGTATGATTGCTACTGCTCACACAGCCTTAGAGGGGGAACCTTATGGATCTTATGACTTCTGGGAGCTTCCTAAGCCTTGTAAGTTTCATTTGCTTCCTGGGCCTTGTTTGTTACACTTATCACCTGAGTCTTATGAGCTCTCCTCCTCCCTTCAGGAGGGAATGTTTCCATTTAGAGGAAAAGAGCTACAAAACAGGATTAAGTGTGATAATCTTCATATAACGTTAGTCTTATACTCACGACTTCATTGTATTCTAATGTTCTCTGAAAGTCCGAAAGTCCGTCTCCATGTGGGTCAAAGCTACTTGTCATGCAAGCTTCTTCCTTCACATTCAGAGAGAGTGCACATGGGGAGAGGGAGAAACAAAGCTGGTCACACTGGGGCTTCAACAAGGTTTCATCAGACATCTGCAATTAAATGGCTTCTAGAAGTATATGGTAAGGATCTTTCTGGATAGAGTGGATAAATAATTGGAAATTAATTAATTGGATAGTTAATTGGAAACAGTGAACTTCGGGAACACATATAAGAAGGGCCAACAATGAGTACAGTATATTACAAAAACAAATTGGAGAGCACACTTACCTATAATGAAGTCTGGATTTAAACGAACCTTCCTCAGCTAATTAGAATCACGTGTCAGCTACCCCTTAACAAACTCAGAATGCTACTTCATGAAATAAAACAATTAGGTGACAGAAGCGATTTAAAACACTAGTAGTAAACCTCTACCTTGTGCCAGCCTCAGGCTGATCTATGCCATTTTATAAAGTGCGAAAGCAGATTCTATATGAGACTTCAAACAGCAAGTAATGCATTTAAAGGATTCTGAATGCACTTGCAAAAAAAAAAAAATCTGTGTTTCCTTGCTGCTTTTGGTGCATTGCTAGGAGCACGGGTAATCTTTTTATTATACCCCTGCCTCATACAGTCTTTAACAGGCTGCTCTCCATTTATCTGGCATAAACACAGGTCCTCCCCATGCACTGAAATGATAAACTAGCTGTTACAAAGAGCTGGCTTACCAGACAGAGTGTTCCGACATAGCTAACATCGTGATTTTTCTGTGGCTTAACATATTTTCAAGAGCAATTCAGCTCCATGCTCATCTCCAACGTAAAATTCCTTTCACCAGCTATAAGAAAAAAAAATAATGAAAGAGACAATTGCTTCTGTGGAAGCCCTCATACAAAATTCACAGGGGGCTATCCCTCTTCCCAGCATGCTTTATGAGGTTCTCCCAACCTGGCTGCACTAAACTCCAAAATGTATGTTTCTGTGAGCACAATTGCTGATATTGGAAGAGTCCCAAGAGTGTTCAAGACAAGAATGCATCAAAGCATTAAGATGATCAACCAATTTTCCCTGGCAGAGCACCCAGATACATGAAGCTCCCCTCCCCCTATGTTAGCCCAGGTCCCTCCAAAGTCCAAACTCCTGTTCCCAGACAATCAATCCTGTAACACAGTCAGACAGTCTCAACCTGGGGCCATAACCCCTTTGGTATGGAACAACCCTTGCACAGGAGTCACATATCAGACATCCTGCATATCAGACAGTTATATTGCAATTCATAACAGTAGCAAAATTACATTTATGAAGTAGCAGCGGAAATAACTTTATGGTTGGGAACCACCACAACATAAGGAACTTTGTTAAAGGGTTACAACATTAGGAAGATTAAGAACCACTGTCCTAGAAGCACCCACACACACACAGATCACCCTCTCGATATAAATCAACAACTGCATTTTGAGCAATCTAAGTAAAGGAACATGCAGGAGGTCAAAGGGGCAGAAATGATCTTAGAGTACAGAGTCCCAGGATGGTTACCTATGAAGGACCAGGAAGCGTAATACCTCCACCACTGTAGTGGGACTTTCTCAGACCTGCCAGCAATATAAATAATGACATAGAAGCTTTTTAGTATTTTAAGCTTAGGCCTTTTTAGCTAGGGCAGCCTCCCAGCTACATTACACTTATACTGATTAATCCTGGCACTGCTTGCTGCCATGTGGCTAGCTCTGCTCCACTCTGGTCCATCCATTCACCTCTGTGTCCACTGGCAAAATCTCTCGCAACTCATTTCTTCTCCCAGCATCTCTCTCTCTCTCTCTCTCTCTCTCTCTCTCTCTCTCTCTCTCTCTCCATCTTCTTTTCCCCTCTCCCTCTCCCACTTCCACTCCCACTCCCTCTCCTTCCTCTCCCTCACTCCCTTCCCCACTCTCTCTCCAGAAGTTCTATCTTCTGCTCCCTGACTAGGTATTGGACAACAGCTCTTTATTACAGCCAATCAGATACAATTCTAAATTACCTCTAGGCTAGTGAGGAAGAATGAATATTTACAAAATATCAGACTAGTGATGGGTCACAGAAGTAATGATACCAAGATCCTGCCAGCATTTGGCTCTCTGTGAGAACAGACTTAACAATGGGATTACAGAGACACACCTTCACACAATGTACCTCAACACACGACCCCATTGCTCTACTCAGAATCAGGTCTGAACAGAGAAGGAAAAAGATAAGCAAGAACACCTCAGGGGAAGCCATCACCTCAGCAGCTTTCTGTGTGGCCTTTGCCACCTTTATTAGAACCATGTCTAGTTGAGGACAGGTTCCCACATACTACTCTCTGTGTAAATCACTACTATGAAGGCTAAAAATAAAGATGATGAAAATTAAATCTATTGTAAGTTGTTAAGAAGTATATAATACAAAACATAAAAGTATTTAAATTGTATTATCAAAAACATAAATGGGGACTAAATGTATAAACTTGTATGCAATAGATGCTATGTAGTTAAAAGAGTAGATTGTGAGTGTAGGGATGACTTTTGTAGGTGTCATAGTAATCATAACACAAAATACAGCAGGAATGCAAACTATAGAGAAAGGAGATTCATAGCTTAGCACTGCAAAGAGTGATCACACCACAAAGGGGAGGAAAGGAACAAGGAAGCTATAAAAAACAACCAGAAAGCAAACAAGAAATTGGCACGTAAACCTATTAAAATAACCTTGGATTAAACTTTCTCATCAAAGGACTGAAATGACCTAAAAGGTGTAACAATGCAATCCAAAAATAACAGTAAGAGATCACTTAAAGTTTAAGAACACACACACACACACACACACACACACACACACACACACACACACACACACACACACGATAGTGGGGGGTGCTGAAAAGGAGGTTGAATAAGGGTCTCAAGAGGATGGAACAATTGGCTAGGTGTGTTCACACAACACTGAAGCACCTGAAGGCAAGAACAAATTAACAAGCACAAGGTAGACACAAGGACAGTTGCTGTGGGGAACCTTCAACAATGGACTTATAACCACACAGAATGCTAAGAAGGAAATGCTGGGCTGGAATGGCATTGTTAACCAGTGGGCTGATGGATGAACAGAAGTTTCCATCAACAGCTGAATATGTACTCCTGCCCAATGCTCATGGGATTTTTCTCTAGGGTAAACTATATGTTAGGTCACACAAATCTTATCAAATTTAGGAAGATTGAAACATATCTAATATTATCTCAGACTTCAAGGAAGTGGATCTAGGAATACAAAACAAATACACTTTTATAAAATTGACTTATGAAAATAAAATTGCATACTTCTGAGCAACCAATGAGTCAAAGAAGAATTCAAGTAACAAATATAAAAATCCTTGAAACAAATGATTATATAAACACAACTTACCAAAACAAGTGGTTGCTGTGAAAGTGGAGGAAGAGGAGAGCTACCAACATTAAATACCTACCTCAGAGAGGAAGTCGTTTACCAGATAAATGAGCCTACCACCATGCCTCAAGTAACCAGAAAAGAGGATGAATCAAATTCCACATTAGCAGAAAACCTTTTTAAAAACATAAATTAAACAGAGAACAGAAAAAAAAAACACTAAGTTCATTGATAATATAAACTAACAAACTCTTAGAGAGGCTCTAAAAAATAGTGAAAGACTTAAATGAAATCAAAATTAAAAATCAAAAAGTTACAATAGACATAAGGAAAGAAGAAGTGAACACGCCTGAATAGCCTAGATGAAATGAAAAAATTCCTAGAAGAAAATATATCTTACCAAGATTGTATCAGAAGTAATAAGCCTGAGAGGAAGAGTAATAGATAATATACCAAACAATTAATTTAAAAACCTTCTTCAAAGAAAAACATTTGGAGCAGAAGGCTTCTGTGGCTGAACACTAAAAAAGAACTCATGTATTATATCTTCTTTCCAAAAAGAGAGCTATAGAAAATTCTTTCAGAAACATTTTTTTGAAACCTGATACATATGCCATTCTGATACCTATGCCAGACAAAAATAGCTTAAGAAAAGAAAAACACAGCCTATCTCTCTAGTAAACATCAACGCAAATAACAGAATATTCACAATTTATTCCAGCAACACATCAAAAAAGATTGAACATCATGACTGAGTATAATTTATAATGGCCTACAAAACTTATCTAACACATGCCAGTAAGTCAGTGTGATCCGTCACACTAGTAGAGCAAAAGAGGGAACAAGAGAGAATGAGAAAGATTAACTGATAGAGAAAAAGTATTTGACAAAGTCCAACATCCTTTCTCAATGAAACCTCTAACTTCTTAAGATATGGAAAGAAAATTATTCAACATAAGAAGACTCTTTATGAAAACTCTACAGCTCACATCATAGCCAATGAAGAGAAACTGAACACTTTTCCATTACAATCCAGCACAATGCCAGCATCCCAACTCTTGACACTTCACCCAGAATTGTTTTAGAAATAGTAGCAAGGACAATCAGGGAAGACACATAAATGAGAAAACCAAAATGGAAGAAGGAAAATCATATTTATTTGCAAGTGACATAATCACATATGTGAAAAATCAAAGATTCTATAAACACACAAAACTCTTAGAACTAATAAATGAATATTCTGTTAGGTTGCAGGATATAAAATCAACAGCATTTGTACTAAAATAATAACCTAACTAAAACAGAATTAAGAAGAATAGCATTCATAATAATACAGAATAAAATGCCTAGAAACAAATTAACTAAGGAAGTATTTACCTGAGGAAGTTTAAGATCTGTTATACTAACATCTATATAACATTCAAGACACAAGTAAATGGCACAACATTCCATGCTGTGGAGCAGAATGTTAATATTGTCAACATCGACATACTGACCGAGGATATATGCAGATTCAGTGAAATCTTTGTCAAAGTAACAATAGCTTTCTTCACATAAACAGGGAAAAACTTCTAAAATACAACTAAAGCCATAAGGGCCCTAAGTAGACAAGTAGTTTTAAGAAAGAAAAACAAGTTAGGAGGTATCACATTTTTTTGATTTGAAACTGTATTATGAAGCTGCAGTTACTAGAATATCATGGCTTTGTATAAATATAGACACATAGATCCACGAGGCCAATGGAGAGGTCACAAGTGAATCCAGACATGCTCAGTCTACTAATTTTTGACACAGACACCAGGAAGACCCAACAAGGAAATACAATTGCTTCAATTAATGATGCAAAAGGGTGAAAACTGAACCTTACTGAATGACATACAAACCAATTCAATGCAGATCATATGAAGGAAAGACCCTAAATCTATGGCAGATACTATAAAACCCCAGAACAGGATGTGACGAAAGTCTCCTGAACTTCCCATGATTTTTGGATATCACAAACAACAGCCAAAATAAACTAGATGTTGTTCTAGAAGTTCTTCATAGGGAAAAAAACAATCGGAAAGATAAAACAGGAGTCTGCGGGTTGGGAAAAGAAAAGCCTACTATGTAAATTGACTTAAAAAAAAAACTCCATTTGACTTAATAATGAAAAATAAAGATTCCACTTTTAAAATGGGAAGATGATTGAGTAGATATTCATTCAAAGAAGATATGAAAATTCCCAAAGATATATGAAGAATATTTATCATTAATCATTAAAGAAATGCAAGTTAAATCCACTATGGAATACCACCTCGGAGCTGTTGGGATTACTTTTATCATAAGGTTAAAGGAAAACATATGTTTGAGGGAAATTGGAAAAGGGGGGACTCTTTCCCATTGCTAGTAGATTTGTGCAGCCATAATAGACAATATGGGGGGGGTGCTAAAGAAATGAAAAGTGTATTACCATATATCCTAGCAACATCTCTCTTGCCTATTAACCCATCCCAAAGTGAATAGCAATAATGTTTATACCAACGAAGATATTAAAACACTGACCAAGAAATGGATAAGGAAAATATGGTACATATACACAATCACATCTTATACAGTCTTAAAAGCAAAACAAAACAACAACAACAAGAAGACCCTGTCTTTCCCCACAACATGGGCAAGCCCAGGGGATGTTGCATTAAGTGAAATAAGCCACACCCAGTAAGGAAAATACTGTGTGATCTCACTTACTTAAGAATGTCAGTTCTTGTATTATTTTTATTTTCCAAATTTCTTGTAATAAGCTTCCATTCATTTTATGATTACACTTTTAAAATTCTGTGTGCTTTGGCTTCTCACATATTTACTTTTATGGATTTACATATATCTGAAATGTTAATTTAGCTCTAAAGAATGATCTTAATAGCTGCAATTTTAGCTAGGAGAGATACTTGGATAGTGAGTCTTACTCTTCTTCAAGGATCACCACACATCACAGCTGATGGTAAGGAAACTCCCAAGTTGCCTGGGGAAGAGACCAACCCAAAAGCTAATCACTATCAGCACCAGAGGCCAGCTCAATCTGATAAGAAAATAAGTATTCATCTCTTCAAAATCCACCGTCTCTGGCTGTGCAATCTACCCACATTTACAGTGAAGGTGGAGAATTTAAAGCTGGCTTTTCTCCTGGATGGCTTGATCTCGGAGAAGACACAGCAGGACAGCCACTGTCTTTCCAAGCCATCTGTTTGTTCATCACATAGCTGGTCTGGTTGTGCTTGACAGCAGTTGGAGCACACTGCGCTGGGCTGTCGTGGTTCATTTCTGGAGGTGTGTTCTTGCAACGCTGCAAAACCAGAGTATTGTTAATTGATATTCTTTCAAATTCATAGAAAGAAAATGTATTCCAGGGTACCTTGCCAACAATAAATAGTCATTTTGCACATCCCTCTGAAAAGGAGGGTCAGCATTCCTTCCATCATTCTTTTAAGCACAGGAGAATATTATGAAAGCTGATATAAGAGTCAAGGGCAAGACAAAAATTCAATGTATTTTCTGGATTAACAGACATGTCAGAGAATAGCAGAATTTTCATGTTGGAAAGAAAAAAGATGTATTATTTGAGAGGAAGATATATAAAATGATTGTGACTTTCTCTCATCTCAACTACAAACTACTGTACAGTCTTCTAGTTAAGCAATAATCATTTTACTGTTTTGGTCAAAATTGGCTCTTGTAAATTAAAAAACAAAAACTACCAGATTCAAGAAGAAAAACTTCTAACCCCAGAATTACCACAACTACAAAGAAAATCAACTACAAAGTTCACATCTCACAACTTGCCGTCCTTTTAATAGGGAGCTAAGAACCTAGCAAAAACATGGTGAGTAAATCTGTGGATTTTGTACAAAGAAAAATGGTAACAAAAATGTTTAGTGTAAAAATGTAATAAGCCATTTGAACCAACTGTACTCACTTAAAGTTTAATGTAACAAACTATATAGCTTGATGTGTTTTCAGAAATGTGTATAGCTGTTTGATTACCACAACTGTGATACAGATCATTTCTGTAGCCCCAGAAGATTCTCTTTTGCTCCCTTGGGGACCATTCTCGTTTCAGGAAGCTACCAGTTTAATACCTCTCAGTACACTAAGTACAGATTATACAACTGGTCTGTCTTAGGAAACTCACCAACACCATTATGTGTAGAAGTAGCTGATTCCTTTATATAGTTTTCCACAGAATTCATTGGTTAGCGCGAGTCACAATTTGTGGATACGTTGTATGTTGAGAGTGTACATCCAGGTGGAAAGTACTTTGATTATATCTATAACAAACATCTTTGCACAATCCTTTTATAGATGTATGCCATTTCTCTTGAGTAAAAGCTAAGGAATAAAACTGTTGTGTCATAGTCATTAAAATGAGTTGAAATGCTGCTATGTATGTAGTGATTTTAGTCTGCATACTCTCATACATGCTAATAGTGATGATAAGCAATTTTCTTTCTTTTTTTTTTTAGTGGTAGCAATATTCTTTAATAATAAGTTGAGTAAATAAACTAGAAAGCACTAGTCAATCTGTAGTTGCACAAGTAAGTTGAAACTATAATACGTAAGTAAGCAAAGAGTAATATTTATTATATTGAATATTAACGATGTTCATCAGTGGGTTGAGTACACATATCACAAATTATTTTTAGGATCAAAAATTTTATAATGTACTTTATTTCCAGTTGGTAAATATCTATATTGGACTAGCAAGATGACACATTGGATAAAAGTGCTATCTATTTGATAAGCAATTTTCTAATGTTAATTTTCTAACATGAATCTTCTGTTAAACGTCTGCTTAAGTCTTTTTTATTGGTCCTACTGGGTAAAGAATTACCCCTTTACTATTCATCTGTGGGAGTTTTAACATACTATATAGAAATTTTTCATCCAGTTCATCTATTAAAGATATTTCTTAATATTTGGTTCTGGATTATCTGTTCTTTTTATTAATGGTCCCTTTTGAGATGTAGAATTTAAAATTTTTGATGAGATCACTCCAGCTTTCTTATGGCTCACCTAGAAGTTCTATAACTTTAGATTTTACATTTTGGTCTATGATTCTCTACGTTCTCTACATATCACATTGCTAATGTGATATAGAATTTCAGACTTTATTTTTTAATTTGGATGTATAATCATTCCAGCACTGTTTATCAAAAAAGTACTCTGTTGGGGGAGACAATATGCCTATTGACATAATAGTGGCACACTGTTAAAGAAGTAACCAATCACTTCCTGGTTCTATTTAAGCCCATCCCACAAAACAAAACTTTTGTCTGGTTCCATTAACTTGGCAAAAACCCAATGGTTGTTTGGGTCTTACTCCTAGAGAAGAACCTAATGCTATTATTCTGCTAAATGAGCACAGTAATAAACTGACTGTTAAGTTATCATCTTTATACCCATATATTTGTACATCTCTGAAACCTTAATAGACAATTTTTTTTTACAGTATATGGTGATTAACATGGAGAACCACAACTAGTCAAGGATAAGATAAGTCAAGGATAAGCAGAGGATAAGAGACTGATGATAGGGCATTTATATTTTACTCTCTACTCTCGAGGTCTAAGGATCACCACAGAAGAGGGGACAGAAAAACTGGGGTCCAGAGGTGGAGGACATCGGCAGGAAAACAATATTTGGTAGACATGACAGCATCGCTGCACACAGAACTCACAGCAGCTATTAATGTGTGCCCAAGACCTGCACAAGAGTAAGCCAGGTGAAATCTCACGAGGCCGCACCCTAGCTGAGAGCCAGAGGAGGGAGAGTCTGCTTCTCTGTTCTGTGGCCCCTGAGAAGCTACTTGTGCTCCAGCAGACGGACCTCCACTCATGCACACACAGGGAATAAATATTATGTGGACTCAATGGGTTTAAAAAATATATCACATGAAATTGGGAAGGGAAAAAGGTAGGGAAGTAAGGCAGGGATTGGAGATGAGAGATGTGTGAGTTTAATAAAAATATATTATATAACTGCATGAAATTATCACACAATAAAAGCACAGCCAAAACAGTAGAGGAAAAAGACTACCCATTTCCTCAGTGAATTAACCTGATACTTTTATCAAAAAATATAAAATAAATATAAATATATATAATAAAGATATATATAAATAATATATGAATATATAAATACAAATATATAATAAATAAATATAATAAAGATAAAAATATTTAGCTGTTAGCAAGTATCTCTCTCTAAACTTTATTTTGTCTCATTGATGTAGTTCATGCCATTGTGCCAACATAACATCTTGCTAGCTTAGTTATTAATTTGAAATCAAATAGCATAAGCTCTCTAACTAATTCCTTCTTGAACAAGTCTGTCTTTATATTTCCACATAAATACAACCAGCTTTTTATTTGCTTATAAAGATTTCCCGAGGGGATTCTACAGTATTTACATCATTGCTTCTTAATTTTATAGTATTTTATTTAGCCTTCCTCTTCTCTCTCTCTCTCTCTCTCTCTCTCTCTCTCTCTCTCTCTCTCTCTCTCTCTCCCTCTCTCCCTCCCCCCTCTCCCACTCTCTCTCTCTCTCTCCCCCTCTGTGTGTGTGTGTGTGTTTCTCTGTCAATGTCTTTGCTCCTATCATTTTCTGAAACTCTTTACCTGCTTGTTGCTACACAGATTATCTCTTAACAGGCTCTTTAATACATTTGTCATAGTTATTTTGAAGGACTCTTCTGTTTGTTTCAATGTCTGAGTTGAACACATACATGAACTCCTTTCCACAGAAATATTTTCTTTTAGCTGTGTGCCATATTCTCTAGATTTTTTTATATGCTTCATAATTTTAATCATATGTAATACATAATATCAAAATTAACACTAGAAAGTGAAATAGGCATTTTATAGAGTATGCATGGACATACTTATTTACATGTGTATGGGTTTTTATGTATGCATATATATATACACACATATGGATTTATGTATATGTATGTTCAAATATGCATTATGCTTCTTACAAGAGTTAATATCCTTCAACGGTATCCTAGAATTAAACTCAAACTACTCCAGGCTGTGGTCTTGAGCCTGTAAAAACATGAGACTTCAAAATTGCCAGCTATCATCTTGTTTTCCTAAGCCATCCACAGATACAAATTAATTAACACAATTCCCATGCAAAATAACCACTTGTTCAGAGAGACTGCCTTTGGGTTTGTCATTGCTGCATTTAGTAGCTGGGAACGTTGTCAAAAGCTCAGCTATGCTTCCCTGTCCTATCCTAACAGAGTTCTCTCTCATCTCTCCCATATTCAGCCGCTAGAGAAACTGACTTATTTTTTCTTGGTGTTATGGAAAGAGCTTGGTGTCGGTTCAGCATCTTCAGACTGTGCTCACAGCTCTTGTGTTAGTCATCTACTGGGTCTGATGCACTTCCCGCCCCAAGCATAGCTATTTAAGGCAGTAAACACTTGCTACTCTTCAGATTCAAAGGGTCATGAGTTTGAGCATGGGTCAACTGTGTGATTCTGGCTCAGGATGGCTCCTGAAGTTGCAGCTGCTGTGTCAGTGGAGCCTACAGCAATCAGCGGTCTAAAGGCCTGAGCCTAGCAGTGGATAGGCTTCAGCTACTTGCTGGCTATTGGCCAAAGGTCTCAATTCCTCATGCCATGATCCTCTTCAGAGAGATGGTCACAATGTGCCAACCTGATGTGCTCCACAAAGCAAATGTGTCGAGAGAGGAAGGCTGCGAGAGCAAGCCAAAGGGAAGCAACGTCATCTTTTGTAACCTACTCTGGAAAATATCAACACTTGACTTTTGACCCATCCCAGTACAGTTTGGGAGAGAACTCAAGACAGTCTTTGTGTCTGCCATATTCTGTGATGTTCGTGCACCGATCCCAGTACACAGTGGGAGGAAATCGAAAGCCTTAAATATTAAGAGGCTGAGACCCCCGGGGATCATCTTGGCTATTGGCTACACAGGTTCTAAATAACATGATTTGTTTGCTCATAGCTATTCTCTCTTGCTTCAGTGTTAAGCAGGTCTTTTACATTCTCTTGCACTTTTACCAACCCATCACAGGACAGTATCCAAGCAACTACAGTGAGTGTACAGTCTTCTAGAGCAACCCCTGCTAAACTTTCAAACTCTGTTTAAAAGTCATGCTCAACCCTTGGTCCTTTGTTCATGGCTACATCAGCCATAAGACTGTGGATCTGCCATGTTGACGCCATTAGAAGTTTCCTTGCACATTTTTCCTGGGTTAGATTTCTAAGAGAACATACTAACATGATTCTAAAAGTACAAGCCACTTGAAAAGCTAGAAAGACAACAAAGTGTAGCACTTCAGATACAGGTCCTGAGCTAGAATTAGTGGTACACACCTCTAATCCCAGCACTCGGAAAACAGAGGCAGACATATTTCTGTGAGTTTGAGGCCAGCCTTGGTCTACAGAATGAGTTCCAGGACAACCAGAGCTATATAGTGAGACCCAGCCTCAAAACAAAACAAAAAGATTCAGATCCTAGAGACAAAGCATCCCTTTGGCAAATCCAAGCCTGGCATTTCAGCTTTTGTTCCTCACCATACAGTGGTCACACTGTTGATAGCCGCCTTACCTCTGATCTCTGACAACAGAAGCATCGCCATGCCAAGTCCTCTCACCATCAGTACTAGGAGGTGTGTGTGTCTCCACTGAGCTGACTGGACCTCAGTGTTATCAGTAAACACCACTCCTGGACCAGTCCCTCCCCTCCTCTTCCTGTTCAAGGAAACCCTTTAAACTGTCTGCAGGTTGGGCTTAAAAGGCTTTCATTTTCAAAGAATGTTAAGCTGCAAGGGAAAGCAGCGAGTGGATATATTGCTGAATTGTAAGATTAATTTCGAGAACATGTTGCTTAAGGGGTTGGAGAAGGGGCTTGATTGCTTGAGTGCTGGCATAACCTGCGTAAAGCTCTGGGGTTAATCCCCAGCACCACATAAACTAGGCATAGTAGCACATGCCTGTGTGGCCATGACTCAGAAGTTAGAGACAAGAGGATCAGAATCTCAGGGTTGTCCTTAACTACATAAGAAGTTCCAAGCCAGCCTGGGCTACATGAGTTTCTAGTTTTGTTTTGTAGTTGTTTTGTTTGTTTAAGTATATCAGTTAATAGAGCAAGGCATTTTGAAGCTAGTTGTGGACTTCATAGACTCAGCTCCAGGTTTTCCCTCGTCTGTGCCCCACCCCCAGAAGTCAGCAAATTCGTGACCTGAATTAAAGTCACAGTTTTCATGTGTTTCTCGAGTTCCTACTGAGGTCCCAGGAGAGGCGGGGTGGCTGGAGTGTAATCAGAGGCATCTATTTGTCGCCAGCTGCAGTGACTCTCTGCGTAAGTCGGGAACAAGGTCATTACTCTCAGCCTGTCACACACAAGCGCACAGCGGGCCTGGCAGAAGACTCATTAGTATGCCACACATTCCATCAGCTAAATTTGCTATTTCATTTAGAATGCCTCTGATTGCAATATATATATATATATATATATATATATATATATATATATATATATATATTCCTGAGCTCCTCAGAGAAACGGATGCCACTATTAGAGAGCTGACAGGCAGCCAAGCACACGTTGATGCATTTGCCATTAAACTATGGGGGAAAGTTATTAAAAACACTTGGCTATCAACTATGAATTTGGTTAAAATCATTTAAGCTATAAAAGTACTTTTAAACAAAAGAACAGGAAATAAATCAATCAATCAAAGAAGACTGGTGGAGAGAAGAAGATCACATAAGTAAGTTGGAATTTACTAGAAATGATTTGTTTTGCTTTATAATTATGCCCATATAAAAGTAAACGAATGCAGATATTTTAAGGCTATAAAAACCATTCAGTTGACCATGGACGTTGACTTGTACTGCTGCACAGGAAGCATCACACATTTTGCAAACCTGATATTTTTTGTTTAAACTTAATATGTACCTTTAAAATATAATTAATGTTTATGTTAGTTATGTTCTTCTCTACATTTCTTCAGACGTGATGGACCAGATGACATTGGTCTTACTACCTCACAAAAGAAGCAAATGATGATCCCTCTTTTATGGGCTGTGAGAGAGATGTACAATTTAGGCTTCTACCAACCAAGCTACTAAAACATGGAAATTTATGATTTTTGCCCCCTAGAAAAACCTCATTAAGCTCCTTGAAGAAATGCAAACCTCCTGAGCAGTAATCAAAGCATATGAAGCCTCCGGAGCAGTTAACAGAACCCACTTCATCAGACAATTCCACTGGGGACAGAGTTGCCCGGGGAAATGCTTCTTACTGAATTCATTATTGAAACTCCTCTGCAGAGTCACCAGGCTACAACTCCCCCATGTTAGAATGTTCCTTAAGACGCTTTCCTGAGAACACACTGACCTTTTGTTATTGCCAAATTCCCATGAATCAGCATCACATGTGGCATCTGGAAGTACCCCACACCAGGCAGATCCATGGACAAAACAGTCCAGACATAGGCAATGGGAGTCCCATCACCAAGGACAGAATCTGTACAGTAAACCTTCCTGTGAGTCACCATAATTTCGAACTGCAGCACCTGCAGGCATCATCACGCAACACCCATGCCTTCTCTACTTTGTTTTGCTTCTTTATTTTTTGTTTTTGTTTTGTTTTTTTGGGGGGGGCAGTGTTTCTCTGTGTAGCCCTGGCTATCCTGGCCTTCTCTATTTCTACTAAAAGAAATTTTGAGCGTATGAATCTGAAAGGAATTACATGTAACCCATGAGATGAGGAGGGTGCCCTTTGTGGAGAATGAGCAAGAAGTATTTTGGCCTTCAGAACACACTGTGGGGCCATGTCATAATTATTTTTTAATTATATGTGTGTGTGTGTGTGTGTGTGTGTGTGTGTGTGTTTCTGTGAGTGGATATCATGTGTATGCTGGAGTCAACAAAGACCAAAAGAGGGTGTCAGAACCCCTAGAACTGGAGTTAGTTACACAGTTATGAGCCTCTGATGTGAGAGCTGGGTACCAAAGGTTCTTCGAGATCAAGGAGTGCTTTTAACCACTGAGCTTTATCTCCAGACCCTCTTCACCCCATCTCACCCCACCCCCATCTTGATTTCTTACAACTACTGTGACAAAGTGCAAGTACAAAGTAAACCAGCACAAGGGTTATATGTCATCATCTTGGAGATGACATGTCTTAAATCACGATGCCGCCAGAGCTGTGCTCCCTCTGAAATCTGAGGTGGATGATCCCTCCTTTTCTAGCTTCTGCCATTTGTCAGCAATCCTTGGCACTCCTTAGCCTGAGGCTGCATCACCCCACCTTCTGCCTCTGTGGTCCCACTGCCCTCTTGTCTCTTGTCTTCCTTTTCTTCTGAGGCCATCAGTCATACTGATTAGCACCCAACCTAATATCCTTGTTTTAACTGGATAACATCTGCTAAGACCCAATTACAAAGGAAGGTCACATTCACAGGTTGCAGAACCAGGACATCGATCTGTCTTTGGGAGATACTGTTTTAACCCAAAATAGACCACTTTAGCCGGAGGAGTCTGCAATACTACAGGCAGATGACACAGATGCAAACCAAGAGAGACGTGGCTGCGGAAGACAGAGGGAACCTTGTTAGGGAAAGAGTATGGGTCACAAGTGGATTCATCAAGCTAAGACAATAAGTAAAATGAAGTCAATACATATCAGATACAGTCACGGGAAAGGCACTGTTGAGTCTAAAGAAAGCAGTTTCTGTACTGTGGTGAAGGCTGTGACCACATCGAAGTAGGTAGCAGCAAGCGTAAGCTGGTTTCTCCAGACACAGAGCTGTGTAGAGAGAGAGTGAACAAGAGCTATTAGATAGCTAAGTGGCATTTTATGCAGGCACTGGTGTTCAGAGTCTGAAAGCACTTAACTCTCAAAGATGCTTCTTCACAATGAACAGATATTTACTCAAGCATATATGGACCATGATAAGATCACTGAAGACTGCCCCCATTTTTCAACAGGTGTTCCCTGCCCTGCCTATCATGGGAAGGGCAAGATGAGTGCAGAGGTGACTTAAGACAAGATGGATTTACTGAACATGCACAGTTCTCTCTCTCTCTCTCTCTCTCTCTCTCTCTGTGTGTGTGTGTGTGTACATACACAACTGTATACTTTTACCTATATCTGTATATGCATATATATGTAGATATATATATAATATTATGTATCACTTAGTGACAAGATTATGTTCTAGAATGATTTGTGTGTGATAATGTGTGTGCATGAGTATGGTACATACACATGAGTGTGCTCAAAGACCTAAAGCATGTGTCATGCGACCTGCTCTGTCAATTTCCACCTATTCCCTTGAGACAGGGTCTCTTAACTGAACCTGGAGCTGGGCTGGCATCTAGCAAGCCCGGGTGATCCTCTTATCTATACCCCCTTCAGCATATTACCAATACATATGATGACAGTCTAAACTCTTAAATGGATGCTGGGGATCTGAACACAGGCCCTCATGCTTTGGTGGCAAGCCCTCTTATCTCTGCCTCTTATCTCTGAATGATTTTCTCATCACATAAACATCAGTGTGCACTAATGATGTATTGTTTGATAATAAACTTTTTAACTAAGAGCCCATTTAAACTCATAAGGACAATACAGTATGGTACATAAAGCAGGATCGTAGTTGTTCATTATCAAGTACTGTACATTGTTCACAGTGTGCTGAACTTCTATATAATTGCAGCACAGTAGGTCATCCGGCATCACAGGAATCACTCGACTAAGTCATTGTTCTACCACACCAGGACGTAATAAGAATTTTTCAGCTCTGTTATCGTTCAAGAGATAACCTTCATATGTGTGGTCTTTTGTTAACCAAAACATCAGTACTCGATGCATAACCGAGTTTACTCAAAAAACTTCTTTTTAATATGGCAGGGGGTGGCAAGTCTAACATGTTAAGGTAACCTGAAAACTTAGGTAGAAGTTGAGTCATAGTTTTGAGGCAGAAGAATATTTTCTTTGGGAAATTTAGCTTTTATACTTAGGGGCTCCAGCTGATTGTATGGGGCTCCACACATATGACTGGAGGTAATCCATACTCAAAATCAATGGATTATAGAGGTCAATTATATCTACAGTGTCTTCACATCACCACTTAGATTAATGTTTGAGTAAATATTGGCTGGGAGCAGTAGCCCGCCAAGTCAGCTTGTAAAAATGACGACTATGCTACTTTCCTCCAACAACCTCAAGAAGCCACAGATTCAGAGGTGTGTCAGTTCCTGGTGCAGCCATCATGGATGTATTACACGTGCAGGCGTTCATGAGATGACTGTTCTCCTAAGAAGTATCATAAGGAGTTAAACCACAGACAAAACTCTGTAACACGAGTAATTCAAAGAGTAACAAACACTTGCACTCTTTCAAATTGTAAAATCTGAACCATCATATACACTGCTTGTCCGTGTATAAAGACAAGATTGTATTTATTATATGCAAAGTGCAAAGAGAGCTGGTCCCAGCCTACGGCAATTTGTTCTTTGTCTTGTAGGAACACTACCTGTTCCTGTCTGGAGAGTTCATTAACTTCCTACCCTCCTGGAGAAGAGTCTTCTATATTCAGATCTGCCTTTCTCAGCATGCAATAGAACACTTCAGCTATCAAAGGATCACAGCATCTTGTCTCTATGTGAGTGTACGGCACAGGCAAATGGCACTGAAGAATGAAGTGCAATTTCCTGAGGAAAAGACAGCCGACAAAAAACTGAGACTGTGAAAGATGGTGCCTTTATAACCACAGCACATAGTTTTCTATATTGCTATCACAGAAACTCCACCAATGGGAAAATTATGCAAACCAAGCAGGACACCAGGCATTTGGGAATGTCACCAGTTCAGGAATGCTGAATACTGTTAATAGCTGTAAGGTCCCACACCGTGTCTCAAAAGACTATGGAAGTCTGTGAATCCCACATACACTAACTGAACCTCCCCAAACCCAGGCATTAAGTGGGGCTTACGATCCTTTCCCTAACCACGTTCCTTTCCCTTACTCATGATTTTATTCTCCCAAGAAAGCTTTAAAAAAAAAATTGAAATGGCATGTCAGCTGAAAGGGAAAACTACCACTGAGCATCCAGTGCTATCTTTCATAATTAGTCCTTTTGAGGAGGAAAAATGGCTCTCTTTCCTATAAAATACTGTTGGATTTGTTCAGAGGCTAAAACAATACAAACAGCATTTAACATGAATGATGGAGAAAGAAATTCTGGGGTCTCCTTTCTGACTTCCCTTTGCCGTCTCCAGCCCAAGGATATGATTAAAAGATGTCAGTCAATTACATTTCAATTTTTCTGCCAGCTGCGTTCATTATAACATTTTAGGCACGTTCTGGGAAGAATAGCTTACTGAGTAAATGTAAAATTTGTCATTAGACATTGATAAGTACCCAGCAGCACATTTCATTCTGTTCTCTGGGATCGTTTATTTTGGCATGTTAAGCTTTTGATACGTGCACCGTGCCAGGGTCTTTCCGTGTATCTCATAAAATATAGTAATCTTCTTACAGTGGTTTCAATAATTTTATTACTAGGTCCTGAGGAGGAAAAAAAAAAGGGAATTATGAAGGAGATTAGTTTTTACATAAATATTTTATAATATCTATTTTCCATTTCTTGCCCTGACACTTTATTACCATAGACTCTTATTAATTCCATGCTTGATATAAATTAAATGCGAGATTTTGATGTGTGTGGTTGCCAGGGCCTTGAGGGCATTAGAATCTCTTCTCTAACATTACAATTGCTTAACTTCTCCCAGGATTAATTTGTCTAACCACAGTGCCTGAGCTACCCAAGAAAGGAGTGATTTAGAACTGGAATGGCTGGCTTCAGATGTGATAACGCATAACCTCTCGGTTATGCACTTTGTGGGAATTCAAAGGCACAGTTCACCCGGAGACATTTTCTAAAAGGATTGTGAAATTGAATACAGCCAAGAGCCTCACTCTTCAGAAGGCGATGCAGTTGTCCAGGGACTTCATTACTTACTGGTAACTCTGTGCAAGGTCGGGGGTGAGAGAAGGTGGGGACACACACCACTGGTCCCACTTGTTGGCAACTCACACAAAGGGTAGCCAAGGCAGTTGAAAGCAGCTCTGCCTTCCTCCAGGATCTGGGCAGGCATTCTCTACCCAACCCCCACCCCCACCCCCATCCTAATTATCATCACGATGTTGATGGGACTGACTGCTGTCACTTTCCCAAGCCCTCCCCACTCCCAAGATAAAGATAAGTACAGTTTAAAATGCTTAAACGAACAGGATGCAATTAAGAACTTGGACAATGACAGAGGACTTGGGTGAAGGAGATAACACAAGCAGCTCTTAAAATGACTTACGAAGCAGAAGAATGTGACCAGAGTATCTTAAGTAATTTATAAACCTCCTTCTAAAGAAAACAATTATCCTCGACACCCCCACAGCCCCACTCCCAGTTAAACACAAGATACAGATGCATACAGCTACATGCACACACACACACACACTACACACACACATACACACACACTCACACACACATTCACACACACATTCACACACACACATTCACACACACATTCACACACACACTCACATACACACATGCATGCACACACACACACATTCACACATACTCACACACATTCATACACACACACTACACACACATACACACACATTCACACACACATGCACACACACATTCACACCCACACACACACATTCACACACACACACACACACACACACACACACGTGCACATTTTCCACTCATGCGTGGTGCCCTTCATGGTCAGCTGAAGCCCTTGGTCATTGATTCTGCTTAAGTGTCCTTGTGGGATGCAGGCTGAAGGAGTAATCTTCCGGGATGTTACAAGGCGTGCTCCAGAAGGAAAATGACAGAGGGCAGACAGCACTGCGGCTTTGACACTGTCAGCTTGACAATGACATGTATTATGGCCACTCGAGCTTTCTTTTGTGAAACAAAGGGCATAGCCAAACCTGCTAATCAGGACCATGGGAAGGTATCATTTTCCCCACAAGAGGCAACCCTGGCAGTGACACAGGAGATACTTTTGGAAAATAAGAGAATTTAGGAGTAAAACAGAAAACTATACTAAACTCTTTTTTGCCTATAAAATTTCTACAAACTGGAAACTGTAGCAATCGTGAATAAAACAGAAAAGTTGAAACTGGTACTTAGTGTGTTACATGTTCTTCAGACACTAAAACTCCACTCAGAGTAAGAGAAATATTACCAGCACAAAGGTCACGTCTGGGTGCTCCTGTTACAATGTAGTTAGGCATGCCCTGCCTGCAGTGTGACAGACAAGTGACTAACTTCTCCCTAGAACGCTCCCTGTGGAAGCTACTGTACTCAGACCTGCCTCAGTCAGCTGTGGCCACATTTGACCTGTGCATGGATCGAGCACATTATTACAAATCAGAACCACTTGTTTTCCCCTAGCTCAGGACATTGACAGATTTACAACCTGGCTTCAGCAAGATCATAAAGACTAACAGTGCGATCTTACAACAGAGAGATTCAAACAATTTGGAACATAAGAACATTGCTTTTCAGAGATATTTTTCATTAACATTGAAACACAAATTCAAGAAAAAACTTTGATGTGACCCCCCTATTTTTATATGAGTGCTCCTTTGGGAGCTAGGGGATACTTTGTGTAAAAAAAAAATTGAACCACTTATGAATTTAAAACCATGGGCTTTTATAATCAAATCTATCTGTCTATCTATCTATCTATCTATCTATCTATCTATCTATCTATCTATCTATCTATCTATCTCTATTTATGCCTATATGGGTGAGAAAGGGCCTCATGTAGCCCAGCATGGCCTCTAATTAGCTGAACATGACCTTGAACTTGTGTGATCCTCCTTCCTTTACCTCCCAGGTGGTGAGGTGATCAGCCTGCATGACCACATACAATTTAAGGCCTGTGTGACCACACCCAGTTTATGTGATGTTAGGGATCAAACCCAAGGCTGTGTGTGTGCTGATAGAACACACTACCAACTGATCTATGTCTCAGTTCCTCAAATATATTTTTGAGAAAAAGCCTGCTTACGACAGTCTGGATACCAGCGGACACATGATGATGCTAGGCCTAGCAAGGAGAGGTGAGGACTCTAAGAACAAATATGGAATGAATGAAGTAAAATAACAGAAATGAAATGTTTTAATACATGCAGTAGCCTGCTCTAGGCAAGCCAGAGATAAAGTAAAAGAGTAGAAAATTAGCCTGTCAGTAAGCATTAGATACACAGCATGAGCTAGAAAAGAAATAGCCTTCGTATGTGCTGTCAGGATTTTCCCTTAGGTAGCCTGCTCTTTCCATACCTCAGCCTCTCAGACTTCTCTGTGCACCACCAAGTCTTACAGCAGAGAAAACCCACCCAAGCCAGGACTGAAGAGAGGAATATAAAGGCAATCAGCAGAGTAGACAGAGTCAATTGAGGATATTTCTGATACTGAGGAAAAGAGCAGCTGTAGCAGATGGATGGCCCGTGAGCCTCAGACCCCTGGCCAAAGGCATGCAGAAAAGTCAGTGAGAAAGAGCCCCTCTCCACTGGTTGAATTGTGTCATTAGAGTTTTAGGCAAAGCATTGAGTGGTTGTTCTTTGAGAAGTGAATGAGAATTCACTCAGAAGAGGAAGGTGCCGCCTGTTCCCTTAGACCAGCGATTCACAACCCTCGAATCATGACCCACTGCGGGGAGGGGTGTCAAATGATCCTTTCACAAGAGTCGCATATCAGATTACTTACACTATGATTCAGAACAGTAGAGAAACACAATTATGAAGTAGCAACAAACCTGAGGAACTGTAGCCAAGGGTCCCAGCATTAGGAAGGTTGAGAACCACTGCCTTAGCCCCTGATCACTCCAGTCACCAGCTACTGCCTGGATTCTGATGACGGTAAAGAGCAGAAGTAGGGGCGCTGGAGAGATGGCTCAGTAGTTTAGAGCACTGACTGCTCTTCCAGAGGTCCTGAGGTCAATTCCCAGCAACCACATGGTGGCTCATGGATCTGATGCCCTCTTCTGGTGTGTCTGAAGACAGCTAGAGTGTACTCATATGCATAAAATAAGTAAATAAATCTTTTAAAAAACAGGAGCAGAAGGAGGTCAGACATGTGGGCCTATCACTGACCTTCTCTCTGTTCCATCAAGATAAGATGCTGTCCATGCCATGGCGATGTGGCCAACTATTCGCCTAGAAAAGTTCAGAAAGTCCTAGACTTTGAAGTAGAGAAAAACAAAGAGCCCCTTGTTAGAAACATTTTGATTAAATGCTGCTTGATGGGTTTTATCTCCTATATTTTGACTCCTGACTTTTCTGAGATTTCCTGAGATGTAAATTAGAGGTAAAAATGTGAATTCTTGGCTCCCGAGCCTCGTTAAGAGGAGCATTGAAGGGAACTGTGGTTAAGCTACTGGTTTCCCATCTCACAGAGGGCAATTCATCTCCACACAAGGGCACACTGTGACGGGAGTTAATCAGATTCAGCTGGAGTTTAAAGGTGGGTTTGCCATTCGCAGCAGTGACCAGGGAGCTGAAACCCTGGAGGATACTGACGCAGCATCAGAAAGCACGCCCCCTACTGGTTCAGGCCAAAAGGTCACATGACATTAACCTCGACTAAGAAAGAACACTGTCCAATCTCACCGTTGAAAGGTAAGTGGGGTCATGCTGCCTTGCATACGTTTAAATATTATTGTAGTGACATTGTTTTTCTGGGATGTTATGGCCATTCCTTCTTTTAATCAGTGACCTAAAAGACTATCTTCTTTGTTGAAAAAAATAAAATAAAATAATAAAGCAAAGCAAAGCAAAGCAAAACAAAACAAACAAACAACAAAACCTCCCAGAGATCACAAGACACTTCCACATATCATCCAGGTGCTATATTACCTCCCTAGAAGCCTGAAACAACACATTTCCTACAGTCTGTGGTGGCCCATGGATCCTGTAATCTTGTGAACTCGATGCTTGACACCTTTAGAAAAAGAGCAAAGAAGTTATTATCCCTTCTCCCTCCCCCCCAAAAAGGTGATTTCAGAGAATGAATGTGCTGCCAAAAAAACTGAGCAGTTGTCAGCTGCGGTGTGAGCATGCCTAGTTGTCATGGTTCCCAGCCGGGGATGTTACCTGCTAGACCAAGTCACATCCTCCAGCATGGAAGTTTCCTGTCTATCATTTGCTACTGTGGTAGTTCTAATCGTCATGGATATCAAAGCTGAAAGGTTTTAAAGGAAGCAAAACTACATCAAAAAAAAAAGTAGAAGTGAATCTATTACATTGAAGTAATTTGGGCATTTTGATGAAATAACACAGCTGCCACTGCAGTATGCAAACATACAAGAAATTACATGGCTGTATTTGTTGAAAAATTTACCAATCAAGTTATATTTTAAAAACGCAAGGGAAACTCATCATTTAATGGAGGAAGTCATTGTGCATTTTGTAAAAATATATCCTTTTTGGAAACGTGAATAGTCACTCCCTCATTCAGACACATTTACTGCTGTCTGTGGTGGCCCTTGGAAGCCTGTGATCTTGTGAATGCAGCATTTGGCACCCTTTATATTCTCAGATTCAATATATTTATGTTGCATAGACCATGCATGAATTATTGGGAAAATAATATTTCACCATAGGTCCCTTTTGACAGATGTGTGAAGAGCGGGATGTATCAGTGAAAGGCTGTCATTTGTACTGTGGGCATTGGGATGGGAGAGGCAACAGATACCAACACGGTCTGCTTTTCCTCCTTCTCAAACTTTCATGAACATATTTGTAAACCATGTCTGTGTGTTCCTATAGCCTTAAATTGCTAAGCATGTGTTGAGGGGGGCTCTTACACAGTTATCTTTTTCCACAGATTATCTAATTGGTAGCAGCTGCTAATCAAGGGTATTGTGAATCCTTCGGGGTAGCATTCATCCTAAAGGTCTGGGAGAGCTGTTCGGGTGTTTTTTTTTTAGGGAAGCCACATGCGTTAGGCAGCACAGGATCGAGTAAATTTCTACCAATTTATCTCAAGTTCATGTAAGTTGGCCTGAAATATCTGACTTGAATGTTTCTGTTTGATCCAGCTTCCTGGGACACCGTCGCGAGGAGAAAGGCTTCCCTGTTCACTCCCTGGTCGTGGATCCCCGCTTCAGCATCCTGGGGCTTGCGTCCATGTTCCGTCTTTGATTCTTTAAGTTACCCTGCAGTGTGCTGGTCTGCTTAACACTGGGCTTGGTGCCGGGCATCTTCATCAGTGATGCGTGGCTCTGACCTCAAACGCTCCCATCCATCGAGACAGGCATCGCTCCCGAGGGACAGCGGCGATTTCCGGTGCTGACGCTTCAGACCCAAGACTTGCCAACTCCTGTGCTCTCTAAGCTCTGAACCCTGAGGCTTGGGCTCGAAGTTGAAACTATACCCAGTCTCAAGCTCAGCCCACTGTTTGCATGCAAGTCCCACCTTCTACCCAGAGACTGTCAGGATGACCACTCATGTCTTATATCCCCATCTGTAGCAGGCAGCAACCACAGCGCCAGCCTTCCGCCCCTCTAATCTGCTCATTGTCACGATACCCTTTTCTTTCTCGTCCCCAAACGGACCATCTACATACACACCTTCTCATGAACTTCAAGTCCAAACTCCATTGTCATATTTTCCTCTACAACTTCACCCTCTCCTTGTAGTTGGACTCCCCCCTTTCTTCTGTTAATTGAGAGCTGCCTCTCCCTGAGGACATCTGCTCTTGTAGTCCTCACAAGTGGAAGTTCTCTTTCTCTTATACACTAACTACCTGACTCAAGGCAGATCACATTTCCAAAGGTGGGTGCAGCAGTGTACCCAACCCACATAGTCTCCTACAGTTCCCTTGCCTCGCAGAAGGGAACTCTCCCCTCAGCAAATGTACCTGTACCTGCTTCCTTCCTCCTGGTGAGCAAGAGTCCCTCTTGGCTGAGGAGCGTTCTCTGTAGTGCCTCTTCAGGGCTGCCGACAGGACAGTGATTTAGCTTTGCTGTTTGTTCTTCCCGCTGGTTTCCCTTCCCTCAGCCTATGCAAGTCGGCTTCTGTCCCATTGCTGCGCCCAAATAGCATTTGCTGAGGTCCACAAGGATGTCTGTAGGACATTTTTCATGCATCCTCGCTCCTTAAGTACAGTAGGAAAGGCATCAACCGTTTTAATCCTCTCATTGCTGCAACCAACAGCTTAGAGAAAATAACTTAGGAAGGAAGTGTTTATTTCAGCTCACCATTTGAGGGTACTGTCTATCATGCTTGGAGAAACACTGTGGTGGGTGGGTGTGTGGGTAGCTGGTCATATCGCATCCATAGTGAGAAGCAGAGAAGAAGGCTCGTGCCCAGCTAGCTCATCTTTTCCCACCTTTTATTTAGTCTAAACACCAGCCCATGGGATGGGGCTGCCCACAGTCAGAATGAGTCTTCCTTCCCATCTCTCTCTGCAAGCACCTTTGCATGCATGCGCGCACATGCACACACACACACACACACACACACACACACACACACGCACCAGTGGTCTAATCTAGGTGATTCAAATCTAGTCCTTACACACACACACACACACACACACACACACACCAGTGGTCTAATCTTGGTGATTCAAATCTAGTCAAGGCGTAAAGAAAATAATCATCGCAGGCATGAGAGACATGGTACTGAGGAGTCCTGTATGAGAATTCATTTTGGTTGTTAACTTGACTAGATTGGTGGATGCTTAGAGAACAGTGGAGCATCCTTCTAGGTGTATGTGAGGGTGTTTCCAGAGGAGGCTGGTATGGACCTTCAAGGTCCGTGATGAAGACCCACCCTGAAAATGAGTGACATCACCTGAGAGTCTCTCAGTTGAACACTGGGTCCTTGGAGCACGTCCATTTTATCTCCCTCTGTCACCTACAAAGCACAGACTCCAGGTCATTCTGAATGCAAACCTAGCACCAAAACTTCTACCACCTCCCCCCGCCCCACCCTTTCAGCGATCTGCCTTGGCTGGCCTAAGGCTGGTGTTCTCTCTCTCACACACACACACACACACACACACACACACACACACACATTCTGAAATTGCTGGCTTCCTAGACTGCAAACTGACAACTGAGCACAGTCTGCAGTCAGCCATTGTGGGATTATCCAGCCTCAGAGAGCATAAGTCAGTCTAATAAATCCTCTCTGAAAGTTACACACACTTTGCCAGTTCTGTCTCTCTAGAGAACCCAGATTAATCGAGTATATCCATAAGATAAGAAGAAAACAGATTAAAATAATATGCAAAGCAAAGGAGGCAGGAATCCCACAGAATCCCACCTAAACTACAACTTTACCTGCTGCACGGAACTCACTCCACTGGGCTTCAGAATTTCAAGACTGGTGGTGACCTAAGGATAAGAATAGTGGGGCAATCATGTGGGTCCCCTAACAAGTGGAGCAAGGGTCGCCTCAGTCACTGTTCCCTGCCGTTGGATCCCCTTCCCCCACCTGGACTTCCTGGTTGGGCCTCAGTGGAAGAGGAGGTGCCTAGTCCTGCTGGAACTAGATGACCCAAGGTGGGGTGGTCCCCAGGAGCCTCCCCTTCCTTAAGGAGACTGGAAGGGGCAAAGGGGGCGGGGGTTTGTAAGGGTGGGACTAGGAGGAGAGGAGGGAGGGGCTGTGATTAGGATGTAAAGTGAATAAAAAATAAATAATATGCTAAAAAATAGAATAGCAGAGCAAAACTCTGATTAGTGGGATGAGGAGGTAGGGAGGAGTGTTTTCCAGAAACGAACCTATGAAGGGAATGAATGAGCTCAGCTAGGAAAGGGCTTACAACGGGGTTCTTTCAGAAAGAAGAGATTAAAAAATCTGGGCCTAGAGTCAAATGCAGCTCAATTTGAACCCCGGTTCTACCACTTAAAAAAACCACAAGAGCTTGGAAGGATCCCTCTTTCCTATTTTCAATTTTGTTAAATGTTGTCAAAATAGTTGCTTTGCAGAATTGTTGTGAGTACCAAACTAGATGCCAGCCAGGCATGTGGTACGTGGTACATGCTCTATAGATGAGGGGCAGTATTTTTCATGGAGAGGTGGTGAGAAATTAATCTATTTTGATGCTACCAGGAAGAAACTAAATGAAATGGTTGAAGAGAAATATATATTCACACACATATCAGAAAAAAAATGATAAGTCCTCACTAATTAATCATAACTAATTAAATAATTTTAATTAATCAGTGATGTGGAGAGGCCAGACATTCACTAAAACTAATGGGCTCTATGCTTTGATGATAAGTGTTAAAGCTTGGTTGCCATTCTATTTGACTTCTACGGGGGACGGGGGGGACAGAAGGAGATCTGTGAGAGGCAGAGCCTATGGGGGAGAAACGAGGTCACTGGGGGACACTCCCTGAAGGAAATGGTTGGGACCCCAGCCCATCGACACCTCATCTCTTACAACCCTTCTCTTCACTTCTTGACTGCCACCAAGAAGTGGCGAGAGAGAGAGAGAGAGAGAGAGAGAGAGAGAGAGAGAGAGAGAGAGAGAGAGAGAGAGATCATGCCTGCAGGGGAACACAAACGTGAGAAGGGTCTAACCCCCTGTAGTTGTAGTTATAGGATGCTGTAAGATATCCCACCCTCCCTGTGGTTGCTTGGAATTCATCCCAAGCCACTAAATAAATCATCTCTGGACTCACAAAACAATGAATCACCTCAGCTCTGCCACAAATTCCTACCACGATGTCCTGCCAAAAAAGCAACCAGAAATCTCTAAACCTGAGAACTAGGAAAGCTTTCCTCTTCTTAAGTTGGCCACCTTACATATTTGGCTACAGTAACTAGACGCTGATCAACACAGAGTTAACGTTAACAGTCTCTTTTAACAGAGGCATTTGAAGAAAGAGCTGGTGACAGAACATGTGCTGAGACAAGGTAAGGACCTGGGTAGTGTGGACTGAGTGCGGAAAGACGACATGCTGGGCAGAGATGACCTGTTCATGAGCATCACCAAACCCTCACTGAGATGGGTAAGTCAGAGTGAGCAACCGCCCTTGCCTGCCTGCCTCTTGTGGGCCTGGGTGGACCCATGTTCTGTCCAGTCGCATCACCAAACTGCAAGCAGCCTACCAGTGGAAATTGTTATCACTCTTGTTTGCCACTCAGACTGATTTGTGGGGCATAGATACTCACTGAATATCTGTCAAAAGAAGGAATCAACCAGTGGATATGCAAGACGATATCACAAAAGTTTTATGACCCATGTGTGGTTGAGCAAAGCAAAAGGATAATCAGGGTGTTTGAGAACAAAGGGAACATGTAAAGACAATTATGGGGGTTGCACAAACGAGTCAGACTAGACTGGAAATGAAGGGAAGCCACAAAACATCTGCCACGCTCTCAGAGTGGCAAGTCATTGTTTTGTGAGTCCAGAGATGATTTGGTGACTTGGGATGAACTCCAAACAACCACAGGGAGGGTGGGATATCTTACAGCATCCCATAACTACAACTACAGGGGGTTAGACCCTTCTTGTGTACACCTGCAGGCATGGACACACACTCTCTCTCTCTCTCTCTCTCTCTCTCTCTCTCTCTCACACACACACACACCAACATATACAAAACATGAAAAACATCTCATCCTGGAATCTGTAATATGTTATATATATGATATATATATATATATATCATATATATATATCTATATATATAGATCATCATATATATATCTATATATATGATATATATATATATATCATATATATAGATATCCTCTGTACACACTTCACTTGCAAATGTTCTTCGCACTGAGACATTGGTCTGGTTTGAGATCTCTGGACTCTGCGACACCATCAGTGTTGAATCCCCATCGGGACTTTTCCCAGTTATCCTGGTGTTGCCCTGTGTCATGGAGGTCCTGCAGTTCTCAAGCAGCATGACCGGCCCTTTCGTATGTCCCAGTCACTTGCAGATGATATACATTTTGGAGCGGGCCAATTCGGAGCCTGAATCTGGGTCTGGGTGGTAGCTGAGCTGATCCATGCTCCGGCACTCCATTATCCACTCCACCAGGGCAAGTTCTCCAGTGCTGCTCTGGCTCTGCTGCAACCAGCAGGAGGCAGGGTCAGCTCTCCTGTTCTCATGCCTTTGGGGCCACTCCACAGCACCCAGGCCTCCAGAACCAGCTCCACTGTGCTGCCCAGTCAAGATGCTGAGGCCGCTCTCCCAAATGCTACAGCCTGCAAGGGACTAGGCCAGCTCTCCGGTCTCATACCCTTGGGGCTGTCTCACTCCCGCCTTTACCATTAGAGCCAACTCCATTGTGTGCCGTCCTTACCTGCGCCCCGCCACAAGAGCCAGTCCTACTGTGCTGCCCAGGCAAGGTGCAGAGCCCTGTCTCCCAAGTGCTGCAGCTGGTGAGGCGCGGGGCCAGCTCACCCACTCTCATGACCCCAGGGCCAGTTCTCCGCACTGTCACAGGTGGTGAGGGGTGTGAGGAAGCATCACCCCATGCCCACACCACCTCAGGGCAGATGAGTTGTCCTCAGAGCTGGCTCACCTATACCCCCTCCACCAGGGCCAGCCCTACTGTGCTGCCCAGGAAAGGTACTGTGCCTGCTCTCCCAAGCTGATGAGGGGCAGGGCTAACTCTCTGGAGCTCATGGCCCTGAGTGACATCTCAGACAGAGACCTCACCAGGGCCCCAGGTGGCGAGGCTGGCCACTCACACCAAGCTACTCCTCTCCACCCCTGAGTCTCCGGTTCCGTGTCTCTTCATAAGGCTGCTCTATTTCTTTCTCTCCCATCTGACCACCTCATACTCACACATCATGATGGCTCCCACTACAGGCTGACCACTCCCCTGGAGGGCTCCGGGGTGGCATCCTTCGTTAGCACTGCATGCTGTGGCAGCAAGTGGGTGTCTGAGGCATACCTGTGCTGTGTGGTGGGGCGAGTCTGTGGGCTGCACAGCAGTCTGCAGTCTCTATCTTCCTCCTCCTGAGCTGCACTTCCTGGATTTGATTTGATTTGATTTGATTTGATTTGATTTGATTTGATTTGATTTGACTTGACTTGATTTGATTTGATTTGATTTGGAGTCCTAGGCATAAGACAGTTTTGACCACCAAGCCAGGCATCAGGTTAGGATGAACTAAGGACTGGTACCTGCTCTGCCCCTGACTGATCTAAGAACATCACAAAGTGTCTCTTTGCCCACTGCCAGGGGGCTACACATATTTTTTTTTCAAAACTTGAAGACTTATTGGAAATAGGATATAAGTAAGGAACTGTGAAATTGAAAAGACATCAAGACAAAGGTGGCGAAGAACAGCTGGATGTCCAGGAACTGTGCCACCAGAGCCGTTTAATTGCTTCTGTGGTTAGAGGGCCATGAAGCTGACGGGGAAGAAGCCAGACAGATTCTCCCCGGTCACAGAGACTGTGCTTCCGGTGTCCTTGGGGTGTGAGGACTATCTCCACTCACAGATGGGGATCTGTTGAAGTAGATGAAAGATAAGTGGGGCTTCCTAATTCCTTCCACTTACCCAAGCCATTAAGCCAGCAGTGTCAATCAAAAGCAACATTATGAAAACCTGTCCAATTTACGTTCCAAGCGAGGTGCCAAATGCTAAAGAAAATAGATTAGCAATTAATTTAGCAGTAGGGACCATACTGATGACGCCTTGTTCAATAACTGCTTCCTCGAAAGAACTGTTAAACACTAGAGCAAATATTTCAAAAATGAAAGCTTTATTTAAAAACAAAAAAACAAAAAACCCTCACCAAGGACATGCATCTGGGCTGAATTTTCTCAGTCATTGCAATGTCTGTCCATTGGTCAGCATGACTTTGCTGTGGCTAAGTTTTCTCATGTGCAAAGTGTGCACAATGACAGCTCTTCTTATAGTGTGCCTGCATCATTAAATGAAATGATACTCATACAATCCTCAGCACAATGTGATCGTGACCCGGCACATAGTAAAGATTCAAGAAATTACAGGCCTGCCTACAGTTTCTGTGATAATGAGGAAAGCCTGGGCTTGCTGGTTTGCCTACTTATATCCATTCATTAGCATGAACTGCGAAAGGCTGAATGAGGCCCCGATGTAAATCAAAACCTAACTTCCAACATGGCTGACTTTGGAGGTCAGACCTTTGAGGGCCAAAAACTCAGGCAAAAGAGCCCTCTCCACACATGAGGCTAACACCCTAACAAAAAGAACCTTGTGGCACCTTTGCCTCTTCTGCCACAGACAATACAGCAAAAAATTGGCCACTGATAACCCAAAAGGAGACCCTTGGATGATATTTCATTCTGTGGCACCTTGGTTTGGGATTGTCCAGACACCAGAGCTGTGAGGAATAACTGTCTGCTGTTTGGAAGCCACACATTCTATGATTCTATGACACAGTTGTCCAAATAAGCCAAGATAAGAAGAGCAGTTCAAAAGTAATCAGAGACTTTAGCTTCAGGACAAAGCCCCAAGTCATACACAATCATAGAAACAAAGTATAAAACAAAACTCATTTATAAAAGCCTGAAGAATGAAAAGGTGTCATTTCGTTCAGGGTGTCTCATGACACTGTGCCACAGATCTGCCAGCCTAATAACAACAACATGAATTTACAATTTTGGGGGCTAGAAGTTCTATGAAGACACTTCTGTGCAAAGTGTGAGTAATAACGGCTTTCCTACCTACAGTGTGCCTGGATCGTTAAATGAGATGCAAAATCCTTAGCACAATGTGACCACAACCTGGCGTATAGGATAAACTCAAGAAATTGCAGGCCTGGCTATAGTTATCTGTGGCAATGAGGACAACTCTGGGCTTTCTGTCGACTGCCTCACCTTGGCTAAAAGATACCCACCTTTCCCCTCTTATATATCTAGGTCTTGATCTTCATAATAGCACTGTTAATATCAGGCTAGAGCTCACTTAATTTCCACCACCTTGTAAAAGATTCTTTGGTAGTTAATGTAAGTTATCGACTTGCAAAGATTCACCCTGAATATGGATAATGCTATCTTCTAGGCTAGAGACCCTGATGAAACAAAAACAGGAAGAGACAAGTGTGTGCAGGTGTGCGTGTGTGTATGTGTGTGTATGTGTGTGTGCAGGCTTGTGTGTGTTCACATATGTGTGTGCATGTGTGCTTGCGTAAGTGTGTGCATGCATGTGTGTCATATATGTATGCATGTGTGCATGTGTAAGTGCGAGCTTTATGTGTATGTGCATATGTGTGCTCTGTGTGCTTGTGTGTATGTGCTTATGCTTGTGCCTGTGTGTGCACATATGTGTGTGCATGTGTATCTGTGTGTGTTCTACTCTCCCTCGGCAGTTGTCTTTTGCTGTTGTTACCATTGCCCATGGCATTTGGACTCCAGATTCTTTAGCTTTTAAGCACTGATTCGGACTTGCCTACAACTGAATAAAGAAGTGCCAGCCAGCTTGGGTTGAGCCGTGTTATGACTACACAGAGATCTTGAAAAACCACATTGGAAATCTGAGCCCTAAGGAGACTAAGATTTCAGCCTGGATGGAGCTTAATCATCTCCAGTGACTCAGTCATGCTCCTCTTTACTTGAAAACTGGGGCCACTAAACTGTGTGACATTCGTTAGCTATGCAATCTAAAGTGAAGGATATCCTTAGACACATATTGTATCTACGAACACAGGACCCATGCTTGCTCTTCCTATGCTGTAGAGAGATCAGCTCCACACTGACACCCTATATTAATTGGCATCATTCTTCATTTAAAATATAAAGAAACAAAAAGTTTCACCATAAATTGGAGAAAAATGAAGAGTTAGGGGAAAGGGAAATCAAGTCTAGGGCTGTTAGATTTGGATATGAGTTCTCTTCCCAGGGCTGCATTGCAATCTAGTCATCTTTGTGAGTTATTGATAGGGTGAAAATGGAACCTAGCTATGATGGCTATCAGTTATCAGAGTAGCCTTCTAAGATAAGATGAAGCCATTAACATCTTCTGATGAAATCCTAGTGGCTTTGTAAGAAGAGAGAGACGCATGTACTTCCTGTCTCCTGACAGATGTTCTGAGCTACCTCAGGACTCTGCCAGCAGGAAGGGCAACATTTCACTTCAATCAACTATGAGCCAAAAGCTCTCTCTCTCTCTCTCTCTCTCTCTCTCTCTCTCTCTCTCTCTCTCTCTCTCTCCTCTCCTCTCCTCTCCTCTCCTCCTCTCCTCACTTTTCTCTCTCTCCTTCACTCCTTCTCTCCCTCCCTCTTTCCCCTTCCCCTTCCTGCCCCTACTCAAAAGTAAAGTTGCTTGTGTCGGGAACCTCAGAGTTGGTTCAGGACTCCCAAGACAAAGTTCTCAGCACAAAGGACATTTATTTGCCCCAGCGGGACAGAGGGCAGGGATAAGAGGATACAGAGGAAGAGGAAGGAGGAGAAGGGGACAAGGGAGAAGAGAAAGGGGGGCTTATTCTGGAGGACAATAACTAACTGGATAGAGAGGAGACAGAAGTGGCCCATAAACAAATGACAGACTATAAAGGGAAAAGAGGAAACTCTGTATTAGGATGAGGTGTTTAATTCTAATTGGGCATGTTAATTAGGTGGGCCAAAGGGACCTTTTGATTGCTGGACTTCAGTACATTAATAGCTGGACATAGCTTTAAGTTTTTCAAATCCCATCCAACAGAGGACTAATATCCAAGATAAACAAAGAACTCAAGAAGGTAGACTCCAGAGAGCCAAATAACCCTATTAAAAAATGGGGTAGAGAGCTAAACAAAGAATTTTTACCTGAGGAATATCGAATGGCTGAGAAGCACCTAAAGAAATGTTCAGCATCCTTAGTCATCAGGGAAATGCAAATCAAAACAACCCTCAGATTTCACCTCACACCAATCAGAATGGCTAAGATCAAAAACACAGGAGACAGCAGGTACTAGCGAGGATGTGGAGAAAGAGGAACACTCCTCCACTGCTGGTGGGACTGCAAGCTGGTACAACCACTCTGGAAATCAGTCTGGCAGTTCCTCAGAAAACTGGGCATAATATTACCGGAGGACCCTGCTATACCACTCCTGGGCATATACCCAGAGGATTCTCCAGCATGCAATAAGGACACATGCTCCACCATGTTCATAGCAGCCCTATTTATAATAGCCAGAAGCTGGAAAGAACCCAGATGTCCCTCAATGGAGGAATGGATTCAGAAGATGTGGTATATTTACACTATGGAATACTACTCAGCTATTAAAGACAGTGAATTCTTAGGCAGGTGAGTGGAACTGGAGAATGTCATCCTGAGTGAGGTGACCCAGTCACAAAAGAACACACATGGTATGTACTCACTGATAAGCAGATATTAGCCCAGAAGCTCAGAATACCCAAGAAACAATTCACATATCAAATGATGCCCAAGAAGAAGGAAGGAGAGGCTCCTGGTCCTGGAAAGGCTTAATGCAGTCCTGTAGGGGACACCAGGACAGGGAAGCGGGAGGGGGTTGATTGGGGAACAGAGAGAGGGAAGAGGGCTTATGGGACTTTCGGGGAGGGAGGATCCAGGAAAAGGGAAATCATTTGAAATGTAAATAAAGAATATATCTAATAAATAAATAAATAAATAAAAAGTTTTTCAAATGCCTATTTTTTTTTTTTTGGTTTTTCGAGGCAGGGTTTCTCTGTGTAGCCCTGGCTATCCTGGAACTCACTCTGTAGACCAGGCTAGCCTCGAACTCAGAAATCCGCCTGCCTCTGCCTCCCAAGTGCTGGGATTAAAGGCGTGCGCCACCACCGCCCGGCCAAATGCCTATTTTTAATGATGGTTCTTAAATACTTTAACTTCCCTTGTAGTCCACTACCCACCAGAGATAGTGGTAAAGAAAGGACATGGGGGAAGAGGACCTGTTTAGAAAGGTTCTTTGGAATAACTCCCATCTGTGTTGTCTGGAAATTGGCAGTACAGTTCACAGGTTAGCAGGGGCTGCTAGACCTACTCACAGACACCTCAGAGATACACCAGCAATTCAGTTCAGTAGAGTCAGGATAGCAAACACCAATTAGCAGCAGTGGCATGTCCTAGCAGAGACAGCCATGCCTCAGCCTCAGCTTGAGTCAACAGCAGGAGGGACCAGGAAGGAACACCATGAGAAGTTCTCGGCTATGCCTCTCTCAGGGAAATGAAGAGCCATAAACATTGCACAGCTAGCTCGTGTGTCTGACAGAAGAGGCAAGAAGCCACAGCACACCACCAGAAGTTTTATTTTTTGGTGCATTTCTTTCTATGGAGTCCTGACAAATGCAGCTCAACTACTCATTGTAAGGCAGACCAATAGATGCATATTGTTAGCAAAGAATCTTTCATCACAGGTCTTTTCACAGGCTTGCTTTAGCAGAACATCCTTTCTCCTGTGTCTGCTTCAGCAAAACGTTCCTTCATGAATCTGCTTTAGCCTTTCACACCTGTGTCCCCTTCAGCTAAATGTTCCTTCATGTGTTTGCCTCAGCAAAACATCCTCCAACCAACTTTCCAAAGCTGGACCTTGGTGGTCAGCCTCAGGAGGAGGAAGTGGCCAGGTAAGGGAATAGACCTTGGTTGCTAGTCTTAGGAATGTAATCTAATGGTTTTTATCAAGACAGAAGGAATCCTGAAGAAGGCCAAGGCCTACCCGAGCCATGCTTTCGAGCTTGCTAGAGTCCCTTCAACCTGTATTGAATATTTTACTATAGTTATGAAAAAAACAAATAAAACCAAAAGGGAATCAAAGATTCTTCAAGGGACTGAAGGAGGGGCAAAGTTGAAGTACAAAAAAAAAAAAAGGGAAACCAGGAAGGTGGTACATTCTAAAGGAAAAGAAAAGGAAACTAACGGGAATTCTCAACAATGTTCTAATAAAAGTTCACACACACACACACACACATACACACACACACATACACACACACACACACACACACTATAAAATAGAAGGAGAGAATTGTCACATTTTTTTCCCTCAAAATACTGACCTTCATACTGAAGAGGCCATATAGCAGCAAACACCACAAAAGACAACAGAGTCACAGCACTTCAACACATCAAAAATTAAAAGTCCCAATTTTGGGGGGAAACCCAGTTTACTCACATAGAAGAAAGAATCAGATTAAACGAGCAACTCTGAACCTTAGAGTTCAAAACCTTGGGAACCTTTACCTACAAAAGTTCCAGAAGAGGATGACTTTTAATCTAACATTCTAGATGCAGAAAAATTCTAAATAAAAGAGAAATATAGACTTCTCTGACTGGGCAGACTTTCCCTTCCAGCAACCATTGCTGCAAAAAATAGTTTCAGAAAGAAACATCCTGGAGAGGTTGTCTCTGTACTCACGAAGGTTGATGACGGAGGTGGGTCTAACACAGCAGGGAAGGCAGTGTACTCTTTACTCTGCGTCTGAGAGTCTATTTCCACAATAATTTGAAAGAATATATGTCTACCCAGTATTTCAAAATCTCAGATGTCATAATCTGAAACCAGGTAAGCATTAGAACTTTATTTTTTTTAATCTTTCTGAGGTGATCACAAACCACCACACATATTTCCATTTAGCCAAGGCACACTTAGCCACGTCTCTACCTTAGCATTGTAGGTTAGAAGGCAGCTGGTAAGATGAAATGCCAGAGTTATATTCCCATCTGGAGGCTCTTGGGGAGAATCCATTCCAAGGTCTTTCCCTGTCTGAAGTTTCCTGCACTCTGGGTTTATGGATACCTCCTCCATCGTCAGTGTTGGCGATGGTAAAGCCTTGTCACACCATCTCCCTTCTAGCCCTGTACCACTCAGTAATGTTCTCTACTTTTAAAAATCTGTGTCATTAGACTGTATAATCCTGATGGTTTCTCCTACCTCAAGCCTTTATTGGCAAAGTTTTTATTGTTGTACCCAGCAATAAAAAGGTGATGCCTGCAGATGACTGGGTTTCTCGTATTGTCTCTGGAGGACCATTAGTCTGCCTTACACACTTGATGATACCTGTGGATACAAATGGAAATACTATGTTGGCTTGGGAACCACCTTTCAGGTAGTTCACAATTATTATTGGTGTACTCAGTGACAACCAGGACTTTCCATGAAGCTGTCTATGGTTTTCATGGCATCAAAGAGTCACATTCCAGTCCTTTTAAGTTACACAGAAAGAGTTTAGTTTATCTCACACTTATCTATGTCCAGCATCTTGTCCTAGCAGAGAAGGAATAGGCTGGGTCTGTGCCAAAGACCCAGATCATGAAAGAGATCACGGAGATTGAAGGGTAGGAAGTGTTGTGTTTTATAAAAAAAGATCCAGGATATGCTCTGTAGAGGGCGGTATGGTGAGGTTTGAGAGGTGCCTTGGCAGGCCCATGCTGAGGCATCCCTTTCTCCTGAGGGACCAGGCATACAAAGGGTATAGTGTAGGATAGAGTTTATTTAGGGCATGGGAAGGGGAGATGAGAAGGGAGTAGAGGCGCGCGCGCACACACACACACACACATACACAGAGAGAGAGACAGTGAAAGAGAGAGACAGAGAGAGACAGAGACACAGAGAGACAGAGACACAGAGACAGAGAGACAGAGAGAAACAGAGACAGAGAGACAGAGAGAGACAGACACAGAGAAAGACAGAGGCAGAGAGACAGAGAGAGAAAAAGAATGTGACAGAGAGAGAGAGAGAGAGACAGAGAGAGAGACAGAGACAGAGACAGAGACAGAGACAGAGACAGAGACAGAGACAGAGAGAGAGACAGAGACAGAGACAGAGACAGAGACAGAGACAGAGAGAGAGACAGAGAGAGAGAGACAGAGACAGAGAGAGAGACAGAGACAGAGACAGAGACAGAGACAGAGACAGAGACAGAGAGAGAGACAGAGACAGAGACAGAGACAGAGACAGAGAGAGAGAGAGAGAGAGAGAGACAGAGACAGAGACAGAGACAGAGAGAGAGAGACAGAGACAGAGAGAGAGAGAGAGACAGAGACAGAGACAGAGACAGAGACAGAGACAGAGACAGAGAGGAGGAGAAGCCAGCCAAGAATGTGTGCAGAGAGAGAGGTGGGAGGGGAAGGGGAGAGAGAGGAAAGGAGGTTATGGGGAGAAAAGAATCAGAGAGGCAGAAAGAAGAGGCGGAGAGACGGAGAGAGCGAGGAGGGCCAAAGAGTCCCTTTTATAGCAAGCCAGGCACACCCAGATCCTAGGCGGATCCTAGAAGGGATGCTAACAAGAAGGCTAGATTTTATGTTATTTTTTATTTTTAAACTGAGTTTTTTCTAATCATAAAGTGAGTACATGTTCATTGTAGAAAACTGGGGGATTTAGAGGTTTTTTTGTTTTTTGGGCTTTTTTGTTTTGTTTTGTTTTGTTTTTTCTTTTTAAGAAACCTGAATGTGGCTTTCAGTTTCTCCTGTGTCCTCATTTAGATCACACTGTTGTCACAACAATACCTCTGCCCTTCTAATACTTTCAGACATGAGATCCTCTTCTGGTCTCCCCTCAGGTCTGAGCTAAGATGTAAGATCAAGCCTACCTAGATACTCCAGAGCTGAATCCCCTAAAACAGCAAGCAGGAATTCTCAATCGTGAACCACAGCAAGACTTTGCAACAACAAACACTTTCTGAGTGTTTCTAATCCTGGTCTGAATTCATCAGAGCATTGACTTTACCCAACCACCTATAGGGCGTTGAAGCTGAGAACACAAAACCTCACAGTATGTCACCTGCTAGGTGCTTTGAAGGTGACTCAGAACAAAGCCTTTCTGACTCCACCCTCCCCTGCTCTCTGCCCTTCTTTCTATTACAAACTAATTTATAAAAGCCAGAATTCTTCCTCTCTAATACAAGCCATCAAACCTGGGAAAAGCATTCCCTGACCTTGTTCTTTCTCTATTGAATGCCTTCATGTGACATTGGCCTGTCCCATACACGAGAGAAATTAATTCTATACAGAGAACCCAAGAAGGATGTGAACAGGCAGGCCCTTTGGGGTACCCCACCTCCAGCCTATTACTAGTGATCCATACCTTTTGTTCACTCAAATTTCTACATGGTTATCCATCCCCACTAAGCCTAATTTTAATATTAGACATTTCCCTGGGCCTTTGCATCTTCTTTGCCCAAGGTTTTCATGTCACATAAAACTTGGAGGAAATAAATGTGTTGTCTTTTTAATGATTAATCTGTCTTTTGATACAGGTGCGGGTGTCATCTGGTGCCCCTAAGTTGATAAAGAGATGTACCCCTTGCTCATCCCTTTGGGGTCAAGGATATTAACATCCCTACTTGAAATGAGCTAAGACTCAGTCTGTTTTCCTCACCCAAGTCACTCACATAGGAAACTGCAAGTCTTGGGCTTCAGACAGTTTCCTTCTATATCTTTGTGTAAAGCTTTTTAATGGTGTTGAAACAATAACATTAGGTAACGTTTTTGAGTCTGTATTGTAGGCTAGATGATGCACCAGAGGCATATTTAATCCACCCAACTGCTTTGTGAGGAAACATTTACAGATGAGGAAATGGAAGGTTAGGGAAAATCACTCCATAACTTGCCCTTGGTCGTACAAGTATCAGAGCAAGGACTTCACCCTGCATCTATCATAGACCTAAGCCTGCTCTCCTGGGCAATGGCTTCTTTGCTGAACTCAGATCTGCTTAGCAGCTTATGTCCACGCATGAAACTGTAACAGACACCGTGGCCGACTGCTACAGAATTAAAAAGGAAACCCTAACAGCTTTCACTGTTACACAAATGGGAGAGATTGGAAAAGCCTTTAAATTATGTTTTGGATCCTTATAATTTTATAGGCAGAAAACTTGGAACCTCCAAGAAGGCTAATGAAATGTAAAGTCACCCTGTGGCACAGGAAGGAGTGGTCACATGGGAGATGCATGGTGCCACACCGAGGAGCAAAGCTATTTGAGAGCCAGGCGAGGCAGTAAAGCATCCAAGGATGGGCACAGAGAGCTGAAGTATACATCCCATGACAGTCTAGAAAAAGGAAGAGCTCAGCCCAGAGGAGGATGAGACCAGTCAACAGAGAGCAGAGGGGCAGTGTCTAGAGCATCAGTTACTTTGCTTAAATTGAATTCACTGCACAGAGGCGACTTTGGATCAAGCATTCAACCTTCTCCAGGCTGGCCTGGAACTTACAATATATCCCAGGCTGACCTCAGACTTTCAGTCCTCTTTCCTTAGCTTCCTACATGCTGAGATCTACAGGTGTGAGCACTACGAACAGCTTCAATATATGTATAAGGAATTGTAGGGTGGGACATGGTTGGTAGAACTGAAGCAGGGCTCTACAAAGCTGTTTGAATTGGGAATTGCCGCTGACAGTTTCTTCCTTAGTAGGCTATTCATCCATAGAATTCATGATCATTCTGCAGAGGGATATAAAACAGGCAGACAATTAAGTAGACTGGTGTGTGAAGGACATCAGAGTTTACTTGCTTTAAGTTTATTTTTAAATTGCATCTCTATGATTCTCTTAAAGGGCACCAGCCACAAGAGCTGGGACATAAGGATGGAGGCAGGACGTCAGAAATGGAAAAGCACAAGGGAGACTAGGAAACAGTCACGAGTGACTTCGTTTCTATCAACCCCAGGCCTGCTGCTCTCTGCTGGATTTGTTCAGCGTTTTGGCAACTACATTTCTATGCCACAATGTTCAACCTGATTGTCATCTTGTTTATATATTTCCACATATGATGCAAGAAAAATGTCCCCTTTGAAGGACAGCAGTCGTAAATAGAACACTGTGTGTGTCCCCTACCAACAATTCCAGGCTGTTGGGAGCAGGAACCTTAGAAAAGGTGGGTGGTCACTAGAGCATTGCTAAGCAGGCAAAAACCTTCAGAATCCCTGGGATCTAGACTTTGGCTAGTCTTTTAACCTTGCAATATAGACATTTTATTGGATTTTGTGTTTGTCTGCTTTGAATGGCTACCAAAAAATAAGCCAACAGTCCTTCACTTAAAAACAATAACTTGCATGCTCTATCTTCTATTTGTTTGATACTGTATTGACAGTGAAATAAGTCCCATGTGAACATATGGATGCATACACACCCAGAATGCTTTTCACATTGGAAACACATGTGGCTGTGTTCTGCCCGGTAAGTGACTACATATTTGTAGCAATCGTCTGGCTGGCAGTTCAGCCCCTAAGCTTTGTTGGGTACATATTTCCTTTGTTCAAAATGTGCCACATATTTCTGCTTATAGCATGGAACTTGGACTCCATGACAAAAACAGACCCAAGCCGTGCAAATGTTTAGACCATATGACCTGAGGCCATGCTGAAGAATATTTCTATTAGAACTGCGTGTGCTTCTCTTTTTGTGGCTTTGGCATCACAGCTTGCCACCAAATAATTAGCTCAGAAGTCCGTTGTGATCAGTCCTCTTCTGTCTGGGCTGAGGACAGTGAATTGCATCAAATGTAGTTCTAATTCCAGCTAAGTGGTCTGTCAGAAAGTCACTGCTGTGGTCTTACACCATGACAGCCAGCCAGAAAAAGAATGCTAGTAAAAGTGGAGCTCAAATTCGATGGCAACACCATTGCCTCGCTCGGCTTCTTGGCTGCAAACTGAATGAGCACTCACGTTACAGAGAAGATTAAACTGGTGTGTAAAGCATTTCCGTGTTTGACATGTAAGAGATACTCAGCAGAAGGGACTAAGCTAAACACCTTTGTGTTATGCCTTCAAGGACTTACCTTTATCAGAAAACTCATCACACTAATGTGCTCTCTCTCTCTCTCTGTTTACTTTCCTGTCACCTCATGCAAATAGGCTTAGTGTCTATATTTCAAGCACATAAGTCAATGAAGTTTGTTGGATTGCAGCATGTAGAATGCTTGTCTTTGGCTACTAGCCCAACTAGCGGTTATGCTGACACCAAATCCCATCTGTTTCCAAAAGGTTAGCTCTTTTCCTTGGCCATATTTTCTATTTTTTCCGTTTATTGGTACAATATATACCTAAACCAGAGTTTTAAAAGTGCACTTAGATATGATTGTACCCTTAGAACTCTCGAATTGATGATTGAAGTCCATGCCCTGGGCCAGTTTTCCTGGAACTCATAACACCACTCTGCAGTGATAGAGTCTGCTATTTTTGACTAGTTTTATGGTTTGAATGTGAAACGTGCCCCATGGATCCACAAGCTTGAACAGTTGATCTCTGTGGCAGTATTTAGAAGGTTGTGAGACCCTTAAGACAGTGGTTCTCAACCCCTGGGTTGTAACCCTTTGGGGCTAACATATCAGATATCCTGCATGTCAGATATTTGCATTATTTACATTGTGATTCACTACTAGCAAAATTACAGGTATGAAGTAACAATCAAATAATTTTGTGGTTGGAGTGGGAGTCATGGCAACATGAGGGACTGACTATATTAAGGGGCTGCAGCAATAGGAAGGTTGAGAACCACTGCCTTAAGAGGTGGAATAGATCTAAAAAGAAGTAGGTCACTGGGGACCCAGCTTCAGATTTTACAGCCTTACCCTGCTTTCCTATTCACCATTGGCATCTTGACTTTGGATACATTGTGACTAGCTGGTCTTCCCTTGGAGCCCTGCCTTTCCTGCATAATAGAATGTATCTTCTTGAATTGTAGACCAAAATAATCCCTTCCTTTCTTAAATAGATTGTTGCCAGGAATACTGTGGCAGCAACAAGATAACTGACACCTGCATGTTGTGACAACCATGGCATCAAAAGACTGAAGCAAAACCTATTCCTCCTTGCTCCACTCTGGGGGAAACCATGGAGACAAAACTGAGATGTTCTTCAGAGGCAGGGAAACAGCTTGGGCAGAAATGAGCAAAGGCTCTTTGATTCTATGAGGTATTATTTTTAAAAACTAATTGGAAAACCCTATTCAAGGGTTTGAAAAGGGTTTGAAAAACCTATGCAAGGGAAGGAGTTTTAGAACCATTAACTTGGTCACTCTGTTCTTTGCTAAATTCACAACTCTGCTGCACTTCCCCAAAGCAATGTGGTACGCAAGAGTCGTTCAGAGAGGATGAAGGCTTCTGAGCTTAATGGATGAGAGGCTCCACTCTAATAGCCTGAAATACCAATAAAGAAGAGGGAAATCTCATAAAATGTGAGAGCTCCAGAATTCCCGGTCTCGAGGCAGATATGAGAAAAGGCATAATGACTGAGACAATGTGAGATCCTGATTGTGCCAATCAAACCCCATCCTTTGCCATCAGTGTGCAGTCCACAAGTTTCTCATTGACTTCAAAGATCTGTGCCTTTAAAAAACAATAACAGTATGGTGTCCATGCTCTGCTCACACTCCTACAGTGGCACAGAGATAGAAGCAGAACCTATGTACCTGGTGCTACTACTGGTGCCTCAGTTTGTGAATAGAAAGAAACTGGGAAAACAGAAGATGTCTCCAATTAACATATGAATACCTGAAATATTTTGAAATAAAAATGCTCCTAGTATTTTTTAAAAAATTTAAAATACCTGTGTAGTTTCTCTTCAGTCAGTCATGAGCTCTTCAATTGCTCTGACAGAGGGAAGTTGTGTTCTCAAAATGTAATTCTAAGAAGGCTGCAGAGTGTGGCAAGATGAGTGGTTTCCCAGTAGCCAGCAGCAGCTCAAGAATGGACACGAGCAATTCAGCCTCCTCGGGCTGATCACTCACTGCTATAGTTTGAATGTGAAATGTCCCCACAGGCTCCTAAAACCAGGCAAAGACACAACAACAATAACAAAAGAACTACGCGGTAAGAAGTCAAAAAATTTCAACAAAACACTTTCGAACAGAATCCCACAGCGCTTCTAAAAAGGCCATACATAATAATCAAGCAGGATTCATCCCAAAGATATAAGAAAGATTTAACACTTGTAAATCAATAAATGCAATACAGCTCATTTGGGAGAATGGAGAATCAAAGCTATATGAACATCTCCAGTAGATAAAGAGAGGCTATGGTCAGATTCAACAGTCTTTCATAATTTAAAAAGAAAAAAAGGCACTTAAGTTATGCTTGGACAGGCAATACCTGAGAATACTAAAAGCCAGGGGTGAAAAATTCACAGACAACACCATACTGAACAAGGAAAAGCTAAAATTATTTCCTCTAAGATCTGTATAAGATAAGGATATCCACAGTAAATGTTCCTGTGCAATACGGTATTGAATGTCTCAGTTACATGAGAAGAAATGAAGTACATCAGAACTGGAAAGAAAAAAACACAATTATCTGAATTTCAATTTGACATCATTTTATATAGAGAAAAGGTAAATACTCCAACAAAAGTTGTTACAACTGATAGACGAATCCAATGAAGTTGAAGGATACAAAATCAGCACAGGCACCAATAACTTGCTGAAAAAAAAAGATTAATGAAATATTCATACCATTCCAAAAACTCTTTAGAATTAAATTTAGCCAAGGAAATGAAAGATATACTCAATAAACGTGGTATTGTTAAATGAATAAAGGGTGTGGCAACAAGAAAATTATACCCCATGGTTACAGATCAGAAGAATTAATATTATAAAAATGATATTATCCAAAATTATATATAGGTTTAATTTAACCCCACCAAGATACCAAAAAAATATTCTCACAGAAATAAAAATTTCCCAAAGTTCGTCTGGAACCACAAAAGATCCAGATTAGCCAAAGCAGTTCTCAGGGAGGAGGAGATGGAAGACAGCACAATCCTGAATTGAAAACATCCTGAACGAAGCACAAAAAATGCCCGCCTGCCTGTCCCCATCTCCCCCTCCCCCGCCCCTGCCTGCCTACCTGCCTGCCCGCCAGGGTTAGCTAGTTCAGATGCCATCCGGGCCTGGATCCATCACTTTGAGTTGGTCCACCTCATTATCTGTCTATGAGCTTATGGAGCAGGTAAAGGAGTTCTTCCTGCAGAAACAGAGCCACAGGATCTTCACAACTCTCGGCAACTGCAGGATATCCAAAAGGAGTCTCAGCAATGGTCTAGTACTGATGGTATCTCAGAACCATAAATCTTGAACCAGACCAATAACTCGTTGCATTGAACATTTGCATGTAAAGCTATTTGGGACACACACACACACACACACACACACACACACACACACACACATGCAAACACACTATGACACTGCAGTTTCCAATTACTCTACAACAAATGGATATATGAGGGAGAGGTAGGAGAAATGGAGGAATAGAACAGTGTGTGTGCAGTGGAGACAGGTTAGAACTAGGGACACTACAGTTGTGATGAATGTGAATGATGGAAGGCTGTGGTTGGTCGCCTGAGGAAGAGGTCATTACCCAGTAGGGACATCTGGGTGGTACAGCAGCCTGGAGCTTACACAGACTCAACCTCCAAACAAACTGCCCCTCCCTATGATCATCCTGGTCCGAGCAACAACTGAGTGTTTGAGATGAGGAGTGGTTCGTTTCCTGGATTATACCTCCTTGAAAGTCCTCCATGGTCCATACTTCTCTTGAGGCCATGCTGGTCAGATGCTCATGGGCCAGTGCTATCGCCAGAAACTGTGTAGAAGCCCAGGGTCTGTGATCCTGCAGGCTACTTTTGCAGGGATGGATGACTGTAGGCACGAAATTGAGGAAGAGAAAAAGAGCTTTCTGTGATAAGCCCCATCTTCACTCACCCCCTCTCAAAACAAAACAAAACACCCCCAGCCTAAAAAGAAAGTCACCAAGGAGAACTCTTGAAGAGTGTGACGAGGGGACTGGAGAGATGGCCCAATAGTTAGGAGCACTTACTTTTCTGGCAAAAGACCCAGGGTCAGTTCCCAGCACCCACATGGTGGCTTACAACTGTCGGGCTTCAGTTCCACTGTGTCCAGTGCTGCCCTCTGACCTCTACAGGCATGCATATGGTACACAGACATAGATAAGAGCAAAAGTACTTATGTACATAAATAAATTCCCCCAAATAAACAAAAATCGTGATAAGGATGCTGAAGTGCAGCTCCCCACAATTAATGACTTCTGGTGCAGATGGGGGTTAGTGATGAGGGGTGGGGTGTAGATAGGAGTGGGAGTTGGGGTGGGGAGGGCGCAGATGGGGAAGAAGTCTGTTTTCTTTAGGGGACTGGCCACTGGGAGTTTGACCATGTCCCAGTGAGTAGATGGATAGCCCAAAATGGACTTGCTTTGTTTCCTTTCTTTCTTCTTTTTTGGGGGAGAGGGGAGAAGAGGGAAGGTCAAGGGTAGAGGAGCAGACATGGAAGGATGGGAGTGAATGTGGTGGGTACGTGATGTGAAACTCCCAAAGAATCAATAAGAAACGGAGTGTTTGGGAAAAATCAAAAGGACCATAGAAAACAAAGCCTGGGGCATGGAGGCAGACACCTGTTAGTGGTAGAGGCAGGAAGATCAAGAGTTCAAGGTCATGTGTGGCTACATAGCAAGTTTGAGCCTAGCCTGTCCTATAAGAGACCCTATTTCAAAAGGAAAAAAGAGAAAAGACAAGAGAAAAGAATAAATGTTCAATTTAAATAATTCCACCACTCAGGAGACAAGAAGGAAGATCATAAGACTGGGGGTAGCCTGGGCTACATACTGAGTTCCATACCAGTTTGAGTTACACAGTGAGACTTGCCTTGTTAAATAAAACCCACATTCCTCCCCAGAAGAAAAAGTCAGTATCACCAGTCCTCTAGGAAACTCAAATGTATAATGCTGATGAGGATGTTAAGAAAGGGGCCCTCCTGTATGCTGTGAGAGATGTAAACTAATATGGCCATAGCATAAAACACCACGGAGATTCCTGACGGAGTTGAAAGCAGAATCCATGGGAGCCACTGGTCCTACCGCAGAGAATAAATACAAAGTAAACAGAACCATGTGCAGAAGAGATCTGCACAGGCTGCTGTGTTTCTTCCAGGACTCCTTACAAAAGCTAAGAAACAAAAGCAAACAAGGTATCCATTAGCAGACAATTGAGTAAAGTGAATGCGGTATATGAGAGTTCTATAATGGAATTTTATCCAGCCATAAACAAAATGAAATGCTGTTGATTGAAGCTGTGTGGGTATGACCGGAGGTCATTTGCTTCAGTGATATAAGCCAGACACAGAAAGACCAAGAGTAGAGGCTCTTGCTCATTTATGTAAACTGAAAAGCCAGCCTCATTGAGGAATAGAGAAATAGTGGTCACGTGAGACTCGGAAAGTGGGAGGTGGGAGTGAAAGAAGTTAGCCACAGCAGATTGAAATGCAGAAGGGATGGCTGCCTCTGGGGTTCTGTACTCTCAGTGCAGGATCTATTTACCACAGCAGTCAATGGTAGATTGAAAACTAATGAGAAAATAGAATCTGGAATCTTCAACCCATGGAGGTAATTAACGTCTCAAGAATTGGAAGTTCTGGGCACCCTGATTTCATCAGTATACATTGTATGCATTTACTGGGTTACCAGAATGTACTCTATAAAGATATAAAATAGGGCTGGCAAGATGACTCAGTGATGAAGTTACTTGCTGCCAAGTCTGAAATCCCCAGCACCCACATGGTGAAAGAAGAGAACTGATTCCCGCAGGGTGTCCTCTGGACATCCAAAGAGATACCATGACTTGCCTGTGAGCCTACACGTGTACTCGTGAACACACACACAGAGAGAGAGAGAGAGAGAGAGAGAGAGAGAGAGAGAGAGAGAGAGAGAGAGAGGCAGGTTGAAGGAAGTAATTAAAGAATTCAGGTCTTGCAGTTACATAGTTGTGTGTGTGTGCGTGTGTGTGTGTGTGTGTGTCTGTGTGTGTGTGTGTGTGTGTGTGTCTGTGTGTGTGTGTGTGCATCCCTACAAGCCCACTGCAACTTAAAACTCTGTGTGTTTATTGTTAATATCTCCTATCACATCATTTTCATAAGGTTTTGAAAATCAATCCCATATCAGATACATACAATTATTGTCCTACAAAACTGTCACATTCCAATACTTTGAAACTCCATTTATTTTTCAAATATAAGAGAGAATTTTACTGGCCTGGATTAACTATGTAGACCAACTGATCTTGGATTTGTGCCAATAGTCCTGCCTTTGCCTTCCCAGTGCTGGGATCACAAATGTAAGCTGATGTGCCTGGCTTCCCTTTCCAGACTGATGATTGATTGATCTATGATTGATTGATAATTGATGGTTACAGCCTGCTGTGTAGAAGCTGGTATACAGAGGCTTTGTCATTATTTTGAATTGAGAGTTCTCTTACAGATTTTCATCTTTTTACAATGCCCACAGAATAGCACAATGATTCGATGTAGATCTTGGGACGAGATCCCAGTTTGGTCCTCCTCTCAACCATAGAACTATGCACTGCAAAGCTCAGCCTGTGCTCTGTAAAACGGGGCCAATAATAGCTTCCAGTTTAATAGGATTTGGTAAGGATGATCAGATAACACACACAAGGTATTTTGCCCTGTGCACAGGTCCCAGGAAATGCTCGTCAGTCTTTGAGAACAGTAATTAAGGTAGATGACCATAGTCACGAAGAAGAAAACATTAGTCTAGACATTAATGCTCCTAATGCTCCTACCCAATGCGTCGTCGTTCAGAGTCTATCACAACACCACGTACAGTGCTTTATTTCAGTCTGGTTATGTACTGACACATTTTATAATTGATACCATGTTTCACATTGGCTTCTAACTGCCTTCATTTTGCATCAAAGTGGCAAAGATGAACAGCCACACCCTGACTTAGTGTGTCACTGGGTCACAGCCCTCTTTGGAAGCCTGTGCAATATGGAGGCTAAACAAAAAACAAAACAAAACAAAACAAAAAGCCATGACTTCTTCCTTGCACCATTAAGTCAACAAACCTCCCAGGAGAGTGATTTTAAAAAAAAATGTGGTTGCCGCTGCCTTAATGAGGACATGCTCAGAGCCCAGTGTAATCTTATAATGTGCTCAGGGCCCCAAGGAATTCACAGGAATTAGATTTGGTAACAGTAGATCTCCGTTTCTCAAATATTAGCAATGTAATTTACAATAATTGTCTCTTATTTTAGCTGATGACATTGTAAATTACAAGCATTATTATGGTGTTGTTTATAATTCAGCGATGTTACCACAGGAATCTGCTTTTCAGCTGTTGAAGGATCCATGTGTAGTCTGCTTTTGTTAATACACCACATGCCACATTTTTCTTAAGGCCTTTAATCAGACTGTTACATACATTAGGACACATGCAAAGTGTGTTTCCACACAACAACCTAAAAGGCAATGTCTACTTGATCGTTCTGACATAAATTCCTCAGCCCCATGTTTTCCAAAAAAAAAAAAAAACCTCTCCAGTTGTTCATAATGTTTGCTCTCTAGTCAAACTTGTAACAGCCCTGGCTGTGAGACTTCACCCGGGGATGTGAACAAGCCTCTATCCACTCCAGGCAAGTCACCATCGACAAGGAGCAGATTATGACCGAGTTTAGGTTGGTGAACCAATTTTCTTATTGCGGTTACTTACAGAGGTATGAGTGACAACCGCAGCCGCAGCACTCAAAGCCCAGCCCACACAGGTGACTGCAAGCTGTGTGTCTGGAGTTCTCTGAAACTTGCAGGCAGCTCCAGAGAGACCCTCTTCTCTCTAGCAATTGCTTACTGTTCAGTCTCAGGGAAGGGCTTTGGGAACCTTGTGACTCCATGAGCTCCCCAGCCCAGACCCCAGCCTCCCACTCCATCTTCCACCCCTCACCCCTCACCATCCTCCATCCCATCCTCTACCCCTCACCTCTCCCCTTGGCCCCTCCCTCCACCCCACCCCCACCTTCTTAGCTCCTTGAGTCTTATTGTGCCCCTCTAGAGCAGGGGCTCTAGGAGGGAATGCTTCAGACTGTGAGTTCCAAGACAACTCACATGCCAGGTTGGCCTTACCATCCTCAACATCAGAAGGGACAAGAAAAAGAAGCCTGAAACAGAAGACAGAAGCTTTAGCAACTCACAGATTTTGATTTTTCAGGAGCTGTTATCCTTAAGAGTTTGTGGTGATGTACTAACCAGAATACTTCATCACAATTCGTGATGAAATCCAAGGACCACCACGACAACACTGGACAATGGGACTTTTTAATAGATGGCTGAACATGCATCCCCTGACCTCAGGGCCTTTGCAGTATTGTGCCCTCTTGAATATTCTCTTTTCTTGAATATTCTTTATCACTAACTCCCTCAGTTCCTTCTATGCTTTTTTTTTTTCAAATGTCACTTATCAGTGAGTTGTTCGACTCTATCCTGGCCCTTGTGCTCATAGGTAACACCCCTCACCTTCTACTGTCTTCCATAGCGTTGATTCCTTGTTAGAATCCTATATAATTAATTTATTGTGTATAGTACTTTGTTTCTTTCTGCTAGGATTATAAGCTCCAGGGTAGAAAGGATATTTGTCTGATTTGTTCGTTGACTCATCTTAAGGATGTATGAGAGTACCTGGCATAAAATTGATCCCAGGTAAAAGTTTGTCTAATGAGTACGTGATTGGTAATGCCCCCAATATCTAGAGGAATATGTGGATACCCAAAAAGAAGTTTGCTTGCCTCTGCCTCCTTCGTTATAGGATACAGCATTCCAGAAAGGCCGATGGTTGCCAGAAGAGGACCATGTGCTAAGTCAGCAGTTCTCAGCCTGTGGGTCAAGAACCCTTGAGGAGTCGCATACCAGATGTTTGCATTATGATTCATAAGAGTAGCAAAAGGACAGTTAGGAAGTAGCAATAGAATAATTTCATGGCTGGGGGTCACCACAACACAAGGAACTGTATTAAAGGGCCACAGCATAAGGAAGGTTGAGAACGACTGAGCTAAGCGAACATTGATAGTAGTTTCATCATCGTTCCTCTTCCCTTCTGAGACAATCAGACAGAATGCATTTAGCATGGAGACAGTGTCCTTTAAGGACCAGTAGTTCTGATAGTCATGGTCTAGAGTTATTGATAGAGCAAAGTAAATTCTATTTTATTCAAAATATATTCGCACATCAATAATTAAGTACACACACATACACACACACAAAAATGTCTTAGAAAGTTACAAATAGTAATCTTTGTCTGAAAATCTCTCATTTCCCATCAATGGTAGATAAGACATATAAATGGAAATTTGTAAACCTTTTATTTTTAAAATTGGTGACTGCTTTTGAAGTCTCTTATGAGATGCAATAACATACGGTATAGAAACAGAAACTTTGGAAGGGATGAGAATGTATTTGCAGATGGTATTTCATATGTTTATTAATAAGTAGCGACCAGTGAGTGAGTCCGGGCATGAGGAGCTGTGGGACTCATAAACCTTGCACATGTGGGAGGTCACGTTCTCATGGAGGTGATAATTGAAGGCAGGATTCATGTGTGTCTCAGAAGAGGAGACAGCAAAGATCTCCCTTAGGCTTAAATACAGTTTGTCCCCACAAACATCCATGTTGAAACTGGACCACTGGGTTGGGAGGTGGGGCCTTTAAGAAGTAATCGGGCCCTTAAGAGAACTCAGTGCCTTTCTTGTGAAACTGCATTGTTTCTTCTCCTGGAAAAAGGTCAGCTCCTTTGTCTCCTTCCTCTCTCTGCGCATGCTCCCAGTAGCCCCTCTGCTCTCCAGCTGAGGCCCTCATCTGAAGTTGAATGTGTGTCAGGACCTCCTTGCTCTCTGAGCCGCTTCAGCTCAGATCATGGCCAAAAGAACAATCTTTCCTTTATAAGTTACGCAGTCTCTAATCGTCTGCTATAATAATAAGAAACAGACTATAACAGGCCTACAGATGATGGGGAGATACATCTATCAGGCAAAGTCCTGGCCTTTCCTTTAATTAACTAATGATCTGGGAGAACCACTGAGTCAATTCTGAAAGGAGGCAATTTTCTCACTCTATTGAAAACTTAACAGATGGTTACCCCTAAAATGCCCTCCAGTAGCAAAATTCTGCCATTCAACGTATTTTTTTGTTTAGATTTTTTTATTTATTTTATGTATGTGAGAGCACTGTTGCTGTCTTCAGACACACCAGAAGAGGGCATCAGATTCCATTATAGATAGTTTGTGGGACACCATGTGGTTGATGGGAATTGAACTCAGGACATCTAGAAGAGCAGTCAGTTCTCCTAACCTCTGAGCCATCTCTCCAGCCCCCAATCGACCTATTCTTTATCATGCATGAGTGATTTCTGTTCCTCTGTTTCATCCCACACTCCAATTGCTTTCTCATTTGTCCTAAAATGCTGGTTCAGTACAGATCAAGCATTGTCTTAAATACTATACATGATATTAACTTATTTAACCTCCATAAACTCTCTATGGACTAGACAACACCCAGTGTTACACTCAGTTTATAGATGAGGAAGGAAGAAGTCACAGAATGGTCTGAGAACTATCTCGAGCTCACACTGCTGATACATGGTAGGAAGTAAATAAACTTTCAGTATCACCTAGCAAACTGTAAAAAAAAAAAAAAAAGAGACTAACGTAATGACTTCCTTTTGTGTACAATGTAAAAAAAAATGAGTTAAAATAGAAAATATAATCAAATGTAAAATTATGTTGAATCTAAAGAGTTGCCCTATATCTGGAGACTCTGAGTCACATGCACTGAAGACACCAGGAACACAGCTGTGCTCCCCAAACTTTTCAGTCTTGGACAAGAAACTGTTCAACATTCAACCCATTGTATCCCAGTACAGTGAAGGAAACGGAAACACACAGACGTGGAACATAGGAAACTTCCTTGATCCAAAGTCACAGAGGGGTTGGTTGAAGTTGCCTACATAAGGTGCTATCGCTCTGGCCTTGAAAAATCAGGAACACATCAGCACTGGGAAATGTTAGAGCAATGGCATTACATGCAGGCAATGTAACATAGACCACTGCACAGATGTAGAGCAGGGGCCTGAAGTGGCAGAGTGTGGCTACGGCCAAAGGGAGTAGGGTGGGGTGTTAAAGGGGATGCCAGTAGGGTGGGGTGTTAAAGGGGATGCCAACAGCTTGACTTTGCAACTGAGAACAACTAAGGATTGTAAGATACTGAGACCAGCATTGCACATGAGCCACCTTCAACAGACAATTCTGATAAACAATCCTGTCTCAACTATGCAGAGACACATCCCAGGTGCTTCATGGCTGCGGGACACAGAAACGCTTGGCAAGGAGCTCAGGTAGCTTCCTTGATAATGGAAGGGAAAAGAGTTAATGCAAGGGTCCCCAGGAGGTACAATAACTAACTAAATATGGACATTTGGGGGAAAGGAAGCCAAATATACTCACCTATATGTTTTTCTCTTCAGTGCTTCTTTTTGTTTTCCAGACCCTCTTACACCATGGTTTCTTTGTCTTCAGTTTGGTGGATCTCTGCCAGGTGGATAACACTCACGAAGGTTAATCTGGACTGTCAATTTGATTGGCCGTAGAATCGACTAAGAAGGTCACCTTGGGGGGGGGGGACATCTGTTAGGGTGTTTCCTAGGAGGACTAACTGAGAATGGGAAACCCTGCCCAGAGTGGGCAGCGCCTTCCGGCAGTGGTCTAGATGTACGGAGGTCTATGGACTGTTGCTTTCTACCTGGCCGCCTTTGTTCCCTTGCTGGTGAGTGCATCTACTTTGCATCTGCTGCTGCCATCCTTCCTGGACATTGGAACACAGTTTCTCTAACCTTCATCCTACACTGAAGACCAGTGACTCTTCAGAAATCCTCTAGATTTCAACACCACTCAGGGACTGTAAGGCGTCCATGACTGTGGGTGAACTAGTTACTTGGTGCTCAGCCTCCCCAGTGTGCTGGCAGCCACTGTTAAACTACATAGCACTTATCTTGTCAGCCAATCTAATAAGTCTCCTTTGTAGTATGTAGTCATTCTACCAGTTCTGGGCACTAGAACAGTGTTTCTCAACCTGTGGGGTCTCGACCTCTTTGTGGGTTGTGACCGCTTTGTGGGTTAAACAACCTTTTCACAGGGGTCACCTAAGACCATCAGAAAACACAGATGTTTACATTATGTCTCACAACAGTGGCAAAATTATAATTGCGAAGTGGCAACAACAATAATTTTATGTTTGGGATCACCCCAACATTAGGAACTGTATTAAAAGGTAGCAGCATTAGGAAGGATGCGAACCACTGTTCTAGAGCACCCTGACTAAACCAATGCAAAGTTCTCTTTCAGGAGACTGTTATGAGTCATAATATAAATATTGTGTCTCCTGGTGGTCTTAGGTGACCTCTGTGTGTGTTGAGAACCTGTGCCTTAACCCATTATAACCCCAATAGCAGGATCCTGGAAGAGCTGCAGACTGTTCACAGTTCACATTCCATTACTAAGGTGTCCCTCAGCAGCAAGCAAGGGGCAGTTGTGCAAAGTCCCAGCTCTCTTGAGCAAGAGCTGCTTTCCCCTTCATTTGTCACTGCATATTGCAGAGAGGAAGTGAAGACTGTAGGAAATGAACTTCTGACCTGAACAACATGAACGGATGCATGGATGGCCTACCCAAATGTCTACTCTTGAGGTATTTTCTACTTGAATTTATTGAGTGTAACTTTAAAAATGGCTCACTGATGATATTCCATTGGGTCTACTCATTAAATTCCATTTCTGAGATATGTTTTCTCAGGATGAGAAATTATTATTTTTTAATCAGCAGTAATTGGCAATCATGGGGAAACACTTGTAAGCTGGAGGCAGAGTCAGTTATTTTCTCAAACACAACAACACCAGTAGCTCAGTCTCATTAGCAGACTTCTGAGGCTCAAACTCCAGGTTTGTTCACCTTCTCAAAGGCAACACACGCATTTCCTCCCCGCCCCAGGCTGCAGCTTCGCAGTACGCCATGGTGAGGGAGATATAGGTCAGCAGCAGGAAGTAATTGGATTTCAACACAGGGAGCACAAAATGCCACTTTAGAAAGGGAGCCCCTTGTTATGCCCAAGTGTGCCTCTGACTCTAATGGCATTATTTCCCCTTATGAGAGGTCATCTGGACCCCAGGGGTAAGAGGAGAGAAGACCCCCTTGCAGCTACCTTCACAGCTCCAGTCCTCCCAGCTGCCAGAACGTCCCTGGGCTGAGAGCTAGTCAGTCAAAGGCCACAGTGGGCAGTCAGAAGGAGCCAGGACTCCACCAACTGCCACAATATAGACATCAGCACAAAGGTAGTCATCAGGGACCTTGTGCACAGAGAACGCTTTGAAGGACTTCAGGATGACAAGGTGACACCTGTGATTTGGTCCTCTCGGACCCTGAGACGAAACGCAGATGCAGCCAGTTACAGTGATCCCAGAAAAGACAAAGCAACTCTAATGAGGTGCCAGGCTCCTGCACAACGTCCCCCAGGGGCTGTCTCTGCGCTTCAGACGGGCATGATTGGAAAACAACCGAGACCAGCAGCTTCCAGGAAAGCCACACTCAAGGACAATTCCAGTTTTCCTTTTAAAGTAGCCATTTCTAAAACTACAAACTCAGTCTATATTAATTGTAGAAAACATATCAACTAAAGATGAAAATCTTAAAAAAATAAAACCTCTTGTAATCCCAAGGCCCAGGGATGCCTACTGGACTAGTCTCCTAGTAAGAAGCTGTACCCTTGGGAGCACGCACGTGCACACACTTCACCCTGTATCTCTTTCTCCTGTAACTAATAAAACGGTCTCATCATATTAGCTCACAACTCACCTTTGTTGACTTAGGGATGTGTTCCTGTACCATGACATTTTTCTCAATATTAATTTTAGTGAATGCTAAGTATCCAGAGGCAAATGTTTTTTTCTTTTAAAAACCACACTTACATGAATCTGTGTCATGCTGCACTTTCCAAACCACTTACAGCTTAAGGCAATGGCTGGTCAGACGCCGTTTCAGTTGAGGGGCCTTGGCATTCAGCTGGATGTAGTAATAAGCATTTCCTCTACTTCTTTGCATTAAACAGCATTTTTAGTCCCAGCTTGAGGCCACCAAAGGCTTTCTCATAATAAGAAATAGTAATTTCCACCCGTCCCATGGGTGGAAGTGTGCTATGTGCTCCTCAAGCAAGGCCTAATTTAATCTCACCAACTCCTTTTATATCAGTGGTCCTCAACCTTCCTAATGTTGTGACCCTTTAATTCAGCTCGTCATATTGTGGTGACCACCCCAACCATAAAATTATTTTCGCTGCTAATTTATAACTGTAATTCTGCTACCGTTATGAATCATAATATAAATATCTGTGGCTTTCAGATGGTCTTAGGAGACCCCTGTGAAAGGGTCACTTGACCTCCACAGGGGTCGTGACTCACAGGTTGGAAGCTGCTGCCTCATATTGAACTGTTTTGGGCTTGCTGTTGTCGTTTCTACATATTCCCATAAGGAAGCTGTGAAACTGAGGCTTGCAAAAGCTGAGTGAATTGAAACCATACTAGCATGTAACAGGCTAATGGCTCTGTCTCAAGTAGACCAGGAAATTAAATACTTTGTATGATTCAGTTTTCCCCAAAGATCTCTACTCCTCAGGAATGGAGGGGCGACCCATGTAGCAATTAACTAACCCCGTGGTATCTGCTCAACCATAGGTCAGATGTGGGGGTATTTGCCTACGTCTTTATTCCCATTAGTGAATGGAGTCTTTAATCTACTTGGAGCTAATAATGGGACAGACTAAAACTTTCTGTTCCAAGTGACTTAAAGTTTAAAAATAATCTCATGTGCAAGTTTTGTCTCAGGATGACCCCCTTCACAAACTCACAGGGCCCTTTAGTGGAAGAATCCCAGCACACGTGTGTGCACAACCAACGGGGATCAACCTCTAGAGGGCATGTAGTTTATAGGCCCAGCCTAATTGGCCTTAACATTAGATGGTTCCTGCTTATAGGATGGCTTCTAAGGCTATAGAAAGCCCTTACTTCCTTATAGTAAAAGTCACAAACCTCAGATAAAATTTAACCCCTAATGTTTTGCTTTAAATCATTTTTTTCCCTTGTCCTGGAAGATCCAGCATAAAGTATGGCCAAGATGATCAAACCAAACAGCAGCCCTTAATCTGTAAATAATCGCTTTGGCTTCATGGCAATCAAGCAAGCAGTGGGAAACAGCTGGCTTAAGATGAACGTGACAACCTATTAGCATTCAGAGAGAAGTGATTTCTCTCATCACCTTTCCTGAAGATGCTGTTGCTGTGGCAACCAGTCCCAGCATTCATCCTGCATCCAGTTGCTAAAATGACAGTGAAGCTGTCCAGGGTAAGGGAAGATCATTCTCACTATCTCAGTGGCTGCCAATCACATCTATAAGGTGGATTCTATAGAACTACTCCTACAAACCCCACATGTCATTGTGGTAAAATGCCTCCCAGCCAACTTCCCTAACTGGGGTCTTCCACAAACGCTTCAGAATCTGTTCATTTCACTGCACCAGCATTTAACATTTAACTTAAAGAACTATTCTGTGCTTTGGGGACAGCGTTTTAGACGTTCTTTCTTCTGGACATTACTATGTAAGGTATGTGTGTGAGCATGGTGTATTCCTCTGGGCAATGATATCCTCCAGCATGACTTGCTGTTGTTGTGGGAAGAGGGCCACAGCTGTTTCCAGACACTTGCCACACAGTTCTCTGTCTGTGGATAAAAATGCTAACCATGAAGCCGTTCCTTTACTTTTTACCTTCTGCCAGCAATCCACCTAGATCCCAAACATACCCTAAACATCAGTTTAAACCATAAACCAAGGTGCCCCTGCACCTCTTGGCGGCTAGTTTGCCATCAACAGGTTGAATTTCTCCCTTGTCTGAACACTAGAATGTCTCTCAGATGGAGACACCACCTAATTTTATTTTCTGAAGAAAGTGCTTCCGAAGATGGTCCGTCTTGGGTGACCATCTCAGCTTATCTTAGAGCACTTCAACAATGTTATCTCCCTCAATTCCATCGCAGCAAGAACAGTATCTGCATTCATTCACCATCCTGTAAACAAACAAAAACAAACAAACAAAAAAGGGTAGTTTTTAAACGTTTCATGTGAGCTGAGGCCTAAATGTTCTGCAGGGAAGTCGTTCATCTGTAAACAAATTACTCTCCTACCTCATGCTGTGGTAGAACTTAGGAAGAAGGGAAAGGAAATATGTTTTCAAAATGGTGCGACCTTGGTGCCCACTGAATCTGATAGCTCTTTGTCTTCTATTACTAAAAAGGTCAAGGTAATTTCTGCCCTGTTCAAACACTACATTAAATAAGTTTTCTGATAGTTGACAACCAAGAACCTTTTCGGTTCTGTACCCCAAAATAAAACAGATTTCTTTGCCTGGTGTGAGCGCAGTGCATGGCTACACTGGCAATGCAGCATGCAGAAGATCGCCAGCCCCAGTCAGCCGCAGTGCGCACCCGGGCCTTTGTCTAAGCACAACGGAGGGGGAGCCCCTGACTCGTGATGTGCCGCTTTGTTAATGCAGGGCTCTCTTGGGCCCAATCATGACCCACGAAAAAGAAAATTACAATAAACCCATTAGAATGATAGCTAATGGTTGTTCGGGACACAATGAGAGGCCATTTAAGACACGATTTGCATGTGTAGTCTCATTTGTTCCCCCCCAGATGTTTTATGAATTAAGCAAATGCCATTATTGTCCTCCTGCTTGAGAAGCCCAGTGACTCCCCAACAGAGACAGAAAAACCCCAATCACATTAATGCTAAAATCCTATACCTCCTTTAACGCTAATGCTGGTTACTTTTCAGTAGCTTTTAAGCACAAAGGCCCTTCCCCTTTCCGTCTCCCTGGAAGGAGGCGACAATCAGAGCCTAGCTACTCAGTAGGATCCGGTGTGCGTTTGTGGTGCTGCTTAGGAGACCCTCGCTGATGAGAACAGGGGGCTTTTGATTGCAGATTGAGGAAGTTCTTGCTCTTCAAAGCTGTGCTACACTGTGGCGCTGGTCAGTTCCAGGAGTCTCTGAGATACCATTGTCTCTACCTGCTGCTCCGACAACCGACTGGGTGAGGGACCTTCTGAGGTTCTTGTCTCTCTTCCTGACTGCTCATTTCCGATAGTGCCTCACAAGGCAGACTGTTGAGTTCCTTTTTCTAGATGTTAACATTGAGGACTCCATATACATATCACCCAAAGAAGAATAATAACTTTTCTAAATATTTAAATAAAACGATAAGTCTTTTAAGAGAAAGATAATTGCTGGGGAGGATATATATGGCGAGGAGGTTCCAAGCCTTTGCAATCAAGGCTTGAGCGCTTTCTACACCTAGGCAGTGCCTACTGTCATGCAAAGCAGTACCAGAGATGGTCTGGCCCATCCAGGGTGCCTGTCTCATTACCACTGACCACAGCTCATTACACATCCGGGGAGCAGCGACACCTGGGCAGCTGACCGCCTAGGGCAAAATGCATGAATATCTGCGTAAGGGTTCCTTTTTAGCTCTGAAACTTAAAAATCTTACACCCAATGCTATAGCTGGCTACTAAAAAAAAAAAAAAGACTGGAAAAGTAGTTCAGGTAAACTAAAAGAAAACAGACCATTTATAATCCCTTCCCACAGAAATAGCAGGTTAGTATAGATTCCTTCAGGAATTATTTTGTTTTAAAAAAGGTTACATTGTAGCATATACCTCCTGTTTATATAAATCTAATAAATTTTGAACATTCTTCCCACATCAATAATGTTTAGTCCATAGAATTATTTTATTAGTACCAATATCTGTCATATACATTTTATAAGCCACAATCCATAGCTTACTTACCCAGATTCTCCACTGTTAAATCCTTAGAAGCTCACACAAACAGTATTTCATAGGTGGTTCTCTATATGCTTATGTTTTCAGGATGTGGCCAAATAGCACAGCAGTTGTGTACTATCTGTGGCCCTAAATTCAGTCCCCAGCACTGACAAAAGATACATGGTTTCAAAGTATTTATTACATAGTGTCAAAATGCCTCCCAGAAAAATTTAATCAAGTTACCTTCTTATACTTCAGAATGAAAGTTTCTATTGTTTTATTTAGTTTTTAAACATAATTCTTAGAGGATTCTTTACAATGTGTTTTAATCATACTCATCTCCCCACCAAACTCCCCCAAGATTATTGATTGATTGATCCCTTCCCTACCCACCTAACTTTGTTATATTAAGAAACAACTGGGGGCTGGAGATATGGCTCAGTAGTTAAGCTCTTCTGAAGGTCTTGGTTCACAACCATCTCGTAACACCCTCTGACACAACCATCTGACACCCTCTTCTGGAGTATCGGAGGACAGCTACAGTATACTTACATATAATAAATAAATCTTAAAAAAAAAAGAAAAAAGAAACAACCGTTTGAGTCTAAGTTAGGCTGCCCATGTGTTCTTGGATGTGTTGCCATCCATTGGAAGGCTACACCCTTAAAGAAAACTAACTCCTCTCTCCAAGCAGCTAACAATACTCAGTAGTTCCTCAGCTAAGATTAGGAATCCATCCGCACCTCCCCTCTCCATGTTGGCATTTGTCCTGGATTGAATGTCACAGGTCTCGTATCTGCTGTCACACTGCTGGGAGTTCACACGTGCAGCTACCCTGCTGTGTCCCTAGGACAATTTCCTTGTCACCGTCCTCCACTCTGGCTCTTAGACACTTCCCAGCCTGTCTTCCTCCGTGATCCTGAGCCTTAGAGGGAAGGGAATTTGTAAGTGCCTGCCTGTACTTACTTACCAGGCCAAGGTCACCTGATGTGGTTAGTCAAAGAATTAAACCAAGCTGAAGTTGGACTGGCCACAGCAAGACTGAGGGTGTGGCAGTTTCATTGACTTGGTGACAATGTCATTGACTTATTATACCCTTATCAGAAACAGAATATAATGTTGATTGTCAGGACCAATACAATTGTAGTTGTCAGGATACAATGACCATTGAAAGCTGTGTGGGGTGCAGCAGATTAATGTCTAAGACCAAGGGTCCTGTCGAGTTTCCATGCCTCCTTGCCTTCAGAGAGAACATACAGACAAACACAAAGTGGCCTGTACACTTCACTGCCTGAGGAAGTGGCTCAGTTTCTTGGGAACTAAAAGGCATACAGTGACCCAGGAGCCATGGACTCTAACCTGAGAAACCTATGAGGCATGCCTTTCCTCATAGCATGGCATCTAGGACAGGCCAACTTCATGATTCCCCACAGGGTGTGCTATAGATGTTCTATTTACAGATGACCATCCCACATTTGGATTCTTTTTAAAAATCAAAATCTTGTTAATCCCAGAGTCAATATAATGTTCTTCAATGGCCTGAGTCATCCGATGCTATTCTTGGTTAACTTCAGTAATCACAACTATAGACTCAGAAAAAAAAAGAACAAAAGAAATGAAAAAAGATAGTGAAATGTTCTTCCATTTACTGAAGAAATAGATGTTGAACCATGGAGACAGTCCTCCAGGCACTACCAACTCCTAATGCCGTCATATAACAGGATCTCAGGAGGGCCAACCCCACTCCCATCATTCATTCTGGGACAGTGGGTGTGTAGGTAAATTTCCTCATTGCTGTGATCAAATACCTGAACAAAGGTGTTATCATGAAAAGACAATTCAAGGGCACAGGCTATGGTCCAGGGAAAGCATGGCAGCAGCATGGAGAGGTGGCTGGCCACGCTGTGTCCACAGAACCAGAGACAGGTGAATGCTCAGCTCACTGCATCCTCTCCACTGAGTCCAGGACCCAGCCGATGGAAGGGTGCCAAGTTCATTTGTTACTGATCTTCTCAACTCAGTTAACCCAATGTAGAGGCTCCTGCATAGACATGCATAGAAGTTTATTTCCAAGAAGACTCTAGGTCCTATTAAGTTGACATTAACCATCACAGTGGGCTATTGTGGATCAACATGAGTTAGGGTCAGAGATTTAAGTCATTCTCAGAACTAACATGGACCAGCAGAAATTTGTGCATGCCATCCCTCATAGCTAATACTTAGAACTTCATCTGATAAAGTCTCCCTTTCCCGAGCTGGGAGCCTCTGGAGGTCTATCCCCAGAGATGTAGTGGGCCTCACAAACTTATCTACACATCTGACAACTTGCTCTATTTCTTTTCTGGTCAAGTAAACTTGACTTTTATGGAATGGATCTCAACATTTACATAAAATTTTTAAGGGATTTCAAGGAAATATAGAGTCTACAGTGGCACGCTCAGGGCTACTCCTCCAGACCCCAGGGGAGGAAAAGGTGTCTCCTGCAAGTGGGGTCTAGCAGAGGTAAAGGGAAAAGAAAAGATGGCTTGGCTGAGAAAGGCAAGAGAAACTCCGGTGACATTCCGGTCACAATCAATGACAGCTTTGAGTGAGTATTGGGGAATCATGGAAGGCCTTGGAAGGAAGGAAGGGAGGAAGGAAGGAAGTACTGTGAGCTTCTTTATTATAAGAAAGACCACTCCGGCATCTATGTAGTCCCCAAATAGCAATGATAACAGAAGGGAGAAAACAAGATGCAGAAAGAGCAGGAGAAGGCTATTTCCATAACCTGAGGCCAAGAGCATTAAGCTCCTCCCTTTGTAAGCTCCAAACTGTGCTCTTCTCATTCATTATTTGGTATTTTGTTCAGTGCCTGCCTTCCTCACTAAACAATGAGCCCATGAAAAAATAAACCATGACTGTTTTTCACTGATACATCTCACCATTAATACCTTTTGTAAACAGACAAAAGGAATTGGAATCCATACAGGACTGTTTAAGTATGTATGGCAACCTTTTCTTCTGGAAGAGACTAAGACATGTAGAGAGAGTGGCAGCCTTCCATGTGCATAGGTTCTGCAGCTGTGAATCAACCAAGCTTGCATCAAAGACATTTGAAAACTGTTGAGTCTACACTGATATATCATGTTCCTTTTCTTATCATTATTCTCTAAACAATAAAGCACGGCAACTGTTTACACAGCACATGTATTGTCTAAGATGTCCTACGAAGATCTATAGAAGATTTAAGAATACCGAAAGGTGTGTGCAACCTATAGGCAATCACTGCCCCATGCCTTTCCACATAAGGGACTTGAGTATCTGTTGACTTGGATATCCCTGAAGGTCCTAGAACCAATCTCCCCATGGACACCAAGAAACAAATCGAGGTAGGTAAAGATAGGAAGATAGAAACATCTACTTTGGTGGTTTGAAGTCGTTTAATTCCTGGAGTTTATATTATGAAGCCATCCTGCTTATAGCTATCTCTATTTTATTAGTTCTGCTCAGTGTTTTTAAATGACCGTCCTTTCTACAGATGAGTTATTGAGGTGCTCAATGAGATTGTCTTAGCAGCATCATACAGTCAGGAAAGAACAGACTTGGAGCTGGACCTAGCCAAACTCAGCATGATTTTCTGTCAGTTCTTAGATGGGACAGGGCAACTAGAGAAAGCTCTGTGGACCTCAGGATATCAGGTCAGTTCCTAAACTGAGGATAATTATGCATACATTTGAGAAAAGGCAGGACACTTCAACTCCCAGTATGAGCAGAATCTAGGGTCAAAAATTCCTTAGCATATTGGAAGAAAGCAAGTAAATGAATTTAACTCAGACAGTCACAACATGGAGAGAAAGAAGAGAGTTAGAAAGCACTATCCAGGCCTCGTGGCACACATGTATAATCCCTGAATTTAGGAGCTACTGGGGCAGAGGAATTTCAAGACAGAAGCCCGTCTGGGCTACATAACAAGCTCCTCCTCCTCCTGCTGCTGCTGCTGCTGCTGTTTAAAAAACTACCTAGAAAAGCCAACAGAAAAATATTGCCTAAGGCTTGAGCTTTCAAAGGCACCCTTAGAAAAGCCAACTTCTTGCTTACAAGTTTCTAGACCCTTACATGACCTTAAATGAACACTCAAATCTATTCCCCATCTCATCAAGAAAGTCATTTCATTAATTATCATGAAATTACTGAAAAATAAATCATGACCCAGAACAAAAGCACATCTTTTATGGTAGAATTTTTTTTCTTCACTTCAAATCTGTGGGTAGACTTTTAAATAAAGCTGCTTTTCTCCACCGGGTTAAGGATCTCAGAGGTTCCGCGTCTTCCGATACTTGGCGAAGTGTGTGACTTCACGGTGTTTAGCCTTCTTGGAGCCCGGGTGTCACTAATTCTTCCCCACCCAGGGCTTATAGTTTGTTGCCTACCTCAAGGCAAAGATCTGTCATATGAGAGTTGCTGAGGGCTGGAGGACTGGTCCCCCTCTCACTTGTCTTTAACTTTAGACATTTATCAGGTTTGTGTAGAAGGAGACTAGAAACTAAAAATACAATCCAGTTGGATGAGGTCTGGAATACAGGACCCAGGGTAGACAGCAATGCCCCAACCCAGCCAGGAGGATTCTGGAATTCAAGTTCCCCTGCCTTAAAGCATACAAGACTCAGTTGTGTCCTAAACACTCACTTCAAACCAAGAAAACACAGGAAATTTGCTGTCTTCTCAATGGTGCTGATTGAAACCAGATAGGGCTAGTCCTTTTTCTAAAGCCAGTGAGAATCCCTTGTCCTTAGGAAGAAATGTATGTTTCTTGGACTTGGAAAATGTTGCTCACAATCTGCTATATTTTGACTACATGACCGGGTGCACATGTGCACACACATACCTCAGGTATGCACACCCTACACACACATACCACACGCATGCACTCACCCTTTCTCTCTTTCTCATGTTCTGTCTCCGCCAAGCTGCCTTCTAGATCCTGTTCCCTTTTGCAACCATATGACCTCCAGCAACAAACAAGGGTCATTTCCTCAGTAAGCCAGGCTTTGATGCTACTGGGCCATTTAGGTTGGAGCTGTGATCTGACTTTGTCAAAAGCCATATGGTTCTGAGAGCAAAGTAAGGAATGGGAGCAGACCAAGATTGCAAGGTCTGTGACTAACCGAAGCTGCAAGTGGAGAGGAGAGAGGAGATGAAGGCAACATTGGCTTTTTTTTTTTTTTTTTTTTTTTGGCAAAACACCCAATGAACACAAGAATGCCCAGAGGCAAAAGCAACTTGACTTACAATACATTAATACAACTGCCCATTGGTTCTGGCTCTGTTGTCAACACAGTAGTCCAAACACAGCTCCACTTGCAGAAAATCAGCTCATGCAAGCCTCGGGATTTTACACTTAGCCGTGCGCCCAGACAGTATGCATTACTGGAGTCTCATTATCAGTGGTGTGTTAAATTGGGAACATAAGTCCCCCATCAGCTGTCCCTTACTTCATAAGAGAATTTTATGTATCCCATCCAAGAATGAGTTAGCTGGTATAATACTAAAATTATAACAAAGAGAGCGATCTCATCTTCCTGGGACTAAACAAGAGCATGTCCATATTTTCTCCTTTGATGTTGCCTTATGTATGAACACATGAAATGTTCTTCTCTGTATATTAATATCCACAAAAGTTACTTCCTTGATCCTGCCACCATACACTGTGGCAGGAGATTAGGGGCTGGAGATGGAAGCATCAAGGTTAGCGTGAGAGAAACCAACTGGCCGAGAAAGACTGCACAGCATTCCCCACCTAGGCTTCATGTAAGGAGCAAAGCATTACATGACAGAAGACTTTGAACCTGCAACTAGGAAGGGCGGTGTTACCTAAAAGACCCGTGAAGTCCTATGCCCTAGAGTCAGGCTTTGGGAGCTTTTACCATGAGCTCAACAGTCCCCTTCTGAGTGCTTTCCCTGCCTCAATAACTGTATTTGTTTCTAATTCTAACTATACTTCTCTGGCACAATCCACTGTCCTGGGATTTGTTTGCTTGTTTGTTCTTTCCTTCTCTGTCCCTTTGTCTCTTTTTCAGACACTCTCTGGAGCTTAAGCTGCTTCTTGGACACCCTGGGATGTCTCACCCTTTGTCTGTCCTTCCTGCCTATTTTAAAAGGCCTGGTTCTCTGTATCGCCCTCTCTGGGCAGCTGCTGGGATTTTTCAGTGTCCCAACCTGCTCTGTCTGGTGGATTTGGTTCTTTGTTTCCTCTCAAGCTCTAATAAAGTAGTCCTCCAGCTTCCTTCTGAGTCTGCTTTGTTTATTTAACGAGATTTAGAACCAATCTCCCCATAACACTGTATTCACACAGTTACGTTTGTGAACTTTCACTGTAATATTTTTTTGCTGAGTCATGCATTATAATTTCAAAATATTCTATGTTTAGCTTTAAAAATTCTCTTTGGGAAGATGAAAGGCAAGAAAATGAAGAAAACTAGTAAAGTTAATAGAAAGGTAAGTTGATTATAATCATCTCAAGTCAAAACTATTAGCACTACAAGTCTTTTATACTAGCCCCTCACACCTGCTAGGCAAGTGCCCTACCACTGAGTGACATTCCTAGCCTTCCTAGCCTGCACTCTAATACTGATGAACAGAAAATAGGCCACCAGACTATAATGACATAGAACTGGACATTTATATGATGTGTAAGTGTGATGCATCTTCTAGCAGGTAGACTGCGGAAGAGAAGAGAGGGGCTAGAGAGGAGGTTCACTGGTTAAGAAAACACACTACTCTTCCAGAAGACCCAACTTCAGGTCCCAGCACCATGGTGAGTGGTTTTCAATCTTCTGTAACTCTAACTCCAGGGGATCTAACAATTGAGACTTCATGGACACCTGCGTTCAAGTGTACATATGTTCACACATACACAGCCCCCCCCCCACATAATTAAAAGTAATTTAAAAATAAAGTTTTTTGTTTGTTTTTAAGAAAAAACAAGAACCCAAAATAGGTCTCTTAGTTTGGTAAGGGCAGAGAGTAAGGAAGTAATTTAGAGTTAATGAGCTAATGTAAGACCCAATCCAACAGTGAAAAAAATCCTAGCTCATGGGTTGTGGGAGAGAGGAAATAAGTCTGTTGGGGAGGAAGTTCCCAAACAGTCAGAGGGAAAGCAGGAACTTCAGAGTCTGGAGGAGAAATGAATAGGGTGTGAAAGTGGAGATGAGCTGGGCCCTGCTTCCCCCCAGATTCCCCCAGAGATCTGGATAGCATCCACAGTCAACAGCAGATGGGAACACTGAAGAGGGAGGCTGGGCAGGGCTGACAATTTAAGCAGAGTAATGAAGAAAGAAAGGAGCAAAGGAGAAGGATGGGGTGGTCCAGCAAGAGAAGTGAAGCAGAACGTGCTAGTAGTTTGTCAATTTTATCTTCCTCTTGGGCCTCAGAAGATAAGAGAGGTCAAGCTCTGTCGGTGAGGGAGGGTATCATGCAAACACTGCAGGGGAAGATTGGTGCTGGGATTCTCCCCATGCTTGCCAGAAAGATAGTGAGGCAGAAAGCCTGTGGTGTGATTAGGGTGGGCTCATAGCTATCCTTCATAATCATTTAGATACTAGGAGACAGAACCACTTCTCTTCCAAGGGAAATGTGTAGGCACACAAAAATAATCTTGTGTCAATTCTGTTTGGCAGGTCAAGGTTGGATACTACATTCTTCAAATGTGAACATTTACAAAAGCTCAGGCATTGTGATGTTGTGAGGAAAGTACCAACAATTTTGGAATATATACCCAGAGTGTAAAAGGGGAAGAAAGATTAGAGAAAGAGGGGATGAGCTGAATTCTTTGTGGAGTAGTTCTCCTTTAGAGATGGGAAAGGTATGGGAGAATACCAAAATTATATGACAGGAGAATGGTTGGATGGATGGATGGATGGATGGATGGATGGATGGATGGATGGATAGATGGATGGATGATGGGGAGTTGGATGAATGGAGGGAGGAAGGAATGAAGGGGGAGGAGGGAGGGGTGGATGATGGAGGGTTAGATGGAGGGATGGAAGGAGGGAGGGAGGGATAGATGGATGATGGAGGGTTGGATGGAAGGAGGGAGGGAGAAAGGGAGGGATGGTTGATGCAGGGTTGTATAGAAGGATGGAGGGAGGTATGGACAGAGGGAGGGAGGTGTGCCCTCCCCGCCCTCCCCCCCCCAACCTCAGCCTTCTGAGTGGAGATTTCCAGACCTCAGTACTAGCCACAATCTTGCCCACCTTGGGTGGAGCACTCTGATCAAGGTGAAGTCCATTGTTCTTCCAGATCTACAGTTTCCTGAATTAAGCAGGCTACCCTCTGAGCAGTGGAGTCAACACCTGCTGAGCAGACTCTCAGAACCTTGGGGGGAAGGATCTCGCCCCCAACCTTAAATTCTCAGTCACCCATTTAAAATTTGGACCTTGATCAGCAATCTGTTGTCCTGGTCTCGTCCCTTTCTCACCCCCTTCCCATCCATTCCCAGCTTCCCTTCCAGGTGATCCGTTCCATGTAACAGTGAGGGAGGGAGGGATGGGTCCACTGATAAAGACAAGGAGATTGGCTAAAAGATAGATAAACCTAAAAGATAAAGACAGGTTGTCAAGATGGCTCATTAATAAAGGCCTAAGCCTGACACATGAGTTTGATCATGGGAGCCCCTGTAGTAGAAAAATAGAACAGGCTTCTACATGTATGCCATGGCATGCACAGGCACTCAAGTGCACACATGCACAAATATACACTGAGTGAATGAATGAATGGATGAATGAATGGATAGATGGAATGTTCAAAGGGCAAGGACCAGGTACACAAAACTTGTTTCAGTGTTGTAAAAGACTAAGGAAAGACACTCACATAATCTCTTTAAAATAGAATTTTATATAACCTTTGTAACAACAAAACTCAAACATATTTATGTAAGCAGTCCAGCTCATATCAAAACAAGAAGAGGCCAACACAGCTGGGCCAGTTAACACGGATGAGCCAGTAACATCTGCCAAACAAATGTGGAGATGACTCCAGAGACTGTAAATTGAGATGGCGGGGGAAGCGGGGTGGGGCACAGGAGAAACAGAAAGAGGAAGAGGAATTTAGGAGTGAGAGTGAAGACAAAGGGGTCTGCAGGTAGAATAATAAGAAACTAACAAATATGAGAGAAACACTAACAAGAGATACACAGCCCAGAAAATAAGAATTAGATGCACGAATACATCATAGAAGGGTAGGGAATCTTTCTTTGAAGACCAAGCCAGCCCATGGCCTGGGAAGGGGCTCGCTGCCAACCTCACTCCTCAACCTTGCATGTGCTCATGAGAGATTTATTCTCTCAGCTCCAGGTTCTGGCCTTCAGTCTTGCAGACTCAAAAGCTGAATGTTGCCAACTATGGGACAGGATCCAGGGCTTAGGCTCACAGAAACAGATAAAGTAGGACATCGCTTTGTATACACAGACACACTTTCTTCCTGCAGGTGGTCCTTGAAAGTAAGCAAATAACAGTTGGAAGATCTCTCAGCAAAGATGGTGTTGCAATAAAAAGAAGTCATGGAGAGACAGAATCAAACTCTTAGACTGAGGGGCATAAGCCTTTGGCATTTGCTAGCTGTGTGGCCTTGAGCAAACAGTTTAATCTCTGTGTCTCATCTCTTAAATGGAACATTCTGATATCTACTGCTACATAAGAAATCGCACTAAAATTAAGCAGTTTGAGACAACTGTCATTTATTTTGTTCATATATCTGCTACTATGTACTATACAAATGGTGTCTGATGAAGTGTCAAATATGGCCTGTGGGACCTGTGTACATGATGTTATGAGGGTGCTAGGTCAGCACTAAGGACTCAGGATTCACCTTCTGGCCATGGGCTGGTTTAGAGGTTTCCAAGTGTTCTTTAAACCACAATGGCTGGATTCCAAGAGCAAGTATCCCTGGAAACAGAAAGTAAAAGCTGCCAACTTCTTAAGCTTGGATCAGAGGTTGGCACATGTCCTATTCTATCGGCCAAACAACTACAGGGCACAGATTCTAGTCACCCATACCTCTCAATATCTCTGCTATGCTGGTGGTTCAAACCAATGGGTGCATAAAGTGTACTCTTCTTTAAATGTTTGTGATGTGTGCTTGTTGTGTTGTTTGAGACTACTCAACACTGCTTTAGGGAACAAGAAAACACAAGATGCATGGCATTCCCAAGATATAGTAACATATAGCCCTATGTACCATACTAACACAACTGCACACGTATGTGATAAATATATTCAAACATACCGGACATGCTATTCTTATATTTTCTAAATTAAAAGGGGAAAGTAAACTGGGAATGGTAGTTCACACTTGCCATTCTAATCCTTGGGAGGTTGAGGCAGGAGGATCATGAGTTCAAGGACACTTAGCACATAACAAGATTGTGTATGGAAAGAAATGAAAATTTAAAAGATAGTATTTTTAAAAGGAAAGATAATAGCATAAGAATGGAATTCTTCTAAAAAGATAAAGGATAGAAAGACCAACTAGCACTAATATGATATAGTAAAACATAAGACAGTCTCTATTCATGAAGGCTAATTTAACCACTCACTATTGACACCCATCTCGGTCCCTTCTGTCATCTGCCCATAGTTGTTCAGGGGACTAACTGGCATTCTGCAGTTGTCACTTTCCAATAGAGCAAATGTTTGTCTTTGAGCCCAGACACCTTCTGTCTGATTGGACCCCCCTTACTTCAACCTCAGCTCCAGTTTTCGTAGCCACATGATTCACAGTGAAGGCTAATGCGGTAGACAGCCGCATGACCATCAAATGGTTCAGGCGCCTGAACATCATACAGATAGCTTACCCCACCCAATCCTTTCTCTTTCGGTTGTCAGTTGAGTTATGTCCTTCCTTTAGAAATGATGAAATTCTAATTCCAGGGACTCTATGGAACCCCAAGGACCTGTGAATATGACCTTCCTTCAGAAATAGGGTCTTTTCGATGTAATCAAGTTAAGATGATAGAATATTAGATTGCTGAAACATTAAATCTAATCACTAGTGTCCTTCCAAGAAGGGACACCGAAATACACACAAAGAACACCAAATGGAGTGGAGGCAGAGATGGGGGTGCTGCAGCTACATACTGAAAACCTCTAAAGATTGCTGGCTAGTACCAGGAGAGAAAGGAGCAAAAAGGACTCTTGCCCAGGGCCTTCAGTAGGGGGCCAACACTTTGATTTCACACTCTCACCCTCCCAAACTGTGAAAGGATAATCCTCTATTCTTCTATGCAACAAGTCCTGACAGACAGACCATAAGGTGCAAATCATGTAAAATATCAAATAAATAAATAAAATAACAGACAAGAACCAAAAGAAGGATAAATGGAGAAGGCCAAAGAATTAAATCCAAATTATCAAACATAAATCTGGAAGGTCACAGAGACAAATAAGACACCAATGATGGCAGCAGCCTCCACCTAAGAGCGCGTGCTGCATCCCAGCATGGGGCTGTGTGGCTTCCCTCCTCTCCCAACCGCAGGGTGGGTTTTCTCACCACCAAGATGAGGAAATCTCCTGGGAGACATTCTGTAGTTTATTAGATTATTAGTAGGATAGTGAACAACACAGCTAGACGCCAACCAGGCCTGTTTTGCTCAAAAGCCTTGATCTTTCCCAGGGTATCACTCAGCCTTCTGATAACACAAATGTGCCAGGAGAGGAGGAAGACAAAGCAAATAGATATTTTTTAGGAAAGTATATGAATAAGAAATTCCCAGGAAAAAAAAACTAGAAAAATAGTTCCATCATTCTAACCAATACAGAAAGAGAAGACAATGGTAGCTGCCTCCTCCTCCTTCTTTCTTCTTCTCATCCTTCTACTCCTTCTCCTTCTACTCCTTCTTCTTCTTCTTTCTTCTCCTCCTTCTCCTTTTTCTCCTCTTTCTTCTTTCTCCTCCTTGTCATCCTTTTCCTCCTCCTCTTTCTCTTCCTCCTCATCCTCTTCCCCTTCTTCTTTCTCCTCCTCCTTTCCTTTCTTGTCTCTTCATCTTAAATATATTGTGTGATGCTCAGTAGGTAAGCAAGGCATGTGTGGGGAGATACACGGACTCTGGATGACCTGGGAAGCAGAACAAACCCTTCCCAACTGGCTTCCTTTGAGATGCCACAAGCAGCAGCGGTGGGAAAGGGCTTCGGAGGAGTTGCTGGGGGAAAATGGCGTTGTGAGAAATAAATCAAAGTGAGTCTGAAGTCCAAACATTTAGCATCTCTCACTCAATAAGAACAGATAGCTGGAAAGTTACTTACTAACAGTCTCTGTGAAGGGCACTGAGCCAAGAAGACTTAAGAGCTGTAGAAGGAATAAAGCTACTTTGTTAGTTAAAAGGAAATAACTGATACTGACTTATCAAAATGAAGGATGCTTTGCTGAGGTCTATGATGGATAACTGAAATTTCTTCCATTAAGAAGAAATATATATATATATATATATATTTATATATATATATATATAAAAATAATTATCGAACTGATGAAAGCCCTCCTGGCTTTGGAAGGCTATGAGAATGGTGTGACATGTTTAAAAACTAATACAAAGAAAACTCAAAGGATGGAAGGAAGCCAAATCTGTATTTTACAAAAAAAAAAAATGCTCCCAGCTGTGGTAATATAAAATGCTGAGAGAAATAGGGAGAAGAGACTGGAGCCAATGACAACAATGAGAAATGTGTGAGGCAATGTCAGGTGATGAGAAGAAAGGGGGATCCAAGAAGGGTAGACTTTCTTCTTGTGGTTAGTAGGTGTTCAGAATCATGGAGTGCAGTGAGAGTTTAGGGGACACGAGGAAGACTAGAGGGCAGGGGGTTGAGTGTAAACCCTGAGCTAGAGAGAAGGCTCAGCAGGTAAGAGCACTTGCTACTCCCCTGGAGGACCTGAGTTCAGATCCTACCACCCTTATCAGGCCTCTCACACTTATCTGTAGCTGCGGCTCCAGGGACCTAGCCCTCTTTTCTGCCCTCTATGGGCACCAACAGATATGCCCATGCAAGTGATCCTGGCCACACACACCCCCCCACACACACACACACAAATAAATACAAAGTAATAAATCCTTGAATGTTAGACATGTCTTCACCCCCCTCCCCTTCATGTTTTGGGCTTTCTTAGAGTTCAACTTTCCTTTCCTTCCCCTCTCCCATACATCTGCACCTCCCTCCTCTTCCTTCCTCCCTCCTTCCCACCCTCCCTCCCTTTCCCCTTCCTTCCCACTTCTTTTTTTCTTTCTAAGTTTTACACAATTTTCTTAACCTCCCTAAGCCTCAGTTTCTTTTCAGGTGTAAAAATAAAAGAAAGGAAAGACTCTTACGTGGCCCCACCATCTCCCAACTGATGTTCTTGCAGAGCAAATCAGTTGAGTATGGTAAGTTTTCATTTGAGCCCTAGCTCATGGGGAAGGATCTAAATGTTCATTATCATGATTGCTTGTGTATAATAATCTTGGGAGATATAGACCAGAGAACTCTGAAAGAGAAACCGTCAATAGTATATAGGTTGTATCTGAAGAATTGTTTCAAAGGTGGGGTGTATGGAAGAAATGCAAAGAAAGAGGTAGGCCAGTGCTAAGAAATAAAAGAACAAAATAGCTCAACAATCTATTGAATAAATTCAACTCAAAAAAAATGATATGGATTGCCTAAGTGATGAAAGGGAAGGTCTCTGGGGTGGGGCAGACTCTTCCTTGGGGTCCCAGTGAAGACAATGCAGCCTGTCTAGGAGCCAACCTTCAGTGGCACAGTAGAGAGGGCCATAATGAGGCTCTCAATGAAATAATGAAGCCTAATGACAGCTGACTGAAGACAGAGGAAACACAGTGACAATCTGAGGTCACATCCTAATGCACATCTATAAAGGGCAGTTCAATTACAGTATCTCTATGTCCTAGGCCTCTGCTAAAAAGAATATAATGGTTGCATATGCGCTGTCAAGGAGGAGTCCTTCACATGGTGTTTAATGACAAAGTCCAGAACACCATACATATTAAATTACTCTACAAAAACATCTTATATGATTGTATGTGTATAGCAGAACCAGATACAAGAGTCTAGAAGATGAAGCCTGGGTGTTGAGTGGCTTTCTTTCTTTGATTACTTACCTGATGGAAGGAAAATTTTGCTTTTTTAAAAAATTGTGTTGGGAATTCAGGACCCTGTTCAAGCAAGCAGAGAGCATGCTTGGTATACACAAGGCTCTGGGTTAAATGTCACTACAAGAAAGAAAAAGAAAGAGAGAAAGAGAGAAGAGAAGAGAAGAGAAGAGAAAGAAACAAAACAATAAAAAGTAAACAACTAACAACAAAAGTACTTTACTAACAACAAAAGTAAAGAGTAGGAATTTAAAAAAAAAATACAAACAAGCTTCCAGGTCTACCCCTTAAGTAAGAAGCCTTGAACAAATACTTGCTTCTCTGTGCCTCAGTTTATCCATCTTTAAATGACTAATAATCCGACCTGGCTTTCAGGAGGTCACATGTAACAATGAACGGTGCAGATACATGGCACTGGGAGCCAGGTTTGCCATCCAAAACTCTCCAGGTCTATGCTGCCAAACCTCTGTGATGTTTGCTAGGCTTTGGCACAAACAGGAGTTGTCTCAGAGAATTAAAAAACCCAAATGGAGAAAAACAGAATTCATGATTTGTCAAAATGAAGAGGACCTTCCCAGAATTCTTTCACGCTGGTTTCTCTGGGAGAAAGTCAGAACTGTTCTGTAGGGTTTTCCTCAAAGCTCGGTGGGTGGCTCAGCGGGCACTCTATCCAGCCTCTGGGCTCCGCCCTGTTGAACCTTCTGATCCCAGATCAAGGCATGCCTTTAGCTCTCCTCTTGCATTCAACCCAATCCTATTTTTTTTAATAAAGTATGTGCACCTTCTTATTTCTTGCTGAGTTAGGTCTGAATGTTTTTAATTAATATTATAAGTGGAGTATTTTCCCCATTACATTTTAAATCTGATCTTCTTTGCATACAAGGAAGCTATGAGGATGAATCCCACCAGATATTAAATTGTTACCCGTGGAGCTAAAAGAATTAGAAGTAGTTTGTTAAAGAAAAAAAGTGAGATTAAGCATAGACTAGAGAATATAAAAATAACTTTATAAGGCATATGGGGATCCAGTATATTTCAATCAGAAGGGAAATGAATTAATCTGTAAATTACAATGCAAAAACTAGTTATCAGTTTAGATAAATATAGATTCATATCCTCGGGCTTTACAACAAGTTAATCTAGATTAATTAGAGACTTTAATAAAACTATTAAATCAGATTAATCGGTGACTTAAAAGATAAAGCTATTATAGGAATAGATGAAATTTAAAATTCATTAATTTTAAATGGTGATAAAAAGAAATGGTTTCTAGGCAATATGTATAAAATTTAGACTCTATAAAGGAAAGTTAAATATTTATGTAACTAAATCATCTGTTTGGAAAAAAAATATGTCACAAAACCAAATGGTAATAAACTGGATACATCTTAGTAGCACATATAAAAATGTTGATTTTCTTTAATTTACAAAGAACTTATTCTAATAAATTAGGGGAAATTTTTGATAGTTGGTTGAGAACTGAACTGAAGACTAGCAGCTCATTAACACAGTTTGTACAGATGAAGTTTGAACAGCCAGAACATACTGAGAATAAAGGCAAGAAGATTACAATTCCCCGTTGCCTACATTGAACCCAGAGAACAGGAAAGACTGCCTTCTCTGTCCTCAGAGCACCATTGGTTGGGACACCTGTCCACCAACTGTAACATTTTGTGTGTTTCTCTTCTTAGGTAGTGACTGGAACAGCTTTCCTATCATTCTGATATAACATGATAAACTCTCTTACTTGCATTCAAAGTGAAAAATGGAGAATTTCCCCCAACTCCACACTCAGGAATTGCTTCTCTGATACTTTCAAGTTTTAACCTTAACAAGAAAGAATCTGGGACTGGAGAGATGGCTCAGTGGTTAAGAGCACTGACTGCTCTGCCAGAGGTCCTGAGGTCAATTCCCAGCAACCACATGGTGACTCACAACCATCTGTAATGGGATCCGATGCCCTCTTCTGCTGTACGTGAAGACAGAGCGTCCACATACATAAAATACACGAATAAATCTTTTTTAAAAAGGGATCGGCTTGCCTCTCAAATGCTTGGATTTCTGCCTTCCGTGTTCTTCTGTTGACAAGTGCTGCATCTCGTGTTGGGAAGGTTACCCTGCCAGCTTCATAAGTGTCATGACCAGAGCACAGCTAGTTGTCCTGAAGCACCTTCAGCTTCCTCAAATGCCACTTTCTCTGTCCTGTCACTTTTCCTTTGGTTAAGTATACACCCTTCACCTCTGACATCACCATAGATGGGATTTTGTGGCTCTTTTCTAGACAGTTTGCCTTCATGAAACATTGTCATGAAGCCCTAGACACCTCTGTCCCAACAGCATTTTCATGTAGAGTCCTGTTTTAAATTTAAAACTTCTCTCTCAAAAGGCTCTACACACACACACACACACACACCAGAGTAATCAAATAGCAAAATATGTCAGTCCTGGTTTGCTTTTCTGTTACTGTGACAAAATGCTGACCAAAACCAACTTGGGGAGGAAAGGTTTTGTTTTATCTTACAGATTATAGTCTAGAAACCAAAGTGGAAGGTAAAGGCAGAAACCTGACGTCGTAACTGGAAGCAGAGACCATAGAAGGGCACGCTTACTAACTCATGTCTCCCTGACTTGCTCAGCCACTTTTGTTACCCCAGACCTATCTGTCCAGGGAAGGCACAAGTCTATATTGGCTGAGACCTCCTACTTCAATTAGCAACTAAGAAAATGCTCACAGACATGCCCACAGGCCAATCTGATGAAGGCAATTCCCCAACTGAGATGTCCTCTTCCCTAGTATATGTAGGTCTGTGCCAAATTGGCATAAACTGTGATGCCTTTCTACAAGGATCTGCCTACCCCCGACTTCCCATGATGAAAGTAATTCACTGGGCAATACTATGAAATTTGATAAAGAGAATTGATAAAAGAATTGTCAATATACATGTCCCCACCACTTAGTTATTACTAGAATTATATGTTAGGTTATCTATAAAATACACACACTGATGCTTCTCAAATACAGTAGGGTTACTTCCCAATGAACTCATCACAAGTTGGGACAAAATGCACTTACCAGATCCACCCTACTGAACCCTGTCACATGGCAACACAACACACTGCAGATCCCCAAGCATTTCCGTGTGACCATGGCTGACTGGGAGCTGTGACTGCTGATGTCTAGCATTCTAGGAGAACAGTGCACTGTGATGCCGTTTTTGAAATCTTTAGAGTTAGGAAAATCCTTACATTAAACTAACAATATATGGGGAAGCTATAAAATGTACATGCCAGGTAGTATATAGTAGTATGTATTGTATGTGTCTTATAGTGTGTGTGTACATTTGTGCACTTGTATGTAGTAAGAATCAATATGAACCTATGTTTAATTTATGGTGGTCTCTGAGGTCTCCCAATTAAAACAGTCCCTCTGGAAAGAGGAGAGAGGCCAATATGATTCAGGAAATACATGAAACGCAGAAAGCGCCTGAAAGTTACAAGATTTGCAAAGCCGCTCTCCAAGGCTATGAGGCCTGTAAGCAATGTCGGGGAGAGAATGCTCTCCAACCAGATCTGACGCCTTCAGGCTGTGTAAAGAACTCAAGGTGTATGGAGTTCATGGATCATCGTCCATACGGGGTGGACCTCAGTGATGCAGTTGCTTCCGAGTCGCCCATGCTCCTGCTACCCCATAAACTCACAGGTTCACTGAGCTACACTTGAATGGAATCATTCCTTTGGTCTGTTGTCCAGCACTTACCTGGGGTGAATAGACGTTGACTCACGTCTCCCCAGGAAAAGCCTCATAAAAACTGTTGAGTACTTTATATGTATTGTTTTATTTAATTCTCACAATCACTGATTAAATTAACACTGTTATACATCCCATCTGTGGCAGATTAAACCAGACCACGAATTCTTTGGCATTCCTTCCTGGAGAGTGTGAGAGAGAGGTCATCCCCACCCTGATTCTCTGCAGGCTCTAAGATTGCTTTGGTGACTAGCTTTATAAGGAAGTGATGTAGTGCTGTTGCCAGGCTCAAGCCTTAAGAGCATCCTCCTCTGGTACCCTCACTTTTGGACCCTGAGCCTCTACAAAAGGGTTCTCAACCCCTTTGGGGATCAAATGGCCCTTTCACAGGGGTTACTCCAGACCATTGGAAAAACACAGATATTTACATTGCAATCCATAACAGTAGCAAAATCACAGTTATGAAGTTTCGACCAAATAATTTTATGGTTGGGGGTTATCACAATGTGAGGAACTGTATTAAAGGATTGCATACTGCTTTGCTGTAAGACACCCTGCTTATGACACTACCTAGAAAGGTGCTTAGCCCAGCTTCTAGTCAATCTCCATCAAAGCGTCAGACAATGAGGGAACTTTTCCTGGATTCTTTAGAACTAATAGCTGCTACCTGAGTGCCACCAAGTATGAGTACCAGCGAATGTCTGTCCAAATGCCTGACATACAAACTCATGCAATTTAGTACAGTGGGTATTGTGTTATTCCATTTAGTGTTTAAGTAATTGTTACACTGCAGCCCATAACTGGAATTCCCATCTCCCAGATGTAAATCACAGTGAGTAAAGTAACTCTTTCTGGATCACACACCTAATTAACAGTGCAGCAGATATTCCAACCAAGGCAGCCTGACTCAGAAGCCTATAATCTTACTATTCCATTGAATTCTTTTAAAATGATAATGAACTTTTAGAGAGAGGGCAGAGATAACAATTTGATTCTCCTTAGCAGCTACTCTAATTCCTAACTAATGAAGAATCTGTGCCCAAGGCCTATGTTCCCCCCTCCTGCCCCCTTCTATTCATTTACCTATTCATGCATATTTTCACATCCTTCTGAATTTTAAAATGTGATAAGTTCCTTCAATGGATTTGCCTGCATTTAGGACAGTGGGGGAGAAATTCCTGTTTCTCCTCTGTCCTTGGTGTTGATCATGTCAGCTAATGCTGGGTAATACCAAAAGGGCAGACTAATTCTGGGCTTTAGGAAGTTGATTTCTATGGCATTAAATTCAGCTTAGCAATTTTTCAAGGAAGCAGAGGCCCTGGGGGCTTGGAAGTCTCTATGATAAGCTATTATCCCGTCTATTTCATATTAGAATGAATTATCTCCTAGAAAGGGAAAAGGGGTGGGTAAAGAGGAGACTTGATGACCTTCTTTTCTGACAATAGATCTGTACCTATAACCTTTCTGGAGCCAAAAAGGTCAGGGGTCAAGGACCCAGAGGAACAGATCAAATCAAGGGCTATAGACTAATTAAAGACTACAGCAATGTGCATGCTGTATAGACACCATTGTTTCCAAGACATAATAAACAGCATTATATGTGACATCAAAGGAAGCCAGATTTCTGTGCGTTATTTTGTGGCTGAAGAACATTTTCCAAACAAAGGGATAACAGCCACATGGCCCAGCCTAATTTTCTGAGGGTTGCTTCTAACACATTTATCTCTGCCTCTTAAAGAATCATCATATTAAAGAAAAGGATCCAAATGACAGACAGGCAACATAAAGTTCATGAGCAAAATATTCCTAAATATGATCATGTAATTAACTCTTAAGTTTTGTGAAATGTCTGCATAAAACACAGAATTCTGAGACTTTAGAGATTAACCAGTCTAATGATTCTTAAATAGTAATGCTCAAATTCTTTTCCACTAAAAATAAAAACATACGTCAACCGTGATATCAACATTTATAAGGCCCTAGGTTCAATCTCAAACAACAGGTGAAGGATTAATCCTCTAAAAGCCTCAGGTAAACAGAAACATTCTGGACAGGAAAGTTGACTTCTCTTGTGACATCTGTAGGCTGTTAATGTCTTAGTTACTCTTCCATTGCTGTGAAGAAACATCTTGACCAAGATAATTCTTATAAAAGAAAGCATTTTATTTGGCGGTGTGCTCAAATTTTTAGAGGACTGGTCCATGATCATTAAGGTGAGAGGCAGACAGGAATGGTGCTGGTTCAATAGCTGAGAGCCTTACATCCTGATCTGCAGGCAGCAGGGAGGGAAGGGGGGGGGGAGAAAGGAAGGGAGGGGAGGGAGGGAGGGAGGGGAAGAGGAAGAGAGCAGCAAAGAGAGATTGAGGCAAAGTAAGCTTTTGAAATTTCAAAGCCCACCCCCACCCCCACACCAGGTAACACACCTCCTCCAACAAGGCCACACCTACTAATCCTTCCTAAACAGTTCACCAACTGGGACTAAGCATTCAAAGAGATGAGCCTATGGGGGCCAGTCTCATTCAACCACCACAGTTAGGTTCCGGGACACTTGTGATAAGAGTTCCAACATCCCTCTTTGAGTAGTCTCTACCTTTGAGACTATAGGAGAAGCCACCTGTAGGTGGAATCTCTATACCCAAAGTTCCCTTCTTTTCATTCTATGGCATTCCAAGTCTTCTGTACCCCTGTGTACGCAGCCACTTCTCTGGAGAAACTGTGGTCCTTCAGTCGCTCTGATGAACAATTCTGCTTCTGGAGATGTGCCTGACTGTGTCATTTCTAAGTCACCGCTGTCAGATCCCATCTAATATTTGGTGCCAAAAACCAGGAAGGCTTTGAGGGTCCTATACCTCAGCTTCTCTCTTTCTTTCAGGGCAACCACTCCTTTCTCTCTTTTCCCACCTCCTTCTGTTTCCTGAGACCCAAATCATCAAGAGTAGGCATACTTGTCAAGCTCACTACTGCTTAATGGCTACCAGTCATGACTTGAAACCTTTGGGTTTGGTGGGCCATGTAAACTCAATTTGGGTCTTTCCCCCTCCTCTGCCTTCCTCTGTCTGTCTTTCTGTCTTTCTATTTGTCTTTCTGTCCTTTGTCTTTCTGTCTGTCTTCTGACTTCCAGAACAGATGCTCTTCACCATAAGCCTCTCTCCCCAACTCTGAGAGCCTACCCCTTTCTTGAATGATTTCCACCCTCTTCCGTGAATTAGGCTCACTGAGCCTGCCTCTGCCCAATCCTAGGTGGTGACTTAGGGAAGAGCTGTAACTTCCCTCTCCCCTGCCTTCCTAGATAGGTTCCAGACAGCCTATGCCCTTTGGCATGTCTAAAATTAAATTTCAAAACTTTGGGTCTCTCTGACCTCAGACACACTACTCTCATTTCACTCTCCATTAATATCTGGTCCGTATCTCAATTAAACAGCAGCCACACTTGGCCTGAATTCAGTACTTTTGACTTCCAAATCCTCATAGCCTTAGAAACTTCACTAGACCCCCACATCCCTTCATTTCTGCACTTCAGGCTTCGTCAATTCAAACTTCTAAACCCAATTCCCTGAACTGTCTTTCAGATAACCCCCCTCCCTAGAAAAATCAGAGCACATTAAGTTATGTTAAGAAATTTTCCTGTGCTTTTTAAGTTGAGATGCTGGCTTTGTCTGGGACTTGGTTTTTCCACTCCAGACTCAACGTCCTCCAAACCCCTGACCTCAGGTCCGCCCCCTGACACTGTGACTGGGAAAAGGAAGGCAAACAGCCTCATTCTCTCCCCATCCTGGAACTGGGTCAGTACCATTCCTTAGGAAGTTACTCTTCTGAAATTCTGGGAGAAGCCTCCTGCTGTGGTTCTAATTAATTTATCACCTTCTTATGGGCTCAACTTCTTAAGCTGAGAATTCCTTCTTGTTTCTTTATTTTTGTATTTTGGCTATACTTGCCTAGGTCATTAGTACTATTTCATCCTATATCCATAGTACCCTGCCTAACTAATGTGTTTTTTTTAAAGAAAAAAGATGTAACAAGTCATATATTTGGTTTATAAAATAGTAGATTCCCCCCTAGGGATTCATACCTGCACAGAGGATGGGTTCATTTTACCATGTAGCTGAGTTCCCCTTGAACAGTGAGCAACCATGTGGTTTGCTGCCATCTTGGCTGGGGGACTTCATCAAGGTAGGAGCAACCATGTGACTTGGATGCCATCTTTGCCGATGATATCATAAAAAAGGCAAATGCCATGTGACTTCACCACCATCTTGGTTAATGTTGCTATATGCACAAGCCAAAATGGCAGCATCTATAAAACTTCACGGTCCCGATGAGTTCTCTGGGGATCTCTTTTATATTACTAAGAAGAAAATATGTGACCTCCAAGGTATTTATTTTGTGACTCTATGTTAGGCATTGGTTCTAATGCTGTCTCAATTCCATTTGGCTCCCAAAAGGCTGGGTTCCCAGACGCTAAGGGTCTCTGCCCCCCAGCTGGATTTGATTGGCAATAAAGAATTGCCATACAGCCAATGGCTGGGCAGGTAGACTGAGGCAGGACCTAGAGATTTGTGTGGGCTGGGGGCTGGAGAAGGAAGAGGGAAAATTGCCATGACTTGGGGAAGAAGGATGGGACATAAGAGCTGTAGGAGAGAGAGCCAGCCAGTCACATGGGGTAGCAGGGCAAGGTTTAGGAATGCCCAGCCTTTGCTTTGAGCAAGTCACCGCATGTCAAGAATTAACTGGTGTGTGTGTGTGTGTGTGTGTGTGTGTGTGTGTGTGTGTGTGTGTGTTTCATTCTCAAATCCAGATTGCTTCTGGACAGGTGCGCACGTGCAACCCACTGGAAACCAGAGCATCTTAACCCTTTACTGCTACAACTCTAATGTTTTGTTTTGTTTAAATTTTGATATAGATGCTGCATTTATTTATAGGTGTCTGAAAAGTACCTAAAAGCCTTCCCCTGGCCACATGCCTACAACACTGGCATACTGACAAAGAAAGTTAACACTTTGAGATCCACAGGTCCCAAAAGAGACTCAAAGAGCAAAGTGTCAAGTGTTAGCCAGGATGCTGGCAGTGAGGAACTGCTATGATAGGCTCTTCTGAGTCTCAACAGCTGGTATTTCTGTCTGGTATCTCCAGGTCCATTTTCCTCCAACTGAGATTAAAATGTTCTTTTGCCCCTAAATATTCATTTGTTCTACATATCTCTGCTTTTGCTTCTTTCCAATCTAACAATATGTTTACTAAAGATCTCTGTGTTGTTTCCATCACAATTTTAAATATATGTATAATATAATCCCAACAAGCTTGATTTATTAAAATATATAGTATAGATAATTATGTATATGCAGACTGTCTGTCCACATCTGATTATAGTTTGTTTAGGTTTCTTTCTTACATCATGTATTTTTTATACCAAACTGATATACAAATAAATGCTTATGTAAATTTAAGTTGTTAACTTGGACCAACTTCATTTTGTTCAAAGTAAAATTAAAATTAAAAAAAAATGGCTAACTGCTAAATTTTTCCTTATAAAAAATTATTAGGAGTTTTTAAATTTAAACATTTTAAATCTGCTTTTAAGATCAAGACATACATAACTATACAATCCTGGCCAAAATGTTATCTCCTTGATCTTTATCCCAAATCTGGTTCTACAGAATAGTCCTTCCAGCTCGAGGGCATAAATCAACTTCAGTGGATGATGGCTTCTACTCCAGATACACTTTTCCTACTGGACAATTGCCCCCCCTTTAGATAACAATAACTTATGTCTGTGCTTTTAAGTGTGTTTCATATAGAAATGAATGTATAGAGAAACACAAACATTTTAAGGGTTTTGAGGTACACTTTTGACCACAATGGCCTCTTTCAAAATAAGTGAGCAAATGGTTGGTTTCTGTTTTCAAGATCCTTGCCTTATTTAGGCCTATGTAAAAAGAAAAAAGAAAAACTAACAACTACCTAGTATCTGTCCCTTAGAACTCAGGGTCTCTGTTCTTTCATAAGTTAAAGAACTGCACCGTCATACCTTCAGCTATACCAGACTATAATGATCCCAGCAGGACCTACTAAATGTTAATTTGTCAGAAAAGAGATAAACAGGTCATCCCAATCAGTTTTATATAGAGACAAAAAAGGCAGAGAGAGAGAGAGAGAGAGAGAGAGAGAGAGAGAGAGAGAGAGAGAGAGAGAGAGAGAGAGGAGACTATATAATGTCCTCGTACCTACTGAGGAAAGGCTTGTCAGTGTTACTGCTTCTGGGTCACCCATACTCCGGTCAGTACCCCCTTACCAATCTCCTGTAATAAGCCCAATAAGCTCACTGTCCCCAGGGTGAGCTTTTCTTTGTCATTGGGACCTTATGAAGACAGAATACATGTTGCCTAGAAGAGTCAATGCTAAGAAAATCTGTCACAAAAAAATTATATGAACTAGTCAAGGTCTGCTCTGAGGTTTGGTAAGCTAGACTACAGAAAATTTCATACTTTTCCTTTGAAACATTGGGCTTGTTAGAACATATATTCAGACTAGTACTAAGTATACACATCTGTGAGAAAGAAACATAATACAGTTGACCAGAAAATGAGCATGGAATCCACTTTATCAGCATTTTTAATATAGTTCTTAAAATAATATCTAAATATAGGCTTTCCATACCAAATTGGAGACAGATGTGCTTCCGCATAACATCCTGATGTTTGTCTATTTCCTGATGACCCTTAGACTCCTGGGGTGGACTTTTATTTTTCTTTCCCTTCCCAGAATTCTGATCTACACAAAATTTAACCAGCTTCTTCTTCATTCTCTCAAGATTGTTTTTTTGTGGGGGGAGGAGGTGTTTATTTGTTTTGTTGTCGTTGTTGTTTGCCACAGTGGTAAATATAGACCACTCTCAAAAAGTAAAGTAAAAAAATCCCCTTCTAGTTTGGAATGAGTGCTCATATTTCAAACACTGAGATGTAAGTGGTAGCCTAAACCCCGCGCCAGAGGCAGCCCAAGAGCAGTGCGAGTGTCCATTTTATCTTCCCAAACTGGATGGTCAACAAGCACGGCTTCACGCGGCTGAACACCCATAATGACTGGGCTGGCCGAAGGTTGCCTAGCGGAAAGCCTAGAAGACATTAATCAATAAGAAGGTGAGATGTTAGCACAGGATAGCTTCAGTGTGAGCAATTTTAGCCTCGGCAGGACTCCCCTCAAATGACTTTTTCTTAAATGCTTGAGAAAAGGCTTTGGCTTTCTTCACTGGGTAATCGCTGTCCTTTGGCATCTTGTTTATAGTCTGTTAACAGGCTTTCATTTTCCCTCAGACATCTTTTGAAAAAAAAGAAGAAGAATAAAAAGAAAAAGAAGAGGCTATCTTCATGACCCCTGTACAAATATCACAAATTCTAATTATGCAACTACAAACCAAGGAATTTTGCTATAACATCTTTATGATGCCTTCTTAGAAAACCATTAATAAATCAGACCCTTTGAGGGGGAATGCATTAGGAAGGTTGTTAAAGGAAACCTTTGATCAATCTAAGAATTTTTGACAACACAGATAATCATCTTCTAATGGACTTCTTTTTGAAATTCACGTCTTTAGGATGGATTGCTTTTAAAAGGGAACACCTATAATTTTGGTTCATCAAGATCTCAGACACCCTATTTTGTTTTAAAGCAGGCTTTAGGAATATCAAATACAATGTACTCTATTAAAAGTAATATTAGTATTAGAGTGAATTTTGGTTTTTAAATAATGATTGGAAAATAAGATTGTTTCTTATAAACCGAGTGTGATTATAAGAAAATAAACTATAGCTCGGCATTTCTCATGATTACCTTGATGTTGATTTTTTTTCCTTGCGCTGTGATTGACCAACATATTTGCACCTTCACAAACTGAAAACAAATTCAGAAATTACAAGGAGTAAGCTTCCCACTGATGGGATTGTGACCAGATGAAACAGTCACTTCACAGACAGAGGCGTGGGTTTTCCTTTAATGAATAGAATTACCACGTGATCAGCAACTCTGCTTGCTAATTGTCAGAAGAGATTAAATCAGGGACTGAGCAGAGATTTGCCTGCCAGTGTTCAAAATGGTGTTATTCAAAAGAGCCAACAGGTAAGAACAACCCAAAGTCCATCAACATTTGAATAAAGGAAATCAAACAGATATAGTATACACACACACACACACACAGAGTCATACTATTCAGCCTTAAAACAGAAGAAAGTTCTAGACAAGGAAGGTAGCTGAGAAGTAAATTGTCAGTGTAAGAGTTTGCTCTCCAGTGCTGAGGTTGGGGTGGGGGATAAAGAAATTCTGACTCAGGCTACAAGAATCAATTTTGAAAATGTTGTATTGATCAAAATAAACCAGATACCAAAGGACAAACATTGTGTAATTCAACTCATTTGAGTTGCCTAGAGTGGTAGAGTTTAGGTAGACAGACTGACAGACAGACAGACAGACAGACAACACATAGATGCATACCAAGAGCTGGGAGAAAGAACAATGAGGGACTCCTATTTAATGGTCCCAGAATTTTGGTTTTTCAAGATAAAAGAGTTCTGGAGCCAGATGTTCGATAGGCACCTAATAGTGTGGATTCACTTGAAGTCACTGTGTACTGTAAAATAGTTCAAATGGAAATTTTTGTATTATGTGTATTTTACCGCAATATTTTAGAAAGTGTGGCATTTTTAAATGATAATCAGTGAGTTTTAAATTACAGCTTGTGGAAAGGAAGCTCACATCCCCAAGAGTGGTGCCAGCCCTGCCCGACACAGCTACTCCTGATCACAGGCACTCGTGCTGTCTGGTGCAGCTGAAGTCTCCAACTCAGGAAATGGTCTCATTTTCTTTTATCCTGGTGGTTTTGGTCTAGATCTACTTATAAATGACTGCTTTGAAGTAATAAGAATTTAAGAGAACTTCCTGACTATTTTTTTTTTACCATGACTTGGTCAGAACAAGAAACAAGACCATTTGAGGAAAAACAAGAAAGAGAGTTTTAAAAGGCCAAGAGCATCATCTCTGCCAGGAGTAGACAGTCTAAACCAAGGGAGAGATCTTGAGTGGACACACAATCCTAGGCTAATAGCAGAGAAAAGAAAAGAAGGTATCATCGTGTTAAGTACCACAACATCAACATCTTTAATATCAGAGCCGAACCCACATCTATTTAATACTATTTCACTACTATTCCACATCTATTTCACTACTGTGTCATGTAGTGAAAATGTTGGTTTCTTTAAAAACACAGAAATATTATAAGACTCTGTTTCTGTTTTAATCCCAGGTGTGGGGTGTGGAGCTGCTCCTGACTGTCCATAGAAGCAGATTATGTTTGCCTTGTGTTCTGGTAGGGGCATGATTTTGCCAGCTGTGAATAGTTTCTGCAGCTGGACAGCACTTAGAGTTCTGGGGACTTTTCAGACGGTATATAAATGCTAGGGCCCTGAGAGGCAGGGTTGTTGGTGGTGGTCATGGTTTGTTAAGTAGTCATGTACAAAGAAGGAAGAGGAGGTGGAGGAGGAGGAGGAGGAGGAGAAAGGAAGGAAGGAAGGAAGGAAGGAAGGAAGGAAGGAAGGAAGGAAGGAAGGAAGGAAGGAAGGGAGGGAGGAATAATTAGATATTCTGACAGTGAAGATCAAATTTGCTCCAAGAAACTCAACTCCTCTAAGCAGCAAGAAGTAGTCTAACTATAATATGCCCCTTTTATCCTCTATCCTTTTTTCTCTCCTATCTAGTGTTAGGGAGTTGAAAGGGTGGAAGGAAAGGGGTAGAGATGGGTGGAAGAAAGAAGAACCCACAAAGTAGCCAAAATACTGGCTACAGTGTAAGAACATGGGGCTACTCAAGAACCACAAAGTACATGGAAAATGAAAGTGCCAAGTCCCATGTTCTCAGAGAGAAAAGATACGAAGCATTCTGGAGCTGAGCTCGGGGCTGAAACGGACACAGCGGCTGAGCACCTCAGAGGGATGTTGAGAGAGTGCCTCGTAAATATGTCATCAGTCTACATTAGAATTGTAAAGCTACAGACGGAAAAGAAATTGAAAGACAGCGTCACATGTGGGATAATAGGGTAGCAACAGGACGCTTTATCAGCGCTATCCATTTGCACCTAAGTATATAAAGACTGTGATTTCCCAAGTGGTTACAGGTTGTTTGGATAAATTCTAAGAAGAATAATCTCTAATCGAACAGAATAGTAGAAATGCAGCTGAAAACAGAGAAGGCAAATTGCAGCACATGCTGATTTTAAACCCCCAGGGGTCAGAGAAAAATGAAGCTAGCTGTAAGATGGTGCAGGCCTCAGGATGTTATATGAATGGACAGTTTCAACTGTTCACAAACTATCACTCGGCGCCAAAGTCCTGAATTATGTAAAAAGCAATATTGAACCAGTGAGCATAAAAATAGGCTGAAAAAAAATCTGTGCCTGGCGATTACATTAGGCCTGGAATTGACAAAAGCCACCTCGGAGGTCCTATCTTTAATAAACACAGCAGAAAATAGCCATTCCGGGAGCTACACACAAAATAATCAAGAGCATGTATGCAGTGACTGACACATGCTTAGAAGCTTCCACATTTTGAAATCTGCTTTAAAAATAATCTTTCAGGACATGAATTTGATGTATATTGTAACTAGAGAAAGTACAGCAAGAACAAAAATAGTCCTCTGTCCTACAGTCGCTGGACATGGCTGGAAAGAAATTGGTTCCTTGGCAAGAGCCATGTCCAAAAGAATAATCTAATTTTTAAATTTGGCATTGAGAACTGTGAAGGTATATAAACTCACATATGTGTGTGTGCATTAGCCCAGACCGATCTCAAACTCAATATACTGAATATGACTTTGAACATCTGATGTTTCCTTTTCCCATACTGGAATTATAGGTGTGTACCAGCCTACCCAGTTTTATGGGGTGCTGGGGATCAAATCCAGGCTTTATGGATTCTAGGTAAACTCTACTAATCAAGTCACATTCCAGTCCTATTAAATAGGACTATTAAAAAGTAAAAGTATATCCTTGAAATTTCACCCTAAATGCAATTATTAATTTAAAGCAATTGCTTTGAGAAAAAGCAATTTTAAAACATGGAGCAATAACAAAGCAGCATTATCCATTTATTTTAACAAGTTGTCCCAGATAAAAATAACATAGCTACTCCTGAAAAAAAATCATGAAAATAGTCCATTTAGGAAACAATATGAAATTATGGAGGAGAGCATTTTCAAACATTATTTGAAGCTAATTTTAATTTTCTTGGAAATAAACATTGTTACACAAATTTCAAATGGGCTAAACTATTTAAACAAAGGAAATTGATAAATTACCCAGTATCCAATTGAGTAGAGATATTTGGCAGAAGTTCTTTTCACTCTGGTCTCAATAAAAATCTTATTAATAACTTGGACTAGAGAGCAAGCAGTCAGTTATTGATATCAGAAATTCTACTTTAAATAGACAAAGATTGTGCTCAGATACAAAAAGAGCTACAGGGATTGGATCTAAAGCCAGAAAGTTATAAACTAGACTCAGCTTAGAAAAATGCAAGCTACCATAGCATGAGAAAAAAAAATTGAAACTGATTAAATTCCATGAGAAAGTATGGCCGTTGGAAATGCCAAGGAGAACTCTATACGAAATAATAGGCGGAATATTAAGTAACTACTTCGTATGATAGGAAGGAAGAGGGAGCCAAAGCCTCCCAGTGCCATTTCCATTTGCCACTTAGGGTAGCCAGCCATAAGTAGATGCAAACGATTAGATAAGGTGAAGATTGACAGGCCTTTCCTCACCCCCAGCCCAGCCATTTCCAGCTCAAGCAGCAGGAAGAGAAACACACACACACACACACACACACACACACACACACACACGCACGCACGCACGCACGCACGCACGCACGCACGGCAGAATGCTAAGACTGCTGAGCTGTTTCCATGAAGCATCTACATTCTATTTGCCTTAGTAGAGGGTGGACAGAATTAGAGGCTGAATCTGTGGCTCCGATGATGATAACATTAGATAGACTTGAGGGAGAGGCAAACCGGAGCCGGCAAGCCATCCACAGAGCAGCTTCTGTCTCCTCCTGCGTGCAACCAAGAGACTGAATTATGAGATCCCTAACCTGCACCCAGCTCTCAGCCTCCATGTGGTTTCTTGGTCCTTAGAAAATAAGCTGCATTTAAACCAAAGAGCTTGCTGTAAACTCATGGAATGCATTACTCTTTGTGGGAGAGGCTGAACAGATGCGTCTTTGGGGATGAAAACCTTAAACTCTTTGGGTTCTTATTACTAATTAACATGTTCTTGGTGTTTTCAATTGTTAGACATTGTGCTAAGTGCTTTGCCTAGATTATCTCCTTTAATGCTTAGAAGAATTCCTCACAAGAGGCATAATCATTATCACCCCTTTATAGCCAGTCAAGGTTCTAAGAGAGGGATTTGTGTCTAGGGAGAGAGCTTAGTTGGTAAGGTACATGCCTTACAAACAAGAAGACTTGTGTTCAATGTCCCAGAGCCAAGTTGATTTTTAATTAAAAGCCAGACACGGTGGCATGCATCTGTAATCTCCATGCTGAGTAGGCAGAGACAGGAGGGTCCCGGCAACTCACTAGCCAGTCTAAGCTACTAGGCAAACTCCAGGCCAAAAACCAAGGTGGCACACGCCTGTGATCTCAGCATCTAGGGAGTAGAGGCAGGAGGATCAGAACTTCAAAATCATCATTGGTTGTATACAAATCTGAGACCAGCCTAAGCTACACAAGACTTGTCTCCAAGGAAGGGGAAAAAAATGTCACCCGAGGAACAAGAACCAAGAGTACCCTGTGGTCCACACTTGAACATGCATACATGTGCACATACACCATTGCACATAGGTGTAGCTCATGTTCATACAGAGACAAGAAGGACACACAACTACTAAGTGGAACAATTCCTAGACAAAGTTCTGCGTTGGCTACGTTCATGCCAACTTGACACAAGCTACAGTCATTTTGGGAAAGGAAACCTCAATTGAGAAAATGCCAACACCACACTGGCTAGTAGGCAGCCCTGTGGTACATTCCCTTTATTGATGATTAGTGGGACTGGGCCCTAGTGCATACCTCCTCGACAGGTAATCCTGGATGGTATCAGAAACAGGCTAGCAGGCTGTGAGTTGCAAGCCAGTAAGCTATACTCCTCCATGGCCTTTGCATTAGCTCCTGCCTCCAGATCCCTACCTTGAGTCCCTGCCCTGATCTCCCTTTATAATGGATTGTGATTGGCATATATAAGCTGAAATAAACCTTTTTTCCTCAAGCTGCTTTTGGTTGTGGTGTTTTAACACAGCAATAGAAAGCCTAAGACAGTCTGCAAGAGTCCTGGCCTGAGGACAGCAGCACACTGTCCTTTGAGAAAGAACATGTCAGGGGATGTGACATCACCGCTGTTATAGTTACTGAACACCAGGTCAGCCAGGCACTTCACAAACAGCGCACTCAGCCTTCAATGGCACTCTGAGACAGATGTCATTATCCTCATTTTGCAGATGAGCAGGCACACCAGCTTCTCAGCGCTGTAACCACACCTGGATGGCTATCACCAGAAATGTGGCATTTGAGTCTAATCCTTAACACACAGGGAGGAAGAAACACAACCAGAGAAACAGAAAAGTGTGCACATGTTCATATCTTCGTGTCTTGTAGCTAACCACAGGTCAGAGATTCTCTTGGGTTGCTCTTTAGTTTAACAGCCCTCAACTCCCTACCATTACCCTGCGTACGCTGTGACCTTCCTTCTGGAGGGCATGGAGGGGAAAATACTACCTCCTACACCATAGATGCCAAAGAGGCCTCCTTGTTCTGTGCATCTTCTGGAGGTGTGTAGGGAGGGCGGACTGATGAGCTAGGCTCAGCCAAGAGACTGTTTTCTCTCAGAACTCTGAATGCTGAGTGTGTGAAGAAGGAAAGGATGGTTGCAGCTACATTCCACACATCTGGGCAGATGTGTATGTGGCTGCCTGTGCTGTAGCTCTGTCCTTTGATCTTGAGATTGTTGTTGCTTTGTGTTTTCCAAGCATCTCCTTCTTTCCATCAGAAATTTATCCCCAACTATTCTTACAACGAATATTCTCCTTTATTTAAAATAGACAGACCGCTTCTGTTGCTTGAAACTTGCAAGCCTGTGTGACACTGGCCTAAGGGCAGAAAAAGACAGAGACATTAACACAGCATTTAAAAACTGTCCTTGTCAGAAGGTTCTTCCAAATGGCAGGCTTGTATTCCAGCCTCCCAGGCATTCAAGCTCCATGTTTCAGTGTCTGTACCAAGTCATACCTTCGTCCCCCAAATTCCTCCAGACCTTCCTTTCAACTCCACTAGCTTTAAACACAGATGTCCAGAGTCACGGTGTGATCACTGATTTCCACAGCCTTTTCTGTTTGTCTTGTAGACATTTGACCTTCCAAGAGGAAGTCTTTTGAGTAACAAGGTAATAAATATCTTTAGATATTGCTCATACAGGTACAACAGATATTTTACATTATGCCCATAGCTGCCTGAATGAAAAGCGTTCATGAACAGCTGCATTGACCTGGCTTCCTTCCTCACTTCTCTGCCCTTCTAGATGCAGACTTGGAGACACACATAGCTGTGCACACACTGTCTTCTCCGTACCTGTTTTTCACTCACACCAAAAGACAACCATGAGTCATTGTTTGCCAAACCATGAATCAATGCTTCCCTAAAAGGAATAAAAAGGGTCCCGTTTGCAGAACTTCACGTCCTGAAACTTTATCCACATTGGGATGGAAACAGCCCCAGGCTATTCTGAACTTTTCTTTCCACATATCTACCTATGAGAATACTGAGAAGATGCCCTTGACTGTGATGCCCTGGGAGGCGATAAAGCAGGAACTCTGAGCAAGTCTCAAAGAGAGCTGGGCAAAGTCTAATGGATGTCCCATGCGACTGCTGCAGGAGGGTCAGGGAGGGAAACACCAGACCTTCTCAACATGTCAGTTATCAATGATATGACTGTCCATGGTAAGCTGGGTGGAGCACCTGTGTGTCTGAATCAGAAATGGGGATGAAGATGTCATCTGCATTCGAATGTCCCATGTTTCCTGGAAGTGTAGTGAACAGGAAATATGACTCAGTTTCTTTCTTAACATCTTAGTCCTAAAAATGTCATTGGAACATGAAAATGTTCTCTGATATTATATAGATTCTAAAACACATCAATAGAAAGATGCTTATATAACAAGAGTGGAATAACATTTTATTCTACTTGGAACCAATCCCTTAGAATTAAAACAATAATAAAATCAGTCACCTAATTGCAACAGAAAATTTTCTCCTTGCTTTGTCTTATGTCTCACTACCATTTATTTTATTTTTTGCAACAATGATGACCAAATATTGTATTTGTATTGTGGCCCATTGGGTAGCTCACACAACCCAGTCAATAGAAAGCTTTCCTCATTATTGGAGGTTCATGAGAAAAAAAGACTCAGAAGGGCAGACTCTGTGACTTTGGTCATCTAAGTCTCTCCCCTAAGATTTCCACAACACCTCCAGACTGTACTCTTGGGCTGGTCTCCTGACGATAGGTTGGCTATGTCTTTCTGTGTGTGCCATGTGGGTCCATGTGTGGCAGGAACTCATCAGACCTGCTCTCAGAGTTGCAGATGGGAAATCTGGAGTTAGCATTGTTAAGTGTCCTTCAGCCTCTCTCTCTCTGTAAAGCTCTTAGCTACTGCTCCAGCACCACCAAGCCTGCCTGCATGCAGCCATGCTCCTTGACATAGCAATGGACTGACCCTCTGAAACTGTAAGCAAGCCCTCAACTAAATGCTTTCTTTTATAAGACTTGCCTTGGTCACGGTGCCCCTTTAAAGCTAAGACACTTTGTTATTTCTGGAATTTTCCATTTACTAATTTCAGACCATAATTGACCATGTACAAGTAAACTCTCAGAAAGAAGACACAGATAAGAGGATGAACTGCATTAAAAAAGGAAGGAAAGCTGTGGTGGGGGGTTAAGGGACTTTTACCATTTCTGTGTGTGGCTCTATACTCTCAAAGGGCCTGATTGCCGAGACCCTCAAATTATTTATTTTTATTTCATTTTCTTGAGACAGGGTCTTGTGCATGTATCCCCAGGCTGAGCTTGAACTTGCTATAGTTAAGAATGCCCTCAATCACTTCTTCCACCTGCCCCCACCTCTCCCAGTGCTGAGATTACAGGCATGCAGTGTCATGCCTGGCTAATTTAGTGCTGGGGACAGAACCCAAGGCTTTGTGCATATTAGGAAAGCACTCTACCAATGGGGCTATATCAACCCTAAATTATTTGTTTATGTGTGCATTTTATTTATTTTTACTGATACAGTGCTTATGTATTTATAAGGTATAATGCGATATTTTGACTCACACAGTAAGCAATGGCCAACTCAGAATAGTTAAACTTTTATAATTTCTTGATAGCAGAAACATTAAAAATCCTCTATTGTAAGTATTATGATATAGTTAATATATTATTCTTCACTATGCATACTCTGCTGTCCCACAGAATGCCATTTTTAACATAACTGTAACATTGTACCCGTTAATTAAACTTTCTCCTTCTTCCTCCACACTGTCTTCCCACCTCTCATAATTACCACCCCATTCTCCATTTCCGTGAGGTCAGCTCCATATGATCGCCCATGTGAATAAGAAAGAGGGATGTGTTTGGCATTCTGCACCAGACTTACTTCTGGAGGTCAGGGGACCTGGGTTTGTTTACCAGCACCCACACCAGGTGGCTCACAGCTACTAGGAACTCCAGTTCCAGAGGATCCAACACCTTCTTCTGGCCTCCAGGGGCACTGCATGTATATGGTGCACATACGAACAAGCAGGCACACGTATAGACATACAAATTAGTAAAATAATTCCTATGAACCAAGGCCTGAAAGTGTCTTTAACTGGGATATATATCACAGCTTTCACTTAAACCTATGGTGACTGTCCACAGACACAGCCTTGCCTTGTGTCTAGTGACCTCAAGGAGTGTTGCATTGTTTCCAATACAAAACAAAATTCTCAGATCTATTCGACTATATATTAAATTCTCTGGCTTTCTGTGTACAACTGTTGCTCTCCTGGTATTGTAAGCACATCATTGTGCTTGTTATTGTGAAGCATAATTTTGAAAGCATTATGGGAACAATTTATTAGGAAATTGAAAAGTGGTAAATCTCCACAAATGTAGGCGCACGCGCACACACACACACGCACACACACACACACACGCGCGCGCGCGCACACACACACACACACACACACACACACACATACACACACAAAGCAGAGAAGAGAAAGATAATCTCTTCAAGACAAAGCACTTTGGCTTTAAATAGCAGCACGCTGCCTTCTAATTTCAGTGTAATGTGTTCAGAATTCCTTCTCTTCCAATGCCAAATCCTGAATGAAACATGCAATAAAAATCACTGCCTGAAACACGGTGATAGCATTCAATCCCCTGGCAACACACTAGAAAGGCTTTCAGCTTTAAACCCAAAACTGCCACACTGCTGCTCTGCTCATGAAATTATTTATTCATGCCGTGGTTTATAAAGTCCTTTTTATAAGCTTTCTATCGGCTAATAACGGGCTGGAGCACTTATGTTCTCAGCCTGACAGATCCCACATTTATGAGCCTGAAGTCCGATCTTGGCACAGTGGCTGCCTGGGGGGGAGCCGGGCCGGCTAACCTAATGGCTTTCAGTGTAGGGAGGAGGCCGTGGGGGCTGAAGTTGGAATGCTGCTGTGACCACAGGGATGGCACGGGGGCCTGGAGGGAGGATGGTGAGATTGTGGAGTGAGGAAGGGAGAGGGGGAGTCAGCACAGAGGGAATAAATCTGTCCACCACATACCAGCAATCGTTCATTAGCAGTACGCACGACAGCAGGGCTGGTGTCCCTTGTGACAATGAAAAGCTGGGTAGAGGGTGGTGGCTTACTGAGCAAATTAGAAATAGAAGCAGATTAACACCGTACATTATATACTTAGACCAAAGTAATTTGGAGGACTTTAATATGTATTTATTCACACGCAATTTATTTCCTAGCAAGGATGAAGCTATGATGAGGAGAGTGGGTTATTACACCCCATTCTAATTCAATCACCAAAGCAGGACTGCCAGCTCCTAACCCTTGAATAGAGCAACCCTTCCCTAGCCATTCTGACTTGACTAGTTCCTACTGTGAGTGCTCAACACAGCACTGAACAGTCATGCATTTCTATAGCTTGCTGCTGGGGAGGCTGAGGCAGGCCCTCAGTTCAAGGCCAACTCCATCACAACAGATAGGCCTGCAAACTAATGAGCCTAGAAATTAGACAACCTTAGATGTGGCTATGTTCCCAAAGCAAAGAAAGCAAGGACTGTCCTGGAGGGAGCGGCTGTCATTAGAGTGGTCAGCGAAGGCAGGAAAGATGAGGGCATCAAGTGTAGATGCTTAAGGTGGGACTGATCTGGAATAAGAGAAGAGCAGAAAAGCTAGTGGACCACAGCCAAGGGACCAACATTAGACGTGAGACTCCATCACAAAAAAATGAATTCTCATAGTGCCAAACAACCTCTCTCTCCTCCTACTCACCAGTTATAGATTGGACTTGTGTGTGCATTATGTGGGGGTGGATGTGGTGTGTGTGTATGGCAAGTGTGGGAGCGCATGGTAAGGGCTGGAGATAGTGTGCAGGAGAATGTAGTAGGGGTATAGTATGGTATGATGTGTGTATGTATACGTGTGTGTATACATATGTATACATGTGTGCATGTGTGTACATGTGGGCATGTACACATGTGTGTGCATGTGTGTGTGTGCATGGAGTGTGTGTGATGTTGGTGTGGTGGTGGTGTATATGATATATGTGGTGTGTGTGTCATGTGTGGGCAGTATGTATATGTGAAGAGATGTATGGATATGGTGTGGGTGTGGTATATGTGTATAAGGGAGTGTGTGTTATATGTGGTGTGTGTGTATAAAGATGTGCATGTGTCTGTAGTGTGTGGTATGTATGCTAAGGTGTGTATCTAGGGTGTGTGTGTGCATGTGTTCTGTGTGTGGATGTGTATAGTATATATGGGTGTATTATATATATGTGTGTGTGTGTGTGTGTGTGTGTGTATTCCATAGAGCTTAAAGGTTTATTTATTTGTTTTTATCCCCTTTAATTAGTGTGTACAAAGAGCCTGGTGCTGGAAAAGCACTATGAATGCCATGAGAATTCTTAACATTTAATATTAAAATCACCACTCCGTATTGATGATAATGAAGCAACAGTAAAGAAGGCAACATTGTGATAAAATAGTGACAGTTGCAGGTTCCCTTTGCTTTTAATAATATTAAAACAATTTCAAGGTTTTACTGATAAAATTCCCTTACAATATGATTAGATGAATATAAATGTCCCATGACATTATTCAGTATGAGAGTTCCTCACCAACATGATACCAGTCTTAAACAGTCTGATCTTTGCTGCTGAGGAAAATGTTTATTTTGTTCTTAATGTTTCTATACAGTTAGATCAATTCTCCGCCGTCTAATGTTGGTCCCTTGGCTGTGGTCCACTAGCTTTTCTGCTCTTCTCTTATTCCAGATCAGTCCCACCTTAAGCATCTACACTTGATGCCCTCATCTTTCCTGCCTTCGCTGACCACTCTAATGACAGCCGCTCCCTCCAGGACAGTCCTTGCTTTCTTTGCTTTGGGAACATAGCCACATCTAAGGTTGTCTAATTTCTAGGCTCATTAGTTTGCAGGCCTATCTGTTTAGGGCTCCCTACCAAAACGCAGAGCTTTTTTGAGCAGGGGACTCTGTGGTGGTTTAATATGCTTGGACAGTAGAAAGTGGCACTATTAGGAGGTGTGACCTTGTTGGAGGAAGTTTGTCACTGTGTAGGTGGACTTTGAGGGCTCCTAGTGCTCAAGCCCCACCCAGGATGGAAGGGACCCTCCTCCTGGCTGACTGCAGAAGGAAGTCTCTTCCCGGTTGCCTTTGGATCAAGATGTAGAACGCCTCCAGCACCATGCCTGCCTGCATGCTGCCACGCTTCCTGCCAGCATAATAATGGGCTGAACCTCTGAAACTATAAGCCGGCCCCAGTGAAATGCTTGTCTTTATAAGAGTTGCCTTGGTCATGATGTCTCTTCACAGCAATAAAACCCTAAGACAGATTCTTCAGTCTTTTCATGTGTGTGGTTCCAGTGCCTAGCCCAATGCCTCAACAGCAGCAGAAACAATTTAATCATCATCAAATATTTACTGAATTCATCAGTCAGTCAATCAATGAGTAAGAGAGAAAGAGAAAAAAAGGAGTGAATGAAAAACTAGGGCTTATGGAGACTAAGCTTCACAAAATCACTCTAACAATCATGAGAGAGAAGAGGGAGGGGGCGGAGGCAGAGAGACAGATAGACAGACAGGAAGCAAGCAGGATCCAGTATCAAACTACACTGTTGTATTTTGTTTGCTCCACAGCCTCTATAACATGTAGCATCTCACAGACTTGTAAGATCCTTCCTTTTGTCTGGAATGATGACTTATAAATATTGTGACATACAAAAATAGCTGAAATGGTATGGCATTTACTGGATGAAATTTAAGAGGTCTAACAAAGGAATGGAAGGAAAGGGTGCGGTGTGAGATGAAGCTCGTGTAAGTAAACAGAGGTAAAGATTGTCCCTAGCTGAGTTGCTACTCGATACTCACTTATACCTGGCACTGGTATAAATAAAAGAGAAAATAGATCCCCAGTGTGTTATGGCTAATACATTTGCATACCACTATTGTCATCACATTAAAAGCAACATAATAATTTCAGTGCCACCAAGACAAACTGAAAGTGACCTTGGATGGGTGGTGGAAGCAAAAGTTCAGCGCAACAGGAATAAAAATATCATCAAATAGCAAAGCAAGTCTGAAAAAAATTGTAAAAGGAACTTAATTGTTCCTTCTTGAAGAGTCTTTACAATAGATAATTAAGGCTGTGAAATCTTCATTCTATTTCATTCAGTCTTGGGTCACCTTTACAACCTATAATGGATATTTTGTGGGTGGAATGATTTACCTCAATAAGGCTTCCATCCTCCACTGTGGTGTTTGGATCCCAGATGAGCAGGGTATCTGAGTGCTATGGGATTTGGATACCTCCCTGGGAGAGGGGTTGGGTTGGCAGCTAAGAAGACAGGCATGAGTTTCCAATCCCTACCCACCATTTACTAACTGGGCTAGATGGCAGATATTAGCTAACTCTCTAAGCCATGGTTTTTCATCTGTGCAGAAATGACACTAATAGAATGTCCCCCATGGAGTTGGAAAGATTTGGGAAGAAAACACATGCTCAAAGTTCTCATTTCAGTGCCCAGCTGGAATAAGCCTTCAATAAACAGTCAAGGATGCTGTTTGTAGGATGCAAAGGCAGAGCGATGGAGCAGAAAGATTTGGACACGAACAGACCTGGGATAGCATACGCAAGGCCCCACCTCATTACTCATTGTTTATGGACTAAGAGAATGCAAAACTGTCATCCAGGAAGGAGTCCTGTAAACATAGTTTCTTCACAGAATAGAGAGAGTTGGAAGACTAAAACCAGGATGGATCTCGTGAGAGGAACGTAGACTGTTCTTTGCTTTCAGGAAAACTACTGCAATGTATGTTGTCATAAGGAGTCTTTAACTACATAGCAAGCGTATTTAAATTCTAAACAGAAAAAAAAGATTCCCAAAGTGACAAATGCAGAAATAAAGATGTTTTCATCCTTTTAACTGTGTGCCATGAGTCACATGTGTTTCTGACATACCATGACATGGTCCATAATCTCAATAAACATGGCAGAAATGCACATCAGAATTGCAAAGGGAGTGGGAACTTATCTCAGTGGTTAGAACACTTGCCTAGCAAATACTCTCTTTGGCTCTGCAATTGAGGGACAGGGAAAACAAACATCCCCCCCCAAAAAAACAATTACAAATGACCTGAGGTTTTTTTGTTTGTTTGTTTTTGTTTTTAACCTTACTTGCAAGTTAATCAGTAAGCATTTACTAGATGCTGGAGAAGGAAACCTGACACCTGAGTCAGAGATTAGGGATACTTTATTGATCACAGCAAGAGCAGTGGGCAGAACACTGGTATGGTGTACAGTGGTCAGTTCCTTGAGCCTCAATTCTAAGGACATTTCAATAGGGTAAGATAAAGGCCTGCTCTTAGAAGTTGTATCCCAGGATGAATCGTCTGTTCTGGGCAAAGCTGTTTCTGCAGGTAGTGCCTCCAGCCTAGCCTGTCCCCCAGAGTTAGGCCCTATCTTTGTTACTATAAACAGTATGCATGCCTGTGTTTGCTCATGAGGGAGATATCTGCTAGACTGATCACTGTGCAAACATCCTTAGAAACATCATCTAGAACAAAGTTCCCAGTGGTCTAAGTAAATGATCACCTCGGGAGGCAGAGCCAACAATCTACTGAAAGTCAGCTTTCTTGAGACAGAAAATAGCCCTCCTGATCTGCCAGATGGCGTGGGACCTGAAGGCTTTCATGGCTCAGCTGTGTCAGCCGAGGTCTTCAAAATGGGTGCATGATGATATCACAGACGCGAAGAAAAGACTGGCAGTTTACCTTACATCCTCTATATTCTCTACCAACACACAGTGAAAATCAGAAGCCTGTTCATAACAATTCCATCCTCACTGTATTGGTCCATTCTAGAGAGCAGTGTCGTGGTCGGGACATCCCCACAGAGTCACCATATTAACCACATCTGTTTCCAGCCTTCTGGGAGGATAACAGATGTTATGCATCCCTTCCTTTGAAGGAACAACTCTGTGTGTGTTTAACATTCCTGGTTCCCTAGCACTTATCTGTGAGCACAAAGACCTCCATGGCTCCTCCTACATCCACATGTAGGAGACTGGAACCCTCCAATATCAATCACTAATTAAGAAATCGCCCTATAGGCTTACCTACAGCCCCATCTTATGGAAGCATTTCTTTGCATTTCTCTAAGGTTCCCTCCTTGGCTTGTGTCAAGTTGACATAAAACCATTCAGCACCCTCACACTCCAGAAATTTGTACCAGCATCAGCTACTTAGTTGAACAGAGCAACTTTCTCAATCTCCTGTGCATCATTACTCTTCAGAGAGCCCCTCGCCTTGCAGAGAGCCCCTCCCCTGCAGACAGAAGTGCCTTATGGGATTTTAAGGTTGTGGCAATAGGAACCGGAAAAAGAGGCCACACTCTAGACCTGCTTGCCACAGGTAGCTTGGAAATCCAAGGGTGACAGGAAATAACAGTATATGGTGATTCTGTGACCTAAAACTCTCTAACTCCTGACATTTCTCTGGGTATTTCCTTTCAACATTAGACACTTCAATCAATCCTGTCAAGGCTATTCTTAAAGCAGAATCAAATATTTTAAATTTTTCCCACAGTCTCTCTTTAGGGAGCTTTTAATGTGTGTGTGTGTGTGTGTGTGTGTGTGTGTGTGTGTGTGTGTGTGTTTAAACTGTCACAGCCTACTTACTTTTTTTCCCAGTCTTGCTAAATTGCCCAGACTGGCCTTGAATTGTTTTCCTCTTGCCTCAAATAGATAGGATTCTGGATATGCACCACCATATCTATTTAAGAAGACTTAATTTTTAAGTCATTTCTTCTAATAATGAAATGGTACCATCTCCAATTTTAAAATGATCATAGAAACCACTGCATGGTATCTGCAGGTCCCAGCACTATCCCAAATGAGCCAATTACCTTCATATTAAAAATAATGAAATGCTAAGTGACTTGTCCAAATTACTGTTGTCCAAAGTCATACAAGAGATCTGGGACAGACCTAGGATTTGGTCCTAGGAAACCCAGTGACCAACTGGGCTCTGAAGCACCAGACTGTGAAAGAGTAGGGTTCCTCTTAGGCAACTGGCCACATCCTATATATTAAACTTAAGTAGCACTTACTAACAACATAATGGACTTTTGATGTGTGCGGCAGGGAGAAGAAAACTGAATTATGTTAGGAAGGATGAAAAGTTAACTCCAAAATGCACCATCAACTGTTCTGTCAAACCTTTTATACAACGCTATAAGAAATCCTTTGTCTAAAGTGATTGACACCAAGAAGTCTTACAAAGAAATCGTTGATAAGGAAGGGTTGATTCTTGAATATTTGGATATGTATGCCCTAAAAATCAAAACAAATGACTTCTGAATCAAGTGAATGTAAGTCATCCCAAGCATTGTAAAGCATCATCAGAAGGCCAGAGTGCATCTTGCACCTGCTACCTCGCCTTCTGAAGGGACAGCTGCAGGGTACTCATATGTGTTAGTTATCTTTGTATTGCTGTGATCAAACATCATGACCAAGGCAACTTAGAGAAAGAGGGAGGGGTTTGAGTCTTACCATCCCAGAAGGATAGAGTCCATCCCCATCAAGTCAGGGAAACATGGCAACAGCAGCCATGGCAACCAGAGCTGCTCAGAGCTCACATCTCAAACCGCAAGCAGAAAGATAACTGAGGAGAGTGGGGGACTTTGAGACTACAGAGCCTGTCCTCAGTGACACATATCCTCCAGGTCACACCTCCTAAACTTCCCCAAGCAGTGTTACCAACTAGGGACCAAGTATTTAAATGTCAGAGAGCATGGAGGACATCCCATCCAAACCACAACACCATCATTTCCATTCCCAAAACAGGATGGTGTCTATTAGAGAAGAGCCACCCGGGTTCAGCATCCCAAAGCTGTTACATGCTGCTGATGTCATGTCACTTCAGAGCACTGTGACTGCTGATTTCTACTCCATCTACTTGTTTTGTTGGAGGAAGGCTTGAAAATCTCCTCTTGCCTCAATTATACCTGTGCTCATTAACATTCAGAGTCGAGAAGTCAGCCCAAGGCCAGACATGGTAGCTAATACATATAATCCCAACACTCGGGTGGCAAAGGCAGACGGATCCAAGGAAGTTCAGTGTCAGTCTGTCCTATGTGGTAACTTGCAGACCAACCAGAACTCTGTCCAGAGAAAAATAGAAGGAAGATAAAAAGGAAGGAAAGAAGGAAGGAAGGAAGGAAGGAAGGAAGGAAGGAAAGAAAGAAGTAACCTGATCAAGGGTGTAATGTGCAGCCCCCCAAAGCATTTACCATGCACAAAAATGAAGTCTCTTGTTCCACTTATTTATGAACCACTCCACAGACGCAGAACCTCATAATCTCCCATGTTCCTATATTGTAGGCATGTCACACACACACACACACACACACACACACACACACACACACACACACACACATAAGATCTCATGGGTTAAAGGAGCCTTACAGATAATCCAGTTAGCATTGTTTATTTTACAGGAAGAAAAACAGAGGTTCTGAATTGTGTCCTAACTAATCATTGCATTAGATTTCTGCCTGGGGCTCTTTGTGCTACTACAATCAAATATCAGAGACTGGAAATCTCTTTCTCCCAATTCTGGAGGCTGGAAAATCCATGATCAAGTTACCCACCAGTAGTTCTGGGTCTAGTCATGCATAGACTGGTCTACTTCCAAGATAGTACTTTGAACACTTCCTCCAGAATGAGCAAACAGTGGGTTCTTATGTAGGAAATAAACAGAAGGTCAAAGGGTTTCACCAGTTACCTCTAACCCTTTCTAAAGCACTAATCCCATCCATGAAAGTGGAGCCTATGACCTAATTACTCCTGAAGATCCCACCTCTTAATTCTATCCACGGGCACTAAAGCTCCGCCATCAACTTTGGAAGAGACATGGGCACTCAAACCAGAATGGACTCTGTTCGTCATCTCTGTCTGAGAAAAAGGGAGACCAACTCCTTACTAGAGGGATTGTCAGCAAAGCAATTTATTTTTCTTTAGGATTGCCTCAAGAATGTTGAGGGAGAAATAGAGCCAAATATTAGATTTGACCAAAATTCCAACCTCTGCTTGTCTCCTACCACCCCCTCACCTCTACTCCAGCTGTTCCTGTTCTATCAGCATACCTCCACTTTCCTGATGACTTTGTTTTTAAATTAGGAGAGGATTTGCTAGCCTGACTTAGTTCACATGCCATGCTTTGACCAAATCACCTATATCCCAGAGACACGGTCACAGGCTAGCATAACTATGGCCACTGCAACAGTGTGAGTACAGAGGAAATGGACAGACACTGTGTGTGGTAGTTAATCTTTACTACCAACCTGACTGGATTTTAGGATGACATGAAGGCATATCACTGGCCGTGTCTAGGAGGGTGCTCCCGAGATTTAACAGAGAAGACCATGGAGTGGCCAGACAGGAAAGGCTGATAGGCAATGGAGTTCATCCCATGTTGCCTCCTGACAGTGGGTCCGTGTGACTGGCTGATGAAAGTTCCTGCAACCATCCCTTGACCAGTATGAGGTACCTTGGAACTGGGAACCAAAGGAAACCCATCCTTCCTCAAGTTCCTTTTGCCAGGGTATTTTATCACGGCAAAGGAATAAAGTAGCTAATTCAGCATCCTGCCCTCTGATGCCTCCTCCTCCCCCCAACACACACTTTGCATCTTCATAACGCCGAATCCCCCCTCAACGGCACGCCACACTTCCTCCTTTATTTGCATCAGTTTACCTATATTTTTTACCGATCCTGTTGTCCCAGTGACACAATCCCCCCACCCCCATGCCTGCCCTACTGTGCTAGCTTCTGCACAACCACATGGCTTCATGCACAATGGATGCTTACAGTTCATGTGCTCCCTGGCTCCCTGCGCTGGACCCTCCCTTCCTCAGTCTGCCCCTGCAAAGGTTGATGGTTGCTATGCTCCAGGCAGAAGGTACATGGCTGCATAAATATTTATTCTGCCAAATATAATCCCGAAACACAAATGTGTGTGTTTTAAAGCCAACATAAAAAAAAAACTTTAAAATTAAGAAATACCATATGCGAATAATTTCATAAATGTTGTAAGTCATTTGTTTCCAAAGTTTAGTGCCTTCTATAAAGAAATTCAAAAATAATAAAAATTACAGTGTCACTATCTTCCCCTCTGAGAATTGTGGGCATTTTCATACAGCATTTCTAACTTCAAAAAAGTCCAAAAATGCTAATTCTCCAAAATTTTTCCTTTTGAACAGGCTGCATTCCTTATAAATCACATCAACTACCATAGGGCTCTATTTTAATGAGCATTCAACTAGAAGAGGATTATTAGATTCAGACAAGCAGTGCAGAGTGGCCGAAGAGATGGCTCTGTAGTTAAGAGCAGTGACTGCTCTGGTAGAGGACCTGGGTTTGGTTCCCAGCACCCAGTGACACATAGTTGTCTCTAATCCCTATTCCAGGAAATCTGATGCTCTCTCTTGAGAGGCACCCACACAGGACACATGCATATATGCAGGCAGACACTCATACATATATAATATTTTTTCTTTTTAAGCAGTAAGGGATAGATTGGAGATCCGCATCCTCACCTGACTTCCCGGACAATGTTTGGGCTCACAGTCTACTGTGAGTACAAAATATCTCCCAGTTCTCAATGGAACTGATACATAAAAACCTGAAGTTAACTAAAACTGGACTAACTGAAGGAGTTAAAGCATTGTGCACTTCAACATATCATCCTTTACATGGAACATCTATGGACTGCACAGCTTTTCTAAAGCAAACATACTTGTAAGGAAAATATAAACTCTTCATACCAAAGAGTTGGAGGAAATAGCTTCTTGGAAAATGTCAACCTTATAAATCTGAACAGTGACTGAGCAGTGGTAGCACACACCTTTAATCCCAGCATTTGAGAAGCAGAGGAAGGCAGATATCTGTGAGTCCAAGGCCAACATGGCCAACAGAGTGAGTTCCAGGACAACCAGAGCTACACAGAGAAACTCTTGCCTCAAAATTAATCCATTAATTAATTAATTAAAGACAAAACAAATTTGAAGAGTATTGTGCAAATGCCTCAGGTCTTAAATTATCTCTAATGTCACTGTTGACTGCATTGTGATTCACCTTCAGCCCAGAGCCCTCAAGATGCTTGTTCATTAGGCACAGTCGTGTGTGTGTGTGTGTGTGTGTGTGTGTGTGTATCTACTTCCTGTGTTTGTGTGCATGCATAGAGAAGCCAGATGTAGATGTCAAGTGTCATTCTTTATTGCTCCCCATCTTCCTTTTGGAGATAGATCTCTCACTGAACCTAAAGCTTTTTGATTAGGTTAGACTGGCTGACCAACTCCAAAGATCCTCCTGTCTCCTCCCAGAGCTGGGGTGACTGACACGTACTAATGTGCTCAGCTTCTAATACGGATGTCCACGATGGAACTCTGTCTCATCCTGGCAAGCACCTCACCAACTGAGTCATCTCCGTTGTCCCATTATGCATATTAAGTTCTTGGTCCTGTAATCTTACAAAATATTCCAATCAAGATATTCTTTCAGATATGTTAATCTCCAAAAACACAAGTTTTGCATAATTATTTGATGAGTGGGCAATCCACTTGTCTTAAACTAAAGTCTTTGGGGTTTTGTTTTGTTTTGTTTGAGACAGGGTTTCTTTCTCTGTGTAGCCTTGGCTGTCCTGCCAAGAACTCACTCTGTAGACCAGGATGGACTGAAATTCAGAGATCCACCTGCCTCAGCCTCCCGAGTGGTGGGACTAAAGGCCTGTGCCACCCCTGCTGGGCTCTAAACAAATGTCTTAATTATCACTCAGCAATGTGGCTGGGAACCGAGAGCACACAAGGAGCAAGCGTGAAGTAGAGAACAGGTCCACAGTTCATGGCGGTTCATGAGAGGAGAGGACCAGAAGGATAGAGTGCACACTGTGTGCAGTGTGGCACCACCATCCCAAGGAGAAAGAACCATGAGGCTCTGGGGCTGTGGCTTTGGAGGGGAGGGTCCAAGAGCTGAGAGCCCCCTTAGAACCTAAACAACTTTGATCATCGACTCCCTCGAGAGCCTTTCAGAGTACCATTCTGTTATCCTGCTCTGAGTCCTGAAATTATACATTCTCAGACAGTGAGTATCGAAGATGTAGCCACAGCTATTTAGAAACACTTCAGAGCATGTGAGCACAATTTCATACTATATTATCAAGGATTCTTATGAAATTATATGATTCATCTCTCTGAACCCCAGGCAGCACATCCAAAATGAAGATAGTCCTCTGAAACTTATCAGTAAGCCCTGATAATTCGGGCTTTCGGATTGCTTTTAACAAAGGTTCCCAAAATTAAAAGTATCCCTTAAGATGACATTAATTGACTGAAACAGACAGTTCGCAAATGGAACAGAGGTGTTGTGTCATTAAATGGCTGACTTGACTAAGCACATTCTTTTTTTTTTTTTTCAGCACTTTCTTCTCTATCTGGTGTTTTTCTGTCTTAAAGATACTTTATCTCCAAATTCTTCTGGTTTTTCTCTCCAGTGACTCCACTAAAGCAGGAAATCACAGAAGTTGATTCCCTGAAATGAAACTTCCTCGCCAGCCAGTAGGCTGTCGACTATTGAAAAGCTGTTCAAGTTGCATGCGTCAGCTCCACTTCAACGTAACACTACTTGCCTTCCGGCTTCCAGCTTGGACCAGGATGCAGGGATCCCAGAGGAAATCCGGAAGCCGTTCCTACAGAACACAGCTTAAGCCTCTTGGCAAAGGGTTTGATTGCAGAATACACACAGAACAAGGAACTGACCACCCAAGATGGATCACCTAATTCACGTGTAAGAGAAGGACTAATGTGTCTCGTGTCTTCATTCAGGAATATTCCAAGGGATCCTGGATACCCTGAGGATCACCATCCTGAGCTCGTTGGGGACTGTTGCTTAGGAGGTGGAAGCAACAGGCATGTACTAGGGAACCCCACTCAGCAGACATACACCCCCTGTTGCCCCAGGCACTGAAATCCTCCTGTAGGAGAAGGATGTGCCTGGCACATGAGTTTCTAGACAGCATGTCACTGAAGACCAATTTATCCCAGCATGGTGGCCTGGTTTTTACTTAAGGCCTTCCCTTCCCTTGCTCTCTTCTGGCCCCTCCTTTCCTTTTTTTTTCTTCCCACTTCCTCTGACTTCCAACTTCCTTCCCTCTCCCTTCCTCAGGATGTTTATGGGAGCTAAACAATGATTCAAGTCTCCTAACTTTGATATGAAAGTTCTTCATCCCAAGGGACAGACCTCACCTTCCTTAGGGTTCTGGAAAATAATCATCCTCAGGTCTACCCATTGTGCATAAACTGAGGTCCCTGTTGAGACCCTTGTTCTCCTTGGTGGTGACTCAACCCTAACAAAGGCTCATTCCTCCCTTCCCTTGGAAGTGATCTGACATTGGCTTGAAAATAAAGTCATGTTGATCAGAACACATCATAAAGAACAAAGAGAATTTGATTCAGGAGACAGAAGACCACCCAGGGTAGGCAAACAATGAAAGGCTAAGAGAACAGAAAAGAGGAAAACACAGGAAGGAAGTACAAAGCCATAGGTTCTGACTAGCATGGGCCTTCTAGAGAAGAATTGGCAAGAAGAGTCAAAGCATCTTCCATCCCTCACAAGGCCACGTCAGTCACTCCTAGTGAGAACAGGACCCAGACTCCACTCCAGAGTCCTTGCACAAAAATGTGATAGGGCTTGCTTTTTACTGTAATCCAGGCAAGTCACAGGAGGGAGAAGGATAAGGTATATTCATTACACTGCCCCACCCCCTCAGACACAAAGCCCCAGCAGTTTGATTTCACTGATCATAACAGGCTGTTGTGTGGTGATGCGGATGGTTGCAGCCTGCCAGCATTTGGTCCTTTCTGTGGGTTTAATTATTCCCTGGTAATAACTTCTCCCTATTTCTATGAAGAACAGATGACCAACAATACCAGCTCAAGATCCTGTGTGCCACGCAGGAGGCGGTTACAGCTTCTTCCAAACGCGGTTTATGAATGTCATGTCCACGTTATTACATTCTCACTGCAAAGCTCTAATATCAATAATAGCAGCCTTTCCATTACAAATATTTAAATAAATGCTTTCCATGTGAAGCGGGAGTCATTATTATCAATATTTGGGCGAACAGGAATCCTGGTGACAGCTCCAACAGCTGCGTTCAGCTTTGGCTCAAAAACAAAACACAGAAACGCTCCCCAGTGAGAAACAAGGCAGAGTTTGATGAGTTCCACTCGGCTCTTCAGTTACAGATTATTAAAAGATGAATTATAAAATTGGCACAATAGCGGTCATACACATTCTTTCTGGACAGCGTCATCTCCAAGGCTCAGATAGTCACTGAGGAATCTTCAAATCACAGGACAATTCGACTCTCTAACTCAAACAGACAGTGATTGTAAAGCTGCCACACACTATTAGCACGTGAGCTTCCCTGAGCAAAGGTGTCACTACTTACCACAGACAGCCACGCACAGTCACTGATGGCACCAAGACAATTTAGATGACACAAAGGTCTGAGCATCACCCTATTCTGATCCATGAAACAGGACTTGAGATGAAGGCAGGGAGGTAGTACTTTCAGAACATCTAACGAGTAGCTTTGGACTAGGGTGTTTTCCTAGCCAGACACAGGACTTGGCAGTGTATGATTATGAATTCTGGGTAAAATTTAATAATATATGCTGACTCTATTAGGGTGGAGGCTATTTCCAGTACAACACACCTAGCAGTTATTCATTTTCAGAGAGCCTGCCTTAGTCAGGATTTATCAGAAAAACAGAAACAAACACATACACACACACACACACACACACACACACACACACACACACACGGATGCATGTTATATTTACTTTTGAGAAATTTTCTCATATAATTATGGGGCTAGCAAGTCAGAAACCACTAAAGCAAACTGAGAGGCCAGGAAGTCAGTGAGAGTAGATGATGTGGTCTTGACATTGAAGTCTATAGGTCAGGCTGGGGGATAGGAGCCTGGCTCAGGTCAGGCTTGTGTGTGGTATTCTTGGAGGAGAATGGATCCTTCAGAAAGCCTCAGCCTTTGCTCTAAGGCCTTTCATTGATTGGATGAGCCCACCCATGTTGTAGAAGATAATCTGCTTTACCCAAAGTCTACTGATGGCAAGCATCAGCCATTTCTAAAAATAACAGCACAGGAAAATCTAGACTGTTGATGGATTCATGAAGTATATATAGTACAGCCTAATCAAGTTGGCATATAAAATTGACCATTACTCTAACATTCCTGTAAATATACTGGCTGGAAATTGGATGTGTATATTATGAAGGTCAGCATCATTTCACAACTCAACTAAGGAGAACTGTGGTCTCCTGACTCATTTGTTCACAAGCCATGGCATCCTCCAGGGCATAAAGTCATCAGATGGCCTTCAGAGTGGAAGGGGGTGGGTGCACAGGATTTCTGTAAGTCTCTGTCCTGCCTCCTTTCATCCTATAGTACTTTGCCTGATATCCTAGATCACCCATTACTTGATCCACCAAGCTACTTTTCCATCAGTGTGGTTCCCAGAGAACCCCCATCCCCTTGTAATTAGAAGTATGGCTTCCCCCATGGATAGAGTGGCAGAAAGGACCTTAGGAATAGAAGAGCTCTCTGCACCTCCTCACTCAGTTCCTCGGCCAGCATTGCAGAGCATGGATATAAAAGACTTTAACAGGCTTTGCTAAAGGTTTGGTGCTAGCTCCAGGATGCCACTGCAAAGAAATGAGAGCAATGCTGAGCAAGTCTGCTCAGCAGCTGCCACAACTTAGCGGGACAACCCTTCTAAAGGACGGTCCCTAGGACACAGCGCAGCACCAAATCTTGATTTCTTGCCTTCAAATCTATCCTTTTCATACTCCTCACACAGGATATTAACTACTTTTGTATAGCACGTTGACCAAACTATCTGAGAGAAGAGTTGAAAGGTGGAAGGCCTAATGACAGTCTCACAGGGTTCAGGTGACAGTTTCTTGGTCCCCTGTGCTTGGGCAGAGCATGGCAGTAAGGGAGACTGTCCACTTCATAGTGGACAGAGAGCAAAGAAGGAACCAGCAATCACACCCTTAAAGGTGTGACTCACCTCCTCCAGCCAGATCCCTCCGCCCGATCTCCCAAAAGAGCACCATCAGGAGGGGACCCAGCTTTAAAACATGAGCCCCTGGGAAACATTTCATATTCAAACCCTGACAGAGTAAAAAAGCCCTTCTGGCCTTCTCCACAGTGAACTGCCGTTCCTCTAGGCCTAAACCCTCCCAGGGAAAAATGTGATCTTCCACAACCTTCAGCGACACCCTCTTGGGTCAACGTTCCAGGGTAGTGTTGCTCAGTAGCCCAGGCTAGGCTTTGCTATTTCAAATGTACCTCCCACAGTGGGATCTGACAACAGTATGCCTTCCCAGCTCTTCCTCTAACTAACCCTTGAGAAGACACGCACACATGGTACAGACATACTCTATCCCAAGAACAAAAACAGTTCTGAAAAGCAGTATGGTCCAAATCTGCATTAAGAAAGAAAAATATTTTCTTCAAACAGATATCAATCTGCCAAGATCTCCTCTGCCCGCACTAGTAAGAGTGTTTTATATCACAGAGCCTAGAGACTTCGGTTCCCTTTTTCATAGTCTCTCCATTCCTGATTGCCCCTGGGAACAACAGAGGCCAGCTCTTCTCACAAGAGCCGGGCACAACACAGGTCTTTTAACAGCAAAGCCTCTTTCTCTGAGTCATTGTCTAAGAGTCTTCCCCAGTTGTGATCATGGTACATGAAAAATTCATGGCATGAAAAGTCACACACTATAATAGGATAAAGGGGGGATTATAAAAGACACTTTCTGCCATCCCAGGAAGTGGTTGCTACAATATCTCAGCAGTTGTGTTGCCTACAGGCTGTACCCCAGGAATCACAGCAAACCTAGAAGGAGGCTCTCTATCCATGATGCAAAGGACCAGCCCAATATCCAATACTCAATTCCCATATGTGTATTGCATGAGTGCATGTATGTACATGCATGTGTGTATGTGTATGCATGTATGTGTATGTATGTATGTGTGTGGGTATATGTGTGTGCACACATGTGCATGCCTGTGTATATGTGTATATATATGTGTATACGTGCATGTGTATGTGTGTGTTCATCTTTAGGATGATGAAACTATGCTCTCCCAATAGCTCTGGCAAAGAGAAAGAGGACAAAATCAAGAAAGATTTTTGTCACCGTCATCGGCATTGTCCAAAGATCTGGGCTGAAAAGCTGGTTTATTAGACACGCATTCTTCATAAGTCAAAGATATTTGTCCTCTGACCTGTTTCCAAATAGAGGAGCTGTAGATCTAAATAGTTGACTAGAGAACTTGACTACCCTTTAGGTGGAAAGAGGGGAGAAAGCTATCTATAGCCTACAGCTCTGAACACTTCCGATGGCTGAAGCAGCATTGGGCCCCGTTAGCGCTTGGGGGAAAGTTATGATAAATCTAGTAACGTGGTCCCTTTCATTTCACCTGTAAAGATGAAGAACAAAAAAAAAATCAGGATATTAGTCATAAAGTTCTTGATAAACAAGAAAAATTCTGTTACCTAAACACATTTCCCCCAAATCCTAGCTCATGGCTGTCAATGAAGAGACTAGCATCTCTATTGTTTCCCATTGAATCCTGGTGCCCAGCAAAATGTCTGGCACACAATAAATGCTCAATAAATATTTATTGAAACAATGTGTTCTACAGACTGAAAGGCTGGATAACTTTGACTGTATTCAACCCAAATTTAGGGAAATGAAATGCGTCCTACTTGTCAATTACAGTTTAAGGCGATTAGCTAGCAGGAGGCAGCTTTCCTGAAAAAAGATTCCAGGCAGCGATCAATCCATCTGTCAGCTAGTGATACAGATATTAAGAAAGAAAAAGTATCTGACAGGATCGCTAAGTCCTACCTCCCGCCTGTGTGGAGAAGCGGCTGAAGTGTCATCATCTGCTTACACCACAGGACAAGAGTCCTTCAGCCCTTCTGTTCTCCCCCTCCAGAGTCTGTTGAGAAAAGAGATACCCCCACCACAAAGCAAACAGACCCTCGTGTTGTTTACACTGGAAGACATCCTGCTGGCCAAATTCTTCTCCCAGCATTCAAAGTGTCTCAAGACTTACTCACTATTCTCTTGGTGCAAGTCAATAGTTCACAGGACGCAAGTAGATGAGTTAGAATAAATACAGCACCGTTAAAAGCTTGGTCTTTTGAGTAGCTGGCCCCTCTTCATTCTTAATAATTAGAGTAGAATTGAGCTGAGGCCTATATGTTTAAATTCTATGGCAAAGGAAGTAGTGTAAATAAGAGCAATATGTAGTATAAATAAGTACAAGTGTTCTATTAAGACTGTAATAAGCCACATTAATCCCATTGGTGAGAACTAAACATTTAAATACCTTTATAGTGATTATTTGTGAATAAAGCGGTTAGGCTCCTGAAGAATGCAAGTTATTCTTATCAAAGCACGCCGAACTGGATCTCTCCGTCCATGCTTTGGCGTATTCTTTTAATGTTGTTTCCTTTAATGATGCACAAAGGATGTTAGTGCCAAATTATTTTTAAAATATTCTCTGACATTTTGTTTTGGCCACAGTTTCACTGAAGGCAAATGAATACATTGCTTTTCTATGGAAATACTGCGTTAAAAGAGCTTGTGAGCACAGATAATCTTTCAACACATAAAAATATGAGCTTTAAGAAAATGAAATGTCCCCTTAACCAAAACATATGACCCTTTAACAGCATTTGTTTGGGGCTTTTTCTCCTTGATGAGGACCATGAGGGAAGAAGCCGGTGACTGAGCGACACAGCACAGAGTGCAAAGTGGAGAAGGCATCATTGTCTCTCAGCATCAGCATCCTGACGTTCCTTGGGTTTATCGGCCGTTCACTGTGTACACTCTAAATCACAAAATCATAGCAAAAGAAAGGCAGAAGCAAAGAGACGGCTGGATTTCTATACTCCCAACTATGCTAGCTAACCTTTGTTTAGAGAACAAGAACTGTCCCTGACTCGGTGGAATTTGAGAATTTTCTACTTTACAGTGGTAGAAAGTGACATGCATTCAGTATTTTGCACTCGAAACTTTGCGTGCTGAATATGTTGCCAGGCCTAGTGGCTCACACCTATAATTTCAGTATTTGGGGGGGCTGATGCAGGAAAATGGCAAACTCCAGGTCAGCTTAGGCTACTCAGAAAAAGTCTCTCTCAAAAGAAAGAAGAGGGGCAAAAGGGGAGGAGAGGGAAGAGGACGAGAAAGTTTGCATGCTGAGTTCTGTGTATTTATTTTGCCTATTTGTCCCCAACTTCAGAGTGACTAGAGGTGCCCTCAAGGAAGATAACTCAAGGGAAATCAACTCAGAGATCTAAACAGGACCGTGTTTTTGTGTTTTGTTTTATTTAAAACAAGAAATGGTTCCTTAATGGTCTCAAATAGAAGGAAACAAAGGAACACCAAGTTGAACAAAAGAATGAGCTTACTTGGCAAAAGACAGACTAAGCTCACCTCGGATGCAAGATTAACAGTATTCTTCCAGGAAGTTCAATATCGAAGAGTAGGAACAAAAGCAAAATCATGTTGAGCCTTTGCATATGTTTCCAACAGAAGGACAGATGCTGGGCACCTTTTTGGACTCGCCCTACTCAGCTGACCCTTGCTTACACATTCTCTGTGGAGGTCTGTTTTACTTTGCTGGCACAGTTCTCCTGGGCTCACAACCAAGAGAGTCCTAAGCATCTCGTTCTAGAAATTCCTCACTGATGCAGGGGCAAGGCTGGCTATGGGGTCAGATCACAGAGCCCACAGAACATTAGCTTGAACCTTACATGGGAAGAGCTCTGACTTCTTCTATCAGGTAACTCCATAGGACAACATCTCTTGGTTACTTCTTAGGACTTTAGAAGGGAAAGTTGGCATTGAGAAACATCAAGCAATCTGTACACTTCCTACATTTGTATTGGTAAAAGTGGCTGAGTCAAAATTTCAGTGAAGGACTGACAAATAAGAAAGCCTCAGCAGAGTAAAGAGAGTATTAAAGTCAGCTTCCTCCAGGAGTTCAATCTTCAGGGTGATTTTGAGACCACGGAACAAGGCAAGCACAGGGCAGTGAACACCACTATAATGATATTCTACCAATCAAATTTCTCATGGCGTCATTTCTAGAAATGAAAACAGATCTCCTCCTGCACTTGCCCAAGAGAAAAAGAAAAACTAGTAGAAGATTTGTGAGTTTAATAAGGAGGTGACTCAGAATGAAGATCTTTCCAATTGTGACCTAAGTTAAGTCCAAGTGAACAGCAGGCACGCTAGAGAATAAGGGAAGAGCCGTCCCATAGGCCTGCTTAGAGATTTTTTATCTATTGCATCAGGACTGATGGGTTACAGTGCCTACTGTTTAATCTCAGGCTTGTTTGTTTTTTTAAGGACTGCGCTTCTGACCAGCTTTCACTGAAGCATGATAGAACTGTAGCTTTGGATTTTAAGACCTAAGAATGAGATGTGTTTCCAGTGGAAACCTCTGTCCTTATTTTCTTTGAATTTTAAACTATGCTCATCATTTGAAGTAAAGCATTCGTCCTCATTACTTTTATGATACAGCTTCAGTTGGTAAATATCGAAACTCTCTCTGAAAAACTCCACACCAGCAATTAGGTCCATTTGTCTCCCTTAAAGAGAGCACAACTCCATCCTTCCACTGAGGCAGGGAAATCAACACAGCCAGGCTCATTCTCTAGACTACTTCTCCTCAAGGAATACTGCTAGAGATGTTCAAATAATTTAAAACACGCTGGAACATTTCACAAAATTACTAATTTCAGTGACAGACCTCTACCCTACAACTGGAATGTTCACAAACATGTGAGGGCAGTTTTTTTTTCATTAATTCTTTTTTGTAATTTTATCTAATCTTTTTTTTTTATAATCCAGATTTTATCCCCCTCCCAGTCCACTGTCTGACTGTTCCACATCCCATACCTCCCAGCTCCATCTCCATGAGGATGTCTCAACCCCACCAGACATTCCCACTCCTTGGGGCCTCCAGTCTCTTGAGGGTTAGGTGCATCTTCTTTGACTGAACCCAGACCCAGCAGTCCTCTGCTGTATGTATGTTGGGGGCCTCATATCAGCTGGTGTCTGCTGCCTGGTTGGTGGTCCAGTGTCTGAGAGGTCTCAGGGGTTCAGGTTAATTGAAACTGCTGGTCCTCATTTCTTCCAGTTTTTCCCTAATTCAACCACAGGGGTCAGCAGCTTCTGTCCATTGGTTGGGTGTAAATATCTGCATCTGACTCTTTCAACTGCTTGCTGGGTCTTTCAAAGGACAATCATAATAGGTCCCTTTTTGTGAGCGCTCCATAGCCTCAGTAATAGTGTCAGGCCTTGGGGCTTCCCCTTGAGCTGGATCCCAATTTGGGCCTGTCACAGACCTCCTTTTGTGAGAACAGTTTTAATGACCTCTTGCTTAGCAAAACTTTTGAAAACTTGCTTCTTCACAAAAAATATGAACAACAAATACCCTTTAGATTTTGACACCAAATTGTTGATCTACCACCATTTATGAAAGGTACAGTCAGGATCGTTTTAAAGGCAAATGCTCATAGGTTCCATGCATTGCTTGTTATGTGTATGGAAATTAATATATTAAACTTAAGTTAAACCTTTTTAAATGAACAGTATAAATAAAAAAGAATATGTGACAGCAGTGATTAATGAGCTAGTCATGGGCTAAAGACTAGAATACTTTTAAAAATCACTTTAGATCCTGATTGTTCTGCCCTGTCTCAGTCCCCCCTCACACAGTCCCTCCCCCATCTCCTTCTCCTCTGAGAAGGTGGAAGCCCCCTTGGGTAGCCCCTCACCCTCAGACCTCAAGTCTCTGCAGAGCTAGGCACATCCTCTCTCACTGAGGTCAGACCAGGCAGCCCAGTTAGGAGGAACATATTCCACAGACAGGCAACAGCATTAAGGATAACCCTGGCTCCAGTTGTTGGGGAAGACTGAGCCGTACATCTGCTACATATGAGCAGGAAGGCCTAGGTCCAGCCTGTGTGTGCTCTTTGGTTGATGGTTCAGTCTTTGAGAGCCTCAAGGGTCCAGGTTCGTTGACTCTGTTGGTCTTCTAATGGAGTTTCTATCCCCTTCAGGGCCCTCAATTCTTTCTGCAACTCTTCCATAAGAATCTCTGAGCTCCATCTAATGTTTGGCTGTGGATCTCTGCATCTGTCTCAGTTTGCCGATGGGTGGAGCCTCTCAGAGGGTAGTTATGTAGACTCTTGTCTGCAAACATAACAAAGTATCATTAATAGTGTCAGGGATTGGTGCTTGCTCCTGGGATGGGTCGCTAGTTGGACCAGTCATTGGTGGACCATTCCCTCAGTCTCTGCTCCATACCCCATCCCTACATTTCTTGTAGACAGGAAAAATTTGGGGTCCAAAGTTTTGTGGGTGTGTTGGTATGCCTATTGCTCCAGGCCAGAAACTGGAAACAACCTAGATGTCCCTCAACTGAAGAATGGATAAAGAAAATGTGCTACATTTTCTTTACTACTCACAATGGAATACTACTCAGTCATTAGAAACAAAGACATCATGATTTTTGCAGGCAAGTGGATGGAGCTTGAGAATATCATCCTGAGTGAGGTTACCTAGATCCAAAAGGACATGCATGGTACGTACCCACTTATAAGTGGATATTAGTCATAAAGTACAGGATGCCCACAGTACACTCCACAGACCTAAAGAAGCTAAACAAGAAGGAAGGCACAAGCAAGGATGCTTGAATCTCACTTGAAAGGGGAAATAAAATAGTCACGAGGGGCAGATGGAGGGAGGGAACTGGGTGGAAGAGGGGAGTGAGAAGGAGAATAGGGTTTTCGGGATCAGGTGTAGGGAGGGCCAGGAGAGAGGGCCAGAGGGCCAGGAAAATGAATGGAAATCTGCTGCTGGGGTGGTGTGAGAGGTGGGAGGGTGGAGAGTAGGGAATCTTGCGGAAGTGCCAGAGACCTGAGATGGGGGAGGCTCCCAGGAATCAATGGGGGTGACCTACCTTAGCCGAGATTCACAGCAGTGGGCATATGGAGCCTGAGAGGCCACCTCCTGTAGCCAGTCAAGACTAGGACTTTTAAGCAAATTTAAATTCCTTATGTTGTTTGATATCGAGAATTAAGCTTTTATATTATTTATTTTTGAAAATCTAAAGTTAAACTATGAACTGTCATCAAAATTTTATCAAACACACACACACACACACACACACACACACACACACACCTTTAATCCTAACACTCAGGAGGCAGAGGCTGGCAAATCACTGTGAGGCTCAGCCTGATTTTCATAGGACTTCCATCTCTGCCAGGGTTACAAAGTGAGACCATGCCTCAGAAAAAGGAAAGTAGGGAGAGAGGGAGGGAGGGAAGAAGGAAGGAAGGAAGGAAGGAAGGAAAGAGGGAGGGAGGGACAGAGGGAGGGATGGAGGGAGGGAGGGAGGAAGAACATTTTATCATAGACCCAAGTATAGAGGAACACAAAGTCAGGAAGGCTAAATAGGAATTCACAGTGAGTTCTGGGCTACCTAAGGCTACACAAGCATTCGTACATAGAGGTCTATGGGGGCCATACCTATCCAAATCACCAAGGGCTCCATTCAGATTATACTGAGGTTTTTTTTCTTCAAAGAATGTTTGTGTTTTTAATTTTTTAAGCCAATCTTGTCTGTATTTTGATTAGATAATGTGACCATTAACATTAAGTTATTATTGAAAATTTTAAAAGACAGAGAGAGAAAGAAAGAGAGGGAGGGAGAGAAGGAAAGAAGTATAGAAAGAGAGAAAGTTAATTTCACCGCAGTGTGGGTTTGTTCACATGTGTGCAGTTGCCCATGGAGGGTAGAAGAGGGCACAGGATCCCTGGATCTGGAGTTACAAGAAGGTTGTGAGCTGTCAAATGTAGGTGCTGGGAAACAAATTCATGTCTTTGGTACAGCAGAAAGAGCTCTCTAACATGAGCCACCACTCTGGTCCCCACCATTGTCTTCTTACAAATTGTTTATTGTAGTAATGGTCTCTAAGACACAGCATCTGCACAAACTCTGTAAGGCAAAGAAGTGAGGCAGGTGTACAACTTGAAACAAGCATTATCATGCCTCCAGCTCCACAGCTCTCCTGTCAGTTAGTACACACTGCAGTTACTCTAGGCATGGAGAGACGCCTGTCTGCTCCAGTTCCACTAGAGGCTCTTGGAGAAGAATAGCAAGGGCGGTCCTCATTATTCCCAGAGGTCCTAGCTTCCAACAGGAGCTCAGATACTGACTTGGTAAATGAGAATCACGGAAATCATTTCCTTTTTTTACCTACACCAAATGGGACTACAAAACATACAAATGAATTAAATACACATTTTCTATCTAGAAACACGGGGAATAAGAAAAATCCAAGAGAAAAAAATCTCTAAACTAACCCTTCATGATCAGGACGAATTGATACAAATGACTTTAATAATTACCTTTCTTAATTCTCCCTCAGACTTGAACATTCTAGATGCAAAGAAATAAATATAATATGCAAAATCAGTACCTTGAGATTATAGGACTTCATTCCCTAGCACTCTGGTTTAAAAAGGCAGATTCTGTAATCAGACAAATTTAAATATGAAAAGGGCTTATATTAGAGTATAGTTTTACTTTATTAGAGTATGGTTTTACTATAACACGATAGCTCAGGCTTGGTAAATTACGTACACTCGAAGCTTATTTGGCTCATGACTCTGGAAGCTGGGAAGTCAAAGATCAAGAGGTTATATGCGGTGAGGGTATAACATACAGTACAATGTGACAGAAAGGTAAGATTCATGGGGAAGCTGTCTTTACAAGTTCACTTGAGATTACTAACTCATCTCCATACTAACAACATCAATAGGGTCATAATGGCTCTGTCCTTACGACTTAATTGTTCCTTAGTGATTCCTCCTCTTAACATCCCAATGGCTATTGAATTTTGTGTTGACTAGTTTTATGTTAACTTGACACAAGTTGGAGTCATCTGAGAGGAGGGAACTTTTAAGAAAATGTCTCCATAAAATGGATCTGTAGGAAAGCTGCAGGATATTTTCTTAATTTGTGATTAATTGAGGAGGGCCCAGCCTATGGGTGCTGTTCCTAGACTGGTCTTGTGTTCTATAAAAAAGCAGGCTGAGCAAGCCATGAGGAGCAAGCCAGGAAGAAGCACACCTCCAAAGACTCTGCATCAGCTCCTGCCTCCAGGTTCCTGTCCTATTTGAATTCCTGTCCTGGATACCTTTAGTGATGGACTACAATATGGAAATATAAGAAAGATAAACTCTTTTCTCCCGGGGTTGCTTCAGTCATTGTGGTGGTTTGAATATGCTTGGTACAGGGAGTAACACTATTAGGAGATGTGGCTTTGTTAGACTAGGTGTGATCTTGTTAGAAGGAGTGTGTCCCTGTGGGCATAGGCGTTATGACCCTCGCACTAGCTGCCTGGAAGTCAGTCTTCTTATTTGCCTTCAGACCAAGATGCAGGACATTTTGCTCCTTCTGTGCTAAGCCACATTTCCCACTATGCTGATAATGGACTGAACCCCGGAACCAGTAAGCCAGACCCAATTAACTGTTGTCCATTATAAGAATTGCCTTGGTCGTGGTTTCTCTTCACCATGATGGAAACCCTAACTAAGACAGTCATAGTCTTTATCACAGCAATAGAAACACTAAAATAAATTTCAACACTAATTTTGGATGGAGCTCTCAAAGCAAAACAGTGTGATTATACTTGTTCTATTAGGTCATGTAGGGAGTTAAAAAGAATTTGGGGGTCTGACTCTGAATTGGGGAGATGTAAACTGTAAGGAGCAGAAAGAAGAAATGAATCAAGGAACAGGGCATTGATAACTGTGTTACAGCACCTCAAACACACATGGCCTGGGAAGAGAGCCAACACATCACTCAACAGGCATGTTCTCATGACACAGGAACTCTATAAGAAGGGGAACAAGGTGGAATTTGACCTCCTGTTTGTCAATGTCCACTCCAAGGAGGAACGAACACCCACTCAATTCCTTATTACACGATCAAGATCCGCAGGCATCCCTTAACCTCACACCAGCAAATTTATGTTTCATCTAAACTGAAACAGAAATGGGAAATCCCATGAAGGTGGGGCAACAACCAAGAAGGAAAGCAGGAAGCACAGTGATTCAAAAACCCACGAGAGGTGTGTTACCCAGTGCAGTTCCTGCAAATTCATCCAGAGTTGAGCGAGTGCTTAGAATCCACTCTCTCCCTGAAGGCCAGACATTTCAAAAGCCAGGGAGATTCCATTCAATACAGAAATATTCTCCCAAGACCCTGCCTTGCTTTACGTCTTCTGGGGGAATGGCTCTGGTCCAAGATATACATTCTCCTTTTACATTATCTTGAAGAGTTCTGGGCATCTGTCCAGGCTACTATTTTTCTGTCTCCCAAACCAAAATTGCTATTTCTGGGTATAGACAGGAACACTTCAGTGAATTGTTCAGCTTGGTTTGTTTTCAGAAGCCCTTATCTATCTTCCTGGTTGTATGTCTAATCAGGAAACTTGTGGTAAGATTGGGCATCATCGGCCTTTCGCACAGTCTCCTGGCGGACCATTACTAAGTATTTCAATCAGCTATAGAGTCACGACAGATGAGCTAAGCTGCAGAAGCACTGGTGTGACCTAGCTTTTAAAACAAACGAATGCCACAGCTTTGCAATTTCCTTCTCCCTCTGCTCTTCTATAATAAGGCTAAGTGTCCGAGAACTAGGGACCTCACAATGTCCAGAAGCATCTACTTTTCAACCAGTATAAACTGTATGGACCAAACTTTTCCAGGGTTTGGTTTAATCTGATCATTATTGCATGTCAGTCATTTCCCAAGTGATGGAGCAAGCCTGTCTGGTAACAGGTCACTCATGCGAAAGCTTCGGTGTCGACACCCATCTATCCCTAGCGGATCTTCTAGGTCACATCCATTCATACAGGATGAGGCAAGACTAACAAGGGCGTGAGGTTTGCCTGCCACTCCCGTTGATCTACTGTTGTGATGGCAATCCTTTGAGCAATCATTAATCTTTGAAAGTTTTTAAGTTTTATTTTATATTATTTTTATTTATTTGTATTCTGGGGAGGCCTGTGTATGAAAGTCTCCTTGGGGATCAGAAGAGGGAATGAGATCCCCTAGAGCTGGAGTGACGGACAGTTGTGGTCTGCCTGACTTGGTTGCTGGGAACTGAACTCAGATCCTCTGAAAAATTAGCAAGTTCTCTTAACTGTCTTTCCAGCCACCCACCTTGGAAATTTTAAATTAAGAAAATACTTTCATGTTTCAAACAGATGAAGAGACCCACAGCCAAACAGTAGACAGAGCTTAGGGAATCCTGTGGAAGGCGGGGAAGGAGTTCCGGGGCGGGGGCGTGGGGGGGGGTAGGCAGGGTTTGTAGGAGAAAGAAGAGCAAGGACATTACAAGAAGACGTAGAGTCAACTAACCTGGGTCCATAGAGGCGCACAGAGACTGAACCGCCAACCAAGGAACCTGCATGGGTCTGACCTAGGCCTGCCACACATATGTCACAGTTGTTTAGCTTGGTCTTCTTGTGGGACTCCTAACGGTGGGAGCAGGATCGGTCTGTGACTCTGATGCCTGCTTTGGGACCCTTTCCTCCTACTGGGTTGCCTCCTCTAGCTTTAATTGAAGAGGGGGTGCCTAATCTTACTGCAACTTGATATGCCATGACTAGTTGATATCCAGGGGAGGCCTGCCCTTTTCTGAAGAGACAGAGGAAGAATGAACTGTGGTTGGGATGTAAAAGTAAATAACATACTTTCATGTTTCAAATCTATTTGACAAGAAAGTTCCAGGAACATCAAGTGGATTGCTTTGGTTTTATCTTCTCTAAGGGGATCCTTTACAGAATCTCCTATGACCTTGACTGGCCTCCAACCTGTGGTGATTCTGAACTTCTGGTCAACTTATTTTCAACTCAAGAGTTCTAGGATTACAGAATGCACTATCACACCCAGTTTATGCTGGGATCAAACCCAGAGCTTTTCAAATGCTGCGCAAGTGTTCTCCCAACTGAGCTACATCCATCTCCAGCCTATACTTGGTGGAACTAAGTATCTTAAGAAGATCCCCTGCACAGGGAGGAAGGCCATTGCAGAGTTTCTCAGTGAGGGTTTTGTTTTCTTTCCTTTCTTCTTGGCATCGGACTCTGCTTTTGATCCCTTAGCTTTCGCCTATGCATGCTCACTATGTTGAAAGCATCTTTCTGTGGACCATTCAGCTACCTCAAGTGGTTTATCAAAAGCATCTGGCCTCCATCTACATCCTGGTTCAGTCTGAACTGCACCTTGAATTCTGCAGTCACAAGGAGACTGACTTACTAACTTTCCCTTGAAATGTCTAATTGGATGAGTGATTGACAACTAATGCTTGCCCACCCCACTCTCCTTTCCCAGTAACTCCTCCTCCAATAAAAACTCCTTCTATTCAGTTCCACTGTATCTAAGTTTGTGTCTGATGATACAAATACAAGATGTGACTTGCAGTGACAATTAACTAGAACCAAACTTTGGTCATGATAGGTCAACATGATAGGTGTAGTTTTACAGCCAGAGAAAGACTTATAGGAATTAGAAGCAGCTAATAAAATACAGTATAGTCCTATTGGCTTTCGACTGCTGAAATACCTGTGTCCCTCTTCCTATGGTGCCACTGTATGGAGCCCCTCACCCTGGTTCCACACTTCCCTACCCCAGGTTCCCTGCCCTGCTTCCTGAATCTGTGAGACCTTCCCACAACCCAGCAACTACAGAAGTAAGCAGCATCCCGCTCCAGTTTTCAAACTAGCATCCACCCTGGTCTTCCTTGGCAGATCCATACCGGTTTTAAAGACATTTGATCAGTGCCACTAAGTACATGTATTTAGAAGCGATGGCCCAAAACCATGGAGCCCCAAGGAATATTGAGAATGCTTGGAATGGCCGCTCTCGAGCAGATCCTCTGTCCTTCTAAACATCTGTTTCCAGTTTTCTTTGTCACTTAGCCGAATACCACGGACTCTTTCTGGCTGCTATTTCGGATTAGTTCTCATTTCCACAGTGTCTATTGTGATTTCAATTAATCTTTCAGACCAGCATGTGTAGCCATTCTTTGAATATAATTAAAGCAAAACAAAACCTTCTCTGATTTAATAGCCTGGAAAAAGAGGCCCATGAAATTTTCCAAAGTTTCCAATAGGAGTATGGAGTACAGGCAAAACAGAGCCAAGAAAAACTTGAAGAAGTGAGAATTGACCCAGAAAATAATTAAAAGCAATATGAAAGAAAGTCCTGAAGGTCTCTCTGAAACATGGGCTTCGGCGAAAAGAAATGGACAAAGGCGAGATCAGCTCTCCCAGTAGCGCAGAAGCAGCAGCGATCTCAAATCTGAAACATCTCCAGGAATGTGGGTGGCTGAGCTCACACAGCCCAACACATGGAGGGTGCTGCTAAGAGAGCTGCCTTCTAGAGCAGCGGAGACGTTGCTGTGTCTCTAGTAACAACAGAAGCTACATCCATAAAGTCTTACGAACATGACTGCCCAAGCATGAGCTGAACAAGGAAGACACAAATGAACACATCAAACTGGATGGGGAAAGCCCCAGGCGACCTCAGCCCCACACAGAGAACCACAGGCAACTGAGTGAAGCTGTGGGGGGGAGGTGACCTTCCCCAGGGAAGAGTGTGAACCAATTGATCAGCCCTGAAAACACACATATAAGTAACATTATATGGACTCAACAGGTTATATTTGGGAATATCTATGTATGTAAAAATGCATATAGCTACGAAATAGCAATTGATGAAGAAGAGACCATGAATCTGAAGAGGAGTGGACAGGGGTATAGGGGAGGGTTTGGAAGAAGGAAGGGGAAAGGACAAATGGTGTAATTAAATTACAGTCTCAGACAGACAGACAGACAGACGAACAGGTTTCTGGTCAGACACAAAACTTACATCATTGTTATCAAAGCAGTACTTCAGTAGGTCTTGGTCCTTCCCAAGCCCCTCTCTCTCTTTCAAGACAGACTCTCACTCTATAGCTAGACTGGCCTCAAACTCATGGTAATCCTCCTGCCTCAGGCTCCAAAGTGTTGAGATTCTGGAACTTCAGTTCTATTGATTAAACCCAGAGCTTCATGCATGCCAGACAAGCACTTTACCAACTGAGCTCCATTCCCCAGCCCCAAAATAATTTAAATTTTTAATTTTAAAAATTAGTTAAGGGGCAATGGCTTAATGGGTGATTATTGACTTGAGCATGTCCAAAGTCCTGGATTCGGTCCCTTGTACTGAGAAAGAAAGAAAAGAAAATGTAAAAGATATACTAGCTACTTTTCCTGGTGTTGTGATAAAAATAGCTTGACAAGAAGATGTTTTTAGGGGAAATGGTTTCCTTTGATTCATTGCTCCAGGGTAAGTCCAATGGGACAGGAACCTCCTAGGGGCAGGAACCTGGGCAGCTGGGGATGCTACGCTCACAATCAGGATGCAGAAAGAGTGAATCCTGGCGCTCATCTCCCTTACTCTTCTTTCATTTGGTCCTGTGGAATGGCTCCACTCACATTCAGTGTAAGTCCCCCTTCCTCAATCAACATAGTGTAGACAATCCCTCATAGGCCTGCATAGAAGCTAGCCTGACCTAGATGAACTGTCATGAGTCTGTCCAAAGGTTTGTCTCTTAGGTGATCCTGGGTCCTGTCAAGATACTAACCTTCACGAAAGGCAGGTTAAGTTAGAATGCATGCTATGAAATAATTATAGAGAAATACACAGTGGAGAATGGCAACAGGAAGGAGGAGGGAACCATCCCAGAGGTAGATGGTCTGGGACAGCCCCTCTGCAGTACTCACACTTGAGAGGTGAGTGTGATCCAGAGAAAGGATGAAGGGTCTCACAAAGAAAACTTGGAAACATAGCCAACTTCAACATGCTTGTGTGCCTGGAGCCCAGCGGCATGGAAGATGCTCAGAGATGCAGGCAAGAACCAGCTCATACACAGCCAGGGAAGGAATCTGAAATGAACTTAAGGATTATGCAAACACAAGCACTGCAGTTTCTCAGCAGTTAATTTAACAGTTTAGATGGCGACCAAGTTACTACCAAGTTGCATGTAGGCAATGCATACACTGTAGATACACTGGATGAACGGAAGACTCCCAACACGCACAAGACAGAGTAAGGCAGCATAAGATTCCAAAAGACTACGCAGAAGTATAATTTAAATTCTATGCATTTATTTTCGTTTCTGGAATTTTCCATTTTAATATTTCTAGGAATACAGTTGACTATGAAGAACTAAAATCACAAAATGTAAACCTAGCTAAGGGGAGCACTGCTGTCTCCCTGCGTGCCTCCAGCACTCTCTTACCCTCGAGCCCCATGGGCATCTCCGCTCTCATTCCCACACGTCTTTCCCGCGCCTTATCAGTACTCAAGCAAATAGCCTTCACTCTCTCACTGCATGCTTTCTCCACAGGTAGGGCCACACAGTGACCTGCCTGCCAGCAACAGCAGTGCCAACTCAGCAGAAGTTACACTTACTATGCAGCAGAGGAAGTCGCATCTGTCCAAAGTCCGTTCACTGCTGGCTAAACTTGGAGACAGTCCCCTGTTACCAACTGCATCCCTAATCATAGGCTTAGGAAAGGCTTGGTTTCAAAAGCTCTGGTTCCCAGAACTCTAAAGGAAAGCTCAGAAGAAGCCAGACACAGCAGGAGATGTGAACCCTGTAGGACCAAAACAAAACACAAGCAAACAAAGAAAAACCCATGGGTCCTTTCCACAGATACCACAGTGGGGTGAGTGGCACCCCAATGGAGAGTAACAGCCACATTCTAATGATACGGGAACAGCATCTTCCAATTTCCTAGATCTTTTGTCCAGAGAATTTGTCATAATAAATCGTGCATCACAAGTTTATAATACACAGAGTGGGACAGATTCCCATGGATTGACTGCCATGAAGTCGCGCCATGTTTTACATGTCCTCGCTCCTCGTGCATGCAGAACACCAAGTACTAAAGTAGACCTATATATTGCTTCAAGTTTGAATTTTTCCCCTACTTGGTAATATTAGAAAATATTTCACAAGAATTTTATTGCCTGTGGCTACTGTAATTTTAAAATGTGTCAGTTTTGCTTTCCAACAAAATAAATTATCAACTGGCAATCATATCCATAAAAACCAAACTATTTACAACTTCCATTCCCCTGGTATATTCATCAAGCCTTTTTTTTTACTCACAAATGACATGAAATATTCATTTTCTAACCTTTTTTTCTTTTTTTTTAATATGGAATTTCCATTTTCAGTCCCAAGATTTAATTTCATTTAGTCGTGGCACTTACATTTCAATAAATGAATCCAGAGCACCAGTGGTCAAGGGTATGTTTAAAGACATAGAACACGACATAAATATTTCCACAACTGTTTGATTTGTCTTGGTTCTTTCTTCCCTCACCCTGTGCTCCCAACAATTCCTTCAAAAATCCCTGAATTTAATCCAGGAACACTGATTATTTCTAACACAGAGGCATGACTAAACAAAAGCAAACCAATGGTTATTTCAAAAGAAAAAAGCCACACAGAAAGTAACACTAAAGAAAGCAAGTAAATACTCGGAATGAGATGTGCCACGGTGGGCAAGTGGCAGTCAGAGGGCAACCCCTGGGAGTCAGTCCTCTCTCCATCCTGTGGGTTTGACAGCCTTGGCAGCAAGCACCTTCACCTGCAAGGCCAAGTCACTGGCCCTGCATGCGTATTTTCCAAAGAATCTGCAAGCTGCTTTCCCAGAAGGTTTGCAACACCAGTATGGCACCATTAACATTCTTTCCCCACATCCTTGCCTGCCTTTGAATTAGGTGTCACTAATTCTGATTGTAGACGTCCTCTTAGGTAGTAGATATTAATATCTCACTGGGACTTAATTTGCATTTTCCTAATAACCTGGCATATACTGCCCTATAGAGCAAACGTGACTAAGCACCTTGAGGTGTGGAGATTTTCCAGTCGAACTCAATATAATCAGAGGGGGTTTTAAGGATGAAGCAAGTGAGTCGGAGAAGACACGTATCAGGGGTTGGAGAGAAGCACTCTGCAGATGGAGGCAGGGGCTGTGGGTCTGCACGATGCTTACAAAAACAACAAGGAAACAGATCTTACCTAGGACACTGAAAGCAATGGGGCTCTGACGGCACATTGATTTAAAGATCTTAATAAATGTTCATACCTTCACATTCTCAAATAGATCTAAATGGGGAGCAGGAAGAAGAGAAGAAGGAGGTTGGAGGAAGATGAGAAAGAGAGAGAGGGAGAGAGAGAGGAAGAGGGAGATAGGGAGAGACAGAGACAGAGAAACAGAGACAGATAGGGAGAGAGACAGAGACAGACAGAGAAACAGAGACAGAGAGAGACTCCTAGGTCTAATTTATCTTTCTAGAGGTTGCAATAATATCCCATGTGGATGTATGCATTGGGCATTAATCACTTCAGTATTGATTCAATCATTATCCTAAAATTATTTATGTTATAGTTATCCCCAGACATTAGCACAACTGGTGCCATGATGGAAGTACCACTCAGACCGTGGAACCCAGCATGTAGGCAGCATCACCTGCCAAAATGAGAACAGAGACCTAATCCATCGCAGTCTATAGTTCCAGGAAAGTCCCGGGATGTACTAACACTGTTTGTTGGATTCTATAGCTCAGCTTCTGACTGACCTTGCTAACTGAGGTGCATCAATCTGGGATGTGGTTTTTGTGTTTAAAAGGCCATCCTAAGAAAAACTGCAGGCTATACTAGGGTCCAAAACACCCAGTATAGTCACTGGCCAGGAAATAAAGACTTTCTATTGGCTTAAACCTGTACCCAAGTAGTCTTCTCTGGTGGGTACCAGACTATGATGTGCCTACTGTTTATGCAACAGTGAGACCTCATTCCTAAAATAAAGAGAAGCAAATTTTATAATCTCATTGAGACAAAATTCAAGCCAAGCATTGTGGTTCACACCTTTAAACCCAGCATTAAGCCAAAAGGACTGAGAGTTCAAGGCCAGTCTAAATTCTATAGTTAAGGACCAGTAGAAACCATGTAGCCAGATAGATCTATCTTGCCACAAAAAAACAAAAACAAAAACAAAAAAAACAGAGCTGGGGAGGTGGTCTGTCTAGTGTGGGAGTCTGGGTTCTGTGCAGCTACTCTACAGAGCTGGGGAGGTGGTCTGTCTAGTGTGGGAGTCTGGGTTCTGTGCAGCTACTCTACAGAGCTGGGGAGGTGGTCTGTCTAGTGTGGGAGTCTGGGTTCTGTGCAGCTACTCTACAGAGCTGGGGAGGTGGTCTGTCTAGTGTGGGAGTCTGGGTTCTGTGCAGCTACTCTCCAGAGCTGGGGAGGTGGTCTGTCTAGTGTGGGAGTCTGGGTTCTGTGCAGCTACTCTCCAGAGCTGGGGAGGTGGTCTGTCTAGTGTGGGAGTCTGGGTTCTGTGCAGCTACTCTCCAGAGCTGGGGAGGTGGTCTGTCTAGTGTGGGAGTCTGGGTTCTGTGCAGCTACTCTACAGAGCTGGGGAGGTGGTCTGTCTAGTGTGGGAGTCTGGGTTCTGTGCAGCTACTCTACAGAGCTGGGGAGGTGGTCTGTCTAGTGTGGGAGTCTGGGTTCTGTGCAGCTACTCTACAGAGCTGGGGAGGTGGTCTGTCTAGTGTGGGAGTCTGGGTTCTGTGCAGCTACTCTACAGAGCTGGGGAGGTGGTCTGTCTAGTGTGGGAGTCTGGGTTCTGTGCAGCCACTCTACAGAGCTGGGGAGGTGGTCTGTCTAGTGTGGGAGTCTGGGTTCTGTGCAGCTACTCTACAGAGCTGGGGAGGTGGTCTGTCTAGTGTGGGAGTCTGGGTTCTGTGCAGCTACTCTACAGAGCTGGGGAGGTGGTCTGTCTAGTGTGGGAGTCTGGGTTCTGTGCAGCTACTCTACAGAGCTGGGGAGGTGGTCTGTCTAGTGTGGGAGTCTGGGTTCTGTGCAGCTACTCTACAGAGCTGGGGAGGTGGTCTGTCTAGTGTGGGAGTCTGGGTTCTGTGCAGCTACTCTACAGAGCTGGGGAGGTGGTCTGTCTAGTGTGGGAGTCTGGGTTCTGTGCAGCTACTCTACAGAGCTGGGGAGGTGGTCTGTCTAGTGTGGGAGTCTGGGTTCTGTGCAGCTATTCTCCAGAGCTGGGGAGGTGGTCTGTCTAGTGTGGGAGTCTGGGTTCTGTGCAGCTATTCTTGGGCTACTTCATCTGTTCTTCTTTCTCCACTGTTTTTCTGTTGCCTTTCAATCCCCTAACACGAAATAGGAGAGAAAAATGGATAGAGAAGAAAGGAAAGGGATCCCTGAATAAAGTGAGGGATAAGAAAGGGGGTGATGTTACGATTAGGCTACTTCCTGCTGATCAGGGGTGTTGAGTTCCTTGGAGTAAGTTAGATCTTCACCCTCAGGATATATAACTTCTTCCTGTTGTTTTTTTCTTTGAGCATGACTACTCAACAAACCAGGACCAACAACAGGCAACAGTGCACCAAGAACCAACCAAAAACCTACCCCCTCCGCTCAAGACCCTAGTATTTAAATACTTCCAAAAAATCCCCAGAATTCCAAACATAACACAATCACAGAAACCATCTGCCGCTGGCAAGTCATGTCCCTACTAGAACATGAAGCAAACTGTAGTTAGCTTCTGTGAACAATCTGAAGCAGTCCCATATCCCACACCTGGGACTAGAACAAAACCATATTCTTATAATGTTTCTGAGCTTTTTTTTTAAGAAGCCAAAATTCCAGAATTCTCACTACAGTTCAGACCCCCCAGAACCCAAATAAAAGGCAAACACAGTAGCCTGTCTAAAATCCCATCACTGCTATGTCATGTTGGGAAGCAGAAACAGGAAAATATCCAGAAGTTCATAAGACAGCTAGCCTGGGTGTGCAGATGCCAACAAAAAATCCTGCCTCAAAAAAGGTGGAAGGCAATGTCTTACACCTGAGGTTGCACTCTGACCTTCACACATAGGCTGCAGCACACATCTGGCAGAAGCACACACATACAGACACACATATATACATTCATACATACATGCACACTCATACAGACACACATACATACATACATACATACATACATACATGCACATACATTAATTCATTCACTCACAGAGATTTTACAAAAACACAAGAACGACTAAAGATGATAAAGTCTGGGGATTCAATGAACAGGTTCAGGTGTGATACTGAAGGGAATGATGGACATCAGTGTTGCCCACAAAGATAAATATTAATAAGACAAACAGAGCAACTAGTAAGTGCCCATAACAGAAGTATAATGTGGTAAAATAAATCCAAAAGCAGCATAACCCAGATCTTCCACAGTGATCCAGATTTCAACTATCCTGCCCTATTGAGGGACTTAGAATCCAATGCACATTTGATTATCTTATTCACTGAACATGATTTCCATAAAAGCAATAAAAATGTGACTAAAATAAGAGAGTACTGAAGAGGTAACATAAACTCTTGGCTTTTCCTTATGTAGTTTTGTTACTGAATTGTATGGTCACGAAACCATCAGCAAGTAAGATGAAACACCATGAAACCAGATCCACCTGCTTCATCCAGACAATCAGTGCTAAGAAAGGTTATGAGAATTCAGTGTGACATTGTGTAGAAACTGGAGTACTTGTGCTCAGTCTTACGTTGAATTTCACGGACAGGAATGAGTATATCAAGGAGACTGGACATGATCATGTGTGGAGAGGACAGTAATGCTTCACGTCCAACTTCAGGTTCTGAAATTGCTCTGTCAAACTTGAAAAGGCAGGTGTGGTAAGACAGTGGGGAACAGATTTTCTACTCAGAATGATCAAAAACAATCATTATTGAGAGCAACCATTATGATCCAGTGATTGAAAATGTTAAATCTGAAGCCACGGTACCAACACCTAGCAAGGCATCTAGCAGTATGCAAAATGAGAGAAGTAGATGCAAGACATGGTCAGAGAAGACATGGTCAGACAAGTCTCCAAAGCATCTCTATACCCCAATGCTATGCCAGGACCTCCTTAACCATCTTCAACAAGAACTTTATGTGAGTTCTCTTCAGAGGCTAAAACAAGATTATATCCAAGTATGATCACCAGCCAGAAAAAAAAAATCTAGGCAAGTGCCCTAAAGGAGTCAGGCACATATGCTGGCATAACATCTAGCTTGGTCTAAACAATTGCTTCCTTTCATTCTCTGGGAAGACATAATCTACAGCCAGGCTCTCTGAAGTCACTGAGTTCTCACTAACCTGGCCTCAGCGGATTATTGGTGACTTTATCAAAGCTACTCAGGCTTATTGTACAAAGCCACATCACACATTTGAAGCCAACCATCTTATTTAGGATAGGAATGTGACTCATGTTCAGACTATGCTGGTGACTCTAGTCGGTCTGGCTACAAGGATTTCTTCTAACCACTGACATCGGAGTTAAGTCTTTGAAGAAGCAAATAAGAAGTTTGGATGGAGGAAGTTAAAGGCCGACCAGCATGTTGTTGGTTTGCAGATGGGAACCAACAGATGTGCCAGCCAAGCAGGTATGGCAGCCTAAGAGAGTAGGAGCATGGTCGTGGTCTCCAAATGTGAACTGACAAACTGTCTGAACAGACATGACTCATCTGTAATGAATGACGACAAGGACCAGAGGCCAGAGATGTTAACAGAGGCTCCAGAGGAGACATCTACCAACAGAAGCTAACATGGCAGCCGGTGAGCACCGGGGTCATTCCTCTATAGACAGCACCAACAATGTTGCTTCCTAGAAAGAAACAGGGTGTTTTCAGGCTTGAGAGGTTAGTACATGGCTCCAAATACTCTGCCTCCCCCCTAGATCCTGTCTTCACAATAGAAGCCAGACAAAGGAAGAAATAGACCCCAAATCAATGCTAGGGATTGTCCCAGACCAATAAATGTCATGTTAAGCACCAAGATGATTACTGCAGAGATTAGCACTATGGCAACCAAGCTTTGGTTGTTAGAGTCCCATAAAGGAATTCAGTATTTTGCCCATTGTTTATATGCAGCGAGAACTAAGGTAGCATTAAGTCATTTTTCATCTTGTCTTTCTAAAACATCATTTTACAAACACTCCTTTTTTCCTTTTTCTGCCTCTTCCCTCCTGGCTGCCTTTCAGAGATGTAACAGTTAACTCCCAGGCTATAAGCAATAACCTGCATATGCAGGAAAAGGGGATGCTCTGAAATGAGAGCTGTCTCGTACAGATAATTCTCTTATCAAATATCAAGGCATTTTTATAGCCTTATACTTAAGGTACTATTCTTAATATGAAACTGGCTTCTTAGTTGCTTGAGGAAAGAGTGTTTTTCAGTTTAACATACCTGGGTTCTACATGGAAGATTCAGCTCAGACTTGTTTGAAACGTGGTCTTGGCCAACTAAATCTAAGATGCAGCATTTAGAAACCTGCATGCGCGGGTGGTGGTGGCGCACGCCTTTAATCCCAGCACTTGGGAGGCAGAGGCAGGAGGATTTCTGAGTTCAAGGCCAGCCTGGTCTACAAAGTGAGTTCCAGGACAGCCAGGGCTACACAGAGAAACCCTGTCTCGAAAAAACCAAAAAAAATAAAAAAATAAAAAAAACCAATAAAATCCGGGCGGTGGTGGTGCACGCCTTTAATCCTAGCACTTGGGAGGCAGAGGCAGGCAGATTTCTGAGTTCGAGGCCAGCCTGGTCTACAGAGCGAGTTCCAGGACAGCCAGGGCTATACAGAGAAACCCTGTCTCGAAAAACCAAAAAAAAAAAAAGAAACCTGCATGCGGATGCTCCAGTGGCACAATCGGTTAGCGCACGGTACTTATAGAAACCTGCATGCTAATGTCTACGCATCTTCCAACATGATTATGATCGATGTGCAACTGTGATTACATGCACACAAATTCTCTTCCTTAGGTTGATAAAAATCTTTCCAGAGTTTTACGTCTGAAGAACCACGAGCAGAGAAGGCCACACACATGTAGGTGTGGGCGGTGCAATTGTGAAGCCTTCATCTGTGTAAATGTATCTGTGCAGTCACTGTTTCCTTCAACCGCACAAATTCCTCATCACAAATTTCCTCAGCACAAATTATCCCATTGTGTTTTTTATGAATAAATATGTTTGAATGTTACAAAAATTAAAGAGGGATTAAAGTATAAAACCATTTCCTTTAGCTGCAAACTCCTTCAAGTCATTGACTCCTGTCACTCGCTTCTGTGATATCCTTGAGGTCTCATGAGTCAGTGACTGAGTCTGAAGTCAGCTTCTCTCTGGCTTGTTTCTATAGTTCACTGTCCCCATTTCTAAAACGCAGACTTAGGAGGCAGTCCATACAGCCACCTTGCTGAGAGCACAGTGTAGTTAATAGAATGGGTCCCCTAAGAAATATAAAACCTATATCTTGATTTGGGAAAGATTTTGGCTAATGTTACATAATCACCAATGAACTGATCATTTTCTTCTAAATTTTGGATCTGATTTGAAAACATTTGGAAGCTAAAGCAAGGTTCCTATAGCAGACGCTCCCTCCTGCAATAAACAGTAGGTTTGGAACTGGGCTCCAGAAGTCATCAGAGCAAAAAGACTGTAAAGCATTGAAGGGTTTTTTTATTAGCCAACAGTATAAAATACCAAGGGTTGTCTTCTGATTGTGGAAATAGACGGAGCACATTAAATGCTGCTCTCCACAACGTCTCAGAGAAGTAGAGTGTCCACCTCTGCCAAGACTAGGAAATGTCTGGAAATGATGCATGGTGAGCAAATTTATAGTATCCCCAACTGCTCTTCAGCATTTAGTCTGAAGTAGCTACTCCTGGCAATCCAAGAAGTCTGGCTTTAAGTGGAGTTAACAGCACCATATAGTCCCAACACAGGCCTTTCCGTACCTTTCCCATCTGGCAGGGAGTACAGTGCTTTCCATTTAAAGACCATCTTGACTCTGTTCTCTGCGAGTACATTTACAATTCAGTCATTGACTTTGTGTAAATCCCCCAGCTTCCTCACTGCTGCTTTTCCAGAAGGTCGTTTAAATGCTTACAGCTCAGTAATCTGCTTGTATCAGCTGCTGAGCCAAGGCTGGACTAAAGCAGTCATTGTTAGGAGGCAACCTAGAAAGGGGCTTAGAGCTGCGTCCTTAGAGAACAAAGTCGATAAAATGAATATGCAGTTGCGTTTGGACATCTATGGACACAGACAGCCTTGCGAAATCGTTTATAGGGAGGCCACCCCTGAAACCAGTGAGAGCAGCAAGTTCCCTGAGCAAAAGAACTGAAATGCAATTGATAGAAAGGAAAACTTGTTAAAACATAGCTGGAATTAGGCAAAGGTGAAGTGAAGTTTTTAAAGGTAATGCATCCAACCTTCTGCCAGATACAAAGAAACCATTTCTCAGAGATCCCAACTTGTTGCTGGCATCTATCTTGTGCAAGATATTTTAGGCTTCTAACTTAGTGCCTGCCTGGAAGAAATTACCAGAAAGAAAACCCTAAGAATATGTATAGAGATAAAGGATATTCTATAACTTCAGGGCCATTAGATAGTTCTCAGCAATTCTGTTTGGCCTGTCAGTGCCTTCTGAGTTTCGTTAGTAAACCCTAATCTCCCGTGGGCTAGTCATCACTGTACAACTGACAAAACAAAGTGTTTGAATGGGAGAAGTTGAAGACCCACTTATCACTGGCGATGGATGACTTCTCCAGGGCACTGACTCCCAGGGGAATCCCGCCAAGGCTGCCCAGAAGCCTCTGTCTACATCAGATCTTATGTCATCTTCCACATACTGTTCTAGATCAGTGTTTCTCAAGCTTTAGTGTGCTTTCAAATTAATTGGAGAATCCTGAGAAAATGTGAGCATTTAAAGTCCTCAATGCATTGTTTTTGTTGCACAGAATCCAAATCATTCCACTTTCCTTATCTGTGAAATAAAGGAGTGAATGAGCTCATTGTGATGAGCAAGTTTGCTCTTGAGAGCCATTTATGAGGTCTAGTTTATGACTGAGGCAGTGCTGTCCTCGAAGGAGTCTGAAGCTGCCTAAGGAAGAGATGATTGATTAATAATGTCTGCCATGTGCAGACACCATTAAAAATCCTATGCAGCGCCTGGAGAAGTGGCTATGCAACTGAGAGCACTTGCTGTACTTCCCAGCCCTCATGAACCAACAGCTTTTAATTCTAGCTCTAGAGGATCCAACACCCTCTTCTGGCCTCCACAGGCACCCACATATGGCATATATTCACACAGACAGACATAAATGTGTAAATTTTTTTTAAAAAATCTCTTTTTAAAGTCTTTTACAGAGACTTTATAAATTTCTTAATTTTCATGAATTTTGAGATTTATAGAGGAACATTAGACATCTTGAAAAATCGAGACCTTGGGATGCTGCAAACAAGCCAGAATTAGCATCTGCTTGTTCACATGATGGATATGACAGCAACCATTGCTACAAGCAGACTTTGGAGTTCGGGTTTTCTCTAGAGGAGCTCTGAACATGACGCAGACCTCTGGCTTGCTGGCCTCTGCCTGTGATATTACAGCTTTGTCTGTATGGTCAGGAGGAAAGGGATGTGTCTATATCACATTGCCAGCATCTCCAAGGACTGCTGTGAAATAAATTAGTTGAATTTCGATGGGACATGGAAGAAATCCAGACCGAACATGAGGAAGCTGTTGAAATATGTGACGAGTTCCTCCCTTCTGAACCCCACCCCCTTGTTCTTGTTCTTACTCAATTCAATTTAATGCTTGTTAAGATCCAGTGGAAACCAGTCACTTAAATGTCTAGTGTTAAGACACATCCATTTTTGATGGACTCTTTCACAGCCAAAAAATTGTCAGTGTAAATGACCTCAAATACCCATGATCTAAGATAGGAAGAAAACAGAGTGTGCACCCATGAAGTGAGAATACTTTCCAAATGCTATCATTTTCAAAGAATTAGTCTATGTACAGATGCAGTTTCTTACCTTTCCAAGTTTGCTATAATAATCAGATTCTGATAAGTTACAAAGAAGTTAATGGTGCTTGGTGTAAGTGAATAACATCAATGACAAAATTAATGCAAACTAGAAATGTGGGCTCACTCATAACCTTATTACTAGCATTTCACAAGCTAGCTTATTAACAGAAGTGTATTTTAAGCTCTGAAGTAGAAGGGAGAATATAAATGATGTGCTGGTCTGAAAAATTCAAAGGGAAATAGAAGGGTCTGCAATTAAAGAGTGTTCTGATAAAACAGTTTTGGAATTTCAAAACACTACGATAAGGACTCAAACCAAGATAAATACATCTCCACCACCACCACCAGAAAATTGGAGAAGAGGATTCCAAAGGCATGGCCTTACAGTTTCTAAGTAGAAGCACAATGGAAAAGTAAAATTCCCATTATGTATGCTCACATTTCCAAAATGGACGTCAAATATAGCGGTGTGCTTGGGAATTTGGGTGGAAATCTCCTTCTGTGCAATCTTAGACAAGCCAGTGAATGTCTCTGAGTTTTAGTACCTTGACCTGTAGACTGGGCACAACTACACCTGCTTTCTGGGGTATATGAGAAGAAGTTAACATCGACTGAAACTACATGATAAAAGGTCATGTAATTGTTCACTACACTGAGGTACAGGACACTGAGTCTTCCGCACCATGCCATGACTATTCTCTGTACTCCTGGGGTCACTGAAATCTCCATCAAACTGATGCTTGCAGATAAAGTCAAGTAAGTCGTGTGATCTCTGTTCCCCTGTAAGGTGAGCGATGCAGGACCGACGAGGGCATCTTGCATCTCATCCCTGCACACGGCTGCAGCATCCAGCTTCTGCCAGACAGCTCTTTATCCACAGCCAAAACTCTTAAGGGGTTCCAGTACAGTTCTCACCTCCTTCTTCCACCCCAATTTGTGGGACATTTTGTATCAGTGCTGCCGGCCCAACCTCTCAAACACCCCTTGTGATACAGACCACACAGCTCCTGTAACTGTCCACTTATTAAACTGTCTTCAAACTCTCAGCTCCGTGTGTCTATAAACTGTTAATAGCTAACAACAGAAAATTTCCTGCTTATACCTGGTTACTCATATTTCTTTCAATCCTGATCAAAACCATCTTTAAATGGTGTTACTATGGCTAATATCAATGTATTCATATTTGACCAAAATGTTTATATTTTGTCCACATGTGATTTAACCTAAATTATACTTAAAGTTAATGTGGCTCAGCCTTGGCTATGAATTATATTCACATGAAATACAAATATGACTACATAGACTTCAGACACTACTGTGGATATCCGTGTGTATTTTCAGATGGATTACTTAAAAGTTTTATATATGTACCAAGCAGAAATTTGTCTAGATATTATCTTTAGGCATTAGTATTTTCTTTGAAATTCTACAACTAGGATAACTGCTAAAATGTTCTCTGTCTTTCTGTCTCTCTGTTTGTCTGCCTGCCTGTCTGTCTGTCTGTCTGTGTACCTCGTCATTTCAGGGCTATCTCATCATAATTCTGCTCTTTGCTGACTTTTTCTGTCTGTGAGCCCTTTCCCCAGATTCCCATGAAGATATGACCACCAAGACTTAGCCTCTCTCTAGGCACTGGCTAGAGGAGTTTCTGTAGACAACTGTTAACCCCGTGTCTTCCAATCCTTTCTCAGTCCCCTGGGAATAAAGCAAGCACTGTCTAGGAACTTATCTGGCTTTTTTCCCATACATAAACATCGTGGAAAATTCTGATGAATACATTTTTCTCTTCACCTTGGTAAGAACATTTTCTATTCTCAGGTATCCTTGCCCAAGGGGGAAAAAGCCTCAACCTTTGTACCTCAAGCCTCAAGTCTAAACAACTCTGAGGGAACATATTGCAAAACATAAACATTACCCAGGAGGGAGGGAGCCATCTTCCTTGGAGAGAGGACCCCACTCTGAAGACAGAGCAAAAGTCACACCAGATGCCACGTCAATGAATGGCATCGGACTCCACGTTTATTTATTTTACAGAACAGTTTGTACACTAAGGGAAAATCAAGATGTTTTCTTTTCCTTTCTAGAAACAAAAAAGCAGACATAAACATTTTTTAAAGGACAGCAAACAACGTGCTAAATCAAGAAAATATGGCAAGTCCGTAGCCAACTCTATGATGAAAGAACTAAAAGGAATATCAGGATCAGTCCAGTCCGGTTACTTTCTTTACGAAGTCCAGACTGCAAGTCATTATGTCCTACGTATTTACCCCCAAAGTTCAGTTCTATTACTCAGAATCTGGAATAATTATATGAAATTGCAGGATAGACTCCAGCCAACAATAATCTCATCAATTTTCAATGTCACTCTCAGAGCAAAAAGGGAAAGCGCCACAGAATTGTACAGACTTTTCTCAAGCTTTCAGTCCCCCCATCTAACACATAAAAGATGGACCAACATTACTTGCTCAGGGCAAACTCCATAATCAAGACAGTGAAGGTTCAGCGGGCCAGAGGACTTGGTAAACCAACAACAGCCTCAGGAGCCAGTCACATAGGACCATGATGGGAAGCCCTCCTTTTAACCAGGAACCAGATTATATGTTCAAAGTTCCAGCTACAAGGGAGGCTGAGCCAGGAGGAAGATCACTGGAACACTGAAGTTCAAAATCAACCTGAGAAACATAGAAAAACCTTGTCTCCAAAGGGAGAAAAAGAAAGGACAAAACTGAATATTGTCCCTTTTTCTCTAAATCTGCATAAAATCCTAAGACATCTTTTGTCTATTCAATGACCCATAGAGAAAAGATAGGTAATCCAGTTTGAGACATATATGTCTGTAATGCTTAATAACTCATGGGGAGTTCTCTTTGTAATTCCGTGTCTGTGCCATATGGTCCCCCTCCCCCCGCAGAAGACTTACCAGGCTAAGAATTTCTATCAGAGAACAATGAGCAGAGGCTGCCTGCACCCCACATCATCAAGTTATACAGAGTCTCAGGCAGGGCAACCCTACAAAAACCCTTTCATTTCCCCAAAGCTTTAAGAGAGAAGTACAAGGGAAGCATGATATTAAATGTGATGGATGTGGTTAATAATAGAGCTTTTATCAGGCTAAGGGAGGGATCAACACCACAGATGGTACTAGGCTACTCACTGGAAATTGCAGAACACCACGGAAGTGGACCAGGATTGAGGTGCCCATCTAAATAAGCCTTTAAGGGCTCTCTGGCTGGAAGAGTGCTACTGTGGTTAGTGGTCAGGTCTCTGGCTTCACAAAGCTCCATGCTTGAAATTCCCTCACTTAGAATTGTCTTTATCCTTGCTAGATTGAGTCATTTCAGGTCAAAAATGGGATTGTGTGAGGATCCAATGAGACAGCACACATAAAGGACTTAGCACACAGCCTGGCAAATAATTAGCCCTCAATAAGTAGTGACTTTGAGTATATACTCAGATATCAATGTCAGCATGCAATAGAGATGCGTGTGTGCCCTCGTTCATTGGGGCACTACTTGCAATAGGCAAGCTAAGGGATCAGCTTAGGTGCCCATCAATGGACCAGTGCATAAAGCAAATGTGGCTCACACACACAGAAGAGTATTGTTTAGCCATTAAGAACAATGAAATCCCATAATTTGTAGAAAAGTAGATAGAAGTGAAGAAACCACCTGAAGCAAAATAAGACAAACTTAGAAAGGCAAATATTGCATACTTTATCTCATTAACATAATCTGGATGGTAGAGGAGGAGGACAGGGTATAAGAGAGATTAATGGAAGGAAAGTGATTCAAGGTACGTTAATGCCTGCATTAAAAGGCCCTAACAAAGCCTGATGTTTTCTATAATAAATATATTTAGTTTTTAAACATGGCTTTGGCATGACCCACACATCCCTCTCTGTACCTTTCCCTACCCCCTTCCTTTTACATTCATAAGAGAATTGCCCTGGGAAAAGTCTGTCTAGTTCTCTCTGAAGCTATTTACTATTATGTTGGCTATGCAGGCAATGATTTACTATCACCCACCTACTGCTTCTAGAAGCCACCTTCCCCTCTTCCATAATAGGCCAAATTCAGACCAAAATGGAAAAAGCAAGTAAATGAAATATGCTTTGTTCAATTATCAACATAACTAATGGCAAGTTATGCCTCTTGAACTGAGCTCCCACAGACCACCTAACAAAAACCTTACTGTTGTGAATGAGAAACTTCTGTTCAAGGTGTTGTGTTGTTGTTATGGTGGTTCATGTTATTCCAAAACAATATAGGCTACTGATCTTGCCTTAAGTTGCTTCTTAAAGGTTTAAGATAAGTCTCTGTTGCTGAAGATACCATGCAATTCAGATACAGGACTCAGATGACTCAAGCTGAATCTAAATGGCAAGCCTCCTCCCTCCCTGTATCTGTGGTACAGATAGCTTCCACAGGACTATAAAATACTATGCACGCTTCCAAGAGAAAGAAGCAATCAAACGTCCTATCCAGCTGTGATGCCTACCACCCCAGCAATGACCAGCGTGCAAGGTATCTCTAAAGGTACAATAGTGGCACTCGTATCTTGGTAGTAACCAACAGTTGTCTAATTGGACATTCATTACAAGGGAAGTCATGCCTGGTAGTAGCAACCTAGCCAACTACCCTGAGCTAGGAAAGTATGGGTCTTAGAAGAGAAGCTCCTACCACCACTCTGCTAGACCGACATAATTCCTCACTACATTCTAAAATTCACCCTTAAATCCACAGAAATTGTAGCTCTCACCTCTCATCAAAAGCTTTTCATATAAAGCTTATCTTTCCAGCAAATAGAGATAACTACAGAAAACCACAGGGACCAACAGATCGTGGGAGGCCTGGCCCCATCTACACTACAACTCCTAAGTCTCAGTGCACACTGCAGAGGAGGGGGTGGAAAGATTGGAAGAGCCAGAGGACCAGAGAGTTTGTTGTGAGACTGTAGCTTCTAGAAATGACTACTAAACAAGTCCTGAACAGTAACAATATTAACAGGTACACTTACTCAGGAGGGGGAAGAAAACCAGTGATGAGCCCGTTAAGTAGCTATCTAATACAAAGTGGCCAGCCCGGAAATCATACACACACACAAAATCAAAAACAGGTGTATGTGTGCTTGTGTGTGTGTGTGTGTGTGTGTATCTGTGTGTGCACACATGCACACATAATTAAATAAAAGTAGCCTATCAGTTTGAAAGGAGTGGAGGAATATTGGAGTGGCTTAGAGGTGGGAAAGGGGAGTAAGGAAGTGATGTAATTGCGTTTTAATTTTTAAAATGTATTTTAAGTGACCTTGGCATGACTCACATACCCACTTGCACCTTTGCCTGCCCCTGCCACTTATATTTGTGAATTGCTCTGCAAAAACTCTTTCAGCTCCGAGAATATCGCTGGCAGAATCCTGTCCGTTCCTCTCTGGACTATTTACTCTCAGAGGCTACAAATGATGTGTGCCCACTCCCTTCTAAAAGCCATACCCCCTCTGCTTCTCATGATAAGCTGAAAATAGACCAAGCTGGAAAAATCAGGTAAAATTTAAAAAAAAAAAAAAGAAACCAGCTGTTTTCAATTATCAACATAACACAGCAATCACACCCCCAGCCTCTTTTGTAGGGAGCAATGAACTCAAGGAGAAAATTGTATATGAAAATATTATAGCACACAACAATAAGAATGAATTTTCATGCTCCACTTTTAATGGAAAAAAGAAAAACAGAAGAAGAAGGGGGAAATATATACCCCAGCCATGGGGACTGTGGCCTGAGCAAACCCGCATTCGCTGGGGTGGAATTCTAAGATGGCAGTGCACGGCTTGTTTAGAAAACTGAGTGCTGTTCTATAATCAAGAGCAGCTGGAAAACTGGATCTGAAGCAGCTCTGGCCACAGGAAGAGGAAAATCAGAACTGGCTTCATCAGCCTGGCCTTGACCTAGCCAAAGACTGGGGGTGGACCCTTGCCCTTTGGTCCAGTTTTACCTTTCTAGATGGGCTAACCTGTGCTCAGCAGAAAAATATAAAGCCTGTGGTTCTAGCTTTCCCCACCTTTCTATGCAGCACTAATTGCTAGGTGGTGTGGCAAGAGTGGGGGCTTTGCCCTGACATCAGACAGACAAGGCTGGCCATGTGGCTTTGGGTGGCTTGTCTCACTGGTTGGTTGGTTGATTGATTGCTTGCTTGGTTGGTTGGTTGGTTGGTTGGTTGGTTGGTTGGTTTCTAGAGCTCCTAGCTCTAAGCTCCAGTCCTTGCTGGGCTTAAACAACTTAATACACAAAAGCTAGCTGTTGGTACCCAGTAAGCACTTAATAAATAAGTAATAAAGGTTAGCTATTATTATTCTAGCTTCTTGATGTTATTGGTTCCCTGCCCACAGTGAGTACCCATGTCTAATGAATGACCTTGCCAATGCTGCTGCAAAAGAGGGCCAAGGGCAGTGTTCTTTGGAAATGAAAAGTTTCTTCCTGTGTTCTCAAGCCTTGGCCAACCTTGTTTCTGAAAATTCCCCTTGCCCTCTGAACTCTGGGGTGCTTTAGCCAATGCTCTGTTCCAAAGCATCAAGGCGTGTCTTTCTTCAAACTCCAATGCAAATGATTAAAACATTTTTTTTCACCCATGGCTAAATTACAATTAGAAACAACCAGTAGAAAAACAAGATGTCCTCGCAGTCAAACTGATTCATTTTCACCTATTTTTAGATTAAAAACTACCAGCATGCTCCGGGGATTTACAGAAGCAGTCAACAAAACGTGTTATAAACACCCTCTTCACAGAAGCCCCCAGAGACGATCTGTAAAATTTCTCCCTCTGATAATCCTCTCCATGCCAGTTTTGAATAATCTTGGAGACAGCCTGACACAGAAAATATTTTCCCATCCTCCCACAGAGTGCAGATGGTGGACTAATGTGGAGATACACTAAGCATCTTTGACATGGAGTCTGTGTCAATTATTTGAAGACTTATTACAGATGCAACAACAACTTGATAACAAGACATTGGAGTCGTGAGGAGGACACACAGTGATCAAAACATGGCTCGTGTGCTCAGGAAATTTGAACTTGATATTAAGAAACATTCGAAATCTCTTCTTATGCAATTTTAAATGAGCAAAATGTGTAAGATTGCTTTTTGCTTGCTCTCCCAGAGCAGACTCGTCTCGGCAACTTCTCTTCCCTGCCAATAGGCTCTCCTTTCTTTGGCAACTGTTTCTTGCTTTTCAGTTGCTATACTCTCTATCTTGCACCAACACACTGCTTTGCATCCCTTTGTTCAGACTATTTACCAGTGTTCCAGAGAGAATGAATGTTGTGAGTGCGTAGAAAGGAAATGGTTTGTACATTGGGATGGGTAGTTTGTATATGGCAAGGTTATGTCATTTCCAGAAAGTTCTATATCTTCAGTTTTGGCATGCCATAATATAAGACAGATCAATTCAAAGTTCCTTACCTAACCCACACACCTACCTGGGGCCTCTGCGAAACATCTGAGCTATCAGTTGGGCTTCACGTTATCTTAGCATAGAAACAAAGCTGAAGAGGATACTCCCAGTGCTCCTCAACTCATTAAGAGCTCATCATGAGGCTAGCAGTCCAAGCTTAGTTCCCATGAGTCTTTGAAAGTACGCAAGTGGGCTGAGATGAGGATGGGAAGAAAGAAGGGAGGAAGACAACAGAAAGGTGCTGCCAGCATTGGGATCCTCCTAATCTCCAAGGACCTTTGGAAAGAGGTGAAGATTGAAGAGAACAGAGAGGAGAGGCAACACACACACACACACACATCCATCCAACTCAGGGCCTGGGACTGCACTGTAACCTCCCTTTGTAGAGGATGCTGCTTTGCCTCCTAGCTACACTGACCAATAAGAACCAGGTGAAGTGTAACTAGCCTGGGCTCCGGGGCTGTGTGTACCCTAATGGGCAGTAATGTATTCTGGACAAGGTAACCTTTACCTTCCATAGGAATTCATGCATTGGTGATAACATACAAAGATCCCAAAACTACGTGCAACTATATGGAGCCTCTAGATAAGGCCATTGCAATGGCTCAGACAAAAAGTGAGGACATCTTACACTAAGATAGCAGTGGGAGATACACACATTCAAACAAGATGAACATCACTAGATCTTTCAATTAGATTGATAGTAAAGTAAAGGAAGACATTGAAGATGCACCCTGTGGTCTGCAGTTTGGCAAGTGGGGTATGTTAGTTATATTAGTGCAGCCGTGGAGTGAAGAAGAATGAAGAACCAGTTATGATGTATTAAATGTTGAGAAACCTAACAGGAATCCAAATGATGGCACATTGCTAAATAAATAAAGGTGGGTCTCAGAGAACCGTCTTTCTTTTTCTCAAATCCATTTTCCAAATTAACATTCAAACTAGATGGTGGCAGTGAGGGAATGGGTGCAGGGGGCACCAAGGCCTGAGGACCATGTTCTCTGAATATATAGAGTCCTAACAAAAAGATGGCATATCCACAATCAAGTATCTGAAGCCTGAAACTATGCTCAATTTCATTTTTCATTTAAGTAAATACTTACTATATGGGTTGTATTATGCTCATTGCCAAGGGTAAAGAAGTATTGCATAAAGGCCCTGATCTCATAGAACCTAGCTCAATGAAATAAAACAGAGTAACAGTTATTTAAACATTGAAATAGCATAATATCTGCAGTCACACAGACCTAGAATCCTGAATCGACTATTCTTGAGCAGTGAGATGTGAGCAGGTCTCTTAGTTTGTTTGTGCATCTGTGTCTTTATCTTTAAGTGGATTATGATTCTTTTTACTTCACAGATGCAAAATTTAAGGAAACAACTGGAAACAGTTCTTAGTATACTCTGTAGTGTAAACACTTTATAGGTGTTAGTGGAGGTCATGGGTGTGATGGAAATCAGGGAAGGGTCTGTAGATAGATGGAAGTAACAAGTTCTGATACAGTTCCTTTGCCATCTCGCCCTGTCACTCTTCCAGACAATTATGTCATTCCAAGGCAGGAGGAGCTGGACAGGGTCACAAATACTGTGACAGAAAGGTGAAGTTACCCATGAAGTGCAACAGAGGGTCGCTGGGGAGATCTGTGTGAGACCTGAGATAGTCTCAGGATGTGTTCTTGTGCCTGCCTCTCCATCTGTACTTACCTGCTATGCCACAACACACACACACACCCCATATGTAATAGTAATCTTGTCTTCCAGATAATTCTTTCCCAATCTGTGAAAATTGCCCTTTCAGGATGAAGACGGACACAGGAGCTAGAAACTCGTGCTTTGGTTAACGGGCCATTGTCTCTTCATAATTCCTTCTCAACCTTGACTTTGAGGGAGGTAGACTTGCCCGACACAAAGCTAGCACAAGTGCAGGAGCAGTTCAAAAGCACCCTTACTTCAGAGAGGCCTCTGGGTTCCTCTGGGCTCTGAAAACATCCCCTTGCTATTCCTAAGGTTTGAGCAGAAGCAGAGACCCCAGCTCCTGCAGCGTGCCAACGAGCATGCGTAGTCTGCTTTCTTATTGCTTCCTGGGTTGTAACCTCTGAAAGATCCACCCCCAGTGCTCATTCTCTTCGCTTTGCCTTTCCTGCTGTGTCTCTGTTCAGAAAGCAAACTCAAGTCATGATTGTTCGTGGTTATTCTGAGCACCGAGGAGGATCAGTGATGAGAGACTGAAAAGCTGGGTCTAAGTGAGCCAAGCTGCGGCGATTGGTAGTGCAATCTCACTTTGCCCTGCAGTCAGCTTGGCCCCATTTCCAGCTCTTGGAAGAGGACTGAGTTTCTGAAGAGAAAACAATCTGCATAGCACAAACGGGAGACACATCTGACATGGTTAAGAAAGGGCACAATTCCAAGTCCCATACAGAGAGAGGAGAGAGAGAGAGAGAGAGAGAGAGAGAGACTGAAATTGAGATTTAGCTGCCTTGGGTAAGAGAAATTTTAGGAAATTTGGAAAAATCAGTAGGACAAGTTTTATGATTTGGGATTTCTAACCCCAGGGCAGTTAACAGAAAGCTTGTTTCTGTGAGTCTGATTTTACAGCACTGTTCTTGGACACTGTGGAAACTGTACTAGATCATCAATGCTTCATGGGAAATTCCAGTAGATTTGGAGAAGAATGTGTTTTAAACTCCGAATGACAGAAGGGTCATTTTTCAGTGATGAACTCCTGACTCTTGGGACAGGGTCATCATTGCCGCTTTGAATATAAAATTATACTGGGGACAAATATTTTCAAAAGGCTTTCTTGTCATTCTGAATTCTATTACTTAAACACATCCGAAGAGGATCTCTGTTGCAACCATATAAATAAGTACCCACTTTATTTATCTTTGGGTTTCCTGGAAACTGAATGATGTGCACATGCTTGAAAAACAAATTAATGAAGCCATTTGATGAGGGCAGAGGGAGAGCCCAGCATGGAGACTCCTGTGCGTGTGGGGTTGAGGAGTGCTCTAGGTACCACTAAAGGATCCTAGCCAGGTAAGGAGCCAATGTCTCAGCTGCTCTAAAGAAAAGATGGGAATGGAGGCAAGGAAAGGACAAGGTGGAAGCAGGCCACCTGCCCAGCTCTGTCCCGCACAGACAATTCCCTTGTAATCATGTTCCGTCTGTTCTCTTTGAGCTTACTTTGTCTTGAGTGCAGGTGAGAGTAGGGGGGGTGGGGAGAGACATGATCAGGCCAGGAGTCTATTTAATGGTACATGGAACGACTTTGAATAAAATGATACTGCTATCAATGTCTCATTCAATCTAGACAAATTTCAGAAACCCTGAGAGAATCTGTTTTATGGCTTGGGGTAAATATCACCCTTCTAATAGTGAGCTGTATCCTTCCAGACACCTTCCATTTAGAATTCACAGATTTCTGGTTGCCTCCCCTGTCCGCCATCACCTACTCAGTAGTCTACCTTGGTAGCTAGATATCCCTGACAAGTATCAAATTCTCTGTAGCCAGTTTAATGCACCTCCTTTTCTGTAGCCTGTCTTTGGCTATTTTGTGGGTTCTTCTTACTTCCACCCTGTCAAACCCCTAACACTAGATAGGAGAGAAAAAAGGATAGTGGAGAAAGGGGTTATGTTATCATTAGACTACCTCCCGCTGATTAGGGGCATCAAGGTCCTTGGGGCAAGTTTGATCTTCACAATCAAGATATCTTGTTCATTCTTCTTTGTGCATGACTACTTAACAAACTTCGATCAACAATCTACCAACAATCCACCCTGCCTCCCAGTACCCTAGCACTTATATACCCTCTGAAAAGTCCCCAGAATTCCCAACATCACACAATCACAGAAACTATCTGCAGCTGGCAAAAATCATTTGTCCCTGCTAGAGCACAGGGCAAATCATAGCCGCTGTGGACAGTCTGAAGTAGCCCCATATCCTATACCTGGGATTAAAACGAAAACATGTTCTTATAATATTTCTGTTTGTTTGTTTGTTTTTAAGAAGTCAAAAATGCCAAAATTGTCATGACACTTTTCCAACGTGTCTACCACTCTTCTACACGATCATCTCACTTCTGTTCGGCTTTCTTCAAGGCTATGATATCACTCGTCTTCATTCTCAGCCCCTGACCTCACTTCTCAGTTGATGATCAAAACAAAAGCCAGCAAAAGAAGTCTTGTTCATGCTACATGTTGGTTAACGCTCTTGCTACACCTGTGCCTGTTGCTGCTTCCCACCTGCACCTGTGCCCATTGTCACCACACCTGTGCCCATTGCCACCACACCTGTGCCCATTGCCGCCACACCTGTGCCCATTGTCGCCACACCTGTGCCCATTGTCACCACACCTGTGCCCATTGTCACCACACCTGTGCCCTTTGTCACCACACCTGTGCCCATTGTCACCACACCTGTGCCCATTGTCACCACACCTGTGCCCATTGTCACCACACCTGTGCCCATTGTCACCACACCTGTGCCCATTGTCACCACACCTGTGCCCTTTGTCACCACACCTGTGCCCATTGCCGCCTCTCTCCTGCACCTGTACCCATTGCCCTCTCCTTTGACCTCCAGTCGATCACCCATTTCCTGGCAAAGGACTAGGCTTTCAGATGCCTTGTCAGCTTCATAAAGACACACCTTCTGTGGCTGTATTGTCTTCCTCTGACTTTGTTATGCCCCCCTCCATGCTTCTAGATCATTTCCACGGTTGTACTTTTTTTTAAAATCTCTGTCTCAGAAAAAGAGTTTCTCATGATCCCAAATCCCCCAATAACAACATCAGTCTGTCCCTTTCTTATAGGGAAACTACCACAAACACTTGCTACACTTATTACACAAAGGTTCCATTTTGATACATTGGGTGTTGAGTGAATGGTTTAGGAATATAACCTGGACATAAAGGTAAGACATTGGGGTTGAAGAAATAAAATTGTTAGTCATCAGCATATAAATTCCATCTTAAGCCAGGGTGATAAATGAAATCACCTCAGAATGTAGATAGAAGAGTCCACTTGACCTCCAGTCCCACCCTCCAAAACTACTTATGAAAAGGTTTCCAGCTGGGCAGTGGTGGCGCATGCCTTTAATCCCAGCACTTGGGAGGCAGAGGCAGGCGGATTTCTGAGTTCGAGGCCAGCCTGGTCTACAAAGTGAGTTCCAGGACAGCCAGGAAAAAAAAAAGAAAGAAAGAAAAGGTTTCCAATGACTCCACTGGCCAAACCCAATGCTCATTTCTAAGTCTTTATCAGACCAAACTCATTAGAAGTAAATAAATTAATTCTTTTTTTTTTCCTTGAAACTGTCTTGATTCTATTTCCCAGGAATATCTTAGAGGTCACTCTTTCTCAGTCCCCCCTAACCCTTGAATATGGGAAGCCCTCAGACTTCACATCCATTCTCTGGGTAATTTCATTTATTACCTTGACTTTTTTAATAGTATCCATATGCTGATGGCTCAAAAGTTTATTTCTGTAGCCCCAGTATCTTCCTTTAATGTCCAGCTCAGGTTACTAACTATCAAACTGAACCTCTGTCTTTCTACATAGACCCAATCCTTGTTCAGTTGTCTGCTTAGCAGTAAATAGCTTTTCCATTTTACCCAACTGCCAGAGTCAAAAACCTTTAAGTAATCTTTCATATCAATCTATCACCAAGCTCCATAAACTCTTCTGTCCAGACAGATTCATAATTTGACAACTTCACAGCACATCCACCATTACCAATGGCATCCCTGAACTTAACAAGCAGAGCATCTGGATTGGAAGCAGAGCCAAGCAGTAACCTTGAGTCCCACACACCAATCCCTACCTCCGCAGCTGCCTCTTAACTGATCTCCCCTCTGCTCTTGTATGTGTCCCCTGAAGTCTAATCTTACAGACTGTACTGGCTAGTTTCATGTGCAACTTGACACAAGCTAGAGTCATCAGAGAGGAAAGACACTCAATTGAGAAAATGTTTCCATAAGATCCAGGTATAAGATATTTTCTTAATTAGTTATCAGTGTGAGAGGGCCCAGCCTATTGTGGGTGGTGCCATCCTTGGACTGGTCATCCTGGGTTCTGTAAGAAAGCAGGCTGAGTAAGCCATGGAGTAAGCCAGTAAGCAGCATCCTTCCATGACCTCTGCATCAGTTCCTGCCTCCAGGTTCCTGCCTTGCTTGAGTTCCTGCAAGCTTACTTCCTTTGACTTCCTTTGGCCAATGTAAATCCTTCCCTCCCCAACTTGCTTTTTGGTCATGGTGTTTCACTGCAGCAATAGAAACCCAAACTAAGACACAGACTAGTAATCACTAATAGTGACCCTAGGTCTGCGTGTGTCACTTAATTCAAAATTCTTCCTCTTCAGCATCCATGTGGTTCACTGCCTTACCTCTTTCCAGCCTCTGCTTAAAATTATCTTATCTGTATTAAACAGTCTTCCATCACCACTATTCTATATCCCTTTACTTGGCTTATTCTTCTTTATAGGATATATGATATATATAGGATATATATGATATATGATTTGTTGAGTTGTTATGGTTTGAATGTAAAATATCAATGCCACCAGCCACAAGCTCATGCGTTTGAACACCTGGCTCCCAGCTAGTCATGCTGTTTGGGAAGATGAGAGAGTTTTTTGGGTGCGGAAGATAGCTGGCAAAAGGTATGTCTGTACATGTGGGACTAGAGAAGTTACCAGCTAGCTCTGCTTCCAACCAAACACTCTGCTTCCTGGTCTACCAAGATGTGAAGAATCCTAGCCGCACACCCCCACTGCTCTGAGCTCTGCCATGCTTCCTCACCATGACAGATGGGTTTCCTTCCCTGGATTATTAGCGTGTATGAGCAGATATTTGATCTTTTTTGTTTATAGTTATGTTTCTAGAACCTAAATCAATACTCAATACACAAGAGACTTTTCTGTGTTTATTTAATGAATGCACGCAGTCACTCATAAAATATTGAAGACACCTGTTCATCAAGGTGTAAGACATATGACAGCGTAGTTATCAATCATGGGTGGATGCTCTACACGTAGCACTTTTAACAGAAAGTTGGGTCACAGTATAAAATGTGAAGGAAGAATAGTTTACAAGACGCTACAGAGTCATTCTTCCTAACTCTTCTTGTCTTGAACTTAAATGAAGAAAACTAAAGGTGACTAGGGTATCTGCATCTTTGTAAAGGAAGATGATCCTAAAAACCTTGCCCATTTATCATATTAGAGATACCAACGTACCTCTGGCTCACAAACAGGAGGAATTTCTATTACATTCAAAACGACAAATGGTATATGTATTACTACAGGTCAGTCAACAGTTCTACAATCATTCTAACTGACCACAGTTTGACATAATTGACAAAAGAAATGACTCTTCTATGAGGTTTATTCTTCTTACATCTCTCCATTGGTAGCTTAGATTCCTCCAGGTAGTTCAAGTCAAAGGTTCTGTGATCAAAGACCAGAGTTTTCTTCCAATAGGCCACTTCTGCATCTGGGTGAGAGGAACCAGGATAAAAAGTCATTATATCTTCAGGGAGCTGTAAACTATCAGGCCATATCCCAAAGACCAATTCAGCACTATATAGGAATAGGGAGGAAGGGAACTTCTAGCTTATCGACTCTATAGAATAAAGCTGAACCTAACACTCAGCACACTGGCACTTTGAATCATTATTTAACCCCATTGTGTGTAATAATTAAAAAAAATAAAAGGTGGTACACTGAAATAATATGCATGGTCCCAGGCTTGGATATCGATCAATAAACATGCTCACTTTATGTTCATGATCATGTGCTGTGTTAATGATGACAAAACAAGTTGAGAAACTTCTTTTAGTTCAGACACATACTTTCCTCCTTCAGGGATGTCAACTGTATTGAAGGGCAAAGTTGAACATATAAAGAAATTTCCTATCTTGACAAAGTCAAACAAATAACTATTTTTAACATGAATAAAATTAATGTACTAATCCATTTCTACGCTGTCTTGATTTTTTCCAATTTTTAAATGACTGTGAAGCATAGGATACATACATACATATATATATATATATCATGCTATAGTATACAATTCAGAGCTGAGATGTCCAAAGAGCTTTAGGTACCACAAGTTCAAAGCTTAGTTCTCCCAAAGCATTCTTATGGAACAGTGCACATCTACTGACTGGTAGTCCTTAGAGACTAGAGGCTAGCCCCTTACTTCAGTGAGGAGGGCACCACAGGATAGTTTCACCTCCATTGAGACCCCTGACTCACTTCCCCTCTGCCTAGTTCTGAGCCCCTCTCTTCATGCTAGGTCCAGCATTCACTGTATGTTTCCCAGGGAGATTTATCAGCTAACATCTAGAATACTGAGGAGGTTGAGCCTCAGATGACCCAGAGGCTGAAACACCAAAGCAATACCAACACAGACATGATACAGAGAAACATGGGGAGGGGCAAGGGTCAGCTCTTGATTTAGACACTTCCGTGGGAGCACCAATGCTTGGCCTCATTCTGGAGGAACACTCTCAGCTGATGGAAAAGGTGGGAAGTGGATCAAACACGCTACATCAGGCAGACACAACAGCCTTTGACAAGTCAAGAAGCTATGAGACTCTGGCTTGTGTCTAGTTACAGTAAACCTGTCAGGGTGGATGAAGCTTGAGTAAGGAAGAGATAAGAGTCACAGTTGAAGCCAGGAAACAGGATAGCATCATTGTACATGGGAACAGGAATGATACAGAATTTAAAAGTTTTCTACTCTAATCTCAATTCTGTGATTATATGACTCTAACAAATTACCACCTAAATGTCTATATGTTTGCCCAGCCTCTCTAAACTTACTTTCCTCATTTAAAAACAAGCGTACTTCTAAGAATGGCTTACTTCCTAGATGTAGGCATGGAAACTGAATGAAGTTATAACATGGTTAACACAGAATTAGACTCTGAGCAGACATTTTTTTAAATGTATATGGTTGGTGAAATGACTCAGTAGGTAAGAATGCTCATTGCATAAGCATGATAACCTGAATTCAAAAGCTGTTCTTGGCCACATGTGCTTGACACCCTAGCTCTGTGAGTGGCAGAGACAGGACAAACACTAGAGCTTGCTCAGTGCCAGCCTAGCTCCAGTTCAGTGAGAAACCCTGTCTCAAGGCTGGATGAGTAACAGAGTAGGACACCTAGCATCTTCCTCTGGCCTCCATACACATACATGCACAGGCACATAAATCTGCATGCATGCACACATACACACACATACATACACACCCATACACACAAACACACATACACACACACCCTCACATACACACACATACGCACACACGTTTACCAATATGGGTCATTCACTCTAGGTACAGAGATTACTAGTCATAACCACCATAACTTGGATCTGAGGTTTACCCAGTGCTAGAGGCATGATCATTAGGGACATTAAGGAGAGGCTTTAGTCATTCCAGGTCGTGCCATGGACCAAGTGGTGGCTATCCAGGACCCAGCAGCAAGGTCAGCGCATCCTCCAGGCCTCTTCTTCTAGCTCCAATAGGGTAAGCACATCACTGTTTCCCGTGAACCTTTCACACTTTGGATGATGGGGCCACTGGTATTATCCATAAGTTACATACACATCTAAGTACGCTCTCCCTTGGAATCAGTCTTGTCCAGTTACTTTGGTAACTCTGGCCAGCTCAATGGTCTGCATGCATCTCTTATCCATGGCACAGGCAATCTGGCAAAGAGCCCAAGTCTAGATACTTTAAATGAAAACATATATATATATATATATATATATATATATATGTGTGTGTGTGTGTGTGTGTGTGTGTGTGTGTATACACATATATACATATATACATACATATATATACACAACATATATACATACATACATAATGAACAAGAATATCTGTCAACACTCTGAGGTATGTGGACTTTTGTGAGTTCATGGTCAGCTTAGTTTATATAGAGTTCTAGGCCAGCAAGGACAATAGAATAAGATTTTGTTTAAAAAGAAAGAAAGGAAGGAAGGAAGGAAGGAAGGAAGGAAGGAAGGAAGGAAGGAAGGAAGCAAACTCACAAACTAAACATTTATCCTTATACCTACAGATAAGTATAGCTGTCATCCTTCAACAAAGAAACTTCTCTTTGGGAAAGACAAAGACCATTACAGAAAACCACAACAGATCAAGGGACAGAGAGCAGGTGATCATGTGGTGCCCAGCCCCTGTGGGTACCCTTCCCTCTCCACAACACATCCTCTGTACCTAAACCTCAGAGAACATCTTGAAAGAGGGAGCAGACAGATTTTAAGAGCCAGAAAACCATAAAGTCTGCTGGGAGATTGCATCTCCTAGAAATGCCAGGGAAGTTACACCCATGAAGTCTCATTAATATGGCTGCCTCAACAAGGTCTAAACAAGAATGATGCCAACAGATGCGCTAACATGGAAGGAGGAAAGCTCAGGGTCCAAACCCTAGACAGGGACCACAGGCAACTGAGAAATTCTGAGATGAGGAGGAATAGTCCTCCCTGTGGAAGAGCCCCCCTCCAAATCGGCTATCCAGTACCACATGGTCACCTCTAATATACGACTGATCAAATTACATTTATATATTTAGAAATCCATTTATACATATATAAGAACGCAAGTTCAGAAACAAAGACAATGAATCTGAGAGCTAGGAAGGGGTTACATGGGAAGGCCTGGAGGGAGGAGGGAGGGGGAAGGCAGATCATAGTATAACTATGTTTTCATTTCAAAAAAATTGAAACAACAACAACAAGAAATACATGTTCTGAAGCAGGCTCTACCCAAAGAGACAATGAATTATGGCTAAATGCATCTACCCTAACAGGCAAACGTCATCTGTAGTGGAAACATTCAGAACAGTAGCTGCCTGTAACTGATTACAGAAGAATATTGACTAAGGGGGACCTTAGGAAACTGTATTATACCTTTATAGGGTTTGGATTACAGCAAAGTTCACATTTGTCATATACAGACAAAATGGTTTCCATTTTTATCCAAAGATCTCACCCTACACCCCCCTTTGAGAAAGCCCAAGCTGGGAACTAAGAATGATGGGAAATGTGCATGGCAGGCAGGCTTCACCCCCAGTCAGGTGCGGCTCAACAAGGTTTGCGTGGAAGGCATCCCTCCTAAATGCCCTGCCAGCATCCAGCCTGAATCTCTGCCCTCACACAAAAGACCTGCAAGTACTGAAGCCAAGTGACTGGCAGCCTGGGTTCAGGACTGAGAGAAAGTACTCAGGCACCAGAGACTGACTCTGAAGTGTGTCAGAAATAAGACGAGTAGATACATTAGAGACCAATTATAGGAGCCTGTTGATGGTAAAATCTAGGTAGGGGATTTCCCCCCTCCCCCAACACTGCTGTTACATTTTCACAGGAAAAATGTTGAAAACCTTATTTTGGAAGAGAGCCATTGAAGTCAAAGATAGAAGTCAACCTCACAGCTGGCCTGAGCTAAATGACAATGCAGGAGTTTGGGGGAGAAGAGGGGTGGGAGGGGTTGGAAGGGGAGGAGTTGGGAAGACACCAACAGAAGACTTCCCTTTCTTGTGCAATCTAATATGTGTTTGCCTTAACAGAACACAAGCATTGAACACTTGGTGTTAGATTGGATGACTTCCTGTTGGCTTCCAAACTTAGACCTAGCAGACAGTCTATGTGCAACTAAAATAAATAAATCAGCCAGCAGTCGGCAGGCCTTTCCGGTGGTAAAAGAGTAAGTGGCCTCCACATCAGCCCAGCAGGGGGCGGAGGGTGCCCCCCTTCTTCTGGTAGAGACAGCAATAACACTGAGAAAATAAACAAATGGAGCTACCCGGCTGTTGGGCCTGCTTGCCTAGTGCCTGCCTGGGCTAGGTGCCCCCTGCCCTCTGATCCCGCCATGTTTGTGGAGCCTAGGTTGATGTCTAGCAACAGGGTCTATTTTTCTATCCCAGGATGCAAGTGGCTGCAGCTGTCTGTAGTTGATTTATAGAAGGAAGCCACCACCCAGGAGACCCAGAAGGCTCTCTCAGCCCAGAATGACGGGCATGGGAACTCTGGGTTTGCAGAACAGTAAACCAAGGCGGTGTGTACTGCTACTCCATCTTTCTGTGGAGATGCCCCTCAATGAGACCCCTGGAGAGATTTAGATCCCATGCACCACACACATTTCCCATCCTTTATAGTCCCCAGCTTGGGAGATGTTATTTCTAGTCTTTCTCAAAGGAGGGTGTAGGGTGGAACTTGGGACAAAAAATGGAAGATATTTCTTTCATGTGCTATGTAACATTCTTCAGTATTACCTCAACGCTGCCTAAACATATACCTAAACGTAGCACTACCTGGATCTCTCAGGAGTAGTTGTCCCACAATCCTTTCCCAATAGCTACATCACATACTCCTGGCCCTGAAGAATGTAAAGATGGTAGTTGTAACTTTAGGTTGACAATAGGAAATTGAGGGCAGCCTCAATTTCAATGGAGGTCAATGGAGTTCTGTGACTTCACGGAAAGCAGGCAAGCTTCCTGCCTCTGACTTCTACAGTGATTCCTCACCATTCGGTCTGAGTGCTTACCACTTCTTACCTGGCTAGTTGTTCTGCATCTATTAGAGACAAGCAGAGTAAAAAGTTCATTTTCACAAGCTTAGTAAGGCTTCCATCAGACAGTCAGAAACCCAATAGTAAGGATATGACAAGCGTAAATTAAGGCTTAGGAAACCCTGGCCTGTGTGTGATATCTATTTTCTCAGAATTATTCTGAGTCATTAGCATCTCAGAAAATCAGAATGTGTGTGGGCAAGCATGTACACATGTACACATACACAGACACATAGTCTTCCTACTTCCTAATACACACCAGCAAGCCTACACCAGTTCTTCACCACACACTATTGAAAACCCAGCAACACCCTTTTGTCCTTCCACATGACCTACCTGTGCAGCTTGTCTGGGATGTAAAGTGGGCCACTGCAACTCATAAGAAAAATGGGACGAGGGTAAAGTTGACTTCATGGCTTCAGAAGGGGTTCCTATCCCGGCTGAAAAGTAAGAATTCTGGTAATATGCGAGGCCATCACTAGACAAAAAGCTTGTCCTAATTGCCAATGGGACAAATGTTCCAAGTTGATCCCTGCCTGCCCACCACCCCAACTCTTCCTTAATCCCCACAGCCCCACCTACTGTCACTCACCTTGCAGGCAAATCCAAGGTCAGCCCTGTCTGGGTCATGATCCTCAGGGGCTAAGTAACTTTTTTTGTCTTCCCTGAATGCCATTAAAAAAAGACCACAGGCATCTTAGTCTGTAATCCTTTTCTATATAATTTATAACTTTAATATAAAATTTATTTCCTTTCCCAATCCTGCAAGGCAAATATTTTGATCACTTGACAGATAAGGAAACTGAGGCCAGAGGAGTAAAGTAATACATCCAGTAGCTGGTGATGTGGAGACTCAACCCCAGGTCTGTCCCCCCCTAAACGGTTGCAGGAACCACACTGCACGGCTGGCTGCCATGCTGGGACTTGCCTCTGCACTGCTGTTTTCTAGAGGATCACTTTCCCTCTTGGCCGTGAGACCTGGGGCAGGCAAGTGATAAGACTGTCATTACAGCCTACAGGAGACAGGAGGAGACCGCATGGCCCCATGGGACAGCACACAGAGGAGTCTGTCAGCCTGCACACTTCTTGTGAGATAGCCTGGGAAATGGCATTCCATTTCCTCAACAAATACAAAGCAGTAAGTTGCAACCAGCCTCGGGAGTACTCACACGGGTAGCCTTGTGTCTCATCTGCCCCACAGATGTAGCTTTGGGGGCCTTTTAATTGACCTAAATTCCAGCATATAAAAATGAGATTTCATATTAAAATCCCCATTTTTAGATTCTCTTGAAAAATAAGTTTTGGAAAGACAGGACTCACATTCCCAGATGGCCACATCTAAACTGATGGTTTAAGCTAATGTCCCTGTTTCTCCATCTAGTCTGCTAGAGCTTCTAACACTCCACCAGCATATCCCAGATAATTAAGTTCCACTCTTCTACTGGTCCCAGCAGCATATAACTTGGTAAGGAATGTAGGTAGGTATAGACATACAGACATACCCACAGTCAGATACACATACATACATATATACATACATCAAGACACAGAAAGACAGACAGAGACAGACAGACATTGATTCAGCCAGCATTTTGCCCCTTCTGCTGTTTGGTTTCAGACCCTGGGACAAGTGGTTGAGGTCCATATTTTACATACCAAAGCAGACCTGACCTCTAAATTTTCCAGCATCCCTCAGTTCCCTACCTGGCATACCCTGCCCCCAAACCCTGAACTTTCCAGCCCAGGACCTGGACTGCTCTTCCCCAAGAGGTTCCTCCCTATAATCCAGACCAGACATTTTGCTTGTGTGTTCTCTCTCTCTCTCTCTCTCTCTCTCTCTCTCTCTCTCTCTCTCTCTCTCTCTCTCTCTCTCTCCCTCCCTCCCTCTCTCCCTCTCTTTCTCTCTATCTCTCCCTCCTCTCTGTGTGAATGGTTTTGTTTTTCTCTTTCTCTTTCTCCCGTCCCATGGCGACTTCCCTCACCTTCTTCCTTGTGGCCATGGAACTCACAAGCCCAAGAGCATCTTCCCAATAAACCTGCACTTAATATAATCTAATCTGACTTGAACTGGCTCATTTCACCATCAGAGGAATAACTTATCATCTGCCAGCAAGGTGCATAACTCCTGCAAGGGAACTGAGGGACATACAAAGGTGGGTATCTATTTCCCAGAGGTCTGGTAAGACTTACCCATACACACATACATAGGAGTGGAACTGGGCCTGCCCACTATATAGCATAAAATGAAAGGATGAAGGGATGCTGTTTCTGTCCCTTCTAGGACAGTAGATTAAAAAAAGAAGAAAATAATAAAAGAAGATAAGGGAATTTGGGACAATAGACACACCCAACACTGCTCCAGGGACAAAACCCCACTGTAAGGATTCGTCCTCATTGCTTCCTAGCTAAATTTTCAGATCGCTGAGGAAGCACATCTCTAGTGTGTCTGTGAGGACAGTTCCAGAAGGATTTCCTTTCTGATGAAGAGCCAGGCCTGCTTTCTCACTGTGTGTCTAGGTGACCTCATGCTCCTGTGGTTATGTCGTCCCCCACCCTCGATCTGCCAAAATAAGCCCTTGCTTTCTTAAACTGCTCTTGTCAGGCACTCTGTCACAGCAACAAGAAAGGTTACCAATATAGCTTCCCAGTCCCTAGGAACACATAGAGAGAATATATATATATATATATATATATATATATATATACATTATCATATTTGTTGTGTGTACATGTGCAGCAGAGATCAGAGAACAACCTGTATGACCTGGTTCTGTCCTTCCACCAGGGATTGGGCTCAGGTCCCCAAGGTTGACAGCCAGCATTTTTATCTGCTGAGCCATCTGGCAGGCCTAGAGAATGTACTTTTATATGGGGTGACAAAGGAATTCCAGAGAAGGAGGGGTTTGCTGACCATTTAGAAACATTCTTGTCCCTCTTCGGCCATCCAGTTTGACCTGTTGAGATTGCTTTAATCGAGAAGAGAAGCCCAAAGTCTAAATAACTCATGCTTTGCAGATACATGTGCCTATGTCTGAACGGACCAGCTGCCGGCACAGCAGACACAGGCCAGAGATAGGTCAGAGTTAGTGCCCTGGCTATATGGTTTGGTTTAAGGGAAAGGAGCCATGGGTAACAAGGGTGGGCAGCCAAGCATCGTAGCTAGTGCATGTAAGCCATGCACTCCAGTGACATACTGAGCAAAAGGGAGTCAGGACAGTGCGCAAACCTCAGTTTAGTACAGCAAAGCACACAGACTTCGATCTGCCCAGTAGGCAATTACCCTGCCTCACCCTGAGCCCCTTCATTCAGTGACTGACAGGCTCCTCTAGCCGGCCCTCTCACCCCAGCATGCCCGGCTACAGCTTTCTCTCCCGGGGGCCTCACTCTCTCTGCAAAAGATAGAAGAATATCAGTAAGTTGAATCTCTAAGATCCTGATTCAACTCAAACAGCACACCGGGCTTTCCTGAGGCCTCCTGTAGGAAGACACTACTTATCTCCATTAACCTCTGACCCAGCAAAGATGAAACAGCTCCCATCTGTGAGCCTGAGTACCCTGCCTCTGACTCAAGCCAAAGAGAGTGTGGGGGTGGGGCGTGGGGCCCTGCAGAGGCCCCAGATTTGATGCCTCATCCCCAGGAAAGGCTGCCTCCTCCCTCTGGCTCTACCCCAGTGCCAGTTATTAGAACACTCCTTGAGAACCCCTCCAGGTGGCCTCTGGGTTAAGATCTAAAGTGGGAGGAGGCAGTGCCCCCTAGGAAGATGGAGGGCCATAAACCCTCAAGGACTGTCCATTTGATTTATGTGATAATAATGGGAATTGTTAATCTCTAAAAGTGAAGCCCTTCACCTAAAATTCCAGCCTCCTGGGTCCCCCACACCTGCCTTAAGAACAGCCAACCATGACCAGCCGGCTCTCCCATGAGTTCAGAACTTGTCACCTACATCTTGCACCACAGGAGCCAGTCGAGCCAGACTGGCATTGCCTATGACATGACCCTTGCTCATTCTCCAGATAAGGAAATGAGGACAGGTAAGTGACTTGCTCAGGGTCTCACTAACAGCAGATCCATTCCCATGAATGGCCCAGGTGAGAGCTGACTCCATGCAAAGCCTATGCAAAATTTCCAAGATGGGGATATGTGTGCAGCATTACCTAAAATGCGCAGATGTCTAAGAAGATGCTAAGCAATGGTTGTCCAAATCCATTTAAATGGAAAGAAACCAAGAGAAGTTGTGTGGATGTAGGCGGCATTGGTGGTGGTGGTGGTGGCAGTGGCTTAATGGTATTCTGATCAATGTAGTTTGCCATTGGACACAGAATGAAGGCCAGCAGTCAGTTCCAGATGGTGAACAAAGAAAGAAGATCATCAAAGATTTGTAGAGAATAATTTAGACAATTAGTGTGAGGGGCTCATGAAGAGTCCCTTGAAGTAGGCTATTTTATTTGTTTGTAGTCCTAATCAGAATGCCCAAGGCACCATAAATGCCTAACTATGATATGAGCAAATGGATAGCTAGGTGTTTTGCTAGCTTTTAAAATCGAAAGCATCTCCCGGTGTGCCCAAGTCGGACCCCCACACAGAGAACTCAGAAGCAGGAAACTGTCCCCTGACTCGGCACATCAAAATCATCAGGGCATCCATAAAGAGACTAGACACCTCGGAGAATGTTGTTGCTTCCCACCCATACGGGTAAGTGCTTTTTCATTTAGCACAATAAGCTTGTGACACCTGTATTGCTGGACCCATTTCACAGGTGGGGAATGTGGGTCTCACAGAATTGAACTGATTGATGCAAAATCCTGGACTAAGAAAGAACTTGAGGGCAGACAGCTGGCTCCTTTGTGCCTACCTTTCTCCCCCAGCGATTAAAAGAGTCTGCGCTTCCTACAGAAGATGCTATGGTGTACCTTACTCTCTGGGTCCATCACAGAAAGATTGATGCTAAGTCTAGCAAGGAAGCTGAACTGTAACTCTCCAAAAATGAAAGGGAGGCTGTTGTCTAAATATTTATGTTGCCAGAGAGAAGGATGGAGACCAGGCGTGTACCCCTCCTGTAGGCTTCCCTTTAAATCAGTGGTTCTCAACCTTCCTAATGCTGCAACCCTTTAATACAGTTCCTCATGTTGTGGTGACACCCAACCATAAAATTATATTTGATGTTACTTCATAACTGTAATTTTGCTAATGTTTTTTTTTTTTGGTTTTTTGAGACAGGGTTTCTCTGTATAGCCCTGGCTGTCCTGGAACTCGCTTTGTAGACCAGGCTGGCCTCGAACTCAGAAATCCGCCTGCCTCTGCCTCCCAAGTGCTAGGATTAAAGGCGTGCGCCACCACCACCCTAATTTTGCTAATGTTAAAAATCATGTAAATATCTGTGTTTTCCAATGGTCTTAGATGACCTCTAGGTGAAAGGGTCATTTGATACCCCACCCTCAAGTTTAGAATCTCAAGTTTAAGTCTACAACACAGGAAAAAGCAGAACCCAAGGGTCTATGAGCCTAATGCTCAGATTCTAGCCTCTACATGAGAATTAACTGGTTCAGCACGTCCACCAGAGACAACAGTAAATGAAAACCTAGAAAACCTCAAGATGGGCATTACCTTTTATTTGCAACCATTATGGGAGGTGAGGTGGTTTTTCAAAAACTGAGGAGTGTTGGGAGTGCCCTAGTGAGGGAGAAAGTTGAAGGTATGATTGTTTTGGAAGGTGTTTGCAATTTTCTTTTTTTTAACATGCACTTAAAAGTGCATTATCCTTAAATTTCTTGTCCTTGCTAATCTAAATTGGCTATAAATTGGACAGGTTTGAACTGCCAGACTTGGGCAGAAACCCATGAAAGTATTTATTGTGTGCAATTTATTGCCTTGTGCCAGATTCACTGGCTGCATAATTTGTTTGCAAAAATTTCCAAAGTTCAAATGTCAGTGCCGGTTCCATAGGGCTTATCACTAAGCTCAGCTCTTCTGCAGAGGGCGGGGTGGGGGAAGGGATGTTCCCTTAAGTCCCTTCCTGTGTGCAACCTTTCTTGAGCTTGGCATGCTTTCTGAACCATTCTCCACACTTACCAGGTGCAACACGGACTGCTCTGGACAAGGAAACACAGTGTCCTGACTTCTCACTGCGAACCAAGCTTAACCTTCTGCTCGCTCTGCTTCCCCACTGTGAACATATGTGTCGGACCAGTCATTGAGACACACAGTTCTGCCCTGAAAAAAAAAAAAAAAGACTGTTCCAGAAGATCTAGGGCACATATTCTCTAGAGACAGGAGAGCTCAGGACTGTGAATACAGTAGGTGCTTAGTTATTGCCTGCATTGAAAAACACAACAACAAAACCACAGCAGTCTTACAGAAGACATGTTGGATGTCATTCATGTATTTCATCTACCGCTAGCTGCATTGCTCATTGTTTAGTTTTGTTTCTAACATCTGAAACTCTTTCAGGTCCCACCCTGGGACTAACCAACTGAAGTATCACCATTTTCTTTTTGTAAAATTAAAATTAAATCAGAGGAAAGAGAAAGAAGAGACGTTGTAATTCAACTACAATCTCAGAAATAAACCAAAAAACAAAATCCCCCAAAATAAATAAATAAAAATTACATCTAAAAGCAAAACCTAAAAGGATTCCTCTCTAGAGCCTGGGAACATTAAAATGCAGGTAAAGGTAAAATATACCTCCTTCCACCTGGGAAGGGAGCAAGCAGTTTGATAAGTGAAGTGCTATGACAAACACACCACAACAGTTGAACGGGCCTGGTGAAGTATTAACTGTTGGTCTGTTTGGATAAGAAGCACAGCCAGTCAAAATCAACTGCAATTACAGAACTTCAAAGTAAAATAATTTGGCGCGGCAACACTGGTTTTAATCTCACATCAAAAGCAGCTGTGTCGTAGTCTGCTTATGAAAGGAAAACAAATCTTCCCGGCCAATATGAAGCATGGGAAAACAAGGATAATGTTTCTTGAAGACCTCAGATAAATAAATAGTGTCACACTGGGAAACACGCATGGCAGTTCAGAATTACTTTTTTAATGTAAGCTGCCTAGAGATGTTACGCTTCTTGACAGAAGAACAGGTGTAAAACCAAAACAGGAACATCCGTTCTCATTAATAAGACTTACAGAAATATTATGAACGAACCATCCAAAGCCAAGATCCGTTCTGGACACATGAATGGAGAAACAATTGCCAAACAACAGTAGAGAGGAAGGCCCTGAATCCAAACAAATGGATTCTAGTCTCTGGGATTTAATGAAATGCAGATTCTAGTTAAAGAGGTCCCGGAGGGGCCAGGTCATCTGTGTGTCTCACATTCGTCCCACTCCAGCCCTGGTTTGTGGACTCACTATGAGCAGAAGGAAGTAGAACTTTTGACCTCTGAGTCCCTCCCACACATCAATCACTCCTTGCCAAAAGTCTAACTAGATGAAATGGGCCACCGTCTGTGGCCCCGAAGGGGGTAAGGGCTATATTTTCGTGTGTTAAATGAATTGGCCCTTGGGGACAACACAACAATATGGAGCAAAACAAAAGTGAGATTTTTAACTGCTCATTAGGAGCCTATCTTTAGAGAGATTTCAAAGAAAGGCGACTGAAACAGAGCAAAATACATTTGCCAGACAGGGCCTTTACCTGAAGCTTGATTTCCCAGCAAAGTTGGGGAAGAGCGACAGAGGACTGTGGAACCAGTGGGTGGCCAAAGTCATTATCAGATTTTTCTTCCAGAGACTGAAAAAAAAAATCAATTCGAGTTTGTACAACAAAAGACCGGCCTGGAGATGGGTTCAACATTCAGTGAAAATCTGAGATTGAACAGGGGACTTGCAGTGTTACTGCAGAGGTGCTGTAGTTGTTTTAAAAGCACTGGTACTTAACCTCCCTATCTGTGTGATTGGAAAAAAAAATAGCAACACATCCTTCCAAGGATGAGTGTGAGAATTAAACAAATTCTATTAAGGGGATTTTATTATACTACGGTAATTGAAAGGGATTCCAACAGCAAGCTCCGCAGAAGCACTGGCTAGGCTACTATTATGAAGGCACATATTACATTGATTTCAAACATCCCAGGTCAAGAACATCAGCTATTAAAATACGCCTGGCATCACCATGAGAGTCAGCCATTGAAAAATGCCCATCAGCATAAAACGGCTGACAATTGCCCTGCTGGTACATGATCCTTGCAGGAGCAGAAGGAAGCAGTTATCTAATTTCACACTCAACAGAAATAATAAATTAGAAAAAGAAAAAAAACTCATCTGAAGAGAGTTTATACATTTATAAAAAGAAATACATGATTCTTCAGCCCACCAATTGGATACTCAAACCAGCATTTTTAAAAAGATTTTGGTAGTATTATTATTTCAGAAATGTAATTTAAAGTCCATGTTCTCTAAACAATGCCCCAGCTAAGGGGCTATAAGAAATGGGACAGTGCAGTGGGATGGGAGTTTTTCAGTCCCATGTGACAGTTCCAGAAGGCATAGGCATCGGTTGACTATCTAAATGTCTCTCACAGGAAGTTGCCTGACCGTTACAATAGTAATGTGGGCTCCAAATCTTAGATGACTTTTTGACAAAAACATCCCCACTTGCCCCAGGGGAGCTCATTTCCAGCGACAAATGAGGCAGAGCATGTGAATATGGCATTTTAAAAGAACCAGCCTGGCTATACATGGCCAGCATAGGGAGATGGCAACTCACAGACCCAAGGAGCTCCCGAACCAATCAACAATCCTCATGTTCAGAGAGAGACTCTATCTTATCAATTAAACTAGACAGAGATAGAAGACACCCCATATTCTCCTCTGGCCTCTAATGAGCATGTGCATTCGCACACACACATTCACACACACACACACACACACACACACACACACACTGGGATAGAACTGGAAAACTGTAATCCCTAGAATATATCTCCATGAAAACAGGAATTTCATCTAATTTCATGGCCCCAGTGGCTACAGCCCTCAGGGCAATAGATGAAAGAATGACCCTATCCATGTAAATTTGACCACTGGACTTACAACTCTCTTTGGCTAAATAGGGGACCAGAACTGAATGTGGTCCTGTCCCATTCATTCTCTCAGTGTGGTCCTCCCACCAGCATTCAGGAGTTTGTGGGTGTTGTCTTGTGTAGCAGAAATGTCATTGGCTATCCTTATCTAGGATAAACAAATCTTAGATCCTTCATTGACTCTCCAAAGGAGGCTGAACTTCTTAGAACCAGGTGTACCTTTTTCTTGGGCCACAATGTTGGTCCTAAATGAAAGCCAAATCCAAAGACCTTTCCCAAAGGGAAAATAAGATGTTTTTGCTGAGCAGGCAAAGACAAGCCCCATAAGGTTTGGTCCACCTCAAAGAGTTACAGCATCTGAGTGTGCATACTGCTCCTGCACCACATCTCAGGCTCCTCCCAGCCACAGCCCCACCCTCTAACTAGCCACAGCCCCATCCTGACTGCCACAACTTACTGTGGTGCTCAACCTGTGGGTCATGACCTCTTTGGGGATCAAATGGCCCTTTCTCAGTGGTCACCTAAGGCCATAGAAAACACAGATTTTTACGTTACAATTCATAACACTAGAAAAATTAGCTATGAAGAAGCAATGAAAGCATTCTGTGGCTGGGGCTCACAACATGAGGAACTATTAAAGGGTTGAAGTACTAGGAAGGTTGACAACCACTGCCTTAAACCTTTTCTCTATAGAGCTTTTTCCTAAGAAAAATTCAACATTTTAAAACTTGTCTTAATGCTTTAGCCTTTAGACCTCTCCAGCATTTAATACTGAATGTGGTACATGCTAAACACCTACTACTTCATTGTCAAGAGACAAATTATTTAAGTGGTCAGATTGACTGGGGGCAAAGTGAAAACTTTCCGGAACATCAAAGGGTCTGATTTTGTGGACTTTGTATAGAACACCCATAAACAAAAAGCAATTTCTAAATTCATTGACATGTTCACATTACCACACTAAAATAACCCTTATGCTGTGTGCCACACAAACTCATTCACAACCCACCCCACGGTAGGGTAGCAGTAAAAACCATGTGCCCACATCATTTCTAGTCTGAGTTTAAATACCAGGTTTTCCTTATACCAGATGTGTAAAATTAGTCTTCCCAAGCCTCCACCTTCTCCTCTGTAAAGGAGAAATGAAATAAGACAACACACGAGTTAGATGTTGTCGAACTGATGAAATGAGAGCAGATAGTGTCCGTAGCGGGTTCTGAGGGCGCTGGTGTTTCTCCATAGAACCTTGAGTCCTAGCACTGACTATGGCAGTCACGTGGAAATGCGTGACAATAGTGGCTCTAAAACATTTTCAGGCCTGTGATCACTTCAGCACCTCAGCCTGCTCCTCCAGCAGGGAGCTGGCTGTTTCGTTTGTGATCATCTTGCAAGTAAATCAGAAGCAATTGGATAAAGCATCATTAACAAAGTGCTGGACTGCACCAAAAAGAGACCGAAAACCCGCAGGCAGGCTCTGGGGTTTCCTGGGGAAGGGAGAAGGGCCCTGCAGAGGTCAGCAGGGCCCTCACCTTTACTTTGCCGCCTCAGCAGGCCTCGGAGCCTCACTGATACCGACCTCCTGATAAGAACCCTCCCAGCATTCTCCTTGTTTCTGGGACAATGTGACAGTTCAGACTAGATCCAGCCTAGACTACAACAGGAGTTTGAGGGCAAGATTAGTAAACTTCAAAAGCTTTTGAGGACTTGATAAGCCAGGGGCAGGGGTGGGAATATTTATTTAAAAGCTTACAGTCCTTGGAATATTCTGTCTGAACCCCTCAGCCCCCCACCTTTCTTCCCCTTGACCTTTTGATGACCTTCTTTCAGCTCTAGAGGCTTCTCGCCTTGGTCAGCTGCATTCCCAGCCACAATACCAATTTTTGCCTAGTTAAGTTTCCAGAGACGCAGCCTCTCCTTGGGTCCCTCGAGGGTTTAGAACGAGGAGATCAACATTTACATTGGTAAAATACACTCAGCTGCGGGGAGGGCCGAAGCTTTTTTACAACCTTCTCCTGCAGCTGTGCTGCGGGTCCTGCTCCCACTGGGGCCCTTTGGCTGCTTAGACAAGAGGGAGGGAGGGAGGAAGAGAGAGAGAGAGAGAGAGAGAGAGAGAGACAGAGACAGAGAGACAGAGAGAGACAGAGACAGACAGAAAGAAAGACACAGACACAGAGAGAGACAGAGAGACAAAGATCTCCTCTATTGCATGTTGGGACACTGGATCCCAACCTGGAGAAATACAGCTGATGGAAATTATGGTGTCCCATAACCAGATCAACTAAATAGGGTTTTTCAGGACCAGGAACAGAAAGCAAGAGGGGGACATCATGGAGATAAAGTGCCCAGAGCTGGGGGTGGGATGAACTCCCCAGTGATGGGGGCTGGGGTGGGATGAACTCCCCAGTGATGGGGGGTGGGGTGGGATAAACTCCCCAGTGATGGTGGGAGGGGTGGGATGAACGCCACAGTAATGGGGGAGGGTAGGATGAACTCTCCATTGATGGAGGGAGGAGACAAATGCCACAGTGATGGGGAGCGGGGATGAACTCCACAGATTTTGAGGAAGGCAGGAGACTCTTTCCTGGAAGCTGAGGGATAAAAGAACAGTCTTTCCTGGCATCCCTCCCTCAAACAAAGCCTTCCCACAGCCTTTTCTTTTTGCCACCCACCCCCACCCCCCGCCCTTGATAGGCAACAGATACAACTTTTGTCATCCCAAAGTTCCTGGGCAGCAATTCAGGTCCAACTGAACCTCACCACAAACTTGAAGCATACGCAAATGCACAACCGACGATGGAGGTGGAGGACGGGGTAGCTTAAACAAAAGAAGAGCTTCAAAACTACAGCCCTAAAGTCACCCAGAGGTCAGTGCTAAACATGCTTTAGAGGAAAAATGAAAGCGAGACACAAACAAATCTCTCTCTTTTTTCTTTTTTCTCAAAAACAAATTTTTATGCAAAGCTTCAGAGTCACCCTCCCTACATCCACAATATGTTTTTAGGTTGTTATCATTTAGAACACTGCATCCTCACCTCTAAGTTCTGTGGCCTAACCTGTATTTTCTTTGTATAATAATAGTAAGCTGTGGGTCTCTGGGAGTTCGAGACCAGCCTGGACTATATGGTGAGTTCCAGGCAGCTGGGTACATGGTAAGATCCTGTCTTGAGGCAGGGGAAGGAGGGAGAGGAGGTGGAAGAAGGAGAGAAAAGAAAAAGATCAAAGAATGAAGCAGCCCAAAGGAGACCAATGCCCAGCATGAGAATAATAAGACAAAGTTCTTGAGACAGGAAAATGAGTATTGCCCTACTCCTCTGGCATGTAAGATGACAATTGAAAGATTACGGACTACCTGGACAAATCTTCAAAGCATGCTGTTGGATAAAATAAACACGGTACAAAAAATAGCTTAATACTATTTGTCAAAGTTTACAAACATGCAAACCCTGACTACACTAGTCATGGTAAGTATGAATGCTTATGTACATGTATACAAAGTATAAATATACAAAAAATATAAATGCAGGGTTCATAGTTGTGTTTTCCTCAAGAAAAGAAGGGGGGTTGGGTGTCTCGGGACACATGGATTTTAAAAATCTGCTCCATTTCCTCTTAAAAGTAATGTGAATTAGGATTGGCAGAAAACAATTCAAGAAGTTACCACAAGTAGCACCATCTTTTGTTTAATGCTTCAGGGCATGCTTGAAATATTTCATCAAAAATGCTAAGAGTCTTGGACAAAGTTTTCAGGTGAAGCAGCCAGAGGTTCCTGGAAGGACTTAGGTGGAGTTTTGGGGTCCCAAGAGATACAATCTTCACCTCAGTTCCATCCTGTCCTAACACCCTTTAGCAAAAAGTTTAAGGCCACCAGACTCTCCCTTTTAAGGCTTTTGTGAGATCACTACACCCAGCAGGCTTGTAGAAATAGCCCACATTGGGTATCTAAAAGCTTCTGTTAGGAACTCAGGGGAGGAAATGGAATTTAACAAGCCTCCCTCAGACTAAACATAGATACTTGCAAGCCTGGTCTTTAACTGCCAATTCCAAATGGTAAATGGTTCTCTCCCCAGTAAAATTTGTGAACTACAAAATTTGGGATAAAGTCATTCACCCCTCCAGGTCTCAGTGACCTTATCTGGACCTAAATAATATCTGAAGTCTGAGTCTGAACAATTAAACTGATTCTAATCTGAGAATGAAAGACAGGGATCAGATATAGACGGGCAACATATCATCCACCAACCATAATCTAGAGATGCAGGTTTCTGCCCCAGACCCTAAAAGTGCACCTCTTGTGACCCTCAGAGAGAGATCAAACCACCATGGAGACACTCACTCATGCAGATTAAACACCTCATTAAAATGCAAACTGTACTTAGAGGGTAACCCCACCTTCAGTTCAACTGCATACCTGCTGTCTTCTAAATCACATGGCCACTTTTTACCCAGATAAATACTGAGTCCTAAAAAACCTACACAATCTGCTCAAAATGACACAGCTCTCATGTGGGAAAACCAGACTCCAAAGCTGTCTTCACATTCTCAAGCTTGGACTTTTTTCAGTGACATAATTGCCTCCAATGGGCACAGAATCCCAAGAAAGCAAATGTCGGAGAGCAAACTGCAAGAGAAGAATGGAAAGAACGGACAAGGCTGAAAACTCCACTCTCAGGTTGCAGAAGGATCCTCCCTTTCATAACTTTGTGAATTTCAAAACAAAGACTGGAGCAGGCTGAAACAAGCTATCAAGGTTTGCATGGCAGATACTACATATGTATCTCTTCTCTAGATCTTCCTACCACAAGACTGGGCACATTAATTTTGCAAGAAATGATTGTGTCAATCAACACTTAGAGTCCTTAGCACCATATGTGGACTGTGAATGAGAATAGAGACAAAGAGGGTGATGACCATGATGGTGAGGATGATGAAGATGATGGTGACGATGATGAAGACTATCATGATGATGATGATGATTATGATGACTACTAAATGCTGAAGGCCACTCTGAAGCATCTTCTAGAGTCCACTCATACAACCTGACAGGCACCTCACTGCGCTGCCATTACTCCTGATCTTCTCACCACATAAAGTCATTTCAACATGGTCAAATTTGTCTTCTTCTGATCAAAGCATTTGTTTTATTCCATCTCTGTCCCTCTCAGAGTTTCCGGCTATATCCCTAAAAGCAACAGCAGCTTCTAAGCAGAGGCTGTCTACAAGATTTACCCCATAGGTTACCAACCTCACTAGCAAGATAGCAAAGGGAGTGGGTCAAGGCTGGGGCCACATGTAATGCAAACAACATAGACGTGAAATAGAAACAGGACTCCCATAGCCCTTTACACCCTGTTAAAGGATGACTTCAGATGTCCTAACATAAAGCATGTTTTCTTGCTCAGGTTGTCCCTATAAAAGGAGTGGAATTGTATTAGATTCCTCACAAAACTCCTACAGATAGCCACATATAATATCTCTCAGTTATTTTACACAAACATTCAATAACTCTGAACCCAATTCATCTTCTTTGAAATACTGTCAGTAAAAAGGAAGTAAGAGAAGTCTAATCTGGTACCAGTGTGGTGTTTAAGCTGGGTAAAGTGCTCACCGTGCAAGTCTAAAGACCTGAGTTCAATTCCTGGAACCCACTATGGAAGTAGAGAACCAACCAACTCCAGAAAGTTGTCTTCTAACCATCACATACACACCATGGCTCCCATACACCTGGACTTACACGCATCCACACAACACACAAGTAAATAAATACTGCATGAATATATATATATAATGCATAAAATAGAATCTTAAAAGAACCTGATGGAGTTCAATTTCTAACCCATAGCTAATGCCATGGGTTAAGGTTTGTATTTAGTTATGGAGTATAGTTAAAAATAAACCATCAATCTTTTTATTTAAAAAAATGACATTTAAATACAAATGACTACAATTACCAGACAGAAATTTATACTTAGGTGACCAAAAAAAAAAAAAAACTAGAGATGTAAGCTAAAGGATGATGTAAAGTAGGGCATTGTCACAGAGGAACTACATTTTGTCTTTTTATATATGTGCGTATATGCATTCGGAAGTTCCCACAGTAACAGATTCCCACATGACACTCTTCTTTTTCTTTTCTTTTTTTTTTGTAGTTAAATATTTTATTTGTTTACATTTCAGATGTTATCCCCTTTGCCAGTTTCCCCTCTGCAAACCCCCTATCCCACCCCTTCCCCCTGCTTCTATGAGGGTGCTCCCCCACCCACCTACCCATCCACCTCTGCCTCACCACCCTAGCATTCCTCTACACTGGGACATCGAGCTTTTACAGGACCAAGGGCCTCCCCTCCCATTGATGCCGGATAAGGCCCCTTCAGCTCCTTCAGCCCTTCCCTAACTCCTCCATTGGAGTCCCTGTGCTCAGTACAATGGTTGGCTGCGAGCATCCACCGCTGTATTTGTCAGCCTCTGGCAGAGCCTCTCAGGAGACAGCTGTATTAGACTTCTGTCTCCAAGCACTTCTTGGCATCAGCAAGAGTGTCTGGGTTTGGTGTCTGTATGTGGAATAGATCCCCAGGTGGGGCAGTCTCTAGATGACCTTTCCTTCAGTCTCTTTCTACTCTTTGTCCCTGTATTTCCTTTAAACAGGAACAATTCTGGGTTAAAATTTTGGAGATGGATGTGTGGCCCCAATCCTCAACCTGGGGTGGGGGGGGCATGCCAAACCTCTGGATATGGTCTTGACAGGTTCTCCCTCGCCTTTGTGGGGTATTTCAGCTAATGTCATCTCTGTGGGAGGTCCTGAGAGGCTCTTGCTTTCCTGGCATCTGGGACTTTCTGGTTGCTACCCCTAGTTCCCATCCTCCATTGCTACACACCTGTGTTCAATTTCCTGACCCTCTGTACATCTCCTCCATCTCCTCCCATACCTGATTCTAGAGAAACAAATAATCCTATCAAAAGATGGGGAACAGAGCTAAACAGAGAATTCTCAACTAAAGAAATTTGAATGGCCGAGAAGCACCTAAAGAAATCTTCAACAACCTTAGTCATCAGGGAAATGCAAATCAAAACAATCCTGAGATTTCACTTCACACCAGTCAGAAAAGCTAAGATCAAAAACTCAGGTGACAGCAGATGCTGGTGAGGATGTGGAGAAAGAGGAACACTCCTCCATTGTTGGTGAAATTGCAAGCTGATACATCCACTCTGGAAATCAGTCTGGCAGTTCCTCAGAAAATTGGACATAGTACTACCTGAAGACCCAGCTATACCACTCCTGGGCATATACCCAGAAGATTCTCCAACATGTAATAAGGACATATGCTCCACTATGTTCATAGCAGCCTTATTTTATAATAGCTAGAAGTTGGAAACAACCCAGATGTCCCTCAAGAGAGGAATGGATATAGAAAATGTGGTGCCTTTACACAATGGAATACTACTTAGCTATTAAAAACAATGACTTCATGAAATTCGCAGGCAAATGGATGGAACTTGAAAATATCATCCTGACTGAGGCAACTCAGTCACAAAAGAACACACATGGTATATATTCACTGATAAGTGGATATTTGCCCAAAAGGTAGGAATACCCAAGATTCTATTCACAGACCATATGAAGCCTAAGAAGGAAGACCAAAGAATGGATGCTTCAGTCCTACTTAGAAGAAACAAAATAATCAAGGAAAGTAGAGGGTGGGAGTGACTTGGGAGGAAGAGGAGAGAGGGAGGGGAAAAAGAGGGGAAGAATCACATGACACTTTTCAAAGGTCTTAAGTGGTATTTATCCCGCCTAGAAAGCCTCCCATCCCCCACCCTGTTAACCCCTTCCTGGTCCATTATTCACCTTTCCCTTTTAAATCACTACATTCAATCTCCTATCTCTTAAAAGACAAACACGCACAAACACGGCCCCTGACCTCTATGGATACTCCAAATGAAACACACATATCTAAAGAGTCAAAGTTAACATTCACAACGAGAAAAAGCATGTGATGTTTGTCTTTCTGGGTCAGATGTTTGTTTTCTAGGTCAGATATTTGTCTTTCTGGGTCAGATGTTTGTGTTGTGGGTCTGCATTACCACGTTTGTCTTGGAATATCATAATTCGACCATTTTTAACAGGCAAATAATATTCCACTGCATAAATATACCCCATTTCCATTATCTACTCATCAACTGATGAGACAAGGCTGTTCCTATCCCCTAGCTAGTCTTCACAGAGAACAACAGACATAGGTGAGCAGGTGTCTTTATACAGGACATAGAACCCTCTGTGTAAATACTCAGCTATGATACAGCTGGATCCTGTGGTACTTCTATTGCTAGCTTTTTGAGGATCTTTCACACTACTTTCCAGTGAGGTGCCATAGATACCCAAACATTTCAGGATATTGCTAATGCCAGGGATTACTCTTAAGAGCTTGTTGGTAAAGACTCCATTGCTGAAGACACCACATGCTTGAATCATAGAACATGGAGCTATCATGCTACTCCTGACCTGGAAGCTTTAACCCTACTGGATAGCTTTCATAATGCTTGAAAATGCAATGGATACCTTCATTAGTCTTATGCATCTGTGAACACTGCAATATATAATAGTGACTAGTCTAGCAAGACATGCCCACTAATGCAATAGTGGCAAAAACATCATGTGGAGATGAAACCCATACCTGGACCCATTGTCCAGCCAATAAAGTGTGACTAGAAAAGTCAGAAGCCCTAGGGGAGACTCTATTAATAATACTATCTGCTAAATGGAGATAGTGTTAAACTGACTCCTAATGACATATGCATTAAAGTGACTCCTGATACCTCTCTCAACCCTCATCAGAGAAGCTTCCATTTTCAGAAGACAACGGTGATCACCGAGACTCACAGTTGGTTAAGGTGCACAGAATAAAAGATTCCAGAATTCTCTGTCCTAAATGGAACCTATGTACTACCCTCTCCTCCCAAGGCTTAGGATCATTGCAAAAGAAGGGCAGAAAGAGTAAAAGCTCCAGAGTTGGTGGATGAGTACAAGGGAACACTGTACTCAGTGCAGGGCAGTTGCACATATGAGCTCACCACAGGTATAACAGCATGCACAAGACCTGTACAAGCTCAAGCCAAACCAAACCCCAGCAGGGAGAAGGGAGGTGGACATGAAGTCCCTCCCCTAGCCTAGAGGTTTTAGTATTTGATAGCTAATTGAGGAGGGAAGCTCTGTTTTCTTTAAGAATGTAGCCCCTACTAAACTGATCCAGTGGTTGCCGTCCATTCATGGGCAGCACAAATCGGACTTGATGAAAGTATAAAGAGAGAGAGAGAGAGAGAGAGAGAGAGAGAGAGAGAGAGAGAGAGAACAGGATGTTCTGTGGGTAGGGGAAAGGGAGGTGGTTCTGGAAGGAGTCGGAGGAAGCCATAAATAAGATCAAAACACATTGTACTAGCTGTGTCAAAGAACTAGCCAAAAGAGCAAGTCTGTGAAGGACAAGGAGCCTGACACAGCACTTTTAGTGGTCACAGCAAACAGGGTCCAAAACTACTGTTTCTCCAGCAGCCCAGAAGTAAGAAAGATGACCCCGCAGATCTGTGTGAGGTGACAACCGGAAGTGAGGAAAGAAACACACACAAAAGAATTACATAACATCTTTCCAGGAAGCTGAAGATTTGAAACAGTAATATTTCTCTATTAATATATTTTTTAAGGTGTGCTGTACACCTCTGTTAATAAATCAGATGTTAGCTGACATTTAACCATTCCATCCATGTGTCTGTCTAAAAGTATACTTTAAAGAAATTCAAACTGGCCAAATGCTTTTCTTGGCTTTAGCATCCATGTCTTTAATTGAGGGTGTGTGCTAGTTGAGCATAGTGGGATTTCATATAAGAGCAAAGACAAATGAGTCCCTCGGAACTTTCTAGAAGAGAAGAAAGGACAGAGGCAGAGACAATCCAAAGAGGGAACTTTAAAATCAAGAGCCAGATTTTGAAAGCCTCACTGTCAGCTGTGCTTGGAATCCGACCACCCGAGTCATCCCCATCCATCCCCTTTGGAACACATTATCCAGAAGGTCTTCTCAGGCTATTCTTGAAGGTCCTGGCTCTGAATCAATCCTGCTGTCCTCCAAACTCCAGGCAGTGAGGCCTAAGAGAACGTAATGTTTTGTTTACAACGTCCCTGGCAGCAAGAAGAGGAAGCTGGAGCCAGGAGCTGTCACAGACTGGAGAAATCAAGAGAAGGATAAAGTTGGTTTTTAAGACTTTGACTCTATATTCCATGTCAAAGACTCCGTTTCGACCCCAAACCTTACAATAATTAAACGACACAGGGTTGGGTCATGTGGGCCATACTTCTTGTTCAGCGAAGAGTATGACAGCATTCCTTTACCATTTGCATTGGCATTCCCAATAAGAGGAATTTCCTTTAAGATCTTAAAAAAGGTTGGCAGACATTTTTCTCAGGCTGAGTAGAACAAATGGTTCTGTGTCTGTTGATGTTCCAATCAAGGTAACTTTAACAGTCTTAATATCCTGTGCATCATTTGGGGTGACTGCTGGCTCGGGTTTAAAGTAGACATGTGTTCACACTTCGCTGGCATTACCACCTCTACCAGAGACTCTGTACTCTCCTCCCTGACTCCATGTCATGTGGTCACCATCAAAGGTCGCCCCAACTGAAAACCCATTTGCAGGAAGTAAGCAGACTACAAATCGTGCAGGAGAGGAGAGCAGTCAGGTCGAGCACAGCACCTCAGAAGTAGGCCCCACAACCAAGAAGATGTTGACTCAGCCTCAAGACCATGCTCTCTCCTTTTCAGTTCTGTCATGTTTTAAGCCACACATACATTAATAGGTCCTAAATAACATTCTGCATGAGATTTTTAAGCTTAAAGAGTGCTGGAGAGATGGCTCAGCGGTTAAGAGCACTAATTGCTCTTCCAATGGTCCTCAGTTCAAATCCCAGAAACCACATGGTGGCTCACAACCATCCGTAACAAGATCTTGACACCCTCTTCTGGAGTGTCTGAAGACAGCTACAGTGTACTTAGATATAATAAATAAATAAATAAATCTTTTTTAAAAAAAGAGTATATAATTACTACGTTAAGTCAAAACTTGGTATGTGTCTATGTATATGTATAGCATGTATGTGTATATGTTCATGTGTGCATAGTGAATATGTACTATGTATGTATAGTATGTGTGTATAGATATATCGTGTGTGTGTGTGTGTGTGTGTGTGTGTGTGTGTGTGTGTGTGACAAGCTGATCCATGCAACCGTATCACTTTTCACTGAGGGAGAAAGACAGCAGAAAGCAGAACAGTAACCAATGAGGCCCTGACTTCTGGTCTGTGGGAAACACAGTCTAAACTCTCCCGGCAAGAATAGTCTCATGCCTGCCTCATGAGGTATTCAAGCCACAAAAGCTGTAATGTGGCTCTGATTCACACAACAGGGATAAATCCTCAGCCTCTGTGCCCCGTGAGGTCACCTCTAGCTGCTTGTTTAGGTTTTTAATTTCTGGAATGAACATTTTGTTGTTGCTTAATCAAGAGAAAGAGAGAGAGAGAGTTTCCCTACATTAGATGAAAACTTTAAATCATATTGTCTTTCTTATTATTTACATTTTAGTTAATCAGCATGTCTTAACAGTTTCACATTTTCTTCATAGTTCAACCGCTGCCTCAAATTATCTTCCTCAAAACATCTTTGGATAAGCAGGAAGAATTAATCACATGGGCTGAGAGTTAAATCTTGGTTCAAATCTATATTCTGCCATTTATTAGTTTTATGACCTTTGGTGCGTTAATTAACCTCCGTGAGAGTTAGAACATCCTCCTATCAGCATTATGATTAAGATTTAAATGATGGGAGAAGTTAGATTAATTGAATCCGGTAACAGTCGCAGAATAAATATCTAATAAATGGTATTTTAAAGTGTGAGGGTTTTTTTTTTTGGTACCTTTTCCATCATTGCCAGATTAGCAAAAACTTGAGTTTGAAAATAAAAAGTGTTAACCAACACGTGTAACAACAGAACCCCTGCCTCCCGCCAGGTCTTAATGCAGGGAAAGTGTGGCAGATGAAAGCCACATAGTCCTGAGATAATAATGTATATGACAGAAAAAAACAGAGTATCACTCCATTTATGAAGAGCAGGAGAAAATGAAATAAATAATATTTTATATGTATATGTTATTTAAAGTTTGCAAAGGAAAACCACACAAAATTCTGGATGGTAGTTAATTGTGGGAGAGGACAGTGAAGGTCAGGAGGTGACCTAGGACTTTCAAAGGTATTGTTAAATGACAGTTTGATTGGCAGTGCAGGTAGTGGGTGTGGCAGTGAGGATAGCATGCTTATTTCTTGAATGGGGACTGGTAACCTTTTCCCATAAAGAGCAAGAGAGTAAATATTTTAGGTTTTGTGGCTGGTTTTTCAAATGCTATGATAATACACCATGACCAAGGTACCTATAAAAGAAAGTATTTATTTAGTTTCTGAGAGTCTGTGACCCTCATGGTATGGAGCAGGGACGCAGGCAGGCAGGCATGGCCCTGGAGCTGAAGCTGAGAACTTAAAACATTACTGACCTGCAGCATGAGGCAAAAAGGGCTTGCTGGAATGGCATGGGCTTTTGAAACCTCAAAGTTCTACTGTGGTGACATACCTACTCCAACAAGTCTACACCTCTTAACCCTTCCCAAACAGTTCAACCAACTGGGGATCAAGTATATGAATATTTATATGAATGAGCCCACAGGGGCCATTTTCATTCAAGCCACCACAGTGGACCAAAATCTCTCTTATATTACTTTCTTTAGTTTTTTTTTCATAATCCTTTTAAAATATAATAACTAGGCCACAAAAAAATGCCTTAGAAATTAAAGAAATTCATTGTCAAGCCCGATGACCTCTGAATTCAGTATATGAACCACATGTGGTAGAAGGAAAGAACCAAAAAAGCTGTCTTCTGACTTCCACATGTGTGCCACAGCACAAGCCCATGTACCTACATACACACACAAATATATTAATGTTAAGAACTAAAAAGAACTTGGTGAGTTCCCGATCAGCAGAGATCCTATCTCAGAGAACAAAGTAGATAGTATTTCTGGTCTCAGTACACACACACACACACACACACACACACACACACACACACACACACACCTGCATATACACAAACACACCCCCAAACACACAGACACAAAAGTTCATGTCACATAAGAATCCATACTTGCTTTAAATCATGATTTATTTTCTCTATCTACACCCAGCCTGAACAACCTCTCCAAAACACACTGACCATGAAGACCTGATTGTCACTCTTGGCTTTAATATGTGGTGTAGAGGAAAGGAAGGGAGACGACAACTCAGAAGAGCACCACCAGGAAGATTATGACTATTTGTCAACAGTTTCTCCCACCACCAAGTATTTCCATACTGAAGAAATCTGTTTCTAGCTTGCAAAAAAAATTGCAGGCATAAGTTCTTAAGAAAGGCTGGGGTTATGAGAGCAGGTGAGCTGGCCCTGCCCCTCACTGACGGCTGCACTCAGGACCGCAGGCCTTGTGCCTTGCCTGGGCAACACTGTGGAGCTGATCCTGATGGAAAAGGCAGCCATGAGCCACCCTAAGGGTGTAAGAGCAGAAGAGCTGACCCAGCCCTTCACAGGCTACAGTGCTCGGGAGAGTGGGCCCCCTGCACCTCAACTGAGTAGCACAGTGAAGCTGGTTCTGTAAGTGTTGATGAGAGGCGGGTGGGCCGGCCTGAAGGCACGCAAGCAGGAGAGCTGACCCTGCCTCCTGCCAATGACCTCACTGGGTAGCCTAGCTAGAGCAGTACTGGATTGCTTTGCACTAGTGGTGTGAATAGAGGAGAGCTGGCAGGCTTACCAGTTCAACTCCTACCCAGATTCAGGACTTTGAGTCAGCCCACGCCAAAAATCTACATCATCTGTGAACTATTGGAATGTGTGAAAGGGCTGGTCCTGCTGATCCAAAACTGTAGGATCTCCAAGACATGGGACAACAACATGATTACCAGGAGGAGTCCCGGTGGGGATCCAGTATTGATGGTGCCATAGAAGCCAGACATCTTGAGCCAGACCAATCACTCATGGCAATGAACATTGGCAAGTGAAGATGTGTGGACAGAGGGGTACACTGTGGGACACACTGTGACGCACAACAGCTTCCACGGTGACATGTTTTCTATGCTTTGCTTGTTGTGTTTATTTTTGTTGTTTTTTCATTTTCTTTTGGGGGGAATCACAAGAGCAGAGGGTGGATATGGGGAGATTGGGGGATGAGTGTAACTGGGGTGCATGATGTGAAATTCACAAAGAATAAGAAGTTGGAGAGAAAAAAAAAAGAAAAGAAAGGAAAGGCTTGGGAAAGGAGCCTAGAGAAGACCAAGCAGAACAACCGGTGAGAGGGGATGTGGCAAAGGGTTCCAAAGCTGTGTGCTTGTGAGACCCAACGAGTCTACATTCTCAGGCTCATGATGGCACTGGCTAACTGCTAAAGCCTTTGTCCTCAGCTGTTCTTCACTATGAAGACCCTTAATGGACTCAATTTGCCATACCTCAAGTAAACTGCTAAGCAATAGGAAACCATTATCCTCCAGGTGACTAGCCCAGACTGGTTGTAACCCCTCCATAAAGACAGCATCGACCTTAAAGCAAAGCCCCACTTCAAAATAAGCTCTATGGTCAAATCCCACCCAGGCCTGTCCACACACTCAGCCTTAGACCTCTGCTGCCAGCAACCCACAACGATTCTCTGCTCCAGGCAGGTTCTAGTCTCTCAGCAGTGGCTATGCAACTTTCATCAGGTGGCAGGGTCATTTGAAGAACTTAGAATGCAGCATCCCCGGCCTCAGCCTCCTAAATGAGCCGTCTACTAGTGGGACCAGGAGTGCATATATATTTTAAATGTCCAGGAGTGCATATATATTTTAAATGTCCAGGAGTGCATATATATTTTAAATGTCCAGGAGTGCATATATATTTTAAATGTCCAGGAGTGCATATTACAACTCAAGGGACATGAAATCAATTCATCCTCAAGATTGCATGAGCAATGAGGCTTTGCTGAATTTGAACTGGAAAAAGTTCCTATGAGTGGGAATTCAGCTACAGCAACAGGATCCACAGAGCTTGTTTCCACAGAATATGAAAATAGCGTGTATATCTCGAACATCCATTTCTTAAGTATCCTATTGTCTCCATAGCATTCCTGTATTGTAAGTTCACAAATCCAGGTCTTGGATATAAAATATGTTCATCAGGATGACAGGTGGCTTCTATTTACTTAAAGTGCTTTTTATACTCAATAAGACCACAACTAAAACAAACAAAAACGAAGGAAAAACAAAAGCCAGGGATACTTTAAATTTAACTTTTTTTTTCAAACAAGGAATCACCTACTCATAAATTAATTACAGAAATTTGAAAACTAGTATAGATTAATTCTCCAGCCGGGTTTCTCCTATAGTAGGATGCCTCTTCCATAGAGTCACTATGAAACAATCTGCAAGACTTCAAATGAATAGAATTCCTGGGTGAGAGATGCTCGAACCATACACAGATGTAAGGGTTGAGGAGTTGGTGAAGCTAAAAAACAGTGCCTGCAAAGATCTTTCTGGAGTTTTCCATGTGGTCTCCAGCAGTTGCCATGGCCAGGTGGCAGGGCTCCTTACCCACCAATTTTCAATTTAAGTATTGCTCAGTGAACATCTGTTCTGCATGTGAACAAAGCTCTGGAGTTTTCAAGTGTCAGGTTCTATCGGAGAGCCCACTTCTAGCAGCTTGTTCGGAGTTCTCGAAGATGGTCACATGCTAACTCTCCCAGGACCCAGACTCAGGGCAGAGAGGATATAAGCCAGGTAACAGACTGGGACTGGGGATTTGATGCACTGCAGCCTCATTAGCAAGATTTTCAAAACCCACCTAGATCTCATTAAAGATTGGTGCATTTCTCTTACTCCCTTAGGTAGAGAGACGGGAAGTCTGGTTACAATAGGAAGAGGGAGAGACTACACAGACCCAGAGCTGGGGAAAAAAGAAATTGAGATCAAATAAGCCAGAGGGAAGGAATGCTGGGAACCAAAGTAGAATATAAACAAAATGTCCCTCTATTCATTCAATAAATTCCCTCCTTAAATTCCACACTCCTCACGGAGGCAGCCCTGAATGCAAGCCCTCCCACCAAGCATCTTCTCTCCAATGCAAGTCTTCAGTTCCACTGAGGCTTCCTTCCCCACCACCGCATCTTCTTTCTCATCCATCACAAGTCCCAGCCCAAGAGTCTAGAGGAACTAGGATGCAGCTTAGACTTAGAATGAGGAGCTCATCCCCTATAGAAATAATTCGGTGTTGCTATAGGTGTGAATTGTGCTATACTGAGTGTCATCTGAGACTCTAACCACTCTTTCTAACATTTCAACTGTCTATACAAAATGTACTTTTAATTTTCAACAACCTGTTTATGGGTTGTCTTTCAGGATAAAAGAGGTTTGTGAGTTGAACATTGCTTCTGCAGGGCGAATGCGTGAGGAATAACCAAAGAAATGAGGAATAGGAGCGCATTTGACACTAAGTATCCATGTCCTTGAAGCAAATGGCAAGATAAGGGATTTTAAAACCTATAATTACAACATAATGGCTTCTGGGTTTCTTATTTGTTCAGTCATGGTTGAGTGTGTGAATTTCTACCTCCTCACCTACACTTGACTGGATCATTTAGGACCTTGTTAAACTTAACTTCTGGTTAAGTCCTCACCAGGAAGGTTATTCTGTTAAACAGTAACATTTAATAGAAAAAAAAATAAGAACAGCTGACACAAGTAACAATCCTCCCCATAAAACATGCAGAAGACACTGCAGACTCTTGGAATGTGACCTCTTTTGCTTTTCCAAAGGGGCTCACATCTCATGGGACTCTACGTAGCATAAAGGTTGTTTGATCAACTTTGTAAGAGAGCCTTGCCTCAACCTGCCAAATCTTCTTCCTTCAGCAACTCTCCTTTGCTTCTTCCTTTTGTTTGAAATCATATGTTCTATTGTTGCCTGTTACTGAGGTCAGAGCACTGGCCACGACACACCTCCCAACCTTGATGGCTGATGCTCGACAAAATAGAAATAGAACCTAGGAAGAGTGTGCTATGCTCTGAGCCTGAAATAAATACTAGCTTCACAGTTGTTGCGTGTTTACAAGATTTCCATTAGAAATGCACTTCTGTCATCTCTCCAGCAAACCCAATATCCCCCACAAAACACACTAAAACTTTAATGTAAGAGAATTGTTTAACTGAAACAGTTACACTCATAGTTTAATAAACTTGTTTTATGTAGTTAAACATGTTCCTGATTTGAATTAAAAAACAAAACAAAACAATGAAGCGAGCCATTTGTGGCTTACATCCTCATCTTGGGATCAGGGTAGACTCCAGTTCATGTGCTCAGCCTTTCAAACTCAGTAAATATAAAGACCAGCAGTTCATCAGAGCCTCTTGTCTCCACCAGCTAGTCCTGGGCCCCTAATCTTTCTAATAACAGCAGTCTACTAGGAGATAGTTTTGCCAGCCCAGACTTTCAGTGAATCCTCTGCTACTTTGAGCAAGGCAATTAACTGAGCCTGATTTCCTCATCAGTAAAACTGTCACAAAGATGGTGTTTGCCTTATGACACTTTTATGAGGGTCTAATTAGCCCATGCTTTTAAAGTGGAGAGAGTAGAATGAAGGAAAGGATTGAGCTGGCCCTGGTTTCTTGCTGAGTGAGGACATTGTTGGTCCTAAGGACAGAGAATCAGCCATCTACCTGTTGCATCTGCCACGAGTCTCGCACTGTCACCTCTGCTGTGTAACTGCGGGTGATGTTCAGGCCGTTGCTCCATCAATGAGTGTCGGACTCGCACACCTGTCTCTCCTGTGCACTTGGTATGCTCACACAAGTGCTCCGATCAAGTTTCTAGCACCCCTCAACAGAATGCCAACCCCCACTGTCTCTGACAATTGTTTTCTTCTAGCTTCTTCACTGCTACCAGAGAAACAAAAGCAAGGAGGGAAGGAAGGGAGAAAGGCAAGGGGAGGGTGGGAATCTAAAGGCAGATAGATCCTGGATGGGCTCAAGAGGTATCAGGACAGACCATATGGGAATCACAGTACACTCCTGTTTCCAAGATGGACTGTCCCTAATCCTATTCTCTGAGCCAGTGGGTGACCTTCCCCAGGTATGAAGGATCTCTGGTAAAAGTCAAAGCCAGCAATATAATTTTTCCCTACTAAGTCAAACCTTCTCTCCAACTCAGGAGCTCCAAGCCTCTGCTTAGATATGGAATGGCTGTCCTTTACTTCAGATTTCCACAGCCCATTGCAAGATGTCATTTGCATGGGAAGAAAATGGGGGAAAATAAGAAACATGGTTCCTTGAATCTGACAGAGCAAGGGTCCCATAGATCTACTAAGATTCCCCTAAGATGGCCAGCGGACAGTAAGGTAGTCCCATCCAACAAAACAGAGGCCATAATAGATTCACTTCCAGGGACAAAATGAAGCAAGTTTGCATCTCTGCTGTCTTGCTCCTAGCAGGAAGGAAGCAGCAACATTGGGGACCTCCGAAGTCCTGAGCCTGTGAGGGACCCTATGGGATGCAAATAGGGAGCTCAGCTCTATTTGCTTAAGAAAATACAGTAAGAAAGTCAGTGCGGTATGAAAGCACCTACAGCTCTTCTGACCCTGCCCTTTCACAAACCCAACTCTCTCTGTCAGAACTTCCACAGCAGATGTTCTACTGATCCTGCTCTGTCCCATCAGCCCTCTCAGGCTACAGGAGACGTTGGCTTTGGTCCAAAGATAAACAACACTCTGACTCATTTAAACTCTAAAAACATCTGTCTGATGAAGCTACTTTGAAACATTGCCAAAATTCTCCATACCGTCTTGTTTGCTCTCCATACCCATTGAGTCCTCGCCCTGATACTGTGGAGAGTTCTCCTGAGATCTCAGAAAGGATGGATCTGCTACATGCTATTAGAGGGGTAAACCAGATCTGTTCTTAATTAGCCATTAGGAACAAATTAACAACACCAGCAAATAAACTTCTGGGCTATCAGCTGATATTATCTATCTCTTGAGACAGTGTAGCCCAGTCTACACTCTAACCAGTGATCCTTCTGCCTCCACTTCCTGATTGCTGAGATTATAGGAACATGGCACTATACCTGGGTTGGCTATACCTTTTTTTTTATTGAATATAATCTTTATTTACATTTCAAATGCTAAAACATTTCCCGGTTTCCCCCTCCCCCAAAACCCCAACCCCTCCTCCCACCCCCTGCCTCCAAGTATATATCCCTCCACCCGACCCACTCATTTCCCTTTGTCGGGGCATCTATTGAGCCTTCACTGGACCAAGGACCACTCCTCCCACTGATGCCCGACAAGGCATTCCTCTGCCACATTTTTGGCTGGAACCATGTGTACCCCTTGGTTGATGGTTTAGTCCCTGGGAGTCCTGGGGCATCTGGGTAGCCGACATCGTTGTTCTTCCCATGGGCTGTAAACCCCTTTAGCTACTCCGGACTGCCCTCCAACTCCTCCATTGGAGACCCCACGCCCATTCCAATGGTTGGCTGCTAGCATCTGTCTCTGTACGTGTAAGGATCTGGCAGGGCTCCTCCTGAGACAACCATGACTGGCTCTTTTTGGTATGCACTTCTTGCGTCCATAATAGTGTCAGGATTTGGTGACTGTTTATAGGATGAATCCCCAGGTAGGGCAGTCTCTGGGTGGCCTTTCCTTCAGTCTCTGCTCTACACTTTATCTCCTTTATTGCTCCTGTGAGTATTTTGCTCCCTTTCACAGAGGAACCAAAGCACTCTCGCTTCAGTCCTCCTTCTTCTTGAGCTTCCTGTGGTCTGTGCATTGTAACTTGTTTATTTTGAGCTTTTGGGCTAACATCCACTTATCAGCGAGTGCATACCATGTGTGTTCTTTTGTAATTGGGTTACCTCGCTCAGGATGACACTTTTGAGTTCCATCCATTTGAATTCATTTCATGAATTCATTGTTTTTAATAGCTGAATAGTAAGTACTCCACTGTGTATATATACCACAATTTCTGTATCCATTCCTCTGTTGAAGGACATCTGGAATCACCATCCCTGACCTCAAGCTCTACTATAGAGCAATAGTGATAAAAACTGTTTGGTATTGGTACAGAGACAGACAGAAAGATCAATGGAATAGAATTGAAGACCCAGAAAAGAACCCACACACCTACGGTCACTTGATATTTGACAAAGGAGCTAAAAATATCCAGTGGAAAAAAGACAGCATTTTTAACAAATGGTGTTGGATCAACTGGAGGTCAGCATACAGAAAAATGCAAATTGACCCATTCTTATCTCCTTGTACAAAGCTCAAGTCCAAGTGGATCAAGGACCTACACATAAAACCAGACACACTGAAGCTTATAGAGGAGAAAATGGGGAAGAATCTCGAACACATGGACACGGGGGAAAAAATCCTGAATAGAACACCAATGGCTTATGCTCTAAGAACAAGAATTGACAAATGGAACCTCATAAAACTACAAAGCTTCTGTAAGGCAAAGGACGCTGTCAATAGGACAAAACGGCAACCAACAAGTTGGGAAAAGATCTTTACCAATCCTACATCTGATAGAGGGCTAATATCCAGTGTATACAAAGAACTCAAGAAGTTAGACTCCAGAGAGTCAAATAACCCTACTAAAAAATGGGGTACAGAGCTAAACAGGGAATTCTCAACTGAGGAAACTCGAATGGCTCTGAAGCACCTAACTCAGTATCCTTAGTTATCAGGGAAATGCCAATCAAAACAACACTGAGATTCCACCTCACACCAGTCAGAATGACTAAGATGAAAAACTCAGGGGACAGTAGACACTGGAGAGGATGTGGGGAAAGAGGAACACTTCTCCATTGTTGGTGGGATTGCAAGCTGGTAAAACCACTCTGGAAATCAGTTTGGTGGTTCCTCAGAAAATTAGACATAGTATTACCTGAGGACCCAGCTATACCACTCCTGGGCATATACCCAGAAGATGCTCCAACATGTAATAAGGACTCATGCTCTACTATGTTCATAGCAGCCTTATTTATAATAGCCAGAAACTGGAAAGAACCCAGATGTCCTTCAACAGAGGAATGGCTATACCTTTTAAGACTTGTCTTTTTAGTACTTTACGGATCAGGATTCCATTCCTAGACATATACCCAAGAAGAACGCTTATACATATATATTAAGGGATAAATAGTATATTTACAGGTTGAATAACATAATACTAAAAGACTGGAAACAACCATATATCAATCAACAGTTGGATGAATAAATAATAATATATCAATGTAATGAAGTATTATGCAACAGTGAAAATAAGTGAAATACAAATATGATCGACATGACAGAAAACAATTAGTGCTATAATGTTGAGTTAAAAAAAAAAAAGTTCCAGGGCCTGGCTTAGTGGTTAAGAGCACTGACTGCTCTTCCAGAGGTTCTGAGTTCAAACCCCAGCAACCACATGGTAGTTCACAACCATCTGCAATGGAATCCAATGCCTTCTTCTGGTATATCTGAAGACAGCTACAGTGTATACAACATATACATATGCATATACATATACATAAACATATACATAAATAAAATAATTATTTTTTTAAAAAAAGTCCAGAAAGACTTGCTATATTATAGTACCTTTTATATAAAGCCTTAAAATATAAATGAAATTAAATAACACATTGTCGTGAGCCAATAGAGAAGAAATAAAGAACATCAGGTGAATAATTACACCCCTAAGTGTGAGGAAAGAAGAGAGAATAAGGAAGAGTGCTTGGGTTCTGTGGAAGCCTTTGACTAGGTTCTAATCGCCTAGCCTAAGCGATGACTGCACTGGGGTTGTGATATCAATTAAGTATCAAGCATAAAACCAAGCCTGGTGGTACACACCTGCAATCCCAGAACTCAGTAGTTGAAGGTAATCCTCAGTCACAGCATAAGTTTGAGGCTAGTCTGAGACACATGAGCCCTTGTCTTAAGAAAACAAAATGAGTCAGAGAAGATGGAGAAGGAAGAAGACTGCTGCCATGAACCTCCGTGGCGTTTACCAGCCACAAGTAGCTATGATTTCACAAGGTTAGAAATACTGGGATAAAGCTTTTATCATTTATCAATTGGCTCTGAAATTATTGTATTGGCATCTTGTAAATTGTGATTTTATTGATACATAAATCTGATTGGTTAATTAAAAAAGAAAGAAAACAAAACGAAATAAAATTTTATAAAAAGATAAATAAAATTATCCGATAGCTACAATTATGATAATACCTTAAGTGAATGAATGAGTAATTGCTCCACAAAGGTTCATTGAGCCATTGTGTTGTAAAAAAACTTAACAGGGACATAGGATGCAGAGGATGGGAAGGTTCAATACTTCTCAGGTAGCCCCCCCCAACACACACACACACACACGCACACACACACACACTGTTTCTCTCTCCCTCCAGCATGCTCTGAAGTCAGCCTCACAATAAAATCAAGCTACCATTCAAGATAGTATCTCACACAGAGGAAAGAGAAAAGTCCCAAGAACTCATGACCTCTTATTTAGTACCGTTCCATCAATGGCAGTAGTGTTGGGCTTCAATACAACAGCAGAGTGATAAATCAGTCAGTCTTTGTTCTTTGTTTATTTTGCTGGTCGTGGATAATATTTAAGCATTATTGCACAATAAACCTGCCTTCCTGCTTGTTGCAACAAATCAGCTTAGCTTCTGACTCCTTCAGAGCTACTGGAGGTCTACTTGCAGCTGGCCTGGCTGGCATCACCTAGCAACAGAGGGGTGGGGTGACTTAAGCCCAGGAGTCGGGCAGTGGGTGTGGCCTTCCTCTCTCATCTTGTCCAGGGTGGCTTACAGGTCCTCTCCCCTCTGTCCACTCCTATCCAGGAGCTTAGCAAATTCATCAACACCTCCGTAAGTGAGCAGATGCAAATGGATATGACCAAATAGTCCCATTTCATTAAGCATTTTCAAATCACTCAGGCAAAAGTAAAATGCTCAGTACTAAAACAATTGCTTGATTTGGGACTGTTTAGTCTGTATGTTTTTTTTTAATGACCAACTGAGCTAAGTACATACGCTAAAAGTAGACTTTTTACACTATTTCCCCTTTAGGGTTGAATATAATGAGTCTCTGCCTTATAAAAGTTTAATTTCCATTCAGAAACCTCAGATCTCCTCTTTGTTAGTCTCACAATAACAGCATAAATATTACTAGGGGGTCCATGTGGCCAGTGTCAATATTTGGGGCCTTGGAGCAAAGAGGCCATTGAGAATGTTCCAGAAGTCTGTAACTGATAAGACATGGGCGCAGATTTGGAATACCTAGTTCTCAGAACTCCTGCCTCTGCCTTCACCACATCTGCAAAGCAAGGATCACCATTTGTGCTTGCTACAAGTAAAATAAGATTCTGGGGATGTGAATTTTCTGGCTATAAACAACCAAAATGCCTTGCAGACTGACTTTAGCTCTCCATTTGCAAACTCAGAGGACAGTGATCTTGGCCTAAGCTAGCCCAAGTCTACCATGTTTTAATACATAGAACACAGTTCAAGCTATTTCTCTAAAGGAGCTTCACTGAGATCCAAACGCAACAAAGCGAACCACATTCCCTCCTACCCAGCCAGGGGGAGTGCAGAGGTGTTGCCAGCTTCCCTGAGTTCTCCTCTAAGAGATTCATTCACCTGCACAGTGGACTCAAAGATCAAGTCCCATTTAGGATCCACATCTTGCCACCCATTCAAACGTATTGGAAACAACTCTGGTTTTTTGCCACAATGTCTCTTCCAGAAGATGGCCCTAACTATATAAGATGATATCTTTGCATCATAGTACTCCACAACAAAAAGAAAAATGGCAGACTTTCATCAAGAACATGACTCAGGAACAAAGTCTTTCTCCTTCAGACATGAGAGATCACCAAAGCAGAGGCAGATTCAGAAACTGCCTGCCTGGCTTCCACACCTTCATAATTTTACCAAAGCCTTGCATAAGCCCAGTTGTAACACTGTGATAAGACAAGATTCCTCATCAGGAAAGGTCAGGCAATGTCACAGCTGTGATAGAGTGACAGGTCTTCACACAGGATTGGGTGTTTTTGCCAAGCCAAGCCATTACACATGATCACTGAAGGTCCCTTTACCATCTCTGGAGAGTATTGAGGAAGCTCTTAAATCTGTTCTCTCTGTCTCAGTATTCAGGCCCACATTTGTGTTTCCCTATATCCTTACAAGACCACCACCCCCAGAAGACTCAGATCACCTACCTTACAAGAACTTTGCCTTTGCTTAGTCAGACCAACAGTCTTGCTTGAGGAAGAAAAGGCAGGAACATGTTTGGTTGACTAGGCAAGGAGACATAATTTTGCATCGGTGGCCATATTTACTTTCATTTATTTCTTGCCATGACAAGAATCACTCTCTCTCTCTCTCTGCTGGACATACTGCACACCTGTAAACCTGTATTCTGATGTTGTATCCCAGAGCAACACTGCGAGTGAAGACTGGCAAGTTCCTCTCAGGTTTTCTGTCCTTACCCACTCTATCTTCATGCATCTGGCTCTGCAAAGTGCTAAGATCGGTTCAGACTGGCCCCCATCACAACCCCTCCTTCTCTTCTAAGTTGAAGCCATTGAAGAAGAAAAACAAGATCATCTGAGGGTATCTTCAGCCTTCTAGAAGTAAGAGATTGATGGTTTGGGGGTTCCACCTGTCTCGGCCACCCACTACGTGTGCTTTCCAAGCTCTCTTTCAGCGAGCAGTTGTGGAATGCTCCTGGGAAAGCACAAATGAATTAAGGCTGGCAGGAAACTGCTCAAGTAATAGATCACCAAGCCCTCCTGAAGCACATCAGGCTGTGACAGTGATCACTGACAGAAAACCACTGTAGTACTGATTACGTTTTCTAAGACACCATGTCTGAGAGCTAGTATAGTTTAATCCTTGCTGTCTTGCCTCATGTTGACCACAGGTTTCATGGCTCCATTTAACATAAATCAGACATACTGCGTGCTAGGCACAATGCAGCCGGTGGTCTCCATTCCACAAGGGTCCCGACTGCCTAATGTGGTGCAAAGAAAAGGCCCCAATCCACTCCCTCTGCTCTACTCTTAGTACACAGAAAATCTCTATCTCCTTCTCTTGCTTGTCTTCTGTGTGTAATTATGTGTAATTCCTTTAAGTCTTAAACACCAGATAAGCTGTTAAACAGAATTGCTTCTGAAATCTGAACACCTCAATTCCATTAAAATTGAGCTTCAATGACGGTTAAAACAACCTTGTGTTGTGTCTATTGATCTTATGATTAGCACATGGAGAGTTCTCTGGGTACACTGACCTTCTGGAGTTAGAGGGGTAGGTACTTAGTCTGAGAGAGCTGTATTGCAGCCTACGTTTTGAAGGCATTGATATAAAATCGCAAAGAGAGCATGCCGTTTCTCCTCCATGCATGTTAAGACAATAAGAAATACGTAGCAAGATGGATGGTTTTTACAAAGACATAGTGTCCAAGTCCTGCACAACACTAACAACAGGAACTGTGATTTGTTTCTTTCTACCCCCTGGAAATCCTTCATTTCCTTTCCTCAGAATACCCCAGTGGCACTACCAGCTGAGACACAATGTCTGATGCGTGTCGGATGCTACCACTGCTTGTTGGTGGGAATCAAGAAATGAGATGTCCCTCAGTGCACCTTACTGGAAGCCAGGCCACAGCTGCTAATACTAGATTACGTTCTAATTATTTACTTTCCATCCTCTTCACACTGTCATCCCAAGACCAACACATCGGGGTTTCCCCCTGAATACGAACACTACTGTTCATCAGTATTCTTGAGCTCATTTGGGAGGCTCCACGGACAGAGAGTCCAAGTGCAGGAAGCAGGAAAAAATGGAAATCCAGACTGTTCGATATCACATTAGCATGTTCCTTCCTACTGTGGTCACAAAGAGTCACTTCCCAGTTGTCTCACATGAATAGCTCCTTAACTACTTATCAATATGGATGAAGCCCAAACCCTTCACCTTATGCAAAATTTAAAAAGTGAATAGGCCTTTCTTTGAAAAATAAAAGCAGGCAATTAAACCACCTCTCTCTCTCTCTCTCTCTCTCTCTCTCTCTCTCTCTCTCTCTCTCTCTCTCTCTCTCTCTCTCTCAAAGAAGCTGCTCCTGTCAAGTTACCTTATCACTTAAAATTTACTGCCAACCTACCCATGTCAGGACCACACAAGGGGCTTCCTTGGGAAATGAGAGGCTAAACTCTAAAACACATGGAGAATGAATGACACATGAAAGGAAAAAAATACAAACCTATGCCTCCCCATGAGAGAGAGCTGCAGCTCACATCAGATGGGTGGGCCATCTGACAGGAGAGCAGCTCCCCAAGATGGTACAAGACCTAGCTAGCCAGGTAGGTGGTCACCAAGATGACCTAGGGCACGAAATGCCCCATAAGAAATATTTACTTCAATATTTTAAATGTTATCTTGCACTCAGAGACTCAGCCCACTTTGGGATGGGTCAAGATGATAAGCTACTTTTTGGAATCATTTTTATTATTTTAAAATACAGAAAATTGAGCACCGTGTATTTAACTCAGTGTAGAGGCACATTCTTTATTCTCTTTCTTTCTCAGTTTGGTGACTTAAGCCACAGACTTGAAACCTCGAATGAGTTCAGTGGTGTGGGAACTTTATATAACTACCACTGTAGTTGTTCCAGAGAGCTTCCCCCAGCTTGGCTCCCAGATCTTTCAAGCTAGCATGTAGGACCACACAGTGGTGCATATCTTCCCATGCTCTAGTCTTCCACAATGACCGTCTCTGTCTTTAGGGCAAGCAACAAGACACATGACTCAACAACATCTATGCCCTATGCTATTGACCTTGATCATTCTGCACCAAGATGGTGACACTATTAACTCTCATTCAAAGGAAAGTTGGTATCTAAGTAGGGATACTCACCTAGCCAACAGACTTCTCTTAATGTGTCCTGTTCGGCTTTTTCCAGCCAACGTAAGTAGTGGGTGGCTCTCTGGCAGATGGAGATCAGGGTAAACAGGTAAATCCCAAGAGGCACCTCAAGCTGGGCACCGAGGGAGTCTTTTGCCATCAAAGTGGGATACGATGGAACCATGTGACAAAGTAGATGAAGTCCTTTGGGGCTAGCTGTTCTGTGCATGGCTGGAGTTCTCTACCCTTTTTGCAAGCCAGGGTCTTTCCTTCTACTTCTTCATTACAGTGAAAGTCAGGGCCACCTCCTGCCTAGTAGTTTTCATTCTTTTAGCATCTTGGACAACTAGAAAGAGACTAGGGTACTAAACTGCCAGGTTTCCTGACTGTCATATAGTCCTCCTTTCAGATCAAAGAAGACAGGTGACAGGGTTTTTTTTTAATGTGTATATATGTGTGCATGGCCAGAAGATACCACAGGTATCATCCATGGGAAGGCCACCCACCTCTTTTTGAGACAGCCTCTGTCATTGCACTGAAGCTCACCAACTCAGCTAGCCTGGGTGACCAATGAGCCACAGACCATCTGTCCCTGCTTCACCGGAACTGGGGTTCCAAGTACACAGCATCATGGCCGGCATCTTTGTGTGGGTTCTGGGAATCCAGCTCAAGTTCTCACACGCACAAAGGAAATGTTTTACTTACTGAACCATCCCCAGTCCCTGACACATATGCATATGTAACTGGGAGCTCACAGTGCCAACAATCTACCAAGCGCTCAGCGAGAACCAGTTTCTGGTGGTAGACAAACCATTTCTTGAGCGGCAATTAATTCCAGAGTCTCTTCTAAGTCACTTTAGACATTGTTCTTTATGATTAGCAAACAATCATCTAAAATAGACAGAGCCTCTTATAAAGAAAAAACTGGCACTGAACCATTGAGGAGCTTGCCCAGAGTTACAGCAAGAGGAAGTGACGGGCAGGCATGAGTCAGGTTGTGGGAATCCACTCTTTTTCAGGACACTAACAAACTTTACAGCAGTAAACTATGCTGAGTCCACTGGGATTTCGAGGCCAATAAGAATGAGGCAAGTCAAAAGTTAAAATGCAAATGAGATGACAGATTGCTCCAGTGCAAGGAAAAGCCAAACTCAGAATCACCAATTGCTACAACACTGCCATTAGGGATACGGACCCTAGCCCTGGCATTAAGGCTCAACGAGGGTCATAATCGAGAGACTATCATCCAGGCTCAGTGAGTGAAGGTACTTACTGACAATCCTGACTGCAGGTTTTAAGCCTTGGGTTAGGAATCAGGAAACCTGAGTTTTCCTCCTGGACTGGTATTTAAAAGCTGTGTCCTTAAGAAGTCATTGACTTACCTACCTTCAGTTCTTTGTCTGAAACAGAAAAAGATTTGGTTTTATGCAGTTTCTAAGTTTCTATCTTGATCTAACACTCTGATTTTTCAGAACTGGTGCTAACCCAACCCATGACTTCTGAGAGAAACAGAACTCCTTCTGTGAAGAAAAGTAAGAGAATACAAAATGTAGATGCCTGCCTTACTAAGAGTCTCTCATTGATGGAGGCAGGACAGAAACTAGAATGCCTGCTCCTGCCTCTTCTTGACAGTCAGGGCCAAGCCTCACTATCTATTTAACAGGTTTCCTAAGAAAACCACACGTCCCAAGCTTATCCCAGTTTGGGCAACCACCCTACCTGTATGATGCAGAAGAGGAGAGCATGATTTAGTTCATTCAATCTGTGTGGTCAGGATCAACAGTACGCTTAACCCAGGCATCTGGACCCTAGAAAGGGTTTGTTGTTGGGGGCAAGCCCTTCTCCTGCCTGCTTGCTGCCACCTCCACACAAGTCCACAGTCTCCACTCTGGCCACCAGCCCGCCGCTCATTCCAGTTAGCTGGGCACAAAACCAAGCCATGCTGCTCTTCAGTACAAAGATGCCCTTGAGTGGAAATTCAAAACACAAGCTCAACATGTTCCATAAGGACAGGAAACCTTTTAAGCCAGCCTTGTGCTAAATCCCTAGGGCTTGGCTGCCTCTGTCTCCGAAGCACACACTCAGATCTCCCTGCCAATCTGGAGAAACCCAGTTTTCCCCTCATCCCCTCATTATTCAGTGTTGTACACTCTAAGAGCACTTTACACATTGTTTATGTCTTCTCCCACCACCTCAAGGTATTTCCTCCTTAAGTACCTTGTTTTTCCAGCCTACATTTCCAGACTCTTCCTTGCCAGGCACATTCATTCCTTCTATCCCTTCATTCTTTTCCTTTCCTCTGGTCAAAAAAAAAAAAAAAAGAAAGAAAGAAAGAAAGAAAAAGAAAAGAAAAGAAAATTGAAAATGCACACACCAACAAGAATCAAGTCCTCCTTTTGTGTGCTCAGCAGAGCACTGTCCCATTTCTTCTTTCTCTTTATCTGCACTGTGCATCATTGGCCCTAAAGAAAGGACATTTGGCCCCCATTTGGGAATTACTGAGAGTACTTGATGGCTACCCACCTACACATCCGCATGTGCTCAGCCCTCTGCACCAATTCTGACTTCAGCCTCACAACCATCTTATGAAATGGTTGCTTCCCTAAGATGCTTCCCTTCAGATCTCCATGCACTTGTTAAGTCACTCTAGGATCTTGTCAACATACAGATCTAGAAGGTCTTGAGTGAGACCTTAAGATCTGTATCTCTTATATGCTAAGAGGTGATGTCAATGATAAGCGGCTAGCGACCACATTTGCAAGTTTGGCCTATATCTGTAACAGTGACTGTACTTTTATGATCAAGAAGCTGATAAGTGAATTCCACATACTGTGAGCATTTTGGCCTCAAGATTGAACGCTACCCTCTGACTATAATCCTCTGCTAAAATCAAAGTGTTTCTTGAGAGGCCAAGAACTTCATTATGAACATCTTCATATACAAGTGGTAACAGTTGCAGAGTGTGCCGCTTGGATCAAAAGTGCACAAGAGGAGACTAGTACCAAAAGTAGAAGGGCAATAAAACTGAGGGTGACCCGATGGAGTTAGAGACTGGAATGATCATAATCTTTGGGAAGGACATCTCTAAAACAGACACAAGCTCCTTCCCACAGGAAACAAGTGTCTCTGCCGTCCTGGAAATCACTGGATCTTTCCACGTGCATTTCTGGGGTTCCCGAGAGTTTGAGAGGCGGCTCCACATGGTTATCTCTTCTCCTTGATGCTCATGACCACCTTCAGAAGTAGCCACTACTCTCTATTTATAGAGAAACAGAACTAAAGCCTAGGTAAATTGGTTCTCTATTCCAAAAATAAATACCAATCCAGAGAAATTCAGGTCAATTCATTCTTCACACTACAAGCTCATTGTTTCTTTTATAACACCAAAGAGGGGAGGGGGAATCAGAAACATAGAAATGGGGCAGCTCCAAAGGCGGAGACCATCATCTGCCTTTAATGAAAAAAAAAATTTTTTTAAAATAAAAGCATATGCAACTCAGAAGAGAACGATGCCTTTTGAAATGGGACTCATGGCATTGGTTGCCAGTGCAGAAAGAAAACAATTTCTAGTGTCACGAGAGGAACTGTGTGTGCACAGGAGGATCCCTCCATAGCGTCAGTGCTTGGTGGACCTCTGCTCTCCTTTATTAGCTTGACACCCTTGGGAGCAGAGAGTGGCTGAGGCCAGCTGTTCTCTAGAGGAGACATACTAAAGCTTTGGGTTTGACAGCATCCTACCCTTCCTCCTCCTCAACTGTCAAAATCTATTCTCCATACTACCTAAAGCATGATGGTATCCACTTTTCTTCACTGTTATGTTTATTTTCTCTCCCATCTTGAATAATACATCATTTCACTTAAAAATACAAAAAGAAAGGCTGAAGAAACAGCTCTGTTAGTAGAGTGTTGGACCTGAGTTCAGTTCCTCAGCACCCACATAAAAGTTGGGTGCAGTAGTATATGCCTTTAATCCTAATGCTAGAGAATCAAAGACAGGAGAATCCCTGGAGCTTACTGGACAGTGAGCCTAGACTAACCGGTGAGCTCAAGGTTCAGAGAGAGACCCAGCCTCAAAGTAAGCTGTGGGAAAAGGTCAGCAAGATGTGCCAGCAGGTTAAAGTACATACTGCCAAGCCTGACAGCCTGAGTTCAATTCCCAGGACCCAGGTGGAAAAAGAAAGTGGACTCCCACTAATTATTCTCTTATTTCCACATATATGCTATGATGTGTGTACAAACACACAGACACACACACACACACACACTACAGAATGTTGGCAGTAAAATATAAAGCAACTATATCAACTTTAAGTAGATAAAAGCATGCCAGAATCCCAGGCTAACCACTAATGACCTTTAATCAAATCAGTGAGATTCATGTGTCTAACTACAGCATCCAAATCAGACCCCACAGCAGAATCTCCCAGGGAATTATGAAGCACTCGGGATCCTGGTTCTCTTAAGTTTCCATTCAGAAAGTCTGAGGTCAGATGCACAAATCTACTAATCATCATCCAGGTGTCTGCTGAAGAGAAAGAAAAGGACAAGAAAATATGTCACTGTCTCTAAAACTTGTATGTGCATTGAATCTATGTGGAGATTTGCTGTGGCTCTGGGGGAAGAGGGGAAGGTCTTACAAACTCCTATACTGTGTCTCTGATGCTCCTATGTGTCAGACCATGAAAGTCTATGTTCTGGTTGAGCTAGGTTTAAACCCTGGCGACCCAGTCGACTTAATCCCCGAGGGACAGAAGGCTGTTTGTCCATGCTCCCAGACACTAAGCTGACACCACTAGGCCCTCAACTCCATAATCCTGTAGCCTTCAGTCACATGGGGTCACGCCACAGAACCCTAGTATTCTGGCTAGACTCCACCCCCACAGTCACCTGGCTACAGCCAGGTAGCCCGGCCACCTATAAAAGGGGCTGCTTGGCCCCTCCTCTCTCTTCTTCTTCTCTCTTCTTCTTACTCTCTTGTCTCTCTCTTGCTCCCCCCCCTCCCCACTTCCTTCCCTCTCTTTCAACGTGGCCATGGCCGGCTTTTACTTCTCTACCTTTTCTCTTTCCCTCTACTTTTCGGCAATAAAGCTATAAAAACATTGGCTGCCTCCTTCCATCTAAACCCGCCCATGCTAGAACAATGGAACAGGTCCACACCTATGGACCACAGTTTGTGTAACAATAACTTCTAAACCATGCTTGAAAATCACCCGTTTTCCATATGGGCTGAACTAAATTCCATTATTGAGTTTCTGTGATGGTTTGTATATGCTTGGCCCAGGGAGTGGCACTATTTGGAGGTGTGGCCTTGTTGGAATAGGTGTGTCACTGTGGACATGGGCTTTAACACCCTCATCCTAGCTGCCTAGAAGCCTTCAGGTGAAGGTGTAGAACTCTCAGCTCTGCCTACACCATGCCTGCCTGGATGCTGCCATGCTCCCACCTTGATGATAATGGCCTGAACCTCTGAACCTGTAAGCCAGCCCCAATTAAAGGTTGTCCTTAAAAGAGTTGCCTTGGTTGTGGTGTCTGTTCACAACAGTAAAACCCTAACTAAGATGAGTTTCCTCCTCTTTAAGTATAGGCATTCTGAAGACAGATGCTTGGCTATTGAGCTGCACCCTGAGATATCTATCGACAGATGGCTGTAGAATTTTGAAGTAGGATGCTGATGCTAAAATTCTTTCCTGGGGTGAGATATAAGGAATGCCTATCCTTCTTCCTAAGGTCCTGAGGACAAACCAAGATATGATTCCACCAAAATTCTCTCTGGGGAACCAATAAGTTTATTGAGCATATATGAGGGATTACATATAGAAGTGTAGGTGCCCCCCAAAAGGCCAAACTACAGGGTGTATATATTAACCAGCAGAGATGATAGCTTTCCCATAGTTGCATAAATGGAGCCCCATCCCCTAGTCCTTCCCACTAATATCCTTTAGCCCCACTCCCTAAATGTTGAGTCCATATGAAATTAGAACAAAATTGTATACAACTTGTTAGAAGAGATGGCTGGAGACAGATGTGGGTCCCATGACCTTTCCTGCCCCCTCCTATGAAGGAATAGTCAAAAGCTGCAGCAGAACTCCTAAAGACAGTGGTAGCTTGCCTCAGAGAATAATCTTTCATCCTTCCCCAGTCAGTGAGTGTTTGGGCACACTCATGGTAGGGCCCAGTGGGTGTGAATATCTACAGTCTCTTGACCTTATCTCCAACTCTTGGGTTTTCATTCTACAGTTTCAAAATGTACAGGTTTAGCAATAAGAAAGCAGTCTTGTGAGTCTCTAGGACCCAATAAATCGGGTCTTAACCCCAAGTCCCTTAACCCCAAGAAAGCCCTTACTATAAGAAAGCAGCTCAATAAATCCTATCTTTCCAGCAGGCTTCCATGACCAAGCCATCTGCCCGAAGAGAAATAAACCAAGTTCCACACCCCACACCGTCCAGCTTCTTCCCAACATTCCTTATAACCCAGTGAGCATTAAGGACACCAAGGAGAACATTCACCATTCTGATCATCTCTCCCATCACAAGAAACAAAGAACCTCCGCAGTGCCCTGCAGAGTAATAGAAAAGGAGGTGCAGTAGGAGGGGCACCCATTCACCTCCTCATCTGGCTTAGGCACAATGTCAATGGTTCCCAACCCCCATAGCACAGGTGTCCCCCCCCCCTCCGCTGTGACCACTGAAGTCAGCTTTTCTCCTTTAGACCACTTCAGTTTATTACTGATGATAGATTTGGCGGCTCTGGTTTATGTGGTTTAATTTCATAAAGGCATTTTTACTGAATGTTTCTCCTGTGGCTTAAATGTATCCCCCCAGAAATCAATACATTAGAAATTTAATCCCTACATAACAGCACTGGGAGGTGGGACCAGTGGGAAGTGTTTAGGCCACATCGCTCACCTCGCAGGAAAAGATTTATGCCCTTTTAACAATCTTGACAGAAGGAAAACATTTTTTCTTGCTCTCTTTCTCTTGCCCTTCAACCTTTTGGGCTGTTCTTTATAAATTACTCAGACTCAGGCTTTCTGTTATAGTAATCAATAACAAAAAGACTGTGGTTGTTTCTAACCCACTGTATCCTGTTTTTAGGACACCAGCTTTTAAGACCCCCAATTGTGGTTTTTATAAGGTTACCACCTACCTATGCTTGCTCCACAGGACAGAAATTCCTTTGTAAGAAAATATCTTCTATTCTTCTGGGACATCTTTTCTAAGAGCTCCACCACTGACTAAAAAAAAAAAAGAAGAAGAAGAAGAAGAAAGAAAGAAAAAGAAAACATCTGTCTCAGCTAGTAGTCACATGATAGAGACAGTTACTCTCTTCATCTTAGTCATTCCCAATTCCCTTCAGAGAATGACTTCTAATATGTTGGATCTTATGGTTCTTGTAGATTCATGGTTCAAAGTGAACCAGACCAGTGACAGTAATTAAAAAAAAAAATCTGAGATGGTAAGAAGGTGGGATTCTGAGCCCACTGACTTACTAAGATATGATAGAGCTGATATATGAAACAGCTAATGGCCACCTTGTCACCCATGTAGAGGAGCCATCTAAGAGCCGAGCCAATATAGAGAAAGAGAGATCTAAACTGCCCAAAATAGCCAGTTACAAATATCAGTATCTTCACTTCCTGTTTGCTGTTCTGAAGAGTTTCTCTTAGTTGAACATGACATGGCTGATGGATGGTTCATGCGATAGCAATAAGAGGTCTCCTCCACACACTTCCTACATACATGCCAAGCTCTCACAGTTGGGTCTTGTATAAGATTCATCATCACCATCTCCATTTAATAGCTGAGGGCTTCCTTAAGACATCCTCCTCGCAAGTGATAAGGTCTGGATCCAGACACAAGCAATATAGACCTAGATTGAGTTCTCAAACCATGACTGCTCAAAGAGTGGCCCATGGACTGGAGCCAATCTACAAACTATTAACTGTTTGTTTTTTCCATAGTTGGAGGAACATTATTCAACTTCTAGCACAGTCAGAGTGCCTTGGACATAAATCACAGCTTTTCTTCAAGTGCTCTTAAGTTCCTATGAATAATGTCGGTGTCACTTGGCAATCCCCAAGTATGTTACTTCTTGATTCAATCCCAATGTTTCTTTTAAAAGAAAAAAAAAAGTCATTTGATGTATTTTTAGTTCCCATGACTCTGGGTTGGAATGGGATCCTAAGTCCTTAATGGAGTGATTAAGATGCCAAAGTGTTATGAGTTAAAGATACAGAGCTATAGCAGTGGTTAATGATTTCTTCCCAGTGTATCTTGCCCTAAATGGGCAGAACTAAGGCAGACAGATTCAAACCCTAGCCAACAGGGGAGCTCAGGAAGCAATTGTAAGAGTCAACCAGAAAGTTGTACAAGGGACCCTAATGAATGTTAGTCCATTTCTGAGCAGGCCCTGAATCCCAGCTGCCTAGGAGACTGAAGCAGGATTGTAAGCTCAGCATGCCTGGCTTCAGCATGAGTTGAATGACAGCCTGGGCAATTTATCAAGAGCCTGACTCAAAATTAAAAATAAAAAGAAGGCTGTAGGTATTGCTCAGTGACACAACGCTTATCTAGCATATATGAAGAAATAGGTTCAATTAAGAGAGAGAGAGAGAGAGAGAGAGACAGACACACACACACACACACACACACACACACACACACACACACACAGGAAGGATGGGGGCAATATACCTCTAGCCAATACCTTGGAACAACCAAACAGTGACTATGACACAAGGTTAATTCAATTCAGCCCAACCTAAAGTAACAAAAGCATAAACAAACAAACAAAAATGTGTCTTTTGAGTAAGCATGTCATGAAAGAAAGCTAGACAGACAATAAATACAAAATAAAAAATGTATTCGTTTATTTCTTTTTTGAGACAGTCTCACAAACACAGGCTGGCTTTGAACCTGCTCTGTGGCAAAGGATGACTTTGAACTTCTGATCTTCTGCCTCAACCTCCTTGGTGCTGAAACTCCTCACGTGCGCCACCACAACTGGTTTGTGCAACCCTAGGGATCAACTGAGGCCTCAAGAGACTCGGCTCCCATGCGTGTAAGCACACTACAATGAGCTGTATCCCCAGTCCCCTGGGAAAATGTCTGACCCAGTTAGTCATCAATGAGATGTAAAATATGACCATAAAGATACCTCCACACACCCACTAAAGACTCTAAAAATAAAAAGACAGCTGCAATGCTCATATTTAGATGGCAGAAATAGAAAAAAAAAGGCAGTTTCTTATAAAATTAAAATATACCTGCCCTTTGACCCAGCTTTTCTAGTCCTACATATTTCCCCAAGAAACTTGGACAGCATATGTTCACACAAAGAGTTACAAAGAACACCCACAGCCTCATGCTGGAATAACCCAAACATCAGCTAGGAGTTGAACAAGTAAATAAATTTTCCACGTATTCCTATTATAGAAGCAGACAAATGAAATAAAACAGACAAGTTATCAATATGGGGCTGAGAGAAGAAATACGTAGAGGCACAATGCTGAGAGAAAGAAACGAAACATAGAATACATCCTATATGAAGCCACTGACATAACGTTCTAACATAAGCAAATCTCATGTAAAAAAAAAAAATATCAGAGTGGAGGCTGCCTCTTAGATACAAACCAAACTGCTACAAAGTAAAAATGTGTCTTTCTTTTCCATCTCCTCACCTTACTTTAAACATCAAATCATAATATTGTATAATTTTATATTACATGTATTTATTCATCTATTTAGAGGGCACATGCCATGGTGTGTGTGTGTATGGAGGCCGGGTCACATCTCACCTTCCAGCACATGGGACCCAGGGATAGAACTCTGGTTCTCATGTTGTGTGTCTGGCACCTTCACCAGTTCAGCCACTCAAGTAGTAACTTATAGTAGTAGGTAGTAGTAGTAGTAGTAGTAGTAGTAGTAGTAGATGTAAGTACACTGTAGCTGTCTTCAGACACAACCGAAGAGGGCATCAGATCTCATTGCGGATGGTTGTGAGCCACTATGTCGTTGCTGGGATTTGAACTCAGGACCTTCAGAAGAGCAGTCAGTGTTCTTAACCACTGAGCCATCTCTCCAGCCCAAGTAGTAACTTTTAAGCCAAGATATTTATGTAAGTAAATTAGCCAGTCAAGCAGGAGTACTAGAAGAACTTTCACATCCAACAAAGAAGCAGAAATGGTACTGTCTGCTATACTATGCAAATGAGTGACCAGGAAAGGCAGATGTGAGATCTGAGAAAGCACTTGTGCTGTGTCACGTGAAAATATGCAAACTTACTCATAGCCCAACTTTTTTTTTTTAATTTTTGGATTTTCCCCATGTTCTATAAAATAAGTTACATAATGGGGAAAATAACTGAAAACTCCAGAGATTCAAAGATTTGAATGAATGAATGAATAAATATCCTCTCTGTGTGTCTCAGCATTCAGTATTGTACCAGGATGACATAAGCAGCCACTAACTTCCTGGGTGTCTCTCTCTCTCTCTCTCTCTCTCTCTCTCTCTCTCTCTCTCTCTCTCTCTCTCTCTCTCAATCTCTCTCTCTCTCTCTCTCTCTCTCTCTCTCTCTCTCTCTCTCTCTCTCTCTCTCTCTCTCTCTCTCTGACATGGAGATATGATATACTTAATCCCAGCACTTGGGAAGCAGAGGGAAGCAGATCTCTATGAGTTCAAAGCCAACCTGATTTATATAGTGAATTCCAGGCTATCCAAGGCTAGATGGTGAGACTCTATCTGAAAAAATAAAACAAAAATAGTTGGGGCTATGTGACAAAGCTTTTCTTGGAGAGATGCTGCACATATGTCTACCCAACCTAGATAGAGAGAGCCACACACCACAGATACCACCAACTGGTTCACTCTGTGAACCAATGAATTTTATTGGGGTTACTTACAGGAATATGGATAAGGGGTTACTTACAGGAGCAGATATGACTGAAAGACAGCTGTATCATCAAAGCCCATATGAGCGCATGGGTGACAGCTCACAAAAGCTAGAAATGTGAAGCACACTGCACAGCCTACAGGCAGCTCAACAGATTGGAGACTGTCCTTTCCAAGTCAATTGGTCTGGACCTCTTCAGGCAGTTGGTGAGGTCTAAGAGCTTCTTTGCAGTTTGGCTTATGTGAGAGTTATCTGAGACTGATACCGAAACAGTCTCTACTGATTATATAGTCTTAGAGAGGAAGGGACCTAGTGAATCTGGTCAGTTTCAGGGACTTCCTGAAGCTATTTTGAGTTGTTTACTTTCTGGAGCTTCTCTGGGAGTTAGACTATCTCAATCTTGGAAGAAACAGTTATATAACAATTGGGCTAGGAATAAGTTCATATTCTCTTCACCTAGCATAATGTGAATCATTTGCCTACCTCCAGTCTAGCTTTCTAAACAATACATCTGCGTGATATATTAGGATACTTCACTGCCATTCTTCCCTTGTTTGTTGGACTTCAAAGTTTCCTTTTACTGAACTGCTCACTATTGTTTATTATTTACCTTCTGCTTCCTACACCTGTGTAACTCACACTCTAGCTGTGACATAAAATGGTTCTGAATTTTCCAGCTTTCTATAAAATTAGTTATACAATAGGAAATTTTTAAAATTATCTGTGAGATAATTTTAATTTTATATTTTTTAAATGAGATAAGCTAGCCTCAAAATGTATATTTTTGTGCCTCGGCCTTCTGACAAATTAAAATTGTGCTCAGCATCAGTAAGAAAAACAAATTTGTGGCTTTGTCTCAACAGCTTTTTGAGGGTGCCCGTTAAGCTAGCTCTGAAAAGGGCTCTCCTAAAGAAAGGTTTTTCTTGGATTACTTTTCAGAGGAATTTTTAAATGCCCACTCTGCTTCTCTAAGTGTTGGGGAAGCTAGGATAACAAGCCAAAGCCACTTTTCATTCCATAGCCTAGAACATTCACAGCACTCACTGATTCCAAACTGTGTCATCTCTCAGCTAAGGTAAGGGACATCCAGACCTGGTCCCCAAACCAAGCCCCCAGGACAGACCAGAAAAGAGAATAAATATGACTAGCTCTCCCATCCGCCTGTCCCAGGATAAGGGATGTGTCCCCTGATGCCTGCCCTACCTCACGGACAGACCCCCTAATGTGATAAGAAGTGCATTCATACTTTGTTCTCCTGACCCAGAAACCTGCCAACTGGAGTTGAGCTCCTGAGAAAGCTTAGTCAAATCTTTACTAAGTTTTCTCTGAGAAGAAGGGCCCATCTCTCCAAAGCCCACCTCGGAACCTCATTGCAATAAGTTCAGATTTGATGAAAAAGTAGTACTCTTTTTCTATTAATTTTTTATTTATTTGGTTGGTTAGGGTTTTCATTTGTTTGCTTCATTTGTTTTTTTTTCAAGTAGTTATAGAGTCACTCTTGTAGTTATTATCTCTAGGTAACAGATTTAGAACATAGAGCATTTTACTTTGCTTATGTATTAGACCAAGAGGCCAGGAGGCCATGCCCTAGAGTAAAACTATGCAATCCGTGTCTCACTAATAATGTTTATATTGATTTCATGCTGAAATGATCATAGAATTAAACAGAATATATTCCTAAAATTTATTTTACTAGTTTTTTTCCACTCTCTTAATGTCTTTACCAGACAAATTTAAGTTACAGATAGTATAAATGTTACCTATCTTCTTGACATCATCCATTTCAAACATGATTAATGGCCCCGATGTAACTAAGAACCTACAAGTACTCACACTATTCAGCATGGAGCATTCTACATAAAAATTCCAGGTGAGAAGCAGCCTCATTCAAATTTAAGTATTGTGTACATGTCTGCCCCAAACCTTTCAATGTGTGGTTCAAATGGCCCTGCTTTTCATTTTATCTGCCAATACAGATGTCATGCATAAGGCATGTTTCCTCATACTCTAGCTGACCCTCAGTTCCCTGCCACTATCCTGGCCTGGCTGTTCTTGTAGGAAGAACTGTGTTGTTGTTAAGGCCTCCTGAGTATCTCTGTAGAAACATCCAACCGGGGAACCAAAGACTGCAAGAGGAATCAGAGGGCAGTATCAGTATCAGCCCTAAAGATGGCACATGCCCTTACTCATCCAAAGTCAGGGGTCCTGCTGAGACACATTTGAGAAGAGAAGAGAAAAATTCTTAGCCAAAGAACAGGAATATCAAACTAGATGCTTGCAAGAAAAAGGGGTTACATGGGACCCCCAGGGAATAGAGCCCATTGAATGGGAAATGCCCAGGAGTAGGCCACTAAGCCTTCCCCTCTAGCTAAATGACCAATCATCACTGATAATGATGATCTCTCTACACCCTGGCCTCCCCCACACAAAGCAGAGCTGTCCAGTGAGGAGAGCAGTAATTACTGTAAACACTCATCCAAGCTTCTGGTCCTTAGGAGGCAGAAGACAGTGACAGAAGGAAGCCATGGCCATTTGAAAAGCAAAATACAGTGCTGTTAATTTCTAAACATAAAACTGAAATGGTGTTATAGGTAAAACAAACAAACAAAACCACAAAAAAACCCAAAAACCTTTCTAATGCTTTGCAGTTCGGAACCTGTTCTGACAATCCTGGATTATCGTCTGCCTTCGTCTCTAACCCTGCTGGTATTGCGCCTGCAGCTGAGTTCTCTGCTTCTGGAATATTCTATCACTTTTTTTTTGCCTCTGACTGTCCTTCCAGTTGACTTTGACAGCACTGTGCTTTGTATTTATCCCCCATGGCTTCCTGCACTTTGGCTAGTACAAAAGATGCACACTATTATACACAGAGACTGCCCTGCCTCCTGACGCCATTTCACCAGACCAGACTTTGATGAACCAGAGGTCATCACCATGGTTAATGTTAGCAGTCCAAGCAGGAAGTCCTCCCAGGCTCATTATTGATTCTATGCCATGGTTTTGTATTGCTTTCTTGCTTGCTTCCTTCCTTCCTTCCTTTCTTTTCTTCCTTCCTTCTTTCCTTCCTTCATTTTTTTCTTTCTTTCTTTCTTTTCTTTTTTCCTTAACAAAAAAGCTTTTTAAAAAAGCACTTGTGGACACCCAGTGTAAATGTAGTCATGCTATCCTATCTGAGCAGTCACAACATTTGTTCTTACAGAAGATTCTGACATAATTGAGGTTTTAATATAGAATTTATTTTAGGCTAAGGAAATGTTAGATGGGGAAATGCAGAAACTGAGAATTCAACTGTGAAGTCACTTGGCTGGCTGTTCCAGGACCCTCAGAAGGGCCCTTTTCCTTCAAGAAGGAACATTTCTAGAGAGCCCTGAGAAACAGGGTGCTGGAGCCCTTTCTAGCTAAGACATACTGCATTTAATTTTGGACAATGGAAACAGTTTTCCAAAATAGATCCTATTGGAAAGTCACCAATTGGCCCCAGATAAGAACAGCTGAGGCACTCATCTAGCTAGGGTTTCCTTTCCTTCCTTTTACGTTTTCCAAATTCTTCTCCTGAGACAGATCTTGATTCTACTCCTGGCTCTTAAGAAGCAAGAAGCATGCTGACTTTTTAAAAAAGATTTATCGGAGTCTCTCTCTCTCTCTCTCTCTCTCTCTCTCTCTCTCTCTCTCTCTCTCTCTCTCTGTGTGTGTGTGTGTGTGTGTGTGTGTGTGTGTGTGTGTGTGTGTGTACATGTTTAGGGGTACTTATGGAAGATAAAAAAAGAAAGGCATCAGATCCTCTGGAGCTGGAGTTACAGGTGGTTGTGAGCTTCCCAGTTTGAGAACTGAGCCTGGGTCCTCTGTAAGTGGCAACTGTTCTTAACCACTGGACCATCTTTACAGCCCTGTGGTGTGACTTTTAAGAAGAGAGAAGGGGGGGGCACAGACACAAAGACAGAGACACAGAGACACAGAGGAAAAGTTCAAGCTATTTAAATCCCATCTATATTTAGTAGATCCTTTTAAAATATCTTTCCAAAGAGCAGTCAGTGAATGAAAAAATATCAAACAAGAGAAAATTTATAAAGTAAAATTAGTAATGTAGATATAAAAAACTTTGACTACATCATATTTAAAAAAAAAACTTTTAACAGGCATCTTAAGAGTACTTTGTTTCCCATCTGGGCATGGAGTCCACTAGGTCACTGTACACATTTCTGATTCCACGCCTTTGTTCTTTTTGCCCTATCTCACAGATAGCCCCAAAAAAAATCCACTTTGTTTGTCAAAGCTTTAATTAAAAAAAAACCAAAAAACAGATTTATCTTTTAAAATGAAAGGCCACACAGAGAAGTACAGAGTTCTGTGCATTATCATTTTTTTTAACTCAGCGGCATCTTTATTGCCATGGTCTTGATTTTTTTTTTTAATAACTTACATCCATTCAGCAGCTTCAGATCCTCACGCATTGCAGAAATTCCAAGAAACCTCATCACAAAGGCTATTTCTTCATGGCTCCCTCTATAAAAGGGAGCCGTACTTTGTAGGATTATAGCCCTGTTCAGACAAGGACCGACAAATCTTTTATGATTCCTTTGTTCTCAGCAGATACCCACAGAGCAAGGCCACTGGTGAATTTGTTTTATTGAAACTCTGATCCAAGAAAACATAAAACCCACAGAGGAGAATGCAACTGGGGCTCCATGAGTAGAGAGAGGTCTTTCCTCCTTGAGGGACTCAAACTCTTCTTGGAAAGGGGTCTTGTGATATAGCACTGTATCCCACTACTGGGAAGACTAAGGCAGGAGGATCACAAGGATTGCCTAGATTACAGGGTGAGCTCTCGATGTATCTGGGCAAGTTAGTGGATCCCTATCCAAAAGTGGAGCGGGGGAGACAGCTCAAGGATAAAGAGTATAGCCAGCATGTGTGAGTTTCATCCTTGGCACTAGATTTTTTTTTTAAGCAACCTTATAAATAAATAAATAAATAATAAAATAATAAAACCCTTTTTTTAAGTGATGATCGGCTGAAAATATAAAGTTCCAAGTCCACCTTGACCTTAGGAGTGAAATGTTTCTTATCACTTTATCAACCCTCTGTAATGGTTAATATTGATTGCCACATTGACAGGCTAGAATCACCTAGGAAACAAGCCTCCAGGCATGCCTGTGGGAGAGTATCTGGATTGGTTAATAGAAGCAAGAACCACCCACCTGAACTTTGGAATCTCCAGGCTAGGGCTCGAGTCTAGGACTGAATAGGAAAGAGAAAGTAACTGAACGAGAGCATTTGTTTCCTGACTACAGATGCAATGTGACCAGCTGCCTTGGGCTCTGCCTAAGCCAGGATTCCACCACCGCTATGGTGGGCTGGACTGAGAAACTATGAGCCAAAATAAACCCTTTCTTCCTTAAGTCACTTTATTGGGGGCATTTATCATCACAGCAACAGGAAAGGTAACTAATATTCCATCCCATCTCTAGATAAAGACACTCCCCACTCCACCTGTTATGTCACTGAAAATACAATATGGGACTCTGAATGCTTCTTATATGGGACTTCCCTTTCCCCAAAGCATGAGTGCCATAGGACAACTTAGAAGAAATGACGTGACCTGAAGTGCCTGGGCCACCAAATCTCCCAAACGAGAGCAAAGGTGCAATAGTCCTCCAACCAAAAACCAGGCAAAAGTTCTTCCTTAATATGTGTAACTGTTTGGGAAAGAAAAGAAAAAAAAATTAGAGGGGAAAATGAAGATGAGTGAGGCAGAGGTAAAGAGAGGCAAATCTCTGCTGAGATACTGACACGCTTTTAGCAACCATTCAGTCCATGAGGTCTACATTGGTTGTCAATAATCCTTAACAATATTAGAGTCCGCTACACTATGATTTACAGTGAAATGCGAATGTCTAAAATAAAACCAAGCCTTTTCCACTTTAATTTCTCTTCTTGTGAGTTTGCCAAGCATGTATTCCATAACTTGCCAAGCAAAATAATTCTACCACCCATCAAGAAGACACTAAGATGAACCAGAAAGGGAAGCCGATAGTGCATGTCTAAAGAAAAATAAATGAAATATACATCTTACAGCAGTCTTATTTTCTATTTACAATCAGCAGGCATCTCTGAGGTGAACTAGTGTGTGCACAATTGGAACACACATTCATGTCTCCCTAGGGGCACTTTTGGTGGTCATATTGACAAACTATATGCACCAAAATATAATCTTTGAGTTGCATTTGTTTTTCTGAAAACAAGCCCATGTGTTTCTGTTCTCACTGATGTTTCTTTTTCCATCTACGGCAAAACAGGTTGAGGGAAGGCGCCCAACCCAACCTAAATGCAGGGATTCCCTGGGAACTGACTATACAGGGCAAGCCATCACATTCCTGTGGTGTCCATTTCCTCCTCTAAAAATGATCACTGAAGAAACCCTTCTTTAATTAAAAGTGAAAAGAAATTAAACTTGATAAATTGTAGGCAGAGAAGATCAAAAGAAAGACAGAATTAAGCACAGACAATGGCAATACAGACAAGTAGTAAGTGTGCTGTCTGGAGAAAGCCGCTGTCCACAGTCTGAGGAGTATTGACATCTGTGATTATTTTTTCAATTTATTCAACCTCTTTGAGAGTAAAGAGTTGTCAATGCCGATGTCTCACACATAATAAAACCAAGAAAATCTCCCTCCCACCTCTTCAAAACTTCAAATAAACAGTTCAATGTTTGGTGCCCTGTGGTTATGACACCATTGTTTTGAACAGATGTGATCACAGACAATCTACCAGGCTTGTACAGACCGAACAAAGCAAAGGTAAGGTTACAGCTTAATGGAAAGAGGTCAAGTAAATAGGTAATGGAAATATAAAGGGATAAATACACTTCATGTCAATATTCAGCTTTCTTTCACTTTAGCAAAGCTAGAAACAGCTGAGCATGGGCCATTTTGAAATGGTAGGAAAGCACAAAAAATACTGTCATCCCTGTTTGGAAGCCGAAGTCAGGAAATACCAGCCACTGGGGTCCTGATGTGTCTAAATTTCAATCCAAAAGTCACGAAAAGGGAGATTGCCACATGATCAGTTAAAAGTCTGAAAGAATAGCAAGGTATCCATACTCTACGCCCAGGGGACATAGGACCCTTTTGTGCGATTATTTTTCTTATGTGACAGGTCTTTCCCATTGTATTAGTCAGGGTTCTCTAAAGGAACAGAACTGGTAGAATGAATATGGATGGATGGATGGATGGATGGATGGATGGATGGATGGATGGATGGATGGACAGCTAGATAGATAGGTGATTGATTGATTGATTGATTGATTGATATAGAGATAAGGAGAGAGAGAGAGAGAGAGAGAGAGAGAGAGAGAGAGGCTTATAGGGTGTGGTTTGGGTAGTCCAACGATGGCTATTTCATGACAGAAATGGCAAGAATCTACTGTTTGTCCAGTCCACCCTCCTGGCTGTCTCTGCAGTCCCAATCTGGTGCTGGGGTCCCGGAGGATTCCTAGAGACCTGCAGATCTTCCATCAGTCTACATTGGAATCCTGAAGAAGTTGGATTTAATACTGACTGAAGCAACAGGATAGTTGGACTTGTCAGTAAACATGAGGGTGATCAGGCAAAAACAAAGTCTCCTTCCTTTTATGCAGAAGTGTGACTGAGACTTAAGGTGGGTCTTTCTGCCTCAAGTAATCTGATTAAGAATGTCCCTCACAGAAGTACCCCACAGCTTGGGTTCTAGTTGGTTCTTGATGTAGCCATCACAGCTGTACTTTCTCTTAGAGCCTAATACCTATGGAGGGTAAAATGTTCTGTAAGGAGACCTGAGGCAGAATAGAAGACAGAAATTTTAAATATTGTAACACAGGAGGTTCAAGCAGAAAGCTACATTTAATTTATGATAAAGCATATATGATATTATACCTTACTCTTTTTTAAAAAAATATTTATTTATTTATTTATTTATTTTATCTATATGAATACACTGTCACTCTCTTCAGACACACCAGAAGAGGGCATCAAATCCCATTACAGATGGTTGTGAGCCATAACATGGTTGCTGGGAATTGAACTCAGGACCTCTGAAAAAGCAGTCACTGTTCTTAAATGCTGAGCCATCTCTCCTGCCCTATACTTCATTCTTATTTGATGCACTCAGGCCCACTTCTTTGTTTGGTAATTTTTAAAAGTTTAAGAAGGAAATTAATTTAACTAATTCAATTTCTACCCTGTGACTACCTTTTAAAAACACAACACTTTCTATCCCTTCTATAAATATATGATTTGAAGAGTCCACCTTACTTTAGGTCCTACCTCCAGCAAAGCAGAGACTGACAGACAGCATTTCCCTGATAATAAGCATAAACTTGGAAAAATGATGGGGAAAAGAATAAATAGACGAGGCCATGGAGCTGTCAAAGACAGAAGCAGAATATAAAGGGTCAGAAGAAAAAGATTTATTTGAGGTTCACAATATAATATTCCCAGAGGGTCTGAAACTAAAGCCTGAGAGGCAAGAGAAAACAATAAAAAACAATCTTCTAGTTTCCATCTCTCTGAAGACTTGGATGGTGATAGACTATGGCTCTCGGGATATGCATTTGAAGTAATAGGTGTCTTATTTATTTTTCTATTATTACACCATAAACAAGGCAACTTAAAAAAGGAAATTTTTAATTTGGGGATTCATGGTTCCTGAGGGGTTAGTCCATGACCATAACAAAAGGAGTACAGCAACAGGCAGACAGACATGGTCCTGGAGCAGTAGCTAAGAGCTTACATCTGATCCACAAACATGAGGTGGAGGAGGAGGGCAAGATGGAGGGAGAGAGAAGGGAAGGGAACTGAGAATAGCATGGGCTTATGAAACCTCAAAACCTCCCCCCAGTGACACATCTCCTCCAACAAGACCACACCTCCTTATCCTTTCCAAACAGTTCCATCAAACATAGGAGCCTTGGGGGCCATTCTTACACAAACCACCATGGGGAATTAAAAATCTTTCTAGATGCCATGTGTGCACTTGACTAGCCACTGTCATGTATTTATTATTGACTATAGTAACTCTCTTTTACAAGATAAAAAAAAATTAGTTACATATTGGGGGGGTATGTGTGAGTGTGTTTATGTACAGGTATGTGCATGTGGAGGCTGGGGATTAGCCTCAAATATTTTTTCTTCAGGAGCTCTCCACCTAGAGTTTTTTTGTATTTGTTTTGTTTTGTTTGTTTGAGACAAGGGACCTGGATTCTCCAAGTAAGCTAGACTAGCTGGCCATCAAGCCCCAGGAATCCGCCTGTCCTGACTCTACAACAAGAGATTACAAGTGTACACAGACATTGTGCCTAGCTTTTTTTTTCTCTTTAAACCTGAGCTCTGAGGATCAACTTCAGGCCCTCGTTTCTGCACAGCCAGCACTTTACTAACTGAATTATCTCCCAGCTGTGGTCTATGCCTTAACTTAAGGGAATTTTGAAATGATGAACTTCATCTGCATGGGATATTCCAATATCCACCACCACATGATCTGCTGAAGACACAACCAAACTCACAGTTCTCAAGTAAATAAGCAGGGAGCTTAGTCTAAAAGGTATTAAGACTTTATTGGACAGAGCTTCTGGGAGATCTGGAACAAACCTGAGGTACCCTAAAAGCAGGCTGCATCATCCCATAGGCTAGTGTGCTAAACTGAGTCAGAAGGAAAAGTGAGCTGAGCATCAGTATTTATCATTCTCTACTTCCTAGCTTTGGGTGTACACCCGACTGTCTCACACCTCTACCTTAATGAGTCCCCTCCTATGATGGACTGTACCCTCAATGAGCCAAAGAAATTGTTCAATCTTAGGTTGCTTATCAGGTATCTGGTCACAGTAGCAAGAAGTATAACCCAAATGGTCTGTGTGAGCGTGCCTTTGGGAAATTATGATCATTGAGGCTAAAGAAACTGGCTGCTCCAGGATTAGAGCAATGGTTCAGCAGTTAACAGCACTCACTGTTCTTATAGAGGTCCCGAGTTCAGTTCCCTTCACCCACATAGTGGCTTATAACCATCTGTAATTCCAGTTCCAGGAGATCTGAGCCATGCATGCACACATGTATACAAGGCACCCATCCACATCAAATAAAAATAACTCTTAAGGGGAAAAACTTACCACAGCAATGGGGAGATTTCTCCTGTATAAGAATAAGAAACTAAATCAGATCTCCAGTAGGCCATGATGGCATTTAGGCTGAAATCCCAGTGCTGGAGAAAGAAAAGGAAGGAGGCAGAGGCAAGTGTGCCCACAAGGGCTTGCTGGCTTGCCAGCCTCACTGAAATGACAAGCTTCAGGTTCCATAAGAGACCTCATCTCAAAAATTCAGACAGAACATAACAAAGGAAGACACGTGTACTAGCTAGTCTCATGTCAATTTGACACAGGCTAGGATCAAATTGGGAAGAGGGAACCTCAATTGAAAAATGTCTCCATAAATTCTGGGTGTAAGCAAGCCTGTAGGGCATTTTCTTAATTAGTGATAGATCTGAGCGAGTCAAGCTCATTGTGGGTGGAGTCATCCCTGGGCTGGTGGTCCTGAGTTCTATAAGAAACCAAGCTAAGCAAGTCATGGGGAGCAAGGCAGTAAGCAGCACTCCTCTATGGGCTTTACATTAGCTTCTGCCTCAGGTTCCTACCCTGCTTGAGTTCCTGTCGAGACTTCCATTGTTGATGATGAAGGTGATGTGGAAATGTAAGTCAAATAAACCCTTTATTGTGATCATAAAACGAGAAAGTGGCATAAGAATATGTTCTATGGAATGCGGGGGGGAAAGGGGTGCCTCAGCGGATCCATGCTGAGGCATCCCTTCCCCCTGAGGGACCAGACTCTCGACGGTATAGTATAGAATAGAGTTTATTCAGGGCATGGGGGGGGGGGGGAGTTAAGAGGGTAGTAGAGGCAGAGAGAGGGAGAGAGTAGAGAAGCAGAGGCCGGCCAAGACCACGTGGAGAGAGACAGGGAAGGGAAGGGGGAAGGGAAGAGCCCAGGAGGACAAGAGAGAAGCTAAGAGAGTAAGAGAGATAAGAGAGGCAAGAGAGAGAAAGGAGGGGCAAGAAGCCCCTTTTGTAGTGGGTCAGACCAACCTGGCTGTTGCCAGGTAACTGTGGGGTGGAGCTTAGACAGAATCCTAATAGTATAGAGGAATTTTAATTCTCCCCAAGTTGCTTTGGTCATGGTGTTTCCCCACAGCAAGAGTAACCCTAACTAAGACAACACCTACCATTGACCCTTGGCCTCTACCTGTGCATATATGGGCAAGTGCACCCTCACATACATGCATGCACATGTATACATCACACACACACACACACACACACACACATCCAAAAAAAAGTAGCTGCTCACTAGACTTTGTATGCTAAACAGAGGAATGTAAAATTTTGTCCTTCGTGGCGAGATGGAGAACCTTGAAACAGTTACACTAAATCAATGTTGATCTGCCTGGAAGGTGTATCAGATGAGGGAGTCAAGATCTTTGAGAATAGAGTGGAATCTCATTGAAAAGGGTCTTGAAGAATCTGAATTGCAGACATTGATCATGGGGATTAAAAAAGGCAGAGCTGGGCTCAGGGAAAATAGAATTAGTGGGCCTGATTCAGGATGGAAGAAATAGAGATGTTTCTTCCTTCGGTTTCTAACTTATTAGACTGACAGCACAGGATAGAAAGCTAATTCCAGAAGTAAATAATGATAATGAAAGGCGTAACTATCAAAGAATTTTGAAGGGATACATGAAGACAGGTCGTTATATTAGCACTGATTCTAAATTTCCACCTCAAGTTCTTAAGAAAAGTAGGTAATAGCAGTTTTAGTTACCTTTCGGTATTTATGGCGAATCTGCCTTGATGAAAAGACTCCATTTACAAGCTCATCCTGAGACTCCCAGTGACCCCGCCCCACCCCCAGGCTGCATCTGTTCCACGTGGGTTATTTATGATGCAGCTGTCTGAGCAGTTGGGATCCGCATGGTGCTCCATCACAACACAAAACCAACAATTCTGCCCCACCACCTTGGCTCCCCTTCAATTCAGACTCAAAATAAAGAGGCATGTGAAGGAGAAAGCCTCGTTCCTCATTCAAGGCTGTAAATGACACAGCCAAGGTCAGTCTTAAAGTGGCGAGACTCACGACGACACCCTTTCTCTAAAAAGTGAGTTTTCGGTGTCGAAGTCCATCTGAAACCTCTGTGGTATTTATTTATGTGTTTCCGTGTTTGTGAATGATCGCCCTGCAGGATAGATAGCCTCTCTAAGCTTTGCAGCTGTTGATAATGAGTGTCTGCCCAAGTGTGGATTTCTTTTACAAACACATTTATCAACTATCAAACATATCGACTGGCAAAGACTTTGTGTATTCCGGGACTTGTAGCATCCTTTCTCCTTGTGGTTCTGAAACTGCTGAACACAGTCACATTGTTCCCGCTCTCTCTTCAGGGAAGAACTGAAAGGTTGACTGTGTCTGCGGGGTGACAGGATTAAACTGTTTTATGCTGAATCCACAGTGTGTAAGAAGCTCCGAGCTGGTTTCTAGATGAATCAGCTGTCTTTTTGTGCTTTACAAGCTAGTCAGTGAAAAATGCAAGAAAATCGCTCATTTAATCAATACTTGGTGGCAAAGAAAACAAGGGAGGAAAATGAGGTTTTAAGACAGTTACACCGCCTTCAGGAGATAAATGATTCAGATTGCTCACTCCAGAGCTTCAATTAGGAGCTGTGCTTTCCGGAGAAGGGCTGATGGTTGCTGGAGTTCTCCAGAATGATTCCTAGGATGGTGTTCAGATCAAAGCCCAGTTAGAACTAACCCAGGCTGCAAGCGGTTAGGACAGGTTACTGGCGGCACTCTTAGCTAAAACCTCTTTCCAGCTGGGCAGGAAATTGTAAAATTGCTTTATACTTTGAGCTCCCTGTCTTCTGGGAGAGTAAGATTGCCACTGCTTGGAGATTAGGAAGGTGCAAGCTCTCCCTCCCTGCCGGTTCCCTCTGGTTCACTGAGGGCTTCCTTCTACCCTGTCCCTGCTTCATTCGCTTGCTTGGTACTGTGATGGAGGGGTTGGGTGCCAAGGTGTACCCCTGAAAATTACACCAAGCAACAGATCTACTATACGAGGTTTATTGGAGGAGGGGAGAGTGAAGGTGTCTTGGGGTGGGGATGTGAGGGAAGAATAGAGGCAGATAGAGGGAGTGGGAAAGAGGGAAAGATGTGAGAGAAGGACAGAGAGAGCAGAGAGACAAACTCTGGAGAGAATGGAGAGAGATAGGAGAGGGGAGCTCAGGACTGGCTGGGGGCTCATCACACACTGTGCAGGTGATGACTGAAGCAACTGCTGGATCACTGGGAGTGAAACAGAAACTCCTTGATCTATTCCTTTCTCCTTTGTTGCATTTCTTCTCTATTTTACTTTCTTTTAAAAAAACATTTTACAGTTTCTCTTTTCTTGATTCTCTCTTTCTAGTTTTTTTTATTTCATTTGAAGTATTAATGTTTCAGCTCCCAGAAATCTGAACACTTACAAAATTCAGATAGAGAAAATACTCCTCAACTAAATAAGCATGATTGAGACTATCATCAGATAAAATTTCTTAGAGTTTAACCCATATACAAGAAATTGTATTGGAAGTTAGGTATGGTAGTATAATATTAGCCTTTGGGGTAGCTGAGCCAGCAGAGTCTTGATTTGAGGCTAAGGGTTAACATGAGCAACCTAGCAACACCCCATGCCCAGAATCAAAACAAGTAAACAAATAAGACATTAAGGAATTATGTACAGTTTAGCAAAACCTCACCCAGCCACTCCTCTGAGAGAACGCTCAATACATGGTAGAAACCCATTAATCTATGTGATTTTAGGCATTTTGCCCATCCCTTAATAATCTCCCACCATACCCTAGAGCTACTGATGATTAAAAACAAACAAACAAAAACAAAAACACAAAGCAAGGAGGAGTAGCCAGGGTCTGGCAACCGCTCACCTAGGTGCCCTCAAAAGAATGAGTGACTAGCTATTTAATCAAATCAGACTGTCAATGGTTAGGGGTCACAAAAGAGATGAGGAGGAAAGGAGTTATCATTCATATGCTGAAAGGAGGACCTTGGGGGCATCAGACAGGCCTCATCAGTTCTGCTACTTGGGCTGCTAGGAACAGAAATGCAATTTACACCAGCATAATTGAAGGAGAGATTGATTAGTCCAGAAAAAAGAAAGAAAGGAAGAAAGGAAGAGAGAGAGAAAGAAAGAAAGAAAGAAAGAAAGAAAGAAAGAAAGAAAGAAAGAAAGAAAGAGAAAGGAGAAAGGAAGGAAGAAAGAAGGAGAAAGGAAGGAAGAAGAAAGAAAGAAAGAAAGAAAGAAAGAAAGAAAGAAAGAAAGAAAGAAAGAAAGAAAGAAAGAAGGAAGAAAAGAAAAGGAGAAAGGAAGGAAGGAAGAAGAAAGAGGTAAGGACCAAACCAAACGGAAAGGCAGGAGCCATTGAAGTAAGCAGTCATAGCTCAGCCTCCGACAAGGTTTCTCCGACAGAGCAGCATCCCTCACTGCCAGTCAACAGTTCTCCTGAGCTGCACAGTCACTGGCACTTCCAGGGAAGGGCTGGTTTTCCTCTTGAGGTTCCAGTCTGCAAAGTTCCAAAGGAAGGACTCTGATGGGCCAAACTTGGTCAATAATACCTCTAAGCTAATCAGTTCTGGCCATGGAGGCTTTAGAGAATGTCTGGAAAAGAGCAGAGTGGCTGCCACTAGAATCGCATCTGGGGAAAGGGAGAAAATGTCTCAATAGACGTAACGGGGAACCGAGCGCTCTAGACAAACTGCACATCGAGACGCCATTGGTCAAAGGTCATAGGGATGGGGACAGTGAGCAGACACCACCTGGGCCAGGGAAGATCTTGAGTTACTGTCAGTGCAGGCCAGACCTAAGGGAGGTAGAGAGGAAGCTGAGACTTCGTTGCAGTTTTGCATGGCTCTGTTCCTATCTCGTGGCTTCTAAGCATCAGACATTATTAAGCCTTGAACCATAGACAACAGGTTCATAGATCTACAAACTACATCCCTTAAGTGTCATAGCTTCCCTCGACCAAATGATATTACAAAGTATTATACCAGGTAGACTCAAATCCATGCCTTGACCCCTTAAGAAGTATGCCCTCCATTCCCAGGATGACACTAAAAACCGTAACCAGGGATAAATGACAGCCAGATAGGTAGGTATGCCACAGACAGGACAGAGTTTCTCAAACAGCTCCCCTACTTCCTGCCATGCTTTTAAGTGGCCAAAGCCTGAAGTAATTTCCATAATTCTAGAAAACATTTTTTTTAAACATTATCTCATAAAGGATTGGGTACTAGTGGAAGAATTTTTTAAAGGATAAAGTGGAGATAGTATATTTTAAAATGCAAACACATATGAGGCCTTTATGTTATTACCATTTTATTAAGCACGTGGGTCCTCTATCCTAGAGGACTGTCCATTAGCGGTCTGTCTCCCTGCCACGCAGGAGTTAATACTGCAGCTGACATTAAGTCCCCTTTGATGGCAGAGGAGATAGGCTGTTTGTCGGGTTTATTTCCATGAGGAATTATGCTGGAGGTTATCATGCAGTCAAATAAACTTTTTTTTTCTTCTGGGATAAGTAGAAAGGAGATTCCAGAGGACTGGAGGGGCCCTGCTTTTCATTGAACAAAGTCATTTTGTTCTAAGGTTAAGTCTGTATGACCCAAAGGAGAGGCTGGTATGCCAAGAGTCATGCATTGATTTAAACAATAATAAATTGTGGTGCAGCGTGGAGGGGAAATTTGTCCCCCTCAAGGACACTGAGAACCTAGCAGTCTCACTGCTGTGCTTTCAAAATAAACCTTGTACTCGTCAAATTTGAGGACTCGGGCTATACTAGGAACTTTCAAAAAATCAATACTTAACCCAAGCCAGTAAGTTACGATGCTTGTAAAACAACCCTTAAAATTCCAAATGGTTAAGTAAATAAATGGAATATAAATCACCATAAATAGCCAATAAAATACAGAACTTAACAGTCAAATAATAAGTTTTTAGATCATAAAATCTGCCACACATAATATGGTGATTTCGGTGTTGTGTTATCCAGGATCCAGACTCTTTTGAGCAAGACAATTTAGGAGCAGGTTGGCTCATCACTGCAGGGCCCATGAGACCCACGGAGCCAGGTGTGGTTTGTAAACACGTAAAACACACATTACCATTCGGTAATTATTTTTGAGTTAATTAATTGCATCAAAGGTTGCTAAGTTGATGAATACAAACAGGCACATGCACGGACTAGCTTCTCGTGAAAAGAGCACATGGTTCTATTCATTCCTATGTGGCAGTTTTCAAAGGAGGGAAGGGGTAGCAACTTCAATTCTCCAAATCGTTCTTGCTTTCGGGAGCCTCCCTGATTGATGTCAGAGTACCCTTAGTCCCTGTCTTCCTATTATGATTTTCTGCTACACCAGCACAGAAGTCTTGAAGTGAGGAGCTATCTGACCACCCAAATGTGTTCCTCTCCCTAAGCCCCACTATGCCCCGTGTGCCACAAGATATCTCCTTAAGGCTTTTACAGTGGCTAGAGTCACATCCATGTAGTTGCCCTCCAATGATGACCCGGATATCCAGCGGGTGACACTCTCGGAGGTTATCTGTGGCTGTCAAGTCACCTTCATCCTAGAAGATCCCTTTAAGCCTCCTGACTAAGTGAGAACGGCAACTGTCTGCTTGTAATGAACACGTAATTCCCGACATCTCCCTGACACTTTTCATCTGAACACTGTTCAAACAATGCATTGAATGAGAAGCTAAAAACTGAACCACTTGCTGGCCTTTGGATCCAGGATAATGCGCATCTTCAGCCAGCAGAAATCCTGCCTGTGCTTTCTTTCTAGGGTTGCTCAATAGCCACAAGCTGGTGGTTCAATGTCCCCAAGGATATGCTTTGGAACCTCTGGGCCTTTGTTCCTTGAAAGCTTCATGTTCCCTGATTCTTTGCCCTTCATGACCCAGGAAATCTTCCCTGTCTCTGAGGCTTCTGGGCCTCCCACAGGCTTGATTGCAATCCACTAAACACATGTTGTCATATTTAAATTAGCTGGGCTTTCTATAGCTGGTGAAATTAGAGACTCAGAAAAAAAAAAGTTGGCTTAGTCTCCTTGTATGAACTCAACACAAGTGACAATCAGGTGTTTACTCTAGGGAAGTAATTCCAAAAGCCAAGGGTTCCCCAACTGGATTCGAGCAAGCGGAGAGGCACGGCCCTGAGTGGAATGTGGAATGAATCTCTGAAAACAAGGAAATAAAGGGAGCTGGAAGGGGATGTTTTTAGCCAAGAGGCATCAGATGTTGGAGTTGGTAGAGATTCAGCTGATCAGCTTTCTGTTCCCAGCTTCACCCTCTCACCCTTGAGTGCTTCCAATTCTGGAGCCTTCTGGGTTCTGCAGCACCCTCTGCTCACACGGGAATCACTGTTCTGCACTTTGTGCGGTCAGCTTCTGTGGAGTCATCTGCTTCCACCATCCTGGTGCTTGGATAGTCTACTTACATGGTATGTTTGGCCTCACTGGCAACCTTTGTTTTTTGGTATGTGTGGTAGTTTGAACAGGAATGTCCCCCACAGACTCATGTGTATGAGTGCTTTGCCCGATAGTGAGTGGCATTATTAGGAGGTGTGGCCTTTTGGGGGTAGGTGTGGCCTTGCTGGAGGCAGTGTGTCATTGTGGGGGCAGGCTTTGAGGTCTTATATGCTCAAGCTATGCCCCGTACAGGTAGGATACAGTCTCCTGTTGCCTGCAGATCAGGATGTAGAACTCTCAGCTCCTTTTCCAGAACCTGGATGTTTGCCTTTATAAGAATTGCTATTGTCACTCTTCACAGCAATAGAAACCCAAGTCAGGGGTTGTTTGTTTCATTGCTTTTTTTTTTTTTTTAATCGTAAGGTCTCCCTATATAGCTCAAGCTGGCCTAGAACTTACTATGTGCCCTTTGTTGGCATCAAACTTGCAGCAATCCTTCTGTGTCTACCTGCCAAGGATCATAAGTATATATTGACACACCAGACTCTGGGTTACACTTTTTAAATTCCTACTAGTCATCTCATCTCATTGGACTTTCTAGAGAAATAGAACATAAATATATGTGTAAGTCTCGCCTGTATTTAACCAGACTTCTTTGAATTAATTTTTGTAGCATTACATACAACTTGTAACATTATAGATAGTCTAAATTGGCATTATTAAGATAAATATGAACATAAATGGCTTAAAGAAAATATACTAACAAAATCTTTTATAATTTTTTGAAACTTACCCCAAGTGCTATAAAATTATTAGAAAGAAATAAAATAAAAAATCTCTTTTAAATTCATGGAAAAACAGAAATGGAAGACAGAGGGAAAGAATCTTATACTACAATTTGATCTAAAATTCACTTCTAATCCATCTTTATGAACATTATATGAAAACTCATTTCTGGATTATATTGACGATATCGCATAATACAATGTAGTATTAGCTTAGTATTCCACTTTATTACAACCTTATTGGGAGGAAAAGGAAGACCAACCTCTTTAAAGTGACTCCTCTGACTTTAAGAAATGTCGCTATCCCACTGTCCTTCCTTCTTCCTTTCTGTCCCTTTCAGGATGTTCAAGATATCAAAGTGAGGTTCTCTAGCGCAAAATTCCAGATATCCATAAGTCTTCTGGGAAGAGCTGTGTTCAACTGTGTACATAATACTGGAGACAAAAATCTGAGTTATCGACATGATGGCGTCCAGGGGCATCTTGAGAACACACTTTTTACTGTTGGTGGGTGTGATGCGATGAAGAAAGGCAAATGGGAATAGAGAGAGGAAAAAAAAGTACATCCAGCAGCAGTGATCTGATGGTGGAAGTCAGAGCAAAAGAGATGGCAGGTCACTTTATTTTACAGATACCCAGGTATGGCGGTTTGAATGAGAGACATCCCCCATAGCCTCATTCTGCTTTTACAGACTTGAATTCCATCCCCAGCATCTACATAGAGTGACTCCAGCCCCAGGGCTATAGGACACCTCCGGCCCAACAACCTAACATGCACACAACTGCCCACACATGTGCAAACACATAGTTAAAAGTAAAATAAATAAATAAATCATTATAAAAAGAAAAGGGAAAGAATCTGATATCAAAGCCAGGCACAAAGCCACCACTGGCACACATTTCTTGGAAAGGGACCACAACTTATCAAGCTTCCTGTCTTGTTAATGTTTGTTGATGAGAGCCTTTGACAGGAGTCAATCTGGCTGGTAGTTTTTTTGGGTTTTTTCCCCTCTTCCTTCAAAAACTCAAGTTGCTTTAGCTGCTGAGAGTTCTTCATCAGAGGAAGCTGTGTTTTGAAGCCTAAGTCCAGCCCTTTGAGCACCCTTTCACCACATCCCACTTAACCCTTTCATAACAAATCAGGGTTGCCAGACCAGTGAGTATTTGATGAGGAATAAGTCACCAACCTGGGAGAGATCAAGGTATGTAAAGAAGTTTTTACTATAAAACCCCAAAGAAAAAGGATGTGTTTACTGACCATCTACTTTATGACAGGCACTATTTCATTCACCCTGTCAAGTAATCTCGAGTCTCATTACAATCTTAGGAGGCAGGTAATAGTACCCTATTTCCTAGGTTTAAAAGAATCCAGGTAAAATTCCTTTAGCAGTTAAGTGCAGAGGAACTGGAATATCACCCAATCTACAAACTGGATTTCACTTGAGTTTTGTACTTAAAGATCTCCAACCTCACTTCTTGGAAGGGTTCTATGTGGGTGGAAATGAAATTATAAAATCCGCCAAGCTCGGAACTTGATGAACGGTTAAAGGTCACAATGCAACTTCTCTCTAGTTAAAGATAAGGAAACAGACTCATAGAGGTGAAATGATTTGCCCAAATTACACGGCTCTCGCTGTGCAAATTGTGAAAATCTTTCCTGATTGAAGAATTGGGGATTGAGATGTGCTTAATTGGAGATGAGATACCTACCTCAAAGAGCAAAAGCCCTTTCATTTCTTTCAGATATTTGAGGCTGTAAAATGCCCAGGTGAGACTATCTAAGATAACCCAGGGATTCAAAGTACCATATGACTTTAAGAAAGTCACAATTGCTCCTAACTGTTTTTATCCCAGAGTAAAAGCTTTGGCAGAGCCCTGGGCAGCAGGAGGTCGCAAGAGAATCTGTTTTACCAAAGCTGGGGCTTCCCTCAGTGACTCAACAAGTTAGCAGAAACAATGACCAGCGAGAAGGAGAAAGAGGGGAAGAGAAAGAAAAGATATGTCCACTTAAACTAGCAAGCAAGTAGAATCCCTGTCACATCTCCATCAGCTCAGGAATGGGTTTCCATAGGACACACTTGTTTGCTCTTCTTGTCTGAGAATCAGAAAGCCAAACAGACCAAAGCTGCCCGGCAAGAACTCAGAATTCACCATCAAGCAAAGCCTCCTTTTTTATACTTTACAGGCAAAGGGAAACATTTAATAGACTTTCAAATGCAAAAATTCTAGGGTAGCAAAGACTTTTCAAAACTGAAAAGGCACCAGAGGGACATTTATGCATTGGCTTTTGTGAACTCAAGTACCAAGGTCCAGATAGTTATGTTAAGTAACAGTACTGGTGGGGGTGGGGGAGGGGCACAGTGCGGATGTTTTTATCTATTTAGTTTCAGCTCAGGTAAAGTTTGGACAGGAATAATGCCTGAAAGAAGAATAAACATGGTCCTTAGTGACTTTCTCATATAGGTAATCCCTCCAAGCAGGATGAACCTACTCTCTCGGAGCATCCAAGTAGGTATATTAATGAGCATTTCATTGTGGTGTCTGCCTTCTAACTCTGGAGGTTGATGGATACAAGCTAAAGTGAAAACATGAGAAACTGACAGTTTAATTCATATTCATACTACACAGCCAAAATGCTATTGTCAGTGACCTCAGAGGAGAAAAAAAAAGGATGAGTTCTCAGTACAGGGCAGAATTTTGTCTGAACAGAAGGTGCAGTGATTTGGATGTGAAATATCACACACACACACACACACACACACACACACACACACACACACACACCGCTCCAGGCTCAGAAGTTAAACATTTAGTCCCTAGCTGGAGGCACTATTCAGAGGAGATTGTAGGACCTTTGAAGTGGGGTGGGGCTCTAGTAGGAAAAACTGAGTTGCTGTGAGGTCAGACCTAGGTGGGATAGGCCATCACCACTTCAGGCCAGCGTCCGAGTTTCCTGGTCCACTGAGGCAGGCAGCTTTCTCGTCCCACTGCCAACTGCAGTTGTTCTTTCTTTCCCTGACCATGATACATTGTTTTCTGTCACACTGTGAGCCAAATAAACTCGGAAGGTGCCAACCTCAGGTATCTTATTGTAGCAGTAGAAAAGAGACCGGATCCTGAAGAGCACCACACTTTATAGAGTACGCAATTAACAAATCCCGGGCTTGACTCATACACCTAGGAATACAGCTTTTATTGTTTGTCAACTGAGGCGTAAGAGAGGAGGTCATCTATCCTTGTTTTCGATGCTTCAGATAATAACGTTATCTCCCTTGGGCTCAAGCTAATCTACTGAACAGATCCTCAGATGGACATGAACTAAAAAGTCCAGTAAGTGGGAAGGAAGGAAGGAAGGAAGGCAGGCAGGCAGACACAGTATAGACTGAAATCAGTGTTGCGCACATGTTCTCAAGCATGTCTGTGCATATTATACCATAATAGCATTACCTCATGACTAGCTAGCACATGCCAAAGTTTTGTGATTTTTAGTCACTACTTATTTTTGTGAATATATTGCCTACATTACATGGTCTGGCACCCACAGAGACCAGAAGAGGGCATTGGAGTTAAGGGGCATGTGGGCACTAGGAACTGAACCCATGTCCAGTTTTTGTTATGATGGAGTGTAAAACTACGTTCTTTCTCCGCTTGTTAATCACAAATTACACAACCAAAACATGTCAGAATAGGATGAAAGAGGACAGTGACCTACTGGATCCCTGCCTTAGCATCGGGGCACCACAGCTCATGCCAGGCCTGAGAAACAGCAAAGCACTGACCCCAGGCTCCGCCAGACTCATCAGATGCCTGTTCTGTTAGGGAGAAGATTGCACAGTCTTTTGTCCTCTGTTTATTTGACTGTTGCTTTTCAATTTCCTCCTGGGGATCACATTAGACCATTTCAGATCAGGTGATGATTTCAAAGCCTGTCTCCTGCCCATCCAATCACTAGCTCTAAGTCCTCCCTTAAAGCCCTGCAATTTTGTCATTTTCTAGCTATCGACAGCGACACTCACACACACACACACACACACACACACACACACACACACACTATTTGCAGAGAAGAAAGGAGAAGCAATTACCCAAGGAGTCACAAGTTGAGCTAAGTTTTGACCTCTCCAGGCATCATCTATAGTGCAGAGTCAATGGTGAGTCCTGAACCCCACCAGCTTCAGGCTGTAGTGATAGAGAAACCGAAGTTTCTAGCATTTACACAAAACTGGCTGCGCAGAATAGACTTCCTGCCCCCTAGACGCTGACCAGACACTCATAAAAGTTCAGGAAAAGGGCTGTTTTATTTCCTGGAAGCTGAGACACCAGCACTATACCCATCTCCAATCCCTTCCAAATCCCCTAAACCTGGTGAGAAGCTGCCCAGGGTAGAAGCAGGAAGCAAAGGCCTTTCCTTGGAAAGTACTCCAGGGCACATTAACAGCTTCCCTACTGAGTCCTGCTGCCTCTGAGACCAAAACCTTGTGCACCACTCAAGGCCAAAGAATGATTATTTGGACATGTGTTTCCCAGTGTGTGCTGGGATTGCTTCTCAGCCGGGCCTCCCACCCTTCAGGGGACCTGCAAGCTTACAGCAGAGAACCCTCTGTGCCTACTGCTGTTGTGAGTGTTGGCTCGGGTTAAGAGGGAGTGTGCAGGAGGCTCCTCCGCTGGTTGTCTGGTTTCTGTTTTGAGGCACTGAGGGTGTTAACCCTCTTTGGTCTCCCATAATGCCAGAGCATGCTTGGGAAGAGCTGCCAGAGAAGCAAAGCTGTTTCTTTCCCAGTTGCGCTGGCGTCTGTGCTGAGACAGTTCTTCGGCTCTGAAATTGGACAGATTTATCTGTGTCAAAACCTATTCAGAAGCCAACAAATAGCACCCGAGTCTTAGTCCTTCTTCCTATTCTGAGCCCTGACTGCTTCTTACATTCATATCTTTTATAATGCCTTCAATCCAGGCTACCAGGGTTTCGAATCTTGGTATGTCTTATCTTGTCTCATATAAGCTTCTGGGGAGAATGTGACATAATCTTAAATATAGTAAGTGAACAATAATTTTTAAATGAATTAAAGAAATCTTAAAGCAACCTATATTTTCAATCCGGATGCTGTCAGACATGACTGCATGGGAAATAAATGGGTCCTATTTACACTTTAGCCCAGAGATGACTTAACCTAAAACACCACTGGGACACCCAGAGACACCATGGATACTCCTGCCCCCAGACCATCCCATAGGTAGAAATAAGCTTTGAAATCTACATCTTTGGAAAGAAGAAGAACAGTCGCTGTGACCAACACCCTAAGGACCACAGAGGACTCTGCAGTGGCATCAGGGTAACTGTACAACATTTAACAACAGCAGTGAGGAGAGATCTGGCATTACCACAGCCATCTCCGATTCTGAGGCAGGCAATATGGACAAATAGGAAAATATTGGTTAGATCCAGAGGGATAATAGAGTCCTGGAATGAAATACACAGGAATCAGCAAGAGATATCTACACCCATAAGCAAATTTCTTCAGGGTCATTTGCTCTTCTGAGATCAGAATGCAGCTCAGCCAAAGTCTTGTTTTTCATGGCTCAGTCTCTAGGTCCTTCCCATCCGAGGAAGAAATTAAAGGTCAAATGACTTTTTCAGGAAACAATTTGTCTGCAGTGTCTAGGCTGTTCACTGAAAAGGAATGTATCGAACGTTGATTACGGACTCAAACAAAATCAATGCCAGGCATCACCGCCGACTCCAAAGATGTCCCTCCGCCCATGGGGTTTATACTCTGTTATGGTGAATCAATTGTCAACCTGATGGGATTTAGAATCACCATGGAAACAAGCTCTGGGCTTGTCTGTGAGGGATTAGACATATCAGGTTAATTGAGGTGGGAAAACTCACCCTAAATGTGGGTGCTACCATTCCACAGGCAAGTATGGGACTGGATAAAAAATGAGAGAGACTCCACCTGCCTGCAGGCATTGCTGTTCTCTGCTTCCTGATTGTAGAGACAATGTGACAGGTGCTTCAAACTACTGCCCCCATACCTTCCCCCACCATCAGGGACTGTAGCCTTGAACTAAAATTAAACCCTTGGCATCTCAGGTCACTTTATCAGACACTTTGTTTCAGTGACAACTGTGCAGCTCAGAGACACCCATGTCATCCCCTCCTCCTTAATCTGAGCTTTTACTTTTGACCAAGGGTACTTCTTTTGGCCAACAGAATGTGGCTGAAGTGATGCCTTCAATATCAGGGTCTAACCATTTCTGCCTTCCTCTCCTTGGAACCATTGATGAAGTAGCAGCTGGTAAGTTCCCATGTCCTGAGATGGTTGCACTCTGAAGCTCAGTTAACCATGTGACGAAGCAGACAGAAATGCCAGCAATCCTAAGCTGGCCTGAGATTTCAACCAAGGAGCCATCTCAGATACATAGGCAAACAGGCCTTTGGACAATTATAGACTCTACCATGTGACCATGACTACATGAGAAACCTCAAACCCACGTTTCTTTCCCTCCCTGCTCCCCTCTCTGGCTTTCCTCTCTTCCTCTCAGAGAGAGGTCAATTGTTGCACATCTCCAAGTGTGGGGATGATTTGTTCACACGGGCAAAGCCAATGCTGAAGAATTGTTTTGTTTCTATTAAAAATCAAAAGGCTCTGCCTTCAGCAAACCCGGGTTAGCTGCACACTCACAGGGAGGAATATAAATGCACCCCCACAGAACTCAGCCACAAAATACAAAAGACCACTTCAGGAAGCTAGTCAGAGTGGCACCCGCCTTGCCCAGGAAAGAAGTCAGATTAACACTGGCAATCAGCGAGGAGGGAACGGCTGGCCTGCCGCTATCCAGAGAGTAAAGGCGGAACCCAGAAACACTCATGAAATGCACAGCAGAGAGAAATGGCGAAGCACTCTAGAAAAACTGTCACATGCTCACATGCAAAGGATAGCCCAAAAGAACTCAAATGAAAGCAAGATTTCATTTGTCAGGTTTCAAATCATATTTTGACAACAGAACTCAAGCTTGCATCAAGCGTAACTATATGCCTTGCTTGCAGACATATACTGTGTAAATCCAGTCTTCCCAAAAGGCATCCACACTACTGCCTTCATGGTTATAACATATTTACTTATTCTTGCATTTCTAGGAACACAACCAAAGGAATTATCTGTCTTTTCTGGGAAAATAAATCATTACATAAATTTGTTTTTTCTTTTCTTTCTTTTTCTTGTCTTTTGGAGAGGTTGGATTTTTGTAGATTTACATGTAATAGTATAAGCTGAATATAATTTAAATGTCCAATAATTGGGGCCATTTAAATTCTATGATGCTATAACTGCAGATGATATTCAAAATAATTAACAATTCACATAGTATGAGCACAACCAACTCACAATTATATCCAGCATGTCAATCAATCAAAAAGGATACCAACCAATCATAAAAGAGACAAAAACCATTCAATGTGAAGATATAGTCAACTTATAATAAGCTGTAATGCTGCATAATAACTAAATACCAACCTAGAGTCCTATCAAACTGAAAAGCATGCAAATGTTATAGATAATGCTTTGAGGACTAGAAAGATGGTTCCATGGCTCTGTGCTCGTTTGGTTCCCAGCACCCACATGGTAGTTTACATCCATCCATCACACGAATTACAGGGCATCTGATGCCTTCTTCTGAACTTCACAGGCATATGTACAGTATGCATACATATATGCAGGTAAGATGCTCATACACATAAACTAAATAAGTATTTTAAAATAAAATTTAATAATGCTATAATAAAAAGTTAAATTTAGGTTTTGAAGATTTAACTCAGTCATAAAGGGCTCTCTTACAATGTACAAGTTCCTAGGTCGAGTGCCCAACAAAACAGAGAGAGAGAGAGAGAGAGAGAGAGAGAGAGAGAGAGAGAGACTCATAATTTCTTAAAAGTGATGACCTTAAATAATATATAATCTGTAGCACATACCTTATGTTCTCCATAACCTACACAAAAATGTCTGCAGAAGGAGGAGGAGGAGGAGAAGGAGGAGGAGGAGGAGGAGAAGGAGGAGGAGGAGGAGGAGGAGGAGAAGAAGAAGAAGAAGAAGAAGAAGAAGAAGAAGAAGAAGAAGAGGAGGAGGAGGAAGAGGAAGAAGAGGAAGAAGAAGAAGGAGAACCAAAGGAAATACTCCAAAATACTAACAGTGGTTGTCCTAAATGATGTGATTTTTAGTGACATTCATTTTCTCTCCTTGTATCATTCTGTTTTTCAAATCCCTATGATAAACATGGACTAATTTTTCATAAGTTTTCAGAAGAAATCATACTATGTGAAAGAAAAATAAGATTAATCAGAAAGCTTTGGTTGGTCAAAGTGTATAAAGTCAGAAAGGACTAACTGCTCTGTCTGGGGATGACTTAGGGGAAGCAGTTGGAACTCCAGAACGGGAATAAGTGAAGCATGAACAGTTGAGAAAGGAACATGGGAAAACAGTTATAGCAGATAAAAGTCAGATAAAAGCCACTATAACTGTTGGGACAGAGCCTGGCGGAGAGAGTACAGAAAGGGACAGTAGGCGGAGGCTTCTCCAGGTCGTTGCTGCAGCTAGATCACTATGCACTTGATATAAGTATTAGTTACATTGCATTGCTGTGATCAGATTACCTGACACAAACAACTTTTTTTTTAATTTATTTATTTTATGTGAGTACACTGTCGATGTCTTCAGACACACCAGAAGGGGGCATCAGATCCCATTACAGATGGTTGTGAGCCACAGTGTGGTTGCTGGGAATTGAACTCAGGTCCTCTGGAAGAGCAGTCAGTGTCAGTGCTCTTAACCGCTGAGCCATCTCTCCAGTCCTGACACAAATAACTTAGGGGAGGAGAAATTCCTGTTGATTCAGTTTCAGAGAGGTCTGTCCATATCAACCATGGGCCAGTGGCTTAGCAAGGGTTTCCATTGCTGCGAAGAGACACCATGACCAAGGCAACTCTTATAAGGGCAAACATTTAATTGAGGCTGGCTTACAGTTTCAGAAGTTCAGTCCATTATCATTATGTCAGGAAACATGGCAGTATCCAGGCAAATATTGTGCAGGAAGAGCTCTACAACTTGATCCAAACGCAGCAGCAGGACAGACTCTCTTCTGCACTGGGTGGAGCCTAAGCACTAAGAGCCCTCAGAGCCCACCTACATAGTGACATACTTCCTCCAACAAGGCCACACCTACTCCGAGGCCACACCCACTCCAACGAGGCCACACCTCCTAATAGTATCACTCCCTGGGCCAAGCATGTTCGAACCACCTCAGTCAGGAAGTAAAGGAATAAACAGCGAATGCTGGCACGCTGCTACTGTTGCCTTTTCCCTTTATTCCACGTGGGACCTCAACCCACGAGATGGTGCCGCCCACATTCAGAAGGGCTTTGTCCCCGTCAGTTCATCTTTTCTGGAAACAAGTCTCACAGACACACCAAGGATGTGTCTTTACAATCCCCTAGGTGACCTCCTCTTCCTAGACTGTAGAAACAAGAAAAATGGGGAGTAGCACACGAATATGTATTTAATGGTACCAAAAGAGCAAAATTCATGTGTAATGTGTGGGGGGGTGTGGGTATAGACACGTGTGTATGTACAGAAGTATGTATGTGCACATGTGATCACACCTACACACAAATGCATTTACAAAGAACTCTAATTCTAGGAATCTTCGTTCCTCCACCTCATACTCTGAGGCAGACTCTAGCAATCAAACCCAGAGTTTCTTCAGTACATGACTAGAAATGCAGTACAAACTCTTCAGTGACAACCCAGTCACTCCATGGTCTTAAGCTATTTCCTTAGTTCCTTCCTCTATCTTTCTTCTTCTGAAAGACGGTTACCCTTTGAGTGGTTGCCCAAGAGGAAAAGTCCATTCCTCTTCAATTACCTCTTTAAACAAGAGCAGAGATGGTTGGGGTTAATAGGCATGACTCAAAGATTCCAGATGAAAACTTTCAGTGGCGATAGTTTTCATCTGAGCCTAATAGACGGTTCTTAATCTATAGAAATGCTGTAGTCAAGCGAGATGGGTGGAGAAAGCTGACTACTGAACCTAAGTCACAGACGCTGGCGCACTGAAAGACTGCACCTGCCCCCACGACGTGGTCTATTTGCATGTAACGCCAGCCAAATCAATCTCTCCATCATAATCAAGAGGGAATCACAGGCCTCAGCGGAGAGGCATCCCCGTAGGTAATTGCATCAGAGTCCTTTTCAGATGATGCGTACTGAGCTGAAGTGTTTAAACAGACATGAGAAGATGGGGGAGATGTTAGGAACGAGCTTACGGATTGTATAAGCCAAGAGTAGCAAGTGATTCAGGCTGTCAGGTGCTTGCACGTAAACCTTAGAATTGAACTGATGGATGACAAGTCCCAGTCCCAAGGTCAGGGGAGGAAGAGAGGTAGCATTGTGGATGTGCACAGAATGAGTGGGAGGTTTTTATAATTCTAAGGTGAAAATATCTAATTTTTTTCTTTCTCCCAAAATACATCACCTTTCTCTCTCTCCCCTCTGTTCTCTCTCTCTCTCTCTCTCTCTCTCTCTCTCTCTCTCTCTCTCTCTCTCTCTCTCTCTCTCTTTCTCTCTCTCCCACCCCCCAGACAAGGTCTTGCTGACCTTGAGTGTACTGTATATAGCCAAGAATGAACTCGGATTTCTAAATCTCACCTATACCCTGAGTGCTGGAATTTTAGGTGTGCGCAACCAAGCCTAATTTATACAATGCTTGGCCCTGGACCTAGGGGCATTCATGCACACTAGGAAAGCCCTCTACCATGCAGGCTATATCCCAGTCTAAGTTTTATGTTACTTTGAGGGGAAAAAAAAAAGGTCCCTTTTAATTACTGTATTGAAAGACTGTGGAGTTGTAACTTACCAGGGAGTCCTAGTAGGGAGAGGAGCACTCTGCCTGCCAGGGGCTTGTTCCTGGAGTTCAGACCCCAGTAGAAGTAAAAAGAATTAAGAGAGGTAGGGATCGTAGTGAGAACAGGTCGAAAGCTATTTATGGGCACCCAAAGTTTTATCATTTCTTTTTACCCATTTATTGTATGCTCCCTAGTATGAATTCCAGTATTTGAGGGGAAAGACCTGCTTAAATTGAGCAAGACTGAACTGGTATCTGTGAATGAGAAAATGTGATTTTCTTCATTTCAGTCACAGGCAGCACCAAAGGGTAAGTGCAGCTGAAGGAAGGCTGCTTTAGTGAAGGGGAAATGGTGTATAATGAACTGAGATACAGAGAAGGCTGGGTCTCAATCACACCAGCTTCAGCCTACAAGGGCTTTGTTTATAGACAGGTTCCTCCTTCCCTCCCTTGAAGAGATAAACACCCTCTAGAAATCTAGTCTAGTCTCCTCAGCTTCTTTTCTTCTTTTGGTTATTTCCTGATACTGTAGAGTAAATGTGAACAGATCTCTTGTTGGGAATGATCACACATTCCAAATTAAACCATTTTCCGTGGTCAAATGTTTGTCTCACCCATGTGGCTTACCCATCAAATTGCTTTGAGAGACTACTTGATTCACACCTCGAGACCAGTGTCAGTCAGGACACCTGGAGGATGGGGCGGTTCGAGGTACTCAGAGCAGACTTGGTAGGGGGAAGGAAGGCCGAGAACCCTCTACCTCTGATCTTAGGCACGTGTATGGGATCAAAGCTGAGTCTCATGGACCCTGAACTTCTCCCATAACGAAAAGAAGACAGATGTTCAAGGACCTTGAATATATTTTTTAGGCAGGAAAATAGGTAGAGAGTGAAGTCAGGAGACCTTTCACAAAGCCTTAGGAAAGTTGCACACTAAAAATAAAAAAAGCAATTGGAAAGAGGAAAGCTAGAAAATCACACCAGGGCTGACTCAGAGGTACTCCAGAGTGCTTGGTTCAAAGTGACCTATGACTCACTAAAATGTGCCTCCTCCCCCCACCCTGCCCCTGCCATGAGGACTTAAGAAGCTAAACAGACATGCAATGAATGAAGTTATACACAAGACAACATGTGACATGTAGACCGTGCTTGAGAAAACACACACTTTGCAAGTGAATGAGCCAAAAAGTCAGCTCTGGATAAGAAACAGGTTGTTACTATTCGTTCAATGTGTGATAAACTTAGAAGGTCTCTTAGTTAGAATTTTACAGCTGTGAACAAACACCATAACCAAAGCAACTCTTTTTTTTTAAGATAGTTGCTTTATTTACACTTCAAATGGTATCCCCTTTCCTCGTTACCCCTCCGAAAACCCCCATCTCATCCCCCCTCCCCTGCTTACCAACCCCCCCACACACACACCTCCAAAACCCCCCTATCCCATTCCCCCCCCACACTTACCAACACCACCCCCCACACACACCACCACCCCTACCCCCAACCCCCCCACTCCACCCCCACCCCCCCCACCCCACCACACACACACTTTTCTACCTGGCATTCCCCTACACTGGAATGTTGAGCCAAGGCAACCCCCTCCAGCTTCTCTGTCCTGGTATTCCCCTACACTGCTGCATTGAGCCTTTCCAGGACCAGGAGCCTTTCCTCCCTTTGATGTCCAACAAGGCCATCCTCTGCTGCCTATGTGTCTAGAGCCATGTGTAACACCATGTGTACTATCTGGTTGATGTTTTTGTCCCTGGGAGCACTGAGTGGCTCATATCTTGTTCCTCCTATGGTGCTGCAAACCCCTTCAGCTCCTTGGGTCCTTTCTCTAGCTCCCCTATTGGGGACCCTGTGCTCAGTTCAATGGCTGGCTGAGAGTGTCCGCCTCTGTCCCCTTTTGTCATGCATTAGCAGAGCCTCCCAGGTGACAGCTATATCTGGCTCCAGTCAGCAAGTACTTGTGGGCATCAATAATAGTGTCTGGGTTTTGTAACTGTATATAGGATGGATCACTGGGTGGGGCAGTCTCTGGATGGTCTTTCCCTCAGACTCTGCTCCACACTTTGTCTCTGTATCTCCTTCTATGGGTATTTTGTTCCCCCTTCTAAGAAGGACCAGAGTATCCATACTTTGTTCTTCCTTCTTCTTGGGCATCATTTGATATGTGAATTGTGTCTTGGGTATTCCAAGCTTCTGGGCTAATATCCAATTATCAGTGAGTGCATACCATGTGTGTTCTTTTGTGATTGGGTTACCTCACTTAGGATGATATTTTCCAGTTCTACCTATTTGCCTAAAAATTTCATGAATTCATTGTTTTTAATAGCTGAGTAGTATTCCATAGTGTAAATATACCACATTTTCTGTATCCATTCCTCCATTGAGGAACATCTGGGTTATTTCCAGTTTCTGGCTATTATAAATAAGGCAGCTCTTTTAAAGACAACATTTAATTGGGACTGACTTACATGTTCAGAAGTTCAGTCCATTATCATCAAGGTACCCAGGCAGGCATGGTGCAGGAGGAGCTGAGAGTCCTACATAATCATCTGAAGGCTGCTAGCAGAATACTGGCTTCCAGGCAGCTAGGATGAGGGTCTTAAAGCCCACACCCACAGTGACACACCTATTCCATCAAGGCCACACCTCCTAATAGTGCCACTCCCTGGACAGAGCATATACAAACCATTATAGAGGACATCAGAGTTACAGAAGGCATGAAGCCCCTCACTCCCAGAGCTGACAGCTTGCACCTGCCGGTTCAAGACTCTAGGAGTTAGATGAGGCTTTGTGTCCTAGGCCAATGAGATGGGGAGTCCAGGAAGAGTGCAACTTATAGCCTATAGGAGAAGAGGACAGAAATTTAAAAAAACAGAAACAAAACAAAACAAAATAAAAACAGTCTTGCACCAGATTGTTGCCCCAGCCATTCTTGTGTCTGTTCTGTTGTTTTCATACCTGCCCCTTTCTGAAGTGTGTACTGCTTTGAGGGATGGACAACCTAGCAGTCAAGAGCACCGCTGCTTCTCCAGAGAACCTGGGCATGAGTACGGCTCCCACCCTCTGTAACTGTCGTTCCAGGGATGCAGCACCACCTCTGGCCTCATCGGGTACTGCATGCATGCTGTGCATACCCTTATATGCTGGCAGAAACACCTATACACACAAAATAAAAATAAATAAAGTTTTCTAAGAATGCTACATCCTCACAAGTCTCTTGAGTTTGTCATTATCTTCCAACACCTGTGCAGTACAGTGAACCAGATCAGTCGAGCTACCAAACTCTCTCTGCTCCTACCCTCTTCCTTCCCTGGAAGCGTACCCTTGCTTGATGAATTGTCTGTTTCTGCTGCAACTCTGTGTCTCTGCCTAATGAGACACAAGAGCCTGGAATCCCTCTGTAAGAGCCTTCCAAGTACACGACCATCCTTGGTGAGGAGCTGCTGTCAAAAGCACAGGATGCCCTTTACCATGCATCTCACCCAAACACAACCTCAGTCGAGACCGTATGGAGAAAGAATAAACTGAAGTGAGGGGCCCTCACACACCCATGGGTGTCTTCTATTCCTCCCTCCATTTTTTTATTCCTGCCTATGCAGGATGCCATTGGAGTGCTGCCACTGAATTCTCCTTCTTAACAGGGTCTCACGTCTCTGCAGACGTTGGCCTTGCCCTCTGTGGAATCACACCCCTCCACACTTTCGCCCTCTACCCCATCCCTACCACTGCTGCCAGCGTATGATCACTGGACACTGGCAACTGTACATCTTGTCTCCCTGGGCTTGTCTGTTCCTCCCAGTGTTTCTGCTCATCATCAGCCCATTTGATTAACTACTGAAAGGACGGCGGGATATAACTCCCTTCCTCTGGCTGCTAGTTTCAGCACAACCATCGCATTGCTACTGGGGCAATGGATAAAGGAGGGGGTGGATGGGCAGGGCGCAATCCCTGAATCCAAATCTCTCCAGCGATGCATTAGTCTGCTCATGCTGCTATAATAAAGTGCCACAGACTGTGAAACTCCACTCATGTTGCTATAATAAAGTGCCACAGACTGGGAAACTCCAACATCAGAAAGTCATTTTTGTTTAAGTTATTCTGTTTCTGGAGGCAGGAAATCCACCCTGAAATTGTTGAAAGAGGTTTATCCGGTAGCAGGAAGGAAGACATTGATATACAAATGTCTTCCTTCTCTCTGTGTTCTTAAGTGGAAACCTTTCCACCTGTGTATACCTGCTTGGTGTTTCTCTCCATGTACTAATTAGTCTTCTTTTAAAGACATACCCTAACAGCTTCATTTTAACTAAATCACCTCTTAATGTCTCCATTTCCGAGCCTACTCCTGCTCTGAGGGTCAGAGGTCAGATGACTTTTGAGGGCAAATGGGTCAGCCCACAATACTACTTGGCCAGTAAAAGTATCAGGTTCCAGGCCCAAGTTTTAAGAAACAGAAGTCCTGCTTCCTGTCCCCACAATTCCTGCCCTTCAAACCCAGCAGTGTTGCCTTGCGGTCAGCTAACTGCATGAAGAGGTCGCATACTGTTCCAACTGATTGTCCCTGCCGCAGTCCATCAAGTACCTCGGGTGAGAAGCTCTCAAGATGTCTCCAATCCTAGTCACCCTCAGAAGACAACCATGTAACAAGCCCTGAGAAAGACTCTTCAGGGCCGAGAGAAGACAATTCCCAGTACTCTGAGAGATAATAAAAGGGTTGAATCTTAAGCCACTGGCTTTAGGGATAGTTTCCAATGGAAATTAATAAATGGGAGAGGCATGTCTGCAAGAAATCCAATTGTATCATTGAAAATTAACACAAATGCAAATAAAAAACCAAAATTCTTCCAGCAAAAACCATACTTATGTAGGCAACTGATTTCTAAGTTTTGCTTGCTCTACCAATTTCCAAACACTTGGGAAGCCCTGATAACAAACACCCTGTTCTTTCACAGGTTTGGCAAGTACACCCTTTACTCCAAGTGGCCCACCTCCTAGTCTGAACAAGAAAAAAAAAGTTGTTGAATTTTCTTGAATAAACAAACATCAAGAATTAATCATACCAAAAATCGCTTCCTGTTTTTCTTTATTCCCTGGAATGTTTACCATAAATACCTTTAACTAAGACAAACACATGTGGCACTACCCTTGTGATGTGCCACGTGGTGTCTTGTTCATCTTGTGTGGATACTTCAAGTTTAGAATGAGAGTAGATGCATAAGTCAGGGACCAGTGAGTTGGTTCTGTGGGCAAAGGCACTTGTTCTCAAGCCCAACACTGGAGTGCAGTTTGCAGGACTCAAACAGTGAAAAACAGCTGGATACAGCAAGGCGCCTTCTGACCTCTATGCACAAACCATACTTTTAATGCATCTGTGTTTGTGTGTAAATGAGCAACACACACACACACACACATACACACACACACAGAGAGAGAGAGAGAGAGAGTTGGGGTGGGTTGTAGGGAAGAGGGGGAAGGAGGTAAGGAAAGAGAGAGGGAGAGGGAAAGAGAATAAATGTTCATTAAATAGTTTTTAAATATGATAGTCAAAGCTCAATGAACACACATTGTCTACCCACCATCACAGTTTACTGACACAATTCCTTTGAGCACTTTGCTAAGGGGAAGCTGTGACTTGCTGCATCTGGACTGGACCATTCATTGCTAGTCCAGAAAAAGACAGAATTCGAAGTTAATTTTCTTCCGTGCAAATATATTAACATGATCATAAGGTCGAAAGAAAAGGTCAAGCCCCACACTGTAGCTTAGTAGTAACATGCTTGCCTGACATCTGGAAAGTTCTGGGTTCAGTGCCCAGTGCTGAAAGAAAAGGTTCAGCCAAACATCCAAGATGACTTTCTGCCTTCTTCTCACGCTCCCACTTAAAGGAAGAATTCTCAGTGACCTCCTTCCCGTTTCCCTAGATTTCTTCCTTTTCCCCTCCCTTCGTCTTCTTTCTGACAATTCTGTGTATTCTCTTCTCTCCCCAGTAACTTTCAGTACGTCCAGGAAGAAGGCTAGCCCCCAATAGCTCACTAGGCCCTGTACCTGGCTGGCTCTGTTCAGGAAGTACAGAGATGCACATAGCATACTGTCCCTGATCCCTGAGAGCTTTGTAGCCAAGGAGTGTGTGTGTGTGTGTGTGTGTGTGTGTGTGTGTGCGCGTGTGTGTGTATTCTGAATATATATTCTATATATATAGAATATATACATAAATATATAATATATTAAAGATATATATTTGCAATATATATTCAGCTAAAACTGTAATTAAACATACCTTAAATGTTTGCCCCTATCTAGTCTCACAGATACTCTAGTGTTTCCTTCAAAAGATTAACAGGGCTGATAACATGTCTCTGTGTAAAAGCACTTGTCACCAAGCCTGAGCACCTGAGTAAGATCCCAAGAGTTCCCAAGGTGGAAGAAGGGCACCAACATCAGAAAATGGTTCTTACATCTCCACATGCTCACCCAGGGTGGCATGCATGAGGCACACGCATTGTACTGGCTGGTTTTGTGTGTTAACTTGACACAGGCTGGAGTTATCACAGAGAAAGGAGCTTCAGTTGGGGAAGTGCCTCCATGAGATCCAGCTGTGGGGCATTTTCTCAATTAGGAATCAAGGGGGGAGGGCCCCTTGTGGGTGGTGCCATCCCTGGGCTGGTAGTCTTGGGTTCTATAAGAGAGCAGGCTGAGAAAGTCAGAGGAAGCAAGCTAGGAAGAAACATCCCTCCATGGCCTCTGCATCAGCTCCTGCTTCCTGACCTGCTTGAGTTCCAGTCCTGACTTCCTTTGGTGATGAACAGCCGTGTGGAAATGTAAGTTGAATAAACCCTTTCCTCCCCAACTTGTTTCTTGGTCATGTTTGTGCAGGAATAGAAACCCTAAGACACCCACACACACCCACATGCACTTACATATTAAATAAATAAATACTTTTAAATCCGCTTATCTTTGTACATTCCAGCTAAGAATTACCTTTGTAAATTCCATCATCTTCATCAGAGATTCCCCAGTACTGGGATGTAGAAGCCAGGGCATCAGGGAGTCAGGGTCATCCCTTGGATCTGGGAGATGGCTCAGTGAGTAACAGTGCTCGGTAATGCAAGCATGAGGACCTGAGTTCAAATCTCCAGTATATGTGTAAAAAAATGGACATGGCTACATGCACCTAGAACTCCCACATTGGGAGGAGGCAGGGCTGGAACAGATGGTCCCTGGGAACTGGCTGACTAGACAGTCTAACTAAAATGGAGAGTTTCAGGTTCAACAAGAGATTCTGTATCAGGGAAATAAGCAGAGAACAGTAAAGAAAGACACTTGACTCCCTTCTCTGACCTCTACATGTGCCCACATGGGCTGTCTTAGATACTTTTCTATTGCTGTGAAGATACACTATAACAATGGCGACTTATAAAAGAAAGTATTTAATCAGGGGCTTGCTTGCAGTTTCAGAGGGTTGGTCCATGACCATCAAGGCAGGGAACATGGCAGGAGGCAGGCAGGCACAGTGCTGGAATAGTAGCTGAAGCTCACATATCTGCAAGTTGGAGGTAGAGAAAGAGAGACTGAACCTGGAATGGGTTTGAAACTTCAAAGCCCACCCCCAGTGGTACACTCCCTCCAAAAAGGCCACACTCCTTAATTATTCCCATAACAGTTCTTCCACCCTAGGGATCAAACATTCAAATACATGAGCCTACGGGAGCCAGTCTCATTCAAACCACCACACAGGCACACACTTAAATACTCATGTGCATGAAACAAGACAGAGAGATATCATCCTTGGCTATATAGCGAGTATTAAATCAGCCTGGGCTATTAGAGACCCTGTCTCAAAAAACAAAACACCAAACTGTAACAAACCCATCTGGCAGGAATGAGTATACTCTAAAGAGACACTTGTGTACTCCCAGCCCACTCCTTTTGGCTGCCTGAGTGTTGGAAGAATGGACCCTAAGAAATAATTATTTCCCCCCAAAATCTCCTGCTGGGGGAAGAGATGGAGGAAGTTCTGGCCATCAGGGGAGGACCTTGTCTGAGAGAGAGATTCACAGCTTGCCGAATGACCCTGCAGGAAAGACTTAGGGTTAACACAATGATTGGCAGGTAAACATGCCTTGGTGGCTGTTTAGTCTTGCATATCTCTTGATTTCTATTTAAACACTGCTTTCCATCTGGTCCCAGAACACAGACTGAGGGGGAGTCTCTGGTTCTCTTTTCCTTCTTTCCAACATGGCTGCATTGAAAAAAATCTCCCTTCTGATTTACACTATTAATGTTGGTCCTGTCATTGGCTTATTGAGGGCAGGTAGTTGAACCTGGCTTGTAGGGGCTTGGGCTACAACCACTAAAGCTGGAAACTAAACACAAACAAAATAGTACCCAATGCTACTGATTGGAATTCAAAAGCATCTGAACTCTGCCCCACCCCTAACCCCACATACACCTCTTACGTAATACCCAAACTACTCCAAGGAAATATTCCTTTACTGTCCAGAAAACTCTTCTCCTACCTCTGAGGTTTTCACCCACACCAGTACATCACAGTTTACCCCAGATGGGCCCCTGTGTGCTCTCAAGAGGCCAAACACTTCCTTTTGAACTCACAGTTTTAGAAATAAACTCCTGTCTGCATCCAGATAATACAGAGTTCTACAAATTCTGATGTTGTCCCTGGCATTACGATCTCCCTGCTCATAGGCTCCACATCTCCAGAAAGACTATGGTCTTTTAAAGGTAAGAATCATATTTCCTGTAACTCTTTGTCCCCAGAGGCTAGCGTGATGTCCAATGCTAAGTGCTTGAGAAATGTCTGCCAGTCATACTTTGATTGCATGTGTGTAAACTGTTTGCTTTGGTTATTGATTAGACAAGACCCAAATGACAGTTAAGCACTTTACTCTGGTGACCTTGGTTTTTCTCTGACCCTGTGACAGCATGTAAGACTCAGCACTGTTTACTGGCCACTCAGTAATTAAATACTTGGCCAGCGTGCATAGCCTGCAAAGGCCACCTGAAGCTCCGAGAAGTCCTGTTTATTAAACAAATCATGTTTGCCTCTAAATGCTGACACTCGATAGCCCTGGGAAGGTACCGAAACAGTGTCTAAGGAAGGAACCAAAGTTATTGAAAAAGAGAAACAGTGTTATTTTGTTTTCCATATCCCCCGGAGACCTAAAATCAGCATCCACAGTGAAACATCTTGGGATTAGCTGCCCAACATGTGTGAACGCACATGTAAAAAACACTGACCTGAGAAGCAGCTAGGGCGTATGTGACAAAGCATTCAGTGGGCTCACCTCTCGGGCATCGAAGGGCAGCAAAAGAATTCTAGAGACCCGGGACGGAGTGGAAGAGAGAGGAGAGCAAGCAGCAAGCAAGCAGAACCATATGGTTGCATCTAGTTCGTACTTGCTAATAAGGGTAAGGATTAAGTAGTAAGTGCCCTAGATTCAGGGTAGATTTTCCACAGTGCTTAATAATATTGCTAAAGTGGGAGGATGCTGACCAAAAATTGGCAATTTGAAGCAATGTTTTTTGTTTGTTTGTTTGTTTGGTGGGGTGTATCATTTCTCTAACAGCTGAGTAAGTGTTTTAACATAGTGTACAACCCTACATACATAGACAACACATTATGGCTTTTACTCACATGCTATTGGCCTGTGCGGTTGCCTTTGAAGACTCATTTTGTAGATGACTGAGCTGGAAGAGTGTCAGGGAACTGACTTTCCATCACACAGATCCTAGATAAGTAATCAATCAAACATGATGGCATCCATCTTTAACATCAGCACTCAGGAGAGGAAGACAGGGATAGCTCTCTGAGCTCAAGGCCAGCCTGATTTATATGTCAAGTTCCAGAACAAACAGAGCTAGAGAGAGGCTGTGTATATTATATTTTACATATAATATAGTGTATAATATATAATATAAGAGATAAATGCATATTATATATAATATATCACAAATAAACAAAAAATAAATAAGGAGGAGGACACCTGTTGAATCAGGCACTCAGTAGTTTGAGATTAAGACGGAAAGGAGAGCAAAAGTGCTGTGTGTATTCACACGCTGTGTGTCAAGTGGCTCTGAGAGTATTTAAACTGTGTCTGTGACCCGCCTGCTTCACCTACTCTCTTTGTTATCTGCACCACACCATTATTGGACATGGAATCTATCAAGCACTCTTTACTATGCATCTATTAAGTGATGAGTATTTTTCATGGCTCTGAGGTTACAAAAGAATAAAATAATTGAACTTGAGAGGCAACTTTGAAAAAAAAATCCAGGGACGGTGGTATATGTCTGTGAACCCATCACTTTAGAGGCTAAGGCTGGAGGATTATAAGTTTGAGACCAGCCTGGGATACAGAGAAAAGACTATCTCCAAAAAGCTAACACATACACACACATAAACACACACACACACACACACACACACACACACACACACACACACCAACTAGAATTAATGAACAAGTTCAGCAAAGTGCCAAAATATAATAACAACTTGCAAAGATCATTTGTATTTCTAAACTGTAAACACCCATGGTGAGTGAGCTACAAATGAAGTCAGCAAACGTATTCCATTTATGATTCTACCTAAAAGAATAAACTTTAGAATAAAACTCTAGGTTGTCCATCTAGCAGTGCGCTTCCAATGAAGATATGACTACTGAGCACCTCTACTGAGAAACAGACAAAGGCACCGCAAAGCCATCAGGTCCAGCGCTCAACACACCATCTGTCTCCCTGGAGACCTCACATAACATGATCTTAGACAAAGCCTGGCTTCTGTGGCCCCTTTGTTATCTTGCCCCTGGACCCAGCCAGCCTCCAGACCCTGCCTCACCTCTACTCTCTTTCCACTTCCTCCCTCTCCTTTACAAAGGTTAAGAACCTTTCATCTTGGAGTTAGGAAGAGGGTTAAGAATATGCTCAAAATATACTGGATAAAATTCTCAAAGAATAAATACAAATGTTTTTTAAATAGGACCTTGTGTCTCTTCCTGTTGACCTATAATCTTTTGTTCTCTGACCCCATTATCTACAGTCTCCTGACTATAGCTTCAGATGCAAATGAAATGTGTCCCATTGGTTTTAAAGTCTAGCCATTCATTATAGAAATAAGAATCAAAACTATTAGCCATCAAGTCTTTTCAGGATCTGCTGCCCCAGGCCCTCACCCTTGCCATTCCTCCTGACTTAAATGTTTCCACCTATTCCTTTACCTAATTAATCCCTACTGACCCTTCAAGGTCCAGCTTGCACATCCCTCCCTCTGGCAAACCCTTGCTTATTGGCTCCTACCATGTGTATTTTGCATCCACTCACTGAACTTATATACAATGACCAGTATGTAGTATGTGTATGGCGTCTGTCTCTCCTTCATATGTAGCAAGTTCCTGAGTCAAGGCCTTGCTGTCTGCACTCTTGCTGTCTCCATATTAACATAGTTGGTCACTCAGGGGTGACACACTAGTATTTGTAGAAGTTACAAAGGAAGAAATGAAACAGTGGATGATTACACATTGAGTGTTCAAAACCAATTAGTAAGGTGAAGAAAGACTACACTGAGAAGCAGAGGGAATGAAGAACGTTGAAGGGGTTGGCTTCCACTTGGAAGCAAGTCAGTTCTCTGAGGATGACATCTTCAGCCATTGACAGTGGTGTGGTTGCTAACCAGAGTACCCCACATAATTTGTTCATGCATTATTTTTCTAATCCTGGCTTGTCTCTGGTTCAAGTCTCTCAGACACAAGAGTGACTAACCTCTGACAATATTATTGAAGACACAATGGAGTCAAGTTTATGGCCGGTAGCCAGTAAGAACCTGGACCTTAACTCAAGCCTGAGACCAAGTACAGCGCTCATGACTCCCACTCTTCAAATCAATTGTAAGATATGAGCTAAAGGTTCCAAACGCCTTGAGGACAGGGCCAGTATGTTCTAGTCCAGTACTTTCTGTCGTTCACACAGAGGACCTAGTATGGACTAGTGACTCCACCAACAGCAGGCAATGGACAGCTTATCCCACCATCCCCCTTGTGACTCCTCGTTTCTCTCCAACAACTCCCCATGAGATCTCTGTTGCACAAAAGAGAGAGTATCTATCTCTGGATCATGACTCCTCCTCCCCTACAGCAGCCAGTTTGAAAAAGCAAAAGAAGAAACTCACGTTCATTTTCACCCAAGTGATGGGACATCTTCCCATTGGTGTGGAAGGCATTATTTCCTCCCTAGGACAGGATGGAGTTAACCTGATTCAGCCTTTGTCCCTGGTGTCTATGACTCCAGCCTTTTCTGTAAACCAACAACCTCATGAGGCAGCGGAGTTAGCACTGAAAAGAAAGCTCAGAGCTTTCCTGCACATCCTGCTCGGACTCCTTCGTGCATTCAGCCCAAACCTTAAAGCAAAGTCCTCCAACTTCAGGGCTTCTCACCACGCTTGCTTCAGCCTCTCGCTCTGCTCAGGTGGGAATGTGTTCCTTATGGTGTCTGTTTTCCAAAGCCTACTAGCAACACCACCCTGATCTCTATAAATGTTGACTGAGGAACATCAAGGGTGACGGGAAACTTTCCAGGGGAAGCTTGGGAGTTTTAAAATCAGATAATACAATATTCTTCACAGACAGCAGCGTTAATAAAAATGCCTTCTTTGCCAGGTGGTGATGGCACACACCTTTAGGCCCAGCACTTGGGAGGAAAAGGCAGGTAGATCTCTGTGAGTTCAAGGCCAGTCTGGTCTACAGAGCAACTTCTAGGAGAACCAGGGTTACACAAAGAAACCCTGTCTCAAAAACCAACCAAACAAGAATGCTTCCTTTCACCTCTGTCTTGAAGAGTTTTAGTTTAAAAGGTACTTAAAAGTAACTTACTAATGCATTCTGCCCAGGCATTCAAATCATTTAACATGGAATAATGTGTCTAACTATTCTTTGTATGTCTCTTACATCTAACAAACATTGTTATAAATAGAAAAAATTTTATATGAGTCTAACACTCCACAAATCGGGAACCATCTCTATAATTTGGGGTGTAAATAACAAACATTAGTAATTCCTTGGAGATAAAACAGTTCTTGTGGTCACAGAGTTCTGCCTACCCAAGCTCTTGTCCCTTTGTTCTGTGTCTTGGAATCTCTCAGACTCTTCAGGTATCTGAACACAGCTCCAATCCAGCAGAATCTCATCACAGGACACAGATCAAGTCGAGGGATATTGTTCCTTTTGTTCCCTCTCAAGTAACATTGTACCTGTCCATATTTGGGGGTATTGTGTGACACATGTACACAGCGTGCAAATAATCAAATCAGAAATTAGCACACCCACCATCTGAAACTTTCATTGCTTCTTATATTGGGAGCATCCAAACCTTCTCTTCTATTCATTTTGAAACAGAATTAATGTAATGAGTTAGTATTGACTGTAGTCGCCCTGCTGTAATATAAGACGAGTATACTAGAATTTAATTCTCCTATCTGTCCATCATTTTGTATGGGTTAACCGGCTAGCGCACTCCACCTTACCCACCAGCCTCTGGGAAGAACTTGACCCGTTGTTCTGTGTGAATCATTGCGCAGGTGCAGAGAAGCTGAACGATGCTTTCAGTTCCTATAGGAACCACCTCGGGGCTGAGCTGGAAGACGCCCCTCAGGGCCGGGCTGTCCACTCCCTGTCTCCCGGGGACTTAAGGTTGACGGAGAGGTTCCTGCCAAACTAGCTAGTACTCTTGGAATGCAAGGAGGGTTTTGTTGTTTGTTTTTTTTTTGCTTTTTCATTCTCTTACATAGCTACACACCCACCAGGAATCCAACCCTGCTGGGCCAGTGAGGTAAGTGGCCTTTCTAAGTCAGATTCCGACAGAGTAAAGATGTGGAAATTCGGCTGAGAGGATACCTGCTAGAGGAACAAGCGATGTTGCCTGAACCTGGGAAACTGTCTCAAAAGTTAGGATATGAATCAAGAGATGCTCATTCCCATCAGTTGCAGCTCATAGCTGTTCAAGGTGTGATTCCCCCTCCTTCTCCACAAAAGGCTGAAGTCCTAGGTTTTCCCCTCCTGGTGACTTTTTCTTCTGTTCACATGGTCACTTGCAATGGAATGAACCCAAAAAGGTTGCAAGAGGATCAGTCGTATCTCTCTCAGACCATGATAATAATTCACTCACAAGAAAGGACGCCTATGAGAGAATTCTTCTAAAGGACAAGAAAAACAGGTTTCAAAGTCACTCTGTCTTTGCCCGAATGAGAGGGGGCTAGCAGCTTCCTCTTTATTTTTTATTTTTTTTAAAGATTTATTTATTTATTATTATATGTAAGTACACTGTAGCTGTCTTCAGACACACCAGAAGAGGGCGTCAGATCTCATTACAGATGGTTGTGAGCCACCATGTGGTTGCTGGGATTTGAACTTTGGAAGAACAGTCAGTGGTCTTAACCACTGAGCCATCTCTCCAGCCCCCAGCTTCCTCTTTATAAAGGAAGAAGACAAAATGGTAATTTAAAAATACAACCTCTTGCCTGAAACCCCTCTGAACAGACAGCCCCGTGGAGCCATGGTAGGCTATGATAATCGCATCAAGCCTCAGCAACCACGCATTCCTTACAATGTTTTCCTGATCAATACTATTCAAGCCCCCCAGCAAAGTTTACAAGAGTTTTGTGGTCCAAGTCTCTAAGGTCACATTTCCCTGTGCTCTTCAACAACTCGATGTAGCTCACAGCTCAGAGGTGACCATGGACCCACCACTGCTGGGCTTCAAGATTCTAACTGACAGGAAGGATCTCTGAGTTCAGCAGTCACCATTCTTTTCCCATTCCGTGGGTCATTCTACTGAAAGAGAACTTTCTGTCCTTTCAATCTCAAGGGATTTTATCCCTCTGGGCCTTCTGGGAAGTGTTACGAGGATGCACAGCTTGAAGACTCAGAGATGGTATGCCTGCCTCTCTACCCTCACTCTCAGTTTTTAGAACTTCTGGGCAAATGGTCCCCTTTGATGGAAAATTTGCATTCCCAATGGCAATTTTGCAAGTACAAAAGGCTAGAAGAGAAAGTGAAGGCACGCAACTAACACTATGCTGCTGTCCTCTTAATTGTCCTCCTTTGGTCTACATGCTCCCCTTGGGCCGCGTCCTTGAAGAAGCCTCTGATAGGAAACCTACCTTTAGGCTGATTTCCCAGGGTAGGGACTCACTCCTGCCCCTCAACTGCTGTCAATACAAAACTGAAAATACCTCCTGCCACTGTTCCTCCTCTCAAAGAATCGCATAGTGCCCCAGGGTTTTTTCCATTGTGTCAAAGAGAAGCTAAGTGGAAAAATAGAGTAACGTCAAAACAGTTTGGTTGCTGATTCTTGAAGGAATTGGTTTATTGCTTGTAAAATTCAATTATGGCTTCAGACAAATTTATGTAAACTCCTCCCGGACAGCAACCTAAAAGGAGGTAATCCAATCTTTAGAAACTTTCGATTGCAGAATAGCTATAACCCAACTCAGTTTTGGAATAATCAGCAAAACAATACAATAAAAAAAGATGAACAGTTGGTGGAGTGTGGGGGGGAGATCAGTAAAATATTGTTCTACCTAAAATACAAAGATGTATACATGGCCAGTGATAGGGAAGGGCATGAGTCCAACAGCTTCTAGTACTTTCTAGAGCAAGGGAGGCACATGTATATATAAATGAATGACAAAATCAGCATGCTGCTTCTGGTCCTTCTGCACCAGGACCTACAGGGGCAGCACACACAAGTCACAGCTTGACAGGAGTCATCCAGCCTCATGCTGGTCAGTCTGCCCTCCATATACAGCACGGTGCTTAGGAATAAGAACTTTGGAGTGAGACCGACTGCCTGAGTTCAAATCCCAGCTCTACTACATAGGATCTGGTATGTGCCAGGACACTGCTCTCTGCCCTGGTGCTAGACTATATCCATGTCATCGACACACAGCCACTAAAGGATTCTGTCCAGAGTGTAAAGGGAAAGGCTGGAGACACGCTCAGTGGTTAAGAGCACATACTGTTCATCCAAAGGACCTAATTTCCAGCGTGTCTGTAACTCGAACTCCAGAGAGACCCAACTCGGGTTCCGGCACTCCACATGCGCATGCACACATATGATGATGGTGGTGGTGGTGGTGGTGGTAGTGATAATAATTGTTAATGTGCAGAGGAAGGCCAGACAAGTGTGAGGGTGCTCATCTCCCTCCTCTTTTCCTGAAAGACTACTATGGACTGACAGAATCTCTGGCCAAAGATGACTCCATGCAAAAGGCAAGGTTCAACTGGTGTCACAAAGAATTCTTGAATTCTGACAGCCCCTGTCTCATCCGTAGGAGCCAGTGTATGAGGATTGACTTGGTCCTAGGTCCCCCAATGCCTCCTTGAGACCCACGTTTTGTAAATAATCTCCCAAATGGCCCATTGTTATGTCTCTTCTGTGTTCTGCTTGGCCTCTCTGGTAAACAGTTTGAGTCTGGATGGATGATTTGACCTCTGTCTGCCTCCTCATGTTAAATGGAGGTAATGATAGTCATTTTCTTCCTAGACCCGGGACGATTAAGTGAGTTATCCTTATGCGTGAAATCCTTAGAGCACTGCCCAGCATGTAATAAGCATAATTCTTTTGTTTTTATTTTTATCTCTATCTCCACCATCATTATCATCAGCGGCAGCAGAGTAAACACGGCCAGCACTGTCCTCCAGCAGCTAACCATCTGCCTTCGCGTGCTGAGCTGTAGACGGCAGAGGCTGCTTTGTAAAGTAAGGGCTGGAAGAAATCAGACAGTTCCTACATAAAGAAGCTTACGGGAAAGCCGGGTGATTTAACAACTCTGGGCAGTGGAGGTAGCCAGTCGTTAGGAGAGGGCCCAAAGGAGTTTTGCTCTATTGAGTTGCTTGTTCTGTTTTCTCTCCAAGTATGTTTGATGTATCTTATCCTAGACTCACAGACAAGGTAGGGCCTGAAAGGACTCTAACTAGAAATATAACCCCTTATTTGGCACTTTATTTGGAAAGAAAAACTGATTTTATCAAAATAAACTTTTGAGTCACTTAAATATAGATCTTGTACATGAAAAAAAAATCAGTAAGGAAAGAATCCTTAGGTCATTTGGACTTTGCTCAAAGGGCTCACACCTAACCACTTGGAGGGGCCTGTTTCCCACCAAAGATTCCAAAGTCTAAGAAAAAATAGTACTGTGTTTTCTCCCAGAGAGGAAGGAAGAGAGGGAGAGAGGGAGGGAGGCAGACAGACAGAGACAGAGAGAGCGAGACAGAGAGAGACAGAAAGACAGACAGACAGACAGACAGAAACAAAAGTCCCCTATCTTTCCTGCAGACTGATTTGTAATGCCCACCAGGTTCAAAGGAATATCAGTTGCTATGTGTTCAAAGAATTTAACCAGTATTTATATAAAATTGCAAAAGTGTTGGCAGTAGGAGGAATGGATGTCTCAGAGAAGAGAGGAAATTCTAGAAGATTATGTGTCTCTGCACCAGGTCAGCAGAGTCACATTTCCTCTTAAGAGTGAACGGTGAAGCCCATCCCTTTAAGACTTGGAATCTTGAGAAACTGAAACTAAGTCTCAATGGTGAATGTTTTATTTCATCTCTCTGAGCTTCTATTTCCTGTAAAATGAGAGGGTTGAACCAGACGGTCCCTGTGGCTCCTTCCAGGTCTTTATATCTAGAAACCAGTGAATTTTAAATGGGATATTACAGATATCAAAGCACCTCCTCCTAGCCTTGGACTCTCAGATTCTATTTCAAAGAAACAGATGAAGGTTACACCTCACTTGTGAAAGGATCAAAGTCTCTTTCTGATGCCTTTGGGGTTTTTTTTCTTTTGCTCTCTTCTCTCTCTCTCTCTCTCTCTCTCTCTCTCTCTCATTTCTGATTGGATCTCTGATGCCTAAGTCTAAAACTTCATTTTAAATACATCCAGTTGCTTCAAAATCCCCATGAACAAGTTTAGTTTAAAGCAATTGATTTAAGAGTGGCAAGGCGAACACTCCTTCACTGGTGAGGCCAATCCGCACCCACTCAGAGAGCTCGCTTGACACAAGGCTGGAAAGACACTTCAAGGAATGTCAGAAGCCAAACCGCTCACTGAGAGGCAACATTCCCATCAGAGACCCCAAAGGACACTCCAACAGCTGGAATTTATAAAAGCAGCTGTAAAGCCATAAGGAAACGACACACTGAGAGACAGACCAGAGTGTGAGTGAGCATCCTACTGGGGAGAGATGTGCCAAGGACCGCAGGGCACTTGGCCTCACCGAGAGTCAAAAACCTGTAAATAAAAGAACAACAAGTATCATTTATTTCATCCCTACCACTTAGGCAAAAATACATGTATCATTGCCATGAGTACAAACACAGTCTCTCTGAGAATGACTTCGAATGAAGATGAAGACAGACATACTGCTACTAAGTAACTACACTTCTGGATACAAAACCAGGTGAAACCTTAACCCGGTCAGAGAGTTTACAAGACTGTGTTTATAACAGTAAAAACTGGGCATGGTCAAAATGTCTTGAGTCATGAAAGAATAAATAAGTTTGTATAATCCCACAACAGTACATTGTGTAGCACTCAAAATGAATACACTTTTCAGTTATGTGTACCAATGTGAGTCTGTAAACATCTAATTACATGTATGTATAATATTACATCACTTACTTAGTATTGTAAAATACAAGAAAACACCAACCAAAACTCATTTGTTTATAAACATGTAGTTAATGTATGAAACCATGGATGGAAATGTATATAGAGTTAATATATCCCATATTAGGAGAGTACAAACATCTGATGGGAAAAACCAACAAGTCTGAATTACTAAAGGGTTCACAGAGCTAGGTGTTATGGTGCCCACCTGTCATCCCAGAACTTGGGTGGTTGAGGCAAGAGGATCGTGAGTTTGTGGCCTGCTTGGGCTGTATACAGAGGCTCCATCTTGAAAATGAAATTAAATAAAAAGATTCATTCACGTGGCACAAGAAAATTCTGTGGTACTGTGGTAGGTAACCAAGAGGGTTTAGAGATACAGTAGGAACAGTCCAAGATGCCCTGGAGCTGACCCAGTAGGAAGGGCTCAAAAACTAAAACAAACAAACAAACCCAGGGATATAGGAAGTACACAGGGAGCTACCAATGGCTACACTGGGACACCTTAAACACTGGAATAATGATAGTAAGACGTTATAGCTTAGGACGCAATTTTCACACGTCTCTATTGATATAAAGAAATTGGAGGCATAAAGAAAATTAAAAAAAAAAAAACACTCCTTGGCAAACACCAAAGCTATTCTTTGAGGAGATTTTTTTATTTTCTTTTGTTTTTGTTTGTTTGTTTGAGGCAGGGTCTCTCTCTTTCTACAAAGACTTTGGGGGGAGGGGCTTGGGAGGGGACAAGGTCTATTGTATCCTGTATCCCAGACTGACTATACATCCTAGAATGACCTTGAATTTCCGAATGATGGGGCAATTACCATTGTGGCAGGCATGAACCAACAATGATGCTAATAGTGGAGATACAATTATACAGCTTACAAATAGGATATCTTCATCCTCAAAAATATTTCCACATGAGAACTCCTTAACAAGTACTAATTACAAACAGTGAATTAGTAACTTCAGGGTAGGAAAACCTGGAAATCATCTCTGTAGCCAAGGAATCAAAGTGATCCAGAAGGGATCACACTCTGCCCAGTGAGGTGCCGGGTCCACACTCAGTCCTTCCTGAGACAGATGCGTGAGCATCCGCGGACAGGACGGAGCACAAAGCACTTCTGTGGTGTTACTGGAAATGCAAGACCTGAATTTAAACAAAGAAAAACACCAGGCAAACCCAAACTGAGACAGAGTTCATGAAATTAAGTCTCAGTGCTTTTCCCACAAATGTCCGGTGATACAATCAATGAAGATTAAGGAACTGTCCCAGAAGCAACACAGGAAGCTGGACCAGGAATAAAAGGGACAGTTGGTGGCATTTATATAAAATAAGGCTTCTATGTTCGTCCTGAGTATTGCTGGATGTGGTGGTAACACAGGTTCAATCCCAGCACTGGGGAGGCTGAGTCAGGACAGGAATTTGAAGTTAATTTCCTGACTTTGACAGCAGTACTACGGCTATGTAAGATGTTATTATTTGGTAAAGCCGGTGGAAGAGCCAAAACAGGTTTACATTATTTCTGCAACTTTTCAGATCTGAAGTCATTTTAGGATGAAATAGTCTACAAATGGCTAAATGTGGCAGAAGCATGTGATAAAAGAGTCCATTATCTCGCTGATAACTCTCCACGTGTCTCAAATATGTCATTGTAAGGGACACGAAATGAGGGATATGCAGATTTCAAAGCAAGATCTGATAATCCCATTAAACAGTCTTAAAACAATGAGTCTTAAATCAATGATCCCGCTGGTCAGGAACTTCGTGGAAGAAAAGAAGTACGCACTGCAGTTTGCCCACTCGTCCTGATCTCCCGCCCCCGCTAACCCTGACGTGTTCGCCCTTCCTGCTCCTGCGCAAAGCCTGCCTCTCGCCTGCCTCGTCCGCGGACCTTTCCCTCTGACTGTTACTCAACTGGTTTTCCTGCTTTGCTTCCTCCTCCGTTCCTCACCAGCCTGACCATCTGTGCTCCACATTAGTTTTCAGCTTTGGGAGAAATTGTTAACTTATAGGGAAATTTGAAGAGAAAATCAGACGAATAAATTAGCTGTGAGAAGACGAGTTTGAAGAGGAATGCTGACGCGGGAGGGCTTAGTGCTGAGCTTCCTGGGGAGGTGGGGGAGGGGGAGGAAACCCAGTGAAGAACAGGATCCAGGAACATGGTGACAATCCATAGAAGATGAGAGTCCATGAGGTCACCGAGGTTTAGGGTAAGAACTTGAAGAACGTTTACATCTAACAAGCGAGAAAAGGTGGGGATACTTTGATCCTTATTGGAAAGTGGATCAAAATATCCATGGCTCACAGCCAACCTATAGACTGAGCATAGGGTCCCCAATGGAGCATCTAGAGGGAGGACCCAAGGAGCTGAAGAGGCTTGCAGCCCTGCAGGAGGTACAATAATGTGTACCAACCAGTATTCCCAGAGCTCCCAGGAACTAAACCACCAACCAAAGAGTACACATGGAGGGACCCATGGCTCCAGCTACATATGTAGTAGAAGATGACCATTTCAGACATCAATGAGAGGAGAGGCCATTGGTCTTGTGAAGACTCGATTCCCCAGAATAGGGGAATGCAAGTCAGGAAATTGGAGGTGAGGATGAGCAGAGGGGAGGGGGGAATGGAATAGAGGATTTTCGGAGGGGTAACTCAGTAAGGGGATACCAATTGAAATGTAAATAAAGCAAATATCTAATAAAAAGAAAAGAAAAGGTGGGAGGGAGGGCTGCAGTGGGTATGTAAAGTGAATAAATAAATGAAAAAAGAACCAAGAAAATACATACATACATATATGCATACGTACGTATATACATGCTTACATACATACATGCATACATACCTACTAAGATTTATAAATATCCCAAATCAACTTTAGATAGTAAAACTACCATCTATCAGTCTTTGGAAATACAAAATAAATAAATAAAAAATTAAGACTGAGGCAGGAGAGAACAAAGGAAAAGCTAAGGGATGGAAGGGAGGGAAAGAAACCCCTTACTCTAGGCTATTCTTGAAGTCTCTCAACAACCAGAGGCAAGAATTCCAACAGAGAGCTCAGTTGGTAAGGTGTCTGCCTTGAAGCATACAGAAGGCCCCAGATTTGATCCCTGCCTATAATCCCAGCACTTGGAAGTAGAGGCAGGAGGATGAAAAGTTCAAGGTCATATTTAGTTACATATCCAGTTTGGGCTAGCCTAGGCTACATGAGCCACTGCCTCAAAAACAAAAGGAGCTAACTAAAAAATCCCAGCACAATTAATGACAGTTGCTGTCAAGACTGGCTACGTATGTAGAGACAACATTCCTTTTATATTGAAGTAATTTCAATAAAAATGTTAAAATATCAACAGACTATGCCTAAGACCTTCAAATGTGTGTTTACTCTTTTCCCAAATGTGAACTATAATTTTCTGGGAATGTCACAAGCAAGGCATTAAACTGTTTACAATAAAAACATGTCGGCTCCTCCTGTTACCCCGTGCAGTCTGCTTTTACTTCATCAGCTGCAATCCTAGCCAAGGTAACGTAGGAGCCACCCTTATATTCTTACTTAAGATCCTTAGGAGCGCTTTTCAATTTTTTAATTCATTAATTAAATTTAATGTGTATGAGTGTTTTGAGTTCCTGTGGAACTAGGGCTCAGACGATAATGAGCAACCCTGTAGGTGCTGGAATCAAACTCTGGTCCTCTGCAAAAGCAAGAAGTGCTCTAAAAACTTCTAAACTATCTCTCCACAACCCTTACCCCCACCCAGCAACCCTGTGAGATATAACTTCAGAAGCCACTTAAATTGTATACATGGGATGGTGAAGGCATCTAAGTACAACCTCTCTTGAGGAGTCCGCACTCTTACATGGGTGTGCAATACCCCTTTCCTAAGCACCTTTCTGTTAGTCATGTACGTAAATCTACATTAAAATCTATTAATAAAGTCCAATTCTGCTCTAAAAGAGAAAACTCTCAAAGAATTAATACAAATGTTATTTAAAAAATGAGATCAGTCTTTTAGGGGAAAAGTAAAAAAAGAAATCGGATTTGTGCTTTATTAATAATCGTGGTAAATGTGATAAAGAGTCCAAGAAGGAGCTGAGCTGAGTAAACACCCGCGGATTTGGTTATTAGCATGTGGCTTCCAGGCGGAAGAGTCAGCAGAGTGGTGTGGGGGATGGGACAGCAAGAAGCTGATTGAGAGGGAATGGGTTTAAGGGTGGTGAGGAGGATGGAGAGGAAGCAAGGTAGCCTTGCAAAGCTAGCTGCACTTGGGAGAGACTGTTAGAAATTTGAGGAAAGGAGCCGACTGAGAAAGACAAAAAAATAAATGTACCCTAGAGAGAGGGACCAAGTCAGAGAGGAGATGCAAGTGTGCCCCTGGAAGAAGAGAGGAGGCCACCGCCTCCCGGGCAGACAGAGTCCCTGAGAAGCCAGGTCAAAGTCAAAGGCTGAAAGCGGATTGTTAGAGGTTCAGCAGAGCAGTTTGGGATAAACTGTGGCTCGGGAACAGCGTCTGTGCGTTCTTCCGCTAGCCTCTTTTCTCAACCAGTGGTCAAACCTGGTGTTGAACAGAGTCTGTGCTTGTATCCTTTACTAAGACATTTTCATATGCATTTTGCAACTTCATCCTAATAACTTCTTGGTGTAACCAGGACAGAACTCACTGGCCTGTTCTATAGAGGAGGGAACCAAATCTTTGCAGTTTGATACTTACCAAGATCATCCTCCCATAACGGTAAAACCAAAAGCTCTGTTCTTTTCAGCGCATAGTGTTAGGCCCTGCCAGGAAATGAAAAGGCTTTGGGTGTGTACTCTGTCGACAGAATCGGGCCTAATAATCTTATTCGTTGAAGGAGAATCTTCATTAAATTTTGTTACATTGTTAGGACAGACTTGGTAGCAGATGGTAGATACTGAGTGGCTCTTTCCAGCTCAAAGCTGTCGGCAAGAGCATTTGGAAAGTACAGTGATGGATGACATAGTATTCAACATGGGGAAGACAGTTCAGTCTAATAGGATGACCCAAGGGTCAAGCTTAGGTTTTGTCCCGTTTAACGTCTCTTATGTGTCTTACAACAGCCTAAAAAAGTGCCAGGGGAATTGGAAACTGATCATGACTGATAGGTGAGAGCAATACCAGTGAGACAGAGGAAAGAAAGGAAAATGAAGTCGATGAGGTTGAAAGGGAAGAAGAGTGGAGAGCCACATAGGGTTCAAAGTGGAGAGAGGCTTTTCTCATTAAAAGGAAATACAGACACACTATTGGGGGGGCGGGTTGGATGTCTGGCCTCCTTGGAACAGGACCAAAAGATAATCAGGAGAGAAGTTGCAAGTGCTGATCCAACAGGACATAGGACTGTCGGCCAAATGATGTGGCCAAGCCACGGAGATAAAGTTGCACAGGCATACTATCATTTCCTTAACAGAAAAAGGAGAGGGGGCGCACGCATGTGTTTGACATTCATACATTCACACATGCATACAAACACGTGCACTGACTAGCTCAGTAAATACAGAAGAAAATAGTAACCCCAGTTACCTCCCGAGAAATTCATCTGTAGCCCGTGAGCTGACTCCAGCCTACGTTATTCTGTATGGTCACACATCACTGCAACTTCAAGTTACTTTAGGCTGAGTATGAACACTCCAGTTCAGCTTAATCCTTTTCAACCTCCAATTTGCCTTCTATCCAGCTGACTTCACACATGTATGTTATCTGCCTGGCTCTTGGGGACTGAGTTGATGACGTCACACATGCCTACATGCAGATGCAGCTGAAGGCAGAAGAAGATGAAGATAAAAAGAGAGACTACACAAATGACTACGATATGGCTTGAAATGCGACAACAAAAACCTTGGCTGCATAGATGCTGGGTTACTTATCAGCATACGGTTGTGTTCTACTGTAAACACAGGCTACATTTGTAAGATAAATACCTGGTGGTTTACCTTAAAATCCAAGCTAAAATTGATATCATTGTCTTTCTCTAGGTAGGTACAACCACAGAGTTTCTGGTGAGATTTGGTAAGACAGTTTCCCTGATGAATTTTGCTTCCTATTAATCCTGTTAATTAATAAGTAAATGTTCATCTTCAACACCAGCTGAGGTTGGAAAATGGATGCAATAAGTTAATTATGCACATTAACTAAGGAAGCAAACCAACCAGCATGGTGTGTGACCTTTGCAAAAAAAAAAGAATTAGGCCAAATGTAACAGTGCATTCCTGTAATCCCAGCATTTGGGAGTCTAAGGTAAGAGGAATGTGAGTTCATATTTAACATTGGTAGGCAATATTCTAGTGAATAGTTTAAACAATATTAATAGCCTACTACAATCATCCTCAGAGGGAGACAGAATTACCAGTCCTTTATGCATTATTTCAGAGGCAGCCCTTAGATTAAAGTAATTACAGATATGTAATCTTTGGGAAATTTTGCCCAGAGTCTGTTCATTACTTTTTTTCTGTATATTATAAAAAAAAATTCCACATATATATAACATATATACATACATATATAGACACATATACACATGTACATATATACATATGCACATATTCACATATATACACATTTACACATATTCACACACATATGTATATACACATATATACATATATACACGTACATATACATCATATACACATACATGCACACACACACATATAACGTAAATAAGGAGTCACTTCCAGTTTGTTGCCTGCTATGACAAGGGACGCATCCAAGTCTTTCTAGTGGTGGCTGCAGATGATGAACCACCAACATCCCATCATTCTGTGGCCGCTGCACGAAATGATGAGCCAAGCAACTTAAACAAACATTCCAGCCCAGAAAATCACCAGCCTCTGTGATTGTAATGACTTTCTCCTAATCTGATCATTATTATCCATTCCTTTCCTATTGCTGGCAAGGGGCCTCTGGGGAATAGCTGGTTTTAAAAGCGAGACAGGCTTGAGTATGAAAATGTACAACCTTGTGTTTTAGTGACAATTTATCTTAGTCAGAGCTAACCAAATCCAAAGCCCATCCATCATAGTTTTACTTCCACACCTTAAATCCTGAAAGGACTCAGTTGTATCTGTTTCTCCCAAGTCATTTATCATTTCAAAAAAGGAAAAAGAAATTACTTTGAACCTAATTAAAATTCAAGGGTGCTCTTCTGTAAACGCCAGGTGACTAGAAGACCAAGGCATGATCGGACAGTGGCTCAGGTGACAGCACATTCTTGAGGGATTAGGAGAGAGACCTTTCACCTTATCATTGGGATGTTCCTACAAGGCTGCTGACCTCTGTGACCTGGTCCTGACCCAGCAAGGGTGGGTTTAGGAAGCAGGGTGAAGTTCTCTTCTCTCTTTCCTCCTTACTCCTTCAACCTAAGCGGTGTGACTGCCGTGCTGAAAGGTGAGGCTGTCACATACATCTCTCCAGCAGCCTGCCAGGCAGAGATGTGACAGAAAAGGTCGTGACTCAAACCCAGAAGGTTCCCTCATGCCTTCCAGCTATCACTATTTAGGAGAGGCAAAGCTCTCTTCTGAGCTCCTCTCCTGGCACACTCGTTTCTCCCCTGCTCCTATCAGGAGCTCCTACTGTCAGACACTTGGGACTGGAGGCCCCCTTACTCAGAACTGCCCTGCAAGGTCAGGAGGAGGGTCAGTCTAACCATGGAAACCTGGGCTGGCTGGCTCATTCTGCACCCAACCACAGGAGGCCTGAAGACACCACCCCCCGCCTTCAGGAATAAATCCTTGACATTTCCAAAGCCATCTGACCTCATCCTGCCAACACCTCTATCTTTAGCAAATCCAAAATCAGACCTCAAGGAGAGGGACAGCAGTGCATCATCTGATTCAGGGTTTCTCCAATCACCTTCACCCGCCACCAACACTTCTGTGGGTTCACATTCCCAGAGCTGATAAGGAACGTGATGTGGTTCAGGAGGAAGACTTGGGCAGCATGTTACCAGACAATCTGAATGAAGCATATTACCAATTCAGTGGCTGGTAACACCTGTTCCATTTTCACAGTTAAAAGAAAGGAAAATACATAAAGCAAAATATGTATTTCTACTTTTAAAAAAACTACAAAGAATATTAGTCACATCTCTGAGTGAGTTCTACTTTTAATCAATAAATGTCATCTATAGTGTCCTGGAGCAAGCCCCTGCCTCGTGTAAGTGTACCCTAGTGCCTCCCACTCACTGAATGTGGAAATTTTTAACTCTGATGAGACTTGGAGTCACATAGGACCTTATTTACAAAAGCAAGACCCTAGGCACTCCAAGACAGACAAGAAGGAAGGAGACCATCCAAGAGGCTCTCAGATTCCAGGTAACAGGGCTGAATAATACTGTAGCCTAACCCTCAGTCCCTGCCTTGAGTTGTTTGTTAAAATAACATCATGCTGGGTCATAGGATCTTATCATTAAAAAAAAAAAAAAGATAAACCTAATGGTTCGACAGCTAAGGGACAGGAGAGTGACCTAATCTAATCATAATCTCAATGATAGTAAACACTGGGGATAATCTAAAACATTTTTGAAAATGTCTAATGAGGATCCCCTTTTACGTTAACTTTTCATCTCTATATTCTAGCACCTCTGAAACTGCGAGCAACAGAGGACAGTAAGGGCAGGATGTCCAGGAGGTGTTGAGTGAACAGCCAGAATCTCTGATCCCTCCCTCTCTCCTAAAATGGAGTTTCAGTGGGACATAGTTCGGCTGTAGATGCTACCCACACACCCCCAGCAAATCATGTCTGCAGGGGCTTCTTCTGAAACTCTTGGGATTTTCTCAGGCTTCTGACTCTATGACCTCCTCCCTTCTGCTCATCAGCTCGGGTTTGTTGCTGAAGGGACGGACGCGTGAGTGTGGGGTGGATGGCTTACCAGTTAGTCAGACGTTGATTGAATAAGGTGCTGTCTGTGCCTCCAAGGCATTTTCGGAGCCACTTGACACCACTTGACAGATGTGAGACTAAGAACCCCACTTGTTTGGTTTTTCAATCGTGTGATTGTTCACATAAAAAATACTGCACATCATCCCCTGACTGCAAAAGAAGAAGGAATGAATCTTTCCTAATTGCATCAAGCTTAATGTTTGCCTTGTTTGATGCCTGTGATTCAAGTGCTAAGAGCTGTTCCGTTCATGGTATTGGAGGGGAGAGGAGGGAGCCGTTGCCATGGAGTCCTGAAAGCCAGCCTTATGAGACTGGGTCCCATGTAGCCCAGGCTAGCCTCAAACTTGCTAAGAAGCTGAAACTTGGCCTTGAACTCCTGGTTTTTCCTGCCTCCATCTCCCAAGTCCTGGGATTACATGCATACTTCATAGCACCAGCTTCCTTAAAATGATTTCTAAATGTGGTCTGTCTTAAATGTGTTAAAGGAAAACTTTTTGGTGCAAGAAAAAAAGCCAAATGAGCCAAACCCTTACCTAGCTTTTAATCAGAAAAGAAAAAAAAAAGAGTTCAGATTTTTCCCAGGAAAATATGCTATGTCTTTACCCCAAAATATAATGAAAAATATATTGAAATACAATGAAAAAGCAGAAATGTTATGAGTATTTAGTGCCCAGAGAGCCATGCTGCTTTTCTAGCCTTCCCAGGGGTATGAATCTGTCACTTGGAAGTCCCTCTCCATGTTTGTTGTGTCTGTGGGCAGCTGGACTCTTTTCTGATAAAATAAAACTGTCACAAAAAGTAAGTCCTCTGAATAAAAGTAAACAGCGCCTGTACTGAATAAGTGCACACGAAATTTGTGTTCAGCACATATCCTGACACTAATGGACTGTTTTGCATCCAGATGGATGTCACTATGTGTTACTCGGTAACTGCCTTCTCTCCTGTGACTTTTCAACCATATTCTTTCCCGATAGAAAGACGTTATAACCAGATGTTATAAGAATCCCAACTGCTGTATTTAGTGATTTAGCTTTATTTTTCTATTTTAGGGTTGGGTAAATTATTAAGACTTTGGGCTCTGCAGTTTATTAGCAATCCAAATAACCTATCCTTCAGGTGAGAAATGCTTTTGGAGAGAGTGGGTCACAGGACCCTATATCAGCCTGCCTCTCTATAGTCTGCTCACCCTGCTGGAACAACCCACCTAATCCAGTGTCCAGAAAACGGAACTATAATACACAGGACCCTACTAAGTGAATGAGTGACGAGGGTTATGAGCTGCTGGGAAGGTTAGCCCTAGTCTAGGAGCCTAGAGGGGCAGTATCAGGAGTGGGGGGAGGGGACAGGGGGCAAATCAGTGACTTCTCTCTGAAGGCTAGGCAGACATTTGCAAGGAGCAATCCATGCTTGGGTGGGACTTTCTGGTGATGCACACCCTTGGGGGTCACCCATCATCCTGTAAGCAACCACTCACCCAAGCTCTGGAAGTGAGCCCTCTAAGCTCAGGAGTTTCCCAAGCTAGGCTTTGTTCAATAGTTTGTTGGGGCTTTATGGGGAGACGGTTGCTTACCTCTCCCCAGGGAAGGAATTCTCACACGATCTAGCTATAATCTTCACTATCCTGACTATCCTTGTTTTTGCGGAATTCACGTGTCAGCATCCCCCCAAGAATATGACTTCCTTTTTATTTAATTACATCAATTGTGATCACTCTTCTAAAACATTCACCTTATATGTTATTACTTGATCATATCAGAGGGAAATTAACTTGACCTTCTTGGCTAGTTTTGTTGCACAGAGCTTACACCTTACTACTGTGTCTCAGCCTGCCTCTCTATAGTCTGCTCGCCCTGCTGGAACAACCCACCTAATCCAGCATTCAGAAAATGGAAATATAATACTAAGTGCTTTGCTGTCGCCCTGTTTCTTTTATAATGTCATAAAAATTTATAACACTTAAAAGCCAGCGATCCCTGAGGCCATTTATCCTCAAGAAAGAACAAGTTTGTTCTTGTGGAGCAGAATCTATATTGATGTATCTCTCACATTGTAAGATATGTGCCCTTAATGCACGCCATCGGGACAACCTGCAAGCACCCAGCATCCATTCTGTGCCCTGATGGTACAAGGCCCATTAGAAGGAGGCAGGAGGGCTCTTACTATTCAGAGGTAAAGGACCAGTATTTTAGAAACTCATTTCAGCCTCGATGCCAGATGTGGTTTCACAGAGAGATAATGATCCCCTTCAAACAATGGGAAATAACTGAGAAAAGTCATTATGTCACTGTGAAAAAATGTCCTTGATTATCCTGCCCTAGCTGTTACCTAATCTCAATTTCATTTCTGAAGGCTCCTGAGTGGGGAGCCTTAAGCACCACACATACCTAGCTCATGAAGTAACTGCTTTCAATACCCATCAGATATTGGTAGCAGAATGGGGAGGGCTGGGGAGGGAAGGGGTGAGGTAACCAGAATGAGGTAGCAGCTAAAGTTTAAAACTACACCCAGTTTGACAGAGCTCCTCTGAGAAAAGGCAAGCATCCAGCAGATGCGACTGTTTGCAGAGCTCCAGCTGGCCTGACGCGACTTCTCCAGAGCCATCTGCCTCCAAAGAGGCCCTCACCTGGGCTTCCCAGGGAGCCCCTGGCTCTCTGTGACAGCAATCTCCTCTATTGTCGCTGACAGCCAAGTCTCCAGACAACCTCCTTAGGCGGCAACCAGTTGTCCAGGTATTAGATTTACCCTCTCAGGCCTGGGGCAGCTGCACAGCTAACTCTTCCAATGGCTCTTTCAAGCCTTCTGCTGCCTTTGAGCTCAGCGAGGTGCTTTCTTACCACCAAGAACTAAGCCTTCACAGTCTCCCAATAACACACTTTTGAAATGACTATCAGTTATATTTCTTGACCCAAAATTCACAAGATTACATTTAAAATGCAAACCATAAATGTTAATTACAAGTGTTATTTTTTTTTAAACCAACACTCATTTGCCTACATTTCCAAAAGGGCATGAAAAGGTTGAAAGGGCTAACATAAGAAGAGTCTGTTAGCCTTTATTTTCCAATCCTTTGAATATATGTTATATGTGTAATTTTCAAAGAAGCAAGTCAAAAGAGAAAAAATTTCATTCTCAAAATATATGGGCCAAATTTTTACCCCTTTCTTTTTGATGAACAGGGCTCTACAGTTCCCCAATGCTGGGGAAAACCTCAGGAGGCCACAGGAGTTCCTTGAGTGCTCTGTGCCCTGCAAGAGAACAGAAGAGCCTTATGTAAAAAATTGAGGCCTTAGAGAACCACTAATTAAACACAGAAGGACCTCAGAGGGGCTGGACTGGGGAATCCAAGCACTGTGGCTTCAGGGATTTGTTTAAAGGAAGAAAAGGTACCCTTTAGAGAAAATAGATTGATTTTGAAAGTATTACCATGACCCCTTCTCGATGATCAAAAGCTCATAGGATTTTATTTATAATATCATGGTATATTTTTGAAATTTTTACCTCCGCCTAATATAAACCATCTGTTGTCTCTGGGCAAGCCTCCCATTCCTTGACACCCTCCACTATCATGTTCACAGATGACACACTGTTCTCTCTCAGTTAACCAAAACTAGAGGACCTCAAGTCTCTTCTTATTAATCTTCTGGCTTCAGTAATACCCAGTTTTAGGGATGTCCTAAAGTCACTGGATAAAGACACGTCACCAAACTTGACCTCCTGAGTTCAATCTGTAGGACCACACAGTAGAAAAGGTTCATCAAGTGCCCCCCCCATCCCCCGGCTGCCCTCTGATGTGTATGTGAGCCATGTGACACATGCTCACCCACACAAAGTAAATAAATACATAAAATAAAGGGCGTTAGATGCTTGGCTGGTTTTGTTGCTCACATCTTATATCTTATTCTATTTCTACTTGCCTTTCTGTAGTCTGTTCAGATTTTCTGGAATATTCCACCTAATCTCTATTATCCAGAAAATGAAAATATAGTATTAAGTGGTCTACCACCACCTTGTTGAAAAAAAAAAAGTCTGTATCTAGCTTTCTGTGTTTATTTTAATGTTGATGTTTGTAAAGTTTTACCTCCTAAGAGGATCCAAGCTCATTACCAAGAGATCTGCTGAATGTCCCCATGGTCCATTCTTCCTTCTTCCAGAGTAACAGAACTCCCACTATTCCCCCGGTCACATGGTGACTTGGTGACTCATAACAAAATCTACTTTTCTTGCCCTTCAGGCCTCAAGATGTGACAGTGTAACTAAATTCTGACCAGTGTTACCTAAGGAGAAGGTTTATGTGCAATTTCTAAGAAGTACTTTTAAAGAGAAGGGCCAGTGAGATGGCTCAGTGGGTAAAGGGACTTGCCACCAAGTCAAAGGACCTGAGTTCCATTCCTGGGAGTCACATAGAGGAAAAAGAAAACTGAACCCACAAAGTTGTCCTCTAGCCTCCTCACGTGTTTAATGGTGTGCGTGACACACACACACACACACACACACACACACACACACACACCCCTAAATAAATAGATGTATTTTTTTTTCTCTCTTTGGTTTTTTGAAGACAGGGCTTCTCTGTGTAACAGCCCTGGCTGTCCTGGAACTCATTTTGTAACCCAGGCTGGCTTCAAACTCACAGAGATCCACTTATCTCTCCCTCCTAAGAGCTGGGATTAAAGGTGTGCACCACCCCCACCCGGCTAACAGATGTAATTTCTAAGAAGAGTAAGGCAGCATGACTGTCATTTTTATATTTCTATGGAAATACTGACACAGCCAACGGACCTAGAGCTCAGGCAGTGAGACCAGGTCTTGAGGTAAAGGTCATATGCAAGGATAAGGAAACAAAGAGACAAAAGTGAGTTAGGTGTGAGTCTCCAGCGACTCAGACTGCTAGACTTCCTTAACATAAAAAGCAAATGTGTTCAGCTTACACTGTTATCATTTGGTAAGTTTCTCTCACTCCCAGACTAAACGGATCCTCACTTGTGAAAACAGCTGTCACACTGCCTTTCACTCTCCCAGAGTCTCCCGCGTCCCTCCCTTCTGCCTGGCATTGTCCACATTCTGTAGGTGTGACACCCAAGGGAGACTTCCTCTTCCCCTCCCGGAGCCTGCACCCTCCTTCAGAATCCACTATTCAACACTCTGCAGCAAGGAAGTATTTAATAGATGTCCAACAAAGAGCCTCCTGCTTAGAGACTCTGTCATAAACCTGGCACTGTGCATGTGTGAGAAGCATTGTGCAATTAATGCTTCAAATTTTTAAAAGAAAACGTTTTTTAAAAGATTCATTTAGCATCTTCTTTTCTTCTTCTCCTTCTCCTTCTTTCTTCTTTGGGAAAATACCAAATGGCGGATGACGCTGCAGTGGGAGGACCCCGAGGACCTGGGGGCCCAGGATTAGGAGGAGGATTCAGCAGCGGGTCTTAGGGGTCAGGGTCGAGCCTGCAGGGTGGCCTCGTGGAGGGTAAACTGAAGACAAGGAGTGGATCCCCGTCACCAAGCTGGGCCGCCTGGTTAAGGACATGAAGATCGAGTCCTTGGAGGAGATCTACCTGTTCTCCCTGCCCATTACGGAGTCTGAGATCATTGACTTTTCCCTGGGTGCGTCCCTAAAGGATGAGGTTCTGAAAATCATGCCTGTGCAGAAGCAGACTCCGGCTGGCCAGTGGAGCAGGGTCAAGGCATTCGTCGCTATTGGGGACTACAATGGTCACGTTGGTCTTGGTGTTAAGTGCTCCAAGGAGGTCGCCACTGCCATTTGAGGGGCCACCATCTTGGGCAAGCTTTCCATTGTCCCTGTGCGGAGAGGCTACTGGGGGAACAAGATTGGCAAGCCCCACACTGTTCTGTGCAAGGTGACAGGCCGCTGTGGCTCTGTGCTGGTGCGTGTCATCCTGCCCCCAGAGGCACTGGCATTGCCTCTGCTCCTGTGCCCAAGCAGCTCCTGATGACAGCCGGTATAGATGACGGCTACCCATCAGTCAGGGGCTGCACTGCCACCCTGGGCAACTTAGTCAAGGCCACCTTTGATGCCATCTCCAAGACCTACAGCTACCTGACCCCCGGCCTCTGGAAAGAGACTGTGTTCACCAAGTTTCCTTATCAGGAATTCACTGATCATCTTTTGAAAACCCACATAAGAGTCTCTGTTCGAGGACCCAGGCTCCAGCTGTGGCTGCCATATAGGGAATTTTATACAAGAAAAATAAATGAGTCTGTTAATTAAAAAAAAATTATTTATTTTGACATTATGTGCATTAATGTTTTTTGACTACATGCATGTCTCTGTGAAGATTCCAGAACTGGAGTTACAGAAGGCTGCAAGCTGCCATGTGGGCACTAGGAACGGAGCCCAGGCCCTCTGGGAAGGGCAGCCAGGGAGCGCTCGTAACTGCTGAGCCATCTCTCCAGCCCCAAAGAAAAATATTTCAATCAGCCTTTGCTGTTATAATACCCTGCCCCAAATCACTGATAAGCACATTAGCAAAGCCTCTTAAATTACACTGGCCAGAGCTTGCAGATGCAATATGTTGTATTGCTGTGCATACCCCCGTGTCTCCATTTCCTTATGCATTATGCAAGTATGTACACAGCCTGTTGGGTATTAAACAAGAAATGTCTCAGAAATAGTTAATGAATATTAGCTTTGAAAAGAGTCACTCTTAGCCAGGCAGTGGTGGTGCACGCCTTTAATCCTGGCACTTGGGAGACAGAGACAGGCGGATTTCTGAATTCAAGGCCAGTCTGGTCTACAGAGTGAGTTCCAGGACAGCCAGGGCTACACAAGAAACCCTGTCTCAAAAAACCAAAAAGAAAAAAGAAAAAAAGAAAATAGTCACTCTTTTAAATCAATAATCCTAATTCTGGAATTCTAGCTTTAAAAAAAGAATCCTAGATAGAGGTAGACAGCAGCAAAAGGGAAAGCGAGAGACGGGGGGGGGGGGTGTTTGTTCCAGTGTTGCTTATAATAAAAAGAAGGAATTTAGTGACCTTTCCCTGTCACCATAATAGTGAACTAGACCCCCAAACTCTGGCACAAGCTGAAATCTATACATCCAGTACCACCAAGATGCAGATCTATACATCCAGTACCATCAGGGAGGATGCAAATCTATACATCCAGTACCATCAGGGAGGATGCAGACAAGGATAGAAGAGCCAGAGAGTAAAGAGCTGAACTAAAGTCCAAATTTTTGGCAAACAAAGCAGATACACAGAAGGGAACATTGGGGTAGGGCAAAACAAAACAGCCAAAATGAAACTGGGATAACACCCACGGAGGGAAAGTTCCAAAAAGGGAATTCTGGCACTATTTGAGAAAGAGTGGGGAAGAAAAAAGAAACAAGACTAACAAGCTTTACAAAAGTGTGCTACTGGGAAAATGTAAAGACTCAGGGCTGCACAGTAAGACCCTGTCTTGAAAGAAAAAGAGGAAAAAAAGAATGAATTTATATGACAGATGACCTCATGATTATTAAGCTAACATATTTAGAAATGACAAATGCCTCTCAGGAAATCACTGAAGAGCATCCTTAGGACAGTCTCAGGTATGAAGTATAAGTCAGGTTTCAAGAGACCTCAACAGAAAACCTCAGATACAAGCAATGGGTGGGCCAGAGACACTGAATCCTGAATAAAAACAAAATTAATTTTGTTGGATTGAATACCACAACAAAATATTATGTAACCACCACAAAATGACAATTGGGAAGATTGAGAAAATCTGTGTCATGGTAAGAATCTATAGTTTTGTACAAAGTACATGCAGTATGCTTTATACGGATATCAATAGATGTGTATATGCACACAAATATACATTTACATATACATAATAGCAAAACTGTGGTATATGCATAGGAAAAATGCTCAAAAGAACCCCACTAAAATGCTAATAGTTGTTTGCTTAGAAAAGTAAAATAATAGTAAAATTTTTTTTCTATTGGTTCAATTTTATTTTATGTGTATGTTTTTGGGTTACTTTTATATTTCAAAACATGGGTACAGAGATAAAATGAGACCTAAGCACTTTTACTCAAGTGCCAAGGTGCTGTTCCTGCAGAGATTTGTGTTTCAGGAATGAAATCCACGTCTCTGGCAGTAAGCCCTATTTTTAGCCTCCTAAATCCTTTCCTCCTAAATCCAATACCTAGCCATGAGATTCCAGAGAAAGAATGTTCCTCCTCTAGATCAGGTTTTGCTCTTCAAAAATAAGTTTAACTCTTACCCAATGTGAGCTATCATTTTAGTACAGAACTCACTTGTAGGGTCACACATTAATGGTCAACAGTTACCCTTGCTGTTTCCAAAGGTCCTAAAAGGGTGACACTTACTGGTACATTTCTGGGAAGGCACACAAAGCATAAGAAAGAAGGAAAGAAAGAAAGAAAGAGAGAGAGAGAGAGAGAGAGAGAGAGAAAAGAGAGGAGAGAGAGAAAGAGAAAGAAAGAGAAAAAAAGAGAGAAAAGCAAACCAGAAATAGAAGAAATGTTTCATTCCTTGAATTCTAGAATTTTTTTTTAACAGATCTAGCCTCAAGTTTATTTGTAAAAACAGCATAGGACACTGGTCATCTGCAAATAGTGGGTAGGTAGGTGTGTCACAGCAGTCCATCTGTCTTCACACTGGCAGGAGCCTTTTCTATGGAGCCTTCACAGGGGCCTGGGCACCTTTGGGAGCCTGAGCTAGAGTTGAAGCCTGGGCCCTAGCTGGAACTTTGGCCTCTGCCTTGGTTTGAGCCTTGGACTTCGGTTGGCAGAGCCTACGCCCTTGGCCGTGTAGCTTCTAAGTTTCCCAAGCTTGGGGTGAGCAATGAAAGCCAGGCGGCTGAGTTTGTGGCTGGGGCCCTTTGGCATCTTGGGCTTGATGGCCTGAGGCTTCACAGGGCATTGATGGCCCCTGCTCGTGCACTCACTGCCTTTGCATTGTTGGCCTGCATCTTCTTCAGGCCTTTCTTGTTGTGCTTCTTGGCAAAGCACGTGTTCCTCAGGAACTTGGGGTCCACCCCCTTAAGAGATTCATATCTTTGTGACCAGGGTTTCTTGATGTCATTTCTGTGCCATTTGCAGGATTGGTTGTGTGTGGTGTGGTTCTTGAACTTGGTCATGTCTTCACGGTAACCTGCGACTCTCACAGCGCCTGGGGCCGGAAAAGAAAGAGTGAATTCTAGAATTCTTATACCTATATTTTCAATTTTACAAAGCTCTCTCTTAGTCTTAATATGCTATACTTTTGTATTTCCTGGTCCTTACAAAGTACTGTGTTCAGAATTAAATGGTAGAACCCACTAGAACAGTGGTTCCTTAATCTTGTGGGTCGCAACCCCTTGGAGGACCTTTACACAGGAGTTGCCTAAGACCATCTGAAAAACACAGATATTTACATTACAATTCATAAGAGTAGCAAAATTACAGTTACAAAGTAGCCATGAAAATAATTTTATGGTTGGGGTCACCACAACATGAAGAACTATATTAAAGGGTTGCAGCATTAGGAAGGTTGAGAACCACTACTCTAGAAAGTAAGAAATGTAGGGGTTACTTCTCTCTGTGAAGTATATGGTTTTAAACATTCATGAGAAAAAGTCATTCTTGCAAATTTTCTGCTCAAAATAAAAACCTTGAAAATAGGTGCTGGAGAGAAGGCTCTGTGGTTGAAAGCACTGACTACTCTTCCACAGGGCCTGGGTTCAATTCCCAGCACCCACATGGCAGGTCAAAATTGTCTGTAACTCTGACAGACACCCTCACATGTATATACATGAGCAAGCAGAATACTAATATACATAAAATAGAAATAACAAATAATTTTTAAAAATTAATGTTTAAAGAAAAGCATAAAATTTCAACCAAAAATTGTTTAGGATGAATTACTGGAACCAAGAAGACATCTGACCATTTTTACAGTTTAGTCATTAATCACGCCTATGAAATCCCCTAGACACTGGTATTACATATCCCTGTATCTGTCTGCAGTGTTCCCTTTAAAATATTACAAATAGGTAAGCTTTGGTAGCCCTGAATTATTGGTGTGTTATAGTTAACTATGAAATAAGTCATCCATTTAATGTTTCATCTGTAATGATTCCAAACAGCTGTTATTTACCTGGGCAACCATCCTCAAATTAAAATAATTCTCTAAGTCAGCTTTGGACTACATGCTGTTAGTCCTTGTGTTTAACAGACAGGTTGTAACAGCTCCAAGAGCCACTGTGGACCAAGAAGTAAAAAACCCTTTGAAAAGCATAATAATGTAAAGTGTATGTTATAATCAGAGACACAACCATCACATAAAATATTAGAAGTGTCAGATCTAAGACCAAACAAAGTAACTTTCAATGAAACCAAAGGTACATTTTGCAATGCTGGCTGGAGACTGAACATAGGGTGTAAAACATGCTAGCTAGGCAAGCACTCTCCTAACTGAACTCACTGGACAGGCCCTGTTAGGATTCTGTCTAAGCTCCACCCCACAGTTACCTGGCAATAGCCAGGTAGGCCTGGCCACTATGAGAGGAGCTACTTGTCCCCTCCTCTCTCTTACTCTCTTGTCTCTTGCCCTCTTGGGCTCTCCTCCCCACCCCCCTCTCTCCACGTGGTCATGGCCGGCCTCTGCTTCTCTACTCTCTCCTTCTCTCTGCCTTTCTCTGCCTCTACTACCCCCTTAACTCCTCTCCCCATGCCCTAAATAAACTATATTCTATACTATACTGTTGTGTGGCTGGTCCCTCAGGGGAAGGGATACCTTGGCATGAACCTACTGAGGCACCCCCCTTCCACAGAACATATATTTTTTTTTAATTGGATATATTCTTTATTTACATTTCAAATGTTGTCCCCTTTCCTGGTCCCCCACCTCCGACAATCCCCTAACCCATTCTCCCTCCCCCACTCACCAATCCACCCACTCCCACTTCCCTGTCCAGGCATTCCCCTATACTGGGACATCGAGCCTTCTCAGGACCAAGGGCCTCTCCTCCCTTTGATGTCTAACAAGGCCATCCTCTGCTGCATATGCATCTGGAGCCATGGGTCCCTCCGTGTGTACTCTTTGGTTGGTGGTTTAGTCCCTGGGAGCTCTAATGGTACTGAGTGGTTCATATTGTTGTTCCTCCTATGGTGCTGCAAACCCCTTCAGCTCCTTGGGTCCTTTCTCTAGCCCCTCCACTGGGGACCCTGTGCTCAGTTCAATGGTTGGCTGAGAGTGTCCCCCTCTGTATTTGTCATGCACTGGCAGAGCCTCCCAGGTGACAGCTATATCAGGCTCCTGTCAGCAAGCCCTTGTTGGCATCCACAATAGTGTCTGGGTTTTGTAACTGTGTATGGGACGGATCCCTGGGAGGGGCAGTCTCTTTGAGAGTATAGCTCAGTGGTAGAGCATTTGACTGCATAGAACATATTCTCACTCTGCTTTCTCTTTTTATGATCACAACAGGTCCAGCATCTGAATTCAGAGAAGAAAAGATTAAGTGAAGATTGATTGATAAAAATTATTCAAACTTAAGTGACTACTCTGGGATAGAGGGGCCCCTATTTCAAAAAGAAAGAAAGAATAAAAAATCATATATATAGATATAGAGATATCCAAGCCTCCACACTAAAAACTACAAAACTGCTAAAGAAAATTATTAGATAGTAAAATAAAAGATAAAACATACTTATGGATCCAGAGGCTCGGTAATAAGACAGGCATGGTGGTGCATGTCTCAATTCCTGACACAAAAGACAGAAAGACTACCACAAGTTTGAGGCCAGTCTGAACTCCATAGTGAACTTGAGGCCAGGCTGGGCTACCTGACAAGATCATGTCTCAAATAAAAAAGAGGTTGGGAAAAGTTGAATAAAGATGTTAGACCAGTAGTTCTCAACTTGTGGGTCACCACCCCAGGGGTCAATTGACCCTTTCTCAAGGATCCCATATCAGATACTTGCATATCAGATATTTATACTACAATTCATAATGGTAGCAAAATTACACTTAGGAAGTAACACTGAAAGAAATGTCATGGTTGAGGGTTACCACATGAGGAACTGTCTTAAAGAGTCACAGCATTAGGAAGGTTGGGAGTCGCTGCTCCAGAGTGTTATTAGATAGCTAGACAGGGACTAACAGCAATCCGTGCCCAGGAGGCCACTGAGATGGGCCCCCTCCCTCACGGCTGACTTTAGCCCCCACCTGCTGTTTCCCGGAAATGGCAACATCACACACTTTCTCTGTGGGGTATAAATCCGGAAAGAAAAAGATGGAGACTTTGCTGAGCCTAATAAGGAAAACATTCTTCCTCCTACCAAAAGAATGAAACCTGAGCTCTAGCTCTGTCCCAGAGCGGAGATGAGGCATTCCCTTTGCTTTGTAGGCTGGAACAGTGCATGCTATTGTCTCTGCCCATAAGTGTTAATCCATCCAAGACTGTCAATCACCTAGCCAGGAGATCAATCCTCAAGAAAGCTGAAGACATAGTTGGAAAATGGAATAATAATATTGCCACACTGAGGTGACATACTTATCCTTCCCACAAGTCCCTCCCACAATGCAATTCCTTAGCATGTTTATGGTGTACCTCTGCTAGGCCTGCTTACTTTTCTGACTCAAAAATCTTAACTTTCTTCCCTTTTTATCTCTTCTTTGGATTCTGTCTGTGGTGGTTTGAAAATGCTTGACCCAGGGAGGGGCACTATTAGGAGGTGTGGTCTTGTTGGAGGAAGTATGTCACTGTGAGGGTGGGCTTGAAGATCCTCTTCCTAGCTGCCTGGAAGCTAGTCTTCTCCTGTCTGCCTTTGGATGAAGATGTAGAACTCTTAGCTCCTCCAGTCCCACATCTGCCTGAATGCTACCGTGCTCCCACCTTGATGATAATGGACTGAACCTCTGAACCTGTAAGCCAACACAATTAAATGTTGTCCTTTATAAGAGTTGCCTTGGTCTGCCGGGCAGTGGCGGTGCACGCCTTTAATCTCAGCATTTGGGAGGCAAAGGCAGGCAGATTTCTAAGTTCAAGGCCAGCCTGATCTACGGAGTGAGTTCCAGGGACAGCCAGGGCTACACAGAGAAACCCCGTCTTGAAAAACCAAAAAAAAAAAAAAAAAAAACCAACAACAACAAAGAGTTGCCTTGGCCATGGTGCCCATTCACAGCAATAAACTAACTACAACACTGTCCAAAAGCCTAAGCATGCTTGCTTTGATACTCTGGGCTTTTTCATTGTTTCTCTGAAGATGTCTTCACCCCTACCCCCACCCCCACCCCCACTGCACCCCCACTATACTTTTTTTTACAGCTGTTTATCGAGCTCCCATGAACAGACCTGCCTGTTTTCTTGGGCCCTAACTCAAAAGGGCATGATTTTCTCTGTCTCTACCTTTCACCTTACAGCCGCTGCTGAAATTCTCAGTGGATCTGCCCTGATGCTATTGTCTCAAACTCTGATAAAATTGTCCTTGAGCTTCCTTCAGAGTGCAATTCTAAGTTATTTTATGAAAGAGACTGAGAGCCCACAAAGGAGAGCCCTAATTTCCCTGGTAACACAGACCTTAAAGATGATATAAAAAAAGTAATGTTTACAAAGTAATTACTAGGTGGTGGTGGCGCACGCCTTTATTCCCAGCACTCAGGAGGCAGAGGCAGGAGGATCTCTGAATTCAAAGCCAGCCTGGTCTATAGAGCTACACAGCCAGGGCTACACAAAGAAACCCTGTCAAAAAAAAAAAAAAGAAAGAAAGAAAGAAATAAACAAAAAATTAATAAGGCTCAAAGTTAACATAAAAACATCAGTTGCCCGGCAGTGGTAGCACACACCTTTAATCCCAGAACTGGGGAGGTAGAGGCAAGAGGACTTCAGTGAGTTCGAAGCCAGTCTGGTTTACAGAGCAAGTTCCAGAACAGTCAGGGCTACACATAGAAACCCTGACTTGTAAAACAAAACAAAGCATAAAAAAAAAAAGAAAAACCAGTTATTTGGAAAATATTTTTAAACCACTTGCAATCTCAACACACATCATAAAACATAGAAAAAACCCAGATGAAGCGTAGGTGGTAGAGTGCTTGCCTACTGCACAAAGACCTCAGTCTGACTCCAGCGTGGCATAAAACCAGGTGTGGAGGGATAGCCTATGTCCCGAGCTCTCTAGAGGTAGAGGCAGGAGGATTAAAAATTTAAGATCATCCTAGGCTACATAGAAAATTCTAGGCTAATCTGGAATAGATGAGACCCTTTATCAAAAAATAAAATAAAAGTAAAATAAAATAAATGATGAAGACCTCCTCACTAAAAACTACAAAACACTGCTAATGGTGATGAGGAGGAGGAGGAAGAGGAAAAAGAAGAAGGAGAAGGAAGGAGGAGAAAGAAGGAGAAGGAGAAAAAAGGATAAGAAGGAGGAGGAGGAGGACAAAGGGGAGGAGGAAGAGAAGGAAGAGGAGGAGGAGGAGAAGGAGAAGAAGGAGAAGAAGGAGGAGGAGAAGGAGAAGGAGAAGAGGAAGAGGAAGAGGAAGAGGAAGAGGAAGAGGAAGAGGAAGAAGAAGAAGAAGAAGAAGAAGAAGAAGAAGAAGAAGAAGAAGCCGCAGCATTAGTGTGGAGATGGAAATTTCCCCATCGTGAGCTATACTTCATGAGACAGCAATCTGGATCTCAGCAGGCCTCCCGCCCTGTGGAAACCGACTGGGGAACACTGTGAGGGAACTAGAGCAAACAAAGGAACTAAGGAGACAAAGAGAAACCAAAGCCCAATTTCAAGACAGTGCAAAACTCCAGAACTCAATACAGTTCAGAACTGATGGGGAGAGGAGACTAGTCACAGAAGCAGACAGAGCCCTGCACAAATGATGAACCCATTTGATCTTTGGTTTATATGTAAGGTGAAAACAACACAATTTCTAGAAAAAAAAAATCTTCACAATAAATCAGTTTAGGCAAAGGCTTTGTAGGACTTCAAAATCATGGACAATAAAAGGAAAAATAGAAAGCTGGCCATGATGAAAATGTAAGACTTTTGTTCAGAGACACTACTTAACACTAAAAGGCAGAGACTGGAAAGATGGACCAGTGGTTAATTGCACTGACTGCTCTTGCAGAGGACCCACGCTCAGCTCCTAGGACCCCTGTTGGGTGGCTCACAACTAGCTGTAACTCCAATTCCAGAGGGTTCCAACATCTCTGCAGGTACCTGCCCTCATATGTCCCATGCCAACACACACACACACACACACACACACACACACACACACACTTTAAGAAAACTAAAGGTCAGGCTACAAATGTATGCATATATGTCTAGCATGCACAAGGGCCTGAGTTTGAGTCCCAACGCAAGGGTTAAAAGAAAAAGAGAGGAAAGCAAAAGGCAAGCCACAGACTAAAAAAGAGAAAAACTACCCACAGCATGTATCAAAGGATGTATCAAAGGGTTTCTGCAGAGAATTCTTACAGCTCAAGGAGCCAAGCAACTCAATTTTTTGAATAGATAAAGTATATAACATGAAAAAATCCCCAGTATTATTAGTCATCAGGGATATGCAAATTAAGATAATAAAAATGGCACTACACATTCACTGAATTGGCTAAAATTAAAATGACTGAGCATGCCAGTTATGACAAAGACGCAAACCAACTGGAACTACCACTGGCTGTTAGGCGGCACGATCAGCTTGGAATACATTTCTGCAGTTTCTAAGGACTCCAGCATACAGCTGTGACGAGACAAAGCCACGTAGCCACAGAAAGACCTGTGTGTGCTGAGCCTGCTGGTACAGGTTTACAGTCCTCACTACTTCTGAGGCTGAGGCAGGAAGATCACAAGTTCAAGGCACTGGAGTTACGAATGCCTAGCCTCGTGCCCACATTGTCGTGTGGGCTCTAAGAATCAGCCTCAGACTCCTATGGTTGTTTTACTGACTAAGCCTTCTCTCCCTAGCCAAGTGTTTTGGTTTTGAAAGTCATTCAGAATTTAGGACTGAGTTGTCCCCATAGTCCCGAGATCACTAAAGGGCTGTGCTCTTAGTGCAAAGACAGGATGAAAATAGGAAGAGTAACTCAACACTTGCTGGTCCCAGAAAAATAGAAAGTTTATCTTGGGAAAAAATCATTCTGAGGCCACATAGCCACAGCCTAGCCTCCTATGGATGCAGAATTTGAATTTATACCTGTTGTCAGAGAACTCCAAGTAAATAAAGAGAAACATCCCTGAGACTGTTGACCTAAAAAAATTTTTTAAATATATATCTTGGTGTGTCAAAGCCTTACTCAAGCCTTTAGTCACTAAAAACAAGTTAAACACAAAATAACCAACTCCACCAGAGAACCAGAATGGCCTCATGTGCAAATGAAGAATACTTGAGTTGCTAAGTTCTCACTTTGTCTAAGCTGGGTAAACCCAAGTAATCCATACAATCTGATGCCTTTTTCTTCACTGCAAAGGTATTTGAGGTTGGGTGATGGTGGCACACTCCTTTAATACCAGAGCAGGCAGATCTCTGAGTTAGAGGACAGCCGGGTCTACAGAGTGAGTTCCAAGATAGCTAGGGCTACACAGAGAAACCCTGTCTGGAAAAAAGAAAAAGAAAGGAAACAAAGAAAGAAATTTGGAAACCCATTGTCTTAGTTACATTTCTATTGCTGTGCTAAAACACCATCACTATGACCAAGAGAAAAAAGGGCTTATTCTGGCCTCGGGTGCCAGAGAATCAGCATCACAGTGGAGAAGCCTGGCAGCATTCAGGCCCGCGTGGTGGGTACTGGCAGGCTTTGTGTGTCAACTTGACACAGGCTGGAGTTATCACAGAGAAAGGAGCTTCAGTTGGGGAAGTGCCTCCATGAGATCCAGCTGTGGGGCAATTTCTCAATTAGTGATCAAGGGGGCAGGATTTCTTGTGGGTGGTGCCATCCCTGGGCTGGTATTCTTGGGTTCTATAAGAGAGCAGGTTGAGCAAGCCAGGGGAAGCAAGCCAGTAAGGAACATCCCTCCATGACCTCTGTAATTCTTTCTCAATCCTACACTTGGGGGATGTGTATCTCCATAAAAACTGTTATATGCAACATACATATACAAATGCATAACCTTGGCCCCTTTTCATGAAAATGAAGTTTCCAGCTTCCTGACCTGCTTGAGTTCCAGTCCTGACTTCCTTTGGTGATGAATAACAGTGTGGAAGTGTAAGCTGAATAAACCCTTTCCTCCCCAACTTGCTTCTTGGTCATGATGTTTGTGCAGGAATAGAAACCCTGACTAAGACACGGTGGTTAGAAGAGCCAAGATTTTGCCCCTCAAATCACAAGCAAAAGGCAGAGGGAGAGTAAACTTGGAATGATGCAGGGTCTTTGAAACCTCAAAGTCAGTGACATCAACTGAGGACGAAGCATCCTAGTGTCTGATGCTGTGGAGGACATTTCATTCAAGCCACCAGGCCATTAGAGAGAAGTGGGACATCTGTCATAGAGATCCACAAAATGAAAGATGCATATGATAAAATAAAACACGAAGCTGGAAACTTCATTTTCATGAAAAGGGGCCAAGGTTACGCATTTGTATATGTATGTTGCATATAACAGTTTTTATGGAGATACACATCCCCCAAGTGTAAGATTGAGAAAGAATTGAAGTTTTTTCTTGTTATTATTCATGTATTATTTCGCTAGTTCTATTTTTACAATGAGCACAACTTTTAAAAATAAGGAAATATTCTAAAGAACTCTTGTTTACAATAGCAGGTGGCCTAATACCCTCTTCTGGCCTCTGAGGGCACCAGGCATGCACAGAGTGCATAGACACAAATGCAGGCAAAACATTCAAAAACATGCATTTAAAAACAAACCAATTAAAGGTTATCATGTAGAAACTCACAGGCCCATTGTGATGTTCAACGAGAAAGAGAGTGTAAGGAAAGCTCTTTTCTTAGAATATTAGTGAAGGGGGAAGAAGAAACAATTCTTAGAAAACCAGTTTCATTTTTTAACAAGGCAGTAACTCAGGCAAGGATCAGCAAGGTTCACTAAAGCTCCACAGTAGAATTTGAAGGACATAAAGAATCTCCCATCAATGCTAGTCATATGCAACACAAGCAATCTTTTATAACAGAAACACCAGTGTGCACCGCTCTGTTCAGTAACAAAGGTGTGAGCTGATGTCTCTTGGTGTGAGCTGATTCAAGTACACAACACCCCTGGTGAAATCATGCCAAGAACACGAGCATCAGTTTGTTTGTAGGAAGCACAAGGTCTAGATTCTACACTACAATAGAAGAAAACGCCAAGTCTAGAGAGTGGTCTCCTTCTTTAAGGCAATAATTCCAAACCTTTAAAAGGTTAAGGCCATTTAAAAAAATATGGGTACATTATTTTAAACTAAGACGACTAGAAACCTATATAACCTGTAACCAATTGTAATGTGCATCATCAGTTGACTCCTGGCTGCAATGGAAGAGAGTACAAGTCTGCTATTTAAAAGTTCTTGAGACGGGCCAAGTGTTGTGGTGTGCATGTGCCACCCCAGGAGAGAGAGGGCAGAGGCAGAATTGAGTTTAAAGCCAATCTGGGTTGTATTGTTTGAAGCCAGCCCAGGGGCTATCACATCTTCTCTCAAAATGGGGGAAAAAAAAAAAAGATGAGTTCCTGTTGATTCGAAGTATGATCATAATATCATTATGCCAGAAAATCTTCTTGCTCTTAGGAAATGCATCCTTGAGTTTTTAAGAGATAAAAAGACCATTCTTAAAATACTTGAAAATAATGTAACAGACTGGGCATGGTGGCACACACCTTTGATCCTGAAGCTCTGGGGGCAACGGCAGGTGGATTTCTGTGAGTTAAAAGGCCAGTCTCCTCTAACTCCTGAAACTGGGAGTTTCAGGCCGAGCAGAGCTACACACTGAGAGCCCGTCTAATATATAAAGCAGCAGTGTGCCGCTGGGAGACGGCACGGTTGCCATATGGCTTTGGCCTACAACGGCAGCAATCCGGTCTCCTGCACAGTTAAAGTCAACAAGGCAAAAGATGCTGTAACTTTTGAAGCTGGGTGCTGACTGCACATTTGTTTACTGTATAGTCCTTTCAACTTTCCATAGTTTAAAAAAGTTCAATAAAAGCTTGGGGTGGTTTCTTCCCAAACAACTTGCCTAATTCCACCTAAAATTGGGGACGGTGGTACACATCTGTAATTCCAGCACTCACCCAAGTGACTAGTGAGGCTTGAATGTCAGATTCAAGGCCAGCCTGGGCTACAAGTTAGACCCTGTCTCAGAAAACAGAGGAAGAAACAAACAGAACAAAGACAGATAACAGGATCTACCTTAACTTTTAAACTTCCTTAACTTTTAACTAAGGAAATGTTTTGGGGGACTGGAGAGATGGCTCACTGCTTGCAAGTACCTGTTGCTCTTGTAAAGGACCTGGGTTCAATTCTCAGTACCCACAGAGTAGTTTACAACCATCAGTACCTCCAGTCAATTGTTCTGACCTCCACAGGCACCAACCATACACAAGGTTCACATCCACAGAGGCAGGCAAAACACTCACACAATAAATAAAACCCAGAAACCTAATTTAAATTTTTGAAAGGGTTTCCCAAACCATTATCGTCTCTGAGCTGGGTAAAAACCTATTTAATTATTGCAAACAATAGTCTACTCTAGAACAAATCTAATGTAAATCTCAAAAATAACACCAACAGCCACAAGATTTATAGGTGTAAACATCTGGTTTTTATAACAAATAACAAAGTTAACAGCAATAAAACAAATCATTTAGTACAGCATATAATGTGTTATATTAAATTTACACAATGATATATATAAAACACATACTGTTTATATCATACAGTAATTCAACAACAGGAATATCAAAACAGGAATCCAAATAACTACTACTCATGCACAAAACATGCATATATCAGTATTTTAAAAACTCTATTTTACACAATACTGTTTACCAAAAACTTTTTTAAAAATGTAAAGCCCTTCCAGGTACATCAGTGGTCCGCTGAGGGCTGACCTGCACTACAGTTTAGGTCAGTGCTTAGGTGGTACAGTGATTGGTGAGAGCAATTGTCACGCCCAGTAAGAATTTCTTTGCACCAAAGGACCAACATTTTATCCCAAAGGCAGGCCCTTTAAGGAACAAACAGTTGTACTGGCTACAAGTTAGGAGCTGAGAGATAGAAAGGCATCAAAAACTGCTGGATATATGGCCCGAGAAAGGGTTACTGTAACGAAGGCTGAGGCACTACGCGTGGCAAAGGTTTTTGTGACTCCTTTTAAGGTCCTATCAGTCTCCCTATCCAGTTTATTACCACTTCCAGATTTACAGTCTGGCCTACTAAGTTCTAAATCCAGTAAAAAGTGTACTTCTAAGAAGAAAATAGGATGGAGAGACGTCTGAGAAGTGTTGACTATAGTAAAAAATTTACAGAAAGCAATGACCGGGTTTTTTTTTTTTTCTACCTATTCCACACAATTGTATGCAATGCCCCTCAAATGGAAAGCCCTTTCAGGGACACAGCCCTAAAGAATCAAGGAGCGAGTTCACGGCTTAAAAATTTTATCCACAGACCTTGGAAACAAAAGGTCTCATCAAAATAAAACTTGAACACCACACACCTGTACTTTGCCAGACACTCGGACAAAACATCTGATAATCAAAATGCATCCACTATCACCACCACTAAGACCTCAATATTCATTTCTAACTAGAGATACATCCTTCACCTTCCATTAAAGGCACTAACGTCCATACGTGATGGCAAGACATAATTTATCTTGGGTTTAACCTAGTAAAGGGAAAATATCCCATTTAAGTATGACACAAATATTAAGACACCACCTTTTTCTTTTTCTTTTTCAGAGACTAGGGGGAGGGGAAGACACTCGCTACATCAGCTACTCAAACGGTAGTCATCAGTTTCAAAGAGCCAGACCGGAAGCGGAGGATCTTCCTCTTGAGGTTGTGCGAGGCCTTAATTTTAACAAAGGTTTTTGTGGGACGGGTATGAAGGTCTGGGGCCGTGACCGTTTGAATTGGGAGAGTCTGGACAAACTGGGACCAGATTAAACCTCCGCTCTCCTCAGAGTCGCTGGTGGTGGTGCTCTCGCCCACGAAATCGCCTTCGCTCACGCTGGACTCGCTGTCTCCGAAGCAGTTGGTGGTGTAGTTGCTCTGCTCATCCTCGCTGGTGTCCACCACCGTGGAGTGGAAGAGCGACTCGCACTCGGCTGAGTACTCGGAGTCGCTGGCCACGTAGGCATAGGGGCTAGCGTATGGCAGGGCCATGGCCACGGGGTAGGCACCCGCGTGCTCCCTACGAGCCCTCCGTGCCCGCCGCAGGGCTTCTTCATAGGAGACCTCGGCCGACGACTTCCACCGCCGGTAGTCGGTTCGCTTGTGCTTAGGTTTGGCCACCACCGGCTCCCGTCCGTGCGCGTGCGTCCTGCTACCCGCCCTATGGCCGCCGGTGCCCAGGGACCTGCCGGGAATGCCCGCATCGGTTAGCCCGCCACTGCGCCGGGCCTTGGAGGACGCTTTTCTAAGTTTCTTATTTGTATCCGAGTCGTCTGGGAAACGGCATTTCTTGCCGGCCACCCGAGGTTTCTCCCTGACGGTGGGCAGGCCATGCTCTGTGGCCGCCTGGCCACGGGCCTTCAAGGTGGCGCTCCTCGCGACACCCGGGTTCCTGTGTGCACGGTGAGGCCTGGCGCCCGCCTGCTGCCCTGGGATGAACTGAGCTTTCACCAGATGCCCTTCCTCGAGGCTTTGAGAAGAGCCCTCGCTTTTGAAGTCCAAGGCCGGCCTGTCCGCCGCAGGCAAAGCCTGTAGGCTGTTCTTCTGCGGCATCTTTTTCTGGAGCTGCAGGGCTTTGCTCTCTGCGGGGGCGACAGGGCCTCTGCCGGGACTTGTTTTAGGAGAAACAGCGGAAACCTGATTGCTTTCCTTCATGGATTCTCCCAGCCCGGCCGGACACCGTGCGAGCTCTTGGGAGGCTGCCTTGGCGGGTTTGGGCGGATGCTTGCTTTGGGGGTCCATGGCAGCGCCTGCCGAACAGCCCTCCGGCAGAGCCAACCTCTTGCTTTCTAACTGGTCTGTCTTTGAGTCTTTTGACCTCGGCTTAGGAGGGGAGAATGGCCCATTTTCCAAAGAGGGTATTCCTCCAGAGGGCAAACACATCTGTTTCGTATTCTTAAGGTTCACACTACTGCCCTGTGGGACTCCACTAGGGCCCCTGACACACACACTTCCATTCCTCAAAAGCCCTTTGGTAGGGTCAGCGTTCACGCTGGTTCTAGGTTTATTGGTCCTTACAGGGTGTGTTTTCTTCTGGACCAGGCTCAGAATGTACCCATCCATTTTCTTACTGGATGCAGGATGGGAAGCGGACCACAGACTGCTTGGAGATGGCAAGGAATTATCCGTTTTGGTGGCATTCAGTTCAGATCCAATGCAAATGTCGCTGGCATGATTCCCAAGCCCCTCCTCTTCCCTCAGAGAGTTGCCCGTCAGACAAAGGAGAAACATTGGGCTCTGCACTGCCACTGCGTGAAGTGGACTGGGGTAGCGATATACGTCATTCCCGTTTTTAGACACAAGGTCACACTGGTATTTAGGATTCACATCTGCAATGACATCAAGGGAATTAAATTGTGGTGTGGAAGGGGAACAGCAAATTGTCCCTGAGGCCTGGTCTTCACAGTGGCCGCCTTTACATTCCAACCATCCTATGAGATCTGAAAAACATGTAAAGATACTCTGAAGAAATGAATTGGTAGAGCCACCTTGACTCTGGCCAAAGATTACTAAGGTAAACTCAGTGGAGAGAGAATAGCTAAGGATTAAGAACTATTCCACACTAGCTCCTCTACAAGCTTACTTGAAGTTCATGGATGACTGAATGAAGGCAAACAATATTCAAGAATTTTGACAAAGTACAATGTATCATGTCTTTAACAACAACAAAAAAAATTTTAGCCATTCATAATGCTCTGAAACTACTGAAAAATGTAAGAAAACACTTCATGAAGCTTGGTGAAAATTATGATATAAATCAGTATAAAATTTAAAGAGTTTGCAAACAAACTCTGAAGTGAAGCACATCAAAATCCTAACAGTACCCTTCCAGTGTGATAAGTGAAAAGCAATGTTTACTTTCTGTTTCCAATAACTGTACCTTAGAACTTTTTATTTTCTTTTTCTGGTCTGCTCTCCCTTCTTTGGTTTCTCTTTAAATATTTAAGACACTTGTTGTGGCCATTTTTGTATTTTTAAAAAATGTGTTCCCTAGTAGAATCTATTTAAACATAACTGTCCTCTGGGGGGAAAAAAAAACAACAAAACAGATCAAAGCTTTTCTTTAAAGGAGTATTCTTTTTTTTTTTTGTTTTTTTTTTGGTTTTTTTGTTTTTCGAGGCAGGGTTTCTCTGTGTAGCCCTGGCTGTCCTGGAACTCACTCTGTAGACCAGGCTGGCCTCGAACTCAGAAATCCGCCTGCCTCTGCCTCCCAAGTGCTGGGATTAAAGGTGTGCGCCACCACTGCCCGGAGTATTCTTATTTTTAATTTTGTTTATGTCTCGGTGCATGTGAGTGCAGGTGCCCACGGAGGTAAGAAGAGGACCAGATCCTCTGGAGCTGGAATTACAAGCAATCAAGAGCCACCTCAAGTGGGTGTTCTACAAGAGCAGTATGTGCTCGGAACCACCATGCCTTCTCTCCAGCCCCCAGATCTTATTACAATAACAACTCGTAAAATTTAACAGTCCCAGTATATCTTTAATAGTGACAGTAAAAACAGTATTTTAATAGGGTAAGGAATTTTTGGTAAGATTTTTAAAGACTGAGCAGTTTTGAAGGATAAATTTTGGGAGGCTAGAGAAAAGGCTCAGCAGTTAAGAGCACTTGCTACTCTTAGGAAGGCCCTGGATTCAGTTCTCAGCACCACATGGCTACTAGCAGCCCTCTGACAGCTCTGGAGAATCTGACGCCCCCTTCTGGTCTGTGCACACTGTACACATGTGGGGAACTTACTTAACATACATTTAGGAACATTCATACACATAAAATTCTATTTTAAAAGAAGCTTCTTACATTTCAAAAATGTCCATGTCAAAATACAATGAAACAAGCTCTTAGTTAAATGTTGGTTTCTACCTTGGAAAATAAATTATTTTTATAACCTTCAGTTGGCGAAATTCAAAGTTTCCCTCTATTATATCTATGCACTTGAAAATTGAGAGCCTACAATGTATTAAATTCTGTGTTAACTATTAATGGGAAAGCTTTCTGGCCTTCAATAATTAGCAGTCTTGAGAGGAAAAAATAATCTAGACTCCAGGATGATATCATTTCTAAAGAGTTTTGTTTGTTAGTTTGTTTTTAATGAAAATGCCATGTCTGTACCTACTCAACCTCTAATAAAGAGCTTGATAATAGTAGAAAAGCCCCGCATGGTGATGACCACCTATAATCCCAGCAGGAAGATGGGACAGTGCAGGGATGCCTGGAGTCGCAGAAAGAAGGAGAAAGGAAGACAGGGAGGGAGGGAGGGAGATAATGAGACCTCTCTAGCTAACACCATTCCCCACCATCCTCCCCCAGTACCTTGAAACCCCGCTTTTTTGCCTTAAAGTCACATTTGCCTATGAGTTGCCATTTATCTCCTATCTCTACTTAGAGAAGACAAAGCAGTCTCCCAAGTCCTAGCCCAACTGTCTCAATTATATAAGGATGTGGCATTTGGAAGTGCTAGGGGTCTGTCTGTGAGGAAAACCTGTCCAAAGTGCCTTTTAATGGGTTTATAAAGTTTCCCTGTGAAACCAGATCTACAAAGTGATGAGGAACAATTAACAATGAACTTGAGGCCCAGATACTAGATAACAGGGTTCTGTGCTCTCCCCAATGCTTGATTGCTGCCGACAACACACGGTACAAATACAAAAGCTTGACCAATTAGCAAGCTCAGCTGCTCGGCGTGATGTTTGCTTTGTTGGACTCAATCAGCCTTGTACTCCGATGAGAGCCTGAGGGCTGTGGCCCATCCCTGCTCCCCAGCAGCTCCAATCCTCTTGCTTTCTCTGCTGTTCTATGTTACCAAAGTACAACAGGAATTTAAAATTTATTTAAAATCAGATGAAATGGATGAACATAACCATTTCTGAATTCCCTTTGAGTGGTGGGAGATCTGAGTTTGAATCCTGCTATGGGCCAACTATGTAACCTTAAATCACTTAAATAACTTCACTAGGCCTCATTTCTTTTATATTTAATTGTATGTCTACGTGCCTGAGGGTGTGTATATATACCACGTGTGCAGGAGCCTGCAAAGGTCAGATCCCTTGGAACAAGAGTTACAGATGGTTATGCTGAGACCTGAGCCCAAGTTCTCTACAAGAGTAGTAATTTTAACTGCTGAGCCACCTCTCCAGCCCCTCATTTTCTTAACTGTACCCCAGATGTTAACAACTGCAGCTTGAAAACCTGTTGGGAGAATTCAAAGACGAAAAATATATGCAGATCATCTTAAGTTCTTCCATCACTAGCAATATCATGACTATCTATCTGGGAAGCCTGGAGTGGAGCATTATGATACACAGACTATGGGCAGTGTCATTACGTGCATGCAGTATTCTGAGAAACGTGGAAGGGCCACCGCTCCTCAAAGTGTCAGCAGTCCTTGGCTAGACTGATGGACATATATAACTTACTGAATAAATTCCAGGATAGTTTTCAAAAGAAAAGAAAGAAATGGAGATATAGCCAAGGGGTACCCCCCAAACACAAAGAAGAAGATAAAAAATGGGGCTGTAGATGATATAAATATAGTATGTGTTTAGTGCAAAGTCCTGGATTCAATCACCAACATCAGAAAGGGGTAAGAGAAGAAGAAGGGAGGCAGAGAGAGGAAGGGTAGATGCTAAACAGCAAAGAACCAGAGCTCTGTATCTCTAATACAGGGACAATTCCTCCAAGAGTAAGGCACCTTCTGATTCTATAATATAAAGGCAGACGGCACCAAAGAGCTGGTTAGTCTAGGTGTTCATCTAGATCAAAGTGTAGGCTCTGTGTAACTGTGGCACTGAGTACCTGCAGTACACTGCCCAAATTATTTCCTATCAAAAGATAGCGGAAGCTACATAACCTTGAAGACCCCTGACCTCTTCCAATTAAAACTTCTGTCCATGCAAAAAATCCTTACCTGCAGATTTGGGGCAAGCGTCTGAGATGGTCAAGGCTGCCTCCAAGGGGCTGCAGAAGCAGGTGCTAGAATGGCAACTGGACAAACATTCACTGAACACCGAGTTAGAGGAGTTAGAAAGGGATCCAGAAGCTCCATCACTCAGCTCATAAAACCCTACAAGGAAAGGACGGTTGGAATTAGGTTCCTGTCAAGCAATAATACACACTCATGTTAAAAAGATGAGGGGTGGGCTGGAGCGATGGCTCAGTGGTTAAGAGTTCTAGCTGCTCTTCCAGAGGTCCTGAGTTCAATTCCCAGCAACTATATGGTGGCTCACAACCATCTCTAATGGAATCCAATGCACTCTTCTGGTGTGTTTGAGGACAGCTACAGTGTACTCATGAACATAAATAAAAATATCTTTTTAAAAAAAGACGAGAGGCTGACACATCAAAGAAAAGGAAAGCTCATTTTTGTTTCAGGTTCTTTATGTGTGCGGGGCCAGGGGGCATGTATCTCACAAATGGTGATTTCTCTGGTATGGCTGGGTACGGTGGTTCACGTCTATAATCCCAGCACTCGGAAGGTTGAAGCAGGAGGACAGGAGTGGATTCAAGGCCAACCTGGGCTACAAAAACAAAAACCACTCAAGTAAATAGTAAATATAAGAAAAAAGAAACTTAAGGAGCCAAATGGCTTAAAAGAAGGGGAAACTGCAGCCGCCTCAGGAGGCTGAAGTGTGACTAATTTTCTAGCCCAGATCTGATTTCTCAGGTTTCAAAGGTGGTCTGTTTGCTCTTCCAGAAATCTGAATAGAAGTTTGTATTTTTTAAACTCAAGGATCACCAGGTAGCTCAACCCTATTATTGAAATTTTTATATAGAATTTACTTCCCCCTCGAGCAAATGAATGGTGGGCTACTTTTCAGTTGTTTTCACACTGGGAACAAACACCGGATTCACTCGCTCACCTGAGCTAGGCCGGCTGTCTGTCTCCAGGTGTTCTTCAGATGTCTTTTCCACATCCAGTCTCAGGTCACTTATCTGTTTGTCAAGTTCTTGCAACTGATTCAACAAACCGGCATCTCTTCTCCTCAAACAATTCTGATTAGGGAGAAGCAGGGAAAGAAAAAAAATCGGCACAGAGTGACAAAATCTGAAAGCAAACCAACCACTCGTCCAACTGACCCCAAGCCCTTCTTGATCAAAATGCTACTGCATAAGCAGAATGCAAGGCATGCCCTCTATCTTTAGGTCTCTCGCAGATGTTTTTGGTGGTGCAAAGTTTTTTCATTAAATATAATAATAGGGCTATACCATAGCTCAGTGGGCAAAAATGCTTGCTGTTCAAGCTTGATCATCTGAATTCAGTCCCCTGAACCCACACTGGAACGAGAGAACCAACTCCTGAATTTTGTCCTCAGACCTCCACAGGAGTGATGTGCCACACTGCCGCACTCATTTGCATACACCAAACACACAATAATACATTTTAAATATATATGTGGCTGAGTTGCAGCTCCTTGGTCGAGAGCTTGGCCAGTGTACCCATGTTCAGTGCCTGGTACTGTAAGAATGCAAAAGATTTGTTTGTAGCTTTTACTAATCTATACAAACTTTGATTTTTTTTTTATAGGTAAGGGCAAGGAATTTGCATAGACTTAGAATCATCTGGTGTGCAGCCAGTTTAAAGAAAATCCTTCAGAGTAGGCTCTTGAAGTCAAAGTAACAGATTTTCTACATTACACTCTAATCTTTCTTAGGTGAGGTTTTTCTGGCCAAATGTCATGGCCTACAGAATTTTGTTTTCTATTAGTTGCTTAGTGGAGCTTAATCAGTCTTAAGGCCTTTGAAAGCGAGAAATTAATACTAATAGCCAGCGCCAAGTATAATGTGAACTGGCAGAATCCAAAACCCTCCAGGGAAAGCCCATCAAGATTTGAACTCAGCTTGGGTTTCCCAAGGTGACAGACTGGTTGTGCTAACTCACACTGCCATCTAGTGCTCCCTATTTCGGGAAAAGCAGAAGAACGAAAAAGGCATCTGGTTTAAATCAAGAATGCCAAGTCTACAAATGAAAATAGTACCATAAACATTGACGGGAGTGGAATTCTCCTGACACACTGCCTTGCTCCCCTGAAGCGAACAATAGGAATGCGCCGCTCACGATCTTGAGATTATTCGGGAAGACAAAAAGGTGCTATTGTACAAGACAATACCGAAATGTAAAAGACCAGTCACAACCAGAAAGAACTGGTTCAAATTCACGTACATACAATTCTGTGCTATTACCAAAGAAACAGTGAAAAATGCCAAAATAGAGCTATTGCACAAACCACAGCAAACATCCTTACAGAATAGATACACGGAAATATCTAGTCCTTGCTCGTGACCTATGACTTGTAAAAGCTTGGAGAAGTAAGTCATGTACTTGGGTGCTAAAAATTGAATTTCATCAGAAAAAAATGAATTAAGTAAAAGCACTTTGAAGCTCGATAACTAAACAAATAATCTAGAAAACAGGAATACAAGAAAACACGTGACAACCCACAACATCGCGTTCAGAGGACCATTATCTAGCTTAAGTAGTCTAATACAACACGCTGGGATAAGAATCTTTTCGCTGTTTCCAAAACTACATTTTGAGGTCAACTGAAACAAAGCTGCCGCCATTATTTTGAGGCAGCATTAAAAGCTGCTCTCAACACATGAAGGTTCAAAGTTCTTTTTCTTCCTTGCTAATGAAGACTGCACAGAACGACTGAGACAGTGACAGAAATCCAATAAGATAAATACTCCCAGCGAGCAGGTTCTCTCTTCTCCCACCTCCACCTCCAAGCACAGCTGGCGGACCGGATAAAAGAGGAGGGGGCAGGCTCTCCGGCCAAATTGCCAGTATTTGCATCTAGTTTTAGCTGCCTTATACAAAGGACTTCTATTTAAAACTAAGCACAGGCGAAAAAGACTTTCAGGAGAGAGAGCACTGGGTAGGGAACGGCTCCCAGCAGGAGCTTCGCTGTAACCATAAAACTCACTGTTGGACAGTTCGGCAAGCAACAAGCCTCTTCCTCGCTTTTGTGCACCACCCCCGGGGGGGGATAACTAGGGAGACAACAAGGTGAAAAGGGATTTTAAGTGGGGGTTGCAAACCTCTGAGGAAGGGGGCATGCGGTAGCCTAACTTTCAGGCTGGAACCAAGGGACTCCAAGAATTCCAAATGCAAGATGAGCAGCCACCCCTCCCCGCAATCCGCCAGCTCCTCAGGTGACACAAAGCAGGCATCCGCCAGCAAGGCGTGGAAGTCACGCGCGGAGGGCATCCGCGACACCAGGGGGTCAGAGAAAATCGAGGTGGGGGTCACGTCGCGGCCAGGGATCCCACACCCTCCAGCTAGGCCACCGGCCACCACCTACCAACTGCCTTCGCAGCAGCAAGATGTTCTCTTCCAGGAACTTCTCCTCCAGGCGGCTGCGCTGCGCCGCGTCCCCCCGCAGTTCCCCGGCGCGCGGCGCGACGGTCCCCACGGCCCCGGAGCAGCGCAGCGCACCGCGCACCAGTAGCTCCTGGCGTTGTCGCAGGTACCCCAGCTCCGCCAGCCCCGCCAGCGTGGCCTCCTGGCGCTCGCGGGTGCGCTGCCGCTCCGTGTCCGCCTCGCCCCTCTCGCGCCAGCGCCCCTCGGCCTCCGCGCCCCGGCCGGGGCTCAGCGGCTCCGGCTCGCGCGCTGCGTCGGGCTTCATGACCCCCCGAGGCCCGGCCAGCCCGCGAGCAGCAGCACGCGCTAGGGCCCCGGCCGCGAGCTCATGCCGCCCGCACTCGCATCCCGCGCCGCTCCAGTCTGCGGCCCCGCAGCTGATAACGCCCCGGCCACGCTACGTCACTCCCGGCCCCGCCACCCACCACCCCGCCTGCTCGCTCGCCCGCCCGCCGCCGCCGCCTCCGCCTCCGCCTCCGCCTCCGCCGGCTCGCGGCGACCAGCTCCTGTCAGGCGCCGGGGCCGCCTGCGCCCCGCCCCGGCCCCGCCCCGGCTCCGCGCCCCCTTTTTTCGGTCCGACGGCACGGCGGTCCCCTCGGCGCAGATTGGCTCGGCTCCATACCTGGAGGCCGTGGCGGGCGCGGGCCGAGCATCTTGTTACAGCCAGCCCCGAGGGCCGGTCCGCGGGCGCCGTGGCTTTGGGCTCCCGGGACAACTTTCTGAAACTTAACCCCTTCCTCACGTGTCCACGCTCCGAGTCCTCTCCCTTGGGTCTGGGTTTCTTCATCCCAAGCTAATGTCCACCCGGTACTCAGAACACCATTTCTGTGGATTTGGGTTTAGAGATTGCCTTTGTTTTAAACTCTATTTTGTAACTGGAAGGGAAAAAAAAAACAAACGAGCAAGGACATTGTTCTAAAACTCTTTTTGTTTGTTTTAGCTTTTCAACGGAAGCTTTGCTGTAGGAGGCATTTCAAGTCTTACAGAAGGATGCTGTCGCGGGGCCAGCATCAATTCCTATAAAAGCCCAGACTTTATGAGCAGTGGCTGTGAGCACCTAGGGTTTGAGTTTTTGTTGTTCCTTAGCTTCTGTTCACTAGAACCCTGACTCCGAATCCAGACTGTCTGAATCTAATTCCTGTTTCATCCATGAATAGCAAATTAAGTGCCCTCTTTGGGCCTCCGTTTACCCAATAGTAAAATGGAGCTTACAGTCCGGCCTATTCTAAGAATTACAGTGGCAAATGGCATATAATACATATGTGGTGGTCCAGCACGTAAATCTTAGTTATCGCTCTCCATGAGGCAGACGTGGTGCATGCTTTTAGTCCCGGCACTTGGTAGGCAGAGGCAGGCGGGTCTTGGGTCAAGGACTGAGAGAAAGATCGTTATTGTGCTCATGGGGTTTTTCCCCCCTAGGAGAACTTTAAAAAAAAAAATTCCCCTAAAGTACCATTCGAGATATGACCTTGTGTCCTTGGGATGCCACTCAGTGGGTATTTCAGTGGCCCCGGAATCTATCTGGATATGCCACTAGCTGGCTTATGCGGCTACACCGCTTAAAAAGCGTTGTATCCAAGCACCTCAGAAATTGAATTCAGTGGGTCACAATTTGAGATAATTAAGACAAAGTGTTATATGAAGGAACACATTTCAGGTCATGATTTCAGAATTTTACACCTTCGTCCAGCATCTCACTCCAGCCAGGAATTCTCTCTCTTTTTACCCTCTATGTGGTCTAGCCTTCCAAGATCAATTCGTTCATGCCCCATGCCCATACCCGCCCCCCTCAACCGGTTAACTGCATTGAGTGCCTGGTCCTTCTCACACACTATTGTCTGGTTCTTTTTCTGAGCGCACACAATCTGTGTACTTAGGTGCTCCTTGTGTATCTTCTCTCCAGCTACGTCATAAAAGCTCTCTGAAGGCTGGGACTGTTTTAATACCCTCAGAGTACCGGTGCTCTCACTAAGCACAAGGCCTAGACTCAGGGTGCATGCCTCTGATAATTACCAGAGGAGACTGGGGAGGATGCGGGTTAGTTAGAAATTGTTCTTCTATTAGCATACTTTCAAACTCAATAGTTCCCACTTGATCTTTACAACAAATAGAATTAAATTGACCTTTACCAAGAAGACACAAACAAAAGCAAGCACTTCCTTGCCACCCACTCACACCGTTATCTCCCCGCTTCCCCCTCCTACCTCCCACAGACATAAAAGGGAAGAGAGCCTTGGTTCATAATTAGCATGATACAAAAATGGAACCATATTCAGGTGTTCCCACATATACAAAGTTTACGGGACACACGTTTCTTTATGCCTACGGTGTGCCAAACACTACATGGTAATACAAGAACTAATTTTGCTTCCTAGTTTCAGGAAGACAAATTTAGAATGTCTTGACTTGCATGACACAGACCACTCTCCCAAGTCCTCTGCCATTGTTCCGTTCTACCCTTTTCTAAACAGACCTCTTGCTTTTCTAGTCCTGAATTAGGTTCCTTCTGGCTGGGTGGACCCTGTTATTGTGGCCTGTGCTATGTCACACATTGACAACTATATTTATATAGTTGAAGGGGTGGGGGAAGCTGAAACGTGTTTTTACACACTGCTAATAAATCTTGTTACAGCTGACAGACAAGTCGCTGTGTCTCCAAACTTCTCCACCTTCCCACCTCCCCCCAGTGCACACACCCTGCTCCCCCACCAAATGCCCCTTTAGGCTGGCCTCTTAGTCCAAAGCAAACCATTTGTCAGAGCAGCTTGTTCATCTCTGTGAAAAAGCGTTCCCAACAAGTTTAAATATTAAAACTAATGTATGCAAAGGGGTCCACCAATAAAATGGTCACAAAGTGGAGGGGGGGTATGCTTTCCAAAGTATCCATTACACATTAATAAGTAATGCCGTTCATTCAGATGCCAATTAAAACAAACTTTGGCTGTCAAATGAAGTTCGAAGCAAGGAGCTCAATGCTGTAATTGTTTTTCCAGGAAAATTCCCAATGTCATCAGATTAAGTGTGACTGGCCTGGTTGCCCCTGTTTTCTGCTAAATCTAACAGCCAAATATTCTCCTCTTTAGTTTAGTTTGCTGGATTTTCTTGATTCTTGAAGTCTGTGTTTTGTTTGTAGGTAACAAGGAGGCTGTTGCCAGTAATCACCCACGGTCCCCTTCCATTGCGAGCAGGGTCTCACTTTCCACTATGGTTTTGATTTTCCTCCTTTCTTTTAAGCAGCCACCAGCAGTTCTTCCTCTAATAGTGCAGCTTATTTCTCTCCTCTCAAGTGGTGTTCAGAGCTAGTTCTGTCTTTTCCTCTCACTGGAGGCTTATTCTTCTCAGGAACCTTGGGATAAACCCCCAGAGAGTGCGGCATTAAAGACAGAATGGACCTGCTGCCTTGTTGGTTCTGAAGAATGAGCTAAAGGTACAAGCAAGAAAGTATGGAAGTGGAACCCACTGCAACTGTGTAACAGATGCTTAAAGATATTTTCTAAGCAGCGCCTGAAGGGATCCTGGCATCACAGTGTAAAGCTGCACCCTTGGACAGAACAATTCCAAAGAGCAGCCCATCAAAGTCTGAGCATCACTCCGCAAATTCCTTATCCTGCACTGAATAGTCCATTGGAGACACAGCAAGGAGTATCAGTTTCACGATTTGCAATAGAGAAAAGCAACAAATGATGCCTCGCAGCTTTTATGGCCAAACTGACACAACTGATGTAATTGAGGAAAGCTGTCTCCAGATAGGAAGAGGGGGGAGGAAAGTGCAATCCTTTGGATTGGGTGATGACCACCATTTGAAAGTCTGGGATCAAAGCTCTAGCCAGACATCAAAGCCCATTTGAGTCTAGAGCCAAAAGAGCCACAGCGAACTAAACTTCATATACAGACTAATTATAGCTTGACCCCACAATCAGACGTCAGCAAGCACACAGGAGAAAGAAAGCCGACATTGAAATAAAAGACCATCAAAAAGAAAAGTTGGTAGCAAAACTCAGCAACATCATGGCCCTGAACACATTAAAAAAAATCTTTTAAGGGCGGAGAGGAATGGGGAAGTTTGGAGCAGACGCACTCTCTGACAATGCTTGTGTTGTTTGAAAGACTTGTGAAATAGTCTCTTCCATCCTCTGGGCTCCATGACCAAACACATCTCATCCCTGGAAGAAAAGGTTATCTTTTAGCTGGGTGTTAGTGTTGCATACAGCCAAGCTTCTGTTGAAGAGTCTCAGTGTGACTTCTGAAGATACTCATATGTCCAAGGCTCACGCGCTAACCACTGATGCACCATCAAACCTGGATTTCTACCAGCCACCCTTACAGATAGCACACACACTGTACCAAGCATTCACATACTCTAGAACTAGACACCTTGGCACTAACACCATGAAGCAAAGAAGAATCTCTCATCTTCAGGCAAATCCAGGTTGCTTTCTTAAACAGTTATACCAATTTGGTTTGTCCTCATTTCGCTCTATTGGAAATGTTCTCCCTTTATTTAAAATTAGCAACTTTGCAAACTGATAAGATTTTGCTTGCCTAATTTTAAGAACCACAGACTATTTTTTTGTAAATAATCATAGGAGGCTTCTTAAAGTGGCAAACTCTAATGTATAACATGAGTACTTTTATAAGGAGAAAATATAGAAAGGAAGGTTCTTATAGGATAAAAGCAAACATACATCCACCACCATTAGATAACACTTCTTTGGGTTTTGTGGGGTTTGTTTTGTTTTAAGATTTATTGGTAAAATTTTGTGCATATGGGTGTTTTGCCTGCATGTATGTCTGAGCACTACACACACAGGATCTGTAGAGGCCAAAGGAAGGTGTTGGATCCTCTGGAACTGGAGTTAGAGCTAGTTGTGAACCGCCATGTGAGTGCTGGGACTTGAATCTGGGTCCTCTGGAAGAACAGCTATGTTCTTGATGGTTGAGCCATCTCTCCAGCCCTAGAATACATATTTTTAATAAGTCTTTGCTTATTCAGTGGATATTTATGACGTACGACATAGTACATACCAAGGATACAGTGGTGATCCAGCAAGACAGCCTCTAGCTTAATGAGCTTCGAGTCTAGAAAGCGAACCATCCTTGGCTAAATGGAGAGTAAATAAGTACAAAATTAATATTTAAAAAGGAAATCGAAGGCAGAGGCAGGAGGATTTCTGAGTTCGAGGCCAGCCTGGTCTACAGAGTGAGTTCCAGGACAGTCAGACCTGCACAGAGAAACCCTGTCTTGAATAACCAAACCAAAAAAAAAAAAAGAAAATCAAAAATACCATTGATGAGAATATTAAATCAACAGAGCTACTGTGAAAACAGCATTGAAATTCCTCAAAACAACAACAACAAACTATAAATAGAAGCCATCCCACTCCTGTATTTAAACCCTAAGGAAAAGAAATAAAAGTGTCATGTCAAGGAGATATTTGCAATCTCAGGTTTGCTGCAGCACTATTGACAAAAGCCAAGATACAGGGTCAACCAAGCCTTTGAACAAACGAATAGATAGAGAAAGTGTGGTATCTGTACATAACAGAATGTTAGCTGTAAAAAGAAAATAAAATCTTAAAAAAATGAGATTTTGTCCTTTGTGGAAGCATAGAGGTTATGTTAAATAAGTCAGGCATAGATAAATGTCAAGTGTTCACACTTATATTTGGAAGTTAAAGAAACAGTTAATCACCAAGAAGTGGAAGTGAGAATATTTATGAAGGAGACTTCAAATGTTCACAATACAGGAGGCTGGAGAGATGGCTCAGCAGTTAAGAGCACTGATTGCTCTTCCGATGGTCCTGAGTTCAAATCCCAGCACCCACATGGTGGCTTACAACCATCTGTAATGAGATCTGACACCCTGTTCTGGTGTGTCTGAAGATAGCTACAGTATACTTAGATACAATAAATAAATAAATAAAATCTTAAAAAAATAAATAAATAAAAGAGTGTACTGCTCTTCCAGAGGACCTGAGTTCGGATACCAGTGCTGTATCAGGCAGCCTACACCCACCTAGAACTCTAATCTAGGAGATATGATGCCCTCTTCTGGCCTCTGTAGACACATGCACTCACATTCACACACACACACACACACACACACACACACACACACACACTATTTAAACATACAATAAATCTTTAGAAAATTCAATGTTCCCAACAGAACCAAATGATAACAAACGTTTGAGGTGTTGTATGTGACAGTTACCACGATCCGATCATTAAACGTTATATACAGGTACTGAAATATCATACTTTAACCTTTAAAGATAAACAATTATTGTGTGTCAATTAACTTTTTATATCAAAACAGGTAAAGCCTCAATTATATATTAAACAAGTCACACTCAAATGAAATCACAAAAATATATTACCGTGTCTTTTCTTTTCCCCTCCGGAGCAGGGGATCAAAACCAGGGCCTTGCATTTATTATTCAGGTACTTTACCAGTGAGCAACATCCTCTGCCCACAAAAATGTATGGCCACCTTTTATAAAACTCAAGTTCCTTCCAAGAAAAAAAAATTTTTTTTTTCAGTACTGGGGATCAAACCCAAGACCTCATGAGTTTGTTAGGGGATATGTTGCTTTTTACTTTTCCATTTTAAAAATATTGACCTGTGTGCTCTGTATGCGCACGTAGGTTCAGGTACCCAGGAGCAAGTGTAGAGACCAGACGACTTGCAAGTATTTTCCCTTGTTCCTCACTGTTGACCACCTTGAGAGAGAGTCTCTTGCTGAAGGAGTGATCTTTAGTTTGTAACTTTGGCTATCTTTATGGATCTAGCAGTCTCTGCTCTATCAATGTCGGGACAACAAACAGGCAAGGCCTTGGGTGTGGGTGCTGGGGACTCGAACTCAGGTCCTCATGTTTGCAGAGCAGGTGTTCCCCCACTGAGCCACCTTCCCAGGTCTAAAATAATTACTCTTTAAACCCATATTTGGAACTTATAAAGGAAGATGTTTGCTCTATTAGGAAACAATTCAATATCCTCATCTAAATACCGTTTATTGTGTAAATAAGCTGAAGATCAATTATTATATTCGTGTATGCATTACTTTTCCCGTGGAACAATTCCAGGAAAAGGAAAAGTTCCACTCAAGGTGATTTATTTAGAAAGGGGTGGTATTTCCACCCCTTTCTAAACTAGCACGGAGAATTGGTCAGAGACGTGCTGTGTTGCTGAGGGCCCCAGTCTTTAACAATGAAGCAAAAACTCTTGCAGGAAGATAAAACTGGCTCGGTTGTTTTCTGTCTTTTTTGTTTCCTCTCTGCACCCAGGTCTCCAGAAAGGAATCAGAACCATGCAGAGTCCTCGGACTATGTTTGCCTCCAAGCCTCACACATCCACTTTAATTAAGACCCTTTGGGAGTCTTGGGATCCCAGTAGAAAAGCCCAGAGTGACATTATCACCTGAGAGAGGCTGACCGCTCACATCGCCGGCTGAGGCTTACCCGACTCTGTCCCATGGAGAGCAGCTTCCTAATCCCTAGCACCTCAGGCAGCACGTGTGAAGAGGGGCAGCTCCACTTCAAACGCGAGCTGGGCCTCGAGCCTGTTTGGACTGACAGGAAGGACGGAGCGGGGGTGGGGGCTGCGAAAAGCCTCAGATTCAAAGCGAAGTCGGCAGGCCGGGAGACAGTTGCTTGCAGCGCCGTGCTCATAGGAAGTAAACCTCAGGCTCCATCCATCTCTCCACCAACCCCCATCCCTGGAGCAGGCCTTCCACCGCTGGGATTCTTTGAAGTCCAGGAGGATGGTTTTGACAGCAGATGGGACAGTTCTCTACGGTTCAGTCTGGTCCAGGAAGATGCAAATCAGGGAGACAGTATTGCCTAACGATAAAGAGACACTGTCGGAGTTTGTTGTTGTTGGTTGTTGGTTGTTGGTTGTTGGTTTTGTTTTGTTTTTTGCGAGGGTGGTGGTGGTGTATGTTTGTTTGTTGGTTTGTTTGTTTTTGTTTTTATTTTTGAACACCAAACTTTTCTAGACTTCCAGAGGAGTCTGACCGAGTCACTCTTGGCTTTAAGTAGAAGCTATTCTTGTAAAAGAAAGACCCGGGTTCTGCTCATGAAATGGTGAAATGGTACAGGACTTGGAACTCCGGTGAAAGGGGTTTGAATTCCAGCTACACTGCAATCCAGCTACACTGCACTCATCTGGCTTTGACCTTCTCAGGCTCCTTTTTTTATGTGTAAAATGGAGTTTATGAAGTTATGAAAGATAGGTTTACCCATGCGCTTCAGCTTTTATACACACGGAGAATGTACAGTTAGGGATGAGAATTATCACCAAATGTTTTGAAAGTCTTCATGAAGTATACATTTTTATTTCATTTATTTATTTAATCTACTTATTTACTTATTTGAGACAGGATAGCTCTATGTAGCCCTGGATAGCTTAGACTCAATATATAAACAGGTGGTGGTGGTGCCTTCAATCTCAACACTTGGGAGGCAGAGGGATCTCTTGAGTTCAGGGCTAGCCTGGTCTACAGAGTGAGTTCCAGAACAACCAGGGCTACACAGAGACACCCTGCCTCAGAAAACAAAACAACTACAAAAAAGAATCCACTATGTAGACTAGGATGGCTCAAACTCAAAGAGGTTTGTCAGCTTCTGCCTTCTGAATGCTGGAATTAAAGGCATGTGCCATTGTGCCTGGAGTTTTCAGATATTTGGTTCAATTTTTGAGCTACAAGTAGATTCACTCACTCAAGGATACAGAGTTGTCAGGAACACTAGGGCCAGGCTCTAAGACATGGTTCTTAGAACCTGATGGACCAATGGAGTTGGGTTTGGAGAGAGCTTATACAGAGATATTATATATGTGCATACAAACATACATACACGCACACACACACACACACACACACACACACACACACACATGGAAACTGGAAACTCTCCTCTCCTCAGTTGCCCCATTCTGTAAACTACGCATGCATTATGCTTTTCATTCACAAATAGCCATGGTGATCTGTTTAGCGTGTAGTCCATGGTGGAAAAATGATAACTCCCTAATTTATTTATTTATTTATTTACTTTTGGTTTTTCAAGACAGGGTTTTTCTGTGTAGCCCTGACTGTACTGGAACTCACTCTGTAGACCAGACTGGCCTCGAACTCAAAAATCTGCCTGCCTCTGCCTCCCAAGTGCTGCAAGGCGTGTGCCACCACTGCCTAGCTCCTGACTTCTTTTACTACCTTATCTGAGGTATCATTTAGATCAGTGAGGCTTTGTACAGGCTCTCCTTTTGCCTAACCTCTCATGGAAGTTGTAACAATCTAAGAGTGGACGAGATGATGCATGCTGTCTCTAGGAGCCCAGCAGCCAAATTTAACAGTTGACAATGGGGTTAAAACAGACTCCATTTAGAAGTGAATATCTGGGCAAAGTTGGGACCAGTAGATATAAAACACATGGGTAAAAGATTTATCTCCATCATTAGTTTAGTGCCAGGCAGACAACAAACATTCAATAGATTCATCATCATCATCATCATCATCATTGTTCCTAGAATCATATCAAAAACCTCTGTATGTCTATTTATAGTTTACTTTTCATCCAAAGAACACAAAGCATTCTCCCACACGCCTTGCAGTATGTCATGGTGTGTGCTGGCCTGGGGGAGGGTAGACAAAGATAACTTGGCACAGTGAAGTGTCTTTGTCATCCCACATAAGACCTGATCACTATTCCCTTGGCTCTCCTTGTCCTTGCTACCAATGGCTTTCATCCATAAGTTCTGCCCCCCTGCGAGCTCTCTGGTTTTCTCCTCTGTACTGCTGGATTCCACCCCAGCCTCCCCCAGAGGGTGGCAGGATGGGGTGAGCGCTTTAAGGTTCCAAGTCACAGGTCTGGGATGCAGGGCGTGAGGACAAGAGCCAAGCACACCAAACTAGCTTGAAAATTAGTTCTAGATTGAATTTCCTTTATTTGAGTTTTAGGGATGTTTTTCCATGAGCAAGTAAATTTACTGTTTCACATAATTAAAACTAAAGGATATACAGAGAAACGCTGAAGCCAAAGCTATGACCTCAAGAACTCAGAAGTGAATTCTTGGCTTATTTAGAGTTGCCTCCCTTGCTCAATTAGATTTTAAACTCCTCAAGGGCAGGAACGAAGTCTGTCTCATCTCCAACTCTCTCACAACAAAGCCAGGAAGCCCCCCCCAAAAAAAAGCCAGGAATCCCATCTGCACGATCCCAAAAGAAATGATCAGAAAATTCTATAAATAGGTATTTAGAAACAAACCAAAATGAGGTGCTTTTCCTGTCCGCACCACTTTGAGAACCATCTCATCAGTTTGTGTGGCCTTTAGAAAATATGAGGAATCAGGAAAAAGAGAAACAGTTCCATTTCTGAGATGATAAGGATGACGTCTGATAGAGACAAAAGGCGTGTTTTGGGGGTCAGTAGAGTTAAAACAAACTCAGACCACTCGACCTGTTTGATGAAGACAAGAAACAGAAAATGGCCCAGGGCCCGAGGAGAGGAGAACTGCATGCAGTTTAGTCAACAGTGCATCAATGGGGGACTCGCAGTGGACAGGGCCAGACCACCAGGCTCTGTGGGAAAAGCCCTAGCTAGTGTTACCTACTGAACACTTCTAGCTTGCTTTCTCTCTCTCTCTCTCTCTCTCTCTCTCTCTCTCTCTCTCTCTCTCTCTCTCTCTGTGTGTGTGTGTGTGTGTGTGTGTGTGTGTGTGTGTGTGTGTGTGAAGAATGATAGCAGAGAGGATCACTGATTTGATATGCACATTTTCTCATTATATTGATGAGACTAATTCCTAAGACCTTCAACAGTGGCTTATTTTGTGTAGTCATTAGCTCACGCTTACTCCCTTTCTCCAGCTCTAACACTCACTGCCTACTTAGAATTTAATCACTGGTTGAATTGGGCAGGGCAAGAAGAAAACGCGAGTGTCATAAGAAACACGCTTCATTTCTTGGAAGGGAGCCTTTTAATTGAAAATGGTTCGTTCCTTCACAAAGACCAGGGCTCACAACACCATCCTCTCTGGAACACTTCCAGCCTTAAGCCAGGGATGGAGTTCCCATCAGCCCTGCTCTCTTCCTAGGCCTTCCAGGAAGCTAAGATCCTACCTTGCCTGCAGCCAGCTGCTGTGACCGCAGCTGCTTCAGTGAATGTTAAAAGGGGGAAATGTGCCCATTTCTGCATCCCGCTCTGCTAGCACCTGGGGGATTCACTGGCTTAAAAAACAAAACAAAAACAAAAACAGAACAGAGAACGTCCCCAGAAATCACACCACACTTTCTCCTGCTCCTTTGACTCATTTCTACACCAAAACACGAGTTTTATTTGTTTTCAGTATAGCCAAGCACACCTTAGGAAAACATCAAACACCCATATCATATGCGGGGCACTTGTAGGTTTTCTGATATGATCCAAATCCTACCATTCTCTTTTTTTCAGAAGAGCCTCTCTCTTCTGGGGACTCTAAATAAGCACCAATGGACCGCCATAGAAACCGAGTGGATCTTTGGTATACCAGATCCTGTTCACAAAAGCATATAAAATTGACAATAATATAACGTCACCCAGACAAGGATTGTATAAATTGCCCAAATTCTTGCTTTTTATCAGAACTCACCCATTCTCGATATACCTTCCAAGAAATAATAAACATTTCCCTTTATCCCTGCTTCATGTCATCACGAAGACCCAGTTTGGATCTTCTGTCACTTCTTTTTTGCTGTTTTTGAGACGGAATCTCTCTGTCTTCCTGGCTGTACTGAAACTTACTATGTAGACCAGGCTGCCCTTGAACAGAGATCTGCCTGCCTCTGCCTCCTGAGTGCTAGGATTATAGGTGTTTGCCACCATATCAATTGTGTCTGTCCCCTCTGCCCTGAAATCTGACTGCTAGCCTATCTATCTAAAGGAGAGGAATAATGAGACAGTTTCCTACTGGACAGGCTTTTTGTAAACAAGGCTCTCCCTTCTAGGAAAGGCAACAACATTGAAATTGCTGTAAATTATCGCCCACAGTTCATCAGAATTTCACCTCTGTGTCTCTCATTCAGGAAACCTCAGAGGAGGTTCTCCCAGCCCTCCTCTCCCAACCCCACCCCTCCCCCATCCACTCCCACTCCCGGCTTTCTTTTTGGCAAATTGTTTCCAGATGTGGTGTGCAGAGAGCTCTTTATTAAAAATATCACACAGTAGCCAATGCTCCATAATTTCTTCTTCTGCCACCTTGTTCCGAAGATGAGACATCAAACCAGGAATCTTGGAAAACAGAAGACACAAAGCTTTGTTGTCAGTCAGTGTGGAGACTGCGGTGGCCTCACTTTTTCACCGGTCCAGTGCTGCCTGTGGCCACCTTCCCCTGTCTTTTCCCAACGCCCTTTACCATACGATGTCATTTACTTATTCATCAGGTTCACTGTTTACTGCCCATCTCCCTCACTGCAGTGCGGGCACCACAAAAGCCGGGCTCTTTGTTCTGTTCACTGAAGCACCTAAGGCTCTAGAACCAGACCAGGCACACGTGCTCGCTCAGGCAAACATTTGTTAAGCGAATAAAAGAAACAATGTATCCGTGTGTCAATTTCCACCTAGTCTTGACCTGAGCCTTTTCATGAATGAAATACAGGTTTTGTTCCATGCAGTGCCCATGAGAATCCACATTCTCTAGGCACCCTTCACCTCTTCTAACCCTTTTTTATCTGTTACTATGCCCAAAGTATCTCTAATACTATTTTTATCTCTAATAACAAAGATCTGCTGGTGTTTTTGCTATAATTTCTGTTTTGTTTTGTTTTTTAATTTTTGCCTCAGGTCATTAATCGATCACATTCCTAAAGATATTTCAGGTATGTCTCCAAGTTGTCCCTTCCCTTCTATTTTCCTGACCCTGGTCTACACAATTAGCACCTCAAATGGACTGCTAATTGGCTTCCCCGCCAGGGGCTCTTTGGCTTGTCTTCCTCGTGGTTTTGATCTCAGCAGTCCTCTTCCAAATCACCTCTCGATCTCTTATAGCCCAGGCTCCCGAGCAGTCAGATGGCCAGGGGTCAGGATTTGAAAAAGTAGAAAGTGTTGCCTTGGCAAACAAGTGGCTGTGTGCGGGGATGGAGGAAGGAGCTGTGAGATCAGAACAGGCAGCCCACGAAGGTAGAAATCCCTGCTGGGAAGATGTGAGAGTAGGTAATCCTTAGAGGTGTGGGTTGGGGGAGCACGCAAGGAAAACTACATTCCAGAAAAGAATTTGGTGACCCAGTAGAGGTTGCCATCTGAGGGAATATATGGAAAAGTGGTAAGCTGTTTGCCAATCAACAATTGCCTATTGAATGTCCATTGTATTTCAGGAAGTGTCACAGATATTGAGGAGACAGCAGAAAATTTCTTGAGATTCTGGGAAAGTCCTGAAGACTAGTACAAGATATGTCCAACCTCTGGTCACTTCTCCTGGTCCCACATAATCTCTCAGATTAAAAATATGAATCCATATAATGTCTTTTTAAGTGTATTCTTTGGGACTTTCATACAGATTTCAAACTTTTCATTAATTTTACTCTGTGTGTGGGGGTGTGGGGATGCAGTAAGCCCGACGCTGACTTTCAATGGTTAGGTCTCCTCTCCCACTTTGTGGGTGTTGGGAATCCATCCTGGGCTCATTGGTAAGTGCTGCCTCCCACTCAACGGCTTGTCTACACTTCAAAATGAGCACTGTTGGCCATATCTCTGCATCAGCTCTCCCAGGAAATGCTTCTTCTAAGCCAGAAAGCAAAAAACTCAGTACATGTCTTAAAGAGCAAATATTTCAGCCACAGATACTCTACGGCTGTTACCACTCAACTCTGCCCTTTGTAGCTCAAAAGCAGCCCACTGATAAGTGAACAAAGAAAGACATGACTGTGTTCCAATAAAACTTTATTTATAAAAACAGGTAACAACAGACTTAGATGAAAGACTATTGTTGTGATCATAAAAAGAGGAAGAGGTTTAGAGAATATGGTATACGGCGGTGTGGGGGAAGGGGGTGCCCCAGCGGTCCATGCCGAGGCATCCCTTCCCCCGAGAGACCCACCGACATAGTATAGAATAGAGTTTATTCAGGGCAAGGGGAGGGGAGTTAAGAGGGTAGTAGAGGCAGAGAAAGGTAGAGAGAGGGCGAGAGTAGAGAATCAGAGGTCGACCGTGACCGCGTGGAGAGAGGGGGGAGGGGAGGAGAGCCCAAGAGGGGCAAGAGAGAAACTGAGAGTGAGAGAGGTAAGAGAGAGATAAGAGAGAGAGGAGGGGGGGTGAGCAGCCCTCTTTATAGTAGGCCAAGCCTACCTGGCTGTTGCCAGGTAACTGTAGGGAGGGGCATACCTGGTTATTGCCAGGTAACTGTGGGGTGGAGCTTAGACAGAATCCTAACAACTGTAATTCACTGACCTTTTCTGTAGTCAATATTTAGTTTTAATTGGGAGAGATCGTGCCAGAAACTATAAAGAAAATGGAATTTTTCTGTTGTCTCTCTAAAGAGAATCATTTCAGAGCCTCAAAAATCTGGAACAGCACGATAACTTGAGAGTGCTGAGGATGTAGCTCATTGGTACATTCCTGCCCAGATTACATGCCGGACGTCCAATTCTGGTCCCCACTCCCAAAAACCCCACAAAAGAGAGTTCTAACTTTACAACAAGCTGCAGTGCATTAGAAAACTAAGCCACAGTTCCTTGGTGCCTAAGATGAGAGTCAGATCACTGGGCTCAGATTTCAGCTCTGAGGCAGGGGATTTAGCTCAGTGGCAGAACATTTGCCTACGAAGCACAAGGGTGGATCTCCAAACCAAAAAACTCCCACCAAGCCAACTAGTCACCTCTTTCTACCTCTAAGAAGTTGGGCAAGATTCTTCTCTCTACGAACTTTTGACTCTTTAAATTATTTTTCGTGAAGATAAAAATTATCTTCGCCATTGACCCAGTGAGATTCTATCAAGGGCCCAGCACTAATTAAGCACTCTATAACTGTCAGTGATGGCGGTTATGACATTTCCCAGCACGTGACTATTCAGAGAATTTGTGAGAGTATTCTTTTCCTTATTTCATAGATTGCAAACGGAAGTGTTGTTCAGGTTAACCCTGTACTGGGTAAATGTTTTTTCCACACCACTGCAGGAAGCCACAGTCACCCAGGCTCCGTGCTTCCGGATAACTGCCGGTAAGTGGCTTTCCGAAGATTATCATGCATAATGCATTATGCTTATGTCGGGTTGAAATTTTCCCATTGATTGGCCTTGTGCCTCCACCCAGGGCTTTGTCTCTTGAGGAAGTTGCTCAGGCCCCTGAGCACAAGGCCTCATTCAGGGATGGTCTCTTCAAGTCAGCTGCTGTGATTTTTGTCTCCAATTACAACCAAGTTAAAATTCTGCTATACCCCTTAGACTTCCTGAGGTAGAGCGAGAGCGTCCTTATTTGTCCAACACGTGCCTGCGGGGGGTGGGGGGTGAGGTCGGAGGGCCTGAGTCATGAGTAGCTCCTCCCACTTTGGGGGAGTTGGCACCAAGACTGAGGAAAACAAAGATACTGAAACATTTTGGGAATTCTGTGACAGGGTAGTACTGTGACCAGAGTTTACTCTGAATATTCCAGTAACCTTCCATAATGCAACATGTGATTCCACCAATCTCACTGTCTTACATGTTACAAAAACACTATGGCTGAATCTCCCACCGTGAAGAACTCCCGAGGCCTATCATTCTGTATTAAAATGCACAGCAGAAACTTTGACTCTGTCAGGCGATGACCTCCTGAACCAGGGCGGGACTGTGTCTGCAGGTCGAGTCATTCCTAGCCCGCATGATAGCCTTTCTTGCCAGTTCAAAGTGTGGCGGGTAGCATTTCAGGCTGTCTCCTGTCTATCAGACAATCCAGGGTGCTGCACGTGTCAAGATCTTTGTTAGAAGTAATCAGCCACAGGGGCAAAGGCGGTAAACAGTAATTAATATGCAAATATGCAAGGAAGTTGCCTCTAGGTTTGGAGGCTTCTTTGTTTGTTTGCTAGTTGTGGACAAACTGGGGTTTGCCGTAACCATAATTAGCAGGATAAATATAAAATTATGATGTTAATAGTTAGCTGGCTTTTTTAAAGACAGTAGTGTACCCCTGCTGTGTCTGAGATGCTGCAACTCCGTGGGTGGGTGTCTTTAAAAATGATTTTGAAGAGCTGAAATGCCCATTTTAATTAAAAGGCAAACACTGATATGGGATTTTCACTTCAAAAATCATAGTTACTGGGCAACAGATCATTCGGGCATATATTAAAAATTAGTGTTTTTACATCAGTCGGCCTTATTCTGATGGGAAAAAAGGAATCCTTTTTTCAAATAGTGATAATGAAAGGTAGGATTTATATGACCTCATCTCCTGTTATCACACTGATAACATGCTCCTCAGCCCACATCTGAGACAGAGTAGCCCAAGTTGGCCTGCAGTTACTATGTAGTCCAGGCTAGCCTTGAACTCCTGATCCTCTTGCCTCAGAACCTCAAGCGCTGGGATTACAGGCCCACCTGGCTGCATCATGCCAGCAAGGAGACTAGACAAGGCTACTGATACCTTAGCATCTTGAAGTATGCAATTCTAGATCTCCCCTTTAACCATCCTTATCCTCTGAGCTCATATTTTGAAGACCCCATTTCTCTGCATTTTTGGTTCTGCCCTCTCTGACAAGCTACCAGTGAGCAGCTTTCAGTGAATTAAACACTAAGCCAGTGACATCTAAACCAAGCCACCAGTTCTGAGAGCTGTCCCTTTAACTGAAGCGCACAGAAGATTCAAAGTTCTCCTGCTACTCAGCTTAGCTTCGAGGTTTTAGCCTGGCAATGCCCGTTCTCAGATGGAGACTGTCTACTTTCCAACTTTAATTTCTCATCTCCCGGTACCGATGGCCTGTTGGGCAGTATTTGTTCCTTGAGGTGAAACTAGATAGGAAAGAAAGAAAAGTAAGGTTGGGGTGTTTGTTTGTTTGTTGGTTGGTTGGTTGGTTGGTTGGTTGGTTTTGGTTTGGTTCGGTTTGGTTTGGTTTCTAATTCTCAGGTTGAGGCAGGAGGATCCCTTGAAGTCAGGACTGTAAAACCAGTCTGGGCAACACAATGACACCCTGCCTCCCCACCCCTAAGGAAAAGCCCTGCTGGAAGTGGTGGTATACAGTCCACAGGTATAGTGCATGCCTAGCGTGAGTAAGAGTGTAGAGTTTAACTCTAGATAGTAGTAACCTTGTAGCTTTTAACTCCAGTCCTTGTCCCTACCCGCCCCCCCCCACTCCATCTCTGACACAATCTGGTATTTCCAAAGCCTTGGAAGGTCTCTTCTGTCCTGCCCTGTGTCTCTCTAGAAGTCCTTTCCTTGTGGGGCCTGGAAGCCTCCCTTGTCCTTCCCAGCAGATGCTGGCCTGCCAGGATGCCCTGCCTCCCTGACACTTGCCTCATGCTATCAGACTGTGCAGAGATGATATGTTTGTTGAGGCTCTTCCTTAGACTCGGCACTCCGAGGCTAGGAAAGGCCCTTCCCTTTATGATGCAGGCGCAGCGCACCCATTTGACACTCGGGAGTGAGCACTCCTTGCAAGTGGCCAGTGTCAGAGTTGCTGACAAAAGTTAGAAGGAGCTTTCAGCAACCAAATTAACAATTCAGAGCAAAGGCCAGTGAACGAGAACATGGACGAACTGAAGGAAAGTTATCCCAGGCTGGTCTTGAGCTACCTCCTTACAGCTGAACTGCTCCAGGCTGGGAATAGCAGTAGTTGGGAGATTTAAGGTAAGGGCTAGCTACACCCTTGGCTTTTGGGCACCCTCAGCCTTTGGGCAGACATTTTTGGGAAGAGGATATAGGTATCTATCTTATTCTTTTAGGAAACAATGAAATCATGGTGGCCCAAGAAGGCAATTTTCCCAGAGCTGCCAACTAGTCATTACAGGTCTTTAAGACCTTAACCCCAGGGGAGACTCACACATATAGAAGCCAAGCTAAGAGCTGTGAGCTCTCTTTCTGATGTTGTCTTGAGCTCCAAGGTAGCAATGGGACAATAACCTGGAGACAGGGCAAGCCATCCTCATGTTTTTAGCAAGGCTTCAACAGTCCCTCCTCTATCTGTAAGACCATGTCCTGTCAGTCACAAGAGATTGCCACAGCATCATTGGCTTTCAAAGGATGGTAGACTTCCCCCGAACAGACTAAGCCTGTCTCTTCCCTCAGCAATGCCCCAGGCTAGCCATAAATTTGCTATTGCCAGGGAAGATGGTCTTAGACTTCTGATGTCCTCTACCAGCCTCCCGAGTGCTGGGATTACAGGTTTGCACCGCCTTACCCAGTATTATCCGGGGCTAAGGCTAGAATCCAGGGCTTTGTCCACACTAAGTGGGCAAGCACTCTGCAAACTGAGTGACAACTCCCACTCATCTTAGACACTTTGTTTTCCAGCTCTCTGTGCTTCCCTGTAGCCTTGGTGCAGAACCCTGAGCACAGCAGGGAAGGACAAAGGAAGGGAGTGAGATGGTCTTTGGTAACAGACATCTGCCTTTCAACTGCAGCCCGAGTTCTCTGTTATTCTACTACCCCATCCCTGTCCTTGTCTTGAAGCACAGGATGATTCTTATAAAGATAGGAGACGCCAGATGGATGGGGTGGGGCAGAGGGAGCAGGATTGCAATCTCAAGGTCAGTCTACGCTACACACACACACACACACACACACACACACACACACACAGAGACCCTCCTTTATTAAACAGACAAAACAAACCCAACTAAAGACTATAGTGAACTTAGCCAGACTAATTTGCAATAAACAAACAAACACACAAACTCACAGAATTATGCTCCTGAGAAATAACTGCTCATCCAGAAAAGTGCCCCCAACGTGCTATCAAAAATTATTGTAAAATCTGAAATTCTGCTCTCAATTAGCTTCCCTCTTTTCCATTACAGCTGATTAAATGGTTTGTAATAATCACCACTTAACGTTCCATGAAGGGAAGGAAGGCCAACCTGAGGATCAAGGGCTTTTGCAAAGAGCGCTTTCTATGCCTAAGAACTCCCAGATCCTCAGACTCCGTGTGGTTCCAAGACAAGATGCCCAGGAATGCTGTCTGCCCCAACCCCTCCCTCAATAAGAACTACATAGAGAGACACACACTCTGCATTCATTACTGTCAGCTCAGCTACAGTGGCAAGGACTTGCTTTAGAAGAGAAGGCAGCTGACATACTGCTGTGGGGCTGACACCTTGGGGACCGGAGAAGCACACAGTACTCTACATGTATCTTCTGTCTGGACATCCATGAAGATTCTGAGCAGGAGTCTGGGTGACTGCCGGTGGCCGGCAGGCAGACTGTGGTGAATAGAGTAAATATGACCCCTGCTGCACATTCTCAGGTAGGTCAGAGAGGCCCCATAAAGAATCCAATCTCTACGCTTCCCAGTCACATTTGACCTCTAGGAGCTGGTGATTGACCTCAAGATGTCCTCAACTGGATCAGAAGCAGGGAGGGTGCTCACAGGTGAGATTGGAAAGGGCACAACTAACTGAGCTTTGGAATATCCTGCTTCTGGACGCATCTTTTGATGATATTCAAATGGATCTATGTATTCTCTGTAGAGGACTGGAAAGCAACCAGAGGTCATCAGGTTAGGATCTCCATTTGGTAAAAACATTTAAAAGCTCTGTGGTCCCAGGCATGGTGGTACATGCTGTTAATCCTAGCACTCAGGATACAAGAGGGGAGGGACAGGCATACCGACCCGAAGATCTCTGAGTCTAAGGCCAGCTTGATCTATATACTGAGATCCTGTCTCAAAGGTAAAGGTGGGAGCCGGGCAGTGGTGGTGCATGCCTTTAATCCCAGCACTTGGGAGGCAAAGGCAGGCAGATTTCTGAGTTCGAGGCCAGCCTGGTCTACAGAGTGAGTTCCAGGACAGTCAGGGCTACACAGAGAAACCCTATCTCTCAAAACTTTAAAAAAAAAAAGGTAGAGTTGGTTGTCACAGAGACAAATTTATTCAATGAAAGTTTTAATTTAAAAAAATCACTTATTGAAATTCTGTAGAGACAAAAATACAATCCTGGTGAAAACAAATTGATCTGAAACATTCTACTTTCACTGAAAAGTGAATTATTTGTGAAAATTCAAGTAAAAATTAAATTGATAAATGTTTTATTCAGCATAATTTTCTTGCAGTAAATACTAAAATTTTAACTGACTCTAGGTCAGATGGCACACACCTGTTAAACCAGCACGTGGCAGGTGGAGGTGGAGACCAGCTAAAGTCCAGCCTCAGCTAAATAGCAGGTTTGAGGTCAGCCTGGGCTACATGAGAACTTTTCTCAAAATATCTTAACTCAATAGAACTATATTGAAAAATATATTCACACGAAAAATACCAAGTGACATATTAGATAGAATATTAAGTTACATTATTATATCAAGAATAATTAAAAAGAAAAAAGTCAGACATAATGGCACATATTTTTAATCCCAGCTTTTAGGAGGTAGAGGCAGGTGAATATCTGTGAGTTCAAGGATAGCCTGGTATATAGGGTAAATTCCAGGACAGCCAGACCTATATAGTGAGACCCTGTCTTGAACTGCCCCTACCACCAAAACTAATTGTGATGATGTTGTTTTCCATTTTATATTATACATATATTACATTTGTTTTGTTTTTTGAGACAGGGTGTGTACTAGTTAGGGTTTTACTGCTGTGAACAGACACCATGACCAATGCAAGTTTTATAAAAGACATTTAGTTGGGGCTGGCTTACAAGTTCAGAGGTTCAGTCCATTGTCATCAATGGCAGAAGCATGGCAGCATCTAGGCAGGCATGGTGCAGGAGAAGCTGAGGGTTCTACATCTTTATCCAAAGGAAGCCAGGAACAGACTGGGCATCCTCAGGCATCTAGGAGGAAGATCTCTAAGCCCAACCCCACAGTGACACACTTCCTCCAACAAGGCCACACCTTCTAATAGTGCCACTCCCTGGGACAAGCATATACAAACCATCACAGGGTACAACATTACAACAGCCATATATTACATTTTTATGTATTTATTTATCTATTGAGAAAGGTTCTTGCTTTGTTGCCTAGGTTAGCTTTGAGCTCCTTTGAGTTCAAGCAACCTTCCTGCCTTAGCCTCTGAGTACTAACATCACCACACCCTGCAATAGGGATTTAACCCAGGCTTTGCACATAGGTGAAGTTCTAACATTGATTTCTACTGCTAGCCGTACAATACATGATCCATAAATATGTTGATGCATATAAATGTATCTAGTGTGTTCGTTACTCTTCAAAGTGTCCACATTTGGATGATGAGCTTTAGGTGTTCCTAAGGAACCACTTTCAGAGTGATCATTATTCCAAACACTGGACTGTGGCATATACACACATAGTCAAATTACACAGGACAGCTGGTGGCTCAGCTGGCTTTGAATAGGTTCTGAGTGGGTAACGAGCATCCTCTCAATGGATAAACTGTCTGTGCGCATGCCTACCAAATATTATAGAGCAGGGCTAGAGTAGCAGTACAGTGGCTACGAGCACAGGTTATTCTCTCAGAGGACAGGGTTCAGTTCCCAACACCCACACAGTGGTTCACAACCATCCATAACTCCAGTTCCAGAAGATCTGATGCCCTTTTCTAACCCCTGAGGACAGCTAGCATGCACATGGTGCACATAAATACATGCGGGCAAGATACATACACATTAAAATAAATACTTTTTTAATAATAATTTTAAAAGTATCATAGAGTTTGCTTCCCTTGTGGAGAAGGAAGAAGAATGAGGGGTCCGTGGCTCTGTCAGTCCTGAGAGGACAGCTGCTTCCCACTGCATATGCGGCATAAAGATATTCATAGAACTCTCCCATTCTTTAAAGACTTGAATCAAGCACCCTACACCCAACATTGTCCTGATGGGGAAAACACATTCACAACTCCCTTCTTTGATACTCTCTTTAGCCAGCCTGCCTCACATGATAATCTGCCATTAACAGTCCAAACTATTCATTGATGGACTCATTGAAACTTGTATGCCAGATGCTATGCCATAGACATAGCCTTAGCATGTTCTGGGGATAATTCCTTAGGTTTTCATTTTTGTGGTTTCTGGGAATCAAATCCATGTAAGCCAAATGCTCTACGTCTGCTACACCCCTAAAATAACCTCCTGTGACTAGTTTGAAGCCTCACGTAAACCTGTCCAGACTTAGACAGTGACCAGTGTAGCAGAAAGAATGTAAATGTTAAACTGAACACTATCTCAGCTATGTTCCCTTGACAATCAGAACTCCTCTGGTAGATGAGAATTGGCAGCAGACTGGATAATTGTTCTTTAAAATGTAGTGAATAATGCCTGTTCCCATCTATAAAGAAGGAAACAATTTCTTTCAGGAACTAATTTTCCCCAGTGAAATGTTTTGATTGGCACCTTATACTCAAACCCTGAGCTTGGGTCATGGTTTGGAAAGATATCAGGGGAGAAAAACTTGGAATCATAGCTAAATTTGAGATAATACGAATAGAAATATGAAGGGCTATTTCATACGAAGCCGTCCATGACAAGCAACCAGTAACCCCAGGCTCGCTTCTCTGCTGTGACTATCCCGGGAACTTTAACAAAAGTACAATCAGACCACCTGATTGCTACCTTAGAAGTGGGACTTTGGAAAAACCCCAGGTGGAACAGGAAACTCATGCAGACACACAGGTCCCAGACTTCAAAAGGCCCATACTTGATTTAATACCTTCCTTCAGCCATCTTGAACTTTTAGCAATGGGCTCCTTATTTTCATCTTGCACATCAGGAGCAGGGTTCGTATTCTCCATGGGTATGTGGGACAGACAAAGGGAGAGATCCAAAGGGTCAGATACGTCAGGTGTAAGAATCCAGAGGGAACGCTTAACAAGAACTGTGGTGACCACAAAGGGCCTACCTCAATCTTCGTGACAACACAGGACTTCCACACTCAAACCAATTGTATGCAACTTGTATGGTCAACCCAAAATTGTCTACATTAAACTAAAATAGAGCATAGATGATAGACAGATAAACAGATGATAGACAATTAGCAAAAGTATGTGGAACTTGCTCACACACAGTTGTGCTCAGTGAGTGATGGGCCCTTTTATGTCAGGACCATGCTTGGAGTAGCAATGAGAAAGTGCACACAGAGTATGCAGATGCTGAATGAAGGCACACACATGGCTTTGGTTCTCTCTCCTCCCATTCTTTCTTCACAAGAGCACATCTCAGGATGCACAGATTCTGAACCTCAAGATCTATTAGCTCTTATTTATAGACGCGTTGCTCGGGCTGTGAGTGCTGTTGAAGTTTTCCCACCATTGCCAAGGCAGACTAACAAGAGAGTGCTCATTGGAAAGTAGGAGGGGCACCTGTAATGCAGGCAATCCCACTCTGAAGTGTTTGTGGAGAAATGATCATAACACAAGAAGTAGCTGGGGCCTGTCTCGCCCTGAGCACCAGTCATCATCAGGATCATTTTCCCTTTGAGAACACCAAGGAGGAGAAAGAACTCCTTTCATTCCAAACATGAGGGAGGCCAAATACCCAGGTGTCTGGGACCCTAGGCTTAGCTATATCCACTTGCTTATTGTGAAACCCATGTGCTTTCCCATCTGAGGGTGAACAAGAGTCTTCCTCATAGACTACTCTCATAGTTCCCTGATACCTCTAGTGCAGTGGCTCTCAACCTTCCTTTGTGTGACCCTGCACCTTCCCAAAAGGGGTCATGGCTCACAGGTTGAGAGCTGATGCTCTAGCGCCTCATCCTTGCATGGCTCCAAGGAGGGACCTGACCGGGGTCACAAGGTAATAAAGAAAACATTGACACGTAGAAAGGTTGGGATAGGGTAGGCGAGACTCTCTGATGGAGAGAGACCCATAAGCTACATCTGTGAACAGAGAGGCATAGTATTGCATTCAGTTGAACAAGGAGACCGTTTAATCTCGATAGGAGTGTCTCTGTGTAGGGAAGTCTTCAGGATGTAAATATCTGTGGGGAGAAAGTGGTGGTGGATATTATCTGCACACCCTGCTGGCTTCTCCATAATTCCTCAGGGAAGGCTTTGCCATTTTCCCTTGGCTCTGAGACTATAGTTCCAGATGTGGCCATACCTATGTCAAATAATACATATCCACTCAGAACTTCATTCAGGGTGCCCTCTCCTTCCCACACCCTGGAAAGGAATAATGGAACATTCACATTTTTTTCTCTTTAAGAGTTTTTCATTTATTTTGTTAGTTGGCTAGTTGGTTACTAAGTGTGTGTGTGGGTATGCATATGTTGGAGCCAGAGGACCATCTGCAGGAGTCAATTCTTTCCTTTCATGGGTTCTGGGTTCTGGGAAACAAAGGTAATCAGGCTTGATATCAAATGCCTATATGCTTTTTAACTTCACATCTAAAGTCACATTAATGTCATTATTCAAGATAGGAAATGCTTAAAATAGGGACATTTGACTTTGGGACTTGATTTTGTGATGTGAATAGATGAAGCAGGGCATTTCTAGGACAATAACCCCATGTTACAGTCTAGAATACCTGATAGAGGCTCACCAGACTTGCCTTCTAGTTCTTATCCAGAAAGAAAAAGTGGAAGGCAGAATTTTTTTTTATTTGTTTGGGTTTTTTTTGGGGGGGGGCATGGGGGTAGGTTAGTGTTCTTGTTTTAAGACAGGGTCTCAGGCTGAATCCCAAACTTTTGGTCTTGGAGTTTCTAGCCAAGGGTGATTTTGAGCCCCTGCCCCTCCATCCCATAGGTGGCATAGATGCATGCCACCATGCTCAACCCAAGAATTCTAAAATGACTCAATGAACCATACCTGTGGGTGCTTCTAACCAGAATATGAAAAATATAATATGACATCACCTTATGATTTAATGACATTACATAGGACTTTTCAGACATACGTAAGATCCCAAATCAGCTGATTAGAATCACACACACACACACACACACACACACACACACACACAAACAGGCTCATATATTTGAATAATTGGTCTCTAATTGATGGAACTGTTTGGGAAGGATTAGGGGGTGTGGCCTTGTTAGAGAAGGTATGTCACTAGAAATGGGCTTTAGGTTTCAAAATCCCAGGCCAAAAGGCTGATGTGATAGAGCATACTTTAATCCCAGGAGGATCTCTGTGAGTTTAAGATCAGCCTGTTTACTGGGAGGTTTTGTGTGTCAACTTGACATAAGCTGGAGTTATCACAGAGAAAGGAGCCTCCCTTGAGAAAGGCCTCCATGAGATCCAGCTGTAGAGTATTTTCTCAATTAGTGATCAAGAGGGGAGGGCCCATTGTGGGCAGTGCCATCCCTGGGCTGGTAGTCCTGGTTCTATAAACAAGAAAGCTGAGCAAGCCAAGGGAAGAAAACCAGTAAGCAGTACCCCTCCATGGCCTCTGCATCAGCTCCTGCCTCCAAGTTCCTGCCTTAAGTTTTCCTGACCTGACTTCCTTTGGTGATGAACAGCAATGTGGAAGTGTAAACTGAATAAACCCTTTTCTCCCCAACTTGCTTCTTGGTCATTTGGTCATGATGTTGTATGCAGGAATACAAACAGCCTGCTCCAATGAGAGAGCTCCAGGACAGTAGGGAGAGAAAGAGAGAGAGAGAGAGAGAGAGAGAGAGAGAGAGAGAGAGAGAGAGAGAGAGAGAGAGAACTATCAAAAACAAAACAAAACAAAAACCCAGCCTCACATCAGGTCCAGTCTTAACTCTCTCTGCCTCCAACTTATGGATTAAGAGGTAAGCTCTCAGCTAGTGCTCTAGCAACATGTCTCCCTGCCTGTTGCCATGCTCCCCACCATGAAGGTCATGGACTCACCCTCTGAAACTGTAAGCAGTCTCCCAATCCCCACACAACAACCATCCAGCCCCTCAGTCAGCCACCACAACACCTAGCAACCCAGTAGAAACAAACTCTAGAAGCTTATAATTAACAAGTCAGACTTATGTATCTATAAATTCTCAATTCACAAGATGTCAATAAATAATTTCAGAACCAATTGATAATGATAAAAGCTGCTCACCTAGATTAGACAAATTATCCTAATTATTCTAACCTTTATGATATCATAACTACCTGTGGCTATTTAAAGCCACACGGGATCAGAATCTTCTTCCTGTCCATCTATCTGCCTCTATCTTGGCTTCCCCTTATTCTCTCTGAGACACTCTCTGTCCCTGCAACTCTTCACTCTGCCTCCCTTTTCCCTGTCCAATCACAAGCCTCCTGCTACACTAATATTTTAATGTAATTGGACAGGGAAAATCCTGTCACACTTTCTCTGTTCTGCTCTGCTCCAGACAGCATTTTCTAGCTATTCTAATAACTCTCTGGATAGCTCCCTCTTGCAGACCAAAAGCCCAGTTTTTGTTTACATATCGATCCAGTCATTACTCCAGGTTCCCTTTTGATTATCCCATGAATCAGCATCCCATGACCCCAGCTCCTTGATTCTTATAAAGAGACAGCAAGCACAAGCAGACATAAGATAGCTGGGTAGAACCCTGCCATGAAATTACCATTCCTATCACACCTGGGCCTAGACCTAACTTCTGTCCAAGGCTAACCTTGAACTCAGGAATGTATCTTTGTATCTGCCTGTCTTTGTATCTTTGACAGTGACTCATAGTGAAGCTACCTCTGTTCCTTTAGAGCTATGAAGCTCTTTATACAATTCACATTACATCCTTATATTTTGTATAGTTAAGAAATTATATCTTTTTGAACTCATGTTTTCAGCATTCTTTCCCACAGCCTTAATGTTCTCCTGAAGGTCACAGTGTTCTACCATGTTGCTGAGACAAAGACAGTCCTTGCCTCCTGACCTCAGGCTGTCTCTGATTTTCATGGAGTCATTAACCTTGACAGAGGGGACATTCCCCAAAGGAGGAATGTGAAAATGTGTGCACTATTATACAAACAAACCCAATACATAGCAACCATCAACACTCATGGAGGCTCACACCCTGCTGGCTCTGTTCTAGGGGCAGGAAACCATATCATACTGTTCCTTATATGGCCATGATGGACTAGGCAGAGAATTAGTCAAATTATACTCAGTTTATTTTCATAAAGTGGCCACAAAAACGCTGGCTGATGTGTGTGTGTGTGTGTGCGTGTGTGGTGGGGGAAATGCTGGAAGGCAGCAATATGAACACAGATAGACACTGAAGAAGAGAAGACTGAAGGTGACCAGAGGGAAGGTATGACACTGGGAAAGCTATGACCACAAAGGATTCTGGGTAGGATATGGACAGAACTTTAAACCAGGGTATTAAAGATAGAAATCTAAAATATTAGGAAAATCTTACCTGTGATGGGGGATGGTGCTAGGAATTAAACCCAGGACCCCATAGATGTTAAATACACACTCTTCCATAGACCTATATCCCCAGCCTTGTGTCCTATCAGACTCCTACTGATAAACTGAGATAATCAATGTTGATTTTGTCAGTTCCTGTGAAGAGCAAACACGGAAATATGATACAATACCCAGTGTTTAGTCATCTTCGGCTGTAACTACTTATCACAGAAAGGCTGGAGAGCCTCCAGTTATTAAAAACAGAGCTACACCTGGGAGAAATAAGCTACTACTGAAGAAGACAAGCATGCCCCCAGCAAGCAGGGTTAGAGTTAGATTCTCCAGCTGCAGAATGTTCTGTCATTTCCTGCTCAGTGGCTTCATGCCATTTTAATCTGTACATCATTCAGAATTACACAGAGTCCTCCAACATAAAACAGTTTGACTTTATCATGGTGCAAAAGCAGTGTACATTTAATAGAAGTCCTGCTACAGACTTTGAGTTTTGAATTCTGCCCCAACCCTCCCAAAGCTACCAAGATTCAGTATGATCCTTGCTTAGCAGCCATAGATTACAGTCAGCTATACAACCAGGAGGATGACAGTGTAATCTATGACTACTTATGACCTGTTTTTGCAGGTTATGAACGTTACTGTGTTTCAATTCAAGATTAGTTAATCAGACTAAAACCCCACCATAAACTAAGGCACATCTGTAGAGTGAAGAGCATTGGAAATAATTAACCCGTCTAGAGCCCTAGAAGCCTAGAGGTTGGATACCAGCTCCCTATGGAGCTAATACACAAAACATTTTTAACGTCCTGGACACCCAGCACATTCTTCCCAGAGTTGAGGTATCAGCCAGATTGCTTTCCTGGCAGCTTTAGCAAACTTCCCACCCAATACATAAGGGCTACCTTGCATTCATCTCTCATCTTGATAACACATCAAGTGCCACAGCATAGTGCCAGCTACTGGAACACCCAGCCCTTTGAAAAGCTGGGAGACTACAATAGCGATGAGGGTGCGTCCCTTTAGAGTCTGATGTGGTAAATCCTCCCTCAATGAGCTGCCAGCCTGAAAGCTGGCTCCCTCCTTTGTTAGGAATTCTGGTCACAAAAAAAAACCTCCAATAAAATGCTGTGGGCGCATCAATAAAGGATATAATGAATCAAATGAGTGTTCTTCCCTACATTTACATGCAAAGTATATTAAAGAAGCATCCAGCTTGTTCCTGAGACCACACAATGGATTCTTTTGTGTGAGGGGAAGGAAGATATATGAAGCTGAATTAGGAAGCAATTCCAATTAAAAGGGTTGTGTTTAAGGCTCCAAAGACAATGCAGCCTTTGCTAGACAGTTAGCTATTAGAAGTGTCTGGCTGCAGAGGTGGTTTTATGGTAATTGAACTGGATCCGAGGGGAAAGGAACACAGCAATCCTACCCCTTCGTATCAGTCTCTGAGACTCTCAACTTCCTCCTCATCTCCGGGATAATAATAACACCTGCCCAAGAGGGTTGTTATGGGAATGACAAGAAATAAGGCACACGGATGACTCTGGGCAGTGCCAGGCACTTGCTAAGGAGTCTGCTTTGCTACAGCTGTGACTTCCTCCCTCTGGGCTGGCACCTTGCCTGTGTGCACGGGCCAGAATGACACAGATGACAAGAGAGTGAGCTCTGCAGTAGTCTGGATATGGATACCACCCGGAACATGATAAAGGGAAAGTTGGCCTTTGTCACAAAGGCAAGCCCAGGTGGGTAAGATGGTTCTGTGGGTAAAGGTGCCAAGTCAGATGATCTGAGTTTGATTCTCAGGATCAACATGGTGGAAGGAGAGAACTGTACACACACACACACACACACACACACACACACATGCACACAAATAGGTATGTAGATAGATATATTTTTTTCTATCAAAAGTCAAGCCCAGCTTCCTGTCCTAGAGAAATGAGGCTCTCTCTCTCTTTTTTTTTTTTTTTTAGATATTGGAAACCTGGATGATGTCATTTAAATTAACCTCCACATTTCCTATACATCTTTCATATTTGGCAGCTTTGGGATCAGAATTAATAAATTTCACCTCAGAGATAAGTTATTCCTATGTTATATCATCTGTAGTTATCTTCAAGAATCGCCACTTTTTTCTTTTTCTTTTCCTCCTTTTCTTGGAAATGTGGTCTCATTATGTAGCTTTGGCTGGCTTGAATGTCAGTATTCTGTCTAAGCTCCGCCCCACAGTTACCTGGCAATAGCCAGGTGTGTCTGACTCACTATAAAAGGGGCTGCTTGCTCCCTCAGCTCTCTGAGGGAGCCTTCCTGCTCCCTCTCTGTCCTCTAGTCCCTTCCCCCTTCCCTTCCTCCCCCCCTTCTGTCTCTACTACCCTCTCATCTCTCAACTCCCCTCCCCATTTCCTGAATAAACTCTATTCTATATTATACTATCGTGTGGCTGGTTCCTGGGGGGGGGGTGCCTCAGCATGTGCCCATCGGAGGTACCCCCTTCCCCCATACCTTGCCACACATCCACCAAACATTTCTCTCCCTTTTCTTTTGATAAAACACAACATTGGAATCACTATATAGATCAAGCTGGCTTTGAACTCACACTGTGTTCCCCAGTGCTGGAATTGAAGGTGATACCATCATGCCCTGCCATCTCCATTTACCTTAAATAGACTCTACCTTCACAAAGCAAGCCAGGAAACTACTCTTTGTCAGTTCCGACCTACAGGTGGGTCGCCGTAGTGCCTTTGTATACATGGGGATTCGCACATCTACAAACGTAGGAAAACACAGTGCAGCACAGGAAGGCAGGTGTGTGAGGGAGTGGGCGGTGGGGGGCATCGAGATTAACATAGAAGGAAACGCCTCTAGAAAGACGGGGAAAATCCTGCCAACAAGGGCTACCCATAAAAGCCAGAGAGAGCATGCACAACCCCCCCCCAAAACAAAACAAAACAAAACCAGTGGGTGACATATACATATGAGGAGAGGGCTCTGAAAATGGCTGTTCTCTGTGGTCCAGAAAATTATCTATGACAGCCATACTTTTGGTTTGCCATGAAGAGGTTTATTAAGTATATCCTAAAATTAAAGGAGCAAAGAGCAAGCAGACTGCAAAACATCATCAGATCAACAGCTCAGAAACCTGGAGTAGCCTAAGCAGAGAGCAAACAAAGGTGCTATCAAATCCTGCCTGCGCTTATAGCATCCTCCAGAAACCAACTGGGAAAGTTGGAATCCCAACTTTTTGTCCCAAGGCAGAACAGAGCAGTCTAGCCTCTCCGTCGTGGTACATACGCATTTTGGGGTCCCCCTGTGGCTCCGCATCCTCTGCTTCCTCCCACTCAGGGCGTAGAGTCGCTGTCCACTCAGGGTGTAGAGGCGACGAACATGAAGCAAGAGTCGGGATGGGCGGGGTCTGCGGAATCCCGGTCTGGCTGGGAGTGCCAGTGGGGACAGAGAGAGAGAGAGAGAGAGAGAGAGAGAGAGAGAGAGAGAGAGAGAGAGAGAGAGAGAGAGAGAGAGAGAGAGAGAGAGAAAGGAGAGAAGGCCTTCTCTGAGGATCTTTGTATTTCAGCTTCTAGGTGAAGGCCTTCTCTGACTGATGATCTAAAGTGAAGTAGCTCTCTGAGAAGATCTTAGCTTGTGCGCACTTTACTCAGGGTGGGTTTGTACCCGTATACTTTAGAGTGTGTATGGAAGGAGTTTTCAGGGTCAATGAACATCATTGGTTAGGATTTTTAAGTTCTCTTGCACAGAGAGGATTCGAGGAATCCCGGGTATTTGCTGGGCAGGCTCTTATTAGGATTAGGTTGAAGGGGAGGCAGGAAGGGGAAAAGAGGAAGTTGAACTTGTCGGTCTGCCAAGGACCCTTCCCAGGTAGAGGGTGTAGGGGGTTCGGGCTCCCCACACAAGGTCAGAGGAGGGGAAGCCCTCCTGATAAAGGGAATCCTCCATGTTGCACTGAGCTCAGAGAAGCTAACCGGTCATGCTTGACTTTGATCTTAATTAACAGGGATTTCCTCACACTCCAGGGATGAACACTATAAGGTCTGTTAGAGACAGTTCATCTTCCAGCTGCTCTCAAGGACTTAATAATTTTACTCATGGTTTTCTCCCTGAATCAGGTTTAGAAGGACAGCCTATCCCAGGTTGGGAAGACACTTGGAATAAACATGTTTGGGTCTGAAGTTGGGGAGAGGGGTGCAGGAGAGGAGCAAATCTCACCTTTCTTCTCTGTGAGATTAAAACAGTATGTGACAATTTACTAATACAATATATACGATAATGACTTAAAAAGACTCCACACTCAGCGCCCAGAGCTTTCTGAGCCTCAGACCCATCCCATCTCTGTGTTTCTATCATGTGTCCTTGGTCTAATTCTTTGTTCCAAAACACAAGAACCTAGAAATCTCAGTGGACACCTCTGGGACTCAGATCCTCGCCTGTAAGAAAATGATTCCTGGAGTTTCCTTAGGGAAGAGATAGTGAAAGTTCCCAGGTGTGGGACGACTGAGGATGGGGGCGGGGTTTAGGCTATAAACTGAGCACAAGTGACATGAGGGAGTATATAGAACTTCAAAGCCAAAAGGGACCACTAAAGGCCATGCCACAGCACCCTGGCAAAGAACAGAGGGGCACAGGCCCAACCCCCTAACTGTTGGTGGGGTACGTGTGGGAGGCTGCAATTGTCAGCCTATGGGCACAGATTCTGTACCCAGATGCTCATTTAAAATGTAGTGTTCACTACTGTGAAGATGTAAATGGGACTAGTTGGCATCTCTGATATGAGAGAATCTTCAGGAACAAAGCTGTCACTCCTGGAGCAGCACTTTGAAGCCAGTTAGAAGAAAGACAAATGAACAAAAGGAAGCCACAAAGGACGCTGGATTTGTGTGTGTCAACCGAGGTTTCTTTATGAACAAACGGACCAGCCTGCTGGTAGTGATTGTACTCCTTTAGTCCCAGAACTTGGGAGGTAGAGGCAGGTGTGCCTCTGTGAGTTCAAGGCCAGCCTGGTCTACAAAGCAAGTTCCAACACAGACAAGGCTACACAGAGCAACACTGTTTTGAAATCCAAAAACAAACAAACAAACAAAAAGACAAACGGTATAAAGCAATTATGGAAAAAGAGAAAGATTTAGTGAATCTGGGTGGGAGCCGTACTCACTTGTTGAGATGTTCTCTGTACTCTGCCCTATTGCTAGAAAGTATTTTAAAATAATTACACAGATTTTGAAGGAAAGTGAGAGATGCTGTAGCAAATTACAAATTTCTGTTAAGAATGGGACAATGGGAAACAAAACAAACGGAAGAAGTTCTGTCCTTCCTTTAGGTGAGATTCAGGGTGTCCCGGAAGTCACATATGCTATAAAAGAGAAATTCTTCCCACCGAGGAAGCCGGGGCTGCTTTATTTGTATTTGTGTGTTTGTTTAGAGATAGGGTCTCACTGTGTATCCCTGGCCATCCTGAATATTACTAATGTCCCAGATTGACCCGACTTGCCTCTGTTTCCCAAGTAGGCATGGATTAAATGCATGTACCACCACACCCAGCCAAAGCCAGTTGTTGTTGGTTGGTTGGTTGGTTTGGTTTTTCAAGACAAGGTTTCTCTGTGTAGCCCTGACTGTCCTGAAACTTGTTCTGTAGACCAGGCTGGCCGAGAACTCACAGAGATCCACCTGCCTCTGCCTCCCAGGTGCTGTGATTAGAGTGTGCTGCCTCCTACCCAGCCCTAAAGCTGTTTTAAATGTTTAGAAACCAGAACTATAGCATTAAACTCTTAATGACATCGCTCTGCCCATAGATTAGAGCTTCAACCCTCAACAGAGAAGAAGCTTCTTTTTGCTGTAGATGGTGATTGACAACGGAGACCCTCCCCCCCACCTGCCCAGGTCACGATGCAGAGAAAAAGAGGCCAAAGCTAAACGCAGCAGCTCTGTCACAACCCATCTCCCAAGACTTGGGACCATTATGGAGGAGGAGGCAGAGAGATTGGAAGAACCAGAAACCATCTTCCAGACACAAGGCAGTGAGTTGTACATGTGAACTGAGGTTGTGACAACACACACATGGCCCATTCAACCTCAAGCTTGGTGGTTGTGAAGTCCCTGGCGGAGGACATATTGAAAATCAATAGCAGCTTCAAGAGGGAGCCTCGGTTTCCTTAAGGGTTTCACTATGTGGCTGCTACTGGCTTCCCATTTGCAGTTCTCTTGCCTCATCTTCTGGATGTCAGGAGCTCTTCCTGTCCTTGTATCCTGAGTGCACACAACATCATCTCCTTGAGTTCTCTTCTTTGATTCTAAGTGAATAGTGGAAGGGTAGTCACTGTTCTGCATTAGTGGAGTGCTGGGGGGGGGGGGGCGGTGAAGCCAGCAGTCTCCAGGGAACAGGAAGCGACAGACAGCACAGGGTTCTCTCCTCATTCATTATGGAAAAGTAGTATCACCTTTGTTCAAAGACTGTTTATGGGTCACATCTTCCGTGCCTGACTTTCTTCCGGGCTCTGGGAAGACAACGTTGAATGAAAGGCAAACCTCGTCTTGGAATTTTACATCCACCATGGAAACAAGCTAACCGGCATGTACAAATGTAGATGTGATGTCTCCAATGGTCGTAAGTACAGTGGTCCAGTGTAGTGGTGTGCCAGCAGTGTTTAACTGCAAGCTTTCTGTGGGGCAGTTGTTAAGTTCCTTTTTGCAGCTATTTCGCCCACAGCCAGTTGAAAGCTACTACAATCCGTGGAGATCGGGTTGGAAATTGCCATGCATTATGCTCTATTATAAAATCCCCACTAGACATGATGAACACCCCCGAGAGCACAGAAAAGCAACACATGGTAAAATATTAATGGCTAGGGTTAGGAACATAAGTGAAACCATTTTGTGTGATTTGAACAATGATTTTGTGTGACTTGGAATAATGTGCTTGTAAAATAGAAGCCTGCCTCAAAGCAACCTCAATATGTTAATGAACCAGCCGCAAGGCAGCTCTAACCCAAGCCCAACCCAAGCCAGACTTTCATGTTAATGAACTAACCTCAAGGTGGCACTGATGTTAGAGAACTAGCCCTAAGCTGTGCGCTCTGGACTGTGTAAACTTAAGTTCAGTTAAAGGTACAAAAATTGGAGCTTTGGAAGGGGTCCTTGTGCTGGGCTCCCAGGGCCGGGCATGGTAAGACTCTATGCTGATACTCATTAGCAAGGGGGCTTTCAGATTGCCAGATTGGGGTGTCAGAGCGAGTGGGCCAGAGCAGGAGGGAGAAGGGAAGAGGGAAAAAAGAGAGAGAGTCTGTCCCTAGGTTTCCAGGCACTGGACAAGGCCATGCTAACTGGGGACGGAATACCGCTTGAGCTCTGAAAGACAACACACTTTTCTGTTATTATTTTGTGTTTTTGGATCTTTTTTGTCTGCATGCATGTCTGTGTGCCATGTGCATGCAGTGCTCAAGGAGGCCAGAAGAGATCCTAAGAGGGAAGTCATTCGTGGCACTTCCATAGCCAGATGGCACAGTGCTGTGAGTGGGTCAGCCAGGTCTCACAGACAGGCAGCATTTTCCCAGTGCTGGAGGAAGGGGGTAACCTTATTCTCCTTATCAATTTCACATCATATAAGACAGTGTAGGGCACAGAGAAAGTGTTTTGTGTTGTGGGGGGCAGGATCAGGGTAAATGAACATTCTCTTAAAGAAACCCCATTGGCCAGGCAATGGTGGTACATTCCTTTAATCCCAACCCTCTGGAGACGGAGACAAGCAGAGTGAGTTCCAGGACAGCCAGGGCTACACAGAGAAACCCTGTCTGGAAAAACCAACCAGCAAACCAAACAAAAAAGCCAAACCACCTGCTGCTCAAAGAAAGAGAGAGAGAGAGAGAGAGAGAGAGAGAGAGAGAAAGGGAGGAGGGAGGGAGGGAGAGAGGGAGGGAGGGGGAGGGAGGGAGGGAAGGAGGGAGGGAGGGAGAGAGGGAGGGAGAGGGAGGGAGGGAGAGAGAGAGAACAAAGAAACTATTCTTATGAGCATGCTTGCCCCGTGCATGGGCTTTGACAGACAGCTGTCACTCCCTTGTGTTCAGGCCCTGTGGTCAGGCATCTGGACATGGCATGACAGGGATTCTCTGTCTCACTATATTGTTGTTTTAAAAATTTTTTAAATTTATTCTTTGACAATTTCATACATACTTGCCAAATATCTTGATAATATACTCCCCTCCCACACACACACACCCAGATCCTCCATATCTTCTCCTGCACACCCCTCCACACTCACAGACACTCACACACATCCACATACCCATGCACACATGCATGCATGCACACACATGTATGCACACACATACTCACATACACATGCAAGTATATACACTCACACACGTGTGCACAAACGTATGCACACACACTCAATGCACATGCACTCCATGCAGGCACATGTATGCACACACTCACACACATGTATGCACACACACTTTTGTAACTATGTCTGTTGGAGGGTTGCACACACATGCACACATGCATACATGCACACACACACTCATGCACAGACATGCATGCATACACACAGGTATACACAACACACTTTTGTAACTATGTCTGTTGGAGGGTTGCACACACACACACACGTGAGTGCACCCTTGCCTCTTTATCCCCTCTTCTGACTCCAATTAGTGCTTCTTGCATGCACTCCCCCAGAGCATAGGCAACCTACCAGGAGCCACATCTCTGATGAAAAATGACACCCCCCCCCTCATCCCACAGCCACCAAGCTGCAAATAGCTAGGGAAGCTGCTTGTAAACCCTCTCCTGAAGTGTTTAAGAATCAGTTGAAAATGTTATTATGTTATTATGGAGCTGGAATTGTCTGAAGGGCTGTTTGGTATGGATGCTGAAATGGGCCAAAAGGCAAGTTCCATAAGGTCTGTTGACAGGGACATGTATGTACCTGAGCCCTTACCACATTCATTAGGCTTCGCAGTTCAGGTCTCATGTTGGCTGAGGGAGGTAGCCTTTCAGGAGAGAAAATGTGTGACAGTAAGTCTTCCAGGAAAGGCAGGTAGCCTAAGGCTGGAAGTTACCCTACAATGGTGGTTCTTAACCCTCCTAATGCTGTGACCCTTGAATACAGATCCTCATGTTGTGGGAACCCCAACCATAACATTATTTTCATTTGTGTTTCATAACTGTTTGGTCCTCTTATGAATCATAATGTAAATATTTTTGGAGATAGATGTTTGCCAAGGGAGTCGTGACTCACAGGTTGAGAACCACTGCCTCACACCTCATTAGCTGCAAGCGAGTCACTGTGGCTAGCCTGGACTCAAGAGTCTGCCTCTGATGGGGAGGATGGAATCACACTGCAGATGAACAGGCCAGAGGAGGGACATCCTTGTGGCCACAGCATCAGAGGGTGAGATAGCCACAAGGCGTGTCTCTTCATGACCCCACGCCACATGAAATGAAGCAGGAGCTTAGAGTTGGAGACCCTGTCATCTTGCTACGCTCTGATGGAGAGCCATCTGGGGCAGACCTCTGATGCACCGATGCACTGAGTTCTCAGGCCAGCACTTGTGTCTCTAAAAGCCCGTGTGTCTGGAGTCGACAGCCAGGGAGGGATGTTGTCACCACAAGGTGGCAGCTGCAAAAGAGTCCCAGTGATCCCCACTTCCTGTGGACTTGGTGGTCCCGCCACCAGGAAACTCCATAGCTGACCCTACCCGAGGATCCCTAGCTGGTGCTTTGTGGGCCACCAGCTAACTGCCAAAGTTACCAGGGCTCAGACCAGAGCCAGATGTTCCTAACAGATGTGCAAAGCAAGGCAGTTTCGTCATTACATCTCCTCGTGCTGTCGGATGGTGTAAGGTGCCTTTTTTAGTCTTATGGGGAGGCTGAACACTCCTGGCAAGACAACTGGAACAATTTCCTCTATTTTAAAGCACATGAAATAACCAGACACGATGACAAATGCCTTTTCTTCTTGACTAATTGGGTGGCCTTCCACAGCTGGGTAAGTTGCTTTGAAGACTGAATATATAATTTTTTCTTTTAAGTTTTAAAATTCCTTTTGCCATCCCCCTTCTCCATTAATATGAGCCTTATTTAGCACAAGTTGGAAAGCACACTTCATAAACACACACACACATACACACACACACACACACAGACACACAGAAGACATCATACGAGACTCTGTATTCTTATCCCGTCAGCCAGCCTTGGCCTTTACACAGAGTTCACTCCTTCGCCTCCTTTTTCCTGACCTAGTACTTCTCCAGTTCTTATTAGGAAATGGCCCACTGTGGACCCATCAGAAGTAAGTGGGGGTTCCTGGTACAAATATAAGCTTTCCCCCCCTACAGATAGCGCTTCCTGGGTACACAAAGGCAAGCTCCTTTATCAATCAACTTAAATACACAATCCCCCTGTCTTAAGGATGCATGGGGGAGGGGGGGCTGTACTAAAATGACAAAATGCTCAGACACATTCCCACGTTCCTTCTCCCACCCTTACCCACCAAACAGTAGTGCATATTTCAAAATAACATTATTTGTATTTATTTTGTGTGTGTTTGTGCGCCCAGGCACCAGGGTGCGTGTGTAGGTGTCAGGGGACTGCTTGCTGGAGTTGGTTCTCTTTCTCCTCCTCTCACTGACTCCACAATGAATATTTAAGGTTTCTGAGAGCTTAGACCAAACCAGATACTATTAGAAGGAAAATTTCGGGAAGGCCACAAGAGCTGCCATGTATTTCTAAGGAACTGGACCTTCCCCATGTAGCCTTTTTTGAGCCCCCGGTTTGTGCTAAGTGTTATGCTGAAGTAATTCACCAAAATCTACACCCAATTCCTAGTGGTAGGCCTAAGTAGGCCTGTGGTATTTAAACCATGACAGGCCTTAGGAGGCAGACTCTTCCTCTCAAGGCCTTTACCTTTAGCTTTGTTGGTCAGTCAGTAGAACTCGTCCTTAGGGGAGATGTCACATGCACTTTATAGCCTGCTGACCTCTATGCTATTCGGGTCAGAGACCACAGCAGATCCTAGACCCTTAAACCTTAGAACCCATCTACATGGTGAAGGTCACATGTACTTTGCAAAAGAGTTTCAATGTAGTGATGTCGTCAACTTTACTTTGACATACGTGGGGTGGAGATAATTATTACCAGGAAATGGGAGTCAATTAAAATAAATGACTCCCATCAGAAGTGCTGGGCCGAGCTTTCCTTCTTACCTGAAGCAGCTCATTTCCCTCTGACCGTGACACCTGCAGCGACCCTCCCATATGCCGAAACTCACGTAGGCAGCTTCATTGTGTTTCTTTGCTTAAGCCACACAAATCGAACACAGGACTCTGGGCCGACAGAGTATCTTGGTGGCAGAGCACTGGCCTAGTGTACACGAGGCCGTGGGTTCAATCCCCATGTGATGGAAGGAAAGAAGCAAAGGGAAGAGAGACCGGTTTCTGAGGCAGAAATTCTCACATGGCCTTCTGCCCGTAATATCCCACGAGGCTGTTTGTTAAATGAGTGAGGATTCTTGCTTACAAATTATGAAAACACAACCCCCAAACAGGAGTTAAGTAAATCCCAGAATAATCTGGGAGGCTGGAGAATCAGGCTGGGCCTGACCTCAAGGCTGTGCAGCAGGAATCGCCGCCAAAGTCACATCCTCACTGGAACAGAGGGAGAAGCCTCCCCGATACCCTGCAGTCTGTCACAGACACCTCTAAACCTTGGAGGACACAGAACCAGTCACTGAACCAGCTCAGGATTCAGGCTTGAGAAGGCACACCGGAAGGCTAAGCCCTGGACACGTCTGTACTTCCGGTGGGCAGGAAGAGAGAAACCCGACCTCCTTACCGATTCTACAGTGGGAATCAGGGCCACGCACAAAGGGATGGTTTGTCAGAAAAGGAGTTTTGCGTACTGGACAGGCAAAAAAGACCATTAGACCATCCTGTACTTTCTGAAATGGGAAAAAATGTTTGCAAGAGTCGCACCATACTTAAGACTGCTTCCTCCTCCAGTTTTTCCTACCACCTTATCAAAGTATCACCAGTTTCTTTTAGCTGCTCTCTCCGTACGGCACTCAGCTCTCACACCATTACTCTCCGTAAACAGACACTTCTGGACCATGCTTAGGTTCTGTGATGACGAGAGAGTTTGGAGGTGGAGATATTCAGGCTGTAACATCTTCACCGGGCTATAAAGACTTTGTTAGGCTCTGTTTAGGCTGAAAGACACGAAGTAGGCACCACTCACCGGTCTGGGACATGCTCTGTCTTTGGGTCTCTATCTACCTGTGATTGTGGCTGAATCTGCAGGTTTATTCAGGCTCAGCAGGCTTCTGTGGCAACATCTGATATTCTGTTCTTTTTCTCTATGATAACATAGTCTGAGTTTGGCTTCCTGCTTCTGCTAACTATGCATATACCATAAGTATGGTCCTATTCTCCTGTCGAGGGACGTGACCCTGCAGGCAGAGGGCCACAGAGCTGGCTACCGAGAAAGTAATCACCTAACAAGGAGCCTCTCAGGACTCGAGTGACGCTTCCATGGCAAAAGCATTTGCTGCTCTTGAAGAGGACCAGGGTTGAGTTCTCAGTATCCACAAAGGTGCTCACAACTGTCTCTAACTCCAGTTCCAAGGAGTCCAAAACCTTCTTTACATCTCCGCAGAGAATGGGCATGCATATATGGCATACTTGCACACAAGCAAGGTGTTTATACACATAACATTTAAAACCCTAAGACAGAACTCTTTCAAAATTTTATCTCTCCCCATCCTGTCTGCTTCTTTCCATTCCTCCTTCCCTCCTCTCCCCCCATTTCTTTTCCTTCCTTCCTTCCTCCCTCCCTTCCTTCCTCATCCTTTCAGTGCTGGTGATCACACACCCAGGGCCATGCCACACACACTAATCACATTCCTTACCTCTGAACTTCATCCCAGTCCCAGCGTTTTCTTTATCTGGCCCAGAGTCTCCCCACTGGTATTCCAAATGCAAATTTAGCGTAGATACTTGTTAATGTTTTTCTATCAAGGTTTTAGCAAATATACGGTCAACTCATAAATGAAAATTGATGACCCAGGTGGTAGCAGGCACCTGTAAACCCAGCCTTTGGCAGGCTCAAGGTGGGGAATTGTAAGTCTTGGGTCAGCCTAGGCTATGTAGAAAGACCCTGTGTATTATAAAAAGAAATATCAGTTTTGTGAGATGGATCAGTGGGTCAAAGCTGTTACTCGAAAGCTTGAGTTTGATCCCTGGGATCCACAGTGGAAACAGAACCGGTTCCCAGAAGTAGTCCTCTGACTTACACACAAACAAGGACACATGCACACATACCAATAACATTTAAAAACCACCAATTGGAAAAATTTTATTCCATGCCTACTTCTACCATACTTTTTCTCTGGGTTCCTGCCTTTGTTTCTCTCTAGATGTTTTTATGTTTCACTCTTTTCCATTCTCTCTATGTGTTTGCCCCAGGGGGACTTTCAAGAGTGTTTTGCCAAAAAACATCACTTCTTGAGACTTCCTATTTTTGGTGCAACTTTTTGATGGGAAAAGTAGATAGAGGGTTTAGCTCAGTTGATGGAGCACTTGCCTAGCATCCACAAAGCTCTGGGTTCTAATCATACACACACACACACACACACACACACACACACACACACACACGGTGACACATGCCTATAATCCCAGTATTCAGGAGGTGAATGCAAGAGTTTGAGGTCAACCTAGGCTACATGAGGCTCTGTCTCAAAATAAGCAGTTTGATTAACACTGACATATTTATCCCATCAATTTTGTATTTTACCTATAAATTTATCACAAATATAATACAGTGGTTTGAATGAAAATAACCCCCATATATGTGAGTGCTTGGTCTACAGTTAGTGAACCTGTTTGGGAAGCATTAGGAGGTGTGGCCTTGTTGAAGGAGATATGTCACTGTGGGGTGGGCTTTGAGGTTTAAAAAGCCCAGGCCTGTGGGGCAAATGGACCATGTCACCAAACAGAAGAACCTGTAAGATCGAGTAAGCTCGGACCCTGGGAATCTCAGAGCGTTGAGATTGGCAGAAGTCCAGCAGCTTCCTACCCAGTTCTGTACCTGCTCTGGAACAGGTAACCATGACACACCACTGAGGGGACCGTGACAATCAGTCACGTCAGGAAAACACCCAGAGTCCTAACATCTGAAACTGCTGAGCCAATGGGAAGCACCCATCCCTACATCCCACCCCACTCCTCAACGTTTATAAAGTTCCTGTCCACATGGAATAAAGTGCACATTACTTCACCGAGGATCTTCTGAGAGTGGCTGTTTTTACTGAGCTGTAACACTTGGGGAAGTGTTCTCTCTACCAAAGCATTCATTGTTGGACTTTGAATCAGCCTGGCTGACCAGGCTAACACTGCTGCCACAGCCACCATCGCAGTCACCACCGCTGTGGCTGACAAAGCCTGGGACCCCGGCTACCTGCCTGGTGCAGGCTGCCCAGACCTCCTTGTTTCTCTTCCAAGGCCTGTAAGACTTTGGCATTTCTGGCTGGACCGGATCCCTCTGGAACCTATTTGTCCGGGTTCCTCCTCTCCCTTTGGGTGGTTAGCAGATGACACAGGCCATTCCCAGTTAGCTCTTTTCTATCTCTGCCTCAGGGTTGTTGTTTGAACACGTCAGCTCCTGCTCCTGCTCCACACCTGCCCGCTGCCATGCTCTCGGCCATGACGGTCGTGGACCGCAAGCACGTCCTCACTAGGCCTTTCCTTCTATAACTTTCCTTGGTCATCGTGTCTCTTCACAGCAATAGAAAAGTAACTAAGACATGTAGTGACTTAAAATAACACATATTTATCATCTCATGATGAATTTGGGACAGGACTGCAGGCACAGCTCCTCTTGGTCTCACAAGACTATAGTCAAAATATCTGCTGACTTGGAGTCTCATCTAGTGGGCCAATTGGAGGATAATATGCTCCAAGCTTATTCAAGTTGTTGGCGGAACACACTTCCTTATGAATGAAAGATTAGTGTCCTCAACTACTTCTGTCAACTTCTTTTTCAATATTTATTTGTGTGTGTGTGTGTGTGTGTGTGTGTGTGTGCACACACCACAATATGCCCATACAGACCAGAAGTAGCTGAAAGATCAACAGTTATGAGCTACCCAATGTAGGTGCTGGGAACAGATTTCAGGTTCTCTGGAAAAGCACCAAGTGCTCCTAACCACTAAGCCACCTCTCTAACCCTATAGCTCCAAATTCCTAATAGCTATTGGCTGGCCACTTTCAGGTCCTAAAGGCCACCCTTAATTGCTTTCTATCCTGGGTTTTCCAGTACACCTACTTTATTAATCACACAAAGTCACAAAATACAGTCTGCAAAGATGGCATTTTGAATAATGTGATACAGTATGGGGAGTGACAACCAGCCACTTTTACTACATTGGTTAGAATTGGGTCACAGTTCCTACCTATACTCAAAGAAAGAGGGTTACACAGATGTACACTCACGAATCATAATCACAATAAATAGTAAAATTTCATCACCCTGAGCTGTACACACACACACACACACACTATTTTTAGACATCTTCTAATCCATTTTTTATCACTGTAAATTAGTTTACATTCTTAGTATTTCACACGCATGAAGCCATGTTCTGGCTCCTGCCATTCAGAATGATTATTCTGAGTCCGAGGCATGTTGTTGCGTGTGTCAATAGTTTATCCCCTCCCACTGCTCGGCAGCCTTCCACTGTGTGATCCATCACAGCTGTTTATCCCCTTGTCTGCCGATGGACTGTTGATGTGTTTCCAGACTCTGCAGATTACAAATAGAGCTGCTGTGAACAGTCACGTGCGAGTTTCCGTGCGGACATCTGCTTTCGCTTCCCTTGAGTAAATGCCTAGGGATGGAATGGCTGGTATGTATTTTTAATTTCTACAAAACAAATGGCCGAAGTCATCATGTTGTTTTTATATTCCTGCGTATGTAATGGGATATGGGGGTGCTGTTTCTTGCCAGCACTGGTCTGTCCAATGTTTGCCACTTTAACTAGGCAAATAGGTGTGAAGTGACATGCTAGTGTTTTCATTTGCACTTCTAACAGGACTAATGATGTTAGTTTTTTGTTTTTGTCTGTCTCTGTTGACCCTCTGGTCCTTCTTTGGTGAGTTCTCTGGTCAGTTTGGGATCTTTTTGGTTGTTTGTTTTTGTTTTGTTTATTGTTGTTTTGTTTCTGGATACTTGGATTTTTTTTCTTAGTGAATTATAAGACCCCTTTATATGGATATTGGGTACAGGCATCATAGCTGTGTTATGTTTTAGCTGGCAAAGCTGGGTCATACAAGATGTTTTGTTTTGCTCCTAGTTATTTATTGTATATATGTGTGATGTGTGTATATGTGTATATATGTGGGGTGTGTATTCAATGTGTGTGTATATGTGTACCTGTGCAGGAGTATGTATGTGGGAAGTGTGTATGTCCATGTGTATGAATGTAGTGTGTGATGTGTGCCAAGTTTCAACTTCTTTGCATGATCTCTTCAGTCCTGGGCCATCAACTGCAACTGAGGGTGCATTTTCACCAATGGCCTTCCATGGCCTCTCACAGTGCCAAGCCCCAGTTGTTCTTCATGACCCCTTCTTGTCTTTAAAATTAATACCACCTGGGTGATTCTTACACACTATCAAATCCAGCTGCAGCACAAGGTGCAGTTTTGGGATTCAGCTTCTTTGTGCTCTCAGAAAACACTTGGCAGAAGATTTCACATCAGTGATGTTGATCTCTTCTTAACCACCACTAATTTCTTAGCTTCAGCTAATCAGAACCAATTCTCTCAATAGTCTCTTTTATTCTTGACTCTAAAGTCAGAGCCACATGGCCACAGCTGCCAAGTTTTGCTGCTTGCTGGGGCTGGAGCATGGTGCCCTTGTTCTGTTATGTTATCACTAGTTTTCCATTTTCCAACTCTTTCACTGCCTAAACTTGGCTGTCCTGGAACTTGCTCTGTAGATTGACCTTGGACTCAGAGATCTGCATAGCTCTGTCTTCTGAATGCTGGGATTAAAGGCATGTACCACCACACCTGGACTTGAGCTTTTTTTCACCTAGAACTTGGTCTGTCCCATGATGGTCTTGAATTCAGAGACCTGCTTGCCTTTGACTCCTGGGATTAAAGGTGTATAGCACTATGCCTGGGCCTAAGCTTTTCGTAGCCACTATTCTTCAATTGGCCACTATTCTGAATCAAAAACCTGTGTTTTCAACCTCAAGATCTGGAACACAAGTATTCTCCATTTCTGGATTGTAATTTGTTCCAGATTAAAAGTCCCAATGAAAGCAATAGCCAGGTAATAATACCTAACATGACATAATTATCCCTTGTTCAGCTGCAAACATAAACAATAAGCTTTGCTGGGTGGGATCCTGCTCTGAGATCACCACTTCCTTTATCTCTTTGAACACAGGATTCAGCTCCATTTCACTTCCTGGTGGCCCTTTATTACTTGAGCCATACATTTTGTATTTTTTGTTTCTAAGTTTGCTATGCTGTGCTTCATCAAAATGGTCTTTGTAACAGTGAACCACAGAACAGAGTCTATGCTGAGCTTTTCTGGGATTTCCTTTGTCAGTGCAATTAATTTGATTCTCTTCACCTTAGACTTAGCCTCAGGCAGATTCTGAGACAAAAAAGTAGCAACACTCTTCACCAAAATACCACACACAAAAAAAATGGTCTCTAGGTCATATACTAATGTATGTTCTTCTCTTCTGAAACTTCTTGAACTAGGCCCCCACAGTTCAAATCACCCTCAGCACCATGTCTTCAATATTCCTACTAGGTTGGCCTATTAAGCCCCCACTTAAAGCATTCCACTCTTTTCCAAATCCAAAGTCCCTAAATTCTACATTCCTCAAAAAAAAAAAAAAGTCAAGTCTATCACATCAATACCCCACTCCTGATACCAACTTCTGTACCCCACTCCTGGTACCAACTTCTGTACCCTACTCCTGGTACCAATTTCTGTGCATTCACTTTCAAGGTGGGTTGAGTTTCCATGTCCTGCCTCCCCAGAGGAGCAACAATCTGCTCACATCAGCTGCTCCTGAGTATATGATTAAATGTCCAGAAATTCAGAGCTGTAAGATCATCAGTAGCTCTTAGATCATTGGTCATAGTGGGAACATTTACACCATGGGAAGAGGCCAATGTTACAATTCATGGCCTCTTTCTCCTTTTGTGGGGCTCACCACACCATTGCCTGCTTCTCCACAAGGCACTGTGAGACTGAAAAGAGAGCTGATTTATGTTAAGTCCGTTGCAAATATCCAAGCTCTGTACACATACATATAGAGGTTTGATTATTAATATTAAAAGATGTAATAACATGACTTTTTAAAAAGATTTATTTATTATTATATCTAAGTACACTGTAGCTGTCTTCAAATACACCAGAAGAAGGTGTCAGATCTCATTGCAGATGGTTGTTAGCCACCATGCTGTTTGCTGGGATTTCAGCTCAGGACCTCTGGAAGAGCAGTCAGTGCTCTTAACCACTGAGCCATTTCTTCAGCACATAACATGACTTTTTGACATATTAAAGTATATTTCCAGTTCCCATTGCCTACCATTTCTAACCATTGATGTTAACATTTCCTCATTTCAGCATTTTTTCAGTAAGGCAGAAGGCAAAGATGCTCAAAGCCAATCTTCTAGTCTTGTTAAGGAACTTACTGACCAAAGAAACCTTAAGATTTCTTCAAGAGATCCTGAGAGAAAGAAGGAAAATGATCTCAAAGAGACTTCCAGAAAGATTCCAAAAAGAAGTTCCCTACAGCCAGGAAGGGGAAAGATCTATGGATCATATTTGAAACAGAACAGACCATACCCAATTACCTAAAAAAAACCCAAACCAACCAAACAACAACAACAACAAAAAACAGCCCTGGGAAGGCACATTTCTCAAGAAAAGGCTTCTAGTAGTTTTACAAAACCCAACTAAACATACAGGCACTCAAGATTATAGTTCAACACACTTAGTTTCAGGCCAAAAGTCATGAAATCCTACTGGCCAGTAAAGAAACCTCAGCATGTCTTTCCCACAAGAGTAATGTATTCTGTAGTCCATACACACCAACGGCGTCTTCTCTTCGGTTTCTTAGATGCTAGAATTTGGATCTGGAATGTTCCCAAAGTCTCATCTGGAAGGCTTGCTTGGTCACCCATCAATGGTGATTTGGCGGTGACAGAAACATTAGGAAGTAGGACCAGTGGAACAATATTTTGTCTTTGTGGAGCATACCATTGAAGGGGATGTTGAGCCCTGCCCCTCTGTGTGTCCTGGCTTCTGTGAGGTAGACATCTTCTATCACATGTTTCAGGCCTGATGCTCTACCTTGCCACAGACCAAAATCATGAGGGCCAACCAAGCAACGACTGAAAACTTTGAGATCATGATAAAAATAAATCCTCTTTTTGATTTTAACCAGAATTTGTCAGCAGAAAGCTGACCAACACACCATCACTCCTGTGAAGAAAAGGAGGCCTTGTTAGGTGTATGATGGATTCTCCTTAACACGGGAGGACTGTGCCCAAACAAGCCGAAATCTCTTGGGGTTACTCCAGGGACAGGTCATATATATTTCAAGAGTCACTATTTTGACACCAGCCATGGCTACTTCTAGAATACTTGGTTTTCCCAGTCCATATACAGGATGCCAGCAAGTAGTCCTACTGAAAAGTCATTTACCCATTGGCCCAGCTGACACACTCTAGGCGTCCAAGGGGAACAGAACAAGTCAATCCAGTGGGAAATTCTCACATAGGAAGAAATGAGAGTTTGAAAACCTTCCCCCACAGTAGGCCTCAATAGGGAGGACCCCAACCTTCAGGAATCCATACCCAAGACATGGCCTATAAGAAGAGAGACTCACAAAGGCCATCCTGCTGGTGAATAATTAATGCAATTTGCAAAATGCAATTTGCATTTTGGCTCCTCAACATTCCATTAACTGCTAGGTCAATATCCACAAAAATTAAAGGGAAAAAGTCCTTTTACCCTCTCTGTACCGCTGGTTCCAACTGCAGCAAATGTGTGCTCACATCACTGGTGAGGGTGAGTCACTTGACATTTGCAGAACAGGTAGAATATTAAGAGAAAATTATAGTCACCAGGATGGCCGTAGATGAGGGCTCCTCCTCGGGGCACTTGGCAATCACACACTGTTTGCAAATATTATCTGTTTATTCCTAGTGCAAACAACCTCAGGATTAATGGAGATTCTAATCCCTGACTATCTTGTCATTTAAATTTTTCTTTTCAAGACACAGCACTGTATGGATTGTTCTTTTAAAGGATTGATGAGATATATTAATGAGAAATTTTGAGATAACTAAAGTCAAGAACATTTATGCCACACAGGATATTTTTACTTTTAGGAAAAATATTTTAAGTTGTTGAAGTAGCACAATATATACTCACAATTTTTTAAAAAAAAATCACACAATATATTTGTTTTTTCAATTAATTACTTTTTTTTTTCAAAAGGAGTCTCATTCTGTAGCCCTGGCTTATCTGAAATTCAAATATGTGACCAGGCTGGACATGCTGGTATTAAAGATGTGTGCCACCATCATGCCTAGCTTACCATATTACATATGTAGAACTCTATTTAGCTCAGGCTAGCTTCAAATTTGTAATTCTTCTTCTTTGGCTTTGCTCATGTTAGGATCGCAGATGTGTGCCACCAACCCCAGTTTCAAACAGCACATCTGAAATGCAAGTCCTGCGGCTCTCGCCTCACCTGTCTCCCTCCTTGGACATGATGAGGGTCACAGTTCCGACCCTTTCTTCCTTCTTGTTGACTCTACATACATAACTATGTCAAGGTACTTTATTTTCTAGTAAGATCATTGTACTGTAGATCCTGTTTCTTTGGAAGTCATTAGCTAACAGAGAACCCTTCAGAAAGTTTATCACCAGGAAATGTTAATCATTTCCATATTACCCACAACTTAGTGGGACCAAGAATGTGTCACTTTCCCCCTAAGAAACAGGAGCCGGCTGCAGCATACACGTGGGACTTGATCCAGCTCCGGGAGCTTCACTCTGTAAACAGCCTCGGCTTCCCGTCCCTGAACAGCTCCAGCAGCCCAGAAGCCGCTGGGACTAAGTTCGAGGGAGCTGGCATTTCACAATGGTACAGTTCAAGTTCCTGAATATACAAAGCAATCCATCAGCTACGCACACTCTGGCCTGCTCTAGGATACCCTTTCTGCCTCCCTGGAGCTTTGGTCCGGTAAACAGGTCATGTGGCAAAGGTTAGGGTCTGCGGTCTCTCATCTCTGTGCTTGGAAACAAATGGACAGTTAACAGAAAGCACCCCGCACAGTTCGTTACTTTGTACCTGATCGGTGGGGTCTAACAAACAGCCTTTTCAAACTCTTTTGCCAGATTCTTCTCCTCCCTCCCTCCCCCCCTCAGAACCTAAACCCTGGAATTCCCTCTAGAAACCAACCCATCTGGAATATTCTGCTGAAAGTCAGTAATTGATGCCAGGTGGACAGTGCAACGCAACCACTCCAGTGTCCGCGCTCCCAGTCTCCAATCCTCACTGCACTCGCCGCAATCAGCTCTGGCCTCTTGTGCCTGTGAGGCTTCAGCCCTACATGCTGTCCAGAAGACAGTGTCCAGTTAATGTTTGTCGGGTTCATTGACTGAAGCGGCATGGCCTTTGGAAGTCATTTGAAAACAGTGATAATCTTACTGTTCTCACGAATCAGGCAGGAAAGGTAGGAGGATGTTATTTGATCAGCTACCTGGCTTCAAGGAAAAAAAAAATCTTTTGGGTACCTGTTCCCTGAGGGGTAAGTGGGGTATAATTTTCACAGGTTAAGGGTCAGGGAAGCTTTGGAGCTTGTTTTGTGAGTGCTGTTGAGTAGGTTACTTTGTCTCTTGTTTTTTGGGCTCCTCATCAGTAAAATTAGGAGTATAGTATTTACTGTGGAGGGTTATGAACACTAAATAAGAAGACATGAAGTTCATGGCACAAATGTTACACATAGGAAGCTTTGCATACATGCTTCTTCCTGTTCTAATCATGGTGTATCCATGCAGGTACATAACCAGAATAATGTAGACACCTTGGGAGTAAATAAACAGAGGAGTGGACCAGCCACACCAGGTATGTGCTCCACCGAGAGCAGTACTGTTTCCCACGTCCTGGCCAGATGTATGCAGTTCCCAGTTGAAACTATTCCTGGGAGTCATTATAAAGTCCTTCCTTAGCTTTCTCAGACTTATAGGAAATTCTGTGTCCCCTATGACACTGAGGAGGAACTGGGGGACTTAGGTTACCTGGTCTGTTGAATGGGTAGGACCACTTCCTTTTCACCAAACCACTCCATGACTTGGTTTCTTTTCTATTGCCCTGACAAAACACCATGACCAAGGCAGCTCATAAGAGAAAACATTTAATTTGAGGTCTTAGTTCCAGAGGAGGGGCCATGACCATTATGGTAGGGCACATGGTAGCAGGCAGGCAGGGATGGTACTGGAATAGTAAGTAGCTGAGATCTTATGTCTGATCCATGAGCAAGAGAGAGAGAGAGAGAGAGAGAGAGAGAGAGAGAGACAGAGACAGAGACAGAAATAGAGACAGACAGAAACAGACAGACAGACACAGATAAACACAGAGAGAAAGCTAATTGGGAATGACCTGGGTTTTTGAAACCTTAAAACCCACCCCAGTGACACACCTCCTCCAACAAAGCCACACTTCCTATTTTTTTTATTGGATATATTCTTTATTTACATTTCAAATGTTATCCCCTTTCCCAGTTTTTCCCCTCCCAGATAGCCCCTATTCTATCTTCCCTCCCCCTACTTCTATGAGGGTGTTCCTCCACTCACCCCACTCCCACCTCCTGCCTTCAATACCCCTACATTGGGGCATCTATCGAGCCTTCATAGGACCAAGGGCCTCTCCTCCTATTGATGCCTGACAAGGCCATCCTCTGCTACATATGCAGCTGGAGCCATGTGTATCCCTTGGTGGGTGTCTTAGTCCCTGGGAGCTCTGGGGGGGGTGTGTCTGGTTGGTTGATATTGTTCTTCCTATGGGGCTACAAACCACTTCAGCGCCTTCAGTCCTTTCCCTAACTCCTTCATTAGGAACCCCACACTCAGTCCAATGGTTGGCTGTGAGCATCTGCCTCTGTATTTGTAAGGCTCTGGCCGTGCCTCTCAGGAGACAGCCATATCAGACTCCTTTCAGCAAGTATTTCTTGGCATCCACGATAGTGTTGGGGTTTGGTGACTGTGTATGGGATGAATCCCCAGGTAGGACAGTCTCTGGATGACCTTTCCTTCAGACTCTGCTCTGCACTTCATCTCCATATTTGATCCTGTGAGTATTTTGTTCCCCTTCTCAGAAGAACTGAATCACCCACACATTGTTCTTCCTTCTTCTTGAGCTTCATGTGGTCTGTGAATTGTATCTTGGGTATAGACCTTTTGGGCTAATATCCACTTATCAGTGAATGCATATTGTGTGTGTGCCTTTGTGACTGGGTTACCTCACTCAGGATGACACTCTCTAGTTCCATCCATTTGCCTAAGAATTTCATGAATTCATCCTTCTTAATAGCTGAATAGTACTCCATTGTGTATATATACCACATTTCTTTATCCATTCTTCTGTTGAGGGACATCTGGGTTCTTTCCAGCTTCTGGGTATTATAAATAAGGCTGCTATGAACATAGTGGAGCATGTGTCGGACTCCAGAGAATCAAATAACCCTATTAAAAATGGGGTACAGAGCTAAACAAAGAATTTTCAACTGAGGAATATCGGATGGCTGAGAAGTACCTAAAGAAAAGTTCAACATCCTTAGTTATTAGGGAAATGCAAATCAAAGCAACCCTGAGATTCCACCTCACACCAGTCAGAATGGCTAAAATCAAAAACTCAGGTGACAGTAGATGCTGGAGAGGATGTAGAGAAAGAGGAACTCTCCTCCATTGCTGGTGGGATTTCAAGCTGGTACAACCACTCTGGAAATCAATTTGGTGGCTCTTCAGAAAATTGGACATAGTACTCACTGAGGACCCAGCTATACCACTCCTGGGCATACACCCAGAAGATACTCCAAAGCCATACTTCCTAATCCTTCCCAAACAGGTCCACCAACTGAGGACCAAACAGGCACATATCTGAGCCTAAGGGGGCACTTCTCATTCAAAGCACCACAAAAATCAATAAAGGGGCCAATAAACACTGCTTACTTGAGACAATGACTTTGTGAATACACTGTTTTTTGTACCACAAACAAACCACCTAGGGCTGGATTCAACCCTCACCCATTCTCCCAATGCCATTATAAGAATATTGAACAACACAAAGAAGGATTTATAAAAACATTAAGAGAGCAAGACAGACTGTTACATTTGGTCAAGACCAACATGAAAAGTTCTCTGTAAGATACAGCAAACTAACACAATAAAGTACAGATAACATTTTTGAATAATATCATTTCTGGAAAATACCTGAAACAACTAAAACTGATTTGGGTGAGGTGAGAATTTCACTTTTATATCCACAGACTTTTATTGCCTTGAAGTTTATAACTTATATTATATTGCTTATTTATTGAGCTGACCTAAATCAATGCTATCCCTATGCAATAATGTAATTATGTACTACATGATACTTGGGGAAGATTCTAGAAAAAATGAAAGAGCATGTCAAGATGATGAAATCATAGAAAAAATCCTTACTTAAATTATTGACATATTCACAATAATTATGATTTTTCTCCCACAAGTTGCTCATACAGAGTATGTGGAGATTGAGAAAACAATCCAGTTCTGGTAAATTTCAAAAGGCATTTGTTCTTTTTTGTTTGTTTGTTTGTTTTGTTTTTTGTTTTTTGAGACAGGGTCTCTCTGTGTAGCCCTGTCCTGGAACTCCCTCTATAGACCAGGCTGGCCTCGAACTCAGAAATCTGCCTGCCTTTGCCTCCCAAGTGCTGGGATTAAAGTGTGGACCACCACTGCCTGGCAAAAGGCATTTGTTTATCTGCTGTGGTGTGGATGTATCTCCCAAAGTGTTCGAATCTTAATTTCCAATGCTACAGTATCTGGGAATGAATTCTTTAAATGGTGACTCTACTCCCTCAGTAGATTAATGGTTTTGCTTTGGGAGTAGGTGAGTTATCACAAAAGCTAGCTTATAAAACGTGAGCCTGGCTCCTCTCTTGTGGGAACGTGCTCCTTGAGTCTGGCTCCTCTCTTGTGGGAATGTGCTCCCTTGCTCCTGTCTCTCACCTTCTTTCCTTCTGCAACGGGACAATGTGACTAACTAACAGGATGATGCTGGCTGGTGACACTTTGCTTCCTCATCTTCCAGAATCGTGAGAAATAAGTTGCTTTTGTTTCCTTCCATTTTTCTTTCTTTTAATAACCACTCATTCTGTGGTATCTTGTTATAGCAGAACAGGCTAAAATGGTGGCATGAGTTTTGCTGACTGAGAGATCATACCAGGGGGCTTGTATTGGGACTGAACTATGGCAGAAACCATCTGGGACAGTTGAAACCAAACAATTTGAGCTAAATTTGGTGGAAGGGCTGTGTTTCTGACCTTACTGTTTTTATGTTTGTTTGGTTTTTTTTTTTCACCTCCAACACTAACAGCCAGCATCACAGGGTCAAAAAACTAGATGATGGATTCTCCCTGTCTCTCTGAGACCAGACTTGCTACAGCACACGGCACTCCGGGCCTGTTCACATGCTGCCACTGATTAACAAGGGCTCCCCTTGTCTCAGGACTCTACTCTGCTCTATGCATTCCGAGGGGGAGGATGTTGTCTGTAGCATCAACCTAGTGCTATAAATCCAGTCACTCAAGAAGCTCAACAGAAAGGAATCGGTATGGAAAGTTCCAAAGTTGATGACTCAGTAGCTAATGGTGTGTGTGGCCAAGTCTGAAGACCTGAGTTTGATCCCTGGCACCAACATTGTAGAAGAGCCAATTCTAGCTAGTTGTTCTTTAACTTACACACACACACACACACCCCACTCCCCAGCTTCCTGAAAATTGAAATAACTGACCACATAGCCCTTGAAGTGAAAGATCTTTGATCCATGGATGTAACTCTGAAACTCATTTTTAGCCTGTGTTTAATATTTCTTTAAGGCATTTGCACATACGAGCAGAGTTTGGGTCCTTTGGGACAAAGGATTCATACAAATCTGGAGAGTATTTCATTTGTGTTGGGGGAGGAGAAACATTTTCTGAGACTTCCAGTGCTGCAAGCAGACTTCTCACCAGAATGAACACAGGCTTAAGTCAGCCCTGATGTACACAACACAGTCTTTAAGCAGTTGGGTGTGCACCGCGCCCTCCCCACCACCACATTCACACCTGAGCAATATATCACTTGAACCACAGTCGCCTGCAATGTATGGCTCTAATATATTACCAACGGGAAACTGTCCTAATGATTTACTAGGGCCCACATCATTGGCATTAGGAAGTAGCATTCATCAAAGCTCTGCATTTGACTTCTGAAAACCATTAAGTAAATCCCAAATTCTGCAGTTAATGTATTCACCTTGGACCACAGTCTAGAAGGAATGAAGGGATCCTATTGCCTTTGCTTTAAAGCTGCCTTCCCATTAGTATAGTGTGTGTGTGTGTGTGTGTGTGTGTGTGTGTGTGTGTGTGTACATACAAGTTACTTGGACATTTTAAACTGCATTGGGCCGAATGATTGTTGAAAGGACTCTTCATCAGCTGTCTCTGGAGGGAGAAAGGTCAGTCTCCAAGTTAGACATTCCAGGGAGGGGCCTGTCCTGGCTTTCAAGTTAGTTGTAAACCGTAAGAAGCAAAACATAAAGCCAGAAGTCATTTACTTTCAAAACCAGTTTTCCTCACTTGCTGAAGAGACAGTGGATGGATATAAAGTTGTAGAAAAGCTAGCCCTGAGGAAAGATCAGAATGGGGTCTGTGGGCAGCAGACTAAGGACTGAAGGCTGAAGCAGGGACTGTTGGAAAGAAGAAAGGGAGCCGTCCCAAGTGGGAAGAGGAATACAGGAGAGGTCCATACAGGAGAGGGACAAATTAGGACAAAATATATGAAAATACTATAAGGAAACTCACTAATTTGTATGCAAACTTTAATGATGATGATGATGATGACGACGACAATGGTGGTGGTGGTGATAATGATGATGACCATGGGCTGGGGAGATGACTTGGCTGACAAAGCCCTTGCCCCACACACTGGAGTTCAGAAGCCCAGGATGTACAAAAATGAGGGTAGGCGTGGAGACCCACCTGTAATCCCAGCCCACAGAAGGAGGAGGCAGAGGGTCCCTGGCATAAGTTGGCTAGCTATGCCAGCTGAATTGATAAGCTCTGGGTTCAGCAAGTGACCTTGCCTCAATGTATATATATAGTAGAGAAGGATAAAAGGAGACATCTGACATCAGCCTCAGGCCTGGACACTCATGCATGTGCACACAAAGAACATGCATGAATATACACATATGTGCACTGCCTACACTCAAGAGAACATGCATGTGTATACACATACATGTACCACCTGCATACAAGAGAACATGCATACATATATACACACCTGTACCACCTACACACAAGAGAACATGCAAGCATATACACATACATATACAAAACAAAAACAATTTTAATAAAAGATCTAGAAGTGCATTTCTTCCTGAGAGCCTTGTCTTCTTATTAAGCACTCGGTGCTTACAAATAAAAATATCAGCCTGGGGCCAGGGAGGTGGTTCAGTAGGTAGAGTACCCATGGTGCAAGTGTGAGGACCTGTGTTTGAATCCTTAGAACACAAGTAAAATATCCAGGCATGGCGTTCTTTCCTGTAAACCCCAGAGCCAGTGGGGCAGAGACAGGTGGGTCCCTGAAGCTCCTTAGCTAACCAACCTGACTCAGTGAAAGACCCAGTTTCAAAATATAAAAGGTGGAGAGGGAGCAAGGAGAGATGGTTAGCATTAACCCTGGGCTTCCAAAGCACAAGTGTGCCACATACACAACTGTATACACGTGTATACAGCCACACTAACGAAACACACACTGCACATAACGAGTATGCTAGCACGTTTACTTGCGTTAAACAGAGGGCCGCCTGATGGGGAGAAAGGGTCCAGGATGAAGGGCAAATGCCAGAGCTCATCTCTTCAGTCTGTTTTCTCCAATGCTCCAGTCGACCCTGCTGTGATGTAGCAACGCTTACATTTGTTGGTATTTGAAGTATACTCTTTTTAGTAAAAGCTGGTCACCCAAAATGAAGAGCCGTTCACTACAGTTCAGACACTGCCTTCTGGGTTTGCCCAGAGAATTGGGAGTTTCCCATGCTGGAGAAGACAGAGTATCTCCAAAGTTCAAGGGTAGCATTGGCTGGCCTCCCTCCTGCTGTGGCCCAGCACAGCCGGCCTGAGCCTTCACAAACCATCAGCCTCTCCCAAAACGGATGTTGGCAGCAGAAAAGAAAAAAAACGATCAACTGATGGTGGAAGCAAGTGGCACTTTAAATTATAGGTAGAGGGTCCCTCTCTTGAAGCTGAATATAAGAACAGGCATTAGTCCAATAACAACACAATCAAAAGAGCAGTTGTCAAGCAGCCTGCAGACTTTCCGTTAATTGCTGCTTTCTTAAGAGGATGCACTAGCCACCCTGGGAAATGACGCTTTCAGGAGCCTGTCAAGCCGCACCTCCTTCCTCCTCTCCTGCAATCACACTTTACAGATCAACTTACCAGTTTGCATCCTTCTGGGACAGATGTTCCACATGACCTCAGATCGCTCCCCTCAACAGTGGAGAGTTGCTGTCCTGAACCAGTTACCCTGTCATTTTCTAAGGAAATCTACTCCAGGAACAGGCTACTAACAGGGTATTTTAGAACTTAGCACATCATTAAAAGAAAACCAAACCCTAGAAGTGACTTCATGAAGTGATGGGGAATGTTTAAAAGGAGACTCTGCTAAAGTAGCAGGATGTCCCCAGCCCTGCACCTAATGACTCTTCCACTGCATGAAAATGGTGGTGTTAATTCTTCCATCTAAGTTTCCTATGCCTTTAGGGTCCCTGGGAAACCTTTCTATCTCACACAGAGCCACATGCAACACAGCGTCCATAGTTCTTAAAGATATTCCATAGCAACCTTCTATTTTCACATATGTTAAATTCTCTATGTTCTAGGCTGCTCTGGAAATCACGTTAGATCATTTATTCACCTGAATGCACTTTAGAAGCAGAAGATATTCGTGTCAGATATGAGAGATTAAATGATGTTTAAAATTATATTTTAAAAGAATAATTTCATTTATTCTCCATATGTTTTACCTGCATGTATATATGATTACCACATTGTGTGTCTGGTGCCCACAGAGGCTAAAAACAGACATCAGATCCCATGGGAGTAGAGTCATAGGCCATCATAGAGGAGCTGAGAACAGAATGCGGGTCTTCTACAAAGCAGGAAGCTCTCCTCACCACTGAGCCAACTCTCCAGCCCCTAAATATGTTTGTTTTGTTTTGTTTTAATTTTAACATTGTAAATTTTCAAATTTTCCTGGGACAATGAGTAGAACTATTTTAAGGGTTGATGAAATTAAACAAACAAAAACAACTAAAAAGTATTTACCCCAGTGCCCATTCAAATCTACTGTTAGAGGCCAATTGTTCCTTGATTCCTGGATTAAATCTCAAGTCTCTACACAAGTTTCAGTGCTAATATCATAACCACATTGTCATATTATGAATTCTTTGATAAGTAGAATCATAATATCTATTCTAGGAAGGCTATATACTTACTCATTCCTAGTTAGTGAAAAGCCTTCTGGCCAATCAGAGTCACAAAAGCATCACAAGATGAAGTCTTGTGTAACAGGAAGATTCTGAACTTCATTCAAAGTCAAGTCTCCTCCCACCTAGAACTCAGGACTCTCCAGGAAGGCCTAAAGAGCAGGTGCCCTCTGTCGCTTTGTCTGCTTCTCCCTAACTTGCTAGGAGCCCACAGCTCCAGGTTATACAGCAGGGTAAGGATGGAAGCAGAGCCCAAGGATAGGCACAGGGATCAAGCAATTCTCAAGTGAGCGAATCCTCCCAGAGGGTAGGTGTGTGCCGGTGAGGCTTCCTCAGCCTGGGGAGTAGCTAAAGCTGTCTCTGGTCTCTGTTTTGGGGATGCATCTTAAGTTCTTGAGACTATAATTCTAATGTAAATAATGCAGATCCCCTTAGCTGGTTGTTTTTATTTTTTCTTTCCTCGGCTCCAGAGAATTTAGTGACCCAGCAAGGGCCAGGTCATGTCAGTCATCGAGGTAGTCCTTTGAGCAAACTAAAAATGTCTCTGGTGGGGCTCTTTCCCATGCTAGTCTCTTCTGATCCAAGAAAGAATCAATCTCTCTCTCTCTCTCTCTCTCTCTGTGTGTGTGTGTGTGTGTGTGTGTGTGTGTGTGTGTCCGCATGCTTGTGTGGACAGTTGCTCAGACTCTACAGGCCAGAGAATCTCACCTGTCGATTCCTGTGGCATCATTTCAGAGAGTCCCCAGTCTGCAAGACTGCAGCTCTCCAGTCAATCTCCCTGTAGTTCCTCACACTGGGAGCCACCGCACCATCCCCAACCTCAGAGCTCCCCACTCTCTCAAGCACCTCTCTCTCTCTCTCTCTCTCTCTCAAGCAACTCTCTCCCAAGGGGCCCTCTCTCTCAAGCCACTCTCTCAAGAAGTTCTCCTCACTCTGTAGCATCAACCTCTTGAGTCTTTGCCACAGGAGGTGGGTTTCATGTCCTCACTGACTTCTTGGTGAGTCTTCTCTGTGGTCAAGCACTTTACCATGGGGTGAAGGCATTCGGAGCTTTGCATGGGGTGGGGGCTTCCTGTAATCTGGGTTCTAAGTACCTTGGCCTTCTGAGGTTGTTATCTCGTCCGGCTGCTATCCTAAACCTAAATCTCAGGTTGCTACATTTTGGGAAATCACTTACACAGAGGAAACAAGATAAACCCAAAGTGAGATGAACTTTCTTTGGGAGCAAGATTCACCTTTTGGCTTTCTCAGAGCTCCAGAGAGAGCCCTGGATTGCCTGAAGGGTTCACAAACCAACACTCAAACAAGCACTTTTAGTCACCGGGAAGCTCCTGGAAACAGGCTCAGGGAGACTCCCCTGCAGCTCCTCCAGTCAGTATAATTACTTTTATTCTGAAAGACCTTCTCTGTACCAATTAAAATCCCCTGCCAATAACCAGAACTAATCTTGGCCACAGAGTGCCAGCCATAACCCTTTAACTTTTATGGTAAGAAGCCTTTTGGTGCCGGGTGAGCTTTAATGGCTTCTCTTGTTAGTTCAGAGCCTCAAGTTATGCCAAGAAGGCTTTATCTCCATGAGGTATTTATACTGAAGAAGAATGAATGGGGAAACATTGTGCCTTTCTGTCTATTTCTAATCAGCAAAGCCAACTTCTTATTAAACGTTAACAATAAGGCCTCATGCTTGAAAGCGTGTCCCCGGTTCCGGGCGCTGATCTCTACCAGCAGCACAGGGCTGGGCTTTCCACCTCTGCTGACTCTCCTGTCAGCAGGAACGCTTTCTGGGTTTTATATCAGAACAGGACAAGAGATGCAAACCAGCAGGGGCGTTCATGTGGTCGAGTTACATGGCTTTTCTCTCCCATCCTACCCACAGAATACCATTGTATATACATTAGGATTTCAGTGCTTTCAAGCAAGCTTTTTTTCCTAAGAAATAGGAGATTAAAGAACCGATGTCTCTAAAGAAAGAGAAATAACATGTCAGTTGTGTTTATTTGTTGGGTCACATGATTTATGCTTTCTTATGTGAAGATGGACCAGAAAAAAGGGGACACGTGACATTGTTTAGATAATCCCCAAAGAAAGTTTTAGTCTCTTCCTCAGGAGACGGGTTGCCTTTCATTTGAACTATAAATGGTTCTGACAGCTTATGGAGGAAATAAAGATTTCTTATGTCTTAAAGTATAAATTCAAGGCACACCTAATTGAGTCTCTAGAGAGGTAGAATATTTAGCATTCTAAGGCAGAAAGAAAAAAATAGGATTAAGGAAGAACATCATAAAAATGAAATTGAGGGGTCCTTTTACAAAACTTCGTGTTCATGAGATATAAAAAGGGACAGTGTGGTTATAGCTTAGAGCATCCACTTCTTTTTTTTTAGATTTATTTATTATTATATGTAAGTACACTGTAGCTATCTTCAGACACACCAGTAGAGGGCGTCAGATCTCATTATAGATGGCTGTGAGTCACCATGTGGTTGCTGGGATTTGAACTCAGGATCTTCAGAAGAGCAGTCAGTGCTCTTAACCACTAAGCCATCTCACCAGCCTGAGTGTACACTTTAAATTCTTTACCTGACATCCTCCAGCCGGCAAGCCTCCAGCCGGCTATTACCTCTCTATACCGTAGGTAAGCGTCTAGCCTAGGCACACCTTAGGTAAGCGTCTAGCCTAGGCATACCTTAGGTAAGCATCTAGCCCAGGCACGTGACAAAATAAAACAGCAGAGCTGAGCAAAACCCTTAGAACTTCTAATGTGAAGCAGTTAATAAGGTTCACAAACAGATATTCTCTTTTAACTACCTTCTACTCCATCCCCCTCCCTCCTTCCCTCCCTCCCTCCCTTCCTTCCTACCTACCTTTCTTCCTTCCTTCCTTTCTTCCTTCTTTTGAGGTTAGCCTCTGGCCTCCACATGGCCATCAACACGTGCAAACGTGTCCACACACCTGTATGCATCCATGCACATGTGCACCTGTTCACACATGAACATATGCAAATACTTCTTCTCTTCTAGCCTTCAATTCACATGCACAGGTTGTGTGCACCTATGTACACACACACAGGCACCCTGCACCACCATACACTTTCTCCTTAATAAGACTGACTGCAATTAACCCCTAGTGAAGTAAAGACATAATGATGTGTCTTCCAGCCATCCTCAGCACAGGGAGAAGGGGAACCACATTCTGTCTCCTTCATATAAACCCTGCCGTGGAAGGTCTTACAGCCCTGAATGGCTTTCAACACAGAGGATGAAGTAATCTTCACTGTGAAGAATGTTCCTCTTCTTACTGGGGAATTTAAATCTCTGAAATTACTGTTTACTTGTTCATCTTACATTCATAAGCTTTTTCTTTTTCTTTCTTTCTTTTTATACATTTAATGTCTAATGCTAATGCTGAGGATTGAATTATTTTCTCTTAAAAAATTAACCTCCTAAAGGGGAGGATTTCAAAGTCATTTTAGAATGACTTCTGGTGTTATTTTTCAGGCATCATAAAACATTTGAATTCAGCTGCTTTTGAATCCAAGTAAAACAGTTCTAAAGATAAGTAGAGTTTGTTTCCCTGAGTTAAGAGTGTTTTTAAGTGACAGACACAAGACAATAAAAGGCCCTTTCAGGGGCATATAATCAGAACAAAAACAAATTTCAAGACTGACGAGCGAATGAAAACCTAACAGGATATCCCACATTTAACACATTCTCAACGGACTTCAGACTTCCGGATTGGCCCTGGACTAGTCCATGTAGTCAGCCAGGCATCATAGATCAGTGTCAAACCTCTCCGGCTGATACTTTTCAAGGCACTTAGACAAGTCTTCAACAACTCAATTTACAGGAAAGCCAGACTGGGAAGGAGGAGGCAGTCTCCTCTTGTGTGAATGATCTCCCTAAGCCACTTGTACATATACATTCATCCATTCATTCAAGAAACTCTTGATGTCACCCATCTATCGATGGTTCCCATCCCTAGAACCATCAGAATCACCTGGTCTCGTGCAGCAGCTGCTGGCTTGTCCCTTAAGGGGTGGAACTGCAGCTCTCAGCTCTTACAGCCTGATTCAGAGACACACGGTATTCAGTTGGTTCAGAGAGGAAGTTCACATACTACTGTGGGAGAGCGTTTCTCTCCCAAGTTGAGCTGCCCTTTCATCCCAACATCCTACCATGAGCCTTCCTTCTTACTTGGTTCCTACATATCTAAGCTGGTGGCAGTGCTGGGGAGACAGGTAGTGGGGAAAGAGAAGTAGAAAAAGGTTTAGCAGTGGTGTGAAAGCCCCCTCTTGGCACTCTATTGCTGTGTCTGCGCTCGTGCCCGGTGATGGAGAAGTACATTCACCTCACTGAAGGTACATCCAACCTTTGATGAGGAGTCCCAACTTTCTGATGGTGAGAGAGTATGTCCCATAGTCACCCCACTTTCCAGTTTCTGTGTAATATCAAAAAACTACACGAAATCTTCAGCATTGTGCTAGTCTGCCCAACTGTACCCTACATAAGTGTTCTGACCGCACTTAGGGTAGGCTGGGCCTAGCTAGCTACGCTGCTCAAGGGGGGTACAGTGTATTAAGCACACTTGAGGCTTTGTATATTCTCAGTTCCTAATGGGTTCATCAGGATGTTGCCTCAACATCTCAAAATCAAGTAACATCTCTTAAGATGCTGTCCCTCTACTTACGATGATACACCTTGGACAGCAGCATATAAAATCTAGTCTTTTGCAGATAGAAACTGAAGATATTCAGACTTCAAAGGGAGGTAAACACGCTTGGTGGAATACACATTGCTGAGGTTTGGTCTACTGCTATGGATTGTAATGCTAAATTCTATACCCAAAGGTCTAGGCCTACGAGTGACCTGTCACGTTTATAAGCTTTTGTTGCACAAACCTTGTTCCTTGATTTAAAACTATTGGTTAAATAAAATTGGCTACAGTCAATTACTGAAGTGATTAGAGGTAGGTAGGTTTGGAGTGACCTGGTTGGAGGAGGAGAGACCAGGAGGGGAAGGAGGGAGAACGAGAGGAGGAGAGAGGAAGTTGACATGAGGGGAGATGGATAATGAGCACGTGGCCAGGAGAAACAGCACATATCTGGGGTACACCGCTGGGGAGGCGGCCAGGCCAGCAGTTAGAAAAGTAGATTAGGGGTGACTCCCTGTAATTGTCAAAGCCAAATAAAATAACCATAGTCTGAGTCTCATTTATTTGTAAGCTAGTCAGAGATAAGCTTAAATTAGTTGTACTACAACACATTTATCTGGGCTCTTCTCAATGCCCATGTGCATGGAGACCACACTCACAGTGAGAAAAGCAGTCCTGCCAGACTAGGAAGTTACAAGAGATTGAGACGCAGTAGGGCTCTCTATATACTGTCAAATACTTAGTTCAATACTGAGCCACACATACACTGAGCAGAGACTTAAAGGTGAGAAGCAACAGCTGGAGACCGGCCCAAGCTAAGCAGAAACTCGTCTTCCTGCAATTCAGAGGAACCCAGGTCCGCACCTGAAGTGCCACACTAAGGGCTGTAGTTGTTAGTGCTGGTCTTAGTAAGATGCAGACTAATCCTCATCAATACCTGCCTGAATCGGCCAAGACTTCCTCAGATCTGAAGAGATGGAGTAACCGCCTCATCTTGTCAGGGATAAGGATGGCTTCCCCTTGTAGTGCCCTTTGCAATAGTCACATTGCTGATCAGTAAACCTGAGGTAGCATTTCTCAACCTGTGGGTCACGACCCTTCTGGTTCACCTAAGGCCACTGGAAAACGCAGATATTTACCTTACAATTCATAACAGAATGACAGCTATGAAGTGGCAATGAGAATAATTTTATGGTAGGGGGTTACCACAACATGAGGAACTGGATTAAAGGGCTGCGCGGCATTAGGAAGGTTGAGACCCACTGACCTAAGGGGAATGCCTACAGATTGCTTTAAAAAACAAAAACAAACAAAACAAAACAAAACTCTGAGCAATGAACAGAAATATGAGCCTTAGATTCCTGGTGTTTTATGTCTAGATGCCTCTTGTCTCCCATTCCCTCCATAAGTGAAGACACAGAAATCTTATTTTTTTTTTATTTTTTAAGATTGTAATATAATTACTTCATTTCCTCCTTCCCTTTCCTTCCTCCAAACTCTGTGTGCTCCTCTTTGTCCTCTATAATTCACAGCCTTTTCCCATTGCTGTGACATGCGCACATGCGTGTGTGTATGGATATACCTATTCATTCTTAAATACAACGGCTCAGTCTGTGTGATGTCATGCGTATGTGTGTTTTCAGGGCTGACCATCTGGTACTGGATAACACTGGTGCGCTCTTCCCAGGGAAGACTTCCTCCCACTCAGTATTCCTTAGTTGCCTATAGTTCTTTGTGCAGGATTAAGGCACTCAACCACTTTAGCATGTCTCATTATTTTTGTCCTTGTTCCTTGTGACTTTTCAGGAAGTCACATAGGTGAGATCCTGTGGGTGTAGTTTCTGACATTTCTAGGAAACACAACCTCGCAGCAAACTCTCTGATTCTCTGGCTCTTAAAATCTTCCTGCCCCATTCTTCTGCAATGTTCCCTGAGTCTTAGGCTCGAGAATTGCTTTATAGATGTGTCTGTTGGGACTGGACTCCATAACCTGCATTTTGATTGGTTGTGGCTTTCTGTAATGTCTCCATCTGTTGGAAAGTTATGGAAACCCTCTTCAGTAGCAAAGCTGAGCAGAGTTGCTTCTTTATGCTGGATGCAAAGACTGAGATTTAAGGAGTTGTAGGACCCCTCATACTGGTCTCAGCTTCTGCCCTGGTTGGTTTTTATAAGGTGCGCAGGCATAGACGCAGGCAAAAAACCCATAGACACAAGACGATACATAAAAACTTTTAAAATTGACAAAAGAGATAAAGTATCAGTAGGAAAATTACAGCTGTTCCTCTTTGTTCTATGTAAGCAAGATTTTCTAATTACATAATTAGAAAATTTGAAGCTACACAATTGTGTTCACAGTCTTTCTGCAGGAACTACATAATCCTCCAGAATACAAATTACATATGTCCAAGGCCCTAAATGGTAAAGACAGCTCGCAATACACATACTCTGTGATGTATTAAGATGTAGGGACTCTACTCCCTGATGAAATGCTGCAGATAAGCAGGAGGGAAACATTGCTGGACTTTTTATTCCCAACACAGACAACTCCTAACACACTATATAGTGACTTATATAGAGACTATTTCAATCCAACAACTACACAGGAACTCCAGAACTTTACTCTTTTTTTTGTTTTTTGTTTTTCGGGACGGAGTTTCTCTGCATAACCCTGGCTGTCCTGGAACTCACTCAGTAGACTAGGCTGGCCTCAAACTCAGAAATCCTCCTGCCTCTGCCTCTGCCTCCCAAGTGCGTCACCACTGCCTAGCTCGAACTCTACTCTTAATTAAGAAAATTTCACTCTCCATTCAGGAAAGGTGGAGAAGAACAAATGGAGAACTGATACCAAGGACACATAAGGACTGGGTTCAATTTTTAGCATCATAACACATGCACAAACAGACACACATGGACACACACAAGACATAAACATCCTGCCCCAAATGATATTGATGCTTCATAAGCTATAAAACATTTCTTTTTTTTTTTTTTTTTTTTTTTGGCTTTTTGAGACAGGGTTTCTCTGTACAGCCCTGGCTGTCCTGGAACTCACTCTGTAGACCAGGCTGGCCTCGAACTCAGAAATCCGCCTGCCTCTGCCTCCCAAGTACAGGAATTAAAGGTGTGCACCACCACACCATGGCCCGGCTGAAAACATTTCTTAAATATTTAAAATAAATGTTAAAAAAAAAAGAATACAGAATATAAGAAACCATGTGGGCCCTGGACAGCTGAAACTATTGTCTGTCTGCATCATTACTGAGAAAATTTGCTCACTTGAGGTCTAATACAGCCAAGGTCTTACTTTGCTTTAGTCCAGCGTGTTGCCATTGGTGTTAATGGCTACAGTATCACCTCCTCATATTTCACAGATTTTCTCCCTGGAACATCATTTATAAAAATGCCTTGTATTAGGAATAAGTCCATTAACAACTGTATTTTGTCACATGCAGATCTAGCTACTGTCAGAACCTAATCCAATGAGATGTTTTAGGTCCAGTCTTTCAAAGCGACCTTTCCAAAAGAGACTTCATTCAAACCTTTATGCCACTTCCAACTCTAGTGACAGGCCCACTAGAAACCAGTGTGGTAAACTGTGAAAAGGACCTCGCATTCTTCCTGTTCCTCGTGGATTTCCAGATGCCCCTTGCATGACCACACGGAGAGTCTCCTTTACTGCCCCTTGAGTGTAAGCTTAGATTCATGGGTGCTTTGGATGAAAGGGCACGGAGAACATGACTCGGGTTGAGGGGTGGCATAAACACGTGATAAGGACTACAGTGGGGTGCCTGGAGTGAAAAGGTTTCAGTGGTGATGGGGTAGGGGAGAAGAGGGGGTGCTGGGTTAATGAAATCTAAGAATGTATTTTTTCTTCCTTATGGAAACCCACAACTTTGTAAATTAATTTTAAAACACATCTTTTAAAAAAGGAAATCCAACACAGATACATTACATGGAGGGAAAACACTTCCCAGGGAGGACACACGTTATCAAATGAAATCCCAGCTAGAGCTACAGGACACCTTCCTATGCATTATTGCCCTCACCAGACAGCAGCAGATGTCGCCATTGCTCCGGTTGCCCACCAGCACTTGATGGTAAGACCCTATTGCGGAAGACACAATACACTTTGGTTTCAGGACATAGAGAAACAAAGCTGAGATTGACCTAAAAACTTTCGGCTGGCTGGTTTTCATAGAGCTAGGTGTTATAAAGGCCACTGAGGCAGAAAGTACCTAGCCGCAAATTCTGAATAATATAATACCAACTTCAGGCAAAACGTGACTGCTAGCAAAAATAGCGGCCCAAAGGTTATGGAGGTAACTGGCCTCTTCCTGATTGGAACGCGGCCTGTTCCAGAAGACAGAATTCAGTCAGTACTATGAACCTGGCCCACGGCTTGCAAGGTCATAGACCCTGAGTGGGCAGGCTAAAGGGGAGCTCTACTACTGTTGTGGGGTAATTGTCAAGCTGACGTCTAAATATGTGTTCGCTCATGGACTAGTGCGGCTTCTGCAGTGGGCGGCAGCAAATGCAGAGACTCACAACTGGTCAGAGCGCAGAGGACAGGTTACTGTTGAGGGCTTAGCCCGAAATGGGACAACTCAGTTCACCCAAGGCTTGAGGAGCGCTGTGGAGGACGGGGTGCAAAAAGAAGTAAGAGTGAGAGGATAGGGAACAATGCTGTGAAACGCTGTCTTGGCAATACTACTTGGATTCAGTGGGTTAGAGGGGGCAGGTTCACGATGGCTGAAGGAGGGTGCTGGGGGTACCTGGGGTAAGTGGGGGTTAGAGTAAATATGATCGAGATACAGCGTGTGCATATAAACTGCCAAAGAACAAATTAGGTGTGTGTGTGTGTGCGCGCGCGCGCGCGCGTGTGTGTGTGTGTGTGTGTGTGTGTGTGTGTGTGTGTGTGTGGTGTGTGTGTAGCATGACACAGGCAGAAGACTGGAAACTGCTTGCATGCAGGAGGCTGTTCCTTCCGGCTGCTTGCCGGCATCTCTGAAGCAGTATCAATGGATGAGCATTATCCCACGAGGATTTGAGGTGGCAGGCAGAAGAACCTGTGAGTACGCATGGTCAGGACTAGTACTTACAGCACAGTGGTGGTGGGCAGACTCCAATTTTTTAATAGAAAGTCTCAAGTACATCACAAGAACCATATGCTAAAGACTGTGTTTTCACTCTAAAATTAGAAAACATAGGTTTTTCTATGATTGGGGCTGGGTAAACTACCAACATGTCTTAAAAAAAAATGATTTGAGCTATAATGAGTTTCTGCTAAAATCCTTTATAAGCAAAAAAGGTTTGGAAAAGCAGACAGCGAAGAGGGTAACATTTAAGCAAAGCCACAGTCAGGTGGGTCTGGTCGTTTCCCTCTACCCAGATTTGTCCATGAGCGCCAAAAACCAAACCAAGATCCACAAAGCAGCACGCTTCCTTCCATCGGTTTAAAGGAATCTGTTTTAAGCAGAAACTTATTTAAGTGCCCCAGCAAAGAAAATAGGTCCTCACATGAAACCCAAACCGTTTCGGTAACCAAATACCTAAAGACATTCTGAGGGGCTGTGACTTAAGAGGAAATGCACGTGGAAGGCTTTTTTTTTTTTTTTTGCACAGGTTTCCAACTTCAGCAAGAAATCCCCAGACCCTGGGCCCTACTAAAGGTAAAAAGAATTCTAAATTGCTCTCCCGGTAATTCTCAGACTTGAGTGTACACTGAAGTTGCTTAAAAAAGATCTTTTTTCACTTTGAATACCATTGCCTGGACCTCACCCAAGGTCAGTTAACCCAGAATCCTTGGTATGTAGCCCAGGCATTGGTAGTCTCTTAAGTCCCCTAAGGTTCCACCGTGTAGCAGGGCTGATAACCTACTAAATAACCTTTAAAATCCTCAGAAAGGTGAACGGTGACTGCCACTACTGTGTATAAGCTTCAGTGCTGACAGAAGAGAATATTTTAGGGAGTTAACATTTTGTTTGAGAAATTAATAAATGCAAACAAATGTATTTTGAAAGCCCGCCCCCATTCCATCTCCAGTTCCTTCCCCACCCCACCAGTCTCTCCCATGTTCATGGGGTTTTTGTTGTCTTAAACCCGCCGGCCCACTCACGTGCGTGCGTGTGTGCGTACGTGCGTGCGTGCGTGCGTACGTACGTACGTACAGGCTCCCTACTGCAGTGTAGGGAGCCTTTCGGACTGTTTCCTTGAAGATTCTCCTCCCCCAGCAGCGGTCAGCCGCCAGTAGCTCCACGGCTTTGGCGGGCAGGGCTCGTGTCCGCCTGTCCCCTCCATGCTAGGGGTGTGTCTGGCTTCCCCTACCACTCACCTTGCGCATGCAGTAGCCGCAGCCACTGTGAATTCCTACTTGCAACTGCCTTGCTGTATCTGGAAAACACTTTGCTTTAGTCACGCACTGCCTCTGGCTCTTGAATCTTTCCACCCTGTTCTGTGATGACCCAAGCCTTGGTGGGGGAGGAGGAAGCGATGTGATATAGGGGTTATGTAGATTAACTTTTTGGTTTTTTTTGCTAATGTTAGGTTGTTCTTCTAATGTGTTTACTCTAGTGCATGATGCTGAAGTCCTTCAAGATATGAGGGGTACCATTTACTGCACTGTACTTTACATACACTTACTGACCTGGTACCAAGCCCTGTGCTGGGCAAGGCCTGCCTCATCCAACCCCCAACACTGACAACATTATCACTCATCTTCATTATTCTTCAAAAATAATTATTAAATGCACTAACTCAAGGCAGCTGACAAGGGGTCAGAGTCAGCAAGTATGGGAACTAGAATTAAACCTAATTGCAAAGCTACACCTTTTTCACTTTCTTTTAATTGTGCACTGAAGTTCTGAATGATGCTAGTAACATGCTTCACAAGCCCGAAAGCTATAAATTGTAGAGAGTACATGCATGGCACATTTGGAATCAGCTTCCTCATCGCCTTCCCTGCCGTGGGCGAATAGACACCCCTGACTGTGGGCATCCTTGACTTCTACTCCATAGCCTTCCACTCCAAGCCCTGGAGACAAAATTAGCAGCTTTTTTCTTATTCCAAAAGGATTTGCAGTGGTTGGCTGAGGAATGAGTCTGAGTAAACCTGGTCAGGAGCAGACACCATTTTAAAAAGAAATGTTCAAGTATATCACAAGGACAGTAAGTTAAAGACTGTGTTTTTACTCTAAATTCAGAAAAGCTAGGTTTCTTCTTTTGAGAGGAATTCTGTATCGATATGTATGCACTTTAAAATTCTTTTTAAACTACACAGTACAATATACAAACGTGTCATGACTTCATCTAGGCCCTGTGGACAGATCTGAATTACTCTTGATTACTATTGTTACAGAAATGTTAGAAGGAATAACCCATAAATTCTCAGGTTAAAGCTATGCCCTTTTCAGTGTTCCCTGTTACTCCAGGCTTCTACGAAACTCACAGCCAGACTTAGTATGAGTTATATCTACTTTATTCAAAAGCCTTACTAAATATTCAAAGGACACTTTCATCTTAATAAAATATTAGAAATGTTTAAAAATATGTTCAAAGGCCAACAGTGCAGAGACATGGTCTGCGGCCAGAGTGACACGTCTTCATGAACCTTGTGCTGCCTCTCCTCTTCCTCAGAAGGTGTCCGTTCCTGAGGACTCCGCACCGCCATGCCTGGAGCTGGTGCTCAGGGACTGAGAGCAGTCCTCCAGGTTCGCAGAGGGTAGGGTCACAGACATCCTAGTGGGTGACACATGTGCAATGAGGAGAGGATCTGCCAGGCCACCTGCACAAAGGAAAGAGGCATCAGATAACGGCTGACCACACACGTGCTCTTCCCCTCCCCCACAGTATGGGGGTCCCCAAGAACAAGGAGCACAAACAGGGAAATGTCTTTTCTCACATTGCTTGGAATTCCTCTTTACCACGGATCTCTTGAAGGCAACATTTTACAGAAAATCGGGCAATAAAAATTATGGAACACAAGACTGGGATTTTTCCCCACTGAGTTCAAACAGAGGGGAGCGAGCTGAGAAGAAGAAAGGGGTCAGCAGGAATAGAAGAGGGATTAAAGGGTGATGGGGGAATTGCCACAGCTATGTACAAAACTGTCAGAACGGTTACTATAAAACTGTTGTACAGATGCTAAGTCAGACCGCTAGAGTGAGTCTAGTCCCTGCTCTTGTCACTTGGGGTGAGTCACCATTTACCACTCCAAGTTCAGTGTTTTCGTGTTAAATAGAACAGAACCCACCTTGCAGAGCCCTTGGAAAATGACCTCACAGTGGAGCTCAGCACTGTCGACATCAAATCACAAAGCCCCACTGCAGTGAGTGCTCAGAGACAGAGCCACTGTCTCCATAAAAGACCCTGATATCACTCTCACCGCATTAGTGACAGAAGCCACTGCAACAGCTGCAGTGAGAGTGCACATTGGTTACAGAGTGACTTCTAAAAAGAAGCATGAGGAGGGAGAGAAGTTTCTGAAGCCAGGCGTGGCACTGGCCTCTAACCCCAGCACTGCGGAAGCTGGAGGAGGAGGATGGTGAATTGAAGTAGCCTGTTTAAAACATAAAATGAAAACATTCCAAACTGAGGTCCAACTTCGTCAAAGCACTTTGCTTTTCCTCTTCCTTCTACTAAATGGACTCTCAGCTCAAGATACATTTGTTAACAACTGCTCACGGATGCGTGCCTAACCGCAGTTCATTATTAGTTAGCATTTTTATAGGACATTCTACTCCACGCACTGCATGCAGTATTAGACCTACAGCAATAGGATGGAAACCAAAAGACTGAAAAGCACATCTAAGGATTATAGGGTGTAATTATTGTTAAAATACACCAGTGTTTTACAAAGCTATGATCTAGAGTATACAAAATATCCAAGAGAAGCATCCGGTAAAGAAACATCCAATAGCACAGTTTAATTTATAATAAAGTCACAAATTAGCACAGGACTGACTGGAGTCTATAGCTGATAGATGTTCCACCTATATAGTCCATTCCTTGAGTTACTCAGCTATCTCAAACGACATTGTTGCCACAGTTATGTAATTGAACAAAACTGCTTTATATAATCTAGTTGCATAAATTCACATATTAAATTGTTCAATACGACCTTTTATTCTGATTAGCAAGTGATACAAAAATTATATATAATTTCTTATACTTGTTGCCTCATAATTAAATACTAACAAAAAAAATTTAAAGACCTTTCTGCCATCTCTTATCTAATAGTGCTTCTGTGGGACAAACCAGATGGCCGATGCTGAACTGGCTTTTGGAAAGTGTGTGCTGTGTAGACAGCTGTATGAAGCTGCTGTGCGTCAGGAGCTAAGACGACACAGAGCAGGTACAGGATGAAGGGCAGCGCCCATGCCCAAGGTGTGCCTCACAGCACAGCACAGACAGGGGCGCACAATTAAAGTCATGTAGAAGTAGCTGTTGAGCGGGGACTTAGAAGTGCTGGGAAGGTAATAACAGAAAGGAGAAGAACAAAACAGATTTAGGCTTGTGTGCAAGGGGCACTGTGTTCTGGTGCCAAATACAGACTGGTCTGAAAGAATGGTAAGCTCTGAAATGCCGAAGAAGGCAGGGCCAGCCCCTGCATTAAGACACGGAGAACTCACAAAACATTTCAAAGAAAATACTAATGTGAACAAATGCATTTTAGAAAAGATATATGTAAGAACGAGCAGAGGGGCCCGTAGCAATGGTCAGAGAGCCAAGACAGTCTGGAGGGAGCCTGCACTTAGGAAGCCCTGAGTGTGGCGCTGCTCAAATGGCAGGTCTGAGGGACCGAGCAGACGGAGTGAGAGGCCTCTGGAGGGGTACAGAGATCAAAGATACTGGACTCGTTATCCCTTGATCAATAAAGATGCCCACAAGATGTGTGAATGGTCTTTCCAGCAGGCAACTGGAATAAAGCTTCCAAAGACTGTAGAGCAGTTTTAAAGACACAGAATGAGCAGTCAGTCACAGACAGATTAGTGTAACGGGCTACAATCACTTAGAGGGTTAAATGAAATGAGAACATAGTGGGGAAATGTTGGAGGTGCTAAGAAACGGGAATAGAGAGAAAGTCATAGGAAAGTATTCAGGAAGAGACTGTCAAAAGAAAGTCGAGCGTAATTTGTCTAATTCAAACTTGGTAGAGCTGGTTTGCAACTGTCTTTAATTATAATAAAAAGGAACTGGAGGTAATTTCATGTTGGTGGTGTGTAGTGACAGTGGCAGCTAAGGAGAGGAACACTTCAAACACTGGTTCCTTTCCTTTTTAAAACTATCATATGTGTGCATGTGTGTATGATATATATGGAGGCATATGCATGCCACAGTACACGTGTGAAGGTCAGACAACTCTGTGGAGCTGGTTCTCTCCCTTTACCTTTATGTGGGTTTGGGGGATGGGACTCAGGTCTCCAGGCTCGCACATCTTGAGTCCCAACCAGTCCCTTTAGGATAGGTCATGGGTAAGGACCAATGAGGTCAGCTTAGGAATGAGTGGACACAGACTGTGCCCTGAAGGCTTCTGTGTAGGGAGGAGTAAAGGGAAGGAAAGACAATGGATAACGGAACAGAGGAGCTGGGCTCTCCCCGCCCCACTTCTCCGGCCTCCCACAAACACCCAGTCAGCATCTTCTGTGTGCCAGGCATTGCTCTAGACTCTGCAGAATACAGCAGTGAAGAAAACAAAAGTTCCAACCTTCTGATCTCACAAAGTGGGCGGATGTATGAAAGGAATGACAGCCAAATAAGGAAGGAAGAGCACAGGGCATTAAACCATCTAAAGAAATGCAGGGGAAGAGACTGCAGGTAGCCACATACATTTTCTGAAGCCCATTCTCAGCTGTGAGATGGCCTCAAAGGGTTTAGTGAGTATTAGGCAGGGTCATCTGAAGTGTTATATATGCTACTGGAACACAGAAAGGTCACTCAAATAAGTCAGCTCTTACTCCTAGGTACTCAACAGGAACCATCCCAACAGGTATCGGCCCTGGGGGAGGGCTGTAAAAGGCAGTGTTCTTTAAGGAGAATGAGAGTTTGCATGGAAACTAGTAAGAGAACAAAGGAGGGCTGGGGGTGGATGTAGCTTAGTTTGTAGTACTTGTCTAGCACACACAACCTTGGGTTTCATCTCCAGCATAAGTAAGCCACATGTGCTATGGAACCTCAAACAGTGGTACTCAGGAGGTAGAGGGAGTGGGGTTAGAGTTAGCCTGGGCTAACTGAGCCCTTCAGCCTGGGCTATGTGAGACCCCCAGCCTGGGTTACATATGACCTTGCACTCTGGAAGGCCTCCAAATAGGTGTACAATGATTTTAAATAAAAATTATACCAATAAAAGGAAACATTTTATATAATGCTATTTGCTAATATACACTCTGGGAAGAATTTTTAAAAGTTCATGAAAGTTTTTAAATAACCACAGCTTTAGAACTTTAAAAGAAAAATTTTTAGAGAGGATATTTTAAAAAGTACCACTTGATTACTGTTAACAGACAAAAAGGCTAACACATTCACACCCAGTTACAGCTGTCATAGAGCAAAAGAAAAAAAAAACCATAAAGAACAGAACATCTTAATAAATCGCCATTAGAGCAATATATATTTTTCTGCCTATATTAAATGTAGCTTGATGCTTTTTAAAGTTTAACTTTAGAATTTCCAGTTGTGTCATTACACGATGATGTCATTGTTTCAACAGCTGGTTTGGGTCTGAAAACAAGACAACTCCTTGATCCCAGGGGTCTGCAGTGTGTCATTAGGCCTGGCGTGCACTTAGGCTGACGCCAGAATCAGACTCTAGATTTGACACTTCCAGAGACATAACTTAATATACTTTTAAAACATTCAAAATACCAAAATTTTGCTTTAAAATACTGAAAATTCATATTTTCCACTCTCTGCTGCTGGGTTTATAAGACTAAGGAATACAAAACCTAAAAGCAATTTATGTGAAGTAAATCAACACTTTTTTTTCCCAGACAGGGTCTTTCAATATAAGTCTGGCTGTCCCGAGACTCACTCTGTAGACCAGGCTGGCCTCAGACTCACAAAGACACATCTACCTCTGCCTCCCAAGTGCTAGGATTAAAGGTGTGCACTGCCACAACTGACTTAATACAGAATTTTTAGTGCTCATTTAGATATATGTGTAATTATTACATATTTTAGAAATATTAATAATTAAGCATCTTACAAGTCATTTGGGGTTGTAGATTATGAGTCTAAATCTTAATGCCTGGTGACCCATTTTAGATCTCTTACTTGCAAGCTAAGAGGACCCCAAACAAAGCACAGCCTTTCACAACAGCGGAGACAGAGAGAGAAGCCTTTTGTGGGCAGATCCAAAGATGGCCACACAGTCAGAAATGCCTCATCCTGATACGTGTACTTGGCTCAAGACACATGTATAAATTATAGTGTTCTACAAGATGATTTTGCAGTGGTAAGACATTTGACTGTCTCTATTTGGGCTTTTTTTACACGTCAGTAAAGACTAGTTTCTTATAAACTGTGGAGTTAGAGATAAAGTTTAAAAGAACCAACCATAATCTTTAATCCAGGTCCATGGAATATCCTAATTAGCCCAGGGGAATGAATACCATAAAACTATAAAAATTATTTCACCTATGTAGAGTTTGGGAAAGAGACATGTAGTTATAGTCGTTTATGGGTTTATGGGTCAAACGGTCTATGACTACTTTATTAAAAGATGTTTTTCTTAATTCTCTGAACATTTAATTTATTTTGACCATACTCACCTTCAAATTCCCCCCCATCACCCCCACCTTGCCGCACCTCCAACTTCAAGTTTTTCTTTTTTCATTTTACTTTATTCCTTTAAACCATTCACTTAAACAATATTCCAGCCTAGCAAGTAAAGCCCACCCTCTGTGCTTTTCCCAGCAGCAGTGGTAAAATGTTAGGAATGTCTTTCCTTGTCAATCCTGGATGAGACTTGACTGTGCCACTTACCAAGCTGGACTGGAATTAGTTCTTTCTGTGTAATAGCCAATGAACAACATCTTCCTCAAGAGCATGGACAGGGACTGAGTCTTTGTCTTCTCAGTGACTAGCATAGTAGGTTCACGAGATGTTTTGTTTTTTGTTTTCTGAAACAGGGTCTTGATACATAGCCCTGTCTGTCCTGAGACTCACTATGTATATCAGGTTGGCCTTGAACTCAAAGAGATCCACCTGCCTCCCCAGTGTTGGAACTAAAGGCACGCACCGCTGTACCGCCCAGCCCGACTAGCTTGTGCATCCATGCTTTTGAGCATGTGCTTGCTCCCAGGGGCTGCCTCATTTGCCTCTGTTTTCTACGAAGTTCTAGCTTGCTCCTAGGCGCACAGGGGCTCTTGAAATCAAGTAGACTAAAAAACAAACAACCTGCTTCTTCCTCAAGAACTTATGGCTCTTCTAGCAGCTTGCTTACATTCACCCTCCACCATGTTTTAAAACTAGCGACTATACCCAGCAATGCAGCTGCTCTCCAGCTGTCTGAAAACGCTACAGCGTTTCCGTGGTGTTTTATTAGGCTCTGGAAGTATTTTCCTGTTCACCTTGGTCTCATCTGCTCTTGCTTCAATTTCTTGTGTAAGCAGCTGCTAACCTCTCCTGCTGCATTAAATTCTCCTCACATACTTAACCCAGCCTGCAGATTTTGCAACATCCTACCAGTGCTCGAGAACAAATGCTCCGTGTTTTGATGCAGAAACACATTGGCCGTGCTGCTCAGGATCATGGGTAACCTGCTCAGGATCATGGGTAACGTTGTAGATGCCTCCACTTTCCACAATCGCTAGTAACATTTTATCTTTCATACTTAAAGGAGTATTTTAAAATGTTACAATATCTTATTTTCTCCATTTGGTTATGAGCCCTTTAACTGCTGAGCTCTCTTCCTAACCTTCTGTATCATCTGCTGAAGGATATTTCAGACACATAAGCCCTGCTATACTTGAGTTTATTACTGCTTGTTTTTCAAATGAATTGACAAATGCTTATCTTAAAATTTAAGATAAAAACATAGTAGCTTACATAGGAGAAATGAAAGCCCAGGCACCTGTGAAAACAACCCCAGCTCCTTTTCTCTATGCAGTAATAGTTAATGTGAAAGACTTGTTTCTTCTTATGCCAGCTTCCAGCTGCTTCACTTTGTTTAAAACTGACTTCAAAGTTTAAACTCTATCCTGTCCCAACAAATAACCTTCCCCAGATGGAACTACCCAAGTATTACCCTCGGTGCTCTGAACACCACACCTGCAGCCTTGAATTCAGCATTTTATAAACTTTCCAAAGGGATGAAGGCTTCTTTCCCTGGCCTCTAATGTACCTTTTAGAGAGCTGTTGTCCTTAATCCTGAGTGAGTCTGCACACACTTTAGAAGGGTTAAAATGGGCACCAGTGTTTCTACTGTGCTCATAAGAGAGAAGGCACGGTACGAAAGTGCAAGAGACATTTCGAGCTCCAAATTCAGGACTTTTAAAATAGCAACCTCACCTGTACATATAGAGGCAAGACACACACTGGACTCATTCTGTGTCCTACCCACGACACCCAGTGGAGCTATGTTAAAACAAAGCTCTGCCTCCCCCCACCCCCAGTAAAATATCAGTTAGGCATAGAAATAATCACAATTCCTATTCACAAAATAGAACTCAGGCCAAATGCACTTATTACATTAGTTCCTCCCATAAAACCAGGTCAACAATGCTTCATCTAGTGACCTTAGTAAAGAAGGAAGTCAAACACATGAATGTAATGAATGCAATGACTGTCAGCAAGAGACCTTGCCTAACTGATTCTTATCTTTATCCAAAAGATGAGATGAGAGGAAGCCAAGAGCCAGGGACGAAACTGCAGATAATTGCAAAATTAAACCAATTCTTAAAAAAGTGAGCGAAACTCATGAGCTGTTTCTTAGAGGGTTATAATTAGCATTCTATAGCTCACCTAAGGACTTAATCATTACAAAAAGAAGTTTAGGATCTCCTCTGCCCTAGCCATCTGAGGCCACACTGAAAAGCGACCAGTTCTCAAGCAGCAAAGGTAGCATACTCCTGAGCCAAGGGAAGAGCGGCTAAAGGGAATAAGCAGGCGTCTCTTCATGTCGAGGAAGAGAAACAGAGAAAAGTAAAATCATTCGTGGAACATACACAGGCTGAATTTTCCTAATCTAAAACTCTGAAAACCAAAACGCTCCCAAAAAAAAAAATCAGCAAAATCTGACAGCTAACTCACAATGGAAAACCACATCTGACCTCATGTCGTGGCCACAGTCATTTTTGTGGACTAAAAAAATATTGTATAAAATTATCTCCAAGCTATGAGGTAAGGTATATGTGACACATAGTGAATTTCATGTCTAATCATGAGTACCATCCCTAGATAACATTATCTATATATCAATATTCTGAAATTTAAATAATCTAACCAAAACATTCCTGCCCTAAGCATTTTAGATAAAATTATTTTTAACCTACAGGTCTCAGGCCAACAAAATGCCCTGAACACCAAGAACCAGACCACAATGACAGCATGATGTCAACCTGCACTCCAAATCACAATCAACAGCCACCAACTATTGTTTCAAGCAAACTCTTGGAGCTGAGCAAAGGGAAAAAATGTGTCACAGAGCACAAGCAGTATTTCATTTTTCACAAGCAGTATTTCATTTTTCACAAGCAGTATTTCATTTTTCACAAGCGGTATTTCATTTTTCACAAGCAGTATTTCATTTTTCACAAGCAGTATTTCATTTTTCACAAGCGGTATTTCATTTTTCAGTTCCTCTATGATACAAAAACCTGTCTCTCAAGCTTCTTTCAAAATTTGATATGCATTTATATTTTTGTGTTGGGGGACACGTGCACAGCTTCAGTAGTCACTCCTTTCCGTCCCCCACACGGGTCCCAGAGATTGAACTGAAGCCATCAGTGGCGAGGAGCTTTAGTCACTAAGCCATCTTGTGGGCCCTTGAGCTTTCTTTCATTCAGTGAGAATTTCAGGTAAACTTTCTATGATGAGACGTCAATGAGCAGCACTGTAAGACTGAGGCCAGGCTTAACGGCTCCTGTCTGTAGCAACACACTCAAAAGTTCATATGGCAGTGGTTCTCAAGTTCCCAATCTGTGGGTTGTGGCCCTCGGGGGTCCACCAACCCTTTTACAGGGGTCACCTACGACCATCAGAAAACAGATATTTACATTATGATTCATTCATAACAGTAGCAAAATTACATTTATGAAGTAGCAATAAAAAATAATTTTATGGGTGGGGGTCACAATAACATGAGGAACTGTATTGAAGGGTCACAGCATTAGGAACACTGAGAACCACTGCTATATAGTGAGATGCTAGTTTTAAAACAGAAATTACAAAGATTATAAACAGTACACATTTCATTATTCTGGGCCACACAATCTGACTGGGGACATTCAGTTTACATTATTATACTACAGGAAAATCTGAAAATTAAGTGTTTTAAAGTATGAAATGCACAGAACAAATCAAGAAAAAGAAACCAAAGTTCACAAAGGATACTTTTAAAAGAAAATCGGGTTTTATGAAGAGGATGGTAACTACGAGTTACTCACATATTCAAAATCTGCGTAGAGGCCCAAATTTAACACCAACCTTTGACAGGAGACCTGCACTAACTGTGGTGTACCTCTGCTTACTTCCTGCTCTGCCTGAGTCTCCCAGAGTGAGAGGAGAAACTATTGTCTGGTCCCTCTGGCTTAACGGACTAAAACTGTAAGTACTCTAGTGGAGGCCCTTCCATTGACAAACCATCTGCGTCCACAGAGCGGGAGAAAAGGGGTAGTCCTTCCTGAGTGTCAGAGTCCTCTGTAAACCCAGCACACTCCCAAGAGCCAGCTTAAGGATTCTCTCAGGGGACGCTGCATACTGGAAGTGTCACAAGAACCATCACAACTGCTGGTGCTGCCATCATAACCAGGGTTAAGAGCCTTGCCGCAGAGGACCTGCGTGGGGTTTCTTGCACCCATATGGGGACCTAACAACCATTAGTAACTCCAGTCCCAGGAACAGGCTTGTTAACCTTTACATAAAAGTCTGAAGACAGGGGCTGGAGAGATGGCTCAGCGGTTAAGAGCGCTGACTGACCTTCCGAAGGTCCTGAGTTCAAATCCTAGCAACCACATGGTGGCTCACAACCATCTGTAATGAGATCTGATGCCCTCTTCTGGAGTGTCTGAAGACAGCTACAGTGTACTTACATATAATAAATAAATCTTTAAAAACAAAAGTCTGAAGACAGCACGGAATAAAGAGCTAGTGACTTTACATTTGGAACCCGAAGTCAGGAGAGCGAGCATCTTGCAGAAATGTGTCATAAAGGCACACAGAGATGTCCTGGGATGGGCCACTTATCCATACTCGGCTTCTCCTAAACATATCTTATTTCAGCACTTTAGTCTTTTGTTTTAAATAACCACCCACAATCTAGCTTTGCAGTATTAATTAAAAGTAGTAAGGTAAATGGGGTGCAGATACATATAGCTTAGTAGTATAAGGGCTTGTTAACACATTCCTAATATCCCATGATCACGCGCACACATCCACCCACATTAAAAGTAAACAGGAGCTGCAGAGATGGCTCAGTGGTTAAAAGCACTTGCTGCTCTTGCAGAGGAGCCAGGTTTGATTCCCAGCACCTACATGGTGGTTTACAACTGCCCACAACTCCAATTAAGGGGATCTAATGTCTTCTGGGCCTCAAGCAGGCACATGTGTACACATATAACAGGCAAGACAACCACGTGAAAACATTTTAAAAATCTAAAAAGCAAAATCTACCATACAATATTATTAAACAAGCAGCAAACAACCAACCAACCAAACAAAAAACTGTCTACAGGACCCTTACCTACCTACCAGGGATATGTGGATGAAGCCTCAAAACAAAGTTTTTCATGCATAAAACAAAACATGAATTTTGAAATGAATGTTCAGAATTTAAAACAAATAAGAAGACAAAGTTAAAAACACTCAGGATAGATTCAATTTTAATATAAATTTGAGTTCACGAAGAAGAAAAACTATTATTACGGTATTTAAAAATAAATTAAAAACATGTTAGTGTTTTTGAACAAACACTCTTCTAAATTAAGTTGTTGTTGGCTCTGTGTCTAAGAAGGTTCATCATCTCTCTGAAATAATAGTACTTTCAGAGACAGCATCTGGTAGCATGAAAGCATCTATCCAACTGCCAAAAAGTTGCTGGTTAATTCAGGAAATTGATGAGGGACCCATCTACTCTGAATACAGACCACAATTTACTTTAGTAATGTACATTTAATTATTAAAACTCATTAAAAAGCAGTTAAGTGTGTGAACGCATTGCCCTGCAGTGTTACGACAGGGACTGCCTGCCTGTTAGGGGCAAGAATGTCTAGAGGGACATTCCACCACTACAGTCTGGTTGAGCACGGAGAGACCATGTTTTAGTAGACAGCTTTATCTACAGTGAACTTCCTGTTGGTTCAAGTGCCTGTGAGACAGCTACTAAAACAAATTTCCCCCAGACAATGTTTTATAAAAGCATGCCATAATGGTTTTAAAATGAAGAGAACCTTAAAAAAAGTTATGATAGGTTTGCCTATAAAAGAAGTCATGCGCACTGTATGATTTCACTTACATAAAGCACACAATCAAACAAGTCCTAAAAGTCAGAACAGTGGTATGTCCTTGTGGGTGGAGGGTAGAATGGAGAGACAACACGAGCCTTGGCCACAAGCTGACCTCCCCAGCGGGACACCGGCTGTGCACGTGTGCTCTGCCGGTGCTGGTCCTTGGAGCAGGAGTAAGCTCAGACCATGTGCACTTTTCTATATACATATATGTTATTCATGCATAAAAAATTAAAATTGGAAAAACCAATAGGTTAGTTTCAGCAATTAAAAGGAAGTATATTTGAGTTTTTAACCGTTTCTTAATGATGATGTAACATTTTGTTACCGCCAAGCGGAATTCAAACATGAACTCCTTTAAACTCTAATGCTATGCACGAACCTCTTCAGAGGCAAAGATTAGTTTTTGTTTTTACTATCCATAGGACTGACAATTAGCTACCTACATTAATTAAAAACAAACCATAAGTGAAAAAAGACAAAAACTAAATAAAAAACAAACTTTAACTAATCGTGAACTATCTCTGAGACCTTACTACATTCTGTGCACATCCTCTTCACAGTTTCCTAGGGAATAGCACAGTAAGCGCATTTGACTGTAAGTAACTCGTACTCAACACTCATCCCTGTGATTTCATTTGGCAATCCTACACCAGGTCACAGAGTCAGGGGAAAGTCTCAGCTGCAATGTTTTTACACATGACAACTGGCAGCCACAAAGGCTGAATACAAAGCGAGTAACGTTTACAAAGCAAGTTGGAGCTAAAGCTAAGATAATCTAGAGATACAAAATCTGTTTTCTGAGATGTTTCCTTCCTAAACATGAGAATCTCTCTAAAATTATGGTTCATGATTATCACTACAAATCCACAATATCATCTGTGCCACCTTAAAAGTGGATTCTGCCACAACAGCCGCTCCTAACTAAATTTGAGAACGAAAATTAAATCTGACAGTGACCAGTTCTCCTCCCTAGGGCTGGACCTGGTAACTTTTAGAAAAGTCACAGAATGAAAAATGAGTGTTCACACACACACACACACACACACACACACACACACACACACACACACACACAAAGCCACTAGAAAATAAGAACAACAACATTCCGTACCCTAAAACAGGAGCTTGAGAGATATGCCACTGTGCTAAGTTTCAGGCACGGGGAAGGAGGGTGGCTTCTGCTCACTGCATAAGACATCAGTGGGAATAAGGGCCTTCCATGTTCTACGTCACCACTCCTCTGATAACAGCTCCAAGCTGTGAGGCGCAGCTGTGAGGCCCTGGCAGCAGGCAGTCACAGCCGTGAGTGTAGGATACAGAGAAGCAGAGATGCTGATGTGAAAACAGTCTGATACAAACCAGATGGGATGTGTGAGATGGGCAACACAAAGGGAAACAGTTGGCTCATTCAACAAAGTCAGGCCCCTGCCCCAGAGAATTCACTCAGGACAGTAACAGTCGCCCTCAGTTGATACAAGCCATGTGGATATAGTTGAAAGAGTTGTTTTTCCTCAGACTAAACAAAGTTTTGTTTTCTAAATTCTTATATTCATTAATTGCAGCTTGATGTAGCGTTGGTTTTCCCTTTTCTTTCTTCCTTTCCTTTTCTTTGTCTTTCTTTTTTCCCCCAAAATAAGTATTTCACTTGCAGAATACATGTATGTTGTGACACCACAGCAATACATGGAAACTAATTTTGTGCTGCTTCCTGTAAAGTGTTACAGACACAAACAAGCTAAACCATTTCAGGAAACTGGCACAGTTGATGACTGATTACAACGACACAGTAATTAGAATAGTCAACACATTTCCAGTATTTCCAGGACTGCCTAAGTTTTCATTGGCATGAAAGGCTCCCAACAGAACTATACTGCTACCTAGATTCTCAGGTGATAAGGTGTTATTGCAATTATATTAACAGAAAAAAAAAGTGTCTATGTCCCCACCTGTTGATTCGGTCTGAGAAGCTGACAACTAGATTTTAAGAAAACTTTTTGTGGTAACATCCACTTAGATCCTTCTGCTAGCATGACTCCAAGCAGCACGTATATGTATACATATACACACATTATTAGTTTTCCCCAGCTATTACATATTTAACAGAGCAAATGGCCCTCCATCTTAAATTGAAGAGTAATTACGATTCCACACAAACATCCTTTAAGAAAGAAAGTACTTCTTTTATTTTTCTTATAGAAGATTTCCTGTTTGCCTTTCGTCATTAGAGTTTTGAGTTAGTTTTTTTTTCCTCTGAGCAATGTATGGTTTTTCCATACCTGTGTACTCCAGTCCGGCCTGAACCTGGGTGTCACGGTGCGTACATGCCTGTTGAGTCCTGAATGATCACTTCTCTTTTGGATTTAAAGTGTGAGAGCCGGACCTGGAGAGGAGGCCCAGCACTTGCCACACAAGCTCAGTTCCACATCCACTTAGAAACTGGACATGGCTATGACCCTAGAGACGGACAGCGCTCTGGCCAGCTAGCCTGGTTAAAATAAGGACAGCTGAGGTTATTTTCTAGTTTCCACATGAACATGTATGTACCACATGTACTCACATGTATAAAACACACACAAACTAAGAGAACTGATGATAGAATATGACTTATTAAAAACATTACCTGCCAAAAGATATGGTTATAGCATGAAAGGCACCTTTCTAGTGAGCTTTGCTAGATTTAACTAGACAGTGTACAAGTCAATGGAAAACTGTGCTGAAGAAAGCAATATGTACACATAGCACACACAGATTTAAACACGCTTTACCTAGCCTTAACTTTATATTCCCTGATGAAGGACAGATATGCTGTGGAAACAACGTATCTGCCCAAAGTCACACAGAACACACAGCCCGCTAGCACTTTATCACCAACATCATTAACGCTCAGGACCGGCACAGGTTCAACTCCTCACTGTTAAAGAGCAGCTGCTTCCATTCTAAGTAGGGAAAAAGCAGCAGTTCCTCCCTACAGTTGGGCTAACTATAGCTGCTACTTCCAGATTTCCTAATATGCTACATCCTAGGCATTTTTTCCTTAATGACTGTATCAACCTAATGAAGGCTGTATCACACCACAGGTCAGAAAATCACAGAGAGGTTAAGCAACTCGTTCAAACTCACCAGCTGAGGATGGTTTTACCTAGGCAGCCTGACTGCAGACGGTACGCTCTCTATGCTGCCCTGGCTCTATACACAGCAGAAGCATAAGTCACCAAAACAAACAAGCCACTCAGCAGTGTTGCCCGAAAGTGTGCTTCCTTCTGAAACAGAACTGTGAGCACCAGCTAAGCCTCCACAACTCCCAGTCTCCACCTCAGGTAGCGTCAGGGAGAAGCCTAGAATCTGGGTCTTAATCAATTATAAACGTTCATGTCTGTTCCAGTTTAGAAGCACTACCTTCACACACTGAGCAGCAACACAGGAGTGGCTAGCTCTGCAATCGTAATACACACAACAGCTATCACTCCTTTGTTCTGATGCTCAATTGAGATAACCAAGCCCCTTGATTTCCAGTATGTGAACAGGTGGATGTGGGCTAGGTGAGAAATTTACTGCTATGCTGGCTGAAATGATCTGTTTACTTTTATTTATATAAAACTTAAGTTACTAAAGCATTTAATAAATAATTACGCTTAGAGCAGCACAGGTAGCACGTTAAATTGTACTTGTAGCTAATTCCGTTTGAGGAGGTTGTGCTGTCTAAGAGACCCTTGCACACTGAAAGAGTAGATGCTTCTGGTAGAGACAATGCCAACCCAAGTTCTCCTGCTCCCAGGACTGTTTACTTCATTAATAATAAAACATAAAAATGCTGCCAATCTACACTGTTACTTCAGTGATTTTGGAGGGCTCGCAAGCTGGCTCAACAGGTGAGAGGCTCCTGCTGCCAAGCCTGCCCACCCGAGTTTAGTCCCGGGACCCACATGGTAGGAGAGAGCTGATTCCTGGAAACTGCCCTCTGACACCAGCCTGCATGGCTCACTTTCTAATGTAATTCTTTACGCAGTCTGTTCACTTTAAAAGGATGTAACTGTCTGCAGGGTGAGCGGCGCCACGGAGAGTGCCCTCCGCCATCTTTGCTCCAGTGACTGGGAAGTTGGGACAGCCAGGTTCTGAGACAGACAGGCTTAATATCGCTTGGGTCTCGGGCGGCTTGTGTGTATGCGGCTCCCAAGTGCTGGGCTGATCTGCAGTAACCAGCGCGCCAGCTCTGCTGTGGGACTTCTGCCTGGCAGAGGGACGCCCCCTCCCCCCCCAGGAGAGATCACACACCCCTGCACAGGGCAGGAGCCTACCAGCCTCCCTTTGGCGACCTCTGCTCCAGGAATCCACTAGGCTGAGCCTTTGGATGTGCAAGGCCTCCCCAATATAAGATCACTTGGGGCAAGGCACATTAGGGCTCCAAAGTCACTCAGGAGCAGGCAGGCCCCAGAAATCGGTGCCAGGGGAATCCTGGTAATCCAGGGGGGGCAGAAATAGCTTTGCAAGCTCACAGGAGGTCCAACCAACAGCCAGTGGCAGCAGGACCAACTAACACCAGAGGTATCCAGATGGCAAAAGGCAAACGTAGGAATGTTACTAACAGAAATCAAAGTAATGTGGGACCATCCGAACCCAACTCTCCAACAGCAGCAAGTCCTGGATACCCCACCACACCCGAAAGACAAGATCTGGATTTAAAATCACTTCTCATGATGCTATTAGAGGATCACAAGAAGGACACAAATAAATCTCATAAAAAGTTACAGGAGACCATGAATCAACGGTTAGAAGCCCTTACAAAGGAAACACAAAAATCGCTTAGAGAAATGCGGGAGAACATGGATCAAAAGATGGAGGCGCACAAGGAGACAACACAAAAATCGCTTAACGAGATGAATCAACGGGTAGATGCACTCACAAAGGAATCACAAAATTTGCATAAAGAAATGCAGAAGAATATGGGTCAACAGATGGATGCCCATAAGGAGGCAACACAAAAATTGCTTAAAGAAATGAATCAACGGTTAGATGCCCTTACAAAGGAAACACGAGAACTGCTTAAAGAAATGCAGGAGACGATGGATCAACAGATGGAATCCCATGAGGAGGAAACACAAAAATCGCTCAGAGAAATGCAGGAGAACGTGGGTCATCAGGAAGAAATCCTGAAAGAGGTAATGCAAAAATACCTTAAAGAAATACAGGAAAATACAAACAAACAAGTGAAGGATCTCAGCAAATCCATCCAGGAACTAAAAAAGGAAGTAGAAACAACTAAGAAATCACAAAGGGAGACAACTTTGGAGATAGAAAACCTTGGGAAGAAATCAGGAGTCATAGATGCAAACATCAACAATAGAATACAAGAGATGGAAGAAAGAATCTCAGGTGCTGAAGATTCCATAGAAAGCATCGACTCAACAGTCAAAGAAAATGCAAAATGAAAAAATCGTGTAACCCAAAACATCCAGGAAATCCAGGACACAATGAGAAGACCAAACCCAAGGATTATAGGTATAGATGAGAGTGAAGATTTGCAACTTAAAGGGCCAGTAAACATCTTCAACAAAATTATGGAGGAAAACTTCCCTAACCTAAAGAGAGAGATGCCGATGAACGTACAAGAAGCCTACAGAACTCCAAACAGACTGGACCAGAACAGAAATACCTCCCGTCACATAATAATCAAAACACCGAATGTTCTAAACAAAGAAAGAATACTAAAAGCAGTAAGAGAAAAGGGCCAAGTAACATACAAAGGAAGACCTATCCGAATCACATCAGACTTCTCACCAGAGAGTATGAAAGCCAGAAGATCCTGGGCAGATCTCATGCAGACACTAAGACAGCACAAATGCCAGCCTAGACTACTATACCCAGCAAAACTCTCAATCACCATAGATGGAGAGACCAAGATATTCCATGGTAAAACCAAATTTTCACAATATCTTTCCACAAATCCAGCCCTGCAACGGATAATAGGTGGAAACCTCCAATACAGGGAGAGAAACAACACCCAGGAAAAAATGAGATAATAACCTTCTTGAATCAAACCCAAAAGTAGATAACCACTCAAACATAAAGATAGCATCAAGAATGGCAGATGGCAATAATCACTATGCCTTAATCTCTCTTAATATCAATGGTCTCAATTCCCCAATTAAAAGACATAGACTAGCAGACTGGATACGTAAACAAGACCCAGCACTTTGCTGCATGCAGGAAACGCACCTCAGTGTCAAAGACAAACACTACCTCAGAGTAAAAGGCTGGAAAACAATTTTACAAGCAAATGGCCCCAAGAAACGAGGTGGAGTAGCCATCCTAATATCAGATAAAATTGATTTTCAACCTAAAGTCATCAAAAAAGACACAGAAGGACACTACATACTGATCAAGGGAAAAATCCACCATCAAGAACTCTCAATTCTGAATATCTATGCTCCAAATGCAAGGGCACCCTCATTCGTAAAAGAAACTTTACTAAAACTCAAAGCACACATCGCACCGCACACAATAATAGTGGGTGACTTCAACACCCCGCTCTCTGAAATGGATCGTTCAGGAAAGCAGAAACTAAACAGGGACACAGTGAATCTAATTGAAGCCTTGGACCAACTGGAACTAACAGATATATATAGAACATTTCATCCTAGAGCTAAAGAATACACCTTCTTCTCAGCTCCTCATGATACCTTCCATATAATTGGTCACAAATCAGACCTCAACAGATATAAGAAGATAGAAATAATCCCATGCCTCCTATCAGATCACTATGGAATAAGGGTGGTCTTCAATGACAACAAAAACAAAAGAAAACCCACGTACACATGGAGGCTGAACAATGCTCTACTCAATGATAACTTGGTCAAGGTGGAAATAAAGAAAGAAATCAAAGACTTTTTGAAAGTTAATGAAAATGAAGGCACAACATACCCTAATTTATGGGACACAATGAAAGCAGTGCTAAGAGGAAAATTCATAGCCCTGAGTGCCGCCAAAAAGAAACGGGAGACAGCATACACTAACAGCTTAATGGCACACCTGAAAGCCCTGGAACAAAAAGAAGCAAATACACCAAAGAGGAGTAGAAGGCAGGAAATCATCAAACTCAGGGCTGAAATCAATCAAGTAGAAACAAATAAAACCATACAAAGAATCAACAAAACGAGGAGTTGGTTCTTTGAGAAAATCAACAAGATAGATAAGCCCTTAGCCAGACTAACCAGAGGGCACAGAGATAGTATCCAAATTAATAAAATCAGAAACGAAAAGGGAGAGATAACAACAGAAACTGAGGAAATTCAAAAAATCATCAGATCCTACTGCAAAAACCTGTATTCAACACAACTAGAAAATCTTGAGGAAATGGACAATTTCCTTGACAGATACCAAGTACCAAAATTAAATCAGGATCAAATAGACCATCTAAATCGTCCTATAACCCCTGAAGAAATAGAAGTTGTCATTGGAAGTCTTCCAACCAAAAAAAGCACAGGTCCAGATGGTTTTAGTGCAGAATTCTATCAGACCTTCAAAGAAGACCTAACACCAATACTCTTCAAACTGTTCCACAAAATAGAAACAGAAGGAACACTACCCAACTCGTTCTATGAAGCCACAATTACACTAATACCAAAAGCACACAAAGATCCGACAAAGAAAGAGAATCTCAGGCCAATCTCTCTTATGAATATCGATGCAAAAATACTCAATAAAATTCTTGCCAACCGAATCCAAGAACACACCAAAACGATCATTCACCACGATCAAGTAGGCTTCATCCCAGGGATGCAGGGATGGTTCAATATAAGGAAATCCATCAATGTAATCCACTACATAAACAATCTCAAAGAAAAAAACCACATGGTCATCTCATTAGATGCTGAGAAAGCATTTGACAAAATTCAGCATCCTTTCATGCTAAAGGTCTTGGAAAGATCAGGAATTCAAGGCCCATATCTAAACATAGTAAAAGCAATTTACAGCAAACCGGTAGCCAGCATCAATCTAAATGGAGAGAAACTTGAAGCAATCCCACTAAAATCAGGGACTAGACAAGGCTGCCCTCTCTCTCCATATCTTTTCAATATAGTACTTGAAGTTCTAGCTAGAGCAATTAGACAACAAAAAGAGGTCAAAGGGATACAAATTGGAAAGGAAGAAGTCAAACTATCACTATTTGCAGACGATATGATAGTATACTTAAGCGACCCAAAGAACTCCACCAGAGAACTCCTACAGCTGATAAACGACTTCAGCAAAGTGGCCGGATATAAAATCAACTCAAGCAAGTCAGAAGCCTTCCTATACTCAAAGGATAAGCAGGCTGAGAAAGAAGTAAGAGAAATAATACCCTTCACAATAGCCACAAACCATATTAAGTATCTTGGCGTGACTCTAACCAAACAAGTGAAAGATCTGTATGACAAGAACTTCAAGTCTCTGAAGAGAGAAATTGAAGAAGACCTCAGAAGATGGAAAAATCTGCCATGCTCATGGATTGGCAGGATTAATATAGTAAAAATGAGCATCTTACCAAAAGTAATACACAGATTCAATGCAATCCCCATCAAAATCCCAACTCAATTCTTCATAGAGTTAGAAAGAGCAATTCAAAAATTCATCTGGAATAACAGAAAACCCAGAATAGCTAAAACTGTTCTCAATAGTAAAAGAACCTCTGGGGGAATCAGTATCCCGGACCTCAAGCTGTACTACAGAGCAATAGTGTTAAAAACCGCATGGTATTGGTACAGTGACAGACATGTAGATCAATGGAACAGAATTGAAGACCCAGAAATGAATCCACACTCCTATGGTCACTTGATCTTTGACAAAGGAGCTAAAACCATCCAGTGGAAAAAAGATAGCCTTTTCAACAAATGGTGCTGGCTCAGCTGGAGGTCAACATGCAGAAGAATGCAAATTGACCCATTCTTATCTCCTTGCACTAAGCTCAATTCTAAGTGGATCAAAGATCTCCACATAAAACCAGACACACTGAAACTAATAGAAGGGAAACTAGGGAAGAACCTTGAACATATGGGCACAGGGGAGAATTTCCTGAACAGAACTCCAATAGCTTATGCTCTAAGATCAAGAATAGACAAATGGGACCTCATTAAATTACAAAGTTTTTGCAAGGCAAAAGACACTGTCAAAAAGATAAAGCGGCAACCAACTAACTGGGAAATGATCTTTACCAACCTTACATCCGACAGAGGGCTAATATCCAATATATACAAAGAACTCAAGAAGTTAAACTCCAGAGAGGCAAGTAACCCTATTAAAAAATGGGGTACAGAGCTAAACAAAGAGTTCTCACCTGAAGAATATCTAATGGCTGAGAAGCACCTAAAGAAATGTTCATCATCCTTAGTCATTAGGGAAATGCAAATCAAAACAACCCTGAGATTCCATCTCACACCAGTCAGGATGGCTAAGATCAAAAACACAGGAGACAGCAGTTGTTGGCGAGGATGTGGAGAAAGAGGAACACTCCTCCACTGCTGGTGGAATTGCAAGCTGGTACAACCACTCTGGAAAGCAGTCTGGCGGTTCCTCAGAAAACTGGGCATGACACTCCCAGAGGATCCGGCTATACCACTCCTGGGCATATACCCAGAGGCTTTACCTGCATGCAGTAAGGACACATGCTCCACTATGTTCATAGCAGCCTTATTTATAATAGCCAGAAGCTGGAAAGAACCCAGATGTCCCTCAACGGAGGAATGGATTCAGAAGATGTGGTCTATCTACACAATGGAATACTACTCTGCAATTAAAAACAATGAATTCACGAAATTCCTAGGCAAATGGTCAGATCTTAAAAATATCATCCTTAGTGAGGTAACCCAATCACAAAAGAACACACATGGTATGCAGTCACTGATAAGGGGATATTGACCCAGAATCTCGGAATACCCTAGACACAATCCGCATATCAATAGATTTCTAAGAAGATGGAAGGAGAGACCCCTGGTCCTGGAAAGACTGGATGTAGGGGAACACCAGGACAGAGTAACGAGAGGGGGTTGAATGGAGAAAAGAGGGAGGGAAGGGGGCTTATGGGACTTTCGGGGAGGGAGGAAACGGGAAAGGGGAAATGATTTGGAATGTAAATTAAAAAAAAAATTAAAAAAAAATAAAGTTAAAAAAGGAAAGTAAAAAAAAAAATAAATAAATAAAAGGATGTAACTATGCACAATTCTCTCCCAGGCAGTAATGTATTATACACATTCCCTGCTTAAATCTCTTTTATTATATACTTATTTACTTGAGTGCCTGAAGACAGCACACACATGTAAAGGGCAAAGGACAAATTTGGGGAGTTGGTTCTCTCCTTCCACCATCTAAGTTGTGAGGATTAACTCGGACAGTCAGGCTTAGTGATGGCCAGCTGAGCTGTCTCTCTGGAACCTCTGTCCCGTTCATTCTTAAAAAACTAAATTGTGTAAATTTCATTCCTAGATGATCTATACTCCCTTCTCATTTAAATCAAAGGCACAGATTTTTCATACAGAAGCTAAAGTTAAAATAATCATCTGATGGCAGGCAGTGGTGGTGCACACCTTTAATCCAGCATTCAGAAGGCAGAAGCAGGTGGATCTCTGTGAGTTCAAGGCCAGCCTGGTCTACAGAGTGAGTAATATGGCAGCCAGGGGTACAGCCAGGGAGAGAAATCATGTCTCCCCCCCAAAAAAAAGTCTGTTTTAAAACCCACTAATGTTCTTTTCTTCATAAGGATTATGCCCCTGACTGTATGCAGTTATCCTCACATCAACTGAAACACAAAGATGATGTGGTGGTATGAATAGGAATGGTCTTCATAGGTGCACAGACTTGAATGTTAAGTTTTGAGGGAGTGGCACTGTTAGGTGTGGCCCTGTTGGGGTAGATGTGACCTTGTTAGAGGAAGTGTGTCATGGGGGGTAGGCACTCAGGTTTCAAATACTCAAGCCAAGCCTAGTCTCTCTCTTTTTTCCTGCTGCCTGCTGATCCAGATGTAGAACTCTCAGCTCCTTCTCCAGCACCATGTTTGCCTGCATGCTTCTCACCATGATGACAATGGATTGAACCTCTGAACCTGTAAGCCAGCCCCAATTAAATGCTTTCCTTTCTAAGAGCTGCCATGGTCATGGTGTCTCTTCACAGTACTAAACACCAAGTAAGACAGAAGTTGGTACTAGGAGTGGGAGATCGCTGTGATGGCCTGCTCATATTTCTGTGTGGGCAATGTGGACTTTGAGAATTTGGATTAGGAAAGCACAGATCTGTAGAAGACACATGACACTCAGACACTGCTTATTACCAGTTCGAATACATGGTTTTCGGGTGATTTTTAGTCTATGCCCTATCATCTCCCCCTCTGAGACCTACATGTCTGTCCTATGCTTTGCTTGTGGTACTGGGAATGGAATCCAGGACTTGTATACCAGGCTATTGGCCTAACACTGAGCTATACTTCCCACTACACACATGTGGTTTGAAATGGCCACCATACCTTAAGATTGGGAAAAAGTTCAGCTATCGTTTTAAAGTTACTAAAATAATGACAATTCTGACAGGGATTGTACTTTAGCTGTATTTGAATTACAAAGGCAGAATTAGTAGTTTTATTAAACAAAAATCATTTTGCTTTCACAGAAACATCTTTTAGATAGAGAGAAACTTCTGTGTTTGCTAATTCTCCTACACCAAGTTAGAATCACAGTCTGTGACTAACGGTGTAAGGTGGTCAGGACACAAACTTGGAGTGTAATGCAAAAGAAGCACATGGTTCTTTAAGCGCACTGCCACAAAAATAGAAATGATCTTGACAAATTACTTTTAGAATTCACACACACACACACACACACACACACACACACACACACACACACACAGAGCACAGTCAACAAATAAGAAAGCAGAACAATTGTGTTTCTCATGTAACTTTGACAGTCCAATCTGCCCCAGCATTTAATCGTAAAGTGCACAGCTTAAATCTCCACCACTGACTGGAGCACAGTATATTTGCTCTTCTACTCATTAAATCTTGCCTATAATCTTAAAATATTTTGAGAAACCCAAAGAAAATATTTTTTTAAGTGATGACTTTATCATACTACTTTGTACAACTTAATTGATCCCTGGTTCATCATAAATAAATGGATTTAAAACTAGTTTCTCAGTTTATATTTAATCTGAACAGAAAAATAAAATTGGTCAAAGTGAACTTATAGTGTGTGGTGGTTTGAATAAAAATGCCTGCCATAGGCTCATGTGTGGCTGCGTAGGAGGAGGTGTACCATTGGAGGTCGGCTTGGGGGTTTCGGAAGCTCACACTAGGCCCAGCCTCCCCACCCCGTGCTGCCGTGGAGCAGGATGTAGCTCTTAGCTGCGTCTCCAGCACCATGTCTTCATGGCTCCACGCTTTCTGCTGTGAGGACAATGGACTAACCCTCTGAACCTGTAAGCAAGGTCCTAACTAAATGCTTTCATTAGAATTGCCTTGGCCATAGTGTCTTTTCACTCTTTGAAGAAGTGACTTTCATGTAAGCATGCTGGCCATGTGACGAGTACACTGGCTCAGAGTGGCAGCCTCGGGCCAGGGGCTAAAGAACATACCCAGCATATTCAGTCGAAAATGAAAAGATGCCTCCGTTATCATTATTACTGGCTGGCTGAGTCCTGTGTTTCATGACCAACCAGACTGAGCTCTAGCCTCAGGCTAATGGCTGGGACTGTAGCATTCGCCAGAACACCTGGTTTGAAAAGCTCCCATTCTTATGATACTCCAAAGACATCACCTGTCACAGTAATGATTTTTCCTTCTATGATAAAATCTGGAAATAAAACAAGATCCTGGCAATTCTTCAGCCATTCAGTGGAAGAGCCTGTGTTCCACCTTGTCTTGCATCAACTTTCAGTGAGAGCTAGCTCACTGAAGGAAATGTGACTTGTAGTAATTAGCTCCATTTCCTTATATACACATAATAAGCTACTATGCATTTCAGAGTAGAACACATGACAACTCCACTGTAAAGTAGCCATTATTAGGATTTGAATAATCTTACAACCATTTACTTGCCAGAAAAGATGTGGCTTTAATTCCCTTGTGATGGGGCAAATTCCCTTGCCTTAAGATTTCTGTGTACAAGAGAGAGGATTGAATTCCCTCAGGGTCACCCAAGGTCACGAGGGCCTCAGACTATTCTGGCACTCTGACTCCTATTCTCTGACATATTTGAAAATGTTTCAGATTTTCAGAGGAGGAGAAAAATAAACCAAGTGCACACATTTTATGGAACAAGGTCCTGACTATGTGTGCCAAGGCAATGACTTTCATTTAAGAGTACTCTGTACAGAGAGATATACATTAATTGTGGAATGAAACTTTATATCTACATAAATGCCTTATTTATAGTCAAAGTTAAAACTTTTACTCGCCTAAACTTTTTTTCCCTTCTCCAAGATTACTACAGCAGCTCTGTATGTCCTTGAATTTGATAAGTAGATCATCCTGGTCTTGAATTCACCGAGATCCACCTGCCTCTGCCTCCCAAGTGCTGTGATTAAAGGCGGGTGCCACTATACCAAGTTATATTTTCTTATTAGATGTAAAAGTAGATGCAAAAATACTAAGCTAGCCTTAGGTAATTTTCTAAATAAAACTTCCTCCTGGGCTGGGCATAAATGTACATGCCTTTAATCCCAACAACGAGGAAGTGGAGGCAGGTGCATTTCTGTGAATTCAGGGCTGGCCTGGTCTACAAAGAGACCTCCATTCCAGTCAGCTATATATAGTAAAACTATATCTCAAAACAAAACAAAAATTCCCTCTTAGCTAATAGTGTGGTTTCCCTTATTTTTCATAATGATCTTTACTGTCTTATTAAATGTCAGCCAGCCATCACTGAATAACAGCTATAAGTCAACAAACATATCACTACTGCTATCCTCTGGTCACACACAGGCACTGTAGCTGAAAACAACATCATATTGCCAGAGATACAGACTCAAAATGTTACCAAAGATATTTCCCTAAGTGTAGAAGGAAATGATTGTTGATTATAGGTAAGAGCTCTCAAGAAAACACAATTAATTAATTTTAAGACATTTATTTTAAAAACCCTAAAGTTACTGAATTATATTGACCATGAGTGGTTTACCACACTCAGTAGGGCCTGGAGTCAGTCTCACAATCTTAGAAATGTTTATTTGCTCATATCTACACATTGTCATGATTAATCTTAAAATCATCATTAGAAGAGATTTATAGGCAACATTTTCCTTGTTGTATTTTGAGATAAAGCCTGGCTATATGGCTCAGACTAACCTAAAATTCATTATTTAACACAGGCTGGCATTGAATTTATGATTTTCTTTAGATTCTAAAATGTAACATCAATGTGTTAGGTTAAAAAGACACTGAATGGGACTAAAACAATGACCTGGCAGTTAGGAGCACTTGCTGTTCTCCAGAGGGCCTGGGTTTGATTCCTAGCACCAACACTGAGACTCACAATGGTTTGTAACTTCAGTTCCAAGAGACTGACACCCTCTTCTGGCCTCAAGGGCCACCAGGCGCAAACCTGATGCAGACATATGTTTAGGTAAACATTCGTAACATTAAAAGAAAAGTTAAAACATAAGTATTTATACACATTGTAGTGATTTGAATGAAAATGGTCCATGAATACGCTCATATGCTTGAAATGTTTGATCCTCACTTACTAGAACTATTTGGGAAGGATTAGGAGGGTGTGTGGCCTTGTTGGAGGCAGTATGTCACTGGGCTGGGGTTGGCAGTTTCTAAAGCCCAGCAAGTCCAGTGTCTCACTCTCTGTCTGTGGACCAGGAGGTAGCTCTCAGTTCCTTCCCCAGCACCATGTCTGCCTTCCTGATGCCATGCTCCCTGCCGTGATGATAATGGACTAAGCTTCTGGAACTATAACAAACCTCCAAGAAAATGCTCTCTTCTATAAGTTGTCTTGGTCATGGTGTCTCTTCACAGCAAAAGAGCAGTTATTGAGACATATACATTCATAAAAATCATAATCTAGGTCCTGCATAAGGGAGAAAATATGTAGTATATGTCTGAGTCTTGGTTACTTTACTTAATATAAGTTCCAGTTCTGTCCACTTTCCTCAAATGTCCTAATTTCGTTTTTCTTTCTAGTGTATGTGGGATGGGGGAATAAATGTGCTGGTGTGTGCTTGTGTAGAAGGTCAGACATAGACAATGTCAGAACGTCTTCCTTAATCCCTTCTCTGCCTTATTTTCTGGGGCTGGTTTGTCTAGGCTGACAGGCTGATGAGTCCCCAGGATACTCCTGTCTCTGCCACTCAGTGCTGGAGTGACCAGCACTCACTGACCATCTGGCTAGGATGTGGAGTGGGGTCAAAGTTCAAGCCCTCACTCATGCAGCGAGCATGCCACCCACTGGGCTACCTTCCCCAGCCTCTACGGTTTTCTTTAGAGCTGGATATGATTCCACAGTGCATAAGTACCACCTTTTAAATCAATCATCTGTTAATGGACAGACAGACTGACTCCATTTCCCAGCAACAGTAAACACTGAGCAACAAACATGGTTGTGTAACAATCTCCATGATGTGCTGACTTTAGGGTCCTCTGAGACTGGAATGGCTCAGGCAAACAGGAAGCTCTATTTTTGTTTTCTGAGAAACCTCTATACTGATTTCTACAGCAGTTGTACCAGTTTGTACTCTGAGAGCAGACAAGGGCTGCTCTTTCCCCATATCTTTGCCAGAGTTTGCTGGTTGCTCACTCATCTTGATAACTGCTCTGACTGAAGTGAAGTAGTTTTCATTTTCACTTTCCTGATGTCTCATAACACTAGTGATCTTAACACAGCATATTAATGGCAATAACCTTAAAGGGAAAAAAACAGTGGCTAAGGGTTTTTAAACCCCATTGGAAATAATGTTTATTAATGAAATAAAAGAGTGAACAAATCGTATAGTCAAATATAAGATTTTCATCTAAATACACTAAATGAGAGAAAATAGATTAAATAACTCCCAGAGACAAGAATGAGATTCATATAAAAATATTTTCATTATATATTTGTTCATTATCAGGACATCAAGTTTGATCTAATACATATACTCAAATATTTAATGAACATGATTGTTTAAATATCACTATCTGATACAAAAATAGCTTACCTTGATGTTGTGAAAGTGAACTGTCAGATTTATTTCTTATACAGGTTAGATGTCTTTGTATTGGCTTGTGTTCAACTTGTTTAATGTCTGAATCTTGCTTTTGTTGGTACTAAAGAATTTAAGAAATGAAGCCATAATATTATTTTTTTAAGTTAAAAGTTAAATTGGTTCTATTATATAAACATTCGAGAATTTGATTTGCTTTCAAATAGCTATTTCATGATTGGACTTCAGGCACAGTTCATGGTGTGAGAGTGTGAAGAAGTCCGTCTCTCCTGTGAGCATCACATCTCTTAGGTAATACAGAGATGCTGGGATTTATGACACTTGCAATTCCAGAGTGACAGATGCAGGTGACAGTCAGGCCAACAAAGGCATCCACATCATCTTTCCCATTATTCAAAGCCAACAACTGAAATGCTTTGTTACAGACTAGACTGCATTTTCTACTTTTTTTTTTAATTTTACAAGTCTCAACATGTGATCCTTTGACTCAGCCTCATGAGCATAGATAACAAGTGATCATGACTGTATTTGGCTAGAATTTTATTAAATGGAATCATTGTATATTTTTTTTTTTTTGCAGGGAGAAGGTCCTAGCTTTTACTCAACATACTTTTGGGGGGAAAAGCCCCCATTTGTGGCAGTTGGGAAAACTGGCCCTGGGGTCATAAGAGGAGGTGAGCTGGCCCTTGTTCCTTGCCTGCTGCAGCACTTGGGAGAGCAGGCCCTGTCCTCACCTAGGCAGCACAGTAGTCCTGGGCCTGGTGGAGGGGCACCGGTGAGCCTGCCCCAAAGGCATGGGAGAGCTGACCCATTACTCATTTCCCCTGAGGTGGCATGGGCACAGGGGTGAGGCCTTCTCGTCCCCCCACCACCCACCACCTGCAGTAGTCAGGAGAGCTGTGAGAGAGCTACCCCTGTCCTCTCACTAGCTACAGCACTTGAGAGAGCAGGTTGTGCATCTCGGCAGCACAGTAGCCCTGGGCCTAGTGGGGGGGGGGGGCACAGGCGAGACAGCCCTGAGAGTGAGAAAGGAAGAGCTGGCCCAGCCCCTCACAGGCTTCAGCCCTGCGGAGAGTGGGACCTGAGCACTGACGAGGCAGCCCTGCGGAGAGTGGGACCTGAGCACTGACGAGGCAGCCCTGCGGAGAGTGGGACCTGAGCACTGACGAGGCAGCACTGCAGAGAGTGGGACCTGAGCACTGACGAGGCAGCCCTGCGGAGAGTGGGACCTGAGCACTGACGAGGCAGCCCTGCGGAGAGTGGGACCTGAGCACTAGGCAGCCCTGCGGAGAGTGGGACCTGAGCACTGACGAGGCAGCACTGCGGAGAGTGGGACCTGAGCACTGACGAGGCAGCCCTGCGGAGAGTGGGACCTGAGCACTGACTAGGCAGCCCTGCGGAGAGTGGGACCTGAGCACTGACGAGGCAGCCCTGCGGAGAGTGGGACCTGAGCACTGACGAGGCAGCCCTGCGGAGAGTGGGACCTGAGCACTGACTAGGCAGCCCTGCGGAGAGTGGGACCTGAGCACTGACGAGGCAGCCCTGCGGAGAGTGGGACCTGAGCACTGACGAGGCAGCCCTGCGGAGAGTGGGACCTGAGCACTGACTAGGCAGCCCTGCGGAGAGTGGGACCTGAGCACTGACGAGGCAGCCCTGCGGAGAGTGGGACCTGAGCACTGACGAGGCAGCCCTGCGGAGAGTGGGACCTGAGCACTGACTAGGCAGCCCTGCGGAGAGTGGGACCTGAGCACTGACTAGGCAGCCCTGCGGAGAGTGGGACCTGAGCACTGACTAGGGAGCCCTGCGGAGAGTGGGACCTGAGCACTGACGAGGCAGCCCTGCGGAGAGTGGGACCTGAGCACTGACGAGGCAGCCCTGCGGAGAGTGGGACCTGAGCACTGACTAGGCAGCCCTGCGGAGAGTGGGACCTGAGCACTGACTAGGCAGCCCTGCGGAGAGTGGGACCTGAGCACTGACGAGGCAGCCCTGCGGAGAGTGGGACCTGAGCACTGACGAGGCAGCCCTGCGGAGAGTGGGACCTGAGCAACAACGAGGCAGCCCTGCGGAGAGTGGGACCTGAGCAACAACGAGGCAGCCCTGCGGAGAGTGGGACCTGAGCACTGACTAGGCAGCCCTGCGGAGAGTGGGACCTGAGCACTGACTAGGCAGCCCTGCGGAGAGTGGGACCTGAGCACTGACTAGGCAGCACTGCGGAGAGTGGGACCTGAGCACTGACTAGGCAGCCCTGCGGAGAGTGGGACCTGAGCACTAGGCAGCCCTGCGGAGAGTGGGACCTGAGCACTGACGAGGCAGCCCTGCGGAGAGTGGGACCTGAGCACTGACTAGGCAGCCCTGCGGAGAGTGGGACCTGAGCACTGACGAGGCAGCCCTGCGGAGAGTGGGACCTGAGCACTGACGAGGCAGCCCTGCGGAGAGTGGGACCTGAGCACTGACGAGGCAGCCCTGCGGAGAGTGGGACCTGAGCACTGACGAGGCAGCCCTGCGGAGAGTGGGACCTGAGCACTGACGAGGCAGCCCTGCGGAGTGGGACCTGAGCACTGACGAGGCAGCCCTGCGGAGAGTGGGACCTGAGCACTAGGCAGCCCTGCGGAGAGTGGGACCTGAGCACTGACGAGGCAGCCCTGCGGAGAGTGGGACCTGAGCACTGACGAGGCAGCCCTGCGGAGAGTGGGACCTGAGCACTGACGAGGCAGCCCTGCGGAGAGTGGGACCTGAGCACTGACTAGGCAGCCCTGCGGAGAGTGGGACCTGAGCACTGACGAGGCAGCACTGTGGAGAGTGGGACCTGAGCACTGACGAGGCAGCCCTGCTGAGCTGGCCCCAGGGCGTGAGAACATGAGCGATGACCCTGCCTCCTGCTCATGGCACCATTGGATGGCTTAGCTGGAGTAGTGGAGTTTGCCTGCCTTGGTGGTGTGGATGAGGAACAGTCAGCAGGCTGACCAGCTCAGCTACTATACGGGCCCAGATCTAGGGCTCTGTGTTGGTGCACCCCCAAAATCTTTATCATCTGTGGATGGCTGAGACACGTGAAAGGGCCCAAAGCTGCAGGGCCTTTCAGAGCAACAACAGGATAACTGGGAGGAGACTGGTGAGGATCCAATATTAATGGTGTCGCAGAAGCCAGAGATCTTGAGCCAGACCAATGACTCACTGCAATGAAGATTTACAAGTGGATGTGTGGACAGAGGAATGTATTGCGTGACATGCTGTGACAGACTACAGCTACCATGATGAGATGTTTTCTATGCTTTGTTCTTGTTTGTTTGTGTGTGTTTTTTATTACTTTGGGGGTGGGAGGTTGTAAGAGCCAAGAGTGATGGGGGGAGGGTGGGAAGAGAAGTGGGCCTGGGGTGCACGGTGTGAAACTCACAAAGAATCAATAAAAAGTACGTAAATAAAAAAATAAAATAAAATTGTTGTATATCTATCTCAAGAGCTCCTATACTCATACTGACTGGGAATAGTGGCATTCTAGAATATATACATAATATACTTTGTCCAGTCACCATTTGCTGCATTGTGTTTCCAAGTTGGGGCTAATACAAATACAGAGTTCCTATGAACACTCATCTGTTCTATATTTTCTTAGGACGTAAGATGTATACATCACGTGTCAGCTGCATGTCTATATAGCACTCCAGATTCCCAGCCAGCAATGTACTGGGGCTCAGCTGTCCCACATCCTTGCCAGCAGATGCATGATGACCTCAGAGCCTTTGGTTTCTGATGAGAGGACAGAGGTCGCCTGCTGTGCTCTACTCTGCGTCTCCTAGGGTCTCATACCATTCATGCTGATTCACCTTTCACGATCTTCTGGATGAGTGTATGTATGTGCAGCTCTTCTGTGCGTTTTGTTGCGCTGTACTCACATTTAACTCTGGTCCTCTTTATGCTCTCAGCTAACTTGTTTCCCACGCTGCTACTTTTCATTCACTTAATACTGTGTTTGGGGAACAGAAGTTCTTATTTTGGATAAGAACTAACTATTTAATTCTCATTGCCATCAACAGGGCTTTTGCCATTGCATCCAGGAAGTTCTTGCCTTTTAGTCACAAAATCTTTTCTTTAATGCAGACATTATTTGCATATTTATTAGTTTTTCCTGATCTTTGTTTGAACACAGATTAGCAATAACAAACTCCACATAATACTGTATTCCATAAGCAATTTTTATCATGTATTTTTAATAGTCTTCCTTGATATCATGGAATGTTGTAAAATACCATGCAAAGAATACTGATTGAATAAATTAATTTACAATGAGGAATAAATTGCTAACCATGAATATAAAACTGTATTTATTACCATGAACATTTATTTAGATTAAAATCTTTGAGAACAAGCATCCTAATTTTTTAATATACAAGGTTTCATGGGCTATTGGTTTCACTCATTATAAAATTGTTGTGCTTTTATGGAACATATTATATATATTTAAAACTATAAATATGAAATACTTAATAGGCACAAATCACTGAGCTGGCTTTTTTTTATAGCAGAGTTATAAATGATAATAGTGACTTAACTAGGTTTCAGACATTTTATATACAGTTTTTATTTTTTAAAATTTCATTTATTTTGTGTGGGCAGGGAACTGTGTTAACAAGTGTTCATGTGTAGGTCAAAGGACAACTTGTGGAGTTGTTGGTTCTCTCCTTCTTCCTTTAAGAAATTTCTAGAAGATGCTGAGTGTGTTGAGGCACACCTTTAATCTTTTAATCCCAGCAGGCAGAGGCAGGAGGATTTCTCTGAATTTTTAGCCATCCTGCTTTACATTGGGACCTTGAGAGCACCTAAGACTACATAGTAAGACTCTGTCTCTGCTTCTCCCATCCCCCTAAAATGTTTTAGGGATTAAAATCAAGTCTGTTTTTGTTTTTGTTTTAAGACATGGTCTCCCTATGTAGCCCTGGCTGTCCTTGAACTCAACAGTGTTTACAATTCTTATTTTAAGTAAAGTACAAATGTTCTTGTTTTGGTACCTGAGAAAAATCTTCAGTTGCTTCTGGTAAATTAACATCACTGGCTTTTGTTGCTGTGTGTGTTGTGGGAAGAATAAGGTTAGAATCAGGCTGCAACTCCAGTTCCCTTAAGCTCATTGGACCATGACTGACACATAAATCTTCACAAATAATACCTATATCAAACAGGTAAACAAGAAGATAAACTGTCAGTTACCTTAGTAAAACAGTAAGCAACAGACTACAATTACCAGTATTCATAAGCAGTTACTTAGAAACAGTAAGTCACTAAAAATCAGATTCAATAGAATACTTTCTATTTAAAATATAACCTTGCTACAGATGGGGCCTAACAGGAGAAGAGATGACAAAGGGGAGAACAGAGGGTGTCTTATTTTCATTTCCTGTTGCTCTGATAAGATAGAAAGGGTCTGTTTGGCTCACAGTGCCAGGCTCACACCTTGGTGAACTTGAAGTCAAATCACACACGCAGTCAAGAGCAGAGATGAATGACCTAATGCATGAAGCTACTGCTCAGCTTACTTTCTCTGCTCTTATACAATCCAGGATGCTCTGTCCAGACACTGGTGTCACCCACAGTGGGTGGGCCTTCCCACTAATCTAGATAATCTTCACAGACATACCTCTAACCCAAGCGAAGATAATCATCAGATTGTGTCAAATTGATAAAAGTCCCACAAGGGGTATGAGAGGACATGGCCAAAGCACATTATGTAGTATTATGAAAATGTTCTTATGAAATCTAGTACAATAAATATCCATCAATGGAAAAAAAGTAATACTACGTAAAGAACAATTCCTGGTTAGAAAATGCTGGTATAAATTAGCTCTGTTCTGTGTTATTTTTCTTCAGATGATCACACTCCTTTATTTTCCCTAATCTAAATGTCATCTCAATCCAAACAGTAAAAAGATAAGAGCAGAAATATCCATATGTGTGATATCGCTGTACATGTGTGTCATCCTTTATACTCCAGGTGCTTTCATATGAAAGCTATGAATCAACAAGGACTTAAAATTGACAGCTTCTAACCCATGGCTTTATATTTCATATTATTCCTAAAATGAATTCTAATGCATGCATATGTGTGTGTGCATGCTCATGTTTACACAGGTGCACATGTATAAATGGGTGCACATACATATGAGTGCTTGATGAATAGGAATGGCCCCCCTAGACTCATGTGTTTGAATGCTTAGCCCATAGGGAATGAATGGTACTATTAGGAGGTGTAGCCTTGTTGGAGGAAGTATGTCCCTGTGGGGACAGGCTTTAAAGGTTTTATAGGCTCAATCTCTACCCAGTGTGGCATAATCTGCTGTCTGTGGATCAAGATGTAGAACTCTCAGCTCCTTCTCCAGCACCGTGTCTACCTACCATGCTTCCCACCATGATGATAATGGACTAAACCTCTGAAATATAAGCCAGCCCCAATTAAATGTTTTCCTTTATAAGAGTTGCCTTGATCATGGTGTCCCTTCACCGTTACTGTGGCTTTTCCACCCAGCTTCTTTGTTCCTCAAGATAATGACTCTGAGACTTTTTATATATGAATAAATGCCTACACCAACAGCTCATAACTCAATTACCTTGTTTAAACTAGTCTAAGTCATGCTATAGGGTTAGTTACCTTTCCTCAGGTTTATGAGTCTGTCTCTATCAGAGTCTGGGCAAATCTCCTTCGCCTGACTATTTCCCAGAATCCTCTCTCTGTTGGATGTCCTACCTTCTAGTCCTGCCTCAGCTCATTGGCCATGAGCTTTTTATTGAGGCAGTACTTCCACATAGTACATAAAGATTATCTCTACACTTCACAACAATAAAACTCTAAGACAGCTTTGTAGAGGCCAGAGGACTACTTCAGGTTTCCATCTTTGGGAAGGCTGTCAATCTCCTTTAAGATTTTCTTTGTCCTGAAGCTTAAGAATTGTGGTACTCTGGCTGACTAGCAAGTACAGTAGGATTCTCCTGCTACCCCAACATTGAGATTATAAGCAATAGGATTCTCCTGCTGCCCCAACATTGAGATTATAAGCAATAGGATTCTCCTGCTGCCCCAACATTGAGATTATAAGCAATAGGATTCTCCTGCTGCCCCAACATTGAGATTATAAGCAATAGGATTCTCCTGCTACCCCAACATTGAGATTATAAGCAATAGGATTCTCCTGCTACCCCAACATTGAGATTATAAGCAATAGGATTCTCCTGCTACCCCAACATTGAGATTATAAGCAATAGGATTCTCCTGCTACCCCAACATTGAGATTATAAGCAATAGGATCCTCCTGCTACCCCAACATTGAGATTATAAGCAATAGGATCCTCCTGCTGCCCCAACATTGAGATTACAAGTGTGCACCATCATGCCTGGCATTACTCCCCTTCTCCCCTGTAAACCAAAACAGACTCATTTTTTAACTTCATGTGTAAGTGCAGGTGCCTGTATGCATTCATAGGCCCATGTGCATATCTGGTGCCCACTGAGGCAAGGGGACAGTACCTCCTACGGAGCAGGAGCTATGGATGCTTGTGAGCCATGTCTCCAGCCTCATGCCCGCCATTTGAGGTTCAACCTCAGGTTCTCACGCTTGCACAGCAGCTGCCTTGCTGACTGAGCCAGTCAGCTCCTTCCACAAGTATTTCTAAGAAAGCTTTACTTTTTGCTTTCATTGGTTATCTTTTAAATATAGCATAATTTCATTTATTCGATACTGAAAGACTTAAAGAGTTACTCATGACCTAACCTGTTTAAAACGAAACATCTTGATGGTATCATGAACATTTTCCTTTAAAGGTATCGCCTTCACTGGAACTGCAGAGCTGACTGCTTCCTAGACATAACAAATAACTACTCCGCTGGACATTTTATAGTAATTCGAGTTTTCATGTTAAATCAAGTTTTTAATGGACTTTGCACAAAGCAAAATTCACCCATTCAGCTTTACTGTTTATCTCTATAGTAGTTAATATGTAGAAAGCAATTTATCAAAATGACTACCTCCTTAATTCTCCAGTACACTGTAAGATTAATTAAAATAATGGCAATAACATGCAAAATGTAGAATAACTAACGCTCCTGGTGTCATATTTGCTTTTTTTTCATTCTGGTATTACCTTCTTAATCCCATGTCACTTCCCCAACATTTTTTCTATAACTGTCTAGTAAATAGAGAATTAGCATATCTGTTGTTGAGAGAAAAATACTAAAAATGTTTTGCTGATGATATGATAAACACCAAAAACTCTAAAGGATTCTTGTCTCTATTAGATGAACAGAACTAATAGTATTGGCTATCTTAAAATAACTATGGGAATTAATAAGAGTCTTTGGTGCCATGACTGGACACTAACATAAATACTCAAAGCTATTACCTTTTCTCTTCATTATAACAATAAAAAAAAAACCAATGGAAAAATGCCTTTACTATTAAGATCAAAGCTATAAAATAACAGCAAAATTATTAGACATAGAATCTATATGAGAGCAATTATGAAATCTGACTGAAAGTCAAAAATCCTACGAATTTTCCACTTGTGGTAAATCCATGTTATTTAGAAAAAGGACACAAACAAGCAGGTGAATTCAAACCCATACCTAGAAAAAGACGTTGGCTGCACAGGTGAAAGGCCAGCAAACAAGAGGAGAACACTGGCAAAAATAAAACTTCAGCAAGGAAATTGAAATGAAAATGAAAACCAAAACAAAGATAGAAATGTTAAAAATGAAAACCCCAATGAATCTAATCAAAAGCACAGCAGACAGCCTCACTGACAGGCTTAACCAAACAGAAGGAAACAAGGACACAGATCAGGACAGAGGGCAGAGTCAAATATCAACGAGGGGAAACCCAGCAGGACCGCTGACTGCAGCTGAGAACTCTGGGTTCTGTGTAAGAGACCAAACCTATATATTTAGAGGGTAGAAGGAGCTACAATTAAACACTAAAGCATAGAGACTCTATGCTTTATAGCAGAAAATTCCCCAAATCTGAAAAAATGTGAATCCAAACACAAGAAGCATTTAGAATCCTAAATAGTCATGACCAGAAAAGAACTTCTCTACAACATATTGTATTCAAAATGCCAAAACCACACACACACAAAAGTATTAAACTCTGTAAGAGAAAAAGAGCAATTCACCTACAAAGGCAGAAATATCAGAAGAATATAAGATCTTTCACTAGCAAGCCTAAATCCAGGAGAGCATGGACTGTATTTCTTCTTCCTTTTGAAACATGTATTTACTCAGTTAGTATGAGGCGGGAGGGAATCCACGCCACGGCACCTGTGTGGAGGCTAGAGGACAACCGGAGGGAAATGGCTCTTTCCTTCCACCATGAGTTTGGGGAATTGAGCTCAGATCATCATGTATGGCCGTAAGCATCTTTACCTGCTAAGCCTTCTTGCCAAATCTAATCTGATATCTTTTAAGTCCTGAAACTAATTAACTGCCAACCATTACTCCTATATTTAGCAAGTCTATCTTTTAAAGTCTATCTGGTGGAGAAATGAAGAGTATTTCAAGACAAGCACAAACAAAGGCAGTTCATGGCCACATGATTCTTAAAGGAATGTTATACACAGAATAGGAAGATGCTATCTCAATCACAGGAGCACAGGAAAGAACATAATATGAGATGAATAGTTGTTTATATCTTCTTGATTTAACTTTGACATCATAGTTGCCTACAAGTTCATCTATTTCTTTTAGTGTTTTTAGTTTTGGTAGAATTTTGTTTCGTTTCCCTAAGACAGAGTCTTACTATGCAGCGCTGGTTGTCCTGGAACTCACTGTGTAGACCAGGCTGGACTCAAAGTCATGGAGATCCACCTCCCTCTGCCTCTGCCTCCAAATGTTGACATCAAAAGTGTGCATTGTCAAGCCCAGCAGGGGGACATGGTTTTAAAGTCATCCCCTAATGATTCACAGGACTTTTATAGAATCTGTTGTTCACTTTTTTTTCACCTCTAATATTTATTAATGTGTGCCTTCTCTTCCTTTCTCTTTTGGTTAGTTTGGCAAGGGCACCATCAATCTTCTTTATAAGAAAAGAAAAGGAAAAGGAAAGAAAGGAAAGGAAGGAAAAGAAAAGACAACTTTCTGTTCGACTCTATGAATTGTTCTTTGAGACTCTAACTCACTAATCTCTGTCCTGTCTTACATTAGCAACAAAAACTATCATGCACTTTTCCACAATGGTTTGTAACGAGAATGTAACTGTTATGAGAACCACCAATGAAAGGAAAAGGAAAAGATCAACACTATTACAGGACATGTATTGAACAAGGTCACCACTACCAGCCATTGATCTATGAAAGTGGTGAGAGACAGAAGAACCACTAAAATATAAGAAAAGAGATGACCCGGGGCACAGAGTCAGCAATCATGCCTCCCGGGACCAGCAAGGGTTATCTCTGTGCACCAGGACACAGAGATACAACTTAAAGGCACATCTGGGGCTGACCATGCCAGCCAAATGATTGCTATGGGCATTGCTGAATGGGGTTGGCTCTCCAAAACTGGCAAAATCATAACCAAGCCTCTGGCTTAAACACTGGAAATAAAACACTTAATTATTGTTACCAACAAAATGAATTCTATTGAGCCACCTTAAGGTCAGAAGAGATGTGAGGAAATTGTTAATGAAGTGTTTACATTAAGGAAATTCATTAGGAAATTTGGCTATGGTGGCCTAGAGAGAGAACTCCGTGGTTAAGAGCATTAGCTACTGCTGGGGTTGGTCTGGTGCTGTTATGTATTCAAATGCTAAATGCTGGGATGTAAATTAGAATAGCTCCAAACCTGCCCAATCTAGGCTCACAGTCTGTAAATAGAACACGTGGATTGTGTGTCTTTTATACAGACTAGTTAGACTTTATAATTCCTTTTACAGCTACCACTCATGCGGAGAATTCAGGTTCAGTGCCTAACTCCCACATGGTAGCCCACAACCATCCATAACTCTAGTTCCAGGCAATCTGATGCCCTCTTCTGGCCTCTGTGGGCAACAGGCACATGTGTGGTACACTGATTTACATACAGCCAAAACATCCATACACATAACGAAAACAATTTATAAAAAAAAATTCATTATGAAGCTGGCATGGTAGCATCTGTGTTAATTTCTCCTTAGGATGCTGGCAGCAGCATGCTGGTATCTAGGGCTAGCATGCAGTGCTAGGGTCAAGAATGCAGTGAGGCATGAAGACTAATACAACCATACTGCTGGTAGCTTTGGAATACATCCTACCATTAACTTCTCCAACTGAGCAGCCGATGTATGCACCTGTCTCTCCCAAATGTCTATAAAACTTTTGGTACTGGTGTTGTTGCTGTGGGCCAAGTGGAGACTGGTGTTATCAAACCTGCTTGGTGGTTAACTGTGCTCTAGTCAATGTCACAACTGGAAGTATAAAGTCTACTGAAATGCACCTGAGGTCCTTCCTGGTGACTCTGAAGCAATCAATGTCAAGTATGTCTGTCCGAGTTGTTCCCTGTGGTAACAGCAAAAATGACCCACAATCAAAGTGCTGGCTTCACTGCTCAGGTGACTCTGGAGTCATTCAGGCCAGAGCTGAGCCGGCAATGCCCCTGAGCTAGAACATCACATAGCTCACACAGCATGCAAGCCTGCTAAGCTGGAAGGAAGCTGGAAGACGCCCTACACTGTCCTACTCGGTGAGGCGGCCACCATTAGTACAATACCAGGCAAGCCTCTGTGTTCTCAGAGTTCTTTTGGATCACTTTGCTATTCATGACTCAGACTGTTCATCGAGGCCCCAGACAAGAAGGCTGCTGAAGGTGGCAAGGTCACCACATCTGCCCAGAGAGCTCAAAAACCTAAATGAATGCGTTACACCTGTATGCATGGTCTCAGGACTATTTGTCTCATTTGGCCATTTAAATTTAAATCTAGGTTAATAATAACAAGGCATAATAAAATCTCCCAAAAAGAGAGAATGTTTTATTTTGTGGACCTTTTTTAAACGTGTGATTCATTTTTAAAATCAGTAAATTCTGATAGAAGCAACATGACAAAAACAAAACAAAAACCTTACCACAGAATTTTAAGACCCATTAAAACGAAGTTTAATAAGGGAGAGAGACAGACTGTGATGGTTCATGCTATCAGTTGGATAGGACCTAGAATCTCCTAGAAGGCAAGCATTTGGATATGCTTGTGCGGGATTATGTAAATCAGATTGACCGCAGAAGGACGACGTGCCTTGAGATAGACCTTGGTTCTGGAGTGAATGCAAAGGCTGCGTGAGCTGAGCTTCATCAGCCGTCACTCTCCGCTTCCTGACTGTGGCCCGTCAGCGTAGCCTCACACTCCAGCTGCCAAGCCTCCACTCCTATGTTGTCTGTGCCTTGATCTATGGCCAACACGATCCGTTCTCTCCCACACTCCTACTGTCATGTCCTCCCTTCTGTAACGTCTGGGCCCCTGAACTATAAGCCCAAATAAATGCTGTCTCCCTCAAGTTGCTTTTGTCACAGCAACAGGACACATAACGACAGAAACTGGTACTAAGCAGTGGGCTGCTGCTGTAATAAACATGATTTATGGGAAGATTGTGGACAGGCTGTCAGTGGTGGGCTATCAAAGGCTAGAGTACAGTAAGCAGAGGTTAACGGGGAGGAGCCTGGAAGACAAGCTAACGAGAGAAAGGCTAACAGTGGAGGTGTATGAGGCTTCCGAAAGGAACAAGGACTCTGTTGGAAACTGGGTTAGCAGCACTCCTGTGATGTTCTGGCAAAGAATTTGACTTCATCTATGTCCTGAGGACTTGAGTGGGGTTGAATTTAAATGTAAAGGACTAATTTGTTTGGCACAGGAAATTTTAAGGCAGGAGCACATTTGGCTGTGGTGCAGCAACTGTTTAACTGTTCTACTCTAGGACTATGTGAGGGAGAAAGAAGCTTAGCAGAAAGAAAATGTGCATTTTTACAAGGAGAATAGTAGGAACAAGTTAACCTCACAGACAAGGCAGGTTTGAAGGCAGCTGCAGCTGCTCAAGTGTCTAGCACCATTAAGGAAGGCTGCTACTGTGTTCTAACACAACAGAAAAGGTGTCCTGAGGGCAAGGCTCCACCCACTGAGGGCTCCATTTCATGAAAAATTGTCAATTCATTTGAAAGGGGAGCACCTGACTGGAAACACACTGCCACAGAAGCAGTTCCCTTCTTCTCTGAAAGCCTGAAGTGTTTCTCCAGGGTCGGCACACAGGAGTTGAAGCTGATGTAACTATGGTCTGAGGGGTCAGACTCCATCTCAAGCTGGCAACAAAACTTGGCATCATCATCACTGGCTTTGCTGGCATGAGAGACTAAGGGGATCATGGAGGGCTGACTACAATGTCAGGAAGCCCCAAGGCAGAGCAATGCCGAGCAAGACTGGAGGCCTGAGGCCACTGCAGGAAGCTGCAAAAGAAAGACCCAATTTACAAAGGAGAAGCCAGGATGTTAGAAATACCAGGACCAAGGGACAGCTGCCAAGGACAGCTCCAGACACGGAGTACAATGGACAGAAGATAAGGGTGTGCATGCTAGAGTGACAGAAATGGAGGAATGAAGAAGGTGCTACCCACGTCCTTTGGGGCCCAGAGACTGCATCACAGGTCCCAAAGCTGGATATGGAGTTGCAGGATTTGATACTTTCTCTGCTGAGTTTTAGTCTTGCTTTGGTCTGATCATTCCTCTAATTGTCCCAATTATTCCCTTTTGGACTGTTAAACAAGGTTGTAATGATGGAGATGTTTTGGATCAAATGAATTTTATATTATAAAACGGTCATGAGTCTATGGGGATAAAGGGTGGAAAGTCATGGCTTAAAAGTTATTGGACCGGATGTCAAATTAGTAAGATTTAGAGCTGTGATGGCACCATCGACATCATCCTGACAGGACCTAGACTCTCCTAGAGAACAAGCCCCTGGGCATGCCTGTGACTGAGGAGGACCCATGGGCAGGGCCTAGGCGAGTTACAAGAGGAAGGCAAGGTGAGCATCAGTGGCCACCGTCCAGCTGACTGTGGGTTCAACGTCAGCCACAGTCCCCCTCTTCTCCCACCAGGCTTTCCCTGCAGGGATGAATCCATTGGGATGTGGTATATTTACACAATGGAATACTACTCTGCAATTAAAAACAATGAATTCACGAAATTCCTAGGCAAATGGTCAGAACTGGAAAATATCATCCTTAGTGAGGTAACCCAATCACAAAAGAACACACATGGTATGCAGTCACTGATAAGGGGATATTAACCCAGAATCTCGGAATACCCAAGACACAATTCACATATCAATAGATTTCCAAGAAGATGGAAGGAGAGACCCCTGGTCCTGGAAAGACTGGATGTAGGGGAATGCCAGGACAGAGAAGCGAGAGGGGGTTGAATGGGGAACAGAGGGAGGGAAGGGGGCTTATGGGACTTTCGGGGAGGGAGGAAACGGGAAAGGGGAAATCATTTGGAATGTAAATAAAAAAACTTAGAGAATAAATAATAATAAAAAAAGGATATTTATCACAGCAACAAGACCAGTAACTAAGACACTGATCAATGAAGGAAACAGAGGACCAGAGATAAACCCACATAGCTACACCCACCTAATCTTTGACAAAATACAATCATTAGAAAAAGGACAGATTCGTTAACAGAGTGTTGGGAAAATTGGGAATCTACATGTAATCAAGTAAAACCATCCATAGTTCTTACCCTACACAAAAATCAAGGGGATGAAACACCCAATAAGGCCTAAAACTCTCAAACTGCTAGAGGAAACCAGGTCCCGAAGATATAGTCTCAGGCGTGGGCTTTGTGAAAAGAACTCCTATGGTAACACAGGAAATTATGCTAAGAATAAGTAAATGAGATTACAAGAGAGGGGAGGGGGCAGCTTACAGAAGGGGAAAAATAAGTATCCTTGTGAGCTACATGTCAGACAGGAGATTAATATCCAAAATATAAAAAAACTGCACAAACAAAACACTTAAAAAAAAAAACCTAATTAGAGTTGAAGAGATGGCTCAGCAGTTAAAAGCACTTGCTGCTCTTCCAGAGGTCCTGAGTTCAATTCCCAGCTCCCATATGGTGTCTCACAATTGTCCGTAATTCCAATTCCAGGCAATCTGACACCATCACAGATACACATATAGGTAAAACACCAATGCACATAAAACAAGAACAAATAAATTATTTGAAAAAACTAATTATCCCAACACTAATGGAATGGACTGAATAGACAGTTCTTAGAAAGGACAAGCGCAGGGAGACAGGGACCATGCTCACTGTGCAGACAGGAGGCTCTGCTCAGACCGTCAGCAGCCACATAGAATCCAGGCCATCTCTGTGTCTGCACCCTCAGTGTTAGGAAAAGAGAGGCAGGTACACCCTAAGGACAGGCAGTCAAATCGATTGGCAATCTCCACATTTAGTAAGAGAAATCGGCTCAGAAAGCAAGGTGAAGCATTGTAAAGAAAGCTGTCAGCATTGATCTCAGGTTTTCACACCCATGCACAGGCACACACATGCACATATGCACACACACACACACACACAGACAACCATTTCTAAACAGAACTACAAATGTCAATAAATATTCAAAAAAGTATTTAATATTCCCAACCATTAGGGAAATGCAAATGAAAACTGCTTGAGATTCCATTTTATCCCAATCAACATAGTTATTATCAGAAAGAAAGGCAAATGTGCTTATTCACTCTCGGTGGGGATACAAACTGGTATTGCCTTCATGGAAGTCAGTGTGGAGGTTCCTCAAAAGCTAAAGACAAAATCACCACAGGACGCACTTAAAGCACAGAGGACTTGTAAGTTAACATACCACAGGATGCACATGTTTACTGATGTACTATTTACAAGCTAAAGAAATGGAAACAGCCTAAAATGTCTATCAAAAGATGAATAAAGAAAACATACATAAACAACTGTAAAGAAAAAAGCAATAATGACATTTGTAAGAAAATGGAACTTGAGCTCATCATGTTAATCAAAGTAAGCTAGACAAGACTCAAAAAGACAAATATCACATTCTCCTCTGTGTGTATATGTTGTTAACATAGAAGGGGACCATGAGACAGGAGGAGGAGATCACACAGGAGTAGGGACAGGTGAAAGGGTTATGGAATACATGGGACTCAGAGAAAGGAGGGCACCGGTAAGAGCTGAGAAGAAGGAAAAATAGCAAAAGGTGGGCGGGTGCAGAAGAATGAATAAGAATACCATAGAATCAATCAATCAATCTCTCTCTCTCTCTCTCTCTCTCTCTCTCTCACACACACACACACACACACACACACGCACATGCACACACACACACAAATACTGAAATGAAACTCACTACTACTTTGTATACAAAATTTAAAAATTAATTTAAAAAAGAAAAAACAGGTAGTTCAGAGACATAAGTTACTTGAACAAAGACACACAGAGTTAGAATTAAAATAATTTCAGAAATTCTAAAAACCCAAACTCTCAACCATTCTGCCATTGCTGCGTCCAAATATACTCACATACACATGTAAGTGTGTATGTATGCATACACACACATACACAACCAATATTATGCCATAATACTTAACTGTGATGGTTAATACAATGAGCCTACTGTTGAAAATTCAGAGTTCAGAGGAATTACTCAGTGGTCAAGCGCAAGTACTGGACCCAGATTTAGTTTTGAACATTCGTATCAGAAAGCTCACAACTGCCTATAACTCCAGCTCCAGAGGACCCAACACTCTCTTCTAGCCCCCATGTATACAAACATTCACATGTGTAGTAATACACGCATATATGTAAATATATTTAAAGATTAATTCTCAAAAACATTTAGTCAAAAAATGACATAATAAAATCTAATTCTTTGCAAACTAGTAAAAAGTTTTAAATAAATAAAAAGATCTATTTTGCAGACGAGTCATTATCTAAAACCTGTCTTTATAAACTTTCAGTAAAGGAATATTTTGATGTTATGACTTATTAAAAATATTTTCTAGAATAATTTGTACATTATACTGGGTGATGGCAAGTATAAAGTCTATATTGTATTATTTTTCAATTCTGAATATTTGAGAATACTGTATATTCAGAACAGTCTGATAAATCATACTGAAGGTCACTGAGAAGGTTTAGTGGCTGGCAATCCTGATGACCTAAGTTCAATTTCTAAGACCCACACAGAAGAACCAAGCTCTGCAAGTCATTATCTAAGGGTGCATGCAGACACAGACATGCACACATGCACTCACAAATAGACAAACAATAAAATACTCTAATCATAGCAAAAAGTATTAAGTTATACACAATCCATCTTATTCTTAAACATGGTTACCTTTTTAAGATAATTACCTGTCTCAAAAAGAAATAATAGTTATCAATGATTTAATTAAATACAAAAATGATTATTACACCACAAGTGACCTGGGAACTAGCAGAGACATAAAGAAATGCTGGGCAGGCTGGAAGCTCACAGACTTTATTCTATAGGAACCTAACTCCTAGCGTCTCTCAAGTGGTCTAGGAGCGCCCTCTAGTGTCTGCTGGCTTCCTGCACTTGCCCAGTCAGCATTTTAGGTTGTATAAAAACTAATCTCAAAGTATGTAGCAAGTATAATACTCTCACCATATGCACAAAATGAGAAAAACAGCAATTTTATGTGTATTACACTGAAAACTTCAGTCTTGAATTTCTTTCAATTATGAACAGTCTAACACTCTTGCTAAGCATGAAGCCAACACTAAATACTCCACGGATGCTCTAATTTTTAATTTTAAGTCTGCACTCCTCAAGTCTCATATATTCAAGTTGGTGTAAGAGTAAACTTTTTTGTATTGTTGAAATTTGTCTTTTGATGTTGGAATAAAACATGGTCATAGTTTACATCATTTTAATTCTTACACTTCTGAGTCATGGTTTTTTTGGTTTTGTTTGTTTATGGTTTTTTTGGTAGTGACACTATTTGCTGCCTACTTTATATTTATTTTATATTGTAGAAATGACTATGAACAAGAAACAAGTTGAAGTGATTTTCTTTGTTTTTTTGTTGTTGTTGTTTTTTGTTTTTTTCGAGACAGGGTTTCTCTGTGTAGCCCTGGCTGTCCTGGAACTCAATTTGTAGACCAGGCTGGCCTCGAACTCAGAAATCCTCCTGCCTCTGCCTCCCAAGTGCTGGGATTAAAGGCGTGCGCCACCACCGCCCGGTGCGATTTTCTTATTCCAGTCCAAACAGACAAGGAAGCAGTACAGACAACTGACAATATTACCAGCTCATCAGGACCAGAAACTGCTAATGAACACATAAGGCAGAGGTGTGTCAAGACACCTGCAAAGGAGATGAAGGCCTTGACAACAAGGTGTGCAGTGGCCTGGTCATCAAACCTGATGACAATGATTAATTACTGAAGTGATGCTCTTAAGACTACAGTAGATGTTGCCAAGAATTCAATGTGGATCACTGAATGGTCACTAGACATTTGAATTAAGTTGAAAAAGTGAAAAAGTTCAATGAGGACCTCATCAGATGACCAAAAAAAAAAAAGAAAGAAAATCATACCTTTGAACTTACAACCTGTTATTCTATGCAGCAATAACCAACCATTTTTTAATTGGACTGTGACATGGAACAAAAAGTGGTTCTTATATGACAACCATCAGTGACCAACTCAGAGGTTGGACTCAGAAACTCCAAAACTCTTCCCAAAGCTAAGCCTGCACTTAAAGCTAGATCCCGGCTACTGTCTGCTGCCAATCCATCCACTGAAGCTTCCGGAACCCCAGGAAACCATGGCATCTGGGACGCATGCTCAGCACACTGAGATGCAGGCCCAGTCCTCTGTCAGTGTCTTCTCCAGGACCGCAGCCAACTACTGTAGGGATAATCTCTTGTGGACTGTGTGGAAGCATCACCTGTCAATAAAAGTCTGACGACCTATTAGCAAAAAGCAGGAAGTAGAAGGTGGAAGTTTCAGTAGAGAGATTAGAACTCTGGGAAATAGAGGCAGGAGATTTGCCACCCAGATTCTGAGGAAGTTGGGCATATGAAACTGAGGGGGAGGTAACCAGCCATGTGGGAAACAGAATAGTTCACATGGGTTAAGTAAGTTATGAGGTAGTCAGGCAGCAAGTGTAGCAAAGGCCATGGCATTATTAGCAAATAAGCCTCTAAGAGGTCATTTGAGAATGTAGGCAAGGCGGAAAAGCCCGAAGGCACAACAGGGTACTGCACAGCCAGTGTTTCAAAAGTCGAGCAGACCGCACTGAAGAAATTAGCACCATGTTGCTGCCTGTGCACCAAATTCACCTATCTCACCAACCAACTCCTGCCTCTGTAAGCTTCTGCAGAACTTTTAGCAGGATAAGTATTTCCATAACCAGCAGAATGAGGAAAAGACTTTTCAAGGCTTTGTCAAACTGCAAAGTCTAGAGTTTTATGTTATAGAAATAAGCAAGTCTATTTCTTGATGACAAAATTGTGTTAACTATAACGGTTCCTATTTGATAAAGACGTGTTAGAGTCTAGTTACAGTGATTTAAAATTCATTGTCTGAAACCACAATTTATTTTGCACCAACCTAATATAGAATGCATTAACGAGCCTGGGAAAGTCAGTAACAACATACGGTGTTCACTAAACTGGCCAATTTCCATTTGCAAAGTTACCTACTCACAGAAACATAATTCTAATGAAAACTCACTATTCACAGAAACTTTACGGTCATTTTGTGGCTCTGAGCAATGTACTAAATAACCATCACCTACCATAAAATCCCCCACTCTTTAAGCTAGCTCTTACACTGTAAGAGATGACCTTTGAAAAGTGAAGTTAATGCCACATTTTCCACATTTTTGTGTTCATTCTCTTTTATACTTTTCTTCCTCCCCACTCATGTGCGTGCAAGACACAGAAAGACAAAGAGACAGAAAGACATAAGACATATACACATTTGAGTGCTTTAGGTACTTAGAATGGTACCCAAATCATTTAAAAGGATAATTACTGTCCAATGATCCTGAGCACAAGAAGACTGGGACATGCCTACGGAGAATTCATGCTTTGGGCATGAATTACAGTGCTTTTGGCTGTGACTTCAGTGTTGGTGAATCAATGACAGAAACGAAATACAATGTCTTTGAAGAGAAACAAACATGAAGCCAGGTTAAATACCAGTCAAGTGACAACATTACAAGAGGCTTACTGGAACCCAATCCTGTATTTCTTCTAAGAGTAATGGTTCAGTGCTTCCTAATATATATGTGCTTAATTTATAGGCTACAGCTACCACAGACAATGAGAATTAACTATATACTCATAATTGAACAAAAATTGCAGTTACTCTTAAAGACAGCTTAAGCACACTAAACACTGCATCTGAGAAATCAAACACGATAAAGAATACATTTCTAGAGTGGTATGATCTCATCAAACTCTGTCTTAAACATGGCTATTCGTTCTGAGAGGTTATTTATGTTTTTCTAGTATACATTAAAATAATACATCTATATTATAAATTTGAAGTATTTATATTACAAAAACTATCTCATATCCCTCCCAATGGTGCCCATACTAATGAAGACACATAAATCATATTCAGGAAAAAGTGTTTGTGTATCATAGAAAAGATACAATGAATTCTTCAAGTCTACATCTATTCATACAAAGAGCACAATTCTGGATTGAAATGTAAAGTACACCACAGCATCAGCATGGGAAGAGTGTAAGAACCTTCAATAGGATTCAAAGTAATATATTATAGAAACATTAAGAACACTGTCATGTGTACCTGAGGCCATGTCAGACTGCTGCAATACCAGCCCAGGGTCTGTGTGCTGATCGGAAGGCTCTGCAGGAGAAGTGGGCTGCATCATGCGGACCAACAGTCCTGCTGAGATGGCCTCTGCTGGTTTCAGCACAAGCCTCTGTCCTTCACTAAGCTCACCCACACTGTTATCCAAGTCCTTCAATAATGAGAAAAACCATTAAGGCCATTACATGAAATCAATCAAAGCAGGAACTATTTTGTAACTATCATGACACATAACACACAAGTGCTTATAAGGTCACATTTCAGGTACACAAATAATAAGTCTAAGAAGTTAGTTTAAGGGCCAGCAAGACAGCTTAGCAAGTAAGGGCGCTTGCTGCCATCTGATAAGAAATTCAATCCCTGGAACCCAAACGGTAGGAAAGAACCTAATACTTCATGTGGTCCTTGACCTCTACACTTGGTATGTGCACTTGCTCCCACACATAAGAAGTAAATAAATGGAAACTTTTTTTGAAAAGTTTTTTTAAAAGTTTGGTATTTTATGTGTATTCATATGTATATGGGTGTGGGCTGGAACTGCACACACACATACACACATATGTACACACACACACATACACATTTTTTGTTGTGTTTTTAAATTGTAACATAAAAGATTGGAAGAGGTTGTCTAAATTTTTCTCAGTTACAAAGCTCAGTTCAATCTATGTTAAAAGGGTCATGACACTGATTATAGACTATCTTAAACATTGTCTTGTCGAAATTAAAAGTTGGATATTTAATATTTTTCCTATATTTATATCAAGCCCTCCCCCCACTTTATGATTGAAAAAGTACCTCTGCTTGCTGTGAAATTAATAATTCCTGTTCTTGCTTAGTAAGAAGAGAAATGATTGCATTTTCATGAAGCTTGATATGGGGCCTCCTAATCACCTGTCCTTCACTGGGAGGGTCATCTTCCTAGAGCAGACACAAAGACAACATCAAAAAAGGTTATCACACAATTCCACTTTCTCAATTATGACTAATAAAACTTCAGGACAAAATGATACCAGTAGGTTTCAAAAGATGAGCTCACTATTTTCATGTAGATCTTATTTCCATTTGACTATAATAAAAACATTTCACATCTGCCTCAAATGTGTACAAACACTACAAAGTAATTTAAGTGCAAATCTATGACAGTTAGATCTTCTGTCTCACACAACTAAACTACAGTGATTCCTAAGAGCTTCCCTGATGTTCGAATGGCTTGAGTGTAGGGCTCACATGACATCTTGCTTCACACTTATGTAGCGCATATCAAGACAGGGTGTGGCAAACTAGCCAAGCACTAGGAATGCTGCAACCTAGACCACAGACAACACGTGAGCCTCTACAGCTCTTCAGTGCTTGTCCTCTGCGCGGACATCCGACTGTCTAAACCAGGAGAGGCACGGAAAGCCTTTACCTGGGCTTCACTGTACTCAAAACATGTCTGAAAAACATGGATGCTGTGAGTCTCAGCATCAGACAAAATGAATTTCCTTGTTAATACAAGAATGAATATGATTTAAAATTCATTAAAACAACAATGTCTTGCCTTTTGGCTATAAGATAAAGTACAGCAAATTATTTAAATTAATTTTGGTTATTCTGTTTTAATGAAATACAGTTTATTGCCGGGCGGTGGTGGCGCACGCCTTTAATCCCAGCACTTGGGAGGCAGAGGCAGGCGGATTTCTGAGTTTGAGGCTAGCCTTGTCCACAGAGTGAGTTCCAGGATAGCCATGGCTACACAGAGAAACCCTGCCTCGAAAAACAAACAAACAAACGAAATACAGTTTATTAACTCTGGCTACACCTTCTAGTTGTGTAGGGATAAGGCACCTAACAGCACATGGTTTCAGTTAACTCTGGGTTTTCCTAGATTATATTTTTCATTTGTGTTTACTATAAATTTGCATGCAGTAACAAAATTACAATTAGAAATAGTTTCAAATGTAGAAAAAGAAAGGTTATAATTTTGTCTAGGTTCAGTTGATCAATTTACTTGAATACCAGATAAAGTTCTAAGAATGGATAACAATCCCATAGTAATATATTAAATGAACCAAACACATATGTAATTCTCTGAAAGTAAGATTACTATAATTATGTCTTCTCTCATATTATTTCACAACAGTGACTGCAACTACAGGAGACTCAAACAATTACTTAACAAGTCATTGTTAAAAAAATAACTGTTCAAACAAAATCTTCTCAGGAGACTTGTTTTTCTTTTTTTAAAAAAAAAAGACTTCCTAAAGCATTTTCCTATTCCTTTGTGAAATACCACTTTGAAAGAAACAGCAGAATAAGACATGTTTAGCAATGAGCGGGGTGCGGCAGCAGGGGACAGTCACCTTTGTTAGGTTACTTCAAAATATAAAAAGTGAAAAATTTCATTACTTAACAGTTGTAAAAGAAAATTAATATGTATATATGCATACATGTAAATAAAACATAGAACATGATATTATCCATGTCATTTTTTTTTCATCTATGGCTCTAATAACCAGGAATGATTACTTTCCCTGGATCTTATTTTTATTTTAGTGTTTTATAAAGGACTTATTTTCATTACTTTTAATTACATGTCTGTGTGTGAATATGTGCACAGAAGTATAGGTGCCCATGAAGTGCACAAGAGGACATCAGATCTCCAAATACTGGAGTTACAGGTGGCTGTAACTCATCTGATGTGGATGCTGGAAACCAAACTTGGGTCCTTTGCAACAGTGGACCTCTTGACTGTCATGCCATCTTGATTTTTAACCCATTAAATTTATATACACACACATAATAATGCATATATATGCATTATTATAAATATGCATTATATATAGATCCCAAATGTACCACAGGAGACTTAGAGTACTTAAGATTATGTTCAAAGCACTACTGAAACAATTCTAGGTTTCATTACCTAATTAATTAACATGTATCTTTTGACTATCAGAACCTTGGAGGTTAGTAACAATTTTCTCTTGATTCTCCCATTATATAGGATTATATAATGAAATGGTAAGCAATCCTCTACTACTAGTATCTCTACCTCCCTCCCTCCTTCCTTGCTATCTTTCCTTTTCCCACTGAAGCAAGGTGGTGCAAAGTAGCTCTCAGCCTCTGAGCCTCTGAAGTGCCTGTGACTACAGACAGGGATTTGCAACTGTGCCTGGTCTCACGGTAACAATTCACTAAACTTTGTGTCTATACCTCAGACAACTGAAAACTGAAAAACTGCTCAGCAGTCACAAGGCACGGAGACATCCCTCCAGTGAGCCTGGAGTCAGCTTTTCCTCACCATTTCAAGGGCATCCTGCAGAGTGCTGGATAAGCTGTTATTTATGTTCATCAGAAACAAATCCCCATTTCCTAAAAGCAGAAAGCAAAATAGAGCAATTTAGGAAAAAAGGAAACATTTACTAAGAAATCTGGCCAGAAAGCACAGAATGCTACATTTAAGCTTAAAGTTCAGTAGCCAAACTGGTAAAGTTCATATTTAGGTTATTATTAGGTAAATTACTCAAACAAACATAACATGAGCTTTTTATTTCATCTATTTAGTCATCAGAATTGCTTAGTTTTTAAGGCTTGTTTGTTTTTTCAAGACAAGGCTATCCTGGGAACTCAGGCTGGACTTGAAATCAGAGTTCTGCCTGCCTTAGCCTCCAGAGATTAAAGGTATGTACCACCATGCCTAGTTTAGAACTGTTTTTAAATTTGAATTATTGTTATTATTTTGTGTGTAAAGATGTTTTCCCCATGTATATGCCTGTGTCCCAAGTGCATGCTTGGTGCCATGGAGGCCCGAAGAGGGCATCTGACCCCCCTCACACTGTTTAACAGACCTGTGTGAGCAGACACGTGGGTGCTGAGAATTGAACTTGGTCTTCTAGAAGAGCAGTCAGTGCTCTTAGGCAGAGAGCTGGTTCTCTAGCCCCACAGGCTGTCAGAACTTGAAAGTAACTTCAAGGATCAAAATAGCCATGAAACTGAGAAATGGGCACCCCTACAAGTTGTTAAACGTCCTTAAGAATTGATTTAAATGAAAAACTGGTTAATCTTCCTAGGAAGCTAGCTGACTGTGTAGCTAATTTAAAGGTGGCAATCTACCTCAGTGGCTCCACTTGTGGACATGGATTATGAAGTCATCAGGTAAGTGCACAGATTCGTGCGGGATGGTCCTTACAGCCTGGTACATGGTCTGGAGCATGGGAAACAGTCTAAACACCCCTCACTTAAGCCTTACCCAAATGGGTCAACATCCACTGGAAAAGGCCACAATCCATGTGTGTTGAGACTGAAATATGTTCACCACACATTACTTTGTGAAAAGTCCAGTTTTACAATAATATACACAGTGTGATCCTATACAAAGGTACATACATTAAGTATGTATTTAGGTATCTATACATGCAAAGGCAAAAATATACTAACAATATATCTTGAGCTATTACCAAATTAATTCTAAAGAAAAGAATTCTGAAGGAAATTTCATTCTTCAAAATCAGAGCCCAGGAAAGTTAACCAACCTGCATCTATTAAACCATGTTAAATCTGGAAAGATAAAAACATTTTTAAAAGAAAAGTTATCACTAAGAAACAACTATAACAAAGTCAATTACTATATATGTTAACTTACTCTTGGTAGCCACGTTTTGACCACAGCTAAATAAGATCTCCCCTTCAGATATATGCCTGTCTAAAGTTTCTGTTTCAGTGACAGTGCTCAAAGTGTTCTCCAGGGTTGATGAAGCAGAACTTGGTATCCGCTGGAGAGAAGGGGCCTTGGTGCCCTCAGGAAGTGACACTAAGGGAGCTGGCTCTGCAGGGGCTGGCTGAGTAGAAAAGTCAACACTCTCGGGCTCTTCGTTAGCCACAGACATTACACTAAGAAGATAAAGGCACATTTGAATTACAAACACTGAAGGCCTACATCCGTTCAGATGCATAAAAACAGTCTCTTTTAGCAAAGTGACTACTATAACGAGTTAACAAGACTCCTTGTTCTGAAGCTGTGCTGTCATCAGAGGCCACCTTAAGAGCTGCTCTAGCCACAAAAGAAATCAATATAGTTTAGTAAGATAAACATTAACTGAGCACAGCATATGATGATCTACACTACAGAAATAATTACATCTTTCATTAATAATCTGATGGTTTATTCTTATTTACTTTAAAGCTTTGGCAAAGACAATAGGGTATTTTTAATTTTAAAATATTTAAAATTTATAAAAGTGTAAGCCCAGCACTAATGAGGCCAAGGCAGGAGGATTACCAATTTAACAACAACAACCTCAGTCACAAAGAAAATTGCTGACCAGCGGGACTTCATAAGAAGCCGCTCCCCAGCCCTTCCTTTGCCACTTCTCTGCAGGAGCAGAGCGAGAGGAGTGGGCCTGGCGGAACTGCAGAGAACAGTGTGTGCCCTCGCTTACACGGCTCTTGGGTGAAGATGTTCTTGAGGAGAGTTAGGATTCTCTTCATCCAGGGGCAGGTCTCCACTGCCCCATGGCTTGGGAAGTTCAGGGCTTGGTAACTTCAACTTGTCAATGGAGATTTCTGACAAAGTTGGGGTAAGAGCTGTGGCTGGAGGAGGGGAGGTGACAGGAGTCCGTGCTGGCGTGCTAACAAGTGTGACAGCAGGCATATCACTTCCTAAAGGTTAGAAAGAGAACATGAAGACTCAGTCAATAGCTATCTAGTGATGACTCCTTGTTTTAGATAACACTGGCATTAAACAATCATAACAACGACGGCAATGTTGACTTTAATAAGAAAATTTCTACATTTATTAAAGTATAAAAATTAGGGGGCTGGAGAGATGGTTCAGTGGTTAAGAGCACTGACTGCTCTTCCAGAGGTCCTGAGTTCAAATCCCAGCAACCACATGGTAGCTTACAACCATCTGTAATGGGATCCGATGCCCTCTTCTGGGGTGTCTGAAGATAGTGACAGTGCACTCAGATATATAAAAATAAATAAATCTTTTTTTAAAAAAAGGTATAAAAATTAAAACCTTGAAAAGATGGCATTTTAAAGCAACTGTACATTTAAAGCAGTTTCAGCAGTTATTAAATGACATATTTTCAGAAATAATACTTTTCTATGAATGCTTCCATGGAAAGTTATATTGGAAACTTAATCCTAAACCCATATGTTGCAATGTAGAGGGAGGCCCCTTGTTAGCTACCCATGGGCACATGAGCCCTAAGTGATATTAGCAGTTCCATGAGAAATGAGACCTCAGACTGTAGACTCCTGCTCTCTGGATGCTATATGACGTCTTTTGCCAATCATAATATAGCAAGAAGGTAGTCACCAAAGTCACACCTTGGTGTGACTTTACAGACCCTGAAACTTAAAAAAAACAAACAAAAAGCTCTTAACTTAAAAATAACCTAGTGTATGGTAATCTGTTAGTTAATTGACAAGCAATTCCTTAGTTTCCTTGCCCACCCCCCAAAAAAATTTATGTTACTAAAAGTAAAACTGAATTATAGAAACAAAAATTTTAAATTCAGGCAAGATATCTCAGCAAGCCAAGCATTTGCCTGACACCCAGAGTTCAGTCATGGTACCTGTGTTAAAAGGAAAGAAGAAAAGCAACTTTACAAACTTCTCCCGTGACCTCCACACATGTGCCATGAAGTGTACAGGTACACACACATACATTTTTTTAAAGAAACAAGGTTTCTACCTTTTTCAACACGTATCTCTTTAATAGAAGAAGCCACATCCTGATCCGATTCACAGGGAGAGGAATCTGGAGTGTTTACTAATACATGCTCCTTCAAAGGTGATGGTGAGGAGGGGGGAGTGGGCTGTGGTGTAGCTACTGGAGCACAAACTCTTGCCTAAAATAAATTAGTGAAACAAAACACAGTATGTTTATAATCACCCAAACAAAAATGATATGAAACGGTAATATGAACTCAATCCTAGACTACACAGGATTTAAATGGATGGTCAAAGCCACAATACAATAAAAGCCTTAGTGCTCTGGGTCTCAAATATTTGGCTGCCAGTATAAGACTAGCCTAAGAAAACTCTTGGGCAATTGAAATAACTGTGTCTCAAAGAAATCCATTATTGTCTTCTAATACAGAGAAGAAGATTAATTAGATAGAGACGAAGATCAAATCCAACTACAAACTCGAGGGGCTGCATGGTTGGCCATGCAACAAAAGAGAAGTTCTCTGACTGACTTGACTGACAGACAAGGTGCTAAAACATTAGCCTCCAAGAATAAAGGCACACCATGTAATAAGTAGTAGCAAGAAAGAAAAAGGAGAGGGTAGGAGAGAGAACATTAGAGCCAGATGCAAACAAGGAAAGAAGGAAACATCTTAATATTAATTTGTCACCTAGATACTTATAAGGTTCCAAGGTTCAAAGACATAAAAGGATAACAGTAAACACTGTCCTGTTGCCTTTCTATCTCGTTTCTCTCAGAGTTATCAAGTAATCCTGACCTAAATCAATTACATGTACACAGATTGATCTAGGAGTAAGTTCTCTGTCCTAACTACTGAAAGCACTGTCTTAATTCTGAGCAGATACCGTGGAACTCCCCTATAGGACTGCTACTTTACACTGTCAGCAGAGGCAAGGAGAATGCCTACTGTTCCAGGTCTTTAGTAGGTAAATGGACAATTTGTATTTCTTTTCTGTGAGGGAACAACCTTGTCGTTTCCTTTGTTCATTTTAAGAACATTATTATTCACTTTAAAAGACTTTTATATATTTCATGCCATGCTGCAAATTACTATGTAACTTAAACTGATAGCAAGAGTCTACAGCCCTACTACCCTGGACATGCCCAATATTGTCCAAACTGATGAAAGATTATAAGAAATCCTGGAACACCGCTCAACAGGTAGCAAACTCTTTATGTGGAAAAAAATACACTATATCTTTTCCACTTCTTGACTGTATATACATACAACATAAAAATCTGTTTATACACACACATTCACACACACACACACACACACACACACAATGGCCCTATTCCTCATGAGAGGAAGGATCTGAAGATATTCTTCTAGCACTGGTAACTGATCGCCAACAATGATAAACTCTTAGGAACTGAGTATTCACAAAGTTCTAAACCCTAGGTTATATCAGTTATTTAATCATCCATGAAACTTTATACGATGAGGATGAGGATGAAGGATATCTAGCATTATGAAGATGTCTATCCTTCACACATTATACAAATCAAAATTATACTTATTTCTGTAAAATCTTTCTTCCAAGATTCATGTTATAACTAAGGATCATGTAGTGCTTTATGCTGTTATACACAGTCTAAGAACCAAGTCCTTATTTTCTTTGGGGACAAAAAAAAATGGTTTCCTGAAACCTAGCAAGAAATGAGATTTTTTAATAGAACTTAAGAAACAAAAATGCCAAGCAGTGGTTGTGCACGCCTTTAATCCCAGCACTTGGGAGGCAGAGGCAGGCAGATTTCTGAGTTTAAGGCCGGTCTGGTCTACGGAGTGAGTTCCAGGACAGCCAGGGCTATACAGAGAAACCCTGACTCGGAAAAACCAAAAAAAGAAAAGAAAAGAAAATGTAAAGAGCAGGAAGTAGCGGCATGCACCTGCAATCCCAGTTCCTTGGGAAGCTGAGGCAAGGACAGAATTCAAGAGTTGGAAGCCAGTCTGGGCAATATACTAAAACCTCATCTCTGGAGAAGTAAAAAAATTAAATTTAAAATAAAAGATTCCTGTGATGGTGGTTCATGGCTTTAATCCCAGCACTTGAGAGACAAAGGTGGCCAGATCTCGGAGTTCAAGGCCAGGCTGGTCTACAGAGTAAGTTCCAGGTCAGCCAAGGCTACACGGAAAAACCCTGACTTGAAAAACAAACTAAAACAAAAGTAAAAAATTTAAAAGTCCCAAAATTAAAATTTAAAATACATGAAAATACATAAATTATGCCAAAATGCAAAGAAAACATGATAGTGTTGAAGAACAACTCAGTGAGCATGGGGCTCGCTCTATTAGACAGTCACAAGCAGATTTTTAAAATCTAAAGTATCTCTATCACATAGACAAGACTAATAAAATAGAGTTGAGATATCAGTTCAGGTCTTCCCAAGACACTATGCTCTCAACAATTACAAACTTCCTGCTTACAGTTGTTTTTCCAAATTTTCTTAGTTAATCACCCCCATGAACATATGTGCAGTGAATGAACACAGAACAAGTCCAAGAGCAGAGGTCGACTGGGTCAGAGAGTCTCGCTCTGAGTGGTCTAGAGTGCAAACATCAATTAACAAGGCACAGACATGAGCACATGATTCCATTTCCTAACACCAAGCTCTGTAAAGTCAAATGGAGAGCCAGCTGGCGGTGGTGCACACTTTTAGTCCCAGCACTAGGGAAGCAGAGGCAGATGGATCTCTGTGAATTCGAGGCCAGCCTGGTCAACAGAACAAGTTCCAGGACAGCCAGGGCTATGCAGAGAAACCCTGTTTCAAAAAACCAAAACAACAACAACAAAATAGTCAAAAGTATAACTTTATACATAAAAGATTAGTTTACAGGATTCAACTATAAAATATGTGTCTTTGTGATTTACAGGGTAAGATATAGCTGCAGAGTTTTATAAACTTGGAAACAGTCAATTTTGGATTTCTATCATTCCTACAATAGATTAGAAATTCTATTTAACATAGTGATGGTGAGCAGACAATAATGAAAGTATATGAAATACATTTTCTCTTAAAGTAGTAAAGTAAGAAAATATCTTTCTATGTAGAACCTAGATATTAAATGTATGTGTATGTGACCTGAAAGTACAAACAAATCCTCAGGGAGAGGAGGAAGACCAATGGTCTCAGCATGGAGTGGGAGGAAGGACAAATGAGGGAATGGAGGTGTGGAATGTAAGCAAAGTAAACAACAGAGGGATATCAAGTGTCCTGACCCATTATTTCTATAGGTTTACTGATTAATAAAAAACAGAAAATTTCTTCTGAGGAGTCCCTCAGAAGTCCCTGCCAATGCTTTTGAGGTAGAGTCACATATTCCCAACTTTCAAACTTTTTTTAAAAGAATATAATATAGAGCTGGAGAGATGACTTAGCAGTAATAAGACCATTGGCTATTGTTCCAGAGGACACGGGTTCAATTCCCAGCACCCACATGGAAGTTTATGATTGTCTGCTCCAGGTGATCAGATGTTTTTAATATATAGCATATATAGAGATAGATTTTAGAAATGTATTCAGCTGCCATCAATGTGAAATACAGGAAGTAAATACAGGGGAAAAATGATCACTGTAATTACACACTTGTAACTTTTCTGTAGATTTTAAATTTTTTTAAAAGGAAAAAAAAAGCTAAGTTGAGTATGTAGTTCATACTTGAATCCAGTTCAAGGCCACCTTCAGGTGCATAGTGACTTCAAGGCCAGCTTGGGCTAGAAGAAACCTAATCTCAAAAAACAAAATAATAAAATGCTAGGGAAAGTGTTAATTACATTACCAAGAAATAAAATTCTTTCACAATCTATGATCTTATAACATTAAGTTTAAAATATATCTTTTTTTATGTAGGTGTGATGGCTCCTATATATAATAGTAGCATTTTTACATATATATTGAAGTAGGAGGAGTATCTTGAGCTTGAGGTCACTCTGAGCTACAGAGATAGCTTGGACTATATAGAGTGAGATTGTCTCAAGCAAACACAGATAGACAGCAAGACAAACACACACACACATACACAGAGAGAGAGATTGCTCTTTAATAATAGCTAATATATTCCCCACAGTTCTTAAGTTACAAGAGAATGGAAAGTCATTCCTACCAACAGGTTAGTTTCATCTCTCGAGAGATCACCAGAAACACTTGTGGCTGCAGGCCTTTGCTTCTTTGCCTCTCGGTCAGCTAACATGACAGCAATGGTCTCAGCCAGGGCTTCATTGACAAAATGGCTGATCATGTCTGAGTTCACGGGAACTCCGGCATCAACCATACGCTGGAGCGCTCCACTGCTCGTTCCTGCGACTAGAGAACAAGAACGTCAGAGAATGCTAGAAAACAAGAACGTCAGAGAATGCTAGAGAACAAGAACGTCAGAGAATGCTAGAAAACAAGAACGTCAGAGAATGCTAGAGAACAAGAACGTCAGAGAATGCTAGAGAACAAGAACGTCAGAGAACAAGAACGTCAGAGAATGCTAGAGAACAAGAACGTCAGAGAATGCTAGAAAACAAGAACGTCAGAGAATGCTAGAAAACAAGAACATCAGAATGCTAGAAAACAAGACCGTCAGAAGGCTAGAAACATGGTTGCGGCCACACCTCACTTCTCTTAAGGTCTTAACAGGCGGGTGGGTATGTGTATGAGCACTGAAGGGTAGAGGCGGAGAATGGACACAAAGCTACCTGCCACAAGACAGACAGATAACAGCTTAAATGAACATCCTTTTTCAACAAACCAAGGGGGAGAAAAACACAAGTAAAAATTCACTTAGTACTCCTTCTTCCCCACCACTGTAGAAGTTAATGAAGAATATTACATATATACCAAATTTCCTCAGCTGGAAACAACTATAGTTCCACCCCTGACCAAAACACAAGGATACATTAAGCAAGAGACAAGCTTTCTCTCCCTCTAGTTCAGGGACATTTGTCAGTGACACTGCATGCTAAGCCTCAAGCTTCTACAGCAGGATTTCAGAAGAAAAAGATCAGGCTGTAAAAGAAGAACAGGTTATCCTAAGAGTGGAAAGACAGAAAGAAGAATTTTTTTTTTCTGGTTTTTTGAGACAGGGTTTCTCTGTATAGCCCTGGCTGTCCTGGAACTCACTCTGGCTGGCCTCGAACTCAGATATCCACCTGCCTCTGTTTCCCAAATGCAGGAATTAAAGGCATATGCCACCACTGCCTAGCAGAAATGTTTTTTAAAAAGGACACATGTGGTGCACATAAAATAATGCAAACATACACACAAACATTAAAAAAATTAAATAAAAAGGTAGAACAGAAAAATCTACATACAGATTTATGGCCAATTAGTTTTCAATAAAAATATTAAGATAATTCAATGAGAAAGGATAATCTTTTAAAGAATACTAAAGAAATCTGAAATCCATAAGCAAAAGGAGAAAGAATAAAGAAAAAATGAAGAGCATTTTATATTACATATACTCAAAATATACTATGAGTGTTGAAAGAATCACTGGATGGTAGAGTTCTAGTGTAGCCTGGGCAAGGGTCCTGAGTTCAGTCCCTGGGAACACATGCAGACACAAACAGGCATGCACATACGTATGCACAGATGAAAGAAAACCTGTATATTGCAGTTAGATTCTGTCAGCCATCATATGACTCAGCATATTAAGAGACAGGCAAATAAGAGCTGCAGTACTGCCTGGGATAGATCATAGTACATCATTTGGAAAATGCTCAGCAAATCTTGATAACCATTTATCACATGACTAGGATAAACTAAAAGCTGTGTCCAAACAAAAAATTGTCAGCAAGTATTCTTATCAGTTTTATGATAGATCCAAACTAAAAGACAATACATATCAACCAACTGGTAACTGGATTAACAAATTATGATATATTCAGCATATAATACTAACCTAAGCAAAAACATGATTGCCAAAATATTACACTAGGATAGGCAAGATGGCTAAGAGGTAAAAAATGCTTACTGCCATGCAATGCCTACCCACCTGGGGTCAACCCCTGGAACCATAGTGGAAGGAGCAAAGCAACTCCTTCAAGCTGTCCTCTGATAACCAGAGCACACTGTAGCATACATGTGTACACAGACAGATCGCACACACACACACACACACACACACACACACGCACACATACATGCACACACACAAAATTAATGTAAAAATTGCTATGCTAAATAAAAGTCAAACAACAAAAAAAAAACCCATGTTATATGATACTCATGTATGAAAGTCTTTGAAAGATTAAAATACATGACAGAAAGCCAAACAGTTGTTGGGGCCACTGTACATAGGTGAAGGCTACGGACTGTTTACAAAACAGCTTAGGGATACTTTGATATTGACAAAAATGTTTTCTGGCATGATTGAATGCAGGAGTATTTTAAAACTTGTTAAACTGTATACTTAGAACTGGTGAATTTGAAGGAAACTAAATTACAATTTTAAAAAGACTGTCTTTCATTCATATATATATATATATATACACATATCACATATATATACACAATTATATATACGTATATGCATATATATATTTTAAGAAGCTTCTACAGAAGTATTAATTCATTTCCATATGACCTCTCAATTGGTCCTTAGTGTTAGTTGGTCCCCCTTTCTGCTCCCCATTCCCATTTAATCTTCCTGCTTCAGTACCACCCCCCCAACACACACACCTCCACGGTGTATTTTATTTCCCCTTCCTTGGGAGATCCTCCCCTCTCCCATACCTCCCATACCATATAGCCCCCTTTTCCATACCTAACCTCTGAGTTTATATGGATTATAGCATGCCTATCAAAGGCTTTAAAGCCAACATTCACTAACACAAAGACCTGGACTAGACAATATGCAGAGAGACAGACTTTGGAACACTCGGTCCTAAATGGGATGTCTTCACCAACCCTCTCCTCTCAAAGCTTATACAAAATAGGAGGAAGATTGGAAGAACCAGAGAGGATGGAGACACCAAGAAAACTGTGTCCAAACACAACAGTACTGACATACATGAACTCAGAGATTGTGGCAACATGCACAGGGGATATATAGAGTCAAGCCAGACTGGATTCCAAAGGAGAAAGAGAAGCGGGCACAAGCTCTCCATATTAGGAGCCATCTAGGAAAGGCTAACAGATACAAGTGATGTTCTGGAGATGACACATCATTTTGCATGGCTGCAATGGATAATTCTGAGTTGCAAGGTTTACAGAAATCTCATCTCAGGATTGATTCTTGTTGCTGATATGCCTTTCTTGACATTATTAAATTAATATAACAATTCTTGGGCACTCTATTGGGCAGATTTTCTGCAGCTCAACAAAGATATACTCTTTTGTAACAATGCTATAGAAATAAATTGATGATTTTTTAATTCCTAATAATTTTTCTATAGAATTCCTGAGCCCTCTGTAATATGAAAGCTGCAATTAAGGTCCTATAAACCTTAGGACCTTAAAATTAGCTCCTGTGTCATGAGCTAATTGCACTAAAATAGAAAGCAGGCTTGAAATGGATTTATGATCAGGGAAAACATACCTTTTAGGCTGAACATAAAACCATCATCTTATAACTAAAGGTCATAAACTGAGAATGAACAATTTACTATAGGTGCAAGGACAGAAGATAAAATACTGACTGGATTTATCTATACAAAACTCCAGCCATAGGCAGATGATTTGCCTCCTGACAAAACTGTGCTAACTTAGACATAAGAATTATTGTTTTAAACTCTTAATAAACCTGTGGAGCTAATGACAGATAATGAATGCTAAATAAGATAACCAGTCTTAATGGAAACACTATTAAACATTTCTGTCATTTCTTCTGATTCGATTTACAATTTGAATTTATGTTTGAACTTGTTGTGAACATTGAAAAAAGATGCTTAGAATATCATGTGGTCATGTGCCCTGAGAAAGTCCAAGAACTAGGAACGGTGACAACAAGAGCAGAAGCAGAGTGGAAGCATGGCTGAGCAGTGCACAGCAGAGCAGAGCAGTGCAGAGCAGAGCAGTGCAGAGCAGAGCAGTGCAGAGCAGAGCAGAGCAGTGCAGAGCAGAGCAGAGCAGAGCAGTGCAGAGCAGAGCAGTGCAGAGCAGAGCAGAGCAGTGCAGTGCAGAGCAGTGCAGAGCAGAGCAGAGCAGAGCAGTGCAGAGCAGTGCAGAGCAGCGCAGAGCAGAGCAGTGCAGTGCAGAGCAGAGCAGTGCAGAGCAGTGCAGTGCAGAGCAGAGCAGAGCAGAGCAGTGCAGAGCAGAGCAGTGCAGAGCAGAGCAGTGCAGAGCAGAGCAGAGCAGAGCAGTGCAGTGCAGTGCAGAGCAGAGCAGAGCAGTGCAGTGCAGAGCAGAGCAGAGCAGTGCAGAGCAGAGCAGTGCAGAGCAGAGCAGTGCAGTGCAGAGCAGTGCAGAGCAGAGCAGTGCAGAGCAGAGCAGAGCAGTGCAGTGCAGAGCAGAGCAGTGCAGAGCAGAGCAGTGCAGTGCAGTGCAGAGCAGTGCAGCGCAGAGCAGAGCAGAGCAGAGCAGTGCAGAGCAGAGCAGTGCAGAGCAGTGCAGCGCAGAGTAGAGCAGAGCAGTGCAGAGCAGAGCAGTGCAGAGCAGTGCAGAGCAGTGCAGAGCAGTGCAGCGCAGAGCAGAGCAGTGCAGAGCAGTGCAGAGCAGAGCAGAGCAGTGCAGAGCAGAGCAGAGCAGTGCAGAGCAGAGCAGAGCAGTGCAGAGCAGAACAGAGCAGAGCAGAACAGTGCAGAGCAGTGCAGTGCAGAGCAGAGCAGAGCAGAGCAGTGCAGTGCAGAGCAGTGCAGAGCAGAGCAGAGCAGAACAGTGCAGAGCAGTGCAGTGCAGAGCAGTGCAGAGCAGAGCAGTGCAGAGCAGAGCAGAGCAGAGCAGAACAGTGCAGAGCAGTGCAGTGCAGAGCAGTGCAGAGCAGAGCAGTGCAGTACAGAGCAGAGCAGTGCAGAGCAGAGCAGAGCAGTGCAGAGCAGAGCAGTGCAGAGCAGAGCAGAGCAGAGCAGTGCAGAGCAGAGCAGAGCAGTGCAGAGCAGAGCAGTGCAGAGCAGAGCAGAGCAGTGCAGTGCAGAGCAGAGCAGAGCAGTGCAGAGCAGAGCAGTGCAGAGCAGAGCAGTGCAGAGCAGAGCAGTGCAGAGCAGTGCAGTGCAGAGCAGAGCAGTGCAGAGCAGAGCAGTGCAGAGCAGAGCAGTGCAGAGCAGAGCAGAGCAGTGCAGTGCAGTGCAGAGCAGAGCAGTGCAGTGCAGAGCAGAGCAGTGCAGAGCAGAGCAGTGCAGAGCAGAGCAGAGCAGTGCAGAGCAGAACAGAGCAGAGCAGAACAGTGCAGAGCAGTGCAGTGCAGAGCAGAGCAGAGCAGTGCAGAGCAGTGCAGTGCAGAGCAGAGCAGAGCAGTGCAGAGCAGTGCAGAGCAGTGCAGTGCAGAGCAGAGCAGAGCAGTGCAGAGCAGAGCAGAGCAGTGCAGAGCAGTGCAGTGCAGAGCAGAGCAGAGCAGAGCAGAGCAGAGCAGAGCAGAGCAGTACAGAGCAGAGCAGAGCAGAGCAGAGCAGTGCAGAGCAGAGCAGTGCAGAGCAGAGCAGAGCAGAGCAGAGCAGTGCAGAGCAGAGCAGAGCAGTGCAGTGCAGAGCAGAGCAGAGCAGTGCAGAGCAGAGCAGAGCAGGCAGGCTTCTTCTTATCATGAGACAGGCTTTTCTAAACAGCCAGTTTCTTCTTACTGACAAGGACGGGACTTTTTTTATATTCAATAAAAAGGTAGCCTTTTCTTCCTCTAATCAATAAATGTTGAAGCTTATTTTTCAAGAGTGAGTTTTTTCTGCAATGGCATTTGCTCAAAGAAACCTGCTTGTGGGAGCCTTTGTTCCATCCACCAAATATATATAAGAAGAGGTATGTGTATGTAAGTACGTAAGTTGATGAGAAAGATGTATGGGCCCAACAAAAAGGTGAATGTGTATGTGAATATGTGTACGCATGTATGTGTCTATGCATATTTGCTTGTGTAAAAGTTCTTCTATCTGCAAGCATGTCTTTCTTTTCCTGGTTCACTAAAAGTTAATTGTACCAAGTCTCCCTCTTGCCTGGCCAGCAACAGGCAATAAGAGTTAAGTTTACCACTGCTTATTCAAGTAACAGAGAATTATAAATAATCAGAGGAAAGTTTCCCCAGCACTTAACGAGGCACAAAACAGTAACAAAGAGTTAAAGTTTAGCACGAACAATAAGAAAAGAGTTAAATTTCCAGCATGTAATGATGCACAGAACAGTAAAAAAAAGAATTAAGTTTTAGCAAAGAAGAGTTAGACAATTAAAAGGCTGGAAGTCACCAGACCAGTCCTTTGGTCTGTGTCCGAAGCTGTGTTCCACCTTCAACCCAATTCAGCCAGGGCGGCCGCTGGCATCCCATCTCTTGCCAAGAAGCTATCCCCAAGCATGCAAAAGAAAAATTAGTTTTCTCTAGTGGGGTCTCACTGGATATAGTGACCAGACTTAAGAGTAGGCCCCATCCCCAGCAAAAGATGGCCAAAACAAAATGAACTCAATGTTAATTCTATAGAGCGTTTCTATCATATTGCTTTCTTTGAGCTTTATTTTTGACTTTGTGTTCTTACAGGTTACGGTGTGTGTTTCTTCTGCTTTTTCTTTCCATTTTAAAAATTCTGGTTTGTTTGCCTGTTTTCTAAAGAGAGAAAGAAAGGGCATAGAGCAGAATGAGTGGGTGGTAGGGAAGGAAAAATAAAGAAGACAAACTGGGGGTAGGATGGGAGAGGAAGGAAAGTAGGAAAAGGAGGGGGGAAAAGAAACTTCACAAGGAGTGCAGGGACAAGAGGAAGAATTAGAGGAATGGTTCATTTAACCATTCTGTGAGAACTTAAACCTCATCAGTTATTAGTGAAGGGCTGGGCTAAAGAAGCAGCATCTTTACTACTGAATAATGTATATTCTAGTGAGTGAGAAAGACATGTTAGACAACCGTAATATATTGATACCTATTATAAATGTATGCTGATGATAAATCTAGCCAACTTAATGGACTAGTTTCATGGACTAGGGCTCTGGACTTCATTCAAAAGAAAAGAGTTAAATATGAGGCATTTATGTCTCCTAGCTTCCTAAGGATGTAATGTGGCCAGCTATATTATACTCTCATGCTTTCTGAGTGAGGATATGGCTGGCCACAGCACACTCTCATTGGCATGTCTTTCCCCGACAATGAACTTCTACTCTCTCAAACCATCACACAAAATAAATCTTTGCTCTGTTAAGTCCCCTTTGCTAGGTACTTGCTTGCAGCAAATAGAAAAATAAAAGGAGGTACCAGAAAGATGGTTTAGAGGGCAAAGGCACCCAGCAGGTGACCTGAGTAAGTCCTGGAACCCACTGTGGAACAGACAAAGTGGTCTCTGACCTGGGCACGCATGCATACAGTAGTCTATTGTTCCTCCACAATAACACATGTGCATGTATATTACATAATATATTTATATAATTTATACACAGACACAGACATACTTCTGTGGAGGAACAATAGAATCCTAGAGAATGGCTCAGCAACCCCAAAGCAGCAATCTGTAACAGGAGGGAAGGAATACGAATCGCATCTGCAGAGAAGCAGAGAGTGAGCCAGCCAAGGGTCCGTCTGACCTCAGGGATGCGGCAATCTCAGAGGCTTTATCTTTGAATGATAACAACGACAACAGGTTCCATCTGACGTACCAATGTCAGAAGCTGATGGTTCGCTTGCCTCACTTACTGACACACTGGCATCAAGTCTGCCCCGTTGCTGGAGTGGAAAGAGTCCAGAGATAATTCTTGACATTATTTCTTGTTCTACCCTAGAAGTATAAAGTTAAATACACCTGAATTTGGTTAAAAGTATAAAATGTTCGCTAAATCACTTTAAAGAATAAGCTGTACTCATAGCATGAACATGCAAAAGCAGCCTTCTGGAAGTTATAGCTGGAAGGAAAAGAACTTGCCTCTCCTGCTAAGACAAGCCCATGAAACTGTCCTTTTGGGAGACATACTATGAATTCAGCTCAGAGCTTCCCTCCTGACAGAGAGCTCCCTGCACCCCCTAGTCAAGCATACCATTTGAAGCATCACATCCTTGAGAAGTGTGCTTCTCACTCAGAGCACACGTACAAAATCCCTCTCAGATCAAAGCTCCATCATGTTCGCTGAGCGGAGTCTGGAACTAGGCAAGGCTCAAACAGCATCCTTAAACTAGCCATCCGATGCTTTATTTGTGAGTTTATTAGAGTGACACAACTTTATTTAAAAAAACAAAAACGTAAACACCCAAACTGCAAAACAGGGTAGGGTTTTTCCTTGAAAAGGAAAGAAAAATGTATTTCCAAGGCATTGTTAGGAGGAAGAAAGGAAAAGTAAAGAGTAGAGAGTAGAAGCCTTCTTTCAGTACACTTCTGCAGAGCAGCTAATAGTTAATATTAAAATGGGTTGGAGAGATGGCTCAGTGGTTAAGACTGCTCTTCTAGAGGTCCTGAGTTCAATTCCCAGAAACCACATGGTAGCTCATAACCATCTGTAATGGTATCTGATGCCTTCTTCTGGTGTGTCTGAAGAAAGTAATGGTGTACTCATAAACATTAAATAAATAAATAAATCTTTAAAAAATTATTGTCATATAAATGATAGATGTTTACTGTGGGAAAATTCAGAAAATTAGTTTTTTTTTTAAATTGGTCAGGTTCACTCATAATCCTAGATTCAGAGATAAGTAGTAATAACCTGACATGTATTCCAAACATTTGTTCAATGCAAACTTATTTTAATGTCTTAAAAGCTAAGTTTATGGGGTGCTGGAGAGATGGCACAGCAGTTAAGAGCACTGACTGCTCTTCCAGAGGTCCTGAGTTCAATTCCCAGCAACCACATGGTGACTCACAACCATCTGTAATGGTATCCAATGCACTCTTCTGGTATGTCTGAGGAGAGCAACAGTGTACTCACATACATAAAATAAATAAATAAATCTTTAAAAAAACTAGGTTTATACTGTATCTCTAGCTTTATTTATATACCAGGATACTATCTTTCACTCTTACTGAATATTCTTCTAAGCCATTTCCATTTTTATCTGCTCTTCTGATTTTATTCACACCAATAAAATTATAAACTTACCACTGAATTAAACTATTTTCCAATGTTTCTTTTCTCTCAATTACTTTATCTAAAATATCAGTAGTGGGACGGAAAGCAGAAACTACAGGAGGAAATGAAGGACCATTATATTTTGTAGGAACAACTTTAACACTTCTGTTAAACTCCAACATTGGTGCAGAGCATTCAGGAATTTCGTCACGTTTCTCTTCTTCCTGGTAACATAATAAAAACAAAACTATTATATTCAAGTATCTGTTCAACATGTGCCAAGCATAGACAAAGAACTCAGCTGAATGAGTTAACCAACATTCACAAACCAGCCAATAACCTTTCTTCTTAAGTGGTATGACATTAAATATGCCATACACGCTACACTTACCACAACATGAATCAGACATAACACTGGAAAATGCATTTATACAATCTGTCTTTTTTAAAATCAATGTTCAGTCTCTGGGTATGACTACATAGTAGAACACTTGTCTACTATGACAAGTAGAACACCTGAGTTTGATTTCACATCACCATACACAAAACATTAAAAAAAAACGATATTAATTTTGTATAGTCATGAAGCTAGAAAATTTGGAGAGTCTAGCATTAAACCTTATGAAATATCCAGAAATTTATGAGCTTGATTATCACAAAAAAGATGATCAGAACCTGCAATTTACAGTTAGTTTATCTTACACATTACTTTCATCATTATATCACATCCACCAAAGTTATTGTTCTGATTTTTTTTAACTTTTCCTTATGAAAAATGTCACATGTTTAAAAATAAAATAATGCTTAGGTACTACATTATATATAAATGATACGAATTGCATGTACCTAGTCCCCAGATTTAACAATTATCAACTCATGGTCAACTTTGCCACCTATGTTGTCCACCACATCCATTTTCTCTTCCATAGATCATTGTGACCCAAATTACAGACATAATTTTATTTATAATTAAATAAGCATCTCAAAAATATCCAGTCTCTTTAAATATCACAGCTCACCAATATCCTATGAGGAATAAAGTCCTCAGACAGAGAGCAAGAGCCAGAGTAGAAGAAACCCTGTCACTCAACCCCAAATCCCTTGTGAGTTCTATAACTGTTTCTTCCACTTACATGATGAAAAACCAATTCTATTAAACAACAGCAGCATGCTAGGACTATAAAGACAAATAAGGTTCTTAGCCTCAAAACACTGTATGGTATCCACATGGGAAAACACATCCTGACCACACTATAAAAGGGGCGCTAGGCCCCTCCTAGCTCTCTTGCTTTTTCCTCTCTTGCCCTTACACTCTTGTCCTCCTGTTCCCCCTCTCTCCCCATTCTTCTCCCCTCTTTCCACATGGTCATGACCAGCTCTCACCCCTCTTTTCTTTCTATCTTTACTTTTCTATCTCTTTTCTTTTCCTATTTCTCTATAATAAAGCTTTGAAACTATGGGCTGCCTCTTATCAAAACCCACTGTGTAGGAGCATGGAACAGGCATCAGCGTCTCCAGCTGCCGGAAAGGACCCAAGACCCTTCTGCCCAGCCAGGCTTCCTCTACAGGTACACAGGGCCGTGCGAGAACAGTCCTGCCTTCTGGGCAAAGACCTCCCCGCTAGCCGGGGAGCCTTCCCTCCGCAGATACACGGGCGCCTGCCATCAAGCGCCTCCCCCGCCCACGCCCCCCCCCCCGCGTTTTCCCTACAGTAACTAACACCCATACAGGGTTTTCCTTGGACTTTTGACTATTCATAACTTTTTCCCAATATAAACCTAACTTTGCATCCAGAAATTAAGAGTTAGATGTAATAGAACGGAGGGAGGGAAGCCAGAGAGATGAAGGCAGCAGGTACAGTCCAGGTAGGAAACAGTGGACGAGCATTACGTTTATGAAGACAATATAGGGGAAAGAAAAAAACTTTATAATCTTTAAAAGAAATTTAAATAAGCATACTTAAAATTTAAAGTCCATTTAAACCAAAGTGAAGTCACGTTTCTCAAAGCCCTGCAACACAGCTGCGACAGTCAAAATACATTCATCCACCTGGAAAAACACTTGGAAGAAAATGACTTCCTATGTCTCTATGCTTTGTTACCTGAATAACATCGATGACCTCATCAAAGTTAGTTCCTGGAAGGGGTGCCTCTTCTTCATCCATTTTCATAAATTCTGTAGTCTAAGGACATATTTTAGAAAGTTTTATTCCTTCAATTATAAAATACATTTAATTTCTCATATTTTCACATATACTATAATCTTAATATAGTAGCCCTTAATATTCTGTTCAGAAGTGATTTAATTAGTAAATGAGATACAGGTCAGTCCTCAACCTATTATCTCATCATTTCAAGAATGATAGAAAAAGTTGTTGTTGATTTGGTTTTTCAAGACAGGGTTTCTCTGTGTAGCCCTAGCTATCCTGGAACTTGCTCTGTAGACCAGGCTGGCCTAGAACTCACCTCCTGAGTGCTGGGATCGCAAACTTTCCACCATCACCTAGCCAAAAATTTATTTTCAATAAAAACATATTTTTCAAATTAACAGGGTAAGGTATTTCATACCTCCTTTTTTAAAAAAGATTTATTTATTATTATATGTAAGTACACTGTAGCATCTTTAAACACATCAAAAGAGGGCATCAGATCTCATTACGGATGATTGTGAGCCACCATGTGGTTGCTGGGATGTGAACTCAGGACCTTCGGAAGAGCATTCAGTGCTGAGCCATCTCACCAGCCCTGTTTCATACCTCTTAACTCCAGAACTCAGGAGGCCATGGCAGGAAGATCACTGGGAGTTTAAAGCTAACAGGGCTACTATGAGTTCTAAGATAGTCTGGGCTACAGTGTGAGACCCTGTCTCGAAAGACAAACACAAATACCAGTCTGACATTTAAACTACACCAACAAATACAAATGCAAAGAAATTTACGTATCTTTGTTTTATTTTGTGTATATCTATAATGGCATCAAAGCCTTCATGTGTAGGGTCAAAGGACAATTACAGGTCAGCTTTCTCCTGATATCATGTGGGTCTTAGGGATTCAACTCAAGTCCTTACCCACTGAGCCCTAACTCCGACTGCAGTGAAAAATTTAAAAAACTATCAACAGGCTAGTTTTATACCCTGAGGGAAACACTTCCACATATAGCTATGTTAAGTGTGCACATTCACAGACTCACAAAAGATAGAAACAGATTCAAATCATTTTAAAAGTAAAGAAAAACTGGGCCATCAAGATGGTTCAGTAGGTCAGCAAGATGGCTCAGTAGGTCAGCAAGATGGCTCAGTAGGTCAGCAAGATGGCTCAGTAGGTCTTTACCTGGCTTATACTTGTCAACAAGCCAAACGGCCCGAGTGTGATTCTGAGAACCACATATGTTAAGAAAGCACTCCTGGACGGAAGAGGGCTTATGGGACTTTTGGGGAGGGAGGAACCGGGAAAGGGGAAATCATTTGGAATGTAAATAAAGAATACAGAAAATAAAAACAAAAACAAAAGAAAGAAAGAAAGCACTCCTGGAAGTTGTCTTCTGGCATCTACATGCACACACCCATGTACATGTACACTCAAATGTACACACGCGTGTGCAAACACACACACACACACACACACACACAACCAAATAAAAACGTACTTTAAGTTAAAAGAGGCAGATTAGAGCGGTGTCTCTCAGGTTACAAGCACTTGCTGCTCCTACAGAGACGGTTTGGTTCACAGCACCCACACCAGGCAGATGCAACTGCCTGAAACTCCAGGTTAAGGATTCCAGTGCCCTCTGGCCTTGATGGGCACCTGCATGGGTTTGGTGCATGTAATGCCTCACACAGGCCCCACACACATAAATTTAAGAAATGAATAAGTCTTTAAAAAAAAAATCTTAGTAAAAATAAAATTATCTTCAAGCTTACTACATAGGCCTTATTATATAAACTCTAGTTACTAAAAATGAAAACAGTTTCTTGCTGAGAACAAAATTATATATAATCCAAAATGTATTATTTGTTATCATACATCATACATATTCCAATAAAGTTCTAAGAAAAACAAAATTACTTATTAAAAGTTAGAGTGATTATGAATTCCATTTAGGATAAATTCTAATACAGTGTTCATAATCATGAAAGATTTTTGAGCTCTATCACCCCTGCTCCCCTTTAAACAGGGTCTCCCCCCCCCCTTTTTTTTTAAAGATTTATTTATTATTATATGTAAGTACACTGTAGCTGTCTTCAGACATCCCAGAAGAGGGCGTCAGATCTCATTACAGATGGTTGTGAGCCACCATGTGGTTGCTGAGATTTGAACTCAGGACCTTTGGAAGAGCAGTCAGTGCTCTTAGCCGCTAAGCCATCTCTCCAGCCCCTTTAAACAGATCAGCTTGGCTGATCTAGAGCTGGTGAAGGAGACCAGGCTCTCCTCAAACTCACAGAGATCTTCCTACCTCTACCTCCTACATGCTGGGATGAAAGGTGTGCGAACTGTGCCCAGCTGATTCGAGACTTTGGTTTCTGGTTTCCTTGTTTTCATTCTGAGCTGGGGTCTCATCATGCAGCCCTTATGTCGCTGATCTCAGATTCACAGACATCTACCTTATTCTGACATCATGCCCAGCAATTGTTTTTTATTCTTAAAAACTCCAAACTCCAAACTCAATGATCAATTTGATGTATTTGACACCAGGGCTATGTTACAGTGCTACTTTACTGTAATAAAAATCACACTACCAATATTCAGAAGCAAAGTAATATAAGAAAATGTATATTTTTACATGTTAACAATGTGATAAAATATATACTACTTGTCAGTATTATAAACTACTTGTCAGTATCAAAATTCAAATTCTGGACAGGTAAAGGCACTTGCAACCAAGCCGGAAAACCTGAGTTTGATCCCCAAAACCCACACACGGTGGAAGGAGAAAACAGACTTCCCATTAGTTGTCCTCTGACTTCCACATGTACACTGTGGCATGCACATATACGTAGGTGCATATGCACATACACACATACACACATATACAGACACAAACAATAAGTAAATGTATAAAAATTTCACATTTCAATTTACAATTTTCATATAAATCAAATATTACCAAAGACAAAGAAATTCTTCACCTGTGAAAGTCTCACAATTACCATGTTATACCAAAAACTATCATATTTATAAAGATCTCAAAGCAACTTCTTTAGAAATTTGTAAATAATATAACACTCATTCGATTTTGTCATATGCTGAAATTATTGTTACATGTTATGACTTATGTAGCTATGGCTGGAACTCATTCTGCAGGACAGGCTGGTCTCAAACTCACAGAGCTCTGACTGCCGTTTGCCTCCCAAGTGCTAGGCTTCAAAGTACGAGCTACCACATCCACCATAATATATTATGATAAGGGTTCTGCATGGAGTAACAGTTAACGATATGAAAGAACTCTGAAACCTACCTGGACCCAGGTGTGCAGTGGAGAGAGAGAGGCTTCTTTGGGACTTGGCGAAGGGGAAGGCCCATCAGTACTGCTGTATGAAATGCTGTCAATATCCACACAAGGTAATACCTACAACAGGACAGAACATCTGCTTTCTGTTTACCACTATGATCTAACTATCAAAACAGACAACAAAATATGCCCTTTAAACTTTTATTGTGGCTAACAGGTACTTTGAATTATGAAAGCATATTATACTAAGTATTTAAAGAGAAACGTAGAATCCTATCTTAAGATCACTTCAGTTCCATGACAAGGTAAGTGTTCTCAGTTCTGAGTTTTCACTGTCATTAGGTCATTATGCTCCTCCTCCTCCTTCTTCATTTTATTTTATTTATTTTATTTCTTGATCTTTTGAGACAGGACCTTGGCTGCCCTGAAACTCATTCTGTAGTCCACACTAGCCTCAAACTCACAAAGATCTGCCTCTTTCTGCCTCAGAGTGCTGGGATTAAAAGGAGTGTGCCATTACTACCTGGCCTTATCCTGTCACTTTGCATAATATTAAAGGATTTTAAATTCCTTATGCAACCATATTCCTTATTGCCAGTTTTTCCCACTGTTACACAGAGATCTCAACATCTTCATTTATGCAGTGTTTTCTTCCCAAACTACATTATGTTAGATAGAACTTCTGGGCCCGCAGTGCATGTTTATTCAATATTCTTTGTAATTACTGGCAAAAGCCTATCCAATTTCTGTTTACATCATCAAAAAAACATAATTCTAAGTTTTATCCAACCATCAACTAAAATGAGCAGTTTTGCAATAGCAACAATTACATGGGAATATATTGTCCTTTTGTAAAATTTTTATTATCTTAGCTACAAGCAAAACTTACATCTAATTTCCTTATTCTTTTTTTTCTTTTTTCATTTTTATTTTTATTGAAAAAGGAAGTAAAAGGAAATAAAAACATTTTATGATAAAATTGAAGATTTAAGTGGAAAATATTTCTGATAAAATAGAAAAAATATATAGAAAAACATGTTAAAATTGAAGATTATCATGGAAATTATACAGATAAAATGATAGGCATAAAAATAATTCTAAATTGAATGTGGAATTATAAACATTTTCAGGTAAAATTGAAATTTACATGGAAAATATTTCTGATAAAATTCAAGAAATATATAGACAAACACATTAAAATTGACTATTTCATGGAAAATTATACAGATAAAATGGTAGATATAATAAACCTTTCTAAATTAATTGAAGATGGAATTAACATTTTGTGATAAAATCAGAGATTAACATTGAAAACTTTTATGATAAAATAGAAGAAATATATAGAAAAACATTAAAATTGAAGATTATCATGAAAAATAATGCAGATAAAATGATAGACAAAAAAAATTGCTAAATTAATTGAAAGAGGAATTAAGAATATTTTCTGATAAAATTGAAGATTTACATGAAAAATATTTGTTAGTCTATGTCTTTTTATTGGGGAATTGAGTCTATTGATGTTAAGAGATATTAAGGAATAGTGATCACTGCTTCCTGTTATTTTTGATGTTATTTTTATGTTTGTATGGGTATCTTCTTTTGGGTTTTTGGAAGATGATTATTTTCTTGCTTTTTCTAGGGTGTAGTTTCCCTCCTTGTGTTGGTATTTTCCATCTATTATCCTTTGTAGGGCTGGATTTGTGGACAGATATTCTGTAAATTTGGTTTTATCATGGAATATCTTGGTTTCTCCATCTGTGGTGATTGAGAGTTTTGCTGGGTATAGTAGCCTGGGCTGGCATTTGTGCTTTCTTAGGGTCTGTACGAGATCTGCCCAGGATCTTCTAGCTTTCATCGTCTCTGGTGAGAAGTCTGGTGTAATTCTGATGGGTCTGCCTTTAAACATTACTTGGCCTTTTTCCCTTACTGCTTTTAATATTCTTTCTTTGTTTAGTGCATTTGGTGTTTTGATTATTATGTGCTGAGAGGACTTTCTGGTCTGGTCCAGTCTGTTTGGAGTTCTGAAGGCTTCTTATATGTTCATGGGCATCTCTTTCTTTAGGTTAGGGAAGTTTTCTTCTATAATTTTGTTGAAGATATTTACTGGCCCTTTAAGTTGGAAATCTTCACTCTCTTCTATACCTATAATCCTTAGGTTTGGTCTTCTCATTGTGTCCTGGAGTTCCTGGATGTTTTGAGTTACAAGCTTTATACATTTTGCATCTTCTCTGACTGTTGTGTCAATGTTTTCTATGATATCTTCAGCACCTGAGATTCTTTCTTCTATCTCTTGTATTCTGTTGTTGATGCTTGCATCTATGACTCCTGAATTCTTTCCAAGGTTTTCTATCTCCAGAGATGTCTCACTTTGTGATTTCTTTATTGTTTCTACTTCCACTTTTAGATCCTGGATGGTTTTGTTCAGTTCCTTCACTTGATTATGTTTTCCTATATCTCTCTAATAGATTTTTTGTTTGTTTGTTTCCTCTTTAAGGGTTTCTGCCTGTTGACCCATGATCTCCTGTATTTCTTTTAAGGGATTTTTGTGTTTCCTCTTTAAGGGCTTTCACCTGTTGACTGATGTTCTCCTGTATTTCTTTAAGAGAGTTATTTAAGTCTTTCTTGAAGCCCTCTATCAGCATCATGAAATACAATTTTAAATCCAACTCTTGATTTTCCAGTGTGTTGTGGTATTGGGGACTTGCTATGGTGGGAAAACTGGGTTCTGATGTTGCCAGTTGGCCTCAGTTTCTGTTGGTAGGGTTCTTGTGCTTGCCTTTTGCCATCTGGTTATCTCTGTTGCTAGTTGGTCTCGGTATCTCTGGTTGTAGCTTGTTTCTCCTGTGGGCCAGTAAGCCTGTGTCCTTACTACTGGGAGACCAACTCTCTTCTGTCAGGGTTTGTGCACAGCCTGACTCCCTGGTACAAATGGCAGCCTGAAGACCTCTGTCCCAGCTTCTCCACTGATCTTATGCCCTGTGCGCTCCTAGCTGCTCCCCTCCAGAGAGGAGGTGGAGATCTCACCTGCACGCTCAGAAGTGAAAGCGCTGCTGGGAGATCACTCTGTCCTGACAGGCCGTGCACAAAAGGCTCTGGAGCTGCCCGGATCCCTGGTCCAAATGGTGGCGGGAAGACCTAATTTCCTTATTCTTAAATGTATTTAACCCTCTTGTAGAATCTCATTCACGTACCTGGACAAAATCTAGATTTAGATCTATGTTTTCTTATGACATATAGAAGTCTTTGTATTTAAAATCAAATCATTTACTGGGCTTTTGCTTTCATTTGTTCTCACTATATACCGCCTTCCTTTGTAAGGTTCTTTGACATATATAACCTTTAGATTTTAGATGCAAATTTTTCTTTCCTATTGTATTTAAAGTATCTTCCCCCAAATCCAGAATATGCTTCGGTTTTAATAAAAAAAGTCAATGAATTAAGTTATCTTCAAATTTTTATAGTTTTGTTTTTTATTATTTCAACAGGCCAATTTTGGAGCACATTTGCTATACAGTAAGAACTTGAAGCCTAAAACTAATCTTTTCTTATTTCATTAAGACAAATACAACACAAATGAGTTCCCTTATAACAAATCTCTACCATGTGATACGTTCTTCTCAAATAACAAGGCTGAGTCTGCAATCTGACTGCACTGGTCTAGTAACTAGCAGTGGTGTCATATAACCTATGCTGCCTGAACCTGACCTGGGGGGTTAAGAATGACCTCGAACTCCTGACCTTTCAACCTCTACCTCTCAAATGTTGGCTTAAGCCACATGCTCATCTCATAATAAAACTCTTTCCTAGATATCAAAATTATCCTAAAGTTCAAATTTAAGAAAACAAAATCTCATGTTTTGGGTTGTTTTGTTTTTTTTGTTTTTTTTTTTTTTTTGAGACAGGGTTTCTCTGTGTAGCCCTGGCTGTCCTAGAACTCACTTTGTAGACCAGGCTGGCCTCAAACTTAGAAATCCTCCTGCCTCTGCCTCCCAAATGCTGGGATTAAAGGCGTGCGCCACCACTGCCCGGCTCTCATGTTATTTTTTAAAAAATAGCATTTCACTAATGTTGCACATTAAATTGGGAAGAACAGTTAACTTGAATAGTTTTTGTGTATAAAAATGAATTCTTTCTATATTCATTCATGTCTTATGATTGGATTGGATAAAGTTTGAAGCAATGATTGAATTAGTCACACCCTCCACTAACTCTATTGTTTCTTTTATTTGTATGTTTTGGTTTATGTATTTATTCACTTGTTTATTATTGAGGCAGTGACTCCCTGTGTAGCCCTAGCTAGCTAGCAAGCTAGCTAGAAACTTAGACTACAGGTATGTTTTATTTGTTTGTTTATTTTAGGTATATGAATATTCTGTCTGTATGTACATTTGCATGCCAGAAAAGGGCATCAGGGCACATTATAAATGGTTGTGAGCCACCATGTGATTGCTGGGAATTGAACTCAGGACCTCTAGAACATCGTGCTCTTAGCCTTTGAGCTGTCTCCCCAGTCCCATGAATCTTTTTTAGAAATACTGTTCCGCCATCCCTTCAGAGTACTGCCCAGCCCTTTACTTGGACCACTGACTTAGGAGGGAAGTTTAAACACTGCACAGCAAGCATAATGGCATCACATTAAGACCACAGTCTCACACTAATAAAGGCACCTCAGTGAAAGCAAGGTAGTTTTCTAAACTAAAGTTATGCAATGAACTGCAAATTCTAGTGGCATAAATCGGTTACTTTGGCTGTAACGGGTCTGCTCATGCACCGGGCATACCTGTACAGAGAGCTGGGGAGGATCTTTCTTCTCTGATTTCATTTCTACAACGGCTACGTTAGGTTTCTTGACTCCAGCTTTTACTTTTGGAGATGACGGAGGAATAGAAGTAGTCACGGTTACAGGGCGTGGCTTGTTTACTCTGACTCCAGCAGGTGGTATGGAATCACTATTGCTTTGGGTTTGTCCTATGAAATTCAGAGTACAGAATGAGTCAGCTGTTTCTGAGACAAAAGGAAAAATCAAATTTAATGCCTGGATCTTTGTGACTGTTCTTGCTCACAAAAGGAAAACGGCGTCTTGCAATTTCCTCTCTCCTCGCCACCATGGTCTACACGTGCCATTATTTGTATGTAATTCCTACTTCACATACAACTATCTTAATGCTTAATATAAAGGTTAGTATCTGCTTATTAGAACATGCTCTATACTGTCAGGTCTCATTTCAAAAGTCCTGCTTGTTTTTACATTTCAAAGTAAAGACTAAGGAGCTGGACATAGTGGCCTAGAGGGACACAGTCATTTCAAGGACCTCAAAGCCTCAGCCTCATGGGAAAACAGCAAAGCCTTCCCCTGGAGAGGCTCAGGAAATATCAAAGGTTGCTCTCCTCCTCGGAAATGTAGATAGTATGTGGAGCAAATGCCCACCAGAGCTCTCCTACCCACATCCCCTGGGTGTTTCCTCTCCTACAGAGAATGAACCAATCAAGATTAACTAAACCTGTCTCCTTGTTTATCTGTATGTACTAACCCTGCCTCTTTATTGAGGTCTATTCAATAACCCCAGCCTCTCAGTTCAACTGTATGGAATAAACAGGGAGCCTCCTAGGTAGCGGACTCTGCATCAAAGAGCCCAGTTGGCTGGATCCCATCTTTTCTGTTTGCCACATGTGTGTCTGTCTTGTCTTCATTCTCTTGCTGACCCAGTCATGCTCAAATCCTCTGAGGCTGAGCAAGGACACAGAACATGCCCTTAACTCCAGCACTCAGATGGCTAGGCTACACAGTGAATTCAAGGTCAGCACAGTCTAGTATGAGACCCTGTCTGACAGACAGACAGACAGACAGACAGACAGACAGACAACAGACGACAGACATAGTAGCCTTCATTTATACTATACCCAGAGAAAGAAATCAGGAAAAATATTTCACTCAAAATAACTCCAAAACATTATGTGTTGAGGAATATGTTTAACCAAAAAAGTGAAAAGACTTCTACAACAAAAAACTTCAAGATATTAAAAAGGGAATTATAGAAGATGCTGACAATAGAAAGACATCCTGTGCTCTTGAATTGGCAGAATTAATATTGTGAAAATGTCTATTCTACCAAAATCCATTTCAGATCTAAGGCAATACCTACCCAAATTCCAATGTCATATTTCACAGGTTTAGAAAAGACAATACAAGAATTCATTTGTACCTACAAATGATCATGAATAGACAAAGCAATCCTTTGGAGTAATTAAGACCACTATGGAGATCATACAGTGTCCAATCTCAAATTATACTACAGAGCCATAGTGATAGAGACAGCCTAGTCCTGGCATAAAAATAGGTAAACCAATGGAATAAGAAGAGAGGACCCACCGGGCAGTGGTGGCACATGCCTTTAATCCCAGCACTTGGAAGGCAGAGACAGGTGGATTTCTGAGTTTGAGGCCAGCCTGGTCTACAGAGTGAGTTCCAGGACAGCCAGGGCTACACAGAGAAACCCTGTCTCGAAAAACAAACAAACAAACAAACAAAAAAAAAAAAAAGAAACCCTGAAAAAAAAAAAAAGAAGAGAGGACTCAGAAGTAAAATGGCTATGCTCACTTAATTTTTGACAAAGGAAGCAAAAATGTATGTGGAAAAAGCTAGCCTGTTTAACAAAAGGTGCTGGTAAGGCTGTGTTTCTACAGCAGAAGAATGCAGAACACAGAAGAATGAAATCAGATTTGTAGTTTTCACCTAATTAAAAAAATCAATCTCAAAAGAAATCTAAGACTTTAAAATCTGAAACACTGCAACTTTTAGAAAGAAAAAGAAAACACAGAGAAGATACAATTCAAGATACTAAGGTGAGAACACAGTTTTGTTTTGTTTTTTAATGTGTATTTTTAATGTGTTTTGCCTGCATGGAGGGGATGGATCCCCTGGAACTGGAGTTAGACAGTTATAAGATGCCATGTGGGTGCTGAGAAATGAACCTGGGTCCTCCTGAAGTGCTCTTAACCACTGAGCTCTCCAGCATCCGACAGAACCTTTTTGCTAGAGGACCAACAGCACAGGAACCAGCCCCAAGCATCAGCAGATGGGTCTTCAGGAAATCAAGTTTCTGTTCAGCAAAGGAAACAGCAGAGCATAGATGGCCGATAGCATGGGAGAGCATCTGTACCAGTGACGTTTCAAAGAGCTGAACTGACATTCAGAATTTACAAAGAACTACAGAAATTAAATACCAAGGAAATAAAACTGCTAGTCAACAAATAGGAAAATAACTGAATAAAGTCTAAAAAAAAAAAAAAGAAAGAAAAAGAGATGATCAACAAATGTTTTTCAAAGCACTCAATATCTCTAGCCATCAATGAAATACAAACTAAAACTACTTTGGGCATACACACACACACACACACACACACACACGTATATATAACTCCAAGTAGTTTAACTTGTATTTCCATATATATATATGGGCTAGAGATATGGTTCAGAACTTCAGAGCACATGCTCTTCTAGAGGACCAGAGTTCAGTTCCTAGAACCCATGTCAGGTGGCTCACAACCACCTACCTATATAACTCCAGTTCCAGGGAACTGAATGCCCTATGGCCTTCATGGGAACCTGAACATATGTGGTGCACATAAACTCACATATGCACACACACAAACACACAAATAAAAATGTAATTGTTTCTAATGTATTTAGGGTTGAAGGGGTGGCTCAGTGGTTAAAAAGCACCTGCCTTTCTTACAGAGGACCTGAGGATCTGTTCCTAGCATCCAGTTATGTAGTTTTCATGCCTTTTGTTCTTGAGTAAAGGGATTATAGGTATGTGATATCATACCAGCAGATCTGTCCAATTTTTAATACGACCCTTAGAGTTCTCACATAAGGCAATAACCTTCTATTCCCCTAGTATATATGATCACCTAGCTTTTACTTATCACAACCTGGTTCAAAAGTACACAACAGTGCTTTAAAGTATCTCTTCTCATGCATGACAATATTAAAACTAACTTGACTTCTTGAATTATTATGTATGTCAATGGCATGTCAATCGTGTCATCTACAGCAATACACCAAGAGAATATTTCCTGTAAATGAGATTATGGCAAGAACTCGCTGTTTAAGAGATCACCGTTACCCTGCATAACCTACATTCTGAGGCTCTCTCCAGACATAAGAAAGTAGGTAACTGTTATAACTTCTGCTACTGATCACAAGCAATGGACCCCCCTCCCCCTTCCCTACAGCCACATATTCCTTGTTTCTTACCTAAAAGGATGGCCATAGGAATTAGATGACCTTCCAGGGTACCTGAAACAGTAGGCATTTCTCTGCTTGGGCTGAACATATACTGCGGATCAGCATGAGGTAGCATGGTGATGGGATGCTGTATTTTAGGATCCATTTTCACAAGTGATGTAGCTTGAAAATCAGTTTGTGTTCTTGCTGACTTGACTTTAGTGCCTATAATAATCATCATTGGCAGATAATTAAAATTCAACAACTATCTATTAGCTAGTTACCTAGAAATACAATTGTTTTTCCCAGCGAGATTTCATCCAATTTAATATAGGGTCTCAAGCAGAAATAATACATAGACCAGAGGTTGGCAAACTTATTAAGTGGCCAAACAGGAATTACTTTGCTGTAATTGGCCATGTAATCTCAGTTACAACTATTCAACTCTGGTGACACTGATATGCATCATGAAAGCAGCCATGAATAGTAAATGAACCTGGCTATGGCCACTAAAAAATTATTCATGAAAACAGCAGCTACGGTGGTGGTGGTACATGCCTTTAATCCCAGCACTCAGGAAGCAGAGGCAGGGGGATCTCTGAGTTCAAGACTAGCCTGGTCTATGGAGCAAGCTCTAGGGCAGCCAGGGATACACAAAGAAACCTTGTCCCAAGGGGGAAAAAAAGAAAAGAGAAGGGCAAGAAAGGGAAGGGAAGGGAGGGAAAGAGGAAGGGAAGGGAGAGAAGGATGAAGAAGAAAGGAAAAAAACCCAACAGCTCACCTACAGACTACAGTTTGTCTGTCCCTGATACACTTGTACAGAGCTACTCTGATATAAGAAAAATGTTGAAGAACATCTCTCTAAACTCACCAACTTCCTTCACAATACAAGAAAGTTAATGGTCATTTCTTTAAGACTAGGATTTCCCCTGACCCCAATTCTCTCATTACACCTTTGCTTGTTCTATATTCTGAATAATCATCAGCTCTTATCCTTTGAAATTATGCACAATTAATCTAATTCTATACTTATTTAGAATTTATGGAAGTTAGTGTATATTTTTTATCTGTTTTATGTAGATGCATATAGACGTTCTACTCTAAATGATCAAAATCTTAAAAGTTTGTCAGGCAGGATGGCCCAGCACCAGGAGGCAGAGGCAGGAAGACTGCTGTAAGTCTGAGGCCAGCCAGGTGTACACTACAGAGTCCTTTCTTTAGAAAAACAAAACTGGGGCGGTGGTGGCGCACGCCTTTAATCCTAGCACTTGGGAGGCAGAGGCAGGTGGATTTCTGAGTTCAAGGCCAGCCTGGTCTACAGAGCAAGTTCCAGGACAGCCAGGGCTACACAGAGAAACCCTGTCTCGAAAAACCAAAAAAAAAAGAAAAAGAAAAACAAAACTGAGGGCTGGAGAGATGATTCAGTGGCTAAGAGTGACGGCTGCTCTTCCAGAGGACCTGAGTGTAATTCCCAGCACTCACAACCCAACCACCTACAGTTCCAGTTCCAAGGGATCAGATGTCCTCTGCTGGCTTCCATGGGCACACACATACATAAATGAAAAATAAAAATAAATCTTTAAAAAAAGAAAACAACACAGCCAGACCTTTAGGTTCAGCACTGGGGAGCCAGGGGCAGGCAAACTAGTGAGTTCAAGGCCAGAGTGGTCTACATATTGAGTTTTAGGACAGCCAGGACTTTAAAAACAAATCTGGCTTCAAAAAAACCAAACAAAACAACAAAAAAGAACCCCAAATTTACAAGTAAACAGAACAAAACTTAAAGTTTGTATTATCTGTGTCTCTAGAGAAGATGAGCAACTTTCCTCCCACAGGGGGAGAAACCGCAGGGACCAAGCTTGACTGGTGCCTTCAAAGGCTTACTGCGGCTCTGACAGTGTTTAAAGCCTTAAGCGGTTGTTTTGGAAAGGTTTTCAAAACTCCAAATACAAAGCTCCAAATAAATCTCCAGTATTTAAGAAAAATATTAGGGCAAACACCATAATTTTCATGCCTTTAAAAATAGTATCCGTAGGATTTATAGATAAGTGGATTGATCATCAACCTGATCCTGATTTATAAAAGGAAGGAGACCCAAGCAACTGCCTGCCACAGCTCTAGCTCTGGAAGGGGAAGGAAGAGGCTTGGTGTCCATTAGCTATACTGCTGGTGAAGCTTACTAACCTCAGAGACTTGGTGTCCAGTAGCTACACTAGTGTAGTGTTAGTTAGCGTACTAACTTCAGAGAAGAAAGACAAAAAATTTGAAAATGCAATCAAAATTAGCAGACTCATTATTTAACCAAATCATATTCAAATATATCAAAGAAATGGCTGGCATGAGTCAAAACACATAATAATAAATGAAAACGTTCTTATTTAATTAAAAGTCAACAAAAATTAATTATTTTTATTGGCGAAGACTTTTTGGTAGCAAACCACACAAGCGCCCCCAAATACTCCTCCCTGGCAGCTACCGGTATTGAAGCTCTGTGCCTCGTCCTCCCGCGCCTCGTCGTTAGACACCGAGCGGTATGCACAGCTAACAAATGTAAAGCAACGTCAAGCATTAACCTTCTCTGTAAACAACGCCGGATGGACACTGAGCTTCCTTACCTTTGACTTGCTCTATTACCCTTGGCCTCTGTGGCTTGGCCTTAGGAGACGGAGAACTGAATCTGAGATACGGTCCTTTCTTAAGAGTGCTGCGATGGCCCTGATAAACCGGCTTCCCATATATCTGTAACATATAATCCTCGTCCTGCAAAGTTGTGCTTGACTTCAAGAGGCCCTACCAACACAAAACATGTTACAATAACTGTAAAAAATAGTAAAAGCTTCCACCTAGGAAACCTAAAAGGTTTTATATTACTATGAATATTCTTAGTTCCTAAAGTAATGTTTAAACACATTTTACATAGTTATGTTTAAATACAATAAACAGTCTTTAAATGACTTTATATATTCCCAGCTCCACTTTCAACCAAAATGCCACAGAAGTGGGTTGAAGAGGTGGCTCAGTAATTAAGAACACTGGCTGCTCTTCCAAAGGTATTGAGTTCAATTTCTAGCAACCACATGGTGGCTCACAACCATCTGTAAGTGTAGTCCTATGGGACCTGATGTCCTCTTCTGATATGCACACATACATGCAGATAAAAACATAAAGTGCATAAATAAATAAATGAATCTCAAAATGCCACAGAAATGGATCAAGCACCATAGCCAAGCATTAAATACGTCTCTGCTCAATAATCTATGCTTAGCATTAAAAATCATGAATGCTGGGTTAGAATGGTAAAGAAAATCCCTCCAAGTATCTAATATCATTTCTGGAACTCATTAGGCATTAAACGTAATTTTTTATGTCAAAAAAAAAAACAACATACACAAAAAGATGGAACATACTTTTCAGTAAAATAAATCTGACTGATAACAGACAGCTGCATAATCTCTAGGCCAGCGGTCCTCAACCTTCCCAGCACTGTGACCCTTTAAGACAGCTCCTCATGTCAAGGTGACCCCTAAACATAAATTTATTTTGTTGCTACTTTATAACTGTAATTCTGCTGTTATGAATTGTCTCAACCCACAGGTTGAGAACCACTGCTCTAGACATGCGTAGTATATACTGTGCTTCGAAGTCTGAGCTCTAAAGTTAGGCATGGTGCTGCTCACCTGTCCTATCTTCCTGGCTTCCTTAAAGGATAAGGTGGGGAAACTGTTTGATGTCTAAAGTTTGAGGACAGCCTGAGCAAATATAAGAACCTGTCTCCTGAGAAACCAAAAGCCAAAAATAAAAAACAAAAAACACACTAAGAGGCCTTTAAAGGAGACAAGTACAGATTTTATGTAGCTTTCTACACTACAGGTTCAAAATCTTGCATAATCAATGGTACAAATCTGGTCTAGGTTTGCATAGCAATTCATAGTTTAAAATTCCTCATATTCATGTCATTATTTCTATCTTTTAGGAAATGACTGGGTATACTGTGGCATCTAAACACAGGTGAGGTAGGCTCTCCCTTCTGCCCTGTCTTTCTGTGGGCGTGAGGCAGGTTCCTTCCTTACACTCCTCTCTTTCTGTGGTCCTGAGGCAGGCACGCTTCTCACTGGTGGACTTGTAAACTGCTCCTGCGTTTGCTTTTGATAATGGCTTCTTGGAATTACAGATCTGTTCACCGTTTTCTCTTGGTTATTGGCTTTAATATCTCTACTCATAGTTAGAGTTTTCTTGATTCTTTGGTTCTTTGGATCAAATCTCTTTTGTTCATAATCTTTCCTCGTAAGTTCATCCTAAGGCAAAGAAAATTAAAATTACTTAAGTCAAAACAAATAGTAATGCTTTCAACACTAGCAAATATTGGAATTTATTTAGTTTATAAACATTGTCTAGTACTTCTAAATGCTTTAAAAATAAAGAATATAAGTTTACACATGAAAAAACACTTTCTGGAAAAATGAAGAAAAAACTAAAGGACTGGAGGCACAGCAGTCCATGCCTGCAGAGCTCCTGAGTGCGGGAGACGGGAAAAGCTCCGCTGGAGGGCAGCACGGGCTACACAGAGATCCTGCCTCATAAAAGAAAAGTAAACGAAGCAATCCCAAAACTAAAATCCTAGCGAGTTATGCTACCCATAGCACCCAGAGGAGGAGGCAGAGTGTGGCAGAAGACCATCACCATGGCTTTATACCTGCAGGTGCCCAAGTCACAGGAAGTTAGGAACTTTAGGAGAGCAAACTTATATGAGCACATAATTTATAATGAAACTGGGGTGACCATATTTTAACTCAAATTATTTGAATATTTAAATAAGCATCCCTTCATCTTTTTATTCGGTAAGTTACAGTGACTAGTATAAATTCCTTATACATGCATTATATACTCTGGCGAGGGCGTGCATGCATGTGTGCGTGTGTGTGTGTGGTTCTAAGTAACAACGCTGCAAGCCTTTTTTGTGCTCACTGCTGTGGAAGCCGAGCCGACACTTCCCCTTGCTATAGCCATGAGTAAATATGCAAGCACTGGAGGAAAGCAACTGCCTTGCATTCTAAGATAAAAGCAATGGTTACCTTGCCTAGCTCTACACCCTCAAATGCACAAACCTTAAGATCTGATGTCTGAATATAAGCTGCACTCATCACAGGTGTGAGAAAGACTTCCCACCCCGGAACTGACTTTTCCATGAGTGAGAAGCTTTGGTAGGTTTGCCTAAGTGAATCAATGCTTCTCAATCTGCTGGCTTGAAACACCTTTGCAGGTAGAATTTCATTTTCTGTTTAGAGTTTACTAAATAAAACAGACACATTAAAAAGAAAAGGCACATCAATAAACTGGAATTTATGCTATATTCTGAGAACTGACTTAATTTCCATTTTTCCCATAACATACCTGGATTTCTGCTGAAATGATTTTAATCCATTCATCTACTTTCTTTCTGATCCTAATTTTCTCTGACATCTCTCTACAAAAGAGAAAAAAAAGTATTTAAATTAGCCTTAATATTCTGTGACTAGGACCAAGATCGAGTGAGTCTAGTCTGGTTTTAAAGCTATGTGTAACCCAATGCCCTTCCTGAAAAAACAAAGTGATGGCATTCACTAAATGTTACAAGGAAAGTGTCTGTGAAGAACAGGAGGAGGGAAGTATCAGGAGGAGTGAAAAAAGAAATGGAAAACTGCAGTCAGTAAAACACAGGACTTCCATGTCTGTCCACACCAGGTCCCACATCTTCAGAGGCAATAAGGGGCCTTTCCCAAACTTGCAAACTCAGTAAGCACAGTGAGTGCTTAGAAAAGCGAGTGGGGGGTGGGGTGGGGAGGGGTCATGGAGAGAGAGCTCAGCGGGTGAGAGCACTCCTTCAGTTCCTGGCACTCACAACCATCTCCAACTCTAGACCATCTCTGACCTCTATGGGTACGAGGCACACACATGGTGCACACACAAACATGTAGGCAAAACACTCTTACACATAAATGTGTCTTTAAAAAAGAAAGCAAGTAAGCAAAGCTAGCAGCTTCATCAATAGGATCTGACGCCCACATCCCGTCTCACCTATTGGTAGCTAAAGCACTGATAAATGAATACATAGCAGCTCCATCCTTTGCACGAACGATAGCCTCCAGGTTTTCTTCTAGTACTTTTTTATTGTTTTGTACTCCTCTCAGAATCTTCGCAGCATCTTTCAAGACAGATCTTGTATTGGTTGTCTGCAGCGTAGCAGGATTATGTGGATGATCTGAAAGCCTCAAGGTAACTGGAGATTGCTTTACCTTAAGAGAAATTGAAGGCAGCAACTTACTATGTTAAACTTACATTGACTGCTTTACTCTAAAGAAAACATGCTGGGAAAACGGCAGAGCCATCCAGAGAGGACACTGACCTTCAGAGGACTGGAGTCCATGCCCAGCACTTACATTAGCTGCCTCGCCACCTCCTGGACTCTGGGTCCAGGACATCTAACACCCTTTTGGCTTCCTTGGGTATGTGTTGCATATATGTGTGCATGTGCATGCGCGCGCACACACACACAGACAGACAGACACACACACAAGTACACAAAAATGAGTATTTAATACAAAGAAGAGCTAGTACGTTGTTGCAGCCATTCACTAGAATCAATATAATCTAAGGTTCAGCTTGTCTAAATGAAAAGCTACTGAATACTGGTATTCTTTTATTTGGTTTGTTTTCCAGTTAAAGAAATTATTACAAATATTATATGTAATAGAGACAGGAAATCCAGAGCAGTGCTAGGTCATCTGCTCTACTTGTGAAGAGAGCAAAACAAAATAAGGAGCGAGCTGCTCTAGAGGCTGTGAACTAGATAAACAAGGGCCACCCACAACCCCTTTCACTCTTCCTCACACGCCTTTATTAGTCAGAAAGGCAAAGACAGGTGTGGTGGCACCTGCTATGATCCCTTGCATGACAGATGTGGGCCCAGGGCCCTAATCTAACCCTAACCCTAACCCTAACCCTAACCCTGACCCTGACCCTGACCCTAACCTTTGAGGCTAATTTGGTTTAAAAGCAATTCCTAGGTCATCAAGGGCTATATACTAAGATTAGCTCAAAAGAACAAGAGGAAAAAAAGGGGGTGGGGGGTGTCAGAAATGGTCGGTGGCACAGGTCTGGCCATTTGCTAGTAGACATCACCCAGTGCAGGCCTCTGAGCTGTTTTGTAAAGAAAACAAACAGGTCTGACTGTCACGTCTTTCAGTGCTTTATTTTCATTCTTCCTTCCAACTGCTTTAATGGCTTTTTTATTTCTTCTGTTTGCATTATTACTACATTTTACTAGGTGTGTGTGTACAGACTGTAGCACACATTATCTGTCTGCTGATGTAGCAGAAGCTGGTCTCAGACACAGTATGTATGTCAGGTGACCTTAAACTTGTAATTCTACCTACCTCCACAGTGGAAGGATTGCAAACGGGCGCCATCATGCCTGATTTCAGTTTCTACCTCATAGTTATGGACTTTGATAGCATGCCCACTTTACCTGGAGCATGTCACTTGTTTGTGTCTGTTTCTGGCCAAGATCGTGAACAACATCATTATACTTCTGCACAGGCGCTTGAGCTGTTCCTCGCTCTTCAGAGGAAGGAAATCTTTGTGAATGTAGAGTTTCAGTGCTACAAGAGACAAGAAAATTTTCCTAAATTGTTGCAGGATATTTGATCACACTCTGAACCTCGAGATTCTATTGTTTACTAGAAAAACCTATTTCTAGTTGTGATGTGAGTCAGCCTTACTTAGTACATATCTTTAACCCTCGGGCTGGAATACAGACAAGCCCTTAGTGCACATCTTTGATCCCAAACAAGGTAAAGTTAGTTTGCAGAAGGAAGTACCCATGTTTAAAAGTCATGTCTAATTGAGTGGCAGACAAAGTGATCAATCAGAGAAAGATCTGACAGAATAGGATATGCCCAACTCTCAAAAGAAGAGAGAGATAGGGAAGCTACTTAAGAGGCAGTGCAGAGAGAAACAGGGAGGAGTCAGTTTTACAGGGACAGTTTTACAGAGGAAGGTTGCAGACAGAGGACAAGCTAGACACACGTGAACAGTCAGATGGTAGATAGTACGAGCCAGAGAATAAGTAGCAGCCAGAAGATTAAAACAAATTGCCAGAGTTAGTGTAAGGCCATGCAGAGCAGAAAGTCAGATTGAATCAGTCAGCTTGGAGAGGAGTTTAAGCAGATCAGCTGAGTTGAACCAACCAGAGTTCAGAAAGATCAAGAAAGGGTTAACTTATTTAGCAGTACGTCTCAAAGGCTGAAAACAAATCTGACAAGAGATACTTAGGTGCATCAGGAGGAAAACAGAAAAGGCTCCTGCTTACAAGAAGCTATGGCTCAGATGCTCTCACAGAACAGAAAAGGAGCATTGGAAATGCTGCTCCTGACAGGCAATGAGAACACTCAGAACTAGAAATGAGAAGCCTGCAACAACCCAAGGAGAGTTTATTAAAGCAAAAGAGTTGGTTCGGAGTTAGAGGAGAAAGCTATACACATTTGGTCTTGGGTTTTTTGAGAGACAGTCTCCTATGTAGACCAGGCTAGCCTTGAACTCACAGAGATCTGTTTGCCTCTGCTTCACCAGTGCTGGGATCAGAGGCATGCACATCCACCTTGTCTACCTTGCATACTTGTTTAAACTCGCCCATACTTATGACACCTTCCAACTTTGTAGCCTTGAAAACCATTAGTGTCACAGCTTGGAGGGGAAGAACAGGACTGGAGCTCCCTTGAGTGCTGTCTGTCAGGCTCGTTGCTGTACAGCCTAATCACACTGAGCTGAAGCACAGACTTTTTCATGGTATTTTCAACAACAGAGATATCCGTGTGGTATCTCAGACACCCGATCGAACAGCTCTGTGATAGAGCACTGTGGCCAATAGACACTTTAAATCTCGATATTGAGGCACTCATGGTAAAGCCCTGATCAGTTCCACCATATTCCTGGGGCTTTGGAGGATCGTGTGGTAATAGAGGACTATTTCCATGTGTGTCCAGGAAAGACCAGAGGAGGTCTGAGGCTCTCACATGTAGCTGACTGATGAGAGGCGCTATCTAGGTAGGAAGTGATCACACACTTAACAAAGGAGATTTATCAGTTCAAAGTAGGAAAAAATTGTTTCAAATTTCCAACAGACTAAACTAACAAAATAGAGACTCCGGTGTGTTCACAAGACAAAGAATTCAGATTCCACATCTGGACCCGCCTCAACAAGAATAACCTGCAAATAAACCCCGGAAGACTCTGGGCCACAGTACTACTTCAAATGCTCGGTTCTCATTAGAAAGCAGTGATGCAACTGAATTCCTAAAGAAAACGTTGAACAAAGCTTCTTCTAGTCCCACTAGTTGCAGTCTCTTGTTTTTACCTGTCTCTTTTCTCGAAATTCCATCCTATTTTTGGCTGAGTTAGTGAGGTTATGTCTGATGATTCAGTCTTTCTTGTCAAGCACTCATTACTATTCAGTACTTGTTCCAAGAGTCTTACGCTTCCTACAGAAAAAAAAAAAAGCTTAATGTCATTTTTCAAATCAGTTCCTTTCTCCTTTACATCCATCTCCTCTGCATCTCCACTCCACCTAAATTAAGTCCTTATGATGATTATCTACTCAGCTCACTCTATATCCAATATGGCCCTTTGCAAGGGTTCCCTACATTCTGTGTGTTGGAAACTTAATTCTCAAAGTTATGTCTTCATGGTATTTGAAATGTGGAGTTCCAGGATGTGACAGAGCCATACGGACTCAGTCCTCACGGGTGGATTAGCTATCCGAGGAGCGACTGTTGTTAAGACCAAGCTTTCTCTGGCTAGCTTGCTTTCTTGTCATGTGACTGCCTTCTACCATACCTTGACCCAGCAGGGAATCAGAATAAGCAGACGCCACCCACTGCCATGCTTTTGAACGTCTGGAATGGTAAGCTAAATAAACCTCTTTTCGTTATAAATTACTAAACCCATGAGGCTCAGTTATCACACTTGAAAAGAAGACAATATGGGCATAAATACACTCATCAGGGCAGACAAAATACCTCCATCTTATTAAAGATTAGAGTTGTAAAAACTGATTAATATGAGTAAAAGGACTAAACTTATCTCTATCATTGAGTAATGGTTTTGTTTGTTTTTTTCAAGTCAGGATTTTTCTGTGTAACCCTGGCTGTCCTGGAACTCACTGTGTAGACCAGGCTGACCTAGAACTCAGAGATCCACCTGCCTCTGCCTCCAAGTGCTGGGACTAAAGGCACACATCACGATGACCAGTTGGAGAGTAAGGTTTTTAATCTCACACACAGCTCAAAAAGGCTTATCTGTTTTTTCACAACAATTATCTGAATGTCCCCCTATCATTGTTTTTAAGACTATATAATAACTACTTATGGTGAGGTAACTGTCTTCTAAATTCTTAAAACTTAGCTAAAAGAAGATTTAACTGTTCAACTGCTCCCAAGAATAAAAGGCTGAAGTTTAATACTGTCATTAACTCTTACTAGAAGGGCTACATTGTAAGGCTCGGGAACATAACAGTATTTCAAATAAAATGGAAAAGTTCTTCAGTTCCATTAAGTCCATATATGGGCATTTATTCCAGTTGAATGTGGTGATAAATGTTAATTTTCCTGAGTTGTACTTAAATTTATACCTAAAACAATAAAAGAAATACATTGTGATCAGTTTTGTGTTCAGTAAAGCATCATTTATTAAAAATCCTACTCATGAAAGGTTTAAGGAATCTGTAGGTAATAAAATTATACATAACTTAACTATAATAAAGAATCTAAGGAAATGACTAAATACCATGGGAAATACTGTAACTAGCTACCTGTGTAGAGTCTAGTTACTACTAGGCACATAATCATAAGTCCTGAATGGGAAATCTCATGCAACTCAAACTGTATAGGTGCAGCCAGGTGTGGTGGCTCATAGCTGTATCTCAGCAGTCAGGAGGCGAATGCAGGAGAGGCATGAGTTCAAGGCCACTGGGCTACAAGCCATATTGGAGTGTGATCATCACAAAATAACAAAACATAAGCAAAGAAGCAATCAGTCCAGAGAAGAGCTGTGGTCTGAATGGGACTCGTCCCCTATGGGTGTCTGTGTTTGATAATGTCCTCTCTAGCTGGCTGCACTGTTGTGGAAAGTTATGGAACCTTTAAGAGACAAAACCTTGCTGGAAAAAGGCTTTGAGGCTTTATAGCCTGGCCTCACTTCCTATCTGCTTTTGCTTCCTGACTATAGATTCAACATGACCAATATCTAAGCAAGCTCTTCACCCTCCTGCAATCATGCCTTCCGATGATTGAATGCACCCCTTTTTACAGCATGAGTTAAAATCATACTGCCTGCTGAAGTTGCTTCTTGTCTGCTATCTGGTCTCAGCATCAAGAAAACTAAAGGTGGCTGGGCAGTGGTGTCCCACACCTTTAATCTCAGCACTTGGGAGGCAGAGGCAGGCGGATTTCTGAGTTTGAGGTCAGCCTGGTCTACAGAGTGAGTTCCAGGACAGCCAGGGATACACAGAGAAACCCTGTCTCAAAAAAATAAAACGAAACAAAAAAAGAAAGAAAGAAAGAAAGACTAAAGGTGGATACTAATTGCAGTTAGTTTCCTACCTTTAGGACTGTACATTTCCATATTTTCTTTTTCTTCTATAGGGTTTTCCCTCTTTGTTATTCTTCCATCCCTTGAAACAGGTACAGGGGCAAACCTGCGAGGTGCTGGTGTCTCTAAAGGAGATTTCTGCCCATCAAAATCTGAATCTTCACTCAAAGGCACTTTAACAGAAAGGAAGAAACTAATCAATAGGGGATTGTGGTGTGTCTCCAGTGGTAGAGGGCTTTGCCTAGATTTAGTTAGGCCCTGGGTTCAACCACTAATTATCTCTCTCTCTCTCTCTCTCTCTCTCACACACACACACACACACACACACACACACACACACACACACACAAAGTAAAATCACAGTAGTAAAGATAATTTTAACTCTAAAACACTTTTTTAGGGCTGGAGAGATGGCTCAGCAGTTAAGAGCACTGACTGCTCTTCCAGAGGTCCTGAGTTCAATTCCCAGCAACCACATAGTGGCTCACAACCATCTGTAATGGGATCCAATGCCCTCTTTAGGTGTGACTTAAGACAGCGACAGTGTACCCACATACATGAAATAAATAAATAAATCTTAAAAAAACAAAAACAAAAAAACCCACTTTATCTGGCTGTAAGGTGGATGTCTGTGAGTTTGAGGCCAACCTGTTCTATATAGAGTTCAGGATAGCCAGGGATACACAGTAAGACACTGTTTCAAAAATTAGTTTTTAATTAAAAAAATAAAGCTTTTTTGAGCACAAATGATAAGGTACTTGCCTTGCAAGCATGGGTACCTGAGTTCACTCTCCAAATCCCCATTTTACAAAAAAATTAAGGGCTGGAGAGATGGCTCAGCTGTTAAGAGCACTGACTGCTCTTCCAGAGGTCCTGAGTTCAATTCCCAGCAACCACATGGTGGCTCACAACCATCTGCAATGGGATTTGATGCCCTCTTCTGGTGTGTTTGAAGACAGTGACAGCGTACTCATATAAATAAATAAATAAATCTTTTTTAAAAAAAAAAAAGGTTAAATGTGGTGGCTTGGGGAGGCAAAGATCCCTGGAGCTCCCAAAATGTCAATCATCCCATTAGTCAAGTTGCAGGTCAGTGAGAAACCTTTTCAAAAGAAGGAAGGGCATGGTGGCTCGGGCCTTTAACGCTAACACTGAGGCGGAGCAAGTAGATCTCTCTGAACCCAGGTCAGCCAGGACGACATTAAGAGACCGTCTCCAAAAAAAGGAAAAAAAATATTCACTAGAAATCAAAATAAATGGAAACTATAAATGTCTTTATAGATAAAGCTTGTAAATTAAGAATCAATGTGATAATATTTGGGTATTCTCAAACCAGTGGTAAGATTGCATTGCTAGATATTTTTCAAAAGATTGATCTTTACTTATGTATGAGTGTGTTTTGCCTATAAGTGCGTGCGTGCGTGCGTGCGTGTGTGTGGTACCTGTGGAGACTAGAAACTCGAGTTAGGAATGGATGCGAGCCACCATGCATGTTCTTTTTGGCTGTATGTACACCTCTGCATCACAAGCACAAGGCCAGAAGAGGGCACTGGATTCTCTGGAATGGGATTATAACCAGTTAGAAGCTGCCACATCAGTGCCGAGAACTGAACCTGGGTCTTCTGCAGGCGCACTCAGACAGTGCTAATCACTGAGCCATCCTTCTAGCCCCACTACACTTTCAGTGGCAAGGAATACTAATAAATTACCTGGTGGTATAATACCTAATAATCAATCTCACTCTTAGGAATTTATTCTAAGTAAATAAGATGAAAGAAAGAAAATGTCAAACCAGCATGCTAACACATCTGTAATCCCTGTACTTTTGAGGCTGAGGCAGGAGGATCACCACCAGTTCTAGGCCAGTCTGGGCTATCATATAAGACCCAGTCTCAAGAGAAAAAAGAGAAAACAGAAATTGATAGATGACACTTGTTGTATCATTACTCCCCAACTGCCCCAAAGTCCAACAACACAATGGGGCATTTAACTACTGGGTAGGTTTTCTTCTGACAAGACCCAGGGGACCAGTGACCACAGCCGGCTCCTCAGAGGGATGGCTAGCTCTCAGAGTAATTACAAGCATTTTGATTCTCGACAAGTTAATTTTCTGATTAGTTAGAACCATAAACTAGGAATTATTATAATTCATAGCTTAGATAACCTTTACAATAGCCTAAAGTTTATTTGAACAACAACAACAAAAAGATAAAAAACCAAGAGTTCCAAATATAATTTTATTTTTGAGACAAAGTATCCCGCCACTTTATAATCAAATTTTCATCTTTTACACATGAAGAAACTAAGTATTTTACCTCGTTTAGGAACAAATGTGTTGTGTGAAGAAACACTGTTCCCAACACTAGGAAGTCCCGGTTTTCCAGAATACTTCTCCACTGCTCTGGAAGGAGACACGCCAAGTTGAAGGCTGCTAGCCTTGAGTGCAGCATCAATAAAATGGGTCTAGAAGAAATAGCATTACTTCGTTAATTTCAAATGATTTTACATATAATTTTATGATTCGAGTAACAAGATAAATTGAGATTTATTAGGATTGAAAATGGCTTATTATATTTAACATACAATGAAATGTAAAACATTCATACATTAAAAAATGGTAAGAAGTTTTAAGGTATACAAGAAATGCATTTTTTAATAAATAAAACTGATCTCAGAAGTTTTTGGGTTTTATTTTTTTAAGATTTATTTATTTTATTTCTATGAGATACTGTTGTTCTCTGCAGACACTCCATAAGAGGGCATCAGATCCCATTATAGATGGTTGTGAGCCACCATGTGGTTGCTGGGAATTGAACTCAGGACCTCTGGAAGACCAGTCAGTGCTCTTAACTGCTGAGCCATCTCTCCAACCTATGCCTTTTTCTTACTTGAAGAGAAAGAGTAAAAACAGCTTTCAAGCAAAGGTCAAGGCCCAGAGAAGTAAAGCTGTTTACAGAAGAGCACCAGCAGTCAGAGTCACCTGGCTTCTCACTAGATAATGTACTATATACTCAAGTCCTGCACAGAAGACTTCCAAAGGCCTTATTACATGTTTATAATCATGCCAGTAAATATTTCTAATCTCATGAAAACATCAAAACAAGCCATATTAAGGACTCTTGAGAAATGTGAATATAGAAAAAAAATTGAAAATGAAAGCACTTAATAAGCATTTAACTTTTTGTATATTCTTCTGAGTGTTACATTTTAATATAATTATTAAAACTTCAAAATAGTGCAATAACTAAAAAGCAGTGTGGAGCTGAGGAGATAGTTCAGTGGTTACGTGTCTTCCACACAAGCATGAGGACGAAAGTTCAGATTCCCAGTGCACAGGCAAACCCTGAATTCAAGCCTAGACCGTGGAAATAAGAGGTCCCCAGAGCAAGATGACTAAAAGCACCATTCACCTCAGTGAGCCTTGAGCTTGATTGAGACGCTGTGATCTTTAAGGTCACATGGAAGACTGACTGAGGACAATTCCCTTTATCAACCTCAGCACACGCACACATGCCCATGCAGACCCACACACACATGCACACGCACCCGCACACACTCACACACAGAAATGGACATAGAAAAATCAGTGTAACCAGGCAGTGGTGGTGGTGCAAGCTAGGAGGCAGAGGTAGGCAGATCTCTGGGTTCAAGGCCACCCTGATCTAAAGAATAAGTTCCAGGGAGACACTGAGAAACTGTCTCAAAAGACAAAAAGAAAAAAATTGCAAATGTACACTGGTTATATATTCCTATTTTTAAAATGTTTTGGAGCTGGGTAGTGTTCCAGAACTCAGAAATTCCAAAATAAAAAAACTCAGCTATTTATAACGCTAGTTCTTTTTATAATATCTCAATATATCATACTCAAAAGGCATTAAGGTACTGATTTGTTCAGTAAACTAAACGCAGGAGCATTTGTAGGTAGTGTATACCTACTATACACTGTAGTCAGTTCTGTTCGTGGGAGCATCAGATCTTGAGGAAGCTTTCAATGATACCCAAGCACCATCATAGACCTGCTCTCCCAGAATCTCCAAGACATCAAAGTATCTGTAATTTTATAAAGCTTTCCGAATGATTCCAATGCATATAAACAGACTTGGAACTGCTGATGCAAACAAATCACTGCTTTAAAAATAATGTGACCAGGCTGGGGAGACAGCTCCACAAGCAGTGTTCAACCGCCTTGCGGGCATGAGGACCCAAGCTCAGGTCCCGGGCTGGGCATGGTGGTCAAGTCTGCAGTCTCATTACTGGGAGGAGAGGGAGCAGACAGGTACATCCCTGGGGCTTGCTGACCATCCAATCTAGACAAATTGGGGAGCTCAGGATTCAGTGAGACTTGTCTCAAAAAATAAGGTAGAGGGTGACTGAGGAAGATATTGAAATTAACTTCTGGCTTTCACATGAACACACATACAATAATGCCAAAGGAAGAAAAGCCAACTCTTAAGGAGCGGTCTCACAGTACCGACAACACTATAACCTACAACACACCACATACCTACACAGCAGAAAGGATGATAAGCAAGCCAATCATGATGTAAGAAATCAAACTGTCACAACCTAGTGTGCTAGTACAACTACTAGTTAATGATTACTCAGAGATGTGCGTACAAAAGGCACTTAGAATGTGCACAGCTTGATCACAGATACCTGAATGTCTATCTGCTGTTGCTGTAATTTCTCAAGGTGCCTGATGTGCTGCCCCATGAACACGTTCATCTGCTTCTCGTGGTCATGACAGTGTAACCTCTCTTGCTTATTCTGAATGCTTGCTTGGTGCTCGGTCACTCGTTGTAACTGCTTATCAGTCTCCTGTAACTTATTAAGTAGCTCTCCAACACAATTAACCTTTGCTTCCAAATCACTCTGTACCTAAAACAAAATATCAAAATAGAATTTCACATTGTAGAAAGACATCAAAAGTGTGCTCAGGTCCTAGAAAGGTTATTTACAGCAGTTGGTACTGAGAAGGTATTAAACTTGAGCCTTTACTCACAAAATTTCTCATGATTCCAAGCCTTTGATTTTAGAGTCATAAAATTAAGAGGCAAAATAGAGTAGCCCTTTAGAGTAATAGGTACATTTTGTTTCATGAACTACACATACATATTCTGGCCTCCACATGAACACACATATAATACTGCAAAAGGAAGAAAAGCCAACTCTAAGGAGAGGTCTCACAGCACCGACAACACTATAACCTACAACACACCACGTACCTACACAGCAGAAAGGACGATGCGCAAGCCAGTCATGACATATACACACCAACTGGACACAAAAGATTTTATAATGCCAGAAAAAAAAAAGATTCTTAAAATTAAAGAGAAGGAAACAGCAAAAGCAGGAGCTTTGGCCGCCACCCGTGCCGGCGCGTGGAGGAGACACGCTGTGAGTGAATGTGCGTTGCTGCCATGAACACAGAACCAGGCACAACTGACAGGAACCAAGGCCTCGGACTCAGATGGACCAGACTCAGAACTGCCAAAGCCGCCTTCCTCTGATCCAAATGTGTTTACAGAGGAGGATTAATCAGTGTGCTAGGAAGAAAAAAAAATCATGGTGGCACACGCCTTTAGTCCTAGACAGGCTGATCCCTACAGAGTGAATTCCAAGGGAACCAGGGCTATGGAGAGAAGCACTGTCATGAAAAACAAAAACACGGAAAAACTAGCGACTGTGGCTTCTTCTTCTTCCTGGCTGTTCACGGTCTGAAACTGCCGTCCTACAGAGACTTCACAGAGAGGAGCTAACCCTCCTCCCATGCTGTGTACAATTAGCATGCTGAGGTTCCAGGTGACAGTGGGAGGAGGCGTGGCTCCACCAGAGTGCATACAGCCCACCTGACCTTCAGTTTTTCTGTGTGAGTGTGTATGTGTGTGTGTGTGTCTGTGTGCGTCTGTGTGCATGCCTGTCCTTTCTCCATTCTTTCGCCATCTCTCCTCAGGGTTCCAGACCCGAGCTGTACAACGGCACATTCCTATAATCACAGAAGGAACTCAAGAAAAGTCCAGATAGGAAGATCCCGTCTCAAAAGAGAACAAGGTGGGAATGGAGCCATGGCTGTGATGCCCAGCACTGCATAAACAGGCTGATGGAGCTTCTCTGTAATGCCAGAAATTGGGTATAGGAGGATCAGAAGCTAAAGCTCATCATCTTTGCTACAGAGCAAAGTCACGGTCAGCCTGGGATACATGAAACTCTCTCAACAAAACAAAACAAAAAGCATAGCTTTGGGTGCTTCTCCAGTGTAAGGCTAGGGTAGGTCAACAACTTCGAATCTGAGTCTTGATTCAGATTTTTTAGTTCTAAAATCTTATACCTACTGACATACTTCTGCTTCCCCATTACAAACTGACAGACTTGTATTATGATATAAGAGGATCATATAAAATCCTCTGGTTTGTTCAGGATTGCAGGCCTAGCAATACAACCCGGTGTGACAACACTTACCTAAGGGCCCTGGCTTTGATTGTCAGAGACTGATCATCCAGAGCATGAACTGTCAGTGCCACCGTGAAACCGTCCTGGCTTCTCTAAGCCAGCATGCACACAAGGGGCACACGACTTCTGAGAAACAACCCACAAACCACAAATGAGAAGAGCCTTTCCAACTAGGAACTAGAACGTCTCTAAGTGTTCAGACCCAACTGTGCCAGAGTCAGTGTATCTCGGTGTTCAGGGATACCCAGGAGAGAAAGGTACCTTGATCAAAGGAGTTGCTGTTGCAATGGCAGCGGCAGTCGCTGCGGCCACAGTTGTAGCTGAATCAATTCTATTGGGTAGAGTTTCAGTCTCCTGAGCAACTATATTCTTTTCTGTACTCGTGTCTTCTAAAAGATGTACTTTCACCGCCTTAAAAACAGGCATGCTTTGAGCTCTTTAAAGACAAAGAAACAAAGGTTTTCAGAAATCTGCATTGAACCATTAGAAGAAATGCCTCATGCCCTAATTTGGGAGTCTCCTAAAGTGGCTTTCTGGGTTTCTCTTAGACTTCTATCTCATTTGTAGTTATGGGCAGTGTGGGCATGAGAGGCTGTGTGTACATGTGAGCTGTAGAGTATGAGTCACCTCACTGATGTAGGTACTAGGAACCAAACGCAGACTTCTACAAGTGCAGCCAGCGTTCGTAACAACGGAACCGTCTCTCCAGCTCCATCTTGGGATTTTGCTTGTTTGATTGATTGATTAATTAAAGCAGGGGCTAGTGAGATGCCTCAGAAGTTAAGTGCTCTGATTGTTTTTCAGAAGACCCAGATTCAATTCCTAACACCATCACATGGTGGCTACAACCATCTTAAACTACAGTTCCAGAGGATTGGATGCCTCTTCTGACCTCTTGAGGTATGCACATGGTATACAGACATACAATGCAAGCAAGCAAAACACCTGAACATATTAAAAAAAAAAAAAAGATGTTAAGTGGTTAGTTAATATTAACTAAAGACATTTAGTTATTATTATTAAGTTTAGGTCATTAAGGACTAAAGAGATAAAAAGTTATCCCTTGAAGCCACTATATTATTTTTGAAAATATGACTTACACATGACAACCACATAACCGCAGTAATAAGGACAGATAATCAAGAAGCACAAATATAATGCATAAGGTTTAATTCCCAAAGGCAGGAAAACTGCATCTGAATCTAAGAACTGATGGTTGTATTCATCAAATACTTTTAGAAGGATTATAAAATTAAGGGTTGAAGATATAACTCCAGGTACATGCTTAAATGCATGACATATAATTTCCGACCCCAGCAGATTTAAAAAAAAAAAAAAGCCAGAAAACCAACAGTGCCTACCACTCCACTCCATACTCAGACTTCTCACATCCTCCTCCAGGGTCTAGCCTGGTGAGTGCCCCACATACCCGGTATTTGTATTTCCACATCCCACTAGGTCCAGTCCAAGTTCCACAGCCAGTGCCCCAGACTAGTCTTGCCACCTGCATTTTGCAGCAAAGAACTCTAGGCCACCACAGGGCCCTGAAATCCTGACTTGAAGCCTAGCTCCACCATCTCCTCCTGAAATGTAACCAACATTTAACTCCCACTTGGACCTGCCTTCCCTGCATCTACCCACAGGACCATTTGTGTCGACTCCAATACCCCACTCCATACCACGCCCTCCTTCAGGGTATAGCCTGCTACATACACAACCTTTACATCCATGTCTTCTCCAAAGTCTACCAGATTTAGCTTGGGTCTACCTAGTCTGGCCTTCCCTGCCTTCACAGCAGAAGCTCTAGGCATGGGCCAGTATTCCTCCTACCTATCCACCATACTACATGACTCTACTTTGTCCACTCAGACCTCCACACTTCCATCTTGGAACAGGAAGCACCCTAGTCCCTTTTGCCCACTGGACTATATTCCACCCATGCCACTTCTAACTTCTAGACCCAACCCATCCCCACATTCTCTCTTCTCCCCCAGCCTGCTCTATCCATAGCAAACTTAAAACTAACTTAAAGGAAGACCACACGCCCAGCTCTCATTGAAACAATACCAACAATATAAAAGACCAAGTCAGTGTCTCCTCTCCAAAGCCTACTAGTCCTATAGAAATACTTGCCAATGAGAATTACCTAGATAACCCTAGGACACAGAACTTAAAAAAGCAATCATAAACTTCACCAAAGAATTCAAGGAGTTTAAAGACACAAAAGAAACATGTCAATGAAATCAAAGAGAAAGTTTAAGGAGAATAAACACAAACATAAGGTTAAAGGAAATGACAAAGACAATCCAGGACTTGAAAACAGAATTTAATAAAGAGACAGAAACACTGAAGAGGACTCAAGTTGAAATAAAGATGGAATTGAAAATCCCAAAAGCCCAACTAGAAAACTCAAAGGAGACCCTTACAAGCAGGAACGATCAAGACAAATATATAATATCAGATCTTAAAATTAAAGTAAAGGATCCTAGACCAAAGAAACAAGGAATATGAAAAATTAAATACACACACACACACACACACACACAGAGAATACACAGGAAATGTGGGACACCATGAAAAACACCAAATCTTCAAATTATAGGTATAGAAAATCAAGAAGAAGCCCAAACCAATGACATAGATCTTCAACAAGATCCTAGAAGCAAACTCACCCTAAGTGAGGAAAGTGACAATTTAAATACGAACAGCACCACAGGCTCACAGATCGGAATGCTTGTCACTAGGGAGCAGCTGTTTGAAAGGATTGGAAGGATTAGGAGGTATGGTTTTGGTCACCTTCATCGTGGTGTCTCTTCGCAGAAATACAATAGTAACTAAGACAGAAAGACACACCCAAAAAATACAAGAAGCACACAGAGCACCGAATAGACAAGACCAGAAAAGAAAATCCCCCTAGCATATCATAGCTAAAATACTAAGTATCCATAACAAGGAAAGATATTGAAAGCTACAAGAGAAAAAAATGCAAGTCATATACAAAGAAAACCCACCAGAATAACAGCTGATTTCTCAATGGAAATTTTGAAACAATAGTCTAGAACAATGCATTCTGAATGCTAAAAAAAAAAATAGATGGCCAACTTAGACTAATATACTAAGCTAAACTGTCTGCCATAATTGAAGGAAAAGAAAACTTTCCATGACATGAACAGCCTTAAAAAAATTATATCTAACTTTGGTGGTTTGTATAGGAATGGCTCACATACACACAGAGGTTTGAATACTTGGCCCACCATAGGGAGTGGTACTATTAGGAGGTGTGGCCTTGTTGGAGAAATTGTGTCACTACGAGGGGGGAGGGGGGCTGGCTGGCTCTGAGATCTCATATGCTCAAGATATACCCAGTGTGGCTCATAGTCTGCTGCTGCTGCCTGCAGATAAAGATGTAGAACTCTCAGCAACTTCTCCAGCACCATGTCTGCCTGCACACTGCCGTGTTTCCCACATGACAATAATGGACTGAACCTCTGAAATTAATGTTTTCCTATATGAGAGCTGCCGTGGTCATGCTGTCTCTTCATGCAATAGAAACATCAAGACACCAACAAATGAAGCCTAACAAAAACACAGAGCATTATTTCAGGATAAAGAGAAGAATGATCATAGCAAAAAGACTGCGGGAAGAAATATAAAGCCATTTTATTAAAATACAAAATAAATAAATAAATAAATAAAAACAGACATGGCGGCACACAACTTTAATCCCAGTACTTAGAAGTCAGAGCTACGTGGTCTCTGAGTTCAAGGCCAGTGTGGTTTACGGAGTGAGTTCTAAGACAATCAAACTACACAAAGAGGGGGCTGGAGAGATGGCTCAGTGGATAAGAACACTGACCGCTCTTCCAGAGATCCTGAGTTCAGTTCCCAGAAACCACATGGTGGCTCACAACCATCTGTAATGGGATCTGAAGTTCTCTTCTAGATTTACCTGAAGACAGCTAAAGTGTATTCATAGAAAATAAGTAAATCTTTTGGTTTTGTTTGTTTTTGTTTTTGTTTTTTTTAAAAGGATTCCTCCAAACTACACAGAGAAATCCTGTCTTGAAAAACAAAACCAAGGGGTTGGGGATTTAGCTCAGTGGTAGAGTGCTTGCCTAGCAAGCGCAAGGCCCTGGGTTTGGTCCTCAGCTCTGGAAAAAAAAATAAATAAATAAACAAATAAAATTTAAAATTGACAACAACAAACCTCTAGTAAATACATAAGTCCATAGAGATTAAACAACTCATTACTAAACACTGAATAGGTGAAAGAACAATCTTCCTGAGACTAAATAAAAATGAAAATACGACACGACAAAACATCTGGGACACACTGAAAGCAGTCCTATTTGGTTAATTTTAGCTCTAAGGGTCTATATTATAAAATCAGAAAGAGCACAAATAAATGGCTTAAGAAAGCAACTCAAAACAATGAAAAATCAAGAACAAACCGAATTCAAAACTAACTGGCAGAAAGAAATAATAAACCAGAGAGAAATCAGTTTAATAGAAACAAAGATGAAGCAAGTCCAATAGTTCTTTCAAAGAGAAACAAACTACCAGACCCTTGGCCCAACTAAGTGAGAGGGAGGACTAAAGGGACAGAGCCAAAAATGAACAGCGAAACGTCAGGACAGACACCAAGTAGATCCAGAGTATCATAAGTGAATATTCTAAAAACCTGTTCTCCAGGAAACGGGAAAACCTAAAAGAAACGAACGAATTTCTATATTCAGGCAAACATCACAATTAAACCAATAACAAAAGAGGCTATTGAAAGAATAATTAAAACTTTCTGGCCAAAAACCAAGCAGCACCAGATGGACTCACAGCAGGATTCCACCAGATATTCAAAGAAGATCTCCAGGCAGTCCTTTCTAAACTATTCAGAAAAACAAAAGAAAGAAAAAAAGAAAAAGAAAAGAAAGAAAAAAAGAAAAAGAAAAGAAAAGAAACTGAGTGAATACTCCCAAACTCCATCTATGATGTTAGCATCGCTCTAATACCCAAACTAGGTAAAGACACAGCAACAACAATAAGGAAGGGAGGGGGGAGAGAGAGAGAGAGAGAGAGAGAGAGAGAGAGAGAGAGAGAGAGAGGAAGGAGGAGGAGGAGGAGGAGGAGGAGGAGGCAGGCTAGCTAACTAGAGGCCAATATCCCTAATGAACATACTCAAAAATATTCATTAAAATACTTGCAATAGAATGCAGACATACATCAAAAAGATTATCCTCCATGACCAAGTTGGCTTTATCCCTGAAATGCAGGCATGGTTCAACATTAATAAACGCAATATGCCACAAGAACAGACTTAAAGACAAAAACCACATGATAATCTTGATACAGAAAAATCCTTTGACTAAATTCAACATGACTTCATGACAAAAAACTTAAGAGAATGCAGAGCTAGAGAGAAGATACCTCAGCATATAAAAGCTATGTATGGGAAACCCATAGTCAGCATCATCCTAAAGGGAGATAAACTTGAAGTCAGGAATGAGACAGGGCTGTTCACCATCCCCACTCCTCACCACTGTGCTCCAAGTACTAGCTGGAGCCATAAGGCAAGAGAAGGAAATTAAAGGGATATAAATAAGGAACGATGATACGATACTATACGTTAGAGATCCCAAAAGTCCTACAAGAAAACTTCTAGAAAACATAAACTCAGCAAATGGCAGGATACAGAATTAACTTGCACAAATCAACAATTTTTCTATATACTAACAACAAACATCATCAGAAGAGATCATGGACACACTCTCATTTACAAAAACCTCTAGGAAAATAAATATCTAGGAACAAATCTAACCAAGGAAGTGAAGGACCTCTACAATGAAAACTTAAAACTTCTGAAGAAATAAGGAGAAAAATCGAAGGATGTCCCAGGTTTATAGGTTCATAGAATAAACACTGTAAAAATGGTGATTTTACTGAAAGCTGTAACAGATGCAATACAATCAGAATCAAAATCTCCATCCCATTCTTCTCAGAAATAGGAAAAATATCCTAAAATTCATATGGAACCACAAGAGACCTAGGATAGCTGATCTGAGGAAGGGGTGCTGCTGGAGTGATTATGATCTTAAGATATATTACAGAAGCACAGCAAAAACAAACAAACAAACAAGAAACAATACAGTATTCACACAATAACAGACATCCAGACCAATAGAACAAAATCAAAGACCCAAACATGAGCACACACAACTTCAGTCACATAATATGTGACCAAGATTCTGAAAACATAAGCTGGAGGAAAGAAATCATGTCCACATGCAGAGATGACATCAGATCCAGTTCTATCACCTTCACAGACGCTAACTCCATACGGACCAAAGGCCTGAACATGAACCCTCCTCACAAACCGAGACTGCTAGAAGACAGTGCAGGCAGTGAGTGCCTGGGTGGACAGGTGCAGCGAAGGACTTCCTGCACAGGACGCTATTCACCAAGAGTTAAGGCCAACAGTTGACAAATGGAACTTCGTTTAAAACAATAAAAATAAAAAAGGTTCTGCACAGCTAAAGAAACAATCAACAGCAGGAGAAGAAGCATACAGAATGGAGAGGACCTTTGCCAGACATTTTAAACATCTGACAGAAGTTTAAAATCCAGAGCATACAAAGAACTCAAAAAAATGAGTCAAAAACAAATGACCCGAGGATTCCAAGAGAAACTACTCAAAAGAAAAGCTAAGAAGCATCTCAAAAACTATTCATCATCCCTAGTTACTAGGGCAACACAAATCAAAACAACCTTGAGACTTCATCCTACCTCAGTGAGGGAGAAACGACCAGCAACAAACACAAGGACAGGGTGCCCTTTTTCTGTGTGGTCAGCAGGAATACACCCACACACAGGCTGGGTTCCCTCACATCACGTCCGAGGGCAGCACAGTGCTGACACACACTCTCTGATGCCTCTTCACAACTAAGAGAGTAACTGCTCTCAGTGCACCTCAAATGTTATCAGGTGACTTCGGCTTCTCCACCTGCTGACCTCCTCATACCCAACTGAGTCACCCAGTTCTCTCAATTATTTCATCATAATTACATGACAGCTGCCACAGATAGAACTGGGGGAAGGTAGGGAATCTTATTTCAGGTCATCCACACTTATTTCTTAGTTTTACACAATGAGACTCAAGTCTGGAGGTAATAAGGCTCACTTGACCAAAGCTAGAGATTTAGTGGGAGGCAGAGTTACAAGTCCAATTCCCAGAGGCTGTCCCATGACACTCTGGCTTTCTCAGATGAGACTACCTCCCCCATCACACAAATGCCACTCTTCTAGCTGCCCTACTTTATAATAGACAGCTATTGCCTCTGCCAAGCACCATCTATGTAGCATCACAAAGCTCTTCTTGTTGAAGACACAAAAGCACTGGGCCCACAGCTAATGTCAAGCTTTCCTTTCTGAACTCTCAACCTTCTACCCAAATCACTGCTTTCTTCTCTGGATGCGGTACAGTCGAGGCCTTTTCAACAAACCAGCCTTTATAGCACTTGTTGATCTCTCCCGTTATTAACTCCTTTTGAGTTGCAGCAGAGCCAGGCTGCATAAGTAGGCACCCCACGGCTTACATGTCTAGATGATACAATAATCCACCAAATGCGATGCTCTTCCTACTCCAGCTCCAGTTGCTCTGGCCTGCGCCTGTGTACACTATTAGATACGGGGGCTGTGCTAACAATTAGAGTGAACAAGACAACAGGGCAGAGGGCAGGCAGAACCTTAATTCATCAAGCTACACGCACACTCCTGGACTGTACATGCTGCCAAGTGCTCTGCCGCTCAGTTACAGCCACAGCTCCACAGGCTGCTATGGTTAGTTTTAAAACATTGCTGTGTTCTTAATTGCTGTGTATGGATTGTGTAACATATGCTAATGTACAATTTCCTTCTAATTTAAGGTAGCATACTATTATAAGTGTGTTTGTAAATGAAACTTACTTTTGCTTTAAAATAGTTCTCAGAGCATCTTTCTGTCCCATGGTGTACTGAGAAATAAAGATGTCATTTGCTGAAAAATTAAGACACAAAAATATTATTTCAGATTCTGAAGAACAAAAAAAGCCAAGATTGAGGGCTAGGATGTGGTTCAGTGGCAGAACACTTGCTTAGAATGTATGAGGTCCTAGGTTCGATCCCTGGTATGTTTTAAACAAAGAAAGAATGAATGAACTTTGATTTGGGATTTGCAGCTCACATCTAGCACTCAACATGCAGAGGCACAAACCTTTGCAATAAGTTTGTAATAGCAAAACACATTTTCCTGTGCACATCCTTTTATAGATTTTAGTTTCTATTAGTAACCTAATTTGAAAAGAAAAATGAAAATTAAAAATAAAAGGAGCCCAGGATATAGACAGTAGATTTACCTAGCATGTAGAAGGCCCTGGATTTGATGCCTAGCACAAGATAAATACTATTAAGCTACTGAATGAATAAACCACTTCTGAACTGGAAAGATGGTTCAGCAGTTAAGAGCACTCGCTGCTCTTACAGAGAACCTGGGTTCAATTCCCAGCACCCATATGGTGATTCTCAATCCTCTATAACTTCAGTCCCAAGTGATCTGACCCCCTCCTCTGGCCTTTTTGGGCACTGCAAAGAGTGCTGTGTATAGACATATAGGCAGGCAAAGCACCTATACACGCAAAATAAATAAAAAAAGAGCCCATTCTATCCTCACAAAGAAAATACTGACACATACTGCAATATGGATAAACTTAGGCACATTATGTAAATTAAAACAGTCACAAAGGTGCAAAGGTTAAACGCTACGTGACGCCACTGACATAGGTACCCGAGGTGGTCAGAGTCACAAAGGCAAGAGTGAGGAGTTGGGGACACAGAGCTCAGTGGGGGGATGTTAACGTCTGGAAGTGAATGATAGTGACCCTTGCACAATGTCAATGTACTCAATGTCACCGAATCTTATCAAGGTCAATGTCACAGAACCGTGCACTCAAAACTAACAGAATAAAATATTTTCTGTACATTTTAACTCAGCTTTATCCAGCTGATTATTAAGCTGAGTCAACTGTATTAGTTTACCTTTTTGTGCATTGTTCTCTTCTGTCTTATTCAAAGGTAGCCTCCGAACTACAGTGTCTTTAGAAAAATCCTTTGGGCATAAAAGAGTGAGATTGAATGAGCTTAAATCAGCATTAATAGAGTAAGTAACATTCATAGCCACTTGAGCGCTGTGATCTAGGAAGGCAGGTCTGCACATTTCACTTCCTTCATTCCCAACACTACACCTCCCACAGGTACCCTGAAGCCAGCGAGGACTTCTCACTAGTGAGCAATGTGAAATCTGAATAGTGAGAAATAACGAGAGAGTGAACAAACACACAGAGGTGGAACAAGCAACGGGTTCAAATCCACACCTGAACATCCAGCTGCTCCAGCTTAATGTGTTAATCTGCCTCGATGGTGAATCAAAAGGGGGGCGGGGAAGATACCATAGTCCTTTAACAGTACAACACTGCAACCTAACCACAGCTTTCTTTGTCACAGAGCTCACACACTGCCTTACAAAGTTGTGCTGTGCAGGTCGCATCTAATGTTCAAGAGTTTCCTGCTCTTGATTATGATCCTAGAACTCATCTCTGAGACTCCACGCTGAGACACTTGAACTCTTAAGGCACTAGATGGACTCCACGCTGCTCTTTGACTTCCATTTTACACTAAACATGAAAGGGAAGGAATTGGGGAGATGGCTCAGTAGTTAGTTAAGCACTTGCCTCACAAGCACACAGATCCCCAGAACCAAGGTGAAAGCTGGGAGAATGTGGCAGCCTGCCTGGAACTGCAGCCCTGGAAGGATGACTGAGGCAGGAGACCCCTAGGGCGGGTGGTCAGTTAGACTAGCATGTCCATGAGCTCTGGGACTAAGACACCCTAACTGAATGAAATAAGGCAGAAGAGCAATGGAGGATGCTTCCTGACAGCAACCTCGAGCCATCACGTGGACACATGCCCCTTACCCCTCCATACACAAACATGAACACCCATACACACACCGTGCACACACATGAAAATGGAAAAAAAAATTAAAGTTAAGATAATGATGGGTGTTAATTTACAAACACCAACAAGATTAACAATTCAAGAGATGTATGTAATGTCCCACACTTCTCAAGTCACACTCTATAAAACATTTCTGGAGCTGGTAGGATGGTTCAACAGATGAAGAAACCAGCTGCCACGCTTGCTGATCCAAACTTGACTGCTGGGACCCACGTAATAGGAGAGAATCAATTCTTGAATGTCGTCTTCTGGCCTTCACATACAAAAATGGCCTTCATGTGCCCACACACATTCCTACTTACACACACAAGTGAAACAGATAAAAAGGTGATAAAAATGAAATGAACAAAGAACAAAACATTCCCCATCATACGTGATACCTAAACAAAACACAATGTGTTATTACAAAACATAACTTTAAAAATCTTCATAATATTGATATGACTTGGAATTCTTTTACTTACACTTTTATCAGATGCAGGAGAATTTTCTGACAGAGGCTGGTGAAACTGTCTGGCAGAAGTTAAATCCAATGAGCCTAAGAAAACAAGAGAGTCACTGACAGCTTTGTTTTGGTTTTTCCCAGGGGACTGAACCCAAGGCTCCTCTCATGGTAAGCTCTCGAACTGACCCACTGGTCCCATCTGAGTGGCTTTTTAATCAAACCTGACCCTGAGCAACTGTGTAGGCATGATACAAAAACTGAGAATCCCTGTATTAATGTAAAAAACAAATGTGAAGACACTTTCCTGTAAGAGAAGCCAAGAAGAAATATTTAAATTCATTCTAATGAAAAACTTTATAGCTCATTATTTAGCAAAATAAGGATGTTAAAACAGGTAGGTTAAGCAGGTAAGATCTAAAATGTTTTAACAGCAGTCGTGGTGTGGAAGATCTTTAACTGTAATGCTCAAACAGAAAAAGATGAATTTCTCTGAGTTTGAGGCTAGCCCAGTCTACAGAGTAAATTTTAGGCCAAACAGAGCTATACAATGTGATCCTCTCTCAATAAAATAAAATGAGATTTAAAAAAAATATTTTTCAGGGGCTGGAGAGATGGTAGGGCAGATAAAAGTGCCTGCTGATTGTGCAAAGGACTGGAGTTTGGAGCCTCCAACAGACAGCTCACAATCACCTGTTAAGTCTAGCTCTAGGTAAATTTAGCTACTCTAGTCTCCATGGGCTCCTGAACTCATTTCCAGACACCCACACATAGACACACAATTGAAAATGGTATTTTTTAAAATCCTAAAAGATATTTTATCCAATGCAGAAAAAAAAATATGAGATTTACCAGAACAAACCTTGTATATACAGGCATGACAGTGCATGCCTTAATCCCAGCATTCAGGAGGCAGATTTCTGTGAGTTCAAGGCCAGCCAGGACGAGGGAAACCTTGTTTCAAAAACAAAAAAACTCTAGATATCAAACTCTGATTTAACAGATGGCCTACTATAGTGTACCCCCAAAATGCAATCAGCATATTGTAGTTCTTGCATATACATTCATTAATATGATCCTTAAAATAATCAATACAATTTCATAGCTCTAAATAGGACATGTTAATTGTAAATACAAATGCCACCAAAGACTGAAGGTATGCATTTTCCATACACCAGATTGGACAGCACTATCCAAAGAGAAAGTACAGCATTTTGTAAATATTAAGCAGATTATACAAGCTCACTGTATCCACCATGGGTATGAACAAGAACAGGATACACAGACCATGCCAAAAGCAAGCACAAGAGGAAATATTCGAGTTTCATTCATTCTACATGCTGAAACCTTTTGTAGGATCAAGTTACTTTTCAAACATCTGTACAAATCTGACTTGTATCTTACATTTGAGACTGTAAACACTGACTCCTTTAAATTTGGGGGAATGCACAACCCAAAATAGAGACTGAAATAAAGACTGACGATTTATAAAACAAAACAAAACAAAACAAACGTAAACTGGCTGGGAAACGGAAACATTTGGAATCACATACCACATAACGTTCCATTTGAGCTAGTCCTCGTTGCAACAGCAAGACGTTTATTTGCAGGCAGTGCTGGAGGTACACCGGACAGCTCATTTTCCACCTCAGCCAATTTATTCCCTTGGTTTGGAGAAGCAACTTCTCGCAGTCTCCTCGCTGGCATTTTAAGCCTTTTCCCCCTTTCCAGGCTAAACTCAACGTTTTTCATATGGTTAGTCACAAAACAAGGCCTGCGGTTCTTAACAGAGGGAATTCTAGCTTCACAGACTTAAGGACACACTTTCACCTCTTCGAGTACCAGGATAAGGAGCAGTGGTGGAAGTGAATTTGAAAAATACCTGAATTCCAAAAATAATTATGAAGCAGTCGTTAACTTACAAAGTCTATAAACAAAATATCCACAAAGCTGTAAATTTCAATTTTGACATTTAATACAGGGCTAAATACGACAAGAATGTCTTGATCCACTAGGTCTATTAATGCACCAAGGAATTATGCCAAGAGCAAAAATGAAGCCACGGGAATCAGTTCCAGAAAAGCACTCCTCCAAACCCTGAGCTGCAGCTGAAAACCCCAACAGACGTGGAGGCGGGGTTAAGGTTTGTTGTGAAGACCCAGTCGAGCAGGTAACGTCAAAATTATGTTTTTAAAACGTCACCCACATAAGAGCTTAATAGCTTTCTTTCTACCAGTCCAGACGCAATTTCGGACACCTCAATTTAGTCTTCAGCGTCTCCACAGAGGCCGGCAAACACGCCGTCTTGATTTTGATATAAGAACTGCTTCGGTTGTTCGCGGGTCAACACTGTCTTCCCCGAAAACCCGCCCTTGAGCGTCAGCACGCATGCGCGCAAAGATCCAACTCTCCAACCGGAACGGGAGTGTTCTGGTGTTCTTACATTCGTGTCCGTGTGGAAACAAACTCCCAACGTAAAAGACTTCAAGGAGATGAGACTTTTTTTTTTATTTTTATTTTAAAGGCAGCATATCGCGTTTATGTTTGGATAAAGTACTAAGTATTCCTAGAGGACTGACGAATTCCCGATTAGCCCATAAACACTTTTATCAAGGGTTATTTACACTGTAGTAACTGCAGACCGTTAGAAACCTGGGGTTAAGCATATTAGGCTTTCTAGAAATTTCGACAGATTCCGTTGCCGTGGAAAGGGAATTGAAAAGTACAGAGAGCACTGACTACCAGATAATCACAAAAGTTAATTCTTAGGTGATTTTAGAATTTACTTGGGCACTTGCTTTTCTTCCTGCATTGTCCCCCGTGGTAACGAATCTGCGTCAAAGGGTCTAAAGCCATGCTTGACATCACTGCCCCCACGTGTTCTCCGCTCTCCAGCGGCGCGGCGCCCTGTCTTTACTGACCCTCCGAGCTCACACTCTACCTGCACCGTAGCCCTTCATCCCGGTACCGGTGTCAGATGCGAGATCCTGTGGCTAAGTATGGCCCCTTTCCTCTGCTCTCATAATCCCGGGTTCGCGGGCAATGGGGTGGCAGCCTTCACTCGGGAAAGGTAGCGGGCTGGTACTCCGGAGGGAGCGGCCGCGTGCACGCGGGTCGTGGGGCTGCGCAACCGGCAGCGCGGCGCAGCGGGAGGCCAGGCGTGCCCTGGAGGCCTTGTCACCCAGAGGGTAGGAACCCTAGGCCTCGAGACACCGCCCACCCTGGACTGGAGGGCTCAGGGGCTCGTTTTGGGAACTACAAGGTAGCCAGTCACTCAGTGACCTTGAGCTGTCAGACAGGAGCCCCTTTACTGAAAATCTCTAGACTTCCCCAGCTCTTACCCTGTCTAGAGTACAAGGGCTCTCACCTTTCGCCTTTCCCAGGTCTCTTATTGGAGAACGCACTGCTTAGAGCTTTCCCATTACGCCTTGCTAGAGGCTTTTAAAACAGATTTTAAAATTAAAAAGTAAAATAGATTAAGCAAAGTAGAACAACGTAAGATATAAACCTAAGTAACAAATTTTATCTCTTACATTTCAGCTATTTACGTTCCTACCAGCCTAGGGTAAAAAAGACACCTTAAAGTCTCACCATTGGACAGCCTGTTACTTTGTTATTGTGGCTATTTGATTAGTTTTGTGATTAATCATGTTTACATCTGTTACATTTTCTCTTTTGTTGTCCATTAGATTTATCTGTTGGTTCACGATTTGTTGTATAAGTGTATTAAAAGACCGAATGACAATGTCAGAGCTGCAAGAGACCTTAGGGATGAATTCTGTAATTTCTATATAAAACTTAGATATGAAAAAAAATGACCTTTCCCCTTTAATTTCAAAACGCTGAGCAGCTGCAACAGCAATCAGTAAAGTAACCTGAGTAAATAATTTGTAATGGATAGTCAGACCTGGGGCGCCACCTCAAGTAGTCTTGTTCTCATCTTCCTTGAGGCTAGACTTTGAATCGAGGGAAACAATAGGAATTCATTTTCAAGTGCTTTTAGCTATGATTAACACTGAGTTAATTAAGAGTTGCCTGTTGCCGGGCAGTGGTGGCGCACGCCTTTAATCCCAGCACTTGGGAGGCAGAGGCAGGCGGATTTCTGAGTTCGAGGCCAGCCTGGTCTACAGAGTGAGTTCCAGGACAGCCAGGGCTACACAGAAAAACCCTGCCTCAAAAAACCAAAAAAAAAAAAAAAAGAAAAGAAAAGAGTTGCCTGTTAATGCTGGGTGTAGTGGTAGCCTTTAATCCCAATACTTCAGGAAAAGAGACCTATCTACAAAGAGTTCCAAGACAGCCAGGGCTACACGGAGAAACCTTGTCTCAAAAAAAAAAAGACAACAACAAAAAACCTTGTCTGTTACTCCCACAACCTAACTAAACCTGCAAATAATCTAAAGGGTCAAGTGAAAGATAATAAGATAATAAAATAATAAAAAGTTCTATTAAGTATTTGAACTCTCAAAATAGATACTGACTTCTAGCCTATTAAACTATTAAAAAATAGTTTAGGGGATTATTATTCTTTTTGTTAACTTTTTTTTTTTTTAACCTATGTTTCACTCTCTGCCCTCAGTCTGGCTCCCACCCTTCCCTGAATACATCTATAAATACACTTTGTTTCACTGAAGCACTTGCAAATAAGTTTCAGACATCATGAACTTGAGCCCTAATTGTTGCAACCTGTGCCTCCTGAAAGACCTTACAGTCTGGAAAGATTGTCACACTTAAGATGACATTTAGATTTTCCTAATTATCTAAAAATTGCCTTTATTGTTAGAATAGTGGACTGCTGCCTTATGTCATTAAAAGGCCAGGTCCCACAGCTAGAAATGATCTGTCTGTCTCTTTCTCCCTCCCTTCCCTCCTCCTCTGCTGAGAGCCTGGAACTCAGATCTGAATGCCTCTCCCAGGTGCTGGGATTAAAGGTATGAGCCACCACACTTGACAGGGCCCATTTTCTTAACAAACCGGATCCTAGAAGGGAACTGTGTATTGGCTTTCTTTTCAGGGACTGACTGCTCCTCAAAAAGAAAATCTTTGCTAATTGCTGATGTAGTTTAGGGTGACACACTGCACTTAATTACAATGACAGACATCTCAAACTGCATCAGCTATCCACTCTGTATAGCATTTTTAATGTTATAAAGATGTGTGAGTGCTTGTTTGCATGTGTGTATATGTATCACGTGATTGCCTGGTGCTTGAGGAGGCCAGAGAGGAGTTCTAGTCCCAGTCCCTTGGAACTGCTACTGCCGACTGTGAGCTCTGTGGGTACTGGAAACCGAACTTGCTGTTTGCGGCGCGGTTGGTTGGTTGTTTTTTGAGTTGGGGTTTCTTGGTGAAGCTCTGGCTGTCTTGGAACTAGCTCTGTAGATCAAACTGGCCTCAAACTCAGAGATCTGCCTGCCTCTGCCTCCAGAGTCCTGGGACTAAAGGTGTGTGCTGCCTGGCTACAAGAACTCTTACCAGTAAGCATCTCTCCAGCTCCTCGTAGTATTTTTGAAGACTAATCTAATTTTCTTCAGTTATTCTACAATATGCATTTTCCTAATTATTCCTTCACAACCAGAAAAAGAGTCAATATTTTTAAACCAGAATGCCACTAAAGTAACGGTGTATGCCCTAGAGCATTGCACCATGGGATTTTGCCTAGTGGTAGCAGCTACCTTGTGAGATGCTAAATTGACCCACTTAATTATGGTGATAACTGTCTTATTTTACCAATGAGAAGGGACAGATTCTTCATAAGTAACCTATGAAGAGGTGCTTGAAGACAGTGGGTATTTCTTGTTTCCTAGCATAGCCCTTAGTTTTTTCCATTCAAGAGCTTTGATGGAACCCCAAGGTTGTGAATCACACTACCAGTTATGCAGGGACTAGGAACAATTGTAGTAATTAAGAATGTTAGAAGAATCACTTATTATAAATTAAATTTAAGTCTTACTAAGATTTAGTTTCAGAGTTGGTACAAATGGACATATTATTTAGAAAAAAACAGATATTAATCCTCTCCCTACCACACCCTTATTAATTACTTTTCTTTTTGTTGTTTGTTTTGTTTTTCTGTGTAGTCCTGACTGTCCTGGTACTCGATCTGTAGATCAGTCTGTCCTCAAACTCAGAGATCTGCCTGCCTCTGCCTTGAGTGCTAAAGTCCAGAGTACTTTAGTCCTGAGGACTCAAGGTATGCATCACCCTGCCCGGCTTGTTAATTACTTTTCGATATTAAATTCCTGGAAATTGTGAGATGAAGAAACAAATTTCAGGGTGCTTGGTCACTCTCTTGATCTTCTCCCAAAAACGGATTTCCTTTCTGAGAAGGGAATTTGTTAGTGGGGGATTTATGGTTGGCTGTTGCAGTTTTTCTCTTAACCCAACTAGCTCCCAAATACTTGAGACTGAACTATTAAATTTATTTAACACACTTTAAGGGCACAACAACTGAGCAGTATTATTCTGAGGTAACCCTCTAAGCTAGTCTGGCTAGCTCCAGTCAGATCCCTGTGGTGCTTGCACTTCAGTACTGATCAGGCTCTCTGGGCCTCTGGTGTTTTCTCACGTGTCGCCTGGACTCTCTCCTTGCAAAAATCCTCCTTTTTCTCTCTTTCTCTCCTCCCCTGGCTGGGAGGAAGTCCAGCCCTATTCTCTGTCCTGATCAGTCATTTACTGATCAACTTCTATACTGACCAATCGGGATAATTGGGGAGCAGTGTTTTACAACCAGATACAGGAACACAGAAGTCAGCATTTGAATAATACAAGGATAATCTTTACACAGTGTACAATAGCATGTCTACAAAATTAATTTAGGAAGAAACTAGGTGCATTAGAGAAGAAATTACAAGCTGGCCTTGGTGGTCCCTACCTGTACTCTCAGCACTAGTAAATATCCCAAGTTCCAGTCCAGCCTGGGGTACGTAAAAAATTCTAGGACTCATGAAACCTCATGTCTCAAAACACATAACACAATTTATAAACATACTTAATAAATGTGAAGATACAGTGAAAAAAATCAGAAGAGCTTATAACAGTTTTATATATTTGGAGAATATTGTTATATAAGTAGCTTATCGATCATATCATGCAGGTGTTAAAGTGTACTGGGGAAGATCCTGGATTTTAAAGGATGAGTGTCGGCAGTGATCCCGAGTTGTAGCTAATCTGAACATTACCTCATGTTTAATGTTTGAACTCGTCTTCATTAAAGTTACCAGAAGAATCACAAAAAACTTAAGGTATAGCATGACATTGTTTATTTTAAAAAAATATGCTAGTGACTATAAACTCGAGATTACATAAACTAATTTCCCTTAGTAAAACGGCAAAGGGACCTGCAGGTGTAACTTGGTGATGGAGTATTTGCCTCATATGCCCAGTAGTTCAGTTTGACTCCTCCGCCCACAAGGGAAAGCCTGCTTTATCCTGGCATTCAGTTTGGGAGTAATAAAAATGAAGAGCCTTTAAAATGAGTTAGCTGCAGGGTGCGTGGTGTGCACCTTGGTCCTGGCGTTCATGTACTGGAAGAAGAGAACCGCCTCCCCAGCTGGCCTCCTGCCTGAAAGTGCACAAAGGTAAAGGAAAGCAAACCAGGATAGCTCTTAAAGCTGTGTAGCAGCTGAGCAGGTAATGGTACTTGCTGCACTAGGGAGGCAGAGGCAAGCAGATCTCTGAGTACAGGACCAGCCTGGTCTACATAAAGAGACTGTTAAAAGAAAACAACCAAGAGCCAGGCAGTGGTGGTGCATGCCTTTAATCCCAGCACATGGGAGGCAGAGGCAGGTGGATTTCTGAGTTCAAGGCCAGCCTGGTCTACAGAGTGAGCTCCAGGACAGCCAGGACTACACAGAGAAACCCTGTCTCGAAAAACCAAAAAAAAAAAAAAACCAAGGCTGGAGAGATGGTTCATGGGTTAAGAGCACTGACTGCTCTTTCAGAGACTATGAGTTCAGTTCCCAGAAACCGCATGGTGGCTCACAACCATCTGTAATGGCATCCAATACCCTCTTCTGGTGCGTCTAAAGACAGTGACAGTGTACTCATCATATATATAAAATAAATAAAATCTTTTTTAAAAAAACAAAACAAAAATTATTAGCCAAAAGAAATGAAGTTTCATTAAAAAGGGCCTTCAGCAGTCATATTATAATGCATTTGATTTTCAGGTAAGAAATCCAATCTCACTGAAAACAAGCAGAAGGCGGGGCACTTGCTTTTCCCGAGCAGAAAGGAAACTGATGCATCAGAAAAGGTTTGCACTGATAAAGTCTATTTACTCTGAATTTCTGTGCTTCTCTGAGATGTTGGTTAGCCACAAAACTAACCCTGTTCTACAGTCATTCTCAGACCTAAGTGAAAGCTGCCCATTCTTTTCAGATTTCAGAGGGGTGAGCAGAAAGTAACCCTGTTTTAATATTCGCTTTTCAATAACAAGCCATTTGATCTGATCTCTGGAAACCAGGATCAAATAAAAGAATAACCTGGGCTGGGGAGATGGCTCAACAGTTAAGAGCACTTGCTGCTCTTCCAGAGGACTGAAGTTTGATTCTCAGTATCCCCAGGTCAGGCAACTCACAGAGGCCCATAACTCCAGCTCCAGGGGAATCTCAACGCCCTCTTCTAGCCTCTGTAGTTACTTACACTCAGACATGCACAGAAAGGAAATTGTTAGAAGATATTAAGAGACATTGACAAAATCACTATTTGGGTGTGGTGGAACACACCTATAATCTTGGCACTTAGGAAGTGTGGGAGGAGGATCAGGAGTTCAAAGTCCTCCTTAGTTTAAAAAAAACAAACAAGTTGGAGGCCAGCCTGGGCTAGGTGAGACTGATTGTCACCAGTATTAGATAAATGTGAGGGGTGTGAAAAATTGGCAGATACCAGTGTATCAATCCCTGATACATACATTATCATACAAGTTTCTAAGGACCTCTAGGAAAGGAAATGAGCTGTGTCATTTTCAGTGTGAACTGGAGATACCTGTTTTGCAGTGTGTTCCTGAGTGTAATGAGCCTTCAGTAGGCAGTGTGCTTATCAGCAAGTATGTTTCATTCTCACATCTTAAAGTTCCCATCAAACAGTAGCTTCATTTACTATTTAATTCTTGGCAAGTGATATTACCAAATCTTAGATCTTTTCAGGATGTTTTTCTTTATGTAACTTTAAAAAAATATGTGTGTATTTGTGTGTTTGCCACATGTATGCAACTGCCCTTGGCAGCCAGAAGAGAGTATCAGACCCTCAGGAGCTGGAGTTACAAGTACTTGTGAGCTCCTGGAAGTGTGGATGCTGGGAGCTTCTGGTTGGCTGAAGAGCAGCAAACGCTACTATCGTGTGAGCATTTCCCCAGCCTCTTTATTCAGAGATTATTACAGGCTCACGTGGACTTGTCATATTAGAGATCATTTATGCCCTTTACCCTGCTCTGCAGAAGAGTAACAGCTTACAGAACTAGACCACAGGACACAGATGCTGATATACAGTCAAGACACACTACATTTCTATCTCATAGGTCTTTCATGTTGCTCCTCTACCCCTTCCTCCTATAGCAACTATACTATGTTCTGTATTTATATAACTCTGTCATTCCGAGAATATTTCAGCCAGGGATTTGGTGCATGCCTTTAATCCCAGAACTTGAAGTCAGAAGTAGGAGGATCTCTTGAGTTTGGGGACAAATGGCTTTATAGTAAGTTCCAATTCAGTCAGTGAGTCTCCAAAAAAGAAAGAAAACAGTTTTTCATAAATAGAATCATATAGAATGTAATCTTTTAGGATTTACTTTTCCACTTTATTATTACCAGCTATGTGAAAGTTATTTCAATCAAGTAAATTGATTCCTCCCAGTTTAGTCTTCATTTAGCTACTCTAGTTCTTTTGCTTAGCCTCATCTTACCTATTAGAAACCTTGCTGAGATCATAGTAAGACTTAGAGAATTTAGAGAAAATTGACATTCTTATATTATTGAGCCTTTTCCGTCTATGAACAATACCTCTCCTTTTTCTGATAGTTCCTCTTTTTTTATTAAATGTTTTGTTTTCATATAATCTATTTTGACGATTTCCCCCTCCCCCAATTGCTCCCAGGACCTCCTCACCTCCTTACCTATCCAACTTTATGTTCTTTCTGTTTTTCAAAAAATGAGAAGCAACCCCCACAAAAACAGAAATCAAAACAAGTAGGCAAAAGATGAATAAAACCAAACAATGCTAAAGCCAAGCTAAATGAAACAAAAAGTCCACAGAAATGACATTGAGTTCATTTTGTTGGCCAACTATTGCCTCTCATTTCTAGGGGGTGGGAGGGTTGGAGGGTTTTTGGTTTTTTTGTTTGTTTAGTTTTCAAGATATGTTATACATGTTTAGATAGGTTGACCTTAAAAATCTTTCTGGAAGGGAATCACAGTAATTAGTATTACATTTAACTCTGCTGCGCATGTGTCCATTGCTAGGAAAGAGAAGTGCAGTTTTGTTTTTTTATGCCAGCTAAGCCTTGCTGGGCTCCCATATTAGTTCTTAGAGTTCTTTGTGGATTGTTTGGGGTTTCTGTGTCGTCTCAGATCGGAATAGGTCTATGCTTCCCTTCTTGCCCCATTGCACTTAGTAATATTCTCCTTGTGCCACATAGCAGACATCTCTCTTTGTCTGCAATCATTTTGAAGCCCACCCAGATTGGCCTTGAACTTACTATGAACCCTAAATTGATCCTCCTGCCTCTACCTCTACCTCCCTAATACTGGGGTTACTCCTAACACACTCAGCTGCTCGCTTACAGTCTTATTAGCAGGTATTGTCTTTCAGTAGGTTGACTTTTATGAAAAAGTTTTTAGCATAATCCCCAACACTCAGGAAGCCCAGGCAGGAGGAACATGAGTTTGAGCTAAGTGCAAACTACAACACAGTGAATCCTTGTGCCTCAAGGGAAAACAAAAAGTGATACCTTTGGGGAAGTGGGGGATGATAATTTATCTTAATGTGGATTTCATTGAGTTTATGTTGTTCTAGGTTCATTCACCTGCCTGAATTTGTAGGTTTATGTTGGTGGCCAAATTAGGAGACTTGGTTATCATTATGTATCTCCTTGGCTGACCTGGGCTAAGATGCCTCATTACACTCCCTGTGTGACCTCTCCTAGTCCCCAGGAGGCCTGCTTGTCATGGGGAGAGGGCAGTAAAGTAGACCTTGAATCCCAACCAGACCTTCTTGAATGGTACCCCAGAGAAGAAGGCAGATACCTTGGTACTGCTGTTAGGACAGCAGCTAGTTTTGTAAGGTTTCCACTGACATAGTAGAAGGTCTTGTTCCTGCCTGATGGAGATAGAATCCCCTGTTTTGTCACCCTCTCGACACCACTCTGGTCCAAGTGTCAGCAGCTCTCTGCAGCCTCCTAGCAGACACCTAATGATGCTCTTTGCTAGTACAGCAGTTCATGTATAAAAAATATTCCGGCCTTTTGCTGACCCTCTGTGTTGGTATTTTGTTAGACTAGGCTTTCAGGGGAGTCTTGTTTCTTACTGGTCCCATTTAGATGTTGCCAATATTTTCAGTTTTAAGTCTATAAGGAAAAACAGAAAACATTCAAAATTCTGTCCCTGTGATTATTAGATTTTAAGGCCCCAAACTGGTCTGCTGCCTTCTCAATACCTCTGTTTTCTTGTATTTCCTTTATATGTGAGGCCCAGCTTTCTAGCTGTGTGGAGAAAGCAGATAAAGAAAAATCACATCAGCACCGTCTTACTAAAGAATGTTGCATGATGTTTGTACAGACTTATTTCTTTGGGCACTGGCACTTAATAACACCCATAAAGTTGCTGTACTGTCTTACATAACTGGCACACATAAGAACAATAATTTATATCCTGTCACTATTAAGGCATTCTCTGAAATGAACACACTTCTGTTTCTCATTATCATTACTTCAGAGAAAACTGGGCTGCAGCATGAGGAATGAGACTAGAGTAGCAAGTGTAGAACATCTAATGCTTTCCTTGTCTAAGACTTGAAAAGTGTTCATCGTCACCAGCATCTTAGGGAGGGAAAGGAGCGAGCAGTCAGTGAGTGTGTGCTGCGTTCATGGTTGAGAATGGACATAAGGTGACTGAGTGTGCAGCCAAGAGGTGCAGTGAACCAGAGTGGTGTCAAGAGGGTGACAGAATAGGATTTTATCTCCATCAGGCAGGAACAAGTTTATCATGTATTATATGATTTAATCAAAATGAGACTACTGGGGCTGAAGAGATGGTGGTTAAGAGCACCTGCTGCTCTTACAGAGGACCCAGGTTCAACTCCCAGCATCCAACATGGCAAATTCACAGCTCTCTGTAACTGTCCTATTTAGTTTCAATTTTATATAAGAATACGTAACTCAGGGCTAGAGAGATGGCTCATCAGGTAAGAGCCCCTGCTGCTCTTGCAGAGGACCCAGGTTCAACTCCCAGCATCCAACATGGCAAATTCACAGCTCTCTGTAACTGTCCTATTTAGTTTCAATTTTATATAAGAATACGTAACTCAGGGCTAGAGAGATGGCTCATCAGGTAAGAGCCCCTGCTGCTCTTGCAGAGGACCCAGGTTCAACTCCCAGCATCCAACATGGCAAATTCACAGCTCTCTGTAACTGTCCTATTTAGTTTCAATTTTATATAAGAATACGTAACTCAGGGCTAGAGAGATGGCTCATCAGGTAAGAGCACCTGCTGCTCTTGCAGAGGACCCAGGTTCAACTCCTGACACGCACATGATGGCTCACAACTGATTCCTGTTCTGGGTGTGAGTCCTAGTGCTCACGTGGCAGCTCCAACTGTATGGTGAGTTACAGAGCCTCTGTGGGCCCTGCATGCACATGGTGCACACACATAGAGTCAGGCAAATTATACAAACAAATTAAATTTCAAAGAATACATAACTCATGTAAATATCTCTCATGAGCCAGTGTTGATTTAATCATAAATAGGATTTGTTAAAAGTAAGTGGTGTGGGCTGGAGAGATGGCTCATTGGTTAAGAGCACTGACTCCTCTTCTGGAAGACCTGAGTTCAATTCCCAGCAACCACATGGTGGCTCACAACCATCTGTAATGGGATCTGATGCCCTCTTCTGGGGTGTCTGAAGACAGCTACAGTGAACTAATAAACAATAAATAAATAAATAAATAAATAAATAAGTCTTAAAAACAGGTAAATGGTGTTTGTCAACAATTGCTAGAACCTTTGTTTTACGTAGATTAGTGATACAGATTAGAGTTAACTTGACACCTAATAGGATAGTTCTGAAAATTTAGGAAGAGTTTAAGAACTTTCTTGGTTTCCCTTAAATCCCTACTATGAAAGGGACTTTAATAAGTATTGTTACAGGACTGTAGGACACTGTCTTAGTATTGGAGATTTGATTAAGACAAAGCCTGTGAGTCCCATAGCTAGCATTAGAAAATAAATTATTGTCAACTGAGTAGTGGTGGCACAGGCCTTTAATAATCTCAGCACTCATAAGGCAGAGGCAGGCAGATCTCTGTGTGTTTGAGACCAGGTTATTCTACAGAGCAAGTTCCAGGACAGCCAGGGCTACACAGAGAAACCCTGTCTCAATAAGAAAAAGAAAAAGAACTGTTGTCATTAAAATCTGTGAAATTATATATGGGTGGCTTAAAAATATATTTATAAACTGACTTTTTTTTTTAACTTTGAAATAAGGTGACTAATAAACATACTGAAAGAACATGGCTGCCCAGATACCAGAATCTGACCAGATAAAACAGGTAAGATACTATAATTAAGGGAAAAGGATCTTAGCCAGGGATGGTGGCACATGCCTTTAATCCCAGCACTCAGAAGACAGAGGCTAGCCAATCTCTATGAATTAAAGGCTAGCCTGGTCTACATAGTTCCGGGACAGCCAGGGCTATGTGGAGACATTGTCTCAAAAGGCAGTAGGGGTGGGTTAAAAAAAAAAAAATTGCAGAACTGTGGAGCTGTGTCAGTCAGTGATCCCAAAGTTTAAATGTTTATAATTTCACTTCCAAAAATGAGAAATACCTGCATGTAGTACATGTCTGTAATCCCAGCATTTAGAAAGCCCATGAAAAAAGATTGTATTAGCCTGAGCTACATGGTTGTGAGTGGAATTATGAGGTAAATATTTACTCAAAGAACATAAGAGTGTAGCATTTATGTCCCAAAACCATATTTAAGAACATTTAAAAGTGTATGTTTATTTTGCTTTTGAGGCCAAATCTCGTTATGTTGCTCAGTTGGGTTTCTAAACTTGTAGATTCATGTGATCCTGAACTTCAGCCTCCTAATAAGTAGCCAGGACATCAGACATCACTGCACTGCAGATGCTGTAAACTATGCACTGGACAGCAGTTGAGACAAATACAACTAGGAAGGAAGACCATGTGTGTGCATTAAAGCTCCTTAAGTCAGCAGACAGATTCAAATGGAGGAGGAAAGGAAGGGGTGTGATAGGTAGCATGTCTAAGTGTCAGTGAGTTTCAAAGCGTCTTGGATGTACAGCCTGGGTTTTAAAGCACTTCTCATTTATAGTTTAAGGAGTTCCTGGGAACCTACAATAAACTTACAGAAACCTGCTTTTTGGACTGTGTTAAAGACTTCACAACAAGAGAGGTGAAACCTGAAGAGGTATGTTCATAGTGTTACTCACTAAAAAAAACCCCCAAATTTGTCATAAACCACAGAGTAAACCCATCTAAGCATTTCATTTGTTCTTTCTGACTGGGCTGCCCCTTACATGCGTTTGCTTGGAAGAACTAAAGCAGAGGGAACCACGATGCCAAGATTAACGATGCCAAGTTGAATTTAACAGTCACATTGCATCAAGGCCGAGCATTTATAGACCAAGTATGCAGCAGCTGAGTTATGGTTCCAGGGCAGATGTTCTTTTTTGGCGGTTTCTTCTCTGTGTAGACCAGGTTGGCCTCCAACTTAGAGATCTGCCTGCCTCTGCCTCCTCTATGCTGGGATTAGAGGCGTGCGCAACACAGGAGATGCTATTTTTGTGCCTTTGTCAAGGTAGCAATGCTAAAGAAGCCTGATGGTGCTTCGTCTGACCCTGAGCAGTTGGATTGAGCTGTGGAAGTGAGATCGTGATGGCACGTGAGCACACTTGGGGACCCAGTGCTGACTGGCACCCCACTTCCAGTGTCCACATAAAGGTGTTTGTACATCTGTTCAGAGTGAGAGACCTCTTCCAGCAGAGAAGTCAGTAAACTCCATGTCCAGATAGATCTAATTGCTAGGTAATTTAACTTAAAAAGTTTAGGAAGATATCAAGTGTAATATCCATTTTTTAAGGGAACATGTTGTAGCACCTTGCAATTTCATACTTAGGCTTTGGCGTGTAATACTCTTTTATTTTCAAAAACCAGACTTTATTTTTATACCAATACAATTTACCTATTAAATAACACTACAGTAGAATGCGCTGATATAATTTTAAGCAGAAAAAAAAGGAGAAAAGTAAGGTTATAAAAACACCTCCCCATAGTCCGTTTTTCAGAATGGGACAGCTATGCTCAGTGAACTGTCCTGAGCACAGCTGAGTGAATCCCGACACGCAGGTGGCTAAATGGATTGGGAAGCAAACCCAGCCTTCAGCCCCTGCCTCAGAGGATAACACATACCAGAAAATAAAGATTCTGACAGTTAAAACTGGAAGAAAATAGCTTTATCGTCTGTATCATGACTGAGACGTGTTCTTTTGCCCACAATCTAACCTGTAGTTACCTTTTCTTAGTCTCCTTTGGGAATCTTTGGACTTTATCCATATTTATGCCCATTCACAGATACACGGGTATACATTATAGACTAGGATCTGCCTATGAGGGAGGACCTGGAAGATTCTGAGCTTGGGTCACCTCAGTTGATATTAAAAAGAAAAAGGTTGACAGTGGTGGAGGACTGGCCAGTGGTTACACGGAGGCAGAGGCAGGCAGATTTCTGAGTTCAAGGCCAGCCAGGGCTACACAGAGAAACCCTGTCTCTCAACCTCCCCCCCCCCAAAAAAAAAAAAAGAAAAAAAAAAAGAAAGAAAGTGGGGGAGGTTCAGCATTTGAGAGGCTAGGGCAGAAGATTTTGAAATTCCAGGCTGGTCTTGGCTATATAACCAGACCTTGCTCAAGAGAAAAAAATAAAATGTTTTGAATGGAAATATTCAGAAGCAAGTTTCTCATAAAAAAAGGAACAAACCTTCTACTGGGTTTATGTTTGATTATCAGTCTAAATAAGGAGATAGAATTGTGGGTCTTGAGGTTAGAGAAAATCTTCAGACTGAAGTCCATCCAAATCTAGTCTGTCATGAAGGCAGGGCATATACTATATAAGAATATACTATTGTTCCTGATGCATCACAAACCTGTAGAGACTTCATGAACTTTAATTCTCATCAGTAAGTGAAAGCATAAAGAGTTTAAAGCTATAAAATTGCAAGCCAAGGCTAGTACTCAATTTGTAGATCTATGCAAAGAAAGCACCATTCCCTGTTGTGGTGACTCTGGGTGGCTCCTTCAGAATACAAAAATGTTTATTTTTGTGTTGCCTCTTGGATTTTCCCCTTGACTTTCTAGGTCACCTGTTCAGAACATTGCTTACAGAAATATTTAAAAATGACACAGAGAATATCAATGAGATTTCAGGAATATCACATTCAGCAGAATGAAGCCCTGGCAGCCAAAGCAGGACTCCTAGGCCAACCTCGGTAGAGAGGTCCTGAGGTGTGGACTTACACTAAAAGATTGCCAGCAGCTGTTGCAGTCAGAATGAGGATTCATCTGGTGGAGAATCCCCTGACGCACAGCAGGAGCCGTGGTACAACCATCTGTCATGACTACCTGACCAATGGAAACCACCGGAGAAAAACGGCTGTTCACCAGAAAGAGTCAAAACAGAAGGCCTTCCTGTGCAGTAAAAATGGTAAGGTGTGGTGTTGTTGAGGCCTTAAGATTCATCTGCGTGGTCACCGTGATTGCAAAAATAAACCACTGTTCTTTTCTTTGTGACTGTTAATTTTAAAAGCAAAATATGTGTCCAATCATGTATGAGATAGAAAAAATTTATTACTAAAAGTAAAATAAATGAAAATATCATCGAGCAGTTGTTTTTACTGTACAGAACACAGTATTCTGACTGGGTGTGGATGCGCTGAGATATTTTCAGTCAGGATCATCCTTCAAATGCTTCTTGCTCATGCATGTCTGCCTCAAGTTGCTGGTGAATACACAAGACAGTTACTTGCTAATCATTTCAAGGCACTAGTTCTTCTCCTCACTGCTTTTGTCAGCTGAGACCCTGCACGTTCTTATCCTAGCTGCATTTTGACATATCTGTCGTTAGGGAACATCCCTTTTGAGGCTAGTCTAGATATGGTTGAGTGGTATGCTCTCGTAGAATCTTGCAGTTTGTTTAAAAACTGAGAGTCTGGGTCAGTGAGGCTTAGCAGCTAAAGGCACTTGGCATGAAGTCTGACAACCTGAGTTCCAACTGCAGCAACCACATGGCGCAAGGAGAGGACTGACTGACCCCGGCTGCCCACACTAACACCATGGTGCCTGTGGGCCCCCCCACACACCCCAACATGAATGGTTTAGTGTAAACACATACAGCTAATATGACCAGTTGAATAAAATGAACCAGAGTTAAATTTGTATCTATGGCTAATATAGAAACAAATTCAAGCATTTACAAGAAATTCTAGTGGATAAGTTTAACTACTTTGTTTTATTCTGTTTTATAACCAAACTAGTAAAAGAAAGAGCTTACAAATAGACTTTGTTACCAATCTAAAGTCATAGTACAACACTGATATGTTTAAATTAACAAAGCTATTTCTATGTCTTATTGCATTAGTGAGCTGTACCACTCTGCTTTAGAATTGCAATGTTAAAACACATAATAACAAAACACACAGTTCACCATAGCAGAACATGGAAAATAAGATACTCTTACCTCAATGAAAGAATAGACCCAGAAATAGTACTTGAGAACTTTGGTGGGTCCACATTCATACCACTGTTCCTGTAATCAAGTCCCCCAGGGTTATCTACTGTCTGTTTTACAAGGATAATTAAATACATGCTCACCTGGCAAATAAGGGGAATTTTGTACAATAGCATCTGAAAAACCTCAGGAGGGAGGGTTTTTTTGAAAAACATCAGTAGCTCCTTTGGTTGCCCACACACTAAAAGGGCATTGGTGAGATGTTCAAACCCCATTCCATGCTCCCCTGAAACAGATTGGTTACATTTAAGCCAAAAAAAATTAAAGAGTTACTGTTTTTAATAATTATTCGGGAGGAGAGAAGCAGGGAGGCCATGAGTGTGGGTACGCATGAGTGCAATACCCATAGAGGCCGCAAAAGGCAGTCAAGGTCTCTGGAGCTGGAGTTTTGGGGTTTTGTTTGTTTTGAGGTAGTATCTCTGTGTAGTTCTGGCTCCTGAATATTGGGATTTAAGATATATGCGCCACACCCAGCCTTAGAACCAAAGTTACATGTGGTTGTTGCCAACTTCCTGGTATGAACGCTGGGACTGGAATTGGAACCCCTCCCGGGCTAACTAGTGCTCTTCATGGAAGATAACACCATCTCTCCAGACCTTAGGCAAAATGTTAGTACTCTTTAAAATGTATATTCTATAAATTACCAAGAAAGTATCAAGAAAATGCATATCACTGGGCAGTGGTAGCACACACCTTTAAGCTCGAGACTCAGGAGGCAGGCAGATCTCTGAATTCGAGGCCAGCTTGGTCTATAATTTGTTCCAGGACAGCCAGATCTATACAGAAATCCCATCTCCAAAAACAAGAATGTTAAGTGCCTATCAGACTAATGACTATTTAGACAAATCCCATGATGAGTCAAGAGCGCAGGTATGAGGGAAAATACTGGGTGTCATGTGAAGAATTTTATGAGAAATTACATTTACTCAACATTTTAGATGTGCACACTTGCTTTAGCAAATGTTTTGTATTTGGGGCATAGAGGGGCGATGCAAGGTTTTTTAATCTTGCCTGTTTTTAGTAATATGAGTTGGCCATCCATGTTTTATTGGTAAAATATGAGAGGTGAAACATCTGCTATGGTTCATTTTTTAACTACATATTTATTTGGTGTGTATAGGTATTTTGTCTATATATGTGTCTGTACACTAAATGTATGCATGGTGCCAACAGAAGCCAGAGGAGGGCTTGTGAGCCACCATGTGGGTGCTGGCAATGGAACCCAGATCCTCTGGAGTAACAGCCAGTGCTCCTACCACTGAGCCATCTCTCCAGCCCCATTTTGGTTGTGTGTTTTGAGACAAGGTCACACCATGTAGCCTTGGCTGGCCTCAAACTCCTTCTGCAGGTTAAATTAAACTTTTAGAAAATAATATGAATTAAACATTCAGATGAAAAAAAGACTTAACATTCCACTTTTAAGAAGGAAAAAACCCAAGTTTAAATTTTTGTTCCAATCATCCTTATTCACCTTTAAAGTTAAATTATTACATAATGACTCTTGGGGGATAAAATGATAAAAATGTGCCGTCTTGTGTTAGCACCAGAAAGACATCCTGTTAGCGCTGAAGCACCATGTACTTAGCGTAGCTTACTGCATGCCTAGACCAGCAAACACCATCATACATGAGTCGGTAACAGAAGCACCCTGACTTGTTTTCCCTTTTGACCTAAATTCAGATTTTAACTCCTCACATCTTCAACTAAAGTTAAAGCTGAAAGGTTTTGTCGATTTTAGTTTTCGCACATCCAGGAACTATCCAGATTGTTCTTTGTGAATGGCTCACCCCCATGAAGGATCAGGAATTGAACTCAAATTCTAACACTGAGCCACACTGCAGGTACATCCACAGCCATCTCCCCACATTTTATGAGCCCCCTGGCTTATACAATTTGAGGAATCCTGTTTAGGAAAAGTACATAAAATTATGAATAAAAAACTGCTCCGAGGCTTGAAAAGATGAAGATATTTAACATAACTTCCACTAGCTTATGTAGAGTTTCTCTTGTTCTATTACCATGGCAGTTCTAACTTCATTAAAGCTAAGTTTTGATTAATTTGAAAAATGACTGTGAAAGCAAAAATTAATAATTTGCTACCATTCTTTTAAGCTGAATAACAATCATGGACACTGTTATAAGTTGTGTAGGCTGTTGATTCCATTTTGTCTGTTTAGGAAGATTTGTTTCTTCCTAAAAGATTTTTATATCTATGAGTGTTTTGCCTGCATGTATGTATGTGCACCACAAGCATGCAGTGCCCAAGAAGAGGATATTGGATTCCTTGGATGGAGTTATGAAAGTTGTTAGCCACACGAGTGCTGGGAACTAAACCTGAGACCTCCGCAAGAGTAACAAGTGCTCTGAACCATCTCTCTGCCCCTAATTGTTTTTATAAGGCCTAGATAATGTTACCCACTTAAATACAGGCTAATGCACAAGATCTTTTGAGAGGAAAACAAAAGAACGCCTTTAATCCCAGCACTGGGGAGGCAGAGGCAGGTTCCAGAGAACACGCTCCAGACTAGGACCACACAGGACCCTGTCCCAAAGGAGGAAAAAGAGAAAAGAGCTAGCTGGTCACCCTTATCCCTAGCACTAGGGAGACAGAAGCAGGTGGATCTCTGAGTTGCAGACCAGCCTATAGAGTGAGTTCTAGGACAGCCAGGACTACACAGAAATGAGAGCAAGAGAGGAAAGGTGGTTTTCCCTGGAGAGATTTAAAGTAACTGCCACAGTCTTATGGAGAGTTAATCTTGTAACTGATATACTCGTATCCGTTCTAACCTCAGTTAAAGCTTAACTGTAGTTCATTTGAAAAATGGCTCTATCTGAAAGCAAAAATCAATATAAAGTATTAAAATGTAAAATTATCATTAATATACAATGATTTTAAGCATCCAGAGGATCAGGCTTAATTCCCAGCATCTGCATAGTGGCTCACAATCTCCAGTTCTAAGATCTGATGTCCTCTTCTGACCTTTGAGGCCAGACCTATGTGCAGGCAAAAAATAAGTGCCGTGGTGCAGGGAGCTTGCAAACCTTGGGGAAAATACTAATACTTAATCTCCGGGAACAGAGGGAGGGAAGAGGGCTTATGGGACTTTTGGGGAGGGAAGAAACGGGAAAGGGGAAATCATTTGGAATGTAAATAAAAAAAATATAGAAAATAAAAAGAAAAAAGAAAAAAATTCTTAATCTCCAAAATTATCAGTTTTCCCTTAACCTAAGTCACACCAAATTCTTTTCCCTTGCAGTCACTTAGCACCAGAATCAATACACCATTGCTACATATGGCATTGGTACAGTGAGTGTATCACCTACTATCATTTTAACAATGTTGTGAGGTGCTTCAAGAGTTAGGTGAAAGTTCAAACACAGCTATGGTCATAAAGTGTAGGCCCCTACTGAATTAAACAGTAAAATGGCCTTCTGAAGTGAAGTATAAGTATTTAGAATATTCAAATCAGAAAAAAGGTTGGTTTCATATTGTTCTTTTGAGACAGGGTCCTCTATGTAGCCATGGTTATCCTGCAGCTCACAGGTAGACCAGGCTGGCCTTGAACTCGGATTCTCCTGCCTCTGTCTCCCAAATGCTAGGATTAAAGGTGTGCATCACCATATCTGGCAGGAAAACTTTTTATAATGCATTTTGGATTATTTTTTGGAGACACTTGGTAGCCCAGGCTATCCTCAAATTCACAGAGCTCCCAGCTCCGCATCTTGAAGTTTTGAGATTACAAGGATGTTCTACCACACCCTGGATGGGGTAGTAGCACCAAGTCAAAGACCGCTTCTTGTAACTGAAGTGAGTTGGTCACCACATCTAGCTAATTTTTCTGATATTAAATATTTTTCCTTTTTGTTTTTCTCTCACTGTGAAATAGTTCAGGCTTGTCTCAGACTCAATCCTCTTGCTTCTGCCTCCCAACTACTGGTTTTATAAATATATGCCATACCTAGCTAATCAAACAGTTTTTGGAGAAGATATAATTAAAACTTATTAAAAAAAACGTTTTATTCTTACCTCTAGCTAAACAAAGTTTTCCCATCTGCACCTCTCGAAAAACAAATTCTTGTAGTTTTTCCTTCTTTACTGGATCCCATAACTAAAGAATTTATAAAATATGTAACAATGAGTGATAAATGTATACACTTACTTTCAAAATTAAAGTACCTCTTAACAAATAAATAGACCCATCTAATAAAAAAGTGCCTGTTCGGCCAGGCTGGTGGCACGTACCTGTATTCTCAGCACTTGGGAAGCAAAGGCAGGTAGACAGTGTTCTATTGAACATTCCAGACCAGACCAGCAGACAGAATGAAATCCTACCTCAATGATAATGTAAAAAACACCTCTTAAATCTGACCTCTAAACCCAATGGACAAGAAGTGTTTTTCTAACTAATTTCTAAAATGCAGTTACAATTTCAGGCAACAGGAAAAAAACAGCTGTCAGTTACCTGCATCACAGTAACCTGCATCTCCATTCTAATAGCCCACCTTGGTATCAATACAGTGAAGGCCACTTTGTTGAGAGATCATTTTCTTGCCTGGGTTAGTGTTAATTTAGCAGCAGTGATTTTCTGGACTGTGGGGTCATTTTGTCATTTGACTCTAATTCTTAGTCAAGAAGATAACACTCTTGTACTCAAACTACCTCTCAGAGGGGCAAAGTGCATGGTTGGGGACAGGGTGTCATGGTGGTTGGTGACTGGTCAGAACACTTAGTTTGCTGTAGTCTATCTCAGGAATGCAGCCAAGGCCACAGAGGACATGGAGGATACCTTGCCTAGGTCTGGCCTTCCAGGCAGACCTGAAAAGGGGCTTCCTTTGGTCAGTTAAAATGAACAATTAGTGATGACGGGAGCAAGCGCTTCCAAGGAGAAAAGTTGGGGTCCAGAACCTGAGGGCATTTGTATTTTCTCCACAAATAATCAGAGTGTGCTGGTAAAACTAGTGCTTAGGCTCCACTTGGACCTACCAAATAAATATGGGGTCAGGAATCAGCGGTCAGCATTGCCAGCACACTCAGGTCTCCTTGGGCAGTCCACTCTTAGACTCACAGCTGCAGTCAAGATTTCCTCGGCTATGTCTGACTATGTGAACCATCTGAGATGCTGTGTTCCGTCAGTTGATGTTTGTTCTGCACGTTTATGCACGTGAGTGCAAGTGCATTTGTGCACGTGCACATAGAAGTCAGGGACAGCCTTAGGTGTCATCCCTTAGGTCACCCACCTTGCTTTTTGTTTTTACACAAGGGTATCAATCCTCTGGAACTAGAGTCACAGACTGGTGAGCTGCCATGTGGGTGCTGGGAATTGAACCTGGTCCTCTGGAGAAGCACCCAGTGCTCTTAAACCATTGAGCAATCTCTCCAGTCCTCACCGTACTTTTTGAGACAGGGATCCATCTAATCTCTACCTCCCCGAGTCGAGTACGGGGATTTCAGGCACACACCACCATGCCCAGTTCTGTTGTTCTTGGTTTTTGGTTTGTGGTGTGGATTCTGGGGATCAGACTCAGGTCTTCACACCTGCGCAGAGAGCACTGGACTGAATGAGCTATCTCCCAGCCCTGTTAAGGCAGTTTTGCTATGCAACCCAGGCTGACCTTGAACTCACATTCCTCCTGCCTAAAATTCCTAGAAGCACTGGGATTACAGATCCCAGCACACATGGCTTGTCTTCTGTCTGCACTTTTTCCTTTCTTGCCCTGGGTAAACCTGATGAGGCAGAGCTGTGGAGCACAGTGGGGAAACAGGGTCTTAGTATGGGAAGAAAGGAACCACCAGCAAAGGTGGCAAGAGAGTATTTGCTTTTGGTTTATATATCTATAAAAAGAAAAGGTTATTTTAAGAATTAGGTGAAAGACTGGACAGATAGCTTGGTTATTAAGATCACCTGCTGCTTTCAGAGGATTGGCGTTTAGATCCCAGCACCAACACAGGGCAGTTCACAATGACCTGTAACTCCATCTCCAGGGATCTGACCCTCTTCTGGCCTCCAGGATCACCTGCACTCACATGACATACACACACACACATACACACACACACATACACACACACACACACCAGCACTAGGGAGGTAGAGGCATGCAGATAGATAGTTCATGGTCAGTCTGGTCTACAGAATGAGTTCCAGAACAGCCAGGGCTACACAGAGAACACCTGTCTCAAAAACAAAGAGCCAGGCGGTGGTGGCGCACGCCTTTAATCCCAGCACTTGGGAGGCAGAGGCAGGCGGATTTCTGAGTTCGAGGCCAGCCTGGTCTACAGAGTGAGTTCCAGGATAGCCAGGGCTATACAGAGAAACCCTGTCTCGAAAAAAACCAAAAAACAAAAACAAAAACAAAAAAACCCCAAACAAACAAACAAACAAAGAATTATGTGAGAAAGCATCTGAAAAGTCCTGCATCTGCATTTACCATACTTTAAGTCATTTGGGTTTTCATTATTTCTAATCCAGACTGGGTTTTGTCTTTAACCCTCCACCTTATATTCCATATTAATACCATGATTGTCTTTTTTTTAAACCATAAATAAGCAGGAATATCTATTCCTAAAATAAGTTACTGCCACAATTATCTATCACAAATGAAAAATTGTACAGACTTTATAGTTTGTCATTCAGTCTTTCAAGAAAATGATACCAAACTACCACTCAGCTGTCTCCCTTACCACAGCATACCCTGGATACTACAATTTCACATGTGTGCCTCTACACAAGCTGTTTCCCTGTAGTCACAACAATATTCAACATATATTATGGACAAATAAAATATGCCAGATACAGTCAATGGAGGGCAAAACACTGACAAAGTTATAAGGAACCTAGACGAGTAAGTCGGAAACATTAATCAAATAGTCACACACCAAAGATGTTCAAGGGCAGCGGTCACTGAGCATGCAGAAGAGGACAGGAGTATGCCCAAGTCCAGCTGGCCAGGGAAGGCCTCTGCGTGCCTCTCGCTTTGAGTGCTTCCTGCCTGCTTCCATAACCATGTCGACAGCCTTTCTGACTTCCCCTTTTCCTTCCCTCAGTCCTCTCACCAGTCAGTGTGAACTGGAACTCAGCTCTTCCCAGCCCAGTCACTGCACACACCACGAGGAAGGTGTTATGTTTTATTGCTGCTCACCCACGGTGCTGCAGTAACATTCTTTTTTCTAATCCTTCTGACACACCGTGCTTAAGGGGTTTGTTTCTTTCTGATTTCCTCCCTTTTCTTTAAAGAATGTTCCTGCTCAGGAATCCACTGATTTCTTACCAAATCTGGAAGCCCAGCCATCAGACCAAGCCTCCTCTGATCCTGTCCTTCCTCAGCTCAGCTTTATCAGATGCTGTTCTTCACAGTGATCCCTTGGCCAGACCGGCTTATTGATCAGGCCTGGCACATCCCCTATTTCACTCCCCTCTGCATGTGCAGCACCTTCAGTCCTAAAGGTTTCTCACCTTCCATAGCATTCCTGCCTCAGATCAATGACAGCTCCAAAGCCTTATGCAAGAAAAATTGGATTTTTCCAAAACGGTCAACAGCAATATTCCCTGTGTAAACATGTTTTCAGAGCCCTCCCTGTCTCTCTGTTAGGGGTTGGAGTCTACTTCCTCTCTGCTTGAAATCGCGCAGCCCTCAGAGCTGTGGGAAGAGTTGCTTCCTGGCATGTTGGGCTCTGCATGCGCTCCAACACAGTTGTTCTCTTCCGGTGTTCAGTGAACAATATCCAGACCTGCCTGCCCCTGGGAACCCAGCCCAGCATCTGGTGAGGTCCCACAAACTATATGACAAGGTCACACGCAGGCGCATGCAACAGTTCCAACTAGGCGAACAGCCAGCATCAAGTGGCAAACATAAGGGGATGAGCTTTCAGATAGCCGCTCAACATACCGCCCCGGGAGCTTTCTGATAGTCGCTCAACATACCGCCCGGAGCCAGCAAGAGGAGAGCTGAGGCCGAGTGGAGCAACCGTGTTACTCTCCGCCCATAGACTCAGGAGCCAAGTCCTAAGGACAGCAAGTTTAACCAAACAATAGATAAACTGAGTAGCGGCTGTGCCCATTCCACATTGAAAAGGTTCTCTCTTTCTCCAGGCTCTTGTTACGTTCGCTGGCTTTGTCCCCCTGTCCTACTCCCTGTTGTTGCTGCTCTCTGCCAGACCTACCTCAGTGCCTCACACATAATAGGATCTTAAGTAGGCACACGGTGATCACCTGAAAGATGGAAAGGTGAGAACTCTCTTGCACTTTTGAGCTCATGTGAGTTAACCAAAGCTGGACCAATAACCAAGATGACCAAATTCTCTTTAAAAATAACAAGGGAGGGGACTAAAGAGGAGGCTTGGTGGTCAAGAACACTGGCTGCTCTTCCTGAAGACCAAGGTTCAATTCCCAGCATCTATACAGCAGCTCACAACCTTCTTAACTCCAGTCCCAGGGAATTAGAATCCCTCTTCTGACCCCTAAATGGTACCACGGATAAACACAGGCTGGGAAACCATCCATACATTAGAATAAAAGGCAGTTTTTAAAAGTGACTAATATAAGCAGTGTAATGGTTCAGCAGGTTAAAAAACACTTTCCAAGGCTGGAGAGATGGCTCAGTGGGTAAGAGCACTGGTTGCTCTTCCAAAGGTCCTGAGTTCAAATCTCAGCAACCACACAGTTTCTCACAACCATCCATAATGAGATCTGATGCCCTCTTCTGGGATGTCTGAAGACAGCTACAGTGTACTTAGATATAATAATAAATAAATCTTTAAAAAAAAACCACTTTCCAGCAAACCTGACCACCTGAGTTAAACACATGGGACCAGCAACAGGAGTAAATGGACCCTCTCAAGTTGTCTTCTGACCATCACATATGGGCCATCTTCCTCCTCTGTCTAAAAAATAATAATAACTTGGCCATAAAAACTTGCCTAGCCAATCATATTCTATGTTGGCTGGTCTGAGGACCTAGGCATCCTGTGAGGATAAGGGAAGGTCCAAGATTCTCTTCTTTCTTCTATGTTTGTTTTTTTTTTAAAGTACCTGTTCCTACAAAATTTACTTTACAGATACCTTTCTCTTTCTAATAGTGTTTTGTTTGACCCAGGCTAACATTGAACTTCCCCCCCGTCTCAGCCTTCCAAGTGCTGATCCTGCACACATGAGTATCAAGCCCTTTTTATACTTAAAAACAAAACATAAACAATAAGAAAAAAAACCTTTTAAAAAATGTGTATGGGTGTTTTGCCAGCATGTATGCCTGCAACCATGTGCATGCCTGTAGCTTCCTGGAGAACAGAAGAGGGCCACAGATCCCTTGGGATTGGAGTTACAGATGGTTGTGAGCGACCATGTGGGTGCTGGGAATCAAACCTGAGTCCTCTGGAAGAGCAGCCGATCCTCTTGGCCGCTGAGCCATCCCACCAGCCTTCATACCGTGTCCTTATCAGACCCACTTTTCCCTTCTTTCCTTCCCCCTTGGTAATTTTAGAAGGCTAAAATTTTATAAAACAGGTGTGCCACTGGCAGGCCTCTTCTCCCTGGGCTTCTAGAAGACTCTTTGGCGGGTCTGCTGCACTTCACCTGCCTGGTGGGCGCCTGGGCCTTGGACTGTCCAGCTCTTCTCTCTGCAAACACAAGCATGAGCTGGCTGGGAGCGCCAGGTTGCACGGACCCGGGTGTCCGGGAACCAGACTTGGCCTGGGCCACCCTCCCTCCCTCCCTCCCTCTGGCCGCGCTAGCACTCACTGTCCCGCAGGTCACAGCGGCGGCATGCGGGGTCTCCATGCTGCCTCCTGTCCAGGTAGACGCAGTAGCCAAGCAGGACGACGGCGCCACCTGCTGCCAAGGCCGCCAGGAGACGGACGCCAAGGCGGACGCTGGGCATCTGGCTGCCCAGCGAGCGTTGGGCACGAGCCAGCCAAGCATGAGCAAACCCGGGGTCCAGGACCCAGGACTGCAGGACTCGGACTTCTGAGTCTTCTCCAGCCTGACAAGACCATTTCCTGTGGCCAGGGCTTGCAGTGTCCTTGGGTCGTCTGGGTTTCCCTTGGGCTTCACTTGGCCCCAAGTTATCTGAGGCTAGCCCTGCTCTTCAGGGTCCCCGGAGCACTCACAATCTAAGTTCCCCACCCACCATAACTCAGGAGAGAGAAGAGATCCTGAAGAAATAGTATAGGAGAAAAGCAAACAAAGTTATTTTGCTGGTGTTTTTCCCTTTACGTTTGCTTTATTCAACAAACGCAACAAAACAATAGACAGATTTTGTCTCAAAGATTAGAGCCCAGATAAAGTCATTAACAAGCTAAAAATTATTGGGTTTGTCCTTGTTTTTCAGAGACACGGTTTCTCTGTAGCAGTGACTGTCCAGGAAGGAGCTCTGTAGAGCAGGCTGGCCTAAGCCTCTGCCTCCTCAGTGCTGGGATTAGTGTGTGCCACAGCGCTCAGTTTAAGGTTTGGTTTGTAACTTATATGTACGGCTGTTTGTCTGTGTGTGTATGTGTGCCACGGACATGCTCAGTGCCTGCAGAGGTGAAGAAGGGGTCTGATTCCCTGGAAACTGGAGTTAGTGACAATTGTGAACTACCACGTGGACACTGGTAAATCCTTGTCCTTTTAAAAATAATTGATTTTATGTATATGAGTACACTGTAGCTGTCTTCAGACACACTAGAAGAGGGCACCAGATCTCATTACAGATGGTTGTGAGCCACCATGTGGTTGTTGAGAATCAAACTCAGGACCTCTAGAAGAGCAGTCGGTGCTCTTAACTGCTGAGCCATCTCTCCAGCCCCCTTGTCCTTTACAAGAGCAACAAATGCTCTAAATCACTGAGCCATTTCTTCCCAGCCCCCTTTTAAATATTTCAACAGTGTCCATGCAGCTCAAGGTGGCCTGAAACTTTTCATCCTCCTGCCTTGGTTCCAAAGTCCTTAAATAATTTTTGTTGTGCATTATTCAACTGTATTTACTAATTCACTATTAACTACCATTATTGTCATAGTAAAGCACCCCAACTACTCTGAAAACCAGTGAGATTGAGAAGCAGCCCCAGCCTTAGACTAGACATAGTGAAAGTTATACACTGCTTTCGTGAGTAGTCATGTTCTTCCTATGACAACCTAAGTCTTCTAGTTGCAAAGTTTATTATAAAAACAAAAAACAAACAAAACAAAGCAAAACCTGGCTGTAACTACAGGACAACATCATGGTCTGTTGTAGCTGGGACCGTTGTGTGACAACTTTCCTCCTGGGGAGACAACACACACATTTCCTCACCTCAGGTAGAAATCCTACAACTGATCAAAGTACAGACACCACCAAAATCCAACTTGGTGAACCAATGAGTTTTTATTGGAGTTACAGGAGTAGGGGTGAGGGTTAAAGGAGCAGGAATGTCTCAGAGACAACTGCATTGCCAAAGCCCTCTCCAGCATGGTGACAGCTCACAAAGCTGGGAGCACACCGCACAGCCTGCAGGCGGCTCACCAGGTGGGAGTGGCCTTTCCAGGTGACTCAGTTGGTCTGAACCTCCAGGCACGAGGTCTGGTCTCCACCGTTTCTGGTTTCTCCACAGCTCAGCTTCCTTCCATCTGAGGGGGTCTCAGCTTTTCTTGCTTACTGTACCAGGGAGGGGCCTAGTGAATCTGGGGGTTCCAAATGCAGGTCCTCATGTTTGCACAGCAAGGCACTTTACCTACTGCACCACTTCCCCAGCCTAGGGGACTGGCTTTTGATTGAGTGCTGTAGCTAGCTCCAAATGGAGCTTGCTCAGGCTGACTGGAACTTCTACCATCACGAGCCTGCCTACAGTGCACTGTTGTCTTCCCCTTTCACTCATCTCTAGTGTAAGAGGACTGGGGCCAGAGACATGTGTTCAACTGGAAAGGGAACAGTGGCAGAGAAAGGAGGGACAACTGCCAAAGAAATGAGATAGAAACAGTGTCACCTAAGTTAAAATGACCACAGATCATGAAGGAATTGGTTGAAAAAAATCCAGGCAAGTCTCTGTGGTGAACATGGGGATTTCACCTCAGATACAGACACAGCTCCTGCCAACCTGGTGAGGGCAGTCCCTAGGAAGTTTTGGACGTTTTCAAACTAAGACTGTATCAACCCTCCTAATGCTGCAACCCTTTAACATCCCCAACCACAAAATTCCACCCCCCCTTCCCTTCTCCCTCTTGCTCTGGCCCCAGCTTGCTCTAGCCCATAGGATTTTTTGTTTCCCATTATGGATGGTTGTGAGCCACCACGTGGTTGCTGGGATTTGAACTCATGACCTCCGGAAGAGCAGTCAGTACTCTTAACCTCTGAGCCATCTCACCAGGCCCACAAAATTATTTTCGTTGTTACATTGTAACTGTAATTTTGTGACTGTCACCACTCAACCAAAGCCTGGTTCTACAATGAATAACTGACTCTTAATCAGCTCTAAGAAAATGGCTGATACACAATAAATTGCATATATTTCAAGTATACAACCAGGTAAGCTCTGACATCATACCCAACTTGAAATGATTACTAAAACCAAGATCAGTGATAATACCCATCATGCACAGCGTGCTACCTCCTCCAGTCCTGATATTGGTAATTTGTGCCTTCCTCTAGTTCAGCAGTTCTCAGCTTGTGGGTAGCATTGGAAATACAAAATATTTACATTATAGTTGATGGCAGCAGCAAAATCAGTTATGAAGTAACCAATGAAAATAATTTTATGGTTGGGGGTCACTACAATGTGAGGAACTGTATTTAAGGCTTGAAGCATCAGGAAGGACAGGAACCGCTGCTCTATTTCTTGAGTCATCATTTCACAAACCCACTCATTTCCCTGTGCCTCCTTATCTGTCCTCTGCCCTTATAACCTCCCCTGTCAAAGGAAAACAAAATATAAAAATCAAAAGAAAATTAAAAAATGATTTAAAAAAAATCTCACTCTAGAAACTACAGTGTGTCCCATAGTAGACCCTTTTGTCCACACAGCTTTACTTGGGAGTGTTCATTGCAATGAGTTGGTCTGGTTTGAGGTCTCTGGCTTCTGCTACACTGTCACTACTGGATCCTCGCTGGGACTCTGGGATACCCCGTTGTTGCCCTGTGTCACAGAGATCCTGCAGATTTGGATCGGTAGGACTGGCTCCAGCAGTTCGTAAGATGGGGTAGATCTGGATCTGGGCCTGGGTGGTAGCTGAGCGGGTCAGCATGCCAGCTTTCCCACACCTGGGGTGGGGACAGCTCTCCCCAACCCTAGGACATCAACATGGCCCCAGGCAGCAGCCCAGCCCAGACTTTCACATGGCTTCTGGTGGCATCTTCAACCACAGACATCAACACAGCCTCTACTCCATCAGGGTCGCTGACACAGACGTGGTCCGGAGGTAGGATGCAATGGGGTGGAGTGGGGTGGGGGGATGGGGTGTGCAGCACTCACCAAAATCTCACCAAGGCCTCAGGTGGCAGGGCAGGCTACTCATAGCAGGCTGTTCCTCACTGCTTTATTTTTGGAGTCTAGTATTGTCACAATCTGTCCATTCCGTTAAACCATGACTCTGCTAGAGTAGATTATGACACACAAAAAGCACTGTGTTGATATGTTGGACAAGCTGCTGCCAGGGAAAAACAAGTATGAATTTCTGCAAATAAAGTCCTTTTATTATAAGTCTATTGTAGACATCAGCAGTTTCCATGTCTTTTACACCAATATTTTAGTAAGATTAGCTATAACCCAAGGTGGGGCAACGATGGCTGTGGTGGTTTGAATATGACCCACCGGGAGTAGCACAATCAGGAGGTGTGGCCTTCTTAGACTGTCAACCAACAGTTTTGGTATCAGCTTGTTTTAGCATGGGACAGTTTAAAAGGAAAAATAAGGAATGGGTAGTAACAAGAGATTAACAGATAAAAAGAGCTGTGCCTGGTGATTCGTGCTTGGAATCCTAGCACTTTGGGCACCCCCAAAGGTGGAAGGACTCTAAGGTGGAAGGACTCTAAGTCTAAGCCTACAGGACTACACAGTGAAGACCTGTCTCAAAAAAGAAAGACAGCTAGAGAGACGGCTCAATGGGTAAGAATCTTTGCCGCGCAAATGTTAAGGACCTGAGTTTGGATCCCGGCACCCACATAAAGCTGAACACGGTAGTGTGCATTCAGAGCACCATGCAGGAGCTGAAGGCAGGAAGGATTGCTGGGGCTGCTGGCCACTGGCCTAGCTAGGACCAGGCTCAGTGAGAGAGCAGATAGGTCTGAACGGAATAAGGCAGACAGAGTAGGATCCAAGACAATCTCTATGTACACATATACCCACACAGACAACATATATATATATATATACACACACACACACACTACACACATACACAAAATAAAGTCAACAACCCCCAAACAGTGAACCAAACTATCACCTAAAGATAGCACGAGTTCTCAAAAGCTGAGCGTGCCAATGTTTTGATGCATTGCTCAAGGCGGGTGCTAGCCTAGGAAACTGTCTTTGCTAAGAATGCAAGGCACAGAGCCAAGAGGAGTGGGGCATATATTTTAATGGGAGGCAGAGGCAGGAGGATCTCTGTCAGTTTGAGACCAGTCCTGGTCTCCATAGCGAGTTCCAGGACAGCCAAGGCTATGTATAGAGACCCTGCTTTAAAAAACTAAAAGAGAATGCTAGTGACTGGGAACAAATACTGGATTTCAAAATCAGAAGAACGGAACATGGCTCCGGTCCTGTTATTTATTACTATCTCGACAACTTAGAAGCTGTTTTCTCCCATTTCAAGACAAAATAGGAATAAGTTCACAGAACTAAGATAGTGTGGAGCGCCTCTCCACCAGGGTACTGTGCACATCAGGAGAGCACTCTACCTCCGAGCCTGCGGTGTGGGCCTTGACTCGCTGGCTGAACTCACTTCCACAGGTGACTTTGATCTCACCGTCAACCATTTCACTGGGCAGTTAAATTGTTAAATGTACGTCAATTCCCAGCTGTTATAACTGAATACTAGAGTGGGTAGGTTGGATCAAGTGAGTATCTTGTGTAAGAAGGGAAGTACTCAGGTGATAGAAGGCGCATACAAGAAAAAGCCCAGCCAGAGTAGTGGTGGCGGTGGAGGGAGAGGGATAGAGAGAAATGGAGGAGCAGATAGGGAGAGGCAGGGGTGTGCAGTTACAGGGATGCATGCCTTAAGCCAGCTTTTATGAGACTTACTTTAAGGCAAAAACCTTAATCCATGAATGGTTCGACTTGTCGATTATGCAGACCCAGTCACATGGAAAGATTCCACTTGGTCAGTGTCCTGAGCACTGGGTTTAAACAACAAATACATGCAGCTTCGGTACCACCTGTTAGTACTTCATGGGAGAGTTGATTTCATCATCAGTCTCGGTTGTGGACATATACACTGCAGTAGTCATAGAGGACAGAGGAGAACTGCATCAGCATTCGGCTAACCATACTGCTTTAGTCGTGTGTGTGTGTGTGTGTGTGTGTGTGTGTGTGTGTACATACGTGTACACTTGTGCACGTGCTGAGGGGCAGGCAAGTGCCCTGTACCTGCTTCTCCAGGTCTTCCCTTTTGCTTCAGAGAAAACACTACCTTAAATTTGGTTTTCTTTTTTTTCTTATATCTCACATATCTGCAAATTCTAATGATGTGCCCAAGGGGAGATTCACAAGCTGTTTGCAAACTCTAATGGTTCTTCATCTATACTGATCAAAAAACAGGGAACCTTTGTCAGTGCAAGGGACTGGACCCTAGAGTCTTATGCATGCTGGAGATACTCTCTGCCACTAAGCTACACTCTTATCCCCAAGGGAATCTCCCAAATACCTGTTAGTTCTTCCAGAGGTCCTGAGTTCAATGCCCAGCAACCACATGGTAGCTCACAACCATCTCTAATAGGATCCGATGCTCTCTTCTGGTGTGTCTGAATTCATTCATTAGAATTTGGGGATAATCTGTAAATCCTGAGCACAGTTTTCCTTAGGGGACATGGTGTTTTCTTCTCTTCACTAGATACTCTCAAATCAAAGCCAATGCTTTATACTTGCATCAGCAGTGTAAAGGAGTTTCCGACATGTGAGGGTGCTTGCCATTAACACCTCACATGACGTCACTGCATGATAATGATAATGATGATGGAAATGCACATTAAAAGCACAGCATGCCACTATAATTAGAATGGTGAAACCAACAAGGACAATCCCCAAATCCGTCACCCCGACAATCCATGGTGAGGTGCCATTCAACAGGAGCCCCTGTACACTGGCTGGTGGGAAAGCAAGAATGTCAGATGACCCGAGAGTCTAACTTCTAGTTATTCTCCCCTGTATTAGTCAGGGTTCTCTAGAGTCACAGACCATATGGGTAGTCTCTATATAGTAAGGGGATTTGTTGATGACTTATGGTTTTTAGTCCAACTCTCCAACAATGGTCAGCAGCAGCTGTGGATGGAAGTCCAAGGATCTAGCAGTTGCTCAGTCCCACAAGCAAGCAGGTGAAGAAAAGAGAATCTTCCTTCTTCCACTGTCCTCATGTAGGTCTCCAGCAGAAGGTGTGGCCCAGATTAAAGGTGTGTGCAACCACGCCTGGATCTGGGACTTGCTTTGTCCCAGATGACCTTGAACTCAGAGATCTCCCTATCTTCATCTTCTGGGATTCATAGCCACTATGCCTCAAGATCTCCTTGCCGAGATCCAGGTCAGAAACTTGTATCTCCCAGACTCCAGATTAGGATCACAGGTGAGCCTTCTGGATTGTAGAATCCAGATATAGTCAAGTTGACAACTAGGAATAGCCACTACAACCCCTGAAGCTGAAAATGTGGCTACCCAAAGAGACGTACAATGGCTTAATTCATTCATAAAGACTTGCTTTTTTTTTTTTTGGTTTTTCGAGACAGGGTTTCTCTGTATAGCCCTGGCTGTCCTGGAACTCACTCTGTAGACCAGGCTGGCCTCGAACTAAGAAATCCACCTGCCTCTGCCTCCCAAGTGCTAGGATTAAAGGCGTGCGCCACCACCGCCCGGCAAGACTTGCTTTTAAGAAATGTATGTTTTGGGCTGAAGAGATGGCTCAGCGGTTGGGAGCACCAACTGCTCTTCCAAAGGTCCTGAGTTCAAATACCAGCAGCCACATGGTGGCTCACAACCCTCTTCTGGGGTGTCTGAGACAGCAACAGTGTACTTACATATAATAAATAAATCTTAAAAAAAAGAAAAAGAAATGTATGTTTTATTGCCGAGTAGCTTTGGCAAGGGATGAAGGTGGTTAACAGGATACTGAGAGGGAGCCCCACATCTGCCCAGGAGAACCTAAGTATACTACAGCTCTCTCTCACAATGTAACAACAACATCAAAGGCAGGGCCCAACTTGGGAATAGTGTTACTTCTAAAAAGCAGGCGTGGCTTACCTTACTGATTCATCCTTGAAAACCAAGAGAAACTAGCAATTTGTTTATGTCCATAAGAGACCAAAAAAGGCCCCCTGGAGGACAGTGAAGCCGAAAGAGACAGTTTACTGATAACACAGAGACAGAATTTTGTTTTCAATAAGTAGCATGTTTTTTTCACAGGATCTTTTTATGCTAGGTTAGGATTTATCTGAAATTAAAATTTAACAGAGTTATCTCCCATTTTTTTTTATGTTTACTCTGGCAACTTAAAATTTAATTATGTTTATTCATTTATTTATTGTGTATGGAGGTCAAAGTCAGAGAGTAGCTTCTCTCTCCACCATGTGGGCGACAGGACACTGAACTCAGGTTGTCAGCCTTAGTGACAAGCACCTTCACCTGCTGAGCCATCTCAACAGCCTCTCGGGTGACTCTTAGCAGACACGACTCTTAGATTATCTTGTTGGATGTAATTTCAGAAGAAAGCCAATTACTTATACATACATTCATTTATTACATACACAAAGATCCTTAAGCTTCACAACAGAGCTTTTCAAAATGAATTTTGCATGATACAGAGTACAAACTGAACGTAGCTTCATAATTCTGTTAACTGCAAATATCACAATTATAAATACTGTTCTTAATTCTGTTTTAAAAGATGCACAGTGGTTCTCTGTGGGTAAGAAATATCTTGTGCTTGTCATCATTGAAAATATTATTAGCATTTGAAGAAGAAAAAATATAAAAGCTGAAGGACGGAGTAGAGGGTGCCTACATGGAGTCCCAAGTTCAAGAGGATTGTTTTGGATTCAAGGCCAGCCTGGAACTACCCAGAAGGCCGTGTCTCGGGAGTTAAGCATCAGAACAAACTGTACTGTGCTAAAGCAGGAAGCATGTTTTTGTTGGAACACCATCCTGAGCCCATCAACCCTGTCTTCCTGGAATGGAGCAAACCTTGCTATGAAAATGACTAGGGAGGGAAGGACACCCAGGGAGAGACGGGAAAGCAACTCACCAGTGGGGACATTTTCATTTGCTACTAGGTCATGATGAAAGTCTAGTTTCATTCACACCACGGAGTTGATATCTCAACACCATCGTGTTATAAAAAGAGCCCTCGAGATCTTACATGTCTGGTTTTCTATATAAAGATCAATGCTTTTTTAAAAGTAACTGAATAAATTTTTTCTTCCATTTGAGTTAACTAGTAACTTTGACTACTCTGTGTTAGAGGCTGGGCTAGGACCATGAGGTACACCTATGACCAAGGAACACTGAAGGAAGTGACTCCTTATACACACACACACACACACACACACACACACACACACACACACACACACGGTGAGCTGTGAGGTAAAACAGAAGAGACTGGGAAACTATGAGATACGGAGATATGGAAGAGTGTGATGTCCTGTGGGCTCAAAAGTCAACAAAAGACACTTCCTGGCAAAGTGGCTAAGACAGCCTGAGCATCAGGGGCAGTGAGGGGACATGGGGCCAGAAGCAAGGTGAGAGGCACAAGGCAGGAGCAGGAGCAGGGTGTGAGAGCCTGACCCAGTTCTCCTCATGCCTCCTCCTCCCTCACCTGCTCACGACACCGTGTTATTGGAATCACTTTCCCCACCTCCCCAGCCTATCAGCCTGCCTCACTGGGACCCAGTTAAACCAATATTTTCTCTTCAAAGCCTTCCCAGACCATTCCAGTTTCAGTACTAGTTGTTGTCCATGTTGGGATGTCTTAGCAAATGTGACTTCATATACTTACCGTACCTGCAGACCTAGCATATGGAGGGCTAGGCTGAGGCTTGAGGCCATCCTGGGCTATATAGTTAAGTTCTAGACTAGCTTGGGCTAGCATGAGACCCCATCTCAAAATCCAGAATTAACAGAGAGAGAGAGAGAGAGAGAGAGAGAGAGAGAGAGAGAGAGAAAGAGAGAAAGAGAGAAAGAGAAGAAATTAAATGGGTATAGCCAGGTATAATAGTGCATGCTTATCATCCTAGCATTTTAGGTGGAGCTAGAGAATCAGAGATTCAAAGCGAGCCTTCACTACAGTCATTTCAGAATCAGACTGGCCTGCACAAGACCCTGCCTCAGGAAGACAAAGAAAAACATTATTTTAATTAAAAGGGGTAATTGTCTCATGTCTATCCGACTTGATCTAACATACTCCATGAAGACAGGAACCTTTTTATCTTGCTGACTCAAGTGGCTGAGTCTTGGTATCATGATGTAATGTCAAATACATAGAAGATATTCCATAAATTGCTAATGAATCAGTTCTGCTAAGATTTCTGCTTGATGTGATATATAACACAGTGATATATAACACTGCATGTTTGATAGAATGTTAAGTTAGACCTACAAAAAAAAGAACAGAAGCAAATTCATACAGATTTCCAAAACTTAAGCCAATTTTATAGATGTCAAAATTAATAGTCTTTTAAAATGTGCTTGCCCTCTTTCTAAGCGAAAGACTGAAAATTTGATAAAGAGTAAACAGTAAAAGCACATAAAAGAGCAACAGCAGAGAAAGCTATAATTTTTGAATACCTTGATTGCATAGATAGTATATTCCTTTTTTTATGTAATATCCTTATACTTTTACTTTCTTAGTCACATGCAATATATAATAATCTACTCAAAGTTTAGGTAAACTCAAAATAAGCCCAACATTTGATCTGTGATGCTTAATCAATACTCAATTTCACATTTTTTCCTAGCATCCTAATAAAATGGTATAGATAGTATCTCTATCTATATTTAGTGAATATGTAATTTTGTCTTCTGTAGATACATCCCAATACTTTGGTACCAAATTTCTACCAGCTAAGAGAGACAGTATTCAAACTAGTAAATTATCTCAGATTTACCAAACTGCTACTGAAAAATATCACTAATTTATCTAATGTTGCTTCCTAGTTTTGAGTGACAATTTTTTCATTTTTATAATTAAGCATTTTGAAAATTAAAGAATGTTTTGAAATGCTTAGTTTTGTAGCATCTAATTTTCCAACTATAAGTTATTGGCATTTGGAAAAAACAGTCACTTAAAAGAAAACTAAAACTGTAAAGCCTAGGTGTAAGCCACGCCCACTGGGCTCCTTTTTATTTTACATTGAGATACTTCTGCTTTGCAAAGAAAAGACAGAAAAGTTCATATTACAAGAGTACTTTTTTGTTTTAATTCTCTGAAAAAATGGAAGAAATCTGAATCACAGGTTCACAATGTGGCAAGACGACATTGAGAAACATGATTTTGGTAATGCTCTGCCATGGTAGCAGTGTGCCGTGCCTCTGCCCGCCTTCAGCGTCTGCAGCCCCACCCCGGGCTACCCCGCTACAGCATATAAACACAGAAAAGGAGGCTTCAAAACTACCCCTTTAATGTACAAACATGAGTTTAAAAATTGTTTCTAAAAAAATCACCTTTTTTTACATAATGTATATGCAAAACTGCTTCAAATACATGATTTTGGAAGGATTATTTACAAATGTGTCAGTCTGTGGAACAATTCACAGACAAGGCATACTTAGTGGCTTTACGGAACTCTTGCATCTAGACTTTGGGAGATATAAATTTATTCGGCAGTACAGCGAACATAAAAACTGTGACAAAGCATCTTAAGGGCGACCAAAAATGTGATCCTCAAACGGTTTAAATACAAGGACTGCCAAAGTTTCTCAACAAGGACAGACTCGAGTGATCCAGATGCCCACTTTCAACTGCTCTGTTGGGAAGGTTGAGACAGACTCCCTCCAGGGCCCGAGGCTGCAGCTGCAGCCCCCTGCAAAAGGGGCAGCTGACGACTATTGCCATCCAAAGACTGAATTAACCTAGAATTTTCTTTTTTTCAATTTTATTAATATTTTAAAAAATACATAAAAATACAACCATCCAATGTCTGAATAAATATATTTAACAAGTTGCAAGATAATACCTTATTTTACACAAAAATTTCAGCTTTAGAAATCTTGTTAAATAACTTCATTGTTGTTATATATTTCATTTTTGTATTTTTGTAACAAAATAAAAACTCTGAAATTACATAGAAAAAAGACAAAATATTTTTGTCAAGGGATAAGATAGTCCACTGAAAACTTATTCACAATTCCACTGTAAACATTAATAAACATTAAAATATTTGCATAATTGTGTGCTCAAAAGTCCTATAAAAAGTGGAAGACTTATTACAACTGCAGTTTTCAGTCAACTACACTTCCTTTTACAATTTATTTTGTCCCATTTACACTTTTAAACCTGGGCACACTGCTGAACATATACTTTGGCAGTTCTACATAGCAAGTGCTTCCACAAAATTGAAATTTTTTTAAAAAAATCAACATTAATAATAATAATTATTATAATAATTATAATAAAAGAACACAAAATAAACCCCCTACTCACCAAGTGTTCAAATGTAGCTCAGTGAAAGTGCAGTAGTAACTATTCAGCCAGATAATGTTCTGATGTTTATCATGTGCACTCGCTTGTCTATGATTTCTAGAACACTTGAAAGCTTTATTATACAAATTCAATTTTGCTAAGTGCCCTTTTTTTCTCTATCACACACACACAAACAAAAAAAAAAGGAAAAAAATACAGAGGAAAAATTATGACCAATATGGCAGGCTGCCTAACCTTCAATTATTAATAAGCTTATTTTCTGCAACAATTAGAAAAGAAGAGAGGAGGGTATAGATACAATCCTGGAAACTATACAGGAAGGATATACTTAGCCAGCTGCGTGCTCTCTGTGGTTGTATTTCAGGGTTTGGGGATTTATGTCCATGGCAGCAAACTGCTGGGAGCTTGGAGAACTGTTTATCACCTGCACTCTACAGCAAGGACATTTTGCGGGGGAGACGATGAAGAGGGGCTCATTCCAGTGTCTGATGAAGCAGATGACATAGAAGCTCCTGCATGAGACACTGTGGAATCAACATGACCAGGTTAGACCAAGAAATGATTACTCATACCTAAACATAGATGCTAAATTCTAAGCAATATCTGTTGTTTGTTTCTAAGACAGTCTCACATTGCCCAGGCTAATTCAAACTTGATACGTAGCCAAGGATGACCTTAAATTCTGGTTTTCTTGCCTCTACTCCCAAGTGTTGGGATTACAGGCATGCCCCACTCCACCTGGCTGCAATGAGATTTTTAACATCATTCACTTCAGTCAGGGGCCGATTAAATGCTACACAAGGGGTAACAAGTTGTCAGCAAGTACTCTGTTGGGCTCAACTGAGTGAAGTCAGCTTTTGGCCAATGAAGGGAACTGACAGTTCAGAAGAGATACCACAAGGCTGGGAGGCGGCAGGGAGTGCAGAAGCTAGGGTGCTATGGACAGACCTTGGGTTCTACCCGTGGCACTGCAACCAAAATGAAAAACTAAACAAAGTCAGACATGACAAAATGGAAGGATTAAAGAGATGAAGTCTGGTGTCAGGGAGGGGCAGGAGTGAGGTGGGCAGAAAATATACACTGGGCACTGAACCCAAAGGCTTCTCTGGCTAGGTAAGAACTTTCAACTGAGTTATACCAGCCCTTCCTTGTGTTTACAGATTCTGTAATAACTTCTTACTATTTATAATTTTTACTTAAAATGGACAAATTTTCAAAGTCTAATTTCTTTCCATCTGCTCCAGGCCATTTTCAGTATTGAAAAATGTTGGCCTAAGAATAGGCCAAGGCATCCTCAAAAGTTCTACCAGAGGGAGAACTCTCTCTCACCCTCTCAACAAGGTCAGCCCTACCAGATGTGCAAGTGAGTGTGTGCATGGTGGAGGCCGTGCAAGTGAGTGTGTGCATGGTGGAGGCCGTGCAAGTGAGTGTGTGCATGGTGGAGGCCGTGCAAGTGAGTGTATGCGTGGGTGGAGGCCGTGCAAGTGAGTGTGTGCATGGTGGAGGCCGTGCAAGTGAGTGTGTGCATGGTGGAGGCCGTGCAAGTGAGTGTTTGCATGGTGGAGGCCGTGCAAGTGAGTGTGTGCATGGTGGAGGCCGTTCCCACCTTTTCCTGTTCTATCCTGATCCTGGAGAAGTTGCCCTGCAAGGCAAGGCTGCTCAGCAGGGGACACCCTACAGCCCTCACCTCCACGGTTTGCCCTAACTGTTTCCCTGTGGAGAGAGGAGGGGGAACAGAGCGAGTCACGTCCTGAGTGAATGAGTTAGTTGTTGGGTTCAGCCAGGGCGAGGATCAGAGTCTCAGACCCGAAACAGCAGAGCCTTCCTCCACAGGGCGAGGATCAGAGTCTCAGACCCGAAACAGCAGAGCCTTCCTCCACAGGGCGAGGATCAGAGTGTCAGACCCGAAACAGCAGAGCCTTCCTCCACAGGGCGAGGATCAGAGTCTCAGACCCGAAACAGCAGAGCCTTCCTCCACAGGGCGAGGATCAGAGTCTCAGACCCGAAACAGCAGAGCCTTCCTCCACAGGGCGAGGAGGCTCAGCCAAACGGCCAAGCCTTGCTCAGGAGACCAGTGTTGGTGCACCAGGAGTGAGGACATGGCATGTAGACACCACAGACATCTATCCGGGGTTTCTTTGTGTAGTCCTGGGAGTCCTGCAACTCACTCTGCAGATCCGCTGGCCTCGATCTGCCCGCTTGAGTGTGGAGACTCAAGGTGAGCATCGCCACTGCCCGCCCTCTTACTCTCTAATGGGATTTATTTTTTCAGTTTTACATGTATTCCCCTAAATGCCCCTGTCATATTTCATATTTTTATAGATTTGTTTTTATATGTGATATAAATTATTTTCTTCTCCTTCTCTCTTCTTCTTCTTCCTCTTCTTCTTCTTCTTCCTCCTCCTCCATCTCCTCTTCCTCTTTTGTAGAGAGGGCCTTTCATAACTCAGGTTAGCCTTGAATCAGCTACCTACCCTTCAGGCTGCCCTTTCATTCTTGATGCCCTGCTTCCACCTTCCAAAGGCTATGATTACAATCACCATGATAAGCGTCCGTGAACAGCTTAAAATGTTTAGTATATTTTGTGCTTTAAAAAAAAATAACAGGTTTTCTTGAGGTGAGTTTTTTCTTTTCCTATTTTGGCCTTTGTCTGTATCTAGGGCAGACGGTTTGTCTAGGCATAGTTTATTCAGGAGAATCCTCCTCTCTCGTCCTAGGAATGTACATACTTGACTATGGTTCTCATGAGTGGGAGGGTTACATTGTGGTTTGAAAAAGGACAGAGAGACTCACCATTCGGTATTTACTCCTGATTTTCCCCCTTTCTATCACCATTAGCTATAGCTGGTGCCCCTGAGTCTACAAAGCTGGTTCTGTTCAGTTCATGTTTCTGCTAGAGGTGGAATGAAGTGAACCTTTCTTTAAAGGGCAGGTATGATGATCCAATTTCTCCATATAGTTTCAACCAATCTTGCAACTCGGCCTCACCCTGTCCTGAACTTGAGAGCTTTTCTGCAGTCATGAGGTGTCAGCTGACTTGTTTGCTTTTTTAACTGTAAGAGCAAGTGAGCGTGCTCTTTAGTGCTGATTTATCAGGGAGCACAGCAGTCTAGCAGCTGTTTGCAGCTTCCTACACATTCAGGATTTTGGTTTGTTTTTTTTTTTTTTTGTCTTAGTTTTTTGAGACAGGGTCTTGCTGTGTAGTCCAGGCTGGCCTTGAACCTAGTAGAAAACCTGATTCTGCTTCCTAAAGGCTGAGATTAAAGGTAAGCACACAGAGACCACACAGACACAGACACACACACACACACACACACACAAACACCCACCCTAGCTTCTAAAGATCCGAAACTGGCATTTTTTCTTGGGTCTTGTTTGCTTTTCTTCTTATGCTAACCTCAAATCCACTATTCAGTTCCATGCAGAGAGCTAGGCTTACAGGTGTGCACCACCACACCTAACCTGCTGAAAGGTCTTGTTTCTTGTGGCAAATGTTTCATTTTTTTCTTTTTCTTTTGGCTATGAGGCTTAAAAAGAAAACAATGACGGACCCGTTCATTCATGCATCCCTTTTTATGACCACTTAAGTTACTTCCATGCTCTACACTTCAAAACAGAAAAGAACAATTCTGCATGGTTCTCCTTGATTACAGGTTTAGGGATCTCTCCGGGTCTGAAGGATATGCCTGAAATACCATACAATGCTGTGCTCCTCTTCAGTTTCTGCAACCTCCAGCCTAGGAGAGACGCCAAGTGGGCAGCAAGTTTATAGAGGTGGAGCTGCCGAAGGCCTCTGAAGATCCCAACCGGATACCATGTGCCTCTGATGCTACACATACAACAGGATTCCTGTTTGCTCTGATGAGTCTGGAGTCTGGCTCTTTTTTACGGCTCTATCATTCCTTTCGATGGCCCCAACTCTCCCCTTTTTAAACTGAATGTTTACTCTATGCCATATAGGTTGCAAGTATGGGTTTAAAAAAATTAAAAAAAAACGGGTTCAGAGCTCAGAAAAGGTTTTGAGTCTCAGTAGGGACTCCAGTATTAGACTTCCAGATAATAATTGAATGGTTGGGTCTATGGAACTTAATGGAGATGGAATGAGTGCATCTGCAGCTAAAAAATGAACATAAGCCTCATGGGCACTAAGTAGAATTTTGTGGTTAAAGGGATGTGCTTGGGTATAAGTTGAGAAGAAAACTTTTGATGGTGGGCAACTTGATTAGATTAAGAAATGCCAGGAAGAGCCGGGCGGTGGTGGCGCACGCCTTTAATCCCAGCACTTGGGAGGCAGAGGCAGGCAGATTTCTGAGTTTGAGGCCAGCCTGGTCTACAGAGTGAGTTCCAGGACAGCCAGGACTGCACAGAGAAACCCTGTCTCGAAGAAAAAGAAAAGAGAAAAGAAAAGAAAAGCCAGGATGATGAGTAAAGGACACCCCTGGGCATGTGTGTATGAGGGGCTTTCAGAAACAGTCCTATCATGACGGCTCTGACCTAATCAGCGGAGTAATCCTTGATACAGTCACAGGACGGTCTTCTTACATGAGAAGTTGGAGATAGAACCACTAGAGGAAAGAGACCACTGGGGGCACATCCTTGTCCTGATTCCTTACATTCTTTTGGTAAAAGCAATGCAAAAGTAACTGATACAGGAGGGATCATTGTTCGACTCCAACAATGCATAAATCTCCCTCCTATTTTTTTTCCACTGACTGGCATTATCATCTTGGACACCATTTCTCCCTACAGTCACACCGAGTGATCATCTCTCCTTGTTTTCATCTGATTACTTATGAGTTTAGGGCCCAGAACTTGATTTCCTTTACTGTGATTTCGGCAGACCTTGGATATATACCATGCCCAATGACTGACTGGCTGTCAACTCGGCACGCACAGATACCACTTAAAGATTATTTCAAAGTAGACTGGTTAATGTCACACAAGGCACACACTATGCAGCAGATGTTAAGATACTAGAGATCAAACTCTGTGTCTAATTCATCTTGCCTCTGCATCACCTGTGGAGCCCCTGGCCTATTCATTTGGTGAACCACATAAAAACAAACATAGGGGCAGCCAGTAAGTATCTGCTGAGCAGATATACCCTCTTCAAAAACCCAACATGTTTAGTAAATCCCGAATTGTTTAAATTAGTTCATACTGCTTTCGAGGGTGTCATTCTGGTTCATTCAGCTGCAGGCACACCCCCTTCCGACAACAGGAGAAAACACTAACCCTAAAGCAGCATCTATTACACATGAACTGAGAGATACAAGTTTACAATAAAAGGACAGGAGTGTATCTGAAAGGAGGGAGAAACTGGAAGAACATTACCTTCTCTGTCTTTCTTTTTCAATCTTTTCCTCCTTCTGTCGATGGTTGCAACTTCAGACTTCAAAGACATGTAGTATTTTCTGATTTCCTGTAGTTTTTCTTGGAGAAAAGAGATTCTCTCTGTACTGTTCATATTATCTAATTCATCTAAAAGGAAAGATAAAGTTAATCTGAATTTTAAAACACAACAATTTTATGAACGCAGAGAAGGCAATTCTATCAAAAGTCAAACTTGCAAACCAGTAAAAGCTTCAGTTTATTATGACCTACATCAGCTCTTTACAAGATTCAATTACATTAAATTTATGATTAAGAGTTCTTTACTCAAATATTCTATATTAAACATGCATCATTCACCATGAAACACAAGAAAACATTAAAATAAAGCAGTCTGACCGACGTGTAATTAGTATCTTTAACTGTCAGCAAAGATAAGGCACTTCGATTTCACTGATTTATATAAGTCACACCTCATACAGTTTGTGTAGCCCAGGTTGCCCTCAAACTTATGATTCCCCTGTTTCACCCTCTTGAGTGCTGGGTTACAGGAGTGAAACACACACTCAGCCCATGTTTTGTTTCCTAAGTGAAGATCTTGTCATATACCAAGTTATCCAAATTAAATAAGAAAACATATACACACAGAGATTTACATATAAGTGATGATTACTGGTTTGGAATGGCTACATGGTTTGCTAATGGTTACTGACAGTATTTCAAATCAACGTCTTAAGAAACTTTACACTTATAGTTTACACTCAGGCTATCTGGCAGACCCTTACTGAGTTGGAAGCTCCACTTGTATGTCCTAGGGGATGAATTCGGATGCTTTTCTCGGTGCTTCTCTTTCTCTCCATCTTTGATGTGAGGTGAGATTCTTGCAGGAGAGCGCGGCAGCTTCTGTGGCTTGGGCAAGCTAAGGCGCTTCACTGGTGTGCAGTTACTGGAACTGTCCATGGCGGGAAGGTCCTCGCTGTCACTGCTCTGCCCTGTAACGGTAAGTTTCCCCCAACTGTAAACCACATAAGCCTCAAATATCGAACTGCAGCAGAAGAAGCAAAGTATACTTCTTGGTAACATACAGGTAAAATAATACATACATATATCAAGGATTACAACAAAAAAGTAGAAATAGAGATCCTAAGCAAAAAAAAAAAAAAGCAAAGCAAAACAAAACAAACAAACAAACAAACACAAAACCAAGAACTGCTTTAAAATGAAGTATTACTGAATATTGCTGCCGGGACTGAGGATCTGAGTTTGATCTCAGATACAAGATGAAAGGAAAGAACTGACACACACACATACACACAGGTTGAAACAACACATACACACACAGACACACACACTCATACGCATGCACATACACACACACATAAACACAGTGGCACATGGGCACTCTTTCCAAAATTAAAAAAAAAAAAAAAAAGAATGAGCTACAGTTCACAATAATGATTAAAGATCTACTATGTTACTAAGTGGAAAATCAGGGTTATAAAACAAACAATGTTCTGTAGCTTCATGTACACTGAAATAAAATGTACAGGCAATCCAGCCCAAAACATATAGCCAGCAGTAAGGATATGGAGAACACAAGCAGATCTTTTCGTAAACTCGCCCAACATTTTTTCTTTTCTTCTTTAACATTTTATTTTTGAAAAGTGGCCTTAATATATAGCCTAGATTGGTCTAACACTCAGTATCTAGCCCAGGCTAGACTGCAATTCCTGATCCTCCTGCCTCAGCTGCATGCTATGATTAAAGGCACACTGGTCTATGCTCAACTTGATGTATGTGTTAACAAGAGAGAATTCATTTGCACCTCCTGCCTCCCCACGTCATCAACTTATCTTAAGAGATATTCTGGTTTTCCCATAAAGGCAAATTGGAATTTTATTTTATCATTTTTTCAAGGACTACCTTTTCCCCTTACTCTATCTTTACTCTCAAAGGGCAAAGATCACACAGTTTCCCAGCCTGCTTCCTGTGTCTGACTTTACTACCCTAAAGAACCTCCTTCTTATGTGTAGGATGTGGAAGCAGGCTACAGGCACATGCTGTGGAGGACATGTGGAGTCCTAGCTCTATGTGGTTCTGGGGACAGAATTCAGACTGTCAGGATCACATTGCAAATGCTTTACCTGCTGAGCCATCTCACCGGTCTCTTACTGGGCCTTAATTATAACGGTTACATTTTGATTACTATTTGTCCTCAAAGAGTTTGGTGTATAATGTTCTACTCCCAGGTCCCCTGGGATAAAGACCCTTATATCAAATATCAATGTTCTTCAATTGGTGGCTGAGCTCCCTTAGGGAGGAAGCTCGTTCCATCTCTTCAGGGCTAAATTTCTTGCAAAGGAAATGCTACACTGTCACTCTGACCTTTCCTTCTGACTGTACCTGTAGTTCATTATGGACCAACTCAACAACGTCATATGTGTGGAGATATGTGTGGGTGTGCATATATACCAGGCCCACCTCAGGCATTATTCCATAGGAACTGTCCACCTCGTTTTCTGAAACAGAATCTCTCACTAGGAACTGGGGCTCACTGATCTGGTGCAGCTGACTAGCCGTGAACCCCAGGGACCTGCCTGCCTCACTTCTCAGCCTTGGGATTAGAGGTGTGCAAAAGCCCACCTGGCATCTTACATCTGTGGATCAAATGTCAGTTCACATGCTTGTGCCACAAGCACTGGACAGACTGGGCCACAAACACTGGACAGACTGAATCACAAACACTGGACAGACTGAGCCACAAACACTGGACAGGCTGAGCCAAGTCTTCAGCTATTTTCTCATCTTCATTACTTCCCCACAGCAGTCTCACCCTCTGGTGAAAACAGACTTTCTTGTAAACACCACACTCCATCTCTTTTCCTAATACTGGGCACCTACAACTCAATATTCCCCCAAATTCTTCTAACACTGTTGTTAGGCCTATGTTCCTGTATCTAAGTTAACTAAGCCCTTAGACAATACTAATCACACTGAAACCTATTAATTGTACTGACTACATCTCTCATTCCATCCTTTGTCACAGCCTTTATTAATCAGAAGACCCATTCCAAACGTAAAAGCCAACCATGCCCTTCTTTTATTTTTTTAATTTTTAAAAAAAACTATACTTGAGGGTGGGTGTTAGGCGTGGAACGCATGTGCACGGTGCAGCTGTCCAGGTCGGGGACACTGTTCAGGTGTCGTTTGCCTCTGTACCTCGCTTGCAGGCAGTCTCTCCTGACTACTCCAGGAGAGCTGCCAGAGCGGCTGAGAGCTCCTCCTGTCTCCGCCTCCCACTGCGTGCACGAGTGCTTAGGATCACGGATGTGCGGCCAGCACACTTAGCTTTCCCCTCGGGTTCTAGGGCTTGAACTTGGGACTCTAGGCTGGTACAGCTGGTGTAGTTACCTTCTGAGATATCTGTTTAGCTGCTTCCGTTTTTTAATCTTTAAACTTGTACTTGAAATAATTTAGAAACTCATAATTTTTTCCAACCCACTTAAGGGTAGCTGCCTCATCACACCCAAATACTTTGGCATAAGATATTTGTTTCCCACAATCAAAACAATTTTTCATATTTGTTTTCTACCACCGTACTACTAGCTAGTCTTGATTCTACTGATTTGAAACTACAAACATTTAGTATCTCACATGGTTTCTGATGGTTAAAAATCTCGGAGCGGCCTGACTGGACAATCTGCCTCAGGAGTATTGGGAGGGTGCACTTGAACTTGAAGCCAGGCCTTTGGTCTCTGAAGACTTGACTCACTAGCATGGCAACTGGTGGTGTTTCAGGTTTTTCCTGGCCAATGGCAGAATGCCCACGGCTTCACTCTGCATGAGTTTATTCTCCACAGACACTTGAATAGTCTTAGAACATGGCAGCAACTTTCCATCAGGGTGAGAAGGAAGCTGCCTTTTGTGCTCTCTTCTCCAAAGTCACTGTCTCAGCTACTTTTCCCATTGTTGTGATAAACAGAAACAAAAAACCTGATAAAGGCAGCTTGAGGAAAATTGTGCAGCCCGTCCTGGCAGAAGTCACAGCATTCAGAGCTTAGGACAGCTGGCCACAGTGGACGACTGTCAATAAGCAGAGAGAAAGGCGATGCTTGAGCTCAGCTCCCTTTTACCTTTTTACACACTCAGGATTCCAGCCCGGGGGACGGGGCTGCCCAGAGTGGGTGCGTCTTCCAACTCAAATGAACCTTATCAAGGTAATGAGCTACATGCAGGTCCAGAGACTAAATCTAGATAATCTCTCACAGCTGTGCCCAGGTTCGTCTCCCGTGATTCTAGATCTCGTTAACTTGACACTCAACATTAGCCATTAAAGTACATATGATCACTATGCTTTGTTAGACATAAATTACTGAGTTCATCTCTGTCAAGGAGATGAAAGTTAGGTTTCACTTCTTAAAGGGAAAGATCAATGAATTTGTAGACCTTATGTTTAAGTCAGCATACTCCCATACAGCTTTCAACATCCAGATCTCATGCAGATTACAATTTTCAGACTTCCATTTGATGAGCCACAGACCCCTTAAGAGCAAGAAGACCAGGTGAGTAGAGTGCATGCACTAGTGGCCGCATCTGATGTCTCTTTCAATCCAGGACATCTCCTCTTCTCCTGGTGGTCATGATCATGCCAGTCTGAGTGTTAGTAGCCTGCTCCTGTGCAGGATGTACTCAGCATTACCCTCCATGCTGAGTTTGCTGCTGGGCCTGAGGTGTTGATTAGATTCACATGATACATCTTTGTTGGGGCTAGCTCAGATTTTTTTTACCTTTTTCATGTTGCATTCTGTCCAGTTGTACCTGGTTTTAATTTGTTCAACTGCAATGTAGCTGAGGCTGGCCTTAAGCTTGCTCTTTTCCTACATTGGCCTCCCAAATCCTGGCCTTAAAACTGTTGCAGTTCTAAGTAAAACTAATAGTCATCTTTAGATTAAAACAAAGGGGGACAGGAGGATGGGGAGGCAGGTAGAGCTCTTGTAGCGCAAGTCTCAACATCTGAGTTTAATCCGTGGAAGCCACATACAGATAGGCAGAGAGAAGTGACTGCACAGCTTGTTCTATGACCTCCACATACACTTGATGGCATCTGCATACACACATATATGCATGTACACATATACACACATGCATGTGAGCACAAATCTGCATGAACACGCACGAATGCAGTAAAAAAAATAAAATTATTCTCAGAAAATAATAAACCCCACTCATTTTTGGACTGGCTCAAAAGCTTGCGTCCCGCATCTGTGCCGGGCAAGCACCAGCAGCGACAAGCACCGGCAAGGTCAGACCAGCACCCACCTGCTCCGTTCTTTTCACTTTTGGCTGCAGCACTCGTCCGCTTTGGGGTTCGCTTTTGCTTTTTTGCCATTAATCCACTATTTCCATCGCTTGGCCTTTTCTGACCTGAAATAAAGAAAATGCTTGAAAACAAAAGCAAAAGCCGAAGCAGACAGGTCCGTTTACACACCTGCCCACGCCATGTCACTATTCTTTAAAAGACAATCGTAAACATCTGTCATACCCAACCCCTGAACTGTTCATTTCCCCCTAGAGTCTTACCCTTCTCTCTGCTCTCTCGCTCGTGTACAATTATACTACAGGTACCAGGGGCAACGCTGGCTTCAAACCCGTTCGCTGATTCCCTCTCACAGAGGCCTTCTTGCGATTCTTCGGCAATGCTATCAACTTCAATTGTAACATCACTCTCACTCTTTATACTTCGGGACTCGTCTTGGCTGAGAGTGAGTGGGGAAGCTACGGAAAAGTTATGCTGTGCTACAGGAGGTAGGGCAGGCGGAACAGAACCCAGAGAGTGAGACTCAGAGCCTTCCACTCCCACATCTTCAATACTGGTCTTATCCTTTTCATCCAAATCGTCCAAGTCTACCTCATGGCAAACCAAGGTTTCAGGCCCGATCAGAGGCATCGCGTCCTCCTCCTCTTTGAGTGGCGTGTGCACCGGCTCTTCGGCTGGACTGTCCGATTTTTCACTAGTCAGTTCCTGGAGGCCCTGGTCGGGCTCGGCTGTGAGCGGTGGCATCCCTTCCCCCTCCGTTTCCAAGTGCTGCTCCACGTATGCGCCTTTCATGCCCTCAGTTCCAGCACCATCCTCAGACCTCTCTTGGGACAATCCAGTCGTCATTTCCATGCCATTCTCAAGTCTTAACTTTTTCTCTGGGGACTGTTGTCCCAGGATTTTCCGTTTCAACTTTTTTTCTTTCTCATATTGGTCGACGTCCTCTTCAGTAGAAGAAAAGTTTTTACCGTCTAGTGAAGAGAACTCCAGGCTATGAACGTCCCCACGAGCTTCGCTGCCTGCTTCCTCCTGGCTGAACGGCGAAACCTTTATAAGTTCTAACGAGAGGTCTTTTGTCTTGCTGCGCCTTCCCTTTCCTTTAGGAGACTTTTCCACCTGCTTCTTAAGGTCATCCACTTGTTCCACTTTGTCTCCAAAAATATGCACGACTGGATCGCTGTCCCCCGCCTCCACCGTCAGGGCTTCTGAGGGCTGTGCCTGAGTCCTCTCGTTTTCTTTTGATATATGTACAATCTTTGGGTTTTCTTCATCTAGTTTATCACCATGTACATTTTCATTTTTTTCTAATTCTTCTTTAATGTCAGGAGAAAGGTCTTCACTTACAGAGCTCTTCTCCAGCTGGTCTTCTGCTTCACTATCAGATGAACAAGAGTCTGTAAGAAAACAGTACATTGCGCAGACGATTATATGAAATACCAATGTAATAAGTAAAATCCTACTAAGTGTAAACAAGATTCTTTATATACTTCTGAATCTCTATAGAAATTTTTTATATAAAGTAATTTATGGATTTGTGCTAAAATGTGAGGGGAAGGGCTGAAATAGAACCGTGAGGATAAACGACATGGTGACACATGCTTTTAATTCCCGCACTCAGGAGGCAGAGGCATGGGCAGGTGGATCTCTGAGTTCTCAGCCATCCTGGACTACAGAGTATGTTCCAGTACAGCCAGGGCTACACAGAGAAACCCTGTCTCAAAAAACAAACAAAGAAAAAAAAATGAAACAAACAAAGATACAAAGCTAGTTTGTTAAGCGACCTGACTTACTACAAAGATTAACTACTTTGTATCCTAGAGGAATATGACATTCTACCTAAATTAGTCTGGATTAAAATGAGCAATATGAATTCTCCATACTTTAAATGGTCTTAGAACAGGCAAGACGCCTGCTGGCCAAACAAATTATTCACTCTTTGTCAGAGAATTTTTCAGATACTAAGACAGCAGTCTAAAACTATAAAACTACACAATGTAAAAACTTACACCCTCCCTAGAGAATTTTAGAAAGGCAAACACTGAAGGTGTTCATTTTTTAAAAAGACAGTTGGGTTCTCCGTGTGTAGCCTGGCCTGCGTCAGTATGGAGTCCAGGTATCCCTAAAGCTCAGAGATACCCTGCCTCTGCCTCTCGAGTACTGAGATTAAAGTTGTGCACTGCCAGTACACTTGACATGTTTTATGTTTTCTGCTTTTGCTTCTCCTCCTTTTAGAATTCGCTTTGATTTGATGAACGGAGTATCTGCATATATACTGTGCACTTCAGGAAAGTCCTGTAGGTGTTGAGTACTGAAGCCCAGCTCCTGCAAGATCAGCAAGTGCTCTGACTGCCCAGCCATCTTCTCAGTCCCCTGAATGATTACATCAAAAAGTATACACGTTTTGTGGTTTTAGTAAATATGGAATGTAGAATTCCATTTTCTCACGTCAAACACTCTTCAGTGACTGATATGGATGGTTGTGTAGGCCGAGGCACCAGCACAGACCTCCTGAGAAACAGCACACACACTTCCAAGAAACCTTGCATCTGTATGTTTCCTGTACGATTGTGACCCACCAGCAGGTGGCAGGAGGAGGAGAGACACGCTTTTATGGCGTATACACTGCAGCTGATGGTAAACCTGTCCTTTAGTAGTTTTCTCTCCAAGGAGAGTAATTTGCTAATACCACCATTTAAGATCTCCTAAATTTCATAGGAAAAAAAAGATGGCAAAGTGAAAGGGCCGATTAAAGTAGAGTAACATCTGCTCCGCTATGCTCACCACAAGCACTCCTATACCCAATCTGCTCCGCTATGCTCACCACAAGCACTCCTATACCCAATCTGCTCCGCTATGCTCACCACAAGCACTCCTATACCCAATCTGCTCCGCTATGCTCACCACAAGCACTCCTATACCCAATACCCTGTGCTCTCAACAGTTCTCATGTGTGCTAAGGTGCCGACCTTACAGGAGACATCGGTGCATCACGTGGTTTAAAGCAGAGTCCAGCACACACTAGGATTCAAAAACTGTTTCATTTCTCTACAGCTATACTGGTTGTATTTAAAATCCTTAGGACAGACGGTATCCTGGGTTAATACTGCTTGAGTTTAAACTAAAATATACCACAAAATAAGTATTAGTTGCCAATTACATTCTGTAGTTTCAACCATGCTAGGTTACAAACCAAGATAAGCTGCTATGACTCTCACCAAGTGACCATCATGGGCCACATAGCTGTTCTAGTAGTCATGGGCCACATAGTTATACTTTGGTCAATGATGGCTGCATATAACTGTGGCCCTATTTTAAGTTCTTGTCACCTAGGGACACTAGCCCCTTAGCTCAGTCAGCATCCTCTATGACATTTGTGCAATGATGAGGCCCCCTTAGAATGTGTCCCATTGTTCAGTGATGCTCATGTGTGTGCACATACATAATATATACATACAGTTTTAAAAGTCAACAATCCTCAAAATTGAGCCCCTTCTGTTTCACCGGACAGAGGAATGCTGCCTGTCACACCAATGTGGACATTTCTGGTACCTGATTTTCCTTCACTGTTTGATGTCTTAGATAAACTGTATGGCATGTTTGGCGAAAAAGTAGATTTTAAAGGTGGTCTTCCCCGTTTGGCCTTCTGCCTCTCTTCATCCCTCTTTTCATCCTTTTCACCGTCTTCTTTATTCTGGGTAACAACAACAAAATGCATGAGAAAGGCAGGCCAAGGCCTTTCAAACATGAACATTCCATTTTCTCTAAGAAAATCTATTAAATTCAAAACAAAAAGGTCAGTTAATTTAAATGTAAAATACTAGTACGTGCTTATAGAGAAATCTAGAACAGTTTTCTAACCTATTCATTTGAACAGAATCACTCCCCCTGGCTCCTCATTTCCTGCACAGGGAATGAAAGGCATCAGAAACAGACAAAACACTAGGCAGACCTCTACAGCAGGAACCGGATAGAAGGCGTGGGCAAGTGTACTGTGGGCCAGCAGACAGGGTTGACACTGTGGAGGTGGAGGGAAGAGGAGAACAGTGGATTTCCAGAGTGATGAGGTCCTCTGTGTGGTTCTAAGGATGGATAATGGCATTACACATCTGCCCAAGCCATTAAAGGCACAGAGACCCAGCGACGTCTTACACCTCTGATGTACACCTACCCCAGTATAAGCTGTGAGTGTTTACCACTATAACAAATGGTCCCCTCTTGTGATGGTAAGGGGCCGACAGTGCATAACACCAGACCCACTTAGGGTAAGGGACACATTGGAAATTCCTGTACCTTCTTATATTTTGCCATGAAGGTAAAACTATTAAAAAACAGAATCTAACAGAAAAGATGCAACATGAATAATTCCCACACTTATAAGTGTCATGCACTTATGGACATACCTTAACTTTCTTCTTTTGTTTTTTCTTTGGTCCACCTTTGTCCAAGGGCCAGATTATCCTGTCAGCTTTTACCCATTCATCATATCTTAAAGAAAAAAAGTTCACCTGTCACAATGATACTCTATGTGAAATGTATTCACACACACACACACACACACACACACACACACACACACACACACACACACACACGCTCCAGCGGTGAAATAGTCTGTTCCTGCCGGGCAGTGGTGGCACACGCCTTTGATCCCATCACTGGGAGGCAGAAGCAGGCGTCTCTCTTTGAGTTCAAGGCAAAGCTGGTCTATAGAGAGAGTTCCAGGGCAGGCAGAGCTACACAGAGAAACCTCAAGGTGACAACAGAACCCCAACCCTCAAAACAAAACAAAGAGTAGGAAGATCTTCTTAGAGGCACAGAGAGAGGACTAGGTGGGTAAACTCCAGATTCGAAACTACTTGAAGGGCTTTGTTTTCAGTTCTCACAATCGGAACTTATAAGCAGATTTTATTCTAGAATTCATTCTACTGATACTACAAAGTTGTCAATTTGCAAATAATCAGCCCCCAACCATGTATCAAGTCCCCTTTTCTTGTCCTTCCCAGAACTCTATCATCTGTTACTCCTAATGAAAACTTATTATGAAATATGTCACTACTCGGACTGAAATTTAGAGATATTTGTATTAAATTTAACTTTCTTTATCTACATGTGTTTTCTTTAGTCCAAGTGAAGACTTGTTTCTCTTGTACCTTTCTGCAAAACATCGTCAACACCTGAACTTCAATAAAATTCTTCCCATTACTAGTAAAGAGACAAATAGATTAAACTATCCAGAACTAAATAACACTTCTTGCTTTATACAAGTGCACAGATATTCATAGTATTCAATACACTGCAGACCAGTTGCCATGGAGAAGTGCAAAGCACATGGCTTAAGAATGTACAGGTTTTAGCTGCCCTGATACCATGATGCTTACGCTACAGCTGAAAAATCATTGTTTCAGATTACCCAACAGCTACACCCTTTGGAACAGAGACGGCTAATAATACCTTATATATCAATATTTCTTAATTTGGACATTTACTAAGGGCTTACTAATATACCAGGCACTATAAAATATGTAGAGAATAGATAGAACAAGACCTTGCTTACATGTCTGATATAAAAAAAAATATACTATATAATTAAATACAATCTGCTAAGTGCAGTAAGAAAGATATATACTTGATTTAGGGCTAAAAAGAAGAAAACATCTTACTCCTGAATTTCCCAGGACACATCAGACCAAACAAAGAGCGGGCCTATCTGGAGGAACTCAGCATGGTCCTCTCTGGCCTGGTTTGAGTGGTGTGTCAGGCAGGTGTTAACAGCCACATTAGGGCTCCTCTCACACAGATGTTCCCATTTTAGAAATAGGACTAAGTTATCTGGAAATTATAAGGGTGCTTTGAAAGCCAGAGTTATACTAGCATATGACCAAGGACTACTGGGTAGGGTCATAAAGGAAAACCTCTGAGAACAGAAGAAGGGTGACAGGAAGAGAAATTTTAGAAACACAACAGGGATGTACACAGCAGAGTAGATGAATGCAAACAAACTTGAATCTGAGGGGGAAAATGGATAAAACATGCTGCGGCTGCCAGAGTTGGGAAGTAGTCCCTCTCCCAAATTTATCAGGTTATAGACTCCGTTTAGTTAAGACTCTAACATAGTGCAAACAGCTGACACAGAGCACCCACAATGTGCTGGGCATCGTTCGATGCACAGTTAAGACCCTCTGCAGTGGTGCTAACAGCTGACACAGAGCACCTACTATGTGCTGGGCATTGTTCTATGCACTGGGCATTCTAGGTAACATGGGTATTATAATTCTACAACTCATTTATAAAGAACTCAAATCACAGCCGGGCAGTGGTGGCGCACGCCTTTAATCCCAGCACTTGGGAGGCAGAGGCAGGAGGATTTCTGAGTTCGAGGCCAGCCTGGTCTACAAAGTGAGTTAGTGAGTTCCAGGACAGCCAGGGCTACACAGAGAAACCCTGTCTCGAAAAACCAAAAAAAAAAAAAAAAGAACTCAAATCCCCCAATCTGGAGAGGAGGGAACTGAGCACACACCTTGAATGTCGAAAAGGCGTGCGGCAGTGTGACTCCACATCAATCCAGGGCAGCCCACATCTTCAAACACACATTCAAAAGGTTTTAGAGAAAAGTGGAACATATAACCCCGAGCCTCAGTGTTGCTCTAAGCTGGTCTGACTCTCGCGGCCAGACTGAGCTGTCCTTTCCTTGAATGTAACTACAATTGCACAGACAACTCTGCTCCATGCTCATGGGGGATCAAAACAGAAAGAAGACAACTCCCTAATCATGTCTGAACATAGAAAAAACAGGTACATTGTCCAAGCCACAAAAATGGCAAAATAACCTTTATCCCTTGACTAATGGGTCACTTCTGCTTCTTTACCACTTATAGGATTAACTTTGATCTAGCCGTCTCTCCCTCTAGGTAAGATTTATTAAGAAAACCAATCATGGAATTACATCAGCTTCCTGACTGTGTCAGCACAGAACAAAGACTTTCTTAAACCTACCACATAACAGAAGCTCAAATAATTCCTTAGCCAACTCAACACTACTGCAGTGCTTGATACTGGCTTGACTTCTGAAAAAGGAAACAAAGGCATGCACAGCCTAGAGTCGTGTCCTCCCTCCTTGACAGCACTGCAAGGTTTTCAGAGCCCCGTGTTATCCCTAGTTCCTAAGGCGGGGCCCTGAGCTTTCACAGACTCAGTCCCGTGGCTTCCTCTCTTGTGGTCTGCCTCCCTATAAAAGAGTAATAGACTCAGTTGTTTTCAAGGATGGATCCTGCTGTTCTCTGGTGGGAGGCACTGATAGTTTATAAAGCAGTGCAAAAGTCAAAGTCCTCAAATATTTAGAACCAAGGCATGCCTTGTAAACGCACAAGGGCTCCATACAACACCCCTCTTTTTTAACTCCCTAAAAGAAGAGCCCTACTGCTTACCTGACATTCCATCCATAGTAATGCACCAGGTATAAAACCTCCCCATCATCCATTTCGGTGCTTTTGATGCTGGCTTCATAAATTTTCTGAGTTTTTCCTCGTCCGTACTTGACCTTCACTTTGGTTCCTGTCAGGCAGGGCTCTGTGCCGTCCTCGTCGTCCTCCCCTTCCGAGTCACACCTGCTTTCAGTTTCTTCCCTGCAGTGAATTATAACATTATCGGTGTTACTAATGGAGGGCAACCTAAGAACTGAGAAGAGATTCTGCACGCCACGTCTTTACGGCCTGAGTTTACCTTGGTGACATGTCAGTGGAGGAGGAGGAGGAAGAGAAGGAGAAGATTTCATGGACTATTTACTAAGGAGTTTATTATGTAAAGGTTCACTACACAATGGTAAACCCATTCATCTTAAAGGTCAATCAATAATCACAGTTAATGATGATGCAGAGTCAATAAACAAATCACTTTTAAACCAAAAAAATAAAAGCCGTTATGTCCTAAAATGGTCCTTGGGATTCATTCTAATGCCACTTTAACCTGTGAGAATACTCCAAAGCTATTTTGTAAATTCTTTCAACTAATTTTCTCAAGTCTACTTTAGCACTACTGTCTTCTCACTTTACAATGGTTCTTAGCAAGACTGTTTGGTGAGTAACATAATGAACAAAGGCTACCTCCCTTAAAACCCTCTCTTAGCCTGAACTCTGCTTCAAATGAGGCTACCGTTGAAATTATAGGACATTGATGGGAGACCAGAGCATTATACATCTGTGTTGGTTTCTATTTCTGACTCCTCTCAAGCAATTTTTGTTTTGATAGTTAAACATGAAGGGGATTCTTATGAAAAGCCCAGCAGTATTTTCAAACTGTATCCATCACTGCCTCAATGGTGGCTGAGGTGTTCTGCAAATTTCAAAGCTTCAGGCATGGTCTTAAGGAGCGCTGAGGGTCTACAGTACACACAGGCATCTTTCAGTGGCCCCTGGTACATGGCTGAAGCTCTCATAATTTGCTTTGGTAATATTTGCTCTCTTCTTATAAATGTCGTGAAGCAATCATTGTAAACACTGGAGAAAACCTACTTAGAACAGAAATCTCCATGAGCCCTGATATGGACTGGGACTATGTGCTGGCTACTGTTTGTACACTCAACTTTTATTTAATAAAACGGAATATTATCCTTTCCATGGAAGACTGATTTCATTGCTCTAAAATATTTGTCCTATTTATGTTAAAAGTATGAAGAATTTTAGCTATACTTGCTTACAGACTCATTATTATAATTAGAACACTTAACATACTGTTTAGATGTTTGAAACTGTACTCATTATTCTCGGCTGCCAGTTATCTCCTGCTACTTTTTAAATCCTGTATTCCACATTGTGACAGAACTTTTAAAAACTAGCCCAGCGCACAGACAACTGTGTGAGCTGTTGTCCCTGCCAAGCGCTGGGTGCCTCTGCTGATCACCAGGGCCACTTCTCTACCTCTAGTTCTCCCAACGGGTGGGTTATTTACAGTGTCAGCTCTCATCTGGACACAGCAGGCCACTTCCTCCAAATGGAGTGTAAAGACCTCAGACTTCTAGAAAATGTATCATTATGTGATAAAAATCACTAAAAAATAACGGAGAAAAGCTTCTACTTTCAAGTAAGATTGTTACGCTGTTGTTTTAAAACTTGGTATTTAGTAACACCTAAAAATTAGTCAATTCGTTTGATCACATGTGCAGAATGGCCCACTCTGAAGCGTAGTGAGACATTACCTTGATCTAGTTCAACTGCCTGATTGAGGGCGATTTTTAAGTCACTTCAATCCATGCAAGTCTAATACATGGAAAAAAATACAGTTGCCACTCAACAGCAAATAGAATGGACATTAAAAAGCTGGATTTTATTGATGAGATGTGGGGCAAGAGTGTATTTTTCAAACTAGAACCAGGGGTGCATGCCACATTCTCTAATACAGTAACTAGGAAAAGAATGGTGTCTTAAAGCAAGCTGACACACAGAAGCGTCTCTAGGCCTGCGCACCCAGGTGTTCGTTAGCTTTCCCACATTGTACCTTTGTTAAAATGGATTTTTGCTGTCGCTGTTTCCTCTTGTCCACTTCCTCCATTTTCACAAGCTCCCATCCCTGCTGTCAACTGCAGGACCTTTCTTTTGACTGGGTGGCGCAGCCTTCTTTGAGGCCACTGTTTAGGGCACAAGTGCTATTAAATGGTGCGACCAGTATAGTCTCCAATTCCGAAAGGCGATACACATCATCTTCACAATGTGTCTCACCTTCATTAGACAAGAGGAATGGAAGTCCCAATAAGAAGACATCCCCTCACACCTGCATCTCTAAACAGGAACAAAGTGCGGCTGGACCCCAGACAGGTGCCTCTGGAGAACAGACATAAGACAATGTACCTCTCTTGGCTTTTCTCTTCCTCTTCGTCTGAGTCTCTCTCAGAATCCTCTTGCTTTCTGATTTTCTTCTCTTTGTTCTTTGGTGTGCTTTTCCTCCCGAGCAGCAGCTCATCTTCTTTCTTCTCTGCTGGGTTGTCGTCGTCGTCATCTGCATCCTTATTTTCTAAATCATCTCTGATGAATTTGTCTTCGATTTTCTCTTCCTCTATTTCCTTTTTAATACAATTTGCATCTCGAACAATTTTCCTTCTCCCCTAGTAGAGGAGATAAAAGTTTTAAGAGAGGCAACACTACAAGGAAGAGGCCTTTACAGCTTTCTCTGAGGTCTCCACAGCACTGACTGTGCTGCTTCCCAGCTTGAGATCAGACTCTGAACACTAATTAGCTCACCGGACTATTCTCATCCACTTGCAAGTAAAAGAATAATCAATATAAATCTCTTAGTTATGTCCAACACCACCATAATCCCTGGACACATAACACACAAGGAAACTCCTTTCCCCTTGGGCCTGAAGCACAGCTCAGCACTGTTTGGCAGTGCTGGGGCTCTGCACGTGCTTAGCAAGTGCTCTCCTCAGGGCTCCATCCCTAACTCTACACTTGTTAACTATGATAAAAGAGTTTGAACGAATCATCTAAATGGCAGTGACAGAATTTCCTACTAGTAATGTTAGGCTGGCAAGACAGCTCAGAGAGAAGGTACAAACTTGCCACCAAGCCTGATGACCTGAGTTCATTACCTGGACTCACGTGGTCATGAAAGGAGAAAGTGATTTGTTCTCTGACCTTCACATATGTACACACACTCTCTCTCTCTCTCTCTCACACACACACACACACACACAAAGTAAATGTTTAAAAAAATGTTTAAGTTACTAATAATAATCTTCATAAATCTACTCCCTACCTTATTGCCTCTTTGAAAGGTCTGTGATCTCCAGTCATATCATGTATTAAAACAAAACTTAAATATCAATATATTTTATTACAATAAAAATCAAGTATCTGGGGCTGGAGAGATGGCTCAGTGGTTAAGAGCACTGACTGCTCTTCCAGAGGTCCTGAGTTCAATTCCCAGCAACCACATGGTGCTCACAACCATCTGTAATGGGATCTGATGCCCTCTTCTGGTGTGTCTGAAGATAGCTATAGTGTGTTCACATACATTAAATAAATAAATAAACAAACATTTTTAAAAAATCAAGTATCAGTATATTTATGTGATTCTGCTTTAAGGGCCTACTGGCATCAGTATCTAAAAAGTGAACTTTTGGTCTGCAGAGATAGCTCAGTGGTTGAGAGCAATGGATGCTCTTCAACAAGGCCCGTTTGGTTCCTAGCATGCCTTATCAAGTGGTTCAAAACTGCTTGTAAGTCCAGCTCCAAGAGATTTAACATCCCCTTCTGGACTTCGAGGGCACCCACCCATAATTGAAACAAACATACACGTAAAAACTAGCTAGCTAACTAACTAACTGAGTGATTTCTTTGAATAAGTATCAAGATCATTAATGGAGTTACAGGAGGCACCAGTTCTGTTTCCGGAAGCCTCTACCAAACATCTTGCATGTCAGCTGTGAAACTGGTGAGCCTTTTCAAGACATTTTAAACTTTCCTTCAGGTCAATTTACTATGATGGCAGAAGACTTCCCTCCTCTACGTGGAACTGGGAAGGTGGTTCAGCATCCAAGAGTGCGTGCTGAGCAAACATGAGAGCCTGAGGTCAAAGTCCTGTACCTGCACCACAACCAGTGTTGGGGTTAGGGGAAGGGACGGGGAGACAGCAGGACCACTGGGAACTGCTGGCCACAGACTACCCCCAGGATGTGAGAGACCAGGTTTCAAAGGGTTAAGGCAGTAAGAAAGAGAGCAGGACAACTGGCATCCTCCCATTTGCAGATATATGCACATACACCACACAAATACACATACGCACACCTCTAACAGGTCAGCGGGGCATGATAGAGTTCACCCTTATAATTCTAGCACTTGAAAAATGGAGACTGGAGTGCCAAAAGTTCAAAGTTATTCATAGCTACATAGTGAGTTGCGTCTAGCCTGGGCTATATAAGTCCCTCTCTAAAACTAAAATTAACAAAATAACAAGACTTTAAAAAGGTTTTACTTATTAGATGACAGAATAGTCAGTGTAAAAATAGGATTTCTGGGGGCTGGAGGGATGTCTCAGTAGTTAAGAGTACTTAATGCTCTTGCAAAGGACCTGAATTCAATTTTCAGCACCCATAAGATAGCTTAAAACCATCTATGACTCCAGTTCCAGGAGATCTGGTGCTGTCTGCTGGTCTCTGTGGGTTCCAGATGTGCATGTGATGCAGACGCACATGTAGGCAATCACTGGTAGATATAAAATAAAACTACAGAATTCTGGGCTTTGGAGAGATGGCACTGACTGGTCTTCCAAAATGGGATCTGATGCCCTCTTCTGGTGTGTCTGAAGACAGCTACAGTGTACTCACATAAATAAATAAATCTTTATAAAAAAACCCCAAAACCCAAAAACTCTTATTTTAAAAAAGGGGGAAAAACCCCAACAGGATTTCTGAACAACTACAAGAATAGGTAATTTTACCTTTCCTTCAATTAAATTTGTTGGCTTCACCAACAAATGAGATAGACAAGGAACTGAGAGCTAGACATGCTAGTGCATGCCGTTAATCCCCACACTCGGGGAAGCAGAAGCAAGCAAATATCTGTGACTTTGAGGCAGCATGGTAGAGGACAATTAGAGATACATAATAGACAAGACCATGTCTCAAAAACAAAACAAAACAAAACAAAACAAAAACAAACCGGAAATTCTTTGATAGTGTGACAACCCATAAAATGCTGAGTCATGCTATGTAGCGCTCACTGGGCATGCGTCAGAAGAGCGAATGGCAATCCTCCATAAAACTTTAATTAATGGAGAGGAATACAGGGGCAGAGGCGAGGTAGATGGGAAAATAAAAATCAATGCACGCACAAACAGAGCTGCACAGTATGTGCACAGATTTATAGGGAGCGCAGTAGTTTGGAAGCATGGGAATTACTTAGAGGTAATTCATTCAGCCACTTAATGAGCACTTTCTATGTGCTGTTCTTCTTTATTCTAGAGGCTGGGATCTCATCAATGAGCAAATCAACACTCATCCTTGCCTTCATGGGATGCAACTTTAGTACAGAGAGAGGAAAAGAGATCAAATCAATTCAGACTGAGCAAGTACATCCCAGATAAGAGGATTGAGAAAGGAGATAGGAAGCAACTGCAAAGACAGCAACCAGTGCCTGCTTCACTGAGGAGACATTTGAGCAAGAAACTTGAAAAGTACGAGGGACGGAGCCAGACAACAGAGACTTGAACAGACTGTAACAGACGAGTGCGTATATGGAGAGAGAGAGAGAGTGTGTGTGTGTCTGTGTGTGTGTGTGTGTGTGTGTGTGTGTGCTCGCGCATGCACATGCTGTTTTTGTCTGTTTGGTTGGGTTGTTTAGGACAGGGTTTCGGGTTGTGGCTCAGACTGGCCTGGACCATGCTATTCACCCAGGTTGAACTCACGAAGGGCCTCTTGCCTTGGGATCCTGAGTGCTGAGATTACAGGCTCCATCTACCATGCCGGGAGAGGAAGCAGGAGGGGGAGTAAAAAGCACTGTCTGTAGAGAGACCGCTAAAATAACCTTGCTGCAACATTACTAAATACAGGAAAATAAACCAGGTTTTCTACACAAAAGAGTTTGCACATAAATTAAAATGTCCACAATAAAACGTTTAAACTAATACTTAAAGCAGATAAAACGACAAGAACTCACTCTTGGTGACTTTAGTTGCGGGCCTTCTCTGTCGCTCTCGCTGTTGGAGTCCGTACTCTCCTCGGGCTCGCTCTTCACATCCACTAACGGCATTTCCGGGGCCACTTTTAGAGCTTCGTCCATTGATTCTTCAAAGTCTTTTTTTTCTTCTTTTACTTTTGGTTCATGGTGGTGAATAGTTCTGAACTGAATATTTGCAGAACGGCAGTACTCCTCAAAACCATAGAGATATCTAAACACACAACGTTTCATCTTAAGAAATCTTAGTCTTTGCGTTGGATGTGAATATTAAGTAAATAGTAAAATCTGAGCCATTTAAAAAGTATTCTTTGTATGTTAGTAAATGCCTTTGACAAAAGGCAAAATCAAACAAAAATACCATCAACTAAAATAATATCCTGAGAACCAGAGACTGAGCCTCCCACAGCACTGTCCTAGAAGAGCAGTTCTCAATTTGTAGGTCACAACCCCTCTGGGGGACAAACCGCCCTTTCACAGGGGTCACACATCAGAGATCCTACATATCAGATATTTACAGTATGATTCAAAACAGCAGCAAAATTACAGTTATGAAGTAGCAAGGAAAGTAATTTCATTGTTGGGGGGAGGTCACCACAACCTGAGGAACTGTATTCAAGGGTCACAGCATCGGGAAGGCTGAGGACCAGTGCTCTAGAACATGCATACAACCAAAACCACAGACGATGAGTGGATCTGAGATGATGAGCATGCCTGCATCTTAAAGAGGAAATCAGCATCACACAGGTGCAGTGGACTATGGATACCTTTCAGTTCCACGTGTCTGCCAGCTTCAACTTTAACATTATGGCCCTTGTTCACAGTGTTAATGCATTAAAAGAAGGCTGTTCCCTGTAAATGATTATTTGGGGGTGGGGGTGGGGCAGTGCTATTTAAGACAGTCTTTTCAATGTAGCCCTGGCTGTCCTGTAATGCATGCTGGTAGATCAGGTCGGCCTTAAACTCAGAGATCCTCCTGACTCTGCTTTCCTGAGTGCTGAGATTAAAGGCCTGTGCCATTACCGCCTAGCTTGCTTTTTTATTGATTCTTTGTGAATTGCACATCATACACCCCAATTCCCCTCATCTCCCCATCCCTTCATATCTACTCTCTGCCCTTGCAACAAAACCAAAACCAACCAAACAAAAAAATCTTGCCAAGGAAGCTATATTATGTAAGGTGTGCCATACAACATACCCTTTAGCCCAAACCACTTTACTTGTTAACATTTATTCTTTAATGACACTAGACTACTTACTTTCTATAAGCAGTTTTTACATTGTAGGAAGCAGCTGAATTCAAAATCGGAATGCCAAGGTCCATATAAATTTGCTTCCATACAGCACCACTGTCAATCTGGAAAATGAAGATTTTTGTTAACAACTGTCAAAGGAAATAATCGTTACACTAGCATTCTGTGTTCTTTAAGAAAATGCATATGTCAGTGCAGCAGCAAAAAACCAGACTTCTCAATGCACAAACACATATTTCTAAAGCAATGGTGTACTTACATTGCCACATCCCCCTTGATGATAGACCAGTCTAAAGAGTTTGAAGAGATTGAGATCTTTATAGCCCAAAACAGGTGGTTTGTTGATTGGAGTACCTTTTTTAATGTCAGAAGGAAAAAATAAAGTATTTAGTCAAATGAAAAATACTAATCTGAAAATAAAGATACTGACTTCTAATTCAATAAAATTCATTCACTGAAGGTATACATTTAAAGGTCCTTAAACCACATAAGACATCAAGTCTTTCTTCTCTGTGTTCTGTATGCAGTTCTGTGGCCTCTCTGAAATTTAGGAGTTGCCCATGTCTAAGTTGCCTCTAGGCCAAAGAAGTGGCTAAAATTGAATTTAAAATTTGAGACTGCTGGTTGTGGCCTGATGCAGCGTGAGCAAATGAAACAGGAAGGCTGCAGCTCCGTTCCTGCTGCGGTTCTGTGCAAGAGTTTTCAAAGCCACAGAATGTCTAGACACAAATAACCCAAAGGCTTTCTAGGACTAAAACCTGCCAGAGTATGATGATTTATAATGGTTCTCCTTCTTCTACTTCAACAGGAAATCCTATCCCACTCAGAAAGAGGCTGATGTCTGTTATCTTCAGCTCAAGGAAAACAAGGATCAGGTGAGTTTATTCTCCACGAGCACTTTACCATTGTAATAAACTACTATGCATCTGAGGTTCTGAGTTCAATTCCCAGCAAGCACATGGGGGCTCACAATCATCTATAATGGGATCTGATGCCCTCTTCTGGTGTGTCTGAAGACAGAGACAGTGTACTCATATACATAAAATAAACAAATAAGGGGTTGGAGAGTTGACTCCATGGTTAAGAGCACTGACTGCTATTCCAAAGGTCCTGAGTTCAAATCCTAGCAACCACATGGTGGCTTACAACCATCCATAATGAGATCTGACGCCCTCTTCTGGTACTGCTACAGTGTACTTACATATAATAAATAAATCTTTAAAAAAAATAAACAAATAAAATACTATGCAGAGGAATGTTATAATTGGTCGCTTTTTAAAACTTTTTTTTTTTTTACTTATTTAGTATATAGTGTTCTACATGTATATATGCCTGTACACCAGAAGAGGACAACAGGTTTAGAGTTATAGATGGTTTTGACCCACCATGTGGTTGCTAAGAAGTGAACTCAGGACCTCTGGAAGAGTAGCCAGTGGTCTTAACCTCTGAGCCATCTCTCCAGTCCAATTGGTCACTTTTTATTTCTAACTCTTTTAATCATTTTACAAATACAAGGTAGACCAAGTATAATTATATAAACAATGATTTCCTATGTATTCTACTTAAAATAGTTTGTTTTTACCCATCTAACTGCCATCAGGAATAACTGACTTATAGGTTTCCACTGGAATACAAGGTACTCCTAATCGGCAGAAACAATGCACATGCCTAAAAACAGAAAGCCATTAAGAACAACGTACCTCTGTCTTCCATAAACTTATAAAGCTGTTGGAGGAAGTTGTCCCTCTCCTCAGGATCTAGCTCTTCCTCAGGCTGTAAAGGCAAGCACAGGAACCAGAAAGAGGCACAGCGTTATCATTGTTGGTGTGAATCCCAGTGGTCACACTGTGATGCTTTGGCTTTTTTTGCTGTTTTGGGACTCAAACTCTAGGCCTCCCAAATGCTAGGAAAGTGCTCCGCCATTGAGTTCATCCCCAGCCCTTAATCCACATCTGATAACATAGACCTGCTGCAACTGTAGCAGTCTCCAGCCTCCACCCCTTGGCCAACATTCCACTATGACCCTGCCTTGAGTCCCACTGAAGACTAAAGCATCAAGAGAAACAGACTCCAGAATGGAGCAGGAGGACTGTTTTTACTTATTTGATTTTATTTGGTGAAAACCAAAAATGTCATATGGCCCATACAAATATATTGGGAGACAAGCACAATAATGACAAAAAATATTTTTTATATAGAACAGTATCACTGGGTGAATATAAGCAAAGGCTGTAAAGTCAGTGGCAAAAGTTTTTTGTTTAAATGAGACTTTTTTTTTTATTAATTTTAAGTCACTTAAGTAAATCATATAAATTGTACTTGGTCCAGACTTCTCCCCCAGCCTGCTTTTCTCTATTGCTTTCCTTGGTTTGAATTGCTACTGTTACTCTTTAAAGCATTTATAGACACTATCATGTCACAGCGTCAAAAGGATGGATACTTCTTACCTCTGCTTCAAAATAAAACAAAAAGAATTGTTTACTAGCAAAGAAAGTTGACATATAATTACGTGTATGTGTGTGTGTGTGCATTCCAAAACCCACCAATTTAAGTGTTCCTATGCACTAATTATATAAATCTAGCAATGTTTTCATATAATATTATTATGGATTAAAATAAACTATTTTTGGGCTGTCAGGGTGGCTGAGTGGGTAGGGTACCACAGATATGCTTAATGGCCTGAGTTCAATCACTGGGTCCCACGTGATGGAGAAAGAGAATTGATTCCCACAAACTATCTTCGTACCGTCACACACATGCCAATCCACACATGTACATACACATACATAGCATAAAAGTACAATATCTGTTGGTATTTATAATCTTTCTCATTTTTTTTTTTTGAGACAGGGTCACAAGCAGGACAGGCTAACCTCAACTCTGTAGGTAAGGATGACCTTGAACTATTGACCATCCTGCTGTCACGGGCTACGTGCTGAGACTGAAGATATAAATCACACTGAGTTATAGAAATTATTTAAAATTTAGCAGTACTATGGAAAAAATAATAAAACACAAGTGTTTCTTCCATATAAAGGATCATGTCTTTAGAAGATACCTTTCCGCCAGGCGGTGGTGGCGCACGCCTTTAATCCCAGCACTTGGGAGGCAGAGGCAGGAGGATTTCTGAGTTCGAAGCCAGCCTGGTCTACAAAGTGAGTTCCAGGATAGCCAAGGCTACACAGAGAAACCCTGTCTCGAAAAAACCAAAAAAAAAAAAAAAAACAAACAAAAAAAAAGAAGACACCTTTCCTATGGTTCTAAAAGAATAATTCAATCTTTTGCCTTTTAAGAACCATATTCAGATGAAAAGCAATGTTCAGGCAATAAATATTGATTATTCAAGGCCTGGAACGCAACAGGCACTTTAAGATCATGCTATCCTTTAAGAAGTTTAATAGCTAATAGTATAGCCAGAATCAATGAACATGTAGTAGATTAAAATATATAGTAAAATCTAGGAGGCAGGCAGATCTCTGCGTTCAAGGCCAACCTATACTACGTAGCAAGTACTACAACAGCTAGAGCTACTATCTCAATAAAACCAAATATAGTTTATGGGCATTAAGTTAGTGGATAATGTGGATAATAAAGAATATTCTAGGCTCTGTGAGGAACTATGCCACAAAATTTTAAGTCCAGGTACAGTTGTTCTAAGATATAAAAACAAAATTAGTAAGAAATTCAATTTACATATACCTACTTTCTTGAAAGGAAATTTCCACCAAAAATAAGCAAGTAAGCTATAAACAAAGTTTTAAATTTACCTGATGGCTTTTGCAAACGCTAAAATTCTTAAGTTGGATAGAGAATTCCTCATCATTTTTACAGCCGTGTTACATGCACGGCTATAAATGCTTCCCTATAAATGCTCTGGGATCCAGAGCTGCTGCTGTTGTTGCTGTCACTGCCCGGGCCTTGTTGCACCTCTGAAGGACTGAAGTGTGGGAAAGGGCAGGAAGAAGAAAGGTAGACGAGTCTCTGAACTGTGAGACTTCTTCCCTTCAGGTAATCGAGAGTAACTATTTACTCAGTAAAACTGCCAGAGCCAGCAAGAGGGTCTTGAGGCTCTGGAACACTCATCTATGTGAATGGGTACTGCTATCTATATTCTGCATAATATTACAAGTAGTTGTTTACACTACCAGGCTCTGATCTTTCTGACATGAGGCATTATGTCTTCAAATTAAGTTCAAGTGTTTATTAATAGTTACATCATCACTCAGGAGCTGTGCAAGAGCACTGTGGATGGAAATGAGACCACGTGGCACCTTCTCGTTTTGCTGCTTTGATTCTGCAGTGGTGTGGACAGACACAAGAGGCCAGTGCCACACAATGTAGTAAGCACGAGGTGTGGGAATGCGAGGTGGCATGACCAGTTCTGCTCGGGAGAGGCTGCCACTGTAATATTAAAGGAAGCCTTTCCGTGTGACTGGCAGTCCCCTAAGAGCAAGCGGAAGCAGATGGGACTGACAGGGGAAAGCTGTGATCAGGAAAGGGCTTTGTCACAATGCACTGAAGAGCCACAACTTGGTACCACATAGATAGGACATTCTGTAGAGAATTAGAATCATGTTTGTAAAGTTCTCAGTCATGAGTCATGAATGAAATGAAGAGATAGGAAAGGAGAGGATGCCATCACTCAGTCCACAGGGACAGGAAGGAGGATGAGGCAGAGGAGGAGGAGGAGGAGGAGGAGGAGGCAGAGGCGTCGGCTGTTAGTCTTGCCTTTTTGGTGATGGAAAGGTCAGCCCTGCCCTGAAGGAGAGGGAGCGGATGAGAGCAGGAGAGAAGTTCCAGCGAGGTTTCTGCTGGTTGGATTTTTCTTTCACGCCTATCTATGCTGGCCTACTCTGTAGGTCTATGAATTTGAGACATGGTTACTTTATGCACAGCTTTAATCTCTGACGACTGGCACATAGTTAGATAATCATTGTGTGATGAAAAGACATTTTTACAACTGAGAAGATTTTCTTGCATGTTTCACCCTGGCCGGTAAAAACGAAGGCTCTGCAATAAAGCCATGAAAGCCGGGAAGCATAGGATGGCTCAAGCTGTTCTTACGACATGGGTGACTGGCAAAGCCGCTCATCTTCACCGTCCCCACACACATCTGGAAACAAATACTCATTCAGAAACAGCATCCATTCTCATGACAAATGGGCTTCACAATACTTCATCGGGGAGATCAAACCCTTTTGAGGCGCGGTCTCCTTCTGTAATCTAGGCTAGCCTCCAGTCAGTGGCGATCCTCCTGTCCAAGTGCTGAGATGACAGGCACGTGCTACAAATGAAGCAATACACATCTCACTTCTGCTGCTAAGTTTCCTAGCCAGGAAATCGACTGTACAGACTGCAAATCCGGAAGGTATCCAAACTGTCAAAACTGGAGGCTGGCCTGAAACTTGTAGCTATTCTCCTGCCTCTGCATCCCTAGTGCTGCGATTACAGATGAGCATCACTGCAAGCTCAGCTCTCACTGTGTCCAACCTGTACTAACAGTGAGAAGACAAACCTGACCACAAGGCCGACACCCAACAGGAAGGAGCCTCCAGCAGTGTGTAAGTGGTGGCTGGGGGCTATGAGACACATGGGTGTGAGATAAGAAGGTGAACGGGTCAATTCATGAAAGCCCAGACTTCAAAGGCCAGGATGAAACGAAATATATAAAATAACAACAAAACCCAAAATCAGTGTTCATCTGATATAGGTGGAAAGTGATTGATTAAAGGGTTTAAACAAAACAAAACAAAAAAAACTTTGGCTAGGTACAAAAAACTATCCCACGTTGGTTAGAGGAAAAAATAATTTAAAAACCGAGGGGGGGGGGGAGAACCTAGACTACATTGTGTAAGAAATGAGGTATTTTGAAGAAAAGAGAAGTTGTGTCAAAGACTGTTCCAATTAACTTCAAACAACAGTCCAACAACTTGTTTCACACAGCAATATTCCAAGATTTTACATAATCCACATTTATTCATTCTTCACAAACTAGGTGACTAGGGTTTAATATGGGCCATGTGCCACAGTGCTGGCTGCCAGGGTACCCTGGGGAGAAAGGAGAAAAAACAAAATCCCTGGCACACCTTGTGTTCATTTACAACACAGAAAAGGGGAAACAAAAACTGAAGCACTTGTGAAACCTGAGCATTTCTCAAAAGAAAAAAATTAGAAAATAGAGAAGGTACTGGATACTGAGCTAGGGGGTCTGCTCTGAAGGAACCATGGAGCAGTGTATCTGACTACTTCCATTCGCAGTCTCTCTCTCTCTCTCTCTCTCACACACACACACACAATCTCTTAAATATACATATTTATATTGATAAGAGAGTAGGCAGTTTGCATTTTAAAACCAACAAGTCTGTAAAAACAAGCAAAAAATTATTTGGATGAGTCATCTTCACTAACAGAGAGATATATTTTAGCAGTGATAAGAAAAGGTATATTTTACTGGTGACAAATGTTCTAATACAACAGATATATCACAGTGCCTCAGTGGAATAGTTAATCACGACTTCAATTTGAAAAGAAAAAAAAAATTTTTTTTTTAGGCTTTTCGATACAGGGTTTCTCTGTGTAGCCCTGGCTTTCCTGGAATTCACTCTGTGGACCAGGCTGCCCTCGAACTCAGAAATCCACCTGCCTCTGCCTCCCGAGTGCTAGGATTAAAAGCATGCACCACCACTGCCTGGCAAGAAGAAAAATCTTTTAAGAATATATTTTAAAATGTATTTATTACTTTTAAAATATACATTGGTGTTCTGCATGCATATGTGTCTGTGAGGGTGTCAATCCCCTGGAATTGGAGTTACAGACAGTTGTGAGCCCCACATGGGTGCTGGGAATTGATCCTTGGTCCTTGGCAAGAGCAGTCAGTGCTCTTAACTGCTGAGCTATCTCTCTAGCCCCCAAGAATATTTTTTTAAATATTTATTTATTTTATATATATGAGTACACTGTTGCTGTCTTCAGCCACACCAGAAGAGGGTGTTGGATTCCATTACAGATGGTTGTGAGCCACCATGTGGGTCCTGGGAATTGAACTCAGGTCCTCTGGAAGAGTAGTCAGTGCTCTTACCCACTGAGCCAACTCTCCAGCCCCAAGAACATCTTTAAAGTGTCTGGAGAGATAGTTCAACACTTAAGAACGCTTGCTGCTCCTGCAGAAGTATTTGACTCCCGGCAGCCACACAGCGTCTCCCAAGCATCTACGACTCCTGTTCCAGTGGATCTGATGCCTTATTCTGACTTCCCTGGACACCAAGCACGCACACAGTGCACAAACATACATTCAAGCAAAACACTCACATATATACAATAAAATAAATCTAAGGAAATGAAAAAGGAAAGGCTTGGTACAATTATCTGCACATGTAGTTTCAGCTGCTCAGGAGGCAAAGCCAAGAGAAACGAATGAGCACAGGAATCCCAGGTCAACCTGGGCAGCATAGCTATACCACACCCCATAAAAGCAGAGGGAGGGGCAAAGGGAGGGAGGATTTAAAACTGACCTTTACTGAAGAATCTATAAAGTAAAAAACTATGTATAAAGTTTCAAATACAAAAACAGAAGATAGTTGAGCAGGAAATGGTAGGATACAGTTGCCATCCCAGAGCTTGGGAGGTAAAGGAAGGAGGAATTGAAGGTCATCTTCAGCTACATAGCGAAGTCTGAGGACAGCCTAGGCGTCTAGAGCTCCTGCCTTAACTACACAGGGATGGTGGGATGGCTCAGTGGGTAATGGTGGTAAGTTGCTACCAAGTCTCACATCCAGAGTTCAAGCCCAGGACCAGCATGGTTGGTGAGCCTTGAGACACACGTTATAACGACCTGCCTCCTCTACCCAAATAAAATGTACATAAATAAATAACTCTAAAATAAAATAAGTTTAAAAAATTAAGTTGACAGTATTTGTCTGAGGTGCAAAGACCCTGACAGCAGTGAATTTCCTAAATAAATAAACCTGGAATAAATGTGACATTAAGTAAAGCCCAGTACACTGCTTTGAAAAAGAGATATTACATAACATGCTTTAGAAATATTTCAAGTAAAAAGTTTAAAAAAAAAAGCCTCTTTTTGTGCCCTAAAATTATTTATTCCCAAGGGGATCACAAGTACTTTCTGGTTTCTGGTTTCGGATCTAGTGCAGAGAACAGACTGGGGGAGGGGAGGGGGGCACAGCAGCAATTATGTGCTATTGCACTAGCCTAGGTAAAGACAGCGATTGTCTAGACCGAGGGTGGCACAGTATAAATGTACAGTGGGCAAAGTAAGGAGCTATTCACATAGGTAGAAGACAAAGGGTTTGTGTCTGAATGGATTCAGAGGGAAGGACCAAGGAAAGAATCAAGGTGCTTTCTGTGTTACCTGGCTTAGGCAACTGGGTGTGGTGTTTTTATTAAATAGGTTAGGAATGGCCAGGAAGGGAGGTAAGTGAAGCTGTGGACATACTGAGTTTGAATTAGTTGGGAAGTAAATGAGAAAACAAATGTAATGTCATGTCATATGAGTGCTACTAAGGTGTCAGATGAGAGAAGACACACTGTTGTTTGGCTAAAGGTCTCTGGTGACTGTCAGCAGTCGTTCTGGTTGTGATGAGAGGACAAGACACACCACAGTGACAGAATGACAAGACAGGGACAATGCATGCAACTGTGAAGCTTGGACAAAAGGGTAAGTACAGACAGACAGACCGGCAGACAGACAAGTGGAGGAAACGTGAGGGCGGGGGAGAGGTGGGAACAGAATGGAATGGGCTCTAGGAGGAGGAGGAGAGGGAGCTGATAGGCTCAGACTTCTGATTCAGAGCAGAACCCCAGGGACCCAGCTCTCAGTGGGCGACACACTGTCAAGTGTACCTGGGAAAAAGAACAGGCTGCTGGGTCTAAAGTCTGCTCTCATGCAGTTTATAGTCTGCTCCCACCAGAAACTTGGCGGTTTCTTTCCAAAGCCGAGTGGAGACAAGGTGACATTCAAAGATGACTCGATTGCAAACACTGAATTACCCAGTAATAGTTGGAGAACCAGTTAACTCTGATCCTAAAATTTACAGGGATACCATTTCTCAGTGTTACACACATGTAAAACACTTCCAGGAGCACAAAGGATGTGATATATTTAATGCAAGATGCTGTTTTACAACCTAACCATCACACTTAAAATAATTTTATGACTCTTAAATTTCAACAGTTAACTAAACCTAATAACTTTATTTTTCCATTTGAAATGATACATACACTGTAATCATCAAGATGTGAGCAGTGCTCTCATCAAGGCCATTTATTTATTTATTTATTTGCTTGCACTATATATATATATATATATATATATGTTTTTCAAGACAGGGGCTCTCTGTGTAGCCCTGGCTGTCTTAAAACTGGCTCTGTAGACTAGGCTGGCCTCAAATTCACAGAACTCCTCCTGCCTTTGCCTCCCAGGTGCTAAGATTAAAGGCATGCGCCATCACCAGCTGGTTATCATCAAGTTTTTAACGTTACTCAAACCTCTTATATGACCACTAATATGAAGAAGTATGATTACGTAAAACATTTTTTACACATATAGCTGTATTAAAGGGCTGGAGAAACAGCTTCATGGTTAGGAGACCTGCCTGCTCTTCCAGAGGACCTGGGTTTGATTCCCAGCACCTACCTTGTGGCTCACAGCCATTTGTAACTCCAATTCCAGGGGAATCTGACACCGGCCTTCTGGCCTCCATAGACACCAGGCATGCAAGTAGTGCAAAGACATTCATACAGGTAGAACACCTCTACACAAGCCAGCAGTGGTGGCACACGCCTTTAATTCTAGCACTTGGGAGGCAGAGGCAGGTGGATTTCTGATTTTGAGGTCAGCCTGATCTACAGAGTGAGTCCCAGGACAGCCAGGGCTACACAGAGAAACCCTGTCTCGAAACACCCTCCCCCCCAAAAAAAGAAAGCCTCTACACAATAACTATTTTTAAAATGTAGCTATATTTATGTGAACAAACATAAATCTCATTTATGTGAACTTAGTGTTATTTACGTTTTAGGCTAAAATAGGGAAAACTTTTCAAAACTCATAAGGACTTCTTAAATGGAGATTTCGGGGCTGGAGAGATGGCTCAGAGGTTAAGAGCACTGACTGCTCTTCCAGGGGTCCTGAGTCAACTCCTAGCAACCACGTGGTAATCATCTGTAAAGAGATCTGATTTCCTATTCTTGTGTGTTTGAAGACAGCTAAAGTATACTCATAAAAAAAAATTAAAGAGATTTCTCTTTTTTACCGTGTATGTATGTTTTTGCCTGCACATGCAAGTGCTCCACATGCATGCAGTGCCTGAGGACACCAGAAGAGGGCACTGGATCCCCTGGAGTTGGAGTTAGTGTTTGTAAACTACCATGTGGGTGCTAAGTACCAAACTGGCCAGAACAAAGTCTTTTGCATGATCTGTCATGCTCTTGGCCCCTTAGTCATCTCTCCAGCCCACTGTTATTTTTTATTTCCTTGTTTAATAGTCTAAATTTAAGCAACTTGTATTTGAATGTAAGCTAATATCTAAAGTATTCATTAAAGATTGTGTCAGATCTACTTAAAGTCTATTATTATTGGTAACTGAAGTTATTAAAAATAAGCTTTGATATCTATATTACATTTAAAATCTTAAGCTGTTTCCTGAGTTTCCAGGCATTTACTGGGGGTCTATACACAAAGTGACCTCAAATGCTCACCAGCCAATGCCTTTAATCCACATGGTCATAGATTAAAACAGATGACATTTGATTCAAATACCCAAAAAATGAATATTCATATTTCCAGGAATTAAAAAACTCAGGCACTTATGACTTTTACAATAATGGAAAATTATCTTGGGTACTAAATATGGTAATCCCTACAAAAGTTTCAAGATTGGAAAAATGAGTATGTCAATACATTAGACTAAAAAGAGCAGATCTTATTAAAAAAAAACTCACTAATTTTAATTTTCATTGTTAAATATCAAATCTGATACACAAAGCATACTGATTCAACCCAAAACTGGTTAATCTCTTCTAACATCTCACCCTTAGAAAACTCCCCTACATTTATCCAAAATAAACCTAAGTCAAGAAAAATAAATAATTCTTAATTTATTAATAATTTATATTTATATAAATATATAATTCTCATTTATTAATAATATAAATCATTATTTATATTCATCTGGACTTTCCAATAAATTTCCAAGCTGAAAAAAAATTAGTAATGTCTTTTCTAATATAAAACTTTCTTAACAAAGACATTTAAATAAGACCACAAAAATCATCTCTAAGCAGCTTTTTTGGGCCTAATTATCTATGTGTTACAATTAACAATATAGACAGGAAGTATTCCTGCCCCATCTGTAAGTCTCTTCCCAAGCACAACACGAGACATACTGCTTACACTCAAAGCCTGACGTAGCCTGAGTACAAAATAAAATACTAAATGAAAAGGCTACTGATCCTTGAAAGCCGTACAATCTCAACTCTTACTGCTCCAACTTATGCTTAAAGACCCGAAGCACAATGTACAAACAGAGGCTACTGCTCATTCGCACTGCAGAGACGCTAACACTTGTATGATTCTGCTGCATATGCTTGCTAGCCTACACTGGGTGACAATCCACAGTGCTGGCTAATGGTTTACAGAATGTTCCAGAGGATCGTTAGATCCTTGTAAAGCAGCGTTCCATCCTCATAGGAAGCCCAGCATCCCCCCATCCGAGGGAGAGTTATGATCTGTACTGTAATACAACAGTGAGCCTCACTGGTGTGGGCAGGGCCCATAATGACTAAGCCAGGTAGGCCCTGGCTCCTCAGACTAGTCAGTGCATATCACACTCAGGTTTCTCCTCTTGCTATGCATGCTTTAAAGCTTCTCTTGGTTGATCGGCAAGTTAAATTGTTTTAAGAATTATTCTTCAAGACAAGTTAGAATGATTCAGCAACTAAATCTCAAATCCAAGAGCAAGAAATGCAGCCAATTTTTTCCCCCCTGAAACAAACAAAATCTCACTGAAGAAAGCCCACTAAGGTAGCCAGAGAACTACTTTACAACAAGCATGTGTCACTAGACCATACAGGATGAAAAATAAGCATCTGAAAAATAATTTAGAATAAACTGGATACAGCATGACTACAGTTTGTGATTTTGCTATTCTTTGGTAGGAATAAAGCAACCATTTTCACTAAATTATATCAAGTTCATAAGTAACACACTGCAGGAGACATGATTTTTCCAACTGTCCTTATCTTTTAATTTTTCTTTGCTGTTACCTAAAAATTTTAGCCTCTGCTCTGTGCAATTCCCTAGCATTTGTTACTAGCTACCTAGATGAAACAGTGCAATGTTACAGAATTAATCCTTGTAACATAGACACTATCCACTGTTTTAGAGGTACCTCTGCAACTTCTTTCAAAGCTCTTTTTAGCCTCTTTGTTTAAAATTTCAGGGTATTTTTTGAGGGATAGGGAAAATACATTCTGGAAGGGACACTAACTAAAAGTATTAGCAAAAAATAAAGAGACTAACCCTTTTTCAGCATTTGACAATATAAGATCCTAATTAATGTTCAATAAAAATCCAAAAGCTAAACCACAGACTGCTAACAGTTCACACCCTGAAAATGTGGCCTATTTACCATAAAACACACAACCTAAGACTAAATACAGATAAAATTCAGACATCACATCTAATATTCAAAATTTAAATCCTGATTTTTGCCAAACTGTCTCAGCACAGTCATTCCAAAAGCTATCTTATGTTGAAGAAATATCCCCTTTACCCTCTAATCTTCTAAAAATAGATTCCTACTGTCTTTTACAAGAAACAATTACGTTTGGTTATGAGCTCCAACAAATCAGCCGTGTAATCAACATCTAAAAATTTTATTTAATCCCATTTTTTGTCATCCAAAACAATAACTAAATATTAAAAAAGAAAAGTCTTACCTATGTGCTGCATTTCCTTTCAAATGCAAAATGGTTAGATTCCCCTTCTACTAGTGCAGGGTCTGGACATGTCAGTCTGATTGGCAAATATCTGCTGTCCCTTCTGAGGTCACAGCATCCGCAGGGCTATACAGCACTACTTACATTCTCTTCCACATAAAAATCAGACATTACATGAAAGGAAGAGAAAGACAGCCCATTTCAAAGCAGCTGGCAAACCTCCACTGGCAACCTGCCAAGCCTCAGCTAAACCTTCCTGTCTTTCTGAGCATGCTCACTTAAACCAACAGCATGTTACTATGGCAACTCTGTAGGCAGCCTGTAAGTATGAACCGCCATTCTGATTTCAGAGTGTAAAAAGCCAAATGCTGCAGGGGAAGTCAAAGGAAAGAACCAGCACATATTCTTCCCCACATACAAATCTAGCCGTGGTATTCCAAAAGCTCACACGTGTGCATGTAAAACAAACAAAAGCATCTCACAGTTTCAAGGCAGAATTTTTCATGCTCAAATAGGTGGTCATTTTCAATAAACTCATGCTCTTTGTTTTGCCCCTCCACAACTAAAATTACACTAGAAAATTCATCCCATTTAACACCACACTGGTACACAGACAGCATGTGAGCATCCATGGTAACCATGGATGATTTCTATAACCTATAATCATATTGTGCACAACATGGCAATATTACAAAGAAAACCACTCATGATAAAAACACAATCTACATTTTTTTCTATGATTTGTCAAGCTGCCAGGGGTGTTTTTCTTTGGGTATGATTAGGATATTTACCCCCTAAAAGGTTTCTAAGTTAGGAGAACCAAGACCAGGGTTCAAATCCCTCCACTCCACATTTAGCTGCGACCGCTGAGGACAGTTCACTTCTGAGTCGCAGCGCACCCTGAAAGCAGGGTGCTAACAAATACAGCACACACTGCCCACAGGAGAACACGTAAAAATACCTGATCCCCACCTCCCCAAAATCTTGTTGATTAACCCTGAAAGGTACTTTTTGGCAACTTTATGCTGAAAACCGGTCCTGATTTATACACTACACTATAAGTCAAACAGTCGTAACTCCTCAACCAAACTAAGCTAAGAAATGTCTCTAACAAAAACAAATGACGGAGAGCAAAAGCATAGAAGTCTCATTTTCACTAGAAAACAAACAAGCAAACAGACAAAACGAGAAGTGGACCCACCGGCTCTTCTTCCTCCTTTTTGGCCTCTTTTTCCTTCTCCTCTTCATGTTCCTCAGCTGGGCACTCTTCGTCATCACTGCTGGAGGACTCGAGGATTTCACTTATATCCATTTTCCAGTTATCAGGAACAACTCTGGCTTGTAGGAAGACACTTGCTCTTTGCAGCCCTGAAAGGAAACGTGGACCTCAGCAGCTGCTACGGAATGAACAGACAGCTCGGAGTGAAGGGAGATGCATGCCAGTCAGAGTCTGGAGGCTCAATCTAGTCCAGCCATCATCCAGAAATGATGCAGGGAATCAGAGTGTTTCACGAGTCAGAAGACCACGTACATTTTATTACAAATTCTGTAGGAGTTTATGTCTGTTTACTGCTATGAGACAGGGTCTTACTGTGTCATTTTGTAACCCAATCAATCTAGCCTGGAACTTGCAACCTTAATACTGCTACTTCCTAAGTGACACCTGGCAAAGATTAGAAATAGCCTTTTAGAAAAAAAAGATTTATTTTTAATTTACTTATGAGTATCCTGTATTTATTTATGTGCGTACTTGAAGTCCACCAGTAGCATTAAATCCCCTAGAACTGATTACAGATGACTGTGAACCGCCATGTTGGTGCTGGGAACCAAATCTGGGTCCTCTGCAAGAGTAGTAAGTGCTCTTAACCACTGAGCCATTTCTATAGTCCTACTACTAGAAATATTAATTGATGGTCAGCCCAGGTGTGGTAGTGAATGACTTTAATCCCAGCAGTTGGGAGACAAAGGCAGGTAGATCTCTGTGAGTTCTAGAACAACCAGAGCTATGGAGAAAGACAACCCTTCTGCACCCCCTCAAAAAGAAGAAATACTAATGATCAAATATGCAAAGTTAAATTTGTACAATTGAAAAACCAAACATTTTATCGAGACATGAAAAAAATGCCATTGGGTAAGAGTATCATTCAAGTGCGTCCAACACGTTATCTGTGAGGTTCAAACTCTGAAAGTGAGCAATAGAGCACCTAGGCAAGGAAGAGCAGAAACACTCACTCTGTTAAGTTACTGATTGTGTACAGGGCCACATGCAGCCCATGGATGACGGGCTGGATACACGATTCCAAACAGCTAATATGGTAACACACAATAGTCAGTATTTGTTACTTTCCAAACACGGTCACATCATGAAAGAATAAACTGACTCTGCTTTCATTTACCTGGCTTAGCGCAGAGCTCGGACTCTGGCAGATTGAGAACATCTAGTTCCTTAATGTCCTTTCTTGCTATAGAGTAACTATGAAAAAGAACAAAACAGAGAACTACTTATTAAATGAAAAACATCATTTAACCAATCCACATTAACACATACTTAAGACCTCAAAAATGAAAATTATTTCGTCAAATAGTGTTTTAAAAGTCAAAGGCCATAAATATCCTGATCCTTAGTAAAACCTCGGAGGCAAAGTTGTAGCTTTTAAGTTTCATGTACTCTTACTTGAGAGCCTCAAATTTACAATGTTTCCAAATATACAATGTTCCTATAAAGAATAGTTTCAATCAACTAAGTCATTTCAATAGTTATAGATAATACCTATTTTGATTAATATTTCCTAATATTTGTTAATTTGCTAAAATATTTTTATGATTATATATATTATGGTATATTTTTCATAGAGAGCAACTTAAAATATGAATTTTACTGTTTTAATAAAAATATAAAGTTAAGGGAAAGTTTCTAAAAGTCTTTAAAATAAAGTGAAAAATCTTTATTTTACTAATAAAGTTTATTAAGAAGCTTCGTAATTCATAATATGAAATGGCACATGATAAAAATATGAAAATTTTCAGCCGGGCGGTGGTGGCGCACGCCTTTAATCTCAGCACTTGGGAGGCAGAGGCAGGCGGATTTCTGAGTTCGAGGCCAGCCTGGTCTACAAAGTGAGTTCCAGGACAGCCAGGGCTTCACAGAGAAACCCTGCCTCGAAAAACCAAAAAAAAAAAAAAAAAAGAAAATTTTCAATAAACAAACTATACATACTTTAACTACAAATAGATGTCTTTAATACTGCTGTTTCTTACTGTTATTTTTACATAAAATATATCAGCTAAAGGTACCCTACATAAACACAGTAATAACCAGCTCTCAGTTTCAACTTGAGTGGGTCCCTTTATGGTGGGTGGCCAACCACTGCGTCCCATCCCTATGAGTCATTACTGGGTGGTGTGTCATTACTCACAATTTAGAATCAATAAATGATCGAACTAAACACTGATCTTTTTTCACCGTGACGTCATCATTGCAGCTGGGAGAGACGACCTGGAATACAAATTCAGAATCTACTGACTCCCCTTGCTCAGAAAATGAATATTTATTTTTTTATTTACTACTCCTTCCCACCTCCAGTTCTAAGTAATCAAGCCCAAGGCCTTTCATCTGTTAGGAAAGGACTCAACTATTCAGTCACACTCAACGGTAATGGTTTTTTATTATTATTATTATGTCTATTCATTTACTTGTGTATGGAGTAGGGAGAGTTCAAGTTTGCTGTGGTGCACATGCAGAGGTCAAAATACAACGTGTCAGACCTGGTTCTCTCCGGTCACCATGTGGGCTTCCTAGGGGTCCAGTTCAGGGTGTCAGCATCAGTACCAAGCACCGTGACCTACTGAGCATCTTGACAGGCCCAAGAATATGATTTTAAAAACACCTTGGGGGCAGAGAGACTAGAGCTCAGCAGCTAAGAGGGTACAGGTGACCCAGGTTCTACTCCTGCCAACACATGATGGCTCACAATTGTCCATGACGTCTCATCCAGAGAATCTGACCCCCTCTTCTGTCCTTCACAAGGGCCAGCCACCCTGTCGGTACATAGGCATACACGAAGGCCAAACACCCCATACACAAAGAGACAAAATGAAAAAAAAAAATCCTGGATCTCCTAATGTTTCAAATCGATTATATATTACAAGAAATAGCTCAATTGCTAATAGCTTCCATTACTAATAAATTACTAAAATTTCATTATTTTTAGCATATCGGCTTTCTAGGTATTTAACACACTCATTAGGTAATAAAAATTAATAATGAAATATAAGTTAAAACAGTATCACTTTAAAAATTAGATTTAAAAAAAAAACTAGAGCTTATTCAAACCTAAATAAGTTATTTTATTACATTTACTCATTTGTGTGAAAGGCTACACATGTATGATAGCATTCTAAGACGGTCAGACGGCAACTTGCTATTATTTTCTCTTTCCTAATGTGGGTCCCGGGATCAAACTCAGGGGGCCACAGACTTGTGCTTGGCACTAGCACCTTTTCATGTGGAACTATCTTCCTGGCTTAAGACTTTATTTTGTATCCAGAACAGTAACATTTATGGCTGTATGGTCTGTTCTTTTTGTTTTTTTCAGATAGGGACTCCTATAGCCCAAGTCGGCCTCTAATTTACTACATAGTGGAGGATGACTGAACTCTGTACTCCCCTCCCTCTTGGCATCACAGTTTATTTAATCAGTGGTGAGTATTTTTGTTTCTTTCTTTTGAAACACTATGTGTCACTAACTAGTAGACCTACTACTACTATTAGCTATGTAGCCCAGGATGGACTCAAACCCACAGATATCTGCCTGCCTCTGTCTCCTGAGTGCTGGGATTAAAGGGACATGCCACTGACTTGGTTTTTATTATTTCTCAATTGTGTTTGTGCATGCATGCACTCAAAGAGAGACCAGAGGTGTCAGAGGAGCACGGGGTGCTCTGCGCTCTGTCCTCGGCAGCTCACTGTGCTCTTAGATCACTGAGGCAGCCCTCCAGGCAGCCCTCCAGCCCTCATTTAAACATACAGCTCAATATGCATCCACTTAAAAAGCTGGCTCGTAGAAACCACATAAGATTTTTTTTAACAGGGCATGAACAATTTTCAATTTGAAAGTAAAAAATGCTTAAAAGTATCCTTAGTGAGTAATTTTTGAGTACTGTAGTAGTGTTTTGTATTTAAAAAGTGCAAGCTGAGTAGCACATTCCCAAAGTTGCTGAGACATACTAATGATACTCTTAATACTTAACAAACCCAGAGTCTTGGACACTGTAGGCCGAAGCTCTATCTCAGAGACACATGCTGGCTCCTAACTCCATTTTTTGTAATTAAGTTACATTTATCCTTAAACAACAATATAGACTTTATAGCATCACGTTCAACACTACAGAGCCAGATTCTTAATTTTCTTTTTGTTGTTATTAAATTTTTTTGAGACAAGGTCTCACTATGTAAACCTGGCTGACCTCAAACTCAGAGGTCTGCTGGCCTCTGCTTCCAAAGATTAAAGCTGTGCGACACCACACCGGACTGGATGGATTTTTAAATATTCTTATTGATTACTGCTTGGTTTTTGGCAGGTCTCATCTGCCCAGAACCTGGTATGCAACTGAGGATGACTCTGAACTTACGCTACTCTCCTAAGTGTTAGCATCACAGACATGGCCACACTTTGACATCAGAGAGAAAGGCAGGCCTTGTGGGCACTAGGTTCTTTTTTTTTTTTTTTAATTTTCTATATATATATATTTTTTTTATTTACATTCCCAATGATTTCCCCTTTCCCGGTTCCTCCCTCCCCGAAAGTCCCATAAGCCCTCTTCCCTCCCCCTGTTCCCCATTCAACCCTCTCTCGCTTCTCTGTCCTGGTATTCCCCTACATCCAGTCTTTCCAGGACCAGGGGTCTCTCTTTCGGCACTAGGTTCTAGTAACTGTCAGCCTAGAAGAGTAGTTGTGCTTCACCTCAAGAGTCAATGATGCAACTGAGGGGTAGATCTAAGATATACGAGAAAGAACAAGACAGGAAGATGATGTGGCAGTCCACCAGGCACAGTACAGTACCAAAGGCATGAGAGGTGTGGCTGCAAAGTCTTGAGGTGTAAATAAATGTAAGCCAGGCCACTCTATTAGCCTCCATATTGATTTCTGTAAACAAACGGTCTTATGAACATTCCCAAGCACACAGCACAAATGCCATTCTTTTCCAGAACTGTCTGCAGAATTATCTCCTGAGTTTTTAGGTGACCCTTGGAAGGCCCTTCTGTTTCAGGGGTCAGTGAGATTTGCAGTTGCATCCTATTTTCCCCCTCCTCTCTCTCACTGTCGGTCAAAGAGAATTCTCTACAAGATAAATACACCTAAGCAGTCTTCTTCCTCTCATAAAGCATCCTCTAGTGATCATCTGTTCTTTCTTCCTGTGTATACAAAGACTGCCATTTCTAAAATGTTAAACATGTAAGCGCATCTTTATTTTCTATTACTTTCTTATTTTAGTTTATGTACCAGTACTAAAAAATTACTACAACTTTTTTGGGGGAGTGGCGGGGAGGAGGGATTGAGATAGGTTTCTCTGTGGAGTCCTGGCTATCCTGGAACTTACTCTGTAGTCCAGGCTGGCCTCAAACTCAGAAATATGCCTCTGCCTCCTGAGCGCTGGGATTAAAGGCATGCAATACTACGCTGGGCTTCAAAAGTGAGTCTATAACTTCTAATATAGTCTGTTTTATGTGTTAGAGCACATGCTCTTGGGAGTCACAATGAGAAGTCCGCACTTGCCCATCTTCTAAGGAAACTAGAGCCAAGGCAAAGCAACCTCACTGTTGTCCTCAGGTAACACTTATTAACTTAGGGTGGGGAAAGGCACACAGACTGAAGATGTTAGCTTAGGGAGTGAGGAAAATAGCTCGGTGGGAGAGAGCTTGTGTAGCATGCCTGGGCATCTGGGTGCAGAAGCACACACCTCTTATTCCTAGCACCTGGGAGGTGAAGGTAGGAGGACCAGAAGTTCAAGGTCATCCAAGACTGGCAAATTTGAGGCCAGCCTGAAGTATGTGAAACCCTGTCTCACAATAAGAAAGCTGAGGCTGGAAGATGGCTCAGCGGTCTGCTCTTCCAGAAGTCCTGAGTTCAATCCTCAGCAACCAGGTGGTGGCTCCCAGCCATCTGCAATGGGGCCTGAAGGCCTCTTCTGGCACGCAGGCATTCATGCAGACAGAGCACTCAGATACATAAAATAATAAGAGAGTTGAAGGGAGCTTATGGTGGAGGGGTCTGAGATATTCACTGAAGGGATGTGAAATTAATTGATGAGGCAGACTTAGTAAAACTAGATTTAATTAACTGAGAGACTAAGGATTTGTATGTGGCATATGTGTGTGGTGCATGCACACAAATGTGTGGGTGCGCATGAATGTGCGGGTGCATGTGAACACGTGCATGTATGTAAACATGTGGATGCACATGGGCAAGCAAAACAATGTCTTCTGTCACTCTCCAGACACTGCACTGTTGAGACAAGGCCTCTCACTTAACTGAAGCTTGCCTCTTTGGCTAGGCTGGCTGGACAGCTTTTGAATCTGCTGTGTCTGCGCTCAATCCCAGGCCATGCCTGACTCCTCACATAGGCTCTGGGCCCTCAAGTTCTCCTGCTTGCAGGACAAGTGCTCTTACTATGTGCTGCCACCCCACCCCCACCCAAGTGTCTTGTTTTGTTTCTGAGACCAAGTTAGTCTCCACCTCCTGGGCTGAAGCACACTTCCTGTTTTGGACTCCGGAGAAGCTGAGACTACAGCCCTGAAGCACCACATCTGACTACATTGTGGGGACTACTGTTAGATAACCAATTATTTTTCAATGACCCTTCCTAAAAACTTAGTTCTAGATAATTAGTCTGACTGTAATAAAGAAAGAATTAAGGAGCCAGATGCGGTGGCTCACACCTTGATCCTACCGTTGAAGAGATTGAAGCAGGAGGATTATTATGAATCTGAGGCCAGCCTGGGCTACACAGTGAGTTCCTGGCTATCCTGGACTATAGAGCAAGCCAAACAAAACAGCAATAAAAAGTATTGAGGAATCCACCTACAGGAACTGAAGCTCTAAGGCAGTAAAGGGCAGAATGAAGAACACACCTGAGGGGAAAACCTGAAAGACGTCAACAAATGATAGATAACAGAATGGAAAACCAAAGACAATGAATGGCCAGTGTGAGTGGGCCTGTCTTAATTTTTAAACCACAATTACATCTTCATTAAATTTATAATACTTCCAAAATATTTTACATAAATTTTTAAAACCCCATTTTCAACAACCAACACAGGTGACTCACTTTTGCAATGAAACTTACCAAAGCAGGGTACCATTCAGTGCTCTCTGCTGTGGACGCCACGCTTACAACTTTTCCTAATAATTCGTCACTGAGACGCCTCTTATCTTCATCTTCCTCTTCGCTGCTTTCTTCTTCCTTTTCATCTTCAGTGCTAAGAGTCAGGAGAACCTGGTCATTATCCTAGTGGACCACACCCAGGGGCAGCAGAGTGCTATGACTTCTACACGCTCCGCTGGCTGCTAGGGCTGCCTCTCCATCCTTAGCGGGGCTGAGGAGATGGACAGTCTAAGTAACACTTGAGTTTGCTTCACCCGTCAGTGAATGCCGGGGCTTCAGTTCCTGTGCCAGGCCAGAAAAGCCTAACTGTATCACTAAATGCACTTTTAAAATATTACCTTTCTGTTTTTTTAATGCCAGGGGACAAATAATCCAAGTTTAATTTTCTAGTATGGTATGAAAATAGCCCAACAAAAGAATATGTGGGTTTATTCAGACATCTTCTGTGGGATAATTATTTACTTTTAAGTGTCCATAACAAGCATTACTTATAAGTCTACACTTTTTCAATAAAAATGACTATGTACTTCTTTAAAATCATGATGACTAGCAGCTAAGTAATGCTTTTGAAGCATCCTGAATATGCTGTTCTCTTCCATTCACTGCACTATGCAGGGCTGTTAACTAGTAAATGATCTGGACGCATTTGGTCTTTTCTTCTTGCTTTATTTTCCCTTCTCTCACAGACCAGTTACCTTGGAACCGCGTGTCTCTTACTTTCTGCACTGATGACACTTCCTTATCTTTAGTTCCTTTTTTTTTGTTTTTGTTTTTGTCTTTTTTTCTTTGAGACAGGGTTTCTCTGTATAGCCCTGACTGTCCTGGAACTCACTCTGTAGACCAGGCTGGCCTTGAACTCAGAAATCCACCTGCCTTTGCCTCCCAAGTGCTGGGATTAAAGGCGTGCACCACCACCGACCGGCTTATCTTTAGTTCTAGTGCTGTAATTGCTTATTTGAGTGTCCTGCACTGAAATATCAGCTTACTCGACTTATTGAAAGTTATAATTATCAAAGACTATAATACTATGTTATGAATATAAATACCATAATTAATGACTTATTAAATAAATATGCTAAGCACTTGCTACACACCAATCCAAACTGGCAAGACATTATCAATCCCATTGTCCTCAGTTATAAACTAGTAATAGGATCCTGTAGAGAGTGTGTGTGTGTATGTCTGTTACTGTATGAACGAGTGCCAAAGCACATACATACAGGTCAAAGGACAACTTATATGACTTGGTTCTCTTCTTCCATCATATAAGACTCAGGAATCAAATTCAAGCAGTTGGGCTCGGTTACAAGTGCTGTTACCTGTAAACCACCTCCCTGGCCCGGGAGATTGTATTATAGATTGTATTATAGCTATGACAACCAAACTTAACCAAAAAATGAAGCTGGAGTGAAAAGTTATAGCCATCATTCTGCTGCAACACTGCTGATATACAAAAGGAGTCCAGCGAGTAACTAAAAGAGAAGGCAGGAAGCTTGAGAAGGAGCGGCGTGTCCAGAGGCAGAGCAGCTCCACCCACATTGTTTCATTATGGGGAGGAAAGGTGACTTGGAGACTCTATGCTCAGGAACTAGGCAGGTAGAGCACTAGCCACTCACCAAAGGGATGTCAGCAGTTACGGGGCAAACAGATGGTGTATGTCTACTGGTGTGCTTATACTAAGAAGAACACACACCACTTACTATCTATACTGAATAACCTTAACAAAAAAATTAAAAACCCCTGAAAAAAAATTTGCATCCACCTGTACTTTAAATGTCTGTATCACCAAAAGCTAACAACTGTTTATAAATTAAAGGGAACTCATGAACCACAAGCAGGGAAATGTAGCCACATGCACATGACCTTGGTGTGGATCCTGAAATGATGCTCTGAAGGCACCTAGGACAATAGCTAGACCTTGAAATGCTGACAGTGTGAAGTAACAAGATGCCACAAAGTAAACTGTGAGCCAGGAAGACCTGGCACAGGACTGTGGACCATGAGGCAAAATGGTCAGGGGTTTGACTGTGGGTTACATATTTTACATATGTGAAACTGAATGTTCTGATTATGACATTAGTATTTTATATAAGGGCCAAGAATTGTGATGCCCTGTTTCCTTCCATGTGATTCAGTAAAATATGAAACTGAAAACTAACTGTGTATATACAGAAAGATGGAACGATAAGGCAAATAGGCTAGAAATATTAACACTGTTGAATCTTGGCAAAAGACATGGAAACTGTTTGTACTGTTAATTTAAATTCAAAATTATTTGTAAATCAGGCAGTGGTGGCACACACGTTTAATCCAAGCACTCAGGAGGCAGAGGAGGGCAAACCTCTGAGCTCAAGGCTAGCCTGGTCTACAGAGTGAGTTCTACTAGGGCTACAGAGAGAAACTCTGTTTCAGAAAAACAAACAAACAAACAAAAATCCAACAACAAAAAAATTTGTTTTTAAAAAAGATTTAAAAAAAACTACAAGTAATTACTTAATAAAGGAAAATCTTACCAATTAAAGATTTTGTCAAGGCAAATTGAAATAGTATTTTGGAAAGTGGAATTTTCATGATGTCTGTAATGGAGTCATTAAGAACAAAGTCGGCTGAGGGCAGAATGTGCACCTTACAATATGCTATGGAAATGTTACCCAACAGGACATAGCCATTCTAGGTCAACAGAGGAAGGCTTTAACACCATCGATATGTTAACCAAATATGAGAACTCACATAGGCAGTGAGGACCTCCTCCCTCTGTTTGTCTTCTTTGCAATGACGGGCGTCCCAAAATGCTCTGGGTTTGTTAAAGGAAGCTGATCAAGCGTCTGCAGAAAAGACAATGAACTCAGTTCACACTGCACTTCCCCATCATTTGCAGCAGTTCATATGTGTCCCAGTCAGCCTACCTCACTCTCAGCAAAATGTCTCTCCCCTTTCAGGCAAAGTGAGGTCCGCCTCAGGGTTCTCTCATCACCATCATCAAACACTGCAAAAAGCAAAAGATGTCTGAGACTCTGTGCACATCAATTAAAAAAACAATGTAAACAATGTTATTACTAGTTCAGAACTTGCAGTGGCTTAAATAGGTATAGATAGTCCCCACTGACTCAGGTGTTTGAAAGCTTGGCCCAGAGGAAGTGGTACTATTAGTAGGTGTGGCCTTGTTAGAGGAAGTGTGACTCTGTGGAGGCGGGGCTTTACGGTCTTAAATGCTTAAGCTATACCCAGTATAAAGTACATTCTGCCTCCTCCTGCTTTCAGATCAAGATGTAGAACTCTCAGCATCTCTAGCATCATGTCTCCCTGCACAATGCCATGCTTACTACCATGATAATAATGGACTAACCCTCTGAGATAATAAGCCAATCCCAATTAAATGTTTGCCTTTATAAGAGTTGCCTTGGTCATGGTGTCTCTTCATAGCAATAAAACCCTAACTACAACAGAAGTTGGTACCAGGAATAAAATATTATTGTGATAGGCCGAACCATGCTTAAGTTTGGAGTAGTGTATTTGATGATTTTAATGTTAAAATTTTCAGGATGTATTGGTTCTACCACCTATCACTTATAGTTTATTAAAAAACAAATATTCACAGATGACCCTTAGTTGTCCAGAATTATGCAAAAATAAAATACAAAGATTATAATCCTTACTTCAGATAGTAAATGCAAATTCATTCAAAAGTGTATACACATTTTACAAACAACCATATTCACAGGAAAGGACACATACATTATAGTGGTTACCATTTGATGGTGTATCCTTCCCATCATCCTAGCAAAGGGGAGGCTGAGGCAGGAGCCTGAACAACATGATGCAGTCTCAAAATAAATACATTTAAATATGAATAAATATTACATATAAAATAAAAATGAATAAAACGTCAGAACAAAATAAAAAGCACGGGTCATCACAATGGCTAAGATGGTAAAGGCACTTGCTGAGAAAGCTTGACAACCTGGCAGTGATGCCCAGGACCCACAGTGGGTATTACTCACCACATCACATAACTAAGCCACCTAATCCTTTCTCTAAGGAGTACACAAGGTGTGTGGTCTCAACCTTTGATCCTGGTCCTGAAACTGTTTTTGCAAAATATATAAATACTCAGGATGCTGAGACACAAGGGTCACCAGGAGATTCAGGGCAGCCTGGGCTACATAGTAAAATTCTCATATCAAATAAACATGCATACACGCATATGTGCACACACTCTAGCTCCCTCAAACCATCCTTTCATGTTAGACAGAATGAATTGGTATAACATCTTAGAATTAAAATCCTGACTTTTATTCAGATGTGATGGAGCATGCTTTTGATCCTAGAACTTGGGAGGCACAGATATATATCTGAGTTAGGGGCCAGCCTGATCTATATAGTGAGTTCCAGGTCAGACAAGGCTACATTAAAAAAAACAAAAACAAAAAAAAACTTGCATTGAAAAAACAAAAATAAATAAATGAATAAGAAAACAAAACCCCGACTATTTTTTTCTTCTTTTGGTTTTTTGAGACAGTGTCTCTCCACATAGCCCTGCTGTCCTGGAACTTGCAATGTAGACCAGGGGATGGGGGTGGGGGGCTCAATCTCATGAAGATACACCTGCCTCTGCTTCCTGAGAGCTAGGTTTAAAAGCATGAGCCACAACACCTGGCCTCTGACATTATTTTTCTAATGGGTATTGCTAGCAAGTATTTTGCCTTTGAATCGTACACTTACTCTTAACAAACAAGACTTAAGCTTCTGCAAAAAGCATCTACATGCTCAATATTTACCTACTTCAATCAGTTCTTCCTCTGAGATGAAATATATTTTCTAATGAAAATATTTTTACATGCAGGGGACAACTTAAAAAAAAAGTTCCTGACATATGTTCAAAGGAAAGCAGTCATGCTGTGTCCTGTCTATGACACAGAAATGAATGGCTGCCTGCAAATTCAATAAAATAAACAATATCTGCAAACAGCTTGGTGGCCTAGGGCTATGATCCTAGTGCTCAGGAGACTGAGGCAGGGGAATCATGAGTTCTGAGGCAACTCAGGCTGTTGGTGATATGAGAAGAGCAGAGATAAGGGAGGAAGGATAACAAACCCCCTATGACATCCATAGGATTATATCCCTGATCTGTGCATTATTGTCCACACTATGTGTGTCAAAATTACAATGTAGAGCTTGCCCCTAGCTCAGTGTTAGAACGCTTGTGTGGCGGTACAAGCCCGAGTTCCATCCCCAGTGTGTGTTGAGTGAGGGGTGTGAGTGAAGGTGACGTACTCTGCACAACAAGCACAACAAATGAACAAACTATTCCTTGAAAAATTCCAATCCCTCACCTCACAAACCAAACTTAATATAATTCTTCATGTATTTCTGTAACTATACAAAATACTTCAAAGAAGCCGGGTAGTGGTGGCACACACCTTTAATCCCAGCACTTGGGAGGCAAGCAAAACATCATTAACAGACTTACTAATCCTGACATCTCCATCATCAAAACAACTCTAGCCACCAGTGATGTGAAAGCCAGGTGTGGGGGATCTCCAACACATGGGAAGCTGAAGCAGAAGACTGCCCTGACTCCAGGCCAGTATGGGCTACTGTACTGGCTGGTTTTGTGTCAACTTGACACAGGCTGGAGTTATCACAAAGAAAGGCGGTTCAGTTGAGGAAATGCCTCCATGAGATCCAGTTGTGGGGCATTTTCTCAATTAGTGATCAAGGGGGAGGACCCCTTGTGGGTGGTGCCATCCCTGGGCTGGTATTCTTGGGTTCTATAAGAGAGCTGGCTGAGCAAGCCAGGGGAAGCAAGCCAGTTAGTAACATCCCTCCATGGCCTCTGCATCAGCTCCTGCTTCCTGACCTGCTTGAGTTCCAGTCCTGACTTCCTTTGGTGATGAGCAGCAACATGGAAGTGTAAGCTGAATAAACCCTTTCCTCCCCAACTTGCTTCTTGGTCATGTTTGTGCAGGAATAGAAACCCTGACTACGACAGCTACACAGGAAGGATGTCTCAAAACAAATGGAGTCAGCTGACCTCTCTCAGGAGCTTCTCAGATTTACAGCATATCGAGTGAGACTACAAAGATTTTCAGGTGGGGGAAAACATGGCAGGATGCAGAGACATTTGTATAGATAATTCATTGACCATTTCAGCACAGCCCAAAATGATTAAATCTGATAGTATACAGAAATAAATACAAAAGCCTATTTATAGAAAAACAGCAAAGCTAAGATTCAAGGCAACACTAATCATTGCCTCTAACATCTAAGTAGACAAATACAAACAAATATATATACCCCACTTCTCTAGAATTCAAGGAAACAGAATCCAGGGGAATATAATATAATATGTTAGTAAGTATAGAAGATCTGTCTACCTGTTATCCTAAAACTGATTGACACCACATGATAATGAATGCCTAAAGTAAGCCAACTATCCAAAGATACTTTACTTGACGGTCATTTACTAAACTCCAACCACATCCTAGTCCACAAAATAGCATCTGCATGGTAGAAATACCAATTTTTTTTTATGGATAAATATAGAAGCAGAAGGTTAATGACCTCCAATTTAATTAAAAGGATCAATGACAGTTAGTAAGTATGAGGAATACATATAAAATGAGTTTGCATCACCCTAGGTAAAAAGCCTACTACACACTAGGCTATTGTTTCCAGGCTTGCAACAAGGAAGAGAAAGTCAAAAATTCAAAAAAATAAAATCATTGATGTGTGTGTGTACACACACACACACACACACACACACAGCAGTTATGATGGAACAAAATATTTCACATAATGAAGTAAAAACTTTATGCATATTTTAGGTATAACCAATTGTCCTTTAAACATCATTTACTTTGCCAGATGGTTGTAGCGCACGCCTTTAATCCCAGTACATGGGAGGCAGAGGCAGGCAGATCTCTTGATTTCAAGGCCAGCCTGATCTACATACAGAGTAAATTCCAGGACAACCAGGGCTACACAGAGAAACCTTGACCCAAATAAATAAATCATTTACTTTTACTTACTTAGCTGACAAATCAAAATATAAAAGTTTATGGCATGGGCGGTGGTGGCACACGCCTTTAATCCCAGCACTTGGGAGGCAGAGGCAGGAGGATTTCTGAGTTCGAGGCCAGCCTGGTCTACAAAGTGAGTTCCAGGACAGCCAGGGCTATACAGAGAAACCCTGTCTCAAAAAACCAAAAAAAAAAAAAAAAAAAAAAACCAAAACAAAAACAAAAAAAAAAGTTTATGGCATATTATGTGATGTTTGCAATACATGTGTACAAGCTAACCTGCTAGCACATGTATTACCTCACATTTTTCTGTGGTGAAAATATTTAAGATCTATCTCAGTACACTATTATTAACTGGCCAAAGCGCTTTCCCTGTACTCTTGCCGTAAGTGCTAGGATACAGACACCACGTCCCATTTGACTTATTCCTCCCGACAGAAATCTCCCTAAGTCCTCAGCCCTGCCTTCCCCAGTTTCCTTCATCCCACCCTCTGTGAGTTGGACCACTGTGGACTCTAAGTACAAATGACATGGAGTAGTATTTGATTTTCTGTGGCGATCCTGTTTTTTTAGCACTACATTCATCTATGCAGCTGCAAGTGGAAGACTTTCCAGCCTCCTGAGACCAAGCACTATTCCATGGCAGCAGACCACATTCTACTGTGCCACCTTGACAGAGGCTTAGGTGAATTCCATGCCACCACTCGGACAAAAAAAAAAAAAGTCACAGAGAACACAGAAATACAGCGTCTCCTGAGGCCTGCTCTCATAGTTCTTTAGACATAAATCCAGAAGTGCCATTACTGGATGCGTAGACAGTCTGTCTATTTGTAATCAAGTGTCAATGGTAGCCCGTGCCTATAATCCCAAGCACTCAGAAGGCTGAGGCAGAAGGACTGTGAGTTTGAGCCTGCCTGGGTTACCATAGAGAGACCCTGTCTAGAAAAACAGAAGTTCACATTTTAGTTCCATGAGGACCCTCCACACTGCTTTCCATATTGGTTTCCCTTCTTTATACTCTGACAGCAAGCAAAGGTTCCCTTTGCCCTACATTCTTACACAGACATCATGTGTTTGTGATAACAGCTAATCTAACAAGTGTGAGATGATACCTCATGACGGTTTTAACTTCCTTAATGATCAATATGCAGCACACATCAATCAGCAATGGGAGTCTGTCTGGAGAGAGGTGTAGTCAAGTGATTTCATCGCTGTGAGATCATCACAATCCTAGATGGTACAGCTCACCACACACCCAGGTGATACTGCATGTGTCACTGCCCTTAGGCTATATGCCAAGCATCCTGCCATCTGAAAGTGTAGGTCTCAATAACATAATTATTAAGTATCTAAACATTTAAGCACAGAGCAGGAACAACAAACACACAGTAGAAAGGATAACATGGGAGGCTGGAGAGATGGCTTAGTGTTTAAGAGCACTGGCTGATCTTCCAAAGGGCCTGGGTTTTCGTCCCAGGACCCACGTGGGTTCATAACCGTCTTTTAACTATAATCCCGGGGGACCTGACATCCTTTTCTGACCTCCTCGCATCAGTCATATGTAGTACACAGACATGTAGGTAATAAAACCATATGCATAATATTTAAGCGGTGACCTGTATAGGTTACTTACTGCAGGAGAAACATACAGAACTAAAGTTGCTTTAGCTGAGTCAGGAAGAGAAGAGTGACTAGGAAGGGCTGGGATATCAGATGAACAATAAACAAGTCACAGATCAGGAGCTGGTGAATGGCTCAGCAGGTTAAGAGCACTGGCTACTCTTATAGAAGTCAGGCCCCAACATCCACTGAGTGGCTCACAATCAGTTATAACTCCAATTTCCAGGGAATCTAATACTCTTTCCTGGTCTCTCTGGGCACCTGAGAGTATTATGATGCACATAAATTCACAAACACACACACTCACTTAGAAATTAAAAATAACTTAAAAACACTTTTAATCATTAATTAAAATGTCATTATTTAGAGCAGTGGTTCTCAACCTTCCTAATACTGCAACCCTTTAATACAGTTCCTCATGTTATGGTGACCCCAACCATAACATTATTTTTGTTGCTATTTCCTAACTATAATTTTGCTACTGTTATGATTGTAATATAAATATCTGTTTTCTGGTGGTTTTAGGGGGTCACGACCCACAGGTTGAGAACTGCTGATGTAAAGCATGCTTGCACTGGCTGCATTTTTCCCTCTGAGAATGTCTACTGAGGTGCTGGCTTCAGCTTTCCATTATAGTAACAAGTCCAAGTTTAGCCAGTGCCTCTTCAGCTTCTGACAGGGACCTGATGACTGAAGAAGAAACAGCAGGCCGACCTTAAGTTTAAAGCTGACCATTTTTCTGTTGTTCTCATATGTCATGTGAGATGAAGAATGTCATCTAGTTCCATTCTTCACAGAATGTCTAGTTTTCTCAAAACATTTATTGAAGACATTGCTTAAGCACCTTTTCCAAACGTGAATACTCCACAAATACGTGGGTTTATTTCTGAGCACTCTGCTCCGTGCTGTTGGTTCTACATGTTAGTATTCACATCAGATACACTATCTCGATTACTGTGATTCGGTTAAACAGCAGGTAATGAAGGGCAGGTGAGAATGCTTAAGGGTTTAAAGCAACTGTTGGCCAACTTAACATGAGTTGGAATACTGGGCTCAACACAGTAGGAAAGAACCGAATCCCAAAGATGTCCTTTGACTTCCACATGTGCACTGTGACATGTACAGCACCGTGAGGCTGTGAAGCTTGCTCTCCAGACCTGCTTTAAACTTGTCCTTTAAAAAACTCTTAATTTAGCCGGGCAGTGGTGGCCCATGCCTTTAATCCCAGCACTTGGGAGGCAGAGGCAGGCAGATTTCTGAGTTCGAGGCCAGCCTGGTCTACAGAGTGAGTTCCAGGACAGCCAGGGCTACACAGAGAAACCCTGTCTCGACAAACCAAAAAAAAAAAACCCAACAACAACAGCAACGACAACGACAAACCCTCTGAGCTCTTAGACCTGATAAAAGCATTCAGCAGAGCAGCCAGAACTCATCAGCTTTTTTAAACCAATAATGAACTTTCTGAGAAAAAGAACTTGAAAAATCTGATTAAAACAACATGCAACACCAAGGAATAAACCTAAGCAAAGTGCTGGAAGGCCTCTACAATGAAAGCCTTCAAACACTGAAGATAGTGTGAAGAAGACCTCTTATCTTTTTAGCTTACGCAAAGATTGGCAGAATGTTGTAAACACACCTATATTGTTGAAAGTAACTACAGAGTCAATGCAATCCTGAGAAAATTAGAGTAACATTCTTCTCAGAACCCTAAAAAAAAAAATTCTAAAATTGATATGGATGTACGAAAAAAGACCTCAGATATCCAAAGCACTCAAAGAACAACACTAGAAGAGGCACCATCACAGTGCCGGAGCCTAAACTACACAACAGAGCCACAGTAATGAAAGCTGCACCTTGGCAGAAAGAGGCTGTTAACAGCAAAACAACAGGGCACCCAGAAAGCATCCCCACACATACAGCCACTGGGTTTTTGGCAATGTTTGCAAAATATTTTGGAAAATATTTTGGAAAAAAAGATATTCTCTTCAACAAATGACAGTCATAAAACTTCCTATCCATACATCAAAGAATAAAACTAGACCCTCATGTCTCACTGGGGGCTGGAGAGATGGCTCAGCGGTTAAGAGCATTGACTGCTCTTCCAGAGGTCCTGAGTTCAAATCCCAGCAACCACATGGTGGCTCACAACCATCTGTAATGAGAACTGATGCCTTCTTCTGGAGTGTCTGAAGACAGACAGCAACAGTGTACTCACATATAATAAATAAAAGTGCCATCTTTCAGACCGTGCAGTGGTGGCACACGCCTTTAAAAAAAAAAATCATTCAATATAGCCTAGAAAGTAGGAACTGGTAAAGGAAGACAGAGACAAAACACTTCAAAACACAGGTATAGGAGTCCAACAGCACCGGAAATAATCCCAAAACTATTAAGATGATCTACATAAAATTAAGCTTCTGCAGAGTCAAGGAAACAATGACCACAGTGAAGAAAGCATAGAAAGGAAAGAAAATCTTAGCCAACTATATACCAGCCTGGGGATTAATAACTAGAATATATAAAGAACTGCAAAACTCAAACAAAACCAAAACAAACTAAACCATCCACTCAATAAAAGAGCTAATGAACTGAGCAGAATGTTCTGAAAGAAACTCTAAACTGCCAAGAAATACTTGGAAAAGTAATCACTATCCCCAGCCACCAGGGAATGTGAATTAAAACTGCTTTGGGATTCCATTTCCCCCAGTCAGAGGCTGCCATCAAAATCAAATTGTAACAAATTCTGGTAAGTACACAGAGAAAGAACAACCTTTAGACACGGGCATGAATGAAGAGAGCACACTAGCTCGGCTGCTAGGGAAGTCAGTGTGGAGGTTACACAGACAACGGAAAGAGAACTACCCCAGGGATCTATCTGCTCAAACCTTAAGTCAACAGACCAGACACACACTTGGCACATCCACCGTCACTGCTGAGTATTCATTACAGTGACAAAATCAGACAGCCTGGATGTATAAAACTGTGGTACACAGATGCCAGAATTTTTACAGACATGAAGAAAATTGAAATCATGACACTCACAGGTAAATAGGTGAAGCAGAAAGTCATTATGTTAAGGGAAATAAACCATACTCAAAAGACAAATACTATGAATTTTTCTTATATATGAGACCTAGACCCCAAATGAGTTTGTGTGCTTGTGCATGCGTGTGCGTGTGTGTGCGTACACACATTCACAAGCATGTGTATGAGATAAAACTATAAAGAGAATCATGAGAAGGGAAGAAGGAGCCCAGGGGAAGGCAGAAAGAGAGGTCACAGACACATATGACACAAAAGCACAAGGAAATTATCTGAGGGAAGAAAGGGAGCTTCACACTTTGCCTTCCCAGGGACTAGGATTCCACACAGGAGCCATTGTATCAGCTGAGAAGTATTTCTAAGGACTCCCCCAAGAAACAATCAAGTAAACGAAACTTCAAGATTCCTGCTACTGTGTACGCTGAGGCATTAGGATCATTGAGTTGGAAGCTAGCCTGGCCTAGAAAAAGAGACTCTGGACTTAAAACAAAATACCCAGTGAGTTGAAACTACATACAGTTCAATATTAGAAAGGGCTGTGTTGCCGGGCAGTGGTGGCGCACGCCTTTAATTCCAGCACTTGGGAGACAGAGGCAGGTGAATTTCTGAGTTCGAGGCCAGCCTGGTCTACAGAGTGAGTTCCAGGACAGCCAGGGCTACACAGAGAAACCCTGTCTCGAAAAACCAAAAAACCCAAAAAAAAAAAAAAAAAAAAAAAGAAAGGGCTGTGTTATTAGAGAAGGGGGAAAAATCCTCTTTCATATAGAGTACCCTAGCAGATAGGAAATACTGAGGATCAAACCCAAGGCCTTGATAAGCAACTGCTCTATCGCTATGTCACATCCAGATCAAAGATCACTAATACTTTCTAGAATTTTCTCATCTAGTAAATAATTTCCAGAAATTTACATGAAGAATGTTTTCTCAAATGTTCTCAAATACACGAGCACGTATGTACACACACACACACACACACACACACACACACACACACGCATGCACACACAATAAATTTATGACCTGTGAGCGATCACACATCTCATTTTCTCCTTGGCTGTCTTTTCCACTAATGATTATATGCCTTACCCTCTGGTCAGCCTTGTATGGTCCACATCCTTATAAGACTTTACTTACAGTAAGGTGGTATTTTGAGTGTACTTAAGTGAATAGTGACTTTCAAAACCTTAAATACTTACAGAGCAACCTCATTTATGCATCTAAGTGCTAAGCTCAATTGTTTTCTTTTTGTTGTGTTTTTATGATATAGATATCAAAGCCATGGCCTAGAGACAAGCACTCTATCACTGAACTGTAACTGTGCTCCTAATGATTTTTAGTTTTTCTCCCAAATAAGTGTTTCTTTTTGTATGGTCTGCCTTCCTTCCTTCTTCCACTCCCCACTCTCTTTTTTGGTAATATTTATTTATGAAAGGTATACTTTTATTACTTTTTATGAGGCCTAGTGCAGGCTCCCATGGAGACCACAGGCACTGAAACTCTCTGCAGCTAGAGTTACAGGCAGTAACTGTAACTGTACTCACGGTTACAGGCAGTGAGCTGTCCAACAAGGAAAGGTACTGGGAATTGAACTCAGGTCCTTTGAAAGAGCAGTATGTCAGCCCTCCAGTCCTGTGATGTTTAGAGTGTGTGCCCACATGCTGCACATATGGAGAAGTGAGAGCTTTTTGAAGGGTTAGTTCTCTTCTCCCACTCCATTAGTTCCGGCATTCACCCCAATTCAGTTGCCAGGCTTGTATGGACCACTTTTGTCCACTGAGCCATCTCAACTGGCCCCTACAGGCTGTTTTCTATATATGAACTGTGTGTATCAGAATCGTCCAGGATGTTAATACAAAGAGAGCTTGCCCTGGCATCCCTGACCTACTGAACTTATCCATCACAGAAGAGCACTGTAAATAATGCTCAATAGCAACTACTCTCTGGAACTGACAAAATGCTACTCACGTAGAGGACAGACTTGAAATTCAATGATTATTCTAGAACAACAAGAACAAAACGCGAGCTGTGCAGGTGCTGCTTCTGCAGGGCACAGGTAAGGTGTGATGCGGCGTCTGCGTGTGCCTTGACAGTGAGTGTTGCGGAGAACACGCCAGGATTCCAATACTCACACTATCTCACAGGACTCTGTAGCTACCAAGCCTGTAACCTTTACCAGTGCCTTGCTTAATATAGCACACTTCTATCAAATTCATCTCAGAGCTATTATTAATTGCGGTTTTTAAGGCCTTAAAAATTATCAATAATAACAATTTAGCTCAATGAAAAACATATAGTTGAGAACAACACAACCATACGAACCACTGTTTCCAGGAAGCCAAAGAATTAAAACTTTTGAAAAAAGTACTTGGGAAGAGTGAATTAGATAAAGTAGCGGGCAGTGGTGTTGCATGTCTTTAATCCCCGCACTTGGGAGACAAGAGGCAGGTGGATCTCTGAGTTGGAGACCACTGCTGTATAGAGTGAGTTCCAGGGACAGTCAGGAATACACAAAGAAATCTTGTCTCAAACAAACTGGAAACAAACAAACAAACAAAAAAAACCTAAAATAAAAACAAAAACTAAAACTAAAAGTAAACCTAAGTAAGCAAGGAAATCATAATACTACAACTATATTACCTATAGCAAGATAGATGCATAAGAACAATCAAGGTTATGGTGCACAGTGTAAACGTCTTGGATAGTCCACAGAAGTGTACAGTCTCAACGGACTGAGAGGAGGTTTAGAAAGGTCAGCAATGCTACTCTCTCAGTATATAGAACCTCAGTACTTCTGTGCAACTCTGAAGGTTTAATTTGCATATATTGTGATACTTGCTCCTTCTCTATGATTTTAGTTTTGTTTTGAGACAGGGTTTCACGTATCCCAGGTTAGCTTCAAATTCAATATATAATAAAGATGATCTCCAACTCCAGATTTTCTTGCTTCTTGCTTCTGTGTTCTAGGATCACAGGAATGGACCATTATACTCATGATTGGCCTGAAACTCATTATGTAGACCAGGCTGGCTTTCAACTCAAAAAGATCCACCTGACTCTGCCTCTGAATACTGGGGATAAAGGTATTTGCCACTACTACTGGCCAGTATAAATTTATACACAGAATAAGAATGAATTTATATTAACAGTATATACATCATTCTTGAAAGGTCCTAACAGGAGAATCCACTATACAGATCACTAAACATGAAGCTACAAGTACGTAGGCTTGAATCTACTTGGTAGAACATGCCTATCTTTACATTCTGCTGTAACAACTGCTGTACAGAAATAAAAGGATACTGTCTTACAAAAAAAAAAATGCTACTTTTCTGAAGACAAAATGTCCAAGTACACTACAACAGAAATACTCTTAGATAAAGATAAAAACTTCCAAGTCATCTAAAAGATAACTGCTTTGGCTCCCAGCCGAACACCACTACAGCTTTAGCTAACTATATCCAGTAAGTTCACAGGGTAGAATGCATGTCCCTGCCAACGCACACATCAATATATTCATAAGGTAAAGGTATACAACACCTCTGGTCAAAGCCATGTGTAAGTCACTACTTACCCACAGTATACCAACTCGCATCTGTCAACTTGCTGATAATAGCTTCCTGGATAGATCCATCAGACGTCCTTGTTTCAACAATAGCTCCAACCTAAAACATAAAAGCCAAGTTTTCTTACAAGATTTAAACATACAGACCAAACCCCTTCTACCAACTACGTGATCCCTGTAAGAAATTTTTGATAACTACACAAGCTAGAATAAGGCAGAATTGTCAGTTAGGATGCTCGGGTCTTCATTAGGTAATTGGAGCCCAAAGTTCTTTGGCATAAGTAAGGGAGCTGTTGCTTGTATTTTACAAATTCAAAAGATAATTTGCAGAGTCCAGTATTCAAATCTGACTAAAAATCTTCCTTCAGAGTTTGTTCACAATATCGTAGTACCTCCAATAAGCTAAAATGGAACAAGTATCAAACCATAATACAACAAAAATACTTGTTTTTCTTTCATCAAAACACTGAGGATGGGATTCAGCACTTGTACTTAAGGGACCTTTCAGAGAGAGGAACAGACAAGTTAACATTGATTCATCTTCCAAACCCTTATATGTCAGATATTAACCAAAGTGGTACTTGGACAAAACAAAGTCTTAACTATAAACAGAAATGAATAGAAAATAAAATATTGCTATTCACTAAATAGAATAATGAAACAAATATAGTTTGATAAATCAGAAGAACAGAAAAATTTATGATATTTGGCATGTCACAGGCATCACCTTAAATATTGCAACAATGTAAAAAAATCAAAAGTACTTTATTCAAACTGGGCATGGCAGCATAGCCCCATAGGTAGATTTTTGTGAGTTCAAGTCTAGCCTGGTCTGTATAGTGAGCACCAGGCTAACCAGGGCTACATGGTAAGACTGTCTCAAACAAGCAATCATAATTTTATGTATATGTATGCACATATTGAGTCCCTAAACTCAAAACAAAGGTTAAGAGAAAGCACACCGCCCTAACATATGTATGCAACTACTCTGTCAGCCAAGCACAGTGGTATACCTGCAATCCCAGTACTCGTGAGGCAGAGTTCTGTGCTACAGTTTTAGAACAGCCTAGGCTAAGGGACCATCTAGAACACCAACTCAAAACAAAACAAAACAAGAACAAATTAAATAACTAATCCAGCTTGATTGATGTTCTTGGAGGATACACTCATTGCAATATCATAATTTACATAATATACATCTGTATTTTGTTTTCTGACTCACATGCCTATAAAATTCAAGTGTATGTACAAATGAAGTTTGACAAATTACGGTGTTTGCCTGTGGTTCACTATTTTTGATTCCGAACTGGCCACATACGTACTCTTAAAGGGCCCTTTACTTGGTCATCTTGCACCAACTGTGTTGTGTTATCCTGCTTCAGAAGTACCTGGAAAACAAAATGATCTGGAAGTTACTTTTGAAACAATGTATCTATAATAACCCTGCAGGTGCCTCCTTAATACCCTGTGGTTACCTCTGCAGTAACAGTTATTATACTGTCTTGTATTTATGTTTATTCTCTTTCTCATTAACTGTGAGCTCCTTGAGGGCTGAAGCTCTCCTTCATTACTATTCCCCTTATAGTTAGCAAGTGTCAGAGCATATTACAGCCATTTAATAACTGCTTACCAAGTGAACAAAATATAGATTTATAATCCAGTGATACTATAAAAATGTAAAACTGCTTCTAGTGTATTTTATCAAGTCATAAAAGGTTTTAACTGTCACAAAATATTTTTAAAACATTCACATTTTATTGCCTACTTAAAAACAGAGTTCTTAGCCAGGCAGTGGTGGTACATGTCTTTAATCCCAGCACTCAGGACGCAGGGGCAGGCGGATTTCTGAGTTCGAGGTCAGCCTGGTCTACAGAGTGAGTTCCAGGACAGTCAGGGCTACACAGAGAAACCCTGTCACAAAAAAACCCCAAAAAACAACAAACAACAACAACAACAACAACAATAAACAGTTCTTGTGGTTCTTAAGCCTCATGAAGCTGGGCCTCGTGGCATATAACTTTAATCCCAGCCCTCAGGAGAACAGAGAGCCAGGTGGATCTCTGAGTTTAAGGTGAACCTGGTCTACATAGAGAGTTCCAGGATTGCCAAAGCTACATAGAGAAACCTTGTCTCAAGAAAAAAAATCTTATGATATAATTAGAAGCAATTCAGTTGCAACAAAGTATCCCTCTCCTCTGCTCTTGTTCCTTCGGTTCTACCACACATACAGGGAAACAGCACAGCAGAGTAAGCAAATTCTGGGTAATGGGAGTATATAACAATTATATTAGTTTAAATAAACAACTAAGAGCCACAATAATATATATATATATTATATATATATATACACATATATATTTATATAGGATATTTTAAAGGTTAAAACTGTCAATGACTCTCAAATATTCAGTGATCTACATTTCTAGTTTACAAAGTTAAAAGGTTATACAAAATGAAGAAGATAAAAATGGCAAATGGCATCCTAACAAGCAAGTGTCACTAGTGGATTCATACCTGGGTCTACTGACTACCTGAGTCACAGTCTCTGAGACCAAAGTCTTCTAAACCTTTGACTGTATTTGAAACTTTAGGCTTGTTAAATTAGTCCCAGAGGTTTTCATTCAGCATCTTTGAGATATAGTCCTAAGAATGTTCATTTTGAGTAAGTTCCTAATGTTCCTGGTCTGGAAGGCAGGTCCTGAGCACCAGGGCACTAGCTCACTCATCTGTTCATTTATTCATCCACATTCGACAGACTCTGCGTGACCGCTAGACATGAAGCACTCCTGCATGGATGAGGGATAGAAATAGAATCTCTGAGCTGTCCTTTCCTTTTCACAGCATTTAATTCTGGTAATAAAACAGATATGGGGCTGGAGAGATGGCGCAGCGGTTAAGAGCACTGGCTGCTCTTCCAGAGATCCTGAGTTCAATTCCCAGCAACCATATGGTCGCTCACAACCATCTGTAATGAGATCTGGTGTCCCCAGATTTCATTAGACATACATGCAGGCAGAACGCTGTATACATAATAAATAAATAAATCTTAAAAAAAATACTTAAAAATAAATGAAAACAGGTATGTAGCTGAATCCCCCATCTCAAAAAGAAAAAAAAAAGATCTACAGGAAAACAACATATAAACGGATTTCTCAAAAGTTGCGGGTATTTATCCACCTGTTCTTTTCTGTATTCCCTAATTCTACAGGAATGTATTAACTTTAACTTTGTTTCCCTGGTCCTAAAAAACAGCATCTTGGCTAGCGGCTGGCTTAGCAGCTGATGTCTGTAATCCCAACACTCAGGAGGCAAAGGCAGGATGGTCACCAGAAATTGTCTGAAAAAAGCCAGACACAGACACACACACACTTCAACTCCAGGAATCATTTTTAATGTTATCTTGAAAACATAATTTTACTTTTTTGTTCTTCCTAATCACTGAAACTATCATTATCTGATTAAGAAAGGGAGACACCATATTATAGCCCAAGTACGCTCCCACAAACAGGAATGATCCAAGTAACACAAGCATCACACCTTGGTATCCTGAAGGAAGCCTTCTGGAATCATTTCTCAGTTTGAGTTCTTTATTTTTCAATTCTTAATACACTCTTTCAGTTTGGTATGGAATGATACTTGCCCTGGCACTGACTCAATAGAAAGACTGCTAATGATCAAACTTTCCCTCTGGGCTAACATGGACTGCAATCTTTTCAATGTGCTGGACCTGCTGCACAACAGGAGTGACTCTTGTTCCTACTCAGCCTTCTGTCACCCGAGTACACCAAATAACCCAGTTTGTGTTCTCAGAGACAAACAACAAAGCAAGCCTGGGCTGTCTTACAAAGTCTGCGAGCATTTACCTTGACTTTCACCAGCCTTTTCACAGTCTTGATCTTTGCCTCACAGAAGGCCCCTCGGTACTTGGCACTGACGTCAGTTCCCACTGTCAGGTAGGCAGGCTCATCTGCCGCCTGAGGAAAGAACAGAGACTCCAAACATCACTACTGTTTGCCTTTACCATACTTCTAACAGCACCAAAAGGAATTACATCTAAAGGCACTAGAACATTGAAATTATTTGCTTAATAACTGATAATTTGCAGAATACTCCTAAAGCAACACCTTATTAACACTATTTCATTTTATGTACTCATTTCCTGATGCTGTAAAAGTTGTAACTGGAAACTAGCAGTAGGGAAAAAAAAGGACTTTTTTTTTGAAGTACACATTTTAAAAAATTCTATAGTTTAATATACAAGAAATAGAAAGATAAACCGAAGAAATGTATTTATATTGAATGTCTCATAAATTTTATTTGTTTGGTGCCTCCAGGGGATTCTATTTTCTAGGTTAAAAAGAAATACTGCTACAAAGTTAATGGTAACAATACATAATTAAATGTTTAGTGAGACAGATTATAAAGGTAACATCTTCTTTTGTTTGCTTTGGGCTTTCGGGACAAGATACAGGCTGTCTCTGCCTCCTAAATACTGGGATTATAGGCCAGGGCCACCAAGCCTGGCTAAGGCATTATCTTTTGATACAATGTATCTCTACACACAAGAAACTAAGCAACCTCTTTTCAAAATTGCTTCTGCTGAGAAGGTTACATTTGAAAGGTTTAAATCTAAATTCAACTGATGAAAACTGATAGCTAAAGACTGCAGCCATTTCTAGTTTACAACATTGATCTCAATATACTTAAAATAATTTTTATTAAGAAATGGCCACTTAGCTGGGAATGGTGGGAGGGGGAAGCAGAGGTAACAGGATTTCTTTAAATTCTAAGCCAGCCTGGTCTCTGATACACAGAGAAACCCTGGGGGGGGGGGGGGGAGAAGAGAAAAAAAAGAAAAAAAAAACACCCACTTACAGGAAATAGTCATAATCAGAATTATACATTGAAATATATAAGAAACTTCCATTTATAAATCATTTTAATCTGGAGAGTAACAGACAACTGCTATTTCAGTCTGCAATGTTACCTATTTCAAAAGCTGTATTCATACAATCAATTCAACATTATAAGTACAAAGATATCAATGTTAACTTTAGTTAATTTTAGTTAAAAATTTTAAGTAGGAAACAATTTTTCATTTTCCCAAGTAATATTAAAGGAAGTTGTGTCACTCTAAAATTTAAAAAAAAAATAAGAGGAAGTTTGAGAATTTCAGAAAGTAATATACTTAAACCGCATAGTACAGCATGCCCATCCTCCTAGCACTTGGAGAGAAGCAGGAGGATCCCGTGGTAGTTCAATGCTGACCTTGAACTACATCGTGAGTTCCAGACCAACCTGGGCTAAAGTATACTGTTTCAAAATAACCGAAACAGAAACAACTATATACTTACAGTTTTACACACACACACACACACACACACACACCACAACAGTAAGTACAACGTTGATCATACACTTTTAAATGTCAGTCTACTTAAAAAGAATAAAAAATACTTTTTGGTAAGTATCTGACCAGAAACAAACAAGGGCCACAGTATCCAAAGGAATTCTGAAGAATGTTATGAAAGTTTCCTTTCCCTTTAAGCAGGCAGCCAGTGATATTTGTAAGACCAGGAAGCTACAAAAAATACACATAGAATTCATGTTTTAAGATACATATTATGAAGACTGAACTAATCAATCTAAATACTGTCATCACCTTAGTTTACTTTTTTTCCCAAGAAATATACAGAACTATCTCCCTTACTCAAGCTACACATCATTTCTTTTAGAAAAATGACATTGGTAGTGGAAAGGGGGAAGTATGTTTTTAAGAAAGCAAAACAAAACAAAACAAAAAAAACCTTGCAAAAAACCAAAGCAGGACAAAAGCTTTACTTCTTGAAAGGTGTTTTTTGACACTGAAGTGTTTGAAGATCGAAAGACTGCATCGATCTTTTCAAAATGCTAACTGCTAGAGAGTGTTGAACAGCCTGCATTTACACACACACACAAACACACACACACCTTACACATTCACATGTCATTTTCCTGAAAGTGCTTCTTAGTAGAGAAATCAATTTTAAGTAACAAAACGCTGCCATTCCACAACTGCAGCCTTCCGACTAGCAGCGTCCAGGGCACAGGGCTGCGAAGAGTTGGTTCCACTTACCTTCATCTTGACTGGTGACCTGTGGGGTTCCAGCTTCCTCGAGTTCTCTTCCCGGGTGCTAGAGCCAAGGCAGGGAAAAGAGAGGCAGAGGATCAGTCCAAGGCGGGGTGAGACCGGGAAAGAAAGTAAACAAATGAAGGCGGGGAGGGACCGAGCTCCGTGGCCCCCGGGACAGACCCCTGTCGGGCAGCCAAAGCCTGGCGGGCAGTAAGCCCCACGCGCGCCAAAGGGCAGCGCGTCCCGCCCCTGCCCGGCTGGCCGGCCCACCGCGCCCCCGCCTCGTCCGCCACTCGCAGCCCCTGCGCCCCGGCCTCCCGGGTCCGCGCCCCGCCGGGCCCCGACTCTAGCGCGCGCCCCGCCTCCACCGCTCGGCCCCCTTCGCCCGCCCCGGCCCGGCCCGCGGCGGCAGCAACGGAGTGTCACGGCGCCATTGCTCTCCTGCCTCCGCTCTGCACCATGTCAGGAAGGAGAAGCGCTCCTTCACCCGGGGGGCAGGGGCGGCGGCCTGCGGCGGCGGCCGGCGCGGGGGACCCGGCGGGGGAGGCGCGGGGCGGGGAGGCGGCAGGACAGGGTGTGGGAGGGGAGCGAGCCGCACCGCCGCAGCGGCCGTCCCCCTCCCGCGCCCGCCTCAACTTTTTGTACAGCCCGGAGAGGCGCGGGCACCCCGATCTCCGCGGTCCAGCAGCGGGTCCTCGCCAAAGACGCACAGCAGAGTTGGGGGCCGGTTCACTCGGCAGCCCGCTCCTCCCGAGCAAACTTATCGGCGCGGCGAGCCCCACAGCCATTTTCCCGGGGAGGCGGCGGAGGCGGTCGTGCCCGCAGTTGCCGCCACGGCTCCAGGACACGATCGCTGCCCGGTACCCTGGGCACAGTCCTCCCTGCATCCCCCTCCCCGCCTGCGGAGCTCCCAACTGCACCGGGACCCCGTCGCGGCAGCAGCTGCTCCCGCCGCTTTACCCATTCAGCGGCCCCCGCTGACTACCTACCTACTGCGGGTGCAGAGCGCTGTCAGCTCTCCAGTCTGCCGCCCCACTGATCGCCGTGGGTCCCCGTCCAGGTAGCACCGCTCCCGGCCGCAGCGGCAGTTCCTGCGCCGGGTTCCCCTACTCGCCCCGATTTACAGCCACAATCCACCAAATAACAAGCTGTTGAGCAGACTCGCTTCTACACGAACTCCTATTGGCTGCTCATGACGCCGAATAGCTTCGGATTGGATCTCGCCGTCTGCCTTTCTCATTGGATGTAGCTGTGAAACTTCCATGATTGGTGCGGAAAACAGCAGGTAGGATATCTTCCACTTCTGATTGGCTATATCCGAAGACGCACGTTATTGGAGGATAGAGGATTGAGTAAGAGAGCCCAAAAAATTGATTGGAGGAGATGACTCCGGATGTGCTTGACTGAACACTGATTGGAGAACAGAGGGGTCAGGAAGAGCAGTTCCGTACGAGGATTGGGCGGCGGCGTGTCCCATGGAAACGGAATCCAGAACTGCAGCCAAGGTTTTGCACGGGGGCGGAGCCGGGTCTTCCCTAGGCGCCTGCGCCTAGCCGGTTTCCCGGCGCCATTTTGTCCCGGCAGCAGCAGTCCGCAGCTCTATCCCATTTTCTGTGTCCAGAGGGAAGGAAGCGAACTCTATCTGGTAGGTTTATTTCAGTATGGCACCGGCTTCCCCTTCACTCCACGACAACGCCTAGCGAAGGGTGGAGGAGTCACGGAGTCCTCCGAAAGGTCTGTTGGAGGCTCCAGGTATCTGGTGCCCGCGGGGGTGGCGCTGCTCTGGGAGCACCGGAAGCGAGAGCGGCCATGGGAGCGACTGTCCGGCGGCGGAGCGTGGCTGGGGGGCGTGGAGGAAGGGGGCGAGGTCGGGGGCGCACGTGTAGTTTACTAAGCGGCCCTTTGTGCCCCTTCACTTGGGATGGCGAAATCTTCCTGACACCCTTCCATCCGGAATAGCTTTGTCTCCCTTTGATGTGCATTTCGGAAGCTGACTTGCGGTCCATTGACACCAGGAACCCAAGGTGACAGCCTCCTTCGTGAAGACGGAGGAGGTGTGGTTTCTAGAAACGTCTTGCGTGGGGAAGAAAAAGGTATTTCCTCCAACTGTGAAGCTATGAGGAAGCGTGGAAGCTCTGGCTTTCGGAATGCTGAGGAATGTACCTGCCAGGACAGACGCTGCTGCCACTATGGCCTTAGACAAGCGCCTCTTGTCACTGCATGAGGCGTGTGCTATACTAATTTTTCAAAGAAAGTGTTAATGGTTCTGAAAGGAACGAAAATTTCTTAGATGAAAGGATTTTCTGGACCAGATAGACGTGGGTTCAGTCAGCACATTGTCTTGCTAAATGACACAAAGCTTAACAATTGGATAACAGCTTATGCACAAAATTAAGATGTGAAATATTAACCCTAGTAAATTGGCCCAACTGAGTACGTCTTAACTAATGCCATATCAACTATTTAATTTGTATTTTTTCAAAATGTATTAAAATTGTGAACTGTATTTTGGTAGTTTTACTGAGTCATATCTAAATCTAACTGCTTAGTTTTGGTGATGCACAAAACTAGAAAATTGTAGATTTTTTTATTGAGGATTTTTGTTTGTTTTTCTAGAGTTGTGCTGAAGACAACAGACATCTCCATGACAACCCGAAGTATCACAGAGGTGAGTCCTTGTGTCTGTTGAAATCTTGTGAATTGGGGAAGGGGTGTGCTGAGGTTTTCTGTAGAATACAGCCAAATACTAGGCTGTGTGACTAGTCATTGAGGATGTTTTGTTAGTTCAAGCTTTCAAATGAGTCAGTTTAATTAACTTCCTGATGTTATGCCCTAGAGAAATTCACAGATAAAAGCATCCTTAATACTTAAGCTCACCCATTCTGGTCTACTCCTTTCTGGACTTTGGTTTTTTGAGACAGGATTTTGGTAGTCCAAAGTCGTCTGGACCATGTCATGGCTTCCAAGTATCCAGGTAGCCAAGGATGACCTTGGATGCTTTCCCTGCCTGGGCTCCACAGTGCACCATGCCCAGCTCTTATCCTTAGACTTTTTAACACTCAGTGTTTTAAGTCAGAATCTTTACATTTTCTTGATTTTAACCCTTACTCTGATTTAAAAGTCTCTTGAGAAAGGTCTGATTAGTGAGTGTTTAGGCAGGAGGAATTTTGGCTTTCTGTTGTTTTATTTTTAAGAAAATTACATGTATACTGCTGATCCTCACTGGTGGCAATCGCCCACACATCAAGTTTTAGATATACATAATTTATGCCAGTGTGCATTTGAAAAGTAATGAAAAATAAAAATCTCTTACAGTCTCTCCACCAAAGTATAATAAAGGTTATTGTGTCTTTATGGGATTCAGATTTTTTTTTTAATGATTTTCCTTTTAAAGATACAGATGTGTTCATTTTGTTGCTTTTTTTTTTCATAAGAAAAACATTAGGGCCCTCAGAAGTAGTTTCTCTATAAAGCACATTCCATGGATATCTAGGGTAGATGAATCATGATTTAAACTTTGGTTTGCTGCAATTGAATGCAGGCCTTTGGGCAGCATGACAGGCAGGTAACCTCCAGTGAACTACTCTTTCAGCCCCATATATCTTAATTCTAGAGGGCTTTCCTGTTTGCTTTTCCATGATAGCCATGGTAAGCCACTTAAGTTTTACAAAAATGCTGTGCCTAAAAACTAACATCAGTGGCCAAAATTTTGAGGCTTCTTGGTTTTGACAGCCCTAGCTCTTCTTTGGAGTAGATTTTCAGAAGAGAGAAAAAGCTGTCTGCAGTTGTGTGTGCGTGCATATGTATTTGTTCTTGTTGCTTGTTCAGATAGAGTTACTCTTTCCTCCCTGCTTAGCTGTGTTTCATTCTGTTCTCTAGGGTGGCCCAGAACTCAAGACTCTTTAAGTCTCATACCTCAACTTCCCATCTAGTGAGGTCTGCAGGTCTTATCCCTACACCTGGCAGAATTGTCAAAAACTTAAAGCTACATATATAGTAAACTTAATAGTTTCTCAAAAGATTTTATTTTTTACTTTGGAGTAGTTGAGACATTAGTACATTGAAACATTTTGCTACACAGAAAGTGACATTTAGAGTTACTAAAAACAAGTCCTCAGAGTCTTCTTTAAAGCCTCCCCACATTCCTCCTATGTCCATCAGGACTTTGGTAGCCTTATAGGTCAATTTACATAAAATTGTCACCCTACTTCTTTGACAGTCATTTGGCTCTTCTCTAGTTTGAGACCTTGTTTGCAAAAGGCAACTATTTTGAATCACTCTTAATCATTTTGTACCTAGTATGTGTATAAACATGAATTGTATGTATATTTGTATACAAAACAGGTGAAATAATAAGATAATGTACTATATCTAACAGCAATTCTTTTCTGAAAATGTTCGAACATCTTAACTTGGTCTTCAAAATTTTAATATTACAATTTATCTGATTTTCAATTGTTAATTATATATAGATTCAAGACTAGGGAAGTGGTTTAGTGGGCAAAAGTCTTGCTGAATCAGCGTGAGGCCCTTATTAGTTCAGCTCCCCACTATGCATCTACAAAGCTGGATGGGAGGCGTGCCTGTAGCTCCACTCCTTGGTGAGTAGAGGCAGAAGGATCCCTAGAGCCTCCGTGGCTACCCAGTGTAGCTTGTCAGTGAGTTCTAGTAAGAAAACCTGTTTCCAAAAACAAAGTGATCCAGGAAGACAGCTGACAATCATCAGCCTGTTGGTTTCAGGGCCGTATGTGCTCACACGCGTCGTCCTTGAGCTAATTACAGTCAGTGCCATAACAATCACACTTTACCTTCTCTAAGAAAGACCAGAAGAAGGAAATCTCTTTGTCCTTGTCCCTCGTGTTCACAGGAAGCAGACTTCGATAAGGAGAGGACCGAGATGTGGAATGCTAGGTTATAAGTGGTAGACCAGAAATTAGAGGATCTTTTAAATCAGTTATTTTGCCTTCTCATTCTCCCACAGGAATTCTTATGTCTGTAGAGACAAGGTAATATCTTAAGATAGATATTTTTAGCATATAAAGTGTAAAAAATTTAAAACAATATAGAAAAGATTTCTGAATTGATTTAAAAGGAAGAATAAGACTTTGTCAATTAGTAACAGATCCAGCAGAGATTATAATGCCTTATACTAATGATGAAATTACCTCATTATGAGTAATCAATGAAGATTGCGAAAGAACTCTTGCAGTAATTTTTTTGATAGAAATTAATGGCAAATATGTCAAAAGTAAGCAACTTCAGTTTATAAAAAGAACTAATTGGATTCTTCTGAGTACAGTAAGAGGAACACTGGTTTCTATAGCTCCTACCTTTTATCTAGATGCCAGTAACTTAGGAATGGTGGGTTATAAGTCAGGAGATAATAAGTAAAGTAATTCAAGATCCATATACTTCAGTTCAAAAGTCAAAACTGTATGCTACTCTCATGGTTCTACTAAATTTTCCAGTAATACAGTCACTTACTGTCAATATGCCAAAAGAGTTGTTTAGCACATATAAACTGCTGAATTTATTCCAGATGATTCAGAATTAACTTAGTTTTTTATACAATCACAACAGGTAATTTGAAACAGATCATCCATCATATAAAATCCATGTTAAGTCTCATACAAGTTTACCAGGACCATTGGTACCAGGAAATCTGTAGACTGGTAATTAATAGGAAGTGTATTAGAAACTTCAGGTTTTTTTTTTCAAGATTTATTTATTATATGTAAGTACACTGTAGTTGTCTTCAGACATCCCAGAAGAGGGCATCAGATCTCATTGCAGATGGTTGTGAGCCACCATGTGGTTGCTGGGATTTGAACTCAGGACCTCTGGAAGAGCAGTCAGTGCTCTTAACCCCTGAGCCATCTCTCCAGCCCGAAACTTCAGTTTTTTAAGAGTGTTATATAAATAGTAGAAGTTTAATTTTTTTCTGTAACCTGGTGACAAACCAAGGAAATTATAAAAAATTGTCCTGCTTATTCTTTGTTTAATCAAGCTCTATTACCTGCTGGAAGTAACCTTAAAGGTACCTAAGGAAATGAAATTTAACAGGTGGATGTGTTTCATTTTACAGAGTTTGAAAAATTAAATGTATGTATGTCATATAGTTGATAGGGATACCTCTATGGACTAAAACTGACAATGCTCCATCATATGTATCCAATAAAACATAGCATAAAACGTGTTATGGGCATACCTTCACAATCCAGTAGGGCACGTAGTTGTGGAAAGATCTTACTGCACTTTAAAGGAGATGCTTATAAAATAGAAAGGGGGACATAGATCACCCAGAGATAGATTACAATACTTTATTAATTTTATTTTACTTTTTAATGTCAATGAGACAGGTAGCACAGTTGCTGAAAACCGCCAGATTTTAGATACAACTTGAATAAAATCAGTCTATGTACTTTAAGGCTGTGTTAAGCTCAGAATGGAAGTCAGGAAATGTGTTGCCTTGCATAAAAGGCTATACTTTTATTTCTACAGGAAATGAAAATCTGTGGATTCATTCAAAATTAATTAAGATCAGGTTTGACCATGGAAGACTTCTAGAAAATCTTGGCTGCTGGTGTGGAAAATGAGACCCAGAAGAACAAGAAAACAGGTGACTGGAATGCTGGTCCCCCTGTGCGGGAACAGCTCAGGAGGCTGGCTGAGACATGAGTGTCCCTGTAGTAGCCAGCAAATCTTGTTGGCTATCAGGTCCTCGTGACCTAGTAGTACATGTCATCCTTTAGTATGGCACGAATGGGGATTTGTAAAGCCCTATTATGGTTTGGTTATTACAGGCCAAACAGACTTAGAAAGATTGACAGATGATCTTTACCTGCTCAAGCGTAGAGCAGAGACTCATCTTTATTAGCTGATTTGTGCATACTGCACATTCCGTGCGTGTGTTACTACAGAAATGTCCCTACAGTGTGACCAGAGCTGGGGCAGGAAGTACGGGTGGAATTCCCGAGCAGGCAGAGGCACAGACCGGTGCAGAAGGAAGCAGGAGGAGGGCGGAGCTAGGAGCAGTAAGAGCCGCGTGGAGACACAGTAGCTAGCTGAGACTGTCCCAGCAAAAGACCGCAGCTTTCATTTTCCACAAAATCAATTATCAAAGTTTAATAACTGTGGAAATAAACAATTTTGAATAGATTCCATTGAGAATGTAATTAGCTGACTTGTTTAGTACTTTTATTGAAAAGATAAATTGAGATTTTTTTTTTTAAGTGCTTGTCCCCCCCCCTTTTAAACCTTATTTCAGGGGTGAGTGGGCATGTGTCATAGTACAGTGGGTGCAGTTGAAAGGACAGCTATGGGGGATTGGTTCTCTCCATCTACCACATAGGCTCTGATGCTCAGTCAGCTTAGCAGCGAGTACCCTTCCCTACATCATCTCCTCATCCCTGGACCTTTTTTCCTTCTTCTAAACACATTTATGTGGTTCCGTTTTCTGGATTGTTTGGACTTTATCAAGATAGGGTTTCACTTTTCTGGGCTCAATTTTTGAATAATAATTTTTATCACAGAACACTGAATATGTGTGCATGTGTGTGTGTTTTGGTTCTTTTACTCTTCTTAAAAGCCTGGTGTAAGAAGTCTGTTTTGATGAAGAGTGTTTAGGGGCAAAAAATAATAGTTTTTATAAATAAGTGTTCTGCATCTTTAAGGTAAAACATGGCTCAAAATAAAAAGAAGTCTTTGTCTTTCAGAAAGACATTGACTTTTGTTGTGGGGAAAAGAACCAAGGTGCTTCAGTTCTAAAAGACCTAGTATTTGTTACTTGTACTGAAAACTTTGGTTCTGGTATGTAATTTTATGTCATCATTAAGTAAATGAGATTGACTGTGTTAAATATGTACGCGTGTACATGCATCAGGATTTGAGAAGTAGAATTGATTGCTAGGTTGAATATAGCTGCTTCCAAAATGATTGAGGTTTGTTTGTTTGTTTGTTTTTTGAGGGGATTAAATAATTGAGATCACACTATTTCTTTGGGCACCAGGGATATAGGTCCTGACTGTAAGAGTGCTGTACCTGACATACACAAGGCTTTAGGCTTGAAGACCAGAGCCAGTTTTGTTGTTGCTATTTAAAGCATACTCTGTGGTGCATGTTGAAGGCTTTTTCTTTGCCCTGTGGATTTCCTTGTTGGTTTTAGGACCACATGAATGATGGTTTTCAGTCACAGGTAATTCAAACTAGAAGGACAGCATATTTCAGGATCTGGATTAAAGTGGATCTGGGTTATTTAATGACAGTCCTCCAAAGATGTATGCCTAGGGAGCTAAGTGTGAGTAAGATCCACTTACATGATTGTGTTACTCATCACTCAGTGATTAAGCATAGAAAGTTAACCTAAGTACTTTAAGAGTCTTGAATAGTTGAGTTTTTTGTTTTGTTTTGTTTTGTTTTTCCAGACAGACAAGTAGCCCTGGCTGTCTTGGAAGCCCTCTGTAGATTAGCCTCAAGCCCAGAGATCCTCCTGCCCCTGCCTCTCCAGTGCTGAGATTAGAGGCAAGGACCATCATAAAAGGAACATAAGCAAGCAGAACAGAGGGCTTATTGTAGCAGGCTGGTAATGCATGTGAGTGTGTCCACAAGGTCCTCAGTTGTGTTTTCAGTACCGTGAAAAGTCAAAGAAAAAACAGGAACAACTTAGTGTATGTTGATGAAGGCTTTTAAGGGTAATGATCTTAAAAGTCATTCAGGTCAAGTGGATGGTTGTGACTAAGAATGATTGAGAAAAGATGTTTCATATAGGAAACACTTGGGAAAGGCTGCCTAGCGAGGGATGAGATCAGAAGAGTTAAGGGGCCTGTGTTGTCAGTGCTAGAATCAGCTGCACACTGGGATCCTGTGAAGCACTTGCCCTCTGTAGATTTTTAGATGGCTTTGAGTCTAAGGTATGAACATAAATTAAAGGGGATTTTTATTTTTTGTTGTTGACTTTTGTTTTGAGATATGGTTTCACTGTTTAATAGCCTTGGCTGACCTGGAACCTCACTATTCAGGCTAGCCTCAAATTCACAGAAATTCACCTGCTTCTGTTCATAAAGGCTGGGATGAAAAGCACTGGCCATCATACCACATACCATCTTAAAATATTTATATTTGACTACTTTCTCAGGTTTATAAGTTGTATACATTTTCTTTAATCCTTCATTAGGTTGTTTTGTTTTGGTCTAGGTATTTTTGGTTTTGTTTTGTGGCAGGATCTCGTGTAGCTAGGACTGGCATGTTGCCTTAGTTCTCCTGTGGCCCTAGTGTTGGAATTACAGGTATGATCCACTGTACCTGGCTTTTTTAGTATTTTTTCATTTTTTTTTTATTCTCCTACTGATCCCCATTTCTATTTTGATGAATTCTATTGTCTGTGCCCGTGTCAAGAGTTTTTCCTCTCCTATCAAGTGGATCTACTTGGGTTTGTTTACAAGTATGTGGGCACACTCCCAGTGACTATACTTTCCCTCTATCAAGCATTAACTGTATAAATACTGTCAGAAGAAGTGAAGCCCCTTAAGACCCTGTCTCTTCCTAACAGGACGTTGACAGATCCTATCTTGTTCACCTCTCGAGTAGAGGATATCATAGCTACCATGAAGTTTAAGGGTGCAACAGCAGGTCAGTGTTTCATGTCTTGGCTTCCTCTGGTTCTTAAATTCTTTCTATCTCTTCTGTCATGTACCTGAGCCTTGAAGTGGGTTATATAAATGCCCTGTTGAACTGAGCACTCTAACAGTCACTTATTCTGAGCACTTGCTTAGCGAACCTTCCCGAAGACCTTGGAGGAAGAACAAGGACCACCATGTGGCCTAGTCTCTGCCAAAATGCTTATCTGTGACCTTGCTACATTACCCAAGCAGCCCTTGCTCCCTCTACATTCTAGCACGTTTAGAATCCCACCTATAGTTTAAAAACAACCAATGAAATTATATGTTGCCATGTATAGGAAACAAACAAAAATCATATAAAAGGCTGTAAACAGTTCAATCTAGTCTGTGCTACCACAAATAAAAGCTGTTTTCTTAAGTAGCCTTGGTGTTCCGTCTCTTTGTTTAGAATTCCACATCTCTTGGTGGTTTCACTTCCCCTTTCACCAGGTCTCAACCTGGTTCCCATCCTGCCTTGCCAGGGCAGAGACCCATGGGGCTCAGCAGAACTTTGTAAGTCCCAGGAACCAGAAAAGGGGGGGGGGGGCTCATCATCTCTTGGAACCCCAGGACTTGCCCAAGTAGTTCAATATAGGAGTTGCGCAGTGGCTCAAATAGAATGGTGGGCTGGAAATGTGTGAGTGTGTCTGGATGAAATGGACAAGGGACTTGACCACAGAGGCCAAGGCAGTAGTCAAGTCAGCTCCACGTGGTGACCTCGGTCCAGGGTAGCTGTACTGGGGTTCCAAAACTGGGGATTTCTTTTTTAAATTATTTTATGTATGTGAGCATACTGTTGTTCTCTTCAGACAAACCAGAAGAGGGCATCAGATCCCAATACAGATGGTAATGAAGCCACCATGTGGTTGCTGGGAATTGAACTCAGGACCTCTGGAAGAGCAGTTAGTGCTCTTAACCGCTGAGCCATCTTTCTGGCCCAGTCTGGGGTTTCTTTTTTCTTTTTCTTTTTTTATTATTCCATTCATTTACATCTCAAATAATATCCCCCTTCCCGGTTACTCCTCCATAACCCCTCATTCTACATCCGCCCTCTCCTCCCTCCCCTTTCTTAACCACTAAAACAAAGAACCTCAAAAATCCCCAAGAGGTGAGCTAGTAAGAATGAAGAAAAAGTTCATCCTTTTTCCCCTCTCTGCCCTCTATTGTGTTGTGTTTCAGTGAAGGGTTGAGAGCTGTTACAGGGACTCAGTATACCCAGATCCATTCCCTTACATGGACTGTTTGCTGGATGTATGTAGTTCTTTCCTACCTACAATGCTTGCACAACCAATTAGAGGAAAATTTAAAACCATGCTAGCAAAGATAATAGTTTAAAATGTAGACCAGAACCTGAGAAACCTCTTCTGAAGAATTGTACCCCTTGTCAGCGCCATCAGAACCTGTGGTGGTCATTCCTGCTGTTGCCTGAACTCCATCTGAGGCCATGCAGTCACCTGAAGGAACTAGAGTCTCCTACTAGAAATCACCACAAAGCCGCCGCCTTTAACATCATATATTCAGGTTTGAAATACCAGGAGTCCAACCAGAAGAAATACTACTCTCTGCAAAGACCACCATGGTTGTGGGGCAATTCCCAAGAGCCTTTAAGGAGATCTAACAGGCCCTTATTAAAGAGCCTGACTTGTACTTCCAAACACAGCATAGACTTTCACTTTGTAGGGACACACTGATACTATAACAGGTTTCTTGATGTAGATGCTAGATTCTTGATTTTCAGGACTGACCACCATCCCTTCAAGCAGTTGTGCCACTGGTGGCAGAGACTGACAAACCTGACCATGTGCCAGGATTAAACCATCTGGCCTCACAGGAATGACTTCAGTGGAGAGAAGGGTCAGGATTGGCTAACCAATGCTAGGATAGTCAGATATCAGGGAAGGCTTTCATTTTGGAGGTATTAGAAAACTTAAACCCCTCAACTTTGCTGCCTGTTGTGTCAAACCAAGCAGATCATGACTGCATTGACGTCATAAATGAGCTGTTTTTCAGCTGGTCTTTAACAGACCAGCCTCTTAAAAACTCCGATATAGAGTATCGTATAGCCAAAATCTGCCCAAGGGGACTTGAACACAAAGGATTTAGCCTTCCCGCTGTCTGCTAAGTAAGCATCAACGTCTTCTGGAACAGTGACATGCATACAGACTCTATACCTTCATCTCCACATAAACAGGCCCTATATAAATAAAAGGGCTTGATTAGTTTTGGAAGAAAAAGACAATATGGCAGGGAAATCTTGGAACATTTAGAAGCTATATTGTCCTGAAAGAGTGGCCTTTGTGCACTGTTGGGAATACCAGAAGAGAGGATACTGCAGTTTCCCAGAAAATTGTACAAAAGTTCAGGGGCAAAACTGGTAGCTTCCAGCTCTAACTGCTGCACTGTTTCCCAGCACATTTCCACAAAGAACTCTACTTGAGACTGAAAATGGAAGCCATTTCACTGGTGATGGTAAGTTCAAGGATGAGAATAGCAATCCCTGAAAGCTACCACTCCTGCTGTGAAACAGTTCCATCATGGAACCCATGTCATCTCTATGCCTATGTTGGGTCAATACTTAACATTTCTCCACTCTTTGGTATAGCCAGTGAACAATGTGAAACCTGTACACAGAATAACTTGCAACAGACCTAAAGGCCTCCTTGGGAATACAAAATGTTAGTGGTGGATTTCACTGTACTGTCTCTGGTCTGAGACTACTACAGATAGCTGTTAAGTCTTTGTGTGCATTGTCTCAGGCTGGCTGAAAGGTTTTCTTAATCACATGGGAAAGCCTAATGAGGTGGTCTTACTTCTCTTAAAGGAGATCATTCCTCAACTTGGAATTTCTTTTTTTTTTTTTTTTTTGTTTTTTTGTTTGTTTTTCGAGACAGGGTTTCTCTGCATAGCCCTGGCTGTCCTGGAACTTGCTCTGTAGACCAGGCTGGCCTCAAACTCAGAAATCCGCCTGCCTCTGCCTCCCAAGTGCTAGGATTAAAGGCGTGCGCCACCACCGCCCGGCAACTTGGAATTTCTATCACTACAGGATCAGATGTGTATGTAGCCAAGATAGTATGACTGGTGTTTAACGGGTTAAAGATCACCTGGATATTAAATAGGGCATAAGGCCCTCAGAGCTCTGGGCTGGGGGAACATGTGAATCAGACATCATTGAAGCTACAGCTAAGCAAACTGTCAAGAGACACGCTTAAACTGAAGTCATTGCTGCCAATTGCTCTCGTAAATACTAGACTGCCAAACAATTCTTTCCTTATGAAATTCTTTATAGGTGTCCTCCTCCCATTATTAGCATATGGGGAGATTAGGCTAATATCACTTTAAGATAACACATGAAGATACTTGACTCAGACCTAACCATTATACATGGTTGATGGTGGAGAACTGGACACCCTTGAGCTCTATTATGAACCAGGGTACTTCAGTCTGGCCACTAGAATTTGCCTCCTAAAGATTTCAATGATATGAAAGAATTGCCTTGCTTAGTAGGAACAATGGTTTTAACATTCCATTTGGAAGTTTAACATGGTTGGATCAAAGTTTTTTTGGGTTTTTTGTTTTTATTGAGAGACAGGGTTTCTCTGTGTAGCCTTGGCTGTCCTGGAACTCACTCTGTAGATGAGGCGGGCCTTGTCGAGCTCTGTCTGCTTCTGCCTTCCCAGTGATGGGATAAAAGGCATGCACCATGCACCATGAATGGATAAGAGGGGATCTTGGGTCTACTGTTCCCCCCATTTACATGTTAAATCACCTCAGCAGATTACAGGAAGTTTTTGAGATTATAGCCAATGAGATGGCAAGGGTTCTTGATATTCTAGCCAGACAAGAAACCGAAATGCAGTGCCATTTACCAAAATTCATTGACTTTAGACTATTCACTTCCCCTGAAAAAGTTGTTCATGGAAAATTCAACCTAAGCAACTATTGCTTAAATGATGAAGGAGAAGTTACTGAAGAGATGACAGGTGAAAGGAGGAAAGTTGCTCATATCCCACACAAACTTGAAATGGCTGAAGCCCAGATAGCTTGTTTAGAAGATGGTCTTCAACTTTGGGGCAATTCAAGTCCTTCCTAGGAGGCAGGCTTTCAATATCAGGGGTTTGTGGGAACATGCACTTGAAATCCTTCACTGCAGAAATGAAGTAGAAGTGCCAAGTTTCACTGGCCAGCCAGTCTAGCCTAATTGGTAAGTTCCAGACCAATGTAAACCCTCACCATGGATTTAAAAACAAACACACACCCTGGTAAATCACCTAAAAATGAAACCACTTGAGGAATTAAGCCATATTAAGAACATTCAGGGATAGAACACTTGAGGCTATTTACACATTAGGAATTTTTATTAGATTGTTTCTTGTTTTTTAAAAGATAGTATAACTATCAAAGGGATTTTTGTATAATGATATTTTGCAGATCTTTACTATTGCTAGTAGTAAGTTGTAAGAGAAACATGGTGAAGACTGAAGGGTTATTTGCTTTTTTTTGTTTTCTTGCCATTAATTGGATATATAGGCCATGTGTCTCAATAGGTTACTAAGTTCAGAATCTCCCTCTCTATGCTGATTAGTTTTTAATGTCAATTTGACAAAACCTAGAGTCACCTCAGAAGAAAAAAGCCTCAACCGAAAAATTGCCCTTTTCACAGAGAAACCCAAACAAAATTGCCTCCATCAGGATGGACTGTGAGCACATCTGTGGGGAATTTTCTTGATTTTTAATTCTACACAGGGGCCCCGTCCACTTAGGGATCACCATCCCCTGGGCAGTATATTTGAAGAAGCCAGCTAAGTATAGACCAGAGAGTGAACCAGCATTCCTTCATGGTTTCTGCTTCATTTCCTTTTTGAATTCCTGCCCTGACTTTCTTTAGTGATGGACTGTGTCCTAGAAGTAGAAACTGAACTTTACTCCTTTATTTCCTCTTCAAGTTGCTTTGCATGGTGTTTATCACAGTGACAGAAAGCAAACTAGGACACCACGGGAGTCCTTTTGGTTTTAATCTCAATGCCTTCATGTTTCTGTGCATGACACTTGGCCCAGTAATAGGAACTCCATGAGATTTTATTTTATGAGGATATTTGCTTGATCTGGGGTTGCTGTGAAGTTAATTGTTCAGGGTTTGGCCTTGAGAATTAGGAACATTGAGAATGCTGGGAATAGAGCAGTAAAATACCAGGTTTGTAGTATGAATGCATAGATCTAAAGAGGCAAGTCTACAATCTTAGCTGAAAATTTCCCAGAATTGGGGCCAGTGGGATGGTTCAGCAGGTAAAGGCTGATCCCTAGTCTGGTCCACGTGGTGGAGAGGGAACAGGCTACTGTTGGTTGTTCTCTCACCTGACATGCGATGACCTCACACATGCACACATATACACACATACCAGAACACACACTAAGTGTGCTCATATTTAATTCCCAGAATTTTCACAGTAATTCTACAAGACAATGGTATTGAATATGCATTCTAATTTAGAAACCCTGGATTTGAAAAAAAACACGTTTAAATCATAAGCTTATACTCATTGGCTGTGACCTGGAGTACATCACAGAATTAAATTTTACTTTAAGATTGTTTCGTTGGAGCTGGGTATTTACAGCTATTATTATTTTAAGATTCTAATCTAGCATCTTATTTCTTCAGATAGGAATTTATAAGCACATTTCTTACGTCCATCTGTCAGTAAAAAAAATTAAGAACCCTTGAGAATCAGAAATAGCAGACTTTCACAGAGTAATTTTAGTACTTGCAAAAGTTGTTGGTATTCTTACTACATAGGAACAAATTCTCAGGTTTTATTGTCCCACCTATCTTAGTTTTATTGATGGAGGAAGAAGGATTGGCAGCTCTAGTGGTTGAACCTTGAGTAGGAGAATGCTTTACCACTGAGCCAGAGGTGCCAATTGCTCTTATTAGCTGGTATAAGAGATACTCAGAGCAAAACAAAATTGCACTGTGAAGCAGAAGTGGGCTGATCTCTTGAGTTTGAGGCCAGCTTGGTCTACATAGTGAGTTCTAGGCAGACTAGGGCTCTGTAAGACATGCTGTCTCAAAAAAAAAAAAAATTTTTTTTTACCCCAAAGTTGTGTATTCCATATAATTGGTCTCCTTCCTGCCTTTTTTTTTTTTAACTAGGGATTTTGATGTATTGGCATGCTGTTAAATGTTTTGTGGTGGTTGTGGTTTTTGTTGGTTGGGGTTTTTTTTTTTCTTTTTTGTGGGGGAGTGGTTTGTTTTTTGAGACGATTTCTCTCAAAACCTTGGGCTGTTCTGGTACTCACTGAGATCCACCTGTCCCTGCCTCCCATAACCACCTAGTTATGCCATTTTAATTGTTATAGTTTAAAATTTGAGATATAAGTAAGTTACCTACTTAATGGACTTATATTATCTCAAATACTTCAATAATCAAAGAATACTCTTCTTTCAAACAAAATGAGAATTCTGTTTTTCAAAAACTTCATTTTTTTTATATGAAACTGTAAGGTGACACTGTATATAAGTGTCTATATACTTTTGGTGACTCTGGTATTGTATTAGTCAGAGTGGGTAGGGAAGGGAATTTTTATGTAATGAAAAGCCATCTCCTGTTTCTTACTTCATGTGTCATGATATTGAAACCAATTTGCTGGTTTCCTTCCAGGTTTAAAGTTCTGTATTTTATAGTCAGAAAGCACTAGACTGTTCACAGTAAATTCTTTGACCACAAATTTTGCTTCTCTTTCTCACTATGTACTTCCTGTTTTGTCAAATTTCCATTTAGGGAAAAGAATGGGTTTTAGAGTAAGCGTGTTTGAGCTTCACATTTAAAACTTCTCCTGAAGTTCACTTGGAAGCCATCCAGATATCTGGGGGGGAGGGAGGAGGGAAGCACTTGATTTCTCTATAAAGTCATGTTTTCGGGAAGCTTCGTTGGCTTTGTCATGAGACCACAGTAAGGAGGAGCAGATTTTTGTTGACAGTGTCCAGTGTGCAACTTGTCAGTCCTTTAGGCTTTCTGTGTCAAACATGTTGTGAGTTTGTGAATTATGTTCCTTATGAAGGAACGATCTGTGTTGCTTCTAGATCCGTGTAGACTTCCATAAACTTGTAAGAACTGCATTCAGCCACATTTATTCCACTTACAATAGGTACAAGTTAAAGAACATAGGTTCCTTAGAGTGCAGATGGGCTTCATGTCCAATCTGTGATAGCTTCTGAATGTGAAGTCATTCTGAATGTAAGTCATTGTGACATTCATGTTCATTTGCAGCTGAAATAGTGAGTTTTAAACCAATTATTTGTCACTTTTTAACCCTGTGATCACCTAGCAAACTACTTACTAACAGCAGAACCTTTTTTGCTGCAAACCAAATCCTACTTCCTTGCTCTTTGGAGACTTGCAACACCACTATCCTACAGTGGTGGGACCAAGCTCCTCTATAGAACTGTCACATCAAAACTTTTCTCCTTGGCCTATCAATAAAATAAGAAAAATTCTTTTTAATCCCTGACCATTATTGAACAATAATGTAATTTCCTCTGTGTTGCTCCCTGGCTTCTTGTCCACGTTTGTGTTTGAAATGTTCCCCTAACACCGTTGTGGTGTTCTTTGGAGCACCTCAGAATCATAAAACTAGATACTTCTCCCTCCCTTTTTTCCTCTTATGTACTCTTATGAAATATCTGTCGTCTGTCTGCCTGCCTGCCTGCCTGCCTCCTGCCCCCCTCCCCCTCCCTCCCCCTCTCTCCCTCTCTCTCACACACACACACACACACACACACACACACACACACACACACACACACACACAGAGAGAGAGGTCTGCTTGCCCCTGCCTTAGAAGTTCTGGAATTAAAGGTGTGTACCACCACCACCTGGCTTGAGATATATTTCTCATAAAATAAAAAAAAGGTGTTTTTCCAGATATCCACCATCCTTATCTGTTAACCTTTTTCTAACAATTTTTCTGTTGCCCTGTTTCTAATGTGATTGTTAGCTCCCCTGTACACAGCGATCATCCTACAACTAGAGGCTGAAGCAAGAAGATCACTAGTTCCTGGAATGCCAGGCTACAGACCCTGTCTCAAACAGCAGCAGCATCAACAAAAAGGCAGGTTAGATATCCCACAATAATTAATGACTTAATGAGGGCTCTCGAAGTTTCTATTTTGGCAGTTCTCAGAGAACCTACAGCATTGTTTTCTGCTGTCTTCTCTTAAGTATCTCTCCACCCTAGTGCTCAGCTCAAGGCTATACTAAACTAATTTCATTAAACCCAAATTCACCAAAAAGAGACAAATTAGTGATACTGAAATATTAGTGTTAAGAAAAAACTATATCAACTATTTATTAAAAATACAGATTGCCAAATCCCATTGTTCCAGCTCGTGAACTCAGGTCTGTAGAGAATTCTAAAGCTGGTCTTAGAACGAGTTTTGGAAGCATACATTCCTCCCATCTCAGTTTTGGTTTGTAATCTTGTATATATGTTAGTCACACAGGCAGGGTATACACCTATGATATAGAATACTGGGAGCATAAAAGAGGCTGACTCTGCATTTGAGGCTAGCCCACCTACACAGGGAGAGTGTTTCTCCCTCCCCACCCCACAAGATAATTTAGTCCACTTTGTTTCAATATCATCTCAGAAGTCTTTTGCCATTTATTACTGGAATTTTTGATGTTTATTCTGAATTCATTCATTGGAATGCTCATCCAACAAGTGTCCAGGAAACTTCCCAGATTCCCTTTCAAGTTTTGTTGGTATTTATGTCCTCCAGTTCTGAAAGCACATATTTATAGATGACTATATATTTAAAGATACACAATGCAGGCTTGTGATAGCCCTTGGTAGTGATTATAAAATGTTTCTGCTTCTCTCACTGAGAAAGATCTTGAAAATTTTTAACTTAGTTGCAATGGTATACATTGTAGAAGTCCAAATATTCCCTTAAAATTACTGCTGTCTACTGATGATCTAAACTGTTCTGCCTATCCTAAAAAAATTTTTTTTTATTGTAAATGTATGAATGTTTTGCCCACATGTATGTGTCTGCATGCCTGGTACCCAAGAAAGCCAGAAGAGGGCATTGGATCCCTTGGAGCTGGGTTTATTGGTGGTTGTGAGCCATCTGAGGTGGGTGCTGGGAACTGAACTCTAGTCCTCTGTAAAAGTAGCAAGCACTCGAAACTGTTAAGCCATCTCTTTAATTCCCAGTGTTTACACTTTAAGAAAAATGTTCTATATGAACCAGAAAGATAAACATAGTAATTTACCCTTCAAGGGGTGAAATGATCAAAAAAAGACATTTTAATGTTGTATACAAAGCACAATATAGTTACCTATTGTGTAAGAAAGTTCAAGTTGAATAGTCAGTAGATATAAATAGATGGTAAAATATCTTGGGTTATGAGAATGAATGCCCCTTTCCCCCTGTAACTTTTGAAAAATAGCCAAATTATAGGGAGCAAGATAGCAACTAGCGGTTTCATCAGTATAGGGTTTTTCAGAATATTTTATAAAGGGTAAGAATCAGCTTAAATTTTCTGTCTTTAATCTTTCATGCTTTGACAGTTCTTAGTCACCTGAAGTTGAATTAGATGTATTTTTGTTTTGTTCTTTTGTTTTTTGAAACAGGGTTTATGTAGCCCTGTCTGTCCTGGAACTGACTCTATTGACCATGGTGTCCTAGAACTCACAGATATACCAGGATTCCAGGGATCAAAATTAGACTGTCAGGTTTGCATAGCAAACCATCTATCTTACTGACTAGACATTAAACCTGTAGGAGCAAACACCGAGTTACAAGGCTCATTGTTATTAAACTGTAAGAAACTGCCAAATTATTCCCTTAAAACTTCTGCTAACCTTATCATTGCCAATGCTTGCTATACTGACATTTTAAAAAATAAGTAGTATATAACACACTAATTGAGTTCCTTTAATAAGAAACTTCAGTTGCCTGAACCTCACTCCCTATCCCAGGTTGACCTCTAAATTCTCCTACATCACCTTCTGGAGAACTGCAATTACAATATATGTGATACCACATCTTATCTGATTTAAAACAACTCATGTTCTTGGTTAGTTACAAACAGATAAATTCATTTATAGTAAAATATTAAGAAGCATGTGAAGGGCGTTTAGTGGGGAGGAACCTCAGTGGTTTTGTGAGAATACTGTCTTCCTCCTAAGAAACAAGCCTATATACGAGGAACACAATATGGATGGGTAGAGACATGCCAGACTGTAAGATGTAGGTCAGCTCTAGATTACATGTCAGCAGATGGACACAAAACATTAGAAAATTACACACTTAAGACTTCATTTGGAGTTTTCTCTGATATCTTATATGCATTGTAGTATGTGTTTATTCAACTTTCTTTTCCTTTTTTTAAGGTCATTTTAACAACAGAAACAGGGCCAGGCATGATGCAGGCAGAGGCAAGGGGATCTCTGAGAGTTCTAAGTCAGTCTGCTCTACATAATAAGTTCCAAGACAGGCAGGGCTTATGTAGGAAGATGGACCCTGCCTCAAATAAACCAAAAGTAACAGAAACAAAAAGAACTCTCTCTTATCAGATAAGTACTATAAACACTTTATTACATGAACATTTAAGCCCTATTTGATACTTTAAAGTTTTTTCAAGAGCCAATATCAAGATAATTTCCAGTCATAAGATATTTATGCAATATGAAAATAAATGTTATCTGTATTCATGTCAAATTAGAATATGTCACATTTTCCACAAAAGGCTGGTTGTTCCTCAGTAGTGGTTACAGATTGTCCCTATATTAAACAGAACATTATAAAAGAACCACAGTAGACTATGATCATTCTAGTTAAATGACTCAGTGGTTAAAAAGGACATGTTACTCTTACACAGGACCTGGGTTCAGTTCCTAGCACCCGTGATTCACAGTCATCCATAACTTTAGTTCTAGTTTAGCACTCTTCTGACTTCGTGGGCACCAGGCATGGGCACTGTAATATATATAAACATGCAAAAAAAAAAAAAAAAAAAAACAAAAAACCTAACACAAAAATCTAAAAATTATTTTAATTCTAGTTAAAACAAAATGGAATTATACATTAACTTGTGGGCTCAATCTTTTGGCCTTAGTCTGGACACTACGTTTGTTTTTGTTTTGAATACTAGCCTTGAACTCAAGAGATCCACCTGCCTCTGTCTCCAGAGTACTAGGATTAAAGGTATGTACTACCACACCAGAATAGCACCAAAAATTTATATGTATATACACATCTGTATATATACATATTTGTATTTTTATATTTATTATATGTGTAAATGTATATCACTTATTTTTTATTTTATATTCATTGGTGTTTTGCCTGCTTGTACCTCTGTTTGTAGGTGTCAGAGACCTGGAACTGGAGTTACAGACAGATGTGAGCTGCCGTGTGGGTGCTGGGCATTGAACCTATGTCCCTCGGAAGAGCAGCTCTTAACTACTGAGCTATCTCTCCAGGCCCAGTTCTAAGAATTTTTAATCAAACATGAATCTACATTTTAATATTACACAGATATTCTCAATTACCCAACAATGTTTATAAGACAAAATTTAATGAAAATTGGTCAGTGGGTATATATATATATATAATCCATGGTGCTAGCCATATGCAACTGTTACAGAAATGTAAACCAGTGGATGGTGAAGAAAATGTTACATATTGTCATCATCTGATTCATCTTCTTCCTTCAAAGACTCCTGTTAAAAGAGAAAAGTGTTTTAAGTTTTCATTTTGGTACGAAACCTGCATTTTAAACATCTGTAATTGCAACCAACTTTTAAAGATAACCCAATAAGTCTATCTTGTCCTATGGATAAAAGGCTTAAATGTCCTGGAGGGAAAAACCTGGAATTTTCTTTGTGTTTTTTTTTGTTTTGTTTTGTTTTGTTTTTGTTTTTCTCTCTTTTTGGTTTTTAGAAACAGGTTTTCTGTGTTGCCTTGTCTGACCTATAACTTGCTTTGTAGACCAGGCTGGCCTTAAACTGAGAGATACTCCTGCCTCTGCCTCCCTATTGCTGTGAATACAGGTGTGCACCACCATGCCCAGCAAACCCTGAAATTTTTAAGCAGACAACTCCTTTTTTAATAGAGATAAAACACCAACAACAAAAAATAAAAAATAAGAGTTTAAAGCTAGGAAAAATCTATCGCCACCAGAGATAACCTAAAGAAGAGTTTACCCTTAGTTCAAACAAACATCAACCAAATTATTTTATGACTCAGATCATGATACTGTTCAGAACAATGTTTATGTTGTTGCTTACCTTGGCATATTTCTCTGCTTCCTCTCTTATGTCTTTGGGAACAATTTCATGTCTTCCTTTAGTTACTAAAAAAATCAAACAATATATAAAAAATGAGGATTATAATTTGTAATATTGTGAACTCTCCCTAATCTACATGTAGGGTTCGTTTCCTGTTGTTTCCTCCCCCCAAATAATAATTATTCACAAGGTAAACTTACTTAAAAATAACAGTTAAGTTTGACTTATAAATCTTGACAAGGAGATAAGGCATCATGCAAATATTTCAATGAGAACTATTCACAATATTAGCCAGTTATTGCATAGAATTCTTTCATTAACTTGTCTTAAAGTGTAAATAAATTCTAGAACAATAAATGTACAATGTAACTTACATTCACCAACCCAGCTGAGCTCTAGTTCAAAAGCTTTATCCTTAACTTCATCGTGGACTATGTAAATTCTACAAGAGAAGAAATTAACACAAAATTGGTCAAATACAAACACAAGTTCTAAAAACAGTGAGTACAAAGTAGACATTGTGTGCCTGGTGTTATTTATAAAATGATATACTCTCAAGTCTAGTTCAACATTAGAAAAAAACAAATTAGGAGCTGGAGAGATGGCTCAGTTATAAGATCACTTGGGTTTGGTTCTCAGTATACACAATGCTGACTTAGAACCCATCTCTAACCAGTCCCCCCCCCCCCCAATCCAAAACCCTCTCCAGTCTCTTCAGGTACCACATACAGACATGGTACATGTAAGCAAAATACTTATACACGTGAAATAAAAGGGTTTTTTTCCTTATAACAGCAAATTACACAGGAATTGAGACACTGCCTACAAATACTGATATACTTCTATTTCTCAAGTTCTGTTTATTTTGATAATGTTTTAAAGCTTCAAATAAAAGACATCTCAGAAAGAAAACATATTAAAATTAGAAAGGCCATCATGAACTGTGCCTTTTCAAGATAACCAATTTTTTCTATTCATAACCATCTCCCAGATAGTTAAAAAAAATGCCACTCAAACTGGTTCTTATGGTGTAATACATTACGAACAAGAAGGCACATAACCAGTTACAGTCACAGTAAACAACTGAATTTCAGCTGGCAGCATGGCTCATGCCTATAATTCCAGGAGGTTAAGGCAGGGCGATCTTGAATTTGAGGCTGTCCTCAAAACTGACAAAAACCTCCCTGTGATAGGAAAACAAAGCTTTCCGTTTCCTTACCTTGGAGGCTCTGCTAAAGCCTTGCCATTTAATACAAGAGAGTACCTTAGTTACAGGATGAAAGAATGGCTTTCTGGGCGGTGGTGGCGCACGCCTTTAATCCCAGCACTTGGGAGGCAGAGGCAGGCGGATTTCTGAGTTCGAGGCCAGCCTGGTCTACAGAGTGAGTTCCAGGACAGCCAGGGCTACACAGAGAAACCCTGCCTTGAAAAACCAAAAAAAAAAAAAAAAAAAAAGAATGGCTTTCTGAAGAGGAACAAGTACCACCAATCACACACATAGGAAAGGTGCCCAAGGGCTGACTTCCAACAGGAACTTTAGAGACTACTTCAGCAACAGACTCTGGATTGTACCATATTCCAACTATTTTAAGGAATTACTTTCACTTTTCAGCGTAATATGATTCTTAACTGATTATAAAAGGAAGACTGCTTCATAACAGAAGGTAAGTGAAGAGAGATGAGTCTTGGCAAGAAAGGAAATAGTAATAAAATCCCTTTGTGAGAGATTATAAGCCCCATCTTTTATTATTATGATACAATCCAGATTTTTTTCCTTGTTAGTATTATCAAATGCAAAACCTGCAAGACACGATTGCATAAAGAACCAACTCAGTAAGTTTGTTCATGTAGTTTACCTGAAAAGGTAGCCAGAAAGCAAGTATTCTACACTATATTTTAACAGCCATTGTCTGCATTCTTTAACTGAAAATTAATTTTTTGGTTTTTGTTGGTTTTCTGAGACAAGGGTTTCCCTCTGTAGAGAGTTTCCCTCTGTAGTCCTGGCTGCCCTGGAAATTGTTCTGTAGACCAGACTGGTCTCCAACTCACAGATCTTCCTGCCTCTGCCTCCTGGGTGCTGGCCTACATTACTGCTCCTGACAAATTAATAATTCTTTCTGAATTATCACTCAGCAGGTCTTCTGACTTCACTGCTTACTATTTCACAACATGTTACACTGGACTCACCATCTCCCTCTAATAGAAAGCCTCAAACTGTTTAAGAGTTTTGTTAAAAGAACTTATAGGATAAATGTGATGGTAAACAAGAAAAGGCTAAAAAAACAGCCAGCTTCATAATCACATACAGAAATAGCTATAAACCTAAAGTTAGTGAAGCTAAGTGTATGGCTTGATGTCAAAACAGAGTGCGTATGAGGCCCATGTTCAAGTCTAACAACAATAGACACAGTGCCTAAGCAACTGTAGAAGAAACATTTTTTGGATTAACTTACTTTTATGTGTATGAATGCTTTTTGTGTGTGTGTGTGCGCCCCCCCTTGGAGGTCAGAAGAGGAATAATCCCAAGTCTCCTGCAAGAGCAAGTGCTCTTAACCACTGAGCCATTTCTCCAGCCCTGTAAGCATTCAAAAGTAGTTTCTAAATGTCTACCATGTTCTTTTCCCATCTTTGAGCAGATGTTACATTTCCCGTCATGGGAGCACATGCTTTTCATCCCAGCGGAGGTAGAAGCAGGTGAATGGATCTTCTTTTAGTTTCTAGGGCTATATTGTGAAACTTCTGTTTCTAAATAAAAATAAGAATGTAACTTGAATATATTCAGGCTAAAGTGTACCTCAGTGGTAGTGCATGCGAATGCTTTACATATTCAAAGCCCTGAGTATACAACACCCCATACACAAAAAGAAAATTTTCATATATAATAGCCTCTTAAGAGTTTACAGAGATTAGATTATGTAAGGTTTTTCTTGTGGGTGGCAAATAAAATCTCAAACAACTTACATTTTTGCAACTTCTTTAACTACATCACGGCAAGTCATTTCCTTCATCTATAAGAAAAGCATACTAATTAATTTTGTGTCATGTATAAAGACCGGGAGTGGTGATGATGCACACCTTTAATTGCTGCACTTAGGAGACAAACAAGTCTCAGGAATTTGAGACTAGCCTGGTCAACATAGCAAGTTCCAGGACAGCCAAGGGTACATATAGGCCCTATCTCAAACAAACAAACAAAAAAAAAAAAAAAAAGGAAGGAAGAAATGTGTTAAGTTCCCATTTGCTTAACTATTTTCCTAAGTTACTATTAATCACCAGGGTTCTTTGTCTTTAGCAATTGACAACTGCTTACTTCGCTTAATTATAAGTGCTAATGAACTAAAACCAGGTCCTCTGCAAGAATAGTGAGTATCCTTAACCACTGAGCTGTCTGTGCAGCTCCAGGGACACTTTTTAAATTAACAACAATTAAAGGCTGTCGACATAGCTGAGCAGGTAATGGCAAATGCCACAAAGCCTGATAACCTGAGCCTGAGTCCCAGGACCCATATGGTGAGGTATCTTGACCTTGACTCATAAGCCACAGTATGCTTGTACCCACAAAATTAGAAAACACACACACACACACACACACACACACACACAGAGTAACGAAATCTGAGAGTCTCACTATCCCCTAGCTGGATTCAAACTTAATAGAAAGCCACCTGCTTCTGCCTCCAATGTGCTGGGATTAAACACATATGCCCATATAAAACAAAAATTTTTAACAGTATAATTAAGCAAGTTATTAAAGGAATATTTTGTATATTATATATATTAAAGGACTTATTTTCCCTTTTATTTCATGGAAGATAAAAGTAAAAAGCAAAAGTAGGAAACGGAAAGAAGGAAAAGGAAGTAAGATGCCGAAGGCAGGTGAGACAGCTCAGTGGACAGTGGCATATATCACCATTCCTGGTACTGCCAGGAGCACTACATGACAAATGTGCTCATGCACATGCCCACACAAAGTTAAACAATAATATTAACAAAATAATAATAATACAGAAAACAAAAGCTTATTATTCCATCAACTGACAATTAGAAATCAGGAGAAAACCCTACTTAAGTGTCCAGTTGAGGTGTTTGAATACTGCAGTCATTAGAAGAAACTGGCTAGTGTGGTGGCACAGCTGGGACTTCAGCACTGGGAGGCACAGGTATGACGGAGGCAAAGTTGGAGCTTTAGTGACAGGTTTAAAACGAGTTGGAGGAAATCTGTTTTTTAATTTTCAGATACTAAAGTGAGGAAAGATTAAAGTACTCATAGTGGTTTGAGTTCTGAAATGAGATTTAATTATGTTGTCTTTCAAAGAGATTCATTAATGTTTCGTTTGTTTTCTGTTTAGGACAAGCACCCACGGCAGGCAGCTGTCACTGTAATTTCAGCTCCAGGTGGGGAGGTAACACCTTCCTTTGGCCTCTGTGGGCAACTGCATTCACAATTCCCATGCATATAATTACAAATAAAATTTTTGAAAGTTCATACAACAAAAGCAGACAATAGCCAAAGTATTTGGGAAAACCAGGTTTTAAATAAAATATTCTAATTACTAATAGCTGAACATTTGGCTCATGGATAATAGAAAGTGGGTAGTTTTAATTTGAAATAAGATCTCACTGTATAGTTCAGACTTCTAAACTTGCAGCAATTCTCCTGCCTCAGCTTCCTGAATCCTAGAATTACAGGGGTGCACCATCAAGCCACATTTAAAGTGGGTAGTTTTAAACTTCATATTTTCTCTAAGGAAAAACACTTGAGCAGACACTAGTATTTTTAAGATTAAAAGCTGTGCCCAAAGACAACATGTAAAAGAAAAACAAAAACACAAAACCTTTATTGCAGTTGATCTAGAATGGACTTCAAAGTTTTTTGTAGCAGTGTATAGATAAAAAGTTGTTTGGGGAGCTAGAAAGACGGCTCAAAGGTTAATTGTACTTGGTATTCTTGCAGAGGGACCAGCTTCAGTTTACAGCATTTACAAGATAGCTTACAACCATCACTAACTATTGCCAGGGAACCTGATACTTTCTTTGGGCCTCTTTGGATATTAGACACATATGTAGTACACAGACACACACACAGGCAAAACCTTCATGCACACAAAATGAAACTGTGTAGGTTGTCATGTATTTTTTCTTCCTTAAGACTTTACAGAAGCATCAAAATCATACAGGGATATATAAGTCATAGGTAATGTGTTACCAAGTTTCCTATCTAACCAATTAGCTTCACAAACCTCTCTAAACATCAGGCTGCATTATACCACTGGACTGAGATTTGTAAATCCCACTTCTAGCAAAACCCAACATTCAGTATACTTTACCTGAAGCTTTTCTATTTCCGTCTTTGCGGCTTGCCTGGCTTTGCCAATGGCACAGCCCCAGTAACCCTATTTAAAAAGGAAAGAAAAATTCAATTAGTATATATTTTCTGACATTAAAAGAGTTACTATTTAGTTTTTGATTTGCTGATTGTGGTGTACTTAAGACAGAGAGGCAGGTAGATCTCTGTGATTTGGACGTCTCACCAAGACTAGATGGTGAGAACCTTGTCTCAAAAATCAAACAAACGCCCAGCAAGTTAAAAAATTGCCAGATACATTCACAGGAACATAAGGAGCTTGAAATATCAAACCTAATTCTAGAAGAATCTAGGTTTCGGTTGGAGAGGTGGCTCCATTGTTAGGAGCCGTGGTGCTCTTGCAGAAGACCCATATTTAAGTCTCAGCACCTGCATGATTGTTTGTGAACATCTGTAACTCTAGTTCCAGGGGATCCAATGCCATCCTCTAACCTTTGCAGGCACCACCAAGCACACACAAGGTACACATACATGCAAAGAGAACATTTATTCACAAAAAAAGCAATTAATCTAAAAATGGTAGGTTTTGTCCCCATTTCCATGGGAGATTTCCAACTGAAGACCCAGTACACCTCAGGCATCTGCTCTACCACTGCGCATCCTATCTTACCACAATAGGTTCAAACTAAGATATAATACAATGAGACAGTCACACACATCACAATACTGTGTTTACTAGGTAGTTCTTATAAAGAGCATACTAAAAGTCAGTCCTAAGTTTTCTCTACTTCATAACGTATGTTTATTAATATAAAAATTTACTTCCTTAAATAAGTTAGGGTTTTATTTATCCTTAAAATGCTGGAGATTGATTGCTGTAATGTTTGCCTCACACATGGTAGGCAAACATCTAATTAGACTCTCCCTAGGTGTTTCTTTTACTCTGAGACCAGGTCTTCAGTAAGTTGTCAAGATCTTTTTGTGATAGCCACGGCTGGCCTTGAATTTGTAATCCTCATGCCTCTTTCTCCCCTCAACCCAGAAGCTGGGACTATTGGTCTATCACTATGCCTAGCTTTGACAGAGTTTAAATAATCTAAGTAAGATAATTGACAATACCATTTAACTATAAAAGAAATTAAATGACTTAAAAAATGTACTCACATATGAAACACCTGATGGGTCGATCATATAGAGCTGTGCACCATCATTTGCACTGTAAGACCCCAACATGAAACTACATAAAAACAAATAGTTTAGAACACAGTTCTCAATACCATTTGTATAGAAGACCACTGTGATGAAACTGGAATTAGATTTTTTTCAAATAAATTGCTAACATAACTTACAGTAAGTTCTTTCTGATTAGACAGTTACAATAAAAACTGCTAAACTATTAAAACTACAGTATTCAAAATCCATGTGACTTGTTTGCTTAGTCAGCCTTTCTTATGAAACTTTATTCTGCAATGTCAGAAATGAAGCACAAGAATTACAGACAGATGATGAGAAAACAACTAAAAGGTCCAGTGAGCAAAGTTGCTGCACAATAAACGGCCAAGGGAACAATTTCTGCTGAAAAGCACCCTACATTTGATTCCCCAGTATTCCTCTTGTCACTTTTCTGCAATGGTCAGAAATGGCTCAATGTCTTTATATGCTCAACAAATTAAAATTAGGTTGTTAAACGATCATGAATTACCAATTTTCTGAAACTATTTCTTTTACTTTAGAAAACTGAGCCTTATTTTAGTTTATCACATCATGTGGGTCAGCTCAGGAGCCAACAATCCCAATCAGTACCCAGCTGTTCCCCTTCTGAGCTGATGGAATTCCTCTTTCAGGGAAAAAAAAAATTATATGACTATCATTTAAAACCCCCTTCCACATGTTCTTTTGGAGTTGTCACACTCTGACCTCTCTGCACATCTGTAGTATCATCTCCACATACCTTTCTACTACCTCTGCACTCCCTAAGTGCCATGTTTCACACGAGCACAGAACACAGTCTTCACCCATTCCTCCAATATTTCATGTGTCTCTCCTTGTCACCTTTCCAGAAACAGACCACACCTTAATTGCTGTCCCACCATTACCAATGCCAGGATCAGTAAGTCATATTTATACAGCCTATAAAAATGCCTTTTAGTTGTTTTCTCATTAGCTGTCTGTAATTCTTTTGCTACATTTCTGACATTGCAAAATAAAGTACCAATGCAGGGATCCTATCATTTCATTTCAAAGGTTTGTTTCATCAGTGTGACATCTGTGTCCCACCAGTAAGAACTGATAATCACTATATATGCTCAAAAAACCCATTATTCATAGAAAGGAGCTGTTGAACGTTGAACGTGGAACTCAGTTACAATGAAAGGCAATATATGAAGTCAAGAGAGGTTCCAAGAGTAATTAGAGTTAGACCTTTAACTAATTTAACAAATGCCCCGCTGATTCTAACACTGCTAATGATTGAACACTCAGGTTTTCAATAGATCTGCATCTCTGTATTTAGATAAGGCTGATAAGTAACTTAAAAGGCAGAACCACAGCTATACAAAGTACTTGGCAATGACAAAACATAGTCTGGTTTTCTTGACTTTACTGTGTCAGTCTCTCCTATACCAGGTTGGCCTTAAACTATGTAGCTAAGAATAACTTCTGATCTTCCCACTGATACCTCCTGAATACCTGGATTACAAACACAGCGTGCCTAGTTTAGGAGCTGTTAGGAAGCACTCTATTGAGTTACAGCTCCAACCAATAATGTCTTCATTTCAAATATAGTCATAACAGTTCTCCCAAGAACCCTTATAACAATGTTATAACACCCATTAAACTTCTTGCTATAACTGAATCCCCTCTTTCTCTAGCTAACACTTCATTTTAACAATAGAAATTTACTTAGGTGTTTAAACAGCTGTACCTCCTGTCAAAAATCAGGAACTTAACTACAGAGAATTTACTATAATCAGATTAAAATCAAAATTAAAAGTTTCCTCCTGACTTCAAGACTACTGTAATTCCTTTCACTATTCCAACAGTTTTTATGTTTGATTCTTTTTGAGGCAGGGTCTCTAGATTGCCCAGCTCTGTGCCAATCCTCTTGCATCAGTCTCCTGAGGCCTGGGATCACAAGCATGTAACCTCACATCAGCTTTTATGTATACTTTTAATGGTTGCCTACTATTTCTCGATGAGAATTTATATTTCAATATGTCTGAGAGGCTAATCTGGGAAGTGGAGTGATGTCTCAGGAGAGTGCTTGCTGTATAAGTGTGCTGGCCTGAGTCTGGATTACCAGCATACGCATAAAAGCTGAGTGTACCCCAGCACAGTAGTGGGACAGACACTTTTAATAAAAGGTTAATTAATGGAGAAAAATAATTGCTGTATAAATATGACTTAAAGGTTTCACAAAATTTCATACCTGCAGCCAAAAGGTCTAACAGCACTGTAGAGTGTATAAGCGTGTACATACATGGCCACTCTGTCTGCAAGATGCTGGGAGGAAAAGACTTTATTAGTACATTTCCATTACTGTTCAAAATGTTTACCAACATATTTGTCAACTTACTTTTAGAGGAATGTTATAGCCAAAGTTAGACCTAAAGTTGGATGCTTCTTCTCTTGCTATGTCTGCTAACGACCGAGCATCTGCCAACAAACCTGCAACTGCCTGGAGGGAAAAAGGACCAACTTAACACACATTCCTATACAGACCACACGCAAACAGTTTGTTAAAATAAGTATAAAATACTATCTTTGATTAATAGTCTTTAAAGGGCATTTTAATGACAAGTATAGAAAGAAGAAATTAGGCCTTAAAACTTTCTCTACCCCTTTCAGTGTCTAACATTTTGCCAAATTCTGTGTAACTTAGGTGAGCCTTGAACCTGGGATCCTCCTGCCTCAACCTCCTGGGTAACTGGCATAGCAGGCCTGAGCTACCAGGTTCAGCCATTTCTAAGTATGAAGAATGCTAACAGCTCAATGGCTTCATATAAGAAACAGGATAAATTTGAGCATCTAGAATAAGACTAAGACTTTCCCGCCCTCAAGTGCCTACTGTAAGGGACTACACAACTGCCTTCTACCAGGTTTCTTTTGACACATCTCATCAGACCACCATGAACACAAGCAATAAATTTGTTCAGGACAGAATATGGTTGGAAAAATCCTTATGAAGGGAAAAAAAAACCCTTACGACTTACTGGCTACTATCAATTCTTTTTTGTGTATAGCACCATATCGCTCTCAGAAATAAAGCTACCATTGAATGTTCCTGTGTAACATGCTCTGGAATAACAAGGAAACAAAGTTTGAATCCAATTTTTCCTTTAGTAGCTGAGCATCTGTTAGCTCCTCTGTAAAAGTGGAATGGTCAGGATTAAATGATCTAAATTACGTGAAGGGCCCATACCCTACCACCTAGCACACAAGCTGTTTTCTCTGCATTCAGAGTGAAGACTAGTTCAGTGTGTTTTTATTACAGCAGTTCCTATGGAATAAAGCATCGTCTACACAATGCCTGCAGTACATACCAGTTCACTGACGGTCTGGCTTACATTACACTTGAGCTTACATAGCAGCTTCAGGACTTAGCAGAGATGCTAAGAACCTATTCATGTTCCTTTCACTGTACATTATTTCTTCTCCCTATACCTTACTATAAAGTGATCTGATGATGCGCCCCATGATGGATGCAGAAAGCTTAACATCCTTTGCCTCCTAAATACTTACCATCCCCTGGTGATCTATGCTGTTAAGATCTCATTTCTGCATCCTCCACATCCCTCACCCTCTCATCTTTAAAACAATTTGTGTTTTCCTGCCACCAGTAAGGCTATAAAATTGTTTTAGACATTGAGTTGATCAAATCATAATAATAAACTGATTACTGTGACTGCTCAATCATATATTACTGTCTTAATACTAAAGAAATGAACGAACTCTTAAAACAGACTTTAGTATTTTGATTATATATCAAAAGAAATTGAAGAAAACAAAGATGAACAATTTAAGTGTGATCTCACCATTCCAACATGCCGATCAACATTAAAAAGACGTTTATTGGAGCCTTCTTCATAAAGTTTAGAAAGGACTAGTTTTTCTACCCCAAACACAACACCGTCTTTACATCTGATCCCAATAGCTGTACTGAAACAAGAAGAATTTTTTTTTAGCTGAAATAGAAGAAACTTAATAAGATTTAAAAAAATAAATCAAAGGGTTGACTACAGTTCAGATGATAGAGAGATGGCCCAGGTTGAAAAAGCGGTAGATTCTGTCCCCAGAACCATATAACAAATACAGAAAACTGTGAGCACACTTGTAATCCTAGCACCAGGGAGATGGAGGCAGATGGAGGCAAGAGTATCACAAGTTCAAGGTCATAAGGAGTACCTGGGAAGTTGGCGGCAACCTGGGCTGTATGAGACTTTGTCTCAAGGCTAATAACTTAGGACTGGGGATGACAGCTTAATTGGTAGTGTTTGCCCAGCACTATACAGAAACTTGGCATAGTCGTACATACCTATAATCCCAGCACTAGAGGCAAGAGGATGAGAAGTTAGAGGTCATCCTCTGCTACATAGTGAGTTGAAGGTCAACCTAAGTTACCAGGGGACCTTATCTTAACAATAAAAAAAATATAATATTTAAAGCATGTAAAATATTTTTAAACATGTATTTTTGTTGTTAATTTGGCAGCACTTTATTGGATTTATCTATTTTCTGTGTGTACCTGCATGTGTGTGCTCTCAGAGTCATGTGCACAGAGGACACAGGATACACTGAGGGACTTACTTCTCTCCTTTCACCATGTGTGTCTCAGGGATAAAATTCAGGTCACCAGAATGTGACAGGTGCCCCAAAGAGGGAGTCATCTTATTGTCCCACTTTAAAATATCTAAAATTAGAGGCCAGATGTGGTGGCACCCTATCTCAAACAACAGCAACAAAGAGACAGTCTTGCTATATAGCCCCCCTGGCCTGGAACTCACAACAACCTGCCTCTGCCTCACTCAAGTGCTGGGATTAAAGGTATCTGCCACTCCAGCCCCAGACAGACCCTGTCTTTAAAAAGAAAGAAGAGCCAGCTGTGGTGCTCATCTCTATCACGTTATTCCCAGTACTCTAGAAGCAGAAGCAGGAGGACTGAGTCCCAGGACAGCCAGAGCTGTTACATAGAGAAACCCTGTCTCAGAAACCAAATCAGAATGAACTTACAAAAGGGTACAGAACACACACAGGAGAAGAAACAGCTACATACAAACTAAAACCAGCCAAAGAATTTTTCTTTGTTCATCTATTTCTTCTGCAATAAATATGTACTACTAAATATATAAATCAATAAAATGTATGTTCTGTTACAACTCAGCTCCTAATCTCAAGCAAAATACAGATAAACTGTATGATGTTATTTTTAGATTAAAATATGGTTCTTACTTTATTTTCCTTTTCCTGGTGTAGAGGGGGACTAAAATCAAACCAGGCTTTGCAAATGTTAAGCAGCTGCTCTAAAACTCAGTTACATCCCTGCTCCTCTTTCTGATTTTCAATTCATGAACTTTTATTAATGTTAATATGTAACCATTATCAATTTTACAAAACTTACCATTTTTCTTTGAGCGCTAAGAACTGCACTCTGCTTCCTGCAGAGTCAGCATGTAGCGCTAAGGTGCGTCTCTAGCCCTGCAGGGACTTGCCCTGCTTGTCTTTGTCATGTCTCTGTATGTGGGCTGCATCAAACTAGGCAAGCACATTACTAATAAGCTACGCACACTCTGAGCCCTTTCTAAGGTCTTGGTCTTGTTTTGTTGGCTTTTCAAGACATGGTTTCTCTATGTAGCCCTGACTGTGCTACTAGAACTGACAATGTAAACTGGGCTGGTCTAGAACTCTCACAGAGATCCTCCTGCCTCTGCCTCCTGACTGCTTGGACTAAAGGTGTACGCCACCATGGCTGGTTCTTTTGAATATTTTTTAAACTTCAGCTGGCTGAACCTGAATATGTAAAACTTATGTATAAAGTGAGCTAACTATTTACAACTATAAGCCATTTTAATAAATATCATTAGTAATGTTTATTAGTAATAATATTAAATAGTAAATAGGTGAGCAGTTTATCATTAGGTATTTGTTGTTAAGACCAATAAATTCAATAAATTCTCCTGTCAAATCTTTTTTTTTTTTTTTTTGGTTTTTCGAGACAGGGTTTCTCTGTGTAGCCCTGGCTGTCCTGGAACTCACTTTTGTAGACCAGGTTGGCCTCGAACTCAGAAATCCTCCTGCCTCTGCCTCCCAAGTGCTGGGATTAAAGGCGTGCGCCACCACCGCCCAGCCTTTTTTTTTTTTTGAAATAATTTCTTGAGGAAAATTTTCATTTTTCTTTGTGTGGTGCTGAGGACAGAACATAAAACCCATACAGCCAGGCAGTACTGCTAGTCAGTACTGTACGAGCAAACTACATTACACTGGCTAATTAATACCATAACTTTGGAAAACAGTAATATCATATCTATTATATCTATAAAGAACCCGAAGCAAAACAATTATATGCCCATCACTAGCAAGTGACGCAACAACAGTCAAACTCCAATGTCTGCCCTTGGGCCTCTGCCAGGTCTTGTCTCAGTCTCTGGTTAGGAACACCCCTCAAAAATGTACAGGGAACCAGGGCTGGGGAAAGGCAGAACAGTTGCTATCTTAACAGAAGCAATGTAAACCTCTCTATTATAAACTAATATTTAATTTTTCACCTTTTATTTCTTTTTTCTTTTTCTTTTTCTTTTTTTTTTTTTTGGTTTTTCGAGACAGGGTTTCTCTGTGTAGCCCTGGCTGTCCAGGAACTCACTCTGCAGACCAGGCTGGCCTCGAACTCAGAAATCCTCCTGCCTCTGCCTCCCAAGCGCTGGGATTAAAGGCGTGCACCACCACTGCCCGGCTCAGCTTTTATTTCTAATATGTTAATTAATGGTATAACCTATAGCCTGCACTAATAAACGTTTTTTTGAGATTCCCCAATAACTTTAATGACACATCTATAATCCCAGAACTGAGAAGGCTGAAGCCAGAGGACCACCAGTTTTAAGGCCTAGGCTACACAGGAAGTCCTATGTCACTTTGAGCAATATACTGAGTATGCAAAATAAAATAAAGGTATAAAAGTTTGTGGGGCTGGTAAGATGACTGAGTGGATAGCCATGAGAACCCATCTTTGATCCTGTAACAGAGAAAAACAACAATACACAAATTGTCCTCTGATCTCTGCTCACACATGCACACACACAGAAAATATCTTAGACCTAACAACTTAGTCCTCATAAAAGAACTTTCACAGTTGGGCTCTTCAGTGAGACTAAAAAGAAAAGACTCAAGTTCCCCTTTGTCTTGTCATATAACCATCTACGAGCCTATTTTCTTTTTATTTTTTTAAAATTATGTAAATGCACTTGTGTGGGTATGTGCGAGACTACAGGTGCCTGTAGAGGCCAGGGATGTCAGATTCCCCTGAGCTGCCACATAAGTCTGGGACCCAAACTCAGGTCCACTGTAAGAATAATACAGTCTTAACTGTGGAGCCATCTCTCCACCCCTAAGAGAATACTTTCAGAAAACAGAATCACAGCATATGTATTTCAAGTATACTGCTTTTAGACACCTACTTAAATATTGCTAATTACTTATTTTGGTATTTCTTAAACTTAACAGGTACGTGTAGTAGCAAAGCACTTCCTGTCATGCACCCCTAAACAAGAAAAAAAAATCGCCTTTCAATATGGACATAATCTTAAAATTATTAGCTTAAATGTTTCCTAACTGCTTAAACAGCACATCCAGGTCAGTTCATGGGGTGCTAGAGGTCAAACCTTGAACTCTGCGCGTCCCACACAGACACTCCACCGGCTGAGCCACAGTCTCAGTATTTCTTTCTTTTTCTCAAACACTTATTTAAAAGATTTTTGTTTTTGTTTCTTTAAGACAGGATTTCTTTGGGTAGCCCTGGCTAACCTGGAACTTGTTCTGTAGACCAGGCTGCCTTGAACTCAGAGAGATTGGCCTGCCTCTGCCTCCAAGTGCTGGGACTAAATAAAGGTGTGCAACGCCCCCTGGCAAAAGATTTTTATTTAAGTGTGTGGACATCTGTTAGTGTATGTGCATATGTGTCGGTGGGTAATGTACAGAGAGCAGAAGAGGGCATTCGAACTCTCATATCTAGAACTACAGGCAACTGCTGGAAGGTCAGTTTGTTAGTGGTACTGGGATCTCTACACCACAGTCCTCATGACTGTGCAGCAAGCACTCTCAAACCCTGAGCCATCTCTCCAGTCCCAGTCTTGATTTACATAGGGAAAAAAATGCATCTTTAATCCCAGCTCTAGAAGCAGATGAATCTCCTTAGGCCACCCTGGCCTACATGTCAAATTCCGGACCATCCATGGCTGTTTGTTTGTTTTGAGACAGGGTTTCTCTGTGTAGCCCCATCAATAGACCAAGCTGACTCCAAAATCAGAGATGGACCTGCCTCTGCCTCCCAATTACTGGGATTAAAGGCGTGAGCTACCTGTAAAACTGTTTTTTAAAAAATAAAATAATCTAACAGGATGGCTCACTGGGTGAAAGTGTATACTGAAAGTCTGATTACCTGTTTGAACCCTGGAACACAAATGTAAATGGAAAATCTACGCAAGAAAGAGCTCTGAAGAGGACTACAAGGAGTTGAGATTACTTCAGGGTATGACACTTGTTTATGCTAAAGCAACACAACAAAGCCTATTTACCAAACGTACAAAATAAGAGATAATGCTGGGTTAAAACTCTTACTTCAAACAAAACAGTGCTTCTTACCTACTGTTTTCCACAGCCTTCATGGCATATTCAACTTGGAAAACTCTTCCATCAGGAGAGAACGTAGAGGCTGACAGGTCATACTAACAACAAAGAGAACAACAGTAAATTTACACGAAAGTCTCTGCCAACAACAGTTAGACATTTACTCAGGGAAAACGACAACCTTAGATGGTTCAGTTGTTAAGAGCCCCTATTGCTACTGCAGAGAACCTGGGTTGGTTTCCCAGAACTCCCAGGGTGGTTTAGAACCATCTGTAACACCAGTTCCAGGGGATCCAACACCCTCTCCTGACCTACATGGGCATGTGTAGGGTGTGTGTGTGTGTGCGTGTGTATCATGCAGACAAAACATTTAAACACATAAAATAAATCTAAAAAAAATTTTAAAGTAATGGATACAAATCTTAAGAAAGGTCAGAACTTTTTTCATATAATTTTTTTTTTAAAGTACTGTTAGCCGGGCAGTGGTGGTGCATGCCTTCAATCCCAGCACTTGGGAGGCAGAGAGGGGCAGATCTCTGAGTTTGAGGCCAGCTTGGTCTACAAAGTGAGTTCCAGGACAGCCACGGCTGTTATACAGAGAATCAACCCTGTCTCTAAAACCCAGTATCTATATCTCTATCTCTATATGGGGGAAGGGGGGGAATAGAAACAACACTGAAGTCAGATTATCTACATTTGCATCTTTGTCTGGAACCAAGGAAAGATCTTGGTTAAACAAATCATTAGCATTCAGCAACATGTAGTACCCATCTACTGTACTGAATCACCACATGGGAAGAAAAAGGTCATCACCCATTTATAAAGTTCTTTTACTTTCAAATCAGGAATCACAAACCTAGGTGGATCATGCAATACAAATGTGATCACAGCCAGAATGAAACAAGATGAAATAAAAAGGAAGGAACATTAAGAATAACTACCAATGACTTCATCAAGGAAACTCGGCTAGGGCAGTAGGACCTTAGTGATAGTTATCTGTGACACGAGGAAGAGTTTCCTGGAAAGTAACTACAAGTCTTAAGGTACAGATGTGCCTAGCCCAAGTCAAGGACCAGAGGTCTCTTCAACACTCTAAGTGGAGGAGGAAAGACAAGGGTGAGAAACTCCAAACTTGCCAAAGAGTCAAACTAGGTTGGGGAAGTTGTTTACATTTTATTCTTTTTTCTTCCAGATTTATTTATTTATTGTGTATACAGTGTTCTGCCTGCATGTATACCTGATCTCATTACAAATGGTTGTGAGCCACCATGTGGTTTCTGGGATTTGAACTCAGAACCTCTGGGAGGACAATCAGTGCTCTTAACTGCTGAGCCATCTCTCCAGCCCCCTACATTTATTCTTGATGCAATGTGGTGTTGAACCGGAGCGGTTGTATGATCTAACTCATGTGTTTTGTCTGTTTAACATTTATTTATTTATTTATTTATTTATTTATTTATTTATTTATTTATTTTTGGTTTTTCGAGACAGGGTTTCTCTGTGTAGCCCTGGCTGTTCTGGAACTCACTTTGTAGACCAGGCTGGCCTCGAACTCAGAAATCCTCCTGCCTCTGCCTCCCAAGTGCTGGAATTAAAGGCGTGCGCCACCACTGCCCGGCCTGTTTAACATTTATTTATTGTGTGTGTGTGTGTGTGTGTGTGTGTATGTGTGTGCGTGCATACGCGCACGCTATGGTGCACATCAAGAGGTCAGAGACAGTCTGTTTTCTCTTCCTACCTTGTGGGATCTAAGACTCAAACTCAGCATCTCAGAGACTGAACTCAGATGTTAAAATTAAGTCTTGGTGGCATTTCACAGGCCCAAATTCAAGTATTTAAAAATATCGCTCTGGCTGGAAAGACACTCAGCAGTTAAGAACACCTGCTGCTCTTCCAAAGGACTTGGGTTCAATTCTCAGCACCCACACAGTGGCTCACAACCACTCCAATAGTTTCAGTTCCAGGGGATCTGACACCCTCTTCTGGATAGACAACACACACACATGTGGCACCAACACACATACACATAGAAATTAAAAAAAAAAAAATCACTCTGGCTTGGGCTGAATCAAATGTATAGACAAGTGTGGGTGTGGAGTTCAGATATTCCAAACAATGGTGGCTTTGACCACACAAGAGGAAAGGAAACAACCTTTTAGGAGCACCCCTAAATGTAAAACAAAACCATGGAGCTAGGAAAGGCGCTGTCTAGCAGCTCAAGGTACAGGTTTAATCCCTAGGCTTATAGGATCACGTACATGAAAATACAGATTTGTTAATGGACAGCTCTTGGTGTAAAATAAGACAACTAAGGGACTTTCATTTGAACAACCGGAATTGGACCATTCATTAAGCTGAAGGCAACAGGAGATTGTCCATACAGAATTCACAATTAGATAATCCTTTCTTGCTACATATCTAAGCAATAAGGATGTGTCCCAGCACTCATGTGGCTGTCACAAAAGGATGCAGAGTTCTAGGCTAGCCAAGACTTCATAGTATGGCCCTGTCTCAACCCCCCCCACACACACACAATTTTTTTTTTTTAATTGAATACAGGATTTGGAGCTCAGTGGCTTGCCTACAATCTCTTGAGACCCTAGCTTGGCCCTCCCAACTGCCCAGCAGTAGGGGTTTAAAAAAAAATAAAAAAATCGCCGGGCAGTGGTGGCGCACGCCTTTAATCCCAGCACTTGGGAGGCAGAGGCAGGCGGATTTCTGAGTTCGAGGCCAGCCTGGTCTACAAAGTGAGTTCCAGGACAGCCAGGGCTATACAGAGAAACCCTGCCTCGAAAAAAACAAAAGAACAAAAAAAACAAACAAACAAACAAAAATCAAATGGCCTGAAATGACTGACAAATACTGGTATTTTACAATTTTTAGGAGACAGCCAGAAAACAAGCCTTCAACAGTGAAACTTCCTAAAGCTCAGGGTTATTTTCATAATAAAATATGCCACATGGTATGACTATTGACAGAGAATAACATTAATACAACTGCAAAACCAATTTGCTGTGAGATATATTATTGAGCACTTATCCCAAAAGTATTACATAATATTAATAACACATAACCACTTAAATTATTCTAAGCAAAAGGAACTCAAAACACAGTATGTGGGTTTAATTCTGAGCATCAAATCTTTCTTTGTTTTTGTTTTTTGTTTTGTGTTTGTGTTTTTTCTTTTCTTTTTTATTGAATATATTCTTCATTTACATTTCAAATGTTATACCCCTTCCCGGTTTCCCCCCTCCCCGAAAACCCTCAACCCATCCTCCCACCTCCTGCCTCCAAGAATATGCTCCTTCACCCAACCCACTCCCATGACCCCCACTCGATTTCCCCAAACTGGAGCCTCTATTGAGCCTTCGATTCTTAACTCCTTGTACAAAGCTCAAGTCCAAGTGGATCAAGGACCTCCACATAAAACCAGATACACTGAAGCTTATAGAGGAGAAAGTGGGGAAGAACCTTGAACACATGGGCACAGGGGAAATTTTCCTGAATAGAACACCAATAGCTTATGCTCTAAGAACAAGAATCAAAAAAAAAAAAAAAAAAGCCGGGCGGTGGTGGCGCACGCCTTTAATCCCAGCACTTGGGAGGCAGAGGCAGGAGGATTTCTGAGTTCGAGGCCAGCCTGGTCTACAAAGTGAGTTCCAGGACAGCCAAGACTACACAGAGAAACCCTGTCTCGAAAAACCAAAAAAAAAAAAAAAAAAGAACAAGAATCGACAAATGGGACCTCATAAAACTGCAAAGCTTCTGTAAGGCAAAGGACACTGTCAATAGGACAAAATAGCAACCAACAAATTGGGAAAAAAATCTTTACCAATCCAATCCTACATCCGATAGAGGGCTAATATCCAATGTATACAAAGAATTCAAGAAGTTAGACTCCAGAGTGTCAAATAACCCTATAAAAAAATGGGGTACAGAACTAAATAGGGAATTCTCAACTGAGGAAACTCGAATCGCTCTGAAGCACCTAAAGAAATGTTCAGCATCCTTAGTTATTAAGGAAATGCAAATCAAAACAACCTTGAAATTCCACCTCACACCAGTCAGAATGGCTAAGATGTGTTTTGTTTTGAAGACAGGATCTCTTTACATAGTCCTGGTTGTCCTGAAACTCATTAAGTAGACCAGGTTGGCCTCGAATTCAGAGATCCTACTATCTCTGCCTCCCAAGTGCTGGGATTAAAGAGGTGCATCACACTCGGTGTGAGTCAAAATATTGGGGTAAACAAGGATAACCAAGAATGCATTATTCAACGCCTCTATTGCAAATAATCAAGATGTTAAGTAGTTCTATATGGAGACAAAGGAAAGGTGGGGTAAATCACTGCACACACGGGGTGTATTTAGCCCCAACAAATTTAAGTCCAACTCGGAAATCCTCAATAGTCCTAAAAAATCTGAGGCACTTAGGTCCACAAGTAACTCTTTAAATGCTTACAGATTCGCTTAAAATAGCTTGTTCGCGAAAAGCAGAACAAAGAGGAAAGGCAGAGAACCCATGAGATCGAGCCTTTCTTCTAGGTTGCGTTTCGATGTGTTTCCAGGGACCGACCGTCCACTAACTAGGTTGTCAGGGAAGCTGGAGCAGGCCTGTGAGTCAGCAGCACCGCAGCACCTGCACAGGCGGGCGGCGGCCGCACGACGCGCTCGGGGATCGGGCCGAGGCACTGCGACCAGCAGGGGCTCGCAGGGGCCTCTCGAGGGTCGAGCTGGGGCGCTCACACTAGGGCAGGCCCGCGAGTTTCCACTTTCAATTTCATTAAGCATGAAAGGAAAGTGACTCAGCACCCCGGGCTGTCGCGGCACGGGGGCGGACAGGACCAGCCCGAACCGCCGCAGGAGCCGGGGTCACCGAGACAGAGGCCGCGGGTCCCAGGGACTCCGGCAGCGTCGGGGGTCCAGCAGCCCTCCGAGCTGCAGCCGGGTTTCCTCACTGCCTTCAACCCGGAGCTGGAAAAGACAGCGCGGAGAGACTCACCCCAGTGCCGATGGAGCTCATGGTGCTGACCCGGCAGGCCGCGGAACGCTTCCAGGCCTCGAACGCCGCTCCTACGCCGCACACTGCGCAGGCTAGTAACAGGCTCGCCCATTGGCTGCGCTCTCCACCAATAACCTTCCTTCTTGCGGCTTGTTCCGCGGGCTAGGAAGTAGACTGTAGGAAAAGGAGAAGGCGCGCGTGCGCAGAGCCCATAGAAGCCGTTCCTTGGACAAGTTGGTATTGTGTCAACTGAAACTGGTATTGGAAGTGCTAAGGTCAGAGCCTGGTCCCTAATAGTCCTAAGGAGCTGGGCTTGGGTACCTGTCCTCCGTAGCCCACACAGACAAGAGTTTCTAAAAGTCAGGGAAGGAAAATCCCACCTCAGGGAAAGGAACAAAAAGGACCAGTGTCCCCCATCCCCCGACCAAGTTCATCAGAGTCCTAACACGGCGTTTGGTTTTAAATAGAAGCAACTGCTGTGCATAACTAGGCAGTCTTGGTCAAGGTGTGATACCTTTCCATCATGGCTTCAACTTTAGCCTCTCCTGCAAGGTGGTGTGACAAGATGTATGAACTGTGAAATCTATGTGTGAGAGAAAGCCGTCCCTCTAGCCGGAACTAGGCAGGCTTCAACCTTCCTTCACCCAGCATTCCTGGAGCAGTTCCAGTTTCTTGGAGTCTTTATAAAAGAGAGGAGCACAAGTGTTTCTTTAAAATATTTTCGTTCCTACTAGGGAGATTACAAAACTTGTTAGGAAAGGCTAAGGTGTCTTGGGGAACTCCAGTACCTAGACTCATTCTAGCGACTATCAGGTCACTATCTTAATATCTTAAGAATGAAGTGGGGCAGGGCAACAGATAAATCAGAGAAGTGGGCGTGGAACCTGACCTTGTGGTGGTCGGATTTTAAATACAATTGTAAATAAAATGGCAGAAGCAATTTTATTAAAAAAAAAATCTGGAGACCTTTATTTTATGTAGCTAGAAAATATTTTCCAGCATGGTGATGTAGGCCAATAATCCCGATACTCAGAAGGCTGGGACTGGAGGATCTCCAGTCCAAGGCCAGTTTGGAATATAAGAGCCCTGTCTAAAAACAAAACAAAACAAAACAAAATAAACATCATCTAGTTCAAATCATTCTTCATTCCTAATCGTCTACAAAGTTACATCACAGAGAAACTAGAGATGATTAAAAAAGCTAAACCAAACCATGTCAATTAGCTGTTTTTCTGATAGCTCCACAGTAGAAAATAAGGTGAATGAAATGATGGAATTAGAAAGTCTACAGTTAGCAACTCTGAGCATGAGAACATATGCAAATAGCAATCATCAGATATCAAAATTAATGAATAAAAAGATAAAGAATAGCAAGATGTTTACCTACTCCTGACTTGTCTACTCATCAGATATTTGCTAGTTATGATTATCAAGGGAAACCCAGAAACGTTAGAGAAATCAAAATGAGCATCAGCAGTAATAGAAGAGATTGTCACCGTAAAATGAGTGTCACTGTCACATATGTCTTACTGCAGCACTCTGACATGAGTGAATGTAAGCTAATGGGAGTAGTAGTAAAGAAGTCAGAAAAACCCAAATTAATGAATATTCAGTTTGTTTGATTTTTTGTTTTTGTTTTGTTTTGTTTTGTTTATTTTGAGACAGGATTTCTCTGTGTAGTTAGCCCTGGCTGTCCTGGAATTTGTTTTGTAGACCAGGCTGTCCCAGAACTGAAGTTATTGTTGTGGCATGGGCCTGCAATCTCGGATTTGGGAGGCTAAGGCAGGAAAATATTTTGAATTTCAGGCCAGCCTAGATAACACAATTTTGTCTTAAAAAAACAAACTAACATACTCCGGTTTCTCTTCAGATCGTATAAATCTTTGCCTTTTACTAAAGATTTCTGTGGAGAGGAACAACTCTGAGTCTTAACCCAATTTATTGATGTCCTGCCTATGCGGGACTGAAAACAAACAAACAAACAAACAAACACAAAGGAGATGGGCAGTGGTGGTGCACACCTTTAATCCCAGTGCTCTGGAGGCAGAGGCATGTGGATCTCTGTGAGTTCAAGTCCATCCTTGACTACAAATCAAGTTCCAGGACAGCCAGGGCTGTTACACAGAAAAACCCTGTCTTGAAAAACAATAATAATAATAATAATAATAATAATAATAACAATAATAATAATTAAAAAAGGATTAAAAACCCAAATCAATAGCAATAAAGCATTCTAGTTGTAATTCTTTCGTGAGGGATTCTAACTTAGAACACGTTTGGCTAAAGGCCATCTTTACAGGAGGGCTCACCTTGAAGTTCTACAAAGTTTAAGTATCTAGCTAAACGTCTACATAATTCACTGCTTGTGTGCAGTACACAGCACTTGAGTGCACCGGCTGCCTCAGTCCCTGGCAGCGTTGGCCTCTTCCTGCTCACCAGCCTCCTTGGGAGCCGCGTTATTGCTTTACCTTGTGTCTTAGAGGAAGGCTCTGAACCAAAAGCCTAGGTCCTTGATCATTTGCCTGATTCCTTACAAGACTAAAATGGGTTTGTTTTTAAAAATTTATTTCAAATGACTTCTAGAAGTAGTACTTGTGAAATTGGTAAGGCTTTATACTTCTTTATTGTAGGGTGATGAACTTTCAAGGTCAAGCAACTAACAGTGCTTTGCAGATAGTAGACACTTAATATGATTTTAACAAATCACTTAAACGATGGTTTTATAATACTCAATAACTAACATTTATTAAAATAGGTAGTTATATTTTATATACATTTAATTATCATTAAAGTAGTTATTACTATAATTTTTCTTTTGAAACAGGATCTCAATGTGCAACCGTGGCTGTCTTGAAATTTATTATGTAGACCCAGCTAGCTTTGAACTCTCAGATCTGCCTGTCTCTTCTTCTGCAGCACAGGGATAAAAGGCACATGTCAGTGTCACCACACACTGCTGCTTTAAATAATTTGTTCATTGTTTGTTTTGAGAAAAGATCTAGCAATTCTTCTGCCTCTGCCTCCTGAATGTTAGAATTACAGGCCTGAGCTACCTCACCCCACCTCCAAGTTCTATCTACCAAGTTCTAAATAATCATTAATAAACCAGTTTGAGTTGTGGAGGGAGAGAGGGTTAGTATTTATAACATTCAAAGCTTAACATTTTTTAAATACTTTGGTCCTAGGTTTACTTTGGGTTTTTCTGTGTAGGCTTAGCAGTGGTGGAACTGTAAACCAGGCTGGCCTCGAACTCAGAGATCCTCCCAAGTGTTGGTTTTTTAATGACATGTGCTATTACACCGGATCCTAGGATTACTTTACAGAGCCTAAACTATTGGTTTGAACAGATGATGGCTCAGCAATTAAACCCAATTTCTCAAAGCCATCTGTAACTGCAGATTCGTGCTTTCCGATGCCCTCTCCTGGTACGCAGACGTAAATGCAGACAAAATACCCACATACATAAAATACGTCTTTAGAAAGAATCTAAACCTTTCAAGACACATCTTATTTTTAAAAATCATCAGGACTCTTATCCTATATGTTTATATGTTTTATGGATAAAGTTATAGGACTTGTCAATCCCAGGTTTATGATATCTTAAAAAAAACTATTTGGGTATTCCTTAATTTAGGTTTACCCGTTTTTGTTTTTGCTTTTCAATTAGGCTTTAACTTGCAGTTCCGAAAAATAGGATTAATAGGCTAATATTCCATCGTCTTGGCTTGTCATAATGAGAATTAGGAACATGTTCTCATTTATTCTTAGAATTTAACAACTCTGTCTTCCTCCTTTTGTTTGTTTGGGGGCCTTTTTAATCCTTTATTTTATTCTGTAAGAATTTGCATTCTTACCTTCAAATTCTGAGAATATACTTTCAACTTTTTATCAATTTACTAGTTATACCGTCTTTTCAGAAACAGAAAACAATGAAAAACTGAAAAGCAACTGTAGATGTACACTCTCAAAAGGTATAAAATCAGAGCCAATTTTCATCCGCCCGGCTAGCTCAGTCGGTAGAGCATGGGACTCTTAATCCCAGGGTCGTGGGTTCGAGCCCCACGTTGGGCGTTGTGGCCTTTTGTTTGTTTAAGCGTACTTTATATGCTTTCAAAAACTCACGTTTACGCTCAATTATGTGCCAGTTCCCTCACAACACTCGTTACCAAGATGGATTAACTTGAACTGAGATAATTTAAATACTTTCTATGTAAATCATCTTTGCAGGAAACACGGTTCTCAAACTGCGCTTGCGCACTCCAAAACCCAGGCCTACGCCCACGGCTCGGGTTTAAACCAGGAACAAGAATTTACTACTCTCTTAAGACTGCTTTTTGAGTGCTAGCTTCCATATTTGCTGGTAGCGGGCAGTTGATTTGTTTGTTTGTTTTGCTTTTCTCCTAATAAAACTGTGATCCCTGATTTTGGCTGTTTTTCCAAACCACGAGATCAGATGTCAAACGAACGTAGGTGAGGGAAGACACAGAAGGGACGAACTTCCTTATTTGCCGAGGTTCCTCGGCTCACTTCCGCCTCCCTCCGGCCAACGCAGGGCTTCTCCGGGGGTGCGGGAGGGAGAGCCCCGGCGCGTCGTCTTTCCCGCGGTCCGGTTTGCACCGCTAGCGCACATCAGCTCTCGGGACGTGGAGGCTTCGGCGCTGTCCTCTGAGACTCACTGGCCTGGGAACTGATGCGTGTGTGTGAAGGAAGAAGCAGAAGTGCCTCCTTCCCTTCCGCTCTGGCTTCTGAGAACTGGGCGGCCTCCCGGGCGGCCAGGTCCCTCCGGGCCGGCTCCTTCCTCCAGGCTGGCCTCCTCTTCCTCACCACACAGATCGGATTTCGTGACGATCCTTCCCTTCAGCATGCCAAGATTCTGCTGTTTAGCCCAAAGCAAACCGAAAACATTCCCCCCACCCCACCCTTCCCTTCCTCTCTCTGAGACGTGCCTACGTAGTCCTGGAACTCTTCGTAGACCACGCCGGCCTGAAACTTGAGAGGTGCACCCCTGGTTCTCTGTTCTCTTAAGTGCAGGGTGTGGTGGCACACCCTGTAATCCTAGGGAAAGAGGCTGAGTGGCAGAAGGATAGCCTGCTGTGAGATGGAAGCCAGCCTGGGCTTATACTCAAAAAGAAAAAAAGAAGAGGGGTGGGGAGGGGGTATAATCTGTGACGTTGAACAATCTTATTTCTATGATGGGCGGCTGAAAGGAAGAACAAAGCTACAACTGATAAATGTGCTTTTGGCAAGAGGGGGGTATTTGGTGTTTGGGATTGGACAGCCACCAGCTTGCTCTTTGAGAAACGGGCAAAAACAATTTAGCTAAAAGCACTCATCAGTCCCTTAATGCTCTGGGGCTTGGCTCGCTCACCACTGTCACGGAGCTGGGTCTTCTTTCTGCGTTTTCCAGACCATTCTTGTAAGACTTTTATGTCCTCCTCATGCTCCCTATCTGTCAGCCAAAAGGCCATCATCTCCATTTTACCAAACCTAATAGTTAATTGCCATGCCTGATCCATTGGCCTGTCAGAAGTGTATTACAAATGTGATCACTTCGTCGTGGATCCACCTCTCCTCTGACTCTCCTGATACCATCCCCTTTTAAAACGTCTCTCATACATTCCATCTCGACCTTAGTTTCTTCTCTGTCCATACTCCCACCCATCTCGAGCGTCAGATGGCTCCTTCTATCACCCTCTCACCTCTCCTTTACCCCGGATCCAACCCCCTACCGTTTCCCTTCAGAAAAGAGGAGGTCTTCCAGGGGTATCACCCGAAGACAGCATAACAAGGTAAAAATCAGACTATGCACAAACCCTTATTTTAAGGTCGGCAAGGCAACCCAGTAGGAGGAAACGGGTCCCAAGAGCAGGTGGAAGACACACACACACACACACACACACACACACACACACACACTCCCACTATTAGGAGACCCACAAGAAAACCAAGCCACACATCCAGAACGTACATGCAGAGAACCTAAATGAGATTCACGCAGGCTGTGTGATTGTTGCTTCAGTCCCTATTAGCCCTGCTTAGATGATTCTGTGGGCCATGTTTTTTCTCTTGGTGTCCTCGAACCCTCTGGCTCCTACAGTGCTTCCTCCCCCTCCTCTGTGGTTTCTGGATGAAACCTCTTTGGTGACTGAATACCCACTTGAGTCCTTTCCTTCTACTGCCTAACTTGGGAGCGTTCCATGGAGGAGTTCACTTTCCCTCTTGCTAAATTTGCACACCCCGCCCCGCCCCTGTGAGCTACATTCTAGTGACTCTGGCCGTCCTCCTCTAGGGAACCATACTTACCTAGGATGCAGCTGCAGAGCATGGGTAGGCTCTGTGGGAGAAACTCTTCTTATAGAGATAGCCTTGTTGGGGCTGCTAAGTACTCAACTTAAACGGAGGCACTATTTCCGACCAGAGTTTTAAAAGAAACAGCAAAAGCCCAGCTCCTTGCCTTCTGATAGACACATACCCTTGGTGGGGTCAAGTTTCAAATGCTAACTTTCTGCTTAGGATTCCTCACTTTTTAATGATAGTCCAGTTCTCTTTTTCTTTTTTAAAAAAGATTTATTTTATGTATGTGAGTACACAGCTGCTCTCCTCAGACACACCAGAAGAGTGCATCCCATTACAGATGGTTGTGAGCCACCATGTGGGTGCTGGGAATTGAACTCAGGACCTCTGGAAGAGCAGTCAGTGCTCTTAACCACTGAGCTATCTCTCCAGCCCCCAGTTCTCTTTATTAAATTAAAAAAAAAATTGAGACAGGGTCTCACTGTTACCCTGGCTGGCCTGGAATTCCATATGTAGATCAGGCCCTGAACTCACAGACATTCCTGTCTCTACCTCAGAGCTCCTGGGATAAAAGACATGCTGCACCATGTTTTTTGAGTTATAGTTTCTCTGTATAGCTCAGGCTTGACTTTTGACAGTCCTATGCCCTAGTCTTCCAAGTGCCTGAATTACAGCTCTTAATGTCAAACCTGAATAGCCAATCAGATGTCTAGTTAGACAACCTAAGGCTGGCATCAAACTCTTCCTGCCTTAGCTTCCTTATTGCTGGAATTATACATGCACCACTATGTCCACTGAAACTTACTTTTGATCTTTCTAAAAACTTGTTTCTCTGGAAGTTTTCCTGTTCTTTGTGGTACTACTATGTGGGCCCACATTATGTTATTGACTATAACTACAATCCTGCTTCCAAATAAAGCCACATTCACAGGTACTTAATGTTAAGAATTCAACTTGTCTTTTTTTCGGTGACATAATTCAATCTGTGAGTAGTAAATCCTTAACCTGTTCCTTAGAATTGACACTTTAGAGCTAGTTGTATAAGTCAGCAGAGCAATCAGATTTTGTTTTAAATGAACATTTTTATTAAACAATCAAAATATAATACAAAAATCAATATAAATGCAGAGTAGAGGGTTTTGTATGTGTGTTTTATCAGAATCTCAGTATAGAACCCAAGTTGATCTTGAACTCCTGGGTTTTGATAATCCTACATCTGAAGGACTACAGATGTGTATCAGCATGTACAACTGGGGATTTATTAAAATATTTCCTGCCCCAAAAAAAAAAAAGAGATGTTATCAAAATAGTGGATCCATGTAAACTGAGTGTAGTATACCTTCTTCTGATCCTCAGAATGTTCAGCTTGTGCTCCAGACAGATGACAACAGTGTCAAAACAATGACAATCACACTGCCTGTGACAGAAGTGCTCAGGACAGACAGCACCATCACCTTTAGAACAAAGCAGATTAGGAAAGTTTGTGGCCAAGCTGATGTTTCATTACTAGCTTAACATGAAGTTCTGATTAACTCCTCCTTAATTGTGATTAGCAAGGTCTCATCTTAATATTACCCTTAGGCTCAGCATCTCAGCTCCTTTGCCTTGAGTATAGAGTTCTGCTCTTATAGCCTGAAGTGACCTGTCCCCACTGTCCTGTTCTTTAGGAAGCAGGTCCAAGTCTTCCTGAATGGTTTTTCTTTAGGGCCAAAAGTAGTATCAGTAGCAACAAGCAACTGATTAACTTTTGTTTGACCATCTGTGCGCAAATCTGTTTCTATTAGCCTTTGACCCTAAAGGGCAATAGTGCACATCTTACTGCTGTACTCCACAGCCACAGTATCCAGGGCATATGGATGCTCAGTAGCTATCAGTAAATCTTAGTCGTTGGGTAGGGAAGGGCCACGTAAGTAGCATGGTAGGGAAACAAGTATTTTAAAGTCAAACATCAGACAAATGTAAAGAATTTCCTTCTAAAAATTATTTTGTGGGGACAGAATTTCAGAGAGATCAGACTGGACCCCAATGGGCTATGTAACTGAAGTTGCCTTGAACTCCTGATCCACCCTCCTTTAACTTCCAAAAGCTACATTACAGAAATGTAGCCATTATGCCTGACTTACTGTGTATCCCTTGGTCAGCCTGGAACTCACTATATAGACCAGGCTGACCTTGAACTCATAACAGAGAGCCACCTGCCTCTACCTCCCCTCGCTGGGGTTACAGGAGGTAGTACATCACCATACCAGGAATTCCTCATTTTTTGGTTTTTCAAGACTGGGTTTCTCTGTATAGCCCTGGCTGTCCTGGAACTTGTTCTGTTGAACAGGCTGGCCTAGAACTCAAGAGATTTGCCTGCCCTTGCCTTTCGAGTGCTGGGATTAAAGGCATGTACCACCACTGTCCAGCTACCAGGTTCTTCTTTTCCTACTCTTATTGCAGGAAGCCATTTTTTTTCAAGAGTTAGTATCTTTGTATGTAAAGAATATGGCAAAACTTGCAAAGATTCAAAAAGCAAAGTGATTAGACTATGTGTGGAGTTAAAGTGTACAAAACCAGAACCTCTGTTAGTTTCTACTTATGCACGCACGCACACACACCCCCCCCCACAAAACCTGTCTTCAGGAGGAAGTTCATTAAACAAATGAGGAAAAATAAAAGTTTAACAACAAATGAGTCCATGAGTTGAAAAACCTTTGTGCTAAAATTTAAAGCACAAAAGCAATGGTTAGTATCATTATATGTTTATTAGAAATTATGAAGAATGAATTACATTTTGTAGGAATGTAGAGGTTGCATGCTCTTGAACATAAAGTTCAAAAGTATACATTTCTATACCCTATGTAGTGAATGCCTAGCCCTGCTATCAAGCAGTCTGAAAGATCTGAAAAGTTTTCATGGGCATACAGTGAAACAAAGGATTTAGAAACAGATCATGTTGGGAGTCTGACTTTGGTTCCCAGCACCCACAGCACATGACTCAGAGAATGACGACAGCTCCAGGGGACATGATGCCTCCAGCCTCCACAGGCACCTGCATCCATAGACACATATGCCCCTATACGTATATAATTTTTAAAAAATTTAAAAAGAACCTGGATCTATTGCTAAAAATAGTAAAATTAGTAGAGTTTCTAATACTCAGGAGAGATTATGTAAACTGGAGGAAATTGGACTACATAATAAACTAATAAAATTGAACAGCTTAACTATATTTTATTGATATAAATAAATAAACGTATCTCACAAGCATCCACTATGACATATGACACAAGAGACAAAGTCAGATGAATTAAATATTAATGCAAAGAGAAAATACAGAAATGCTTGGTTACATAAAGGCCACCTATATATATTAAATCATCCTACATACTTTGTACAGTTTACTTCTAATTGATTAGATATTTGAAATAAGCAAGGCTGAATTTATTCCAGCATTTATTTCTCGGTGGAAAATGCTCTTTTCATCAGCGGTGGTTGCGTTTTCCCAACATCAAACATCATTTCCAGAGGCGGGTTGTTGAGAGAACACCAGTCAGGTATGCGGCCCGTCTGATTGTAGTATTCCTTTGAAATGGAGCGGCTCCCAAGTATATCTTGCAATGCCCCAAAAACAGCTCCTGTGTAGTGAGAATAATTTCATAGCTAAGATGATATATCAGGAAAGTGTAAGCTGCGTGCATCCATTTTATGCAAAGAGGGGACTGGTAAATTCAGCAATGCAGATCAAACTCTCAATTCCAATTCAATGGGACTCATTCTGAGAAACAGGGTAACCATAACTCCTCTGTTAAAAATAACCTAAGAACACTTTGCAGATTTCAGTGAATATGGTATTACAAAATCTAAAAAAGGTAAAATAAGATGAGATAGAAGAGGAGCTGGAGGGACGGCTCAGTGGTTAAGAGCACTGACTGCTTTTCTGAAGGTCCTGAGTTCAAATCCCAGCAACCACATGGTGGCTCACAACCATCCGTAATGAGATCTGATGCTCTTTACTGGAGTGTATGAAGACAGCTACAGTGTACTTACATATAAGAAATAAATATTTTGAAAAAAAAAGATGAAGTAGAAGGATTTTCAACTTTAGGAAAGACTCAAGTTTTCTTTGTCACAACTGTTATATGTCATTAAACATTAAATAAAATAACACTGCAAAACCCAACAGATATCATTTAAAAGTTTTGAGATTTTTTTATACCAGAAAAATCTTAAGCCGGGCAGTGGTGGCACACGCCTTTAATCCCAGCACTTGGGAGGCAGAGGCAGGCGAATTTCTGAGTTCGAGGCCAGCCTGGTCTACAGAGTGAGTTCCAGGACAGCCAGGGCTACACAGAGAAACCCTGTCTCAGAAAAAAAAAGAAAGAAAAATCTTATAAAGATGCACAAGGCAAGGGCTGGAGCAATGGCTCAGCGGTTAAGAGCACTGACTGCTCTTCCAGAGGTCCTGAGTTCAATTACCAGCAACCACATGGTGGCTCACAACCATCTGTAACGGGATCTGATGCCCTCTTCTGGTGTGTCTGAAGACAGCTACAGTGTACTCATACACATAAAATAAATTTAAAAAAATGCACAAGGCAATCTTTATGAAGAAAAATTCAGCTTCTAAATCTAATCTAGGTGAAAAACCAAGATTAACCCAATTCTACTCTACAAGAAATAGTACTACATTCACTTACAATTCCTAACGTGTTTTTTTCTCTCTTAATGCATGATCCTGCCACTGGCTCTATCAGAAAATATATGAATGTACACATCTGTAACTGCTTTCTCTAAGTAGTTGTATATTAGACCGTGTGCTTACCCAGGGGTACTATCTTAAGAGCACTCAATGAGCTCCACCCAAGTAAGTGTACATCAGAGTACGTTTCAAAGTTCCACCATTAATACACATTAAGAAACAACAGCTTAATAGTCATCACTTTCACTATTCTGAGGGATGACTTTACATAAATGAAATTATCATTTGAGACAGGGTTTTACTATATAGTCTTGACTGGCCTGGAGCTCACCATGTAGACAAGCTGTCTTCAAACTTCAAAGAGATCTGCCAGCCTCCACCTCTGAAGTGTTGGGATTAAAACCAAGTGCCACCACACCATCCCAAAGGATGAAGTCTACTTAAAAACAAACCACAGTGCAAAGGCCAGCAGACACAGGCATACATTCTAAAAGTCCCTACACTGTACAGAAAGTCACACTTTAATAAGCTCTTTCTCTGTCTGCCTTGCCTCCTAAATGACTGGATCATGGGCCTTTACTATTCAGTAGAAAATATTTTCTTCATCATCAGTGCCTAAACTCTCCCAACATCAATCATTTTCAAAGGTGGGCTGTTGAGAGATATAGTCAGGTATATGACCCAGCTAACAGTTTTACTTAGGAGGTGGGTAGTTTTGAACAGTAAGTTTTGAGCAAAGTAAATGTATCATTTACTTTGATACAGTTACTAGTAATACCATGCAGGACTAAGTTCTTACCTCCCAACCAGGCCACACAATTAGCTTTTGCAGGTGGAGTATGAATTCGGAAGTTCTTGGTGCCAAGTGTCTTTTTGTATTTTGGCTTTTCTACCAAATACCGTATTTCTGCAAGCAATCTGTGGAGAAATCCTGGCAACATAGTTGTGCCACCTATGATGACCAAATTCTCTGCCAGTTGCTTCCTGGTGTCTATTGGGCACTGTTGAAGAAGAAGAAGAAAGAGGAGGAGGAGGAGGAGGAGGAGGAAGAAGAAGGGTCATTAGAATTGGATGAATACTGTTTAGCTAAACTTACTCCACAGCAGACACTGTAGACAGCAGCAGCACCTGTACTCAGAAGACATGTAATGTTTCTTTCATAGAGCAAACATAGCCACCATGAAAATACTACTACATATGTACATGTGCTTTTGAATATTTTAAATAGCTTTTAGATTTATTTAGCTAGTGATTTCTGTTTTAGACAGGGTCTCTCCAGATAGTGCGGGTTGGGCTGGAATTCATTATGGAGGTCAGGTTGGCCCTGAGATCCGTCTGCCTCTGCCTCCAAGTGCTGGAATTAAAGGCGTGCACCACCACACCCAGACTCTATATTACCTTCTCCACAATCTTTAAATTGTGTGTGTGTGTGTGTGTGTGTGAATACGGATGCCAGTGCTTGTGCAGAGACTAGAAGGCTACTTGCAGGAGTGGGCTCTGTTCTTCTACTATATAGAAGGCTACTGAACTTGTCGTCATGCTTGGTGGCAAGTACCTTTACCCACATGCCTGGCTATTGAAAATAGAGTAGAGTAAATCCCAAGTGGCACAGGCAATAGTATGACCTCCTACCTTTTTACCCTTAAGTAAAGAGAGCATGTAACATTTAACCACTACAACCACCCTCCCCATTTGTTTTGTTTTTTTGAGACAGACAAATATAGCTAGGAACTCACCACACAGCCCCAGTTAGCCTCAAACTTGCAATCCTCTGGTCTCTGCTTTTAGAGTGTTCAGATAACAGGTGTGTGCCACTTTTCCTGGCTTAAATGTTTTCATGTTCTTCTGTTTATATCAGTATACCCAAGACCAGTTGCTGGGGAGGATAATACTCTCAGAGCTTGTTCGGAGGCTCTAACGGGAACACAGCTATCCATGGCCCTGATGGCGGGTACTTTCCTCTACTGAGAAGGTCACACTCTTGGCACCGCTTCCAGAGGCTGTGCTTCTAAGGAGACAAGTGGACTCTGCCTCACATTGACCTGGCAACCCATGGGGTGCTGGATGTCATAGCCAGATTGTCCTCACTCCAGCCCTAAGGGAACTGCACTTCCTCACTCTAAGAATTAGGAATAAAAGAGTACTTCAAGGAGTGGTGCTCCACGGTGAAGCCATCAGGTTCGGTGGCAAGTACCCTTACCTGCGGGGCTATCTTGTTGGCACTATAGATATTTTAAAATACTAAGAAAAGGGTTTTTGTGTTTGTTTGTTTTGAGACAAGGTTTTACTAAGTGATCCTGGCTAGCATGAATTGTTATAAACCAGGTGGCCTGGAATTCTTCATCCAACTGCCTTGGCGTCTCAATCACTACTATGTTCAGCAACATTAACTATAAAATTCCACATAAACTTTTTTTTTTTTTTTTTTTTTTTGGTTTTTCGAGACAGGGTTTCTCTGTGTAGCCCTGGCTGTCCTGGAACTCACTTTGTAGACCAGGCTGGCCTCGAACTCAGAAATCCTCCTGCCTCTGCCTCCCAAGTGCTGGGATTAAAGGGCGCACATCACCACCACCCAGCTGACAGAAAAGTTAAAGTGTTAAAAATGTAAGACAGGTGTGGTGGCCCATGTCTGCAGTTCCAGGACTTGAGAGGAAAAGGCTGAAGAATTTGAAGAATTGCTACAAGTTCAAGGATAGCCTGGTCTATTCAGTAAGTACAGGCCGAAAGAAAACAAACAAAAATAAAAAAACATAGTAATAACAACAACAACAACAACAGTATTCTATAAAATTGTAATAGGAAATTAGTAATAAAAGGGTTTGAAAGATTACTTCATTCTTACAAATAAAAAATGCAGAAGATAACACTTAAAAACATTCTCTGAAGGACTGTTACGACAATGGGAAACTTTATAAATACCTGTAAAAGGGAATCCAATATTAAAGTGGCAACTGATTTCTCCTCATTATCTTGTTCAAAAAGAATTTCCACAACTGAATCTCTAATGAGATTAAAAAGAGAACACTTTATAGTCATATGACATAGAATAAACCATTAGTTATGCTGACATGTTTTTAAGTGGCAGTACCACCTTCATGAATTATTTAATAAAATATAAAGCTTTTCTCATTGTAAATGGTGAAATGGTAGTATCTACCTCCAGGGCTTGAGAGGACTCAGTGAGCGTGTAAAACAAGGTTTGGCATACAGAAAGCATTCCTCAAGTGTTAGCTACTGCTCTAGTAAGATTCATATGTTTTAGATTTCATTACATCACCTCAAACATAACAGAAAAGAAGTTATACTCTATAAAAGCTAACATGATTTCACATGCCTGTAAGTCAGGGATACATGGGGTTTTAAAACAGGTAACAAAACCCTTTGTTTTTTGAGTTTTTCTGAAGCAAGGTCCCATGTAGCCGAAGGTGGCTTCAAACTCCTTATCCTCTTGTCTCTACCACCCATGTGCTGAAATTTCCCTACACCAGGCATCTCACATTTTTTTAATTTTATAAATACACAAGGCTGAATATGGTGACTTATACTTCTGCACATGTCTGTGCACCATATGCATGCAATGCCCACAGAAGCCAGAGCAGTAAATACACTGGACCCTCCGCAACTAGAGCTGGAGATGGCTCTGATTAGCATGTGGCGCTGGGAATCGATCAGCTCCTCTGTGTTATTACCTTGCTCAGCCATCTCTCCAGAGTCAAAGGTAAAGTTTTGAAGCACAAACAAGCAAATGACTGATTACAAATAAAATCTGGCCACTTTACAAATGAAGTTTTACTGGAACATAGGCATCATCTTCCCTTATACATTGTACATTATATACCTTCAGTTTTGCACTCCAGCTAAACTTGAGTAGACACAAAGACTGCACAGACTTCAAAGTGTCAGGCATGTACTACCTGCTTCTTAAAAGGGCTTACTACTGGGCTGGAGAGATGGCTCAGCAGTTAAGAGCACTGACTGCTCTTCCAGAGGTCCTGAGTTCAATTCCCAGCAACCACATGGTAGCTCACAACCATCTGTAATAGGATTTGATGCCCCCTTTTGGTGTGTCTGACAGCTGCAGCATATTCATATAAATAAAATAAATCTTAAAAAAAAAAGTTTACTACCCTTTATTTGAAAACATATTTCCTGCTGCTTTTTGAAACACTATTAATTTCATTAAAATAATTCTGAATTAATCTGATGAACAAGAAGGAAAGAATATTTTTAAAACTTTAAAAAGTTGAATAAAATTACTGACCAAAAATGAAGCATCATAAAAAATATTTTACTGGTAACTTGGAAACACTCACCTAGGCTTATACAAATACTTTAACTCATTATTTCCCTCATAAAAATAATGTCTAACCTGATTGATCCAAGCACATGTAAAATTTTCTCTCCATCCAATGGATAGTCAACATCTGGAGGTGGAGTGGGTCGCTGAAATGTAAAAAAATAAAATAAAATAAAAAACAAGATATAATTATAAGTTAACATATAAGTAACTTTTGCAAAAAGAATTAATTTTTAAGCTTACCTCATTATTCCCATCAATATTAAATTTTGCTGCTTGGATTTGCAGTCCACGCTTCAGATCACTTACAAAGCACGTACGCACTTAAGGAAAGATGAGCCTTCATTACTGCTTGTTGTTCAATGGATGATGGGTTTACACCTTAGCCAGAGCACGCCCATCAAATGAACACACAACTTAAATATCCATCTTTTATAAAATCATGTATTATTTTATTGCTTTTATATAAAGCAGAGTTGAGGTTTTACTAAAGATATTTTAATATAGGCTTAAGTATGAAGCTTACAGAAAAAAGGAGGGCTAGGGAGATTAAGAGAGAGAATCAGGGAGGCAGAGAGAAAGAGAGGCACCCAGGAAGACAGACACATTTAAGAGCCAAAATACAGGCTTCTCTATAGATTGTTGCCCACAAAATCGTATTTTAAAAATCCCTCTACAGAATCATTCTGCCATTTGACGGCCACTGTAGAAGTGTAACAATACAAATAAACTGCAGCACCATAAGAGACAGCTCTTCCACTGAAACAGCATGTGTTTTCAGGGTTTCTATTTTCCCTTTTCTCCTTTTGATCCTTTTAAAAAAGCAGTGAAGACACAGACTGCATTTGACTCCTAGCTTGATGACCTCCTGCATGGCACGTCCCATATCACCACCTGCTACTCTGTGCGTTAATGTTACATTCTGGACACTCAACACTGGGGAGTGTGTTTTTGTATTATTATTATTATTATTTTGCAAATATCCTTAAGGCCTTTAGACATAGGAGTAAGTAAAAGTTTTAAATCTGAAAATAGCTAGGGCTGAATGCAAGATATCTAATAACTTCAGCCAAATTACTTTTAAAACATTACGTACACACTTAGAACAATGTATGTGTTTACTTTCATTTTAAGATAAATTCTAAGCTGTACAGTGGCACACACTTTTAATCCTAGCACTGGGGAGGCAGAGGCAGGCAGATCTCTGAATTTACGGTCAGGCTGATCTAAAGACTGAGTTCCAGGACAAGCAGCGTCACACAGAGAAACCCTGTCTCAAAAACACACACAAATGATAAATTCTGCTGGGAGCTGGAGATGTCTCAATGGTTTATAACACTCGTGTTTCTAGAGGACGACCTGGGTCCATTCCCAGCACTTACACGGTGGTTCACAACCATCTTAACTCTAGATCCAGGGAACCTAGTGCCTTCTGACCTCCAGAGGAACCAAGCACTCATGAGGTGCACATACAGAGATTAGGGTACAACGCTTACATAAACTAAACTGAAAAAAGAAAACAGGAAAAAAGGGTCTTCTGGCTAGCTCCAGCTGCTCTGAAATTGCTGTTGTGTGTATTTGCACTACGTGCTAGGGCTATCGGACAGGCCACCACATATATTTTCTATCTGTACTTTTAGACACATGTGCCCTTCAAACTAGCACTGAAGAATGCAAGGTACAAAACTGAGAGTGTCAGGGCTGGAGACGGGCGGTGTTTGGGCACTTTCTGTCAGGCCTGACCACCTGAGTTATCCCAAAGACCCTCACGCCAAGAGAGAAAACTCTCTTCTTACCTTTAATATCTTCTAGGACACCTTCTGGAACTGAACCTGAAAAACAATTTTATTAAGAATTAAAGAACCTTAATAATAATTATTTTAAAATCCTATTTAATCCTCTCCATTCCCCATTTTTTCATTTAAGTAAAATTAAATAACATATTCATCTTTTTAAAGGTCTAACAGAAAAATCAACTTTGCTTTTAGGGAAGAAATTTTTCCAAAGTGAAATACTCCAAGTGAGGAGGCGACAGAGACACTGGGCCCAGGAGGGCAGAAGTCCTACGGGAGACCGAGAGCTCACGCATCTTACAGCAGAAGCCAGAACACGACAATGGGTCACAACAAACTCCATCTCCACACAGTATATGATCTAGTGTGGGCACAGCACTCCCCTAGCGTCCTCTTTTGTCCCCTCTGCTCTTTCCTAATTCTTTCTAAAGATATTTGAAAAGAAGAGTAAAAAGACTAGCATGATGGCTAGGGAAGTTGAAGAAGGAGGACTGCCCCAAGTTCAGGGATAGCCTGGGCTACAAACTAAGACAATGTAACAAGATATTTCTAAAAACCAGTAAGCAAACAACATACACACAAAAACAAGAGTAAAAAAGTAACTTTTTAAGGTTACTAAAAATGCAACCGATGTGACACGGTTATTTGCCAGCCTGCTCCTTTCTGAAGTAGAAACAGGAACATAATTTCTAGCCAAAATTTAAAGTCTTCTAAACCAGCCATATATGCTGTCTCACCTCTGCTTAAATTCTGCAAAAATGGGAATAACAGCCATTCACTCTGGAAAGTTCCACTTCAGACATTTTAGCAGAACAAAATGTATAATGTTTGGTATATAATTTACATTCTATACTTTCCGAATCACAGCACTTATATTCTCATTTCAGGATCTTGCTGTGTGGCCCAGGTTAGCCCTTAACTTACAATCTACCTGGGTTTCCAGAATGCTGAAATTAAAAACAAAGGTTCTCTTTTTTTTAAAAAAAGGTTCTAAATACTAAGTGAAAGAGGATAATTAAAATTTCATCTGAAGATCTAAAGCATACCTAAGATTCTCATCTAAGCTTTCCTAAGGACTTCAGAGACAACCCTTTAAATTCATCTATATCTCTGGTCGTCATCCTGGGTCAGCAAACAATGTAGTTCTGACTTCTCAATGTCAGAAATGTAATACAGATTAGGATTCTGAGACAGGAAAGGTCAGAATAAGTCAAAGGTTCACTATGGAGAACAACCCAAGAATATAGTTCCTAATATTATAGTTAAAGTTTCACCACCCCTCCTTCCCCTGCACCCAAACAACCCGGCTTGGGCCTTCATACGTTGCCTGGGATAATTCAAATGCAATGCTCCTATCTTGATCTCTTGAGTAGCTGAGATTACAAATGCATGGTACCGTGCATGGCTTATAGCCAGTTTTGTTTTTGTTTTTGGACACAGGTTTCTCTTTGTAGCCCTGGAACTCACTCTGTGGACCAGAGATCATTCTGTGCTAGGATTAAAGGCATGCATCACCATGCCCAGCTGGTTTACGGTCAGTTTAAAGTAGTATCTTTAATTAGCTGGGCAGTGGTGGCACATACTTTTAAACTTAGCACTCAGGAGACAAAGGCAGGTAGATCTCTTGTGAGTTCAAGGTCAGCCTGGTCTACAGAGTAAGTTGCAGGACAGCCAGGGCTATACAGCAAAACCCTGTCTCAAACAAAACAAAACAAACAAAAAATAAATAATTAAATAAAAAATAGAAAAACTAATCAGATTTCTGCAATCAGATAAGAATTGCTTGGGCTGGAGAGATGGCTCAGTGGTTAAGAGCACTGACTGCTCTTCCAGAGGTCCTGAGTTCAATTCCCAGCACCCAAATGGTGGCTCACAACAGTCTGTAATGAGATCTGATGCCCTCTTCTGGTGTGTCTGAAGACAGCTACAGTGTATTCATATATATACATATACATTTTATATATATATAAAATATATATAATAAATCTTAAACAAAAGAAATATTATAATCTTAAATCTCAAGAGCCAGAAAAAAAAATGAAGAAAGGTTAACTGCCACTGAAATTGTCTTTCTCCCTTTCCAACATACTTTTCAGCATAAAGGTGCTTCACTAGTAAATCTAAAAAAAAAAGTAAGACAGGGACCCTTCAAAGTCTGTGTTGGAAACAGCTAAGCAAATGGGAGTGTGCCACATGAAGGTTTACCAGAGGACAAGCTATTCTGCTTAGGGAAGACCAGGAAAACCTAGCATGAGTTAACATTCCATTTGGGTCATGTACAGGGAACAAAATTCCAAGTAGCATGCGTGCGTGCACGCTTGCAGGGTGGTACTTCAGAAAAAAACTAAGATGACGATAAGATGAAGACAGGGGTTGTGCAAATAAGTGCTCCTGGTGATCTCCATCACGAGACTCTAGGTGAGCTAAGGAGTAAACGGGAGGGTTAAGGCTGAGAGGGAGAACAGATGAGAGTATGGAAAAACGTGCAGCCGATATGAAAGGTGGGTTAATCTACAGGAACTAAAAATTTCTTGCCAATTTAGGGAAAAGCCATCCCTGATAACAGTATGAAATAAATCAAATCAGTAAGGGCCAGGCTCGCAAGAAGACAAGAAGAAATGACGATGGGGCTCTGCTCTCACAAGTGCAGCAGTGTGCTGGGTGGAAAACAACAGGAGAATTAGAAAGACTTTTCTGAGAAAGAACTGGAAAGATTTGCTAACCCCCCATTTTCTAAAAGGAGAAACAGAGATAAAGCTATTACATTATTAAAAAATTAAAATATAACTTTATAATTTTCCCCTCTTCCCTAAGATGCCATTAGATATTATTACTTATATATACCTTTTATATACTTATATTTAATAGCAATTGAAATATTATAAGAGAAGCCAGGCAATGGTGGCACATTCCTTTAGTCCCAGCACTCGAGAGGCAGAGGCAGGCAGATCTCTGAGTTTGAGGCCAGAATGAGTCTACAGAATGAGTTTCAGGGCTACACACAAAACTCTGTCTTAAAAAAACAAAACAACGAAAAAAACCAAAAAAAAAAAAAAAACAAAATAAAAAAAACCAAACCAAACAACAACAACAAAGACAAGAGAAGAGAATGAAGTGCTCACTTCTGGGAGTGCTGACTTGGAGGCCTTAAGTGACATGTATTGTTTATATCTAACAATCTGGTGGAAAGTGTCAAGTTCAGAAAGACCAGGGCCAGGATCCATCTGAGAATCAGCAGCATGCAGATGTAATTTCAGCCAAAGAAATAGATGAAATCTGCTTAAAAGCCAGTAGGAAGAAAGAAGAAAAGAACAGGAGGAGGAAGAAGAGGGGAGGAAGAGGAGGAAGAGGAAGAAATGAAATAAATAGGGTCCTTCATGGAACCACTAGCAGAGAAAATGAGAGGAAGAAACCAAGGAGGAGTGCTTAGAAGTAACTGTCCATGGAAGAAAGAATCCCAAAAGCAAAGGGAGGACAAGATGGCTCAAACCACCAAGAGTTCTAGAGCAGACGACTAACACAGCAGCAATGCCTTACACTTGGAACAAGGTCAAGAGTGGTGCAGAGAAATGGGGCGAAGCAGCGATGGCTAAAGAGAAGCTAGTGTGAGGAGCATGGTCCACTCAAACAGCTTATTACCCATCACTGAGGGAAGGCTCTGTCCTTTAGCAGCACCAGTGTCAACAGTACATTGTTCCAACAGCTGAGTTTCCAACTCCCTGAAATTTGAAAAAGTTATTGAAATTAAAATACAATTGATAGTCTTTTCTTATTTAAAAGGTACAAGGCATAATAAATCATAATGTCTCATATAAAAAGTTTATTTTAGCCAGGGAAGTGGAGGCACATGCCCTTAATCTTGGGAGGAAGAGGCAAGTGGATTTCTGTGAGTTTGAGGCCAGCCTGGCCCACGGAGCAGGTTCCAGGATAGCCAAGGTTATATACAGAGGGAAAAAAATGTTTGTTTTGAGGTAGGGTCTCTTGTAGATCAGGCTGGCCTTGAACTTCTGATTTTCTTGCCTCTACTTGAGGTGCTGATGCTGGAATTACAGGTGTACATCACTGTACCTGGTGTTATGAGGTACTGGGGACAGAACACCAGGGCTTTGTGCATACCTAAGTTAAGCCCTCTACCAATGAAGCTACATCTCCAGACCAATAGAAAAAAATGGCTTTACCTTTAAAGGAGGAATATATTTGATCACCCTACTCCATACCCAGGCTTCCATATCCTCCTCTAGGTTCTAGCCTGGCCTTGGACTTCACTTCCTCCACCACCCAGCTCCATAATCAGACTAACCATATCTTCTTCGAGGGCACAAACTGAACTAACAAAAGAAGGCCACATACTCCAATTTCACTGAAAGAATACCAACAATATGAAAGATCAAGCCAAAACCTACTATTCTTGTAGAAATAATGCCAATAATGATTACCTAGATGAACTCAGGATATAGAATATAAAGTCTTCTAGAATATAATTTATTCATTACTTTTTTTTAATGTGCATCCATGTTTTGCCTGTATATCTGTCTGTCTGAGAGTGTCAGATCCTAGAGTTACACAGAGCTGAAGGTTCTATGGGCATGCTGGAGATTAAGTCTGGGTCCTTAGGAAGAATAACCAGTGCTCTTAACCACTGAGACATCTTTTCAGCCGCAGGATATAGAATTCATCAAAGAATTCAAGGAGTTGAAAGAAGACAAAGAAACAGCACAATGAAATCAAGGAGAAAGAGTTTAAGGAGAACAAACACCCGAGTGACACCCACAGAGCTCAAACATAAGGCTGACAGAAACGGTGCAGACAACACAAGACTTGAGGTGGTAGAAGCACTGAAGAGGGAGGACTCAAGATGAAATGAAGATGGAATTGAAAACCCCAATAGCTTAACTAGAAAGCTCAAAGGAATACAATTTACAGTTTCTTATCAAATGGGACCAGGAAGCAAGCAAGCATCACTGTTGTAACATACGACAAAATAGACTTCAAACTAAAACTAATCGGAAGAGAGAAAGAAGGATACTTTATTCTAATTAAGGGAATAGTTAACCAAGAAGACATTGCTATCCTGAACAAATATACATGCATCAGAGAGAGAGAGAGAGAGAGAGAGAGAGAGAGAGAGAGAGAGAGAGAGAGAGAGAGACCACAACATAGTAAAGTTATATGAGAAACCCCACATCCAACATGGAGACAAGCTTGAAGCGATCCAATTGAAGTCAGGAACGAGACAGGACTGTCCACCATCCCCACTCCTCACCACTGTGCTCCAAGTACTAGTTGGAGCCATAAGGCAAGAAAAGGAAATTAAAGGGATACAAATTGGGAAAAATGATAGATACTATACTATACATTAGAGATCCTGAAAGTCCTACCAGAAACTGCTAGAAAACAAAAACTCAGCAAATGAAAGGATACAGAGTCAAGTTATACAAATCAATAACTTTTCAATACAACAAACATACAAAGTGGAACTCATAAACACATTCTCATTCACAGCAGCCTTAAGGAAAATAAAATACTAAGGAAGAAACCTAACCAAAGTGAAAGAAACGAGAAAGGCATTAGATAATGGAACAAAATCCATGGTCACAGATTGGTAGAATTAACATTGTGAAAATGGCCATTCTACCAAAGGCTTTTTACAGATTCATTGCAATCCCAATCAAAATCCCCAAGCCATTATTTACAGAAATAGAAAAACCTATCCTAAAATTCATATGACACCACAAGAGACCATGGATAGCCAAAACAATCCTGAGAGAAAAGAATAATGCTGGAAGGGAGAAAGGAGAGATTACAATTTCAGCTAGGAAGTGGAAACAACTAAAATGTACTTTAATCAACAAATGGATAATGAAAATGTGGCACATATACACTATGGAATACTATTCGGTTGTAAAGAAAAAGAAGATCATAAACTCTGCAGGTAAATGGATGGAACTAGAAAAGATCCTATTAAGTGAGTAGCCCAGATCTGGAAGCAGTGTTGCATGTTTTCTTCCACTGGAGGCTCCTGACTCCAAATCTTAAGATACTCTTAACCCCTCATCAAGGAAATTGCTCTTTGCAACCAAGAAAACTACAGAAAACTACAACCAATCAAAATGCAGAATTATGGAGTCTAGTCCCAATGGATATACCTACAGAACACCCCTGCATCTAAGGCTTAGGAACATTGTGGAAGAGGGAGGAGAAAGACTGGAAAGATCAAAAGGATCAGGGAGTGTGCTGTAAGGCTCTGTCTCCTAGTAATATCAGAAGCTATACCCATAAAGTCTGACCAAAATGACTGTCCAAGTGCGAGCTGAATATCAAGACAGTATCATTGGATATGCCAAAGCAGACAGGGAAAAGCCCACGAGGCCTCAGCCCTACACAAATAACTATAGGCAACCGAGGAAAGTGGGAGAGGGAGAGGTGGCCTTCCCCAGGGAGAAGAGGACCAATTGACTGTCTAATGCCAAATGATCAGCCCTGAGAGCATACAGACAAGAACATTATATAGACTTTACAGGTTATATTTATAAACACACACACACACACACACAATTAGTGAAAAAAGAGACCATGCATTTGAAGAGGGGAGAGTAGATAGGAGGGTTTAGAGGGAGGAAAGGGAAGGGTGAAATTAATTATCTCAAAAAAATGATGAACACATTCAAATCTAAAAGAAAATGGAATAAGTTAAAAATCAGATTATAAGCATCGGCTTTTGTGGTATGGGTGAGAAAACATACAAGAAACTTACTTGTGAAGAGCTTTCCCCCCTAAGGGTAGTGCTCCCCAGCAATTCAGTACTGGGATGCCTTCATATATCTGTACTGTAGTCAAGGACATTATCATCTGAGGAGATACAAATGTTTCCTCTACAATAGTGTTCTAATCAACTTTGGTGATACATTTCTATTTCTTGTTTTAGAAGTTACAGAAAAGTCACATGCAAGTCTTTTAATAGTGTTCACCAAAGAAAACAGACTTAAGCGTGCACATGCACAGACACCACAATCCACTAATTAGGATAGAGGTATCCAACAAAGCAGTCATGAAGTGCTTAAAATTCAACTGTTCAGAACTTTGATATCTTTAAGAGTCTAAGTTACAAAGACAAATTTTATAAAAGTTTAGTGAAGAAAAAAATATTTGAGCAACCTCATAATTTTTACATTGATTTCAGAGAAATATTTTTTAAGGTTTATTTATTTTATATATGTAACTACACTGTAGCTGTCTTCAGACACATCAGTAGAGGGCATTGGATCCCATTACAGATAGTTGGGAACTACCATGTGGTTGCTGGGACTTGAACTCAGGACCTCTGGAAGAGCAGTCAGTGCTCTTAACTGCTGATCCATCTCTCCAGCCCCAGAGAAATATTTTTAATATATTGGATTAAATAAAGTATACTATTAACTTTACTGCTTTAATTTATGTGAATTTCTAAGATATTTTAAAATTCTATATATGGCCCAGCCTGGCTGAGCTGAGAGGATGGTACACAAGCTTATACTACACATATATTACATTACTTTTAATTCTGTTTTGGTTAATGTTTTATAAGTACGATACTTAAAAAAATGAAAAAGAATATGGTGAGAGCACCAGTTTGGACATTCTAGGTTTATATCCTAGTCATATGCTTATAAAACTTACCCTAACTTCCAATGTTCTTACTTGCATGAAAAGAATAGTACTTGTGTGGCAGGTTTATTTTGAGAATTAAACAAAGTAATGTCTAACTTAGTTTTTTAGGAGTAAATGATTATTTCCCCACTGAACATTTTTTTCTCATAGAAATCTAGATCTTGAAACTGCTTGTCTTGTGTTCATGTACTTTAATTACATTTTAACAAAGCAACAGTCACTCTGACAATTCAATAAAGAGACTGCCTCTATTTTAAGTGTGTATATGGAAAGGAATATGCCTAATTGTCAAACCAGTAGTTATCTTCTGTGAGTAAACTGCTAGCTGTGCCTTATTAAATGACAAATTACCTGTCAGGTCCTACGCTAAAAGACTACCTTACTCAGCACACACAGTTCCCACACGATGGAATATCACCACTATTTTATAGATATGGAAACTGAGGCCAAGAGTGTAAGCTACTTGAGTGGAACCCTGTAAGGAAGAAGCACAGCCCAGAACTGTTTATGAGATCAGTTCATAGACCCAATGGCATATTATTCTGACAGCCTCTGGACACAGAAAAAATAACTGTACTTTTTCTATAATGAAGGCCAATTTCATTTACCATTTAATATTTTTCTTAGTTTAACTTTCTAATTTTAGTTTGTCCAATTATTCTCTGTATGACTTCTTTTCTTAGAAGTTAACTATCTGGGTCTGGAAAGATGGCTCAGCAGTTAAGAGCACTGACTGTTCTTCAAGAGGTCATGAGTTCAATTCCCAGCAACCACACGGTGGCTCACAACGATCTGTAACAGGATCTGATGCCCTCTTCTGATGTGTCTGAAGACAGCGACAGCGTCCTCACATACATAAAATCAATAAATCTTTGAAAAAAAAAAGAAGTTAACTATCCTCATCAGCTGATAATGCATTTTCAAAATTGAACACAATATTTACTACATCTGCCCCAGAGCAAAACTAGGCCTGAATCATAATGATAACTCCTGCAAAAGGCTTAAATCTTTCAAGGTTATTAACCTTACCACATGATAACTCATACTATACACACTAAGCCAAAATACTTCAATAATAAAAATTATTTTTATAAGCCAAATTATTTTAGTTAAAATAAGAAAAAAAAAAAAAAACAAAACCCACGACATGGGCTAGTTGATAAAAAAGATACAGGCAACACCAGGCTTTCCCTGTACCCACAATCCAGGACCATGGCAGAATTAATCCCGAGTGTCAGCAGCGCCATCAGATGACTTGGAGCAAGTAACACAGACGGAACCTGGAAAACAGCAGGGCTGAGCGCAGGGCTGAAGACGGCAGAGTTGTCTGCAAATACACTGGAAAAGCTCATAGGAACACCGCACTGATTTATAGCTCTTCAATCAATACACTGGAAAAGCTCATAGGAACACCGCACTGATTTATAGCTCTTCAATCAATACACTGGAAAAGCTCATAGGAACACCGCACTGATTTATAGCTCTTCAATCAATACACTGGAAAAGCTCATAGGAACACCGCACTGATTTATAGCTCTTCAATCAATACACTGGAAAAGCTCATAGGAACACCGCACTGATTTATAGCTCTTCAATCAATACACTGGAAAAGCTCATAGGAACACCGCATGATTTATAGCTCTTCAATCAATGCTGCTGTTAAATGAAGAACTAGCTTTCTGATTTAGGTGAATTCACTCAATAATCAGAGTATATTGTAATAAACAATAACTTAACTAGGTTGTTTCATTCCCAAATGACAATTCTAAAGCATTTTTATCAACACTATCTCTTGTGAAGTAGAATTTTCAAATAAAAGATAAAAGTCTAGAAAAAAATGTAAATTCAGAGGAAGATAATACTAAAAAAACAGATGCTTTTACCACACTAGAAACACCGGAAAGACCCCTCCCCCTCCCATTTGTGACTGCAGTGATCCTCCTGCTCGGACTGGAGCAGGGATTACAAGCATGTTCTCTTAGGTCCAGCCTTAGGAAACAATTCTTTTCACTTATTTATCTAAGACAAGATCTCATGTAGCTCAGGCTGGTTTTTTTTTTCCCTTTTAAAGTTTAGTGTGTGTGTGTGTGTGTGTGTGTGTGTGTAGCATACATGTGGAAGTCAGAGGACAACATGTGGAGTTACTACTCTCTTCCTCTACCATATGGGTCCTGGGAATTGAGTAAACTCAGGTTGTCAGACTTGATGGCAGACACCTTTACCCACTGAACTGTAGAGCACTCCCAGGGTCTTGAACTTGCTATGTTGTTGAGGACAACCCTAAACTGTTGGTCTGCCTTCACATCAGCCTCCCAAGTGCTGAGATTATAGGAATATGCCACCATACACCGCTATGCAAAACCTCTTGATTATCATTATTTGCAAACTTTGTAGAATAAATCTATTCTTAAACCACCAGGGGCTGGCAAGATGGCTTCGCAGGTCCAAGAACTTGGTACACAACCTGGCTACCTGAGTTTGATCCCTGAAACCCGTGTAAAAATAGAACTGATCCCAAAGTCATTCTCTGACTTCCACAGTGACACTGTAGCACACCATCCAGCAGTATGTATACGCGCGCACACATACACACAAACTTTTAAAAAACTCAAATCCCATCATAATAACAGCAGCTTAAAGAGCAAAACCACAAACTATAATCTTCTTGGTGACTTTTTTTTAAGTGAGAATTTGCTAATTTGGTGGTAGCATGAATACAGATATTCAATCAAAATATGAAAGTCTATTATAATCAAATGGTAGATAAATAATAACTGCATTATTATTTTTAATTTCTTTTGACTTAGCGAAGGCATTTCGGTCATATATGAGACAAGGACACCAATGGAAACCCAACTGCAATTCTTCAGTGTACACAGAAGGACTTTCTCGCTCAGATGAGTTGATCTGCCTTACTATTTTGCTGTCTTCCCACTCTGGGATTCTTGAGTCAATGGCGTCAGAAAGGGCAGGTGCTATAGGATGTATCTCTTCAGATTTGTCTTAACAAAATGACTGACAGCCAGCAGCACTTGCCAGGGTGTTTTCTAGTATTAAGCATATTTTGACTTTAGCAAAATATATAAAGATGTTTACACGCAATAATTTTGAGATAGTGTCTCAATGTAGCCTAAGCTGGCCTTGAATTCACTATATATCAGAGGGTGACCTTGATTCTTCTGCCTCTACCTCCCAAATACTGGAATTTCAAGCAAGCATCACTGCCCAGCTTACATCTAATTTCTAATATACTGTACTTATTTTACATAATCTTCCATTTCCTTCTTTAAAAAAAAACTCTAATTTCAAGGCAGAAACTTTTAAAAATTTAAAAAATTCTTACTATGAAATAATCTTAAATATATTCCTATTTTTATAAAATGAAGATTACAAGTAATGTTACTAAAATTACGAGGTAATTCCCACTTCTGGACCTCCTAGTTCCTCTAGAGGTGGCAGTGATTACATATTGCACCTAAAATAGAGAGGAGTAAAGGAAGAAATGATACGTGACAGCAGCCAATGTACCTGAAGAACAGAACTTAGAAAAGCATACAAAGATACATGATAAACTTCATAGCATCGAATGTCTTTTTCTCCTGAAATTCTCCAGAGACTTTTAATACTTACTTTACATTAAGATAAGTAACTGAAATACTATTAAGAAAAAGAAATTCTCAATTACCTAAGCACCAGCTTTAGTGTTAATTAGGTATAAAATAAGCATTTAAGTAAAATAAATGGTCAATTTGAAGAGGTTTCTATTATCTGATTCTTCAAATATACTGTATAGTACATATAATGAAAAATATAGTGTGGATTTGGTTTAAGCTTTGAGTACTTATGCAAAAAAAGTTACATGGGGCATTTCCCTAAAATGTAATATGTAAGCTTTTATTTATTTATTTTCTGAACAGTTTACATGCAAATGCTCTATCACTGAGCTATCTCTTCAGTCTTCTTTCTACTTAAAAAAAAATTTATTAATTTTATTTAAAAATAGGTATCTCAAGGGGCTGAAGAGATGTCAGTAAAGTATTTGCCAGGCAAGCATGAGGAATTGAGCTCAGTTCCTGTACCATATAAAGCTGGCGCAGTGGCACATTTCTGTAATCCCAGGGCTGAAGAGACAGAGACAGGAGAATCCCAGCAATGGCATGGCCAGCCAGGCCGACTGAATCGTGGGAGACCCTGTCTTGAACAGTAAGGTGTGAGGCCAGGGCTGCAACTCAGTTGGGAGGACTGCTTACTTAGCATGCATGAAGCCACAGGCCCAATCTCCAGCAATGCATAAAAACAGATGTGTGGTCCATGTGTAATCCTACAACTTGGAGCTAAAGGCATGAGTTGACACAGGCTAGAGTTATCTGGGAAAAAGAAACCTCAATTGAGAAAATGCCTCAATAAGATCAGGCTATAGGCAAGCCTATAGATCATTTCTTAATTAATGACTGACGGGCTTGGAAGAGACTCAGCCCACTGTGGGCTGGTGGTCCTGGGTTCTATAAGAAAGTAGGATGAGCAAGCCATGAGAACAAACAGTAAGTAGCATCTCTCCACAGACTCTGAATTAGTTCCTGCCTCCAAGATTCCTGCTCTGACTTCCCACACTTATGGACTGTTACCTGGAAGTGTAAGCATAATAAACCCTTTCCTCCCCGGTTGCTTTTGGTAATGGTGTTTCATCACAGCAACAGAAACCTGACTAAGACAGAAGATGGTACCACGTTGTGGGGAGTAGCTGTGATGGACTGGAAGGACTTTGGAACTTTGAGCTAGAAGGTCACTGAGTGTTAATAGCTCAAATGGGCTGTTCCACTTAGAAGACTGTTGAAAGCAATGCAGGTGATGGAGACTTGGTCAAGACAAGATCAGAAGTTTAAGGTCAGCCTCAGCTATACAGCAAGTTTGAGGCTACCTTGGGCTTCACAAGACCTCAAAAATGTCAAAAATAAATGAAAAAAAAAATAGGATGGATAAATGATTAAGAAAGGGACTGGACCACCGGCCTCTACAAATACTCATATACATATACATGTGCACACAAATATACACAAATAGAAATAGGTACCTCAAAATATTTGAAAAGCACACGAGTGAGTGTCTCTCTGAAGTGGGAAGGACATAACACTGACTCAATGACCACAACCCGGCGGTCTCTGGGATTCACCAGCAGATGCCTGGAAAAGGATAGTTTTGTTGTTAAAATAAAACAAAGGTCTGAACTTTTTTGGGTAAGTAATGCAATTAAAAATAAACTGTTTTTCATATGTTACGATACTTTATGACAAAAATGTCTTTATTTTATTATTCCAGGTATATGATGTTTCTGAGTTCTAAGACTGTGCCAAGTGGGGGCTGGAGAGATGGCTCAGCAGTTAAGAGCACTGACTGCTTTTCCAAAGGTTCTGAGTTCAAATCCCAGCAACCACATGGTGGCTCACAAACATCCATAACGAGATCTGATGCCCTCTTCTGGAGTGTCTGAAGACAGCTACGGTGTACTTACATATAATAAATGAATAAATCATAAAAAAAAAAGACTGTGCCAAGTGCTGTAGCAGTAAGTAAAGTCATTATCATTATCACTATTAGCCACTAAACAGATGTTTTCTTTTGTGAATTTGTAAAAGTAGTAAGTATAAGCTCACAAATGCCAGTCACAATAGACATTAACTTGGAAATATTTATTGCCCAGAAAGTACTAAAAATGATCTTTATTATTTTCTTATTCTTGTAGCGACATATACACATATTTAAGCAGAAATATGCATTCTATAATTGTTCTTTAGTGTGTTCTTTTCATTTTTCAATACATCTTATTTTTCTGATTCACTACATACAGATACGGAACAACCCCCACGCTATTTTGCTGCTTAGGACAGCATTTGCTGATTAACTCTGAGCAAAAGGCCTCAGACCCCAATAACTGCAAAATGTTTCACCATATGGATAGTCAATAATTTTCCTATTCTCTCTCTCTCTCTCTCTCTGTTTTTATTTGCATACTGTCAAACCCTTTTATTAACGGACACTTGATTTGCCATCCATGTTTTCTTACAGTTCTCAATTTTCTAATCTTCAAGTATGTTTTTCCAAAGGCTAAAGACAGAGATGACAAGATGGCTCATGGGTGAAGGCACCGGTGGCCTAGCCTGAGTTTGACCCATGGGGCCCATGTGGAAGGTGAGAACTGATGCCCACAATGTATCCTCTGACCTCCATGAACCTTAGGTACCCAGAGACATGCACATCCACATACAAATGTTTTAAAATGCCTAAAGGTTGAAGATAAATAAAACTGGTGATGGAATCCAATTTTCTTTTTTGCATCAGATGCAATAACCAAGCATTCCTATAACTGGCATTAGAGGGCGGGGGGGGGGGAACCCAGAACTGCTGAAATTAGGATAAAAACCAACCCTGAAATAAAGTTTCATCTTACCTGAAATACAGTATGTGGATGAACTCCTTTAGGTAGGAATATAATTCTTCTGTATTGATATTATACTGAACAACTTTAATCGGCTGTAAAAAATTAAAATGATTCTTATATTAACAATATTTTGTGCTTTTTATTTACTAATATCTTTCCTCATAATAAATGAAATTTATATTAAGAACATAAACACTAAAAACCGATTAACCTTGGCTGTAGCTCAACTGGTGGACTTGCATAGCATATACAAAGCCCTGGGTTAAACCCAACATTGCATAAATGCATAAAACTCGATGTGGTTGGTGGTGCATGCCTAAAAACAGGCAGAAGACCCAAGTTCAAGGTCATCAAGTCAACCTGAGTTATACAAAACTTTATCTCAAGAATAACATCAAAAAAACCCCAAACAAAACAAAAATCCCCTACAAATGGTAATCCCTTCAATTAGGAATTTCAAAGAACTGACAATGGATAAAACAGAAGGTAATTTTGAATTGCATAAATAGAAGTGTGTGTCTACAAGTACACAGAACAGTGCTTATAAGCTTTTCGTCTTACTTCATCTGGTTTATCATTTGGGCATGACTGATGATAAAAACTCAGAATTGCCTAAGAAGCATTAACGAGAGCTGGAGAGATGGCTGAACGGGTACAGCCCTGGCTGCTCTTACAGAGGAGCTTGGTTCCCAGCAAGCACACAGTAGCTCACAACTGTAATGGTATCTGACGCCCCTCTTCTGACTTCCAAGAGCACTGCATATTTGGAGGGAACTTGAGTATGTGGAGGTAAAACTCACACACATAAAGTAAAAATAAACCTTAAAAACAAATGGTAGGCCGGGCGGTGGTGGCGCACGCCTTTAATCCCAGCACTTGGGAGGCAGAGGCAGGAGGATTTGAGTTCGAGGCCAGCCTGGTCTACAGAGTGAGTTCCAGGACAGCCAGGGCTACACAGAGAAACCCTGTCTCGAAAAAACCAAAAAAAAAAAAAAAAAAAAAAAAAAAATGGTAGGGGGGCTGGTGTGATAGCTCAGCAGTTAAGAGCACTGACTGCTCTTCCGGAGGTCCTGAGTTCAAATCCCAGCAACCACATGGTGGCTCACAACCATCTGTAATGGGATCTGGACACCCTCTTCTGGTGTGTCTAAAGACAGCTACAGTGTACTTACATATAGTAATAAATAAATCTAAAAAAAAAAAAAAAACAAATGGTAGAAAAGGCTTCCTCAAATACTCTAGACTTAGTTCATCTCTTGGATTATATGATTGTCGCACATCGTGATTAAATTCATGCCATATGAAATCAGATCTAAATAAAGTGGACTTAAAAAACTCTTGAAATTATATCTTACTTTTTCTAATTTTCACATCTTATTACTTATTAATATTAGTTGTGTGTGTGCATGCTATAGGAATGTGCTACAGCCCTTGGGTGGAGGTAGGACGGCGACTTTGTGGAACTGGCTCTTTCTCCTTCTGTGTGGGTTCTGGGTGTTCACTTCTACTGCGGGCTTGCTCAGCAAGCACCTTTACCTACTGAGCCACCCCGCCAGGCCATAGTTTTCTGATTTGTTTGTTTTTTTTAAATACCTTAGACATGCCAGCTCTTTTTATCACACTAGGAATTATACATCGTGGACCAGTTTCTCCTGCGAATCCACACCTGCAAAGAAATGGAAAATTACATACTCAACTTATAACCTTTTTAATAAATATCTGCCAAAGAAACAATGATCACAAAAACATCTGGAAATAGCTCTGATACACTTAAAGGATCAAAAAAATATATAAAAATAACATCTACTAATAACATCATATGTTAAAGGAAGAAACAAAGTATATAAAAACTTTTATATTGAAGTAAGCCAGTGTCTCATTTTAAGGCAGATTTCATTTTCTTTCACTTTTATAAGACATTTATTTTTACAACTCTGGAACTACACTATGTGACTTCCTTCAAATAGTCATGCATCACTCAATGAGAGGATATGAGAAGAGCATTGTTAGGCTACTTATTTTGCAGCACCATAAAGAGTGTACTTACATAAATCTAGAAATACAGTGGGCTGCACATAAAGTTATATGTGTGATTGTTGTTAGACTATACACTTTTAGAACATGTTGCTATAGTAAAACTGCAGGCAAATATAACTCAAAGGTGTTTGTATACCTAAGTATATAAAAACATACAAAAGTTAAGAATTTGTGCACCTAAATGCCTCTAAACATGGAATAATAGGAACTATAACCATTCAGAATAAAGAAACTCTGGTCATTGACAACCCACATGTGATACTGGAGAGCCATGACATCATATGTGTGGTCTCTCATTGACAGAAATAAATGTCATTCACTACACGGCACATGAATAATCTCGTCATTTTATTGTTAGTTTTAATACTAATAAGGTACTATTACTAATAAAATAACAGCTAGCATGGTATTTAAGACTGGTTATTTTCTTTAATCATCTTATGTGTGTACGTGTTGTGCCTGTGTGTATGTATGTGCACTATACACATGCCTGGTGATCACAGAGGTCATTGGATTCCCTGGAACTGGAACTGTGAGGTAACTGTGAGCCATCTGACATGGGCGCTGGGAACTGAACTCAGGTTCTCTGAAGAGTAGCAAGTGCTCCTAACCACTGAGCTGGCTCTCCAGCCCCAAGATTATCTTCTTAAACCATTTCATATATGGTGAGCTCAACCAAGCTTACATTCACACTAGAACGTGCATTGACACTGTTTTTATTAGTATTTATTTTTTGTGTCTGTGTGCAGGCATGTGAAAGGCACAGTGCACACACAGGTGAGAAGACAACTGGAGGGAGTTGGTTCTTTCCTTGGGTTAAGCATGGCAGGCACTGTACAGTGACAGCACTCAGGAGGGCAGAGGCACCATGACTAGATGTTTGGGGCCAGCTTGGGCTACACTGGACACTGTTTCAAAAAAAAAGAAAAAAATTAGTAGTCAGTACCACATTTCATTTGTGCTGGAAAAACACGTTTTGAAAAAAAAAAAAAAGACTGCAAAAATGGCCATAATGTAAATTTAACCCTAAATCACACTGTTTTTCCTCCTGGGCACTGTTCCCCTGTGCCCACGCATCTCTCCCCATTTTCAATTCAGTGTTACTTATACTCAGTGCTCCTCAAAGTCCTCAAGACACCGTGTAATGATGTAGCTCAAGTTCTGCAATTTGAAAACTTTTACGTATCTCTGTCTTCAATCATATCCCTATATAATAATTTGTATTTTCAATGCATAGCCACAGTAATTATTTTCAGGTAGTAATCTCTACTTACCACATTAATGTTTTTAAAAAGTAAGATATGAATATGGGAGAGTAAGAGAACAAGAGAATGATTAAGAACTATGTTTAACCCAATTCTATAGCTTCTAAGGATCAATTTTTAAATATGTTCTTGTGACCATTTATTTAATAGTTACTTAACACCTATTACAGGTTAGGAAGTGTTTAAAATATGTAAAAAAATAATTCAAACATCTGGTTTATATAGAACTTCACCTCATATATACATATGTACATATAACAGCTTTCTCGAGTCTAATATGTATTTCATACACAACATCAGCTCACATATACATATATATGATGCAATTCTGTGTTGTCTCTTAAGTCCAATACAAGGACTCTAAAATGGATGGTCCAAAGAACTCAATACCGTCCATCAACCTCTCATACTGTCCAGATGTCCCAAGGTTTGTGAATTTGTCTCTACCTTTGACTGCCTCTTTGAGGACCACTGCTCCAGTGTTTACAAACTGCTTTTTTAAAGTGCAAAATGTGGGTCTAAGAGTATAAGATAACCAACAGAATTTCCAGTCTTATCTCTCTATACGGCTTCACATCTTCATGTGCCCGGGCTCCCTAGCTGGATTTCCTACACTCTTGGGGAACAATCTATTTCCAGAACCAACGAGGCTCCTTCCCATAAATGTTTTATGATGGAAAGAGTCAGCAAGTGTTACAATTCGAGGGTTGCTTTCCTATCTGACCCAGCCAGACGTCATCGCTGTCAAACCTTGTAATGATGGCCCATGATCACCTTAGGCAGGGGTCCGGTGGGTTGGGGGACACCGTTCCCGGAGCTTCCTGGGCTTCTCAGGTAGTCCAGATCCTACTCAGCCCACCAGATCCTAAAGGTTCGCATCGCCCAAGAGAGTCCTCCTTGACAACACACTCGTCACTGACAAGGACTGGGCTTTGCCTTAAGGCAATGAACGAACATTTGCTGGATCACCGGGGGAAGGTCCCGGGTGCCCAGCGGGCCTAAAGACAGTTGCCGGTCCGGGACCACCCGCACTTCCCTCGGGCCCACAGTCGGCCACGGCCACTCACTTGGTGAAGGCTTCTCCTAGGTCGATCACGACCGCTGTCTTCTCGCCGCCGCTCCCGAGGCCCTCGTAGAGTGGCATCGTTGAGAGACCGACGTAGAGACGATGAAATGGTCCGCCGGGTGAGGGGCTGCTTCAGCGCGGGGGCGGGGCGGGGTCCTCGCAAGGCTGAGGACCCGGGCTGGCCAAGGAGAGGCCTGACATCACGGAGGCCGAGGCGGTCAGGCGCGCCGGACACCTTAGGGGGCGGAGCCTCCCGGGTCCTCCCCGCCCAGCGGCCCGGGGCGCCTGCGCGGCCTTGTAGGGTTCTTTAGCACCATGGGAGGGGGAGGAAGGAACTTAAAATCGTTTTCATTCCTCAGTTCTGTGTTGGACGTTTATCACGACATTTAGTTGCTGCAATGAACACACAAGATAGAGTCTGCTCAGAAGAGATTGGCCTTCACTCTCCCCGAAGCAGTTTTAGAAACGGATCCTAAGGTCTATATTCAAAACTTGGATTGGGGAGGTGGAAATGCTCCTTCCATGTAATTACAGCAGTGAATATTTGTTTCGGTTTAAATGAGAATGGCCCCAAAGACTCATCAGTTTGAATGTTTAGTCACCAAGGAGTGGAACTGTTTTGAAAGGATTTTTGAGATTTGACCTTGGAGGAGCTGTGTCACTGGGAGTAGGCTTCGAGGTTTGAAAAGCTAGGCTCAGCCCCGCCCCTCGCGTCCCCACTCCCCCCCACTCCCCCCCCCCCCCCGCTTCTTCTTGTTGCCAGGCAATTAGGATGTAAAGCTACTGCTCCATCTGCATGCCTGCTTGTCTCCCCCATCCCCATGATGATACATTAAAACTGTAAACAGACCCCCAATTAACCCTTCCTTTTTCTAAGAGTTGCCTTGGTCATGTTGTCTCTTCCCAGCAATAGAACAGGGACTAAGACAGCAAGCAGTTCTTGCCTGTTACTCAGGAGATTGATTAAATTTCCAGAAACTAGGTGTCAGGGTGACAAGATACATAGATATGATCAAAGCACGTTGTATATACATGAAATTGAGAACAAATAAATAAAAATTTAATAAGGAGAGTATCATGGTGTTTCAGCAGAAAGATAAAAAGAATGAACACAAAACAAATATATTCCTTAATCTCATGTATGAATGGAACCTCTTGAGGCAGATTTAAAAGAAAGATTAAGGGGGCATGAAAAAAAATCAACCTCTGTTTATTTCTCTTGCTGACTGAAAGCTAAGAATGTTGATCCAACTGAAAAAACTGTGCCCAGACAGTCTGCAAAAGAGTCATTTTCTCACAGACCGTTTGACAAAAATCCCAGCACTGGGCGAGGAGATGCTGTTTGAGCAGTTGGTCAGAGATGTCCAAGAAACTCCCCAAACAAGTTTTTCTGTTGCTCTTGGTTGCTTTCCAGAGGCTGAGGATAAGTCCTTGTTGCTAAGACACCATGCATTTTAGACAGAGGACCCAGAGGTTCTAACCAGAAAGCCTCATTCCTGAAAACTAGCTTTCATGGTACCAGAGGGCTCCAGAGAAACTTTCAAAGAAGGGAGATAACCAGTAGTCTTACTCAACTATGATGTCCATAAACTCACAGACACACACACACAGACACACATAAGCTCCAGTGTGTGTGTGTGTGTGTGCGTATAGTGAGATTAAAGAAACAGAGACCATGAATTTGAGAAAGAGCAAGGGTATTGCATAGGAAGAGCTAGAGGAACGAGGGAAAAGAAAAGAGGTGAACAATGTATTTGTATTTTAATTTAAAAAATGAAAATAAAGGGCTGGAGAGATGGCTCAGAGGTTAAGAGCACTGACTGCTCTTCCGAAGGTCCTGCGTTCAAATCCCAGCAACCACATGGTGGCTCACAACTATCCCTAATGAGATCTGATGCCCTCTTCTGGGGTGTCTGAAGATAGCTACAGTGTATTTACATATAAAAATGAAAATAATAAAAACTGTTTCCTGAGGAATATCTCAAACAAGAATATTAAAACAGCCAACAAACTATGCTTGATCATGAGACATGCTTAACCTCTGGGACCTTTGATCTTCATCTTCCCAAGCCTCCTTCCACACTGCAAACCTGTGAAATACTGCTTATAAATCATCTAATAATCTCATCACAAAGGAAATTCTTCAGAGAAGCGAAATAAGCAAGTTTATTTTCAATTAATTTTAAGACCATCATGTTCAAACTTATTTATGAATTATATCCTTAAGACAATCTAACTTTAAAAGCTGCAGAATCATGCATCTGTAGCTGTGGTTAAGGTTTTTACCTGGGTTATTTATTTATTGATTTGCCATTTGTTTTTAGAGGTAAGATCTCTATAGCCCAGAGCTGGCCTGGAATTCATTCTATAGCTCAGGCTGGCTTCAGACTTGAGGTGTACCTTCTACCTTGGTGCCCCGAGTGATGGGATTAAAGGAACAAGCCACCATGCTCAGCTCTCCTGGGTATGGTTTCTTCCTTTAGGGGGTGGAGGTTGAGACAGGGTCTCTACATAGCCTTGGCTGTCCAGGAACTTCCTGAGTAGAGCAGGCTGGCCTCAAACCTACAGAGATCTGTCTGCCTCTGCCTCCTGAGTGCTAGGATTAAAGGTGGTCACCACTGTCCCGGCTCATGTATCTTTCTGGAGATCTTATTTGGAGGTTCTGACTGGAACTCCTGATGCAGGGTTGACAGAATATCATTCCTCTCCTATAGGTGTTTGTTTGTTTTAACTAAGGGATACTCATGGGACTGGTGAAGGAGTAAGGGTACACTGCCTAGCCATCCAGGTCAATCAAATGAGTCCTGGCAACCAATGAGTTGATAGATGTTGCATGAGATCACCTTCCTGTCCACATACCTCCCTTCCATTATGTCTCCTCGAGCATCTCCTTGACTCCAGTTTTGCTTGACACCAACTCAAAATACAAATTAAAAAGGCCTTGGGAGCCAGTGAGATGCCTCAGTGGGTAAAGAAAGGTGCTTACTGCTAAGCCTGGAAACACAAACTCTGTCCCAGAACCCACATAGAAAGAGCACCGATGTGCACGTTGTCCTGTGACCTACACACACACACACACACACACACACACACACACACACACTGTGGATCTACTTTTCCACCCTATAAATAAATCTTTAAGAAGTGGGGAACAGGAGGGTTAATAACTTAGGGGTAGAGCACTTGCCTGGAATGCATAAGGCTCTTGGTTCAATGCCCCATATAGCCAAAATGTAAAATACATACAGACATAAACAAATACATGTCAAAGAGAAAGGAAGAGTTTTAGAGAAATGTGTAAGCTTGCTCCGTGAATACACCATAAAAGCTGTTTCTGCCATACAAAACCTTCAGAAACAAACACTCTCAGTGCTAGCAGACCTACCAGATGTACCCCACGAGAAGTGAAGCAGGTTCAATGAGTATCCTACACCATGCCAGGGGTTTGTAATCAGTCCAAAAAAAAAAATCACAGATTCTTGCCCTTGGAGGTGCCAACAGGGGGAGAGAGACACAGCAAATAGGCAACACATAGAGCAACTAGTCCAGTGTTGGAAGGGGACAGAACTTTAGTGTTGCTCAGTCAGACTGTGGAAAGGAAATGATCACGTTGTGGAGGTCAATTTCAAGACTGTCACTCTTTGAAATAGAGTCTTTCACCTATCCCAAATCCTCAACTTGAAAAATGACATCTTTTGAGTTTTTATCAGAATATATATATATATATATATATATATATATATATATTTATGAGGTACTATATATATATAGTACCTCATAAAATAATTTATATATTCAACCTTTTTTTTAAAAAAAAGATTATTTATTATGTATACATGTACAGTAGACAAATTACCTTTAAAATGTTCCCCATATGAGAGAAAACATAATTGTTATCTTTAATAACAATGAGAGCAAAATTAGGTAATCTAGAGCTATTTTCTTAAGCACAGTGTTAGATGTAATTAATAAATGAATTGATTTCTTTTAAAAGATTTATTTTCCTTTTCATTTTGAGACAGTCTCACCATACAAACCAAAACACATACAAAAATCCAGCCAGAACCCCACTCACAACTCCAACTTTAACCTCAATAGTAACACCAAGCCCAACCCCAAACCCAGCCCGAGTCCCAGACCTAATTCAATAGCCAAATCCAGTCCAACCCAACCAAATCCTAAACCACAACCCCTACCTCAACTCCAACACCAAACCCAATCACAACCAAACCCCAAATCCAAATCCAACACCAAACCCAACTTCAACTACAACCTAAATGTGACACCAAAACCTAACACCAATCCCATGAACAACCCTAACCCCAACCTCAACCCCAATCCAAAACCCAACACTATCAGTGACCCCAATGCATATGTCAATCCTGCTCCAAACCTTGATTCCAACCCCAATCTCAAGTACAAGTCCAACCCTAACTATAAAACCAAATCAACCCCAACCCAACAATAACTCCAACATCCCTATGACTAACCTTAAACCACACTACAACTTTAACTCCAAGCTCACACTTAACCAAAAATAGAACCCCAACTTTAAACAAATCAACACCAACTGCAGCCTAAATGCCAACCCCAACTCTACCTCAAACCCAACTTCATGTCCAACCAATTGGATTCTGACCCCAACACTGATCCCTACCCCAAATGCAATTGCAACCCAACCATAACCATAGACACAATCATATCCCTACCCACTACCCCAATCCTAACTATGGTGGTTTGAATGAAAATGGTCTCCATAGGCTTGAGGGAGGTGTGTCCTTGTTGGAGTAGGTATGGCTTGTTGAAGGAAGTATGTCACTGGGGTTGGGCTTTGAGGTTTCAAATGATCAAGCCAGGCCCAGTACCACTCTCTCCTTCTGCTGCCTGAGGATGTGGATGTAGAACTCTCAGCTCCTTCTCTAGCACCATGTTTGCCTGTATACTACCATGCTTCCAGCTATGATGATAATGGACTAAACCTCTGAACAGTAAACCAGCCCCAATTAAATGTTTTCCTTTATAAGACTTGTTGTGGTCATATGTCTCTTCACAGCAATAGAAACCCTAAGACATTGTGATGGTTTGTATATGCTCTGCCCAGGGAGTGGCACTATTAGAAGGTGTGGCCCTGTTGGAGTAGGTGTGGTCTTGTTGGAGTAGGTGTGTCACTGTGGGTGTGGACTTTAAGACCCTAGCTGCCTGGAAGTCAGGATTCTGTTGCCAGCCTTCAAATGAAGATGTAGAACTCTCAGCTCCTCCTAGACCATGCCTGCCTGGATGTTGCTATGTTCCTGCTTTGATAATGGACTGAACCTCTGAACCTGTAAGCCAGCCCCAATTAAATGTTGTCCTTATAAGAGTTGCCTTGGTCACGGTATTTGCTCACAGCAGTAAAACCCTAACTAAGACAGACATTAACCTTTTCCCAAACCAGATCCCAACTATAACCCCAACCCTATCCCCAAACCCATCCCCAAACACAGTTCCAATGCAACACTGACCCAAAAACAACCACAATCTTGACATCATCCCAGAACCTCACCCTGGGCCCAACATCAACCACAACCCTAAATCCAATGCCATATCAAACCATAACCTGAACCTCAGCGCCAACTACAACACAATTCTAACCCTAAACCAACCTCTTTACACTCCTGCCAGCAGTGGATCCTCTTGTCTCACATCCTTGTCAGCATAAGCTGTCAGCTGTTCCGTTGATCTTGGCTGTTCTGATTACTGTAAGATGAGATCTCAAAGTAGTTTTGATTTGACTTAATCTCCTGATGATTAAGGATGTTACACATTGAAGTGTTCCTCAGCCATTTCTGTTTCATCTTTTGGCAACTCTGTTTAGTTCTGTAGCCTATTTTTAAATTGGGTTGTTTTCTTAATGTCCAGTTTTCATTAGTTCATTATATACTTTAGATATCAACTCTCTAGCAGGTTGTGTGATCTTTGGCTCTTCTGTAGCCCTGCCATATGGTCCGAATTGACGGTGTTCTTTGCCATACAGAAGCTTTCCAGACAGTTTCATGAAGTCCCACTTACCAGTTATTGTTCTCAGTGCCCGGACCATTGGTGTCCTGTTCAGAAAGTCTTTGTCTGTTCCAACGAGTTTAATCTAGACTGTTGTCCTGCTTTTTCTTCTATCAGAATCAGGATATCTGCCTATGCCGGCTAATTTTATGTCAACATGACACAAGCTAGAGTCATCTGAAAGAGGGGAACCTCAATTTTGAAAATGCCTCTGTAAGATCCAGCTGTAAGGCATTTTCTTAATTACTTATTGACTGGACAGGGCCTGTCCCATTATGCGTGATTCCATCCTTGAGCTGGTGGATCTGTGTTCTATAAGAAAGCAGGCTGAGGGAGCCATGGAGGCGAGCCAATAAGTAGTACCGTTCCATGGTCTCTGCATCAGCTCCTGCCTCCAGGTTCCAGGCCTGCTTGAGTTCCTGTCCTAACTTCCTCCAGTGATGGATTATAATGAGGAAGTATAGTACAAATAAACCCTTTCCTCCCTTTCCTCCTCAACGTTTTTTTTTTTTTGATCATGGTGTTTCATCACAGCAATAAAAACCCTGACTAAGACACTTGCTTAGGTTGAGATCTTTGAGTCATCTAGACTGGGTTTTGTGCAGGGTGATAAATATGGATCTATTTGTATTCTTCTACATGCAGTCATCCAATTTAACTAGCATCATTTGCCAAAGGTACCTTTTCCCAGTGTTTTTGGCTTCTTTTTCAAAAATCAGGAGTCTATATTTGAGCTTCTCTGCAGCCAGCACAGTAATGACCCACTCGAGGCAAGAAGGTGGCTCTGTTCACCATGGCAAAGCAGCCAGTGCTGATTCAAATTTCAGGAGTCTGACCCCGAGGGTGCATTTTAGGCATATTTAAGCATAGCACAATCTGTCAAAAACTTTACTGGTGATAATTAACTCAATCCCACATGCACAATGAAGCACAAGGTAAGTTAAATAAAGGTTGGATATGATTACATCAAAACTCATTATAAAGAACTTGTGACACCTTCCATAAAGATAGGTTCGACAGGTGTGACACCTTCTATAAGATGGATTCTGTAGGTTGACTGAGAAAAAACAAGTTCACAATAAAGGTCTGGTGAGGATGCATGTGGTCTTGGCCACAGAGATAGTGCAAAGGTCACCAGGCTGTTAACCACGTCTGCTCCCAGCCTTTGGGGCAGGTAGCAGGTTATGCATCCCTTCCTTTGAAGAAACAACCATGTGTGCTTAACACTTCAGGTATCTCTAGTGCCTATCTGTGAGCACAAAGACCTTCATGTCTACATCCATAAGTGGGTGGACTTATGTCTGGATTTTTTATTTAATTCTATTGATCAACATGTCTGTTTTATGGCAGTACAAAGCTATTTTCATTACTATAGCCCTGTAGTGCAACTTAAAATCTGGATGGTAATATCTCTAGAAGATTATTATTATCATCATCATCATCATCATCATCATCATTATTTTATTTATTTATTGTTTTTTTTGAGACAGGGTTTCTCTGTATAGTCCTGGTTGTCCTGGAACTCACTCTGTAGACCAGTCTGGCCTCGAACCCAGAAATCTGCCTGTCTCTGCCTCCCAAGTGCTGAGATTAAAGGCATGTGCCACCACTGCCTGGCCCTATTATTATTATTATTATTCAGAATTGTTTTAGCTATCATGTGTGTGTTTTTATATGAAGCTGAGATTTTCCTTTAGGCATGCATTTTTTTCAACCTACTTTTATAAGGGTTCAACCTTTCCTCTAGCCCAGCAGAGGCAGTGGAAGAGAAATTTATTAGGATGTGGGGGGAAGAGGACCTGTTCAGCAATAGTTCTTTGGGGGCGAGCTTGATTCTCTTTAGCAGCAGTTCAGTCTCATAGCAAACACCAAATACGATTCAGCAGCTACAGACGAGTCCTCTAGGCAGGCAGACACCAGGCACAAACCGGCAGCTACAGTTCAGTCCTTTCAGCAAGCAGATACCAGGCAGCCGGTAGTTCAAACCTGAAGAAACCTCCAGGCTCGCCAACCAGCCTGAGGCAAGGCCACGGAAGCGGATGCAGTAAGCTGCTGTGGGAACCTCACCGGTCTGGGGCGAGTTTCTTCTCTTAATGGTGGCATTACTACAAGTTGAGCTCAGCAGTGCTATGTAAGGCAAACCAATACATGAGTGTGTCTTTGGTGAAGAATAGTGAGGCAGAGAAAACCAAACCAAAGTTCAGTGCCCGTCTCCCACTGTCTGCGGGGTCATATTTATACTCCTTCATCGAGTACTTTCACGTGTGTGTCTGCTTCAGGAAAACAGTCTTTCATGTGTTTACTTTAGCAAAACATCCTTTCACCCATGTGCCCCAGCAAAACATCATTTGACATAACTTTTCAAAGAAACTACAAGTTTCCACTTCATTTTCCTTTCAATTTCTGTGAAGAACTGTGTTGGAATTTTGATGGGGATTGCATTGAATCTGTAGATTGCTTTTGGTGGGATAGCCATTTTCACTATGTTAATCCTACTGATTCGTGAGCAAGGGAGATCTCTCCATTTTCTGATATCTTCTTCAATTTCTTTCTTCAATGTTTTAAAGTTTTTATTATATAAATCTTTCACTTGCTAGGTTAGAGATTTTTTTTAGGCTACTGTAAAAGGTATTGCTTTCCTGATTTCTTTTTCTAGTCTGTCTCTTGTAAATAGAGTTATTGGTTTTTGTGTGTTAAATTTGTATCCTGCTATTTTGCTCAAAGAGTTTACTGGTTGTAGAAATTTCCTGGTGGAGTTTTTTGGATCTTCTATGTATAAAATCATATCATCTGCAAATAAAGACACTTTCCTCCTATTTGTTTCTTAAATTAATTAATTAATTATTATCATTTTAATATAGTGTTCTAACTGCATGTACACCTACATGCCAGAAGATGGCATCAGATCCCTTTGTAGATAGTCATAAGCAACCATGTAGTTGGTGGGAATTGAACTCAGGACCTCTGGAAGATCAGCCAGTATTCTTAACCAATGAGCCCTCTTTCCAACCTGTTTTTCCCTATTTGTATCTACTTGATACAAATATCAAGGAGATCTATTTGTATCTCCTTCAATTGTCTTATTGCTCTACTAAGGAGAGTATTCAAATACTATATTGAATAGGTTTGGAGAGATTGAACATCTTTGTCTTGTTCCTTATTTTAGTGGAAAGACTTGGAGATTCTCTCCATTTAGGTTGATGTTGGGTGGGCTTGCTGTATATTTCTTTTATTATGTTGAGGTATGTCCCTTGTATCCCTAGACTCTCCAAGACTGTTTATAATGAAGGGATTTTGTCAAAGGCTTTTTATGCATTTAATTATGTGATCATATGGTTTTTGTCTTTCAGCCTGTTTATATGGTAGATTATGTGTATCTATTTATATATGTTGAACCATTCCTGTATCTCTGGAATAAAACCTGCTTGATCATGGTGGATAATGTTTTTGATGTATTCTTGAATTTAATTTGTAACTTAAAATTGAGAATTTTTATATCTATGTTCATAAGAGAAATTGGTCTGTCATTTTCTTTCCTTGTTAATTTTTGTGTGGTTTAGTTATCAGGGTAATTGTAGTCACTTAAAAAGAATTAGACAATGTTCAATCACTTTCTATTTTGCAGAATAATTTGAGGCATTCTCTTGTCAGTTCTTTGAAAGACTGGGAGATTTCTGTGTTGAATTCATTTGGCCCTGAGATTTGCTTGGTGAGGAGACTTAATTACTAATTCTATTTTACTAGAGGCTGTGGGTCTGTTTAAATTGCTTTTCTGATCTTGATTTAACTTTGGTATGTATCAATAAATTCATCCATTTCTTTTAGGTTTTACAGGTTTTTGGTTTTTTTTTTTTTTTTTAGATAGTATCTTTCTACATAGTCCTGTTGGCTAGAACTCACTATGTGGACCAGGCTGGCCTTGAACTCACAGAGATCTGCTTGCCTCTGCCTCTCAAGTGCTGGGATTAAAGGTGTGTGCCACCAGGCCTGGTAGAGTCCATGCTTTTCAAGTATGTCCTTAATATTCCCTGATTTCTTCAATGTCTATTGAGATGCACCCCTTTCCATCTTTAATTTTATTAATTTGGATCTCTTTCAGTTAATTTGATTAGAAGTTTATTAATCTTATTGATTTTTCTCAAAGAATCAACTCTTTGTTTCACTGATTCTTTGTAGTATTTTACTTTCCTTGTTTCTATTTTGTTGGTGTTAGCCCTGAGTTTGATGATTTCTTGCTGTCTACTCCCTTTGAGGATTGTATTATTATTACTTGTTCTAAAGCTTTCAAGTGTGCTGTTAACTTGCTAATATGGTCTCTCCAAGTTTTGTGTTTTTTAAAATAAAGGCAGTTAGTGCTATGAACTTGCCTTAGAACTGCCTTCACTGTGGCCTGTAGGTTTGTGTATGTTGTGTTTTCCTTTTCGTTCCATTCAAAAATGTTTTAATTATTTCCTTCCTAATTTCTGGTGATCCAGTTTTCATTCAGTAGTAAGTTATTAAATCTCCATGCATTTGTAAGCTTTTTATTGTTTCTGTTGTTGTTGTGTAGCCCTGGCTGTCCTGAACTCACTTCGTAGATCAGGCTGTGTCCTGAAACTCCCTATGTGGATCAGGCTGGTTTGGCATTCATTGAAATTCTGCCTCCCAAGTGCTGTAATTAAAGGCATGGGCCACCACTACCCAATTTTTTTTTGAGATAAGTTTTTTCTGTGTAGCTCTGGCTGTCCTAGAACTCACTCTGTAGACCAGGCTGGCCTCGAACTTTTTTTTTTTTTAATATCCAACTTTAATACATGGTAGTTAGATAGAATACAGGGTGTTGTTCCAATTTTCTTAAATCAGTTGAGACTTGTTTTGTATCAAAGTATGTGGTCATCTTTGGACAAAGTTCCACGAGGTACTGAGAAGAAGGTATATTCTTTTGTGTTTAGGTGAAATGTTCTGTAAATATCTACTAGGTCCATTAGATTTGTGATGTTGTTTAACTCCAACATTTAGTTTTTAGTTTAGTTGTCAGGGTGACTATCTATTGGTGAGAGTGGGTTATTAAAGTCACACATTATCAGTGTGTAAAGGCCCATATGTGATTTTTAGCTGTAGTAGTATTTCTTTTATCAACTTGGGTATTCTTGTGCTTGGTGCATAGATATTTAGAATTGCAATATCCTCTTGGTGGATTTTTCTTTTGATGAGTATGTAGTGTCTTTTTGCTATCTCTTCTGATTAATTTAGTTGTGAGCTATTTTGTTGGATATTAAACTGTCTATATCTGCTTGTTTCTTGTGTCCATTTGCTTAGAGTATTTTTTCTATTCTTTTACTGTAAGGTGATAGCTGTCTTTGATGGTAAGGTGTGTTTCTTGCAACAGAATGATGAATCCTGTTCTCTAATCCAAACTGTTACATTGTTAGTAAATGTCTTTTTAGTGGGGAATCAAGACCATTAATATTGAGAATTATCAATGAGCACTGTTTATTGATTCCTGTTATTGTGTTTTTTTATTATGTAGATTTCCCCACCTCTTTTGACTTACTGATCTGGGATTATTTGTTCATTGTGTTTTTGTGAGTGTGGTCAACCTCTTTATATTGAAGTTTTCTTTTTAGCACCTTCTGTATTGGTAAATAGATATTATAGAGCTGTATTGATAGATGTTTCGTGAGTTTGGTTTTATCATAGATTTTTTTTTCCTCAATCCATTGTGATCGACAGTTTTGCTGGGTATAGTAGTCTGGTCTGGTATCTGTGGCCTCTTATAGTCTGTAGAACATCTGTGTGGATCTTTCTGATTTTTAGAGTCTCCATTGAGAATTCAGGTGTTATTCTAATGGGTTTACCTTTATATGTTTCTTGGTCTTTTTACTTTGCAGTTTTTAATATTTTTGTTCTGTACATTTAGTGTTTTGCTTATTGTGTATTGTGGGGAATTTCTTTCTGATCCTATTTGGTCGGTTTTCTGTATGCTTATTATTTCTTGGTGGGCACCTCCTTCTTTAGGTTAGGGAATTTTTTTTTTTTTTTTTGGTTTTTCGAGACAGGGTTTCTCTGTGTAGCTTTGGCTGTCCTGGAACTCACTTTGTAGACCAGGTTGGCCTCGAACTCAGAAATCCTCCTGCCTCTGCCTCCCAAGTGCTGGGATTAAAGGCGTGCGCCACCACTGCCCGGCTTGGGAATTTTTCTTGTATGATTTTGTTAAAAGTATTTTCCTTGACCTATATGTTTGTGTCTCTCAGCAGCCAGGAAGTGACAAGGAAAGGAAGGTAAAATCAGGATAAGAAAACAAGATGAAAGTGTAGGAAGAAGGGTGGATGGAAGGAATAGGAAAAGAGTGCAGGGCCATTTTTAACATTTTAAGGGACTTAACAGCATGAGAGAGAAGGGCAGAAGCCCTGGGCACAGGTCCTTTGACTCATTGGGAAGCCTCTTCGGACTTTAGGCAAACTACAGGCTCTGGGTGCTTATAATGGTGCTGCAGAGGCTAAAATGTCTGCAAAATTGAGAGACCTAGTAAGAGTCACTGGAGCTGTGTGATCATTTTCTCATATTGAGACTCAGCCGGCTGACAAAATCTGATAGCAGGAGGTTCTAATGAGTTAGATCACACATTCAGCCTGCCTTGTATCTCCTCTGCTGGTCTGGCCTTTTACCCTCTTATGTTGTTGGCTGACTCTAGCAACTGTTCCCAAACTATGTAATTAAGTCATTTCTAAGAGAGCTGAGGCATCTGGGTCAGCTCTGTATGTTCTAGTGATCATTGGCTACCAGGATGACATGGAAATTAATTTTGGGGGTAGTTCCCAACATGAGGCTGCCCATTTTCACTGCAGCCAGCAACTCCAGCCTCTACTGCTATTGGAAGTCATCAGCTAGCAATCAAATGGAGGAGGGCTAAAGCCAGAGTCAGCTGGGTGCCTCCAGCCATGTCCTCACACTCAAGAGTGTCAGTGAGGGCAATCACCTGATGAAGCTGGATCCAAACACTGAAAGCAGAACTGGTCACCTTACCTACCCAGAATGGTTAGTAAGAACTATCCCTCCAGCCCTCTAATTTCCTTGCATATATCACACACAGATTCCCTATGGTACAAAAGTGTCACTTTCTGGCATATGTAAATTGAATCTGTTGTTTATATGAACCTATTGAGCTGACTCTGCTAGTAAGAGAATGTTTAGTTAAAGGCCTGCTCGGAAATAGGGGAGAGTGGTAAGGCGGTTTTCATTGCACCAACTACTTTCAGTATCACCATCTCATGTCTTATGTTTTTTATTCAGTGGGTGGCATTCAATTAACTTCCCCAACTGGTTAATTTCCCAAAAATACTACTAAAGTCAAGCTAAGTGTAATGGAGCCTTAAGCATTGATGATCAGAGGCACACATTGTCTCTATCCCTGGCTGGATTCTCCAATGACTGACTTTCTCTCTCTCTCTCTCTCTCTCTCTCTCTCTCTCTCTCTCTCTCTCTCTCTCTCTCTTTCTCTTTCTTTCGTTTTTTTCAAGACAGGGTATTTATTTATTTATTTGTTTATTTCGAGACAGGGTTTCTCTGTATAGCCCTGACTGTCCTGGAACTCACTCTGTAGACCAGGCTGGCCTTGAACTCAGAAATCCACCTGCCTCTCTGCCTCCCAAGTGCTGGGGTTAAGGGCGTGCGCCACCACTGCCCTGCCCCAGTGGCTTTATAAGCAGACATTCTTTTAACCCTAAAAGGCTGCAGTCTTGTCCTAGAAAACAACTCAGCTCAGAGTTATAGCATTCCACCCATCTTCCCAGACTTGATCTGTGAGAGTTAAGCTGAGCATTTTCCAGTTGGTCTATAAAACCTTGTCTTATCAGGCTTTAGGACAGGAATTTAGCCTCTGTTGAAGGAGCCATGGTGATGGTTTTAAAGGCGAGGCTAGACTGAGTGAGATGCTTACATGCTACTCTGCTATTTGTAGTCAAGATGGAGCAACAGGACCTAAAATTAAAATTTCCTGCCTTGGGACCAGTGGTTGAGAGGGCTGGCTAAACAAACATGAGGACATGAGTTAGGATCTCAACACTTAAGTTGGTCTGGCTATTCATCCACCTGTAACCCCAGGTGCTGTGACCAGGAGTGGGAGGTGAAAAGACCTGGGAAGAAGGTAAAAGGAACAGGGTTGGGGGAGGGGTAGACAGAGAAGGATTGAGAAGTGAAGGACAGGTGTGTGATGTGATGTGAAATCCCCAAAGAATCAATAAGAATATGTTGGGGAAAGAAAAAAGGCAATCGAAACCACAATGGACAGTGCATACCCACTAACACTATGACGTGGTGAAGGGTCACAGCAAACACTGGGCAGGGTGTGAAGAAGCCAGAAGTCTGACACTCGCTATGGAGCATGGTTTAAGTTTAGCCACTTTGGAAACAAAGCTACTTGGTTTTTAAAAACTTAAACCTATACTCACCACAGAACCTCCACATTCCATTTCTCAGCTTTTACCACAAAGAAACAAGGCTTAGATCCATCACACAGACTTGCACATTGGTGCTCATTCAGAATAGCTCCAATGTAAACATATAGCCACACTTTGGTATCCTCAGATGGGAGCAGGAGGAGGAGGTTTTGCTTTTGTCTCCTTGCCTTCAATCTTGCTGGCAAGTGTCTGTCCTGCTGCAACCCAGCGTTGTCAGGATTCCAGTGTAGACTCAAGGTGGATTGGTGGCTCTCCAGGAATCTCCAGGGCTCCAGTGCTAGACTGGGGACAGTGGAGACATCCAGCCTCATGGGTTGAACAACCAGCGAGATCTAGGCCTTTCTGACTTGAGACAGCCATTGCTGGACTATCTGGACCACACCCTATAAACCAACTTAATAAATACCATTTGAATGTATATGTTATATAACACACTGGGAAAATGAAGGGAAGACACTTAGCAAAGGGTTTCTTAGCCTATGGACATACAGTCAGATGGAGGTTCCAGTCTGTCACCTTCTGATGTTAACATAGTTGTGTATGCTGTGGCAGAGGGGCAGTTAGATACTAAGTGTCTTATCTTCCAGCCTGGTATTCCTGCCACTGCACCCATACCTCCAGATGAAACCAAACTAGTTAAGAGACCCAGAAAAACGCCCTTCAATTCTGTTAGTGAGCATCATATCTCCCAGTGAGACACGGCTCTCTCCACTGCTGCACTTTTTTCTCCACCAGACCTCTGGGTAGCCCTGGGGCAATGGTTATTAATAGCCATTGAAATGGAGGCTATCGGGGCTGGAGAGATGACTCAGCGGGTAAGAGCACTGACTGCTCTTCCGAAGGTCCTAAGTTCAAATCCCAGCAGCCACTTGGTGGCTCACAACCATCCGTAATGAGATCTGATGCCCTCTTCTGGTGTGTCTAAAGACAGCTACAGTGTACTTACATATAATAATAAATAAATCTTAAAAAAAAAAAAGAAAAAAGAAAAAAGAAATGGAGGCTATCAACCACAAGATGGCGCTCAATTCTCTTCTTTCAGAAGTACAAAGTTGGTCAAATGGGGAGCTAAAACAGGTTTCAAGTAAGATGATAAAGTACTTATTTTTCGAAAGTTGCCTCCCTCATTCCTGAAATAGTAAGGCCATGCCAGAGAGCACCAAGGGAATTCTGCTTGGGACAAGACCTGAAGGGCGGAGGAAGACGGAACATGCAGGCCTGCTAGAATGCCTTGAAAGAGGCAGAGCCTGTCTGTTTGGTGTCGTCTTGTCTTTGTTCCCACACAGTCAGGTCTCCCAACTCCAACATGAGGCAGAGGGAGGCTCTCTTCCCTTGATCAGGGAACATCTGAGCCCTGGTTAGGTTTTAAAATTCATGAATTCCTTGCCAGATGTGATAGCTCATGTCTGTAATTCCAGCACTTGGGAGGGACACCATGGATTTGAGGTTACCATGGGCTACAAAGTAAGACTCTATCTCAACAAAACAAAACAAAAACCAAACCCCTTCCCTGTCTGTAAAAAGATTGGAATATATTCCTTATTCCTCTCCTAGCACCAAAGGCATACATTTACATTTCTCTTCCTGCTCTCTGTTTCGGCATGTCTATACACAAACACCGTCTATCACCTGTGGCTGTGCCAATACTGGCAAGATAGGAGTGGACTTTAATCTGCATCCTTTCTCAGACACACCCAGGCCTGACTCTGCCAGTTCTCAGCGCCCAGGCTCCTTGCCGCCCTCTGCTGGTGGGGTGTTCATTTTCTTTCCAAGTCCACCTCACTTCCATAAGGCAGGTTAGGAAACCCAGAGCATCTGCAATGGGTAGCCAGTAAATCTCATTTTGCGAACAAGAGACTATTAGGACTGCATGAGGGAATCACAGGCCCAGTGCTTAAGTTAGGTGATACCATCTTTCCCAAGAAACTGTAAAATGTGGTACAGATGCAGGCATAAACGGTTGGAAATAAACACCCGGAAATAGGGTAGTGAGAACCCATACCTCCAGATGAAACTGTAGTAGTTAAGAGACCAAGGAACATTCCTTTGGGCCCTACCTCAGTGCCTTTATGACCATCTTAGCCCTCAGAGACACGGGTCTCTCCACTGCGGCACTGTCTACAGTAATAGGCTGCTTGCAGGTCTGTGCTGATCCTAGTAAGAGTGAATGGGTTGAGGAGTCGGGCTAGGGCGGGAAAAATTGTCCTTAGAGAGGCATGCTGACTAGAATGGAAGGACCACAAGTCACCTGCAGGGACCATACTACTTCTGTGCTGCGGGAGAGCCGGCCACAGAGGGCGAAGGAGACGCCATACCAGAATCAGTTTCCTGATCTCAGGGGACCTTGCACAGCCCACCCAGGGGCTGGAGCACCTGCTGGAAGTAGTAGAGCACCCCTGGAGATTTCAGGGAAGGCAGTTCTAAAATGTACAGAGATCCCTGGGGGGGGGGGGGTGGCAAGGCAGGTTAGAATGACAGGACAGTAGTTTAAGAACAAGACAATGGTGGCCAGAACCAGGATGCTGGTAAAATATGTACCTAGAAACATCTGGGAGACCCACATAAGAGGGTCTACTACATGGCCAACTGTCAAGTGTCAAGGACTTCTGGGCAGGGAACTAAGCTCTGTCTGAGAACAGTTGCCCCGGAGGCATATAGCTCTGTCTTCAGTTCCCAACACTGAAAAAAAAAAGTTATTTCCAAATTTCTGGCTCAAGGGGGATGGGGGTAGACAACAATGGCCTCACCAACTGATGGGGAGACTCCCAGGAGGGTTAGTTTAGAAGTGAATGCTGTGATAATGATCTGAGATGCTCTAAATACACCGAGGTAGAGGTGACTAGCAGGTATCCAAGGCTGGGGCCTGGGGTGGGATGGCGGGGCTCCCTTTGTTCTGGGAGACAGCACTGGATAGGTGCTGTTCAAACCAGGAAGTAGTCGAGATGGTTCTGGATGGAAGTAAAGAGGTAAAACCAGAGGGTCACAGAGGGCAGTCTGTGAACAAAACTGGGAAGGGACCAGGGAAGCCAGAAAGGAGACAGGGGGGAGGACTTTTGAGGTAGAAAGAGCATAGAAGAGCATGTTGTCATATTAACGAGTGACAAGAACCCCCAAAGAGGAAGCATTGACCAACAGGCAGGGAGTTCCACCACAGTGTAGACTGGAAGCTTCCTCAAGAGTCTGGTAAGGAGGAGGCCTCAGAGGCACAAGGACTGGTGTTGAGAAAGCAGACACAGTTGGGACTGTATGCTCAAAGGAGGATGGACAGGTGGACAGAGCGCAAAGAGTCTCTTCTGTTTCTGTGTTTTAATTGTGTGTTGGTTTAAAAAGGACAGTTTTTGTCATGGACGGAGCAGAGGGAGTGAGTTCGGGACACGGACTGAAGGGCTAAGACGAGGGTGAAGGGCGTGGTCCTGAGTGACTGGAAGAGACAGGGTGGCAATGAGTGAATTGTGACTGAGGGTATGCATGCAACATCATCCCGGGGTAGAGGGTGTCAGGATGGGCGCAAGAGTAGAGATAACTTTTAAAGTGAGAGGGGGAGGGACTGGAGAGATGTGGTAAAGAGCTCTTGAAGAAGACCCGGGTTCGGTTCCCATATGGTGGTTCACAGTTGTCTATAACTTCAGTTCCAGAGGATCTGACGTGCTTTTCTGGACTCCATGGGCACTGAAGACATGTGTTACATTTGCGCACATGCAAGCAAAACATACCCATAAAATAAAAACAAATAAGCCTTAAAAGCGAGAGAGAAAAGGACTCAAAGCAACAACAGAGGCAAAAAGATTGGAGGCAAAGTACTCAGAGGCTTCCAGTGACCACTAGAGGGCAGTGTGGACCGCAGTGTGAGCACGGAAGTACTCCAGGGCTAGGGGGCCTTAGGCAAACAGTCTGATCTTCCCTGAGACTCTTTCTCTTTTGGAAAATGAGGATTATAAAAGAACCTTCCTCAGATGTGCAGTGACTTTAATCCCAGCACTCGGGAGGCAGAGGCAGTCTGGTCTACAGAGCGAGTTCTAGGACAGCCAGAGCTACATGGAGAAACCTGGTCTCGAAAACCCAAAACTTAACAACCAACTAAAAGAACTTCCCTCATGGAAGTGCTTCATGTGTTAAGTAATTCCTTCTGTATGACTGCGACTGGGAGTGGAGAGAATCCAGCAGGAAATCAAAGCGCTAAACCTACCAGAGAAGTCCAAGGACAGCTTTTGGGATTGGTGTCTTTTCCCTGCTTCTCACGGGACCAGAGTTGACTCTGGGGTAGAGGGTCATCCACATGTCTTTCTTTACTTTGTCCTTCAAGCATCTAAGCGAGTGCTGGTGACTGGCTAAATGAACCACATACAGTCACCATCTACCTTTCCAGACTCCTCACTGGAAACAGCTCACTGCAAGGGCACCACACTGTCCTTCTCCGCCTTCACAACCCGGGAGTCCCCAGACCAAAGGATGGCCACTCCTTGAGATGGATTCAAGGTCCAGCTCTGGGAATATACCGGCTCCGTATGCTTTGGCAGGAGGCACAGCTGATCCACGCGTGTTACTTGGGATATCCTTATAAGCCTCTTTCAGTGACATGACCCTTTTCATCCCACGAGTGACCGCAGGTTAGGAAGCTGAGTCTGGATGGGAAGTGAGCCACATGGGAACCCAGCAGGGCAGAGAAGGAGCGAGCGCTAAAGGATAGCCAGATCTGTCCCTCCTCAGAACTGGTTTGGGGATGTTCCAGTCAGGTGAGTGCCTGTGAGGAAAACTGAAAAGAAACCACACCGTGAATAACCAGCCGCCAGCGCGCCAGCGTACACTTCATCAGATGCAGCTTTGTCAACCATAGCTACCTTCCCCTCTGAGAGGAGAAAAACAAAGACAAAATTGATGTACCATGGAAAGACTCAACTTCTAGTTTTCCCCCTCTCTCCTGTGCTCTCTTGGAGGAAACACAGGAAGGTAGTTCAGTGGTCAGCTAGAGGTGTGCGCGGGACCAGGGAATCCATCAGCTGATAGAACCTCCTCAGCTAGTCCCAGTCTTGGCAGGGCCTCTGCGAATGAAGTTCAGGGGAGTTTCCAAGCCTATCGGTTATATAGTGTCCCCTGGAGCTGCTCTTGTGCATTACTGTCTTTGACCACCAGAGGTCAGGCTGCAGTCAGAACAGGCAGGGCCCAGAAAAGCCCAGCTCTGACTGAGACCCTTCCTGCCCGGCAGGGCAGTTAGTTCATCTAGACTCATCCGGGCTTGCGACTGCAGGATTCCATTCCTCTTTGTAACTGACATGAGCAGATACAAGAGAAGCTGCCTGAAATCTGATTACAGCTCCAGAAAACCGTTCCCCTTTCCCACATATCATGCTTGGAGTCACTCATCTGCCAATCAAGGAAGTGAGGGAGACGCTCTAAAAGCCAGTTCCTTGCCTTGCTCACCTTCGGACACACAGGATGGGACCAGGAATCTGTATGCCATGTTATCTCTGCCTCTGGTTTTGTTGATCAGTGCTGTGAGCGACATCCACCTAGGACTGTCTCTAAGCCGAGTCTTTGATTGCGGCCATGCCAAAGAAGGAGCCTCAGGTCTGCAAACCACAGAATGTGGGACTCCTGGAACATTTGAAGATACACAGTTGCATTTGGTCACATAAGCGCCGAGCTGGATGAAAGAGAATTCCCACTATCCTGTACAGAACGAAGACCACTGGGAGCCGGTCCGCCCTCCCCAGGTAGCCTTCCTCCTCTGCTCCTTCTCATCACTTCCGAGAGCCGTTTGCCTTAGTTCAACCAGTCTGATGTGCTTCGCCTTCCCCAGAGCGAGAGCATCCTGCACTGTGACTCAGCTAAGCTCTCTGCTCAAAATAATCCTTGCTTGATGCCTGTTGGTGATAAAAACGCGATCCACAGCACAACCACTCTGGAGCACCAGCAGCGTCTGAGGATGGAGCTGGAGAACAGTTAACCCCAATTCGGCAAAATCCATCCTAAGATCAGAAAAAAAGGGGGGGGATCTTAGGATGAATACAAGTCTTCTCCCCCCTTCCTCCTTCTCCTCCTCCTCTTCTTGTTCATCTACGTCTAAGTTTTCTTCCATAGCCAAATGTTACTATATTCACTTACCTAAATCCATCATATGTCTGCTGTTCTACATATCTGATCTAGAAGCTGGATGGGGGTGGGTGTGTCCCGTAGGGTCTCCTCGGGGGGTCAGATGGGTGGGTGTATTGCTGCTCTGGCCTGCACCCCTGGAAGGCTATGATTAGTACTTCTATTAGCAAGCTTTCTCAGAGCCTACACTGTGATGTAAGAGGAGACCAACCATCAAAAAATAATAAATAAATGGGTTAGTGAGTCAGAATTGGAGGTTAGGACAGGTGCTATTGACAAGCCTCTACAGGGTAGAAACACAATAGAAGCCGGCTTTAGAACTGGAGGGCCGGCGAGAACTGTCCGAGTAGAGGCAGGAGCTAAGACCAGAATGGAGAGATGGATCATAGGAGGAGTGGAGAGGGGGGACTTGTTTGTGATCTACCCTACTCCCCTGGCTCCCCGGCACGTGGTTACAGAACTTCCACTTATTGCTAACCTCAGCATTAATTGGGCACCTTTCTATGCCAGGACCTACACTAATTAGGTCCTTGGGATGTCATTGCAAATGGGGAGGAAGGGAATGGTTTCTGAACCTATTCGAACAACTTACTGCAATTTTTAAAGAACAAAGAAAGCTCTGTTAATCTTTAACATCTAATACATTCACCACTTCACCTTCCCTGATGATCTCTGCCCCTCCCTTTTCACACCATCACTCTCTGGAGATGACTGGAATGAAAAATGGCAAAGACCTATAGGAGAGTCCCGCCCCTACTGGGGAGCCGTGCCCCTACCCTCCGTGGGCACCTGTGGCTCCTATAGCACCTGTTCATCACAGACAGAGGCGGTCAGGCCCAAGCTTAAAAGGCAGATTTTCAACATTGATCCCAGACCCCTGGGTGCAGAAAGTTCCCTTTGCATTGGAACTTAGGGACAGAAGAAGAAGAGAAAGAACTCAGGTAGAGACCGCTGCCTGGGGCTGTGGCTGGGGTGTGTGTATCTGGTACCAGCAGGAGTCTGAGAGGAGTTGAAGGATGGATGGGTTTCATGGTCCTCGGCAGCACTCGTCGAGGTTCTGATTGGCTCTTACAAAAGCTCCCATGTAGTAGCTTCAAAGCCTGCTTTAGGTTTCCTAGCCCTTGATCTAGGGTGGACTGGTTCACAGACTTCTGGTGAGATCCCTTCCCTCAACTCCAGGCACACACCCTCTGCAGCCCCTCCCTCTGAATACAGAGTCTCAGGTTCCACTTTTTGTCCTTAGCCCCCAAGAGGCTTGAAGCTGAAACTGGAGGCAGAGCCAGCCAGCCCCAGAGCCAGGAGAAGCAGTTGACTTGGGTCCTTTCAACGGGGCATTGGGTTACCACACACCCATCTGTTGGCTGTTCTCAGGGAGGAAACGCAAGCCAGATCGCTCTCAGGGGCATCAGCGCCACGCTTCCCAGCCCGCCCAGAAGAGGGGAGCCGCCTCACCTTCTGGCACCTTCCTACTAACAACTCCCATGTGGCCCCTCCAGGTTTTTCATTAATATCCCAGCACCTCACAGACCAGTCACTGCCAGAAACAGTCAGTGGGCCTGTGGAGACGCTGCAGCGCGCTGGGCTCCGCACCCATCTTATCCTTTCTACCCACACACAGCGACACTTGCCCGACAGAAGCCACGTCACCACCCCATCATTGCCACCACCTTTCCAGGAAAGCAAGGTCACTAAGAGCAGTTCAGTAGTTAGTGAATAACTAAATAATAAATAAATAAATTTGATCTCTTTAAAAAAGAAAAAGAAAAAAAAAAGTTAAACATTGTGTCCAAGTGGTACATTTGCATAAGTTAAAAGTCAAAGACACTACCAGGCACCATTTCCGCACAGCAATGATTTCAACTCACAGAGTGGTTTCAGAGAAGGCTTTATGTCCATAATTCTCAAAGGCATTCCGCTTTCTAAACGCTTCTTCATTCACTTTAGGCCATTAGCAGCTTTCTGAATGCAAAGGTGAGACTCTCCCACGGTACCTTTACACACATCCTCCCCTTAGGCGCGGTTTTCGGCTCTAGGAGGGAGCAGGCTGTGCTGCCCGATCACGTGTCCTTAGTCACTGCTCTTTGGTTTGCTCCTTGTGAATTTGTATCACCAGCTTTTTCTACATTCCTCACGGAACTATAAACCTCCCATATTGTTCTTTAAAAAACAGACACATTTATGAGACTTTCCCAGTTTTTGAAAACTCCCTGATGATCTGCCTTGAACTGGTTTTTACTATTCTTTTTTTTGGGCGTTCCCTGCGTTTTTCTCTAGTTTGGACTTGTCTATCCTCACTCTGAGTCATTTCTTGCCTTCTTTCCCTCTGGCCCTGAGCACCAGCTGCTTTCCCATGTCTGCAGGTCCTGGATGTCAGCACCCTCTCCTTTTCTTTCTTGCCCTGTTGTCCTTTTGACCTTTTGCTCCTGCTTTCAGGGGGATTCCTTTTCTCTCCCAACTCCACACCTGCAACATTCATTTAGCTCTGTAGTGTAGAACTCTCTCTTCGCTGTGTGGCAACCTTTTCTAGACTTCTGCGTGCAATACATCCTACCTCTGACAATATTGATAGCTTTGCTCTAAAAGGCACTTACTCCCTGATTCATCTATATTTAACTTTTAACATTCACATTTATTTAATGAAGGTATAAATGTGGTATGTGTGTGTATGTGAAGGTCAGAGGACAATGTGTGGGAGAATATCAGGTGGATTCTGGGGTTCAGACTCGGGCATCAGGCTTCGCTGTAAACACCCGTGCCTACTAAATCACCCCTCCAGACTATGATCTGCTTTTCTAAACTACTAATTTCCTGAGAAGAATGTGTACTTTAGAAGAAAACAACAAAGGTCTTTTTCTGTCTTTAGCTAAGTCTCTCCAAATTTACTCAGACCTTTGCTCAATGTCCTTCCTGATCCTTTGCAATGCACCTAACTTAAGCTCACACTGATAACTGTGTCACCTTCTCTGTACCATGCTAGTGTAGAGGATTTGTGTTAGCTCACTGTCTCAGAGGTGTCAGGGGTGGCGGCCGACCAGATCTCATTACAGCAGTCAGAGTGCACACAGAGAAGACCCATCTCCACTTTTTCTTTTTCTTTTAAAGATTTATTTATATATTTTACATGTGAATACACTGTAGCTGTCTTCAGACACACCAGAAGAGGGCATCAGATCCCATTACAGATGGTTATGAGCCACCATGTGGTTGCTGGGAATTGAACTCAGGACCTCTGGAAGCGCAGTCAGCGCTCTTAACCGCTGAGCCAGCCCCTACTTTTTCTTCTTAATCTGTTTGTGCCTCAGCCCATGGGATGGTGCAACCCACATTCAGTTCAGTTCTTTGCCTACTAGTTAATCATCTCAGAAATGTTCTTACAGATACACCAGGGGTGGGGGTGGGGCACCTTACTCTAATCTAGTCATTTTTTCAATTCACTCAGACTGAAAATCAATATTGCCCATCACAGATAGCCTGGGAGCCAAAACCAGCCTGCTACATGTCTCTCTCTCTCTCTCTCTCTCTCTCTGTGTGTGTGTGTGTGTGTGTGTATAACTATCTCTTCATTTGGAACAGATCTATGCTCCTTTGCTTCTGTTGTCTAGGCTGCATTCGTGCTATAATTGTATGTAGTTCTAACACACTTCACATGACTGAAAAAAAACCTAATGTGTTCATTTTTTGGCCTTTTATAAAAAACAAATTTCTACTTCCTTCGATTATATATTTTCATCTCCTTTGGTCTTTATGCCTTATGGCCAGACACTCTTTTCCATATATGTTTATAAGCTTCATAATAAACTGCTTTTGCTTTTTGTTTTTGCATGAGGCAAAACACAGTCAGCTGCTGTGGCTAGTCTGAAGCAGCCCCATATTCCACATCTGGGATTAAAACAAAACCATATTCTTACACTGCACACTAACGCCCAGGGTTTCAATTCATCCAGTCAAGTTGCAAAGTTAATCGTCATACCCATCCATACTGATACAGCATTTAAAATCTTTCACATCAACTCCCCTAGGGCAATTCAGGGATAGAATCTTAAGGCTCCAGAGCAGCTCCCCACCCTACTGCCTTCCTTTTCCCTCCGTGGATCAAAAGATCACATTTTCTAGGTCATTCTTTCATGATGGCAGCGGATCTTCCAGTGCTGCTGGGGCAGGGTGTGGGGTACGGTGAGTAAATAGTGACCACTGTTCAACCTAAGGATCGACAGGGTCTGAAGCGCTCTGTCCGGCCTGCCTCCCTGGATGCTGTTTTCCTTGTGTTCTGAGTATGGAGGTCCATGAGAGGTAAAACCTGAGATTTCGCTCTTTCCCTGTGGGGTCTGCTGTCACCTTTCCATCTGCCTGTGGGGTCGCTCCACCGACCTTCTTTGACAGATGGTTTTACTAAGGCAAATGGCAAAAGGAAAGAAACCCAAACCAATCCACCAACCAACCAACCAAACAACCCTCCCCCCCCCCCAAAAAAAAAGACAAAACCAAAACCAACCATTTAAACAAAAAACCTTTGATAACATCCCGGGATAAAATAGGCATTTTTCAGGCTCGTAAAGGAAGTTTGGGATGTGTGTCTTAAATGTCAATTAGTTTAGGAGCAAAGTTAGAACACAGTTCCTTTCCCAGTTGAGAGCTGTCTGCTCTAACAATCAACCTCCGGCAGTAATGGGAGCAATACCTGGCGCCGACCTCAGCTGACTGCAGTTGATACAGGATGGGTAAACACCCACCCTACGTAATGAGTTGGTTAATTATAGCTCTGCCATGTCTATAGACTTCCATTAATCTCTAAGTATTTAACGTTGTCACCTACAATGGCTCAGAGCATTTAAGCAGATCTTTTCAAAAGTCACGTTCCTTGGCTGACTCTGCATGCATGGCTGAGGAATGACAGGGTTAGGTGGAGTAGCTCACTTTCATTCTCTGCTGCTTGGGGATCAGCCTGCACAGAGCATCTGAGAAACGATGATGCAAATAAAACAGTCACAGGGGATTTAAAAATAGTTGACAGCACTCCCTAGTCCCCACCCTCGTCCTCAGCTAAACAGTAGCTAACACTCTCACCTAGGGAGGGCGGATGTATTCACATGTCCTGAAACAATGAGTCCATTACCTTGTCTGAACTTCAGTCCCCTCTAGCAGCTATATGGATGAAAGAATGTCACTCTCACAAAACACAATGTATTTGGATGCTCTGGGGACCTAGCTCATCCCAAGAAAGGCCCATGGTGGTTTAGGGGCAGTAGTCTGGTTGCTCCATAGTGCTCAGGGTCAGCTATTGGACAACTGGCTCAACTCTTGTGCATACGTTTTCCCTGCAGAACCACCCTGGATGAGGACTGGTGAGATGCTCTGGGTTAGCCCCGGGGCCATGGCTGGGGCCGCTCTGCAAGTCTTTGTAACAAGCAGACAAGACTGAAGAGAGTGGAGAAATGATAGCCACTGTACCTGTGGTGGTTTGAATATGCTTGGCCCAGGGAGTGGTGCTGTTAGGAGGTGTGGCCTTGTTGGAGGAAGTGTGTCACTGTGGGCTTGGAGACCCTCCTCCTAGCTGCCTGGAAGCCAGCCTCCTCCTGTTTGCCTTTGGGTGAAGATGTAGAACTCTCAGATCCTTTGGAAGCACCATGCTTACCTGAATGCTGCCATGATTCACGCCATAATGGACTGAACTGAACCTGTAAGGCAGCCCCGATGAACTGTTTGCCTTTATAAGAGTTGCTTGGTGTCTATTCACAGCAGTAAAACCCTAACTAAGATGGTGCCTAACTTCAATATGCAAAGTATTCATGCAGCATACATATCACTAAAAATACAGAGTAGTAGGTAACTGTCATTCCAGGACCTTTCCCAGGTGCACAATTGCCAGTCCTCTAGTGTTTGGGGTGGGGGAGAAGACAAGTGTGTGTGTCCAACAGCCCTTTGAGTCTGCTACCTCCCTGCCACAGAGCCTCACCATCCTGCTTCCCTTTCCTAACCATCTGCAGGCACCACTCCTCTGTTGACCTCAAACCAACACACATTTCCTTCCTTCTATACCTTCCTAAAGTGACTCCTTTCCATCCACGAAAGAACCAAACCAAACCAAACCCTGTGCGCTCTCTATGCACTCAAGGCCCAAGAGGAATTACTCAAGCCAACAGGTTCCTGGAGGTTCTCACTGGGCCCCAGCAGATGACTGTTGTCTCTGTGGCCTTAGCTTGACTAGCCCCGTGCAGCCAGAAGACCCTTATTCAAGCAGTCTTTCCGAGTAATACCTCTGCTTTTTCTGTTTCCATTCCTCATCCCTGGCCTTCCCTGCCTCTGTGCCAAGGAAACACCTGTGTAAGCCTCATATATGCCTGCCATATTGGGTTCTAAAAAAAAAAATAAAGCACTTAGCTAGCAATTTTACTTTCACTCTAAAAAATGTGTTGTTCTCCAAGGGCATTGGTTAAGTTGCTATACGTAATTGGAGAGGTTTTGTACAGACTTGGGTTTAAAACTCCAATACATGGGGCTGGAGAGATGGCTGAGCAGTTCAGAGCACCAGCAGGGCAGTACCTACTCATCTCTAAGAGCAGCTCCAGGGGACCTGGTATCTTCCTCTGGCCTTTGCTGGCTTCAGACCTGCACACAGACTCATGCACGCATGTAGATGAAACTATTCAAACATTTAAATTAAGAAAAGAATTAAATGCTACTGTACCATTCACTAGCTACAGGATCTTGGGGGCGAGGTTGTTTTCTGAGTGTGAAATTTGAGGAACCGCTCTTCTAATAGTTAGAGGACTAGACAAGATGAATGCAAAGTGACCGCCGTACACACATGAGGGCTGGAGTTTGGATCCCCAGAACCCACAAAAGAGCTGGGTAGCTGTGGTGGACACCTATAATCCTACCTCCTGGGAGGCAGAGGCAGGGATTGGGCAGTTTGGCTGGACTAGCCTAGGCCAGTGGATTCCAGGTTCAGCATGAGGCCCTGCCTTAATGAAGTGGAAAGAAAATAAGGAATACGGTCTATGTCCACTTTGGGCTTTCACACACATTTGTGTACACTTAAGTAAACAGAACTTGGGTCATAGCTTATGGTACAGTGCTTGCTAGCATGCTTAGGGCCCTAAATTCAAACCTCAGTGTTGCACACAATACACACTCTCCCACCTACCTCTCATTTGGGATTCTAGGCTTCTAAATGGCTCTATTCCATAAGAGCTAAATGTCTGAAATTCTGAAAACCCTTGTCTCTCTCCCTACACACCAGGGGCATCTAATTTAATTTCTCAAACAACCCTTGGGATTCTTACTGCCACTTTGTAGTCAAGAAAACTGGAGCGAAGAAACGTTTGGTCTTGTCTATGGGGAGGGCTGGGCTTTGGAGAGATATGTCTAGACTCAGCTTGCCTCCTTCCCTTTATACCTCGGCCTTTACCTTTCAGCCTTGTGAACAACCACACAAAAACAACAGAAATCAACACCCCAGAGACAGTTTTAAACGTCTATGTTTAAGTTATGGCTTTAATTTTTTTTTTTAAGTAGCCCCTTTAGAGTCAGAGAGATGTCTTAGTGAGCCAAGGTACTTACTGCCAAGCCTGAGTTCAATCTCTGGAACCCACCTGAGTGAAGGAAGAATCAGCTTCTGCAGCTATCCTCTGACCTCTACATAGGTGATGTGGCATATGTGTGCCTGCACATACACACCATAAATAAAAATGTAAATATGCAAACACACACACACACACAATTGAACTAATCCTTTTAGCCTCTGATGAAACAGCAGAGTGTCCGACTACTCCAGTGTCTGGAAAAGCCCTTGAAACCTTGCTGGTTATCCGAGCTGGCAGTAGTCACTGCCCCATAGATATGAGAATCAACATGCACTGTTCTATTGTGGGTAATGCAGGCCTGGTATGCCCAGAACTCAGCATCACCATCACCACCATCATCACCATCATCACAAGGTTGTTTTAAATATTATCCATTGTGGGACAGAAGACCAGAAAGAAAGCATACAAGGAATTCTTTCTGGTTCTTGTTTAATTGAAAAGTGTAACAATAAGAGACACCTTAAAGGCAAAAAAAGTTAACTTTATTGTCGATCTTACCATGAAACACCTATAAGAAATAATTACAAAATAACGCCGTGGCTTTTTTTTTTTTTTACATACTTTCAGTATCATCTCGACATGATGATCCTTTCACAGAAAGGACTGTTTACAGCTCACTTAGACACGAAGCTCACTGTGGCACAGACAGGTGCAGATGGCGCGGGGAGGCGACACACTGAACGGACACGCTAACAAGCGCAGCATGAGTCAGTAACAGCTTTATACTTTCCTCCTCTTATTTTTGAAAACGATTTCCCAATACAAACCTGTCAGTTCTACAGAGTGGATTTCCACATACATATCTGTCTATGATTCTACCATGGGTCAGAAACTAAAAACTGTTTCCTGGCTGATTTTGTCTTTGAAAATCCGTAAGACTATTATTCCCAAGTTCGCCTGGAGGAGGGCGAATGAGCGGCAACAGCCTGGGCAGAACCCTGGAGACTGGATTCTGGAGCAGAGAGAAAAAAGGTATAAAGCGCAACCTGTTCAATTAAGCAGCTTTTCCATCTTTGTATCTGCAAGGGACGCCGAGGGCTGTGGGGAGGCACAGCGGCAACCTGGGCTCTGGAGAGCACACACTTCACCAGGGTCTGGCCCCTAAGCATCTGTGAGCAATGACGAGATTGTGTAGTGACTCGGAAGCAAAAGAAGCCATCAGGTGACTGACCCCTTCGCTTTTCTGTGAGGACACTTATACATTCTGGCATCTGAAACTTTGGTTCTTCTAAAAGCATTCGACAAAAGCAAAATAAAGTCATGAGCACAGAACTTTCTTTTCCTTCTTTAAAGTGTCAGGTGAGAGTTACTGGATGAGACCCTGCTGAGGCCGTGCTGGCACAGGAGGGCAGCATGGTGGGGCACGCCTGTGGCCACCGCAGCTCTGAACACTGACCTAGCTGGGGGAAACACTGCTATGTTCTGCCTGACCCTAAATCTATTTCTTCCTTACTTGGAAACATAATTTTGTACAAAAATATGAGTTTCTTTAGAAAATAATACATAGTCTTCTTTTTAATAAAACCTGGCAGATAGCAAAAATGGAGTATCAAAATATGGTAAACAAATGCTGTAAAATACTAAATCATTAAAAACATCTCCTAGAAAGACATTGTGCTATGAAGTTCTCTCCTCAAGGGTGAGCAACGTCTTCAATGTATATCGAGTTGATAAAACTCATTCTCCTGGCTTGGTTTCATTATACACTGTAACAGCAGCAGGCCCTATCTTAAAAATGGCCCATTCTCCATCACTAATATCCTCTGTATCCTTTTACTTCAAAATGAATAGAAAGACACTCTTGGATCAGTGGTCTCCAATCCTACTGTTCATTACTGTCTCTACCTGGTACACTTTAAATCAATCTCCCAGCCACAGGAGACTGGTTCAAACTGGCCTGGGGTGGGACCCAGGCATGTTTTAAAAGCTCTCTGGACAAGTCTATTTATGCAATCAGGGTTGAGAATCTTGGCCAAAGGCACACACGGAAAAGTCACTCTTAACTCTACATTTATCAACTGATTGTCTGTGGCTAAGCATCCTCAACATTAAACAAGGACTTCTGTGTATGCAAGACATACACTGAAGTCCAAATGAGGAGTCACTAAGCTTCAAACACATATAAACACACAGAGTCCCATGTATCTAGATATGTATAACATATACATAGTTAGGGTATCTTGTTAAAGCAGAAACTAGCATTACCATCTGTTTGCCACCATTAAAAACCAACAAAGGAAATACGACCAAACAAACGTCTTCTTAGACATTTCCATCGGTTCTTAACACACACCAGCTTTGTAAACTGCAAAATGCACCATGTCACGAGCACAGGTGAATCCCAGAGCTTCCTGGGAGGCTCCTGGAAGAACAAAACATCGGACGTAGCACTGTCTGTGCGTGAAGGAGCCCAGGCGTCCCAGCACGCCTTCTGGACTCAGTGGGGCTTCCATCACATACGTGTCTTTGGCTAGAACCATACGACTCTCACCAACCTCTGTGTTCATTTCGGGCCAACCTCTGTGAGGCAGAAATGGCTATGTACTAAGAATGGCTCTCCATAACAGAAGAGAGAACTCCCTCTGTCCTCCTCCTCACCGTAAGCACTTCATGAGGGTGTAACTAAAAAACTCAAAAGCAAACAGAACAGTCTAACGTCTTTCATGTGATAAACACACATTTGAACCGGAAAACAAGAGATGAACAAATACACTGCAGTCGAACAGTCAGAAAACTGGGTGAAGCTGGAAAGCACACTTCTTTCCAAAGGCGCAACAGACATCTGGGCACTTGTCTTCCTTCTACATTCTGTTTCTTTTACCTCTGCATAATACTTAAAGTGCAACTGTCCCAAGGCTTTTGTTTCCATCTCGAGTATTATAAAGAAAGAGCTAAGTTTGGGGTGAAGAAAATTATGGCACAAATAATGTGTAAAGACCCTCAGACTCCACAGCCTCCAGCAGACAGCGGCTGCCCGCAGGGCTGCCCGCAGGGGACTTAGACAACGAACTCTGGGACTTCGTCATGAGTGAGGTCCAGAGAAAAGTACTTGCTGGTTCTTTTCACTGGGAAAGCATCTTGTATGTTGCCACACTGCTGAGCCAAGCAGCTACCGCAGTAGAGACCGCTCTCATCCAGTTCATGGCCACACCCGAACGTGTAGCTCTGAGCAGTGTCCTGACACAGGCCCGCAATACGCAGGAAGTCTTTCTGGTACAGTCTGATGTCATCAAGGCTCAGGCTATGCCGATCGGTGGAAGTCTTTGGTTTTCGACATATCGTCTGCAAGATAAAGGACGGGTGAGAAAAATGCAAATATGGACCATGTGAGAAGGTAATGTCTGCCCAGCAGAAACAGCTGCTGCAAACTGTACAATGTCAAGTAGTCCTTTCATGTTAGAAATGGCTTTCCAACCCGTGTGTGCCCTTCTGGGGAGGAACTGAGTAGATCACAATGCCTGGCCTGCCGAGACACGCAGCTGGTGTAGCTGTGTGGTGGCCCTCCCAGTGTACACAGCCAGCACAGAGTCAGGTGGGCAGCTACTCCTAGCACTTGTGAAATGAAGCAATTACTGTAAAGGAAGGCTATATGATAAAAATACTGGTTTTCCTTTTTCTTGACTCAGGATAGGGCAAGTCTGTTAAAATTTTAATAAATGGAAAAGCAATTATCACTCAAGAAACACAGCTTGAAGAAGCAAGTTTTAAAGAGTCCAGGATATAGTGTCCTGGCTGGGAGGGAACTGGGGCTTCAGAGATGGCTCAGCAGTTAAGAGCACCGACTGTTCTTTTGAAGGTTGTGAGTTCAAATCCCAGCAACCACATGACGGCTCACAACCATCCGTAATGAGATCTGATGCCCTCTTCTGGAGTGTCTGAAGACAGCTACAGTGTACTTACATATAATAAATAAATCTTAAAAAAAAAAGCAGCAGTTCATGGTCCTGTCCTTCCAAAGGCCACCAGTGGATGGCCAGCTCTTTGAACTGATGATCCCAAGTAGTCTTGGTGGAAAATAAAGAAGTTAAAAGCTGACTCAGATAATATCACAAATGGGAGATGGTTACTGAGTAGTCAAGAAACCAGACAGTCTTAAGTTTGCTGGTTAGCACCACAAAGGACATCTTGTCGGGAAAAGACACCAATTTGCTAGACACAAAAGTTCTAGGAACACATTTTACTACAAAGTGTCACATTTGAGTGACATCAGCTATACAGAAAAACCCCTTTAACTTGCTAATAGTCTTCCCAGGTCTCAAAAGGACCTCAGATGTGGAATTATTTGGTCATTGCCACAAACCATAAAGGTACACAAATGCCCCAGAGTTGTAGGTTTGGCATTTGCTGCTCAGCTGCAACACCTATGATGTCCAGGGACGACCATGTGCAGTGCAGCATACATGGGCAACTCTGTGCAGTGTAGCATACATGGGCAACTCTGTGCATGTAGCATACATGGGCAACTCTGTGCAGTACAGCATACGTGGGCAACTCTGTGCAGTGTAGCATACATGGGCAACTCTGTGCAGTGCAGCATACATGGGCAACTCTGTGCAGTGCAGCATACGTGGGCAACTCTGTGCAGTGTAGCATACATGGGCAACTCTGTGCAGTGCAGCATACATGGGCAACTCTGTGCAGTGTAGCATACATGGGTGGCTGTGTGCAGTGCAGCATACATGAGCAACTCTGTGCAGTACAGCATACATGAGCAACTCTGTGCAGTACAGCATACATGAGCAACTCTGTGCAGTGTAGCATACATGGGCAACTCTGTGCAGTGCAGCATACATGGGCAACTCTGTGCAGTGCAGCATACATGAGCAACTCTGTGCAGTGTAGCATACATGAGCAACTCTGTGCAGTGCAGCATACATGGGCAACTCTGTGCAGTGTAGCATACATGGGCAACTCTGTGCAGTGTAGCATACATGAGCAACTCTGTGCAGTGCAGCATACATGGGCAACTCTGTGCAGTGCAGCATACATGGGCAACTCTGTGCAGTGCAGCATACATGGGCAACTCTGTGCAGTGCAGCATACATGGGCAACTCTGTGCAGTGTAGCATACATGGGCAACTCTGTGCAGTACAGCATACATGGGCAACTCTGTGCAGTGCAGCATACATGGGCAACTCTGTGCAGTGTAGCATACATGGGCAACTCTGTGCAGTGCAGCATACATGGGCAACTCTGTGCAGTACAGCATACATGGGCAACTCTGTGCAGTGCAGCATACATGGGCAACTCTGTGCAGTGCAGCATACATGGGCAACTCTGTGCAGTGCAGCATACATGGGCAACTCTGTGCAGTGCAGCATACATGGGCAACTCTGTGCAGTGCAGCATACATGGGCAACTCTGTGCAGTGCAGCATACATGGGCAACTCTGTGCAGTGTAGCATACATGGGCAACTCTGTGCAGTGCAGCATACATGGGCAACTCTGTGCAGTGCAGCATACATGGGCAACTCTGTGCAGTACAGCATACATGGGCAACTCTGTGCAGTGCAGCATACATGGGCAACTCTGTGCAGTGCAGCATACATGGGCAACTCTGTGCAGTGCAGCATACATGGGCAACTCTGTGCAGTGCAGCATACATGGGCAACTCTGTGCAGTACAGCATACATGGGCAACTCTGTGCAGTGCAGCATACATGGGCAACTCTGTGCAGTGCAGCATACATGGGCAACTCTGTGCAGTGCAGCATACATGGGCAACTCTGTGCAGTGTAGCATACATGGGCAACTCTGTGCAGTACAGCATACATGGGCGCAGTACAGCATACATGAGCAACTCTGTGCAGTGCAGCATACGTGGGCAACTCTGTGCAGTGCAGCATACATGGGCAACTCTGTGCAGTGCAGCATACATGGGCAACTCTGTGCAGTGCAGCATACATGAGCAACTCTGTGCAGTGCAGCATATGTGGGCAACTCTGTGCAGTGCAGCATACGTGGGCAACTCTGTGCAGTGCAGCATACGTGGGCAACTCTGTGCAGTGCAGCATACGTGGGCAACTCTGTGCAGTGTAGCATACATGGGCAACTCTGTGCAGTGCAGCATACATGGGCAACTCTGTGCAGTGCAGCATACATGGGCAACTCTGTGCAGTACAGCATACATGGGCAACTCTGTGCAGTACAGCATACATGGGCAACTCTGTGCAGTACAGCATACATGGGCAACTCTGTGCAGTGTAGCATACATGGGTGGCTGTGTGCAGTGCTGCATACATGGGCAACTCTGTGCAGTGTAGCATACATGGGTGGCTGTGTGCAGTGCAGCATACATGGGCTGGTAGAGCTGGCCTCTAAGTTTCCATGCCACACATACTGTTTAATATTGGGAATTTTAGAAAAATATTTAGTAAATATCATTCACAGTATGGCTTCTTTTATGGAAGTACAAAAAAAATGGGTTAAAGAAAGAAAGAGAAATAAATAAATAAATGAATAAATAAATAAATAAATGAAGGAAAAAGGAGGAAGAATTTAATAATGCATTTTCAGAGTTGAACCAGTCAGTGGTCACAGCTGGTAGGTAGTCTAGCAAAGCACACTTAGGAAACTCAGTCTGCAAGGCCAAGTGGAGTAGAAACTGCTCTTCAACAGCATAGTCAACAGCGACCTTTCCACCTGCGGAGGTGACCAGTCAGCCCAGAGACACACCACACAGACACATACAGACTCCCTCTCCCTCTCAAGTGTACACACTCAGTTAACCAGAAGCCTGAAGACCAGAGGCTCCCACCCAGAGGGAACTAGAGAGAGTGTGCAATAGAGAATACAATTTATCCAAATAAAACCCAAATGTAAGTGGAACTTGCTAAGGAAATGAAAAAAATCAGCATACAGTGAGGATGTATGTCACGAATCATTTCCTTCTGGCTATTTTTTGCTCATTTGTATGAATCGCAGCCTGACGTAAGTATGCCTGTTACTCTAGTTGCTAATAGGAAGATTTCAATCCCCAGTACCTGTGGAAGAGAGTCAGTACTCTGTCCACGCAGCTTGACAACCGTTTCCGAGGAGCTGGAGGTGGAGGAACTGATTTCTTTTACAATTAACCCTGAGGTAAAAGAGAAAAACACAGTGACCTCCTCATATCTCTCTCTACATTCTCTAACAAGTGCCACTACCAACGGTGAGCATTGCTGAGGCCTCTGAGTGACTCCTCGCTGCTCTGCTGGTGGCTGGGGCTCACAGCTGGTGGCCAGGGATCACAGCTGGTGGCATACACTCTTTGGCAGGAAGTAAGGGGCAGCCAGGAAGGGGCAGCTAGGGTAGGGAGGTTCAGGAGTGAACCGTTTATGTTAGATGGAGGTCTTAGGTATCAAGAGGCCTCTTCACGGCGTCTGCACATCTCCCTTCTCTCCATACGTCACCAAGAGGAACACCAATATCATCAAATTTTGTTTCCACGTGGACATTAGATGTGGGATGCTGACCTCTGCAGTCAGATGGGCCGGGGCTGGAATCTGCCCAGATAATTAACTGGCTGTGTATCCAGGCCAGTTCTTAATACTCCCCACATTTCATTCGCTTCCTTTTATACACAGGCTGCTACTCAACTAACATTTTAGTGATGACGAGAGTTGTGAACAAGGGTGGGGCACTCCTGCTGGTCAACAGAGCACTACGACCACAGCCCCCACCTCAGACGCCAGCAGGAAGAGACCAAGACGTAGCCGGCAGTGAGAATTCAGCAGAGTCTCAGAGGTCAGCACAGCCCTTTCACCTCTGTGCTCCGAGGAAACCTCCATTTTCAGAACTAGAAATCTAAGGCTGACACTCTCCCTTCTGACTTTAACATGTAAGTGATGTGTCCCTCCAAAAAATGTTTCAGAGGCTAAAATTATCAGCTCCAGCTGGGTATCAGACCGAACACCACTAGAGTTCTTCTTGCCACTTGATGAAACAAGTGAGGACCCGCAGGAGAGGCATGAGGACAACTGCTTCAGAGGGGTGGGGTCCCCCACCTTACAGGAGGCTTTTACCCAGGCACTGCTAAGCAGCCCAAAGTCTAGCATGCACCTTGTCTGTACACAGGACTTAGTGACTTGTGAAGCCGTTCCTGGCTCACACACAGGCCTTTAGAATGCTTGGGTAATGCTCAGGTTTGGGTGTGGCACACTGTACTGCCAGAGGCCCTCTCCATAGGAGAAGGACCCCATGAGGAGTGTGGACCCCAGATCCCACAGGACTGAAGGGCTCCCGCGCTGGCAGGGATGCGGGATGACTGTGTGGGCTCTCTGGTGCCCTTGGCGCCTCTGCCTGGGAACAATGTCCTCCAAGCCCATAGCACAACTGAAGAAGTCAAGACTAAGTCAAGACTCAAGCACGGCTGCCTCCGTCTGTATTCAGTCTGAGGTTAGGGTCTAAACGCAAGGCTCGTGTGGCAGAGAAGCTGGAAACTGGGGTGAGGCAAGGAAGAGACTGGAGGGCCCCAAAGTCACATCTTACATGCTGTGTCTTAGATACATCACTTTTACATAATTTGTGCTTTCCTTGCCTAGCTTCTGAATTCTGCATGGTATCCTTTGGCAATCTCATATAAAGGCTAATGGTCCAGTGTCCAGTGATCAGGCAACTCAACTATCCACTGTTTGTTTTTCTCTTTCACTATTAAAAAGACATACAAATGTTTATTAAGTATTAATGGCCATCCTACTTAAAATGTATTTCTATTTAAAACTACAAGATTAATAATCTCATAAAATTGAATGCAGAAAGAAACATAATATGAAGCACTTTCCAGTGGCCCATGTGCTGCATTTTCCTAAGCATTTTGGTATATACCACTTTAAATTTTCTTTTTACAAACACAAATATGTAGCATTTCTCAATGCACTTATCATATGCATATAGTTGTGGTTCTACATTTAATAAAGAGACAATTCAATACAATAAAGAGAATGGGTTGAAAAACCAAGGTCAGCCTAGCATCACAAACCCGGTGTGGTGAGGGCACGGATTCTCCATCTACAGGTCTGGCCTGTCTACTACGGTTCAGGCTGAGCACCTACGAGTTGTGGTTGGGCTGAGTGAGCAGACGGAATCCCACAGAGAACTGTCCCCTGTAGTCGTGTACAGGGAGAGCCAGGACGGCAGCAGCTGTGTGCCTGACAGTTGGTGATCAAAGCTGACAGTGGCTGGAGAATAACTGTCCAGGGTCCTTTTCCAGTGCAGGCTCCCTAAGTTTTAAGCTCAAGGAATAGAGGAGACTGATGTGACATGTGATAAAAGGTTGAAAACAAACCCACACTGCTGACTTCAGAGAAACACGCACTAGAGGATATTATACAACCCTCAAGCCGAGGTTACAGAGAAGGCATACTTCTCAGAATTCATGCAAATACAAAATTTAAGAACGTCTATCTAAAAGTCAAACTGGTTTGACACTTTTTCTTGCAGATTCTTCTATTTGTATAGTACGGTATAGGACACAAAGCAAACCAAGCCTGGAGGCTGACTTCTGTTGCTACCCATGGGCACTTGTCTTGTTAATCTCAATTATTTTTCTCATGTACAAAATGGGAAGAGGCCAGACTGAAGGTTTCTCCAAGGTTCCTTCCAGGGTCATGTGGTTCTCTAGTTCTCAGGTTTATAACAGCAAGGGAGCAAGGGGGGGGTGTAGAAAGAAAGAAAAAAAAATCCAGTTATCCTACAACACAGTGTGACTTGTGTCCATGGTCTGGGTAGAAGATGCTAATGTTCCTTCCTGGTGCCCTCCCCCATCTCTTCCACAGAAGGTACCTGGCCCGTGATCAGGTGACCTGCAGTGGCTTTTCTCCCTGGTTGATTTAGAATCCCCACCACCCTGTTTTCAGGGGGCTTCTGGAGGCAACAGCTTGCACTAAGAGCTCACCTGAGTGCCCGTTCAGCTTCCTCGACAGCAGCATATCTTCTGTGATGTAGATACACATCTCCGGGCTGACTTCCAGCGACTCCTCAGTCATCGGCTCCAGGTCCCTGGGGTCATCGACCAGCATCTCTATTTCTGAGACATAGGCAGGGAAGAAGACATTTAACAACCCAAAGGAAAACGAAGACCACAACCCTCAGTCATACTACACAGGTGAGGTCAGCCAGGTAAAGACTCCCATTTGGAAACGCACAGCTCTCATGCCATGGTTTGATACCAATTACTCTACTCTTTAAGGAAGAGGAGAAGCTGTACAGTCTCGCTGCCATGACCCAGGGCTCCCAGATGCCCACTAGCACTAGGGCCAGGAACTGCTGACCGCGCCCACCTGACCTCCCCACTTCCCACGGCAGCTGCCTGGGAGCTGCATGAAGTAACAGGAGCCTGACATGCTGTGCGGTTGATCTTAACAGAGTCAATAGGTTTCTTTCATCAGCCCCAGATGTTACAGATCTAATGTGAAATAGAAATGGGCTTAAAAAGAAGCACATGAATGCTAAATCTGCCTGGCCTAGGCTGGGATCTGTTGCTTTATCTCAGCGGAGAGTAATTTCTTAGCAGCCAGGTTCTGTATTTCTTTTATACTCACTGTAGTTTTGGTTAAAAGGTAGAGCACTCAAGAAACGCTTTGGAGTTAATACTATGTACTGGATGCAATTTCGTTTTTAGAGAAAGAGGAGGACATTGAGCTCTGTGGGCCTAACCACTGCTTCGCTCTTCTTATGGGGATGAGAAACATAAGGCATAAGGGCTGCAGGGCTTCTGTCCCCTCTACGTCACACAATCCGCCAACCCTAGAGTTGCAAAGGTCCCTGACAGACACAGGCAATGCAATCAGGTCACTGGGGAGGCAACAAGGCATCTTCTCTCTCATCACTCCTTTCACTTCCCAGACACCAGCTCTACAGGACCGACACGTGAACAGCCGTAGCAACAGAAGTTACCATCATCTTGGGAGTCCTCTTCCAGGCGGTCCTTGCCTCCACTCTCAACCCCTGAGGTGTGGGAGCTGCCGTGGCTGGTCATGGAGCTGCAGGTCTTCAGCTTCCGGTGTACGGCACTGCCTGAACAGCTGTCTTCCGGGCCCGGGTCCCGGGGCTTGGTGTCCGCCTCGATGCCCGAGGTGTGGGAGCTGCCGTGGCTGGCCGTCGAGTGGCGGGACAGGCGCTTGTGCTTCACGCTGCCTGCACTGCTCCCACTGGCCCGGGATCGCTTTTCCAGCGGGTCCATGTCAAGGTCCAGGTTGTCGCTGATGTAGGATTCCCGGTACTGCTTTTTCTCTGTGTGGGAGAACACAGCTCAGCGGCGTACTCAGGCAAGCAGGTCATGAAGACTGTCAGGCTGCCTCTCTGAATCTAGTGACTGAGGAATTCTGGGAACTGGAGCTTGACACAGAACACCATGCAAGGAATAAACAGCAGAGCAGCAGAGCAGGGGGTTGGGGTGGAGGCAGACTTTCAACTGAAGCTGCAACACCGAGAAGTGGCTCCTCAGAGTGTCACGGCACACCCCTGCCTGTCTGCTCGCTGCTACCATTCATAGTGATACAAGTTCAAAACTGAGAGCACCTAACGCCTTGCAGAGCAATGGGACATTGCACGACAGTCACAACGGGCTTCTGCCTTCTGCAAAGCTATCAGAAAACAGCATGTTAAACATCAGAATCTGGTCCTCCACAGATGATTCTAGAAAGTCAATGAACACTTGTCAGTGTGCTGACTGCCGTCCATTTTACATGCCTATATGTTCAGTTCGGCTCCTGATGCCCTTAGGTGCTAAGCCTAACAAGACAAAGTTGTTCAGGAAATTTCTTTCAAAGATTCTAAAACTTACCTTAGTAATCCAAGACTGGCCTTCTCCAGTTTGGCCAAACAATGAGGCATGAGGCATGACCTACCATAGTCATCATTATCATGGTCATCATTATTGGTTTAGTGACACACCAGGTACCCTCTGATTGGTAAAAATCCTCAGATTTAACAGATCAGTGTTGTTGGTTGACATGGTCAAAGTCAGACCCTGGAAAGCCAGACACCAGGAAGCACAAACACTGAGCTAAACACACTCGAAGTTACGTCTCAGCTGAAAGGGGTGTTGTGCTAGGTGGCAGGCTTATGCCTCAGGTGAGAAAAATTTCAAAGAAACAGTCTATCCTCCTTGTCTTACTACTGATGAGAAAGAAACACAGTAGACCAGTGCTGAGGACAGAGAACATTTGAGGAACGTTAAATTGGTATCATTTTGGACTAGCAGCCTAGCTGGAATCCTGGGGATCTGCTCATGGACATGCCTGTCCTGCTTCTTGGCTAAGTGGAATCATTTGCAGCCCTGATGCGCGCACACAGCCCTGAAGCTGCACCTCCACTGACTCTCCAGAGGAAAGCGGGTGGCGGAAGAAAGAACAGAGGTCTGGGAGGTGCAGCCCCGTGCCTCCTTCTGATCACCGGCGCTCACAGCCAGATCATATGCCCTCTATAGACTGGAATATATTGTGGTAAGCGTAGCCTCTTGGTCTGGGACCAAGGATGTTCCAGTAACTGCAGCCGATGTTTTTAATGACTCAAGGCTTCCTTCCTTCCTTCCCTATGGACCCCAGGGCAGTATTCTTGTGACCATTTTTATAGAAAATGGTAAGACAGTAGTATCTTAGAAAGGTACGTAGAAGTGAAATGTAAGAACATCCCTTCATTTATCCTCAACTAATGCCATAAAAGGGCTTTTCTGGTTAAAATAAACCACAGGTAACATGTGGATTAGTCGATCTGCATCAGAGCTAGCTCACAGAAACTTGGTTGTGACAATTTCTTCAGATCTGAAGATACCTCTAAGTAAAACAAACAAACATGCAAACATACATACATACATATTTTCTTTGTAAGAATCCTGCCCCTATCATTTATTTAAACTCAACCAAATAAAAGATTCAATATACACCTTTATCACTCCTCCACCCCTATTGTGCTTTGAGTGTCCCCTCAAACTCAGGTTGGAATTCCAGTAGTGCTGTGTCAGCTGAGGCGTGGGGCTGTTCAGAGGTGACTAGGCTGGGGGAGTTCTGTCCTTACTCATGGACCCTCCTACACTCTCCTGTGCCTGCTGCTCGCCCTTCAGATGATGCATCCGGAAGTCCCTGCCAGACATTCTCTATGCATCAGCAGCCTGGGGTGTTCTGTTATGGCGGCAGAGTGAACAGACATTTGCTCATTAAGCTCCCGACACACTAAGGGGACGATGCCCCGGCCTCCGAGAGCTCAACATCTTTGGAGACTTTCCCTTATCTCTGCAGGGAAGATCAGACTCTCAAGGTTCCCCTCAAGGTCATCTGCATCACTAAATACTTTGGGTTGAGAGCTGAAGGGACAGATGAACCTTCTAAGGCGCCATGGTAGCCATCTAGCAATGAGGCACATTGGGAAAACAACCTTGGGCCCATCTGTTCTCACAGGCTCCCTGTGGTACATTTGCTCCCCAGTGGATTCCTCTTAGTGTTCATGTCAGCCCAGAGGTGAGTCAACCTGGGAAAAACGGGCAGTCTGTGGCAGAAGCCAGTACACCTCACGGTGCTACCAGCTCTTGCCACAGAAGAGTCACAGTGGCAGACGGCAGGGAGTGAGTGATTTGCCCATCATCACTGTACAGTCAGGGACTCCCCACACACATCTGGCCACACCTGGCTTTAGAGAAGTTGATCAGATGCACGTCTTCTTTAGGCTTGCTTTGTTAGAGGGAGGACAGCCCTTGCTTTCCATGGGCGCATTGGTCAGCACTTGTTTCATACACAGACCTAAAGCAGGAGCCACCGTGCCCAGGGTCCAGGCAGACATTCCATCTCTAATCTGATTACTGTGACAATGACCATGGTAGAATTCTGCAGAACAAACTGAAAGCAATTCTAAGCAAATATGTGACACTTACAGCCTTTGGGGATGAGAAGCCGGTGTTCACTAAGTGGAGGAGGCCCAGGGTGCCCTAACTGAGAGAGAAACTGCTAAACTCAAGTCTGCAGCCAGAGGCCCCAACATGGACGCCTTCCTTACACAGCTTGCCTCTCCTCAGGAACAGTGTTAGGACCTCAGACATAATGTACAGGTCCAGCACATCTCCTCAAAGCCCTGACAGGACCTTGGGCAAAGTCCTTGGATGGAAAAGGCCTTCTCTATTGTTATTATAGGGCCAGCTTGAAGGTCAATCTGCTGTCAATCAGAGAAGCTGTGGTCTGTCTTCACTTTCACTTGGGGCCAAGGAAAGCATCACATGGGAAGGGACTGCAGCTTCCTGTAGACCGCTGCAGACAGGAACACTCAGCACCCTGATACAGAAGGCATCCCACCCTAGCCCACTGCAAGCTTTTCAGGTCAGGGGCTAAAAACTCCAAACAGATGAGGTGGAGAAGCTACTCCATCAGTCCTACAAACTGAATGGAACTTGGCTCTCAAGTTCTGGTCCATGTCTCTAAAAATCCCACTCTGGAGGTTCTTAAAGTTTCCTGTTCCTGCAGGTAGAGTAGGCAGCAGCGACAGCTGGGCACGGTGCTTCACACCGTTAATCCCAGCACTCAGGAGGCAGAGGCAGGCCTGGTCTGCATCGGGAATTCCAGGACAGCCAGGGCTACACAATTTTTTATGAGAAATACTGTCTCATAAAAAGAGGCCAGAGGAGGCAAGAAAACCTCTGCTTTCCCCATGTGGGACTGGGACTGTCTCACCTTCATTCTCCTCCTGCTTGCGGAGGTGGCGCAGGACGGGCTGCAGGTTCATGTAGAGGCGGTGGCTGTTGCTCAGCAGCTGCAGGAGATGGCGGGAGCGCGTGGGGCAGCCCGTGTAGTAGACCAGCTTCCTGGCGGATGGAAGGCCATCTGGCAAAATCTCAAACTTCTTGCCCTGTGGAGGAAAAATACGAATCAGATTATGGCAGGAAACCTTACAAATTGCCAAAGTCCCCTTGGTTTTTAAAGTAAGATTCTGACAGATGTGTGAAGCTGCACTGACCATCCTCTGAGGGACGATTCCTCATCAGAGAGGTCAAAGGACAGAGGACATCAAACTCAGGGTCTCCGGGAAACCCCGACAGTGAGATGGGTTGGGTGTGTTCATCTTTATCCTAGCACCAGAGACCCCTCCCCTTCAGATGTAATCCTAACACCTTCATGTAGCAAATAAGAAATGGAGCTGAGGCAAAGCACCAGCGGACCGTGGTTCACATATGGATTGTGTGTATTCTTTTAACTCACTGGTTCTTCAATTTATTGGACCTTAATGCTGGGACGGCAGTATCTGAGCACTAAGCAGGCATCAATTCATTTAATCCTCATAAGACATCTACAGTGAAAAGCCTGCTATAACCATCTGAGAAAGAATGAGAGAAACTGAGTCACTAGCTCAAGGTTACACATGTAGATTGCACTGGGACACTTGTGAAAATGGAGATTCTTGTCTCCAGGCTAGAATCTCGGGATCAAAAATCCCTTGAGGAAGTGAATAAGGCTGAGAGATCTGTCATCTTCAACAAAAGCTTAACTAAGAGTGACGTGGTGTGAGTTTCAGGGGTCGATTGATGATCACAGTACCCTAGAGAGTCTAACTATCACTACTGATCCTGGACCATGCATGGGGCAAACAGGGCCATGATTTTCAGTGTTTTGTTTGTTTGAGACAGGGTTTCTCTGTGTAGCCCTGGCTGTCCACTCACTCTGTAGAACAGGCTGGCCTCGAACTCAGGGATCTGCTTCTGCCTCCCAAGTGCTGGGATTAAAGGTGTGTGCCACTGCAGCCTAGCTATGATTTTCACAGTTCTGGAAAAGGTCCAGACCACAGCAGCACCAGTGTGGAGTGTGGGCAGAACATGCTCCAGTTAACATGTGAGAGAGGCCAGGGCAGACAGCACCCAAGGGATTATGTAGAGTTGGGCCTTCTGACTGGCAGGCTGTGAGGAGCCAGTGCGATGCCAACAAGGTAAGGTGGCCCTTTATCTGCACAGGTCTCTTGTCTACAAGAGGAATGCGTGTCTACACATCCTCAGCTACAGCTTCTCCTGGTCTACTTTTCTCAATTGCTTCAGAGCTCAGTAAAGTTGTGGATTTCAGTGACCTCCAAACAAACACAGATGATAGTGGCTGCAATTCTTTGAATGCTACCACAGTGAACACGACTGTCATAGAACCTGCTTCATCCTCTAGCTCCTGAAGATGAAGTCTTCCTATTGCTTGCAGCAGACTACTGAAGACGACTACGAGGTGAATGTTAATAACCGGCATTCACAGAAACATCTTTTTTTCACTTTCATTCTTCACTTGAACTAAGAAACATCTGAGGCTGCCAGCCAGCCTCCACACCGACTTAGTTACCCCGTGTGCCGACAGGCTGTCTGCAGTGGACTTTTAAATGGTTCTATATGACTGATTTACCTTGTGTCCCCTGCATTTTCCTCCCCTGTGGTTCCAGTTACTTAGGACAGTGTGGCAGACACTGGACACACAGATTATAGTCTTTGATTTTAATTTGCTACTGACATAAATAACTGGTTATGAGGATACTTAAAGAAGGAAATTGTCAGCTTTTATTTTTTAAGCTTTTTAACATTTACTTATTTTATGTATGTTGGGCTGTGTGTGTGCAAGCCACTTTGTGTACTGGGGGCAGGTCAAAGACAGTCTTGTAAGTCCAAGGGATTCAACCCAGGTTGTCAAGTTTGGCTGTAAGCCCACCATGGTGAGTCATTTCACCTGCCCCTAGTTTCTACTTAAAAACAAAACACTACTACAACTCTTTTCAAATAAACAGACTACTTTTGCTCTTGGACACAGTATTTTTCAAAGTGAACCCCCCCCCTTCTCAAAATCAACCGATGAGACTTCTTTCTCTCCTCCCTCCGCACTGTTTCCTCAACTCACCACAAACACCAACTTCCCAACATTTGTCCATGGGAAATCATACAGCAATTGTTTCTCTTCTTCTAGATTCTGTGGAAAGAATTTCAGTATATAAGGAGTTAAGGGGAAACAGGATAGATATCCTAAAACCGTCTTGACTTATTATTATTATTTTTAAGATTTATTTATTATATGTAAGTACACTGAAGCTGTTTTCAGACACACCAGAAGAGGGCATCAGATCCCGTTACGGATGGTTGTGAGCCACCATGTGGTGACTGGGATTTGAACTCAGGACCTTTGGAAGAGCAGTCAGTGCTCTTAACCACTGAGCCATCTCTCCAGCCCCTATTTTGACTTATAACAAACTAAAATTCAGTAATTCAAATCTGAAACAGTCCTCAGCCCTTTTTTTGGAGAAGGGCCGACAGTAACTAAGATCAGCGACAACGGCCGGCAGCTCCTGTGCACTGCATGCACCAGCCTTCTGAAGGCAACTTTCCCTTAGTTCTATCCCTAAGTTTAAATATGAAGTCCTAAAGACTCAGACACGCAGCAACGGGGAAGGGACTGAGACTTCCAGAATTGGGTATTTTTCCCACATTGAAGATAAGACATCTTTATGGCTTCCTCACAGGGAGCTACCTCCTCTAGTCCCTGACGTAAAGCTAAAGGATAACACTGTCCACGTACAAAAGGGAGACGGTCCCCACCCGTTTATAGGACAGCGTGAGTCACAGACAACTGTAATGGATGCTGGAGCACCTGTGTAGGCGCTTTTTAAGGTAGGAGAGAAGAACATTACAGTTCATAAGCCCCAGGGAGCAGCGTTTGGGTAGTGACATTCCGTGAGGGTCAAGCCTGGGCTCATTGTCTGCCCTGCGTTTTCTGCTAAGGGGACTGACTACTGTCAAGTCAGGTAGAGCCACGCCATCCACAGACTTACGTCACCCACCTCTATACTGACAAAAGGGAAGTGTGCCCTGGTGGGGTCACACAGGCATTCTCTGTAGTAAGACCTACCCAATACCATTTGATACGAACCTGAAAAATCTGTATTCCTCGCATGGTCAGTCCCAGGGTCAGTGAACCTTCAACCTCCCTTTTATCCTGACAGAATAAAATTTCATAAAAAAGTCATTTTTTTCCTTTTATAATAAACAATTGAACAATGAAGAAACAAAAAGACACGTTTCAGAACTTAGTTTGCTTGTTTTTTTTTTTACTTAAAATAACTGCTCAAATCTTTCCACAGCCTTTGTTTCCTGAAAGACTTAAGAAAATCTTGAGTATTTATTAAACCACTGTACCGTTTCCTTCTGACTCCTTAGACTTCAGGTTTAGAGCTCAGCATTGTATGCACACTTCTGAGGCTATTCTAGGTACTCATGTCTCTGAGAACTCCAGCACACAGGCACTGCGCGCTGCCTGCAGCCATTTGAACATTCTCACCTTCCACTTCCTGCTTAATTGAGTGGATGTTAGAATGTCGGGGCAATGGTTTAGTTACAGTCTGAGATGCATCTGACTTTACCAGTTTCAAATCTGGTAACTTTCCCAGCTCCCTATCTGAGATTCGAACAGGAGAAACAAGTGACCAAACACTTAAGGCTCTCCCTCCGAAGCTTTATATTGCTAATTTGCTAATTGCTGATATGATATACATTCTACTGTTGTGTATGTATGTGTATGTAAACGATAACACTTAAGCCATTTTAACTGTAATGAAAAACATAGTACAATTAAAAACATGCTCAGATTTGGCCAATCTTTAAGGACTTATGTGTACAGAGTAAGGCATGAAACCTTAAAAGTTACTAATAAATATTTTTTACCAGATATTGTAAGACAATAAGTGAATATTATTAAATCTTTATTAAGTTCAAAAGATGTTTAGGTTTATCTTATATGCCTGGGTATTTAGCCTGGGTATATGCATGTGCACCACACATGCGCTTAGGGCTGGCAGAAGCTGGAAGAGGGTGTAGATGCCCTGGAACTGGAGTAATGGATGGCTGTGGGCCACTATGTGGGTGGCAGGCATATAAGCCATGTCCTGTGAAAGTGCAGCAAGTACCCCAAAGCACCGCACCGAGCCACCTCTCCAGCCCCTCGATCTTTATTACGTGTAAGGCCATTTTTTTCAGGATCACAGGAAGAAGTATTAGAAAATGTGGTCTTGCCTGGAATATAGAGAAGAAACTGGCCAATTTCTTTCTTGGTGTTCCCATCTAATCTATTTTTATGTCAAGAAAGGCACATGCAGTGCTGGGATCAACGGGACCTGCTCCATTAGCACACAACTTCAGGGCAGGTCCCGACCCCCCCACCCCTGGCCCCCCAGGCTGTGCCCATGCTTTCTGAAGTAAGACGGGGGCCAAGACAGAGCTGCAGTTCATGTCTGAGGCGAGTGTGGGGAAGACAGGCACAAAGGTGCTTCCTTCAGCACGGTCTGCCTTTCCCTTTATAAGCTGCCCCTATGTGAGGCAGATGGAATGGCTGAACTTGCCAAGCGGGCGGTGTCTGTCAGGAAGCAGTACTGTTATCTCCCCGATTCAGTTACAGATTTTTGTTAAATGTCTTTTTAAAGCAGACATTTTCTTTTCTTTTCTTTTCTTTTGGTTTTTCAAGACAGGGTTTCTCTGTGTAGCCCTGGCTATCCTGGAACTCACTCTGTAGACCAGGCTGGCCTTGAACTCAGAAATCCTCCTGCCTCTGCCTCCCAAGTGGTGGGATTAAAGGCATGCACCACCACTGCCTGGCAAGAAGGCATTTTCTATGCAATGAAGAATCATATACTAAGCAAATTTTCTTTTCTTCAAAAAGATTAAGTCGTACATATCAACCTTATTGAAAGATTAATTTCTAATCAGGTTTCTTTAACCTAGCAAACTTCCCCAGCAAATAAGGCAAAATACTTTCTGAACACTTGGTAATGTCACAGGCGTCCTGACTTACTGTGTCAGGACTGTTACTGCGTGGACCCCTCTGGTTTTCACAGTGCAGTGTTTCCCTTACTCAAGAGATGGCCCACAACCAGTACAGCTGCCAGACCCCCAGGGCCTCTAACTGAATCCCATCCCAAGGCCAAACTCTGTCCAGTGTACCATTTGTATTTCTAATACACTTCAGAATAGGAGCAGATTGTCCCAGATGCCACTTATAGATGTCACAATGAAATCTCTCAGAAAAAAATGAGTCAACCCTTTAGGAATTTAGACAGAGATCCACGGGACTCCATACGCCTTCCTCGGATGGAGAGGCAGTAACTGTGAGGGAGCCAGAGTGAGCGAGTGTTTTGCGCTTTGGAACCAGCCAGAAAGATTACATTTAGTAACATGATCACCCAGCAATATGGCCACACACACTCTCCCCGACGATGGTCCGTTTATATTAACTCATCATAAGGGGTACAGTGCGGACAACCAACATATCAACAAAATTCCATGCTGAACATCATGCCTGTCATGTGACAGGTACTGTTTTGAGTATGGCTTACTGATTGACTCCTTTAGACTGCAGTCCTAAGGGGTAGTAGGTCCCAGTGCTCTTTAAGCTATGAGAAATCTGAAGCAGGGACGTCAAATGCTTTCCTAGGGTCACGGGGATTCATCTCACGGTTAGACCCCACTGGCCATGTTTTAACATCTTCATCCCGCTGGGTTTGCAAATACACCTTGAGTACTTATAAGTATCCAGTTCTAGTCAGGAATGACCCTTGTAAGAATAGGGAAGATGCAGAGAGGAGCAGGGAAGAGAGGCCAAAGCATGCAGAAACACAGCACGAGTGTGTGCAGAGCATCCCCACAACATTCTGTGAAAAATGAGGCCAGGATGCAAAGAGAAAAGGAGTGCTCGAGTCCGAGCGGCGCTTAGCTGATACACCACACAAACCCTGTCATCCAGGAGCCTGTGCTGCATCCACGTTTCTGCCACCTGGTTTTGCAACCTTAGTGACTTATTTAACTTTCTTAAGCCTCAAGTTTCCTGGCCTATAAAATGATCACTTCTTATACAGTGGTGGGGGTTTGAAGAAAAAAAGGAGGCATAGAGTGCTCTGTCTGCACTGGGGACGGTAGGAACATTCCCATAATTACAGGAACATAATGAGGGTGGGGCTTTCACAGGGCAATACTACAATACTATTCACCAAACAGGTTGCAAAGGTTACTCTTCCAGGCAGAAAAAGAATTACACAGCATAAGCCCTGAAGAACCAGATTCACCATCGTAGCCCTTCATTACCATACATTACAAACATTTAAGAAATCCTACATGCTGCTTCCAGGCTAGATCATTAGGCCTGATGCGTGAAACCAAGGGCAGGCCAAAAGAACTTCCACAACTTGCTAAAAGAGGAAAGCAAAGTTCTCGGGTGAACTGAGATCTCGTTCAGAAGGAGTGCACCCCAGGGGCTGGGTCGAATTTTCCTACCTTGTACAGCCTGTAGTAATGGATGGCGACATCATCCAGTCGGACGGCCTCTTTGATGTACTTCAGATATGCCTCAGAGGCTGTCAACGCAAACTGGTCTTTGTGCATGTTTGGAATGTGCTTTAGGATGTATTCCTTCCCTCTCTTGGAAATAACCTGTTGGAATACCATGCCCCGCAAATGACAAGAGGATGAGAAGCTAGAATAGGTCACATAAAAAGCTGGATAATTCTCATTAGAAAATTCTAATTTTATCCTACTTTCACTATCTTCTTAGGCTACTGGGTGGGACCAGCTAAAGTTAAAAGATACATCGTCCACTTGGTAGAACAATCCTAATTGGGAAAAACAGATTCTTTTGGTTTAAAGTCACCAACGTGGGCAAAAGTCCTACATAAACTGAAGCAATTTCACACACTTCATGGATTATACTCTTAAATGATGGCACCGTGAAAGACACCGATGTCAGAGAACGTCTGCAGGGCTGGAGTCCCACTAACTCCTACACAGAACACGAAACTATATATGTTCATCTGGGGAAGGTAAAGTACCAGGCAGGATTCTTTGGAACACTGGTTCTCACATGAGAAGCCAGAGACTCTACTTGAAAATGTAGGAGAAAACAGTTTCTTTTTTTTTCTTTTTCGAGACAGGGTTTCTCTGTGTAGCCCTGGCTGTCCTGGAACTCACTTTGTAGACCAGGCTGGTCTCCTCCTGCCTCTGCCTCCCAAGTGCTGGGATTAAAGGCGTGCGCCACCACTGCCTGGCGAGAAAACAGTTTCAATTCAACACTCTTTGATTTGCTGAGGCTTAGATTCAGGTGGTGTCCACGGAGCTTTCAAATGTCAAAGACACACAGCACCCAGCAGTCGCACACTGAGGGTGTTGAGAAAGGCCACGCTGATTTCAGAAGGGTCTGAAAACCCGAAAAGCCAGCGGCAACACGAGCAGAAGCAAGGGCTTCAGACGCCGGCAGGGGGACGCTGGTGAGGTTTAAGCTCTAACGTGACTTCAGAATCTGTTTGTTGCTTACTTTTAATACTTCACAAAGGATTATACATGGAGGCTGGGGGTGGTATATGCCTTTAATCCCAGCACTCAGGAGGCAGAGGCAGGAGCATTTCTGTAAGTGCTAAACCAGCCTGGTCTACACAGGCAGTTCCAGGGAAGCCGGGGCTGCACAGAGAAACCCTGGTTGGGGCTAGGGTGGGTTCAGAAGTTTAAGACATCCCAGTAGCTGTGTAGGCACATCTGTACAGTCACTAGCTGGATGGTGCCGGAGCATCCAGTTTAAGAAATCAGTCAGATCCCAGAGTTTCACACTTGGGAGCCAGGACTTCACACCACAGGCAACTGGGGAGTCCCTGCAGGTACTGTGTTAATGTGCAGGTAACTCCTAAATATGTCTGCACTGTACAGTGAGGCGGCTACTCATTCCTTAGTTCTACAAACTCAGAACACCCCAAGTCATACTCCTCGTTCCCCCACCTCCACAGAAGTAGCCCTCCGTCTGTATCCCTGGTATCAGAGAGCTGGAGGCTGCCATAGGACCAGTTGCCCAGAACCTGGCCTCACATGAACTCTGCTTGGCACTGTGCCTCCACCACATCCTACCCCCATACTCTGATGTGCCCACTCCATTTCCCGTCACCCTGCTTAGTCCCCATTTTGTCACTATCGGTTTCCTTCTGTCCCTGGGTCTCAGACCTCAGCACAGTCCTGCAAAGGTAGCCCTGCTTCAAGGTTCCCCAGCTTGCATCTGAGGGGATGTGGGTGTGAAAAACCGTGACTGGGATGAAATCTCCCTGGTGTAAATGGCTAAGTGCCAAGTGCAGCAAAAGGAGAGGGGAGTGTCTACTGAATCAGGCAATAGAAAGGTCATCAATGACCTTAGAGACAGCATGTGCTTGGATGAGGGGAAGCAGACAGGGGGAAGAGGAATGCACACGGGAAGGAAGCTGCTGGAAAGTCAAACACACTTGGCCTATCTTTTGGGAAGCCAGCCAGGCGGTTCGGTTCTGCTTTGTGGATGCAGGTGACCCATTGTTCTATGAACATCAATCGTAGGAGCCGGAGCCTGAGCCTGAGCCTGAGTTGAGGACACAGAGGGAGGGACAGAGCAGCCTGCAGGAAGACTGGCAACCCATCAGGCCAGGGAGCACGTGTGTGAGACCACTCCTGCCAGAGTGACCTACATCCATCTTCTCACGACAGAAGGGGATGGCTCCTCGCCTGGCAGGGAAGGACACAGAGGGCAGAGCCAAAAGGTGATTTAGATTTGTTTTCTCAGCCCATTAAAACTGTGAATGATCTCATCCCTTGAGAAGTAATCATTTTTCCTCAAAGGGGAAAAATACACTTCACCAGGAGGATGGGGAGTGTCCCTGCTAGCCAGGCGTGGGGATGCACACCTTCAGTCCCCGCACCCGGGGGGTGGAAGCAGGTGGAGCTCTGTGAGTTCAAGGCCAGTCTGGTCTACAAAGTGAGTTCCAGGACAGCCAGGGCCGCACAGAGAAACCCTGTCTCCAAAAAAAAAAAAAAAACAAAAAACAAAAAACAACAACAACAACAAAAAAACAAACCCGAAAAACCCAAAGACGGTCACTGCGGTCACTGCTCTGCACATTCCAAAATGGGGCCGGTGAGCTTAAGTTCTTCCACGTCTGAGATGGCCAGTGAGCCGCCTCGGTGACGGGCAGACTAGGAAAGACTCCCCGCCTCTGATCGGTACTTGGGCATCACAGCGGGTTCACTGGGCCCAGTACACGCAGGCTCATTTCTTGAAGAGCTTGTGTCCGAATGGGCAGGATGGAGAATCCAGAGAGTACCTACCCATGCCGGGAAGTAAGCCTCTGGCTCGAAGTAGTCTCCATGGTGCACTTTCCTTTTGAAGTTGCCGAGGTCAGCTTGCAGTGCAAAGGCTGCCAGCAGGAAGTAGGCCTCCTCTCTCAGCACACACTGAGAGTGCAGCACCTGTTTCCTTAGGTGCCAGTAATAATAGTATCTCGCAATCCGGTCACTGGAAAACACAGGAACACAGCAGTCATGTTTTGGTGGAATGGTACAAGCACATGCCAACGGACCCCGAATCCCATCTGCATCTGCCGGCAGAGGCCCTTGGCTTCTGCTTGCCTTCTGCTGTTCTCCCCACCGAGGGGGAAAGGCCCAAGCTAGGTCCAGATCACCACCTCAGGAGGCTGCAGGGGCAGAAGGCTCAGATGCCAAAAGACATACCCTAAAGCTCAGAGCCTTTGACTCATCCAAAGAAAAGGCAGCTCTGAGGGATTCTACTCCAGTGAGGTGCACGTGTCATGGAACACAGACTGGACGTGCCCGAAGCTGGGCACTCGCAGTCTGCATATTGATGCTGTGCTTCTCACTCACTCAGGAGGAACAAACCGAGGGGCCAGCCTGGCCTTCCTGTTTGATGGTCCTTGGATTGCTCCCCTCCCTAGTGCATCCCAGATGCTCTACAGCGTCTAAAATGCTCGTAGGACAGCTGAGCATTTTACTTTCCTGCCGTCCTGAGGATGGAAGAACCAAAGCTTTCCTTAAACAGGCCTGTTCTACAGGACGAGGGTGCTGCTTTACGGAGTGTGGTCATGGGCGCGTGCCCTGACAACCGTGACACTCCCCACATGAGGAAACGCTAATAGTGCACGCTCTAATCCAGTCCACCAAGTAGGTGAATAGGCAGGGATGGGCAGCAGTGCTAGCAGGGGTGGGGGGTCACAGGACATCTAGTCAAGTCAAAAAAATGTTCATGGGCAGATTATAATTAAGGAAAATGACTGTGGCCGTGCACGCTTTCAGTGAGGTCCCTGGCCTCACTCTCAGGCTGTTTACTGCGGTCACAGCTCACCAGCGGATGATAATAGAAACATATGGGCCTATTTTAACCAAGACCAGGGCTAAAGATGAAGAGCTTAAAGGTAAGCATCTGGGTAACGCTTTTCCCACGGATAGGGAACTATTCAGTAGTTGCCTTTTATAAGGCTCACTACATGCTGTTGGACGGTTTATGGCAGGGCGGGTGTGTGGTGCAGAGATAAAGGGTTAACATTCATTAGCCCTATGGGGTTTATTAGTGGCTAGGTCATATATTTTCCTTCTTTACAGGGCATCCCATCCCTACCATGTAAAGTGGATGTGCACTGCACACAAGCTGAGGCTAGCTAACAACTTTTTTTGGCTTTAGAACTATTCTCTATGTACTAGTATTCCTTACCCTTACTTTGCATCTGCTGATGACAGAAAATAGCAAATGCTAGTTTTTCACGGAACATTAGCTCAGCATATTATTTTCTTTCATATGAAGGCTTCTTAAAATTTAAAAGGAAAAGGAAAAAAAGTTCATGCTTCCTGTAGCTTCTGTCAGCTGAAAATGTGATCTCTAGGACTGAATCCCACACCAAAGAAAGAGGTTCGAAACCAGCTAATTCTGATTTACACTATGACACTGATCCTGCATCCACTTCCAAGAAGAAAAGGTCTGTTCCCCGCCCCTCAGCTTGAGCCCTTGATTCCACAGGAAGCTCCCCCACTCCAGGCTCACTCTTAGTTTCTATTTGGTTGTTGTTTTTTTCAAGACAGGGTTTCTCTGTGTAGCCCTGGCTTTCCTGGAACTCACTCTGTAGACCAGGATGGACTCAGAGACCTGCCTGCCTTTTCCTCCTGAGTGATGGGATTAAAGATTCGTGCTTACTCTCAATTTTTAAACTAGTGATTAAGAGTGCAAGCAAGACCTCAAGTGAAGGGGAAAACCAGGTTAACTGAAAACCAAAAAGCCTGAGAGAGTTTGTGGCCCTGTCCCACTTGGAAAAGAATATAATCGTGTTTAATAAATCTCTTTCCAAAACAATGACAGTTCCTTTGGGCTGAGAGTGAAAATGTGAGCCGGTGACATTAACACTCTCACCCTCAGTCTGCCACACTCAGGAAGTAACCAATGTGCCTCTGGTGTGTTAGGCACTAGACTACAAGAATGTGAAAAAACAAAGCCCCAACTACTGCTGCTGTAGAGTTTATGCCCTCACAGGCAGAAGGAAGCAACGGCACCAGGATGCATTGGTGTCTGCCTAAGGAAGCGCTGCAGAGGGCACCAAGGCTTCGGCTCGTGGGCTGGCTTCGTACCTGATCAGCTTTCCATTCTCCACATAGTACTGCACCCGGAAATGGATGATCATGGGAGGCCCGAACTGGTCGATGCCCTAAGACAGAGACACACGCAGTGAGCTGTGTTATCTCCAACACAGGTTTCAAAGACAACCATGCTACCATCACTTGCAAGACATATTTCCAAACACAAACAGGCTCATCTGCTTGTAACATGGGCTTGTAGTAGGTGGAAAGTTGTCCCACATGGGTACCAGGTCCACATCCAACCAAGATGTTACAGCGTAAAGCAGGACGCCCCCCCTCTCTGGATTCTCATTCGCCTGCCACGCTGCCAATGGCAACATAAGGGAAGATAAAAATAAATGTCATGGAAATTTCTAGCTGAGAGCCGGCTCCTGGCCCAGCTCTGTCCCCTGTGGTGACCATTTGCTCCTTATTACAAATGCTCTCTTGTTCCCTCAGCATTCCACACAGCACATTCTAATACACTGATTGTTTACTTAAATGTTGGAGGCTTTACTCTGCAGTTGGCTTTCAAGTCGCCTTCCAGCTTAGCCCAGGATACCCGCCCTTCTATGGAGGATCCCCGCTCTGCTATGGAGGATCCCCGCACTGCTATGGAGGATCCTGGCACTGCTATGGGAAGATCTAGGATTAGATGTAGTTTCATTCCTGACTCACTAGGTGATGGCAGAAACTACGGGGCCCACCCTGAGTTTTCCCTCTCACCCCCAAATAAAACTGATATTAACTACATAAAGATGGCATGGTGCACAGTAAAACAACATAGGCTCAGATGCAAGAACCATCAAAAAGCAAATTTAAAAATTACTAAGACCTCCTACAAGTTGTGACAACACTGTCACAGGGAAAACCAGATCCTCTCTCCTGCTTTTCACTTTAAAGTGCTACCCCATGATTATCGAAACATTGTAACCTATCGGTTTATGCTGTCAGGTATTCACATCTGATCCACAAGGCATTTTGGCGCTTATAATTCATTTCCCCTTTTCAGTTTCTACTAGATAAATTATTGCCTATGATTTTTTTTATTCTATCATGACAGCTAAAATAAACATTTTTACAGAATAAAAAGAATTTTGCGTATAAATGTAATCTCACCCAAGTGACTTCGTATTGCCGTACCTTGCTGGCCTCCTTTTTCCATTCTTTTGGACAATACTTATAAAGCTTTTGTGACAATTCCATATATACGTGTTCATTATCTGCACATTAAAAAAAGAGAGACACAAGATGCTAAAGAGAAAAGATTTGTTTCAAATAAAAAAACAAAAAACTATTTAAAGCTACAATTCCAGAAACCAGCCTCCCGATCTGAGAATGTGGCACAAGGACACAAAAAGACCCAAGGGCACGAGCTGGACATTACTAAGCTTCTGCAACACAGCACTCAGGATCCTAGAGGATTCTTCCTTCTTAGAAGAAATGTGGTTTCTAACAAACACATGTGCTTAGCTTCCAGGATCTTTAGGAACCACTGAGCATCCATTCCTGTGGGCGCAGAGTTTAGAGAAACACTTCGGCTTAGTGGAGAGAAGACTCTTCTCACAGGTACAAAATGTTGACAGGCAGCACTGTGCTCTGGCCGCTCTCAACACTGGGGCACTGACGGCAGCTCATTTCCAAGTGGGGGCCAACACCTGCTTTCTGAACAGTTGGCTTTCAAAACATCCGGTTTGCGTTCCCCACGCCAGAGCAGGAGCTTGCCAGAAGGACAAACGGTCCCTGGGTCTGCCTTTGGAATCTACTCTACAGAAGAGAAAAGTCTTGCAGAAAAAGGAGATTTGACCCCAAACAATCCCTCAAGAGGGGCTGGGGTGGTGACATGTTTTTAAAGTGAATAGAAAAATCTATCTACTTGAACTAACATAAGGGGAGTGGAGTGTAAGAAAACAAGTCGGCCCAAACACAATTTTTTTTTCCATTTTTCTTCGAGAGAATTTTTTGCAAAGATCTATATCACAAGAGAAGTCTTTGGCATTCCGATTTTGTACAAGTTTTTTTTTTTTTTTTTTGGTTTTTCGAGATAGGGTTTCTCTGTATAGCCCTGGCTGTCCTGGAACTTACTTTGTAGACCAGGCTGGCCTCGAACTCAGAAATCCGCCTGCCTCTGCCTCCCAAGTGCTGGGATTAAAGGCGTGCGCTACCACTGCCCGGCTTGTACAAGGTTTTAATTAACACACTCTCTCTGTCTCTGTCTCTCTCTCTCTGTCTCTCTCTCTCTCTCTCTTTCTCTCCAGCTATTTGTTTTTCCTCCATAACAACCTTCACTGTGAAGGGATGTGCACCATACTCATCCCATGAAGATGTGAGCTGACTCCACAGTGAAACCCCGATGACTGGAAGATGCCATTGAAAGTAATGCTACTCTGTCTATAAGTGGGTTGTTCAGGACTCTGAACATGAAAGATGAGAGAAGAAATGTTCCTCTTAACCCAGCACCCAGGTCAGTGAAAGCTGTCTCCTAGCCCTTTTACTGACTGATCATGACTTTGACTTGTATGTGGTTTGAGCTCCTGTTGGAAGCAGCAAAATGACGACCAGAATTGAGACCGCTCAGAGCAGCACATGCATATTTACATTTTCTTTTTATTGAACATAAATTTTCATAGACTATATTCTGGTCGTGGTTTCCCCTCACCGACTCCTTCTATATTCTCCCCTCCTTCTATATTCTCCCCAACTCCTTCTATATTCTCCCTTCTTCTATATTCTCCCCTCCTTCTATATTCTCCCCTTCTTCTATATTCTCCCCTTCTTTATATTCTCCCCTCCTTCTATATTCTCCCTGACTCCTTCTATATTCTCCCCTCCTTCTATGTTCTCCCCTCCTTCTATGTTCTCCCCGACTCCTTCTATATTCTCCCCTCCTTCTATCTTCTCCCCGACTCCTTCTATATCTCCCCTCCTTCTATATTCTCCTCGACTCCTTCTATATTCTCCCCTCCTTCTATGTTCTCCCCGACTCCTTCTATATTCTCCCCTCCTTCTATATTCTCCCCGACTCCTTCTATATCTCCCCTCCTTCTATATTCTCCCCGACTCCTTCTATATTCTCCCCTCCTTCTATATTATCCCCTCCTTCTATATTCTCCCCGACTCCTTCTATATTCTCCCCTCCTTCTATATTCTCCCCGACTCCTTCTATATTCTCCCCTCCTTCTATATTCTCCCCGACTCCTTCTATATTCTCCCCTTCTTCCCTCCCACGCAATTCCAGGCTGCCTCTTGTTCTTTAGAAAAAAAATGCTAATAAAAATCAGAATATCAAAAACAAAACAAAGAAAAAGCACAAGAAACACACACACACACACACAAATAAAACCTATAAAAATGCAAAATCAGAAACAATAATATACAAGCAAAAGACCAGGTAAGAGAAAAAAATGCCCAAACAAAGCAATATGAGACAAAATGTCTACAAAAATACCACTGAATTTGGTTTGTGTTGGCCATCTCCTGCTGGGCGTGGGGCCTATCCTTAAGTGTGGTGTGTATACCCAGTGAGATTCCTCTAGAGAAAATCAAGTTTTCCTTTGGTGAGTGGCTGTTCATTGGAGATAGCTTCTGGGTTAGGAATGGACACTACTTCCCCTCTTGGCATGAGACTCTAGCCTAGCTGAGGCCTGTGCAGCCCTTGTGCGTGCTGCCAGAGTCTCTGGGAGTTTATGAGCACAAGGCACACCTTAAATGACCTTTACATGTCTATCACTTGACAGTGTGACCAGAGCTATCTAGCTTAAGAACTCTGGGTAGCCGAACAATGTAGACTGGTGGACCCAAAATGAGCAGAAGAGCTGTGTTCTCCTTCCCAAACTTTGCCCTAGAATCTGTACCTGTGTAATATCCTTTACATATACTATACTCCTAAATGCCTGAGCAAGTAAGCCACTGTTGAAGAAAGAAGCCATAAACAACGGGAAGACGAGGCAGATTGAATCTCATGGAACCGAATTATTATCCATGGGAGGAGTGTTAACACGAGCTCATGGATATCACAGAAAGTATATGGAGAAACTTTTGCCAAAAGCTAACATCACCGTAAGGACATAAATAATTATTGTGTCTCATGATACTGTACAGTGAGAATGGCACATTGTCATTATCTGATATCCCCACCCAAATCATGCATAATCTGAATTAATCATGAGGAAACATAAACCAAACCCAAATTAAAGGACGTTCCAAAGTAACCTGACTGTTCTCTTAAAAAAATAAAAGAAAAGAAAAAGTCAAGGTCACAAGGAAGGGTGAAGGGATGGCTGAGGAATACAGACGTGAACCAGGCCATCTGTGACTGTGACGGAACCTTCTAGGATCCCTGGAAAAAACTAAAAACATTAGCATTAGGGCATGGACTTCCTGATTATAATGTTGCCACCGTGGTTACGTAGAAGATGCTGCTGGTCTCAAGTGTGGAGAGATGGGAAACAGGTAGATCACAGATGGAGGAAGAAATGCTGGTGTTAACACCTAAGGAGATTCTAACTGTCTTCTTGGAACTTTGAAATTATTTCAATAAAAAACTGAAGGAACTGGGGTGACATTGTGATTCTTGGTATTTAGATAGATTTTATAAAGAGTGTTTGGCTGAATCTTAAAATGTCAATGTTCAAAGTACTGAAGAATTACATTCTTTCCAACTATTGGATAGACAATTTCAGTCACCAGTTTAAAATGGTGTGAGTGGCTTCAGGGCAGTAAAGCCATCCTTCATACCCTGATGGTGGATGCATGCTGTACACCTATCTAAAGCCATGGGATACAAACACCGGGAGGGAAGCCTAGTGGGAAGGAAGGACTCTGGGCGATACAGTATTAGTGTAGGCTCCGCCAGGTTGGGGAAGCTATATCTGCATGTGCACGGCGTTCTAGAACCCTCTATACTTCCTGCTCACCTGCGTGGGAATCCAAAACCACACTAAGAAAGCAAAACCCATGAGGCAAATTCTCAAGTGTACATCTACTCTGAAAAGTTGGCATGACCACAGCTTCTGTCCGCCACATTGTCTTGACAGTGAGGGAAGTCTGGTGGCATGCCTGAAGGGAACTGCTAGCCAGCAGTAGAACCAGAATCTGAACCAGGTCACCTGATTGCTGTTCTAACGCTCTTTCACCACGCCACAAACTCTCCTTTAAAGAGCATCTTAAAAGCTCTTGTTTGGGAACCGAAGGAAGCTATGAACTGGTTTTCTTGGACTTGTTGAACCACAGAGATCAACAGTCTGGCTGCAGGTGCAGAAGGAAAAAACGCCTTTGAGAGCAAAGCAAGAGTCGTCTGGAATCTGGGAGGCAGTTTCCTGATTCTAGACCCAAAGATGGAGGTCAGCCTTCCTGTTTTCATTGCGCTGACTACTACAGGAACGAACAGAGGGCAAATGGCTGACTTGCAGGGCCGTCTGCATTCCTCATTCCACAACTGAACACAGGTCCCATTTTGGAGGAAAGGGAGTCCGCTTTATCTGTTGACAATGTATTTTCTAACTCGGCAGATAGAAACATTCGCAGTACTGACTAGATTCTCAAACTATCACAATCCTTTAGATGTAAAATGATCTGAGAAAACGACTATACACATAAATGTAGAAAGTATAATTAAACACAAGTAAATCTCCTTGAAAAAGATGAGCAGACATGTTAAAATATTCTGAGATTTAAAAAGTAAAGCAGAGAAATTTCTAGATACACTTTGCCATAAGATAGCTTTTAACAAATGGCTCTAAGTCCCAAGAGTTTAGTGCTAAGTAAGGGACATGAGACTGAGTGTCTATGAAATCCTTCCCTGCAAATTCCTAATATAATGGTGGAAGAAAATGACTGCATTTCACAGTCACACTGCCTGACTAGAAGAAAGAAAAGGACTCCGAGAAAAACAGAAAAAAAATTCAATTAATCCATCACTGTCACACTGCAAGAGGATCTGAACAGAAGAAAGGCGGTTTTACTATGTTCAAAATTTCTATAATGTCACAAGTCATTATCATTTGTAGCATTGTAGATGGTAATGACAAATGATAAAAACCATCTACTTTCCTCCAGGACAGGGCTGGTCTCGATGTCAAGGAAACAGCAGCAACAATAAAAATCAAGCCTGGTTCATTAAAATGAAATGAAACAAAACAAAAGGAACAGACATATAAATATCTGAATTCATAAAAGTAATGAATATTAAGTCTAAAATGTAATAACAATAATAAAAATCCTAAATCACATAAGTACATCAGTTGACATTGGAAAATAAATACTACACTAAGAATGATGATTAGTTGGTGGATATTTTGACAATTATCTCACATAGCATGATGGCTTTAGACTTTAAAATGTCATTTTCTTGGAGACAGTTGGCTAAAGAGAGTGGACTGAGACTTACTTTGTATAACACTGAGACCAAAGAGGTGACTATCCTTTAACCTGAGCAGGTCACACACCTGGACGAGCAACTGGTGACACAGAATTTTAACCTGTGGGAGGGAGAAAAAAAAAAGACACTTGAGCTAATTAAATTCAGCCATACTGCCACAAGGAGATACTTTTTAAACTTCGTAAATATACACCTTCACAGGACATGCTGACATCAGCAAAACCACCCCTGGTTTATGGAAATCACTGCAACCTGGGGCTGAGTCTCAATGACTATCAGTTTGTACAGCATGTTAACGGGGTACCAATGCAACCTTACACAAGACTCATAAATCTCATGGCACACGGATCAGGTTCTCAGATCCTGCATGAAAAATCGGGCCTTCAGAAAAGCTTGCTCCAGTAAAGGTATTTATTTAGCAAGTATGTTGTCTTTTAACATTTTTCCTTACTTTAATGGATACATTTTTATATAGTATTCAATGTTTTGTTATAGGTATACCCTATAGCAAATGTCCTAATGCTGTGACCCTTTAATACAGGTCCTCATATTATGGTGAGCTCCAATCATGAAGTTCTTTTTGTGGCTACTTCATAACTGCAACTTTGCCTCTGTGAAGAATCATAATGCAAATATCTGTGTTTTCTGATGGTTTTAGGCGACTCCTAGAAAGGGTGGTTTACCATTCCTAGGGGTCATGACCCCAGGTTGAGAACTGCTGCCTGCAGACTGGATTAACCAATGCAGTGCCTCACATCTTTTTTGTATGTGGTGAGAACACTTAAGATCCTCTCTCAGCCAGCAATGTTTAGGTATCCAGTACATCATTAGTTATGGTTGCCATTCTGCATAGTCTTCTTGAACTTATTCATCCTGTTAGCTGAAACTTCAGATCCTTTGGCCACCATCTCCCTGCTCCGCCCACCTCAGGCCCTGGTAACTACCATGCACTCTGCTTCAGTGAGGCACATGCAGTCTGTACCTAACTTGTGACATTCAGTATACTGCTCTGCGGATTTACATAGCATTGCAAATGACAAGTCTCCCTCTGACGTGGCTTATTACTCCACCACGTGTCGGTGTGCCACACTGTCTCTTCAGTCCTTAGTGGGCGCCACCAACTGCTACAAACAAGGCTGCAGGCAATGTGAGATGCAGGTGCACGTCCACCACAGTGAGTCCTGAAGTGGAAATTTTTGTGTTTTTTAACAACTCAGTTGTGTTACGTGGTGTTTTTCTGGAAGCCGTCTTGTGTGAGGGCATGTGATGTTTTGATGAAAACAGAGACTTGAGAGGGCAGGTGATGTTTAGAGAGATATAAGTGGAACCCCACACACAGTGAGGACGCTCTTGCATTGTTATATCATTCAACACTTCACTGGTCTTCACCTTGTAGGGAGAAAAGCGCCAAAGAACTTCTTGTGGTATTCCAGCTACTTCTGGCTGCTTCTGCCAACTCGTACTGATTAGGTGGAGCCTTGCTGTTTCTGCTGCTGCTACTGATTCGTGTTTGGTGTTTACTATTGAATTGAACTGGGGCATCCTGACAAAGAGTGGAATCTCCCAAAGAAACTACTTCTAAATGGGTCCACAACATTGTTTTCGCATTAACTTTCTCTCCCCACTACCTCTGGTCAGTGGGTTGAAGCGTTTAAGAACCCTAAATAAAGTAGGTTTTGAAAAACTCTAAGCATACAGATGTCGTTTCCTCTGGATGCTCAGGAGAGGACTGTGAGATCACACACTCAGTCTGTACTTAATGCTTTGAGGAAGTACATGCTGCTTGCCACAGGGCCACACTGCTTTACGTTCGGACCAGCAGATGACAAGTGCCCCTCCCCTCCATGTCCTCAGCAAGTCTTGTCACCAACTTTTCTGTTTGGTGACAGTCATTTAAATACCTGTTAGGCAGTACCTTGCTGCTGTTTTAATTTACACTTTCTTGATGCTTACCGAGGCTAAGTACTCTTTAGATACCCACCAGTCCCCTGTGTATCTTCCCATGAGAAGTGTCCACTTAGGGCATCTATTTTAAAGCAAAGTTTTCTTCTTAAAGGTGTAAGCAAAATACTCATCTATTGCCCAGTGACAGACTGCCCAGATTTTATTTATTTTAATCAATCCCAGTTACTGCTTAACTCATTTTTCCCTTTCTAAATCTCAGTGTAATTCAATCATACTGACATTAATATAATATCTACTAATAAGAGATTCTGGAGATGAGCTATTCTGAATTGAGAAGACATTACATATTTTTGTTTTGTATATATGTGTGTGTGTATACATGTATGCTATTTGTACATGTGATGTGTGTGTGAATGGTGGGGGGGGTCAGAGGACAACCTTGTTTGAGAGTCTCTTTGTACACTGTAACATGCCTGTGCTGCTGCGCCAAGCTTTTAACTGGGTTCTGGGGACTTGAACTTAGGTCCTCGGGTTTGTGCAGCAAGCACTTTTATCCTGAGGCAAATCTTCAGGCCCCAGATATAGTTCAGATGCTTTCTCAACTGTGGGTGAACTATCTGATGGGAGGTTAAGAGAGCCTCCCGAGTCTGCCTCACTGAAACCGAATCACCCAACATAGCACCCAGCTCAACTTCTTTATGTCATAGAGGTAGAAAATAAAACTGTTCCAAGTCATGTGAGTGAGTACAAAGGCAGACGCTCGAACGTTCTATGTACTAAAAGTCACCTCCATGTTAACACACGGGCACCACAACCTCTGTGATTTGTCTGTACTTGTTACATGTGTCCTCCCTCTCTGAGGCACTGTCAGCTTTCTTGTTCTTTTTTCAACAATAACTGAAGTATAATTTTGTAATTTATAATTTTAGTGACTATGATTTACTTAACTAAATTACTTAACTTTGAGTTAGTGATTCTATCATATTGTCATACAGAACTAAAACCAAGAAAATGAAAACATGCCAAATCCCAGAGGAAAGAGCAGAAGACTGAGGGCCAGAGCACCTGCTCAGTTCTTCAGGCACCGGCCATGAAGGAAGCCGCAGAGGAGGCTGTGGAGGCCACTGGTTACTTCTTGCTGCTCTGACAAAACACCTGGCTTGTGGTCCACTGCTGTAGGAAGGTGCGGGGTGGTGGTGGGGGGAGGTCACGTGGCATCCCCAGTCAGCATGCCCGCTGGCTGCCCAGCTCACTGTCTCGGTTTTATTCAGTTTGGGATCCCAGTCCACAGGGTGATCACCCACACTTAAGAGTGTATCTTCTGTGTCAATTAACCTAATCCGGACACTCCCTCACAGACATGAGTGGTTACCCGAGTGGTCCTAGATCCTGTCACAGTGACAATAAAGATGGGCCATTTAGGGCAGGATCAGTCTATCCAGGACCTGCATGCAGCAGGTACCGTGGTTACTGAGTGAGCAGGATTCGGTTCTCAGTGAGGACCTCCGCTGTGCTCCGCTAGACACGCCTCCCTGTCACCCTGATGAACACTCTAGCTTATAAACGTGCTATCCAGCCACACTTTCAAATCTTATTTTATGTGCACAGGTGTTTTGACTGAATGTATGTTTCTCTCTACCACATGCATGCAGTGCCCTCAGAAAAGAACATTAGCTTCCCTGGAACTGATTGTGAGTGCATGTGGGTCCTCTGGAAGAGTAGCCAGACCATTAGCTTCTGAGCCATCTTTCCAGCCCTGTCATCCAGCAATTGAATTGCAATGTATTGATGCAAACTCACTTCACCACTGGGAAGAACCACTGGCTGCTGGGAAATCATTACCCCCAGCCCCTTGGGCTACTTGATCTAGCAGCTTGGGTATTTACTTTGTGTCCTAGTGAAGTCCCCCTTATTTCCAAGGTTCACTGTAAACACTGGGTTAGTATTCCATCTTGTAACTATACCGTTATAAGTAAGTTTAAACAACAGACTGATAGTGAAGAGGAGAACGGACCACATTTACAGACAACTCTTACATTGAACTCAGCTCCATAAACTTGAGACTTAAAATGTCCCATTGTTCCTGGGGCCCTTTTAACCCTTAGCTTGGCTGCATTTAAATTTTAGTTGGAAATTGAGCAGTCAGATGAAATATAACAAGCTGCTAAAATTCCAAATTACAAACTGAACGTTTATAAATAAAATAAGTGGTGACTCTTGACTAAACAAGGCTGTGCCTTTCTTCCAGGCATCTCATCTAATTATTACTGTTCTGCTACTTTAAATCAAGTATCTGGAGCCTTCTACTAAAGCCCTTTAACAATCATCAAGTAAGTATAGTGTTCTTGTTTAAAAACTATAATTAAATAAGGATGTGGCTTGAATGTGTTACCTGCTGTGAAAACAGGATCCAGCGTAGGGTATTTGCAGACTAGAATCTTTAAAGCCACATGGCTGATTGTGAAATTTCTTAATCCCTTTCATCTTCAGGGGCAATGGGACTTTAGAAGGCACTACATTCTCGACAGCGTAGGCTTTATCTAAAAATACCCTCTGTGTGGAACTCTGAATTGGAATGGGGTTTGATCCTCGCTGTGCCAACTGCTTGTTACCAGGCAAGGACGTTGGAAATAGTCTCTGGGAAGAAAGAGTTGTTCGCCTAACTACAGGGACCAGAGGTGCAAGCTCTTGGCTCTGTGATTTCTGCCACTCTCAGAACTGTCTCTTACATTTACCAGCATTTTATTTTCTTAATGTCCATTTTTTGTGTGTTTGTTTGATGATTAAGATTAAATTTTTTATTTTTTTGGCTTTTTGAGACAGGGTTTCTCTGTGTAGCCCTGGCTGTCCTGGAACTCACTCTGTAGACCAGGAGATTAAGATTAATTTAAAATAGCTCCTATTAGTATAATTCATGGAGATTCAAAATGACTAAAACATTACACTTATTCCAGATGCTGAAAGCCAATATGAAGCTAACTATACCTGCCAGGGGAAAACTTTATTTCAAAAAAGTGTATGTGAGTGCACCCTGACTGCTGGGGGAGGGGCTGGGAAGGTCACTGATAAACAGTTTTGTTACAATTAATTCCTTATGCCCAACACTGCAAATAGCAAAATCACCACTCTCTGTTGTAGGGAAAAGGAGTCCTGGAAGCTATGGATTGTTTTTCTAGCAGTGGGTAAGTCTCCTTGCTCCTTAACCTCATCCTTCCAGAGGTGCCAAGGCTGGAGGGGAGCCTTAGCATGGCAGAGGATCTATATCCTGGGGTAGGAAATCCAGGCCTGCATGTCAGTGTCAGAGCACCCTAGGGAAATGAGCAAAGAGCACGGGAAGGGCACCCGAGAGGTGCTACTCCACCCATCAAGACTGACTTACCGAGCGGCTCTGTGGACTGACATGATACAAAGTTCTTGACACACGGAGCGTCTTTATTCCCACATGAGGCATAGAATAGCCCCACTTCACACATAAGGAAACCAAACCAAAATAATGAACAACAGACTTAGGAAGCATGCCCAAATCTTCTAAAGAAGCCATGGAGCTGCCGGTTGAGTTCAGGCCCCCAGTGTCAACAGCCTCAGTGACTGACACAGGCTCTACGGCACAGTAAGAAGCAGCACTCTCGAGAGGGGCGGGGCCACTTAGGATTTTATGGAGTCTCCAGTCCCGACTGAGGAATTTTACTAAATGAAGATTCCTGCATCCTGCCCTTAGACCTACATCAGTGTCTCCATGGGTGAGGCCCAAAGAGCCCCTCCCCCAATAATTCTAGTACACGGACAAGTTTTAAAGCGATCCATCTACACAGCAGCGTATGTGTGGGGAAGCTAACCCACAGTACCACTTTAAGGCACATTTTGCTTAATTTTACCAGAGTGAAATTAGGTTAAAAAAAAAATGAAGGCTGACCGTAGGAAGAAAGTTTTAAAAATGCTAGGTATGACCCCAAAAAACATGCCACAAACCCGCCTGGGGTCTTTTTTAGTCTGTTCTCCAAAGCTATTTCCCTCAGCTGAGCCTCCAGGGCCAATGAATCCCGTAGAAATTGTAGTCGCCTCTTAGTGTTGCTCATGGAGACAGATCTGTTACAACTCCTCCCCAACCTGTACACCCGCACATGCTGGACACTCACGGACATGCTTACACAGCTTGCACACCCACGGACACGCTTACACACCTCGCACACTCACGGACACGCTTACACATCTCACACACCCATGGACACGCTTACACAGCTCGCACACTCATGGACACGCTTACACATCTCACACACCCATGGACACGCTTACACAGCTCGCACACCCACGGACACGCTTACACATCTCACATACCCATGGACACGCTTACACAGCTCGCACACTCACGGACACGCTTACACGTCTCACACTCACGGACACGCTTACACAGCTCGCACACCCACGGACATGCTTATATATCTCACACACTCACGGACATGCTTACACATCTCACACATGGACACGCTTACACATCTCACACACTCACGGACACGCTTACACAGCTTGCACACCCACAGACACGCTTACACATCTCACACACTCACGGACATGCTTACACATCTCACACATGGACATGCTTACACATCTCACACACGGACATGCTTACACAGCTCACACACCCACAGTCATGCTTACACACCTCGCACACCCATGGACACGCTTACACATCTCACACACTCACGGACATGCTTACACACCTCGCACACCCACGGACATGCTTACACATCTCACAGACATGCTTACACACCTCGCACACCCACGGACATGCTTACACATCTCACACACGGACATGCTTACACACCTCGCACACTCATGGACACACTTACACATCTCACACACTCACGGACATGCTTACACACCTTGAACACCCATGGACACGCTTAAACATCTCACACACGGACATGCTTACACACCTCGCACACTCATGGACACACTTACACATCTCACACACTCACGGACATGCTTACACACCTTGAACACCCATGGACACGCTTAAACATCTCACACACGGACATGCTTACACCACATTGCACCTCACTGGGTAACAGACGAACAATGCTTATGCTGTATGTCCTAGATTGCATGTGCTTAGAAATTTAAAGGGTATATTACACACACACACACACACACACACACACACACACACACACATGACTTCACACAACAGATCCACAAATATAGTAGAGTTTTACTTTTCATTTTAATTTATGTTTCTGGTACCCACACTGAAATGTTTCCAATTTTCATATATTTTAATAAATCAAGTCCTGCAAAGATAATAGTCTGTCACCCCAAACCAATTTCAAGTTCCCTAATCAGGATCCTAGCTTATGACTAGAAACTCTGCCCGGAAGACAGTCAAATCCATCCACGAGGCAGGTTTGATGCTCCCAAAATTCAGGTAAGCAGCATCGAGGCAACCTGCGTAAGTCAAGGACCTGTTGGCTGCTCCAATGAAACTAAGACGCTATGGTTACGAGCAGAACCTTGCTGCAATCTAAACTGTTAATGAAGTTATTTAAAAGTCATATATGTTCTTCAAAACTATTCCACTATACAAAACATAAAACTATACCAGCACACAAGTAGAAAACTAACTCAGGCAAGCTTTCCTTAGTTCCATCAGGGTGACAGGTCTGGGCATGGCAGTTCCCACCTTTAGTCCCAGCACTTGAGAGGTAGGCAGATGTCAGATGCCTATGAGTTTGAGGCTAGCCTGGTCTACCCAGCAATTTCCAGGCCAGCCTGGCCTACATAGTGAAGCCTTATCTTAAAACAAAAACAAAACAAAAAACAAACAAACAAACAAAACCAAAGTTGATAGGTACAAATCCAATTACCATGAACCTGCTGGTAGTTTCCAGCCAACTGTACTTACTGGGATGTTGTATGATTTACATATCTACTCTGATAAAACGTAGTGACCTATGTGTGTCTGTAGAACTATGCCCCAAAAAGGGTCATAGCAGTTTTATTAATATTAGTCAGGAATTTCAAATGACATAATATCCACAAACAGCAGTAAGCATGTAACAAGTGGGACATGGCCAAACTGCTGGGATATTATAAGGAAGACAAAACGACTGCTGTGTGTCAATTTCATGGGCAGGTGCAGAGTGAAAAGGGCTTTAAGATAAGAACTGCATCATTCTGGTGGCAGGAGAATAGTAACTGGGTGGGACTACCTTCTGATCAAAACAGTTGTTATCACTGAGGACAACGGATTGCTGACGAGGAAGAGTCCTAGAGACAGGAATTTCTCTCTGAAACTGGGAAACAGCTACATAGGAGCATATTCTAGCAGAGATACACTGGGCTGCACATTGAAGGATTTTTATCCTTTGCGATGTATAAATTATAATTTAACTGTTAAAAGTACAAAGGGGAAAAATAAAACCGTATCTCAGTTCTCAATGTCCAGGTATCTGATTCTGATTTAAGAGCCGGAGGAACGTCTTGGCTCCTCCAAGCATCAGCTCACCCTGGACATTGCTCGGACTCTAACTATTGATAAACTACAGTCAAGATGAAAACGAGAAACTTAGCAACTGCTACCATTTTACGTTGGAGGCTGACATCTCTGAGCATTTAAAACACAGACACACACAACTAGAAATTTTATTCAGGAAGCCAAGCAATTTGAGAGACAAAAACCAATGCTCAAAAAAACAAAAACAAAAAAACCAAAACCCATTTACTGCTGTTTTCAGATTCTTTCATTCCTCCATCTACAGTCTATAGTTCCTGTTGTGTTACATGATTTTTTGGTTAAGAGAGAGGCTTCCATACAGTAGGAAATAACAAAATAAATCCTTCACAATACAGAAACTAAGGGTGAAGGAAATTCAAAGAAACTGAGTTTGGTGGTGGGTTCTGAGGGGCACTGTGGCTGGCCACCGTGAATTAGAAGCATTCTATAGACCTGAATGGAAATGTGGAAGATAAGGAAACAGAGAAGCCCAATAAATTAACTCAACTGAAAACTTTTCAATAAAGTTTAAAAACAGATGATTTTTCCTGCTTTGTTTTAGTGTAGTACCCAAAGTCCTAACTAACTTTACCCCAAGCCACATTGCTGCTGAAGGCGGCTGTGTTGAAGCCATGTTGTTGTTTACAGCTGTGTGGATACCTAAGTGCAAGCCTGCCAGTCTCTCTGGCTCATTCTGCAGTGATTTCCCCCTGAGCCAGCCAACCTGGGCGTGGTCCTGCAGGGATGAGCATGCTGAAACCCTCCTGGATGGGTCTACTCACGTTTATGATGATGCTCACAGACTTGTCGTTGGGGAGGAAGATGCACACTCTGCGGCGGTCCTGCATGACTTTGTTGTTATGGAAGGTCAGTTTGTTCATCGTGTTGTGGGCTGGCCAGTGGGCGGGCTGGGTGCGCTGGGTGCTCAGCAACTTCTCAGACTCCCAGCTCTCCAGAGCCAACTTCTCCTCATCATCATACGGCCAACAGAAGCATCGTGGTGCCCCACAATGTAGGTTTCATAGCTGTAGAAAGTCCACTGGGAGACCTGACAATGAAGGGGAAAGAGAGTCTGTTAGGCGCAGAGAGGCCAGTGGCACACAACCATTCTCACAGGCACAGGGGAACAGGAAAGCGCATGTTGAGCTGAGACGGCCATGCTCGGTGCAGACACATTCTGTCTATTAACTGTCTTCATGCACGCTTCGCTCTTAGACATGAGTGGATAGACATACTCTTACTAAGAGCCTGGACTTTCACAGATGGACCAAGTACCATAAGCTCAAGGCAATGGATCCTGACTGAGGAGTTTCTGGTTCACCAGGGAGGTGACGGGGTTCCGGAGTGAACTACAAAAACAGCATCAACGAAAGCCTTTCTTCCGGGACTAAAGAACTAGGATCAGTCTCTGGCTCCTGTCTCATGCATGTTTGACCGCTGGTGACTTTCATTTCACTAGCTGGTTCTACAAAGGAAGCTGGCTGCTGGACCACCCATGCGAGCTGCAGTAGCCACTGTCACTGATTTCTCTATGACATTCCCCATGGTTATTAAATCCTCCTTAGTTTTTAATGTCCTGTTTCCCCCTGTTTCTCTAACTGACTGATTACAATTTAATTCATTAGCTCACCAATCAAATAACTCATAGCAATACTAAGACTGTATTATCAAACCACATCTATATGTAAAAGAGCTATGGACTTTAGAAACCTCTCCAGTTTCATCAGTTTAGTAACATTAAGGTTCTTTGTTTTTGTTTTTGATTTTTTTAAAGTTTTGAAGTATGGAACTTTGCTTGCAAGTAATGAAACTTTTATCTCTGGTCTTCAGTATTCCGTCTGTCATTTCTGTTTTCTGTCTCTGGGCATTGGTGAGATCCTGTGGAATAATTTTAAAGCCCTGGTGAGTTCTTCCTTCTCTTGCTTCACGTGTTGCTAGCAAGGCATTACGCAGCTGCAGTGTGTTAAGACTAGCCGTCTCTCATGTCACTGGTATTTACATTATTCCTCTGCAGCTGTATTTGTAGGATTTGGGAAAGTTAAGTCCAGGAGTATGAAACTGATCTCCAAAGCAGAAGCTTGACCTATTAGCTCCTTAAAGTTCATTTGTTTTCAGCCAGAGAGAATCTATTCACAGATGGCACCAGGAATAAATAGAATCTAGTGATTTTTTTAAAACATAAATAAAATACAATCTTCAAGAGAATTACTCAAAACTAAAATTAGGCAGTAATCTTGTATGTGGTAGTTCCTTCTTGGGAAGGGGACTACCCATCACTTGGACGTTGTCTTCCTTAGAGGGACAGGGTGATTGTTCCCCTTGGTTTCCAGCACACCTTTGGAGGCCAGGGCTGTCATCTTCTTTAGCTAAGTCCCTGAGTTCCAGGAACCCCTCTCCGAATGCAGCCATTGATCTAGAAAGTGAGCTCTTCTTAGTCAACAGTGTCCAAGCACTGTGGAAGGATGATGTTGGCTACATGTGAATCACACATGGGGGTTATAGATAAATGCAGAGTCCACACCACAGGGACACTTCTACTCATAACAACTACAGGCACATGTGGAGACCTGCGCTTCAAATAGGTAAGGGACCTACATAGTGCTGGATTCCACTACACTCTCAGGGCAAATGCTAAGAGTTGACCAATACCAAAGAATGACCCCTCATTGCTACTGCTGAAAATGTTCTCAGCATTTCCAAAGGTAGACACCCCTAAAGCAAGCCAGGTCCATGCTGATATACTGAAGCAGGAAAATTTCAAGTTCAAGGCCATCCTGGGTTTCTGTACATTTCAATTCAGTTCTAGATACAGCAAGACCCTATCTCAGGGAACCAAACACAAGACAGATGTGGTGGTGCACAGTTCCAGTTCTAGCCCTCAGAAGGGCAACAATGGCTGCAAATTGGGGCCAGTCCACAGCCAAGGTTACCGAGGGAGACCCTGTCTCAAAACCCAGAATCTAATACAATTCCTAAAATGGGTTAAATCTGGAGACTGAGAGTCCCTATGCTACTTATAACCTTTCTTAAAAACTCAGAAAGTAAGTGGGGCAGTGGTGGTGCGCATCTTTAATCCCAGCACTGAGGAGGCAAAAGCAGGACCATCTCTGAGTTCGAGGCCAGCCTGGTCCACAGAGTGAGTTCCAGGACACACAGGGCTACACAGAGAAACCCTGTCTGGAAAACAAACAAACAAACAAACAAAAATTCAGAAAGTATTAAAAGCTCTGAGAAGTTGTGAAGGCAAACTGTTTAAGTCTGACAACATTACACACACTCACTGAGCACAGAACACTGTTCTCCCCAAAGCTGCTATTAAGGTCCAGGATAAACAATATTCTTAGGCATATATATCACTTGGGAAAGGCATTCTGGAGTGACTCTTTATCATACTACTAAATTTTATGGCAAAAGTTTTCCCTATCTATTGGAATATTCCAACATTTAGGTCTGTCTTTACTACATAAATTATTAGCTATGATTGAATATATCTTATTTTAAATCATACCCTTAAGTGATATAAATCCCACTATAATTCCTTCTATTTAAATCTTCATTTCATACTGAGATAGTCCTATGCTTTTCCATTTTTAATTGGACCAATTAAAGCAAGACATTTCTACTGACCTACTTTTTGGAATTTACAAGTTACATTAGGGGGAAAAATCTTCTGAGGTTTAGGATATTTCCAGGGTTTCATTAAAATACATGAAAAATTTCATTTGGGTACAACTTTTTAAAAAAGATTTATTGGCCCTCCGCCATCTTTGCTCCAGTGACCAGGTAGTTGGGACCGCCAGGCTCAGAGACAGACAGGCATAATATCGCTTCGGTTTCAGGCAGCTTGGGTGTAACCTGCTCCCAGGTGCTGGGCTGATCTGCAGTAACCAGCGCGCCAGTTCCTCGGTGGGACCTTCTGCCTGCTGGAGGGACCCCGCGCAGGGAGGGAGCCCGCCAGCTTCCCTTCCGCGACCTCTGTTCCCGCGGACTGCGCTGGAGAGACCGGTACCCAGGCTCTCCCCCCGATATAACATCACTTGGGACACGGCCTGTTGGGGCTTCCGTCTGTGCCCGAGGGCGGGTTGGCGCTGTAGTCGTCTGGGCGCCAGATCGGCGGGCCATCGTGACCACAGGGTGAGCGGCGCCACGGAGACTGCCCTCCGCCATCTTTGCTCCAGTGACCAGGTAGTTGGGACCGCCAGGCTCAGAGACAGACAGGCATAATATCGCTTCGGTTTCAGGCAGCTTGGGTGTAACCTGCTCCCAGGTGCTGGGCTGATCTGCAGTAACCAGCGCGCCAGTTCCGCGGTGGGACCTTCTGCCTGGTGGAGGGACCCTGCGCAGGGAGGGAGCCCGCCAGCTTCCCTTCCGCGACCTCTGTTCCCGCGGACTGCGCTGGAGAGACCGGTACCCAGGCTCTCCCCCCGATATAACATCACTTGGGACACGGCCTGTTGGGGCTTCCTTCTGTGCCCGAGGGCGGGTTGGCGCTGTGGTCGTCTGGGTGCCAGATCGGCGGGCCATCGTGACCACAGGGTGAGCAGCGCCACGGAGAGTGCCCTCCGCCATCTTTGCTCCAGTGACCAGGTAGTTGGGACCACCAGGCTCAGAGACAGACAGGCATAATATCGCTTCGGGTTCAGGCAGCTTGTGTGTAACCTGCTCCCAGGTGCTGGGCTGATCTGCAGTGACCAGCGCGCCAGATCTGCTGTGGGACTTCTGCCTGGCAGAGGGACGCCCCCTCCCCCCCCCAGGAGAGATCACACACCCCTGCACAGGGCAGGAGCCTGCCAGCCTCCCTTTGGCGACCTCTGCTCCAGGAATCCACTAGGCTGAGCCTTTAGATGTGCAAGGCCTCCCCAATATAAGATCACTTGGGGCAAAGCACATTAGGGCTCCAAAGTCACTCAGGAGCAGGCAGGCCCCAGAAATCGGTGCCAGGGGAATCCTGGTAATCCAGGGGGGGGCAGAAATAGCTTTGCAGGCTCACAGGAGGTCCAACCAACAGCCAGTGGCAGCAGGACCAACTAACACCAGAGGTATCCAGATGGCAAAAGGCAAACGTAGGAATGTTACTAACAGTAATCAAAGTAATGTAGGACCATCCGAACCCAACTCTCCAACAGCAGCAAGTCCTGGATACCCCACCACACCCGAAAGACAAGATCTGGATTTAAAATCACTTCTCATGATGCTATTAGAGGATCACAAGAAGGACACAAATAAATCTCATAAAGAGTTACAGGAGACCATGAATCAACGGTTAGAAGCCCTTACAAAGGAAACACAAAAATCGCTTAGAGAAATGCGGGAGAACATGGATCAAAAGATGGAGGCGCACAAGGAGACAACACAAAAATCGCTTAACGAGATGAATCAACGGGTAGATGCACTCACAAAGGAATCACAAAATTTGCATAAAGAAATGCAGAAGAATATGGGTCAACAGACGGATGCCCATAAGGAGGCAACACAAAAATTGCTTAAAGAAATGAATCAACGGTTAGATGCCCTTACAAAGGAAACACGAGAACTGCTTAAAGAAATGCAGGAGACGATGGATCAACAGATGGAATCCCATGAGGAGGAAACACAAAAATCGCTCAGAGAAATGCAGGAGAACGTGGGTCATCAGGAAGAAATCCTGAAAGAGGTAATGCAAAATTACCTTAAAGAAATACAGGAAAATACAAACAAACAAGTGAAGGATCTCAGCAAATCCATCCAGGAACTAAAAAAGGAAGTAGAAACAACTAAGAAATCACAAAGGGAGACAACTTTGGAGATAGAAAACCTTGGGAAGAAATCAGGAGTCATAGATGCAAACATCAACAATAGAATACAAGAGATGGAAGAAAGAATCTCAGGTGCTGAAGATTCCATAGAAAGCATCGACTCAACAGTCAAAGAAAATGCAAAATGCAAAAAACGCGTAACCCAAAACATCCAGGAAATCCAGGACACAATGAGAAGACCAAACCTAAGGATTATAGGTATAGATGAGAGTGAAGATTTGCAACTTAAAGGGCCAGTAAACATCTTCAACAAAATTATGGAGGAAAACTTCCCTAACTTAAAGAGAGAGATGCCGATGAACATACAAGAAGCCTACAGAACTCCAAACAGACTGGACCAGAACAGAAATACCTCCCGTCACATAATAATCAAAACACCGAATGTTCTAAACAAAGAAAGAATACTAAATGCAGTAAGAGAAAAGGGCCAAGTAACATACAAAGGAAGACCTATCCGAATCACATCAGACTTCTCACCAGAGACTATGAAAGCCAGAAGATCCTGGGCAGATCTCATGCAGACACTAAGACAGCACAAATGCCAGCCTAGACTACTATACCCAGCAAAACTCTCAATCACCATAGATGGAGAGACCAAGATATTCCATGATAAAACCAAATTTTCACAATATCTTTCCACAAATCCAGCCCTGCAACGGATAATAGGTGGAAACCTCCAATACAGGGAGAGAAACAACACCCTGGAAAAAATGAGATAATAACCTTCTTGAATCAAACCCAAAAGTAGATAACCACTCAAACATAAAGATAGCGTCAAGAATGGCAGATGGCAATAATCACTATGCCTTAATCTCTCTTAATATCAATGGTCTCAATTCCCCAATTAAAAGACATAGACTAGCAGACTGGATACGTAAACAGGACCCAGCTTTTTGCTGCATGCAGGAAACGCACCTCAGTGTCAAAGACAAACACTACCTCAGAGTAAAAGGCTGGAAAACAATTTTACAAGCAAATGGCCCCAAGAAACGAGGTGGAGTAGCCATCCTAATATCGGATAAAATTGATTTTCAACCCAAAGTCATCAAAAAAGACACAGAAGGACACTACATACTGATCAAGGGAAAAATCCACCATCAAGAACTCTCAATCCTGAATATCTATGCTCCAAATGCAAGGGCACCCTCATTCGTAAAAGAAACTTTACTAAAACTCAAAGCACACATCGCACCGCACACAATAATAGTGGGTGACTTCAACACCCCGCTCTCTGAAATGGATCGTTCAGGAAAGCAGAAACTAAACAGGGACACAGTGAATCTAATTGAAGCCTTGGACCAAATGGAACTAACTGATATATATAGAACATTTCATCCTAGAGCTAAAGAATACACCTTCTTCTCAGCTCCTCATGGTACCTTCTCCAAAATTGACCATATAATTGGTCACAAATCAGACCTCAACAGATACAAGAAGATAGAAATAATCCCATGCCTCCTATCAGATCACTATGGAATAAGGGTGGTCTTCAATGGCAACAAAAACAAAAGAAAACCCACGTACACATGGAGGCTGAACAATGCTCTACTCAATGATAACTTGGTCAAGGTGGAAATAAAGAAAGAAATCAAAGACTTTTTGAAAGTTAATGAAAATGAAGGCACAACATACCCTAACTTATGGGACACAATGAAAGCAGTGCTAAGAGGAAAATTCATAGCCCTGAGTGCCGCCAAAAAGAAACGGGAGACAGCATACACTAACAGCTTAATGGCACACCTGAAAGCCCTGGAACAAAAAGAAGCAAATACACCAAAGAGGAGTAGAAGGCAGGAAATCATCAAACTCAGGGCTGAAATCAATCAAGTAGAAACAAATAAAACCATACAAAGAATCAACAAAACGAGGAGTTGGTTCTTTGAGAAAATCAACAAGATAGATAAGCCCTTAGCCAGACTAACCAGAGGGCACAGAGATAGTATCCAAATTAATAAAATCAGAAACGAAAAGGGAGAGATAACAACAGAAACTGAGGAAATTCAAAAAATCATCAGATCCTACTACAAAAACCTGTATTCAACACAACTAGAAAATCTTGAGGAAATGGACAATTTCCTTGACAGATACCAAGTACCAAAATTAAATCAGGATCAAATAGACCATCTAAACCGTCCTATAAGCCCTGAAGAAATAGAAGTTGTCATTGGAAGTCTTCCAACCAAAAAAAGCACAGGTCCAGATGGTTTTAGTGCAGAATTCTATCAGACCTTCAAAGAAGACCTAACACCAATACTCTTCAAACTGTTCCACAAAATAGAAACAGAAGGAACACTACCCAACTCGTTCTATGAAGCCACAATTACACTAATACCAAAAGCACACAAAGATCCGACAAAGAAAGAGAATCTCAGGCCAATCTCTCTTATGAATATCGATGCAAAAATACTCAATAAAATTCTTGCCAACCGAATCCAAGAACACATCAAAACGATCATTCACCACGATCAAGTAGGCTTCATCCCAGGGATGCAGGGATGGTTCAATATAAGGAAATCCATCAATGTAATCCACTACATAAACAATCTCAAAGAAAAAAACCACATGGTCATCTCATTAGATGCTGAGAAAGCATTTGACAAAATTCAGCATCCTTTCATGCTAAAGGTCTTGGAAAGATCAGGAATTCAAGGCCCATATCTAAACATAGTAAAAGCAATTTACAGCAAACCAGTAGCCAGCATCAATCTAAACGGAGAGAAACTTGAAGCAATCCCACTAAAATCAGGGACTAGACAAGGCTGCCCTCTCTCTCCATATCTTTTCAATATAGTACTTGAAGTTCTAGCTAGAGCAATTAGACAAGAAAAAGAGGTCAAAGGGATACAAATTGGAAAGGAAGAAGTCAAACTATCACTATTTGCAGACGATATGATAGTATACATAAGCGACCCAAAGAACTCCACCAGAGAACTCCTACAGCTGATAAACGACTTCAGCAAAGTGGCCGGATATAAAATCAACTCAAGCAAGTCAGAAGCCTTCCTATACTCAAAGGATAAGCAGGCTGAGAAAGAAGTAAGAGAAATAATACCCTTTACGATAGCCACAAACCATATTAAGTATCTTGGCGTGACGCTAACCAAACAAGTGAAAGATCTGTATGACAAGAACTTCAAGTCTCTGAAGAAAGAAATTGAAGAAGACCTCGGAAGATGGAAAAATCTGCCATGCTCATGGATTGGCAGGATTAATATAGTAAAAATGAGCATCTTACCAAAAGTAATACACAGATTCAATGCAATCCCCATCAAAATCCCAACTCAATTCTTCATAGAGTTAGAAAGAGCAATTCAAAAATTCATCTGGAATAACAGAAAACCCAGAATAGCTAAAACTATTCTCAAGAGTAAAAGAACCTCTGGGGGAATCAGTATCCCGGACCTCAAGCTGTACTACAGAGCAATAGTGTTAAAAACTGCATGGTATTGGTACAGTAACAGACATGTAGATCAATGGAACAGAATTGAAGACCCAGAAATGAATCCACACTCCTATGGTCACTTGATCTTTGACAAAGGAGCTAAAACCATCCAGTGGAAAAAAGATAGCCTTTTCAACAAATGGTGCTGGCTCAGCTGGAGGTCAACATGCAGAAGAATGCAAATTGACCCATCCTTATCTCCTTGCACTAAGCTCAATTCTAAGTGGATCAAAGATCTCCACATAAAACCAGACACACTGAAACTAATAGAAGGGAAACTAGGGAAGAACCTTGAACATATGGGCACAGGGGACAATTTCCTGAACAGAACTCCAATAGCTTATACTCTAAGATCAAGAATAGACAAATGGGACCTCATTAAATTACAAAGTTTTTGCAAGGCAAAAGACACCGTCAAAAAGACAAAGCGGCAACCAACTAACTGGGAAATGATCTTTACCAACCTTACATCCGACAGAGGGCTAATATCCAAGATATACAAAGAACTCAAGAAGTTAAACTCCAGAGAGGCAAGTAACCCTATTAAAAAATGGGGTACAGAGCTCCACAAAGAGTTCTCACCTGAAGAATATCTAATGGCTGAGAAGCACCTAAAGAGATGTTCATCATCCTTAGTCATTAGGGAAATGCAAATCAAAACAACCCTGAGATTCCATCTCACACCAGTCAGGATGGCTAAGATCAAAAACACAGGAGACAGCAGTTGTTGGCGAGGATGTGGAGAAAGAGGAACACTCCTCCACTGCTGGTGGAATTGCAGGCTGGTACAACCACTCTGGAAAGCAGTCTGGCGGCTCCTCAGAAAACTGGGCATGACACTTCCGGAGGATCCGGCTATACCACTCCTGGGCATATACCCAGAGACTTTACCTGCATGCAATAAGGACACATGCTCCACTATATTCATAGCAGCCTTATTTATAATAGCCAGAAGCTGGAAAGAACCCAGATGTCCCTCAACGGAGGAATGGATTCAGAAGATGTGGTATATTTACACAATGGAATACTACTCTGCAATTAAAAACAATGAATTCACGAAATTCCTAGGCAAATGGTCAGAACTTGAAAATATCATCCTTAGTGAGGTAACCCAATCACAAAAGATCACACATGGTATGAAGTCACTGATAAGGGGATATTGACCCAGAATCTCAGAATACCCTAGACACAATCAGCATATCAATAGATTTCTAAAAAGATGGAAGGAGAGACCCCTGGTCCTGGAAAGACTGGATGTAGGGGAACGCCAGGACAGAGTAATGAGAGGGGGTTGAACGGAGAAAAGAGGGAGGGAAGGGGGCTTATGGGACTTTCGGGGAGGGAGGAAACGGGAAAGGGGAAGTGATTTGGAATGTAAATTAAAAAAATAAAATAAAATTAAATTAAAAAAAAAAAAAAAAAAAAAAAGATTTATTTATTTATTTATCTATTCATTCATTCATTCATTCATTCATATGTGTACACTGTAGCTATCTTCAGACACAACAGAAGAGGGCATTGGATCCTATTACAGGTGGTTCGCAACCACCATGTGGTCGCTGGGAATTGAACTCAGGACCTTCAGAAGAACAGTCAGTGCTCTTAACCGCTGAGTCATCTCTCCAGCCCTGCCCCCCTTTTAAGATCGTTTATTTTATTAATACAGAATATGTCCTTGAAACACCTACTGTGTGACAAACAGGCAGTGAGCACATATGCAGTGGGCCAGAATGAGGGTGCTGCTGCTGTGGCCATGCGGTGTAGACATGCTACTGTATCAGTGATGGGGCTGACGTGTGAGCCAACACCTGAGAAAAGAGCAGGGTGCCACGTCTCCCACCCTCCCACCCATCCATCCCAGGAGATCTCCCAGGCAGACAGCGGTAACCGCGAAGGCTCACTCACTGCTCCGCACGGGGAAGTAATGATGCTGAGGATGGGCTAACATTTGCTACACACCTGCTGCATGCTGGGCACTGCTGCTAAGCACTCAACAGGAAAGAAACCGGTGACCCCTTTGTCATGCTCCCCAGGAAGGGACCAGTTGTCTTTCTCCCTGGAACTTAGATGCGCTGCCGTGTGAGCGAGCTATCCTAGGGGCTTGCATCACAGAAAACCAACTTAGGCAGACACCCTGGTTCTTGTATCAGAGCATCACCTCTACATGACCACTTAGCTCAGCCACAGATCTTAGAGCAGGGCCACTAGGTATCGCCAAGGCCAGTCATGAGGAATAACACTCATGAACTGCTGGCTGTTTGCTTACAACACACCCCTGACCAGTGAAGACCTCATTTCTTAGCCTTGGCCCTCGAATGTGCCAAGGATCCTCCAGGTGCACTTGGGCTCCTAGTTGCACTGTCTGGGGGACATTATGGAACTTTTGAGATGTAAGGCATAGTTCGAAGAGACGAGTATCTGAGAAAAGAAGGCCTGTGGAGGCTGCGGCTACCCCTCGTTGTTTTGGCTTTCCCTGATGCACCACCGTAGAGGACACCACCACAAGCTCCTGTGCTCTGTCCACAGAGCCTTGCCACCAATCTCACCCCTGCAGAATGGCCTGGGCCTCTACCCCTGTGAAGCAGAATAAATCTCCCTCCTCCAAGGTTCTTCTGTCGGGCATTCTGTTACAACAATGAGAAAATAAACTAACTCAGAACTATCGTCACGGGAAGCCAGTATCCGCGTGGGGTTCATCCTGAATCACACGTGTGTTAGCTGCTTCTTGCTTCTGCCCACTTACTAAGTGCCAGAAGCCCTTCTTTTACTAGTCGTGACAACCCACAATGCTCATGGGCACTGCCAAAATTTACCCTGGGGCAAAATTATCCATTGTCACTTTTATTAAATACATGTAAGATTTGTTTTTAATTAAGTGTGCGCGAGCATTTGTAAGCACACATGAATGCAGTGCCCACTAAAGGCAAAAGGAAGAGTTGGATCCCTGGGGCCTGGAGCTGCAGAGCGTTTTATGTCATCTGACATGGGTGCTGAGAATTGAACTCAGGTCCAAATGTGCATTTTACTTTTTTTTTTTTTAAAAATTAAAAACTAGCTATTTAATTCCGGGGGGTAGGGAATCTATCCTGAACTCTTAAGTCAAGTTTTTCTAACTTCAGGTTTTTCTAACTTTGTAGATAACATAGCCTGAGGTCATGGAATAGCTTTGGAATTCACCTCTCTTAGAACAAGACTCTGTGGCTATGTATCCATCAGGCTGTTTGGACAAGGACATGCACTCCTGTTACTGGGCACATGGTCCAAGGAGCTCTCTACTCGAGACCCGAAAATATGAAAAATGACCTGGAAGCATGACGTTTGGCCTGTGATCCTCCTGGAAATTCTGGCTAATGAGGGATTCTTAAAAGGGTCATTTGCAGGCAGAGGCAGGCGGATTTCTGAGTTCGAGGCCAGCCTGGTCTACAAAGTGAGTTCCAGGACAGCCAAGACTACACAGAGAAACCCTGTCTCGAAAAAACCAAAAAAAAAAAAAAAAAAAAAAGAAAAAAATAAATAAAAGGGTCATTTGCTTCCATGGGGTATTTGAGAACAATAAAATGTATTTTTATCATTTAGTTAGAGGAATAATGAACTTGGATAGTGTCTGTCTGTGGCCAGTTTTTATGTGTATGAGTGCTTGGCTAGGTGTATGTATGTGCACCACATGCGTGCCCTGTGCTTAGAGGCCAGAAAAGGTAACTGGGTCACTTGGAATTGGAATTTGAGAGGGTTATAAGCTACCATGTAGGTGCTGTGAAGGGAACCTGGGTCTTCTAAAAGAGCAGTAAGTGCTCTTAACTACTGAGCCATGTCTCCAGCCCTATGGCTAGTTTTTGTAGTGACAATTGCACCTAAGAAGAAAGTGCCAGGTAGCCACTAAGCCCTGCAGCCCAGTGCTCTGGGAAGAACATCCACCTCCTATTTGCTCTTTTTCTTCACTTTCCACCCTTGCTCTAGTAGGGAAATGGAGCGCTGGGGAAAGCGTTAGGACACATCCCCAGAGCTAGTCCTCAGGAGTTTTACACTATGTACAGGAAACTGTATCAGTTAACCCTGATCCTAATATACCAGCAGGGTGACCATGTGTACACTTCCTAATCCGAGACCAGTTCTTCATTTGTAAAATCCGTAATGGTGGCCTCCTAAAATGCTGGATAAATGAAATGGCATAATGAATATAAAGCAATTCGGTATCACGTTGTGTGTTTGTTTATTTTTTAAGATTATAAAGGGTGTTTGCTAGTAGCTCTGAATTTCCAGGTAGGGAGAAGAACAGCCACAACTGAGCCATGTACTACGTAGGATAGTATCTCAGAGAGATACTATCTCATCTCAGAGAGAGCTCTCGATTTCACAGGCAGATGCGTCAGCTGGGCTACATTACTGTAGGTTTATCCTGGGAAGGGGAAAGGGTATTGCTGGTTGTACACGGTGCAGTGACATTGTATTATGCCATTTACCCCTCTGAAATTCTGTTTAGAACGCTGGTGAGTAAGGACGGGTGTGTTCAAATGTGTGCTGGTTGACCGAAGGATGCTCAGAGATAGGGAAGGGTAGGGTGTGGCCCGGTACTGGCCAAGTAGGGCACCCCATTCTTCAACCACAATGCTTCGCCTACGTATGGAGTGAACATATGACCATAGGCAAAAAACAGGGCAAAGACCTTTGTTATATAAACGCTAGGATGGAAGTAGCTGTCTTTCTCTGTGGGTCGCTTCCTGTGAGCCTGCTGGCAATCCTGGGTGATAAGGACTATTCCTGAGAAGAATGCCGTCACTGAGGGGAAACTTGGAAAGAAGAAAGGAAGTCCCATATCATTTGAACGGTTACAGGTTATCTGTCCCAGAGGCCAGAAAGCACTGGGAATTCCCACAAGAAGTTCAGCTATCCTTTGTGGTCTTCTTCAGTGGCATTTGCAACTGCTGAGTGTCTCCTCTCTAATTTGGGGCATCCAATAAGTTAACTGGTTGCCCAATCCATTTCCTCACCTAAACTTACTACTACTTCTTGCTGTGTGGCAGCACTCATATTTATTTTATGAATTCTTTTATGTTCTTTATACTTAAAGAACAATGCTGTGTTTTAAAACTTCTCTCCACTTGAAAGAGACAATGGGGAATGAGCTCTGCGGTGAACATTCGCTGAGAGCAGAGCAGACCTAGAAGGGAGGGGGAGAGCCCAAGTGAATGGGACTTTGGAAACTCTGGGTATCCGCACTTTGCAGACAATACTACTTTCTAGGAGCACCATACCCAAGCATATCAGGCAATTAACTCACAAGAGTGCTTTCCGCTGCAAAGGGCCATCCTGTCTGGAGCATTAATGTGTGGGAAGAACCCTGTCCCGTATGCCTTTCTGCAGAGCCATGCTGCTGCATGTACTTTACTAACTGTCCATTTGTAATGAATTACAGTAGCTGGGGGTGGGGGGCGGGAGAGTTTCTGCAAACAGAATAACCCAAAAAACAGTTGCCACCTAATTGTCAACTGAACTATTAACAATATAAACACACTTTTGGTAAAATAAATAAATAAATGAGCAAATAAAAAAATAGAGCCTATTTCATATAGCTGGTAAGGGGCAAGCCAAGCCAATAAACTAATCATTAAATGCAACCTCACAGGCTGCTATGTTAGTATGCAGGAAATGGCTTCGTCTGTCTCTAGAATGTCCGTTAGCTGTGGAAGCAACAGAAAGGTTAAATCTAGGAAGAAGGAAGAACAAGATGGTCACAGAGCAACTGCTTGCTCAAGTACAGAGTCTGCCAGACTGTGTGTCCATCCGTCCGTCCGTCTGTCTGTCTACCTGGCTGGGACACTTTAATAACTGGGCAAACCTCTTCACTTTGCCACTGTTTCTCTCACCTTTAACATGAGATTGTTATAAAGATTGTTAAACAGGTCGCTCACCTAATGAAATGCTTAGTATACACACTGTATACTATTTATGCCAAGTAATATATCTGGCTTTGTACAATATAAGGAAAGTGGGCACACCACTTTTTGGGCATATGTGGATCCATAACTTACTTTGCTAATGACTGTATCTTGAGATCTAAAAGAAATTTTTTCTCTTCGTGGTAACTAACCTCTCTCTCCTCTCCACCCTTCCCTCTTTGGTCATTTCACAATTATATTTAACTGATGAGATTTGCTACACCTCAAAGTTAGGAATGGAAAAGAACTGTACAGCAGACTCTCTGGTCTCAAGGTTAATGAGGTAGCTGCTTCTTGACTTGAGAAGAGCATGTGAAAGAAAACAAGTGTGTCCTATTGTGATAAAACAGCTGACACTCTCTACATCATGGTTGGTGTGGCCAATCACTACAAGATTGTCACGTCTTTGGATTTAATACCCACGCTTCTGGAACAATAGTCTTACTTAAGCATATTACACTTTTGAACAAACACATCTGGTGAAGTAGTAGGCACATTTGCCACACATCCTTCCAATCACAAACACCCACACCAGCCACAACCACTATGCATCTTTACAGTATAACTACAGGAGTAATGCAAGGATCCAAACCAATCAATAAGTAACCACAGCTTGCACCTGAGCACCCTGGCGCTTGGTAAAATCTTACTAGTTGGATAGTCTACATCTGAAATTTTTGGAACCAGAGTGTTTCATACTCTAGAGGTTTTCCAGTTTTGGAACACCTGCACAGATATAGTAGCAAAAGTTTCTAATGTGAACCTCCGACACGGAAAACTTCTGGAGTGTCACATCGCCAGGTGCTCATAAAGCTTCCCATGCCACCTCATTCCAGCTTAAGATGTCATATGAAGAGACGACCAGCCTGCGTGTGTGCTTGTCATCCCTCAGACCACTGCTAAATTCTAGCCATCAGAGATCATGAGGACTCCTCTGTGAGGAGTCAAAGTTAATGCAGTAGAAACAACAGAGAGTAATACTATTATATCCTAGCTAAATGCTAAGTGCCACTATCAAATGAGCCGGCACACTTGTCAGGATTGACAGCCACTCAACCAATCACCTGCTCTAGCTATCCTGACGTTTTCTAGCTCGACTGTTGCTATTCGGACTCCTGCTCCCAACCTCTGCCTCTACCAACATTATTTCCTGTACCGTCGCACTCTAACTTGCTTGAGCGAGAAGGTTAAGCAAAGAGCAAGGCAGGGGTGGTACTCAGGGAAGCCAGGAGACGTTTCTTGCCCTATTCCTTCAAAGCAGACTTGGATGCCTGTTTTCTAGACTGCAGGGACAAGCATCATTCTATTGCTCAGTGATTGGAAGGGCTTTGTTCCTGGGGCCCATAAGAGGAGTCAGGGCCATCTGTCACTCTTTCTAAAACTCTGACACAAATGTCATATTTGCCCTGGTCATACCCCAGAGAAAATGAAGCTAAATCACTCAGTTAAATAGCACTCTTACATTTGAATACTTAGCTGAAGAACACAGTTTCATATGGCACGGTGATAAATGAAAAGAGACAACCTGATTTGCTGGGGAGAAGGGGTAAATAACAGAGTGATCTTCAATGCTCGAAAGACTAGAGTGCTCTATAAACACTTAAAAATTATCTTAGAAGGGAAAAATAACATCCCTCTCCTGTACTCCACCCTTTGGATGACCTGCTCCACGATGACTACTTTTCTCACCAGGATTTTCACATTCTCTGACTAGCAGGATTCCTTTTTTTTTTTTTAAATTTAATTTTATTTTCTAAGTTTTTTTTTTATTTACATTCAAAATCATTTCCCCTTTCCCGTTTCCTTCCTCCCCGAAAGTCCCATAAGCCCCTTTCCCTACCCCTATTCCCCATTCAACCCCCTCTCGCTTCTCTGTCCTGGCATTCCCCTATATCCAGTCTTTCCAGGACCAGGGGTCTCTCCTTCCATCTTCTTGGAAATCTATTGATATGCGAATTGTGTCTAGGGTATTCCGAGATTCTGGGTTAATATCCCCTGATCAGTGACTGCATACCATGTGTGTTCTTTTGTGATTGGGTTACCTCACTAAGGATGATATTTTCAAGTTCTGACCATTTGCCTAGGAATTTCGTGAATTCATTGCTTTTAATTGCAGAGTAGTATTCCATTGTGTAAATATACCACATCTTCTGAATCCATTCCTCCGTTGAGGGACATCTGGGTTCTTTCCAGCTTCTGGCTATTATAAATAAGGCTGCTATGAACATAGTGGAGCATGTGTCCTTATTGCATGCAGGTAAAGCCTCTGGGTATATGCCCAGGAGTGGTATAACAGGATCCTCCGGGAGTGTCATGCCAGTTTTCTGAGGAACCGCCAGACTGCTTTCCAGAGTGGTTGTACCAGCTTGCAATCCCACCAGCAGTGGAGGAGTGTTCCTCTTTCTCTCGCAGGATTTCTTAACCACATCCTCACACGCTACTGTGTTATGAGCGCGCACCTGTGATCATGGACAACGCATGCGCTTGCGTCTTTAGTGGTTCTCTGGAATATACGACAGTCCAGGCACTGTGGTCCTCCGTCACTCGTGTCCTGGGTCACTGCGACTCATTTCACTGCCTTTCTTTTGCTTTTACCACGCGGTTCCCTCTGCCCAGAACATCCTCCCTCGCATCCTGTCCCATCTGCCAGCTTCTTCCTGCTCCCCAGACAGTGCAGGTGCAGCTCGGGAGGCCCGTCTCCTGTCCCTGGCTGTTCAGGAGCGGCTGCCTCTGGCTCTGGTCAGCAGGGGCCTCGTCCTCTTCCTGGGACAGGTCTTTATTAGCTTGCTAATGCCTGGAACAGCTCCACTTCTACAGTGGGAACCCAGTGAGACTTGCGGAATTTATTTTACACTTGGTTGCCAAAAAAAAAAAAAAGAAATTCCTTAGTAATCAAGATTAATATTATGTTCCTTAAACAGCCTTCGACTCTTAACTGTAATCCTAACACTCAGCAGGCTGAGGCAGGAGGATTGTTGAGTGTGTCAGTCCATGCTGAGCTACAGAGTGAACTACAGGGCACCCTGGCTACAGAGTGGGACCCTGTCTCAAACACTAATGTACAAGCAAGCAAACAAATAAACCCTTTTCTCCCATGGGTATTAAGTACTGACCACAGCTTTTTGAACATCTACAAGAGTTACAGGCAAAATGGTTACATCTTGTCTTTTCTTCTAAACACATTCCCCAATACTCTCAACAAAATAGCATTTTAAAAAGTCTCCATATTTCTGTTATATCAGTTTTTTATTAAAATATACACAATGAAGCCAGGCAGGGGTGGCGCACGCCTTTAATCCCAGCACTTGGGAGTCAGAGACAGGCATATTTCTGAGTTTGAGGCCAGCCTGGTCTACAGAGTGAGTTCCAGGACCAGGACAGCCAGGGCTACACAGAGAAACCCTGTCTCAAAAAACAAAAACCAAAAACAAACAAACCAAAACAAAACAAAAAAACCCCCACACACTGAAAAGGCATTTTGGATTCCCCAACTTACAAGAGCCAAAAAACACCCCTAGAAACTTGGAGCCAATTCTTGGTTCTGACTCTGCTCACTCATTACCGACTAACCAGTCAGCTACTAGCTGTATGACGTTGGGTGCATTCAATCACCTTTCTGTACAGCACGTTTTGTAGGGAACTGTCAGGCACATGGTAAATATGACACAAATCTTGACTACTGTTATGTAGCATAACATATTAAATAATTTCAGGAGAATATATAAAGCCAATGAAATGTGGATTTGATAGAGGAGCACACAAAGTCATCTAAGGACCTAAGTTCTTCCCGACACCTTGACATCTGAAGGCTGGTGTCTCTCGGAGGGGCTTCATCAACTAGAATGCGCAGCAAGCAAGGGTACTCAACTAAGGGTCAGGGGTCACGATGCCCCATCAAAAAGCAGGAACAAGTCCGTTTCTACATCTGGAGGTAGAATCAACTTCCTCTGAAGGAAAGGCACTTTTAAAACTAAAACTGAGTACCGCAGGGAGGCCAAGATGGTGCGGCTGGGTAGGCAATCAGCAGGGAGGTCAAAAGCAATGCTAACAATTCACGAATTTTAAACCACAGAAACTTTTATTTCCTCAGCGTTCTGCATTCAAAAGTCATATCAGGCTTAGCACTGAGGCACAAAAATTCCTTTCAGCCAAGATGAACTTCCAGCCTGACACAGCCAACAAAAAGTGCTGTTCTCAGGGAAAACACTGGGCTGAGAAGCATCTGCTTCTAATTTCTACAATGAAATCTTTGATTCCTTCATTCACGGGACTTGCACTCAATTCCATCTGACACAGGAATTATGGTTTTGTAAATGATAACTCTGATGTGAAATTCTCATTATTATATATATTAAAATATATATTAAAACATTAACATTTTTGATGTTTTTCCTGAAACATTTTTGCCCAAAGAGAACACAGTTACAATGCCTTCAAGAAAGACTGAATGAAACATTTGAGAGGTTGCTATCTGTTTTTGGAATACCACATGTTTTCCATATCATTAAATAGCTCCTCACAGGAATACACATGCAAATTGGAAACAGAGATCTCCTCTGCCAAGAGTAAAGCATTCGGCATTCAAACCACTCACAGGGAAAAGGAGTGAACTACAGTTAAAAATGAACAAATATAAATCTCAAAAATGGTGCAAAAAAAAAAAATCAAACTAACAGAAAGATATGACTCAATCTCTATGACCAACAAGTCCAAAAACAGGCAGAAATAGAGAATGATTCGTTTAGGAGGACAGGACATACACGGCAAGACTACCAAGGGAAGCAAAGGAATGTTTAATCTCAAAATTGTATTAAGAATTTCATACAACACTTTAAATTCTTTTCTATGTGTGAGCTTCCAGTTTAGAAGGTGAAGTCAATCAGTGGGGGTGAGCAGCAGCAACCACCACACACTGGAGGCCGCTTTTTAAAAAGATATACAAGCCTGCCACACCGCACAATGGGACCCTCTGAGAACTGTGTGCAGTTTATCACATTCTAAATTATTATAAAAGATCTCACCTACCACAGAATTGCTATTACGGCTTTGAAACTGAAAACAGCCTCCAGGGCACCAGGTGTTAATGAAAGCTAGGAGACAATTTAGTGACAACATGTGTGTTCCTGTCTTGAGTTTCTAAGTACACTAAATGGAAACATTGTAACAAAGTACAACCAGAGAAATCTTCACCTCTGTGGAACTTGGGAACTTGACAGGCAAACAACCTGTCAGTTGAGCAAACCAACCCTGTCAATGTGGGTTGGGCTTTTCCTTATAGGATTTTCCTTCCCTGCTTTAAAACAGCAATGGATATGAGATAATTTAAATCTCTCTGGAAAGTACAATAGTTATAAATTTAATAGAAAGTTAAGAAACATTTGGAAGCATTTAACTATGTCAAACATGCTCAAGTGCTAATAAAATGTCTTTAAAAAAATCTGACAGCCATAGAATTATATGGGAAAACATGAAGCCAGAGAAAGACTTTGACATGCCAGAAATTCAACTTTTATCCCTATATATATTAACTATGAGACTGAGATTACACTGTTATACAGGCACACCCAAACATGTGGTAGTTCCACACGGTATGGTTGCGTACATGCATACATACGCACATGACCTATGCACATGTTGTCTGGGGACAGACACCCTTTTCAGTAAAAGATCAAAAGCGCAATCTACAGGCATCAAAGGAAAACATTCTCACAAGGCTTTATATTGCTATGAAGTCTTGTTTTACACCCCCTTGGAGATTTTGCTTTGAATACATGAGTTGGAGACATATACAGACAGAACTGTGATTTATGGCTTAAAAAGCACTTAAGAAAAATGATAAAAAGTATTTGCTCTGTGCATGACCTATTTTTTACAGCTTCACAAAATATTCACCATAACTGCTACTTTCTTTCACACAGGGTGCCTCTATCAGACACATTAAAAACATCTGCCCCAGTCCAGCCTTGGTGAAAAGTCCCTAAAGTGTCATCAAATTCATGAGCTGGTCTGCTCTGTGGAGATCAAGGTGGTTTGTGTCGCTGTTAAGTGGCTATTGGAAGACGGTGGGAAGCTAGGCTACGGCCCTTATATTGTTCCCCAGGGAAGGTTCACCCTGAAGCTGTCTCTCTTACCCACCAGCCAGTATTTAGTTCCTTCAGTTTCTGGAGGTAAGTACCAAAATCTAACAGGTCCGCCAACTGGATTAATTCTAAACAGAATGGCGCTTACCTGTGGGGTAGCATTCTGCACGGCTTCCCCAGTGCCTATTCACAGGTCTTACTTCTATAACTGTTCTCACTGGGGTTTTGAAATAAGATGCAAATGGAGGGCAAGGTAATTATTCTTCTAAGGGGATGAAAAACGAGCCATGCGCTGGCCTCTGTGCCCTATGGTATGTGAGCTGACTGAGTGCAAAAGTGAGTCAGGAGCAGCCTGGTGCAGTTACCTGGCTCTGACCCACCTGTCCCTGGAGTCCTGGTTGTGTGACGTGCATCTCCCTCCCCCTCCACACAGCACATTCCTTCTTATGGTAATCACCGGCAGATGCTGTGAGACACAGTCTAGTTCTTAAAGGGTGTGGAGGAAGGAAATCAGAATCACACCTTACCCTACACTAACATGGTTAATCTTCCATGAAAAATGGAACCATATGCCTCAACCTTGAAGGTTACAGTTTTAAAAAGTCCCAAGCCAAACAAAACCAGAAACTACCCCACCTTAGTACTGTACTTTTTTCATAAGACTGTGACCACACCGGAAAGGCAACTATTCCTGAGATGAGCAAGGGATTTTCAGCCTGGGCAAACTGGCTAGGTGGCTCATCTGTGGCCAGCTGTCACTCATGGCAGGACCAATGCCCATCATCAGCGGTGCAGTACCACCCTCTATCAACTCCATCAATCCTAACTGGGACAAGCCTGGCTTTTGCTTGTAGCCTCAGAACCTTTTCATCTGAGTCAGAAGCAGAGCCACTCAAATGCTATGCATCTTGCCAGCACAGTGGCACACACCTTTAGTCCCAGCACTTGAGAAGCAAAGGCAGGCAGATCTTTGTGAGTTTGAAGCCAGCCCAATCTACATAATTAGTTTTACTACGGCCAGATCTACATAGAGAGACCCTGTCTCAAAAGAACAAAAAAAAAAAAAAAGTTACTCGATCCAGTGAGATGGCTCAGTGGATACAAGAGCTTCATGCACAAACCTGAGTTCAATCCTAGCATCCCAGAGTGGAAGGAGAGAGCCCATTTCTGAGGCCTACTCCCACTCTGACCACTATACAAGAATCATGCTTGCTCGCTCTCTCTCTCTCTCTCTCTCTCTCTCTCTCACACACACACACACACACACACACACAGCACAAATAAAATTTTTTAAAAATAAAAAAGGAAATAAGGTCAGGCAGTGCTGGCACATACACCTTTAGTCCCGGTACTTGGGAGGCAGAGGCAGGCAGATCTCTGTGAGTTCCAGGCCAGCCAGGACTACATGGAGAAACTCTGTCTCAAGTGAGCAGAATGAATGAATGAATGAATGAATGAATGAATGGGTGTCTAGACTAGGGATATGGCTCAGAGGCAGAACTCCTGGTTAGGGTGTATGCTAGGACCCACGTTCAAAGGCCAGCACCTTGGGATGGGGAATGAGTTAAGAAATCATATGGAGAGCAGCTGGGTGAGAATTCTTTCTCACATATAACATTTTGAAAATGTTATCTGGTGTCATTTCACCTTTGATACAGGTCTCAATATCAGACAATCCTCTGACAAGCCATTCTCTCAAAAGTCATCCTCCGATTAAACACAATCTACCTAAGGGTTTGGGATGGTTTCTCCTGAGGGTAAAGGTCAGCAGCTTCCCAAGCTACCAGTACACAGAAACCAGACAGGATACCTGCGCTTCAGGTTACCAGCGCTAGTGACAGACCGTTGGCAGCTGCCCCTCATTTCAGTCCTACTATGGCGATGGTGTGATACACAGGGTGGCCTGTAAGCAGATTTCTATCAGCAGATGAGCACTTGCTGGACCCATGCCTCAAAATCAGCCAAGAGAAAATGATGCATGGAACACCTCTGAAAACTCGGACCTCCACATTTCCATGAGTATTCCTTCTAGTTTGAGGAGTTTTAAAGATTTAAAACAAACAAACAAACAAAAAAACCACCTTATCTAGGAATTTCTAGTTCTTGCTGATTTCTGTCCCACTGAGATGAGATCTGCGATCTGAGTTGGAATGGTAGAGGTAGCTGGGGCTTGGGGCTACACAGAACACCAAAGAGGATGTAGAGGCGCAGAGTGAGGGTCAAAGATTTGGGGTGGGGACATGCTGGAAATCACTGGCCAAGTACTGATTGTTGCCTGGGGGGCAGGGGGGAACCTCCCACAAAGCCAGAGACAGAATCTGCCTCAGAGAGCAATAAGCCAAATAATCCTGAGTTCATGGCTCCCCTTCCACTAGTCAGGGAGAACAGCCTTCTAACGTGTGGAAACAGGGGGCTTACTCTGAAGGCCCTCCCCATAGCAAGGATCTGAAATAGCTGTGGTCTGAAGGCAACCCTTAAAATACCTTATAAGCTTGAAAACAAATCTTCAGAGGACCAAATGGCAGCTCACACGCTAGAAGAGAGGCTGAACTCAAAATCTGGGAACTGGGGCAGCTACACGGACAATTAAAGTTGATAGATTCAACAACGTAACTGAAATGTTCAGATGTCTCAAAAGACACAAACCCCCAGAGTTCACTGAGAAGCAGGCTATCTGAATACACCACTATCTATCACAGATCAAAGTTCTAGAAAAATTTGACAAAGAAAATGTCAAGTTCAGATGCTGTCCCTCCGACTATCATCAATGTTTAAAGAAAAAAAATGCCAATTCTATACAAGGAAATTAAAGAGAATCATTTCCCAATTATTTTTATGAGGCCAGCATTTCCCAAAACCTTGTCATTATAAGAAAAACAAACAAAATGACCAATATCTTTCATAGACATACTTAACAAAAACCCTTAACAAAACTTGGCGTATTGAATCCAGCAAGATATAAAGGGCAGAGATGAAGCTGGGCATGGAGGGCACGCCTTTACTCCCAGCTCTTGGGAGGCAGAGGCAGTCAGGTCTCTGAGTTTGAGCCTAGCCTGGTCTACAGAGCACATTCCAGGACAGCCAGAGCTATACAGAAAAACCCTGCCTCAAAAAATCAAAACAAAACCCACCCCCACCCCCAAATCCCAGGACAAAATATACCTATTCTAAGCCTATAGCATAGTGAAGAGTCTTATGTCAATGTCAAGCTCCTGGTTTTGAAAGCATATATAGTTATGAGATTTTTTTTTCTCCTAGTGGAGAGGCTATCAAAGGGTTCCACAATGGAACTACTATTTTTGGAATTTATTGTGGTTCTCAAATTATTTAAAAATAAAAGTTTTAAAACCTTGCAGTGTGTTTTTTTTTCTTTACAAAAATTAACAAATGGATCTAAAATTAGCAAAAGTAATTTTGAAAACAATAAAGTAGGACTTACTATCTCATTCACAGAATTGTTATGAAAGATACAATAGCCAAAGAAGTATAATATGGGCCGAAGCATAGGTATATAGGTCAATGGAACTGCACAAACCAGAAATATTCAATGGAACAGAATAAAGAGTACAGGACTAAGACCTGTAAAAAGTTATATAACTTTTGACAAAAGTGCTCAAGTAATTTAATGGGGAATACATTTTTATCAACAGTACTGAAACTACAAGGAAAAAAATTATCATTGTCCTTATACAGAAGCTAACTTCTGATGAGTTGTAGATCAAACCTTAAAAAAGATAAATTCCTGGAACTTATAGAAAATGTTTGGATGTTTGTGACATTCTTAGGACACCCTAAAACAAGAATACTAAAACCAAAACAACAACAACAAAACCTTCACAGAAATTTGTCCTTTGAAAGTTACCTTAAAAAACAAAAACAAAAACAAAAAAAAAAGAAAGTCACCTTAACGATAAAGAATCTTCAAACTGGAAAAAAAAAACCACAAAACATCTGCTTCAAAACAAGCCTAAAAAAACATAACACAGATAGCTCTTTTTTTTTTTTTAAGATTTATTTATTATATGTAAGTATACTGTAGCTGTCTTTAGACACTCCAGAAGAGGCTGTTGGATCTTGTTACAGATGGTTGTGAGCCACCATGTGGTTGCTGGGAATTGAACTCAGGACCTTTGGAAGAACAGCCAGTGCTCTTAACAACTGAGCCATCTCTCCAGCCCCCACAGATAGCTCTTGTAACTAAACAAAACTGACAGCTTTAAAAAAAAATACGGCCAATAAATCTGAATAGTTATTGCAGCTAAGAATATGGAGAAGGACAAACACATGCTTGAGATGATGGTCATCATCATTAGTCACTAGGAAGACACATAAAAGCCATGGTAAGTCACCCTACATACGCATAGAACTGAGAAGACCAGCAGTACCAAGACTCGGCGAGAATTCAGACCAAGAACTGGTGGTCAGTGCTGATAGGACCCGAAATGGCACAAGGCACTTTACAAAAACAATTAGACAGTTTCTATTAAGGTTACATATTTGTATAACATGCAACTAAGACAGGAAAAGAATGTGGATATTCATGGTAACTTTATCATGGCTCCAAAATGAGACAATGCAAACATCCTTCTTCAGCAGGGGAATGAATGAGCCAACAATGACAGCTGAATTCTCTCAAGAAGGCAAAAGGAAATACTGTATGGGCAACAAATTCAAAGCATTACGAACTCTGTCTTTAAAAAAAAAATCACTCATGAACATGTTCACCAAAATCCCTAACAAAGCTTGATATCCCTCAAATGCACAACACTAAATGACAGAAGAAACCGTGTATTAAAGCAAGGTGACAGAAGAATTGGGGTGGGAGTGGGGGTTAGTTAAAACGGGCCACAGTAAACATTTGGTCCTGACAAAGATATTCTATATTTTAGTTGTTTTCTTGGTTACATGAGCAAATACATCTGTCAAAACACAATTATCCACTTAAAATTTGTAAACATTATTTTTCATGCATGCAATTTGTCATAGGAAAGTTAAAATGTTTAAAAGTGAATCTATACATCCACTAGTGTTTATATGTTAAGTAGCAGTTATTAACTCAAACCTCTTGTTATATGTGAAATGTATGAATGAAAACAGTGTAAAATTGGCTCAACCGGTAAACCCAGGGCTTTTCTTATACCCTGAGCTTTAAACTCAACCTTAGAACTGAAATGCAGGAAGTCATGGTGATTTTGTGAGATAAAAGAAAAAAAGTCAAGACCACTTCATGTCAAGAGCCATCGAGGAAAGGCCAAGGCTAGAAGGTGACTTTCCTGGGGATGGCCCATCATCTTTGCATGGTCTGTGACAGGTGAGCTCTGAGAGGCAAGGCCCCAAGAGTTCATCTCAGGATTGCTTCTTACAGCTGATATGCCTTTCCTGTCACTATTACATAGAGTAAGCATTCCTGGGCATTAGCCCACCCTAGTGAGCAGACTTCCTGCAGATCAACATAAAAATGAACTTTCATGAACACTGTTTAGATGAATTAATGATTTTATAGAAATTCCCATATGTCATGTATGTTAAGATCATTTGACTCAATGATCAAATTTTTGCTAGAAAGTTGTAATAAAGTTAAAATCAAGAATAAAATGTGCCCACACTCCTCATAATAATAAGTAAAGGTTGCATAATAAGAAATACAGTGAGCTTTCACAATTAACACTAAAAAGAGAAATAGGCTTGGGTCAAATTTGTGTTTAAGGAAAACCATTTAGGTCTAAGGATGAAGCCACAAGTGTGCACTAGAACGCAAAGCTATGTAAAAATTGTTGCTTTGAACTTATAATGAACTTACAGAATGAAACACTGCTTTGAACTTGTTATTGATACCTTCCTGTAACTTCCCTTTTATGGAACATTTTATCTATGAGACAATTCTTACACAGAGATCTTTTTGTCTCAAAGCTATAAAAAGGCTGAATGCAATAAAGAAAGATGGTGAAGCCATTTTTCACTTCACCCAGTGTGTGTGCGTGTGTGTGCATGTGTGTGTGTTTTCTCTGTGTGAGTGACTTCTTTCTTTTTCTTTCTTTTCTCTCTGGTTCAGAAAGAGTTAACAAGCTCCAAGCCTTTTGCCTGGCCAGCAAGAGGCTTCTGGCTGACTCTGACTGGCCAGAGAAAGGAACATTAGCAATAAATCCTTTTCGTAATTCCCCAGTGTTTATTTAAGTATTAAGAGTCAAGTTCTTTTTAGTGCTTATTGAAGCACAGAACAGTAACAAAAAAATTATCTTTTATCTGTTCAGAATTCTTGCAGAGTTAAGTTCCTCCTGCGCTTCTTTACACACAAAGAGTTAAAGAAACCAGCGGTTTTCAGCCTCAGTCACAGAATAAGAGAGTGTTAAGTTTCCAGAAGTCATCAGCTTCTAGCCCCCAGTATAGTTAGAGTTACAAGGCCAGAGATCATCAGTCTTTTGGCTTTTGTCCAACACTGGGTTCCACTTCAGCTCAGAACCCCAAAAGGCAGGACACCAGCAGCTTCAAGAAACAAAGACTCAAAGTTACCACTGAGCAAGAATTCTGAATAGGTAAAAGATAATTTCTTGTCAAACAAAAAACAGGAGAGCAGTTGTTTGTAGCACTGTGTAAAGTTGCTTCTGTCTGCTTTCTGGTGGACCTGCGCTAGGCTCTTCTCTGAATTTCAGCAAAATCTCTGACACACAAACCACTGCTGAGAAGAGTCATCCACGTTTTCATTCTCAAAGTGATCTGTGAGGAAATGTCCCATAGAAGGTATGTGGCAGAAATACTTCCACAGAACTGTAGTTAAATTATCCCAAGGGCTTCAGAGACTTCTGCATTCCGGTTTTTATGAAGTTGTAAAGACTAAGTAGATCAAGTTCCTGAACTTAATGTCTAATCCTTAAATGCATAATCATCTCAAAACACTTTTCATTTTGGATTCCTCTTTTTTAGTCAGTTCAGTAAAGTAACAAGGTAACAGTCGCATTCAACAAAGGATCTACAGTGTAAAATTTTACACAGGACTTTGCTTTTTGTGGTTAAAGGTCAATGATCTGGAATTCTGTGTCAACTTGAAGTCATTGTGAAAAGCAGAAAATGTGTGAAAAGGTGGAAACTCAGTTATACTGAAATAAAACTCTCTGGCAAAATCAACATGAGAGAAAGAAAGTAAGTTGCTAGTATCTGGCAGAAACTAAAATTGACTTTTTTTTTTAAGGTACCAAGAGGACTTGGGAGGTTGAGGCAGGATTGTGGCATGTTAGAAGCTAGCTCTAAGCACAGTAATGCTTTCAGATCAGCTAAGGCTATGCAGTGAGAACCTACCTCAAAGTAAGTAAGTAAGTAAGTGTGTGTGTGTGTGTGTGTGTGTGTGTGTAGGAATAAAAGTATTGTGCCCATTTTTGAAATACTGCGATTATTTTATCAAACACGGCAAACAGTGGTAGGACAGCCCAGTCCTTAAAGAGTACTGAGCTCGCTGTTGACACAGACTGCACAAGACACAGGTGTCCAGTCATTTCACCCCTCGAAGGTTTTGTTTTACAGCTGTTTTGTTTGTTTAACTAGAAGTCTTCAGACTCAGTTCTCAGATTCTTTATAAAATTTAAGAATTAAATATCTATCTTGCTCCTAAGGAGTTGTACTTTGCTTCCAGGTCAATTTCTAGGCTCCCAGCTTTTGTGAGCTGTTACCCATGCTGGGGTGGATTTAGGTGATGTAGCTGTCTTTGAGACATTTCTGCTCCTGTAAGTAACCCCTTACCCATATTCCTGGAAGTAACGCCAATAAAACTCATTGGTTCACCAAGCTGAGCTTTGTGGTGTCGTCGGTACTTTGGTCTGTTGTGGGTTCTGAGGAGACGCCTGTTGCATCTCCCCAGGAAAAGTTTTGTCACACAACGTCCCCAACCTCAGACACTGCAAGACACCTGATCTTTGAGAAATCAGATAATTTCTCTTGTTAGCCTCTATTGGTAGTCATAAACGCTCAACCTCTACTTAGGGTCTTTTGAATATTTAAGGAACAAATTTTCTATTTTTTTTTCAATGAAATATTAAGAGCTGAATACGTATCACTGTCACAGATTTTACTCATATGTCAGACTTAGGATAGAACACACTCCCTGTAGTTGTTTGTTCCACTTATGGGTCAGTAGGTCACAAGGTGATTTGTTAAAAAGTGTAAACCCAAATGCTAGTTGAAGGACCTCACCCTGCTCAGAAAGAATGAAGTCCCAGTGACACTGCTGGACATGGGGCAAGACCTAGCTGTGCTCCAGGTGGCAGGGAGAAGTCACGGAGAAGGCAGGATCTATCTGTTGTCAAGGTGCTTGCCGCCTACCTGCAAAGCCACAGAGACCTCGCAACTATCACTGTGCAACACCAGAAAACACACACAGGAGTCACCACCACACCATTTCACCAGGACTGGGGTGCCCCAAAACGCAGCTTGGCTGGCCTCAAGGCAGCGCTTCCAAACTCTCAAACAAAATTTCACAGCCTTTCCAATCTCTTAGGCAGTTTAAAATGTTATTTCAATGTCTATTCAACAACAACAACAAAAAATATATTATACGTTGTGATGGTCTGTATATGCTTGGCTCAGGGAGTGGCACTATTAGATGTGGCCTTGTTGGAGTAGGTGTGTGTGTCAATGAGGGCGTGTGGGCTTTATGACCCTCATCCTAGCTGCCTTTAGAACAAGAGGTGGAACTCTCAGCTCCTCCAGTCTCACATCTGCCTGAACACTGCCATACCCGCCTTGATAATGGACTGAACCTCTGAACCTGTAAGCCAGCTTCAATTAAATGTTGTCCTTATAAGAGTTGCTTTGGTCATAGTGTCTGTTCACAGCAGTAAAACCCTAACTAAGCATACATTAAAATATATTAATTTAGATCTCTTTCTGTACCATTCTGACTCCCAAGCTTCGAACACCATACTTCTCAGGAAGCAGGCCTAGTTAAGAACACGTAGGCTATTTAGAAAGAGGATTTTCTACTCTATCTTGGGTCATTTCCATTAGGTTTCTGGACCAGGTTTTACTCTGACTTCATGGAAATTTCTCTCTTAATGTTTCTCTAGGCACCTGTAAAAGCAAATAATTCAGTGAGTTACAAATCTAAATGTCCCTTTTCTGATGCCTAAAATGAAAGTAGATTCAGAAAATGAACTCTTGTGATTAGAAAGGCCTTATTTTAAATGTATTTAATTAGAATTTACTGTAAATTTTACGCACTAGACATTTGTGGGGGAAAACTGTTCCTTAATTTGATTTTTGAAAAAAATATTTTTAATGTTACATTTGAAAATCTTGGGTTTGTATGAAGTAGCACTCCTCAAAATATGTCATTAAAAAAATATCTCCTTCTATGAGTAACTTGAATTCCTTAACAAAGATGTCAAACTGCCCCCCCTGAAGCTGACTTTAACTTACTATGAAAAAATTAACTTTAACACTGCATCCACATAGGTTTGGTTAAGCAGAGAATTCTCTTTTCTTTGGAAGAAAACCATGAGCCATTTCCGGTTGTGGTGAAGGAATATATGCAAACACAGAGAAGGCTGTGCACCCTCCCTCCCCACACATCAGACCCCACAGTTGGTCTGGGGATCTCTCCATGCAAACACAGAGAAGGCTGTGCACCCTCCCTCCCCACACATCAGACCCCACAGTTGGTCTGGGGATCTCTCCATGCAAACACAGAGAAGGCTGTGCACCCTCCCTCCCCACACATCAGACCCCACAGTTGGTTCCTCTCCATGGGTCTCAGTATTTCCCGAAGAAATCAGATAGGAAAATACTGACACTCTTCAGTCATGAGCTTGGACTCATTAAATAAAGGTGCCACCCTTGTCTCATGGGGGAGGGGTACTCACTTATCTTAACTTCTCTCATCTCAGAAATGCCCTTACTGTCAATGTCTTTGAAATAATAAATTCATAAAAATAAGTTACTTTGCAAATTAGCTGTCTTTCTTTATCTTTCATTCAGTTTTCAAGTCAGACTGAATCACCAGACAAATCCTGGAGTCATAAAGGATTATTAACACTGCTGCAATGACAACAGCCAAAGAAATCTCTTTGGAAATTAATTTTTTCTTTTTTAAACATTCAAACTCCACCCCCTGGGTTTGACAGTTACAGAAATTACATCTTCATTACTTTTCTCCCAAAGTCTATGTTTTATATTCTGGTTATTTTAAAATCGGCTGCTGGAGAACAGAAAGGAAGGAGGAGTGGAGGAGTTCCGACACTGGTCACTGTGACACCCCTACTTCTGCCCCTTGGAGACACTCAGAGAATAATGCGTTCTAAGATCTCACTGTTTTTTCTTACTGTTTTGTTTTGAGGACGACGGGGGTTCTCCGTGTAGCCCTGGCTATCCTAAAACTCTCTATGTAGACCAGGCTGACCTGGAACTCAGAGATCCTCCTGCCTCTGCCTCCAGATGCTGGAATTAAAGGTATTCACCAGTAGGTACAGACTGATGATTTGTGAGTTCAAGGTTAACTTGGCACACACAGTGAATTCTAGGCTAGCCAAGAAAACACAGTGAGACCCTGTCTTTAAAAAAACAAAACAAAAAATCTCCAGAGTCAGAGACAGGTGGATCTTTGAGTTTGAGGCCAGCCTGGTCTACAGGGAGAATTCTAGGACAGCCAGGGCTACACTGAGAAAGTCTGTCTTGAAAAACCAAATAAATAAATAAATAAATAAATAATCAATCAATCAACCTTATCCTTCTTGCTAGAATGTAAGATTTTTAGGAGTAGGCACCATAATGCACACTATTTGTCAAATGGATGAAAACTTTAGACTTGTGACAGTTCATCATTAAGATGAGGCAGAGCCCCACCCCACCCCCCAAACTTTAAACAGTGTGACTCATTTGTCTGGAGACACCACGCAGTGATACAGGAGGACAGAACATCGAAGGTAGCTAAAGGCTCATTGAATGGATTCCCAGCAGATTATGCAGAGGCTATGACAAAGGACAGGGAATAATTTATCTAGGAAGTACAATTTGAGGGAGATTTTACAGAAGACTGTTTTCTAGTTCTATGACATCAGTGTAATTATAGAGTACTACATACCAGAAACTAAATCAAAACAGCTAATCTAGTAAATCTAAAATAAACTTTCTTGGTACTAGCAAATCATATGGTCTTTGCGTTCAAGAATTGAATGGGGGCTGGGGTAAGCGGGGTTACACTTGGGAAGATGACTGGAAAAAGCGGCGGGTGCTGGGTTTCAGCTGTGAGGAGCAACTGCACCAAGCCCAGAAGAGGAAGCGGCAGGCACGGTGTTAATGTGTCAGACGATGATGCGAAGACCACTTAACTAGACCTCTGATGCTCTGAAATGACACTGGCAAGAAGTAACTAGTTAAAACACACGCCCAGCAGATGTAGCTTCATGAACAAGCAGGCCACAGTGGAAAGCAGCCCACGTCCGGCTTGTGTGGACACTGGCTCTCCGCTGGGCCCTGTGGCCTTTCCCATACAAAGAAGGAAACTCTCACCCTCTGCCAACAGGCCACTGCCAGGACTTCTGACTTTTCAAGGGAAGGCATAAAATATAATTTTTTAAAAAATGTCTAATTTCCCACATTTTAGATGTTGGCAAATGAAAGTGTTAAAAGCTAAATTACGTCTAGAGTCAATCTTGCTGGTGGGACTCAAGCATGCAGCTTTGGTTTGGCATGAAAAATCCCCATGGTAGGAAATGTGGACAGCATCCTACAGGCCCCGACAGGAGAGACCTAACACTGATTTCAAAATCTGCTTAGAGTTAGGCACACTGCAGCACCCACCATGGAAAATACTGGACTGCAGAATCATTCCACACTGGTCTTGTGTGTTCCTCTGTTACGAGTCAATTATAACCATTTCACTAACTGCAGAGTGAGTTGTAAGCTTCAGCTGAAAAAACACGCAAAATGGTAATAAAAAAAAAAGTGTTGACCGAGCAGAAGCTAAGAGAATGTTGACATTAGATGCCTACACCACAGTCCACTAGAAGTAGGCTATAATCAGCAGTGCTCCCACTGTTCCAAAAACACATGTCACCACCCACTGCCAACGAAAAGTCTTTGCCCTTTCCAGCATTTCTCTATGATTAGTGACTTTCTAAAGAATCTTTTATTGCCAAACAATATTCAAATACGTGTAACCAAGTCTTAACTCTCCCAATCACTCTTAAGCTTTTAATGCTCCAAAAACCATCCTTGCACATTCAAAGCCTAAGTATTAGTATTTAATAAGCTTAGAGAAAGAAAAGATAATTAGTATCAGAGACGTGGTTATTCACTTTGATGACAGTATTACATAAAATTAGCATTATAATTCAAAGATAATTCCAGGACGGGAAAATTCTTGGTGTCCAATTATGATATAAAATACAGAATTATAAAGATTGCTTAATCACATGCTTAGAAATAAGGATCATCATGAAAACCATTAGCAAAGTATAGAATAAACACAACAGAGAAGTTTATTATTTGTCTTGACTCTTGAGAACCCATACCCTGAATCCACTCTGTGAACGAGGACTACCAGGCTAGTGGGTCCTATGCACAACCTGGATACCCCAAACCTACCACCCTCTCAGAAAATGTCACCCAAAAGCACACAGCTCTTTTTTCCATAAAAGAACTCATATATTGAATTCAAGAACAGACTGTTGTACAAATAAAATAGTGTTATGTAAAGTGCTTTCAGCATAGTCTTTAGTCAAAGACATTCAGCTTTCAACTTCAAAACTGCATCAGAATGGTTTTCCTATTTCATTAAGTAGACTATGTACAATCTGCAAACCAGACAATTACTAACTAACTACGAGGGGAGCTTGAAGCCCTCATGGCTTCCAACAATCCAATTTCTGAAATCCTACCCCATATCAAAATATATACATAACCAATATTAAACGTTGTATTAGCCACAGAATTACAAACAATAGTTATCTTGTATAAAGTTTTCATTTTCTTGAGACCCTCTCCAACTGGGTTTTCGTCCATGCCCCTGTTATTACCACAGCTTCTGCCTTGGTCTAGAATGACTTCAAGAGTCCAAAGAATGACTCTCCAACCTTACCCCATTTGACCTCAGGGCAATGTGTGGCACCAGTCACTCACTCACTCACTCACTCTCTCCCTCCTCTTGGAGACATTTTCTTTACTTGACTTCAGAGCATTCCCAGCTATCCTTCTGATAGCTTGTTCTAAATTCAAATATGTTGATAAAGCATCCCAACATTGACCCTGCACATCACTACAGACAGAAAAACAACTCAGTTCCTCTGCCCATGGTGTATTCAATGGTGTTAGTAACAATATCAGTACTCAATGAAGGATCCTTGAAAAGATGTGTGTAAGTTCTTTGGCTTAATCCTTTTTAATGCTACCTTGGGCGGTTTCTTTTCTTCTCTACCAACTATAAGTACTTCTCTGCCCCATGGCTTGGTTCATTGGTCTTTCTCTGTCTATACAAGTTATCTGATCTACAATCCTGTTGGCAATTGCCAAACTCTGGACCCTTCCCCTGGACTCCAGACTGACATACAACCAACCACTTCTTCAGCTTCTCCACTGACACTACTCAGAACAGCTTCTGGGAATCCTGCCCATCAAAGGCACTGGCACAATGAAGCAAAAGGCTTTGGTGTGACCCTGACTGTCTGATCTCAGGGCTTAGATGGTCAGACCACGACTGTTTCTTAGAGATTTCTTGCCTATTTCTCCCCAGGTAGATTATTGACAAAGGCTGCTAACTGGCACCCTATTTCTACCTCTGACAACTCCTGCATCCTCCACCCCCTCCAGCTAGTGCTCCTCTCTGCTCAAAACACTCACAGCTACCCTACCTCACTCAAGAGTAAAACCCAGAGTCCTTCTCATGGCCTGGGCAGGCCCTACCTGATGAGTCACGGAGCTCGCCATTCTCATTCCCCCAGAGCCTGCACCATCCCCACCCCACCCCCTGCTGGAATGCTTTGTTCAGACCTTCTTTGTGGTTCTCACCAACTTCTGCTCCTTCAGATCACCTTTTCAATCTTTCTAAATTACACTGTAGATAACCTGAGGGGGTTTCCTTGCTGTTGTTTACTGTAGGGTAAAAACTGATATACAATAAAATTATGTTTCAAACTTTGGCTTTTAGTGTTTCTTGGGCTAGTGAGATTCAGGACAACTCTCCTGATACTGAGCAGGGCAAATGATCACAAGACACCTCTTAGCACTGTGTTGTTCAGTCAGGTGCATTTAACCAAACTTTCAGCTCCCAGCATTACCAACTCACTATGAACGTACTAGACATAAGCCTAACAACAGTGTCTGTACCTCTAGCAGGAATGACCCCGTCTCCCTGGATCAGCGTTTCACCTGTCCTTTGACCTCCTTTTGTTTCATACTCATGACCTTCTTCTATCACATAAAATGTTCTCTACTTACTGTTCGTCTCTTAATAGCAAACATGAAAGTAAGGCTTTTTTCTCTAATCTGTTCACTTGCATATCTCTGGGGCCTACAACACAACCTGACATATGCTGGTTGCACTTTACGTTAAATGAACAACTGAATTTAAGCATTCTGCCATTTTAACTTAGTTTCCTTCTGATACGTGAGGCTTTCTCCACATCCCCAGGAAGTTCCTGAAGATGGAGTTCCGACTGGCTTCCTACCCACCACTGGCTTAGCACCTAGAACTGGGGACAGATGATGACACTTCGCCAGCACTGCTCGTTACCTGATAACTGAGGCTCAGTTTATCACTCACCCAGAAACATCCAATCCCGTTCCCTGTGCATGCATTTCACCACCCAGGTAGACTCTGGCAGGGAACTGCAGCCACTCCTTGGCACAGTTCTGAACACTTTGTAAACCCTGTTGGGCTTAGTGTACACTTTTGAAGTGTTCAGTTTACTGAAGTCTGAGGTTTTCAGAGTGCAGAGACAGGAACAGGTCATGTGAGGTAGCATCCCTCACCACCAAGGAACAGATGAGAAAGATACAGCATGAGTCTTGCTGGCCTATAGCTGAGCTCGTAATTATGTTGTTTAGATGTAAATGTATCTTCCCAATGTGCTTAAGTTAAGTTCCTTTTGGCTTAAATGTTCCCTCTGAAACTTTCGGACTATTAATTTCCTCCGAATGAATGGTTTTAAAAATCTTAAACTTTGGGCCCAATAACAGAAAGTCATTAAGGGTTTGACTCACAGTATGCAAACTGGGGGTGTGTGCATATGTGTGTATGTATTAAACAACTGCTCATCCCAGTAATGCGACTTTCTTTAAAAGAGCTCATGGGAAATTCTGCAGGGTGTATGAGCAGAAACCAGGGTCCTCTGCCACTCTTAAGTTTGAAAGTATTTTATCCAATATTAATGACCATAAAGAGGATATTTTTAATATGCGGATTTGCTGTTTTATATCTGTAAAGGAAAACCCAATTAGTGGGGAGGTAAGGGAACTTCTTTCCATCAATTAGTGATCAGTGGGAAAGGCCAGCTGCTCCTGCAGCACAAACTGCCCAATATTTGAACAGAAATCACTAGGTTTTGTTGCCTGCTTTTCCTGAGAAGAAAATCCGAAGAACTAGCAGTAAACAAAAGCGACCTCTAAAAAGCCTATACGTACTTTCCTCTTGATAATAGCTAAAACCACTTGACAGCTTACTGTATGGCAAAAACCAGGTTGGTTGTCTTGCATGTACCATTTCATGTAACGATCACGAGAACCCTGTGGGGCAGATAATCTTTCTATCAGCCGTCATTTTACAGAAGAGAAGGAAAGGCAAAGTGCAGGTAATTTCTCCAGTTACCCAATGGAGAACAGCAGTGTGGATTCCAGGGACTGACTTTGAAACTACTCAATGGAATCTGTCTGGGTCAGCATACTGGAGACACAGTCACGATGACAGCCTGCGGTGGAGTCAGCCTGGTGCCTATCAGCAAATGAATGAATGAAGAAAACTTGGCCTCCCCCCCCACACCCGTGTGTGTGTGTGTGTGTGTGTGTGTGTGTGTGTGTGTGCGCGCGCGCGCGCACGCTTATCTAATCATAAAGTAAATCACTTGCATGGAAATGGCAGGAATTTGGACATTACTCTATTAAATGAGATTAAGCCCAAGTCAGAAAGACAATATGTGGTCCCTAGATTTCATATACATATATGAAATTCATATGTGAGTGTCCGTGACATAAAAAGGGAAGCAATAATAGCTGGATAAAGGAAGGGCATGAGGGGGGAGGGGGTAAATAGAGCTAAATCACATGACACACTTGAATGGAAACATCTTTTGAAACCTATCACTGTGTAAAATGAATACATGCTAACTTTAAAAAAAAAAAATCCTCATCAGCCAGCCAGTGGTGATGCACACCTTTATAATCCCAGCATTCAGGGGGCAGAGGCAGATGGATCTTTGAGTTTGAGGTCAGCCTCGTCTACAGAGTGAGTTCTAGGACAGAGAAATCCTGTCTTGGAAAAAAACAAACAAACAAAGCCCCTTATCTTACCTCCCTGCCTCTTTTATACACTCCTCAAACTATCATGGCCCTTCCTCTTGTGACTTTACTGGGCATATGTCAGGGCTATAGATCTTTGGTCAGTATATCTGAACTTTTCCAAGATTATACATGATTTAATTGTGCTGTTGAAAGTAGTACCTCATTTCAACAGGGCTGATGAAGACATACTCTTATTTAAAATTTCTGTAATTTATCATCCACTACCACCTATTTAATGAGCCTAAACTAAAATGTTAGACCTGTCTGCAACCATGAAAATATCCTCTACTTTTCAGGGAGACATGAGCAAGAATATCCACATCCTTCTCAAGCTCTTGGTTTCATCACTGGGTCTCTCAGTGAGATCACAATCCTAAGGTTCTTGTTAAGAGCTTCCTGGGCGGACCACAGCACTCAACATCAGAATTTCAACACCATTTTTGGTGAAGACTGGATGGTTCTGAGGATAGTTACTTGCTGGGGGAGAAGATGCAGAGGGAGGGAAACTGCAGAGAGGGGAAAAGCATAAACGGAGGAAATAACAGCGAATTAAAAGGTCCTCAAGAGGGCAGGATGAATCAGAACAGAGCAATCTTGCTCTAGGCATTGAGCCTCCAGGCAGACTGGAATGAGGAGGACTGGGCTCCAGCCCTGTGTTCTCCCCTGCAGGGCAAAACCTGCACTGGTCTGGGCAGCAGCTCTCTGTTTAGCTGCTGGCTGGACTACACCAGGTCAGGAGAAGCTTCCTTCCATGTGGCATGATCCTTAGGGTGAGACTTGGTATGAGTCATTCCACCTCTAAAAAAAAGAAAAACGATGGCTAGCTGATAGGTCACCTAAGGCCCCTTTCCCTCTGCGATGCTTAGCTGAGGTTCGGCCGCCGCCTAGCTGACACGATTCCAACTGTAACCCATAGACCTTGAGCTCCATGGTCTTCAGTGTGGCTGCTGCTCCTGCCTTTTCATCCTTCCAGTCCCTGTTTTTTAAAGTTATTTCTGTTGCTTTTAATGTTAAGATTATACTCTCAATTCTGAAGTACTCAAAAATTTTTTGGAGTCATCAAAAGATTAGTCATTACATACCAGCTCCACATTACCCGTGTCTGTTAATAGAACGTGGAAACAGACATATTAATGGAAATGAAAGAAAAAGAACTGCCAACATTTACACCAATTTCTATGTATAGCGTGACATTGTTGGGCTAAAGAAGACATACTACCCAACCCCCCAAAAGGGAAACTAGACAAGAAAACCAACCAACAATCTATATTTGATTGCATTTAGATGAAATCTAAGAACAGATTAAAACTAACCTATTAGATAAGAAATCAGAACGGTGGTCATCTTTGGACCGGATAGCTTTGTGCCAGATGATTCTGAGTTGTGCATTTCTTTGGACACATATAAGAAGTGAGCAACAGATTCAAAGGAATCAGGACCAAAAGGACCAGCAAGGACCAAAAGGTGTGAAAGCCAGCCAGCCATGGAGACTCTGCAGCACATGCTGTCTCCTGTGGGGAGAATAGTAATTACATTTCTATTCACGTGGCCAGAGAGCCAGCTCCTAAGTTTGCTTTACTTTAGGGAAGACTTTCTCCCTTCCATGAGACCATGGCTGTGTGCTAATATAAAACATCATTTTCTATAAATCACAAGATTGCTGGAAAGCATCTGAGGATACCCCCAGGATAATCCGCAAAGGATACTCTGTATCTAAATTGACCCTTTGGATCAGAATCTTGCCCTGTGCGACATGATAAATACAGTCACCTGGGTAATGTCTGAATCCTTAGTTTCTTACTATTTGAACTCTGCCTCAATGGGCACGCAGATTGGGGGAAAGAAAAGTAAGAAAATGCTGAGCTAGAGACAAAGCCAGGGAAGCCCCAGGTAAACACTGCCTTCTCCTTAGGACTGCAGTTGGTTCATCTGTGAATTTGTTTCAACACATTTTTCTCTTCCTGGAGCAACAGAGCCAGCTATCAGATCAGGCTTTTTTTTTTCCCTTCTCCTCAGTGTTCTGTAATCTTTCTTTGATCAGTTTGATGTACTGCACGATCGCTCCACTCGATGCATACAAAGACTGACTATATACAAACTTGCACTGGAAGTAATTACACCACTAAATCATGAAATATAATGAGATGGGCAGAACGCCTGCTTCCACCCAAAGCCTAATAATGTCAGCATCACTGCTGAAGCACCCTTTGGTCCTGCAGTTTTTATCAAGTATGTATTAATAGCTTTCCAAAAGCTACTGACCAATTAAATGCCTGTATAATCATTAGCACATACACACAAAGTTTCCATTCTTTAACAGGAGATGTGGCTGGGTGGGGGAGAGCAATAATGACACTCAGCCTGTACACATTCCTTAACAGCAAACTAGTGAATCAGCATCAAGGGAGGCAAGGTTTCCAGGACAACGATCAACTTCCAGCCCCCTTCCAGGCTGTATACAGACCCCTAGGCACATCAATTCCGAATGTGCTCTCTGCCCAGCTAGAAAGATATTCTTTTAATTTCTATTTTCAAATACAAAGTTCTTCCTACTTCAATATTGATTTTTCACTATTTATCCTTCTAAGTTTAAATTTTCCAAGCAACCCAGGGCTCAATAGTCTGCTACCTAGTTCCTCTTAAATTATCCCTTTAATTGTTTCTTCTTACTTATATAGTTCAGCAAAGCGTCTTCCCGAGGACAATGCACAAACTGAAAAGTCCTCTCAACTATCCCCTTTCCAAAAAAGTTTAGCCAGAGAAGCCAGCAATACCACTTTTCCTGCTTAGTTTTAGGGAAGATGGGTTTTAGTTAAAATTTCACTACTCATAAAACACCTTCAAAGAAATCCCGTTTCACGAATAACCAGAACATAGCAACATTACCAAATGTGTGGATACGTAAGCATACAAAAGCCAGGGGTGGTGGCTCACAACCTTTCACCCTAGCATCCTAGTACCAGGAGGCAGAGGCAGGTGGATGGATCTCTGTTGAATATGAGGCTAGCCTGGTCTACGCAGGACAGCCAGAGCTACCTAGTGAGACCCTGTCTCAAAAACCCAAACCAAACTAACCAAAAGACAAAAACAAAAACAAAACCCACAATCATACAAAGGCTTCCTAAAAACACTTGGTTGGAAATGTCTACCAGAGCTCTTTTAACTCGAGTGTGAGGAGTATCGATCAGTCAAAAATGTTATCAGTCTGGTCGGGTGTGGTGTGCACATCTTTAATCCAAGCAGAGGAGGTAGAGGCAGGCAGAGCTCTTCCAGTTCAAAGCTACCATGGTCTACAGAGTGAGTTCCAGGCCCAGGGCTGTTACACAGAGGAACCCTGTCTCTTGGGAAACAATCACTCCATCTTCTCATTTAAACTGTGCTTGTTTAGGGTAAGGGGGGGGGGGTGCCGAGGGTTGAGATTAGTCAAACAACAAAATACACTTGAAGCCACAAACTCTTACAGCTGAATACTACTGAAGACTGTAAACACCTGACATATGTTTGTCTGTTCTCCCCTTTTTAAAAAAGAAAAAAGAAAAGCTAGAAACAAATAACTAAAACCAACTCTCTTGAAGGCTAGCTACCCTAAAGGGTAGATGCCTCCTGCCCTTACATGCAGAAACAGACTCCATGTCCTACACTGGGACACTATGAGGCACTTATTAGGAGTAACAAGAAAATAGCCCTCTCTGCGTATGTGCAGAAAGCTTTCTATTCTTGAGCAGATTTAAAATAACATTAAAGTGACTTTGGAGAAAGCCCATGAAATTCAGACTTCAATTCAGAAACAGGCCTATGGGATAATTTGTGGATGCCATCTGGGATCCAGGCAGCTTCATCAACAAAAGGGAAACTTGTTGAGATCATCCAAATCTACAATTCACATACATTTCTACATCTGGACTGAATTAATCTTTTCTTGGTACTGACTTTCATGTAATAAAATAATTGTTTGCAGGTTTTATCACAAAAAAAAGAAAGAAAGAAAGAAAAGAAAAGAAAAGAAAAGAAAAAACACGGTTTTAGAAATCAAAATGTAAAACACCCAAGTTGAAAACTACAAAGAATTCCTTTATCAGAAAGTTAGTTGTGAGACAGGAGTCATTTACACAGAACTCTTAAAAACTGAGGGCTCAGTCCAAAACAATTCTATTTGAAACCTGCATTCCAAGCACTGCCACAAAAGACTACACAGCCCATTATGTCATAAGTCCTGAAAGCCAAAAGCTTTATAAGCATAGTTAAATGTGGAATGGTCTCCAACAGCTCCAATTCAGCCAGTCCAGTTGAATGACAGATTTTTAAAAACCTGTATAGCACACTGGCATTTTGTGTTAAAAGGAGGGCCTCCAGCCTGCCCGTGTTGCTCTCAGGTATTTCCTGTAAAGCTATGTGTATCTTAAATCTATACCCTCAGACTGTGTATCTGAAACTGATGTCTTACCCCTGCTAACCCCAAAAAGGAAGCGATGGAAAAGACAGAAAGATTTTCCTGTCTCAAAATGTTTTGAGCCATGAAAGAAGTGCGATTAGTGTGGCCCATCAGCCACACTGGTCAGATCACAGGTATTCCTGCAAGCAACTCAAAGCTGGTAGGTAGGTGGGTGGGTTGGTGGATGGGTGGGGGAGTTCCTATTACAGTCAGTCCGCTTTCTGGAGAAGATATCCTGCAGATAACTTGATATGGGATATCCCCTGGGGGACCCTCTCCATCCAATAATCTACCAGAGGTCTATTTTACTATGAAATATGAAGTCAGTATGTTTACAAACATACCCTCCCCTTAAAACCCTCACATTCAATGTCAACCACATCCAATTGTGGAGTATTCTCATTTTTAACGTAAAACTATAATTTCTCAAAACCACACCCAAGGAAAATGATTAGGTGCTAGACGTTTTACTACAAAAGACCTGAGCAAAGGCATCTGTTTTCCTGCTCCTTTCTGCTCTCTTCCCCTCCCCCACTCTCCATCCTGCAAGCCATTTGGAGGTCTTGGCTGTTAAAACTTTCTACAGCAGTCTCAATACTCTAGATTCGGGATAAAAGAAAACAAACAAACAAAAACTCTTTTTGTCCTTTTAACAATGACGGGCCTAAATTTATTCACTGCTCGTAAGAAAACTCAAAAGTCACAAGCCTTTTAAATGACAGATGTATTACGGAAAATTTTCCCTACAGAGTTTTTGATGCTGTGAAATATCAACTCCCCGAAACCACAGAAAGGAAATGACTTACATTCTTGGAAAATGAAGCCACTAGCAGCTTTCTCCAAAAGCATTCTCTAATCCCCAAACTACACACTGCGGCAACAGGGGATATTTCGTGCAAAAACTAAATGTAAGTAGATGCTTCGAAAACCGGTAAACAAACATCACTCAGTCCAAAGAAAGGAGGGAATCATGTGTGGAAAATCTGGCAAGGTACACTTTCCCTTCCACGTTCAAACGTGCCGAGAATCCTTGCACAAGTTTTTCTTCCCCACTGTGGGCATTACACAGCTCCCGGGGAGAGGGGGGGCAATGCTAGCAAAACAGACTGGCTGCTTATATAAATAAATAAACAAATCACCAGAAGGTGTAAGGGGGCCAGTGAGCCGGTATTTCTTCCGACACTAGCCACACAACTGTACGGTTTGAAAATTGTGCCAGCTTTTATTCCAACTTTGACAGCTTTCCATCTATTCTTGCCTTTAAGAAAGCGCTCCACCATTAGGCTAAGCTAGTCTAGAACTCCAAGTTGTTTAAATCTTGTAGACTTCACATGGGTGGCCCCGAGCTGTCCACATCCCCGCTTTCCCGGTGGTCTCTTTTACCTGGTCGTGTTAAGTTCCTCCAAAAACCAAAATTCTGCAGGCCGCACCCCGGACTCGTGTGTCCCCGTGGCCCCCTTCAGGGCTTTCCCACACTAGGCACTGGCGGGGATACTGGTCTTCCCCGCTGGGGTGCCTTCCCGAAGCTGGCTGCCCGGCCTGCGCGCACAACAGGCAATACCGCACATCGCTCGGGTACACGGGACTCACGCCTGGTCCCAGCTAGTCACAGACGGGGAGATACAGGCAGGCGTCCCTCGAGCCAGAGTCCCGGAGATCATCGGGGCTCAGGAACGCAGAGCCCGGCCCCCTAGCTCCGCGCTTCCCCCACGGCCGCGGCTGCCCGGGGGCTCCCGGCCTCCCGCCCCAGCGTGGGCGAGCTCCAACTCGCGGAGAGGCGACCTGCCCGCCCGGTGCCCGACGCCCAAAGCCCCGTGAGAAAGAAGAAAGACGCCGAGAGCAGCAAAGCCGGGAATCGCACTTTAGACCAGCAGGGGGCACAGCGGCGGCCAGGGCGCGCCGTCCCAGAAAGGGGGCCAGCAGGCCGGCGCCCGCTCCCGCTCCCGCGCGTACCTCCAAAGTCGCCAGCGCCAGGCGTCCGACTCAGAACCGGCGTCTGCTACAGCGGCGCCGAGCCTACTCGCAGCTCCCAGCGCTCCCGCGGCAGCCCGACCAACACTGCAGCTGCCCCGCCCCCCGCCCACGCCTTCCGCTCCGCCCCCTCGAGTTCACGCCCACAGCCCTCCCGAGACACGCCCTCCCTGCCGGAGGCCCCGCCCCGCCCCGAGTTGGAGGCGGAGACTAAGCAGCGGAAGAAGCTGAGAGCTGGGCGATCGCGGCGGCACGTGGAGCGCGGCCCTCCCCGTCCCGCCCCACCCCGCCCCGCCCCGGACCCAACCAAGATCCTGCGGAGGGGTGTAGAGACCCGGGGACCGGGGACCGCGGGGGAAGCTTTCACTCCTCTAGCCATCAGATAACCAAGTCGGGCTCAAGTAGATTATATAGAGTGGGCTGTGCTTTTCATACCTTTCCCGATGGGACAGAGGCCGGTGTGTGAGGGTAATAGACTGTCGGCTCTCCCTTCCGTCTGAATGGTCCCCTTCTCCGCTCTTGTCCCCCTCACACCCTAGTCCCTGGACGCTCCCTCTCAGGCCTAGACGGGTTACCTGGGGGTGGTTGTTTTACATGAGCTGCCGCTTAATAATTGGGAACTGGGGCGGCCCCTGCGAACAGAGGCGATCTCTAGTACAAGAGACTTCGTGACTCCTTTATCCCTTCCCGTCAGGCGCCCACTTCGCCCTCCCGGTTTTATCCTGCATGTGGGCTGTGAATGCGGCCCAAGCCCATCCACCCCCGCTCAGTCTGTCTCCCTAGGTTGAAACAGCCTCTGCCTGTGACCCTCAAAATGATGTTTACCCTTGGTGAAGGTGGCCTGCGTGGCTGTGAGCAGTGCAAAAGACAGCCCTAAGTGATTTCAATAGCCCCAAAGACCCCGAGCAGAATGGAGGTTTCTAGTCAGGTGAAGAAGTCAAGTCCTCTTGTTTGTTCTGGACCTGCTGCGGTGTCTAGCAGCATAATAGAGGGACCCTAGCCGCCACCCTAGAGCTACACGCTTCTAGGATGTTGCTGCTCCAGTGAGGAGGATCTCTGAGTATCTAGCTTTTTCATTAAGGTGCAGACACCTGAGGAAGAACACTTGATACCCATAGAAGCTAGCTTTGAAATAGCCGATCGCTGGGATTAAACACCATGACCCAAACCAAAGCGTTTATTTCAGCATACAACTCTCAGGTCACACGGCATCGCTGAGGGAAATCAGGATAAGAACTCAGTGCAGAAACCCGGCATCTGGATTGATGCAGAGGCCATGGAAAAATGTTTCTTACTAGCCAGGCTAAGCTTGCTTCTTTATGTATGCAGGACCACCAAGCCAGGGATGGTAGCCCCTCTCCCTTCCATATGAGCTGGGCCCTCCAACATCAATCGTCAATTAGCAAATTCACCAAAGGCCAGTGTGGTTGGGGACACTTGTCAGTTGAAGTTCCCTCTTCCCAAATAATCTAGCTTGTGTCAAATTGACATAAAAACTAGCCAGCCAGCCTGGTGAGCCTTGGTGGTGTAGATCTTTAATTCCAGCCCTTGGGAGGCAGAGGTGGACAAGTGGATCTATGAGTTTGAGGCCAGCCTGGTCTACAGAGTGAGTTCCAGGACAGCCTGGGCTACACAGAGAAACCCTGTCTTGGAAAACAAAACAAAACAAACAACCTCAAAACAACTATCCAGCACACTTTTCAATAACCTTTCCATTTTGGAGACCATGAATAGTAAGTTGTTGCTGGCTTCCACGAGAGTGAACACGTAGAAAAAAAGACATTTTTTTTCTCTTTTTATATTTACTTGGGATGAGTGCAAATTGGGTATTAATTGGTAATTAATTGCTGTCTAATGAGATAAACCAGCATACAAATAAGAAACATATTACTATTTTGGAAAGAGTTCCTAAATCTGATTTATTTTTAGGTTTCATATATCAAAATCTAGCAGAGAAAAAAAAGCAGATTGTTAGACTGTGAAACATAACTGCAATTATAAAACAATTAGGCAACCCAAAGAGCAAAGAATTTTAAGGAGCTTTTATTTAAAAAAAGTGTTTAAGATCAGACTTACTGTTCAGGGCTAGACTGTGGTAAAATTTACTATGTGAAGTTTTTTCTGAATTATAATGGTCATATTAATAGTGTGTAGACTACAATAATCACTCTTACATGATATATTTTTGTAAAACATTTCGATCAATCTAAGTCAGGTTTACAAACCCTTGCAACATAAAATGCCACTTGGAAGCAGCATACAGCCAACTAAAGATAGAAAAGGGACTGAGAAAGGACGTGTTTCTTATCACGGGTGTGTTTTTAATGTGCTCCTTACAATGAGGAATGCAGTTCTGTATGTAGTCTGGTTTTATCCTCTGACGATAGGATCTAGTTTATTTTCATTGGTCCAATGAGATGTTTCTCTGAAGTGGAATACTTTACCAAGTGATGCGTTCTGCATATCTTAAATGATTACTTTTTCTGAAGCATTTAAATATCAGCATTTTTAGTGTTGTTTTCCTTTGGATCTAGTCCATGGATGTATTAAGAACTCCCAACAATGGAGCATAGGGATTTGGAGATTAAAAACACCCCTGAATCTTAGATTAGATTGGGAGAATAGGCATACTGTCCCAGAACTGCAACATCCTCAGTGCCGAGCTGAGGTAGAGCTGCTCTAGAGGAGCAGTGCACAGGTCTGGAGCCTTCAGCAGAACATTAGACACCCGTGGGAACAGAAGTTTGCCTGGGAACCAGTCCTTCTCAAACCTGTCCCCATACTGGGATCATCCAGAGATTAACAATGACTATGTACTGTCTGGACTATATAACCTTGGCTTTGGAACATTTTTAATATCCCCATATTAAGTAGAGAAATACTTTGGGTCAGGGGTTAAAATGTTTCCAGGTAGGGACACAGAATAAAAGAGTATCCAGAAGCATGCCTTTCTTTTAAAGCATGATACCCATAGAGCTTACTCCTGAGAATCAAGAGTCCTATGGGTTTAGTCTGTCTGTCTGTCTGTCTGTCTGTCTATAACAAGATCTTGCTATGTATTCCTGAATAGCTTCAATTTGTGGTAATTCTCATCCTTTCTCTGATTCCTAAGTGTTCTCAGAGAGCAATTGAGGAATCAAGAGCTGAAACTCTGCTCTGAGTCTTTTAAGACCCACATGTAGACACAAAAGTCAAACACTAGTGAGTTCACGCTGTGGGGAATCCATGCCTACTTCTGCTCTGTTTTCTGTTGTGAGCCCTGTACTGTCCTCCCCCATCTGACATGCAATGGGAAGCCTCACTCTGAGACAGCATCTGAACTTCACAAGGAATCCCTCAAGTGCACCTGGGTTAGCAGCAATGTCCCTTCAGCCAGCCCTGCCACTGCCATGTGACTTGCAACTCCTAGAGCTCAGAGCCATCCTCCAAACTGGGTCACACCTTTGCAGGAAAGGAGGACTGGGCAGGGCACCCTGGTCTCATCTACAGAGCCTTTCTTCTAACTCTGTAGTATTTGAACATTATAGTTTTCCAGGGCTGACATTGTGAAGTCTGTGGTAAAACCAACCATTCAGACTTTGTTCATTCTATACCCTTTACATACTGCATAAAACCAACCACACGCACCTTTTCTCCCATATTCTCACACATGCAGTATAAAACCATGCAGACTGTGTCCTATATCCTGTGTATGCTGTATTAAGCCAAACTTTATATATATATCTATTTTTTTTTACAACGTCCTGACTGGCCTCAACTTGTGTAATTCTTGTGTAATCCTTTTCCTTTCTCTGACTCCTGAGTGCTGGGAGGCAAGTGTCATCACAGCTGCCCTGGGCCTTATGCATTTTGATGTAAGGAATATATGTATATAGAAAGCAAAAGGAGCAAAATATTATAATGAAGTTTTTAAAAATATTTTAAAGATGGAATTTGTTTAGAATTAAATTGTAATAAAAATTAACTATATGAACATTTTCCAAATCACATCTCTTATAGTAAGTATTCCTATAAACGTACTTTCCGGAATTTCCAGAATTATATGTGAACAGTTAAGATCAGCACTGCATATTGAAGAACAACTTGGGCTTTTCATCTATTTTGCATTCCGAGTCTTGGACACACTGTCTCCTATATTCTTGTACATGCTGTATAAAACAAGTCATACAGACTCTCCTTATATTCTTGTACATGTTGTATAAAACCAACCGTACTGACAGTGTCCTATATTTTCATATGTGTTGTATAAAACCAACCAAACAGACTGTGTTCTCTATTCTCACACATGTTGTATAAAAACCAAACTTTGTCCTTCAATAATCAAGGTAGCCTACTTTTAAATATTTTCTCAAATATTAATGAGTAAAGCCAAGCACAGTATTGAAAGTCTGTATTGAATCCCAGCTCTTGAGAGACTGAGGCAGGAAGATACCTCAGTTCAAGACCTACTCAGTTTGCACAGCAAGACAACCCTGCCTCAAAACAAACCTGATGAGCGAGTGAGAATCTAATGAAATTCTTTTTCAGTTTTGTGCTGCTAAACTAGATTCAGGTAAGTCTTTTGAACTAGTTTGCTCAATAGCATTAATCCTTTTAATCAATCATTGATTGGTGCATACTACAGAGTGTATTGTTTACTCTGTGATTATGTGACTACTGTGTGTGTGCATGTGTGTGTACTGGAGCTTACCGAACTCTAGTATGGCAAAAAGTATATCATTATCATGAGCTCAAAGGAAGATCAAAGCTCCAAATCTAAATGGTGTGTGGGGTTTACTGAACACAGACAGGTCACTTTTACAATATAAAGTAAAAAAGGTCCCAAATCACATGACTTGGGACCATCTTTATTTAAATTCCTGAGGAGGTGTTCCTGGTAGAATAATTATATGGATACCTGAAATCCATTTTTCCAACCTGATCACTAAAATCACTTTCAGAGATTTTATTTTGCAGAACATAGTGATAACCAGCTGAGGTCAGTAACGGGGAATTTATACATTAGGGCGGGAGAGTGGGCACAGAAACGCCCTACCATTTAAGTGTCTGTGTACCATACTTTGTCTTTTATCAGCTACACAGACAATTAAACCTTGGAACAGGTCTGAAATGATTTCGTTTAGAGTATATTTTAGTTTGCTCTGAAAATGAATCTCAATAATTACCAAAAGAAAATGTGAGCTTAATTTCTAAGACCTCCAGCCAGTGTGATAAATAGTGTTTAATTTTGGAAATGTCTTCTTTGAAAGCCAGTATATCAAACTAATGACTTCTCTTTTAGACCAGAACTTAGATTTCAGCATTAAAATAAACTATGAATCCCTCCAAAACTTGGAGCACTCAATAGACAAAAAAAAAAAAAAAACAAAAAAAAAAAACAAAGGTGGTCTTCAATATACAGAACTGATCTTAACTGTTCACATGTCATTCTGGTATCTGAAAAATATGTGTACAGGAAATGCTTACTACATGGCAGATATGATTTGGAAAATGCCCACATAGTTAATTTTTATCAATTTAATTTTAAACAACAAATTCAACTTAATTAACAAAAAAATATTCTGTTCTTTTGGCTTTCTATATACTTGTATATATATACTTGTATTTTTTTTTTCGAGACAGGGTTTCTCTGTATAGCCCTAGCTGTTCTGGAACTCACTCTATAGACCAGGCTAGCCTCGAACTCAGAAATCTGCCTGCCTCTGCCTCCCAAGTGCTGGGATTAAAGGCATGCTCCACCATCGCCCGGCATAAAGCCCAGGGTAGCTGTGATGACACCTGCCTCCCAGCACTCAGGAGTCAGAGAAAGGAAAAGAATTACACAAGTTGAGGCCAGTCAGGAATACATAGCAAGACGTTGTAAAAAAAAAAAAATATATATATATATATATATATATATATATATGTTTGGTTTAATACAGCATACACAGGATATAGGACACAGTCTGCATGGTTTTATACAGCATGTGTGAGAATATGGGAGACAAGGTGTGTGTGGTTGGTTTTATGCAGTATGTAAAGGATATAGAATGCACACAGTCTGAAGACTTCACAGTCTCAGCCCTGGAAAACTATAATGTTCAAATACTACAGAGTTAGAAGGAAGGCTCTGTAGATGAGGCCAGGGTGCCCTGCCGAGTCCTCCTTTCCTGCAAAGGTGTGACCCAGTTTGGAGGATGGCTCTGAGCTCTAGGAGTTGCAAGTCACATGGCAGTGGCAGGGCTGGCTGAAGGGACACTGCTGCTAACCCAGGTGCACTTGAGGGATTCCTTGTGAAGTTCAGATGCTGTCTCAGAGTGAGGCTTCCCATTGCATGTCAGATGGGGGAGGACAGTACAGGGCTCACAACAGAAAACAGAGCAGAAGTGGGCATGGATTCCCCACAGCGTGAACTCACTAGTGTTTGGCTTTTGTGTCTACATATGGGTCTTAAGAGATCTAGAGTAGTGTTTCAGCTCCTGATTCCTCAGTTGCTCTCTGAGGATCTGAAAGAAAACACACCCCACACTGATGGGTGACAGATACTTGCACCTGCAGTTAGAGTAGAGGAGAGCTGGAAGGAAGCCTGAGTCTGGAGAGGGACTCCTCAGTCTTCTTTATACTTCAGGCACGTCCTATCTTCCTCTATCTGTCAAAGGAATCCTAGGAGGAGTCACTTTGAGACACGTGATAACAGATAGGTATCTTTGCCCCTGAGGTTTTATTCACTGTTTTATATCGTCATCGTATCACTTTGTCCCCGCAACTGCTGCGTGAGAGGAAAGGGGGAACATTGAACTTTCAGAACTTGTGTTTCCTGCTTGGCGAATTCTCAGGTTTTCTAGAGAACACCAGCAACTGTTCTGCTTGTTGAGAGGTCTTCACAAAAGTCCCCCGCCCCCTCCTGTCTTAACTTGGTCACCTTGAGCGGGTTGTACGCATAACAAACCTGCTATTAAACTTGGCTTTCAGGACTTGAAAAAAGATTGATGTGTAAGTACAAGTGAGATATTGGAGCTCAGGGAGTAGATTCACTGAAGTCAAAAGACCATTGGTGTGGCCTCAAGAAACAACCGGATTATAAAACAAGATCCTGCTGGATAAGAGAAATAATTTGGGACATCTTCATTAAATCCCTAACTTTCTTCATCTATAAGTTAGAAAGAAAATCAATACTCTCACTCTTACTCAGTTTGGGTGTGGAGTTAAATGCCAAAGAAAGTCTTCTACAAGCAAAGTAATGCCTACACTTTTCCTTTTTAAATGATAGCCTATCAAATTGCCCTGAAGAGATTGCCTATACACCAGTTCTTTGGGAAAGAACTCTGGTAATTAGATCTCAGATCTTGAATTAGAAATCATGGATTGGGAAATTATTCTCAAAAGCCTCAGATCAAGGTTTTGCCTTTTGATAGGTACAGAGACAGGAATATATTGGGCAGTATCAGTTTTAACTAACTGTCTTTGAAGGTAAGACAGGGACATGCATTGGTGAGTCATACTCTTTTCAAAAGCACCAACGTGCTTGTGACTTGTGTATAATTAGTCCAAACACTCCATGTGGTCTCTTTCTTCTTTTCTGAGGTATCAGTCATCTCATGTAGCTGGGGGTGGCCTGATCAGCCACCTCCCAAGTGCTGGGATCATAGATATGCTCCATGCTAGTTTTCCTGTGGTTTCTTGAGCTAGAGAACCAGAAGGCAATTCTGCTCTTCTGCCACTGGTCCCTATTGCATAATAATTTTTGTCCTTGTCCTAAAGGATAATGGACCCATGTATATAGTCTATTATTATTTCATATAATGCCAATGTATAAAAATCAGTATAAGGTATTCATGATCCTTTTCATAATACTTTGTCCCTGAAATTATTGATGAATGTGTTTGTCTCTTGGAATTTAAGCTTTGCATGAGCTCGTGGCTCATCTCTCACCACTGTGGCCCTGGTCCCCAGAACATGCCTGGCATATATTTACTGAAAGAATGAATTTCATAAATTACATGGAGGGAGGAAGAAAAACGTGTATGCACCATGCACTTGTGTTTGTGTGTTGAAGGTACAGTGGAGAGCAGAGAGGCATGCCAAGATGAGAATGTGGAAGGAAAAGCATTTTTTTGAGAAGCTTCTTGGGCCTGTATCCCAGAGGTTGGTGGGAAAAGGTGCATCCTTTAACAGGAGTTTTGATCAGCATGAATAAGATTCCTTACATCAACCAGCCCACTTAATATTTAGATTTTCAAGTGTGCCCTTCTCCTAGCCTTAAGCAGGCTAAATAGACCTTAAATGTTTGCCACAGTTGGTCTTCTGATCTAGCCGACCTAGGTGGAGTTTTCTGCCTTGCCGCTCCTGCAATTTCCTACAGGAGCAGACTGCTTGCTAAGCTTGCTTTGCAACATAATCCAGCTAAAACAAAGGATGGGTCTGCGGGCTCTCCCTATACAAATACAGTGCTAAACATTAAACTTTGAGCCTTGATCAGAAACCTTTGTTTCACCCACCCATCCTTTTTCATTTCCAGCCTCCCTTTAGGTACCCAGGTCATCTCATGGCTGCTAGACAGCTACATTCAAGTATAGATATGGGAGAGTGGTTAAAAATCCTGTATCAGTTGATGTTCCTTATTGTAGATTTGTGTTTCTACCCTCAGTCTTCCCTCCACTTTTGACTTATCACCTTGCCTTGCCCCGTACAATGATGCTTACTGAAGTCATTTACTACAGGTAGTTACAAATTGCTGGAGTCTTTGCCAACAAAACACGCTGATGGGACAGAATGGCTTGAGCTCTGCCATGGTCGGGTGGGGAGGTCAGGGGATGGGATGAGTGGTCTTGCTTCTATTTGTACACCACCTGCTCCTCGGTGTGGAGGTGGCTTCTCCACCTCAGAGCCCTTGAGATCACTCTGTCCACCACACCTTGCCTCGCCCTTTCTCCCTAGACCAGGCAGCTCCCAAGCCCCTCACAGGCTCTTAGTTTAGACCCTGGGTTTTTGGCTTCAATTCTTTTCAGTTTAATCTCTAGGGTAGTTTTGTGTTCTGGGCTTCTTGGCCTTCTAATCCAGCTTTTCTAACAACTTCAAAATGAAGGTCAACTCAACCATTGCTTTCCCTGCTTTTTTGCTTTAAAGTCACTGAGGAAACCTAAGAAAATCAAATGAATGAGTAGTCAGTCATGTCACCAAGGCAACAGGTCCATCAGTGTTCCCGCAGATGCTTTGTCAATCTCATAGTTTTCCCTGCTTGTCTCTCTTTCCTAGCTCAGAGACTATTTAGATGTTCCTAGATAGCTTTTGCTCCCTCTCCCCTCCCCTCCTCCTCTTTCTCTTTCCCATCCCCTTCCCTGCCTCCTTCTCCCTGCATCTCTCCCATCTATCTCCCCTCTCCCTTCCTTTCCACCTTCCCTGCTAAACAGTCTGGTGTTCAGTGTAGTTGAATCCGTAGCTCTCTTCAGATCCCTCCACCTGCCATTGTCAACCCAGCCTTCCTCCTTGCTCATCAGTCACAGAAGAGGTTTACAAATGTGAACTTGTCGAATCCTCAGAGTAGTTCTTTGAAGAAATCACCATCATTATCTTCATTTATAGACACCCAAAGCTTTACAGAAAACCCGTAGGAAATCTGAGCTCACATTCTTTGTCCCTCTGGTCTGTTGCCTCCAGTGCAGATCTGGTCAGGCATTTTCTCAGGGGTAGTCACTCTATCTCTAGACTTCTCTGAATCCTTCTCCATCATATACTGTTGGCGCATTAGCAGATATTTAATTACTAAGTAGTGTTATGTCTGGTATTAAAGACTCAAGTAAATCAAAGCCCAGCATACAAAAAGAACCCATCATCATTCAACCTAGAGTTTTTCATTGAGCTCTTTGTCTTACACATCCAATATGTCCCATCTCCTAGCTCCTCCTCTGTCTGCAAAGTCACTGCCACTAATCTTGCCAAAGCATGGGCCACATGCTTGATATATGGATGAGGTAACCAAGGGTTGGAAGTGTCATCTTCTGCCCTCCTTTTAATAAAACATTACACACTACAGTGTTCAAACCCGTGTAGCTCCTGCTCTCCTCCTTTCAGACCCAAGAGTATTCTGATAACCAACCCTTTGTCACTATGCAGGGATTTGTTGTCTTAAAGGCATTCCAACACTTGAGACGTGGAAGACATTTGTGACACAAAGGAATCTTCAAGTTCATAATTAGCCACTTCTGGTGGTTCTTTGTTCTCAGAGAACATTTGGTCATGTCTATAGAAGTGCTTTTAGCCATAAGAGAGGAGAGGAGAAGGGCAGTGGTCAGGCTAGTGGGTAGAGGCTAGGGACATGGCTAAATACCCCACAGTACAGAGGACCATGCTTACAATGGAAAACTTTCACTGCTGGCTGAGAGTCAGGGATCTAAAAGGTAAATGCAAGTAGAATAGTATGCTTATGTTTGGGGGTGGGTGGGATCCATCTAGAATCTTGACTGAGTTTGCAGGAAACTTGGAACCAAGCCACTGAAGGTGAAGCTCATGTTTTTGGAACCCACAAAGTGATTCAGCAGAGATATATTTAATAGATCAAAGAGTATGTATGTTAAACAAGTAGCCATCACTAAATACATAAAATTAAACTTTGTTTTTACTGATTTCTAGAGATTGAAAGCAGGACCTGCACATGGTAGGCGGACATACTACCACTGAGCTGTATCCCCAATCATTTAAAATCAAATTTTGAAGTGATCATTGTGAGCTATCAAAAGTCAATTATATAAATTATCACATTCATATTGACAGATACTCCTCCCTATCTCTAGATTTCCATCATAATCATACCTAGCATTTATGAAAAAGTATATAAATACTATACACCTAAGTAAGTTGATGGTCTTATGATCATCAACCTGAGAATAGTTATAAAACGTAGAACAAATTATCTTGCGAAAATAGTGTCTAGTTCCAACCTAGATTTATTAGCTGATTTCTTTTTGACAATGGTTTCTGAAGCTGGCATTGAACAATGTAAGAACTGGTGACAAGGCTGAGAAGCTTGATTTAAAACAACAGCAGCAAACTCGACTGTGATTCTGACAGCCATTCATGACCACATGAATAGTCAGCTTGTTGAGGCTGATGCCAAAGCTAGTTTTAAGGGAAGTCAAGATTTTGAAGTGTTCTATTTGAAGCTTTAAAATGCCTCAGGCACTACAGTCTTACCAAACTCCCCTTTCAGTGAATAAAAACCTGTAGGGGAAGGGGAATGTGTTAAGATGTGATTAATAATGCTTTTTACCACAATGAGGGCATTGACATCATTGTAGTCAAGTCAGGTTGAGGAAGGGGTTGTCTGTTTTTAATTACCTGTGATGTGAATAGAATAATCAAAATTGATTATTAATTTGGGCAGTAAGAAGCTGTTCAACTAAAAGATAATGAAATGGAAACTACCAATGTCGTGGTGAATAGCATACTTAACTGTCTTTGGTCTTAGAAACTGCCACATCAATCTAATTGTGTATAAATGAATCAGAACCTTAGTTAACATTTCCATAAATATGCCAAAAGCTGAGAGAATATAGACTGAATAGGATATATGAGCATCCCAATTTCTTTTTCCCACTGCAGAGTTTGCTCTTTTGACTGGGGCTGTTAAACATATCTATATCTATATCTATATCTATATCTATATCTATATCTATATATATATATATAAAACACATATGTACCTATGTAAATGAATACATTTCATTCCTGCTGTTCTGCCCATTCTGAACTTTGGAAAGAGACAATTCATAGATAGATACAAGGTGGCTTGGCTAGAAAGCAGTTTCTTGAGTAAATGACAAGGGTAAGTGTTTCCGGGACTGTGATACATTTATAAGTGACAGCCATACAAAGTGTCTTAAATACTGTGCGGAGTTTAAGTTCACTGTCTTATTTAATCATAACAGCAATACTAGGAGATAGGTGCTATCTTATATTTTGTTTTACAAATTAGGAAGCAAGACATTAAAATTACCCAAAATCAAATAACTCATTAATAACAGAATTTCTGAGTTATTTAAAAAGAGTATAGTTCTGTCTGTACAAAAGGAAACACCTAGTTTTGATTGAAAAAAAAAAACAGGTAACAGTGAGTGTCAGTTACCTTCTCCACAGAGTGTGAAGATTTCAGGCAGCAAGCTGTGTATCAGAATTCAGGGGAAATTACCTAAGGTGTGTGCCCACTCACTGATTTAAAACCCATATATGTATATGGAACAGGAAGGGCTGGGGACAAACTCCCAACCCATTTCTAGTGGGTGGACCTGTTTAGTAATAATTACAAAGAATCACTGGAGGTCATTTGGCAAGCAGGAGTCAAGAAACAGAGCTTGGTGACACTACTTCCTCCTCCAGAACTCAGGCTTGCCAAGGTCTTGAAGGGATTAAAGGAAAGACCAGACTACTGCTCTCAAGTAGATGCCACACCCCTCAGTGATCTGTTTGCAACTCAGCCTTTGTACTTTCAAACCCCCAGCTACTTCATGTGAAACACACACACACACACACACACACACACACACACACACACACACACACACACCCCATAAGAGAGTTTGAGCATTCAAGTTACAGGAGGAAAACTGTCAGTCCCTTGAGTTAGTATTGTAGGGTCCTCAGGTTTTGTGTAGCACTGCTGGAGTCATGTTATAAAATCCTGAAGGTGACAGAGCCTCTGATGTCAGCTGTGGCTCCCAGAGAAGTGGCCCAGCAAGAAGAGTCTTCAGCAGGAATTCAAACAATGCAGAACCACCCTCCTCGGGAGTCTCACAGGCCAGGTGGGTACAGGATGTGAGGATTGATACAGGATACTTTCTTCCCTTAGCCTTGGCTGCCAGGCTACCCTGGCCCTTCCAATCATTAACCCTGGAGTGAACTTGGCAAATTTTCTGCTTTTTACAGACCACCCTGCAGCTCTTAGCATCCTGGAGAATTCATAGATAAATATCCCCAAATTTCAAGAAAAGACAATTATTAGAATCTTCTGGGAGATTTGGAGCACGCAGGTGGTGGTGGTGGTGGTGGTCATGGTGGCGGCAGTAGCGGAGTAAGTTAAGTTGGAATAGATGTGAAAAAACTTAGTTGGATGTATGGCTTACGTTCATGGACATGAGAAGACAACAACGTGGAATGTAGTCTTCACTACTAATTCCTACTTCAAAATGAAGTCCCTTTAGTTTTGTGACTGGCCCTGCTGATTGACAGGGGGTCAAGCTTTCCTTGTTCTGTTTCTTTTATTTCCCTGGGATACACTGCCCTGGAAGTCTGTGGTGGCAAATAGTTGTGAATGTGTCCTGCCCTCTGCTGATGGCGTGACACATGCTTTAACTCAGACGCTATTTCTAGGCACTGCTATCACTCTGGCTACTCTTCAAAAATGTTTCTATTTATATCAGAACAACATTCCTAAAATAAAGAAATGACATACGACATATTTGAAATCACTTATGTATCAAGCAGGAACACATTAATTAATTAGTCAAGTTATGTTTTAAAGGATATTGATGCCATAGCTTTTACTTAGAATGTTTATTCTTGACCTGAAGTCGGAAGCATGTTTATACAAAAAGAATCTCTGGCCAATTATTTCAGTGAAAAAGTGAAATTTGTATTTTAAAATGTGAACTATAACTACTATTCTGGTATTTAGGAGTGTGGGAAAAACGGTTCCAAATGAGTCTGGGCTTTTATTCCCTACAGTTGCTTCTGCCTTGCTTTTCTTTCTCAGCTCTCTTGGGAATGAGCTCTGGACTGCTTTCCTCTCAGCGTGCACTGGGGACATAGAACTACAGCACACACATGAAGTAAGTACGTGACCTTGTCACACTGAGAGACTTTTCAGACATTGCGTCCCACATTTTGGGCCTCAAACTGGACTTCACCATACTAAGAAACATTGTACACTTTTAAAGCACAGATACAACTCTTGTAGCTTGCAGAAACACATGCTGGCAGACAGAAGGGCCTTCTTAGCCATCTTCAACACAAACCAGCATCTCATGCAGTAACTTCCTGATTGGAAATATAAAGGGCCACAGCACAAAGTCAGACAGAAAAACAGGTATCTAGGTAAGCAGATGACCCAAGGCAAAGGGTCAGTTCATGACAGAGGCCACTGGCCCTCCAGATAGGGCTGGACAGAGCTGTCGGTGACCTACTGCTGCCCTCCACGAGTTCTACAAAAGGGAAACAAATTGGACAATATGCAAAGCTTGGTCCACCTAAAAGGAATAGGTTTGTGTTTGGCCGCTTTTTGTTTTTGTGTTTTAAGACAAGATCACAAGTAGCCCATGCTGTTTCAAACTCTGCTATGTCATGGTGGCCAAGGAGGATATTGAACTCTTAATACTCTGACAACTGCCTAGAAAGGGTTGGGATTACAGGTGTATCCCACCACACTCAGCCCTAAGTAACAAAACTTATGGTGGTTTAGCTGGAAAATGCTGTTCTTCTAGATAAAGAGAATATGAAGGAGGTTAGTTATAGCTGCTTTAGCAAGTGATCACCACGATGTAGCAGGCACTAAAAGTATGTTTCATTCAGCTCTTATGCCTCCCAACAAGCGCGAGAAGCAGAGTACTTTGCAATTTAATAATCACTCTTTTTAAAAGATGAAGTTTCCTATGGCATAAAGAAGTCCCTACCTGGAAATTAGACCTGCTCAATGGAAGAGATTATATTCCTAAAACCTAAAATATGCTGCCTCACACTAAAAAATGTATTTAAAACATTAAAAAAAAAAGAGAGCGTTTGAATTTTTCCCTAAATATCTTTTACAAACAAAACAAAACCCTGTGCAATCGGGAGCATTGATTAACAAACTAAGGATTTTGTTTGCCTGTAGCTGGGTTCCCATCATTTGTGATGTTAAAGGGTTCAGGAACAGGACATAGCCAGATTCCCTTGCACAGTACTGGCAAAGAAGCTAAGCTTAACACTAAACACAGGTTAGTCTCTGTTTGACAAAGTCCATTTGGGAAACTATTTTCAGACCTGAAAGGAACTTGCAGATAGTCAAAGTTAACATGTTCATTTTGTACAGGAGAGGCAATACGATTACTTTATTGGATCAGGGACAACCAATGTGTCAGGGCCTGTGTCTGGTTTTCCTGACTGCATTCTTTCAGCTGCACTAAGTCACAAGTTACATCCAGATTCACGAGAGAGAGGGTTTTTTTACTTTTTTCTCTAGGGTTTTTTGTTGTTGTTGTTGTTTTGTTTTGCTAAAAGCTAATAAATTAATCTTTTAAATTTTCCTTTGTCTTTAAGAAAAGGGAAAAAAAGTAAATGAAATGTGTTTGGATTTCTCAAGAGCATTTGAATTTTATGAGTTTTGCATTTCCTACAAAAGGGGCCAAGCCCAGCAATTTAATTTTCTTAGGCTAAGAGCTTTGATTAAAGCCTTCACCTTGACAAATAATTAGTTTGGGGAATAGGGGAATAGAGATAATTCGGAGATATGATAAACATCCATTCATTTATTCAAAGAGATACTCACTGTATGCCAAATATGGTTGAGACACCATGCTAGGTCCAGATCAGGCAAACATCATTACAGCATAGTCCTTTCCCTTGAGGGGAGCATCCCCCTGCCCTCAGTTTCCTCTCTTAGAAAAGAGGCTGTATATTTATTTATTCTGGCTTCACTTAAATTAGGCTGATGTCTCCCAAGCGTGGTAAGCAGACTATGTGTAGTATACCATATGTGACAAGATACAAACATTTTTACGAGATAGTTATTCATCATTTGATTGTATGAAAATGTACTCGTATATTCAGTGAGGTTATGTATTCATTTAAATGTAGAAAACCCAAGCAGCCCACAGACATATATTAAATAATCCTGAGTGTATAGGCAGAGGCTACATTACTAGCTCTTACACTTACTCCACACTGGTCATTCACGCTGTCATGCTTAGGCGAGCTCTCTTTGCTTCATTTGGGCTTTCTTCTTGCGACAGTGGGGGATGCACTCAGAGCCCCATGCAACCTAGCCTCTAAGTCTTCTGCTCTGATATTTCATACATATGATGATACAGATTTTTAAGAATACAGAGGATTGAACACACAGCACAGACTACATGTGCTGAATTTCTCTGTCCATCCAACATTCATTTAAAGATATATAAAAAATAAAACAGGGTGGAGGGAGAGAAGGCATGTCAAAAAGCTGCTTCTGAAGGCCATTCCTTGTGTGGAATACCTAACCACCTTGCTGTTAGCTCCAAGCAGTTCAGTTCCCTCTCAGGACCTTGGCTTTTAGGTACAAATGAGAAAATTGATTAGAGTTATTATCCATCCATTTGATTTAACACGCTTTACTTGTAAGAACACAGCATTGCTTTTTATTGTAAATCTATGGTTGCCTTCTAATTAAGGCAGATAATTACTCACTTTCTCGTTTTTTAATTCAAAGATGTGCAGCTGTGTTTGTATTACAAACAGCAAACACATCGGAAGGAATCGTCTGTAACAAGCTGTGTTAGTTACTTGTTTAGTGAGATGGTTGATCTTCGAGCTGGCATCTACAGCCTGCCTCACTCGGCACATCTGGGGAATAGATGGGCTTCTTCTTGCATCATGGCTAGCTCACACGCTGACATCTGTAGGCTCTTGATGTGGGCCCAGACTGTGATGGCCAGATAAGGTATAAAACCTGTTACAGGCTGGGGGCAACCAGTGCCTCAGCTTTCCTAACCAGAAAACCATGGAAGTGCGGAAAGACAGAGAGACTAGGCATGGTAGACTCCCTCCCAGCCCAAGCCCCAGTCAATTTTATTTCCTAGGTTTGGAGCTAAATAAATCAGCATTTATAAATTTATCGTGGGGTCTGGAGACATGGCTTGGTGCTGGTCAAGAGTGTGTTCTGTTTGGTACTCAACAAAGAATTCACTCAGTGTTCCTCAAACTTACAATGGAGTTGGGGCTGCTCAGCCCATAAGATCCTCTCTTGGAGCACAGTTTGGGAGCAGTTTGATCTATGCCACATCGCTACCTTTATTAACTTCACAATAACAACTGTTTTAGCAGAACAACTTGAAGTTTCTCTCCAGTCCTTCCCCTCACTCTTAGGCCCCAGGGTTAGCTAGTAGCTTTGTTTGATTATTCCTGTTAGAAGGTAAGTGCTATTACATATACAAGATGAGCCAAGCTACGACTCTGCCAGAGTTGGGACTTAAACATAAAGTCCTACAATTTAAAGACTTAATTGTTAAACACACAAATAATCCTCAATTACCAGAATCTGTGTTGGCCATAATATCAAGAAAAAGTTACTTCCTAGTATATTATTCATATTCTTGTCTTCTCTCCCTTGTCTCACAATCCCAAGCTGAGCAGGAACAGCCCCCGACTTGATTCCCTAAGGAATAGGGGAGCCAATAAAACCAGACAGCCTATGGAGAGTGACTTCGCCCAGAGGGGGCCACATAACTTCGTCCACGCACACCATTCCTTCCACACCCTCTCCTAGAGCCACCACAGAGATGCCAGGTGGTGGTGGGTGGCAGTGACATCAGTAAAAGTTCCTCCTACCGGAGGGAAGCAAAACTATTACTCAAAAAATGTACCAGTTTAATTCTGGAATCTCTCTGTTTCTCGTCTTGGGTGGTAAAAACGACTCTGCGGCTTTTCTCTGCACTAACTGGGCAATCTTTTCTTAGCTGGGAAAATGAATATGTCTCCACAAGCAGGAATCCCACTCTTCCATGTTCCCCCTGGAGCCGCCAGCTGGACTCTCAGTGCCAGGGGCTTGAACTCTGCATCACGCTTGGCATCAGAGAGTGGAAGTGAGAAACCCCGCACCACAAGATAATTGCTGCGTACAGGAGGGATAATAATAGGCGATTGAAAAGCCCAGAGTCGAGCACCATCGGTTGACATTTACGTGTGCTTTCCATTAAAACACCCCAGATCCTTAAGACTGTCCTGCTTTGTTTGTTTATTCTTGGCATGGTGAATTCCAGCTTGGAACTAAATGATGTAGGATCGACTCTCAGCTTCGCTTGCTATCTGTGTGACCTTTGGTGATTTAGCTGACCTCTCTGTGCCTGTGTTTCTTCACTTGTAAAATGATGATTATAAAACTCTCTTAGGGATTATAAGTTTTGTGTTGTGAAACGTGGAAATGTTCATCTCAGACTTTCATTCAATTCCATCATTTGAGAAGAAAATCAAGAACAGACTATTTCCTTGATTCGGTTTTCTTTGAAATAACAACACAGGCTGTAAGAGGCTTACCTAAAGGAACCTGTCTCAGTTTGTGGAAACAGAGCAGGCCTTCCATAGAGAAGCAACTGACCAGTTGGCTTGGGGAAGACCTGCCTCTAGCACCCTGCTCCAGCATCTGCCACAAGTACTAGGTCTCTTTTCCCCCTTTATTCTGAATACCTGACTAAGCACACTTTTTCAACCTGTGTGTTTCACGTTGATGAATGAATGTGTGTCACTGTACAGTGCTTACAATCCCACAGGGTGAGTATCATTTAAAAGACAGACACAAAGACTTATAAGCTATGGAACAACTGGAACCCTCCTCATACAAGGCTAGCAGGAATGGGGGATTCTTTTCATTCCAGAAAGCATCTTGGCAGTTTTTTAAAACAAGTTAAATCTGTGATACCATTCAGCCAAAGTCCACCTACCTACCTTCCTTCCTTCCTTCCTTCCTTCCGTCCGTCCGTCCGTCCTTCCTTCCTTCCTTCCTTCCTTCCTTCCTTCCTTCCTTTGTCCCTTCCTTCCTTCTTTTCTCTCTCCCTCCCCCGCCTCTCTCTTTCTTTTTTTGAGACAGGACTTTTCTGTGTAGCCCTGGCTGCCCTGAACAACCTCTGTAGACCAGGTTGGCCTTGAACCCTGAAATCTGCCTGCCTCTGCCCACGGAGCACAGTGATTACCGGCATACTCCACCACCACCCAGCTTGCATGAGTTTTCTTAGCAGCATCACTAACAATGTCATTTGGAAATACCTTGTTGTGGGGAAAGGGAAGTCTACTCAGAATAAAAAGAACCCATAACCGACACTTTATGAATGAACTTTAAAGCCGTCATATTCAGGGCAAGAAGGGAGAAATACATGACAAACTAGGAGTCCATGAAAGGGGGAATCAATGGAAACAGAATATCAGAAACTGTCTGTGGTTTCGGGTAAGAGACAGAACTGACTAGAAAACAGACCTGGGGCACATCTGGGGGATGTTGGAATTGTTCCCAAACTGGATTGTGGTGATAATTATTCAACTCTAAGAAGTTTCTAGAACATTTCCAAGTGTAAAATATTATGACATTACAATTATGCTCTCGGTTGCTCAGAATGTCTTATGCCTTTATCATTCATAATGTCCTCCTTATCAGTTGTAGGGGTCCGAGTAGTTCGGAAGCTCATGGTAGTCTTGTGTTCCTAGAAATGGACAGTTTCCATCTTCCAGTCATTCGCTAATTCTGCAGGTAATGGCTCACGTACTGCAGCCTTTAAACTGAGAGAAGTGCAGAGCAACAAATGAAACAGAGACAGAGCTGGGTGATAACTAAGCCCAAAAGAAAGGACACAGGGAACAGGCAGGTGCCATGGCCACTCCTGGTCTTTAACATCAGCCTGGAGATGGCAGGGCAGGTGCCACCTGGCCTGCCTTTTGAGCACCGGTACCCTACATGCTCTGCTGTCCCTTCTTGTCCTGGCCTTACAACTCTATCTGTCCTCTCCTACCTTTGATTTGGTTTGGTTTGTAATGATCTTCTATGGTCCGGGATTTTTCATCTGATGCTCCTCAGACACCTGTGCACAGGGGTGTCTTATCTGGAGAGACCTTCTGATGTGGTGGCTCAGTCCCTCTGTACCACATCTGAGGCTTATGAAATGTCTTTCTAGGCCTTACAAACATACTGAAGCTGGGATCCAGGACTATTCATTTGTGATTAATGTTATAGCAGGAAATAAATGTGGCTGAGAATCTCAAAGAATAGTGAATGGAATCTAGCTCAGGACTTGACTTTGATCATGCCTTCTTACAACTTTATTTAGTCTCAGTTTCTTGTTTCTGCCTTTTGGAGGCAAGGTCTCACTGTGTAGCCCCGGCTGCCTTGGAACTCACAGAAGGGATCTTCCTGCCTCTGCCTCCCAAATGCCAGGATTAAAGGCGTGGGCTACCACATCCCCCCAGTCTCAGTTCTTCCAAATACAATTGTTACAAGATCCTGAGCTCTGTGTGGTGCAGACAGAGCCACACAGTACTGAGGGTGCAGGGTTTGTTTGCTTGCTGTGCTGCTGATTGAAGCCAAGGCCTTGTATACATGAAGCAAGTGCCCTACTACTAAGCTACATTCCCAGCCCACATGGGTACAGTTCCAAAGACAAGAAGAATAGTCAGAGAGTGTGTGAGTCATCTAAATATCTGCCAATTTGGCATACAAATGAAGCCTACTTAAAGTTGAAAAGGTCCCACAAGCCTACCTGGGATAATTGAGATTTTGAACTATGTGAGCCTTTTACCATAAGGAGCTTATAGTACTTTGAAAATTATAGTTGATAATTATCAAGCAGTCACGATGGCCCCAGCACCTTGCTTAATCTTCACAAAACCCTACAGAGTATGTACAGCAATTAGCCCCATTTTTGTAGATGAGAGAAACGAGATCTAAAGAGGGTTCTCTGCTCAGGGTGGTAGCTGATAGCACAAGTAGGATTCAAACCCCGGTCTTTCTGACCCTTAAACCATTTGTCACTTAACTACCTGGTGCATCCAACTAAAACCTCACAGTGATAAATGTCTTACAAAATAGTCACCCTCATTGGAGATGGGAAGCCAGAAGAGGACAGAGAAATGTAACCCTTAGAGAAGAGCCAGGAGCAAAGTTCTTCATACATCTCTGTCCTTGGCCATATCCTCCTCCCAGCCTCCACCCCATATTAGCTGGTCACCAATTGATCACCAGCTCTTAACCAGTACACTCACCCAGGTCCTAGCTGGAGGTTGTCAATTCAACCAGAATACTTCAGACTTTGCCTTTACTGGAAATCACTGGTGCAACTGAGAAGAAAAAGACTGTTTGTGTGCGGGATATCGGGTAATTGGACCTAGTAAAGAAACAGCTTTGTTTGGCTTACATTTAATGCAAAGGTCTGTCCCACTGACGAAGGATAAAGGATTGGAGATGAAGACCATTGTCACTCTGTGCATCTATGCATAGGTTCTAAGTAACCAACACTGGTCATGTGACTCAAGGTAAATAATTACATGGCAAATTCTTTTAAGATTCCCCCCTTGATGTGTCTTAGAGTTGTTTGTCTTAATTTAACATCAGACCAGAGTAGCCTGGGGAGAATGATAAATCCTGACAGTGAGTGAGTGATTGGCAGAACAAGTTTCCTGGAAGCCTTTTCTTATGAAGATGTGCCTGGTGCTACAGTCACTGCAGAAAACCCTCATCCCGATCTTAATGATGAAGAGAAAAAGTCACACAGGCAAACCTGCCACCAACTGCAACCTTTCCTGTTTTCCCTCCCCTCTTCTCCCGAGTTCAAATAATGTTACTCATAATTTTTATTTCCCTGAATAAACCTCAAAACTATATTAATCTCTTTGGCAAGCTAGTACACAAGAGGATACTTTTCTTCTAGACCTTGGTGCATAAACAGCTTCCATTTGATCCATAATCTCTCTATAGAAGTCACTGAATCCTTTTCTTCCCTTTGAGAATCCTAATGCCTATACCATGGCAACAACAAAGAAACAGCAACCACGGAGGTTAAAACATTCTGTTGGATGCAAATGCCTGTTCTTTCTCTCTGCTGTGTTAACTTCTTCCCCATCAGACCTTGGAGTACCACCAAGGATTGGACACACAAATATTTATCCTGCATATTTAATGCCAAGTGAAAACCTAGGACAGGACAATTCCAAAGAATAAGACATGAGCCTTATTCTTTGGGATCTCATAATTTAGTCCAGATGAAAGGAGAGAAAAATAATATTAAATTCTGTAAAGACTGAATCTGATAGGAAGTGCTAGGGAATTAGATGAGGCTACAGTAACATGAGTGGGTTATCCTGGGTGCTAAATGGGGAGTTAAAGAAGGCAAGATCTGGATAAGCTGAAGAGAGGGAAGGGTATTTTACAAAGACCTGGAGTGAGGAATGAATGACCATTGTGCACAACTGCTGACCGGAGGGCTGAGGTTTGTCCCGAGGTGCTAAACAATTTGAAGGCTGTAGAAATACACACAGCAGTATATAAGCAATGAAACTCTACATGCATATGTGTACATATTTAATAATAGTTCTCTAAGACACTGAATAAATTCAGTTCGAAAGCATAGGCAAGCATTGGACAGGTACTGCTTTCTGCCCTGTCTAGAATATGCCTATTTTCAAACCATCATTTAAAAAAAATAAGAAAGAAAGAAAAGGGAGATTCCAAAAGTGCCATGGGACAAATACAGGCTTAGAAATATTAGAGATACTGAGTTCTGTTTTCAGTTTTTATTTCATTGGTTCTCAAAAAATTCAAACCATAGAAAGTATTCAACCTCTCCTGAGTTCCTTTGTAACACCAAGAAAGATATAGGGCCCTCTCACTTCTGCCACTAACACAGATTCTAACTGCCAGTATTGCTGGTGACATTTTCCTCCAGCCTCACATTATGCTTGAGGCAGACTAGGCAATCAGTGATGGTGCCTTAAAATCATGATAATGTTAGCTCTTCTAACTAACAGGAGAGCTAATGTTAACTGTCTTTCTGGGTCTCAAGCTATACAATGTAACTTTTATTATCATTATAATTTTTTTCTCCTATCTGGGACATTTAAAAGCTTTCTAATGGGCTTAATTACACAGCTTTAAATTTGTACACGATTGGACTGCATTGTCATTTAAGATGGTATTAAATAGGCAAGTGTGCATCCCAGACAAAATCTCCAACCTCCCTTAGCTCTAATTTGCACTTTAAAAATTCATTTTACTAACTGTGGAGTGTAAAGTATTTGATGCTGATGTTTAACTGTCTCAGCATTGAAGTTTTTAAGGCTAAGTGAAAAATATCCCTGTGGGTTCCTGGGGCAGCGGAAAGCAGCTGCAAACGATGCTCTGATTCACTGGGTAAATAAAGCCCAGCACAGCTCATTTAATGAAAAACATAGAAAGAACACACCACACCACACTGCCCCCCCCCACACACACAGAGAGAGAGAGAGAGAGAGAGAGAGAGAGAGAGAATGTCTCATATGTACTCTCCCTATGGGTCGTCTCACTATTAGGAAGAATACAATATCTGAAAACTAAGAATGGAGAGAGGATAGTTCTGAAACTGACAAGTCCATTTTACCTTTTATGTGTTATTCAGAGTCTCCAAGACACTTGAAATTTTCCTGTACCCCAACATTTGACTAGCAATAGCCACAAGGTTCCCAAGAAGGACTGCAGTTTGGGAACCGGCAGAACAAAGTTGATGGGAAATTTTCTGAGTCTGTTTCCTGCTCGACATGTGCTGTGCATTGCTTTCCTTCGCTTGCTCCTTTATTGAGCATTTTCCCCACTGTCTACATCCAGCACAGCAAATGTCGTCTTTATGCTTAGACTGCTCAAAGTCTAGTGAAGAAGACAGGAGTCAGACTGACTCCTCAGCACAGCAGCTGTGCTGGGATGGGGAACAAAGTGGTCATGGTAACCTGGAGCCACAGGAAAAGTGACCGAGCCTGAAAGGGGTGAAGAGGCTTTGCCAGCAGGGGAAACACAGAACGTGAATTTGGCCTGGGCAAAAGTCACTGACAGGGGAAGGGGTGATTCGTGGACCACTGGCATCCAGAGTGGTCCACGTGGGGTCGAGCTTTCACAGTCTACTATATCTGAGGGTTAGGGTGTGTAGAATTCAAAGGGTCCCTGTTAAGGCCACTTCCTCGATTGACTGTGAGGAATCACAAAGGCTGACTGGTCCATCGGGACAAAGGTTCTGCATTTAAAATCGCATTTCATTTCCTAAAACATGAGCTGAACTTCCACCAGGATCATTTTTGTTTTCTTCACTTTAACACCAATCAAGTTCTTCCCTGCATTCCGTGTGCTAAAGGCACACGGACTTCACTTGTGTATTGAGGCCTGTCAGCTACTTTAAGTTTTCATCTGGCTTAATGGTACCTTATATCCTAGCCCTTGGAAATTCAAGGCTAACCTACACTATATTATTGCAAGACTTTGTTTAAATAAATAAATAAGTATTTTGATTTCACATTTTTTTTGAGGAGCAAATATTATTTATCCTCATTGTATTTCCAAGAAAACTGAAGATTTTTTCTTCTGAAACAGAGTTCCTCTGTGTAGCTGGGGCTGTCCTAAAACTTGCTCTGTAGACCAGGCTGGCTTCTAACTCAGAGATCTGCCTGCCTCTGTCCCCAGAGTGCTGGGATTAAAGGGCTACACCACCACCCAGCTTGTTTTAATTTTTCTTTGTCTGGATGTGTGTGTGTGTCCAAGTTAGTGTGAATATACACCACCTATGTGTGGGTTCCTGTGGAGGGCAGAGAGAGCATCAGATCCCTTGGAGCTGGAGTCTCAGGTACTGTGAGCCATTTGACAGGGGCGCTGGGAACTGAACTTGGCTCCTCAGGAAGAGCAGCAAGTGCTCTTAACCGCTGAACTGATTTCTAGGAAGAAGAATAAAGTCATACATGGGAAACAAACCACCGAATGAATAATTCCCTAGGAAAATGAAGGAAGGTTACTGAGTGAGACCTTGGTGATAGGAAACTTTATCGAAGAGAAGTGCCATAAACGCTTCTATGAGGACGCTTCCTGACTGGAGTCTGTCTGTACCCTCCCCACTCACGGCCAGTGCAGCACTCAGCACCTCTCAACTGGACAGTCTGAGCTGTACAGTTTCACTGACCTCACGAGTCTCCTAGATGTGCTCCCATTGGCAAAGGATGCAGGAAAAGTGCCAAGTGTTGGTTGCCAGGTGAGCTGTACGTGTTAGTTGTGACCAATCATTCCTGTTGTGTTCTATAAGAACAGCCCTGGTTTACCTGACGCATAACATGGTCACCCTCTTTGTGCTGGTCTCCTCTGTGACCACACGAGCTTGACCCAGATGGGAAGCCTTTTCAGTTCTAACTTTAGCACCACTGCTGGCTTTCAGACCTAGCTATGCCGGGCAGATTCTGTCCCCCAACTATAAAGCGGGGTAATCATATTGACCTACTTACACTGGTTTGCAAGGAGGGCTCTGTTATATGCTTCCTATACTGTCAGTGTTTCCAAATTACATACATTTAAACCAATGGTTTGAAATGAATCATTATTGTGGATGGCTTTTTTTGCTTTAAAGATCCCAGATACAGTGAGGAGCAGCAGCTAACCCAGTAGTAATCTCTCCTTCTGTCGTGTCCTCCTGAGGCTCTGCCCATCTCCCTGAGCAGCTTCAGAGTGGAGCAACCAGACATTCAGGTCTCTTCAGAAGCTCAATCTGATGAAGCAGGCCTTCCTGAGGTACTGTGGCACTAAGGAAGTTGATCCCGGCAGTAGCTCGGCCTTGGACTGCACAGGAGCAGCTCAGCATTGCCTGGAGAAAGCAGGCAGAGCAGCAAGGCAGAAAGCCTGTAGCCCCCGTGCAAAGTTGGATCAGCGGGAGTGGCAGGCCTGTTCCCTTATGGAGGCTACCCGTCTAACTCCTCGCTTACAGCCTTTGAGTCACCCCCTCAAGCACAAATAACCAGGCAGACAAAGTCACGTGTGGTGGTGAGGTAACTTCAAAAGTTAAGGCTTAAAAGGCAGCTTCCTTTGAGTGCTGATTTGGACACCAACAGTGGCGTGGTTAAGTGCCACTCTGTGTTTAAAGTAAATTATACGGCAGCCCTGGAATGTGGCGCTGTCAAAGCCCGAGAGCAGCAAACAGACTCAAGTCCACCGCGAACTCTGGCAAGTCAGCTGGCTGGCTTGGATGCTGCATCTTCCTTACGTTCCTGGTTCTGTCTTGGAGGCCCTCTCCAGACGCAGCAGAACTTGAAGAAACGTGTGGGTGCATTGCGCAGCTCTGCAACTCTTGTGCCAGCAGCCGAGCGCATGTTTGCAGCCTGGCTTGAGGTCTATAGGTCCTCTATAGGACAATAGCCATTCACTCTTCATCCACCGGGCCCCGGAAGACATCCCAGGCCCATTGTGGCAGCCGAACTATGGGTCTGAACATTATTCCGTCTTGGCAGGTCCCGACGGGACCAGACTTCAACTGTTCAGGGAGGGGGAACATTCCCAGCCGGAAAAGGCTCATGGAGAGGAAAGACATTTCCAGGAGCCAAGAGACATGATGGCTGTGGACTGCAGACTGTCGGAACCCCATTTTGAGGGTCCATAGCTTAGCTTTCTTCTGAACAGAAGGGTTCAGGGGAATCAGACCGCTGTCACTTGAGACACTCTTGGGAAGCATGCTTTCTCTGAGAAAGCGACTCAGTCATCACCCCTCTTCCCTTCATTCTGGCATCCAGCCCCCACGCATGTGCCAGATCTGGGGAACTTTTCTTGGGCTCTGGGGAGAATCATTTCCCTATAGCCTCGTGGAGCTCCCGGTGGTGAGCTACTGCTGGCATCTGTATTCCTGCTAATTAGCTGCCCTTGATGGATTTATTTCATCCAGTGGTAACTTCTAGAGGCGTTCCCAGGCCAATTTAAAAGTGGAGTGCCCAAACCAAACTGAGTGGAAATCAGGTTTGGATGACCTCCACCGAGCGGTCAGGCCAGTTCCCATGGGGTTTGAACTCTTCGTTCCCGGAGAGCACTAAAGTTGCGGAAAGATACTTCAGGAAGAAATCCCACATAGACCATTTAATTCAGTTGCTCCATTTTGCAAATAAGGGAGCCGGGGGCTCTTAGAGGTGAATAGCTAGCTCATCAGGCAGAGCTGGTCACACTTAAAAGAACACGGAACGTACTGCCGACTTCGCGGGAAGTGTGTGTGTGTGTGTGTGTGTGTGTGTGTGTGTGTGTTTATATTAAAATGGGGGATTTATACCTGTGAGAAACTTAAACAATATGAAAAAACGCTTATTTTTATTAAATCACAGGCCTTGAGCTTGCTATCAAGTTCAGGCTGACTTTAAGCTTGCCTCTGTATCCAGAGTAACTAGGTGTATAAGCTAATACTGACTCTTCATCTCAGCCTAGACCACTTTGTGCTCAAATTCAAATTGCAAATGAGTGAGTTTCTATGGCTTTGCTGGAAAGGTGCTACAATCTTTCATATTCAACTGTGAAAAAAGTTAGAGACATGAAGATGGAAATGAATGTCAGGGGGAGACAGGGCTGGACTTCTGACACTGCAACCAAGTTGCTACTAGTGGCTTTTGTTACTCTCCAATGTACTGTAACTAAAATACACACTGAATTTCCATAAAAACAATGTAAAATAATCTGTTATCTTACAATGATGACATTCTGGATATATTTTAAATAAAACTTTTTATTTCAATTGTTTAAAAAAAAAAGAAGACTCTCTTTTTAATTGAATCAAGACCAGTCAGTATGAAACTTATGTCATGAGAAATACCTGGTGTGTACAGAATAGCAGGTTCAGCTGGAGCTGAACTAACCATCAAGACAGTTCGAAATCACCAGATGCTCCATTGAGATTTTGTCTTATTACTGGAAATTCCTCACTTACAGGGAGTCCCAGAATCATCTGAACTTCTTTAGTATCACAAATACATATGTATATATAATGCCCAACCGCTCAGACAAGATGGCTGGCTGTCATTATCTCTGCTTGTTTTGTTTGTTTCTATGCTGGGGTCAGAATCCAGAGCCTTGCACATGCTAGACAAGTGTCTACCTCTGAGCTGTGACCCCAAACTCTAGGAGTCCCCTCAACTTCATCTTCTTACTCAACTGACACAGAGACCTGCCGTTTTCAGTTCTGAAATGTGCTTAGACTCTGCCCAGTTGTCTCTCCACCTCCGTTGCCTCTGTTCCTCCTAAGGTGCCACTGAGTCAGTGGGCTGTTCTCCCTCAGCCTCCCAAGCTGTTTCCATCTTCCATACTTGACTTTCTCTCATGTGTGTTGCTCATAATGAGCAGAGAAGGTGTTTGATGAAGGAGTCGTGAGCAAACAGGCACTGACTTCCAGATTCCTAAATGTAGATCTCGATCTCTTTCCATGACTTCTCTGGCTCCCTAAACCCCAGCTGCCATGCCTTCTTTAATGTCTAAAACATTTCCTTCATTTCTTTCAACCTGCACCATACCTGACTGTAGGCAATACAGGTTCATTTCAATACTTAGGTCTTAACGGCTTGTAAATTTCCAGAGAAGTCTTGTACCCAAGCTAGTGTAGGCAATGTAATGGAACACAGAGAATGTAATTGCTACTCTCAAACATACCTTAGTCTTCTCTTAAGAACTCTTACAATTATAGGCTGGAGAAATGGTGCAGCAGTTAAGAATATCAGTTGTTTTGTAAAGGACCTGAGTTCAATTCCCAGTACCTATATGGCAGCTCACAACTATCTATAACTCCAGTTTCAGGGTATCTGACACTCTTTTTTGGCCTCCATGGGGCACTGCACAAATGTGGTATACATACACATGTATAGGCAAACTACACATACACATAAAATAAAAATAATAAATCTTTTGTGTGTGTGTGTGTGTGTGTTTTTAGTATAGAGTAGAGTTTATTCAGGGCAGAGGATGGGAGTTAAGTGGGGTGATGGAGGCAGAGAAAGGCAGAGAGAGGGAGAGAGTAGAGAAGTAGAGGCCAGCCATGACCACGTTGGGGCGGGGGGGGGGAGGAGAGCCCAAGGGGGGCAAGAACAAAAATAATAAATTTTAAAACAACAACAACAAAAATGTCTTATAATGGCCAGGTATGATGGCACACTCCTTTAATTCTAACACTTGGGTGGCAGAGCCACATGGATCTCTATGAGTTTGAGGCCAGCCTGGTCTACATAGTAAGTTCCAGGACAGCCAGAACTAAACAGTGAGACCCTGTCTCAAAAACCTCTTGCAAATATGAGTATTATATTTTAATGTATTATATCACACTAATATAGTTTATTGTTTTTATATTATACTAATATAGTTTTTTATATTATAATTTTATGCATGGTCTCTAGACACAGTGTATTTTTTAACTCTACATAGGCATATAATAAATGTCTAATCAATTTGTGTAAAAAGACAGGTGATTTATGTCATGCATTTGAAAGTTGCATGTGTTAGTCGAACAAGCATGACTATTCTTTTATTTTTTTATTTACATTCAAAATCATTTCCCCTTTCCCGTTTCCTCCCTCCCCGAAAGTCCCATAAGCCCCCTTCCCTCCCTCTGTTCCCCATTCAACCCCCTCTCGCTTCTCTGTCTTGGCATTCCCCTACATCCAGTCTTTCCAGGACCAGGGGTCTCTCCTTCCATCTTCTTGGAAATCTATTGATATGCGAATTGTGTCTAGGGTATTCTGAGATTCTGGGTTAATATCCCCTTATCAGTGACTGCATACCATGTGTGTTCTTTTGTGATTGGGTTACCTCACTAAGGATGATACTTTCAAGTTCTGATCATTTGCCTAGGAATTTCGTGAATTCATTGTTTTTAATTGCAGAGTAGTATTCCATTGTGTAAATATACCACATCTTCTGAATCCATTCCTCCATTGAGGGACATCTGGGTTCTTTCCAGCTTCTGGCTATTATAAATAAGGCTGCTATGAACATAGTAGAGCATGTGTCCTTATTGCATGCAGGTAAAGCCTCTGGGTATATGCCCAGGAGTGGTACAGCAGGATCCTCTGGGAGTGTCATGCCCAGTTTTCTGAGGAACCACCAGACTGCTTTCCAGAGTGGTTGTACCAGCTTGCAATCCCACCAGCAGTGGAGGAGTGTTCCTCTTTCTCCACATCCTCTCCAACAACTGCTGTCTCCTGTGTTTTTGATCTTAGCCATTCTGACTGGTGTGAGATGGAATCTCAGGGTTGTTTTGATTTGCATTTCCCTAATGACTAAGGATGATGAACATCTCTTTAGGTGCTTCTCAGCCATTAGATATTCTTCAGGTGAGAACTCTTTGTTTAGCTCTGTACCCCATTTTTTTAATAGGCTTACTTGCCTCTCTGGAGTTTAACTTCTTGAGTTCTTTGTATATATTGGATATTAGCCCTCTGTCGGATGTAGGGTTGGTAAAGATCATTTCCCAGTTAGTTGGTTGCCGCTTTGTCTTTTTGACAGTGTCTTTTGCCTAAGCATGACTATTCTAACACTGCTAAATCCACTTACATACTCACCAGGTGATTTTTGCTCTTGTCTAAATAAGACAGATTTTAAACAAGTATAACAAATGAGAAAAAGTGGTTTCTCAAATTCAGTACTACTCAGCACACAGGAAATAACAATAACAATGACTTTTGTTGCTCTTTATTTTTACAAATATATTTTAATTGACATGGGAATTGTAATACTTATGGGGTCTAGTGTAACAGCTCAACATTAAGCATATGATATAAATAGATCAGATAGCTGGCATCCCTGTCACTTCAGACACACATTTTGAAATAATTTCTTTATTATGAAATGCGAAACATTCAAACTCCTTTGAATGTTGGTTCTGTTGTTCTTATGTGCCAGGATCACTCCAGTTCTCTTTGCCCATTTAATCTTTCCAACAACTCTATAAAGTAGGAAATGGTATATTTATCCATCTTGGTGTTTGCTTGTTTTTGAGTTATAGCCCTGACTCTCCTGGAAGTTACTATGTAGACCAGGCTGACCTCAAACTTACAGAGATCTGCCTGTCGCTGCCTCCCAAGTGCTGTGATTAAAGGTGTGTGCCACCATTCCAGGCTACTTTTTCCTGTATCTTTTTTACAGATAGTAAAGTTAGAGGTATAGAGAACTTAAATAACTAACCCAAGGTCTGGAGCACACATGCAGCACTAGGTTGATTTAAATGTATTTCATGTGATAATGTACATTCCTGTTGCTTATCTCACTGAAGTGCTGTTGTGACAGAGCTTTGCACAGTCAAGTTTTCCCCATTGAGCAACACTCCAGGTTACAGAGTAACTTCTGGCTCGTCGTCACCAGCCTTTGTTCCCTTCCTCTCTACAGCTCCCACTTCTCCTCTCCCTACTTCTTACCCTTCTCATTTCTTCCCTCTTTCTGCCTGCTGTTCAGTCATGAAATCTCTAATGGGACCACTTTTCTGTCAGGCTATCATATATAAGGTCAAGCATTCCCACATTCTGAAGGTAGGTCAACACGGATATGGTGAGAAGGGACTTCTGCCAAAACAGTGACTCACTGTGCACATGCAAAGCAGTTCAATAGGAGGTCACTGCTCCAATTAAGAGCAGTGTGCTTATCCCCAGGAATGCAAGAGGGCTACCACAGAGCCCTCCTAAGGTTTGAGTGTGGCTTCTGTGACATTTGGGAAAGTCACACTCATCATAAACAAGTCCTAATGTTTTATTTCATGACTAAAAAGAGGTGAGGATACTGTGAAGTTCTTGACATTACAACACCAGACATATTTATAGTAAGCACACACAACCACCTCGAGGTTACGAACCAGCTAATAATACAGATAGTGGAGTAGCTCATTCTTTGAAAGGTGTCTCTTTGTAGCTTGTTTACTTGCTTGTTTTTCTGACCAGAGTCCTGTTTACCAGAACATCTACTAGCACAAATATGGGACTATGGTGAGGTTGGCTTGGGTGGCTTCCTGTCTTATTATTTCTGAGCCTGCCCTAGACTTGACTGGAATTGACTTGTGCTGTCACTCGCGTCTCTGTATCCTTGAATGTGTATTCTTTTCTATGATTGTTTGCCTTAGCAACCAACAAAGCCCACTCAGTGGGCTCCCTATTGATATAATCTTGCTACTGTGGGGGTTGAAGGTAGCCCTTGCAGTTTGGTTTTTTTTTTATGTATTTCATCTTTTTGGGAATGGGTGTTTTTCTTGCCTGTCTGTGCATCAGTTATCAGAATAGGGTATTGGACCCTCTGGAACTGAAGTTGAAGTTGTGAGCTATTGTGTGGGTGTTGGGAATTGAACCTGGGTCCTCTGTAATAGCAGCCAGTGTTCTTAACCACTGAGCCATCTCTCTAGCCCATTTTTTTTTTAAGATCCCAAGGTAATTTCAGTTTATAACTGAGGACTAGGACTATCACTTTCAGTAAATAACATTTTATTAGCATCAGAAGATGCATGGTCACACAGCATAACCACCCCATCCCCAAATCCTCTCTAAGCTGTTCTACATGCCATCTCACCCTTCCTACCAGTTTTAGAGATTCAACCCTTTCTCTGTTTTGAACAACTATGCTCTTTTTATCCATATCTTCCATGTCATGTATTGGGTCTCTTCTTCAGGCCAAGTCTCTCCCTCCAGATTGTAAAGAAGCTAAAGTCTCCTCCATCATTAGAAAAATAATCTTAGAATCTGCCATTTCTACCAGTCTCTCAGAACTTGGCACTGTTGTCATAGTCTTCATGAAATGTTTCTAAATTCCCTGGCTGAATCAAGCTGCCACCCTAGTACTTGGTGCACATGGTTGGCTTCTAAATAGAGATGCCGTAAAAATAAGTAGATTTCTCCCTCTTCCAACATACGACACTCCCTGAGGGCAGAAGCCACGTCATCTTCATCTTTGTTGACATCTATACCTGGCTCACTATAGGTGTTTAGGATTTTGTTGAGCAGAATTGCAAAAACAATTCTCTGCATGGACAGAATGATGTGGTCTGCCTAGCAAAAAATGAGTTTCATTTCTTCCAGCCTGCACACTCTATTTCACACAAATAACTGCTGCAGAAGTTGCATGGCATATTTTTTATTTATTTATTTATTTATTTAATTATTTGAGTTTTATGCCATGTCACAGGATAATGGCACATTTACTTCTGAAAGATAAACTTCTACACAAATTTTCCATAGAACTCTCAGCTGTATTTCTGACCTCTCTAAGATCATCACCCACACCGTGACCAGCAGTAGTCAGAAGGAAGAAGAATCAACAAGATGGCCTGTACATTATCATCTTAGAAATTAAAAATCTTGTCAAGACATTTTAACATCCAGCATGGTCTCCCTATGCTGACCTGTCCGCCCCGTGGAGGGGCGATGCTGGCCACAAGGGCGCAGCCCTGTGTTGGGAATTTCCTGCTTTTTCTTTTCCTCTTAAACATTTCTTTAAACTTGTCTGTCTGTCCTCATTCACACCCTAAGCTCGTGCTCCTTGAGGGAGGAGAGAAACTCTTTGTCATTTGATTAGTTAGCTGAATGGATCTAAGAAACTCCTCAGCCTTGGCCCCCTCTTCCTGCCAAAACTTTATGAAACTCAAGGCTGCACATATCCATAAGTACCAGAAAACCCCCCGTGAGCAATTGACCACACTCCCTTGACTTAGAAGCCGTGGAAATATGCTGATGACCCTTAGACAGTTCTCACAGGCCTATAATTATATAAGACCACAACTGAACTATCCCAGCAGGCCAATTACAGGAAGGGCCACTCTTTCATATACAATGTGACACTGCCTCTAAAAATAATTCTGTCCAAGACTCAGAGAGAAGTGCCCTTTAAAGGGGAGCAATCTTTGAAGGACCCATATGTACGGGTTTGCGAAGGGCCTTATGCATGTCTCTGAAATATGTATATAAACAGTGCATGGGGAAAGGCAGCCACCGAACTCAATGAAAAGAAATTACTGCATTAAAAATCCTATTTAAAGTTATCCATCCTGAAAATTTTGCATACAACTCTTTGCTTTTGTCCAGCCTGGAAACAATCTCCTCAGAGTTAACAAACTAATTCCATGAACAGCAGTGTCTCCAAGAAAATGCCCAAATCCATCTTTTAGAGTAAACAGTCCACTGCTGGGTTTCAAAACAAGAAAGATTTGTCTAATTCTTTATTTCTGTGCAAGGATGAGTTCTTATTGTTATACAGGGTACATTATTTCACATTTTACGTGAGTAAGATATTAAAAAGGAAGTCTTACGGTACAGAAGAAAGTCTAGAATTAGGCTCTCATAACAGGGCCCTAGAAGGCAGTGCTCTTAACTGAGTACAAATATACTTGGTAAATTTAGAGATGTTCCATGGTGTCTACACACTTTCCTAAATCAGTGTAGTTTTCAGAGCAGGAGAGTAGTGGTCTATGACTCCATCCATTACACAGTACAGCGTCACTGGTCTGTGTGGCCACTGAACACTTCGTAGGCTGTCACCTTAATTGAGGGCAGATGCAAGAGCAAAATTCACTCTTGACTGTGAAGACCTATAGTGACAGGAACGTGGACCAGCTCCATAATCATTCTATTGATTAAGGACAAAATTATATTTTGTATATATGGAACTGGAATTATTTTTAAAATGGGTTCTGCCTCTTCCCTTTCTACTTTGAAAACATATGGCAATCAGATAAAACTGAAGTTGTACATATAGCTCACATTATATTTCTATGGGAGGGTACTACTGGTCTACCGCTTTCATTAGACTTGCAAAAGACACTTTTTCTTAGAGAAAAGAGGATCTTGTGAAGATATACAAGCTCACACCTCAGCCTGTAGATGATGTCTTAGTCACTGAGACTTGGTGGGTCTCTGATGCAGCCCAGTACCAGGTCACTGTGACAACAGGCTATGCTGACATTGCTGGTAACTGAAAGGAAGAGGGTGACCCACCCGTCAGTCAACTGACCACTTGCACACAGGTTCTGTACTAGCTCATTTTCTAGATTTAGGTGTATCAAGTATCCCTGGATCTGCCGGGTCCACCCGAGGATTGAATAATTCAGCAGCTCTCGCCCTAAACCTGCTCCTCTTGCATTTTCTATCTGGGTCACAGTCATCTCTGGCTTCCTCCTCTCTGAATTGCATGCCCACACCCAACACGCAAACACTCATTAAGATCTATCCATCTCTCAATACACCCTTTAGGTTTCATTGTCATCACTGTTTGGAATGTCGCTATAATCTCTCAGCTCTCCTTTCTTCCTTCATATCCTCTTCTTCATTGCTATTAAATTTAATTTTAAAACAATCACAAATTTAGTATATTATTCCCTGGTTCAAGCGATAAGTCACAAGCCAAAATGTTACATAGTAGTCAGAGTGTTTCTTCATAAGCTGCCTCTGTCCTGGTTCTGTGTCTACTTGTCTCCCCACATGGGTTACCCTTCCCCAGTCTTCCTTCATGCCTCTAAGCCTATGAACCTGCACACTTGCTGCTGGAATGGCTTTCCCTCCCTCCTTCTAACTCACGCTCTGTCCAGTTCCGCCACAACTGGGTATGGACTTTCCCCGTTGTGGCACATCTGTCAGTGTACTGAATTTATTTGTGACTTTTTGTGCTTGTTGCCTAAGAGACGGCCAAGAACTGGTAGGGGTTATTTGAGAGCTAGAGAAATTCCAGATAGACAATGCTCCTACAGATCTTCCCAAGATACAGCTCTCTAACTTTACAAGCTTGAGTTTGGAGGGTGCTTGCGGGGGGGGGGGTCTTTGACCCTCTCATCTTTACAGGAGCATGTAACACCTATGGGGGTGGAGCACCCCTAAGTGCTGTCTGCTGTCTTCTTTCATGCACACATTGACCTTTGGAGTGAGTATTTCTTGTTATACACATTTTGCAGAACCAAGGCCCCCATGATTTAAGCAAGGTGTCTAAAGTTATGAAGCTAGTTGCAGGGCAGGATAAAAATTAGAACTCAGGTCTTTTTCTACTTGGCCAAGCCAGCTTTCCCTTTCTCAGATGGTTACTTACATCTACAAGTATTCTCTGAGCCACTCAGAGTAAATAAGGGTGATATATTCACATAGAAATAGAACATTTTTGTGGAAGGAACCACATTATGTCAATAAGGCTAGCTTTATCCTCAGCTCTATAGATTCTTAGCCATTAATGAAAATACTTGTTTCATTTGCATTTTCTACTGAGTGGAGAAATTTGCACTAGCGATATTTGTTGTTAATGGAAAATAAGGGTGAATTTAAACATACAATTGGGTATATGAAGGTATTAGCTTTACTTGAGGATTTTAAGAATTTCTTTTGGCAATATTTTGTGTGTCACAGAAGTAAAAGGTTATGATTGTGCAATGTCTGACAACCATAAAAATGAAGAGAATATCACTACCAAGAGCACTAGTAGTGGAGGTAGAGAGATGGTGCAGCAGTTTAGAACATATACTGTTCTTCCGAAGGACCTGAGTTCAGTTTCTACCAGTCTCACAACCACTTGTAACTCTAGTCCTAGGGGATCCAACATCTTTTTCTTGCTTCCTCTCACACCCTCACATGTGAGTACAGACATTCAGACACACATATACATATGCATTAAAAAATACCAAATCTTTTAAAAAAGATCCTTATTGATGTAATCCTCATTTTGTTCTGTGCATTTGGTTGGAGAACAGTTGTGGTCATATACAATCTTATCTGTCCCTGTCTAGTTTGATTCAGTTCAGGTTTTTTTGTTGTTGTTGTTTATTTTGAGAGGGATTCACTATGTAGGCCAGGCTGGTCTCAGACTCATATTCCTCCTCCTCAGCCTCCCAAGTTTGGGACGATAGGTATGTGCCAGTACAGCAATTCTGTAACCGGCTTCATTAGTGGAGTTGTTCACAGCTGTAGTGGTCTGTCGGCTTCTCTCATCATAGTGCCAAGTTGCAGAGTAACTGATAGCAAAAGGTATTGAATCCAGCAAACCCATAGGGTTAACCTAATATGAGCCCAGCCATCTCTCCTCCTCTGCTTCTCTGCTGGAGCCCTCCTGGATCAGCAGTGTCTCCATTTCCTGGGGACTTGTTAGATACGCAGACTCATGGGCCCTAGAGCCAGTCTACTGAATCCAGATTTGCATTGAATGAGATACAAGGGTGATTCACGTGCACACACAGTGGAAGAGATGGTGGCTTTCAACCTTGGCTACACTTAGAAAGGCTTGGGAAGATCTCCGAGATCCTAATGTCCAGGTTGCACCCTCTGCTGCATCAAGGCTCTACAAACGGAACCCACACAGTGGCTTTTATCACAGCGGCCCTGGTGATTCTATTCAAGAGCCACAGAGGGATTGGAGTCACAATCACAAACAAATCCAAGGCTGTTGATGCAGTTTCCCTTTCCTGGGACAGAGTTCTTCTAACTAGACCATCCTATGCATTTCCACGAGGAATTCCAGGAAAATTAGACAAAACTGAGTCAGCCAAGTGCAGGGCTGGTTTAGCATCCTGGGATCCCACTTTGCTTGGGATATGTGTGCACCCCTCTTCTAGTAATAATGTGCTTGGTTGTTTGAAATTCTTACTCTACGTGTGTGCATATCCCACTCTGAACAGTGGATCTAGCATAGGACCCCCACCTACATGGAGCTGTGTATACACCCTTTTAAAATAAAATAATATTTTCCTTTCCTAACAACAATCAAACCTAGGCAGATCCTATTCCATTATATTCTCCTGATGTCTGGGTAGGAGAGGGAAAAGGCCAATCTAACTAAACTGCTTTGGGTGCATGCTCAGTAAGACAATATTGTGCTCTCAAAGCAACTATAGAAAGAATCTCCTATTTACTACCTTAAATCTATTCAGAGTCAGGTGTACATATGATAAAAATCAGATGCACTGCAGGAAGGGACAAATGTACATATCTGATAAGTGATTATAAGTTATAACCTAATCTATCAATCAAAATAGAGAACCCCCTTTCCTTGTTGAGGTGGGGATCGCAGCGGCTGGTCTCTCGTTTTCATTGCAGACACTTCTGCAGAGATGGTCAACATACTGAAAACCCGAAGGACTTTCTGTAAGAAATGGGGCAAGCACCATCCTCACAAGGTGACCCAGTATAAGAAGGGCAAGGATTCCCTGTATGCCCAAGGAAAGCGGCACTACGATTGAAAGCAGAGTGGCTACGGTGGGCAGACAAAGCCAATTTTTCAAAAGAAGGTCAAGACCACAAAGAAGATTGTGTGTTGACCCCAACTGCAGATCCAAGAGGATGCTGGCCATCAAGTGATGCAAGCATTTTGAACTGGGAGGCGACAAGAAGACAAAGGGCCAAGTGATCCAGTTCTAAAACTTGTGTTCTCTGAGAGGAAAATACCTGCTAGAGAAATGACCTGCTAGAGAATAAAGTTATTGTTAATGATAAAAACAAAAACAAAAATAAAAAGATAGAGAACCATCCAAACTACATCCTATAGCAAGCAGCCCCTCCCTCCTTTAGAGTCCCATAAAAGAGACACAGGGTCCTTGGGTTCTCTTACTCAAGTGGCCCCACTCTCTTGCACTGCAATCTCCCTTTCTATCCCTTCACTTAGAATAGAATTCCCTTGCCACCTTTGCAAATCTCTGTGAGCTTTGTTTCAGGTCTTTCAATAAGAGGCCAAGAACCCAGAAACACTGGGTCTGGAGTCAGTGTTTAACCGCCATTAACAAAACAACAACAAAATAATATAGAAATCAAATTTTGCTGGGTGTTGGTGGGAGGCAAAGGCAGGCGGATCTCTGTGAGTTTGAGGCCAGCCTGGTCTTTAGAGTGAGTTCTAAGACAGCCAGGGCTACAGGGCTACATGTGGAGCCCTTTCTTGAGAGAGAGAGAGAGAGAGAGAGAGAGAGAGAGAGAGAGAGAGAGAGAGAGAGAGAGAGAGAGAGAGGAGCTCTTAGCTTTGGGCAACTTGAGAATTTTTTGGAATGTAACATGGTAGAAGGAATGGTGACCTGGAAAAGCAGCTTCTGCATTTATCTTCCAACTCTTTCTGCCACAGGTCCCTAGGTGGAAGACTGTCCTGGGGCTGAGCCTGGGACTACATCAAGGGAGAAGAGACAGGTAATCTGGGAAAATAAGAGAGCTTGTAGAGCCTTGCCCATTATATCTGCGCACACACTGATGGATGCCCAATCTAGCGGTAACTCTGCAGCCATGAGTAGTAGCTGGTCGCGAGAGGGTCAGCTCTCAATCCTGTCTATGAACACAGTACTCCTCAACACCTTTCCGAAGTGTCTCAGCCCAAGAAGACTCCACAGACAGGCACTTCAGATTCTTTGCATCTTCAGATTTTATGTTCATGTCTTGTGTGATAGGATCTATAGTCTGCGCTATACCATATTCTCCAGAAAGTCTGTGTTAGGAGTTTAAGATGCTCAAAGAGAAAGCCTAGTCCCTAACACATCAGGGGAGGATCTGAAAGTCTGGAGGAACCAGCTGCCTGAGCTGAGTCTCCTGTCAACCCCCTGCCTCGCCTTCAGTAAGAACTAAATTCCAGTCTCAGCCTTTCTCACCAGTCTCAACACACTGCACTACAAGCTCTTCAGTTCCATTTTGATGGAACAGGCACCCCTTGTCCCCCTCACTCCCCCTCCAGTAACGCTGTCCTTTGTTACTTGTAAACCTTTGCCTGCCTGGTGAATCCCCTCCTGTCCTTTAGAGCTCAGTCACAACATAACAACATTGCCTCTTCCTTCGCTGGCCCTTGTCCACCTCCTCCCCACGTCTTCTTCCACTGTTTCCTGAGCAATCCATATGCCTATGTGCATGGAACAACTCCAGTATCGTCACTGTGCGGGGATGCTCTCTTCCAGTCATCTGTAAATCCAGAGAGCACAGCTCTTTCGACTCCAAACCACAACTGAGGATGAAAGACACAGAATAGTCTCCTTGGACCCTATGCACAGCACAACATTACAAGGCTAGGATAATCATGCCAGGCTTCCTGATCAAGTTCCTAGTAGCTCTCCTGGTTAAAATGTACATTTATGGATGATTCTTTCATACAGTTTAGGAGATGTTGTTTTTAAAAATAAGAAAAAAAATCAAAGAATAGAAAGATTACTAAAAGAAAATCTATAAAAGAACATAAAAATTCCATAGGAGGTTTGGGAAATATTGTTGGAGCAACTCAGAGAGCAGACAAGCCATTCAACCTGAACACCTTTGTGTACCTTGCACTAGGATAGCTCACTGGCCTGTCTCTGACCCCTGCTAGCCTGAACTCCTTCACAGCATGGACTGAGTCTCTCTCTTTCCCATCAGCACTCCAATGTTTAGTACATAATAGTTACTGGCACATATCTACTGCAGAAATGAAGGGTGAGCATACGAAGAAGCAAATGTACATGATAGTTGAGCCAGGGCTTGAACGAAGATTGGATATAAGCAGCTTTGGTGTTTTAGGAAAAGACCTCCGCCCAGGAAGGGCCAGGCAAAGGAGGCAGCGGGTTCCCAACATCATAACCCGAAGAAGGAAAAGATGGACCTACAGAAAGAATGAAGGAGTCTGAGGAAAAGAAGGGGGAGGAGGAAGCTCACGTATTGGTTGGTATTTTGGGACCATTGTCTAACAAGTGCATCATCAGTACTTTTCATGATTTCTCTCACAAAGATACCACAAGGTAGCTATAATGTCATCACCAGGGGGATGTCCCTTTATTTATGGCTTTACTTTCCAGGGTTCCAGTGCCTAAAAGGTAACTATGGCCCCAAAATATTAAATGGAAAATCCCAGGAATAAATCATTCATATATTGTAATTTACTTTTTATTATAGCACATTGGTATGATTATTCTATTATTAGTTATTAATATTAATATCTTACTGTGCCTAGTTTACACATGAATGTTTACTCTAGAGATGGATGTACAGGAAACAAAACAGAACATTAATGAAAACTTATGCAGATGAAGGGAGGCTGCCACACGTATTTCCTGGATGCTAAGGCAAGACTGTACAGGGATAACTATCTGTCCGAAGAGTCTAGAGACACAAGGCCGGTCATGGACCTTTGATCTGAGGGAAAGAATCTGACTGTGTCTGTGTTGTCTTGATGCTGGGCTACCCTCCCTGGGACAGGAATTCTCAAGCTTCCTGTGAGTCCTGTTTTCCTGGCCCTCACCCAGCCAGGGCTCTCAGCCTCTCTGAAGATCAAGGCTTCCAGCCAGGATGCCAGCTCCTTCTCTCAGATTATGCAGTAGCAGTCCCCCACCCTTGCCCCAAAAACCCTGTGTGGGAGAGTAAATAGTCGGGTTTGAGATGCAATGGTTTTCTTCTGTTTTGTGTTATGGGATCTGATGCGCACACACACACACACACACACACACACTACCCAGAACCTCAAATAATTATAGTGAGACTACTCTGCTTCCTTCTCTTGGCCACAGCAGACAGACGGGAGCCCAGACACTGGGAAGAGGAGGGCAGAGCACAGAGACTGGTGACTGGGAAAGGCGGGGACCAGGAATTAGGGACTGTAACAGAACCACAAGCTCAGTGTCACAGCATCGTGGCACTGGGCAGGAGTGGGGGAAAGGCCCTGCCTAGAGGGCCAGGGACTTGCCTCATTTAAAAATCACTTAATAGAAAGTCTTGCCAACAAATGATTAAGTGAGGGGAAAGGCAAACCTAAGGCAACTCATGCATGAGGCTGTCATTTCTGTCATGAAGGAGCCAAGCAGCCCACATTTGCTGTCTGGGCACCACCAGCTCCACTCATTTATGATGAGGGAATGGTGTGCAGGAGGGAGATGCTTTGGCTTTGTCTGAAATAAGAGCAAATTCAATAGACCAGTAAAAGCGAAGGAGTTTTTATTTTATTTTTATTTTATTTTATTTATTTTTTTTTTTTGGTTTTTTGAGACAGGGTTTCTCTGTGTAGCCCTGGCTGTCCTGGAACTGACTTTGTAGACCAGGCTGGCCTCGAACTCAGAAATCCTCCTGCCTCTGCCTTCCAAGTGCTGGGATTAAAGGCGTGCGCCACCACCGCCCGGCGTGAAGCAGTTTTTAATATACAGTTCTGCAGAAAGAGACCCCAGTGTGGGGAAAAGGCCAGTGTGGCTTGCTGATTTGGAGGAAGCTTCTTTTAGAATGCTCTCATCACTTCCTGTCTCTCTTCCCATAGGCCAAGCCTTGCTCCCTTCCCAGAGTCCTCCTCTTACTGGCCTAGTACACAGAGACTCATCCAGTGAGCAATTAGGGACTTGGGACTGTCCCCTTTTTCTGATGGGCTCCAAGCAGATGTTGCCTGCTGGCACCAGGTACCAGCTAGGGGAGAGAGAGAGAGAGAGAGAGAGAGAGAGAGAGAGAGAGAGATGGATGTCTGGTGTCTCTGGCTCCTCTGTGACCCCAATGAATTCTAAACACACCTTCTATTGAAAATGGACCACAGCAATCTGTTTCTTACAGGGATTACTTATAATTTGGAAATTTTCCAATCCCATGACAAACATGTATCACTGGGTAGTGAAAAATAGTAAAGCCAAGTCAAAGAAATTTAAGGATCAGTTAATAATGTGGAAGATGTGCCCAGTCATTTCCTTGTCCATCAGGATTAGACAGGGCCAGTTCACTCTTTGATCTCCATGACCATGACCCCCTCCATATTAAATGTGGAGTTCACTTTCTGCCATGTGGTGCAAACACAGCCAATTTCACAGTCTATTTGATCAAGAAAGACTGACGAGATCGTCTGATCAAGCAGCTCTTTCCTGTTATCCCTACAGTCTTCTGGTTACCACAGACTTCCCATTTTTCAACATTAATTACAGACATTCAATCCTAGAACTATCAGGAAAGGAAAAATTGACAGGCTGAGGTGGTGATCGTGCAGTCTAGCTCAAGGCCAGATCATCACTAAAAGAGAAATTTGGAGAGGGAAGGTAGGGGAGGGAGGGTAGAGACTGACCTGTGCACACAGCCTACACAGTGCTTAGTGGGTTTGTGCATTTATGTGTATATGTGAATGTGAAGGTGTGCTTATGTAACGTGTGCACTTGTGTTTGTGTGACCATGTGACTAAATCTGTATAGCTGTGTTTGTGTAGTTGTGTGCATATTTTGTGCATATACTGTGAATGTTTGTGGTTATACACATATGGATGTGTATGAGGGAATGTTTGTGTGTGGAGGAGAAGAGCTTTCTTTCTCCAGGCCAGGATTCCAAGAAGGTGCTGCCAACTTGCTTCTTGACTCATCCTTTCCATGACCTTGAAGCATCACAGGAGGATACAGGGATATGGTAGGAGAAGGTCCTTACCCCACCCAGGAGAGAACAGGCATTCCATAGTCTCAGGGGACTAACCCATCTTGCTTCTGACTAAGTCATCAATTTTTCAGTTGACACTAATTTTTCTGACTCTCCAGAGTCAATGGCATGGAAGCTGGGTAATTAACAGTCACTGCAGAATAGCTCAGAGTCTAAGGATTAGCCATTGATGTCTTGGGACACAAGGGGTCTCACTCCTCCTGTCTACCCTTTTAACAAATGAATAAAGTAATGTTTGCGAAGTCTAGTTGCATTCCTCTTCAACAGGTCTTAAAATGGATAAATAATACATCATCAGTTTTTCAAGGCATATATACTACCTTAAATTATAGAGGGGGCCAAGCTATCAAATAGTCATATTCTAGGTCCCATAAGAAGTTAATCCTGTACTACTTTGGTCTACTGGGTGACTTTTCTGTAGATGGAATGTGACATTGTCACAGGCCTGGTACAAATGAATATTATGAAGAGAAACCCATGTGTCTCAACCTGACAATCACACTGTTGAAACAATGGACCCCAAAAAAACAGGAATTTCCCTGGAAATCTCATGCTGGGAGAGAGAAAAGGGCAACACGAGGGAGGGAGCACTTGTCTCTCTAAAGGAGGTTTCAGAGTTACAAGTGATTAAACCACCTTCCAGGATATGATTGAAACCCAGACAATGGTGGGCCATGCTGGGCCGGACTGCACCTTGATCAGAACTACTTATCTTTATATCCTTGGCCTTTTATTTAAATTTTGATCTCACTTCAGGATCCCAAAGATGGACTTCAGGGGTTGCTAGATCTCTTTGCCTTTGTACCTAGTGTGATCACATTGAATACATCTCCTCTTTCTGGCTTTCCAAGTTTAATTTGGTTCCTATTACTGAAGTATTAAGGATGAGTGCCTGGACCCGACTTGGGTATCAAAATTATTGAAATTTATTTAGGAACTATAGAGTAACAAAAAAAGTGGGAAAATAACTTCTAATTCTACCTCTTAGATTTAGCAAGCCTGAATTTAAGTGCAAATATTTAAAGAGAATTTCAGTTAAAACTTTTTTATGGACCCACACTACCAGAAGAGTTAATAATGTAGCAACCAGTCCAAGGTCACTTGTTTTTAATCTTTCTGAGTTGTTATTAATTACAAAATGCCATTGACTGTGAGATTTGTTTCTTTGGCGTCTGATGACTTCAAAATCAAAACACACACACACACACACAGTTTTACTAAAGACCTGAGTTCTGATTCAGAAATGGAGTGATTGTTCTCAATATGACCTCACCCAGAAGAGCTGGCCAGCACTTTGGTGGTGCTATCAGGAGTTAATTCCACTCATTAGAGCTCTTGCTCATGACTTTATGATTCTCCTAAAACATCCTCTTGTCTAGCATGCTGTCAGCTTGGAAATTAAGATTTAAACACATGAATTTACTTTGTGATGGGACACAAAAATTTATACTACCAAACCGATAAAGGATTCCATATCTATCAACTGTATGATACACCATACGGCTAGACATGAAGTTCTGCTCTGTGTGTATAATAACAGAGGATGAACAGTTCTTTAAATATTTCTACACTTTAATATTCTGAAAAGGAAGAAATGTTATGTGCTAAGCGATATTTATGAATGTTACAAAAGCTATTCAACTGAAAGTATTAAAACTGAAAAAGAAGAAATACTTTGCCATAAACCAGGAGTCAATAGAATTTTTTTGAAAAGGGCAGGTAGTAAGTATTTTAAGATTTACAAAGATCTCTGATAAAAACTATTCAAGTCTACCATCATAGCACAAAAGCTGCCATAGAAAAGAGGTACATGAACTAGTAAGGCTGTCTCAATAAAACTTTATTTATAAACATTGAAACTGAATACCATAAAGTTCTTATATATGCAATAAAATAATATTCTTCTTTTAGTTTTTTCAACCATTCAAAGACTGTAAAAAGTCCTCTTTACGTGTGGGTCACTACAGCAAGTGGCCCACTCATACTGCAAATTATCCATTCATACTAATGAGGTAATAATATATCTGAATCTAGCCACAAAATTAGTAAGGACTCTCTCTCCTATCCTTCTTTATTCTGGACTTGACACCCTACACCCACACCTACTTGCATCTATACCTATTATCCCCAAGCCTTTCCATAGTAGGTAGGTCATTCTTCCCAGGTTCCCACATTCAAAAATTGCTCTAGCATAAAGGCACACACCTGTAGTCCCAGGAGGATAAATGTTAGCTTGGTCCAACCTGTCCCATAAGAACTACCTTGCACAGCTGGGAGTGGTAGCATAGGGCTTCACTCTCAGCCTTTGGGAGACAGAGGCAAGAGGATAGCTCTTTGTGAGACCCAGGGCAGCCTGATCTGCATAAAGTTCTGGGTCAGCACTTTGAGCTCTCATAGAGCTACACAGTCAGATCCTGTCCCCAAAGCAAACTAAAACAAAAAGGACAAATATGTCTTCCCTTTTCCTTAGTCAACTCTGTTTCTTGGAGTATCTAATTATCTCTCCAGAAGTCATTCACATCAAGGAGTGACTGGTAGGGACCAGCTATCCTCTGGGAGTTTCCACTTTAAGAATATGTAGTTATGTAACTAACTGGATGTTGGGGAAGTCCTTTTTGAGTACAGGATATCCAGCTGTTCATTCAGGAAGGTGATTTTGATGCTATGAGACTGGTCAAGAAGGTTAAGATAATTCTTCTGCCAACTGTTTGGCCAGGGAAGCTGAGAAATAGGGACATAAAGGAAATTCAAAGTTCAAATCACAGTCGGGCAGTGGTGGGCAAATCCTGGTGAGTTGGAGGCTAACCTGGTCTACAGAGCAATTTCTAGGATAACCAGGCCTACACAAAGAAACCCTGTCTCAAAAAACCAAAACAATAACAACAAAACAACAACAAAAAGGAGAGATATATAGAGAGAGGAGAGACAGAGAGAGAGAAAGAGAGGAAGGAAGGAAGGAAGGAAGGAAGCAAGCAAGCAAGCAAGCAAGCAAGAAAGAAAGAAAGAAAGAAAGAAAAGGTTCAAATTAATATAGAGACTCTTGTGGTTGCTCATTGTTGTCCAGTCTGGGACAATTCTCTACACATGGTACTACAGAGGGCCTTTGTTTCATGTCCCCAACTTAAGTGGTAGTAGCCAACATTAAAAAATTGCCAAATGTTCAACATGATTGTACTACATAAACTAGTAGCTATAACTATGTCCTCTTGTCGCTGACAGGAATGGGTATAATCTAAAGAGACTCTTGTTCCCTTCTCTTTGGCAATTAGATTATTGACTCACTGGAACCCAGGATGTTAGACTTTCCCTAGGAATCTCCTGCTAGAGAGGAAAAACCTGAAGCCCAGGGGGCAGCCAGAGGAGGAACTTGCTTCCTGGAGATAGATTTACATGTTGTTAGAAGAGTTTACTGGTGAGACTTGAGCTGAGATAGTGGTGGGCAGAGACGGCCTCTGGGCAGGCTACTTAGCTGTGTATACCTCTTAGCTTCTGTTTGAACCTAACTTTCCTGTTGTCCCTCTTCCCAGTGTGGCCAAATGGGGAATAATTCCCTCTTCTGCTTTTCACTATTCATGTCTGTATAAATTGGGTTATTGAGGCTAGGTGGCCGAAACTGGCTTGTTGGGGCACACAGATTATGACTCCAAGTTTGGTAACATTGTGTTCTATGGTCATTTTTCTCTTGGAAAAAAAGAAAAGTGTCCTTAAAAGGAAATGCATGGAGGGAGGATCCTGGAAGGTGAGTAGATGAGCAGTGGGCAGAGATGCCAACTTTGCTTAGGCAAGATGGGGTGATGGGGAAAGGCACTAGCCATGCCATTGGCAGGAAGCTTCCGTGGGGACTCAGTGGAAGACAGCTGCTAGGGAGCCAGAGTGGGAGCGGCTTCTCTCTTTGGTAATTTTTGGTGACTAACTTTTCAGAATCATAAAGTGAGTAAATAATTTCTTCCTTTTCAAAAACATTAGCATATAGAGATAAAGTGAAGTAGACTCTGGTATCATGGATAATGGCTTTACAACATCCTTGGGGCCATTGCTTTTATCCAAGTGTCGCTATTTCATGGCTTTACATGTGCATAAATGATCAAAGAAAAATCCTTTTTTTTTTTTCATCAAACAGCAACCCAAGCTTGGAGGCAGTTCTTGAACCTTTTAGTAAATGTGCAGAGATTTGTAAAGCTCTGAAGTAAATGCACGTGTAAAGGATAGAACCTGGGAGGGAGGTTTGGCAGGATCCTTCAGACAGGCAGAGGAAGTGGGGTTGATCTGAAACTTCTGCAAGGATGCACTCATCCTGGGAGAGGAGGGGGATGAGCTGCCCAGAATGAGACTGCAAATCTTCTTCCCAGAAAGACATTTTAAACCCAGGGAGAGAAAATGCCTCTCTAAGTTGTCAGGATAAGGTAGCCCTGGGGCACCCAAGTGCTTCCACCTAGGGGCTTTGACCAGACAACTTTCCCCAGCCACGAGATTTCCTTGGGTGTGGAGAAATACTAGGAGGACCTATCTCGAAGATTCACATCTGTGCACTCCAGTTGCTTCAGGAAGTCAGGGGTGAAAATACACCTTATCTCAATGTTCTAAAAATGTCTGCCATATAGCTTTTTCTTTAATCACTCAATTTTCATTTCAAAGCTAAGTGTTAATAGGTCATTACAATAATATGCAAATTACTAGCCAGAATATTGGCAATTGCGCTTGCTGCAAGCCCTTGACACTGTTCTCTTCATCTGACCATAGTTCCACTTCAGCTGGCTATCTGCCTTTGGCCATGGCCAAGGTTTGATGATTCAGAGAAAGGCAAATTGCTTAGCTAATTAAAATCTATACTTAAAAAAAAAAAACAAAAAACACTTTTTTTCTTATATTGTCAGGCAAGGTTGAATGAGTACAACTTTCTTTGTGAAAAAGCTAAAAATAAGTTCTAGGGTTAGATGTTATAGATGAAATTGCTGCCTTAAATTCTAAATTGCAGAAAAATAAAGGCTTCATGTTGAGCTTGTGACTTAGCTGGGGAGGAGTAGGCTCTCTGCTATTACTGCAGCCCTTGCAAACCGAGCAGCAAGGGCCTGAGGAAGACCCAGAGCCCTTCTGCTAAATAACAACAGAAAACTCTGCTGCAATTCCACATCTATTCCAGCCTTTCCCACCCTGCCTGCTCCACTCTGCAAGAGTCAAATGGATTTCCAAAGTCAATGGCAAGTGAGTATTGTGATTCCTGTTGATAACTAAATTATGTGCCAATTACTCATGTTCTTCTGAAATAAGGTACTAAATGGAGAAAAAAAATCAAGCCCCCAAGATCCTGCACATCTTTGCTGCCTAGTGTAGTAATTTTCTGGGCCCAGGGTATTGATTCCCCTTGTTAATTCAAAGGAGAGCTGTCTGCACAAGGGAAGAAAAACAACTTTTTACTTTACTGTAGCTTTTGAGGCGAAATCATAATGTTATACTATTTAAAACTTAGAAAATCATCGGTGTCACCTTGAGTTTATAGAGTTCATGCTTGTAATTTCAAGCTTTCTGCGAACTCTTTAAGAGCCCGAGTTATATGTCTGGAGATTGGTTGCTGAGCCAAGAAAGGTGGAGATTACTGGTTCTCCATCCAATCCTGGGAGGACCTGGGGCCTTGGTTTAGCACCACACCACTCAGAGGATAGATTAGTTTTCAGAGGGCATGGGGGGCAGAGAAGTCAGAGAACCTCAAAAACATTTGCTTCTGCATTTAAGAAAAAGAATTTACCCTGGGAAGTTGTCATCATTCAGGACCTGACCACTGGGGTCAAGCCAGAGTTGTCAGAGGAGGCTGTACAGCTTCGGAGAAGTGGCAGGGTGCCAAAGGGGCTGCCAGAGCCTGACTTGAACCCTGTGCCCACATAGCTCACCCGCTGCTTCTGGGTTGTCCCTAGGTGCCTGCGCCCTAGCCATGCAAGGTCTAGGGCTGGCTCTGGGACCATGCACCCTCTGCCTACAGTCGTTGACTGATTTCTGACTGGGACCTGCTGTTTTGGCTTGCTCAGCTGACTGCTTTCCTTTTCTCCTCTATACCACAAAGCTATTTTCTCTCATCTCTCTTTTTAATATTTTCGTTGCCAAGGATTGAAAATGAGGGCATTTTCTGTGGGAGAGAAAACCGTGGTGCTATAAAATGGCTTCTTGTTCTTTCTTCAAGTTCCATATGAAAAACAAACAAACAAAGAAAGCTGGGAGAAGGAGTCAGCTCTGTTCCCTGGCCTTTCTCTTCCTCCACTCCAACAGTGGTTCCAGGTCCAGGTTACAGCTGTTCCCGTGCTCGGCTATCACAGAGAATGCTAGCGACCTGGGTAGTTTACTTAGAAGCAGAGCTGAAACTTATTTTAGGATTTCTTTACTTCTCTCATTAGTCTTTCTGATGTGCATCTTACCGTACACATAGAATGTTCTAAGTAGCCCCCATTCCTGAGATCATTTGCTTCTTACACAATCCTTTAAATTAACCCTTTATCACCATTGTACAGATGAGGAAACCAGGGTACAGAGAAACCCCAGCCATTGTCCAACTCGACCCCTCAGCATGGGGAAAGTTGTCTTTCCTTTGTGTGTCTCCTATATTTCAGCTAAACGTGAGCCCCAGTTCTTCGGTCCCATGCTCTGTGTTGGTAAGTCCGTTTTGTTGGCTCGATATTGTCTAAATGCTATGTAACTTTCATGGTCAGAGGCAGGCACTGCCTCCTCCAGATAGCCTCTACTGATTGCCTTCAGTCAGAGTCACTCTCCTTATCCTAAAAAGGTAACACACCCATTTTACCGCGGGGCTCTGAGCTACATTCTTCCCTATGGGCTAGTGCTGTGCGCATGCGCAAACCTGATCTATGTAAATACAAGCTAAGCTTTCCTTGCAGTACCTTCGACCTCACCCACCTCTCCCAATGTCTGGCTGAGGCCTTGGACAATTAGACAATTCCTGTTGCTGAATTTATCACATGACAGGCACACACACACCAAACTGGCGATGCTCCAGCATGAGCAATGGTGTTTGATACACATTGCAATTAGGCTCTTATAAAAATGCTTATTATGAAATAAATATATTTATATATGTTAGTCGGAAACTACCATTTTTTCCGAGGGGCAAGGCACTGTGTACTATATAAACAACGATGAGCAGAGCAACAAATCCAACCCGGGAAGCTCATGTGTGGTATGAGACTCGTAACAGGGCATTGCTTCTGTGTTTTATTTTTGTTTTTCTTTTCTTTTGGAGACGCAGTCTCTCTGTGTATGCCTGGTGGCAACTTGTTACTTAGATCAGGCTGGCCTGGAACTCAGAGATCCACCTGCCTTTGCCTCCCCCCCCATACTGAGATTAAAGGCCTCTCCCCCCCAGCCCCTCCCCCCTTGCCCCATACTGAGGTTAAAGGCGTTTGCCCCACCAAACCAGAGTTCTCTACATTCTCTTTTGTGAAACAAGGGGTTTCTGTTGGGCTGTTGGCTTTCCCACTGGCCTTTCTGGACCTAGGAACTTCTGCACAGGGCAGCAGGGCTCTGCTCTGGAGAACTGTCCCACCGGCTACCCTGCCCGCACCGGAGAAAGCATCCCTGCTTAACCAGAGTCTGGGGCAATGGCCACTGCTGCTGGAGATCGGGGTGAAGAGCGAGGTCAGAACTAGCATGTGAAGAAGAAATGACCTCCCTCCAGGTAAACAGGTGGCAGAGAAGTCACAGAAAAGGCCTGTCCTAGGCAAGGGACCAATAAAGGTCACAATCTGCTGAGCACAAGGCCATTGGTGACTAGTCTTTTTTTTTTTTTCCACCCGCAGCCCATTCTATTCCTGGAAGAGTGTAAGAAACTTTCTCTGCTATCCTTGTGATCCTTTCCCATTCCTTGCTCTAGGACACAAACCCAGGGCATCCAGGTACCCACCCGAGCCACAGGATCCTGTTCTTTCCTACTTCCTTCTGGATACAAAGCATTCCTACCTTTTTAAAGAGGAGCACATTCAAAGTCCTTATCTTTGGCCCCCGTCTGTACCTTTAGCCAGGGGGTACTTAAGAAAGAAGATTCCTCTCCTAACCTTCAAGCTGGCAAGTGGAGCAGTGCCCAAAGTCTTTTTGATAGGACTGTAAGTATCTGTTTACGGTAGAGTTAGAACACCTCCCAACTTTAGTTGCACACAGCTTCCTAACACTGAAATCATTAGAGGGCTCTTGATTCTGGCTATTTGTCAGAGCCCCTGAGGAAATATACAATCAATCTCTCTCTCTCTCTCTCTCTCTCTCTCTCTCTCTCTCTCTCTCTCTCTCTCCCTCCCTCCCTCCTTCTGTCCCTCCCTCCATCCCTCCCTTTCTCTGTCCCTCCCTCTCTTTGTCCTGAAAATTCCACAAAGCTTTCATAGTTCATTTGGCTGTGACATGTGGGTTGAGAATCACTTTGGCAAAACAAGACAGAAAAATAATAAGCAGCGCTCCCTCCCTGGCCTGTCTGCTGCCATTGCCGCTTTTAATCAAAAGGGTTACAACAGGAACGGGAACATTCGTTTGCAGTGACAAGACTCGCAGTATTTCACAGCTGTGGGAAACAGTGAGCAGTTGTGATCTTAGCAGCAAAGTAACATATTTTTTTTTCCACAAGCAGAACCCAAAATACATAAAACAATACTCCAAAGAAGAGAGAGTCCAGATTGAAGACCAAGGAGCTTCCATCCATGTTGGAATGTCACTAATGAACTACCGGCAACAGGTTAGTGTTCAAACCAAAAGGCAAGACCCACTCACTATTGCCTCAGGATCTAAGGAAGGCAAGCTGTCCTTTCCTGAGAAATCGGAATGAACCATAGTCTGTAACCACATGGCAAAGTGAGTACTTCCGGTCTGTAGCAGGTAATTGATCTGCATTCTTATCTAAAACTCACCCATATTAGCTGGCTTTTCCAAGAGACAGAAGGCGTCCTCTTGGCGTTTCTGGCGTGGCTGATTCTGATAGTTGTTGTTGTATGGACTTAGACTGTGCTCTCCTCTATAAAGTCTCTTACTCCTTTCCCAGTGAAAACATATTCTCTACAGACTCTGGGGAAGGATGTATGTTGAAGACTGGGCTGGAGGTTGTACTACAAACTCTGTCTGCCTCAGAAGGGAGAACAGTCTGGAGGCCTTTACATTGCTGATACTTTCTTACCCAGGAACGGAAGGGGTGGAAGGGTGTTCATTCCCTCTTCTTGTCTTGAAAAGTATGAGAAATGGCCTAGCTGCCCCTGCTATCCTCACCTCACATACTATAGAAATATGCTTACCCAAGCCAATGTATTTTGTCTCATCTATAGTTCAGAAAGTCAGAGTATTTTTCTCTTGAAAACAAGGAATATAAATTTTATAAAGAGGAAGAGGACTTCATATATATATCTATATGTATCTATGTGTATCTGTATATATGTGTGTATGTATAATAAAGTATTAAGTTACCATGTTCTGTTTTGTCATTGAAAAATGAAACAATTACTTGCTCTGGAGGTAGCTAGAAGTAGGAATAGACATTTACCTAGACTTTCTCTTTGAGATGAAGTAAAGTGTAGCAGGACAGAAAGATTCTGCGACTGAATTTGCTTTGACACAGTGAGGGCTCACCTGTCTGACACAGAATGTGCTCACAGTAGTTTCAAAAGCTGGAGGCCGGGAGGGGACAAGAACTCAGTAAGCAGCAGTCCGTGGTCCTGGCACAGCTCCATTAGTCACTGGCTGGCTGTTTGTCATAGAGAGACGGGGAGATGTTTCTGTTAAAGGCCTGGGTGAGGCTAGCTACACTTTCTGGGAATGTGGTGTCTGCTCTCACACACATTCTCTACCTTCACCGGGAAAAGATGGACGGTGAAGACTGGGCTGGAGGCTACGCTACAAACATGGTCTACGTCGGAAGGGAGAAATTTCCTGAACTGTTGGTAGTATGCAGAGTTATATATACCCTGCTTTCCTTGACAAAACATCTTCCTGTGTGAATGAAAATAAGGGACACCGGGTCACTAATGCCACGCTGAGCTGAGGGTCGTGCCATGCAATGCTTCAAACAAACAAAAAGGGCCACCGCACATCCACCTGGCTCTGCCTCGGCATCCTGGGGCCCTCGGCATGATGTCTGCACTGGACTAGCATGTGTGTATGACTCTGGGACACAGCCTCTCTAGTAGTGGCTTGAGAAGCTCTTTTAGTCTTTCATCAGCTAGACCGTCAAGAAAAAGATCCCTCATCTGAGGACCACCCAGTGTAGGTAGGTTTGTTGTTTGCAGTGGCTGTTCTAGGAGCTGATCCTTGGCTGACCTCTGCAGAGGGCGTGGTTAGGAGGTAAGATGAGGCCTGAGACTCCTCCCTCCACTTCAGGGTGCCTCAGGCTAAAGTTGGCCTGCTCCTGGTGAACCTGAGCGCCTTTGTGTTTTGGCTTGTTGTGTATGCTTTTCCTGGTGTAAAATTGTTCTTTTGACAGTTCACGTGACTTGTTGCATTTATTATAGCTTTGGAAAAAAAAAAGTAAAAGCCTCCAATGATTGCACTGTGGTTAGAAGCTTTATTCCCAATATGTTTGTGCCATCTTTATTTCCTGTTATTTTGAGGGACTACACGGAGCCTCTCCTCTCTGTTGGCTTATTAAGTCTTTCTTGTATCATAGTAAAACTACATTTCATTCTAATAAAAAAGTGTTGGGTTTCATAAGGAATTGCTATTTTTGCCTTAATTGTCCTTTATATATTTTTAACAAAGGACACGTGTTTAAAAAATATATTTGTAAGCTAGCCTGTTAATTAAAAATGAATAATAGCTAATAAGTAGAAATTGTAGCTTACATAATAATCATAACTCTGTCTGGGCTTGTATATTTGGGTAAGTAATGTAACCCCATTTGCCTTAATCTAGAGAAATGTGTTAAGATTCAGAGGCTGCATTGCTGTTACTATGGAAACCAGAGAATGTACCTAGCATGATTCAGGAGACCTTCTAGAGTCTCAATAATTATGTCATTTGAAGAAAAGAAATAAAATTTTAATTTAAATGTGTAGACTGCTTCTATCATTCAGCACATAGTTTACTAAAATGTTCTCCAATGTTAGTCAATACATTCCTTGACCCTTTGTTAATTTGCTTTAGCAGCTGCTGACTGACTTTTGAGAGACTGGGCTAAAAGATTTACCGAACTCCCATGATGCCTGTAGAGCACTGTACAGGGCTTCAGGGTTGGGAGAGAGAACGCAGACACATGTTGTCCTGTGTATAAGAAGATAACTTTAAAAGATTACAGGCAATGACTCATAAACCTGGATAGGGTTACGTGCAAAAACTCATCTTATTCTTGTTTTGGTTGAGGGGCCTGAATGAACACCAGCAAAAGCCAAGGGGGTCTTCTGCTCTCTAAGGAGCAGAAATTTAGATCAAGTGTGTGTGTGTGTGGGGGGGGGGTGTTGTTTTTAAATAATATTTTCTTCCAGGTCAAAAAAAATAATGTGTGCTAATTGCTGAGTATTTTCAAACGTGGTAATTTTAGAGGAACTAGTCAGGGTTGGCTATGGTTTTAGTGAACATGCTGTTTTGCTGTATCTTCCCTTATGGCAGGAAACACAGAGCAGGGCAGTCAGGAAGCAGGGAGAGAACTAGGAACCGCCGCGCTCTCTCTAGGGCAGCTGCCTCGCAGGGGTGCTTCCCAGGAGCATCACGGGTTGACAAGCACATGGGCAGCTGTCACTGTGTGATAGTGTAGGACTGAAAAGAGCATCATTCAAGCCAAAACATGCAGAGTGACCATAATAATCACCGGACATGGAGAGTCAGTTATTCTTCAGTCTTTATTTCTTGTTAAAAGTTTAAAAACCCTAAATACTGGAAAATAGGGTGTACTGGCTGGTTTTGAGTGTCAAATTGACACAAGCTGCAGTTAGCACAGAGAAAGGAGCCTCCCTTGAGGAATGCCTCCATGAGAGCCAGCTGTGGGGCATTTTCTCAATTAGTGATCAAGGGGGGAGGGCCCCTTGTGGGTGGTGCCATCCCTGGGCTGGTGGTCTTGGGTTCTATAAGAGAGCAAGCTGAGCAAGCCAGGGAAGCAAGCCAGTCAGTAACATCCCTCCATGACCTCTGCATCAGCTCCTGCTTCCTGACCTGCTTGAGTTCCAGTCCTGACTTCCTTTAGTAATGAACAGCAATGTAGAAGTGTAAGCTGAATAAACCCTTTCCTCCCCAACTTGCTTCTTGGTCATAATGTTTTGTGAAGGAATAGAAACCCTGATTAAGTCATAGGGAAACAAAAATGAAAATAATTTCCCAAAGGGTTTCTTATTAGTCCCATGGTCAGGTATCTCTTTAATAACTCAGCTGAGTGTCAGCTCACACTTTTCCACTGTTACTTCCACTTATTTCTTGGCTACAGTTTCATCATTGTTGACCAATTTCTTCTTGGTATCATACACCCAAAATCAGGCTACCTGGGTTCATCACTGAAAGATAAGAAAGCTACGTAACCTCACACTTTGCTGTCTCCGCATGATTTGACCAGTCACAGAGAGACTTGGAAGGCAGCCATGACTGGTCAAGAATCATGGTCTATATTTGTTGTTTGCACGGTGATTGGTGGACAGCATCCACAGCAAGTGAAGGTTTACATTGTGCAGCAACTCAGCTAATGAACTGAGGTTGATGAAGTGTGAACTATTGTTGGACACGAAGCATCATTTAACAAATGCTTGGCATTTAAACCACGTGCCTTCTTGTCCCTTGAATAATGTGAACTGTCTCAAGATTTGTAGTTGAATTCTTTTTACAATATCATGACCATAGATCTATAATTTCATCTCCTGTTCCCTTTGAGTTGGTATGATATCTGACATCGTGAGATGTTTTCACTAGTGCATGCCTGGTAGCACTGTAATGATGAAGCTGCTTCCCAGGGAGAAGGATTGCAGTGAAAGGCCAGCAGATGCTGTTTTGTTAGGAAGAAAGAGAAGACTAATCTGGCCAGAAGCAGGATTGATATTAGGAAGAAAATGGCAACAGAGTCAAAAAGTCCATTTCCCGGCTGGTTGTGGTGGCATATGCTCTTAACCCCAGCCCAAGGCAGAGACTGGTGACGCTCTGAGTTTAAGGCAAGCCTGGTCTACAGGGCAGCTAAGGCTACACAGAGAAGCCCTGTCTTGAAAAACCAAAACACCCCCAACCAACCAACCAACCAACCAACCAAAAAGGAAACCCAAACACCCCCGCCCCCAAGCCCATTTTCCAATCTTTAATGCTGATCACCATGAAGGCTATCATAGCTAACATCTATTGAGGGCTCACTATAATCCAGTACTTTAAAAACCAAATCTTAGCTGGGTAGTGGTGGCACACGCTTTTTAATCCCAGCACTTGGGAGGTAGAGGCAGGCGGATTTCTGAGTTCGAGGCCAGTCTGGTCTACAGAGTGAGTTCTAGGACAGCCAGGGCTATACAGAAAATCTCTGTCTCCAAAAACCAAAAGAAAAAAAAAACCCCAAATCTTTACATGACCTCATTTATTTTCTTCCTCATCTTTATGTGTTGTTTTGTTTTGAGATAGGCTTTTCCTTTTTACCCCTGGCTATCCTGAACTCATTTTGTAGGCCAGGCTGGCCTCAAGCTCAGAGATCCGCCTACCTCTGCCTCTCTAGTGCCGGGATAAAAGGCGTGCGCCACCACATCCAGTGCTTTCCTCATCTCGTCTTGACATAGGCTCAGAGAGATTTATGGGTTCTATGAGGTTACAGATCTGCTGTGGCATGGCCTGTACTGAGACCCATTCCTGGGCAGAACTGTCCTTGACCACTAACTCTGCACACTGCCTAGTGAGGGCCCTTTTTCGATTGCAAAATCCTCTTACGCTTGCTGCTCTGAGGTGCTTAAAAGGATTGAGGCTGGAAGCAGGCTGTCCCCCTCAATCACTTCTGTTAATTAAAAACTGTAACCGCTGTTGTTGTCCTAGAGGACTCTGGCTTGTGGGGTACCACGTCTGTTTACTCACCTCACTAAGGAATGTTATCCCATAATCCAGATCCTTTAGGATAGGGGACCTAGAGGGTCTGGACTCTCCAGGGAGACTTAGACTTTTTTTCGGCATTTACAAGCTTTACAATAACTATTAGATACAAAATAGCTGGGTAAGAAGCAAGGCATTCTTCTCTTCTAGAATTAGTGTTATAATAGCAGGCATTGAAAACCACTCCAACCAAGAATAGAAGAGACTCTTCCTTAGTGGTCCAACTTAAAACACAGCTCTCTAGCCAAACAGTTGGAAAATTCTAAACATTTCTTTAGTGAGAAACCAAAGATACTTCACCTAGATAGTGAAGTCACTGGTATGTCAGAATAGCCCGAGAGGCCTTCTGCATGAAATGTCTTTAATTTTTACGGACCTGTTACTTTCCATATTCTTTACTAAGGTGAGAACTCTGACTTTAGTTTTTACTCATTTATCACATATTAATATGTGGGAGCTTATTTTGAGAATGCTGGATGATGGCTACTGGACAAAACTGGAGATGAACGGTGAACTTGGAGCTATTTTCAATCCCTGAGCTCAGGGCTAGGGCCACTGATAGGGAAGGAGTCAGCCGTGGCCACCTCTTTCTGAGTCTGGCAGCTGCATTCTCTGTTTTAGTGGTGAGCTTCATCTCTCTGATGGAAAGAGTGAGACAAGCCTCCCACTTTTCCTCAGCTTCCTCCCAACCAAGCACCTCACTTTTACCTGTCTGGATACTGAAGGCTCGTGTTAGTTTGTTGGAAAAATAAGAAAGTCCATTGGCACAGTCAAAACCAAAACAAAGATGAAACCGACCAATCAACCAACCAATGAAATAGCCATTCATTCAACTCTCCCACCCCATACCCAAGCAGCCAATCAACCATTAACCAACCATTGTAAGAAGCAACAGATACTGGTGTTTTAAAACTCACACACAGTAATAGATACTCTCAGTGTGACTTCCTGAAATCACTTAACTTCTCCCAAATTTGGCTTTTTCATCTGCAAATGGAATGAATAGCACTGTAAAGATTCAAAAGTTAAACACACACACACAGACACACACAGACACACACAGACACACACACACACACACACACACGTGTTCTTTATACCTGATTCCCAGTAGAGTAAGAGCTGGTGGAGTGGGGTGGGGCGGGAAGAGAGGTGAGACTGATTTCACTTTCTGGGTCTCCATTAAGTGAATCCTGTCCTGGGTTTAAACACATTATTGTCTGTGTTTGGAAGGGCAAGGGAGAAACCAGGAAGCCCATACACTTGAGAGCTCCTTTCAGTAGGAATGACTTCCACTGTCAGAAACAATGGTACCAGCTAAGGTTCATGGTCCCCAGAGATGGTAACACCTGAACCAACCTGTTTATGTGGTGTCTGTGAGACTTTGTGAGTTTCCATTGTTCCTGAGATATGTTTTGAGACTGCATCTCTGATCTTCTAGAGTCTGCCAGCCTCTTTGATTTAATTCTCTACTGTTTGAAGTAGCCAGAACTCTCTTGAGAACTGACAGGAATGGTGAATGGCTTATCAGAGTTGGAGCTGGGAACAGCCTTTGATGATAATGACTTTGGGGGATCTGAGGCTCTCTTTTTTTAGGGGGAGATTTTCAGCCACTCACATCACTGTGTCTTCAGGGATGGAAAAGTTGTCACCTTCCATTGGGCCTTATTCCTGCAAATCTTAGAAGAGTGTGCAGGGAGAGGGGGGAGCAGGTACTCTGCTCCTTGTATTTCTAATTTCTAATTTTTGTTATATAACCAAATAGAGACTGCAGAATGTTCTATTTTAATTTTCATCTTTTCCTCATGCTAGTTTTGTTAGGATCCAATGGAAATTCACCTTTTAAAATGTCTAAAACCAAATTACAAGGAACAGTATCATCATCATCATCATCACCACCACCACCATCACCACCATCATTCTTGTCGTTGTCATCATCATCTTTATTTCGATGCCAGAGAACATGATAACTAATAAAGAAAATAGGGGTGAAAGTAGTTAGCTGGAATCTTCTTTCCAACAGCTCCTGGCTCCCAGGAGTTTCTATCCACCTGATGTAACCTAAGCCTCACTTTGTTCTGCTGCAGTTGAGGAAGGATAGGAATGTCATTGCAGCTAAGATCAGTTTGAAGGACCCTCAAGGTTGTCTCCTGGAACAGGGACAGGAATCAAGCTGGTGTCATTTGCACAGTGCCACCAGGGATCAGAGGCTTCCTCCTCCATAGTTCCAGAAAAGTTGTCTCATCTTTTTATAGTGTGGCTTCAGATAAAACCAATGGTTGTACATTTACATGCTAAGGCTATTCCTATACCCCAGATTAAACAGTCTAAAAGTAGCTGCGACACCTATGATATCTTTACTGTAGAAAAATAAGGCAGCCAGTGACCTCACCATCAACTCGGGACATTGTGGTAGTTGTTATGTCTCCTCAGAGTGCATCCTGCAACAGCTCGGCGTCCCAGAGCATGGACCCCGCTTCCCCTCAGCCTCATAGAGATGTTGTGAATTCTCATAATAGCTCAGGGACCTGCAACACTGAAAGTCCCTGGTCTCACAGAGGTGATGGATTCTTGCCCATTGGTCCCACTATTGATATCTTCAGCTTAAACAGCTAATAGCTATGATGACAGATTAAAAACAACCAGACTGTGGTAACACTGCCACATTGTTCTGGAACGTTCTGTTACTAGATATCACCTGCAACAAATCAGTCAAATGACTGAAGCCCAAGCCAAGATCTCACGGCTTTGCTGAAGAAACTTTTCAGACATTAGGTGTACTTGTCATTTGCAAAGTGACATGGGAAACACACACACCTGTTACAGATTGGGTGGAAAACGGGGTCATGACCAGAGCAATGACAGCAGTAACAGCAGAAAGAACTGGGGCTCTGTGAGCCCACACTGTGTGTTGGGTGAGTCCTTGATGTTCCCTAGCTTTCCAAACTCTAATCCTTACAACAGCAAGCATTCCTGGTTTATGGGAAGGAAACCAAGATAATGATCTTGATTTTAAGTCACATAAATAAGCATGGGTATCCCTGCCTCTAAAGTCTTGACTTTCTGTCTTTTCTCAGCCCTGCCAGTAGGGACGGATTTCATTTGAAACACAGCTAGGCGAATTCCACATGGGATCACCTGCTTAGTCTGAGTGTTTTTGTTTTTTAAAATTTAGGTGGCCTACTCACAATTTTAGGTTATAAAATTGTATTTAAAAAGAAGTAAAGTCCTGCTTTGTTCCCTCTGGTTACAAATTTAGGTTGTATGTGCTTATGTATGTGTGGGTGTGTGTGTTTGTGGTGGGGGAGGAGGTGTTATTGGGAAAGGGAGAACAGTCAGGGAGTCTAGGACACATTTTCTGGAGAGATAAAAGGGACCTCCTGGGGTAAAGATAATATATTGATATCATAACTACAGGGACACAGGGACAACATGCAGGGGAAAAAGAAGACTCCATCTTTCCAGGCTTCCATGAGAGGAAAAATTCTGAAACCAAAATAGGACAAATGGGAATCTTGGAGTTGTAACCACAGAGCTAGATGTTTGCTAGATGTAAATATTGGTTGTTTGTTGTTTTAGTTTTCTTTTCTTTTCTTTTCCTTTCCTTTCCTTCCCTTTTCTTCCTTCCTTTCTCTTCTCTCTCTCTCTCTCTCTCTCTCTCTCTCTCTCTCTCTCTCTCTCTCTCTCGTGACACAAGGTCTTGCTATGTAGTCCTGGCTGGCCTGGAACTCACAATGTAGACCATGATATTCTCAAACTCACAGAGATCCACCCGCCTTTGCCCCCCAGAGTGCTGGGATTAAAAGCACCGAGCCACTGCAGCCAGCTAGACAGAAATGCTAATCTTTCGTGTTTAAAGTCATTCAGTGTTCATGTTGCTCTCAAACGGTAACTACTGATCACAATATCAGTTTGTGGGTTGGAAAAGTGAGTCACAAGAAGATAAGTATGGTTCCCAAGCTATCCAAATGAAGAGTTGTGAACCAGGATTCTAACGGAAATTATTCAGCGCTTGCATCAGTTACACTACACAGTCCAGCCTTGGAGGGAAATAACCCTGAGGGGGCTGAGGAGCAGTGAAGACATCAGTGCGTCAGTCAATTTCCATCACTGTAACGAAAATATCAGGGACAACCAACTTAAAAAGAGAAAAGGCTCATTTTGGCTTGTGGCTATGGAGGTTTCAGTCTAGTTTGGCCCCTGTTGCTTGGGGCCTGTTGCGGTACAGCACATCGTGGTGAGGGTGCCTAATGGTGGGGACCTGTTCAATCCCTGGAAACTGAGAAGAGGAGACAAAGGATGATATTGGGGCCCTAATGTGCGTCCTCAAAGGCCTAACTTCTTTCTATTAAGCATCACTTCTTAGGGGTCCACTGCCTTGCAAATGTAGTGTTCAAACTGTCGTAACCAGGGAAAAGCAGATGATGAATGGTACAGCAAAACTGTCCTGAATTCCTTCTCTCTGCGTTGGCAAAGACGAGCATAAATGTGTCTGTGGTGGCAATTACTTAAAGGAGAAATGATAAAGAACATTGAAATCTATTTATTATAGGACACAAAGCACCACAGAGATAATTATAATAAGGTCACCCCCCTCTCACAGGCTGGCTACTTCTATGCCCAAGTGGCACCTTTCTCTCCGAGCTTGCCAGCTGGGGGGGCACCTTGGCCTTCTCCTTTATTATTGATGTTCCTTCAGAGCTCTTGCAATCCTTTCTGAACAATGTTGCCTTTTACACTGATTCAAGGTTTCTTGCGCTTTGTGTGGAGTTCGCAGTAACACCTCACAGGTCACCTTGCCACAGTCTCCCTCTCATAGACTGAAGGCCACGCCTCGACCCGGAGATCTTCCGGGATACCTCAGAACATTGTAAATGACTTTGCAGGATGAGTCAGAAGAACTGTATTCTTTTCTAGCTCTGCCTTATATATGGGAAGCTGGAGTCTCCTCAGCCCTCTGTCTCTTAAGACTCTACTAATAGACACAGGGGAGCTTGGGACTGATGTTATCTAAGCTTCCATTTGGTGCTGAACAATATTAATTCAAGAATGAATCAACCCCCAGCTGATACCCCCACTTATGGATCTTTGGATTTGTTTGAACTCTTAACTGGAAGGCTCAAGGTTCTGTCTAAAGGTTTCCTTATATCCTCCCTCTCATGCCAGCTTCCTTTCATAACCCCGGCTTTTCTGTTGCTATTCTTGCTTCTCATAACACCCTCTTCTTTCTGGGATAAATTTACATTATCCTTCAAGTTCTACTCAAGAACCATGACTTCCAGCGAACCTCTACCTGAGGTGACCCTAAGGCTATAATATTTGAATTTTACAGAAAATGTTCACATGCAGAGCCTGGGCCTGGTAACCAATTACCTGGAATCAGGTCCTTGCTCTACTGTTAGGAGCGTCTCTATCTAGGTTAGCTGACTTCTCCATGCCCCAATTTTACTTGGTATAAGATGGGATCATAATAGTGGCCATTTGGTAAGATTGCTGTGAGGGTACATACACATAAAAATGCCAAGCACATAGAAGAGCTTCAGATATGCCACAATGGCTATGTAAGTATCATTTATTGTAACCAAAATTGCACATGATTTAGATGACTCTTAAATACAGTTCTTTGTACACAGAGATAAGATCTTATCTAGTAAATAGCAAGGATTTTCACCATTTCACATTTATTCCATTTCCTGACAACTTTCCCCTGCCCCCCAAGGTTGGGCATTTGATAGATTCCTTTAGTAACAGACCTAAAACTTTAAATACTGCCCTTCCTTACCAAATGCCGTAATTTTTTTTAGACAGTCTTCTTGTTTGTCCTGGAAGTCCTGAGTTCATGTTAGCTACCTGCCTCAGTCTCCCAAACACCACAGACAACTGGCACACAACACTGTGGCACACATCACTGTGCCTTGCTACAAATGCCTAACTTTAAAATCTATGAGTCTGCAAACTGGGCAGTGGTGGCACCTGACTTTGACCCCAGAACTGTGGAAGCAGAGCCAGGTGGATCTCTGAGGTTGAAGTCAGCCTGGTTTATAGAATGAGTTCCAGGACAGCCAGGGCTACACAGAGAAACCCTGTGTGGTGGTTTGAATATGCTTGGCCCAGGGAGTGGCACTATTAGGAGGTGTGGCCTTGTTGGAGGAAGTGTGTCACTGTGGGGATGGAGGGGGGGGTTGAGAGCTTCCTCCTAGCTCCCCAAGCCAGTCTTCTTCCGTTTGCCTTAAGATCAACATGTAGACCTCTCAGTGCCATGCCTGCACGGATGCTGCCATGTTTCCCACTATGATGATAATGAACTGAACCTCAGAACCAGTAAGCCAGCCCCAATTAAATATTGGCCTACATAAGAGTTGCCCTGGTCATGGTGTCTCTTTATAGCAGTGGAAACCATAACTAGGACACCCTGTCTCAAAAAAAAAATACCCAAACAAAAAACCTAGGAGTTTGTTTCCCATTATTAAGGGAGCCAATCATCATCACACCATTAGTAGAGGGCACCGGGTTGACAGGTCAGTCTCCAGAAACAGACCTGAAGTACTAGTGGGTGCTGGGTTGAAGCCCTGATGCCCAATGTGAGCACCTTGGCTGAGGGCTGAGGACCTCTATGGCATGTTGCAAGTGAAGCTATTTTGGTTTGGCAAATAAAGGCTATGATGCAAAGCAATGTGATAATCCCTGCAGCTGCAGCTTCCCGTACAATCTAGGTTTCTTTATGAATCTTTATAGCTCATTTGTCAGAGTTGGGAATGAGACTTTCTATTGGATTTAGTGAAACAATTTTATACAACTCAATGCATTTTTTTTAAAAAGGAAAAATCCTTTGAAAAATGAATATGAGTGCCTTTATGGTTATTACAAGAAAGGGAAGAAGCTAATACACATGTGGAATGAAACGTTCCATAAATGTTATCCTTTTGTCCCATTTTTCTGTGGACTACAAATATGGTTGGGATCTCATGTCTTAGTTTTCACATGAGCCTTTCACTAATATGCAAAAGGGGCATTCCACAAGAGCTAGGCAATACATCTTTCCTCTAAGCAACCAAGTCCTGTGAGAAATGCTCTGCAAGAAAAATGTCTCATAGATTTGTTGAATTTCTCACTCCTAATTCAGACCAAGCAGGGATGCAGAGATAGGCAGGAACAGGGTGGCGCCATCAAACATTCCATTCTTCAAAGCCTAATGACCACATGTGCCATGAGCCTCTGGTCACACATGGCCTGATAAGCCAGTTCCCATTGGCAAGCCGGTCTCACAGGTGATACAGATCAAATCTTGCCACAGTAACAAAATGGGGTGATGCACTGACTGATAACTCCAAAGATGTTGTGTAGACTTTGTGAGGGATTCAGAGATTAGAGCCATGGGCTGTTTTGCTTACAATTTCTGAGGTGAAGATTCAGCAAAATTTCTAGGTAATCATGGACCAAAGCCTGGGCATATGGTTCTTTCCTTTAGTGCTGATGGCATGGAAGATGAGGTCATCTAACAGCTTTGCTCCTTTGGTGGAGTCAGCAGTGGGTCAGTAGTTAGCCATCCTGAGGGCAAGATCACTGAGCCTGCGTAGGATCCATCTCCAGAACACAGCAACAAGACTCTCCTGATGTCCAAACCAACAAAACTTTCTCATTGGCCAGCACATTTAACATGCCATGTTTGGAGCTGTTTGCCAGGGGCTCTTGCACTGAGAGAGCTTCCAGTGTTCCAAAGAGATGCCTTTAATCTCAGCACAGAACATGCAGGATTATCAGGGACTTGATGTGCTCAGCAGAGGAGTTCTACCAAAGTCTTCCTCCTGTTGTGGGTCACTGATTTGCTACTTTATGTCTCTGGGAATGAACTTATTTTCACACTGTGTACAGCATTTGGGTTCAAGCCAAACACATTAATGGGTCCCAATGAGATATAAGATCTATTTGCTCAACTAGCTTCTCACTGGTGCTGCTCAGACTCCCCGAATCCTGGAGACATCATGGAATGTGATGCCACAGACTGCGCAAGACTGAAGAAAAACCCCACTGAACTTTTAGACAAACCATTTCTTGTCTCCTCACCAATTGAATTCAGAGGACATGTGAATGTGTCGGAGAAACTTACTGATTATTGGATTTTCAAATATTGTTGGCATCTCTCTGCTTTAGGCTGGTTTGGATGTAGGCATGTCACACTGCTGGTTGCCTGTTAAAGATGTCAGCAGAGCTTCCGAAGTAGAAGCCTTTCTTCAGTTGGGGAAGAAAAAATGATGATGGAGGTTTCTGGGCGAACTCATGGCTTAGTTCCTCCTCTGGATGGTGAACACCTTGGGTGTGGGGATGACCCACTCATCTCCATCACTACTGCTTCCACTTCAAGTGATTAGAAAAAAATGTGTCGGATGAGGGTGTAAAGCTAGGTGTAAGAAAGATGGAAGAGAGACCAAGAAGGAGAAGTATTTATGCAGTCCAGGAAGTCAGGCAGAGGCATATTTGGGAGAACTATGGCAAGCTAAAGGACACCGAAGTAGTTGGAATGGAATAAGGTTGGATGACAGGGGCCACAGAGAGACTTAGCTGGGAAGGGACCTTTTGGGAAAGGTTTCTGCCTTTTATAGTACTATGGCTGCCAATTGGTCATGTCTACATTTCCCCCTTTTAGTCACAGCATAAACTTCACATTTAGATCTTCATTAATAGAGAGCATCCAGTCTTCATATTAATTTAAAGGCATAAGAATGGGGGGGGCTCACACAATGTGCAATAGAGAAAGAGGAAGGATAGTCGAAGCTATTTCTCTACATGTCGTACATTCCTCATGCTTGTACATTTGTAAGTGCATTTAACAGTGCATATGGAGATGGAGAGAGCACAGGGCTGACACCCACCATGCTTCGTGGAGAGCATCCTTCAGTACCATGTGGTACAATGCCTGCCCAACCATGCATGGCGGCCCTAGGCTGTGAAAATCACATTGTAAAACCAAATGTTCTGTGATGCTTCTGCCGTCTACTCACGGTAACTGAGGGGGTTATTAATTATTGGCTAGGCTTTGAATCATTCTATTTTGGCTGGAATTCTGACATTGGGATTCTTGGGTTCAATTCCTGGCTCCACCACTTAACTGGGTAATCTTGTATTGTACAAGCTACATAGCTTCTTTGTGGCTTGGTTTCCTTCTCTACAAAACAGGAATAGTAAGCTTCCAAGGCTATGGGCTGATGTAAGAAATAATTGAGAGCATCTTTGGCAAGTGCCTCACACAGGGATTGGAAAATCTGGAATGTTCGTAGGTGTCAGCAATCAGGCTGCTAAAATAATTATCACTGTTGATAAGTGACATCCAAGTGTGGCCTGCTGGGCAGACCACCTCTGAGCCCTTCCATCTCCACCTGGTCATTTAGGGCTCATCCTTTCATAGGCTGATACCACCCCCACCCCCCATGCTGTTCCTGCTACGGGTCTTAAGCAGAGTACCAGTAGCTTCAATCGAATTGCCGTATCACAGACACACAAGCTGCATGCACACATTCCTCCCTGCTCCAGACTCTGCCATTGAATAAAGTGCCCATTAAATTCCCTTACCTGTCTCTCTTTCCAGGCTAGTTTATTCACTTGTATGTGTTGGGTTTGGAAAGGAAATAACAGAACCAACCATGATTTTCTAGACTATTTCGTTGGTAATAGCCATGTGTCTTGCTGGTGGTGGTGGTGGGTAATGATGGATTTTGGTCAAGGATGAGCCCCAGAGTACAGACAGAAAACATGTGTTCTTGTTGTTATCTAGGGAAAACACAGAGCTGGCAGAGAGCAGTCTGGGTCAAGATGACAGGGCTACCTTGGGGAAGTATGGTAATATGAAGGTAGAGAGGTGAGCAGGAGCAGAATCACAATGAAGTTCTTAGCATCAGGGGATAATCCTGGGCATAGTGGAGCACGCCTTTAATCCCCACACTTTGGAGGCAGAGGCAGGCAGATTTCTGAGTTCAAGGCCAGCTTGGAACCGCCAGGACTACACAGAAAGAACCTGTCTGCAAACAAACTAACAAAAGTTAAGGGTGGAGTTGAGTTGATAAAATACTTGCTGTACAAGCGGGGGGGGGGGGGGGGCGGGGGGAAGGGCTGTGTTGGGTCCTCAAAGCACATGTTAAAAAAAGATGGATACGGGCTGCTGAGGTGGCTCAGTGGGTAAAGGTTAGTGGCCTGAGACTGCTGCCTAGAGCTGACTTTTATAAATGGTTCTGTGACCTCCATAAGTGTACTGTGGCATATGTGCATGCACACACAAGGAATATTATTTAAAAAAGGAACAACAAACCAAACCAAACATGTTTTTTCATGCTTCCAATCCTGGCACAAGAAAGACAGAAGCAGGTGGATCCCTGTCTGGTCAAACAGTATAGTCTACTTGATAAGTTCCAGGTCTTGTCTCAAAATACAAGGATGGCCCCTGAAGAATCATACCTGAAGTTGTCCTTTGGCCTCCACATATATATCTACAAACATGTTGCACCCCCTCATACAGATACACACACACACACACACACACACACTTACATGCTAAGGGACTTGTTCTTTGTTTTGAGGGCACTTTATAATTCATGACAAACATCAGTCAAATAGCAAGGACCGTACACACAAAGGCCATGAACAGTTATTAAAAATAGTATTTTCTGGGACTGAGAGATGGCTCTGTGATTAAGAACACTGGCTATTCTCCCAGAAGAACAGAGTTCAATTCGCAGCACCCACACGGTGGCTCACAACCATCTGTCGATTCAGTTCCAGAAGATTTGACACCTTCTAGCCTTTAAGGGCACCAGTCATACATGAGGTGGATAGACATACATGCAAGCAAAACACCCATGCACGTAAAATAAATCTGAATAAACCTTTAAAAATATTTTCTATATGAGTAGGGCTCATTGAGAATAGTTACTGAGGAGGATTTGCTCAGAAGACATCTCTCCAACTACTTAACAAGCAGGGCCCTCTCTAGTCACACCTGTCATCTCCTTTAGGTGCAGTGTGCAAAGCCTGCGGCAGCCTGTATATGTTGTGGGTGGGTTTTCATAAAAGCGCGGTGGAGGAAAGGGAGCCCTGTCATTTGTTAGCTTGCCTCGTTCAGAGTCCTCAACCTGGCTTTCAAGGTTGTTCAGCCCCTCCCACCCAGGTGGGGCTCAGACTCTGCCAGGTAACTCCCCGTTCCAGTGCCTTTGCCCTGCCCTTCTTACCGTCCAGCCTCAGGACTCACTTGTAAATTGGGACTAATCACTTCTAGTTCAGAAAGTTCTGTGCATCATGTGCCCAAGTTCCTATCACAGAGCCTGGTGCCGAACATCTTTCAGCGAGGTTCAGTGGGCGTCCGACTCAAATTCTAGACCCTTGCCCACCCATCAGAAACAGCCCTACTGAAATGTTTTCTGGGCTGGGTATGAATGTTGGGACCAGAGCTATGGAGGGGGCGTTTCCTCTGCTCTGAGGACACAGATGCACACCAAGTAAACTAAAACAGATATAATGAAAGAGAACGCGATCATGTAGGGGTGAGACAGCAGCTTCGCCACACTGCCCTGTCCCTTTCCTTCTGTTTCCTCTTTGGATGGTAACTGCGTCTTCTACATAGCTCATAGCTCTTCATTGCTCGTGGAGCACCTATTTCTCCCTTAATTCATGTTCTTTATGGTGTTATTAATATTCCAATGCAAATCATCTCCAGTCTCAGGATTGTTTTGAGAAATATGCATAATTACATATGCAAAGAGTCTTGGATCTGGCGCCTACACAGTAGCCTTAATGTTGTTAAAAATGATAATGATCCTGTCATCCATCTCTTAAGCTCAGATAGAGTCTTGATCTCTCAGAGTCCCAGAATCTCTTTCCTGCTGCCGACTCAGTAAAAAACAATTACGACAACAATGATGGCTACTGCTTATTGGATGATTAGTCACCGGACAGGAGCTATTTGGGTGCTCCAAGTCCTAACTCAGTTCTTCTGATGAAAACCTGAGAGGCAGGACCTGTGAGTTTTGTTCTGAAAGAGGAAACCGAGACCTCAAATCATCAAGTAACTAAACAAGCTACATAGTTAGGAAGCCGTGGATTCAAACTTGGACCACGTGGGCTAGTCCCACAGCCCACAAACTGAACAATGGCCACATCATGACCAACTTCTGTTTGTCTCTAACCTCCCAGCCTACAGAAACCTCCACCTTGACTTTCCATGCAGAATACATTGCTCCATCTATACAGTCCCAGAGGACTTTAAGACAGCAATTAGCTTCTCAAGCAATTATCACATTAACATTTTTTTTATGTGTGTGATTACTAGTACGTGCGTTTCTTTTTTTTCGTGAGTTTCTTTTCTTTTCTTTTTTTAAAGTTATTTATTTATTATATGTAAGTACACTGTATCTGTCTTCAGACACTCCAGAAGAGGGCGTCAGATCTCATTATGAATGGTTGTGAACCATCATATGGTTGCTGGGATTTGAACTCAGGACCATCAGAAGAGCAGTCGGTGCTCTTAACCGCTGAGCCATCTCTCCAGCTCCCATATATGTGAGTTTCTTAAGGAAGAATTTCTGCTTACTCAAAGACTTGAGACTTTTCTGATATGCATCAATACCATAGAGCCTCAGTTGAACTGACAGTAACCTAGCTGAGTTTGATAGTTATGGTCAGTCACAATAACTGCTGGTGGACAAGATACCACTGGAGAGAAAACATGGCTGAGGGGAAATTTCAAAGGGCAAGAAGCATGGTACTGGTGTTAACCATGGCTTTTTGTGTCATGGGGATAGGGATGGATTTTTCTGTTTTCTACAGTTGGATTGTGTTTAATCACTGCTATCCAAGATGTCTCTTCTAAACAGTGCCTCTAGCCCTATTGGCTACAATGTCTATTTTCCTTTGTTCCTTCTGGGAGGAATCAGTTTATGGAACCTGTCTGTACCTCCGGAATGCCACAGGAGATAGAAAGGGCCTGGCAGAGCCTATGCTTAGCAGCAGTTAGGAATGTTTCTCCAGTGACTGCACAAGCTGAAGGAGTGTGGAGAAGCCTCAGCTCTGCCTTGCTCTGAGCCAAGGTTCCATGTTGTACACGGTACTGCCCTTTGCCTGGGATAATGTCTTACAACCTACAGGCCCTTCTCTCCATTACTGCTTCTGCTTCCTCTAACATCCCACAGGACTGGGTGTGAGAGCCTCCGAGTTGGTCTGGTGCTGTTTGTATTCAAATGCTAAATTCTGTACCCCAAGATCTGGTTGCTCCAAGACAAGTGAGTGAGTCCTCACCATATACCAACCTTTGTTGGGTAAACCCTGCTCCCCAATTTAAAACTATTGGTTAAATAAAACTGGTGACAGCCAGTTACTGGGGGGAATAGAGAGAGGTGGAGTTTGAGTTATCAGGCTGAGGCGGGGGAGTGTCACAGTTAGGGATCATAAGGAGAGGGAGAGAAGAAGAGAAAGACGAGAGGAAGAGGAAGCCTACATGGAGTAGGTGGAACGTGAGTGTATGGCCATGAGGGACAGTCTGTTGGAGTAGGAAAGGCTCAGGCAGAACATGGTAAGCGCTATCTTGGATTTTGACAGGGAAGTAGACAAATAGCACAGAGGGTTGATGTCTGCCCAGCTCTAGTGCTTTAAGACTTATTATAAATATAAAGACTTTTTTTGTGTGTGTGTCTTTTTTTAGGAACTAAATGATCTAAGGTGGGGTAGAGACCCTGAAGAATATTTACTACAACATTCTAATATCCCACTGGAGTGCGCGTGAGGATCTCTGGAGAGGAAAGAACTTGTCTTGTCAGAGAAAGGAGGAGTGGGGACACAGTCCTGCCTTCTGAACATTTGCATGGCATACCATACAAGATGGCACGATTTGCTGTTGGGATATTCTCATGCCCAGAGCCTAGGTACCTGATCTTTCAAGGCCTTGGAAGGCAGGGAGGGTTCAGTCGATGTTGGGGACAGAGTCACTGAAGGACAAGAGGGACAAAGAAGAGATAAAGGTCATGAGATGTTCACTCACGGTGACCCAAATGGAAATTCTATCACCAAAGGAGGTCTTATATGTATTTTATGATGCATTTTTTAAAAAATGATTTATTTTTGCTTTGTGTGCATTGGTGTTTTGCTTGCATGCTTCTTTGTATGAAGGTATTGGATCCCCTGAAACTGGAGTTATAAACAGTTTTGAGCTGCCATGTGGGTGCTGGGAATTGAACCTGGGTCCTCTGGAAGAACAGACAGCATTTTATTCATTAAGCTAACTCTCTAGCCCTAGAGTTTAAAAAAAATTTTTTTTTAAAGCATTCTGCCTTAAGAAAAAGGATGAGGCTTGTTTGAAATAAGCCTGAGGAGTTTTCAGTTAGCATGCAATTCCACAGCAAACCACATTACACTCAGTGTTTCCTGGAAGCTGCTCCAGACTCTTTCTCTATGGTCTCCTGATCTCTTAGGGCAGCGTTTCTCAACCTGTGGGTCTTGATACCTTTATGGGTTAAAGGACTCTTTCACACAGATTGCCAAAGACCATGGGAAAAACAAAGGGATTTACATTATGATTCATAACAGTAGCAAAATTACAGTTATGAAGTAACAATAAAAAACAATTTTATGGTTGGGGGGGTCACCACAGAATGAGGAACTATATTAAAGAGTCACAGCACTAGGAAGGTTGAGAACTACTATCCTAGGGCATCTGAGAGATACAGGCATGAGATCCCATCCCAGGGACTTCTCTTCCCGTTCATACAGGGCTGCCTGTGTGGGTTACAGCACTTGGAGCAACTCAGAAGCAGGGAATGATTCCAGAACCTTCTTTGATGCCCCCACATGCCTTGTGTTGTGTTTCCAGGTGCCTAGTACCTTCCCTTCTGTGCTCCCCATCTCAGATCCTCTTTCTGTGAGCTGGTTGACCAGGTAGGGAGGTCCTGGCTCTGCTCTAGTTCTTAACTGTAGTGACTCCCTCTGTCTCGGCCCCTCCTCCCAACCTCCCCTCCCCGCTGACCACAGACCCAGGTTTCACTCTGGCTTAGGACCACAGCCACTGGCTGCCAGAAGCCTGTGCTGATTTGCTCAGAGAATGTGCCCCTATACCCAGACCATCTCAATCAAGGTGGCGGTTGCCGTGTTTGGGAACATTTACTGACTGGTTTGTGAAGATGCAGGACGGGACCGTGCAGGAGGAGTCCATGCTTGTTGTAGGGAGGGAGAGGAATGGGGGATGGGTGGGGCGGGGGGGGGGAGACACACCTTCTAGGCATCTGCAAATGAAAAAGGAGGCAAAGACATAGCAGATTCCGAAGTACAGATGAAGCTCCGCAGTTTGGGCAGCTGAGTCCCATTAAGAAATCATGAGGAAGCTTTGTGTTCCCGCTGATGTGATGGAGAGGAAATATAATCTCGGAGGGCTTCACAAAGAAAACAGTTTTTGAGCAGAAGACTTAAAGTTTCTCAAAACTCAAAATGGAAACAGCTTGCTAGGCACCCAGCAAGCCTAGGAAGGAATCAAACCTGCTCTCCTAGCCTCGGAGGCTCTGAGAAGGAAATTCCAGGGCCTGGGCAGAGCACCTGCGGGGGAAGCGGGAGTCAGGCGGCCCCTCGGAAGGCAGTCCAAGGCCAGGATGCTCCCAGCAAGCCCAGGAAGGAATCAAACCTGCTCTCCTAGCCTCGGAGGCTCTGAGAAGGAAATTCCAGGGCCTGGGCCGAGCACCTGCGGGGGAAGCGGGAGTCAGGCGGCCCCTCGGAAGGCAGTCCAAGGCCAGGATGCTCCGAGCAGACAAAGCCACCTTTATATCCACAGCCCTCTTTCACAAAGACATTGCATACCGACAGATAAGGTAGTTAGCCTTTTTCCTTACTCCTACCCTTAGGCTGTGTCTAGACTTAGTTAACCAAGTTAATCCATATTCTAAAATAAAGTCACACAGGCAATTGAATCTTTAAAGAAATTAAAATTTAAGCTACCCCAAGGACTAAAACAGAAGCAGTATATCTATTCTTGGTAGTTTTTATGATAGACAGGTGGGCAGGAGAGATTTGTTTTTTTTTTTAAAGGCTGCGTGCTCTGATTTAAAAAAAAAAAAAAGGTCAAATTGGCCTTACGTAAAATAAAAGCAGCATGTTTACATTGTATTTTTTTTTTTTGTTTTGTTTTTCGAGACAGGGTTTCTCTGTATAGCCTTGGCTGTCCTGGAACTCGCTCTGTAGACCAGGCTGGCCTCGAACTCAGAAATCCGCCTGCCTCTGCCTCCCAAGTGCTAGGATTAAATGCGTGCGCCACCACCGCCCAGCTACAATGCAGTGGTGGCGCACGCCTTTAATCCCAGCACTTGGGAGGTAGAGGCAGGTGGGTTTCTGTGTTTGAGGCCAGCCTGGTCCAGACAGAGTGAGTTCCAGGACAGCAAGAAAGAATACATTGTATTTTAAAACTATAAAATGCACATGCATCTGAAAATTATGGTCTTTAAACCAAGGGTGTTTTAAAGGGTCTGGAGATTTATTATCTGTTTTTGAATGTACCCAGGGTGGAACTGGAAGGAGCTAAACTGTACCGTGTGTGTTGGGGGTTGGTTAGGGGAGGGAGCATCCACTTGTGCTATTTAGTGTTAGATGTGAAGGCCAATGGGAAGAGGACTCACTCAGATGGCATGTTCTTGAACTTTCAGCAAAGGTAGCTTCTTAAACATTTATTATTATTATTATTACTATTATTATTTTGGAGACAGGGTTTCTCTGTGTAGGCCTAGGTATCCTGGAACTGGCTTTGTAGACCAGACTGGCCTAGAACTCACAGACTTGTCTATGTCCTAAAGGCACATGCCAGGACTGCCTGGCAGGGTAGCTTTGCTTGCTTCTCCTCCCCCACCCACTCCCCACCCACCCAGACAGGGTTTCTCTGTGTAACCCTGGCTGTCCTGGAACTCACTGTGTAGACCAGGCTGGCTCTTCTCTTCTCTTCTCTTCTCTTCTCTTCTCTTCTCTTCTCTTCTCTTCTTCTCTTTCTCTTTCTTTCTTTCTTTTTTTTTTTTTAATCAAATTTCGAACCCGTGATCTCTGACTCCGGAGTGCTGGTACTACAGGCCAATAGGCGTGTGCCCACTACACCTGGCTCAAAGGTCCTGTTCAAAAGTGTGGCTCTTCATGAAGAAAGTATTAATTCACACAGGGTGGCTAATGATTCAACCTGTAGCCTGTTAGCTGAAAGACATGCTTTAATGCCCAACATTTTAAAAAGTCGGTTGACTATGACAATGATGTGGTGAAAGACAACCCGGCCCGTGCTCTGATGCACGTGTGCCGGCTCTGGTGTTGTTTACAGTAGTCTGGTCTTGGCAGGTGTCCATCTGCCTCCTTCTCGTCTCCTTTGAGGTAAATATACTTGGTATTTGGCACTTAATAACGTGTGCATGGTGCTGCAGACACTGGAATCGTCTTCATTATTATTACTTGAGCACAGAAGGCCAGCGTGAGGCTGGTCTGCTCGGTCTAGCACCCCCATTGGGGATTCAGTCCCCACAGAATTGTACAGCCATCCTCACACTAATCTCATGCTCCTTTTGTGGTTTCCCATCAGGCTTCACTGCTATGTACCTTATTAGAAGCTAATAGAGAAGGGGAGTAAGTTGCTGAGGGAGGACTGCATTCCTGGACTGTCTAATTTACCATCGCATATTTCCTCTGTCCTGTCACCTTTCTTTCCTCCTCTCTCCCCTTCCCTCAGTCTCCTTTGTCTGACAGGCAGGAGTGAGAGGTGTTATGGCTCAGAGGTCTCCTCAGAATACCACCACTCACCGGACGCTGCTCTGGGACACCTCTCTCTTTCATTGCATGGCTGGTTATAGCACAGTAAGGATGTCTACTAAAGACTCCACCACATTAAGCACCTGGGGTTTAAATGACTCACAATTGCTGTCTCCTCTGTCTGTCTGTCTGTCTGGAACTCTAGCCACAGCACAGGCAAGAACAGCTGAACCTTTCCCAGAAAGGAAAAGGGAACAGATCTCATCCACAATAAGACTTGGGGCCAACGTCTATGCCATTCCGTTCTCTTAGATGCTTTTGTGTATATGTGTGGGTGGGTAGGTGGGTTGACCATAAAAGAATCATATAACTGAAGAATCTGAACAAAATTAGTCTTCTCTCTCCTCTCTCTCCAAGAATTGTCTGTGAAACTGCAGACAGGTCTGTAAGCTGTTCCATTAAAATGGAACAAAAGGACCAGCTTGAGGAGACAGCATTAAGCTCCACTGATGGGAAGTAGCAGCTCTTTGAAACTGTTCCTTTAAAGGCCTTGGCATCCTGGGTTCGTACATTTTCTTTTCAACCACCGTGGGCATTTGTTTTTAATAAGTCTTTGTAAAATAAATGTTTCAACAGGGCACTTCAAAACTGCATTTCTGACCAGCAAAAAAAAAAATACTGGCTCCAGATGTTTCTCATTTTTATATGTCACTAACTCAAACTCTGAAAACTCTTGTTATAGGGCATCTATTTAATCCTAATATTTTACCTACCTCTCTTCATAATCTCCCTTTCCATCTCTACATGGCCCCTCTCACCAAAGCCATCTCTGGGATAATCTATTTAGGATAAAAACATGCCTCTGTACATAATCTAGGAGACTAGGGAGACAGAGCATCCTCCAAGGTCCTCTTCCTGTCCTTTGATCTTCTGATGCCTGCATTAGTCATCCAGATGGCCTTTTGGATTTTGCTCCAAGGCTAGTTGACATTAGAGAAGCTAAAGTTGCTACTTCATGCCCTCCTAGTATTAAGATGGTCTTTGCATAATGGCCATGCTGTAAGCAAGGGCCAGGAGACACCAAGACTGTAGAGTAGCTGGGAAAGAGGGAGTAGCAACAAGACACTGAAGCAGCGGTGGTAAGGGAGCCATGCATAGGTGAATTATCCAAGGGAGCCGTTTAACCCTTCCTTCATGTGCTTCCCACAAGATCTTTGTTAAATTTTAAGGTGCATAATTCTATTACTGAAATGACCTTAAGTCACTCTTTTGGTTTAGATCAGAAACATTCCCTCTACCCTTGTGTGTGTGTGAACACTTGGGCCCTAGCTGGGAGGACTGTATTGAGAGGTCCTGGCAGAGATGGGCCACTGCGAGTTGATTGTGAACGTATAGCCTGACCTGAATTTTAGTACATTCTTTCTGTGGCCCACCAAGATGTAAACAGATGGCACCATAAGCTCTCTCTGCCACAATTGAGCCATGCCGGTCACTACAGCTTTTCTGCTACAATCTATTCTACCCTCAAAAAGTCTGGGTCTAAGGGATCTTCACTCAAGTTATTTCTGTCCTGTTTCATCGTATCCATGAGAAAAGTAACCGATGCAGCCATGGCTAGTATTCACTAAGGCCATTACTATTGTAAGTGCCCCTTGTCACTCTGACATTTCTCAAGACAGTCCTAGAACATAGGTCCTGTTCTTGCCATTTTGTAGTGAAGAAACCAAGTCTTAGAGAATCTAATGATGGATTGTGCAGGAAATATTCATGATAAGGAGAAGACATGTGGTTTGTGTGTGTCTGTATGTGTGTGGTACATATGTATATGTGCCCATGTGTCCATGTGTGCACAGGTGTACTTACCCATGCATACATATGTGGAGGCCAGAGGTCAATGTCGGGTATCTTTCTTTATCAATCTTATTTTTTGAGAAAGGGTTGGTCTCACATTGAACCTAGGATCTGCCTGTCTCCAACACTGGAGTCACAGGCACATGCTTCTATGCCTAGTGTTTATATGGGTGCTAGGTTATCTGAACTCAAATCCTCATGCTAGTACACCAAGCATGTTAATCTCTGATCTAGCTCTCCAGCCCTTCATTCCTATATTAATGAAGGAGAGATCACCTCAAGTAAAGGCCCCTGTCCAGACCTTAGCCATCATTTTAGAGAGATGGCATTGTCATTATGTATATGTGTTGTGTGTGTGTATACATGTGCATGTGCATGTGTGTGTGTGTGTGTGTGTGTGACTACTTTCCTTCTCAAAATAAATAATGAATTTAAATCAGACATTAGTTGACAGCTTCAACATATATATAAGAATGACCTATGATATCAAGTTTAGATGTTTGGTACCAGTTGTAGGTCTGCCATCTGTGACTACTTTCCTTCTCAAAACAAATACTGACAGCTTCAATGACATCCTAGTTTTGGTAGAGTTTCAGATAACACTTAAGTTTCTTAAAGGACGAGTGTTTGGAATGAAGTATGATTTGATGATGCAAACTTTGACTAGATGGGAGAAAAGACAACGGAGAGAAGAAATGTGGGAGAGACATCTGAACCAGTACATTCCATCAGTCAGAGGGGAGGGACTCCATTCCTGTGGTTCATGGAGCCCAGTGTAAAATCAGCTCTGAAAACTAGATGTGCATCAAAATTACCTGAAAAATTTGCTAACACAGTGGAGAGCCCAAGATGCTTTCCTCTCACAAGCTCTCAGGGAGTGCTTAGCATGCTGGATAGGGACCCACATTTCTTTTATCCTTCCTTCCTTTCTTTCTTCCTTCCTTCCTTCCTTCCTTCCTTCCTTCCTTCCTTCCTTCCTTCCTTCCTTCCCTCTTGGTGTGTGTGTGTGTGTGTGTGTGTGTGTGTGTGTGTGTTTGTGTAGAGGTTGGGGTTGGTCTCTGGCATCTTACTTGATCGCTCATCACCTTATTTTGGGGGGAGGGGCTTCGGGGGGCTGGGCTTCACTGAACCAATGAGTTCCAGGGATCTGACTGTCCCCACTCCACTCAGGGCTGGGTAGGAGAAGCTGATGCCATGCCAGGATTTTACATGGCCACTAGGGATCTGAACTCAAGTCCTCATGCCTGTGTGGCAATTATTGCAGCAACTGAACCATGCCCCAGTCCCTAGGACCCATATTTCTAGAAAAAAATGAACTGTGAATTGTATGAGGCTGGAGGTCTCGCTTGACTTTTTCAGTTTGTGTTCTAGATTTCTCACTCCATGGCTGATACAGTCTTTGGACTTTTTAGACTTGTGGTTATTTTTTAAAATTGAATTTATAGTTTCAAATTTAACATATCTTACCTGATAAAATTTGGAGTGTTTCCAGCTGGAAGAATGTTCATGGGAAAATAAATGGATGAAAAGCTGTTGAGAGAAAGATAGAGATAATCAAGAAAAGAAAATCAGTTTCATTATCATTACAGTTGGTAGTAACTCTTAGACAGAATAAACACCATAATTAGGATAGATAAGTGATATTCTACATCAGTTTCCATTAGCAATTTAAACACATTTGTAGATGAAAAGATATAATTACATCTATACAGAGTCTGGTTCAAAAGGAAATTTTTATGATTGGACAATCAATTCTATTGAATAGAAAAATGATAAAATATCACAGTTACAACTCAATGCTCTAAACAATTTTAATTAAGGTCTATTATGATCCAGGTTTTGTCTGCCTAAGTTATGAAATTGGTTTTAGTAATGGCGATATTAAGGTAAGTTTTTAGAGACGGGATATTGCTGTGTCACTCGGGCTGACCTCTACATCAGGACCTTCCGGCCTCAGTCTCTGATATGGGGGAGGGTACCATACCCTGTACTTGTGAGTATGAGAGAGGGCTTCTTCAAAGAAAGTGCTGTCAGTATTTCTAGTGGTTCCTGGTGAGGAGGAGATTCAATGCTTTTCTCTCATGAGCCCCAAACTCATCCAGAAGCAGGCCTTTACAAAACTGGTGATTTCTCATCTGGTTAAGCTCTAAACCTGAGGGATTCAGAGGGAATTGTTTCCATATTTCCTTTCCTTTTGCAAGAACTTAGGCAGGCACACAGGCTTCACAATTTTAGCATGTGTTTGCAATGTAAAGTTAAGTTTAATGGACAAGACTTGACAAAATTTGCTTGTAGTGTTTCCCAGGTCTTGGCCACCTATCTTCACTTCCAAGGAGTGGTGTTCTTTCTGAGTTTCAACACTTGCTCTGGTTCTCCTTCTACCATACTGGCTTCGGGATTGAGGCCAATCACTGCTCACACTCTGCTCCTCCGAAGCTCATGACATTTGAATGTAAACCATGAGCATGGCCTTTAACTAGGACTGTGTGTGTGTGTGTGTGTGTGTGTGTGTGTGTGTGTGTGTGTGTGTACCAGTGCATGTGAAGGCCAGAGGATGTTGAATGTTTTCCTCTATCACACTCCACAACATTTCCTTGAGACAGAGTCATTCACAGAATTGGCTAACTGGTATACCCCACTGATTTATCATGATGTTTCTGCCCACCCCTAACCTTAGTGCTGGGATTACAGGTGTCTGAGGCCACACCTAATTTTTTATTTTTCTTCAAGACAGGGTTTCTCTGTATAGTCCTGGCTGTCCTGGAACTCACTCAGTAGACCAGGCTGGCTTCAAACTCAGAAATCCGCCTGCCTCTGCCTCCCAAGTGCTGAGATTTAAAGGCGTGCGCCACCACTGCCTGGCGGGACATACCTAATTTTTTAAAGTGGGCGCTGAGCATCTGAACTTAGGTCATCATAAGTGCTCTTACCTACTGAACCATATCTCCAGCCCAGGACTTCATTTTTTAAAATGTCTAAATCAATACAGTTTTTTGCAGATAAGAGTTGGCTCAGAAAATTTCTTTTTTTACCATCTAGGCTTGAAAGGGGGGGAACATCTCTGTGGGACTAAATATAACTTGTGTTATCTTTATTTTAGAAAGACATGATGAACTCGTCCCCATGTCTGCCAAGTGCTTTCTTTGTAAAGTTTTACAGTAAGCTGCTGCTCATTAGCTACTCATGGCAAGGTGCCCACAGACTTTGACTTGTTCGCTTGCCTGGGCTAGACAATTGTTTGGAACTTGACAACTTTAAGATGCTAAACTCATCCCAAGTATAACTGCATTGATGTATCAGAAAAAGCTATTTTCTTTTATCTTTATTGGAAAAAAAAAACAACAACTGCAAACATGTACTGAACTTTAAGATTGCTGTAAAAGATGCATTCAACAGGAGCCTTGCCCAGCATGGACACCAAATCTGAAGAGAAATCTGCAAAGGTGAAATGATGAGAAATGAAGGAAGAAAGACTAAAGATGTTTGCACACCAAGACCTTAGAGATGTATGCTGTCAAAAGAGCTGAGGACCTCCTTCAGACAGAAGTGATGAGGACAAAGGTGAAAGGGTGCACATGATTCGCACAAACATGGGCGGTCCTTGAGTTTTATTTAGATAACAAATGGCTTAAACAATTTACTATCAGGCATTAAGTGTTGTCGAGGCACTCATAGACTAAAGAAATTTTTAGTTTGACCTCCCTTGACAAGGTTTTTAAACAAATTTATATTAGTTGTGAATATTAACACATTGGGAGATTTTGCATTAAAAGTTCTAGGCTTATAAATCTAGGGGGTGTAGCTCAATGGGTAGGGTTCATGCTTAATATGCATAAAGTCCTGAGTTTGATCCATGACAGTATATGAACTGGATGTGGTGGCACCTAGCACTTGAAAGGTAAAGGCGGAAAAAAATCAAAAGTTTAAGGTCATCCTTAGCTATATAATGAGTTTGAGTTGAGATACATGAGAACTTGTCTCAAAACAAAACAAAACAAAAATATAACTTAAGACTTAAGTTTTCCTCTTAAAAAAATAGATAGGCTTGGCATGTAGCTCATTGGCTGAAGTACCTATCTATCACCCACAGGGCACAAGGCCTAGCACTGGAAATAAAAACTGAATATTTGACCTGAGCATGGTAACACAAACCAATAATCCCAGGGCGTAGGAGATAGGCTATCCAGAGATCAAGGTCAGCCTGGAATACATAGTGAGACCTTGTCTCAACAAACACATGAGTAAAAATATATGCCGAGAACCTAGTTTACATGTCTTCATGGTCGTCAGGATCTAGATCTGAGTGGCAATTATCTGGCCATCAGCTGTAGCCTGTGGCTTCCCCTCTCCTTTCCGTGACTTCCCTTCCGATCTGCTTTGATCATGAGTATCAGTGGTCGGGATGTCTGGCCCCTGTAAGCATTTGAATCTTCAATGTCTTCTACACATTGTCAGAGTCTTCTGCCCAGTGGAGGATATGGCACTTGCTCTGCTACAATCGGACAATCAAAGCAAGTAGTCCTGTTCTCTCAGCCCTTCGCAAACAAAGCACCTTACCCACAGAACGCAACACCCAATAAAATGCAGTACTTGGTTGAGATAGAAAATACCATGGACAACACACATGCAGAATTTAACTTTTTGTTCTGAAAGTACATTGTGGATCACAATTTAAAACGTCTATTCTGCAATGGCAAGGCACCTAGCTGTGTTTATAGGAGAGACGGTGGCTTGCCACGAACTCTCTTCCAGTTAACTCAATCCAGGAAGCGAATTTTAGGTGAGAAAATTTGCGATGACAGAGCAGCTAGATTGAGGCCGTCCATTCTATTTTTCCGAACGACTTCCAGTCTGTAAAGAGTTTCTTTTAAACACAGAGTTTCTCTCTATATTTGAAATTCTACCTGTAAAATATATACGAGAACTCAATGTGGACCCTCACTTCTTTAATGTCTGCTCTTAGGAAATGCATTAGGATGAAGGCGATGCTAGCAGCCGTGAGATGTGGAGTGAATTTCCCAACAGACAGGCACTGATGCAGGCAACCAACCAATGTGTGCATTTCTTTCTCTCAGGAGACTCTGTCTCGGCCCTCCTAATAACCAGGCCTGTGGAGCTGGGCAGATCCGTGAACTCCTCCTGTTTCATTCCTTGCCAAGGAGGGATTTGTGTTAAATAGCTCTATGACTCCCTAAAGGTGGGATGTATTATTTTCTCAGGTAGAGGTGACGGCAATGAAGGGAGGCCAGCTTGTTTTGATTGAGGAAATGAGGTGCAGCCCTTGACCTTGGCGTCTCTGTCCAGCCTGGACCGTGTGCGGTTGGCTTGTCGTCACAGCTGTTCTCCTTGCAGTAGATCCTGAAGTCTGTTCGTAGATGCCAGGGCTCTCTGGTTATTAGATACTCTTTCACCCCTGGTTATTAAAAGCTCAATCATCTCTAATCTCTAAGTCTCCCTTTAGTTCCAGTTTTCTCTACCTAGTTTATATATAATGTCTTTTTTGTCTGTTTGAAGCCATGAAGTTCTCTCTCTCTCTCTCTCTCTCTCTCTGTGTGTGTGTGTATGTGTGTGTGCACACACACGTGTGTGTATGACTTACAATCCTCAGAATGGAAAACTTATTAAAATTATTACAAAAAATATTTGAGTTAAGAATGAAGAAAAAAATGTTTTGATTTTAGTTTTTCTCTGATCTCAAAGATTACCTTGTAATCTTTGGGATTGAATCTTAGGGTTGAGAGAGGAAATCATGAAGGCAGGGCATATTCACTAAGAATGGGAGCCAGAGTCGGGAGCAGCAGATTTCAAGTTCAACAGCCTGTTATTGAGAGTGGAAGTTGATCCCTGTAAGGTCTTAGGGAGTTGAGAGGGGTGCTACCCACTGAGTCCTTTAGATCTTTTTCTTACTCTCTTTGTTCCTTCAATAGTAATAGGTACATATCATGAATAACTATAAGATATAACAAGACAAAACCTCCATGTCTCTATTACTTACAAACCCATTCAGTTAACCTTTTGAAGTCTATGCTTCCAGACTTCTAGCAAATATAAACATACATATATATAACATTGTTTCAAAAAGCTGAATTATACCATAAATATTTCTAAATGTGAATACATACAAATATTGTGTATACATATGTAAATAATATAATATACTAAATATAATGTAATTATAATATAATATAAACATTATATTTTAATATAATATTTAATATAAATATAATAAAATATATTAATATCTATCAGCCTAATACTATCATAAAAGATATGGTAGAAATATAGTGTTTTTATGGATGTATTTGTTCTAATGTAAAAGTAGTGTATTTGGAAAATCATTGTTGGTCATGGTATTAGTCTGATGTTACTGTGATAGAAACAATTTAAGAGAGAAAGGATTTATTTTGGTTCTCAGTTCAAGGTTACAGGTTATAGTTTATCATCGCCAGGAAGTCGGATCAGTAGAAGCCCGAGTTGCTCATCACATTGTATCTATACAGGAAAGCAGAGATGGATGAATGCTAGTGCTCAGTTCATTCTCCTTTTTACACTGTGGGAAATCCTAGCCTAGGATGGTGCCACCCACAGTGGGCAAATCTTCCTACCTCAATTAGCCTAATCAAGATAATCCCAACAAGAATGTTCATAAATGTATTTTCCAGATGACTTTAAGACTTTACTGAATTGATAACTGAGATTGACTGCCACAATCATTTTCTCTTTAGATTGACAACTGGGGGACTCGATGGAGGAAGATTTGGATGGCACTCTTGGTATCACGGGCACTGAAGTCACTGCACTCTTAGGCAGGGGAGACTTGAGAATAAGGTCAAGTTGGCAAATATTAGAGTGTCCAAAGAGAGACAGAGGCTAATGTGACGAATCTGAAACAGTATTATGGAGAGCTTCAGAGACATAGATTTTTAGATTTTTATGTCATGCTGAAGAATAATTCACATACAGGTCATACACACACACACACACATACACACACACACACACACACACACTCATATACACAAACACAGAAATTAAAATTAGTTGCAACAGCGTTAAGCTTGACAGAATGCATCCTGGTATTTTCTATTCTAACTCTGTACAGTACAATTCCACTCATTCCATTCGCCCTATCCTATTCTGTTCTGTTCGTCTCCTCTTTTAAAATAATTGGTTGAGACACAGTAAGGTTATTTCCTCAAATGTTTGCATCTCAGTTTGAAGAATATGAAGTTAAAGGGACAGTGAACATCCATCACTCTGACACATTAATGAAAGACAAGTAATTAGTGTATATTTAAAAGTTTCTCCTTAATTTATGTAAATAAGGTCTGTAAATAATTACACAGTATTAATGTCATTTATTTTCAATTATTTAAAAAAGATAATATATTCTGAAGCATTAATCTATAGAATTCAGGCACTTAGAAAATTCAAACTCAGATCCCATGTAAAATATGAAGTCTGCATGTCATTGCTTTAGAACAATAGCTGTTAACACTTACAGAGGAGTAATAGTTAAATCAGTAAATTTAACCAACTGAAACTGGATAAGCAGATTCCTTGGTGCCAGATAGTGTTGCTCATTTGGATCAAGAATCCCAAACCAGAAACTAAACTCAGATTAACTGAATCCCCTCCTCCCAATGGCTACTATCTAATTCTAAATTCAGATCGTGCATGGTTAGAAAGTGTCTATCGCAAAAAGAAATGTGCCAGAAAAAAAGAGGAGTCAATCTTCTCCAGGGAATACAGAGCCCTGCACATGGCTCCTGCCTAGGGCGGGCAGCTTCTGGAGCTGGGACTGCTCGCTCCTCTCCTTCCCTTCCTCGCTAACGGAGAGGGAACTTCCCTGTAGAGCATCAGTCTCTTAGTGATTCACTCAAACCAAACAATGCCAACCAACCCCCACCATGACTACCACAGGAATCCCTTCTCCTTTCATTCCTGAAGACTGAAAGTGAGAAGGATTGTTTCTTTTAGAATATTTACAAATAACCCTCCAACAACCTTCTAGGTCTAGAAGGAAGGGCCTCGCTTCCTCTCATGGCTTCCTCTTATGTGAACCTGCTGGGCTCATTTGGTGTCTTTATGTAGTGTCTATCAGCCCAACAGGGACTCACCCGTTACAGCGGCCTGAATGGGCTACCGTAGTGTGGGTCACATTTGCTTCGAGTGGAACTACAGCCTGCGAAGGAGTCAGTTCGGTTTTGGAAAATATGTTAATTTGGCCATTCTGTTTGCGTAGTTCTGAAAGTTGCCAGACTTGTCATTCCAGGCACCAGAGTCAAAACTTTCTTCTTCCTTGGTCCCACCTTCCCTGCTTGTGTGGGGAGCAGAGCAAAGGGAGAAGGCTGCTGGCAATGCCGTCTAAGGAGCCGAGCAAAGGTCTGCCGTTTGAGTCATGGTGACCTCCGAGTGATAATAGTTTCCCTGGAAGCCTTTGCTCACGACTTTTATAGGCTGTGCAAATGGAAATGAATCCAACCTGGTAGTGGGCCGCGGGAAGCGTTTAACAGGGAGGGGACTGTTAGTACTCCCCTCTTGGGAGACAATTTCTCTGTGTTTTTTTCATCTTCTTCAAATATAATGCACATGGAACACAAGTATCTTTTCCTGTGTTAGGAAAGTATCACCCATGTTGGTAATGTCTTTCTGTAAGCAACAGGGCATCTATCTGGTTTTAGCAAACACAAGTTGCTACATGCAGGTGGAGTCACTCCTATGTGAATGCCTTATTTAAACATTTGCTTGTTTTTTTCTTGAGAGAAGGTTGCTGCCCAGAGGGCCTTTCGCAGAGACCTTGAACCCTCTCTCCAAGGCCTTTCTGTTCTTCAGAAGCTTGTAAATCATATCATTTAAATAGCCTTTTATTCTGTCCTTAATCTCTTTTTGTCAACTTTGTCCTTGGTCTGCTTTCTTTGTGACCCCAGTGCTCCAAGCTCAAATGGAGGCCATGTAATCTCCTTCCACTCTCTCTCCCTATCCAGGCCCTACTGTTCTGACTCTGCACATCCGGACCCTTTCTTCTTTCTGTCTCCTCTCTTCTCACTGACACTGATTTCTTTTCCACTGCACCCTTCAAAAGCCATCAAAAGGTGACTTTTGTTTTTTTTTTTTTTTTTTTGGTCTGGAATGAGGTTACCCATGTTTCTACCCAAATTCATTCTCTGAGAGAAGAAGCTGGGGACTAGAGACCAGCTTACATCATATGTCTCAAAGAACAAAGATAACAAACAGCCCCACTGCATGCTCTCATGCAGAGCCCACGAGGTTATCGAGCTTAGGATCCTAAATGTTTAAATAGTGATGTATTTGAGCCCACTGCAGAGAAGTTCCCAGCAGGAGGGTATGAAGTTTGACAATAATCAAGGGAGTCTTGGGGAGGAAAAAAGATCTTGAGTTACTTACTTTGTTAGTTATTATAATAAAATACCTAACAAAGGCAACTTAACAAAGGCATTGTTTTTCTTGGCTCACAGTTCACAGGCTTACAGTCCGTCCTGGCAGGGAAAGACAGCAGCAGAAGGAGCTGACAGCTGCAGCTCACATAGCATCCACAGTCAGGAAGAAGAAAAGGGTGAATGCCTGTGTCCAGCTCTTTCCCCCTTTTTATTTAGTCTGAGGCCCTCGTCCATGCAATGAGGCTTCCCCACCTCTATAGGGGTTCTTCCTATCTCAGTGACCTTAGATAATTCTCACAGGCTTGCTCGGAGAGAGGCTTGTCTCCATGGTGATTCTAGATCCTGTCAAGTTGACCACCAGTGTTCACCATCACAGCCCTCCTGGGGAAGTATCAGTGACTGTGAGCGCAAAGTAGCATGAGCAGCCAGTAAAGTTATTTAGAACGGAAGCTGCATATGGTTTATGTCCCCAGTATAAACAATGCCTTAATAGACATTTTAAATTGGTGTCTTCAGGAAGGGAAGGTGGACAGAAAGCAGTAAGTCAATAGCTTATGACTTTGCAGTTACATATCATGAGATTTCTAAAACTAAGTTTCTCTTAAATATCTCTAAATATAAAGTTATTAAATCTTGTTTTCAGTGACTAGGGCTGGACTTTTTTGTTTGTTTGTTTTGTTTTTGTTGTTTTTTTTTCAGAGCTGAGGACTGAACCCAGGGCCTTGCACTTGCTAGGCAAGCGCTCTATCTCTGTGTTAAATCCCCATCCCCCCCCCTTTTTTTAGGGCTGGACTTTTTCATGCTTGAGTTTGTTAAGGACTTTCAATAGCATCCAGCATTACCATAGACTTTCTAATAGATGGTTTTGCTTCTTCCTCATCGTTAGCTACTCAGAAACACATTTAATCAAAACAGCATTCTAACCACAGCGGCCTTTTTGCCATTATGACTCAGGCTCTGCATCGTGTAGAGGAGGCTTCAAAACATATTTAAAAGAGATATTAAAATCCTTGACTCATTGAGAGGTGAGGGGTTTGACTTCTTCTCTTGACACTGGGCTGTAAGCAATTAATGGTGACCCATGAAGCTAGAACAGAAAAGGCCATGAAGCTTCGAACTGGTCCTCTCAGATGCTCACTACAGGGCCAACCGGCCACCGTGGAAGAGATCTGACTCCTTTGTCACTTCAGTCATCAACACTATTGGACCAATGATACAGTTATCACTACCAACTGTCAGGTAGAAGGAAGCCTCAAGACCATATCTGCCCTCAGTTATCAAGCCAACTCATGGTCCTCCCCTGCAGGATATTTACAACATCCTAGACACTGTACAAAGAGACAAGCTACCCTTACTGTGTCCATTCCAAATTTCTGACTCAAAGAATCCAAGAAAAATATGGTTGCATTGTGTTATCAAGTTTGGGGACAGGTTGGTATGTAGCCAAAGTAACTGTAAGTGGAATCATCCATAATTTTGTTATATTACTAAATTATTATAATGCATCTTTTTTCTTTTCTTTTCCTTTCCTTTCCCTCTTTCTTTCTTTCTTTCTTTCTTTCTTTCTTTCTTTCTTTCTTTCTTTCTTTCTTTCTTTCTTTCTTTCTTTCTTTCCTCTCTCTCTCTCTCTCTCTCTCTCTTTCTATTTTTTTTTTGAGACAGGGTCTCACTATGTAGCTCTGGCTAGCCTGGAATTCACTGTGTATATCAGACTAGCCTTTAACTTACAGAGATCTGCCTCTCTCTGCCTTCCAAATGTTGGGACTAAAGCCACCATGTCCAGTTCTGTGTGTGTGTGTGTGTATTATATAATTTTTCTTATTTGTATTTGTAGTGTATGTCTGTATGTAAATATTTACATGTGTGTGCAGGTGCTAGTGGAGACCAGAAGAGGGCCCCAGATACCCTAGAGTTACAGGTGGATGTTAAGCTACCTTACATGACTTCTAGGAATCCAACTCTGGTCCTCTGGAAAAGTACATGCTCTTAACCTTTGAGACCTCTCTCCAGCCATTCCTAAGTAGACAAATCAAAACTGACCATCATAAAATTGAAGAAGCAATTGATGAGACTTGGGAGGTACATGAAGCTCAGGATAGGAATCTCAAATTTGGACTAAATTCTGTAGAAGAAGAAGATATAGTAAATTAGAAATTTGCAAATGTAAAATGGTTCAACTTTGTCAAGGACTGTTTTTATATGTATGTGTGCATCTATTGAGATGATTATATGACTTTCATTTTTAGGTCTATTCACATGCTGTATTTTGTTGCTTTATTTCATGTATGTTGAACAACCATGCTTCCCTGTAATAAAACAAATTTGGTCATGCTATATGATCTTTTTAAATGTGTTCTTGGATTATGCTTAAAAGTTTTTTATTTTTTTATTTTTTTTAGATTTTATTTATATATGGGTGTTTTGCCCAAATGTATGTGTGTATAGTACATGTGTGCCTCATCCCCACAGAGACCAGAAAAGGCATCAGATTCTCTAGGACTGGAGTTATAGAGGGCTGTGAGTCACCATGTAGATGCTGGGAATTGAACCCAGGTCTTCTGGAAGAACAGCCAGTTCTCTTAACTGCTGAGCCATCTCTCCAGCTACTTTTTTTTTCTTTTTTTTGAGACAGGGTTTGTCCATATAGCCCTGGCTGTCCTGAAACTCACTCTGGAGACCAGGCTGGCCTCGAACTCAGAAATCTGCCTGCCTCTGCCTCCCAAGTGCTGGGATTAAAGGCGTGTGCCACCACCACCCAACTTCTATCAGTAAATCTTCCTGGACTTTTCTTTCTTGGGGAAATAGTACTGATTTAATCTTGCCACCATGAATCTATTTAAATCATTCATATCATTTTGATTTAATTTTGATGAGTCATACGTGTCTGGGAATGTATCTATTTCATATGTATTTCTTAGTATTTTGGAATATGTTTTCAAAATATTCCCTAGTGATTTACTAGATTTCATTGAGATCTTTAGTAACATCCTCCACCCTTTACCTCTTAGTTTTATTAGTTTAAATCTTTTCTCACTTTCTTTAGATTTTATTGATTAAGGGGTTGTCAGTCCTACATATTTTCAAAGAACTAACTCTATTTTAAAAAACTGATTCTAAAGCCAGGCAGTGGTGGCACATGACTTGAATCCCAGTACCCAGGAGGAAGAGGCAAGTGGATCTCTGTGAGTTCGAGACCAGCCTGGTCTACAGAATTAGTTCCAGGACAGCCAGGGCTACACAGAAAAACATTGTCTCAAACCCCCTCTCCCCAAAATTGATTCCATGTATTGTTTGATCATTCTCCATTTTTAAAATTTCTCTTCTATTTTTATTTATTGCTATCTACTTACTACTACTTTGGTGTTTGGATTTGTCTTATTTTCTAAGCACTTGAGGTACATTATTAGGCTATTTAATATTTTTTAATGTAACTACTTACAGGTATAAAGTCTCCCATTATAACTGCCTTGGCTATGTTCCAAAGGTTCTAGTAAAATTGAAATTTTTATTTTATTCTAGGAACTTTCCTCCCTGATTTCCTATAATTGAGTGTTCATTTAAGAGTGTACTGTTCAAAAAAAAGTGTATTGTTCAAGCTCTGTATATTTGTCTCTATGATTTTTCATGTTCTCAATTTCTACATTTATTTCATTATAATTTGATATAAGAAATTATTTTCTTTTTTGGTATTTGTGAAGACTTGCTTTGTGATCTAGAATGTGATGTGTTTTAGAGAATCAGCCAAGATGTCAGCAGATGTAGAATATGTGATACCTATACACAATGGAGTTTTATGCAGCTGCCAAGATGAATGAAATAATGACATTTATAGAAAAATGGATAGATCATTAATTAAATGAGCTAGACTCAGAAAGACCAATGCTACATGTTGTCTCTCATATGTGGAAAATTGTGGAAAAAATATATTGCTTAATATCAAAATCTTTCTTTCTGTAAGCAAATTTTTTTGAGAAAACTATATTTATGTATCTCTCTTTATATATATCCTATATACATATGCACATGATCTATCTTATGTATATAATATATATTTCATCTTAGATTAGATTATAAGTAAGCCTTTGCTAGTTTTTTCTCTTCTCAGTGAATCATGTTACTATTTAAAACAAAACAAAACAAAACAAAACAAAACTGAAATAGCCTGGAAGGGTCACAAATAACTTTCACATACCCTTGACCTTTATTTTTACTGAAAATATTTACATATTCGTTAATGTGGAAACCTTCTTGGCTGTGGTTGAAAGTTCTTCAGTTTAAAACTATTTTTCTGAAGCTCACCATGTCAACAGTGTCAGGTTGAAGTCATAAGAAGCCACCTGAGCCTCTTGTCAATGTCAGTACAATCTTTGTTCACAAGTCACCTGCTGTCCGTCTACAGTCCTCGTACTCAGATGCACAGTCACAGGCTCAGCCTCCATTTCCCATCAAAGGTACTTTTCTCTCTTCTTCTCTCAACACTGGTGGTTTATAATCTATTCCCAGAGCTGGCTACCGCAGGCATTAGGATAAAGGAGGTCCTTCCCCGTGTTGAGGAACCTTCCAATTGATTTGCTTCTCTTGCTCAGTTCCTTACCCTAAGTGCCTTCTTTGTCTAAAGTCTACAAGGGAGGCTATATTGAGTCTGAAATTAATGTTGTCACATATGGAAAGGAATCATAGCTATAGTGATTTTGTTTCTCTTTGGTCATGGTCTGAGTTCATCAGAGTCCCCCTGTATCCCAGAGAGGAAACTGGTGCAAACTTTTCCTGCAGGACGACTTCATCAAAAAACGTTTTCTAGATTCAAAAGGCAGAAACTCTGGACTCAAGATAACTCAAACTGCAAATCAGATAAAGGAAGCCCGAGGTGGGGAGGAGGTCAGTGGAAGAGAATCTGAGGATTGCTGCAAGGGACCAGAGAGCTAGAGACGAGAGCTTGTTCAAATACAAGATCGAACAAAACAATGTCAACAACAAAACCAAACAACTCTGGAACACGCAGCAAGACGGGAACATTTTGATAGTGCCATCAAAGGTAGGGTCCAGGAATCTGCATGCTAATAAGTATTCTGAATGTTTTTGATACAGTTGGTTCAGGGGCCATAGTGTGACAAAGATTGAGAAACCTGATTGTTAAAGTCTTTCAGAAAGTTAAAATGCTGTGACCTTTAAGTGGGAAGAGATGGAAAGAATAAACAACGGGAGCCCCCTGAATTTGCATCCACACAGCATTTGAGCTGGAGTTGGCATATTATGTAGAGTTAGGTTCAGAAGGAACAAAACTGACTTAAATGATCCCAGACACTGTACTTGCAAAATTACTCCCTAGGTCCTTGCTTGAGGCTTATTTATTTTTTATTTTAGAAATGTCTAAAAAACTACAAGGTTTCCTGACTCATAGAAGCTAAAATTATGAAATTTGGAAAGGCAAGGCACAGTCAGAGGACAAGGATGGAGACACAGGCTGGAGACCCAGATCTGAGTGACAGCTGTCTTCTTAACTGTGAAGAAAAGCAGAAAAAGTACTCATTTTGGATAAGGGTCAAAATTTTCAAATGATTAATAACATTCAAAGATTATTTTGTCAGGCTATGCTGTGATTGGTATTTATAATGTTTATCTCTAGGCTAACAAATGGTTCAACTGTATGTATTAAGTATAATCTCTTATAAAAGGTATGAATTATGCTGGTTTTGAGGCGTTCCATTTCATTTTCCATATTATACATTTCTTTAATTATTTGCTCATTTAAATCTTTTCGGTGCTGAAAATAAAGATGAACCCTGTGTGCTAGGTCAGCACTCTACCCCTGAGCTTCACGCCCAGCCTCATTTAACTATTTTTCTTTTTCCTGTGTGTGAGTTTTTGTGTGTGTGTAACTATATATGTGTATGCACAACTGTATATGCACACCTGTGTACATGTGTGGAAGCAGAGGAGGGCATCATCTCCTATTGTACTACCCTCTCACTTAGGGTCTCTCACTGAACCAGGAGTCAGGTTGGTGACCCTCTTGTCCTTGTGTCCCACAGCACTAGGGTTATATATGTATAGTCACATCTGGCTTAGGTATTTATACTCAGGTTGTCATGCTTATGCCCCAAGCTCTCACCTTCTAAGCTATCTCTTCTTACTCCACCCCCATCTGTTTTCAAGACAGGGTTTCTCTGTGTAGCCCTGGGCTGTTCTAGAGCTCACTCTGTAGAAATGGCTGGCCTTGAACTTAGAGATCCATCTGCCTCTGCCTCCCGAGTGCTGGAATTAAAGGTGTGTGCCATCCCTTCCCTGCCAGGAATTTTTTTTTTTTAGCTTCCCCTCAATTTAATTTAAAAACTCTTTTATTCTTTTCCAGTTTCATACATGCACATAATAAATTCAAGTCATGTCATTTTCTAACAGCCTCTTCTCTTTTTATTCTCCTGCTGAAATGTTCACCTCTTATTTTCATGCCTTGTGTGTGTATATACATGTTTGTGTGTGTGTGTGTGTGTGTGTGTGTGTGTGTGTGTGTGTGTGTGTCTGTCCCACTGGGTCTAATTAGGGTTGCTAGTATGAACATAGGTGGAAGGTTAGTGACTGGAGCAGGGCTAACTTGTCAGATGTTACACAATGGAAGAAAGCAACATGCCTTCCCCGAGCCCATACTGTCAGTGGTCTCTCAGAGAAGGGATGGGCCTCATGAGCTCTTCCCTCTTCCATGATCAGATGGTAACAGGTCTCTCATTTAATTAAAAAAAAGTACTGACAAATGAAAATGGCATTTTATAGTGTTCAACACAAAAATTTGATAAATACATTCATGTAGAATGGCTAAGTAAAGCTAATCAATACAGGTTTACATGTTTATTCTGTGGTGAGAACACTTAAAATCTATTCTGAACCAATTTTAAGATATTATGTTAGTAACTATGGTCAACATGTTGTACAGATATCACATATTTATCCATCAGGCCTAACAAGTTTTGTGTCTTTCAGGGAACATTTTCCCATATTGTTGTGGCAGTAAACGTCTCTAATCCCAATACTTAGGAGGCAGAGACAGTGGATCTCTGAGTTCGAGGCTAGCATGGTCTACCTAGCAAGTTCCAGGCCAACCAAAGCTACAGAGTGAGACTCTGTCTCAACAAACAAAACAAAACCCTGAAGAATATTTATTTACCCCCGTTTCTTTCCATACCCAAGCTCCAGGAACTGCCCCTCTGCTCCCTGCTTCTGTGACTTTGACTTCCACATGAATGACATCATGCAGTGTTTGTCCTTCTGGTTTATTTTTTGTGTGGCCCTCCAGGTTGTTGCAAAAGATAGGGCTGCCTTCTTAAGAGTGAGTAGTTTCCATTGAGGGCATCCCCACATTTCCTTTATGCACACATCTTTGGTAAACAGGCTGATTGTAAGCACTGATGATTGAGATCAATGCTTCATTCATTCACTTCTGCTTCATCATAGCAACTGAGGTGTTTGGATGAGTACCGGGAGAACGGAACACTGCCCTTTGGAAGGCAGAGTTCAGTAGTTGAGATGTAGGGATGCGAGGTTTAGAGTCGTAAAGTTAAAGGTTTAGCATTGTAAAGTTGAAGGACTCTAATCTTGGACGCTCCTTGGATACACTTTTCAGCTAGAGCTGAAAGAACAGCTAGGGACAGAAAGAACTGTTTGGTGATGAGCCATTAGTTACCGTGCTACAACACAAGTGACATAAATGCCCCCTTACGGACAGTGGCCAACAAGTAGGAAAGTCTGGATGAAGCTGCACTAAACGTCCAGTGGAATTGGCTACTTAACTCATATTCCCACCCATCTCCTTTCTACTTCCCTCAAGAACTTGATCTAAATACATAACAGGATCAGAAATAAGAAAAAGGCAAACTTGACTGAGCCTGTCTTGTAATGCTTTTAGCCAAATTTCCTCCCAGAGTCTACTCCAGAGCCTTAACTTGGACAATTGTATCATCACTAAATTTTCCCCTGTTCACCACAGACAATTCTGCAAAGTAATAGTACTATGGAAGGTTTTCACACTTGTGAGCAAAATCCTAATTATTCAGCAAAAAGAAGAACATTGTACATTCAAGTGCACAAATCTGTTGAGCTTAACAAAATCTTTATTTTATCACTGGTGTTTGCCAGGAGAGGGGTCTGACAATGACCATGGTATGTTCTAAGTAAGTAGTGGTTTCGAAGCAGAGCCTCCTGTTAGGTCATACGAGTACCAAAAGTAAACTGTATTTAATTCATTCATCAACTGTATCGAACATGCGCATGCAAGCCTTTGGTATTTACACGGGAGAGAGAAAGGTAAATAGCACTTAGCCCTGGCTTTGGAGGAGCTTCTGAGCAGCTGAGGTGTGTACAGATGACCACATCAAAGCAGAGGGGTGATTATAAATCACCTCTGTGTTGCTCTTGCTCCAACCTTTGAACAAATCACCCAAGGATCTCAGAGATTACATAGGAAGTAAACAGAACCCAGCATATAATTAAGTTAACAGCAGCACCAGTTGGGGTCTCTTTCCTTTAATGGCTCAGTAGAGGCTTGCGTTGTCTTTGGCTTGCACTGGTATCTAATGAAACCTACGAACTTGGAAGTCCTTGGAATTAATTGGCTTTGAAGGCAATTCTCCCACTTGCACCTGTGCAAACAAAACACTTGAAGTAGTTCTTGGCACATAGTAGGCAATCATTATATATTTACTGAAGCAATGATAGTTAAAACATAACATTTGGTCTAAATTTGGTCTGAACTGAATTGTATATTTATGCATATACATTAATTGCTACCATTCAAAACATTACATTTCCATATTATTTAGGCAAATCTGAACAGCACAAGTTCTGGAGAGCTACATATTTCACAACATATATCTGAAGATCTCTTGTTCCACTAGAAAGCTCAGAGAGTAGGTTTTGCCAGGTAATGGCCACAGAGTGATGCCTACAGTTCCATATTGCTCCTCCATTCATTTGAGGGAATGAACCAATAAGAATCTAAATTTGTCCTACAGTTTGAGTCTGGATTCTCCCCCGTAAGTTTGTGTTTTAGATGTTTGCTTCCCAGGCGGTGAGTGGTTTTCTTTTTGGAGACAGGGGAGGCTTTAGAGCAGCGGTTCTCAACCTTCCTAAGGCTGCGACCCTTTAATACAGTTCCTCACGTTGTGGTGACCTCAGCCATGAAGTTATTTTTGTTGCTACCTCATAATTGCAGTTTTGCTGTTGTTATAAATCGTGATGTAAATGGTTTCTGATGGTCTTAGGTGACCCCTGTGAAAGGGTCATTCGGCCCCAAAGGGGTTGTGAGCTACAGGTTTACTGCTTGAGAAGGAAGAGTCTAGCTAAAGGAAGTCACTCTGGGTGCATCTTCAACAGTTGTCACAGGATCCTGGTGTCAGCTTCTCTGTGGCAGGATGTAAGTAAGCATCCTCTGCCAGATTCCCACCCCAGGCCCTGCTTGTCCTGAAGCTATAAGCCAAAAGAAATCGTCCCCCTCTTGGGATTTTTTTTCTGTCAGGTAATTATAGTCACAGCAGCATGAAAGTAATCGATGTAGTTACTAACCTGGGTCAAATCTTTTTCAGATTCCTTGATTTTTACATATCGCCCTGTGTCCCAGGATCCTTCACGGGGATGCTACACTATGATTACAACCTCAGCCTCCTGCTGGCTGGGACAGTTTCTTGGACTTTACTTTGAGTGGCCTTAATAATCATCTGAGCAGCACCAGACAAGTACTCTGTAGAAAGCGGGGCCTCATCTGCTGTTTTCTTTGTGACTAGGCCCTGGTTATTGGTTCAGGGACAATCACAGACTCTGCCGGTGACTCTTACATCAGAGCATTCCAAGAATGTATGTGTTGATCTTGACCCCTGGCTGGGTCACTGTTTGCAGTGTTTACCCACTGTAAAGTTGGCGTTTTGTTCTCTCTGAACCCTCACTGTTTACAGTCCTCACAGGAAAAATAGGGACTTAAACACCACTTCTTTGAGGCAGAGAATCTGTATCGACTAAAGGAGTTTTTAAGCAAAATTTGTTCCTTGCCCCCTGATTTACTTACTTAACAAATAGTGCATTTTATATGCTGTGGAGTCTTAAATACTAATTTCATGTTTTAGGTTTTAATCCAACGATGACCTCATTTGTCTTCTCTCATGTTACAGGCTCAGTACCGGGAACTCCCGGAGTCAGCCCCTTTGTCTCTTTGACACTCTAATGTTGCTTCTGCTTCTGTTTTATTTTAGTGCTTTCCTACTGTCTGACTGCAGAGGATATTCTGATTAATCTTGTGCTCTTCTACCCTTGTTCTAGAACCATCCAGATGTCTGAAACCAACACCAAAACTGAGGTTTTGACATAGAGGCAGAAGCTTGCTCTCCTTCTAAAGGATCTTAAGGCTCCGTTCTTCCTCTTCCAATGGCACAGGTACTGAGTTTGCTCCTCATCCGTTGGGTGAACCACACTCCTTTCCTCTCTTACTTTTTCACTGGAAGCAATTTTTCAAAGCCAAAACAACGTTAGAAAGAGTCTCTAGATAAAGAAGGCCTTAGGAGAATGTCTCTCTTGGAAACAGAAGAATCTTGCTCCGGTCTGTCCTCTGGCAGGGACTCTGGGCTGAGACTTTTGGGTGTAGCATCAAGCACTGGCTCTCGGGGACATGACCATTTCATAGTAACAGAAAATGCAGCTCAAAATAAACAGTAGTTCAATAAAACAATAGCTCGTAAAGCTCAATTCAAAACCACAAGGAAGATGTAATCAGTTCGGTGGGCTAACAAAGCTATCCCAAACCAAGGTTCCTCCAACTTCCTGCTGTGCTATCTTGGCGGTTGGGCCTTACCATCTGACTGCACACTCTCCTGATGACAACCCACAGGAGACTAGGCACGAATCTAGGTACAGACAAGCCCAGGGACTAAGATAAACACATTTCCTCTTAGAGTTCTCAGTCCCAACTGAATCTTATGCTCACCCCTAAATCAGTCATCGATAAATGGTTTCAACTAGGAAGACTATATCCTCTCCCTGAGGATTCTCTTCAAAGGGAAGAAAGAGAAAGGGACTTGGGCTAGCATGAAGAGGGTCTAGTAAAGCTGGGGATGTACTGAGACATTCCTTTACAGCTCAGCCAGGAAAGTTCTTGTTACCCATTCATGACGACCTGGCCCGGATCCCCAGAATCTATGGGAGAAAGTGTGACAAGGCTGTACATGCTCACAAGATCAGTGCTAGAGAGATGGGGACACCAATCCTCAGTCTGGTCACCAAGTCCCAGGCCAGCAAGAGGGCCTGAGCATGAAGAATGACACTCAAAGTTGACCTCTGGCCTTTACATGCACATGTATGTTTACAAATGTACACATACACAAACATCTAAGGTTGAGCTTTCTCATGTGTGTGTATACGAGCCCACTTGTACACAGTTTTATGGAGACAGGGTCTCATGTCGCTTGGGTTGGCTTCAAGCTTACTGTGTAGCTGAGGACAGATTTAAATTCCTGATCTTCCCTCTACCTCCCAAGTACAGGCATGACAGCTGGAGTACCATGCCCAGCTCCTTTTCAGAACCTTTACATATTTCTCCTAGGGCGAGGCCTCGGAAGAGCCTGAGGAAGGCTTACATAAAGGGAGTTTATTTTGGGATCAACTCATGGAGCAGAGTGGGTGGAGCAGGGAAACAAAACAGGGAGAGGGCCAGAGAAAGTACAGTTAGTAACCAGTGCTCTGTCAGTCCCTAAGCCATGTTGAGGCGTCTGTTGAAATCACCTTGGCATTTACCACTCAGAGACTAAGAGGAAGAAGCACTAATTTATCAGCCTTGGTACACCAAGGAAAGGTGGTCCCATGGGTATTAATTTACCCACCCCCACCACCTCCAAGCTAGATAATTGTGAGTTCTGTTCAGGTTCTCACACTTCAGCATCAGTGAGGCCTGGGGCAGGAAGCATGATACCGCTAGGGGCTAAGGTCCAGGGCTGATAAATTATACCTCTGAGCAGCTGACCAAAGCTCGTCTGGAACTAGCTGCCACTCCAGTGACTGTCTGAGAAGTGAGGCTGAGAGGACGTGAAGAATGGGCGTGAAATAAATGCCTAGTCCACAGCTCCATCCCAATTATAATCACTGACCATCTGGAGAAATACTTAATCCAAGTCTCCAACAGACTGCATGCTCTTCCGGGACAAGGGAATCTCATGTCTGGGCTCTGTTGCACATGATTTGAATGTGAAATGTGTCCCACTGGTTTACGTGTTCAATGCCTGGTCCCCAGAGGCCAGTGCTATCTTAGGAAGTAATAGAAACTTTTGGGGACATATCCCAGAGGAGAGAGAAGGTCACTGGGGGCATGCCTTTGAAGGTTATCCCTAGTCTTCAATCTCTTCCTTGCTTCCCATCCACAAACCTTTATCCCTGGCACGTCCTTTTGTTCAACTGTAGGAGGTCAGGAAGCCATGAACTGTAAGCCCTTTGAAACCATGAGCAAGATAAATCTTTCTCCCTTAAGCAATTTCTGTCAGGTGCTTGGTCACGGTGGCAATAAAACAGGCAGATAATCCTGTTCTTGTTCCTAGCCTAGGACCTGGTATAGTATAGTATACACACTGTGATTCCCAGGGCTCCTGAAACCTTTGAGGGCAGGGGCTAGGGATGACCAAGGCCTCACCTTGTGCACCTACCTACTCATGGTTAGTTTGGAGTTTATCTGTTGGAAATCATCCCTTCCTGTCTCACTCCAGCAGGATTCTGTGTGGCTCTGTAGAATCCACAAAAGTCCACATTCAAACGCTTTTTTCTAGGAACTGACTCTTAACATCTCCCAGGTTTCCCAAGAGGTGAATTCCTGAAAGTTTCCTGAATGCTGATCCTGTTCTATCATGGAGGTCATGGAATATTCCAGGCTCCCAGTTGACCCAAAACCTAATAGTCCCTGAGAGAACCCTATCAGCTCAGGATTGAAAGCAGAGTCAGATATATGCAATGTTCCCAAAGTGGCCATTTCATTGAGTATAACTTTATTGGGGATGCATCTTCCCCATGCCTCTTTTCTTCTGATTGCTTTATTGTCTTTTAAATTTAAATAAAAAATTTCTTGGGCAGTGACTTTGTCAGTCCCTTCTTCAACCATCCCAAATACTTGTGAATGCTGGACCATTAAGAGTGTCTAATCATCTGCTTTCTTCATAAATAATTTAAACTATAAGGAAGAAGTCCTATGTTTCTTTTTGCTGTTGGTTAGCAAGGATTCCATACTCTCTTGCTTTCATCTTGATATAATATGTGATAAAAGTCATGTTCCCATTCTTCACAATTAAGAACATTTTTAGGAAAGAATGTATTTTAATAACAATTGTGAAGGCACTATTAATACTATTATTCTAAAATGACATTTCCCACCATTTAGGATTTGTCAGTTGATGACATTGGTTATCATAAGAGACAGTAGAGACTTTGAATCCCAGAAGAGTTCTAAGGAATGATAAATTGGAGAGTTTTCACAAATTAGTTCAGGAGATCTTTATAGAAACAAGAAATTATTAACAACATAGGTCTACTTGCCAATGGCTGTCTTTTCTTTGAACTGCCCTAATGATAATTGCCTAGCAGAACTGATGTCTGCAGACCTGTGACTTCCTGCAGGAGTCACTGAAGATCTAGGTCTGAGAGACTGGCAGTCTGTGCCCCTTGTTCATGGCAAAGCAGTCTCACATCTGGTATTCAGGTCCCTGAGATCTCTTAGGCAATATGAACCTCTTCCTGGTCTATCCCAGAGGCACAATGTTCCTGGGTGAATTTTGTTTGGTTTGCATGCTATTACATTTTAAAGTAAGTTAGTTTCCATTACTTCAGAATCAGGACTTTCATCTACATTATCTAACAGCTGGCTTCTTTGAGAATTTGTACATTGAGACTTAAGTGAAATTCAATAGCGGCTGCCTTTGGGAAGCAGGTGGGCAATCCAGGTTTGCAGAAGAATCCCAGCAATTTTATAGCTGCATCATGCCCAGTGAACTCCCTGCTTGTCACCTAGAGCCACCAAGGTCTATGCACACTGACAGAGATCCAAGGACACTTGGCATCCTTCTCCATGCTTCTCTGGACCCTGAAAATGCTGTACCCAGGATCTCAGAATTACAAAAGGAAAAACACTTGTCAGATTGCAGTGTGGGAACAAGGTACCAACATCAGATCTGTAGCTGCTCATCTGAAGACCTTGCAGGGGGGAGTCCACCAGCCAATGACAGTGAAGACCCACCTGTCAGCTTTGACAGTGATTTATCACTAAACTTACCCCATTTATAGGAAACTCAATTAGAAAACTTAAAATTTACTCATTGATTTCACATATTAAGTATGCATCATGATATGCTAAACCATATTCTAGGCATTGCCTCATTCAAACAATGGTTTAAATTCAATAGCACAGGGGATTATCAGATAAAAAAGGGGCTTATAAAACAATGAAAACATTCCATTTATTGTGTATATGAACTATTTCCGGTATTTCCTGAGAACATAACAATTCAGGGTAAATAGGAATATACAGCTGGGCGGGATTGTACACACTTTAGTCCCAGGTGGACCACTGTGAGGTCAACTGGTTCTAGGCCAGCTAGGGCCTGTCTATAAATAATATCACAAGCCAAAGCAAGGTCTACATATACACAAATACTTAAAATATCATAGCAGGCATCCCACATATTAAAGTGCTTCACAATATATGCATTTGTTTATACACATATAGTACACTTTTTATAATATATGTTAATTTATATAAAGATTTCAGAACCTATTCACCAAGATGCCTAATGTTGGTTCTTTGTGTCTGATCTTTTGTTTTCTTCTAATCCTCTGTATTTTACAAGAAACTTAAGACTCTATGTCATCACTTAATTAAAATTGTTTATAAAAGTTTTATGTGTTTAAAAAATGTTCCAAAGTACTGAAGCTAAAGGAGGCAGTAACCCAAAAAGAAAACCTTCTAGATTCTGATCATTTCCTACCATTCATTTACCCACTGAGACAGGGCAAGTTTGTATTTTGGGAGTAGGTAGCAGGGTCTGACCTAAGATGCCAGGATCTGGAGGACAATCAGAGACGGGCAGAGATGGCTCTGGTGCTGGAACAAAGTCTACATGGAGCACTGGCTGGTGTTGTGTCAACTTGACACAGGCTGGAGTCATCACAGAGAAAGGAGCTTCAGTTGGGGAAGCGCCTCCATGAGATCCAGCTGTGGGGCAATTTCTCAGTTAGTGGTCAAGGGGGAAGGACCCCTTGTGGGTGGTGCTTGGGTTCTATAAGAGAGCAAGCTGGGCAAGCCAGGGGAAGCAAGCCAGTAAGTAACATCCCCCCATGGCCTCTGCATCAGCTCCTGCTTCCTGACCTGCTTGAGTTCCAGTCCTGACTTCCTTTGGTGATGAACAGCAATGTGGAAGTGTAAGCTTAATAAACCCTTTCCTCCCCAACTTGCTTCTTGGTCATGATGTTTGTGCAGGAATAGAAACCCTGACTTAAGACACACGGCTGAAGGATCATCAGATCATCGTGACAAAGGACAAAGGAAGTCATTCACCATCACTCTTGGCCCCATGGGTGGGAAGATGGCGCAGGTGGGAAGGTGCTTGGTTCACAAGCACGAGGACCCAAGTTGGAGCCTCAGCATCCACTAAAGGAGCAGGGTGCAGAGACATGCACCTAGTCCCAGCTCCAGAAGGATGGAAACAGTCTAGGATCAGTGAGCTCTAGGTTCAGTGAGTGTGCTGACTAGTTTCGTGTCAGCTTGATACAAGTTAGAGTCATTTTGGAAGAGGGAACCTCAATTGAGAGAATGCCCCATAGATCAGCCTGTGGGCAAGTCTGTGGTAAGTTTTCTTGATTGATGACTGATTGGGAGGACCCAGATCACTGTAATGCTATCCCTGGGCTGGTGGCCCTGGGTTCTATAAGAAAGCAGGCTGAGCCAACCAGGAGGAGTAGGTCGGCAAGCAGTGCCCCCTTTATAGCCTCTGTATCGGCTCCTGCCTCTAGGTTCCTGTTCTGCTTGAGTTCCTGTCCTGTCTTTCCTCAGTGGTGGACTGTGATGTGGAATTATAAGCTGAAGCAAACCAGTTCTTTAGATGTTGGTTTTGATTATGGTGCTTTATCACAGTGATAGAAATCCCAGCTAAGACAGTTACAGACACTGCCTCAAAAAAAAAAAAAAAAAGACAGAGGGTGACTGAGGAAGACATCACAGTGAAGAAACGGAGAAACTGAGCACCGACTCCCTCCGAGTCTTCATGATGTATTCCAATCATCCTGACCGTCACCAAGGTCACGTGACTGGAACAAGAAAGAGTTGACTGCAGATCTAAGTTTTCTGATTCCAATACAGCACTGAAGCACCACTCTCAGAATCTGGAGGAGTTTGGGTGGTGGTAAAGAGAGAGTATCTTTGTTTTGTTTTGGTCTCATGTAGCCGAGGTGGTAGAAGATGGCCTTGAGCTCCTTCTGCCTCTCCCTCCCAAGGGCTAGGATAACAGAGCTGTACCACCGTGCCCTGCCTTTTTAGGAATTTTGAGCTGGAATTATGATAGAATATCGTTTTCTGTGAGATGGCCTCCGTTCATTTGTCTAGGGGAAGAGCATGGAGGGAACTGGGGCACACAGGCACAAATGGCATTTTCACCCAAATAGCGGGGAAGCCGTGGCTGCTCGGTATCCACTCATCAGATGGCTCTAGTTTAAACAATCTGCTGCGTGCAGTCAAAGAGAGCAAATAACTGAGGCCTTTTGCACCCCACAAAGCAACTGTGATTGGAGGTGAGAAGGGAGGACACAGATTGCTCCCCAGGGTCAATTTCTTTGTGCTGCCCTGTAGCTCTCCGCCTCGGCTCCAGGGTGCTGTTGGTCCAGGTCAGTGAGCATGTGCCTGGTGCAGGAGCATCAATGTGTCAGGCATGGTCCTCGCTTCTAAAAGTGGAGTGTTCTAGCTGGGGAGACTGGCCACAGCCGGCAAGAGAGCACACGGCAATTCAGGGAATACGGGCAGAGGGGTTCAGAGAAGACATGCTGTTTGCTGCTGTTTTTTTGGGAATACATGCCCATTCATACCGTAAATCTGGCCCGAAAGGCTGTTGGAGGCCTGGAACTAGACAACCAGTTCCTAAATTAAGACTTTCGGGCTGGCTTGTAATCATGTATATGGTGAAATTAAACAAGCCTATGTAATGTTCTAACACAACACAGCTCTTTATTGCCTTTGTTTCTTTTAAGTTTTATTTTCAGGTGAGTATCTGTGCCTCTCAGCTTTTTGTTGCTGTTGTTAACTTGACATAAAGTACAGCTATCTAGGAACAGGGAATTTCAGATGAGAAAACGCCTCCACCCGATTGGCCTGTAGGCAAGTCTGTAGGAGATTTTCTTGATTAATGATTAATCAAGAGTGGTGCCACCCATGGGTAGGTGGTCCTAGGGTAATAAAAAGGTAGCCGAGTGAGCCATGGGGAGCAAGCCAATATGCAGTGTTCCTTCATGGTCTTTGGTTCTGCTTCCGTTCCTGCCCTGGCTTCCCTTCATGATGGACTGGATGCTATAATATGAAATAATCCCTTCCTTCTATCTCCAAGTTTTGTGCTGTCCTGGTGTTTATGACAGCAATAGGAAACAGATGAAGACAGCAACCCTCACCACGTTACCTCCCTATCCGTTCAGTCCATTGTGTTATACACTGGGTTAGTTGCTGAGAATCCAAATAGTAGGGAGGAAGGGCCCTCCTTCAGAGCATGTTCTGTAGAGAACAGCATTCCTTTCTGGATCCGTTTGGCCATCACACTGGACTATTTAATGTCTCTGATACAGAATGATAAGTTTGCTAAAAGGATTCTCCATCCTAAGGGTGCACAGCATCATTAGTCCTTAAATATTAATATGAGTGCAAGAACCCAGGGTTCTCCCTAATATGCAGATAAGATCCTACAGTCCTAGTTTGCTCCCAAGTGATGCTGAGGCTGTTGGTCCTCAGACCTTCCTCGAAAGGGCAAGTCCTTCAGAGTCTAGACTTTTGATCTCCAAAAGTAGAGCCCTAAATTCAAGGGTTAACTAGCCCCTAATTATTTTTTTTTCTACTGTGGGGACAGAGCTTCCCAGAGGTGCTTCAGCCTGAAGCTCATCTATCTCCAGTCTTCTCCACACTTCCCTTTCCCAAAGCTGAGAGGTTAAGTCTAGACTTTTATCTCAGACATTCTTCAGTTATCTCTCAAGAAAGGCACAATGTGGCTTCAGAAATGTACAGAGTTGGGAACACTTCAGAGTGAGGAGAAGGGTCCAAAGCTCATCTTCCTAAACCTGTCAGGTCGTGCCAGGAATCTATCATGATCAGCCTCACTATGTTCTGCAGACCCTCTGGGGCACTTGCAGTGAATTCTGATGCCTAAAAGTTGCAGAGTCCCTAAGAGCTGCTGAGTGATTGAGAATAAATTACCAGCCTTGCATTTAAAAGGAAGAACACAGGGACAAGTGCTAGCTATGTTTATATGACTTGTAGTGTTTAATGATCATGACTTTTTTTTCCTTTTCTTTTTTTTTATTAGGTATTTTATTTATTTACATTTCCAATGTTATTCCCTTTGCTGGTTTCCCCTTCAAAAACACCCTATCCCATTCCCCTTCCCCCTACTCACCAACCCACCCACTCTCTCTACCCTGTCCTGGCATTTCCCTATACTGGGGCATCCAGCCTTCTCAGGACCAAGGGCCTCTCCTCCCTTTGATGACCAACAAGGCCATGCTTTGCTTGAATTTCGTTTGATCTGTGAATTGTATCTTCATGACTATTCTCAATTGTTTTCTGGCAATGTTTCTTTTTAAGATTTATTTATTTATTTTATTTATATGAGTACACTGCAGCTCTCTTCAGACACATGCTAGAAGAGGGCATTGGATCCTATTACAGATGGTTGTGAGCCACCATGTGGTGACTGGGACTTGAACTCAGGACCTCTGGAAGAGCAGTCGGTGCTCTTAACTGCTGAGCCATCTCTCCAGCCCAAATGAGACATTAATCTAGTTTGTTTGTTTGCTCAAATGTGCTGCAGTACTGGGGATTGAACCTAGGACCTCACACATGGTAAGCACCTTACCATTGAGCTCCATGCTCAGCCTGGCAATGTCTTTTTAATTGTTCTGTATTTTATTTGTTTGTGTGTGTTACACACATGTGTACCTGTTTCTGTGTATGCACATGCATGTATGTGTGCACATGTAGAATCCAAAGACTGACGTCTGGTGTCTATTTCTCTGCACCTTCTGTTTCGAAAGTCTCTCACTGAAGCAGGCTGGCTGCTTGTGTCCATTCCTCCTTGTGCTGGGCTCACAGATGTTTATCACCCTGTCCAGGTTTTCTGTGGTGTGCCAAGAACTGAAGTTTCATTCTATGTGACAAGCTCACCTCTGACTGAGCCACCACCTTAACCTCTTTTCCTATTTCCAAGTGGTGCCTGTCCGTTGATGACACAGTTTTCATCATGCTTCCTCAGACAATAGGAATTCATTTCTAAGATGCATGAATCCTTGAGAAGAATCACTGTTCCCACTGTTTGATGCTGCCATACACTGTAGTTTTTATTAAGATATAATTCTCACATCTCTTCCCTAAGATTTCTGCACATGCCAACATGAATGTCATATTGACGTTGCTTAGGTGGTCTGGATTAGTATGCAGATCTATTTGTTTACAAAAGACCTAAGACTGGATTTTTGTTTGTTTCTTTCTTTCAGGGATACTTAAGAGTCCTGATATTGATCTAATCTTAAAATCCTTGGAACTATGCCACTCTCCAAAATGCTTATATATGCACCTCTTTGGATCAAAGTAACTACTTTTCCAATATTTGGTGTTCCTTTGACATGGCTACAAAATTGTTTAGGGCATCAAATTTCATGGTGAAGATAAAAGTAACCATCACAAAGGTAAAGTATTATCACAAGTTTTTTTAAATTACATTTGGATGGAATACTATAAAGTTCACATGGGGACAGAAAAATCCCTTCCTTAAATGGGGCCATGCAGATAAATGCTATAGAGTTCTCTATATACAATGCCAGACGGAAGGATGTGTTTGGCTAGGGCACACCAGGCTGGGCTATGAATCACCGGGTGCCTCTCTAAGCTTATTACAGAATGTGTATATGATACAAACCAGAAAGGGCTGCATTTTAAACTCTGAGTCATGGAACAAAGCTTGTGGCTTCTAGGGGAGGATCAGGAATAAGGATGACATCCGGCTTGGGCCCAGAGAACTTGTAACCAAAGAGAAGCCTCCACTTCCTGGAAAGGAGTGGGACGCACAGCCCTTCCAGTGCAGCATTAAGGAGAATTATGTAACCTGTCCAAGGCTGCGACTCTGTAGAGTTGTATGTCCTCCCACCTCCAAAAAACTTTTGGTGTAAATGTTTTAAGTTCTCCCTAACATTGGGGTTAGAACTGACTTTCCTGGAATGAAATTCTAAAATAAATTGACAGCCAGATTCTCTGTGGACTTTCTAAACGCTAACAGGTTTGTTACTATTACATAATGCAGTAGTTCTGTTTTGATTTGTTTTAAACAAACTCTCTTTTCACAATATTGCTGTTTCCAAAATTTCTGCATTCCCTGCACCATGGGGTTCTAGTTCTTGTTAAAGGAGAAAGGTACAGAGAGCATACCAAGAATATTTTGCTATTTCTTTCTTTGTGAAGTCTTCCCAATAGGAAGGGTTGCAATATTTTTGTCATTATGAATTTCTTTTTTACCCCTCTGTTATCCCAGTTTCTTAAATTAGTTCTCTGCACAGATACCGCCCCCTCTCTCTTTCTCTGTCTGTCTTTAATGACTAAGGTCTTTGATGGCATCAGAAGTGCCCAGGGCTGGAATACAATCTCAGAAGTTCTTATCAGAACTTTGTTCAAAGAGAAAGCCAGAGGCTTATTATGCTCCACATGTGTACCTGGACTGCCATCAGTAACAACCCAGGGTTAGTTGTTTTTATATAGTAATATAGTATCCCTTTCATCTCCTCCTCCTCCTCCTCCTCCTCTACAGAGGGGGAGACAGAACCTAAGGCCTTGCTAAAGCTAGACAAGTTCACCACCGCCAAGCTCCACACCCCACCCTTCCTTTCATCTTTTCAGGGTTATTATAGCAGCCCTACCCCTGGGTTTCCATACAGTGGTTACCTATGCCTTATGATTCTAGATGAGCCAAGTGTGAAGCCAGTGTCAGTTTAAGCAGAAGGACCTTAGAAACATTGTAGGAACTATAGGAAAAGTCACTTCTTTTTTCCCGGGGTGGGCTGCCACATTCAGATGGGAGATGGGTTTTTCTACTGCAAGGCAGAGAAACTCAGGACTCAGGACCTGCTAAGAGCCTGCATCAAGATGTATTAAAAACTGTACTGAACTCTGGACCCTTAGCCCAAGAATTTCTATGAAATAAGTCTCTTTTTTACTTAAGATAATTTGGGCCGGAAGTGATTTTTTTGTCATAATTTTTGCCACTAAGCATTCAAAATTCTTTATGGTCTTGTCATTGATGTTTATAATACAATGTCAATATGCCATCTTGAAGAAAACAGTGCCATAAATAGTTCAGACAGAGATTTTGATTTTTTTCCACAATGTACATTCTTTAATTCTCTCTTTTATCACATAATTTGCCAGGATCAAGACATTAAGTCACTAGTGAAGGGCACAGTGAGCTGATTAGAGGTCCCCATTTTAATTTACTTATTTTTTATTAAGTCTGCTCTCTCTCTCTCTCTCTCTCTCTGTGTGTGTGTGTGTGTGTGTGTGTGTGTGTGTGTGTCCATATTCCTGCTTTGTTGTCAGGGAGATTGTCAAATGGGAGAAAACAAAAATCTAAGCATTGATTCACCAATTTGGCAATAAGTAAGGGTTGATTGCATTTGTTTTAGCAGCAGCAACACTCTTGCTGTCAGAGCAGTATTGACCAAGTGCTTTCTGTATTCGCAGCATAGCGGATCATTTGTATTCAGGAGCTAACACTGATAGACTCACCAGAGGAGGCTCAAAAATATCCGGGCAATAATTCTTCTATCTGTATTGATTATGTTCAGAGGTTTTCCTCCTCATTATTCCCTAAACAATAGTAAGCAGCAACTATTTACCTATGTATTAGGTATAACAGTTGGACCAGAGATGATCAGAAGTATACAGGAGGACATGCAGAGAGTATATGCAAACATTTCATTGCATCCGTTTGTATTAGGAATTTGAACACCCATGGATTTTAGTATCCTGGGGTATTCTGGGACTCACTCACATGAAGACAAAGGAGGACTGTACTGGGCAACAGGGTTCACACAAGCTAGCTTCTTATCCTTAAATGTACTTTGCAAGTAGTGTGTGGTGGTGAAATCGACTCTGGGGCAGGAAGCACACTACAGGATTTGCCTAATTCTATGGTATAAAAAGCTCTACCTTAGATTTCGAGCAACCACAGTTTAAACACCAGCTCTCCAGGTTTCTTCACAATTAATGATCAGCTCTTGGAAGCAGATGGAATGAACCCCAGTATATCACGAGCGGAACAAGCACCAGAGAACAGCCATGCAGTTTGCCCAAATCCAGCTGTATAAACCTGGGACTGTCCAGCTCTTGAGCCCAGAGTCTGACTTCTGGGCTCCTTTCCAATCTTGGGCCAGGCTTACACTACGTCATTTGAAGAAAACACACGGCACTGCAAAGAGAGCTTGCACACGTGTTGCACGGAAACGGATGTCATGTTAAAAGAACAGTTAAATTGCGTCCATGTTGCATGGTAAGATCCATTATTAAATATGACACACAAACCTCACTGGCCAACAGTCGCCACAGAATGTTCTAGGTAATCTCGCCCAGAGCATGCCTGGCATTATAAATGACAACTGGAGAAACAGCTTAAAAACTGGAGCCCCAGTTAACAGATCTCTGGGCATGGTTTCACTCCAAACCTTACAGTAATTCATATCTTACCATGTTCTTTAATCCCCTTACATAGCCTTTGCAAGGGGTTTAAGAAATTTATGTGTTTTTAGAGCCAATGAAGAACACCAAATTATAATCACGGATTTAACATCACTATACTCTATGTAGATAAATGCCAAGTATTCCCTTACTATTAAAAATTAAGTAAATTATGACTGATGAGAATTTCCCATCATCCTCTTTTGCAGGCTTCACTACAAAGCATTTTTTTTTTTTGGCTCACAAGTGGGGTATTTTGCATATATTGTTTATTATTACATTCCAAGCACCAAAGCCACAACAAAGCCAGACCGATGGCAATTGTAAACATTAGATAATGATGTCTTTCCAGAGCAGGGCTATCAGAGTTCACCAGATGATAGGCATGCAACGCAAACACAGGGAAGATTCAAAGCACCACGTGATGTGTGGAATTATTTCTGAAAGAAAGCATCTCAAGAGTAAGGTTTCTAAAGAGCCTGTTTATACACAGTATTTGTAGTAAATGTATAACAAAGGAAGCTTCTTTGCAAAAATCTATGCAACTGATGAGGTAGTATCCATTGTAGTCTGGGAGCTCTGTAGGAAGCAGCATTTTAGTTTTGGGGAAACTCAGTGGCCCCTATTATCTCCTACCAGAGGTATTGAAGAGAAAAAAAATTTCCACAGAAAAGTAAGATAGAATTTTATATATTAACATTTATGTAAATCCTCAAGTTATTTTTTCTTTTTTAACAATGTTGATTTGAGACAGGATCTCTCCATGTAGCCCTGGTTGTCCTGGAACTTGCTTTGTAGACCAGGCTGGCCTCAAACTCACAGAGATCCCCCTGCCTCTGCCTCCCGAGTGCTGGGATGAACAGTGTGTACCACCACACCTGGCCCTGTATCCTCAAGTTTTTTAAAACACCAGTGTCATTAAGGCATTATTAAATTTCTGTAGGATAATAACAGTGAGATAATGATAATGAATGTTTTCAAAGCTTTGCTACTTGTTAGATTCAAATAATGAAATATTTATGGATAAATCAATATAGTATCTGCACTTTCCTTCAAGATTTCTGGGAAGGGTGATGTGGGAATACAGATGAGATATGGCTGGCCGTGTTTTTAAAAGCTGTGCATGGGAGAATTTTAATATCTGAAACCTTCATTACAAGTGTTTAAGAAGACGCACCTTAAACCCAAACTTGAATGATTTAGAGTATCTCTAAGGCTGAAGCGCACACAGTGCAAGGCAGACTCACTCTGCTGCCCTGTGGCTCACCATTGCCCCATTCTCGATCCTCTGTCCTTTCTTATTTCCTCTTGCGGCCAGACTCTTATTCCAAAGACTTAAGTCAGCTCTTGTTTGCATCTCTCCCTCAGCTCTTTGGACTTTTCCTTTCCAAGGCATTTGGTCCCCTCTCTTCCCCCACTTCTCATCTGCAGCAAGTCTGTGAGATGTGGCCATGCATCATGTCCCTTTGTCTTTCTGTTAGTGCCTGGGATGCTATCTAGCATACGGTAGTGGCTCAGTACACTCCAGGTGAGTGAAATCAACATGGACAGAAGATAATATACAACTGTTTCTATCAATTAATCTGCAACAGTGAGAATGGTGGTCAGACAGTTTCCATTGTCTCTGGAGATTTGTTTGGGTTTAACTCTTCTAAGTAATTCATGAACGCTAGTTATAGCCCAAATGAAAGTTCAATACCCAGTTAATAAAAACAGAGTTTTGCTTGAAAGAAAGAAAGAAAAGAACAAGTAAGATTTGTGAGGTTCCTCTGATACTCAGATGTAAAGCAACCTGACCAAGGTGGAACAGCTCTAATCCAAACACTCAAACCCAACAGACTTCAAAACCTCAGACTGTTTTGAGTGTTGATGAGATGCCTCATATGGGGAAGTTCACATTTAGCCTTACATGGCAACCTGTAGTCCAAATACAGGCATGTTCAAATGACCTTCAGATTTGCATTTCAGGTCTCGATAAAACCTCGGTGAATTTTATACTTCTACGTGGATGCCATCCCTGAGCCATCTATTATTTATATGTGAATATTCTCAAATCAAAACCACTGTGCTAGCCGGGCGGTGGTGGCGCACGCCTTTAATCCCAGCACTTGGGAGGCAGAGGCAGGAGGATTTCTGAGTTCGAGGCCAGCCTGGTCTACAAAGTGAGTTCCAGGACAGCCAGGGCTACACAGAGAAACCCTGTCTCGAAAAACCAAAAAAAAAAAAAAAAAAAAAAAAAACAAAAAAACAAAAAAAACCACTGTGCTTAAGGTTTATTCAGTCTGTCTGAGGAACATATAGTTCTCAGCAGACAGAATCCTGGACAATACTATCTGCCTTAGTGTAACAGTCATAATCATGAAATTCAGAATCCAAATCCAAGTATTCTTCCACAACCAACAACAAGCAGAGAAATTGACCACATTGAAATTAAAAGCTTCTGCTCAGTTAAGGACACAAGATAGAGATGGGCTGGGGTGTGGTAGAGTATGTGTTTAGTAGGCATGGATCCCTGATCTCAACTCTACCACTGAAAATAAGGAACTCTGTGGGGAGAAGGAGGGGGAAACCTGAAGGGAAGAAAGAAAGGAAGGAGGAAGGAAGCGGGAGGAAGGAAGCGGGCGGAAGGAAGAAAGGAAGGAAGAAGGAAGAGGGGAGGAAGGAGGAAGGAAGGGGGAAGGAAGGAAATATAGTGAAAATAACTTAGAGCAGAAGAAAATATTTGCAAGTCATGTCCCTGCCAAGAGAATAATATTCAGAGAACACAGAACTTCTACAACTCAAAAATCAAAGACAGAGCTGGAGATATGACCTAGTGGTTAAGAGCACTGACTGCTTCCAGAGGTCCTGAGTTCAATTCCCAGCAACTATATGGTAGTTCACAACCATCTGTAATGGGATCTGATGCCCTCTTCTGGTGTGTCCGAAGACAGCGACAATGTGCTCATATACATAAAAATAAATAAATCTTTAAAAAAAAAATCAAAGAAAAACAACCCAGGAAAAAAGAGTATGGAGTCTGGCCTGGTGGCCTAGGCTTATACTCTAGCGACTCGGGAAGTGGAGACAGAAAAATCTCAAGTTCAAGACCTTCCTTGCCTACTGTCTTAGTTATGGGTTTCCATTGTTGCGAAGAGACACATGACTAAGACAAGTCTTACAAAGAAAACATTCAATTGGAGCTGGCTTAGTTTCAGGGATTCAGTCCATTATCATCATGGCAGGAAGCATGGCAACGTGTAGGCAGACAGGATGCTTGAGGAGCTGAGAGTTCTACAACTTGATCTGAAGGCGGCCAGGAAAGGGGAGGAGATCTCATTTCACACTGGGTGGAGCCTGAGCATAGGCTCGAAAGCCACCCCCACAGTGACATATTTCCTACAACAAGGCCACGCCTCCTTGAATAAGGCCATACTTCCTAGTAGTAACATTTCCCATGTGCCAAGTATATTCAAACCGCCATACCTACAGAGTATGTTCAAAGCTGACTTGGGCTACTTAGATGCTGCCTATCTCAAAAACAAAAACAAAAACTGGAAGTGAGAGGAGGGACTCAATCTCAGTACTCATTAGAGAATTCAAGGAAACAGTGCTTGCTCTGGAAGCAGAACAAACCAGGAAGAGAGGAGAGAGTGAACCACAAGCAGGCGTGGAAATCGGTGCAATTACGTGAAAGTCTGGCAGTTTGCTACGAAGTTAAGCACAGACTCATCATGTGACCCAGCGGTTCCATTGCTAGATAGATATTCAAAAGAATGGCAAACAAGTGTTCAGGTGGAAATTTGTATGTAGATGATCCTGGAAACAAACACAACTCTGTCATCTTATGACTGATTAAAAGAGACATGATCTATCATGTACAGCAGGCATTGATGAAGGATTCTTCAGAAGAAATCTATAGAACACGCTAGGTGAATGGAGCCAGACCATTTCAGGTTCTCATACATGTTCTCATACATGGATCAGTGGATGAAGCGCTTGGCCCACATGTGTGGGGGACCTGAGTTCGTATCTCCAGCACTCACATAAAAAACTGGCTATGTGTGCTTGGGTAGTTTTATGTCAACTTGACACAAGCTAGAATCATCTGAGAGGGGGAACCTCAATTAAGAAGATGCTGCCATAAGATCAGGCTGTAGGCAAGCCTGTAGGACATTTCCTTAATTAGTAATTGTTGGGGGAGGATCCGGCCCATTGTGGGTGATGCCATTCCTGGGGATAGTGGTCCTTGATTCTATAAGAAAGCAGGCTGAGCATGCCTTGGGGAGCAAGCCAGTAAGCAGCACCTCTCCACGGTCTCTGCAGCAGCTCCTGCCTCCAGGTTCCTGTCCTGTTTGAGTTCCTGTCCTGGTTTCCTTCAGGACTTGCTTTTTGGTCATGGTCTCGCATTGCAGGACTAGAATCTGTAACTAAGACAGCAGGTGAGGTGGTCTGCTGTAATGTCAGTGTGTGTGAGATGCAATGTCAGTGAGTGTGAGATGAGGAAGGGATCTCCCGGGAAAGCAGGTGAGTCAAATGAGCCCCATTGGTAATAGCTACATTCAGGGAGAGACACCCGGCCCTGACTGAAGTAAAGTGAAGAGCAATTGAGAAAGACATCTAACGTCAACCTCTGTCCTACAAACATGCGCATACACATACACACACACACACCACCACCACCATGACCACCAACAACAACCACACATGTACTACCACACATGAACACGCAGACAAAAAAACAATCCAGAATGAGCACATTGATGGGTAGTTAAAGTGGGTTTGTGCTTGTCGGGACTGGAGGGAGGCGGGTAATTAAGAGGACGAGAGGCTCAGTGGGTAGTGTTGTCTTTCATAGTCATTAAATGTTTTGGAACTAGACAGTAAAGATGGTTGTACAACATTGCGACTGTACCAAATGTCACTGAATTTGTACTTCAGAGTTGTTAATATTATGAATTTTATGCTGTACTTATTTTTCCAAAAGAAATGAAAATTTCTGAGATCAGCTTTCAAAGAGACTATTTGAAGCACCCAGTACGGGTCCTAGAAGCATGCCAAACACCTGGTGATTGGTTCGAGTGTCTTGGGTGCACATTTTGAGAGGCAATAACATTGTATTTAAGTTCCTTCCATAGTAACCTCCCTCACCCCTGACAGCATATATTTCAGCAGGGAGAATGTGCAAGAGGCATCACACGGTACCCTCCAGAGCTCCTGCTTCTTAGCTTGCGAAGTTGCTAAGGACTTTAAATGACATGTCTGCAGGGCCTGGTTACATAAGCGTGCTTTCAGTCTCCTCACTCAAAACTCTTCCCACACAACACCTGACGTCACAGTTCTGTTCCCTGGTCAAGGTTAATCTCTCTCCCGAGCCCTTTCTTCTCATTTGCTTTCAGCATTTTTTTCCCCTTTCTGTTGCTCTTTTCTTCATAGCTGAAAATCAGGCACACGTTTCCATATCTTAATAATGGGTCTCGCCTGACCTCCTGGATCGCTGAGAGGACAATTCCCTTCTGCCTTCTCCTTCCATCCTCTCCCTGTGTTTAATCATCAGCCCCTATGCCACTTTGAGAACTTCATCCATTTCACTGAAGGGGAAATGATTCCTCTACCTGGAAGTGAGCAGCTCACTGAATCCGTGTGGAACCGAAGTAGCACCTGGATGATTGGCAACGCTCCCACCGCAGAGGAAGCTAAGACAGCAAATCCAGGTCTAGTGGTCTTGACTCACTGGAGATCTAAGTTTGAAACAAACTTAGTAAGGAAGTCATCCTGACTCAGAGTTCTGCTCCATTTAGAGGCAAATTTGATAGGAAGTGACTGGAAATGTGCCCAGGAATCCTCAGAAACCCGTGGTCCAGGACACCGTATGCAGCACTACCGACCTTAGAATGGTTTGCTGAAGTAGTTTTTTTCCATTTAAGTAGAGAGATATTTTGACATAAATAGGCAAAAAATCCCAAACCACAACCACAACCACAACCACAACAACAACCACAACAACATCAACATCCCTCCTCCAACCCCCAATCTCCTCCACCCAAACCAAACCAAACCAGCACGAACAGCCTCAGCAGGTAACTTGTACCTGACACACATTGCTGACAGGGTAGGTAGGGGGGCAAGGGCGGCGTTTACAAACTTCCTCTTTCATTTTTGTTCCAGTATAAATGCTTGTTATCTCCTTTTACAAGGCATTTCAGAGCCATACATACGGTAAGCTATGTGTTTTCACGTTGAAATCAATTTTCTTGGATTTTTATTGAAGGTAAAATAATGACTTGACTTATTTACTCACAGACAGAACTTATTCCTGACTGGTGACCTACCTCTCCTAAGTGACTGAGAGTTAGGTGCTGTGGACATTTGCACCTTTGGTTTAGAGGAAGGCAAAAGCTAATTTACACCATCTGATTTAAATGCTCTGTCCTTTCAGCGAAACTCCCTTCTGAATCAGGCCTTGTGCTATGCTAAGTGATAAGAGATTCCAAGATAGAGCCCAAATCCCTACACAGCAGAGTTTCAGTCTTACAGTACATGGCTTTGTGGGTCTAAAGGTCTCACCACACCCAGCAGCAAAGCCCAATTCATAGGGAAAGACTAAGCCTAGCTCAATATGGTAGTATCCCCAAATGTAAACGGGTCCCTTCGGTTGGCCAGACCACAGACTGTGGAGGCCCAGATTGGGTGGGTGGTCCATCCCACATCAGGAATAGCTGCAGCCCATCTCAGCCTGGGCACGATCTTGGGCCCTTGGCTGTTCTTCCCTCTCCTTTCTACCACCCTCAGCCTTCCTCCCGATGTTCTAGGCTTTATCCTGTCTTCTGATACACCAGAGCTGAAGCTAGAGTTAGAAAGAGCAATTCAAAAATTCATCTGGAATAACAGAAAACCCAGGATAGCTAAAACTATTCTCAAGAGTAAAAGAACTTCTGGGGGAATCAGTATCCCAGACCTCAAGCTGTACTACAGAGCAATAGTGTTAAAAACCGCATGGTATTGGTACAGTGGCAGGCATGTAGATCAATGGAACAGAATTGAAGACCCAGAAATGAATCCACACTCCTATGGTCACTTGATCTTTAAAAAAGGAGCTAAAACCATCCAGTGGAAAAAAGATAGCCTTTTTAACAAATGGTGCTGGCTCAACTGGAGGTCAACATGCAGAAGAATGCAAATTGACCCATTCTTATCTCCTTGCACTAAGCTCAATTCCAAGTGGATCAAAGATCTCCACATAAAACCAGACACACTGAAACTAATAGAAAGGAAACTAGGGAAGAACCTTGAACATATGGGCACAGGGGAGAATTTCCTGAATAGAACTCCAATAGCTTATGCTCTAAGATCAAGAATTGACAAATGGGACCTCATTAAATTACAAAGTTTTTGCAAGGCAAAAGACACTGTCAAAAAGACAAAGCAGCAACCAACTAACTGGGAAATGATCTTTGCCAACCCTACATCCGACAGAGGGCTAATATCCAATATATACAAAGAACTCAAGAAGTTAAACTCCAGAGAGGCAAGTAACCCTGTTAAAAATGGGGTACAGAGCTAAACAGAGTTCTCACCTGAAGAATATCTAATGGCTGAGAAGCACCTAAAGAGATGTTCATCATCCTTAGTCATTAGGGAAATGCAAATCAAAACAACCCTGAGACTCCATCTCACACCAGTCAGAATGGCTAAGATCAAAAACACAGGAGACAGCAGTTGTTGGTGAGGATGTGGAGAAAGAGGAACACTCCTCCACTGCTGGTGGAATTGCAAGCTGGTACAACCACTCTGGAAAGCAGTCTGGCGGTTCCCCAGAAAACTGGGCATGACACTCCCGGAGGATCCGGCTATACCACTCCTGGGCATATACCCAGAGGCTTTCCCTGCATGCAATAAGGACACATGCTCCACTATGTTCATAGCAGCCTTATTTATAATAGCCAGAAGCTGGAAAGAACCCAGATGTCCCTCAATGGAGGAATGGATTCAGAAGATGTGGTATATTTACACAATGGAATACTACTCTGCAATTAAAAACAATGAATTCATGAAATCCCTATGCAAATAGTCAGAACTTGAAAATATCATCCTTAGTGAGGTAACCCAATAACAAAAGAACACACATGGTATGCAGGCACTGATAAGGAGATATTAACCCAGAATCTCGGAATACCCTAGACACAATTCGCATATCAATAGATTTCCAAGAAGATGGAAGGAGAGACCCCTGGTCCTGGAAAGACTGGATGTAGGGGAATGCCAAGACAGAGAAGCGAGAGGGGTTGAATGGGTAAAAGAGGGAGGGAAGGGGACTTATGGAACTTTCGGGGAGGGAGGAAACGGGAAAGGGGAAATGATTTTGAATGTAAATAAAAAAAACTTAGAAAATAAAATAAAATTAAAAAAAATTCCAACTAAGAACAAAACAAAACGCCACCTACTGCCGCTGAGATTTATGAAGAATCCTGGCTGAGAGCAGTAATCGGAAAGCTCTAGACATTCTTTGAGGCAAGCCAACACATAAAGTGTCTTCTGCCACAGGGTTCCAAGGGAATATTTTTCTTTCTACTCACTGCAACAGCTGGTTAGGAATTTCCCTATTTGTTAGGGTGAAAGAATTTGGCAAGAAAAATCCTGAATCTTTTCCCTTCCCCCCCCAGAAGAAGTCAGTTGTACCTCAGGACAGGTAAAAGCAAAGGAGTCAGACAGTTTATTCATTTACAAATGATTCAGGGAACTGAAATTTTCTTTCTGACTTTTCCTACCCCCAGGCAGGGAGTTTTGGTAGAGAAACAACCACAGAAGAGTTAACCAGCCTGGATCTCCGTGCCTCTGCTCTCCCAAGATGATCACATTCCATTCTGGAATGTAATGCTGCAGAAGGAGGCCAGATTGGTTCTGTAGGTGGAATGTGCCCCACCTACACACACCCCTAGAGTTCTTACCCATGGCTGTTTTCCCCAAGTGTTAACTGTTCTTTCTTTCATCCAACAAATGATTTGTTGAGTGTTCTTCATGCTGGGTTTTATGCAGGTGGTGAGACTTATAGTGAAGAAATTATAGTGGGCAAAGACTCCTAGACAAAACCTTAGTCAATGGGTGGTACAAAGGAGGGACTAAGGGGAGGCAAATCTAGAGACACAGTACTGCAGCTGCCCCAAACCCAGGACATATAGACTGGCATAGTGGCAGCCCATGTGCCAAAGCCAAAGGGTGAGCTGGAAGATGACAAATGAAAGAAGAAATCCAAACAGAGGAAGCAACATTGGCAAGATGCAGTGCCAAGAGCAGCTTAGCTCCTTAGAGAAGGAAAGGATAGAGGGAAGACAAGTCAGAGACGAGGCAGTGGGGGGACTCGGTGTGAGGAAGGAGATAGGAGGAGGGAGAAAGGGAGAAGGAGGGAGATAGAAGGGAGAAAGAGAAGAGGGAGAGGAATAAGTAATAGGGAGGGAAGGGAAAGAAGGAGAAAGAGGGAAAGAGAACAGGAGCGAGTAAGAGAAAGGGAAGGAAGAAGGGTATGGAGAATAAGAGGGAGAGGGAAGGGGAGGACAGGAAGAACAAGCAAGGGAATGGTCAATGTATAAACGTCAGTTTTGTATTACTGTGTACTAGCAGTACAATGTACAAATCCAGTAGCAATGAACGTTCAAAAATTAAGAAAACAATTTCATTTATAACAACATCAAAAAAGAAGAAAATGCTCATCAGGAGTGAATTTAACCAAAGAAATTCAAGTCTAGGATGTTGGAAATGACAGGACACCATTGTAAGAATGTTCAAATATCTAAATGAAGCAGCTGGTGTTTGGGAACTGGAAGCTTTAAGATGTGTTACTCCAAGACCATGTATCCAGCCACTCCTACCAACATCCCAAATTAGTTCTTGGTAGAAATTGACAAGTTGACCCCCCAGATACACATGGAAACCCACAGGACTTAGCCAAAATGATGTGGGAAATGAAAAATGAAGAAGACACACTTCCCAAGTTCAGAACATAGCAAGAAGCTGCAGGTATCAAGGCACTGTGCTACGGGTAGATGCATAGATCAATCAGACAGCAGCGACAGGTCAGGAGGAGACAGAGCCTCTCGAATTCATAAGGGAGTTTCTGATGATGGTGCTGATCAGTTAAAGCATAGATGTCCCGTAAGTGTGCCAGCACACCTGGATATCCTCGTGCAGGAGGCTGAAGCTGCACCTCTCCCTCACACCATGATCGAGAATCATCTCAAACTATAAAGAGCCAGTCTAAGTGCAATAGCCAAGACTTTCAGAAGAGAAATGCTTGACCTTGGTTCAGGCAGTGGCTTCTTAGCAATGACAAGAAGACAAAAAGAGAAAATTGAACGTTATCAGGACTCTGTGCTTCAAAGCACACACTCAAAAAGTGAAAAACAAAACACAGAGAAAAAGAAAACCCCCCAAACCATTCCGTAGAGCAGGAGAGGATATTATCAGATCGGAAGGTAGCTCAGAGACAAAGGTAGAACACAGATTAATACAATCAAAGAAAACAAAAATAGGAGAGCGTGCAAAGCTCGTAAGCAGAAGTAGACAGACTCTTTGCTCTTTGCAAGAGATAGCACAAAGTGGGTCCTCAACCCCAAATGTAAAGGCCGTAAGTGTAAAACTCCAGAATGATAAGGAAAAGCAAGATGACCTTGACTATGCCGATGACTTTTTAGGGTCAATATCAAAGGTACGATCTGAGAAAGAAGTAGTTGGTTCCCTGGATTCCACAGAGATTAACACTTCTGCTCTGTAAAACACACTGTCAAAGGAGAAGAGCCACAGACTAGAAGAAAGTGCTTACAGAAGACGTCTCCATATCTGATAAGTGATTTACCCAGAATATACCAGAACTCTTACAACATAGAAATAAGAAGTGAACAGTCTGGTTTTAAAAATGGGCAAAGAGCTGAGCCAGACATCTCAGCCTGAGAAGATGTAAATGGTAGATAAAAGATATTTGATCTCATGCTGCTGAGGAACTGTCAATTAAAGTAACAGTGATACCATACCGAAGACTCACAATGGCCAAGATCCAAAATGACAGAAATTACTGATGAGGCTGTGAAGCCCTGGGAACTCTCATGGCTGAGGGTTGGAAATGAGGTGGGTGGGGTAGGGGACTTGGGGGGCATGGCCAGGACAGTGCAAAATCCTGCCGCCATTTTGGAAGCCATTTAATGTTTACTTTTACAAAAGTAAACACAGTCTTATTGTGTACCCAGCAAGCATAGTCCCTGATATTCATCCAAATGAACTAAAAACATGTCTGCATAAGAACTTGAACAAAGTCAGGTGGTGGTGGTGGTGGTGGTGGTAGTGGTAGTGGTGCAACGCCTTGCGTCCCAGTACTCAGGAGGCAGAGGCAGGTTGGTCTCTGAGGCCAGACTGGTCTACAGAGTGAGTTTAGGACAGCCAGAGCTACATAGAGAAAACTTGTCTCAAAAAACCAAAACTCAAACCAACCAACCAACCAAACAATCCCCCCAAAACCCAAAACAAAAAAAACCCAAAGATACCCTCTAGTAGGTGAGTAGATAAACTGTAGTATAGTCACATAAAGGATATTATTATTCAGCACTAATAATAAATGAACTATTGATACACAAAAAGATATGGAGGGAATTTAATTGCATATTTCTTTTTTATTATTAATCAATTAATTAATTATTTTTTACACTCCACATTTTATCCCCCCCCTGTCCACCCTCCAACTGTTCCACATCCTGTACCTCCTCTCCACACCCTTCTCCACATAGATGTCCCCACCCCTCACCCCACCTGACCTCTAAACTCCCTGGGGCCTCCAGTCTCTTGAGGATTAGGTGCATCATCTCTGAATGAACACAGACCCAGCAGTCCTCTACTGTAAGTGTGTTGGGGGCCTCATATCAGCTGGTGTATGCTGCCTGTTTGGTGGACCAGTGTTTGAGAGATCTCAGGGTCTCGATTAAATGAGACTGCTGATCCTCCTACAGGATTGTCCTTCTCCTCAGCTTCTTTCAGCCTTTCCTAATCCAACAACAGGGGTCAACTGCTGTTGTCCATTGGTTGGGTGCAAATATTTACATCTGACTTTTTCAGTTGCTTGTTGGGTCTTCCGGAGTGCAGTCATGCTCAGTCCCTTTTTGTGAGTGCCCCATAGCCTCAGTAAGAGTGTCAGGACTTGGAACCTCCTCTTGAGCTGGATCCCATTTTGGGTCTGTTGCGTGAAAGAATCCAGTCTGAACATGTTAGGTACCATATGTGGGAAGTTCAAACTACAGAGACAGAGGAAAGATCAGATTGGGGAAGAGGGGGATGGACAGGTATAAACAGGGCTTTGAAATACTATGTATGATGCTATGAGAGCCAATACTTGTCATTACACGCTTGGGGACTTTTGATAATAATCTCTCAGTGTGGGCTCACTGGTTCTAACAAATGTTTCACTGTTTGGGAGGCAGTTGGTAGTAGTGGTACTGTGTGTCTGTGGACACAAGGGAAATATATACCTCCTCCTAATTTTCCTGTGAACTTAAAAGTTGTTCCTAAAACTAGTCTATTTTAAGACAAAACTCCCCCAGCACAATAAACCATTATTTATATCATAGCAGCATGTACAGTGTTCTCCCCAGAATTTCTAGTTCAGTTTATGAACGATCAAAGTCATAAAGTAAAATACTTTTTCTAAACACTTAATAAATATGGACCAAAGGGTCTCAGAAGGTGATAAAGTGGAAGTGGGTAAATGTATCCACCATGCAAACACAAGGACCTGAGTTCAAATCCCCAGAGCCCTTATAAATCTGGTTACTTCATGTGCATTGTAATTCCAGTGCTCCTACAGTGAGATGCTTCTGAGCAGCTCATCTACCATATACAGTCGTGACCAATAAGAAGGCCCTATTTCAAAGAAGATGGTCAGTACCTAAGGTGGTCCCCTGACTACCACATGAAAGCCCCTCACACATGCATACACAGAAATGATTGACTACTTATAAAGGCAAAGCATTTGAGTACAACCTTTCTCCAAATGAGATATGCAAAGGCCCACTGTGTACATCATATGCTGCCCAGTACCATCCGTGTTGGCAGAAATGCAAATTGAAGTCACAATGAGCTACCTACCGCTCTGCATCCATCAGGTTGCTAGAAATCAGAAGCCGGAGAATAATTAGTTGACAAGGACTTGGAGAACCTTGGAACCCTCATACTCTGTTGCTGAGTCCGTCAAGCAGTGTAGCCACTGTGAAAAACAGTTTGGCAGTTCCTCAAAAAGTGAAACATAGAGTTTCCATACAAGCTGGCAATTTCAACCCCAAGATAAGTGAAAGCATATGTCCACACAAAGATGTGTCTGTAAGTGTCTAGAACTACATTAATAAGGAAATAGTGGAAACAGCCTAGACATGTCACATGAATGGGTGAGACAAAGTGACATATGCACACACAATGGGAGTTTATTAATCTATTACTGAGAATGAAGTGCTGGTCCTTGCTGTAGCATAGATGATCCTTGATTGTTTAATCTAATGAAAGAAGCAAGTCACCAAGGACTATGCAGATCAGAACAGGCGAACCTACAGGCAGAGCAGTCAGCCACTTAGGGAAGGGGTTATGGCACATATGGTCAGGAGTGCTCAACAGGTCAGAGATTCCTTTTGATGTTGTGTGTGCTCTAGAAAGTGATGATGGTTGCCCACATCTGTGAGTACACCAGAACCACTGCAGCTCTGAGCGTTTGAAGGGGTGGATTAGATCATACAAACATTACTTCTGCGAGCTATTATTAAAAGAACAACACAAATGAAGCCAGAGAGTGCTGGTGGACACCCGACCATCAGGCACTGTAGATCTTGGAGGGAACGGCTTTCCCTGACTCCAATCTTTACTTCCGGTTCAGCTACTCTGGTAAGCAATATTCCGCGGAGCTGAGCTGCTGTACTGGGGCCCAGCGAGCTCTCTCTGGAGAGCACCTGGCACAAGCTCCCGGTCTTATCTGGATCCTTGTTCCGCTGTTTGACTCATCAAACAGGCACGGATGGGTCACACAGCTGACCCCACCGCTCAGCTGGAGTGTGGCCCATTGTCCCACCGCTCCCTACCCTGTTTCCTGTGGTGGCAGATATTGATTTTTCTCATGACAAAGCGGTCATTCACCCATTCTGGAAGGCTGGAAATTGTAAACCGCCCCCCACCCCCTTCCCATTTTAGAGTTAGGACCGCAACACTGATAACCTCTTCAAGTAGAATGTTCTAGAAGGCAAAAGACTCAATAGAGAGACGTCTGTATGGGAAAAGGGGAAGTGCTATTTACACAGATTTAATGCATATCTAGAGTAGGAAAAGAAGAAGGTTTTAAAAACATGCTTCTCAATCCCAGGGAAGAAGCTCCCAGAGCACCGTAAACCTGCATTTCATCACAACGTCCATCTCCCTGTCCAATCATGCGGCACCGCGGAGACTAAGCTTTAAAGACCGGTGACTGACTTCCATACCATCAGAGCTAGTGAGAGAAAAGCCCTCCTTTCTGAAGAGGTGATGTGGGATGGCAACAGCTGCCTGGGAGCCGCTTGGTTCAGCGTGTGGTTGGGGAGAACAGAACGAGTGTCAGAGGCTTTGGAGTGAACTGTGATCTGCCCTGTGTGGACAAGCCCCCGCAGGCAGACAGAATCAGGGATGGGTGACCTCCCAGTGTACCCCCACCCATCATGGACTTGCCTCCTCTGATGCACAATGCACTGGCTGAGTTGCCCCACCCAGTACAGTATCCACTCAACCCAAAGCTGTACATAGGCTCTCCCCTGTCCCGGCCAGCAGACGTCATCCCGCCTTTGGTCTCTACTCCTGTAGGTCTCACTCCAGTTGACAGAGATAAAGGTTCTGCCTTGAGAAAGGAGCACACAAGGGGAAATGCAATTGAGAGGAACGTGTCCCTCAGGAGGCATGAACACAGCCAAGACTGGCACCCTCAGAAAGTGGAGTCCTTTGGAGGACGGACGTGAAGATGTGCTACAGCCTAGGAAAGAGCAGGAAACCTGAAGACCTGCAATAGTACTTGGAGTCCCGGAAGTGACTGGTGAGCGGATACTGTATGAAAAACCAGGTAGGTGTGTCTGAAGGTGATGGTTTCTGAATTTCTAACTTGGGGAGATGTGGGATTAGGTCTGGCACTACTCAGAGCAGAGGCAGCCATGACCTGCATGTTTCAGTCTCTCCTAATCATACCAGCATGTTGCTATGGCGTCAGGCTAATGGCCTTGGAAAAGATAATTTATATACTGTTTGGGACAGTTCATCCCAATATAATATGGATCTGGCTAGTAGTCAAAGTTTTGTTTTTGAGACAGAATCTCACTATGTAGGCCTGGCTGGCCTGGAACTTTCAATGTAGACCAGGGCGTGGGTTTTTGTTTGTTTGTGTGTGTGTGTGTGTGTGTGTGTGTGTGTGTGTTTTCGTTTTTGTTTGAGACAGTGTTTCTCTGTGTAGTCCTGGCTGTCCTGAGATTCACTCTGTAGACCAGGCTGGCCTTGAACTCAGATATCCACCTGCCTCTGCCTCCTGAGTGCAATTACAGGCACGTGATACCACTGCCTGGCCAATGTTTTATTTTTTTAAGGCAACTTTTGCGTGAATAAAGTCACTCTAAGAAACCAGTCATTACAAAGAGTATGAACAATTGCCAAGGTCTATAAGCAGAGCAGTTGCCTGCCCTTGACCTGTCCTTCCCTTGAGAGAATGCCACACCTTTTTGAATCATGGTCAAAACCTAAGCCACCTTTGGCTGTGTTCAATACCTGGCATGGTGGTGATTCTTCTGAACAATGTTCTCTTTTTCATAGGCTTGAGCATAGATAAGATCAAAAGCACCACACAAATACACAATCCAAACACTTGACAGATGTGGAGAAGGCACAAGTTATTGTTGTAGGGTAAAATGATTTTGGGAGTATTTGAGAAACAAACATTTTTTTTTTCAGGGTGACCCAATAGCAATGTCTCAATAGCTTTGAACACCAGTCTACTATGGTCCAGACCCATCTGTCAGAGATTCTAGATAAAACCGAGCAGGTTTCAGGATGGCCTGGGTCTGAACTGTCCCCACCACTGCCAGTTCTGGGTTATTTTGTCATTTTCAACACCAAAAGCCAGGGATGACAGATTGTATGCAAGTGTGGATTATACTGACACTTCTCTCTCTATCTGAAAGACTCAAAAGTAAAAAGCTCCTAGAAATAAAGTATTTATTTACAGGCTAAAGACTGATTTTGAAGAGAGTAGTCAAGTCTAGAACTTCTATTGTCTATGTGGTCATTTTTAAAAAGTAGGCAGTAACCATTTGTTGATTCTATACCAAGGCTCTATGATGATACAAGTGAAAGAACAAGAAATCTCCATTGTTAGGGAGTAAATTCATATAGACAGGGTAAGATATAAACACACACGCATATACACCTACACCCACACATACACGCTCACAATCAATAAACACATATGTCGTGTACTCTCCAGATGAATGTTACCACCTCACCCCACCTCCCCACACAAAGGATCATACAAGGTTTCAAAAACTCATGGAAAACTTCCTGAAGGCAGCAGAAGGAGCTACTGTTGTGTCTGGTGAATGGGGCAGGCAAAGAGAAGAATGAAGTTATTCTGGGCAACAGTGGAGGGATGGCCAGGCAGAGAAGACTAGATGTGAATGTAAGCAAGCAGTAAGCCCCAGAAGACAGCCATAGTCGAGGGTGTGGAACTGCAAATGGCAGTTCCCATCCCTGAAAGAGGAGCTTGGGTCATGTTGAGGACATCTTGGGGAAGCCACCCAAAGAGATGGAGAAAGAGTGTTTGAGACCGTGGTTCTGAAAACTGCAGGTCCTGTCCTCCAGTTTGGGTCAGTATTGGTGGCCATTTATGTAGAAAGGATCTCTTCAGATTCAACAAATTATTCAATAAACATATGAAATAGAATGTTATTAGTGTAAACTGGCTGTACATCAACACGTCCACCTAGCTGGAATGGATGAAACCCATAGGCAATGGTGGCTATGTCAGAAGCACACATTCCGAGAGGAGCCTTGGAGCTGAGTGTGGGAATATGTTTAGGGCGCTGTCCTCAGTTGCCTCAATTGACAACCAAATCACAAGGCCACCAGACATAATCAGAATAAGAGCTTGTTTACAATAGAGTTTCACTGATACAAAGGGTGTGTAGTACACAAAACAAATTCAAATGCAAGCAAAGCACCAAGACTATGAAAAGAGACACTTGTTGAGTTGGTAAATTGGAAGCAATGGCTCACTTTGCCAGAGTATACTTTACTTTGTCAAAATATTTATAATCAGTGGTGCATTTAGATGAGATATAAATATGACTGGATGTATGTGATGACTTCCTGTAGAAAAAAACCAGAGAAAGAAAGACAAGGGGAGACTCTAAAAGCTATTTAGTCATCTGCTGGTAAGCATGCAGCACCCAACTCTTTGATTCTTTGAATTTTCCCCTATTTTATAGTTGTAGCTAACCTACAGTTGCTGTTGGTAAGTATCTTTTGTACTGGTCAGGATATTTGCTTATGTTACTAAGGCAGAGCGAGACAACAGACTATGACATGGCTTCTACTTGATAACACCAGCCTCTAAGGAGGCTTTGTAGACAGTTGAACACTGGAGGTATATTTCTTGAATCTTTGTGCTGATCATTATGTGACAGCTATGAATGTAACATATTATTTGTTTTGAGTGTGTCTGTGCACATGTGCACATACGTGTGTGGAGGCAGGAGGTTGATGGTGGGTGTCTTCCACAATCACTTCACCTTATGTTTTGAGAATGGGTCTCTTCACTGAACTGGTAGCTTCCCATTTGGCCTAGATTGCCTGGCCATCAAGTCTTTGGAGTCTGAATGTCTTCCCTCTCCCTGTTGCTGGGATTACAGATGAACTGTGGCCTTACCCAGTTTTTTAAGTGGGCTCTGGGGATTTGAACTCAGGTCTTCATGCTTGTGCAACAAGCATGTTACCTCGTGAGCCATCTCCCCTGCCTTAACATATTCTTTTTTAAATTACTAAAACAACACTGGGCGGTGGTGGCGCACGCCTTTAATCCCAGCACTTGGGAAGCAGAAGCAGGTGGATCTCTGAGTTCAAGGCCAGCCTGGTCTACAGAGTGAGTTCCCAGGACAGGCAGGGCTACACTGAGAAATCGCGTCTCAAAAAACCCAACCAACCAAAACATAAATAAATGAACACAACTTGTTCCCCCTGCTACTGTCTGGACCTTGAGTGCCCTCTAAGGGGCTGCTCTAAAGGGGTAGTAGAATATTTCAAAGGTGGGGCCTCCTAGGAAGACCTTAGAACAGGGATTGTACACAGGAAGGGGATTTGGAGACTTCAGTCTTTTGTCTCCTGCCCATGTAGCAAACAGTTTGCTATACTGCATGTTCCCTTCTGTTGTTATCTGGTTCTCCTCAGGGCCTAATGCAGCAGTTCCCAACCTGTGACAGTCAAACGACCCTTTTACAGGATGGCGTGTCAGATAGTTGGCACATCAGATATTTACATCACAATTCATAACACTGGCAAAGTTAGTTATGAAGTAGCAACGAAAATAATTATATGGTTGCAGGGTCACCACAACATGAAGAACTGTTAAAGGGTCACAGGCATTAGGAAAGTTGAGAACCATTGCCTTAAAGCCACGAGGCCACTTAGCCATGCTCTGCTGAAAAGAAGATGAACTGAGCACCGGCATACATCGCTGTTTCCTGTCAAACCTCCACTCCATATTGGACTGTATTCTTAAAGTATAAACCAACACACTTTTCCTTCCTTAGGTTGCCTTCACTGGGCCTTATTTTAAAAAAAATAGATTTATTTATTTTATGTATATGAGTACACTGCAACTGTACAGATGGTTGTGAGCCATCATGTGGTTGCTGGGGATTGAACTCAGAACCTCTGCTCTCTCTGGCCCCGCTCCAGCCCAAAGATTTATTTATTTATTATATGTAAGTACACCGTAGCTGTCTTCAGACACTCCAGAAGAGGGTGTCAGATCTCATTATGGATGGTTGTGAGCCACCATGTGGTTGGTGGGATTTGAACTCAGGACTTTTGGAGGAGCAGTCAGTGCTCTTAACCCCTGAGCCATCTCTCCAGCCCTCACTGGGTCTTTTGTCACAAGAATTAGAGAAGTAGCCGACAGAGAGATGGATCACAGTGAGGCTAACTGAGCATGGAGCTCTCCCGCTCTAAGAAGTGCTTGCTGGTCTGTGGCAGCCAGTGAGCTGGAGGCAGACCGGGAGCTGGAGTGGTTTTTTTCCACAGTCTCCCTGTGCTCTTTAAATGATTGGTCACATTTGCTGGGCCAGCCTGCACTAAATGTTTCCATCCCATTCTGTTGGACATGGAAACCACAGGATACCAGAACTGTCTAATTTCCTTATGTGTTCCAAGTTAGAGAGAGTAGTTATCAAAGTTATCTACTTTTTGCTTTGGGGGCAATAGGAAGCCATATCATCTAGCCTCCCTTCTACATACCATGCTACATGGAAACCCCATATATAAAAAAGAAAGTAGGGTGCTTGCGGGCAGCTGAGTTGGGCCGACAGTGTTTTGACTTTGGAAGACCCATTCAGTGATTCCCAAGAAATCTTCTGGAACACAGGACCTGTGTAATAGATAAGCAATTGCAGAGCTGGGTCAAACTCATACTTGAAAACTAAAAACCAGAGAAGTCAAGTGACTTCTCCAATGTCACATAGAAGGCACAAGGTGGAAAGCTAGCTAGCATCCATTGATCCAAGGGACTAGTGTCTCACACATGGCTGGGTTGATTTTGCTGCTCTTTGGAGAACAGCTGAAGAGACACAAATCACTCATATCCTCCCTGTAGGTGACCAGATGGCCATGATCCTCTGATCACTCACCAATGTCCACAGGAGGAACTGGCAACCACTGTGCACTGTCCTGTGGTTCTGCAGGATTTCTATTGTACATGCAAAGCAGATAGGGGGCAGAGGGTGGTGGGGCACTGGAAGGAGGGATACTAAATCTACCCCTTGGTTCTCTGTCTTCCATAATGCTACAGGAGCCCCCCCCCCATCCGACTAGAAGATAAACATGTTCTTACTGTGAGGCACGTGAAAATTCGGGTCCACTTGAACAGGCTCTTTGGAATGCACAGTCCGCTCCTGAGCACAAAGCAGATGTTAAATATTTTCTAAGGGTTTTCATAATTCACGAACGTTCTTTTCCTGTGGAGGTTTTCCTGGAGACCCCATTGAGAAGCACAAGCCACTTCTCTGATGAGCAGGGAGAGGTAGAGAAAGGGCTTCCATATGCATCTGCATCTCTGGTCTGTTTGTCCCATCAACTAAATATTTACACAATCCTCTCTCTTGATTACTCCCTTGCCCAGTGGTCACCTGTCCTCTGCCTTCAGCTCTCGAGGCTCCAAGGCAAGCTGTTTAGTCATTTCAGGCCTTGGTTTACTCCTTCATGGCAAGACTGACCTGGATGTAAGGAATATGTTTATAAACCTTGGCGATGCTTTCTTTCAGCTGGGAGATGTTCCGAGAATATAAAAATCTTGGCTGTGATGATTAATGCATGGCCTTTGCCAATGAGATTATTTAAATGGTAGAACAGTGGCTCCTATTTTAATGGTACAAATTCTTTTGAAAATTTCAAAGCAATTTTACAACTTAGTTCTTGGTGAGCATGATTTAACACCCACTGAGATACAGAGATGTTGAAGGGCAGTAATGCCCAGGCTCACTCAGGCACAGGAATTCAATGTCCCTCCTCTCCCAGAACATCATTTCCTGTCTCCTCCACCTTGTCCTTCCTGTGGGGTATTGGTAAACACCTTTGCCCTGAGGCACTGTCCCATAGGAAGACTGCGGAGTTCACAGGAAAGCAACTTAGAAAGCATTGACTTAAGTCTTGGAGATAGAAAGATAAGCCATGGAATCTATGTCCTGAAAGCCCCATGATTGGAGGAGAGGCTACACAGCTGGGGCTACAAGGTCTGGACACTGAGATGAGTCCCTGTGTGGAAACAGAGGGGACAAGATAGGAACAAGAGTGGGACCAAAGTAAGGACAGTGTGAAAGTGACCTTTTCATTAGTTTGCAAATGGCTTTTGTGCATGAGTCTGGATGGAATCCTTTGGAACAGACACCAGGGCGAAGTTTCAGTAAGAGATCAGTTTGGCAGGTAAAGAAAACACTGTTCAGGAGGCTTGGGAAAAAGAGACAGAAGGGAAGAGCAAGTGGCTGTTACTGTGGGAAACTGAAGCTTATTTCTGGGAACGTGAACACCTCAGAGTCACCCTAGCTGAGGGACAGGGAGCTGGATCTGTATATTTCAACTTTTGCCAGCTACTGGTTGGGGAATGTTTCCTGGGTACATTAATCCCTGACAGTTACTATCTACAAAATGGGGGCAAAGTGAGTCCAAAGATCAAAGGACAAAGCCTCCAGACAAAGAAATGGTGGCAGTTGGAAGTCCTGAGTATAAGGTGACAGATGGGGACGAGACCAAGCAGGGACAGTCTCTGCTCCCCTTTGAAAGAGAATCCATGCAAGGATTCAAGTTACTCTGTCCTGTGTGCTTGCCTTTGAGCCAAGTCAAAGGTTGGTATGTAACCATAGAGTTCGCTTTGTAGAGTGCCATGCTGGATAAGCAAAGGGCAGCCCTGGCTAAACACATGTCAAGAATGGAGGAACATACATGGCTTCCATCTCAGACTTATGAAAACATAAGTCATAGTTGTCCATCCAGTGCTGCTATCCTTTAGATCCCCAGATAATGTCACCTCCTGAGCCTTCTTCCAGGTCCTCATGTGTCTGTCTCTCATGGGGCCCCTAGCTCACCTCACCTCTTTCCTTCCTTCTTTCTTTTTCTTTTTTTTTATTATTATTTATTTTATTTTTTTAATTTACATTCCAAATCACTTCCCCTTTCCCGTTTCCTCCCTCCCCGAAAGTCCCATAAGCCCCCTTCCCTCCCTCTTTTCTCCATTCAACCCCTTCTCGTTACTCTGTCCTGGCGTTCCCCTACATCCAGTCTTTCCAGGACCAGGGGTCTCTCCTTCCATCTTTTTAGAAATCTATTGATAAGTGGATTGTGTCTAGGGTATTCCGAGATTCTGGGTCAATATCCCCTGATCAGTGACTGCATACCATGTGTGTTCTTTTGTGATTGGGTTACCTCACTAAGGATGATATTTTCAAGATCTGACCATTTGCCTAGGAATTTTGTGAATTCATTGTTTTTAATTGCAGAGTAGTATTCCATTGTGTAGATATACCACATCTTCTGAATCCATTCCTCCGTTGAGGGACATCTGGGTTCTTTCCAGCTTCTGGCTATTATAAATAAGGCTGCTATGAACATAGTGGAGCATGTGTCCTTATTGCATGCAGGTAAAGTCTCTGGGTATATGCCCAGGAGTGGTATAGCCGGATCCTCCGGGAGTGTCATGCCCAGTTTTCTGAGGAACCGCCAGACTGCTTTCCAGAGTGGTTGTACCAGCCTGCAATTCCACCAGCAGTGGAGGAGTGTTCCTCTTTCTCCACATCCTCGCCAACAACTGCTGTCTCCTGTGTTTTTGATCTTAGCCATCCTGACTGGTGTGAGATGGAATCTCAGGGTTGTTTTGATTTGCATTTCCCTAATGACTAAGGATGATGAACATCTCTTTAGGTGCTTCTCAGCCATTAGATATTCTTCAGGTGAGAACTCTTTGTGTAGCTCTGTACCCCATTTTTTAATAGGGTTACTTGCCTCTCTGGAGTTTAACTTCTTGAGTTCTTTGTATATATTGGATATTAGCCCTCTGTCGGATGTAAGGTTGGTAAAGATCATTTCCCAGTTAGTTGGTTGCCGCTTTGTCTTTTTGACAGTGTCTTTTGCCTTGCAAAAACTTTGTAATTTAATGAGGTCCCATTTGTCTATTCTTGATCAAAATTCAGCATCCTTTCATGCTAAAGGTCTTGGAAAGATCAGGAATTCAAGGCCCATATCTAAACATAGTAAAAGCAATTTACAGCAAACCGGTAGCCAGCATCAATCTAAATGGAGAGAAACTTGAAGCAATCCCACTAAAATCAGGGACTAGACAAGGTTGCCCTCTCTCTCCATATCTTTTCAATATAGTACTTGAAGTTCTAGCTAGAGCAATTAGACAACAAAAAGAGGTCAAAGGGATACAAATTGGAAAGGAAGAAGTCAAACTATCACTATTTGCAGACGATATGATAGTATACTTAAGCGACCCAAAGAACTCCACCAGAGAACTCCTACAGCTGATAAACGACTTCAGCAAAGTGGCCGGATATAAAATCAACTCAAGCAAGTCAGAAGCCTTCCTATACTCAAAGGATAAGCAGGCTGAGAAAGAAGTAAGAGAAATAATACCCTTCACGATAGCCACAAACCATATTAAGTATCTTGGCGTGACTCTAACCAAACAAGTGAAAGATCTGTATGACAAGAACTTCAAGTCTCTGAAGAAAGAAATTGAAGAATACCTCAGAAGATGGAAAAATCTGCCATGCTCATGGATTGGCAGGATTAATATAGTAAAAATGAGCATCTTACCAAAAGTAATACACAGATTCAATGCAATCCCCATCAAAATCCCAACTCAATTCTTCATAGAGTTAGAAAGAGCAATTCAAAAATTCATCTGGAATAACAGAAAACCCAGAATAGCTAAAACTATTCTCAAGAGTAAAAGAACCTCTGGGGGAATCAGTATCCCGGACCTCAAGCTGTACTACAGAGCAATAGTGTTAAAAACTGCATGGTATTGGTACAGTAACAGACATGTAGATCAATGGAACAGAATTGAAGACCCAGAAATGAATCCACACTCCTATGGTCACTTGATCTTTGACAAAGGAGCTAAAACCATCCAGTGGAAAAAAGATAGCCTTTTCAACAAATGGTGCTGGCTCAGCTGGAGGTCAACATGCAGAAGAATGCAAATTGACCCATCCTTATCTCCTTGCACTAAGCTCAATTCTAAGTGGATCAAAGATCTCCACATAAAACCAGACACACTGAAACTAATAGAAGGGAAACTAGGGAAGAACCTTGAACATATGGGCACAGGGGAGAATTTCCTGAACAGAACTCCAATAGCTTATGCTCTAAGATCAAGAACCAAATGGATTTAACGGGTATCTATAGAACATTTTATCCTAAAATAAGAGCTCACCCCTTTCATGTAGGCTATGACACAGATATGCACTTGATGGTTGTCTCATCATCTCCTTCAGAAGAATTGACTGTCAGAGGGTAGATCTTACCTCACACAGACCTCAGAGTGGCTTTCCCCTAGAAGTGTACAAGAAACACATCTCTTCCATTGTACAACTTTCCCTTTGGAACAAGTGTTGGGGAGTGTGGATATGTACTACACTCTAGGAGAAATGGGAGCCAAACTTGGGCTCATGATGCAGAGGACAAGGCATGAGGAAGAGGATCCCGCCAGGGTCTTATGTGCTGGGGTTTACAGTTCAGGAGTGAAATGTGAACTACCATGTGAACAAAGGAAGGACTTTAAAACACAGTTCTCAGACTCGTTTTCTCTTCAAGCTATACTTTGCAAAAACATATTTATCTACCATCTTTTCATCCATCCGCCCTATGTTATATGTTTTAAAATTAAGTACAAACAAGAAAATGAAGTAAAACTCCCCCTGTACCATAATCTCTGTGGTCACAATTCAAGCAATTCTATGACAGATTAGTGATGTGGTTGCGCTTTTACTCCTGAGTTACAGAGGAAGAAACTGAGAACAGCAGATCTGTCAGCTTGGTAAGAGAGAGAAGCCCAGAGCTCAGGCAGTCTGAGTTTGAGTCCAGGTTTTTATAAAATTAATTTTATTTTTAATTATGTGTGTGTGTGTGGGGGGTGGTGGTGGTGGTGGTGAGTGCAGGTGTCCGTAGAGGCTAGAGGCCTCCTTAGGAGCTGAACTTCTAGGCCTTTGTAAGCAGCTTGATGTGGGTGCTGAGACCCAAACTCAGGTCCCTCTTTATGGCTGAGCCATCTCTCTAGCAGCACTGTGTGTGTGTGTGTGTGTGTGTGTGTGTGTGTGTGTGTGTGTGTGTGTGTTTGTGTGTGTGTGTGTGTGTGTGTGTGTGTGTGTGTGTGTGCCTACTTGTACTGGCTGGTTTTGAGTGTCAACTTGGCATAGGCTGGAGTTATCACAGAGAAAGGAGCCTCCCCTTGAGGAAATGCCTCCATGAGATCCAGCTGTGGGGCATTTTCTCAACTGGTGATCAAGGGGGAGAGGCCCCTTGTGGGTGTGACCATCTCTGGGCTGGTGGTCTTGGGTTCTATAAGAGAGCAGGCTGAGCAAGCCAGGGGGAAGCAAGCCAGTAAGAAACATCCCTCCATGGCCTCTGCATCAGCTCCTGCTTCCTGACCTGCTTGATTTCCAGTCCTGACTTCCTTTGGTGATGAACAGCTGTGTGGAAGTGTAAGCTGAATAAACCCTTTTCTCCCCAACTTGCTTCTTGGTGATGATGTTTGTGCAGGAATAGAAACCCTGACTAAGACACTACTTTTGAAAATTTTGTTTTGTTTTTGTTTTTAAGTAGCTAAATTGTCGACCTGCACAACATATCATTTTGCTTAGACACTTATTTTTCATGATTGTGAATTTGTATTCCCTGATTGTTGGAAGTTTAATCCAAAGGCATTTAAAAATCATGACCTTGATTCCCAGAAATAATTACTGCTTCGATTCTCTGTGTTTCCACGTGGTTTGTAGCCTCTGTAGATCAGACCTACTGCTTTCATTTCAGTGAATGGAGAGGCTCAGAAAAATCTGCATGTAATCTTCACACAGGTACTATGCCTGTCTCCCCATCCTCCGCCAGAGCAAATATGGCCCATAAAAGGTTACACTGTGTGCTGCTGTTCTGACTTCACTCTCCCCAGAGCTGGGTCTCTTTTTGGTCTGAGTACTCGAGGCCAAATCTAATTTACTTGAACCATCAAAATGGTTCCAACATAGGCAGCATCTTCAATTCAGTCGGACATTCAGCACTCCTTGCAAATCCTCAAATGGAGACCCTTGTGCAAATTTGTCCAGTCTATTACTTTTTGTGTGTGATGCTACATGTGACTGGATTTTACATTCATGCTCAGTTTCCTAGAGTGATTTTCATTATGACGTTACTCCCCAGAAGCCAGTACTGTAGGGGACTTACGGCAGCTGGAGGATGGACAGCAGCTTACGGCAAAGCGGAAGCCCATTCACAAAGGCTGTCTTTAAATTGCCAATCATTTTATGATTTCACTTCTGCCCCTGCCCGTTAGGTTTCTGTCTTTACCTAACAGTCTGTGAGGTGTGCAACTCAGAATGACATTGTCTGTCTGCCATTCAAAACCCCAAAAATGGGAGGCCAAAAACCTGGTTGATTTTCTGATATTTAGAAAGAAATCATTTTATATAAGAATCCATTTTATGATTTAATGTGTGATCTTTTATGAATCACTAAGAGGTGTGTTTAAACCACCTTTAAAATCCTGCTAAATAACACCCCCAAGGGACGACTAAATTAAGAATTCCGTCTTTGTTTCCGTGGGTGAGTCATGTGAATGACCTTTATTCCTGGTACACTTAAGATGATTACTGTGTTTAATAGCACTCATTCTCCACCCCACACTTTCCACTGCTTTTTAAGTGAGTTCTCAGTGGTGCTCAGAGAAAACACCACGCAAGTATGTGGGCTTATGCCAGATGCAGCCACAAATACGAATTTTGCAAAGCTAAGAGTTTATGAGACATAAATATCACTTCTGCTGTTTACAAATTTATCTTTGTAAGTTGGAGAAGTTTGAGAAACAAAATTTTTCAGGGCTGAAATAAGAAAGAGCTGACCCACCACAATACATAGTAAACTTCTTATATACCAGACATGGAGACAGGCAGGAGGCACAAGTGAGGCATAGGTTGTTGTCTCTGTCCTGGCCTAGTAGTATCTTCTAGAATACCTACGAGGCTTGTACTCAACACATATTTCACAGAAAAGAAAAAGAATGAGACCAAGACCGTCTCTGAAGTGCACAGGGTAGGTCACTGAACTTGACACCTTTCAAGGTTAATTCATCAGATCACAGCATCTTATAATGGAGACTTTACCCTCTCAGCTTTGGCCTGGAGAGATGGCCTAGTGCTTAGAAACACGTGTTTCTCAACCTCAAGCAGAGGACTTGAGTTTGGTTGCGGCACTCAGGCCAGGCGACTGATGACTGCCTGTGACTCCAGCTCGGGGCCATCTGTCAGGAATCTGGACTCCTTGGGGAACCCCACTCATGTGCACGTCGGCCCCCACCTCCCAAAAGAGACATGTAATTAAAATAATAAAAATCTGTTCTTTCCTTTGCTTGGAGTCAAGACTTACTTCCTGGCTAGAAGTTTTGTATTGAATGTTCTCAGTCTTCCCATTTCTAACAACAAAACACTGCTTCTCTTTATGAATGTAAGTAAGTGACAAAGGCCCTTTATTTAGGAGCAGATTCTCTATGACAAGATAAGGATACTCGTGTCTAGGGCTCCTGGGGATTCATGTTGCCTGAGCGATAACTCAGCATACCCTCTAGGAGGGTCTGCAGGCAGCAGTGCTTCCAACTCAGACACCTCCGTCTGACATTAGCAGTTTACATTCTGCTATAATAAAAACATTCTAAAGTCAGTAGAAGTATGTGATAGAAACACCTTGACACTTAGGTCTACTCTAGTACGCTGGTGCGCTTATAAAATTAATCTGATAAAGTATTCTAAAATGTAGCTGTGTCAGGGTGCAGCTCCACTGAATACATGCGTCTGTGTAACCATGTGCACAGTTAATACACAGACTGTTTCACCATCCCCAAGAGTCCTCCTGGACTCTCATCATGTCACCTCCCTGGATGGCATGCTCTAGCTGTCTACTTCCATAGATTTGCTTTCTGTTACTCAGTATGCTTTTTTTCAAAAAAGAGTTTTAATTTTAAATTCTCTCTTCCTCTCTTTGTCTCTGAAGCTCTTGGTCTGCCTGCCTGCCTGCTTGCCTGCCTGCCTGTCTGTCTGTCTGTCTCTGCCTCTGTCTTTCTATCTCTGACTCTGTCTCTGTCTCTCTGTGTATGGGGGCAGCGTTCGTATATGGACAGAGGTGCAAGCAGCTGCGGAGACCAGTGCCACATCCTCCGAAGTTGAAGTTACAGGCATTTGAAGCTACCTGATATGAGTGCAGGAAATTGAACTCAGGTCCTCCGTAAGAACAGAATGTACTCCTAACCACCATATGTCTTTTTTTTTGGACATCATAAATATTTAGTCTTTCAGTCTATTTTTTGTCTAGTTTTTGATCAGCATAATGTTTTTGAAATCCATCCTCGTTGTATATATGAACGGTTCACTCATTTAAAATGCTGGCCTTAATCTCATTGCACAAATATATCATGCGTTGTATATTCATCCATTTTTGATAGACATTTTGTTTGTTTCTAGTTCGGGGCTACGAAGAACAAAGCTGCTGTGAATATTCATGTTTAAAATTTCTTTTTCCTATATGTATGTTTTTAAATATTTTATTCTTGCTGATTAAAGTACATAAGGTGCAACAGCCGGGTCACAAAGAGATATTTGAATGACTCTATAAAGGCACTGCCTACCTCTTTCCCAAATGGTTGCACCACTTCACCTGCCCCCCCCCCCAGTGCTTGCAAGTGGGAGGGGCCAGACATCTTTTCTAACTTTAGCAGTTCCTGAGGCTGTTTAAGCTACTCCTAGCTGTGGGTGTCTAGCGGTACATCGTCGTGCTGTATAATTTGTGATTCCGTGATGACTAATGAGCCTGGGCATCTTTTCATGTGTTTTTTTGGTCACTCACACAGCTTCTTTTAGTGAAACGTGTTCAGTTCTTTTTTGCCCAAGCTTAAAATAGGTTATTGGATTTTGTATTATTTAGTTTTAAATATCCTCTTTGTATCTGGGAACAATTCCCTTGTTCCATATCTTATTGGTATTTTTTTTCCTCCATCCTGTAGTTTACCTTTTCATTTTATTAATGATATCTGTCCTAGAGCAGGAGTTTTTGAATATTATTCCTTGGTGTGTAGTGGGGATAACTTTACAAATAAGCTCTGTGAATGAACATACTGAACATTGCTAATGTTCAGTACCAAGGACAATCACAGGACATATTTTATAACAATTAATAAAGGCTCTGTGATCCCTGTGCTTACTAATCGAATATCTGTCAGTGATAAACACCCCCAACCTTATGCCACTAGGAATCGCTGCCTTAATGCCTCTTTTCTTCCCCTTTATCTAGCTCTCTCTCCAACGCTTCCCCTTCATAGAAACTCTTCCATTTGTGCCAGCAAAATCATCTCATTACGGTGCAAGGGTCAGCATGCCTCCCCCACCCTGCCCCCACCTCCCAGTAGAAGAAGTAATCTTAAAATTGTGGTTGTTCTGGATTTCATGGCAACAGGAACCTCCTTTGCATTAGACTTCAAAATCTCTTTGGCTGTCAAAGCTGGAACCCAGTGACTCTGCTCTGACTCAGAATCCAGACATAGTCTATCTTACTCATTTCTGTCAGTCAGCAAATCTTTCTAACTACCGTATCCCATACACTGAGCTAAAAATGCAGGATCTATGTAGGGTAGGGCAGTGTATGTCTTGTATAGCTTATAGCTAGTGCAACAGTGAGCACCCTGAGGACAGGCCTAATCTTCTCATTCCTCTGGCTGTTATTTGTTAAATGGAGCTTAATGCATAAGCGATTGTATGCATGTCACAATTGATGTACCAGAGAGGCAGCTTGCTTGAGTCATTCTGAAGGTGCTTGTTTCTTTCAGAACCACATGACCACATGCCTGGCTCTTTAGAGCATTTGCTGTCAAATAGTCACAGTTAACCAGGGGGCAATGAGGTAATCAAATCTCCCAGGTCCCACCCAGGCAGGAACTCAGTTAATATGTAGGGTAAGGCTTGTGTCATTTTTGACTCACACTGGTTAAAATTTCCCAAGGTGGGAGAAGAATGTTGTGGAGCTCAGAAATGATAAGGGTCACAAGAAAGACACTTTCCCTTTAGATTTCATTAGAGAGAAAACTAATAATACAAAGAAGGTAGCCTACTACTACAACCACCAGTATTTAATACAGTTTGTGGAACAATTCCATATACATTTTTACACTGGGTCCTTACAAGCCCCCTGAAGAGAGGAGGCCCTGGGGAGTGTGGGAATACTGAGGCTCTTTATGTGAAGCTGGTGTTAAAGTTCTGAGTCCGTATGTGTCTGACCCAGATTTCACATCCACTGTCAAGTGATGTGATATTTTGATACTATAAAATGAACTACCTGGGCCCACAAATTTATTACAAAATATTTTATTAATTTACGTGCATAGATGTTTTGCCTGCCTGTATGACTATGGACATGCATGCCTAGTGCCTGAGGAGGCCAGAAGAGGGTGTCAGATTCCCTGAAACTAGAGTTACAGATGGTTGTGAACCACTATGTGTGTACTGGGAACCTGAGCTATCTAGATGAGTAGGCAGTACTCTTAACTGCTGAGCCTGGGCCATCTGTCCTGCCCCACAGGATTCATTGTCCTAGGAGAGGACTCTTATGAGCTGCCAAGGGTGGAAGTAGACATCTAAGTCTGTGCTTCTCTTTCTCCCCCGTTCTTAAATAATGTCCTTCTGTTGTACCTCGAGGTAAGATAACTTATCCTATCTATAGAATATCTTCAAGGTATACTCCACATCATATTAAAGAAGAATCTTGTCAGATCCAATTTTGTCACAAAGCTTCATCTTATTCTATGGGGGTGAGGATGTTGAAGGCCATGGGGCTGCAAAACCTTAAAATCCTTTTCCCCTGCAAACCCAGTTTTAAAAAGGTCAACTGAACATGCTGAGATGATATTTTTCTCTTATGTGACCAAACTTGACATAATATTTTAGGTCCTGTTTCTAATGTCATACCTGTCCTGAAGGATCTCCTTGGTTTGGTCACATATGAACTTTGTCTCAGTCATTCTTAGAGGAATAATGGGACTTGGGAAATTGCAGACCTGAATTGGAGGGTAGGGGGCTGTGGGGTTGCTCATAATCCCCATTCAAGATGGAGCACCATATTCTGTAAGTTTTCTTTTCTTTTTAAACCCATTTTTTTATTTTATTATCATTTATTTATTTATCTGAGATAGTGTTTCTCTGTTTACCCCTGGCTGTCTTGGAATTTGATCTAGTCTTAACTCAGAGATCAGCCTGCCTCTTCCTCCTGTGTGCTTGGATTAAAGGCGTGTGCCACCACTGGCTGCAAAGTAGCTTGCATCTGCAGAATAGATTTCCACCAGAAACCTGAAATAGCTGTGGCTTCTTATTAACCTTGCAGCACAGGTGAGCAGAGGCTCCTTGCTTTGCAAAGGAAGAAATGCACTTGTTTCTGCCTGGGACACTGGGGTGACTGTAAGCTTTGAAACCGAGTCCTAAGGAAAGAAAACTCAAGTTGGTTCAGAACGAATGACACAAAATCAAACTTGAGATTCTGTCCTTCCCTCTGTGTTTGATAGCTATGACTGAGAAAAATACAGCTAAAATTCTATTGCTCACACAGTGTATTTCCATATTCTTATCAGGCTTTATAATAGAGGCTTGCAAGACAAACAGCTCTTTTCATTGATGTGTCATTAGGGACTTTTGTATCTGTGTGACATGAGGTGCATTCTTTGAATAGAGAGAAGCACTTGGAGTCTTGATTCCAACTGATCAGGCTGGAAAAGTCCTGACTGCTGCCAGCAGTTGTCTTTCAGCAAACTCCCCAGGGGGGAGTTACTACCTCATACACATGGAAACAACCAAATCTGATTGGTCGACTTTTAAACAAACCATTGGAAGTTAAGAGGAGGAGTTTACCAACTATAGATTGTTTCCCTAATCACCCCTGCTATTTCCCAGGTCTAAATTTTGGACATTTTTTAAATAACAAAAATAATAACTAAAGCAAACAACAATGCTATCAGTCTATCATAATAGAACATCCATCTCTAATAACAGAATTTAGAACTGCATTATGATTTGGAGCCAAAATGATAAAATCCTTTAGGGTGTTGAGGCACTTGGTTGACATCACAGTCTCTTGACTCAACAACTGGTCTGGGCTGAAGGAGGCAAGAGACTGTTTCCAATGGAGAAGATTAAAATGCAATTATAAATGCATTTATCTTCCTTCACTCAGGGGCTCTCTGTTCTATAACACCATTTGCATAATGGGATACTTTGTTCCCTTTTAAGTGTTAAATTTGGAACATTTTATTCCAGGTGTCCATCAAAAAAAAAAAAAACAAAAAAACAAAAGGAGTTTTAAGCTCTGGGCTTTTCATATGTATCTGATGTTAAGAATTAGTTCATTTGGCCTGATTTTAGGGAAATACAAACACTTTCTTTTTTTATTCTTTTAAACATTTCCAAAATAATAGAGTTCTAAAGAGTTGTAAATATAGATAAATAGAAGTTAGGAATTCACCTCCTCTATCCTCTACAACCAACCCACACACCTACACACAATCCCCCCCACCCCCCACACACATATACACATACACCCTCAGTGTTCTCTCTGGAGGTAGCATGGGAGGTGCCATTTGTATTGGGTTGGCTTTTCCCTGCCCCCTCCTCCCTCATTTCTGCTGCCTTTGTGTTAAGTTTCCTGATCACTCTAGTCAGTGCATACCCGCACTCTTTCTTCCCACTGGTCCCTAGTGAGCATGAACCTGTCTGGTGTTTAATTACCTGGTTAGCTAAGAGCTAACTGGGAAAAAAAGAAATCCCTGCTAATGGAGAATCTATCAACTCAAGTGGAACATGATTTATTTTTTTTAAAGGGACCCTTGGGACCTATAATAGTTGTGTTTACTCGTTTAAAAATGTGGGCAAATTGTTAGCAGGGACAGAAGGACCCAGGTCCCTCCATGTACCAGACACTTTCCCCAACCTCCACACTATCCAGGGCAATCACACCTCTGCTGCAGGGCCTAGAGATAAGTTATGCTGCACATTAGGAAATGTGTTTAGGAATAGGAATTAGAAGAGAAAATAGCCAAGCTAGAGAGTATCCTGTACTAGCCTGGAGCCTTTTGCATAATGATTGCAAATACTGATCAGCAGCTTGAACCCCTTAAACTTCGCTTTTCTGAAATTTCTCATAGTCTATTTGTATTAGCCGCCAGCTTTCTTCTGAGTCAACTTTGATTGGCTAGGACATAGAGTCTATGGTATTCAATGGGAAAATCTAGCCTTCCTTGAGGCTGCCCTCAATACAGCTCTTCACGTAGCTAATGGACAGATCTCCTCAGGAACCTCACAACAGTTCATTTTCCTTGTCTCCTGAAGATGTTCTTTCTGTAACATTGACTGTTTATTCCCTGCAGTTGGTGCCCTGGCTTCCGCTGGACACTGTCCAGCCATGTATCAAGGAAGAGCAAACCTGTCACCAAGGGGTAGGCAGGTGGTCAAGGGAGCAGGGAATATCTTGCAGATCAAGATGCCCCATCTACAGCAAGCTGTATAACGAAGTCCTTAGCAAACTAATATGCACATGACATCCAGCCATTTTGAAGTTAGGTGTTTTGAAGTTCTGGAGGTAGGAAGTGTGTGTAAATGGTGATAGAGAATTGACTTCTCACTATTAGACAAAGGGGACTAGCTAGGTGGGAAGCTCTGAGCAGGAACAGGAGACTGAGTTGCATTCTGGAATCAGCAGACAGGACAGGCACCAAAGAGATCTATGATCTAGGTAATGGGAATGGAGGTGGGTAATATGGTTTCTTGAAACTTGGATTTGAAGAGCAGATACTTCATAAGAACTGGCCTGCTAAGGAAGGGGAGGAATGAGCCAATCTGTGGTTGGTTTTCATTGATTTCAATCTCATAGCACAATCTAGGAAAAAAGCATCGTAGCTCAAGGGTGGGTTTGGGCACACCACTGTGACTTAATAAAGCCAGGGTCTGGAGATCTATTGGGGAAAACTTCTGTCAATTGAAAAAACAAGTTAAAAAAAAAAACCAAGACACCTTCTTTATCTTTTATCTCTTGGTTCCTGTCTTATCATAGTGTTAAAATTGATTATACTAACATTTTATCTTAATTTTTTTTTTTTTTTTAGGAAAGCTCACTTTTGAAGACTGTGCTAGAGTGGGGGAGAATTTTGAAACTTGCTGCCTCTTCCCTAGCTACGGTCTCCTTGGGAGACCCTTCATCTAAGCCGTCTAGAGAAAAAGACATGATGAGGAAGAGGGGTTGCTAACTCTGACGTTGTACCACGTTACTGAACATACCGCATGCCACCGCACAAGATGAGACACTAAACACATAGTGTGTTCTCTGACCCCAGCAATGTAAGAGTTAACTTTCTCTATTTCAGAAGTAAAATCACCAGAGCTTGGGAGAGATGTGTGACGTCCATGACATCCCATGATCAGAGCTCCGTCAGTAGGCTCTACGTGTGTGGGAACCAAGGAAGCAGATATGCAATTTGCCTCCAATCAGGCCTAAAGAGGAGGCAGGCTTCTGGTGTAGTAGACACAGCTCTGTCCGGTGCAGTGAGACAAGGTGAACATGGAAAGCACAAAGGGCTGACGAGGTAGAGTTCCAGAGGAGGCTGCACTAAGTCCAAGACTGAGCTCCTGTAACTGAATGGTATCCAACCCTGGACCTGAGTCACTAGAGGTCTTAATGATATTTAAATCCCGCCTTAGTTTAAAAAAATGTGGAGATGGAGGAAATCACTAAGAACATTGGTCAAGTGAGTTTCAGGTTCTCGTGGATGTGAGAACATTTGCCTTGAGCTTCTCACAGAGCTGCAGAGCTTAAGCTCCATCGACATCAGGAAGTCAGCTCAGGGTATTCTTACAAGAATCCTGGACTGAACAAGAGGAGTGGCCAGGGAGTCAATCTCTCGGTGCCCTCTGACTACTGACTGCTAAGTTCTTCTCAGTCGAGGCAGCAGGGAAGTAATCGGCTAGCTGTCAAGGCTGGTTCCTCTGTCCTCGGAAAATCAGAATTCCTGGGCTGTTTTGGACCAATCGTGCAGTTAAGACCAGTTTTATCAGGAGTCAGTCAGGGGAGTGGTCCAATGCAGAGAACCCTGGGAAACTGATTAAAATGCAGCAACAGGCTTCAGGATCCCATGTCCTTTCAGGGGCTCCCGAATACAGGCAGGGCTCTTTGCGAGAGCCTTGCCTAAAGTCCCTCCTTTAAGGATGCTGGACTTGGGAAGAACATAGGAGGAGACAGCTTCCCATCCATCTTTAAACAGTCCCTTCTACACACCACGGTCAATCCCGAGACTCACCACAATAGTGGGGACAGAAGCCCCTGACTATCAGGAGGCTACGGTGGCCTCATTATTGATCCTCAATCTTCCCTAATTTCCCACATGGCCAGAGGGTAATGGGTAGCAGAATGGGAGAAGAGAGGAGTCATACAGGCTACTCTAACCACTCCCCTCTCCTTCCACACACACTCAATCATAATAATTTGTGCTGCCTAAACACTTCAGTTCTTTTTAACTGTCTTGGGAGGAAAATGAAGTACACCAGCTATCAGAGCAAAGCTCTGAGGACGAGGAGTTGCTGAGGCAGAAAAATCCCCCAGCGTTTGGCTTGATGGACGATAGGACATTGCATCCTAAGATACAGTGATTCACAGCAGCTTTTCAGCAACCCAAACTAAACCTTCACTCTGCTCGGCGGTGATGAGCTTAACGTGTACATCCCACAGCCTAGGTCTGTTTCCTGGGCTGCCTAGACTCCAGCTTGGCTCCTCTTCCTTTGGCCTTCAAATCTAGAACAGGACCGTGGGAAGGATCCTGGGATAATTGTTTTTTGGTTGAGCACCTTTCATCTGAGGATCTCTCAGTACTTTATAAACACTAATTAAATTGCCACAGTACACAACATTTTAGAATGCATAATGATTATCTACCACCCCAGCTCTGGGCCAACTCCTTAAAGATGGGAGACCTTAAAGGATGGTGTGGCTAGATTTCAGAGACTGACTTCTCACAGAGGCGAGGCCCCAAATTGAGTGCTCCTCTTTCTAGTCCCATGTGGAAGAGGACCAAAGAGACAGAGAGAGAGAGTCCCCACACAAATACACACTGAAGTCCAGTGACTGAAAAGAGAATAAAATGTCTACATTGTAAACTTCAACACTGATCCCACTTTGGCTACTCTTTCCTGTTCCAGGAACATCTTGTTGTTTCAGCTTTTCCATCTGTAAAGCAGTGGTGTGGACGGGTGTGTCCGTGTGTGTGTGTGTGTGTGTGTGTGTGTGTGTGTGTGTGTGTGCCCACAGGCATTCCTGCAGAAGCCCAGAGGAGTCAGATTTCCCAGATCTGGAGTTACGGGTGGTTGTGAGTCAACTGATCTGAATGTTGGGAACCAAACTTGAGCCTTCTGTGGAAGAGCATCACACGCTAACCACTGAGCCATCTCTCTACCTTGTCTTCTTAAGATGACTTTTTAAAAGCCACAAGTCTCGGTCTTTTGTAGTCATACAATGGCTGCCAGCCTCAATTCATGGTTTCAGTCAGGAATATGGGGACGGTGGTAAGAGGAAGAACCAGGTTCTAAAGGATGGGGTGGAGAGAGAGAGAAAGGTCTAAGTGAAAGGACAAGCTGAGGCAGGGAAGAATCAAACCGGCTTACAGACATCACAGAGAAATCAACCTTGTAGACAAGAGGATTTAATTATAGTTTGCTTTAAGACGTAACTCACAGGACTATTTGTTTGGGGAAGCGGGGAGGGGAGGGCGCAATAGTGGGCTGCAATAAACTTTCCAGACAAAATGGCTCGCTAGCTCTCTTCGGCTCTATCTAGTCATGACTTTTGGAAAGTTGGGCCACTTTTTGGATCACTTTTCCTGTGTTTTGGACACCCGCCCACCGCCTGTCCCTGTCTTTGCTCTCTGCTCCAGCAGGCTCCAGGACAAGCAGGGGCATGAGAGCAAGGACCTGTGGGAAAGGACAGCGATGCACGGATGTCTCCTCCGCGGATACATGATTAGCAGCAAGAGCGCTTCGTTCCTGTCCCACAGGCCAGGGTTATCTTAGGTGCTGGCAGAGTTCCCAGACAATTTGCTCTGGGGACAGACTTGGCTAAACTGCTGCCATTGCCAGCTTGGGGGCCCTCTAAATTTATGAGTTTGAGCAGACAGAAGGAGATGGAAGAACACCTGAAGAGTCGCGAGGTAGGGGAGGAAGCGGGTATGTGGCACCAGGTAGGACCAGCAGGATGCCTGGTTGGGAGGGAGCACAGAGCAGGCTGGCACTCGCTCTCCACCTACCTCTATAAGATAGTAGCTTTCTCTGACCTCAGGGCCAGCTGCTAGCAGAGCTGAGGGACTAAGGGGCACAGAATGTGGCTCTAGTGTCCAGGATGGAGTCCACATGGGCACACCACAGGGAAAGGAATAATGGAGGACGCGGTGGCAGCTAGGAAGGTAGAGCACCTGCCCCCAGCACTGAGGGAATGTCCTTGCTTCGTACCTGGCCTCCAGGTCTATGGAATGATCCACAAGCAACGTGGAGCTACCGGCCCGGACCTTCCCTCGGCACTCCTCGTGCCACACCCAGCCTGCCCCTTTTGGCTTTCCCTGGGTTGTGCATTCAACAAACACTCCGCAGTATTTCAAACGGAGTGGAAAGTAGCAGGCTCTCCATGAGCTGTGTTGGTGGGCAAACACTTGGGGAAGGGTGAGGTCACCAGTTTCAGGCGCTGCTTCCAGCTGCCTTGTTCTGTGCGAGCTCAGACACACTGATGGCTCTTCAAATGATTTTTGTTCATAGTAGAACTTTGAAAAGACCCATGGCCGTGAATTATTCAGGGCCACCAGTTGCTGTAGCTCCCAGTATCTTCCAAATGCCCTCACACGGATCCACGACTAGCTAGGATATTAGAAATACCGGCACCATTACCTTTCTGCTGCCCTAAGTGTCTGCACCAGCCAGGCTGCCTGCCCTGAGGCCACTGCGAAGCTGGGACCTGGAACTCTGGGTGAGGCGTCCAGGCAGCTATGACTTATGCTGTCTCTGCTTTTTCCCTTAATGGAAACATTGTTATAGGCTGGTGCTCCCCCTGCCTCCCCCTCTCATTATGTCACTAATATTTTATAATTTCAAAAAATATTCAGAAAATAAAGGGTAATAAATACCACCAGCTTGCAATAATAATGATAACATTATAGTGCATATTCCTTTTCTATGCTGCTATTTTAAGTGAAATCGTGTGTGTGTGTGTGTGTGTGTGTGTATGTGTGTGTATATTCTACCATGTCATAAATATTACCTTTCCATGTTTATATACATTGATCTATCTGTATTAAAGCTTTTGATGACTGGTTAATAGTCCAGGCTAAAATGTGCTTAGTTTATTTAATCAATTGCCTGTAGTTGGGCATTGCATGTGTTACTAGGTTACTGTTGATATAAACTAGACTCTTTATATAAACACCACTAAATACTGGTTAGATGCATCCCTTCAGAGGAATTCTTTATAACGTAAGTGCCAGGTCAAATGCTGCCATCCTTTTAAAGGCTTTGATGTATATATATCATGTCATCATTCTTCTATTCAAACTCCCCGGCAGCATTCAGCGTCCCAGCAGGAAGCAGACTGGCTCTGGTCCTCCACCTCACCACAGCATCACGGCTCCTCTCAGCCCGTTCTGCTCTGATGGTTCTGACCCATCACATTTGCTCTTCTGACGTGGTGCTCAGTGTTTTCTTGCCTCCTTGCTGCGGTCTTCCATCATCTCCCGGAGCCCTGATTTCCCTTGCATTCCTCTCCTGCATCCATAAACACTGATCCAGCACCTCCTGTGTGTAGACACTGCTCCAAACATTCTACCACAGCCACAGGAGCGGGAAGTGACTTCGGGCCAGTCTCTGGGAGCTGGAGGTGGAGCTTGGCAGAGGCGAAGACAATTATGGCATCTTTATGGAGTGGTAGAGAGTGTAAGGGGGGGCATATTTAATGCAGAGAGATGAGCATCAGCAAAGTCAGTCAGGCTCGAGTTTCCAGGGAAGCTAATGGTCTGCTGGTTAGATTTCTGATGGAGAACGGTTCTACAGAGCATACTGTGGAGTTTAGACTTTTGTTGTAGCTATGACAGAGTACCTGTTGTTGTTTGTTTGTTTGTTTTTGTCAACTTGATACCAGCTAGGGTCCTCCGAGAAGAAGGTCCTCAATTGAGAAAACTCTTCTATCAGATTGGTCTGTGGGCACGTCCATGGGGGCATTTTCTTGATTAATTATTGATGTGAGAAGGCCCAGCCCCCTGCAGACAGTAAGTAGTACTTGGGTAAGTGGTCCTGGGTGGTATAAGGAAGCAGACTGTGTGAGCCACAGAACCAGCAAGCACCCCCTCCTCCATGGCTCTGCGTGAGTTCCTGTCTCCAAGTTCCTGCCCTGCGTGAGTCCCTGCCTTGACTTCCTTCTGTGATGGACTGTGTAAACCAGATAAGCCCTTCCCCAGATTTCTTTGGGTCACAGTGTGTATCACAGGAACAGAAGCCTAACTAAGACACAGGGCTTGAAATGGAGAAAGTTTATCAGTTCAAGGTCTGAAGAGTTAACTTTTGGCACTTGTATGGAGGAGTTAAGAGAGTAAGAAGAGGGAAATGGAGGCAGGAAAGGCAAGGGAAAGACTTTGGGTCTACCGGTGTGGACAGCGAGTTGGGAGGAGGCCAGCGGCAATGGGAACCTAGAGCAGAGAAATGTGAGACGCAGTCTGTGGGGATGGGGATGAGAAAGAGAGAGAGAGAGAGAGAGAGAGAGAGAGAGAGAGAGAGAGAGAGAGAGAGAGAGAGAGAGACTGGAGCAGAGAGGACAGGGTGACTGAGGCTATAGAAGACACATTTATGCTTGAATTAGTAGCACTTAAAGAACCAATTGGGCTTCAGTGGATATCTCCAAGAGGAAACTAAATATGGATTTGGGACTCTATGAGACTCAGGGCCTGTAGATACAGACAAAGGAGTTAATCGTCACTCAGAATCTACCACAAGTCCTGTGGCCACGTACCACCCTCCACTGGCAAGCCTTTATCCAGGCTTGGTGGATTAGACAGAAATTTTGTCTTTGTCTCTGACCTCTGAATCCCCTTTCTTCTCTTAGAAGTGCCTAGATTGTTATGAAAAAGAATGGACCAGCCAGGTGTGGAGGCATAGGCCCTTGACTCCAGCAGAGGATCCTTGAGTTGGATCTTGAGTTTGAGGTCAGTTTGGTCTATGGAGAGAGTTCCAGAACAGCCAGGGCTATGCAGAGAAACCCTGCCTCAAGTGAACAAGCAAGCAAACAAGCAAACAAAGAGGAATGGACCAGCATAGCCAATTCATGTAAAAAAAAATGAAAATAAGTTCTCTATTTTAAGTAAATGATAAGTACTTTTAGCAATTAATGAAATAAGAGGTCATGAATTTGAAAGAGAGGGGAGGGTTTGGAGGAGTAAAGGGGATGGAGAAACGATGCAATTATATTATAATATCAAGAAAAAAATTGGAAAGATAAAAATATATTGGTCAGCATAAGGAATTGCCCTATGCATGGTGAATACTCAGCCCTGCCTCTAGGAGGGCATTCTGCCTCATAGCTAGAGATGTGTCAGCCACTGGGGCAAAGATTTCTGGCTCTAGTCTGAACCATAAGAAGGATGAGCTTCACCAGAGAACAGGCTCTCAAGAAGCAGGGTTAAGCCACAGGACCCGAGGAGGAAGGCGAGGCGTGGCTGCAGGGGCCACTGGCTACTGCTTCTCAGCTAGGATTTGAGTGACTCAATTACAGTAACTGGCAGCCATTGTCTAAATTTAAATAGAAACATTGTAAAAACAAATTTGGGCAAGCATAGTCCACTCTGTTCTTTCCAGCAGCCTAATAAATCTTTATCTAAAAGAAAATTGCTTCGAGTGTGATGCTTGAAATGTGGTTGAGTGACAGCTCTCAGCTCCCGTTACCCACCCCTTCTCCCGGCAGCTTGCCTTTGGACTGGGAACACCTACTGTGGCCCAATTCAAATTAGTACAGGCTCCTTCCATGCCTGTCTACTCTCTTCTTAGACCTCCTCTCCCTGATGGGCCAAAGGAGAGATGTCTGATGCTACCTGATACTACAGAGAATCCAATAGAAGTGTTGCCCACACCTGCTGCATCAAAGTAGATGCCTGTTTGCTGCCTGGCTGTCAGCAGTGAGGTTCCACCCAAGCCAAAGTACAGATAAGGAAGCCTCTGTTATTTGCATAAAAATTTTGTCTAGGAAGGAAGTCTAATTGAGATGGTACTGAGCCCTGCAATAGATGCACTCCCCCTTTACAAACATGGGGTTAGATATAAAGCATAAAACTAAAGGCTTCTTTAATAAGCCAGGAATCTGAGCTGTATAGAAAGCTGGCACAGAGGAGGCACCATTATCCCACAGACAAGACAATGCGGAAGATGAGGATAAACTGTGTCTCTCAGTAAAGTGAGGTTCCATGGAGAGGATTGGGGACTACTGCTCTGGAATGCTTCTGGTTATAAATGCCCAAGGCGTTGACCGGAAATGGTATGAACACCCCAAAGAAGGCAGAAAGAGAAGGCACGGATAGATTCTGAGCTTCTGTTTCCAGTCTCTTACTCAGTATGTAGGACGATGTTAAACCCACACCAGTTGACAATTTATGCAATGTAAGGGAAAGAGGAGCCTGCCGGGTACCACTCAGCCGTTTGGTTAGCCTGCAAGCTTCCCTAAAGCCTTTGCTGTGGCTTGGTTTTGTCTCTTTAGATGATCCTGTGTTGGGGGTTTGTTCCTCCAGCGATGGATGTAGAAGGTGAGGCTGTGGGGCCCCTAGGGTGTAAGCCCTTGCCGGTGGTGTTTGGGTTGTTGACAGTGTACCTCCGGGGCATCACAGGATTCTAGCCTCTCTCTAGCTTCCTGTTTTGCTGCACGATTTCATCTTACCCACTGTGTTTCTGCCATGATGTGACAGCCAAGAGGTCTACACCAAGAGCTTAGCCAAAGCCAGAACCATGCTCCCCAAATGATGATCTGAATAAACCTCATTTCTTTATAAAGTTATTCTGATTCGTGTATTTCATTACAGTAACAACGTGGATAGCACAGTATACATTGCGTGACTTTGCCTGGCTGTATTCACACAAATTGGAATGAATCAAAAATGACGGTGTGACCCAGACCTTGCTTCATCTGAACTTTTCATGTTGTGTGCACACGACATTATATTCTTCCACCTGAATTTACATCTTTAGAATTTCTCACCAGTAGCTGCCGACACCACCTAAGCATTTGGGAAGGTTTGAAAAGCCTTAGTTATAAATTCGAGTAGCTTCTTTTGCTCTCCCTACAAACCTGGCTCTTTCACGCATCATAAATTCTGATGTGTAGTTAGAGGAGAGTCCATTTTTATCCGGTGCTGCGGGTTCTCCCCAAGGAGAGCAGGAGCCCTGCCGAGGTCTTCCTAGACTCGGCACACTCTCTAGTCAGGTTCAGGGCCACCGAGCCATTATTTCCACAACACATTAGGATGTTTTCAATTTTCCAAGCTTAGTTCAGATATGAGACTCAAGTGAAATAAACTAGAAAAAAAGGGAGGACGGGGGAGGGATTGGGGAGGGGATGAATGAGAGAGCGGTTCATCAGATGGGAGTCAGGGGCCTAGAAAAATTTTGTATGTAAAGCCTGAAGGACCAAGCTACTGAAAAGGGTCTGGAAGGCGGTCCACATCAGCTGAGCCTTGCCTTCCAAGCCTTCTTTTGTCCGGTATCATTGTCTCCTTTGAGCTCTCTGTGTGCGGGCAGCTGTGGGGTGTGAACACGGGCCCGTTTGCTGTGTGACCTCGGGTGGTTAACCAATTTCTCTGGGCCTCGTTTCCTCATCTGTAAAAGACTGCCTTGAGAAACTAATGAGAGGAAATTGTTGAAGCTTTTTGTGCAGTTTTACTGACACCTAAGGAACAAGTACTTAGTAAATCTTAGCTGGTTTCTTGAGTATGGGAAGTCTGACATTCCATCACGCTGTGAAACTAAAACATAAAATATGAAGAGGGAAAGTGGGCACTGGGAACTCAATTCCTCTTCCCTCACTTGCCTGTGAGTGCCAGGCAGCTACTTTTCCTATTACAGAAAGGCCGCGTGCTTCGGCTGTTGCTGAGAGACTGAGCTATGGGAGGGCGAGGCTCCTCTCTGGGGGGAAAGAATCATGTGAACTGGACACTTATCTCACACCATCTACTGACCGCACAGCGTGGGAACTGGGTGGGAACCGCCGGGATTAGAAACTGACCTGTGATTCCAAGTGACACCTCACCGGCAAACCTTCCCATCTGCGCGGCTCTGCTCCGTGTGGACTGTGCCCACTGCACATGCGCACGCAACCGCAGCTTTGGGATGGGATTCGAGTATCTGTGTCTGGGGCTTTGGGCAGGCGGCTGCGAAGATGCCTGTGCTGAAGAAGTCTTTATGTCAGATATCATGAGTAATGTGTATGAGAGAGACTGGGAGACTACGTACAGTGCTCTTCCCTGGCCCTGGGTTTGACTCTAGGCTTGGATCATATGACACGCGTGGACCAATGAGACCAGAAGAACCGCCAATGGTAGAGTCTTCATAAGTCCTCACACACGAAGCTTACATACCAGGCTTCTACTCTTCCAGGAAAGCAAAGCCCATCTGTCCCAGCTGAGCTCAGCCCCACAGTGGATCTTCCCGTTGAAAGCAGCTACACAATAAGCCTGGCTAATTACAGCAGAGACTAAATGAGCCAGTCACTATAAATAGTTGTTTTTGAGGACACTAATGTTGTAGTTGCTTGTTGTTCTGTGATTGGTCATTAAGACAAAAATCCATGAATGGGTGTGGTAGTGCCAAAAATCTATGACAGGTGCTATTGGCTTCAGAACTGGCTGGTGGGCAGAGGGCAGAGGGCAGAGGGCAGAGGGCAGAGGGAGATGATCACAGAAGAGCAGAAAAAGAGAACCCCATGCTAGTGTGACAACTAGCAAAAGTATCACCTGTTATAACTGACATAATAATAATAATAATAATACATCTGTGGGTCTGGCTAAAAGATAGATCAAGGATGGCTCAGGACACGATGTTAGAAGACAAAGCTGGTCTCCGTAGCCATTCCCGCCAGTCAGCTAAAGATTGTCAATGCAAGGGATAGCCTATGGCAACAGTTCTCGGAGGCTGAACTGCAAGGCTTTTCCTCACACACGCAGACCTGGGAGACTGGGAGAAGTATTGAGGAGACCAGTTCAGCCACAGGAGAGAGCTGCTAGAGCCTACTCCCAAGACCACCCCGAGTAGCACAGAGCAGTCTGTCCAATGTGGCAAACATTAAGCCCTGTGAAGCTGGGCAGTTGAAACGTGGCCAGTCTACACTGAGCGGCAGTTAATGTGAAAAATAAACATTGGAGCTTTAAAATGTAATATAAAGACCACAAAATATCTTAATAATTTTTGTGATGATTTCTTATTGAAATGAGATTTTAGACATATTGGATTAAGTGAAATATATTACTAAAATCACTTTAACCTCTTCCTCTTTACTCTTTTTTTATGTCCTGGGTTTGGGGTACAGTTCACTGGTAGGGTACACAACAAGCACAAGGACCTGGGTTGAATCTCCAGAATCACACACACACACACACACACACACACACACACACACACACACGCACGCGCACATGCACACGCACACACACACACACGTGCACACACACGCACACGCACACACACACATACACACTCACACACACATGCACGCGCACACACACATGCATGCACACACACATGCACATACACACTACTCACACACATGCACACGCACATACACATTCACTCACACTCACATAAAATAGCTATTAGAATTTTAAAACATGCATTTGTGGCTCACATCTGTGATTTGCATCATTTTCTTGGCTAATACTAGTGCAGACACCTGTCTCCCAAAGCATTGTGGGTACAAACTTTGAGGAATGCTCAGCATGATAAGGGACATAGAAATCCTACAACAGTTTAAAACGTCAGGAAACTTCCAGACTCAGGCATCACACTGAGAGCACTGTGGAGCGGCAAATGCAAGCCGTTTCTTCCCCTTAAGACATCTTAGAACCCCCTAAGACATCTTAGAATGTAGAATAAAGAACCCAGGTAGTGAGTCGAAAGTAGCGCCAGGATTTGTTCAAGGAACCAGGCCTGCTTAGGTAGGGAACCTGGCAATCTGTCCAGACAGGTCGAGAATAGCTGTGGACAGGCTGTCAGTGCTGCGGCTTATCTCTCCCCTTCACAGTGAAAGACCTGTCTGTTCAGAGAGCTCGTCTGTGCTTCACTGGACGTCAAGTATACGGCTTAGTTTGGAAGCAGAACTGAGAGGAAATATACAGGCTTACACTGGCTATGTTGGAAGCCAATCTTCCCGTGGTCCTTCGAACAAAAATGGCCCCCACAGGCTCATAGAGAGTAACACTATTAGAAGGTGTGGCCTTCTTGGAGTAGGTGTGGCTTTGTTGGAGGAAGTGTGTCACTCTGGGAGAGCTTTGAGGTCTCAGGTGCTCAAGCCAGGCCCAGTGTCTCACTCTCTTCCTGCTGCCTGTGGATCCTGATGTAGAACTCTCAGCTCCTCTCCAATACCATGCCTTCCTGTATGCCATCATGCTCCCCACTGTGACAATAATGGACTCAATCTCCGAACTGTAAGCCAGCTCCAGTTAAATGTTTTCCTTTATAAGAGTTGTCATGCTCATGGTGTCTCTTCACAGCAACAGAAACCCTAACTAAGACCCTTCCCCTATGGGTGAAGAGACCTATTAAGATACAAGATACTTTTAGTATGTCTGAACTGGATGCAGAACATAAGATGGTGAACTTTGACCTCACGTGGTCAGTGAAAAAGAGGCAGGAGGATTGTTAGAAGTTTGAGGACAGTCTGAGGTAGGTAGCAACTGTCATGTCAGTGGTGAAGAGCAGGACCTTGCTCAAAATAACAAAAACAAAAAACAAACAAACAAAAAAAAAACAAAAAAAACCCCCCAAAACCCAAACACCAACATTCACATCTCCATCCTTCAAACCTAGGTGAATCTCTTCATTTGACTTGCTCCATAGACCATGGCAGAGGTGATATTCAATTTCCCAAGGCCAGACTGAAGACCTTCTGTAGTTCCTGCTCTTATCCAGCTGTTGATAAAGTCTGTGACAAAAGGTCAGATCAGGCATCCCAGGTGCCCTGATCCCTGGAGTGATCCCCACTTAAACCTCATAGAGCACGTGTGTGCGTATGCAGAGGACAAACCAGCAGAAGAACTAGTTAGTGGTTAGTTAGCCCAATGGGCCATGAGAAAGAACTCACTGAACTAGTTTTAGGTCATTGCTGTTGGTGGTGTTTGCTCTGTAGCAATGTTTAACTGGTGCCTTAACAGAAGTCTTGCAAGGCATGGACATAGCAGATGGCAGTTTTCTGGTGAAGATATGCTTTTGGTGGTTGAGGCACTTTCACCACCCTGTTCTCCACAGGAGCCTCTCCACATCTTCTCTCATATCAGGACAGCTGGTGTCCCTTAGAATGAGTGTCCTCAGAGAGGGAGACTGTGACAAAGATGGAGGCTGTCACATTGTTTATAACCTGACATCAGAACAGACACATTGGCACGTCTAGATCTTCCTACTTATAGACCAACCTTGGTAAAATGAGGAAGGTGCTGGATGCTAATCTTGGGAGGTGGGACCCTTAGTGGCTGCCTTGAGGCTGGCTACCACAGAAACCAATTAATCAATGCCTTGTCTGATATACAAGGCTTCATTTCAAGAAAGTCAAGGAGGCTACTCCACCTGCCAACCCCCTTTCTTTGAGGCCCTGGTGTCTTCATTCACTCTTTATCTATTTCTCTTCATTTCTCAATCTCTCCCAGACCTCTCTTCACTTTCTCAACTCCAGTACGTGGCATTTCAGGTCCTGTCACTCTGACAGGAGGAATTATTGCTGGGTGGTGTCCATTCTCAGAAGGGTCAGTAGGAAGAAATGCCCCCTGCAATCAGTTCCCTGGACATTTATACAAATCCAGCTCAACATAGGAGAGCCAGAGACCATGTGATTTCCTCTCTGGGGGCCATGACCTCTTGTCATGCTTATATTGTATTCTTCCAAAATGGACTTTAAAGTGATTCTTTTGAGGTCTCAAAGGGAAATGATGATCCACAGAGAACACTGTATTATCCTTAGAAAATACCCAAGTAGTCATGACTAGAATAGAATGTCTGAGGACATATGAATGTCAAAGGCCATTCTGTTGAGTGTTTATGAATGGGAACAGAACTCAACTAACTGGATCAGGTGCAGTGTTTGGTGGAAGTCAGATTTTTGAAGGACAAAATTGGGTATTTGGCTGAGGAAATTTCTAAGCCAATTGTTAAAGGTACTATTGGACTTTTCTTGACTATTCCAATGAGAGAAAAGAGAACTGATTAAAATATGGATTTTTACTCTAAGGAGAAGCAAAGTAAAATATCTGGAAGATTGTCCAGTCTGTCCAGGATAGAAAGAAGGGAAAGCACATCCGGGGGGGGGGGGTGGTGGCGAGAGAGTGTGCCAGACACTCTGAACAGAGGCCAAAAGCCAAAGTCTAAGACAAGGAAGGACCCAGGGAATACCCATAAATGGGGAACAGGTGAACGAATAAAACAGGTAAGTACAGCGCACAGTGAGCACATTGCTAAGATCAAGGCTGGGGCAATCGAGAGCTGTGTGAAGAGATCGCTGTTAACTGGAACCCAGGGGCTTAAACAGTTTCATGTCTAGACCATTTCCCAGGGGTTAGACGTGTTTGGGAGGAGTTAAGTGTAATCGTAGTTATAGTTTCCATTAGACAGGAAGTACTTGACTCTCCATTTTCTCACCCACCAAGTAAGTATCGTGTCTACGTCTGAGTCTGTGTGCCAGGATTGTGGAGATGACACGAGATGAGCCACCTGAGGACACTGTCCACTGAGAAGCTGTTTGAAATCAAGGTACCATAGCAGAGGCAAGTTTGACTCTGACCTACGTTTGCACTTCACTGTCACCAAGGCAACTAGCCTAAGTCTTTATAATTCCTAGTCTTCCGTCTAGTATGACTTTTCTATCAGGATAGAATGCAGCCTCATATGTAAAGAGTCTAGCAGAGTACTAGCTCACAGTAGCTACCCAATTGAGATTTTTCTCCTTTAGTTTTTTTCATCTTGAATCTCCAATTCACTCATATATTTTAAAAAGGAAAGCCCCTGAAGCTTAAAGTTAAGGCCAAATATCAAAGCTGGTTACATTTCAGGAATTCATTCCAAGTCTCACAATAACAACAGTTTCTAAGAAATCTGAAGGGATGGAGGCCCAGGGCACTGTTCAAGTTAGCCAGAGAACAACAGCCAACCCCTTGGTCCTGAGATTAGCATGAGTCATTCCCTGACATCTCTAGCCTTGTGAGACAAAAATCTACATCCTAGAAGACTTGAAAGCATGAAGGGGTTCAGGAGGTGAGAGTACCCCTCCTGAGCGAGCCTTGGCCATCACTAGTAACACATGGAGTAGAAGGGTAAGGAGCCCAGAGACATCTTGACCTCTCTGTGGGAATCATTTCCTAGGAGTGGTCAGTGGACAATGGTGAACAGAGGCCCCTGAGCCTTCAAGGGGTTAAATGCACAAGCTGAAAGCCAAGAGCAGGGGGAAACGGGCATGGAAAACTTGACCTTTCGAGGCTCGAGCCTGGGCAAGCAAACCCCCATCCCATGCCTGAGGGACCCATGTGGGCCTTAAATAGCAAGCGAAGAGCAGGTTGTACAGTGCTTCTTTATCAATGGGAACCAAGATAAATGTCAGCTGCCAGGCCTCAAAGGCAGGCATGACCGAGCACTGCAGAGAGGTCACCACAGGCTGTGGAGGAGTCCTTCGGGCTCCCTGGTGGCCTCTTGCAGACCTTTGCTGAGGTTTCATGGAAGAAAAAGTTGCTGAGCAGGCTGGGATGGCAACAGCCTCTGCCCTCTCCTCAGGGCTCTGTACCATCTTCTCCTGGGCAATCCCCAGCCTCAGCTCAACTATCCCTCATCACAGGTTCTAGTGTAGTCTGCAACAGCCCCTTCAATCTGACTTCAGCCACAAGAATGTAAGAGTCTCTCTCTCTCTCTCTCTCTCTCTCTCTCTCCTTTTATTTTCCTCAGCTTACAAGTATATTGTAAAGTATCTACTAGATCAGGGTTTTACAGCCCTGGGAAAGGTGTCTACTACAGAGCCTGTGCTCAGCATGAGTTTGGAAACAGGCAGAGCCAAGGGACTGCAAGTAACAAAGTCAGGGCTTTCTAGAGGAGGGAATGACACAGCAAAGCCAGGGAGGAAGAAGATGTAGGGAAGAAGTGAGAAGGAAGAGTGCATTCTGGGAAGAAGGCCACAGCCACATCTATCAGCCTTGCCTCTGGGTCTGCAGCAGAACGGCTGATGTTTCGGTCTCCAGTGCAGGGACAGCTGGGGCAGGGACAAAGGAAGGCCCAGGCACACTTACTTCAGTCCAGAAGCATTCAGATATGACCCAAAGTGGAAAAGAAGGACCCCAGGAGATACCAGAAAAGAATCCTTGGAAGGTAGGAGGGTCTGCGGGAACAGGGGAACAGGGCAGAACCTTCCCCATTTTGTTCCTCCTCTCAGACAAAGAGCAATGTTCTCTCCCTGGAAATGTGGAGCTCACAGTCAGCTGTAAGTCCCATAGCAGAGCACTGACGATTGCTTGTCCATCAAGAACTGGACTTTAAGAAAGCTTGAGCCAAGCAGGGAGGTCTGGGAGATGCTATTTCTCATCAGATGCCATTCCTACCTGGACAATGCCAGCAGACTTCCTTCCCACACCACACCAAAACTGCTGCTGTGCTTTTGTTTGTCACGGTGATAAGAGGCAGGTAAGGTTATTGAAGAGAGGTAGAAGGATAGGTAGAGATAGAGACATATAGATACATGGATATAGAGATGCATAGTTGATGGTTTAGCCCAGTGCCTAAAACACAGGAGGCACTGCTTAGCATTTACAAAGTAGAATCTTTTTGAATGATATCCTTGTGCAGGGGCAGTGCTAGTCCTCTCTGCACCCTTCCGATTTTAGCGCATGTGCTAGTGGAGTGAGCACTCGGCGTCATTCTGTAGCCCTGCATGCCAGGTGTTTCTTCTCCCCACCCCACCCTCTCTCATACAATGGCCAACAGCAGTCAGTACAAAGCAGTGATGTAATACCGAGATCCTTAAATATCTTATCTGACAGATGATTGTCTGGTTGCAGACTCCTGGGCTTACTTAGTTTGCCTTTGGAAAGCAGACGGAAAAATTCTCACAAGTTCCATTTTGTTCCTCCGCACAGCCCTTTTGTTACTTCCTTCTCTCAGTCCCGCATCATATTTTACTTTTACAGCCCTTGGGATCGGGTTATGACAAAACCTGCAGTAGCTCATCACATTTGTTTTATGGCCTCCCGTCTGGTTTTGCTAAGTTACATTCCTTATAAAGAGATGCGTGAACCCAAAATGTGTAGATCTCTTTTGTGACCCAGGAGGGCTGAGCTTGTAACTGATGTTAATGGAACCATCACCAACCTAATGTTTCTCAGACTCTGGGATTCCTTTTTAAGAACACATGGCAGTGTCTTACAAGAAGCCATTGTTGGGCTCTTATAGAAGTGTGTGTTAAGTGGGGCTTTTGATTAGATAAGTATCTGCGACCGTGACAGTCAGTGTCATTCATAATGGTGTGTGTCCACAGACAGTGCACACACACTAATGTGCACACAAGAAAAGTTCAGAAAGCACAGGCACCCGTTCATTAAGGTGTGAGCTCTTTCCTATCTTGCCTGCTGTGGTTCAAACACTGGACAAGTCTCCAGAGAAGACTCGAGGCATAGATGGTCTCAGCAGTAAAACCAACCTTCTCATTAGCTCGGGCTTCACAGAAAGAAGCCAAAGCACTTGGACGCTCTGGCCCTCTTACTGTGCCCATTCTCTGATACTCAGATTTCAGTCTATCCACAGGCTCTACTTTATGCAAAGCAAAACACAAGAATAAACTACGTTTTTCCTACCTGCTCCAGGGGCCACCAGGAGCCTGGCTGCTGCTTACAACCTGTCAGACACCAGGGTGAGTTCTTCAGCTCCCTCCCCCGGAGCCAGAACCTAAGAAAACTTTCAGTTGCTATGAACAGGCAGACTGTCACTTTCTAGTCAGTTCTTCCTCTTTCCTCTCCATGACTTATGGAGTGCCAGAATGAAGGACTCAGAAAAAGATGTTCAGAGAGATAGGAGTTGAATTGGGGGGAGGGGGGAGAAAGGAAAACAAACACAGGACTCCCAAGGCAAGAGTACTTCACCCAACGCCCATCCTCCAAGGAGGAGACCCCTCCCTTCCAGCTTTGATTTCTCACAGACGACTTGCCACTGAGTTACTCATGTAATTGCTACATCACCCCTTTGCAAACGGCAGACATGCCATGTGGGCAGAACTCCAGATTTTCCATGCATGCCTCTACCTGTCCGTGGGGATATCACTGAGCCTGGGAAAGTTGAGAGAGCAACACACAACCCACAAGGGGAGACCTAGACTAGACTATGAATCAAGCTGTAGGGTTAAAAATGCGCCGCATCAGGATGGAGGGGCTGGCACCATCTTCTCCATACATAGAGCATCCACCTTCTTCATGGGATTAGTAGGCTATGGCGCGGAGTCCTTCCAAGTAGATAGGCAAGGTACACTTTGTCAAGCCTTGACTTGCTTCCCCAAGGAGCAGAGGAGCAGTGAGGATTACTATCACCGAAGGAATGTGGTTTTCTTACTCTGGGCAGTCAATGTAAGAGAGTCAAAGATGATAGATGAACTATTACAGTTTCTTTAAGTTGAGTACGGCAGAATACATCACTAAAGACAACACTCCTCAAAGATAAGGCAGACGTTACAGAGGCTCCATATCTGATTAAGTCCTAGATTCCAAGAAGGCAACAGAAGAGAGGAACGACCAATAAAGAAGTTAGAAAATCTTGACTGGTCATGATTTATGTGACTTTGCTTAAAGCACTTAAAATTGCTTCTAAACAAATGCAGGGGGCTTGAAGATCAGAGAAATCACACCTCCACTCACTCTGACATCCACCCCCTCCCCCATCCCCATTCTTGCATTAAAACTTTGATTTCCATTGGTACTTCACCCTTCCCTCTGTTTGTTTTTGTGCGATTATTACCACTTCTAGACTTTTTCAGAAGTACACTGGTGGCCAAAGTCAGCAGATTCAGAGGTGGGGTTATGAACCATTTGCTGAGAAAATGAGTTTCTTCTTCTTCTTCTTCTTCTTCTTCTTCTTCTTCTTCTTCTTCTTCTTCTTCTTCTCCTTCTCCTTCTCCTTCTCCTTCTCCTTCTCCTTCTCCTTCTCCTTCTTCTTCCTCTTCTTTTACCGTAGTGACTGCCAACCATGGAGGCAGAACCTAGGGCTGATAGTTACAGTCCTGGTAAGAGAGACTGAAAATAAAGCCACTGAAGGAAAAAACAGACCAGAGCTTAGAAATGGTATGTCTTAAGTTTCTGTTGCTGTGGTAAACACCGTGACCAAAAGCCACTTGGGGAGGAAAGGGTTGATTTCATCGTACACTTCCAGGTAACAGCTCTTCACTGAGAGGAAACGAAAGCAGGTACCTGGTGGCTGAAATGAGCAGAGACCACGGAGGAGTGCTGCCTGCTGACTTGCTGCCCCTGGCTAGCTCAATCCGCTTTCTTATAGAACTCAAAACAGCCCGTCCAGTGGTGATTTTGCTCTCTGAGGACTGAACCTACCCACTGTGATGGTTAACGTTATGTTCTAAGTTTAAATTACTATGCTTAAGAACTCTATAAAACAAAAAACCTCTAACCTGTAAGCCCCACTTGCCCAAAGACAATTAACTTCCTGGAATGCTGGGGGCTGCTGTGCCCGTAAGATGAGGGGCCATGTGTTTTTGCTTCTGTAAAGAATCTTGGTTGCCTCAACTCCACAAGAAGTGCATGAGGTATGGAGACAGGAAGTATGCCAGGATGTGTGCTTGCTCCCGATTGGACAAAGGCAGGAAGTACACAACTTTGTGGGGTTTGCCTCTATAAGCCTCTGACTAATGTAATTTGCTTCCATACTCCTGGGTATAGACAAGGCCAGTGTCCATTGTCCTGGCCTGTGTTTAATAAAGCTTGTTTCAAATTTGGCTCAAAAGTTGTGGTAGAGTTCTTATTCTCAGCATGTGGGATTAACAGGGGTGTTAATGATGAAGTCAGCCTTCATCAAGGAAATGCCCTGCAGTTGTTACCTATAGGCAATCTGGATGGAGGTATCTTCTCAACTGAGGTTTTTCTTCCCAGATGATGCTAGCTTATATAAAATTGACCGAAAAAGTCCAAAAGGAACATGGTATGAGACCCATTTTTGAGAATGTTATTTGAAGGCTTGTATTTAGTCATGACCAAAGCCAACATTTCTTTTATGTTTTAAAATCCACCTAGTTAGATGTCTGCTACACTGGGAAAACTGCAGCCGTGTGAATCCTTTCCTCTTGGCCTCTATGCCTCACCCGGCTGCTTTGGGTAGCCCCACAACACCAGTTTCAGTGACGTTATAGGGCCAACAAATGTGTTTCTTTTTAATCCATTCTTGGAAATGTTTTCTAAAGCTCGGACTGCACCTATAGAGAGATGTAGAAAATGTAAGGCAGATTCTAAAGAAAGATTTCAAAATTCTTTCCTCTGTTTTTCTGAGTATAGTTCTTTGTTAAAAATCTAGACAGTGTTCAAGGCAGAGTGTCATAGTGGAAATCCCCACGACATTGACCTCCCCAGTAACCATGCATAACATTGGAGCGACCGGCTGTTCAAAATTGTAATCCATAAAGTGGCAGCCAAGAGCTGGCTAGAAATCCAGGAAACAGGGCCTCAGGCCAGGCGTGCGATTCAGTAATACACCCAAGGAACCCGTGTACCAAAAGTCTGAAAAACCATGGGCTATTGCAAGGGTCTTTGCACCAAGAAGCCTTTTGCTTATGGTTAGAGCATTTGGGGAGGGGGGAGACACGTAACTTCACTGCTTTTAGTATCGCAGTCTTGGTAAATGAGAAGCAGTGTGAACATGAAGCTGGAAACCATAACTTCGAAAACTTTATCTAAAACACAAGCAGCTGATTTGCTGGAAATTTATTCCAGTTGTAATGGCCTTATAGGTCCACACTGGACCCTGGGATGCTATGTACGGTATCAAAGTCAAGCAGAACACAGTGTACAGTAGAGGTGGCCAGGCCTCTGCTGGAACACCCATCAGAGCAGCATGGAGGCCTTGTTCACATGCCGACCCCACTCACTGTTCTGGTTGAGTAGGTCTGGGTGAGGCCTAAGAATTTGCATTTGTAGCAAGTGCCTGGGAGCATCTGTGCTGCTGTCTCCAGAATGTTAAACTATGATTACAAAAAAAGGGGGTTGATTTACACACACACACACACACACACACACACACACACACACACACAATGTGTGCCTTATATGTATATATGTATACATACACATTATATATAATATATATATGTATGTATATATGAGATTTGCTGCTTGCTCTTAGTACCATAAAAGTGATACCTTTTCATGCAATATTCTATCATTTTTAAGGGTTACAAGATAAATTGTTGCTGCTATGATGATCCGTGTTAACGAGTTGAAGAGAGCAGTCACTGTCTTCAATCCGCACTGTCACTTTCTTTCTTCAAATTTAAATTAAATTTTCTCCTTTTTTTTGTATAAGCGTTTTGCCTGCATGCATGCATGTATGTATAAATGTATGTATATATGTATGTTTGTTTGTATGCATACACCTGCATGGTTGGTACCTTTGGAAGTTAGAAGAGGGTTTCAGATTTTATGGAACTGATGTTATAAACTGGCGTTACAGAACTCGAGTGGTTGAAAGCCACCATATAGAACCCAGGTCCTCTTCGAGAGCAACAAGTGGCCTCAACCACTGTGCCAACTCTCCTCCATTTTTTATTATCTTTTTTTCTTTTTTTGCTTGTTTGTTTTTCTAGACAGGGTTTCTATGTGTAGTCATGGTGGTCCTGGAATTCCCTCTGTAGATCAGGCTTCTGCCTCCCCAGTGCTGGGATTAAAGGTGTGTGCCACTCCACCACTGCCTGGGTTTCATCATCACCTTAAATAAGCATCTTGTGATTGGGTCTAAAGATAAGCCAAGCTCTGAACTGACCAGAAACGGGATTCGCATTACGTAAGTGCCTATGAGATCCACAAACGAAATTCCATTCCTTTGGAAGCTAGAATCATCTTTCCCCTCTGCACAATGGTGACGTGGGTACACAAAACTCCATGGTGGCTGAAAATGAGGGGCTGCTTGGTGCAGGGTTTTCTCCATTCTGCCGCTCAGTATCCAGGTGCTCTCTCTGACAGCCTAGACCCCCAGGAAGAAAGTGGAAGATTGGGCTGGAGAGATGGCTCAGCGGTTAAGAGAACTGACTGCTCTGCCAGAGGTCCTGAGTTCAAATCCCAGCAACCACATGGTGGCTCACAACCACCTGTAATGGGATCCGATGCCCTCTTCTAGTGTGTGTCTGAAGACAGCTGCAGTGTACTCATATAAATAAAAAGTAAATAAACCTAGGGGAAAAAAAGAAAGTGGAAATTTGCAAATAGGAAACCACAGAGGGCAGGCTGCTGAGACCTGGGACTGTGAGGCAATTTCTAACAAGAGCACCAACATGTTCTGTGAAATTAGTTTGCTTCAGCTACAGCGTACCTTCTCGATGTCTCCTGCTGCAGGAGGCTCTGGCCTCAGGCCTCTTCACCTCAGCATCAAAAAGATATTTTATTTTAGTCCAAAAAATACAGCCATAAAAAGAAATATAGAGATATATTAAAGCCATAAAAAGAAATATAGAGATATATTAAAGCATGGGTATTAATATATATATTTAACTTGAGCCATGCCTTGTTCCGTGATTGCTATCAAAGGGCGACAGGACCACAATATGTCCTAGAGAATCACATATGGAGTACTCTAATACAGAGATTAGAAATCTCAAAGAGACACCATGCTGCCTCTGAATAAGCCATATATTGGTCCTGATTTGGCCAGCTTCTACTTTAACACTCTATCAAGAAGACTTCATTTTGCTCACTATGCAACCCTTCAATAAGCAGCTATTTCCCTGGCACTGTGCTTGATATCTGAGTTGTAGATTGCTGGAATATCAAGGAATCAGAGTTGAAAGACTGGCAAGACAATCAAGGATCAAGCTACCTGGGCACGATCGTCAGGAAGATAAAATGCATGCGATGGTGATACACCTAGCCCAAAGGTGCCCTCAACGGTGCTTGAAGTGAGACTTCAAAAGGACTAGATACAAGATGACCTGGCTGGACGCAGCAGGGCGTGTCAAAAAACATGAGTAGTAATATGTGCCAGGGAAAAGATGTAAGGAGGGGCGGGGATGTAAAGAGGAGGCGGGGACGTAAGGAGGGGCGGGGCAAGCTCCGATAAGTTCCAGACCTGGTGTGTGTGAGTGTAAGTCCACCAGAGGGGATGAGGGAGAAGTCAGCTGAGATGTCAGACTTAGTCACTTCGAAGTCATCACTGAGGGGTGTGGATCATCTTTTCATCTGTAAAGGATTCTTGACGGGAATATCAAGACCGGATGGGAGAGAAGACCAGAGTCACGAGCCCGACTTTGAGCCTCTTTCACGGCATCTCGGGGAGCAGCTCTGTGTCCTGGGACTGGCCACAGGGATCAAGACTCTGAGATTCAGAGCTTATTTAGGAGTGAGGAAGTGCGATGCTGAGATGATTGGTCAGTTGATGGGAAGAATGGGGACCAGGTGTGAGTCTAAGGGGGTCCTCGCTTATTTTAGGTGGTTGATGAAGTATTATGGGGCAGGGTCCTGTTGATGGTATGGATGGGCTGGAAAATGGCTTCAGGCACTAAAACCAAAGCAAAGTTGATCTAAGTACTTACATCAGTCAGCCCTTACACAGTGTATAAATACCGCCATGGAGGTTCAATAGTTCCCCCTTAAAGACCATATCATCCAGAACAGTGGTTCTCAACCTGACCCCTTTGGGGTCAAATGAGTCTTTCACAGGGTCACCTAAGACCATTGGAAAACACAGATATTTACGTTTCAATTCCTAATAGTAGCAAAATTATAGATACGAAGTAGCAATGAAAATAATTTTATGGTTGAGGGTCACCACAACATGAGGAACTGCATTAAAGGGTCACAACATTAGGAAGGTTGAGAACTGCTGACCTAGAACCTCATAATGTAACCTTATGGTCTTGCATAGGTGATTAGTTAAGATGTTAAATTAACTAAGTTAGGATGGACCCTAAACCCAATGTATGAAATAAAAAAAAAAAGTGCAGAGGCCTGGTGGTGACACAGTCTGGGATTAGAGTGACACAGCCACATGAAGGGGACAACGTGGACAGTTGGAAGCCACCAGGAGAAGCAAAGGAGGCTTCCTCTTCACACCCTTAAGAAAGATCGTGACTCCATGGAAAATTACTATGTACTCTGAGCCTTATTCTTCAAGCAGATTGGGCATAATTTTTACGTGTGTGTGTGTGTGTGTGTGTGTGTGTGTGTGTGTGTGTGTGTGTGAAGTCATCAGGCCTGGTGGCAAGCTCCAGTCACTGAACCATCTCTCCAGAACCAAGTTAGGCATAACTATCTTCCCCAGCCCAATTAACAAACTAGTTGGCAGACATTAAGTAATTATCCGAAGATTATAGAGTCAACACATGTGTAGCAGCAGGAATAGAGGGAGATTTTCTTATTCTTTGTCTAGACATTTTGCAGGGGTGTGACCTCTACTCCACTTTCCCTAGAGAATCATCTTGGATTGAAACAAAAAGACATTATCAGTTATTTTCACAAGAGGAGTCTATGAAAGTAAATCCCCTACACACCTAAAAGTCTTTCTGCAAATGGAACTGTTCCATATGGCATCTTCCTTGCCTTCTAAAACAAAGTATTCAAAGTGCATTGGTTTTTTTCCTTGCTGGTATGGGCACTGATTATTGTTAATATATTTTAGTCATCTTGACTCCTCCAAAGAAATTTAGAGAAAACTGCAGGTGTAGCTTCAGGTAGCAAAGCTGGAGCCTCACACCGATCTGCACAGTCACCCCACCCAAAGGAGACTCATGGAAGGATCTCATTCCTAGCTGAGGTGCTATTGGTAATTGACGACTGCTGGAGAGAGAGGGTGTGGCTCCTGGTACACCAACTGTGCTCCAGTTCCTATGTACCCAGGAATACATGGGCATCACAAATGGACTCAATGGGTTTAAAAAATGAGGACACAAAGTTGAATGGGTAGGGAGAGGGCTGGGGTAGATTGGGGAGGAATTGGGGAAAGGGAGGGGAAGTATGACCAAAATACACTCTGCAATGTTCCCAAAGTGTATGCATGTCTGTGTGTGCATGTTTATATATCTCTCTGTGTGTGCATATGCATGCATTTGCATGTGTGTACATGTACATGTTTATGTGTGTGTGTGCATCTGTGTGTGTGTGTGTGTAATGTACTTAAGGGTTCAAGGCTCCCACTTATTTAATACAACTATGCTAAAGAAATACACTAAATGGTTGACTAGTGTGATGGTCTTTGACACTCACAGCTGAATGGAAACTGTTTCTCCTCCTTCCTGAGTTATTGTTGTGTCTGCTCCTTGGACTCTTCCTTGGGAAGCATTGTGATGGATTCCTGAAGTTCACTGTTCCCAGTAGTTCTTGCTGAACACAGACCTGAGGAATGAACAGCACAGTTCGTACGCTTAGAAAAGACCAGACATGGAAACGCTCACGGGTACTCTTTCCAGCCTCCTGCACTACGGACTGAGTTTTGCTTTAGGAATTTGAATTAAGAAGCTTCTTGATGGCCTCCAGACAAATATGGGTGTGCGGTTGCATTGTCTCCTTGAACCCATGATTTGGGGCTGGTCCCAGAAAGACTCTATCCCTATGCCATGACAGCATTCCAGGAAGTCAGCACATAGCTCCAGGAAGCATCTGGATTCAAACCCAAAGTAGGTAAAGCCAGATAATTCCATTGAAGGAAGCATCTCTTTTGTCAAACATGTATCAAGTTGAGGTTGTCAGCCTTTGTGAGACATAGCTTTCTACATGGAAAGGATCCTTGGTTTCTAGTCTCTGAACCATCCAATCTTTGAGTTATCATCACCATACTGCCTGCCTTCTGGTAGACCCAGAAGGAAAATGCAATTAAAAATCATAGAACACAATTTGAATAAATAAAATAAAACACGATACAAATTAAGGCCAGTTCCTGAAATAAGAAAACAAAAGATCCTGCTCACATATGCTCAAAGCTGTTTCTGATTTACTGACTGACTGGCTCACCCCAGCAAGCATTTGGACAGCCCATGTGACAGCAAGCACACTAACACTTTCCAGTCAAGAGCCCTGGAGATTCCTTGGTCAGTCCACACCTGCTGTTCCAACCACACTGGCCGCTTTTGGGAGACTCAGGTTTAAGTTTCCACAGCCCAAGAAGTATAGTAAAAGCCAGCTTGGGGGCTCAGAGGAGAACCACCTTGGGGCCCCGGGTGGCATACCTCCCTCCCCATGCTTTGCAGTTTTGAAGATGACAGGCACTTGGCACTTTACCCTTTCTGGATTGTAGCTGTAAGATTGTAGCCCACAGAGTGTGACCTTCCTAAAATGATGGCCGCATGAATGTGACCCAGGCCTTGAACTTGAGGCCTCTTAGCCTGAAGAGATGATGTTTGCTAACATCTTCACCTTCTGTGTCCTACACGTGGCTCCACAGACATTATTATTATTTGTCTTGCATTTTTATTAGCACACTGTAATTGTACAACGTAATGGGCCTCATGACGCTTACATGTATATAATGCACTTTGCTCCTATTCCTTCCTTTAGTGGTCTTTCTTATGGCCCCCTTCCCTTATAGCTCCTCTTTTCCACATCCCTGGGCCCCCCCCCCCCAGTTTTAATTCCATGTGCTTCTGTTTTTTAGCTTTCCCCAGTAGATTCTACAGATTGGTTGAAACATTATTCAATCAATAAATGTACTGTGGGCCTGGCCAGCCATTCTTGGAGAAGGAAGTACAAATGGTTAATGAATACATAGCAGTGTTCACCATCCTAACCCACCAGGGAAGAGCGAATCAAAACTGCACAGAGATGCCTTCTCACGCTAGTCCGAATGGCTCTGACCAAGAAGACAACAACAATGCTGATTAGGATGTGGGAGAGAGGAACCCTCATTCACCACTGGAAGGGTGTGCAGCAGTACAGACAATGCTATGGGCATCAGCAGGGCGGTTTCTCAAAAAAAAAAAATTACAAATAAACGTATATATGACCCAGCCATGCCTCTCCTGAGTATATACCCGAAGGGCCGCGAGTCAGCACAGCACAGAGGTACTGTCACATCCGTCTTTATACGGCACTGTTCGAAATGACCAAGTAACAGAATCAGAGGAGGTGGAATCAGTGTTGAGTGGACAACAAAGAATGAATTTACAGCATTTGCAGGGAAATAGATGAAACTGCAGACCCTCCATTTAAGTGACATCAACCAGATCTTCAAAAACTAGATAATTACTCATTGTAGTTCTTTTTGTTTGTTTGTGTGTCTTACTACATAAGCCTTGATGGCCTGGAACTCACTATGTAGATCAGGTGACTCACAAAGATCCTTGATGCAAGGTAGAGTCATTTAGGAAGAGAGAACTTCAATTGAGACGATGTCTCTACCAGACTAACCTGTGGACAAGCCTGTGGTTCATTTTCTTAGTGATTGATAGTGGGAGGGCCCAGCCCATCGTGGGTGGCGTTTGCTGGGGAGGAGGTGTTCAGTAAGCAGCACCCTCCATTCCCTCTCCTCCAGTTCTTGCCTTAATTTCCCCAGTGATGGACTGTTACCTGAAAGCAAGATAAACTTTTTTCTCCCTAAGTTGCTTCAGTCTTTGTGTTTCACCCCAGCAGTAGAAACCCTAAATAAGACACATGAAACATAGAAACAACTATAAGAATCCAGGAAAGAACTCTTCTCTCAACCCTTTTTTTCTCAGTTGCTTGTCTTGGTTTCCTGTTTGGCCACAGACAATGGCCTCAGATTTTCAGTGACCTTTCAATTATGAAGCCTCAATTGTTACATAAATCCACATTTATGTGTCAACTGAGTTTGTAAACCATGGCACCAGATTCCCAAGTTGCAACTGTGTTCCCTCAGCGGTCTGCAACTTTCCAAGGCCTTGACAGTAACTTGGCCCCGACTCTTTCTCCACTCTGCTTGCCAGCCTCTGATTACAGCTCAGCTTGGTTGTTACCATGGCCTTCCCTCTAGCCTCCCTGAGTTGGGCTTCCTGCCCATCTGCTTGCATCCCACTATTGACTCTTCCTGGTCCCAACCCTCCCTCAATCGATTAGACAATGCATTGTTGGAGCCTATCAAATCAAAACACCCTAGCCCGACTTGTAAAGCTTCCATAGCCCCACCCCTCCCTATCTCCATTTTCTTCCTCAGAAAGGTCAATCCACTCCCACTGAACCAGGAGGCTCCTATCTTCTCTACAGTGGCAGTAACCCCCACTCCTTTCCAAGGGTCATTTCCCACCTCAGATGTCCCCAGCTAGTTGTATTTTACCTGACACAAAAAAATCCCAGTTTGAGTCTAAACTGTATAAGCAAACGGTCCTTACCTCTTCACTATGCACTGGTCACTTCTTTCTTATTGTGTGTACAAATAAACAATGACATGCACAGCAGTCGTGATGAGCCAACTTCTGCTGAACACTTCTTATGTGTCATGCTTTCTTGGGAAAAGCAGCTTTATTATTTTTGATTACAGATGGAGAAACACAGGCCCAGGGGAAACAATGCAGCCAGGGTAACACCTGTTAGCTATTTGTTTATCCCCTGCATTACCTCATTAGCTCTCCACTGAGAGCAGAGACTGAAGCTCAAGGTTTCTCACACGACTGGGATGGGGCAGCGAGTCTACTATAAGGTATTAGTTCTGCTAGTCATTTATATATGCAGGTGTTATACATCTTTTAAAATTCTTACCCTGCAGGAGTTGTCTCATTTTTTTCAAATAAGCAAAGGACCGCTTTACAAAGCAATCCTTTGGAGCCCAGAGATGAACAGTTAGTGGGAAACCATAATCTATAAATTCCCCTGTGCGATTTTATACTCTCCACATACACTTGAAATGTTTAAGATGGCACGCCACAGAGTTGTCAAGAACTATTAATGGGATTGGGTGGCATTTTAGGAGGGTCACTGGGCAGGGGCAGAGGTCACTGGCCAACATCTTTATTTTCTGATTTTGTTTTTCAAAATTGCATGGCAGCAAGATTTTCTAAGAAGCAACCACATTTTTGTGGCACAGTGCTAGAATTTTCTTCAGATCTCTTCCAATATATTTTTTTCTTTTAACAACCAAGGGAAGTAGAGATATAAATCCAAAAAAGACAAATATCACAGTGTAATCATAAAGGAGGGAAAGGATTGAGTTTTAGATGAACACTTAATTTTTATGACAGTCACTGTAGGTATAATCTCTCTTTTGTCCCCATACCTATTCCATTTAACCTTGTACAAGCAAGAATTCATTAGATTTCTCCTCTTCCTACTTCAAATCAAAGCTTCACTAAAGGCCATAATCATAGAGGAGAAACATTCTGTTTCAAGATTCTTAGCTTGTCTTAGTTTATGAATTCCCAAGAAAGCTCATAAGCAGTTGTAAACTAACACAGCTGAGCAAACAGATTTCATCCTACTTTGTCTACTGACTAATGCTCCCTTTCACCCATGCTAAGATTTTTTTCTAACTGCTCAAAAAAGATCAGATAAGGAAAAAGAAAAGCATGTATAGACCTTGTTTCTCTGATTTTCTTTTGAAATGTTTTTTCATTATTTGTTTTGTGTATGTGTGTGCTGCTGAGCGTAGGCATGTGCACCATGAGCATGCAGGTGCCCTCCGAGGCCAGAAGAGGGCGCTGTATCTCTGGGAACTGCACTGACAGGCAGCAGCTAGTGCCCAGTGTGTGTTTGGAACCGAAAGTGGCAGGACAGTGAGTGCTCATAACTACTGGTTCAGCTATCCAGTCCCTTTATGTAGCTTCTTCTGGCCCCAGCTTGTTGGGATTCCTTCACTTCTAACTGAAGGCAGACATGTCCATCGAATCTGGTAGTAATCTCAGTTTAGAAATAAGCTGGTTTTCAAACTAAAAGCCACTTAGAGAAAAGAGTCTTTCATGGTAAATAGTAACATTTTGTAACTTTTTTCCTAATCATAAAATAACATCAGCTTATTATGGAAAACTTAAAATATAAGTTCCATATCCTTATTTATCTTTTTTTTGTGTATGATTTTAACTTTTCAGATCTAATTAAACCCCATTTTCCATGGTACACATTACCTTTCAATGTACAGTTTAGAAACATTGGAGATACTTATTTTGTATTTTATGTAGACTAGAGTGATCATTAGAGACATTTTTCTACTCTCCTCCCTCTCTCTGCCATGCCTGTCTCTCAGTCTCTGTCTCCATCTCTATCTCTCTGCCTCCTTGTCTCTGTCTCTCTGTCTCTGTCTCTCTCTCTCTCTCTCTCTTGTAAACCTGAAAATGAATTTCCAGAGCCTCTGCATACTAACACTGCCCGTAAATCTGGAATTCTCAAGTATAATCCTATTTCTTACAGCGGCATTTAGCTGCTATCAGTTCTCCTGCTGGTAAACTGCTCATTTCAAAGATTCTTTAGCATGAAACTTCAACACATTATAAAGTATGCCTCTATGGGAGTCTGGCCATTTTAATTTTCTCCCAGATGGTCTTCGGCTCAGGCTGTCTTCTACTGTCTCTGGCCATTGTTCCCTGCACCCTGTTCAGATTATTCATTAGAAGTGCATGTAATTCCTGTGGGTGTTTCCTGTCACTTCACTGGGCTCTCCTGCTCCAGGCTGTGGAGTGGAGTCTGCTTCAGCAGCTGCCTCCAGACACTTTTCTTTCTGCTCTCATGGCTTGGAGATGGGGGGGAGGGGCTGCCTTTCTTCCTTTATCCCACCCTTCCCCTGATGGCCTCTGTCTTCTGCCTTGTAATGGCCCTGCCTATCAATCATCTTAGAGATACAAATATATCCTGAGATGAATCCTTTCCTGGAGAAATTTACTTACAGAGATACCATGCTGCTTTGGTCAAAGGCTTCTTTTTCATCTCTCAGAGGCCATTCGGGCATTCCCCACCTATACCTATTAGAGTTCAGAGAGTTCAGAGAGTACTGGGGAAGTATTTACATCTCCTCACTTTCTTCTGGACATAAGGAAAACAGAGCAGAAGAGAAGCTGATGGGCATCCTCCCTTCAGGCTCTACGACATACCTTCCCAGCTCATATATCTGATCATGATATTGGGGTTTCTAGCAATAGTTTCTGGGCTGTAAATTGGGGCATGAGAGGCACCCTACTGTTGTATTTTAGAGTGGTATATAGGAGGACTTACTCATCCCCTATCATGGCTCTTTTCATTTACACAGCTAGCCATTCTAGCAGGTGATAGCCATCCTTCTGTCTTGTCTGTGGTTGAGGAGCCATGGTCTCTGAATAGAGATGGAAAGGGAGACAGAGGTAGATAGTCTGGAGGGGGGGACCTGAGTTTTGTTCCATTTAGTTTGGAAGACAATCTATTCTTCTCTGGACTATTTATTGCTCTGTCCAGGTCAGAATCAAGGTCATAGATGGAATGACCTTGTGGGTACAAACAATGGGTCCAGGTTCCCACTACCCTTCAGCACCCTGGTTTGGAGAGTAGGGGTATGTGGAATGGACTTGTAAGACCATGCCTCTCAGTTCATCCTGTTAACAGCTACACTGTAGACAGTCCTTGTAGGTTTCAGCATATGGCCTTTCTCCACCTTAAATTAAGTCAGTTATTCATGTTTGTCTTCTTTTCATACCATTTTGGTGTTTCTTAGGTATGCGAAAATCTTGTGTTTCATTTGTCATCTGTCCTTATTAAGTCAAGACAGGCAACATTAAATACTAGAAGCTGGGACAATACAGATAATCCATATCACATCTCTATTTTAAATTCAACACAAAGGGAAACAGATTTCCTTATTCACACATAGCTTTAAAAAAAAGAAATAATTCAGAATGTGTAATAGCACCATGATTAATCATGTTAGATATTGAGAAGTACAGAAAATGACAGGATCCTACAGTGACTGCAACTCTCCAGAATCCTGGGCATGAGAACACTCTGAAACCGGAAATATCAGTTTAGAATGGATGAAATCCATCTCCAGCAGAGCTGCTCCTGACAAAGTGTTCCCCAGTTCCACAGACAGAACAAATTGCTCCTGTGATAGAACCAAGAAAAACAAGACATCTCATACCTGGTCAAGAGATAGGAACAATGTATCTCATACTTGGTCAAGAGACAGAAACAATGTATCTCATACCTGGTCAAGAGACAGAAACAATGTATCTCATACCTGGTCAAGAGACACCATGACCCATATGCCTGCTCCAGTAGAATGCTGTTTGTGCAAATCAGTTTATAACAAGAAAACTGCATAGCCCTCTGACTGGAAAAACAGTGCAAATATAGTCAACTTGGAATTTAGGAAAAGAGACCGTCAGCATGTCAGTGTGTCTTATCACTTTCCAAGCTGAAGAGCACGTTCTGGCTGGTTCAAGCAAGCGTTGCCACTCTCCTGACAGGAACAACTTTATCTTGGCAGTGGAGGTGACCATAGCTGGTGACTCAGTTCCTGGAGATCATCTAGTGCCCCTGACTTTGAGCAGTGAGCAACCTCACTTTCCAGACATGGCTTTTCCTTTAGCTCAGGGGAAAATCTGGGCAGGCAGAATATGGCTCTGTTGCCAAAGAGATAATAGAGGCTGGTTTATTGTTAATAGAGAGTAAATATAAACTCAAGTCATGGTCATTTGATACAAACAGAATGGGCCACATCAGATACAAAAGATATATGTAACAACTGTGTGGTGATCCCTTGCATGTGTTTGTGATTTCCTTGTGTCTTTACCCTAACTCCTAAACTAACACTGTCCCCTCCTCTCCACTGTCCCCCATGTGAGCTACATTCTGACATTGCAGCCAGCCTTGTACAACCCAGCCTTCTCAGACCCCAAACCCATCCTCACCCATAGCTCACGTTTTCTCCTACTTTGATTTTCCTTCTTCCTTCCTCCAAATCCAAAACTCTCAGGGCAAGGGTCCACCCACTTTATTCCAGTTAAACTTTTGCCGCCACCCAGCTCTGCCGATTTCTAATACAAGCCTAGTATTGTGCGTGCACATTCCGCCTGGCCCTACATTGCCATGGTAGATTTCTATTAGTTTCCCACTTCTCTGGTGTGTAAATTTCCAGAAATGTTAGCAGTATTTAGCTCCTTTATGTAACTGTTTGGTCCCTTAAGACTTTTAAGGGCACAGATTCTTAAGTCTCCTTTCATCTTATCACACTGATAATAAACCGGATCCAGCATTTTCCTGAACTAGAAAGCTTCCACATTGCCAAAATGTAGCCCCGGCTGCAGTTGGCTTGCTGATGGTTCTCTGCCACGTGCTTTCTGAGGGGCAACAGTTGCTGAGCATCCTAATACTTCCCCCACATGAGACACAATGGTGTAGGGACTACAGAGATAAGGACTCAGCCCCCATTTGGCTGTTGTTTCTGAAAAGCTTAGAGTGAATTCGATTCTCTAAGCCAGGTTTTCTCATCTTTAAAGATGAGGGTTCAGAGAGTCTTGGTGAACATTAAACAAAATCATGTGATATGTTTAACAGGGTGCCCAGCACATGGTAGGCGCTGCATCTGGTGTTAACTGAGATTGACAAGAAGGATTCTAAGTGATCCTTGGTCTGAGTCATCACTGTGAGAGCCCTACAGCAGCCGTAGACAAGAGGAAATTTTCATAACCTGTTAAGGCTTCTTGGTTTAAAAAAAATCAAGAAGACATTAAATCAGATCATGTCTATCAGCCTTTAGTGATAAGGTAGAAACAAAGATGTTCCTGGCCTAGATGTGTGCCCTGGTCTGAGAGAAAGAATGGGTAGGCAGAGGGAGCATTTCTCTAGGAAGGAGGAGAGTTTTCTGAGTGGGAGCCCACAGACTGCGCTCACATCTAGGCATCAGTCCAGAAACAACAAGAACACTTTTTTCATGAGACTCCGGTGACTTCAAATAAAAGGTGCTGTTTCAACATGCCCGGCTGTCCTCAGCAGAGGCCGCGAAGCAGGAAGAACAGGGTCCTTTGCTTTCTGCCCAGACCGTCCCAGATGAGCCAGAATCTTGATCCTGGAAAAACAGTCTGACAGTTTTAAAAACTATTTCAGCAGTAGAGGAGCAGCGACCACGGTGGCCACATGGGTTTTAGAAACTGTGGCAACCAACCTTTTCCGGGAGCCTATTAAAATGGAGCGTGGATTAGAATGGGGATAGGTTGAGACAGGAGAAAGAACCATATACAAGCATGATTTCAGGCCAAGTCTATCTGTCCTCAAAGCTACAAAGCTGCCATGGCCCTGGCAGAGACTATAGATCATTACTGAGTTGGGGAACGTGACCAATGGAATCTCCCGGGTGTAAGTCGGGCCTGCATGTCTTTCCCAGCACCTTTCCTGTTGGCCTCATTTGGATGCTTTCCAAACTAGCTGAACTCATTATACCTCATTCGAAAATTATTTCCCAAACTGCTCAAGGGTATCAAGTAATAAGTGTTGCAGAGGTAACCATTAGGTCTTATCACATGTAGGGACAAATGTGCTCCTGAAGAAGCGCGCGCACACACACTCACATTATCCTCAATTACATCAGGCAACAAACTTACAACACAGCCTTGGGGATTAACTTGCTGAAGTGGATTCTTGGCGCCTGGTGCCAGAGTCCAAGGAAGTGGGGAGCTGGGTGAGGTGAACCGCTCCGGATTCCTCCTGGGGTGAATCACTTGGGAGACTGAATTCGGTGAGCTGAGAATGCAAAGGAGAGTGGGAAAGGGGGTGGGGCTGTCTGTTCCTGAGCCAAAGGAGTCCCCAGGACCCCTACTCTGAAGTCCCACAATCAGGGGTCTTGGTGTAGCTCTCAATCTTCTCAACCGGGTCCTTTGGGTTCTTTGAATCGGGTAAAGTTTTCTGCACTCACACAAAATAGCTTCATGCTGGGGGGTAGTTTCTCTTCCATGTTATTCCTCCTCCTCCATCTCCCCCTCCTTCTCCTCCTTCTCCTCTTCCTCCTCCTCTACCATCTACTTCTTCCTTCTCCTCTTTCTTTTTCCTCCCCTTTTCTTCATACTCTTGATCCTCTTGTTCACCCTTTTGCCCCCTTCTTTTCATCCCCTTCCAACTTCCTAGTATTACTTGAATGCTGGCCCTCCTGATGCTACCCCTCCTGAAGCTGGGCTCTCCTGATGCTGGGTCCTCCTGATGCTACCCCTCCTGAAGCTGGGCCCTCCTGATGCTGGGTCCTCCTGATGCTGGCCCTCCTGATGCTACCCCTCCTGATACTGGGCCCTCCTGATGCTGGGTCCTCCTGATGCTGGTCCTCCTGATGCTGGGTCCTCCTGATGCTGGGTCCTCCTGATGCTGGCCCTCCTGATGCTGGGTCCTCCTGATGCTGGGTCCTCCTGATGCTGGCCCTCCTGATGCTGGCCCTCCTGATGCTGGGTCCTCCTGATGCTGGGTCCTCCTGATGCTGGCCCTCCTGATGCTGGGTCCTCCTGATGCTGGGTCCTCCTGATGCTGGGTCCTCCTGATGCTGGGTCCTCCTGATGCTGGGTCCTCCTGATGCTGGGTCCTCCTGATGCTGGGTCCTCCTGATGCTGGGTCCTCCTGATGCTGGGTCCTCCTGATGCTGGGTCCTCCTGATGCTGGGTCCTCCTGATGCTGGGTCCTCCTGATGCTGGGTCCTCCTGATGCTGGGCCCTCCTGATGCTGGGTCCTCCTGATGCTGGGTCCTCCTGATGCTACCCCTCCTGATGCTGGGTCCTCCTGATGCTGGGTCCTCCTGATGCTGGTCCTCCTGATGCTGGGTCCTCCTGATGCTGGGTCCTCCTGATGCTGGGTCCTCCTGATGCTGGGTCCTCCTGATGCTACCCCTCCTGATGCTGGCCCTCCTGATGCTGGGTCCTCCTGATGCTACCCCTCCTGATGCTGGGTCCTCCTGATGCTGGGTCCTCCTGATGCTGGGTCCTCCTGATGCTGGTCCTCCTGATGCTGGGTCCTCCTGATGCTGGGTCCTCCTGATGCTGGGTCCTCCTGATGCTGGTCCTCCTGATGCTGGTCCTCCTGATGCTGGGTCCTCCTGATGCTGGGTCCTCCTGATGCTGGGTCCTCCTGATGCTGGGTCCTCCTGATGCTGGGTCCTCCTGATGCTGGGTCCTCCTGATGCTGGTCCTCCTGATGCTACCCCTTCTGATTCTGACCCTCCTGATGCTGGTCCTCCTGGAGCAATGCTTTGCTCTCATCACCCATGTACCTGTTCCTGTCACCCTTGTTCTCTTTGTTGTCCCATGTGCTGAAAGAAGTCCTGGTTATATCCTCAGAACCCTCTGTGACATATAACCATGTCACAGTTTCCTTTTTCCAAGAGCATCAAATGTCCTTTTAAAACAGCAACTGGAAATTTTATGATGGCAGAAGAAATAATTCATTAGGAAGATACCACAACTTTAACAAAATGAGGGAGAAAGAAAGAAAGCATTCCACAAGTACATCAGGAGATAATTTTAGCATCTTTATCAGCCGGGAGTCACAGAAAATCTTGATAAAACATCTGCATAAATGTAAATGATCTGAGCCCTATTTTTCACTGCATACCTGACGCCATGAACACGGGGCTCAACAGTTGCTGAACACACATCCCTTTACGCACACACTATCATACTGACAAGGGCAGACCACATGAGGGATAATAAAGCAATCAACAGTTTTTCTTTAAAATTTTTCAAGGCAGGGTCCCTCTATGTAGCCCTGGCTGTCCTAGAACTTGCTCTGTAGATGAGGCTGCCCTAGAATTCAGAGATCCACTTGCCTCTGCCTCCCAAGTGTTGGGATCAAAGGTGTGTGTGCCACTGCCTGGCAGCAAGTCAACATATTTTAAGGGCTTGAAAAATATAGTGGGCTTATCTTCTGGTCACAATAGAATTAACTAAGAAATCAATATCAATGTGACATCATCTACGTCAATGAAAACAAGAAAGAAAAAGAAAAGGAAAGAACATGAATGTTTCTAGGGAGGAGAAAGTTTATTATACATATGTGGTAGAGCATAGCCAGAGGCGGACACATCTGGAGGAGTCCGGCATGGCCAAGATGATCCTGAACCGTGTGTGTGTGTGTGTGTGTGTGTGTGTGTGTTGCAGTGGGGGACCAAGTACAGCATCCAGGAGGTCAAAAGTACAAAAAACGAGAAGGGGGAGTAAGCAACCAAAATGTCTGGATTACAGAGGGAAGAGCGTCTGGGGGAAGAGCAGCCCAGCCCCTGGGCTGTAGAGTTCGGAGCAGAAAGGGGTGGTGGGATTGATGGCGACCAATTACTGTAACAGGTAGGGACTGAGGGATGCTGGGAGAACCTAGAGGCCAAGACTGCTTTGATAAGTTAAATAGGCACCTCATCTGCTTGTCCTACCTTTGAAACTTAACACTACTCACACCCCAAATATCCAGAAATTCAATAAGATTTTCTTAAATAATATAAGACAAAGATAAAGTCACTAACGAAACTACAAATTATTTTCAACTGAATGAAAATGAAGTACACTGTATCAAAATTTGTAGAAGGCATAAGATAGCTTTAACATACCCATTATTAGAAACATTTAAAATAAGATGATGTTAAAAATAAGAGCATGAATCAACAAAGTAAACACTCAACAGATATAAGAGAGAAGTTGGTTTAAAAAAAGATTGGCAAAATAGGCAAACCCTTAAACTAGATTGATTTAAAGAGAGGAAGTATATATCACCAATATAAGGAATAAAAAGGGGGCTACCACCAACATAATCCTGTGAACAGGTAAAGGATAAAAAGAATAATAAGAAAAATGTTATGCTCAAAAATCTGACCACTAAATGACAATTATTGAAAAAAGTGTCCAATTTGAAATAATAAATAGGACATCACCACCTTCCCAGCAGACTCCAGCACAGATTTTCCTGATGATTTTCTTCAAACATTCATAGCAGAAATGTCTGCAAGTTACAGAGAGATTTTCAGAGTATAATTGTCTTCTCCAGGGAAGGATCCTCAAACTGATTACCAAAATACCTAGTGGTCCCTGAAAGCATAAACACAGGAGTAATCCTATTATAAAGGGTAAGCAAGTTGTATTTAAATCTTTAGGAATATAAATTCAGGGAGGGGGCGTTGCATGAGAAGAGTCAGGGGGAGGAAAGAGAAAGGGAAATGATGCAATTATATTTTAATTTATTATATCTGAATTCTAAAAAGAAGAAAATAAAGCTTCAAAGGTCAGTGTATTAGACAGTTGAATAAACTCCATAGGCACAAGGGGAAAAAAAATTAGGGAAGAGGGAACTTTAGGAGACCAGCATTACCCCAGCATCCTAATCCGACAAAAACATCACAGAAGGGTCTTGTAAACCAATAATCTTCATGAACAGAGCAAAAAATTCCCATCAAAATACCGACTGATTGAATCCAGTCATATTTAAAAGGATATAAAACACAAAGTATGAATGCATTGGACCCTCAACTGGACTGTTAATTAATCACCAGGCGAATGAAATGTTGGTAAGGTTTTATACACACATTGCATAAATTACAGAATAACTTTAATTTTATAAAGGCCAGTATATGTAATACTGGTGAAGGTATGGGGTGACTGGTATTCTCCCTCAATGCTGATATGTGTAAAATGCTACAGGAACTTTGGGAAAAACTTGATCATTGTAAACTTCATTATCTATCTACCATACAACTGGCCATTCATTTTTTATGTTTACCAAAACCAAATAAAAAAATGGGCCTACATGAAGTCATTATACCTTCTTTTCAACATTTTCCGTTACTGTTCCAAATTAGGAATAACCTAAATGCTCATCAACATGTGGATGAGTAAATAGTGGTATTTTTGTAAAATGGATATAATATCACATAGTAAAAAGGAATATGATATTGATATTTGTCTTAGTTAGGGTTTCACTGCTGTGAACAGACACCATAACCAATGCAACTCTTATAAGGACAACATTTAATTGGGGCTGGCTTACAGGTTCAGAGGTTCAGTCCATTATCATCAAGGTGGGAGCACGGCAGCATTCAGGCAGGCATGGTGCAGGGGGAGTTGAGAGTTCTACATCTTCATCTGAAGGCAGGTAAGAGAAGACTGACTTCCAGGCAGCTAGGATGAGGGTCTTAAAGTCCACCCCCACAGTAATATACCTACTCCAACAAGGCCACACCTCCAAATAGTACCACTCCCTGGGCCAAGCATATACAAACCATCACAATATTCATATTTGTATATTTGGCAAATATACATATAAGACAGTATCATGTCATAGACTCATCATGTTGAGTGAAAGAAAAGTGTAAAAGAACATGGGTCGTGAGGGATAATTTATGTTCAGATAATTTAGGGGTAATATAGATGTCCAAAGTGGTGACATTGGCTATCCAGGGTCTATATCAGCCCCCTATTGATGGCTAACACCAGCTGTTCAGGGAACAGTGATGTACTTTATTACATATTATTTCTGACAAAATACCTCTTTATTGTGGGTGTGGTATAAATATAGCTTTGACATCAGAGTCATAAACCTTAGCCTTCAACACCCTCTCTCTCTCTCTCTCTCTCTCTCTCTCTCTCTCTCTCTCTCTCTCTGTAGATCTGTGTGGCTGTCTATGTGTATGCCTGGGCCTGCCTATATGTGGCATGTGTGTGCTGGTACATGCCTGGGTGTCTGTGGGTGCTTGCCTGCCTAACAGACTTGGCTCAGAACAAACAAAATATGTCTTATCTGTCTATGATTCCTCACAATCTCTTCAACATCTTTGCCTCTGGTGACCCCAATCTTATTCTGACATCAGAGTATGAACCTTACTCTTCTCTAAAGACTCCTCACTCTGTGATTACATTTATTTAGATTGTGTAAAAGTGAAAGTTAATCTATACTTTCTGTTGGGGCCTCATCCATCTCAATCAAACAGGGATGGTTTATTGAATACACATTTCAGTACTAATTCATCAGGGACATAGGTCAGATTCGGAAGCTGAGATTGAAACCCCCAAGCCAGAATGCTAAGGAGCTTTTAAGCTTGAAATTCATAAACATCTATACCAAGTTATTGCACCAATCAGGATTTTGGGATAGGAAACTTCCTTAGGAACATGTCTTTGTGGTACACTTATCCTGTTCCCATTGGTTGGGTTATTCAATTCTGACAGGGTGACTTGCTTAGCATTCGTGTGTCTCAACTTACCAGCCAGGATGTCAGTTAACCACATACATGTCTTCTTCTGCCAAGAAGGACGTCAGTTACTCAGGGAGGTTATGGGACTTAAACTTTATTTGACCCTTATTCAATATGGAAGTTTTATTCAAATGGCCATGGTAACATCAGATAGGCTATGGTTATATAGGCCTTAACACTTTCAGAAAACAAACCATGGCCACCTAGCATTAGAGAGAAACATTAGCAAAAGAATGTAAGAGATGCATTGCCACCCGGATTTTGTGGGTTCAAAGGTCAAAACCCACCAGTTGTCCATTGGTTAGAATTACTGCCCTCCAATTATAGTTTGCAGAACTTGTCTTAAATATTTTTTTTGAATAGTATAACATTTTTAATGTACTTCCCTTAACACAAAATTACAATTGGGTCAAGCCAAATCATCTCAAACACACAAAAATACAAAACAAAGCAAAATAAAAAACAACTAAACCTCAATAGATATACATCTGATAAGGTACAGGAAGTATTAACAGCATTTTGTGTCCTTTCAAAAAATTACTTTTGGTATTTATAGGATAATACATTTTAATTATAATAAAGAAAAAACACTGCCACTCACTGTTCCCTTTATAACGTACATTCTTATGTCACAATGTTATTTCTTTAATAGACACTGGTGTTATTTATTTACAAAATACAGAGTACATGGAAATTTGTGTAATTTTCTTTTTTTTGTTTTTGTTTTTCTAAGTTTTTTTTATTTACATTCAAAATCATTTCCCCTTTCCCGTTTCCTCCCTCCCCGAAAGTCCCATAAGCCCCCTTCCCTCCCTCTCTTCCCCATTTCAACCCCCTCTCGTTTCTCTGTCCTGGCATTCCCCTACATCCAGTCTTTCCAGGACCAGGGGTCTCTCCTTCCATAACAAAAAGTGAACACAACAAGAAGCAAACATCATGGTAGACTTGAAATTAATTTTTTTCTTCAACTTTATGACCCATCTATGTTGATGTATTGACAATATTAGCCCTGTTTCTCTCTCTCTCTCTCTCTCTCTCTCTCTCTCTCTCTCTCTCTCTCCTTTGAGAATCTGTGGCTGTTTAGTTCAGTTCCTGCCTTGATATGGAGTCTTGCTCTTCATACCTTAAAGGTCTTGGCTTACCAGAGGTCTTCCTTGGGTCTACAGCAGGGATGGGCTTACTCTCAGAGGTTTTTCCTCATTTGTTGATTGTATTAATCATGGCTCTCCAGAGGAACAGAATCGATACAATAAATCTATAATATCTATATATAGATATAATATAAATCGATGATAGAAAGAATAAATAAAAAATTTATTAGAGCAGCTTCAGACTGTGGGTCTTGGCTATACAACAATAGCTACAGGTAAGTGTCCCACTTAGTAATTGTCCTGGGGGAGGCTCAGAACCAGGACGAGCAGGGAATTGGGGGTGTCAAAGCAGAGCTGATGATATAGTAGGTCTTACTAGGAAGAGGGAGCGCCTGGCTGGCTGTAAAGGCTTTCTTTCTACCTTGAGCCAGAGTGCTGGCTGCAGGAGGAGGCGTTCTTGAACCCCAAAGACCACCAGGGAGCTGCTGAGTCTGATGCAGTCGCACTAGGGTCTCTATTCAAGCTCCAGCTTGGGCCACACTGCCATCTCTGATGCAGCAGAATGGGAGGGACAGCCCTAAGGTTAGTTTCAGGCAAGCATTTATAGAGGCAAGAAGGGGGTATCTAGCCTGGCACACATGTGATTGGGGGCCATTATGGCCTTTAACATAATTGACTGGTTCTGGGAGCCAAACTATAAACTTAACTTTTGCTTTGCTCCTGATTGGAGGTTGTTAGGAAGTGAAGTGTCAGGGAAGGCTTGTAACCTGGAGGTACAGATTTGTTTGGGAATAACCTGGAAACTGGTGCTAGATATAGGTTTTGTTAGCAGGTAACCTGGAAACTGGTATTAGGTACCAGCCTGTTAGTTAACTTGAGTTTAACCTTAGGTCAGGCTTTCTAAGATGGAGTCTGAACTCAAAAGATCTGGTCTCTCACTATGATGGAGGCCTTTTGTTGACCAGGATATTGGGTCATTTTTACTGCCTTGCCTTCCTGACTCAAGTTACATTAGGAAATAACTGATTCTTTAACACCTGAGTCTTTCTTAAATTATTCAGACTAAGTTAGCCGACTTCAGCATACATCTCGCCCACTAAGAACTTCTTCATCTGTTTCCTGTCTCCTAAAAATCCGTACTTTCTCCTCTGCTGATTCTCACTGGCACCCACTGAAGAGTTTCTAGCATTGCCAACAACTACTGCCTGATTCCATGTGGAACCTCCCAGGACCGTTCCTGTGGGTTTTGTCTGGATACTTAATTTTACAGTAGCAAAAGATGTCCTTTACTTGTTCCCAGCCTAGTACTAGCCCCAGAGCCCCAGAAGCAGAATGTGGCTGCAATATATGCAATATATATGACCAATTAGTGAGACCATACTGAATGCTGGACAAGAGAATGACTATGTCACATTGCCCAATGTCACATGACAAATTATGGCAGAGATAAGGAAGAGAATTCATAGCCTTTAGATTTTTAGCTCATTTCATTTTCAGAGTTTTTCTCCTGTTTTTCTTTTTTTTTAAAGATTTCTTTTTAATTTTTAATCATTTGTGTCTGTGCATGTGCGGATAGGTTTGTCTCTCCCTTCCCCTTTCTGTCCTTTTCTTCTTCCCTCCCTCCCTTCCTTTGGCCCTTCCTTCCTAACAGAATTCTTTAGATGAGTGTTAGGCTAACATTGCCAGCTTGTGTGTTCTTTGATGGACATGGTATGTGAGATTCATGTAGAATTTCTCTCATGGTTTCCACCCCCTACCCCCCACCCCACCAATATGTAGGTGAGAAAACTTTGATAGTGATAGGGAAGTTGCCCAGAGCAGTTTACAGGCTAGGAAAGTTTGGGATCTAGGAGTTACATCAGAGCAGCCTGAATTCAACATCTATACTCCAACCTCTCATTTCTTTTCACTTAAAAAGAGAAAAACATCTATGGCAAGTCAAGGGAGGCTTGACTCTCCCATTACCCAACAAATTGATGGTGGGCCAAGGTTTTAGGAAAACATGCTTCCTACCTGTTGGCCATGAGACCAATATTATTAATACATACTTCTTCTAATCCAGATTTTTAATTTGAATGACACTAAAGGACAAACCTACAAAAGACTTTTTTTTTCAGCTCCTTCTATTTTCTGTCTGGCACGAGGTTAGATGATGTGCAGCTATTAACCACATGGTTTCAGTGCAGTTTCCTGGTTTCATCAAACACTGGAATGACTCTAGCCTGTATTATTGGGGTGTGAACACACAGGGTATGCATCCTTCTAATGCATAGCAAAGCTTTATGGACACAACTGCTGGACTGTTTTAGAGAGGGAAGATTATTATTATTACATTTTGAGGCTTTTTATTACTTCCTCTGGGAAGAAACAATCAGCATTGTTAGCAACTAATAATAATGCTAATGGTGGCGGTGTCAGATTACAAGCAGGTGCACCAGGCTCTTGCCTAAGCACAGAAGCGAAAATAAAACAGCAAGTGGATAGTAATTTCTGGACTGAGAATTTTCACAGAAAGTCTTTAAATAATACAGGTCAGACTGCTAAAGTGAGCGCCTTTTGCTTTTCTTGGAAAGGTATGGACAGATGCTGTGAATTGCCAGAACACGTGTCCCCAGGGAAATGCGCGGATCTCGCTGGTTTCTCATAACAAGAATTCCCACTGGAAGGCTTTGACCTCCTGAAGGGAATTTGACTACGGACAGTCCACCACCTTCATATAAACTATGAGGAAGGACTAGCTATCTTCTTTTAGAGACTATTCTTTTTATTCGTGCATGTGCGTGTGTGTGTGCGTGTGCGTGCGTGTGTGTGTGTGTGTGTGTGTGTGTGTGTGTGTGTGTGTGTGTGTGCGCGCGCGTGTGCATGCACACATGAAAGTACCTGTGGAGGCCAGAAGAAGGTGTCAGATTCTCAAGAGCTAGAGTTATGAACAGTTGTGGGTGTGGGTGCTGGGATCCAAACTTTGCTTCTCTGCAAGAGCAGCAAGCATTCTTAACAACTGAGCCATCTTTCCAGTCCCCTGTTCTTTAATTTATCATGAACCAGGACTTTTATTGTTTAAAAAAATAAATCAGAGACCTGGAGAGACGGTTCAGCTATTAGAACACCTGCTGCTCTTGCAGAAGGCCTGGGTTTAGTTCCCAGCACCCATAACCTCTGTAACTCCAGTTCCAGGGGCCCCAACACTCTCTTCTGACCTTGGCAGGAACCAGGCATACATGTGATATCCAGACATGCATGCAGGCAAAGACACATACATAGAAAATGAAAAGAAATAAATGTCTGAAATATTATTGAGTTACTAGATAAAGGCAACAGTCTGCACACTCAACTTTAGTTGTTTTTTCTTTTTTAATTTTCTTTTTTTTTATTTTTTATATTTTTATTTTCATTCAAAATCATTTCCCCTTTCCCGTTTCCTCCCTCCCCGAAAGTCCCATAAGCCCCCTTCCCTCCCTCTTTTCCCCACTCAACCCCCTCTCACTTCTCTGTCTCGGCATTCCCCTAACATCCAATCATGTTATCATGCTGCCCTGGAAGACTGTTTAATCTGGGTGTGGTTACACATACCTGCAATCCCAGCCCTTGGAAGACCGAGGTAGAAGCGGTCTGAATTCAAACCTGGGTTCCACAGTGAGTGCCTATCTTTTAACATTTTTGCTTTTAAATATTTAATCCTCAGCTATTTTCCACCTCAGACCATTAGTCAACATCTCCAGGAAGCTCCCCAGGAGGAAAACAACATTTTGAGTGAGTGTAGAATTTATACAAGAAATGTACAGCTGGCTCTCACTGCTATTTTAACTAACTTTTGAAATCAGTCTATACTTTCCACAAAGGTGATATACTTATCCAGACCCTTTCAATAGTTTTATCACTCTGCACTGGTTTTTCTAGGAGCCTTTATAATAATAGGGTCAAGAAACATATGACACTTGTGTTTTTGTTTTTGTTTTTTTTAATATATTCGGGAAGTTTACAGAATCTGCAGTCCCTGAGACCCGTCTCCTTGTTTCCCCACCTCCGTGCTTGGCTCATGTCACGCGTGGTCACTGCCGGGACAGCTAGAAAAGACTTTCTAGTTTTCAGCATCCAAATCAAAAGCTACCTTTCTGCAAAGAGTTTCTTCAAGGTTCTGGTGCTTACATTCTTGACCCAGTTAAATTACACTTTCATGGATTACCTTAAAGAAACAATATCAAAACAGACAAAGAAGACCTCATCAATTACAATATTGAATATCCTTCTTAAGGAAATAATATCGCCTGTGCCAGAGGTGCTAATAGAAGATTTTCAGAACCAGACTACATCATCCCCACCCTGCTGTGACCTGTTCTCTCTCATGGTCCACACGTTTCTTTTGTAGCACTTATGATTATAATTAAGCAAGTGTACAATTAATTCATATACTTCTATCAATTAGTCTGGTTTCTATTCTTTTCTCCAATATTTGCAATTGCTTCTAGTACATAGTAGCTGTTCAGTAAGAGTTTAGTGGGTAAATGAACACATTCTTATACGAATGAATTTTAATGACTGGGTAAGGTTCTCATGACCTAATCTCTTATGAAAACAAAAAACAGAGAAACAAACAACAAAACCAGATTGCAGAATTCTACCAAAGGACTCACTCTGTAGACCAGGCTGGCCTTGAACTCAGAAATCTGCCTGCCTCTGCCTCCCAAGTGCTGGGATTAAAGGCATGCGCCACCACTGTCTGGCAAAAGGTAAGACTTTTAAAGCCAGGAGCAAGACTAATGATTAACATTAGCTGAAACACAAAAAGAATTAGAGTCCTTAATTACTTTTTAGGTAAGATTACAGGAAAAAGTGGGAAAGCAACACAGAACTGCTTAAGAACGTTCTCTCATCCTGCTGGGAAGAAGAGTGCAAGCACGAGTGTCCACAGACATCTTACCCCTGTGCTACTCAACACGGAGCCCAGGGTTGGAACCTACAGAGCTGAGTGCACAGATTCAAGAAAGGCCGTCAGCACCAGGTGAAGAGCTGGTCGAAGAGGAGAGGGCTAGCTGCCTACAGACGTTCTGAGGTGTGCAAGGACTGACTTTCTAAATTGCATTCCAAAGGCTACCTGAGTTTCAGAAGAAGAGGTGACAGAGAGAATGCAGGGAACAGAACAAACAAACAGCAAACACCCCCAGTCCCCAGAAGACTAAGGACAGCAAGATACTTCCAGGAAGTAACGTTCCCTCTTTGTTGTTGATACAGTGTATAAGTGCTGTGTGTCTGGTGGACACAACCACTCATTCCTACTCTTATTTTGTTTTTTTTTCTCAGTCTAGTACAGGGTTGTGCGTTGTCCTGGAGATGCGGAACAGCATCAGGTACTGAGATTCTCAGTGAGAATGTTTGGTGGGTGATTTGTATTAAATGTGAATTTGACTTAAAACATTTTCAACTGAGAGTGAGCGTCCCAGGTCAGCCATGGTGGCACATCTGTACAAACCCTGTTCAACACTGTAGGAGCATCTTAGATGCTCTATAACCTGAGTTGCAAGAGGAGGGATATGAATGCTAACCCAAAAAACCTCTCCCATCCCCGCTGACTGAAGACACTCCCCTCATTCTCTCTGGCAATGCAAGCCACGAGGTCATAGCCTCCATCCCAGTTCAGTGAGCTGTGGTGAAGACACACCTCCACCTGCATCTCTAGCCACATACGGTTCAACAGCTGCCAGCTTCTCATGAGTAAGGGCCAGAATACACTCTGGCTGATAAACACACACTCACAGGTGGTTGCGCCGTCAGCATCCAGACGTTGTGTGGTCCACCCCTTTGTCCAGCTCAGACTAAAACTCAGGATCCCACCCAGGACAGAGTCCAGGTTCCCTTTCAGAGTTTCCTTTTCACCCTGCTTATCTGCCAGCTTTCCTAGTGGTAAATAATCAATCCTGCAATTGGTTCTGGAATTACAGCACTAATGGTCTGCGAAGATAGTCATGTGGTATTCCCTGACTGGAGAAAGACCCACGAAGAACTATCTCTTTCACTTCAAAGGCTTTAACTCACTTAAAACACACCCAAATCTTTGGAGATTATATGCAGCTTTGCTGAAAGACGTGGAAAGCCTGGAGATAAGATAGACGCTGCAAACCTTTCGTAGAAGCTGTGAAAGTGCTATCAGGATCATCTCTAAAAAATGCAAAGCACCAGGAGGGTCTAATCAGTCATTTGGCAAACATTTCCCTGGACAGATAAGAGACCTGGGCAGAGGTGAGGGGAGATGAGACAGGGGCCGTGCATGAAAGAAAGACAATGAATAACCAATCTCTTGGGTCATTCAAACACTTCATGACCCCATTCTTCAAAACTTAATAAAAATGACAGCTTATGACAGTCCAGGTGAGTGTAAGCAGTTGAGTCTTGAAAACAAAGGGGTCCTGTTATTCTCCTGGAATGTGAGTCTGCTTTTCACCTACTTTATCTGGTCTACATTCCAAAGCCTCTTTAAAAGGCTGGTAAACAAATGGTCTTGTCAGAAACCAGCAGAGAACTGGGCTGGCTGAGCTCCAAAGGTTGGCTTCCACTTCCAGGTGATCTTGCCAATTCATGGCTTGGTCCATTTGCCCAACCTGAACAGCCAGGTTGACACGCTCAGGCAGGAGATGGGATAGCCACCACATGAAGTTCTCCCACAATCAGCCCCTCTCTGCAGCAGGCTTCAAAGCAGCCCCATAAGGGACAATCTTGCTCCCCATTAGTCAGTGATAGGGAGCCCTGACATCATTCCCCAACATTCAGAACCTACTGAATGTTGTCTATCTTAATACATAGCCTAGCAATGAGAATGAGGAATGGCGGGTGTTCTGGAGGGCTCCACGCAGGGGCACAGAGATTTCTCTAACTTTTGGCCACATGCTCCAAATGGAGAAGGTCAAGATCCTCAGAGCTTTTCTGATGTGATGCAGAACAAGGAACTGGTTTTCCAGGGAGCCACCACTCCCAGCGTAAGCTGTTCATATACGATACCTTTATGGGTATTTTGTTTGTTTCCCTTAACCATCCTGTAGCTGAGTATTTGCATCAGTTGGCTCCGGGTCATCAGCGATTCTTGCAGCCGAACTCTTAAGTGAGGGTACCATTACTTCTTTCACGTTAAGGAGTCCAAAGGAACTTAGTTTGTCAACTGTGGTTATAAAATGGGATAATATGATAAATGGAGCAAATAGAACTTCTCGTTATGGAAACAGGTGAGAGGTGAGGCAACATGTCTCCGAATACACAGCTCCTTAGAAGTAGGGGAGAGCCTAAGAAGTCAGCCCTCTGCTAAGTTTCTAGTATTTTGTGCTAACACATTTATTAAGTATGGATTCCATGTATTATACAAGGATAAGATTAATGAGTGTTTTGTAACTGAGAGGTTTCCCCCACACAAGGGAATTAGCTATGTGTTCTGGATATTTGTAGCAGAGTTCCTGGGCCCTCTGGAAGCTGACTTCCTCTGACCAAGCCTGGGGGTCCCTGTACTGCTTTTAGAGAGGGTCAAGAGGCACCTCTTTCAGCAGATTGTTTCACCACTTGCTAAGAATGTTGCCCAGAGCAAGATCCTCATGTAGCAAGACAGGCGGGATGAAGAAGTCGGCTAGACCATGAGGACTGGCTGTAGTTGCATGGTCAGGAGAAGGCTGAGGGACCCCAGGGATGCTGGTGGGTGGGGACAAGCATGCAGGGGCAGAGCATCCCAATCACAGACAGAAGTGAAATGAAGAAGGAAGGAGGGGGCATGCTGGCTGATTCCAGCCAGGGTGCAGAGGCCCAGTCTCCAGGCACATTCCCTGACTCCTGGAGCCAAGGCAACTAAGAGGCAGAGGATGTGAACCTGAAACCAGTCCTGTCTCCCCTGCCTGACTTGTCTCAGCACCAGGCTGGCCACTGATCTTCAGATACAGCAGGAAGATACAGGGACTGGAGAAGCTTCAGGAGCCCAGGCCAGAGTCTTTATTATTTAGGCATCAAGTCAGACAGCATAAAAAATGATACAAAGCTGAGCTGAGCTGCCCAAGAAGCAGTGGACACTTCTCTCCCAAACTAGAAAATAGAGATGCGTTCTGAGGACGGACCTAGGAAAGGGGGTGGTAAAGAAGAAGAAGTCTTTTTCTTTGCTAAGAATCTTTAGAGCTGTCTTTTCCCTGGTTCCTGGATGATAGATAGCCAAGCCTCCTGATAAACCCACTTTTGATAACAGATTTGTGCTGTGAAGGCATCATGGAACTAAAAGTGATATTCCACATCAGGCTTGAGCCCTATCTAGGCATGAATGATGTATCTAGAAAGGTTTTCTGGGAGTAACAACCAAGCAGTAAGAACCAGACACAGAGACCACCGAAAGTGCTTTCAAAGACATTCCTGGGTCTGGATGGGAGAGACCACACCCCTCTTCATCCTTCAGTTCTTCAGTTCATCCTTGCAGTACTTCTGCAGCTACAGCACACCACTGGTCCAGCTGGACTCCTATAATTCCAGAAAGTGCCAGGCACATCTGATCTGGGTAAGACTTTCTTCTAAATTCTGATCTCCAGTCTCCCCCTGAAAAGCAGACTCCTGTAGGCTCTGGGCTTAACCTTTCCCTTGTTGAGTTGCTCTGGTCCTTAGAAGAAGGCCTGACCTCAGCAGAGGAGAGCTCACATTCCTGAACCTCACCCTTGCTGTCTTGCAGAACAAGAGTCCATGCTTTCTCTTGTTATCCCCAAATCTTTGCCTGCCTTTCACTCTCCTGAATCTAATGACCCTTGGCCCTGAGCTGGCCAATTCTTGAAGCAGCTGCCTTTTTGGGGTTCCCTGCTTTGGAAACCCAGCACCTAAGCCTGTCTAAAGAAATCAAGTCACTCATCTAAGATGGTGAGAATGTTGAAATGAAACTCAGAGCTGACAGTATGGCACAGTGTCTAGGATAGTGTCTTAGCTGGGGTTTCTAGTGCTATGTGAATCCCATGGCCAAAGCAACCTGGGAAGGAAAGGTTTGCTCAGCCTTCTGCTTCTCCATTGTAGTCTATCATTGAAGGAAGCCAGGGCAGGAACTGATGCAGAGGCCACGGAAGGGTACTGCTTATTGGCTTGTTTATCATGGCTTCTTCAGCCTGCTTTTCTTATAGAACCCAGGGCCACCAGCTGGAACCACCCATAATCAATAACTAATTAAGAAATATCTTACATCTGGACAGTGGTAGCACACACCTTTAATTCCAGCACTCAGGAAGCAGAGACAGGTGATTTCCGAGTTCAAGGCTAGCCTGGTCCACAGAGCAAGTTCCAGGACAGCCAGGGTAACACAGTGAAACCCTGTCTTGATTTGCCTTCCCCAAAAGAAAAGATACATGCCCTACAGCTGGATCTTAGGAAGAAATTTTCTCAATTGAGGCTTCTTTCAGATAATTCCAGCCTGTGTCAGGTAGATACAAAAATAGCCATCACAGATAGGTTTGCCCCCAGCTGACATACACATACTGAAGAAGAGGAGGAGGAGGAAAAGGAGGAAAGGAAGAAGGGGAAGAGGAAGAAGAGGAAGAGGAGGAGGAAGGAGAAGGAGGAGGAGGAGCAGGGGGAGGAGGAGGAGGAAGAGAAGAAGAAGAAAAGAAGAAGAAGAAGAAGAAGAAGAGGAAGAGGAAGAGGAGGAAGAAGGAGAAGGAGGAGCAGGGGGGAGGAGGAGGAGGAAGAGAAGAAGAAGAAGAAGAAGAAGGAGAGGTGGAAGAGGAGGAGACACATTTGAATTTTATAAAACTTTCCAATCTAGGGCCAAGTTTTAAGAATTCAACTCTGTATATAGCCACAATGACTGAGCAACCTGGGAGGTTATTGAAAGATTCACAATATGAAGCGACCATACACTGACTTGGCGGTCCCCTGACCGAGCTAGCTCATACTCCACAGCCATTCCCTGGCTTCCCCAGTGCTTTCCCAGCTTACCCTAAAATTTCAGATAGCTAAGAACTTGATTTAACCGGATCCTTCCTAAACTAGGCAACCACCGTTCACTTGTATTCTATCTTTATCTGTCCCCTGGGATTCCTAATGGTTCTGAGACTGAGGTTTGGGAAATTGCCCTGTTTGTCAGATAGTGTTTTGAAGTTTCTGATTCTTGACTTATTAGCTGGAATGAATGATCAGCAAACCTTGTGTCACTAGTGATCTTCTGACACATGTCCTGTTCTGCAGTGTGCCCCCAGTGTCTTTATTTTTTAATATCCAGAGCTTGATCAAGGACATGAGAGCAGTTATGCCACATCCCATCATTTCAAAACCCTCCTTTGTGGCCCCATAGTCAAGGCTTCTCAAGGCTCTGGAGCCTGGGTTTTGGCTAGCAGGGCTGGAAAGAATAGTCCATCTTTCTGGGGAATTAGAATGTCCAAGGCTTAAACCATCTATAGGAGAGGATCAATACTATCCTTGGGAATAAAAAGGCCTCACTAGGGGCAGCTGTTGCCAGGGCCACAGGCTCCAGAGTCAGAGTTAGCAGTAGAATCCGATCTTCTGGAGTCTCTCTGCCAAGAACTCTCCTCAGTCCTCTGGGTTTTCATCCTGGAAGCCACAATGGAACTGCTTAAAGGTAAGATGGCCAGAAGCCACCATTCTTGACACTGGCCCTGATTCTATGTTACTTAACTGTACCTTATTTCAAATGTCCTTTCCTGTATATTTTCCTATATAATGACCTGTAAGATAGTAACGACAGCATCATCTTTAAACATGCATTGCCATCGCTGGCGCCTCATTGACTCCTTACCTCTGTAAAAATGAGTCTCAAGGTCTCGGACTGAGAGATTCAATTTGGTAAGCCTATTGAATTCTGGCCACTAGTTTGATTGTTTGCGCACAAAACACAGACAGACAGACAGACAGACATTTACCCCCCCCACACACACAGACAATCACACACAGAGGCACCTCAAAAGCTGCTGAGGTCTTAAATGTCAACAGCGTTATGAATTTTAGTGCTTCAGGGGTTAGTTTTCCCCACAGGCCCAGGTGGAACTCACTGGCACCAGGGATAGCAGAAACAACAGATTTCTAGGAAGAAGAAGTCAGCATTGACCTAGTCTTGCCATATATTCCTCTGTGCTGGCTCAAGAGTTGAGCATTCCCACGGGACCTGGGGAACTGTCCAGGTCTGAGTCCATTTTACTCAGATTAAATGGAGTTGAAGTTATTGATTACAGGGTTTCAACAGTTGATCACCCTATGATGATTTTGGCTCTGCCAGATATCACTGCTCTAGGCTTTTGAATACATATTTATCAATAATAATAAGGTTAATTTTGATTAGCATAATCAGAATAATTTGACCACCCTCTTTGGGGGCCCTGAAATACCACCCAGTGGACTCCACTCTGGGATTCAAGTCAGGGGACGTGGATCAATTTCAGAGCCATCTCAGCAACACAAGCCAGCAAACTTCTCTGCCTTTTGAACTGCTGGATAGCAGTGCTGATGCGGAGTTGTGGATTAGCCTGACAGTCACATAAGCTGAGAAGGGGAAACTCATGGTGCACTGAGCTGCCTGTGTCACTGGCAGTGATACCAAAGGCTCCTCTGTAGAACCGCCCTAAAGAATGAATGTGTGTCTCTCCCCAAGAACCTCCCTTTGAAGAATGGCTACATGCCAGGCACTGAATGCCACAGGAAAAGACACAGCCTTCTGTCTGTCCCTTCCCTCCTTACTAAACATATAACAGGAAGCTGCTTTGAACCTTATTGTGACATCATGGATACTTTTCTGGGGAGTGAGTGACCTGTCTGTGTATGCTATGGTCACTAGCAGCTAGGCTGTGGACACAAACCTTCATCCAAAGGAGACTGGAGAGGAAGGGTGCTATAGTTAGGTTTTGACTACTCTTGTCCCACTTACCTGGTGCATCAGATGACAAATCACAACTAGCCTGAACAGGTTTTCAGAGATTCACTAAACCACTTTCCTTATTCTTCTAAAGAGGGGAGTATATGAAGATTAATGCCTACATCAAATTGTGCGAGGCAACCCAGTTCAGAAGCGGGCTTCCTGCCTCAGTCTGTAGTCTGGCACCGTGTCTCATTTCCTGCCCTAATTTTCACTGCATAAGTCAGATGACATTTGAGAGTTTATTTGCAAGAGAGGCTTGGCTGAAGTTGTTAAGCACGCCTGCCACCTGCTTCCGCTTGACCTAAGCTACCCTTTGACAAGGACCAGAGAAGCTAACCAGGGCTGTATGTATGTCAGGGTACACTTGAACCTTCTTTCCTTGCCGTTGGATAACTGGTTTGTCTTTAAGAATATATTTCCACTTTTAGTTACCCAGGAAGAACAGCTTAAGAACCTCCAGCCGATTCATTAGAGCAAACGCTTCGCAAGCACTGGCTTCTGACAGACACTGGAAATGAAGTAGATGCAGCACCTTCACCTCAAGGAGCTTACAGATTTAATGTACAGAATTAGACACCTAAAACACAGATTGGGAGCTGAAATATGGTAGCCGATTGAGTTCACACAACCTATACACATAAAACAATGGAAAGATTTTTTTTAATGGCCAAAATCATGCAGAAGATAAAATAAGAATTTCTACCATGTATTTAAGTAGGGAATCTAAAATGAAATTCTAGAGGGGATAAGGAGGAAGCAATATTCAGAGACAATCACTGAGGATTTTTTTCCAAACATCAATTATTCTTTAAAATTCCAAACAGACAAAACAAATGGCTCCAAAAACAATCTATTGCAGTGAGCACGTAAATGCCAAGGTGGGGAGATCGCTGTGAAAGCAGCCAAAGAGAAAAAAAAAACCCACCACCTTCAAGCGAATAGCAGGAGAATGAAGCTAGCTTCACCATGACAACAGGAAGAGGCAGAAACCTGGAGACAATGATGCCTTCAAGGCAGTGCATAACTGCCAAGCTAGTGCTATATGCCTACCAAAGCAGCTCTAAAACAGCTTAGGCCACGGTATTGTGGTGGTTATAAGAAAGGTGCTGAGGAAGGAAGGAAGGAAGGAAGGAAGGAAGGAAGGAAGGGAGGGAGGGAGGGAGGGAGGGAGGGAGGGAGGGAGGGAGGGAGGGAGGGAGGAAGGGAGGGAGGAAGGAAGGATTGGCCTGGGTGGTAGTTATAGGAGTTGTGAATGAAGCCAATATAACTAGATTTGGATCCAGACAGAAAAGCAAGAAATGTTTAGGCAGCAGGGAAGTGGAGAGGTACTGTTGCACGAGCTGTGGCCACTTGTTCAAAGGAGAAGACCCTCGCTCCCCCGCAGAGCCCTTTTACTCAGTGTTGTGAGTGTGGGCGTTGAGCAGGATGTCAGCCCTCCTTAACCCTCCAGCTTAGTGGCCCCATCTAAGACATGATCTGCCTGGTTGGCTGGCTGCCCTGTTGAGTGGTGCTGCAGACAGAGCACTCAGAAAGGGGGTCTAAGGTGCAGATGGAGTTCTGAGGCAAGTTCAGGCAACAGAAAACCACGGAGCATTATAATGACTGATCTCGGCTGTCAATTTCACAATTTCACAGGTAAGGAAAGAAGGAGCCTCTGCTGAAAAATTGCCTCATCAAATTGGCCCGTCTATGGAACAATTTCTTGATTTTTTTTTTCTTTTGCCTTTGGATGGGGGAGGAACCAGCCCACTGTGAGCGATACCATCCCTAGGCAGCGGACCTAGCTTACAGAAGAAAAGTAGCCCAAGAGCAAGCCAGTAAACAGTCTTCCTCTATGATTTCTGCTTCAGCTCCTGCTTGAATTTCTGTCCTGACTTCTCTCAGTGATGTACTATGGCATGGAAGTGTAAGCCAAATAAACCCTTCCCTCCTCCCTAAGTAGCTTTTTATCCTTTTGTCACAGTGAGGATTATAATAGCAGAAAGTGAACTATAACAAACGTGGTGTCTCCTGTCTGCTCCCAGTGAGTACAGCTTCCTCCTGGTGTTCAGACTTGTGCTCTGCACTCCCTGGAAGAGCTTTTGTGAGCAGTGTCATTGGGACATCAAGGTTGAACAGGTCCCTCTAGAATACAACTATGTGGTTTCTGAAGACATCAAGGACCTATAGAAGTCCCGGCCTACACAGGCGACTCTTAGACAGAGCCCCGCTTCTCCCCACACTCTAACATGACCTGGCTGTTACTCCTCTTGGCCCCTGTGTAACTTTGGCTCATGAATACTTTTGCAGTCCTCACCACAGGAAATGTAACAAGATACAATTTGCAAGGAAGTCCTTTGAGTTCTGGACACCTGATCTCATTGTATCCAACCATAGGAGAATAGAATACTACGAAATATTAGAAAACCCTAAATTGCCAGGATTCCAGTCTCAGAGAGCATTTTAATGTGCTGTAACCCCCTTCACTATAGCACCTTGATGACAATCATGGTTGCTGGTTGATATCAGTCAATACCTAAAGTATGTGTTACTAGTACATGTATGGTAGCTAGATATTCGCTCACATTTCTGAAGGTATAAGTAAAATGATAAACATGTTGCATGTATTTGAAACTCGTTTTCCTTTGGATGTACTATGGACTCAGGTATGGAAGTTAGGACCTGATGTGGGCAGACCTGACCTCTTCACATATGCTTCTCCTGGCCATGTGCTCATGGTCCATCTCCTCTCATGACGGCCTCTTCCTTCCATTGTCTCCTTTTTTTCTTTTACTTGGTCTCTCCTAAGACCCTCCACTCCATCCTTAAGTCCCACCTTTCTCTCCATACTGCCCAATCATAGGCTTTAGATGTGTATTAACCAAATTAACTTTAAATTGGGGAACAGGGTTTACATAGCATCACTTGGTGAATGTGGGGAGGGGGCAATCTTGGGGACCAATATTTAGCATTTGAATACATAACAGCACCGGGCCAATCCCCAACAACCTTGTAGACCCAGGAAGCAACCAGAGTTACTCCACCTACAGTTCAGTTGATATGCAGATCATGTTTTTCCTAGAAAATATAAACATCTTCTTAACAATGTTTGCTGTCTTATGTAACTCACATCCCAGTGTGTCTTAGTCAGGGTTTCTATTCCTGTACAAACGTCATGACCAAGAAGCAAGTTGGGGAGGAAAGGGTTTATTGAGCTTACACTTCCTCACTGCTGTTCATCACTAAAGGAAGTCAGGACTGGAACTCAAGCAGGTCAGGAAGCAGGAGCTCATGCGGTGGCCACGGAGGGATGTTCCTTACTGGCTTGCTTCCCCTGGCTTGCTCAGCCTCCTCTCTTATAGAACCCAAGAATACCAGCCCAGGGATGGTACCACCCACAAGGGGCCCTCCTCACCTTGATCACTAATTGAGAAAATGATCCACAGTTGGATCTCTTGAAGGCACTTCCCCAACTGAAACTCCTTTCTCTGTGATAACTCCAGCCTGTGTTGACAGCCAGTACAATTGACCCCTTCAGTCCTGGGCCATCAATTGCAACTGAGGCTGCACCTTCACTAATGGCCTTCTGCAGCCTCTCACAGTGTGGAGCCTCAGCTGCTCTTCATGACCCCTTTATGCCTTCAAAACCAGTACCACCTAGGTGACTCTTACACAGTACCAAGTCCAGCCACAGCACAAAATACAACCATGGCTCTCTCTGGAACACAGCCTCTGTGTTCTCAGAAAATACTTCCCAGAAGATTTCACCTCAGAGATGCTGGTCTCTTCTTAATCACCGCTAATTTCTTAGCTCCAGCTAACCAGTATCAATAGTCCCAGTAAACACAAAGGTTTGCTTTAGTGGTTCTGGTATCTTGTTAATCACAGCTGATTCTTCAGCCCCAGCTAACCAAAACCACAGAATCTTCACAATCAAAACATGGCCTTGATAAGAGTCTTTAATCTTCCCTCTGAAATTTTACAAGCCAGGCCTCCATCTTCTGCACTGTTCTTAACATTATCTTCCAAGTTCCTACAGAACTTTTCACAGAGCTCTTAGCATCCTAGTGGATCTTCTAGCTCAAAGTTCCAAAGTCCTTCCATCGTTCTCCCCAAAACATGGTCAGGTTGTCACAGGAATACCCAACTACGCTGGGACCAGGAGTGGTTCTAGAGGAGCAGAAGTATAAGGATGAATATTTTAAAAATCTGGAGTTGGTTCGGTAATTCATAAGCATCTTCAACTACTGAAACCTCTCCAGATTCTCTTCTTCCTGGGAGTTTGGAGAATATTGATGACCTGTGGTTGAAACTATATTTCAAGCTTAAAGAAGCTAATGTCTTTGAGTATCTTGATGAATTAGATGATTCGGTGGTGTACAATACTTTCTACAGTTGGGGGAAAAAAACCAAAAAATGATTTTGCTGGCTGGTCGCTCTTAGCATCTAGGGAAAAAACAATGAAGGAAAGGAAGAAATTGTGTGATAAAATCGAACAGCTCCAGACGTGAGTAAACAATCTAAAAGTTGCTAAGTGTGCCCTTGAAGAGAATCTTCTCTCTAGCAGTCATAGAGCTCAAGTTGCAGAAAATCAAACTGAAGCTCTCATTATAAGGTTGGCTGAATTACATTGAAAATTCAGGTCTCAGCCTCAGAGGGTGTCAGCAGCTAAAGTAGGGTCATTAATTGACAAAGAATGGAATCCTATAACTTGGGATGGGGATGTGTGGGAAGACCCTGTTGAAATTGAGAATTTTGAATCTTCAGATTTTCAAGGATTTTCCCCACCTGAGAAAGTAGTACCCTCAGCCCCACCCCTTGAAATAATGCCTTCTCCATATGAGGAAATTAATCCCTCAGAGCCTGATAAACCAGCAGTGACTTTAGCTGAAGAAAATGGCAGACAAGACAATACTGATGTTTCTCAAGGCCCACCAATAGTTCCTTCTAGACCTATAACTAGACTCAAGGCAAAACAGGCCTCTAGAGGGGAGGTAGAAAGTGTAGTCCATGAGGAAATACACTATACTACTAAGGAGCTTAATGAGTTTGCTAATTCATTCAAGCAGAAGTCTGGGAAATATGCGTGGGAATGGATTTTTATGGTTGTGAGCCTAGCCTTTAACGGCTGAGCCATCTCTCCAGCCCTGGGAATGGATTTTAAGGGTGTGGGATAATGGTGGAAGGAACATAAAACTAGAGCAGACTGAGTTTATTGGCCTGGGCCCTCTGAGTGGAGATTCTAGGTTTAATATGGAAGCTCGCACAGTTAAAAAAGGTGTCAGAAGTTTGTTTGAATGGTTGGCTGAAGTGTTTATCAAAAGATGGCCTACTGAAAAGGAGTTGGAGATGCCTGATATCCCTTGGCTTAGTGTTGATGAAAGAATTTTAAGGCTTAGGGAAATTGCAATGCTAGAGTGGATACATTGTGTAAAACCTAAGGATCCACAATGGGAAGATCCAGAAGACATGCCCTTCACCAGTCCTATAAGACGCAAACTGGTGAGAGGGGCACCAGCACATTTAAAGAGTTTTGTTCTTGCCCTTTTCCTTGTGCCAGACCTTAGGGTTGGAGATGCTGCAGCTCAATTAGATGAATTAAATTCAATGGATTTAATTGGGCCTCAAGGTAACAAGGGCCAGGTGACAGCATTGAATCGCCAGAGACAAGGTGATCTTAGTTATTGTAATGGACAGGGTAGAGAAAACAATGTTTATAATGACATACCCCATAATGATCAGTACAAGAGAGGTGGAATTTATAATGACATGACTCGTTTGTACCTTTGGTATTGGCTAATCAATCATGGTGTTTCCAGGCATGAAATAGGAAACCTACTGCAGATCTGTTTGATCTATATAAGCAGAAAAATTCTCAAACAAATAAAAGAAAGGCTATATTGGATCATGGCAAAAGGCAATCTCGGCCAGTGAATCAATTTCCAGACTTGAGCCAGTTTGTAGATCCAGAACCCCTTGAATGAAGGGGTGGCCAGGTTCCTCTGAGGAAGGATCTTGATAAAACACCTAAAAGTTTTGCTGTTAGTCTTTCTCCAATTCCTTCCCAGAGGGACCTACGGCCTTTTGCAATGGTAGCTGTACACTGGGGGAAAGGAAATAATCAGACTTTCCAGGGTCTATTGGATACTGGTTCTGAATTGACACTGATCCCAGGAGATCTCAAGAAACATTGTGGCTCTAACGGAGTTTTGACTGATGTCCGACTCACAGTAGGTCCAGTAGGTCCCTGAACACATCCTGTAGTCATTTCCCCAGCTCCAGAATGTATAATTGGGATAGATATACTCAGAAATTGGCAGAATTCTCACATTGGTTCTCTGACTTGTGGAGTGAGGGCTATTACAGTTGGAAATGCAAAATGGAAGCCTTTAGAGTTGCCTCTGCCAAAGAAAATAGTGAATCAAAAATAATATCATATTCCTGGAGGAACTACAGAAATTACTGCCAGTATCAAGGACTTGAAAGATGCAGGGGTGGTGGTTCCCACCACATCTCCCTTTTACTCTCCTATCTAACCAGTGCAGAAGACAGATGGATCATGGAGAATGACAGTTGACTATCGAAAACTAATCAAGTAGTAACTCCAATTGCAGCTGCTGTACCAGATGTAGTTTTGTTACTTGAGCAAATTAACACATCTCCTGGAACCTGGTATGCAGCTATTGATCTGGCAAATGCCTTCTTCTCAGTACCTGTCCATAAGGACCACCAGAAGCAATTTGTTTTCAGTTGGCAAGGCCAGCAATATACCTTTACAGTTTTGCCTCAAGGATATATTAACTCTCCTGCCCTGTGTCATAACTTAGTTAGAAGGGATCTTGATCTTTTGTCTCTTCCACAAAATATTACATTGGTGTACTATATTAATGACATTATGCTGATTGGACCAAGTAAGCAGAAAGTAGCAACCACTTTGGACTCATTGGTAACACATTATGTGTATAAGAGGATGGGAAATAAATCCAACCAAAAATCAAGGACCATCTACCTCAGTGAAATTCTTAGGAGTACAGTGGTATGGGGGCATGCAGAGATATTCCTTCTAAGGTGAAAGATAAGTTATTGACCTGGCCCCTCCCACCACCAAGGAAGAAGCACAACGTTTAGTGGGTCTATTTGGATTCTGGAGATAGCACATTCCTCACTTAGGTGTGTTACTCAGGCCTATTTACCAAGTAACTCAGAAAGCTGCTAGCTTTGTGTGGGGGCATGGAACAGGAGAAGGCTCTTCAACAGGTCCAGGCTGCTGTGCAGACTGCACTACCACTTGGACCATATGATCCAGCAGACCAAATGGTACTTGAGGTGTCTGTGGCAGATAGAGATGCTGTTTGGAGCTGGCAGGCCCCTGTAGGCGAATCACAGAAGAGACCTTTGGGATTTTGGAGCAAAGCTCTACCATCATCTGCAGACAACTACTCTCCCTTTGAAAAAATAGCTCTTGGCCTGCTATTGGGCCTTAGTGGAAACTGAACATTTGACAATAGGACACCAAGTTACTATGTGACCTAAACTGCCCATCATGAGCTGGATGTTATCAGACTCTCCAAGTCATAAAGTAGGATGTGCACAGCAGCAGTCTATTATCAAATGGAAGTGGTATATACGCCATCGGGCCCGAGCAGGTCCTGAAGGCACAAGCAAGTTACATGAAAAAGTTGCTCAGATGCCTATGGTTTCTACTCCTGTTACAATGCCATCTACTGCCAAGCATGCACCTATGCCTCATGGGGTGTTCCCTATGATCAGCTGACTGAAGAAGAGAAGACTAGGACCTGGTTTACTGATGGCTCTACACATTATATAGGCACCACCCAGAAGTGGGCAGCTGCAGCATTACAACCCCTTTCTGGGACAACCCTGAAAGATACAGGTGAAGGAAAATCTTCACAGTGGGCAGAATTTCGGGCAGTACACATGGTATTACAGTTTGTTTGGAAGAAGAAATGGCCAGATGTACGATTGTTGACTGACTCATGGGCTACAGCCAATGGATCGGCTGGATGGTCAGGGACGTGGAAAGATCACACTTGGAAAATTGGTGAGAAAGACATCGGAGAAGAAGTATGTGGCTAGATGTCTCCAAATGGGCAAAGTATGTGAAGATATTTGTGTCCCATGTAAATGCTCACCAAAAGGTGACTTCAGCTGAGGAGGAGTTCAACAATCAAGTGGATAAGATGACCCATTCTGTGGATAGTCAGCCTCTTTCCCCAGCCATCCCCATCATTGCCCAATGGGCACATGAACAAAGTGGCCATGGTGGCTGAGATGGAGGTTATGCTTGGGCTCAGCAACACGGACTTCCACTCACCAAGGCTGACCTGGCTACAGCTGCTGCTGAATGCCAGGTCTGCCAACAGCAGAAACCAACACTGAGCCCCAGATATGGCACTATATGGCACTATTCCTTGAGGTGACGAACCAGCAACCTGGTGGCAGGTTGACTACATTGGACCACTTCCCCCGTGGAAAGGACAACATTTCATTGTTACTGGAGTATATACTTCTTTTGGTTATGGATTTGCCTTCCCTGCACATAAGGCTTCTGTCTTATTTTGTTAAGGATACATTTGTCTTTCTCCTAATTTCTTTAACATCAATTGGTATTGAGACACTAAAAGAATGTTCCCAAGGAATATTGCCCCATTGTAAATTTACAAATGCATTTGTGATTGTATGAGGAATAGTTATATCATGTTAGGCATATTCCTGACCTTGGAAGTGGTGTATGACTCTCTGGAAGGCTGGTGGCACTGGTACAATACAGGATACAGCAATGAACTGCTCTTGGGAGTAGAACTGGGATGGGGACTGGTCAGCCCTCAGCCTTATACAGCCCTGACTTACACAGAAGTTCAACTTTGCTTGGCAGGAGCAAACCTGTGTAGACATTCACTGCATGGTCAGCAGATGGATAGAGACCTTCCATTTCTTTCTTATCCACTGAAAAAACCCCAAAAACCAAAATTAAACTAGACACATGAACAGGTGATTCAGTGGCCTGAGGCATTTCAGGAAGCATTCACATGATCTCTGAATGAGTTTTAAGCATGGTGTGAAAGGGTTAGCTCAGGAACTTTGGAAAGGTCATTGAACACTTGCCCCTCCCAGAAGAGAGAGGCTAAATTACATTCCTCAGACCACAGGGAGGTCCCAGAGTTATTCCGAGATCATTGGTCACCTACCTCATCCCCTAACAACCAATTAGTTTAAAGGTAAGACTGTTCTGCCAATCACATCGTGCCTAATAGCGGCTGCCCTGAGGACTGGCAGCGGGCTGTGCAGGGCTGCTCCCCATGTGCAGGGTGACCCCGGCATGCTGTATTAAATAAAATTCCTCTTGACTTTTGCATCGATTCCCGTCTCCACGTTGTTCACTTAGGGGGTCTCCAGTAAGTCAAGACTCCCCGAATCTTACAAGTGCATCTGGAAGTGTGGCAACCACGGAAGAGGATCATCTCTCTACTGAGCTCTTGCATCTTTGGCCAGATGGGAATGGCCCAGGATCTGAGCTTTATAGAAAGCAACACTGGACAGGCAGGGGCTTTCAAGAATGAAGACAGCTCCATGGCAGCTGCACAGAGGGTGTGCTATTAGAAATGAGGAAGCCAGATTAGAGCTCTGAGCCACTGGGCTCAGTGACACCTTGCCAAGGCCACTGGGCTGGCAGTTCCCTCACTGTGCCATCGCTACCTGAGGCTATTGAACTTCAATGCATCAGGATAGCAAATTCCACCTCCTGTTCTACTGTCCACCAGCCCCTCCACTTACAGTTGGCATTGTACCAGATGACCGACCGTCCACGGTGCTGATGGGTTCAGTGCCTCAGAGATTGCAGGGAAAACAGGAAAGGCCAACAGTGGAGTCAGAAGTCTAATTTCCTACAGTGTCAACTCTGGATAAACAGCTCCTGGTGGGTCCATGAGCCAGCGCGTTCATCTTTGCTTCCCTGCCTCAGGAGGAGAATCTCAGGAAATAATCTCAGGTTTTCAGAGCAGCAAAGTTATCATTAGGTTTCTTGCCAGCAGGGCCAAGGCTGAACAGGAGAAAAAGAAAATCAAAAGACAAAAACAACAACAACAACAAAAAACAACCATTCTCTTAGATAAAAGTCACAATTCAAAGGGGAATAAGCCATTCCTCCACACCCACCTCAGACATATGTACCAGATTTCCTCCACAAAAAGCAGTCACCTTTACCCAATCTCCCTGTTAGTAGGAGAGAACCTTGGTTCTGGGATCCACAGATGTCTGAGGAAATGCTTCAGTGTTTATTTTTAAAGGGGAAGCTGCTTCACATGAACTGGAGGAAAGTCTTTTGTATGGTTTCACTGGAGGATGGAGATGGAATCCGCAGTGAAGTAAGGCTTTCCTAACAAGGGGCCAAATCCACATGTGTAGACATCCTGCTGGCCTGACAACTCAGAACATCTTCCTGGCCACACCCTGAAGACGTCATGTCCAGTGACAGCTGGACAAAGTGAGCCTTGGTTTTCTGAAACAAAAGGTTTTGTATCCATCTGTATTTGACAGCCACAAAGCTTGCCATATGCCGAGGGAGAGTGTAAGGGTTAAATGGCATGCTGCCCTGTCTTCTGGTGTATCACAGCTGAGTCACATTCATCTCAACACTCAGAGGACATAAATAGATTGGGGGGCGGCAGTAAGTAAGAAATCTGCATGCCTTGGGCTTTTCAAGTTCTCCTTGTTCTTTCTTCCTCAGCTTTGTTGCCTATGAAGAAACAAGATCTGAAGAGGGGCCTTTGCCCCAACCTTAGGGTGTCTTGGTACATCTGATCTGTACCTAGACCAGAGTGTATCCTAGACCAAAGATAGGAGGAAGGGACTAACCCTTCTGCAGACAGTAGGCGCTGATTGAATTCTCTAGGCTAGTACAATTCCCAGCCTTCACCATCCCAACCCCATTGACACAGTTCCATGTGTTGTGGTGACCCCCAACCACAAGATTATTTGTTGCTACTTCATAACTGTAATTTTGCTACTGGTATGAATTGTAATGTAAATATCTGATATGCAACCCCTGCTGGGGTCATGACCCACAGGTTTTTTCCTGAGATTAAACAAATAAATGAACAAACCAAAAAAAATGTGTTATATCAAAATGGTTACCCTAAAGAGTTCTGGCATGTAGTTACCATGAAGAACAGCGAAGAAGAAGAAGAAGAAGAAGAAGAAGAAGAAGAAGAAGAAGAGGAGGAGGAGGAGGAGGAGGAGGGGGAAGGGGGAGGGGAAAGGGAAGGAGGAGGAGGGGGAGGGGAAGGGGAAGGGGAAGGAGGAGGAGGAGGAGGGGAAGGGGAAGGGGAAGGAGGAGGAGGAGGAGGAGGGGAAGGGGAAGGAGGAGGAGGGGAAGGGGAAGGAGAAGGGGAAGGAGGAGGAGGAGGAGGAGGAGGGGAAGGGGAAGGAGAAGGGGAAGGAGGAGGAGGGGAAGGGGGAGGGGAAAGGGAAGGAGGAGGAGGGGGAGGGGAAGGGGAAGGGGGAGAAGGAGGAGGAGGAGGGGAAGGGGAAGGGGAAGGAGGAGGAGGAGGGGAAGGGGAAGGAGGAGGAGGGGGAGGAGGAGGGGAAGGGGAAGGGGAAGGGAAGGAGAAGAAGAAGTGACCCAGTGGTGATGAACTACAAGTCATGGTGATGATGACCCTGTAGAGTCAATATGCCAAGCATGTCGACAAATATTTATCAAGCAATCCCTATAATGGTATAAATATAAAAGGCATAGCTTCTGCCCTAGGGAGCTTATACTATTTGTTGGAGGGAGGGTATGGAAGAATGTGAGAAATAACCATTTAACAATTACAAGACAGTAAAACTTAAGGCAAATAAATGCAGAGATTTGAGGAGTTTCCAGAGTGAAATCTGAGACAGGAAAGCTCACGGGGCCATTTAGTTTATTATATGTAAGTCTCAAGATTAGCTCTCCCTCTGGAGGGCTCATGTAATTAGCACTGTGCTGGGCAATTACTGAAATTATTATTTCTCAAGATACAGAATTAAAAACCCTTGAAAGGACGTTGAAAAAAAAAGAGGCAGCAGTGTATGTGTGTGTGTGTGTGTGTGTGTGTGTGTGTATGTGTGTGTGTATGTGTGTGTGTGTATGTGTGTGTGTGTATGTGTGTTTGTGTGTGTGTGTGTGTATGTGTGTGTATGTGTGTATGTGTGTGTGTGTGTGTGTGTGTGTGTGTGTGTGTATGGGGGTGGGGAGGGAGAAAAGAGAGAAAGAAGAGAGAACTGAGGAGGGACAGACAAAGCAAGGGGGCAGAGAAGAGGGAAGGGAGAAAGAAAGAGACAGCCAGTCTAGGCCCACACCCTATTCCCCTAAAAGAATCCACTAAGACCAAAGAAAGAATTGTAAAAGTCACCAGCATCCACAAATGCTGTTAAGACAATTAAATATATGAAAGCATTTAATGTGCTTTTCAGGGCAATGTGTATGAAAACAGACTGCACCCCAGGAAGAGGCACCCCACCTCCACCCCACAGGATGTCTAATGTTTGGAAAACATCTGATGGTAGGATGTTTGGAAAAGGGGCTCAGAGAGGAGAGGAGATAGAGATAGAACAGATTAATTATGCCATTAAGTAGTATATAATTATCAGGCACATTTAATATCACTGTATTTATGGCAGTTTTCAAGATAAGTTTACATCATTAGCTTACATTATTCCCACAAGGTGTTTAGTGTGCTTTTCTGGAGTGCTCTGGTCCTAAGAGGTCTGTGCAGTCAGTTTGACTTTCATCATGTCCCGGTGCAGGAGGAGAGATGGGGGATAGCAAAGCTCTTGGTGTAGCAGCTTATGTTGAAACACGTTCTTTTTTAGCTCTGCCTCTGCCATGGAGGTAAAAATGGCTTGGAGTGCCCAGGTGGTGAAGATCAAAGGGCAGAGTCATTGCCTTGCAAGTCACTCTTGTAAAGCCAAGTACAAGTTTAGAAGACTGAAAGATAAAAAGTGAAGACACTATCATCCATCTATCACAGGACTAGGAGACAGCCACAACTGCAAATCCCAGTCTGTAGAGAATGGGTGTCAAGTCTGGTGAAACTGGGACCTGACTAGGGAGACCCTGGGTTTAGATAGAGTGCTATGGAATATTGATAGGATACAGAGTTCTCTGAGAGGGGCTGAGCTACTGCTGACTGAAGTGTGGGAGTTGTAGGAACGTGAGCGATGTAGAAGCAGTGTTTGGAGTGCTAAGCAAGGTCAACAGAGCACTGTGGATACCAACATAAGAGACACAACAGAGAGGAAGTCATGGGCCAAAGAAGTATAATTGGAGGCAGAAAATCACCACCTGCTGGTAAGCAAGGTTCTCAATCGAAGAGGATCCCCTTCTAACCCCGCCAGGGATATTGATAATATCGAAAATAGTTTTGGCTGTCATCTCTAGGAATGGGGTACCACAGCCAATATCAAGTGCAGAGAGGCCAAAAAGGCCTAAAGATCTATAATATGCGAACATCTCCCACGACCAGGACCTGAAACTAAAATTGTTAATGGAGTGTGGGTGAGAAGCTCTCTGAGCAGGGATGAATTACTTAACCTTTCATGGACCCCAGTCTCACCTGGTGAAGAACAGGACTAATCAGTTACTGTGACAGTTAAACCAAGTGTGCATTTAGCATGCAGTAATGGATGGCATGCTACTTAACACATTGTAAGTACCCAGCACATGTTAACTCTCTCCCTGTGTCTCTTTCTTGCTGTCTTGCTCTCTCAGTGACCAATAACTTATCCTTCACACTAATAAGACCCAGTAATGCATCTTTAGTGAGAAGTCTTAGTTCTCCAATACTTTCTGAGAATGGCCTGTTTTGCTGGTGGCTGCTGCCTGAGAAAACTGCTAGAAAATCATCTCAAGGTCAAAGAAAGTCTGATTCAACAAAATGATCCAACATACTACTCTGATTATTAGACTAAGAATATAATCTGCTCTTCAAACTTCACCTAGCCAAATCTGAATCAAATCCAGGTTACTTAAAACCTTTTATAATCATTGTTATTAGTCATGCTTTCTGGATCATTGAAGATTTATTTAGATGTATAAAAACCAACATTTTAATTCTAAACACTTAAACAGCTCTAAAAGTGAATTATATACTTCTGCACATTTTTTTATGGCATACATCCAATAGCTTAAGTATTTCTTCATAACTCAAGGTCATTACAACAGACACCAATTATCATAAAGACATCAAAACAATTGATGGCTTTAGGATCTAAAGTTTGGTGGATTTTAATCTATACATTATATCTCTTGTCTTTTGTTTACATTTATTAAGGAAGGAATTTTCCCCGCTTAGTTTCTTATTATAACATTTCTAACTGGCTCTCCCATAAAACAGTCTTAATCTGGTAATAGATTAAAATTTTTAGGAGTCTGATGCTTATACAATTGATCATTGTTGGGATGCTCCTTGAGAAGTAATATAAAGTTAGAACACTTAAGTGGGATATTTCTCAAAGATTTACTTCTCTGGTTAAGTGAGCAATGATTTAATAATATACAGAATGGAGTATAAAATCTACAAATACACCACAATAAACCCAACCAACTTCTACTGAACTGGGCCTCAAATATCTTGACAGCCTTTTCTACAACATGTGACATAAAGTGGCATGTGCCAGAGGGCAAGACAAAGTGGTGATCCCAGCCAAGTGTGATTAAAAGCTGCTACTTTTGTAGTTTATAAAACCTTTGACCCAATGAATACATTGTAGGAGCCACTTCCTGTCAATTGGCCTTTATGTTTTCTTTTTTTTTTTAGCTTTGATGTTTTATTATTAAGAAAATAGAAAGAGAAAAGAGATAAAAAGATAAAGAAAGAGGAGAAAATAGATAAGAGAAGTCATGACCACGTGGAAAGGGGAGAAGACAGAGAGATAGACAAAGAAGAGGGCCGGGAGAGAACAGGCGGAGAGAGCGCCTTTATGTTTTCTACATACACAAAATAAGAATCCTTAACTATATTGACACCCCTATCTATCTATCTATCTATCTATCTATCTATCTATCTATCTATCTATCTATCTATCTATCTATCTATCCATCCTAGTTTTCTCTCTTCTTTATTCGTAATTTCTTGTGTTTTAGAAGTGTGGCTTTCATTATTCACAATGTTTTTACTTATCTTTTCAATCTTAGTAGACACACAGGAAATCACTTTCAGAATTGCTAAACCAAATCCCCTAAAATATATACTTACCAACATTTGCAGGGTATTATAGTATTTGTACTCAGACCTTTTTTGCAAAGGTCTTTAGCATACGTATGTATATAGTCACAATACTGTTTTCCAGTGCTTATTAGTTAGACCTTGCCATTTTGATCTATTTTGCATTCTCTCCACTCAGCATTTAGGTTTCAATTACTACTTGGAAGGAGTGTCCTCATAACACTAACAATCTACTTGAGCCCAGAATCACTGGAAGAAAAAAAAAAGAGTCTCAATTGAGTAATTGTCTTTTCAGGTTTCTCTGTGAACATATCTGTGAGGGAGTGTCTTAGTTACTAACTGATGTAGAAAGGACCAGCCCACCGTAGGCATTACCATTCCCTGGACAGGCAGTTCTATGTTAACAATATAAGAAGGCTGGCTAAGCATGAGCTTGAGTGACTCAACTAGCAAGCAACACCCTCCATAGTTGTCCTTTTCTGGTTGTGAGCGAGAACCCCAGAGTGGTAATGCTTCATGGAATGTCAAGCAGTCCTGCCTTCAGGTTCCTGCCTTGAGTTCTGGCACTGGCTTCCCTTGGTGATAGACTGTGACCTGCCAATATAAGATGAAGTGAACTCTTTCTTCCTCCAAGTTGCTTCTGGTCAGAGTTTTGTCACAGCAAGAAAAAGGAAAGGAGATGAGAGACAATTCTGTGGTACATTCATGTAGCTAGACAAACAGATGAGTATCATGCATACATTCAGAGCATGCTGCCAGTACCTTTTTTCTTAGGACTCTGTTCTCACTTCGAATTCTTTCCATTCTGTTTTCTTATATATCCTGCAAGTAAACAGGAAGTTTTTTCCTTGTATATTATACAAACCAACGAGCCTATGTCTGTACATGCCTTATTAGCCTCTGTTTTCTTACCTAAAGGGTAGGATTACTATAGATATTCTCTGCATTTTGCTTTTTGTTTTTTACAATTAACACTATATACTGGAAAATCACTACCTGTCACTCTGCAGACACTCTTCACTCTGCTTTTGATTTTAGCTACATAGTACTGCACACACAGATGAGCCAAAGCTAACTTAGGCATCTTGTATTTGTAGGCATGTAGTTTGTTTGACATATTTTGCAACTATAAGCAGTGCTGCCGCAAACAATCTTGCATAATGTACTTTCCTACCATTGGGGATTTCTTCTGGAAAGGACTTCTAAAATGGGGTTGCTTTGCCAAATAGGATGCTGCTCTGCAACTTTTCAAGGGACAGATTTCTCTGAGCAAGATTACTCCAGTTTAAATTCATACAGGTAATACACATGAGCATCATTCATACTCAATGTCACAAAAACAATGTCATTAAAAGTAACATTTGCTTGCTGATCCAGTAGGCATGTAATGATATCTCAGTATTGCATTCCTATAACTAGGGTTGTAAATAACTTTCCTATATCAAGGCTCATTTTTACACCATTCCTTGTGAGTCATCTATCCATCAATGCAGAATCCAGCAATAAAGGGGCTCAGATACTTCAGACTTTGCTCCAGGATGGGCCCTGACTCAACTGAGTTGCAGACATGGAAACCTCAGACCTGAATGCCTTTTGGGCCCTATTTGTGTACCAACCATACTAGGCAGACAGATTTACACTCATTTTGGAGACTGTCTGAAACCTCCATCCTGCAGTTTTGCATTATTGGTATTCTGAGCAGTCTCTGTGATCTAAGTATTCAAGGCCTTGGTTATTTTTTGGTTTCCTCTGTCAATAAGAACCATTTTTACAAAATGCTTAATAGTAAGGTCTATATGTTATGTGGAAATCACCAAGCTAACCATTAACATAAGCTCTGAGTGCCTTTACATTTGGAGTTTGGACTTCAGACCTCATCTCTCACATTGCAAGAAGTCGTTCAATTCAACATTCAACAAAGGTCAAAGCCAAATGACCTCATGTACCAGACTGTTGTTAATTCCTCTATTTCTCTGTTTGCAAAAGGGAGGTGGACTCTCCTTGAGTTTTGTTTGAATGAGTCACATTTAAAAACTCTTCATCAGGAGGAAAATCAATCTTGTGACTTGTAAGTACTGTTCAGGGACCCTCATATTAGGCATCATCTATGGGAATGTGGTCAGGCCAGAAGGTGAGCTGGACTAGGTCCACTGCAGCCTCCTCTCCTCCTCCTATCAGTGTCTCTTCTCAGTAATAGATCAGTAAGAACTGGGTGGATCTGAACAGTGACAATAGAATAATCTATCTATCTATCTATCTATCTATCTATCTATCTATCTATCTATCTATCTATCTATCTATCTATCTATCTTTGTATCTGTACCTGTACCTGTATCTGTACCTGTATCTGTATCTATCCTTTATGTCATCAGCTGTATGTATTTCACCTAAACCCATGATATTTCAGCTATGGACCATGAACCATAAACTCATGTTCACTTTTCCTGGAGATGTAGGTTTGAAAGAGGCACCATGTATGCAAGCACTAACCACATCAAAAGACCTCCCAGGTGTGTGGTGGTGTCTCTGACTTCAAGGGAAACAAAAATCTTTCAAACCTAGCCTGTTCCATGCCAGGTAATATTATAGGGAACTTTTCCTTTTGTAGAGAGGATAAGTTGAAAATCAATTATGAATATTTTGTGGAAAAACAACTTCTGTTAGTGCCCCTGGCATGCCCAAATTGCTCAACACTGAGTGAAATAAGGAACCCTCTTTGGGAAGAGTCCCAGCTGGAGTGTCCCATTTCCTATTTGCAACTTTAAAAATCTCTTACCAGGGACAATGGCTTAACTGCTAATAAGAAAGGTGTGAGCTCCTTCTTGAATTCTAGAATTTTCTCACTGAACTTGGCTAGCCACAGGTATGATGGCTTAGTGCCCCGTGAGTCATTCTGACACTCTTCTGGATGAGATGTTGAAAACAATAACTTTAATTGTCTTAAAATAAAAAACAATTCAAAGAATACTTTAAGAAGAGACCAGAGCCAGCATATGTATGTACCCTCATAAACACACACACACACACACACACACACACACACACACACACACACGTATACACACATATCTTTATCTATATTTAATCTATCTCTATATCATCTATATATCTATATCTATCTATCTATATATCTATATCTATATCTATCTATCTGAGAGAGAGGCGCAGATAGGAATACAAGCCCAATGCATGGTTCTTTCAGCTCTTCACTCTAGAGCAACCCCTACTTCAGAGCCACACCATGGATTCTTTGTGCCCTCAGTCACAACATCCCAAGCATTCCTTCAAGCCTTGTGGCTTGGCTCGAGCAGCTGGGAATAAAAGGTCTCTTGAATACAGGAGGCAGGGCTGCGTTCTAGCAGTTGCCACCCAAGGGGAGGAAACACCACGCGGGTCATGTTTTGTGTTGCTGCTTCTTGTGTTTAAGGGGAAGATTAGAGAAATGCTCTTCCTGGGGAATTCTCTGGGTTTGATTTATGGGGGCAGAGAGAGCTGAGGACTGTTCTTTTGATGATGCTCCAGGGCATGTTAGGAGCCTGCCTTTGACTTTGAACTGCTGGGACCCCATGAACTTTTGCACAAGGATATGTCTCAATTTTAAAGCTTAAGGCTTGAACAAACAATTCCAAGTCATACCAAGCTGCAGCATTTCAGCTTTCAAGACACCGCCACGTACATTGTCAACAGCAGTGACTTAGGGCCTGAGTTATTAATGGAAACCAGAAAAAGAATACTTTGGGAAAGGTTTCCAGGGACTAACTGGAGCTTCAGGAAGTGAGCGCTATATTTACAGTCCTGGGACAGTGCAGATCTCAGTCTTCCACACAAAGAATGCTTTCTTTCTGCCTTTGACATGTCACGAAGGCCAAGTGGGTAAATTCTAAACATCTCACAGATGGATTTGTTACTGAGCTGCAAATCCAGACTTACACATGATGAATTTCATTATTCTTCTATGTCCACCAGAAGAGCCCATGGCCCTGAACATCCTTTGCCTAACCCTCATATAACACAAGAGTTTTATGGAATGAAAGGATGGGTTCTAAGCTTCGTTTTATTTCTCTCCCTCTCCCTCTCCTTTTATTCTTGAGCTATGTGCATTCACAGTGTGTGTGCACACCCATCCAGGAAGTGAGGTGCCTGAGACTGTTACACAAAGCTATGGTCTCCTGGGTGTTGGGTCAGAATCTGGACCAAGGCAGTGATAGTTAAGAAGAGATTGGTATGTTCTAAGTTTCCTATGAAAACATGATCATACATGCTGACCGTTACAAAATTCCATGGATGAAAGGAAACTCAAAGGTTTAGTGTAACAGTCTCATTTTGAAAATGTCAAAAATAACACTAGAAAAAGAGGTAGTGTTTGCTCAAGGTCATAGAGGTGTTGCTGTCAGATCCAGGCCTAAAGACAAAGCCACCCAGTGTTGGATCTCATCGAAAATCCCCAAAACAGCCATGTGGAGGTGGTGCATGCTTGGGAGGCAGAGGCAGGCAGATCCCTGTGAACATGGTCTACAAAGTGAGTTCCAGGAAAGCTCATGCTGTTACACAGGGAAATCCTGTCTTGAAAAGCATAGCAAGCAAACAAACACAACCTATAAAACCACTGACTGTGAAATGGGAGGCTGAGTGGTGTCCTCTGCACACTTGAGATGTCTTTCACCACATCAAAATGTTTACTTGGGACCACAGCACCTACTAGCTAACAGTGCCATTTGTGGACCTGACAGAATTTGACAGGAATTTGAGCAAGGTGATTTTTCTCTGTGTAGTGTCAGTTGTGATCACACAGTGGGTGTATCCGGTGGCATCTGGATTGGTTGGGAGGATCCCTGTTCTATCCCCTGACAGGGTAATAAGAGCCCGTGTTTAGGTTCTCCCTATGTTCTTCTACCCATGTAATATCAGAGTATATCTCATTATCTTCCTGTGTACCAGACTTCTTATTGGTGTAATTCAAAGCCCTAGAAACTGCTGAAAACTGCCCTTCCTTTTAAGGAAGTCCCTGGTTATCCCACGATTGCATCTGGCAGGTCTCCTCCACTGACTAATACCAACAGACTTTCCAGATCTACAAGGAAGAGAACTAAATACTGTCTCTTAGTGACAGAATTATTAAAGAATTTGTGGCTATCATTCTTCCACCACAGTGTATCCTCTGACCACTAATATTTATACCCCACCACTATCCCATAATCTCCACATGCTTTATCTTATTACAGCAATGGTCCTCAACCTTCCTGATGCAGTTCCTCATTTTGTGATGATCCCTCCAACCATAGAAGTATTTTCTTTGATACTTCATAACTGTAATTTTGCTACTGTTTTGAATTGCAATGTAAATACCCCTAAAGGGTCCCCACTCAAGAATTGCTGTCTTGCACTAACAGATGGAGACTGGAGGCCCAGGGTCTTGCTTTTTATATCAAGTGTTAGAACAGAGGAGAGCGATCTGGCAGCATTGTGGTTTGGATGTGGAACATTCCCCACAGGCTTTGGTGTTTGAACATGTGGTCCCTAGTTGGCGATGGTATCCATACAGTATTTATAAAGGTATAAGCTGTGGAACCTAGGGTCCAGCTTGAGGCCTAAACTGGCAGATTTTGACGACTAGGGGTAGAATGTTGAGGGCCATAGGTCACCCCAAATCCGTGTCTAGTTCTCTTTGCTTCCTGGAAAGCTGTCACTGCAAGTCTTCACTGCCCCCGGCCAAGCCACATCAATCCCTAAGCCTGGACATGCCCATAATAGACTTTGTCACTTTCTCTGAAAGTGTAAGTCAGTAAACATCTCCCTTGTGTCACAGTAATAAGAAAACTCACTAATTAAGGTGGGACTCTTCAATAAAGTCTTATCAGTCAGAGAATTTACAAACCAAGGAGCTGGTAACCAAGTTATCAGTCCTGTTTATCTGACATATAAGGACCATACTGAGATAAACAGATGTGGTATACAGACCCTCAAATTCAGAACTAGAAGAGGGCACAGTGGAAGTCCAAGAGTCATTTGTTCATAGCAGTCCTGGAACACAGTTGGTCACACATTGCCTGGATCCCTAAGTGATTTTAAATGTATGGCCAAGGTTGGAGCCACCCTCCCCTCTTGTGCATTAGCACATGCTAAGTTGTGTTGGTTTGTGCCAACATCTGAATGCACGTGACAACACAGGAGCAGGAGATCTAAAGTAAGACCATCTCAGGAAGAATTCTAATTCTGCAACTTTCGCTCTTCTGCCAGTGTGGGATCCTGGACAAATTAGTGTTCTAAGTTTTATTTTGTGCATAGATAGAAATGGAGATAAACGTGTCACTTTGTAAGGCTGTGTTTCCCTATCCTTTTCCTGGTTTATTCCCATAGTACTTAGTACTTCCCCTATAATAGGATTCATCATATCTTTATAATTAATCTTTTTCTTCTTCACATAACTAGTAGACACAAGGAGCCAAATCGTTCCTGTCTTTTGTGGACCCATTTTTCCCAGTGATTAGCAAAGTACCTGATAACCGTATGTTGATCAAATTGGAGAACATGTGTGCCCCTCGCTCCCTTCCTGCATCTGTGCATCTATCTGTTGTATCATTCATAGATTAGGACCCTTGGCTACAGCATCACTGGTCCTAGGAAACCAAACCGGATCTAGCACATGAGAAAAACCTACTTTCCATTCTGCTATAAGCACGGCTATTAAAAGATTCTCAGCCTCAAGGAAAAAAGATACATACCAATCAGGTCTTAGAAACCTACTATTTTAACCTTCCTAATAAAAGTGACGTGTTTTATAATTTGAGTAGGAATTTAGACCTTAAAACCTGGGAAGAGAAGAAAGTTGAAGAAGGAAAAAAAAAGGCAATTAGTTCATGCTTCAGTGGCCTAAGTACAATTCAGATCCAACATTCTAGGTCCAGTTTTCTTGCTGCCACATTGGGCTCCCTAATTTTGCTGTCAGCTCTAAGACAAGAGTAAACAAGAGGACATTAGACTAGGTATCAAACTCCATCCTTCTTGACACTGGCCTCACAACTAAGGTCTTCATTGCTAGTTGAGGGTCCAAAGATAATGGCAATAAAAGCTCTTGGGCAAGCCTTCACTGGCAGGGGGCTACAGTGATTCTGAGCTGGGTTTTTAATTGTTTAATTCTATACTTCATGGTACTTGGCACCCCTTCATCATGTCACGAAGCTTTCCTCCTTTAGTGGTGACATATCACCTGTGCATCCATACAGTGAAGATCCTCAGCAAAGGTCTTGAGGTCTGAAGAAGGAGTGATGGAAAGAGAGAGGGTGAGACTGGGACAATACTATAGATGAGGGGCCAGTGGGTACCAGGGAGAGCAAGGTGTTGTCTGGGAAGCTGGGAGTACAGGGAATGTAGCTTGGGAAAGAATTGTCTGCCTAGAAGGGATGGGGAAACAGATTTGCCTAAAGGAGGGATGGAAGATACGTGGGCACACAGGCCACAGAGATCTGACGGAAACAGAGGATCCTGTCATGGAGAGTCAGTCTTCAGGGGTTCCAACCCGTGAGCTGAGGAGCAGGATCCAGGTGGTGGATGTTACTGACCTGAGAAGAGGAGTTCTAGTAGAAATGTGAAGGGCTGAGATAATAGGGAGGGTTCAAGACCAGGGCCTGGAATAAGACCAGACAGAAGGACCCAGATCCTCAAAGCCACTTCTAGTGAGGACAAAGGGTAGAGCCCCAGAAAGAAAAAGCCTATCGAATAAGGAGCATGGACCCGACTCCTTTAAAAACTAGTCCTGCCAAGCTGAAATGGGCCACATGGTCAAGGAAAACGCTGACCTTTTGTTCTCCTGGGAGAGACTGGAGCACAGATACGGAAGGGAGTTGTTCTGTGGGAATCTACAGCTACTTTAACGGCGCAGAGAAGCCAAAAGTGGCGGCGCAGAGAAGCCAAAAGTGGGCTGACAGATGTCTTTTCTCACATGCTTCTTTCTGGATCTAGGAGACATGTTCTCTTCATTATAAGCATACCTAGTTGTTGCTAAAGAACAATACAACACATATAAACTCTTACTCCTGCAAGAGGGAGAAGCAGAAATTCCTCTTTGGAGCAGTCTAGACCAATGGTTCTCAACCTGTGAGTTGAAGCCCCTTTAGTGGTCAACCAATTCTTTCACAGGGACCGCCAGAGACTATCAGAAAACACAGAGATTTGCATTACAATTCATAACACTAGCGAAATTACAGTAATAAAGTAGCAACAAAAATAATTTTATAATTGAGGTCACCAAAACATGAGGAACCATATTAAAGAGCCGAGTTAGGAAGTTTGAGAACTACAGGTCTAGACTATAAAACCACAGGGAAGGGCGTGGTGATGTGGCATTGCAGTGCTGCCTGAAGAGGAAGGTGCACCCCCCCCTCCAGTGTATTTGGATCTCCACACAGTGGCAAAGTCTCGTGTCCATCCTATGATTCTCAGAGTATCTCCAGTCTTAAGATGGACCAAAGTTCAGTTCCCAGTATCCACATCAGGCTACTTATATCTGTCTCTTAATTCCAGCTCCAGGGGACCCAAGAGATCCTCTTCTCCGATAACACAGGACATGACTTAATTGGTTCTTTTTCTTACTTATTCCTCCTCTTAAGAAGTCTTGCAGAAACTCCGGAGCACAGCCTTACTAAGCACATACTCTCTCTGCATCCACATGTGCATTCAGGAGGCTCTTCTGCTACCCAATATCAGAGACAGTCTATGTTCATATTTTGTCTGTGCCGTTTAGATGTTGATCTTTCATATACCAGAATATGAGAAGGGAAACATAGCTATGTTTTCCTCCGAAATTGCTATAAAGCATATCACTTCTGCTCACATTTTCTTAGATGAGGCAAATCATGTGGTTGTGCCCAACTTTAAAAAAAAAAACCAGTGAAGGGATTACCACGATCCCAGAAGGAAACGCTTGTGTTATGTTAATGTCTTCTTATTCCATGGAATGACTATTCTTTCCAGAGGTGTTGAGCTACCTACCATTGTAGTGCAAAAACAGAATTGAAAACTTGTCTGTCTGCTCGATTTCACATCATCTCTAAAAATACTGTCCAAATATGAAGTGAAAAGATTCACGCATGGGACTCTTTTTCACTCTTACCAATCTATTTTATTAAAACAGCTGGTTCAGTGTGAGTTACCCTTGGGTAATTCTTTCCAGACCACTTTAATTGAGTGGGTTCCCCACATCCTCTTCATAGACGTTATTATTTACACCTATTGATTTTTTTCTATGTACTTTTTAATTTATGAATCTTTAATAAGTTTTATGTTAAGTTTTGTTCTAAGTATAGCATGAAAGATAGAAGGAGTGTAAATATTACTCCCTGAATAGCACTTGCTGTCCTTGGCATATTATATAACGAGTGCTCAGTAAATCACTGCAGTTTAATGCTAAGTGAGGGAAAATAATTTCAAAGGCCATTTAGTAAAATAACAAACAGAACTATGTATGTCAACAGACCTTAAAGTCAGGAGACAATTTCAGCTTTGTTGTGATCATGTAGAGCTGAAATGAGGAAATTATATTATGATGCATAAACTGCATCTCCACAAAATTTAGAAATGTCTTCAAAGAGTAAAGGAAGGCTGGGTAGGGTGGGTGTATAGGTAACTCCAACATTCAGAGGTGGAAGTAGGGGGATTACTGCAAGTTCCAGGCCACCAGGACTATATAGCAAGAGCAGACATCCAAATAAGGAAGAAGAAAAGAGGGAGAAAGAAGTGAAGAGTATCTCAGAGAACCTTAGCAGCACTCCCAGGTTTGGAGGGGTAAGATTTAGAGGTGACAGAGAGCTATAGGATGGAAGGGCCTGGTTACCCTGGTACCTGTTTCCTGTTGCAGATTAGCCTTACTGTTTAGAAATTTCACTCATGGGATAGCAACTTCCTCTGAATTGAAATTTTCTAGCCCAGAGAGAGACTCCTTAAAACTCAGGAAGTAACAGCTCCCAAGTCTCAGGAAGTGCCTACATTTACAAGCTTTGCAAGCCTCACTCCCTTCTCAACCCAGGTTAAATAAGACTGGAAAAGGAAACTCCCAAACCTTGCCGAGGTTCCTTCCTATATGTGGGAGGACCTCCAGGGTCACAGCTTTTGAGTTTGTCATCTATGCTGGAGTGGGCATCTCAGTGACACAGCTGCCTTCAAGTCATCCATGTTGTTAACAATGTCTCACACATATGCTCATAAGTGACTCCAAGAAACTCATGGGTTCACTAAGGCAGACATGGGTAGAAGAGTTTCTTTGATCTGTCATTGGTGCCCTATCTGAATTATACAAATGTTGTTTATGTTTCCCTACTAAAAGTCACACGAGCACACAGTCAGGTTCTGGTTCAGACAGAGCAAAGAGAAGCCTGGGAGAGTAGACTGCCCCACGCTGTGTGGTCTCCCAGGGGTTTAGAAAACTGATACTCAGAACTTGACTTCTCACGCAGCAACTCTGCCAAGAACGTGGGAAGAGTTTCCAGGCCGCTATATCATGACACAACCATGTCACATTTGTCGATAAGGTCAGAGAGGTTTCCAAGAGCAACAAAGTCCTCAGACTGCACAGTTCAAGCTGAACTCTTGATAACTTCTAAGAGATTTGCTCCCTAACTCTTGATAACTTTGTAAGAGAAAGTTCCTGCACTTTGAGCCACACTCTAATTTTTCTTAGACATAATTCTTGAGTCTAATTCTCTTTTTCTCTCTCAGCTACTTCTCTTTCAACTGGTCACTGGTTACTGGAGCAGCCTAGGAGAGAGAGAACACCATACCCATAATGAGTATTCTGCTTGGGAAGAGAGTCTCAGAGGTCCACAAGGTCTCAAAGGCTCACTTTTCTCCCTGCCGCCCCAACCCAGTTTCCTGTTGCTTGAGATCTAGGGCCAGTCAACTTCCCTGCTGCCCAAGTTCTAAACCTTAGAATCCTGTTTTGTTTCATTTCTGCTTTTGAGGCAGGCAGTCAGTTCCTGTTTGAACCCTTCCTAACACTTTGCTGAATGCAGCCCATCCACATGCATACAGTACAAAACTCTTTCACCCCACGCTCCCCAAAGAACCGTGAGCACAGCAAGCATCCTCTCTGCTATGAAATGGTTCCTGAGAACAGTTTCCCATTTTGTTCCTGCAATTGGTGGGTCCTCATCCCTTGCTCTTCAGTATTAGACTGCTGGCTGCCCAGGCCCCATTTGTTAGGATCACAGTATGCTGTCTTGCTTGCTTTGACATGACATCTGAGTAGAGGCTGGTAGGGGAAAGCAACATTGCCCAAGTCTCTCATCTAATGCGATCAGTAGTGAAAAGGCTCTGCTTCTCACGGTAATACAGGGATTTCCAACTGATGAAAACTCTGCCTATGTCTGTGATTGACAAGACTGCTTTGGCTATTGGCACATGGTCCAGAGAGAGCAAAGGGGAGAGTATAGAAATGACAACTTCACTCTCACCCCATCTTGTTAGCTAGAACTCAGGGCGGAGTGCACCTGACTACAAAAGAAGGGAACCACGCAGCCATGTCTAATAGGAAATCACACAGCCACACCCAGAAATAGCACAGGAAACAGGAAGAAAACCCACAGGCTTGGAGAGGGCTACTGATGACTGAACTGGATCCACTAATCCCAGAGATTTGGACACAGGTCCAAGTATAAATATTCATAAAACTTTTACACTTGCACATGTATAGGACTCTAGGTTCTGTCACTATCACCGACCAAGCAACATGCTTGTGTGGACATGTATTTTGGTATGATTCAGAACAGTTAAAAATAAAAGAATGACTAAAGAGAAAAAAATACACAAGAAGAAAGCAGGTAACTGTATTAACATCAGCTACATGCTGTTGAGGTAATTCGTTGACGTTAAATAGAAAATTGACACTTTAAAAAATGAATCATATCAAACTATATTAAGAAAACACTGAAAGCATAAGAAAAGAGATAATCAGAGAGGACTTCTTAAGGCCACTTTTTATTCCCAATAGACTAGGAAGTTAAAAATAAAGACATTTCAATAATATATTTGATATGTTATTATCATGGAGAATGCATATTTCTTTTGACATATGAAGAAGTTCCAGCTATTCATAGCCACAAAAAACCCTCAGATTCCAAAAATTGCAACTAGTGCAGGCCACACCTCCTAGTCATATTGCAATGATATTAGTAAAATCACCTATAAAATCACATAAAATCACCTATAAATTTAAAACCAAAAAATTACATCATTTTAAGTAACCCTAGTCTAAACACTCAAAATAATTATACTATTTTGATTCTTCAGGCCTCAGGAAGTGGGTAGATGAATTACATAAAACTGTAAGATGCACAGATAGTTTTAGGAGATGGCATCTATAACAAATGCAGTGGTAGAAGTGGCCCACTCCCAGTCCAAGGGGGACGTGGCTGGAGGGAGGGGCCAGCAGCTTGAGTGTGGATTCCCCTGCTCTAGCGCAGCCTGACTTAGCTGCTTCCTACCAGTTGCTTCTTCTTGCATCTCTTCCACCATAGCCCCTCTCTTCCTGCCTTGTCCTCATAATGCTGCTACTTTAATGAGTACTTGGTTCTCTAGCCTCTGTGGTCTTGAACCATCAAAGTACTTTTCAACTCAGCCCCTGCTACTGTCTTCTCTGAGTATTTCTGAATTCAACAGAGACAGAGTTTCTCTGTGTAGCCCTGGCTGTCCTGAAACTTGCTCTGTAGACCAGGCCAGCCTTGAACTCACAGAGGTTTGCCTGTATCTGCCTCTTGAGTGCTGGGATTAAAGGCATGCACCACCACCCTCAGGCTTCAAATTCTTTTAAATGGAATCTCCTGAGCTCTCTTCCAGGCCATGCACTGGCTGCTTTGGGACCTCACCTTACTCCTTACCCAGAAGATGATGGTGGAAGGGGATGGGTGAGTCTAAGGGCAAAACATAAATGTTGAATGTCTGTCCTTTCTGGAAAGTCAGTGGTTATAGTGGAGGCAGTCAGTCACTGGTGAGACAGGAGAGATAAGAAATATTTGTTGAAAGAAAAAAAGTACTGAGCAACTGGTACCTGGTGCTGTGTGAGATGCTAGATCTAACAAACCACCACTCTGCTTTCTAGAATTCCCATTTTCAAGGGAATATAGAAGGTAGAAATAGAAGCACAGTTAACTGTGATGGAAATGCAAAGACAATGTGAACAAAGTAGACCTACCTGCTTTTGAAAGACAGTGTTTACATAAGAAAAATGATACTGCACATAAAGATAATTTATATATCCACATGGTCTTTAATTTCTTCTTAAACCTTTTCCACATATCTTTCTACATTCAACATTGAGCACATGCAAATGCGACTTTTATAAGTGATAGTAAAATCATTTTCATGTAGGACAGATAGTTTTAAAATATGCAAATCTTTTAAGCTAATAAAGTCATTTCAAAGTCTACCTCCTATCAGAATAATTGGAGTCATGCTCAAGCATATTTCTATAAAGTCTTTTTAAAAATTTTTAACTAGTGTAGAAGAACCCATTTAATCTTTTTTAAGGATCCAAGACTTCTCTATAGGAGGCTAAAGGATGAATCTCATTTTATATATATATATATATATATATATACACATACATACATATCATAGTCTCAAGAAGATTCGGTGGTAATACAATGTAACCCTGGTTGAGACAAAGTAACCAAGGTGTGAAGATAAAGCCGCAGGAAGCATCTCCAACCATAGCACTCGGGAAAGCCATTTGCTTGCTTGTTTGTTTGTTTGCCAATATCTGGAAACTTTTTTTTCCTCCAGATGCCCTGGATTCCTAAGTTTTTGGTGTTAGTTTTCTTTCAGAAAAATTTCTGTAATAAATGTGTCCAAAAGCACGCAGGACAGACAACAATTTGGCAAAGGACTTCTCTCCACTGGGGTGCTTAATAAAAATTCTCCCTCCCTCACCCTGAGATTTGAAATTAGGAGGTTAGAGATAAGGGCCTGCGGTTGGCATTTACTACATGCGGTTGAATTTTCCGGTTGTCTCAAGATAATGCTGGAAGACATGCTGCCCCAGCACAGGGCTCAGGCCTGCACACTGGCATTTTAGCCAAGACCAAGGCCTAAGTGAAAGGAGTGAATTTGATACTCATTTCTCCAAACACTGAACTACACATTGTTACAAATGGTGGGCTATCCTGACTGAAACTTCTTACAGTGTCTTTTCTGGTGTGTGGATAAGATAGCTGTTCAGAAGCCAAGATATGCTCTGAAGCAAACAAAACTAATTTAAGACAGCAACTAGGCAGAGTAGGGAGCACGGAGGCTAGCCTGTGCTCTGAGGTGGAGTTGGGAACTTTCCCACCACTGAATGCACAGGAAGGATAAACAGAAAGTGGTAAGACTGAAAGGTGGTTCCTAGGAAAGTGTACAGGGGGTCCAGGCCCAGTGAAGGGCTAGAAGCAAACGTCTTTTCCCAGTGGGATGTAAACCTCTTGCTAGCTATGAGGACAGGCAGGGAAATATTCTCTTGATTTCTTAACCATAGGTTTCAAATTATGTGACTTCTTGCTACCTGAGTTCTCAAAGCTCTCAAAGGGGATATGTGGTTTAAAGTAGTTAAAGTTTTCAGTAACCTGGTAACCTATGCAAGAACAAACAAAAATACATCAGAAACCTTCCAAATACAGGAGAGGTGGCTCAGTGGTTAAGAACACATACTGCAGAGAATCCAATCCAAGTTCCTAGCACCTGAGTCTTGTGATTTACAACTACCTGTAATTCCAGCTCTGGCTTCTACAAGCACTCCAACACAAATGTGCATATCCACGTATTTAAAAATAATAAAAACAAATCTTTAAAAAGCTTACTAAATATGTTTTCAAAATTAAAAAAAAAAGTCCCTCCAAATAGTATAATGAGCCTCCAAAAGACAGAAAAGTAGTGACGATACTTAGATAATACAATTATTGAACATACCTACACACAAACTTTGTAATTCAAAGACATAAATGATGCCTTTAAAAGTATGAGCAGAAGATGATGAAAGGATTACAAGGAAGAAAGTATAAAAAGTCTGCAATGACAGAAAGGGAGAGCTCTGAGCATGACCATGCCTACTAAAACATGGCTGGCTCGAGAGAGCTAAAAGGAGAAATAGTATATTGAAAAATCTGAAATTACCTACAATATGATATATAGAAACAGATATATACAGACACTCTGCAAGAAAGCCAATTGCTGTATAAGATAACTTAAAAAACTCACTTATATAAATTCCAGCTTTAAGAACAGTAAAAATATAGGAGAAACCAGGCAGTGGTGGCAGTTCTCAGGAGGCAGAGGCAGGTGGATCTCTGTAGGCCAGCCTGGTCTACAGAGTGTGTTTCAGGACAGTCCAGGCTACACAGAGAAACTCTGTCTTGAAAAGAGAGAAAGAAAAATTGGGGGGGGGAAATATTTAAAAACGTTAAAGAAATAATCGCCGAAGGGGATAGAGGAGAAAGCTCAGTCAGCAGAGTGTTTGCATGAAAGCCCAAGGGCCTGGATTCAATTCCTAGACTCTACATTAGCTATAAAAGCCAGTTGACATCTAGCTACCAACCAACCAACAACAACAACAACAACAAAAAACTCAACAAAACAAAACTAAGAATGGTGGTGCGAGTTTGTAATTATTCCAGAGTTAAGGAGGCAGAGACAGGCAGGTAGTACGCTGGCTTAAAGAGTTCTAGACCAGGGAGCAACCCTTTTTAAAAAGAAATAGTTTTATGCATAAATAAATAAATTCACAGAACCTGAGTAATGGTACCTGATATTGTTTACTTGACTTGACACATGAGGAAGATGGAGCCTCTGCTCAAGAATTTTCCCCTCTGTTCAAGAATTTGTCTTGCATGGCATTCTCTTGATTGCTAATTAACTAATTAACAGAGGAGAACCTAGCCCACTGTAAAATCCCTAGGCAGGTGGTCCTGAGCTGTGTAAGAAAGGGACTTTACCCTGTAGGAGACAGAAACCCTTCCCCAGTCTACCACACCTCACACCTCTAGGTTGCTTTGGTTATGGTGTGTATCAACATAACAAGAATGGGATCTGGGCACACAGAGAAATTTCTAAAGAAAGAGAAGAAGAAGAAGAAGAAGAAGAAGAAGAAGAAGAAGAAGAAGGAGAAGAAAGAGAGAGAGAGAGAGAGAGAACTCTGAAATTTTTGCATGTCTAGTGAAAGATAATTTGAAGAGACCAGAGAAACCCAGGGAATCCTATGTGTAAAGAATTTAAAAGGCCCACAGATTAAGATTTCTTGGTCAACCTTCTAAAACACGAAAATTTAAAAGAAGATAGCAGAAGTAGCTACAATTTTCTCTATACATTTATGCTCATAGATTTCCTAAGTTAGATAAAACAAAAACTCATCAAAACACACAAACTTTCAAAGTATATAGAAAGCATTCATTATTGCTGACCAAATTAAATGGATGGTAAAGCACACCTCATGTTCTAGTAAGGCAATTCACTTGGACATCAATGATAAAATTATACTTAGAATGTACCTGCATGTTTGGAGTTAAAAAAAAAACCCACACCTCCAAATTACTCGTGGTTCAATAAATTCAAATAAAAATTAGAAAATATTTTAAATCCAACTTTTACAAATACAGAAAGCAGCCATATTTTTATTATAAAAGAAAAAATTTGACAAATTCCTTTTAAAACATACATAACCGCTTGGGCAGTGGTGGTGCACACTTTTAATGACACTCAGGAGGCAGATAGGTGGATCTCTGTGAGTTAGAGGCCAGCCTGGTTCACAGAGAAAAGAAACCCTGTCTCAACAAACAAACAAACAAACAAACAAGCAAACAAACAACAAAAGGGAAACAAACCCAAATAAACAAACAAAAAATACATAACCCAAATAGACTCAAGAAGAAATAGAAGACCTGAAACTCATTTTTAAAAAGTTAACCCCTGGGACTTCTGCCTTGCAGAGTGACCCCCGCATTGGGCGGGAGCCTATCAGCTTCCCTTTGGCGACCTCTGTTCCTGGATCGACTACACTGAGGAGACAGGTACCCAGGTTCACCCCAATATAACATCTCTTGGGACACGGCCTGTTGGGGCTTCCATCTGCTCCCAAGAGCGGGACAGCGCTGTGGTCCTCTGGGTGCCAGCTCTACTGTGGGCCATCCCCCCTGCAGGGTGACCTGTGCTGCTGAGAGAGTGCAGAGTGCACTCCACCATCTTTGGTCCAGCACCAGGGCTGCTGGGACCGCCAGGCTCAGAGACAGACAGGCATAATATCGCTTGGGTCTCAGGCAGCTTGTGTGTAACCTGCTCCCAGGTGCTGGGCTGATCTGCAGTAACCAGCGCGCCAGCCCTACTGTGGGACTTCTGCCCTGCAGAGGGCCGCCCCTTCCCCCCCTCTGGGAGAGATCACACACCCCTGCAGAGGGCAGGAGCCTACCAGCTTCCCTTTGGCGACCTCTGCTCCAGGAATCCACTACACTGAGCCTTTGGATGTGCAGAGATTCCCCAATATAACATCACTTGGGGCAAGGCACATTAGGGCTCCAAAGTCACTCAGGAGCAGGGCAGGCCCCAGAAATCAGTGCTAGGGGAATCCCGGTAATCCAGGGGGGCCAGAAATAGCTTTGCAGGCTCACAGGAGGTCCAACCAACAGCCAGTGACAGCAGGACCAACTAACACCAGAGGTAACCAGATGGCAAAAGGCAAACGTAGGAATGTTACTAACAGAAATCAAAGTAATATGGCACCATCCGAACCCAACTCTCCAACAGCAGCAAGTCCTGGATACTCCACCACACCCGAAAGACAAGATCTGGATTTAAAATCACTTCTCATGATGCTATTAGAGGATCACAAGAAGGACACAAATAAATCTAATAAAGAATTACAGGAGACCATGAATCAGCGGTTAGAAGCCCTTACAAAGGAAACACAAAAATCGCTTAGAGAAATGCAGGAGAACATGGATCAACAGATGGAGGCCCACAAGGAGACAACACAAAAATCGCTTAAAGAAATGAATCAACGGGTAGATGCACTTTCAAAGGAATCACAAAATTTGCATAAAGAAATGCAGAAGAATATGGGTCAATAGATGGATGCCCATAGGGAGGCAACACAAAAATTGCTTAAAGAAATGAATCAACGGATAGATGCCCTTACAAAGGAAACACGAGAACTGCTTAAAGAAATGCAGGAGACGATGGATCAACAGATGGAAGCCCATGAGGAGGAAACACAAAAATCGCTTAGAGAAATATAGGAGAACTTGGGTAAACAGGTAGAAATCCTGAAAGAGGAAATGCAAAAATACCTTAAAGAAATACAGGAAAATACAAACAAACAAGTGAAGGATCTCAGCAAATCCATCCAGAATCTAAAAAAGGAAGTAGAAACAACTAAGAAATCACAAAGGGAGACAACTTTGGAGATAGAAAACCTTGGGAAGAAATCAGGAGTCATAGATGCAAACATCAACAATAGAATACAAGAGATGGAAGACAGAATCTCAGGTGCTGAAGATACCATAGAAAGCATCGACTCAACAGTCAAAGAAAATGCAAAATGCAAAAAACGTGTAACCCAAAACATCCAGGAAATCCAGGACACAATGAGAAGACCAAACCTAAGGATTATAGGTATAGATGAGAGTGAAGATTTGCAACTTAAAGGGCCAGTAAACATCTTCAACAAAATTATGGAGGAAAACTTCCCTAACCTAAAGAGAGAGATGCCGATGAACGAACAAGAAGCCTACAGAACTCCAAACAGACTGGATCAGAACAGAAATAGCTCCCGTCACATAATAATCAAAACACCAAATGTACTAAACAAAGAAAGAATATTAAAAGCAGTAAGAGAAAAGGGCCAAGTAACATACAAAGGAAGACCTATCCGAATCGCATCAGACTTCTCACCAGAGACTATGAAAGCCAGAAGATCCTGGGCAGATCTCATGCAGACACTAAGAGAGCACAAATGCCAGCCTAGACTACTCTACCCAGCAAAACTCTCAATCACCATAGATGGAGAGACCAAGATATTCCATGATAAAACCAAATTTTCACAATATCTTTCCACAAACCCAGCCCTGCAAAGGATAATAGGTGGAAACCGCCAATACAAGGAGAGAAACAACACCCTGGAAAAAATGAGATAGTAACCTTCTTGCATCAAACCCAAAAGTAGATAACCATTCAAACATAAAGATAGCGTCAAGAATGGCAGGTGGCAATAATCACTATTCCTTAATCTCTCTTAATATCAATGGTCTCAATTCCCCAGTAAAAAGACATAGACTAACAGACTGGATATGTAAACAGGACTCAGCATTTTGCTGCATGCAGGAAATGCACCTCAGTGTCAAAGACAAACACTACCTCAGAGTAAAAGGCTGGAAAACAATTTTACAAGCAAATGGTCCCAAGAAACGAGCCGGAGTAGCCATTCTAATATCAGATAAAATTGACTTTCAACCTAAAGTCATCAAAAAAGACACAGAAGGACACTACATACTGACCAAGGGAAAAATCCACCAAGAAGAACTCTCAATTCTGAATATCTATGCTCCAAATGCAAGGGCACCCTCATTCATAAAAGAAACTTTACTAAAGCTCAAAGCACACATCGCACCTCGCACAATAATAGTGGGTGACTTCAACACCCCTTTCTCTGAAATGGATCGTTCAGGAAAGCAGAAACTAAACAGGAACACAGTGAATCTAATTGAAGCCTTGGACCAAATGGAACTAACAGATATATATAGAACATTTCATCCTAGAGCAAAAGAATATACCTTCTTCTCAGCACCTCATGGTACCTTCTCCAAAATCGACCATATAATTGGTCACTAATCAGACCTCAACAGATATAAGAAGACAGAACTAATCCCATGCCTCCTATCAGATCACTATGGAATAAGGGTGGTCTTCAATGGCAACAAAAACAACAGAAAACCCACATACACATGGAGGCTGAACAATGCTCTACTCAATGATAACTTGGTCAAGGTGGAAATAAAGAAAGAAATCAAAGACTTTTTGAAATTTAATGAAAATGAAGGCACAACATACCCTAACTTATGGGACACAATGAAAGCAGTGCTAAGAGGAAAATTCATAGCCCTGAGTGCCGCCAAAAAGAAATGGGAGACAGCATACACTAGCAGCTTAATGGCACACCTGAAAGCCCTGGAACAAAAAGAAGCAAATACACCAAAGAGGAGTAGAAGGCAGGAAATCATCAAACTCAGGGCTGAAATCAATCAAGTAGAAACAAATAAAACCATACAAAGAATCAACAAAACGAGGAGTTGGTTCTTTGAGAAAATCAACAAGATAGATAAGCCCTTAGCCAGACTAACCAGAGGGCACAGAGACAGTATACAAATTAATAAAATCAGAAACGAAAAGGGAGAGATAACAACAGAAACTGAGGAAATTCAAAAAATCATCAGATCCTACTACAAAAGCCTGTATTCAACACAACTAGAAAATCTCAAGGAAATGGACAATTTCCTTGACAGATACCAACTACCAAAATTAAATCAGGATCAGATAGACCATCTAAACCATCCTATAACCCCTGAAGAAATAGAAGTGGTCATTGGAAGTCTTCCAACCAAAAAAAGCACAGGTCCAGATGGTTTTAGTGCAGAATTCTATCAGACCTTCAAAGAAGACCTAACACCAATACTCTTTAAACTATTCCACAAAATAGAAACAGAAGGAACACTACCCAACTTATTCTATGAAGCCACAATTACACTAATACTAAAAGCACACAAAGATCCGACAAAGAAAGAGAATCTCAGGCCAATCTCTCTTATGAATATCGATGCAAAAATACTCAATAAAATTCTTGCCAATGGAATCCAAGAACACATCAAAACGATCATTCACCACGATCAAGTAGGCTTCATCCCAGGGATGCAGGGATGGTTCAATATAAGGAAATCCATCAATGTAATCCACTATATAAAAAAATCTCAAAGAAAAAAACCACATGGTCATCTCATTCGATGCTGAGAAAGCATTTGACAAAATTCAGCATCCTTTCATGTTAAAGGTCTTGGAAAGATCAGGAATTCGAGGCCCATATCTAAACATAGTAAAAGCAATTTACAGCAAACCAGTAGCCAACATCAATCTAAATGGAGAGAAACTTGAAGCAATCCCACTAAAATCAGGGACTAGACAAGGCTGCTCTCTCTCTCCATATCTTTTCAATATAGTACTTGAAGTTCTAGCTAGAGCAATTAGACAACAAAAGGAGGTAAAAGGGATACAAATTGGAAAGGAAGAAGTCAAACTATCACTATTTGCAGACGATATGATAGTATACTTAAGCAACCCAAAGAACTCCACCAGAGAACTCCTACAGCTGATAAACAACTTCAGCAAAGTGGCCGGATATAAAATCAACTCAACCAAGTCAGTAGCTTTCCTATACTCAAAGGATAAGCAGGCTGAGAAAGAAGTAAAAGAAATGATACCCTTCACAATAGCCACAAACCATATAAAGTATCTTGGTGTGACTCTAACCAAACAAGTGAAAGAGCTGTATGACAAGAACTTCAAGTCTCTAAAGAAAGAAATTGAAGAATACCCCAGAAGATGGAAAAATCTGCCATGCTCATGGATTGGCAGGATTAATATAGTAAAAATAACCATCTTGCCAAAAGCAATATACAGATTCAATGCAATCCCCATCAAAATCCCAACTCAATTCTTCATAGAGTTAGAAAGAGTCATTCAAAAATTCATCTGGAATAACAGAAAACCCAGGATAGCTAAAACTATTCTCAAGAGTAAAAGAACCTCTGGGGAAATCAGTATCCCGGACCTCAAGCTGTACTATAGAGAAATAGTGTTAAAAACTGCATGGTATTGGTACAGTGACAGGCATGTAGATCAATGGAACAGAATTGAAGACCCAGAAATGAATCCACACTCCTATGGTCACTTGATCTTTGACAAAGGAGCTAAAACCGTCCAGTGGAAAAAAGATAGCGTTTTCAACAAATGGTGCTGGCTCAACTGGAGGTCAACATGCAGAAGAATGCAAATTGACCCATTCTTATCTCCTTGCACTAAGCTCAATTCCAAGTGGATCAAGGACCTCCACATAAAACCAGATACACTGAAACTAATAGAAAGGAAACTAGGGAAGAACCTTGAACATAAGGGCACAGGGGAGAATTCCCTGAATAGAACTCCAATAGCTTATGCTCTAAGATCAAGAATTGACAAATGGGACCTCATTAAATTACAAAGTTTTTGCAAGGCAAAAGACACTGTCAAAAAGACAAAGCAGCAACCAACTAACTGGGAAATGATCTTTACCAACCCTACATCTGACAGAGGGCTAATATCCAATATATACAAAGAACTCAAGAAGTTAAACTCCAGAGAGGCAAGTAACCCTATTAAAAATGGGGTTCAGAGCTAAACAAAGAGTTCTCACCTGAAGAATATCTAATGGCTGAGAAGCACCTAAAGAGATGTTCATCATCCTTAGTCATTAGGGAAATGCAAATCAAAACAACCCTGAGATTCCATCTCACACCAGTCAGAATGGCTAAGATCAAAAACACAGGAAACAGCAGTTTTTGGCGAGGATGTGGAGAAAGAGGAACACTCCTCCACTGCTGGTGGGATTGCAAGCTGGTACAACCACTCTGGAAAGCAGTCTGGCAGTTCCTCAGAAAACTGGGCATGACACTCCCGGAGGATCCGGCTATACCACTCCTGGGCATATACCCAGAGGCTTTACCTGCATGCAATAAGGACACATGCTCCACTATGTTCATAGCAGCCTTATTTAGAATAGCCAGAAGCTGGAAAGAACCCAGATGTCCCTCAACGGAGGAATGGATTCAGAAGATGTGGTATATCTACACAATGGAATACTACTCTGCAATTAAAAACAATGAATTCACGAAATTCCTAGGCAAATGGTCAGAACTGGAAAATATCATCCTTAGTGAGGTAACCCAATCACAAAAGAACACACATGGTATGCAGTCACTGATAAGGGGATATTAACCCAGAATCTCGGAATACCCTAGACACAATTCTCATATCAATAGATTTCCAAGAAGATGGAAGGAGAGACCCCTGGTCCTGGAAAGACTGCATGTAGGGGAATGCCAGGACAGAGAAGCGAGAGGGGGTTGAATGGGGAAAAGAGGGAGGGAAGAGGGTTTATGGGACTTTCGGGGAGGGAGGAAACGGGAAAGGGGAAATGATTTTGAATGTAAATAAAAATAAAAACTTAAAAAAAAGTTAGCCCCTTCACAAAAAAAAGTCTAAGTCTAGCTGGTATCTTTATCACTTCTACCAAACACTGAGAGAGAATTCTAATGCTGCAACTATTCTTAACATAAAAAGGGAGAACACTTTCCAGATCATTTGTCAGGCTAGCATCACCTTGATAGTCTAACAGTAAGAGAAAAGAAAGCAGTGTGTCAGTATTAGTTATGGACATAGTCACACAATCCAAATAAAATGAACAACTCAAACATAATAAAGCCAGTACCATAATATCCATTTGGTTTATCTCAACTAGGATTAGTAAGTTGATTTAAAACAAAAATGCAATTCTGTTTTTCACTTCTTCCTTTTAGATGTCTTGGTGCTCTCAGAGTCAAGTTCTGAGGTCCATGTTTTCCCTTGCACACTGGCTTTCCTAGACGGTGAAACAGCTAATGTTCATACCTTTATTGGGGTAAATCTTGGAGAGTAGGAAGGGGTTCTTTTTAGAGTGAAGTTTCATTGGCTAAGTCTTAAGGCATTGAGGATATCTCATTTGCATGGAGAGGCATTTTAGGAGGTTGAAGCTGTAATTTTCCCTGGGATCACCTGACATCTCTCAGGCAGAGTGTGAGTTGGGCCCCCAAGATCGGGTGAAGAAGAGGAAGTCCTGCTAAGAAAGCGAGCCCTTCATTTTGCTCAAAGCTGAGGAAAATTGTCTGGACATAGTAGACTGCAAACTTAGTAGGGAGGTGCAACACTAAAATACTGATTGATACAATGTAGCAAGTTACTTTGTACTCTTACTTTGTTATCAGAAAGTCTAAGTAGTTTAAGCAAGTGTGGAAAGACAGGGAAAACCAGGTTAGCTGCAGGTAATATTAATACCTATGGAGAAATTTCTCCAAACTCTCAGCTAAGTAATTCTAACAGGTTAGAGAGTTTATCAAGTCTGAAAGATACAAAAAAAATCTAGATATGAATATTTTTAGACACTTGTTGCTGCAACAAAATACCTGATGAAATGAAGGGTTTATTTTGGCTCATGGTTTGTGGGGACACAGTCCATTGAGGCGGTAAAGGCCCTGGTGGGAAGTGGCTGGTCGTGCAGATCCAAGATCAGGAAGCAGAGAGAGGTGAAGGCTGGAGCTTCCAGGTCTGCTCACCTTTTCTCATATATCTAAGGCATGGAACCCTGCAGTCCCTGTTGAGGGTGTATCTTCCCTTCTCAAATAAATCTTTGGAAACACCTTTATAGACACACTCAAAGGTGTGTATGGTGACTCTAGATCCAGTCACGTTTACTGTTAAAAATGAATTATCACAAATATCAATAGCATTTCATAAAAATAAAAACTAAGAGTCAGGGACTGGGTAGATAACTCAGTTGATAAGGTACTTGCCATGCAGTTACAAGGATCAGAGTTCCATCCCTGTGAAAATCTGTGAAAAACAAACAAAAACAAACAGACACAAAGCTGGGCATGGAGGGTTCGTGCATGTGTAACCCCAAAGCTGGACAAGTGCAGACAGGAAGATCCCAGGGTTCACTGGCCAGACAGTCTAGACTATTTGGTAAATTCCAGGTCAGTGAGAGGCCCTGTCTCTGAAATAAAAATGGTTGCCAGAGCCTGAGGAATGACAGCTGAGTCCTCTAGCGTGAACACCAGTCCACACACACTCAGAAAGCATTCTGAGAAAGTGTTCCAATATGAGATTTTTTAAAAAATTGTAATTTACAAAAACCACCAAAACTAAAAGCAATATTCCTAAGGAAAAAAAATGTACAGGCCCTTATAGGGAAAGTTACAATGCGTTACAAAAGATAAGCAATGCACGTACAGCAAGGTTTTGCTATGAATTAGTTAATTCAGAATCGTAAAGATGCAACATCTCCTAGACTCCATAGACACAATGCAAATCTAAATTGAAAGAGGTCATCCATCCCACTCCCCATCTGAGGCACCTTTGTGTGTAGGTACGTATAGACAAGCTGTACTTATGATGCCTGATGAAGAAGTAAGAGTACTCTTGAATAATTGAACCAGGAGGGGAAGAATTCATCTAAGTGCTTGTAAAGAATTACTATATAGTATGTCAACTAAAACATTGGTGTGTACTTCTAAAATGAAACAGAACAGAGAGCATCTATGTGGATTACAGCAGAGAGGACATTTCAGTGCAAAGCATGGACTTTAAAAATGGAGCTGAAGGGCCTGGAGACATAGCTCAGTGGCAGTATATCTGTCTAGCACATTCAAGGCTCTAGCTTCAACACTCATAACACACACACATGCACACACACACACACACACACATACACACACACACACACACACACACACACACACACACACACTGTCTATAAAGAAAACAGATCAAATTTGGTCTCCGCTTAAGAATGCACACAAAAATTAATTCTGGTAAAATTAAAAACTTGAGGGGGGAAATTAACAGTGACATTTTAAGAAATAAATAATACATAAGGGATAATATCTTTATAACTGTTAGAAAACCACTTTCAAGTAAGAAGTAAATGCCAAAATCACAAGGAAAATAGAGTTAATATTAGCTCCATTAAATTGTAGGGCTTCTTGGGGCAGAAACAATGGATGATAGCTCAACAGTTAAGAGAACTTGCTCTTACAGAGGACCTGGGTTCAGTTCCCAGTGCTCACATGGTGGCTTCACGACTGTCTGGAACTCCATTTCCAGGGTACTCATCGTCTTCTGCAGGTCTGCACAGGAACTGCATGCACATGGTGCACATACATGCAGGCAGAACACTTAAAATAAGAGTCTCAATAGAAGAAGATGCTTCTAGTCCTACTGCAACTTAGTATGCCAAGGCAGGTTGATATCCATGGGAGGCCTCCTCTTTTCTGAGGAGAAAGGAAGGGGGTTAGGGTGAGGGAAGGTAAGAGGGAGGAGAAGCTGCCATCTGGATGTGGAGTAAATAAATAAATAAATAAATAAATAAGAATAAATCAAATATTTTAAAATTAAGTGCCTATGAACCAAGTAGGCACGCTTATCATCCTAGGACTCAGATGGCTAAGGCAGGAAGGTGTCACAACTGTGGCCAGCATTAGCTGAATAGCAAGATCCTGCCTCAAAGGGAAAAAAATAACAAAGCATTAAAAATAAAAGTAAAACACTAAAGAAGAACTAGATTGTGATTGACACTGAAATCAGGGCAGCAATGTTCTATGAGAAGGGAGATCCTGGGACTTGATACATAAATGATCAAGTATGTATTGATCAATGAAGTATTGGTAAATAACTTCCCTCAACTAGGCCTCTTATCATTCATTTCCCTTTCATATATTTTATTTACTATGTGACTTTGACTTTGAAAATGTTTTCACTTTTCATGAACTCTCCCCCAAATGAATTTCTTCTGGGGAATTCTAAGCTCCTATTAGCATTTGGGAGAGACATGGGAAAGGGTCCAGAATCCCTCCTAGTTCCTCTCCATGGGTAGGAGAAAAGGTTGCCTGGCCAGAACTTTTATGACTCCACCTGCTCTTCTAGAAGATTTGGACATTTTTAGAAAACAAAAGTACAATATCTGTATGCCCTACTGACACTAACAGATATCCCTTTCAAATCCTAGCAGCACATTTCACCCCAGTGTTTTAAGTGAGCAGGATTTACCCACACCGATATTTGCCAAGATTTTAGAAGATGCCCTCCAAGGTCATACTGTGCCATCTTGGCTGAGTTCACCCATCCAGACCTCATTCAACTGCCTAGGGACTTTCCTGGTGACTCTGACTCCTTCATTTTGTCCCAGTCTGGTTGCTTTTACTCTTGGTCTCAATGTCCAGATGCGTGGCCTGAGAGAAGCAGAGATTTCAGTTCCACTTTCTACACTCTCTCCAACACCCTTCTCCCCACAGTCACATCAAGCCCCAATGGCTGCCAAAAAGCATCAAATCAGCTCCCTTGTGCACCCTCCTCGTCCCAAATACGCAGGAAGAATACTGAGGGATGCAGTAGCATCTGCAGACTGTGATTCACATTACTTTAAGCTCTATGGCCGGGTGTCCCTCATTCACCTCCTGTCAACCTTAGCACATTGGATTCCCACCCTGGGAAGTTCCAAATGATGGAAAAAAACTCTTTAGAGAATTGATGACTGTTTTGCTCTTGGCTGGAACTTGGGACAGAATGGGCATTCCAGAGAGCTGGTCCAAGACACCACCTGATCCGAGCCTTTCCCCCCGCCAGAGTTCAGAATGTTCCTCACTGAAGGACCTCACATTTTACACACTGAGGCTTGAGGTTCTTGTTGCTACAACACAACCTCACAAACCATGGCAACCGTACCGGCCAAACCCAAAGTTGGACTATGTACATGGCATAAGAGTCAAGTTGCCTTAATCTTACATTTTTGGCTCATTTTTCCTAGCCACATCCTAAAACCAAATGGATTGAATTACTAGATGAAAAAATAAATTCTGTCCGTGGGAACCGTTGCTATTGTTGTAGAAAACAAATAGGGAGGTGTTTTCTAACCATGCCTAAAAGGAGGTGAAATCACTGTTGATGATGGGGGGGACTTAAATTCTTACCACATGCAGGAAAATGGAGTTGGTTGTTTAATTAGACTGCCTAGTCAAAGCCCTCTGGTTATTTTAAATTGTGTTTTAAAATATCAACTCCAGGGAAACCTTTCTGAAGAACAATTCAAAAATGTGTATTAAAGCCTTTGAAAATGTATATAATTTTGCCCTGTCATCCCAAGTCTGAGAATAATTATGATGGCACCCAGTGATTTCCCTGCATGAGTGCTGAATGCTACGTTACTTTAACAATGACACAGAGGTGGGGTGCTCAGATGTCCAGCATGGGAAATTGGTCAAATAAGTTACTGTACAAAGGAAGTTCTTTAGAGCTTAGATAGCCCCCTGGATGTGTCATTGGCCTCCTGATTAACTGACTCTGCATCCTTTACAAGCACTCGTGTAACAGCATCATGAAGAGTACTCACCATCCAGGTTCTCTGTATGAACCACACGCTCCCACTAGCTGAACTTTGTGCCCACCAAGAATTGGTTGTGTTTGTTCCCAATCCTGTTGGTACTGCTGCAGTTTTTACTGTAATTATAGAGCTTACTAAAGCAATGTGTACACTAATAAAATATCACAGAGATTTTGATTCCCCTATATATAGATTGCAAATTTTAGAAAGACTGGATAAGTTGAAACAAAAAGAAAAAAATACAACTCGTTAAATTATATGATTGGTAGTGGGCACCAGTAAAATATTTTACATCGCAGCATAACTGAAGTGATTATGTGTAACTGGAAAACCCCATTCTCTCAAGCCATTTGCCAAAAGAGTCAAGGGATAGATCCAAGATATTAGAGTGTTTGAGTCTAAAAAGGTCAGAAAGGAGGTCCCAGGCCTTCTGAGATCATGTCTGAGGCCTTGTCAAGGTTGGGTAAGGGCACTGACCAATGCTATGAGTTCGTATATCCTAGTGATCGTGTCTTCTCCTTTCAAAGGACAGGCAAGTCATCCTGTAACCACGTCTGGGGTCACAGTACTGACCTGAGTTGAACTTAACTGAGTCAACACTCAGACCTCACTGAGGACATGATAGGACATGACAACTGAACTTGGTATTTTTCTTGCAAGTTGCCTTTGGGGATCTTTCGGAATGACCTCTTATAATGCTGACCCTTGGACCTCCATCCAAGGCTCCTGGGTTAACTGTGGAATAGCCATTCAAGACTCTGAGGCACCTCAGGGGTACTGGCCTACACTAATGTCTGAAACCCACTTCTCAGCCATTTAGTAAGGGAGGTGAGCATTGCTTTCCCTCCTCTGGTTAATAGTTCAGGTCAGACTTCACTGAGCTAAGCTCTGATTTTTGTTTCTGGCTTTCATTGGCTTTGTAACAGTAAGCATGCGACCTGACCACTCTGGACTTCTTTTTGTTTGTATTCTAAAGAAACAATACTCTCTTAAATTCTTCCTAGCACCAAATATTTTCATGTCTATGTTATGAGAGATGCTTTTTCATTATAACTGTGCCTAAGATCTTCCCAGACTTAGTGTGGTTTTTAAATAACTATGAGATGATTGCAAAGAGGCATGCAGTTGTGTATGTTGTACATGGTGGTGGTGGTGTGTGTGTGTGGAGGGGGGTGGGTGAAAATAAAGACCATTAACTATATAAGGACATGATCCATTCTATTCTACGCACCTAAATAGCCAATCTCTTCTAACCATCACAACACCATAAATTGTTAGAACAGGGAGAGACTCCCTCCAGCTTCCTGCCAGATGGTCTGAGGGGAGGCTACCTCAGCCTTTTCTTACGCTGTACATTTGGAAGCCACTTGTCTTGGTGAGCCACTATTATTTGACACCTCTATTATAATTTATTCTTCAAGCAATGGTGATTCTAGCCAAACCTTGATGTTTTAAAGAATAAAATGTTAACTGAAGAAGCAAATGGTTGGCTTGGGATCGCCCTTTTAGGAGGGGCTAGAACAGCAGTATCAGAATTCTGTCTTTCCTACTGAGAGCCCTTCACAACAGCCCATCAAAGTGGGTCCATTTCTAAGATGTACCTCAGGTTCCCTGTTTTGTTCTGTGTGGTTAAAAAAAAAACAAAAAACCATTCCAGGTGTCAGGCCTTTGTTCCTCCTGGGAATGTGGAGAGGAATTTCTGACTCCACCTTCCTGGGTCATCTGCCATCCCTCTTGAGGTAACTATAGATGACAACCACCCCTTACCTGGCCAGCTTACTCCATCCATGACGTTTTATTCAAACTGAGGGGGTATGGCAACTTTCCCCATGAAATATTAATCAAGCAATTGAATGTTGTAGCAGACCACCACATGTAACCTTTCCCCGGGGCCTGCCGAGAGGTGAATGTCTGATGTGCTCTTGATGGGGTTCTGTAGCCACATCTGTTTATTTTCCTTCCAGAGTTCTGTATTTACCCCAAACGGCAGCCTTCCATCCATGTGTGCAAACCAACCCATCTTTCCTTCCACAAACTTGCTCCATCCCATTTCTTGCTTCTGTTAAGTCCAGTTTCTTGAGACCTGACAGCCTCTCTTCTTCCTCTAATTTGCAGTGACAGCTCAGTTCTCTGGCCATAACTGAGCACCCACCAGGCATGCATGAGACTCAGGTCTATAATATACCTCCATTACTTCCCAAGAGGCTCATGGAATAAGGGCCATCCCCCATGTTCGTAACCCAGAGAAGGTAAATTGTCACCAAGGGCACACATGAGAACAGGGATGCCAGCCAGCAGTACAGAACCAAGGTCATTCTCAAAAGCCCACAGTTCGCTGCTGTGGGGTTCCCTTCCTGATCCCTACTTTGCCTGTCCTACCACCCATCCTACTTCTCCCAGACCCGCTGTTCCTTTCCAGGCCTGATTCAATTCACCTTGAGCAGAGCAACCAGAATTTGCTTACTTAGGTAGCAGCTCTGGGGACGGAACCTGGGACCTCCTCGTGCAGTGTCCTTCAGCCCCTCAGCCAGCAGTTACTTCTTCCTAAGGAACTTTTCGTACCTTTCATTTAAACCCATTTCTTGCTCTCTGTCACTTGCACCCTCAAGAATTTTGTTCATACATCTCATTTTCATTAGTCTGTGGCATCACCAAGCCACAGAGCCTTCACTGGACCTTGCTCAGTACCTTCTTGTCCACCTGTACTGTACCGTGCCTCTTCTACCTATCAGCTGGGTGGCTGCAGGAAGGTCACACGACCTCTCGGTGCCTGTCACTTCATTTTTAAAACAAAATGGTAATTCCAAAACATCTTACACATTCTATAGGAGATGACTTACTAACTGAATGAAATGAATTAGTATATAGAAGCATCAGAAGCCTGCCAAGCACACAGTAAGCATTTATTGAATGTTAGCTGCTACTAGCAGTATTTGTATAAGCACGAAGAGAGACATATGTTTTATACATCTCACATGAGCCAACTTCTGTAAATGTCTAAACTACTCACTACCTAGCATGGGGAAAAATTATTACAGCAACTGCTCACTTAGACCTTTATTGGAAAATGTCACATTTTTGCATTTTCCTGTTAGGTGTGCCAGCAATCTTGGGAGGGATCTTAAGTGTTGCCACACTGAAAAACTCTGAAATTCTGTTTGTTACAAATGGTCTGCAGTCGAGCAACGGTGGCTGACTAAATGAACCAATGTTTTTCGAGCAGTTCCCCATGAAAGAACAGATTCATTCCACTTTCTATTTCCCTGTATTTTGCCTGATTATGCTGAAGGGTTCATGTCTACTGATGCCAGCCTAATAATCTCACACTTTTGACAATAGCTGGAGTAAAGTTTATTCATCCAATCTTACTAAAAATTGGAATAAAAATGGTAAATAAGCCATTCTCTTAGGTGGGGCCTTTGGAAGCAGCCTCTTTTGTATCAGTAACTTGGCTGAAGTCACAGCACAGAGAATCCCAGATGAGGACATTGTGATACCAAAACTTCAAGTCACTCATTGGGACCAATTAGAGGAAGGGCGATATGTGACAGTCTGGCTCAGATATGGCCCATACTCAAAACTAATGTTACATTTTGTAAACTACTCTCTAATGATCAGATATTTTTCCAAATCAGACCAGAATCTTGAATTCAATCCAGTCTAGCAAGCTTTTACAAGCTTTATGAGTCTCTCGAAAGATGTTGCACATGCAGACAGCAGCAAACATCAATTTAATATTTATTATGTACCAACTACAGCTGAGCATTTCTGAACCAAAAACAAAACAAAATAAAACAAACAAACAAGCAAAAAAAAACCCAAGTCCACAAAATTCCAAAATTCAAAACTATGAGCTTTGTTTTTATGCCACAAGTGAAACCATCTAAACCTGACCTCATGTGACAGGTCTTGTTAAAATACACGTGCACTAAAAAATATTGTATACGTTCATTAAGATCATGTGCACAAATTATATATGAAATCGAAATAAATTTTGTAATTTGACCAGAGTCCCATCCTCAAGGTAGTTCATGATTTATTTGACAGTATCCCAAATTCTAAGGGTGGAAATGGGAACTATGAAACAGTTTTGGACTCAAGCATTTCAGACAGGGGATTTCAAGTCACTTAAAGAGATGAAAGACTAACTCTCCGAAGCCTTTCTATGAAGTAGGCCTGGCACAGTAGCATGGGGACTATAACCGACCGACACAGTGCAAGAGCCACTGGGATATTGAGGAAAGCCTCCGATTCTATACATGAAGGAAGGGCAAGAATTCCAGAGGCAGGGATGGGGTTGGGGCCAGGTTGAGTAGAAGACAGCACATGAGCACTCTAGGCACAGAGGGCAAGGGCTTGGTCCCCAGTGGAGAGAGCAGCTCACTGCGAGTCTCGGGTGTGCCTTCTAGGGTGGGGACAAATGAGAGTATGGGAAACAGAAAGGAAGACTGGGCCACAGCCAGATCATGGAGAGACTTAGAAGCTGGTCTGAGAGTTTGGACTCTAGTCCATGAACGGCAATTTTCTTGGATGCTCTGACTGCAGCTGGGGGATGGGGGGTGAGGGGTGGGGGCGAGGGGAGGGAGCCTGGGGGGAGGATTCTAACCCAGGGAAACAGAGTCCAGCGAGCAGGTTGTGTATTCACTATTCCTGGTCAAGAGTCCAGTTCCCAGTCTTCCATCTTCATTGCTGTTGACACATGAGAAGACAGTTGTTTGAAACCATAAAGGTAACAGGTTGGGATTATCAGTACGATTTTGTTCCAAAGGATTAGTTATTAGAGCTTCTTCAGATACTTTCATAAAAGAAAACAATCCTCTAGTGATACTTAAATGTGCACTTAATGTGAATACATATACAGGTATGCAGTTTGTTGCCCATTTTAATTGACAGTTTGGATATCAATGTTTGTTGATATGGACATGATTGGAGAATGTTCATTATTATTGCATATCCACAATTCGTTTGTATAATCATAATTTGACAGGAGCATTCCGCCACCCAGAACATGACTGAAGAAAGCCAGGGCCTTCCTAGTTAAAGAGCATGGTTATTTTCTTGGGCCTTAAACATAACAATGGACACCAGTCTTCCCCAGGAGTGTGCATAGGGAGCAGACTAAGCTGCCTTGTTTCAGGAAGGCCCTGATAATGTAAACGCACAGCAACTTCTCCATGACTAAACCGAGGAAATGGATTGAAGCTCTCAGTGAATGGCTTTTGAGATGTGTGCCTGAATGGTTTTAAAACCAAGGAAGAAATTCTACCTTTAGAATTTTTCTAGTTTGTCCAAATTGAAACACACATAAACTTTGTCTTAATGACATTTCCCTTTTCATTTTAGGAGGGAAAAAATACTGAATCCTCTTGAGTATAAACTCTCTGTGACCTCATACTCACTTTTACACACTTATAGAAGGAATTTAGTAATTTTTGCCCCCACCTCTCCATCTTGCCCTCCCTCTCCTGGGCACAATTCTTCTTGGCAAGTCCCCCTCCTACTTTCACATCTTCCTTCTGTGTGTGACCCAGGGAGTTTAATTTGAGTTTCTTGCTGGAGAAGGGGTGAGAAGTTATTTGCTGAAGTATGGTAACTTACCAATGGCTACACCACTGGAGAAGATTGCACTGCCCCTCAGCAATCAGTAACTGTCAATAATCCCTCAGAGGACTGTTACTAACAAACCAAGTACAAAACACAATATATTTAGGCCATTTTTATTATATTGAATTGATTTTGTTAATGTACGTGTGGGTATGTATGTGAGGGATGATGTGTACCATGGCATGTGTGTGGAGGTGAGAGGACAATGTTCAGAAGTTAGTTCTCTCCTTCCCTCAAGTGAGGCTGGGGAATTGACCTCAAGTTATCAACCTTGATAGCAGGCACCATTACCTGGTGAGCCATCTCACTGGTCCTGGGAATCTCTATTTTTGAAGAAAAATAAAGGAAAATTTCTAGGTAAAAGTTGCTTTCTCCTCACAAACCATCCTTGCTCCCCACATAACATACACTTTGTAAGAATGTCCAGACTTCAGGAAACTTCCAGTCTCGTGCTTGCAGTTCTTGATGTGGACCTGCCTGTGTGTGATGACCTGGGTTCAGAGGGAAGTTCCATGAGCTTACCCTCTTGATCTTGACCTGTCTTTCCCACTGTGGTGCCCATAATTAGGTGCTGTAGTTGTACTCCACAACTTCCGACTCTCTTTGAGCCAAATGGGCACCCAGGTCTCTATTTGGAGATGTCTTTTTTCCCCCTGAAGATTCCTTCCTGATTTACGAATGGGGAACTTTGTCCAGTCATTGGGTGGGCTGCCTGGATCTGTGCTTGAGACCCTTCTGGTACAAAAGGTGCCATCTTGGATATACTTCTAGCCCATTACTGTCCAGGTCTCAAGGCCCAGACCAACCCGATCTCCATGACATTTCACTTGGAATAAGTAAGGGAGAGTCACAGCACAGGACAAGGCTCCTAGCTCCTTTCCTGATGTACAAAAACCTGGGCTTTCACTACAGGGGCACTTAACAGATCCTCTTGTATGACCAGCAGAATATCGGGTCAGCACAGAAGAAAAGTGGTTCAGGCTAAATTAGCAAGAATCCTGTGACTTGCCAAGTCACATATCCATGTCCATCTTGTCACACTGACAGAGTGACTCACTTGGCCTACAGACTCCCTCAGTACAGGCTCTCATGATTCACCTCAGTTTTACTGTCCAGTTTTCCTTCTACCTGGAAAGTCACTTTGCTGAGCAGGATGTTAATTTGCAAGTCAAGTGCTACTGTGGCCTGTGCACAGGCCTGTGAAGTAGGTATCAGAGAAACAATCCCACATAGATGGCTCCAAGTCATTAACCCAGGCAGCTGTGTTTAGTGGCCGTGGTAACGTGGATACAATCCTACAGATGATAACTATGTAAGATTTCTCATGGGTCATAGGCCACTGAGCACATGTCTAGCTTCATGATGCAGAGGGAGGAGTAGAATTTACTGGCAAATAAAACAAGAGATATTTGCCAAATATCTCATTTCCTTCATAAATCCAGATGGTTGTGAATCATTTAAAAAAAAAATTCTACTCAGTTCCGTTAATAAATATTTCAGGTTAGTTACAAACTAGTAATGTATTTGTTATTGCATGCATGTGTGAGAAAGTTCTAGATTGCAACATTTACAGCCCAAGTATGTGAAAAACATGCAGCATTTAAATATTTATCTTTCCAACATGTTCTGAATCGGTAATATATTAAATTCATGACCCAACAAAGGTTCTGGGGTCTCCACAGTGCTGCACAGAAAAGGGTGTCATGTGAGGTAGGGCATAGCCTCACTGGAGTCCCATTTCTCATTTGGAAGCATAATTTTGTTATGGCTTTGAAAAGAGAAAGTGATCTATCTCTCTCTCTCTCTCTCTCTCTCTCTCTCTCTCTCTCTCTCTCTCTCTCTTCTTCTTCTTCTTCTTCTTCTTCTTCCTTCTCCCTCTCTCCCCCTCCCTCCCTCCTTCTCTCTCTCTCCCCCTCCCCTCCCCTCCCCTCCCCTCCCCTCCCCTCCCCTCCCCTCCCCTCCCCTCTCCTCTCCTCTCCTCTCCTCTCCTCTCCCTCTCTCTCTCCTCTACCCCTCCCCCTGAAGAGAGGAAGAGAAAAAGGAAGATAGGAAGGATAGAGAGGACTGAATAGATTCTTGCTAGGCATGGGGCCTGAGACCTATGAGGGAAACAGTGGGAACTACAGGCCACTGTAGCTCTCTGTCTCTCCATACAACATGTGCCTTGCTTGGAGCAGGAAGCAGGCCTTAGTCTCCCAAGCCACAGAAGGAAACGTCACTCTTCAGCACAACCTAGCACACAAGGTTCTGGCACCATCCTCTGGCCTCCTGACAAGAATGCCTACTGACAGATCCCAAGATATCTTAAGTCCATCTGGTGTGTTCTGAAGATCAAAAACAAATGTGTGGCACCTCCCCTTCTCAGACGCACCCTCTCGCTCAAGCTCTGACCTGCTCTTAGGAGCACTTAAGCTCTCTAGGTAAAGCCTAGACTTGCTCCAAGGAGGGGTCTTCTGAAGAGAGACTTGCATGGTGCATGGTACATGGACTTCCACACCTCACTGACTCAAGAGACAAGGCAAGACACCCAGCAGTCCCTCAGACAGGAGAGAGGCAGCCATGCTGGGAGATCAGCTACATAGGGTCAGGATTGTTTTCCTGTAAGACTAACAGCCAGTGCCAGATAGAAACTTAGTCCTGACTTTACAGAAGGAGAATGCTAAGGTTTAGCTACGTCAAGCAGCTCAGATGAGTCTCGCCAATCTCGCAGAACCGTTACGGTTAGATACCAGTGGGGGAGCGATGCCTTCATTTTTAGTGTTTTCCCATCCTATATTTTGTTATAAACAAGAAGTAATCAATTTTACCCATCTCTTCTTCAAGAGAAATTATAGCTACGGCTTTGTGAGAGAGTTAAGTCATGGTGAGGGACAGGGAAATGCCAGGCAACATTTATATCTGTCCCTAAGCAGACACCTGTTTGACACAGGAACACAAAAGAAAACATACTATCTGCACCAAATCGTTTCACCCGAAAAGCAGGTTCAAATGCCGAGGTAGATAGAGAAGGGAACAGAGCTAGATGGATCAGGGGAGAGGTTCCTACTCTTCTTCAGGATGAGAGTTTGACTCCCGTTTGATTTTGAATAATGGAGCCACTGTGTAAAGTGCCACATTACCCAGGAGAGGAGAAACCCAAGTGGCTTTGTAACAGGAGGGCTTCTTCCTCCTTCCTTCATGGACTCCTGATACTATGGGTTCCAGGTGGTGAGCACTTAATGCCCACTCGGACGGACTGTCCCTAGATCCTGGCCTGGATTTTACTTCATTCCAGGAAATAGCCAGAGTGCAACTGGAGGCTCTCTGACTCTGGATGACAAAAGAGGATTTATAAACAGAACTTAAGGGCCTTCCTGAGAGAGAATTAGCCACTCTTCAGTCAGGAGCCAGGGAGTTATTTGCACACCCAGCAAATGGTTCTCAAGTTTACAGCAAGTGGCCCCGAAGCCCTATTGTTTGCTAACCCTGGGAATTCACCCGTGACACCTCTGGAATTTGAAAATAGCTGTTAGGCATATTACACTGGGAGGCTTACAGATTCTTCTAGAAAGGATGGTCCTTAGAAATGTGTGGCATCAGTGAGATTCCTGCGGGCAGGCACTGCTTGTCGGATTTGTCTCTCTTCATTATCTAAGTGCCTTAAAAGTACCTGCAAGGACAAACATGGAGTTGAGAGTTAGAGTCAGCCAGTATCCTGAGAAGTGAGGCTTAAATCCACATTCAACCTGTGCTCTTCCCACATTCAATAAACAACATCTACCTCAGCACCTCAGCATGTGACACACCACTGCAGATGATTCCTTTAGGAGTAAACCTCTAAGAAACCTTTCAAGATGAAAATACTATGAAAAAAAGGCAGCGTATCAGGCCACTTCAACCCCAGTTCATACTTGGAGATGGGTTTTTAAAGATGTGATTAAATTAAACACACAGTAGGCCTTAACTTAATATGACACATATCCTCAGAAGAAGAAGATACAGGTTATACTAAGGGAACTTTGAATGAGGACTCATAGGTGAGAAAGTCACGTAGAAGGTAGGAGAGGGGCCTTAGGAGGACCTGCAGGCATGGACACTGCAATCTCAGATATCCAACCTCCAGAATCAGGTGAAAATAAGTCTCCATTTAAACACCCAGCTTTCGGTTCTTAGACTAATATGGAGTATTTATGTTTGATCTTAAACTATTGTTACTAGATTAAAATGAAAACCTTGTAACTTCCGTTCTGCTGAGGAATAAAAACCACGGGGAAGCAAGGCCATTGTGGGGATGCTGGGCAGTGTGTAACAGAGGGGGATACCGAACCAGAGCCAGCCATTGGACTTCAGCTGTTTCGCCTCTTCTGAAGTAGCGTCTCCTGCAATGTACTGATTATAATTATACTGACTTCATAAAGCTGCTGAGATTGAATAAGACCCATGGCGAGTGCATAGTGCCTGGGATATAAGTGTGCCAGCCATGATAGTTAGGACAGTGATGAGGGCCTATGAGAAGGGGACTGTATGGATGTGAGTTTGTGGAAGGCAGAGAGGAGGCTGATATGGTCACATGGGGCCAAGAGCCTAGTTTCAATTTTAGGCCTAAACTAATTTCATAACTAAGATATGGCTTTACCACCTTGATGCTCCATTTCCTCATTTATGTGATGATAAGCTTGACTACATACAAAGAGAAGAAATGGGAGAGTAGAGCTGAAAATCACATTTTTTTCCTCACAAGTTGAGGAAAGTTTTCACTTTTCCTTTCCATAGATGGCAATTGCAGGTCAACCTTGGAGCAATAGAAAGCACACACCCCGTCCTCTCCCTCTTCTGTCTTGTTTGTAAAATAAGCCTCTCTCTGCAGCTCAAACCTGTCCTAGAACTCACAACCTTCCCGTGTTCTCCCAAGTGTTGGCATTCTTCATGTACATCACCAGACTCCAGCCCCTATGATGATAGGAAAGAGAGGCATTTCCAAGGCCAGCTTTGAACCCTGGAGTGGCCCTTTGTCCTTTTGTGATCTTCACAGGTCCTCCTCTAAGCTTGTCTATGCCCAGGGGTTCTAGCTCCCCATGCCCAGAGCAGCATTCCACCAGATACATGGGGAAGTAGGACCTTATGTTACTGTAAAGGAATATCCAGGGATTTACTCTGGCAGTGTATTCTCTAGCAATGTGAGAATGATTACATGTATTAGATGATAACTGACAAATTTTGAACAGAGCACACATTCATTCAGGCCATCAGCTCTGTCTACTTGCTGCCAAGACACTGTGCTGTGCATTGGACTAGAAAGGGAAGAGCAAGACACCGTTCTTCCCTGGGGAGAAATTCCTGAGTGGTAAAACAAAACTCATAATCATACCATGCTCTTCATGCCAAATGAGCATATTGCAGGGTCAGAGACATGGTTCAATGGATGTAGTGCTTGCCTCACAGCATGAGGGTCAAAATTCAATCCCTAGGACCCATTGGAAAAATGCTGGCCATGCTAACGTGAGCTTTTGGTCAATGCAAGAAAGGCAGAGATAGGATAATCCCTGGGGCTCCTTGGCCAGCTAGTCTAGTATAATTTATCCAAGCCAATGAAACCCTTTGTCTCAGAGGAGGCATTTCTGAAGATGACATCAGAGGTTATCCTTCTGCCTCCACACTTACAAGTACTGCAGATACATACACACACACACACATACACACACACACACTCATTCACACCAGTATATTGGTGTTGAGTACTGGAATAATCCCTCATAGAAACAATTGAACTTGTTCACGATCAATAAACCATTGCTCACCTGATAACTAACACCATTTAGTACTTTTCCAGATTCAAGGGCTCAAGTTCATTGCTAAGATGCCTCTCAATTCCAGGAAGCAAGAAAGACTGAAGTCCCTTGCCAGCTGCACGGCAGGCCCTCTAAGTAGTCCTGTAAAGTGACAAGACAGTCCATTCTTATTTTGTATCTCTGGTCAAAACAAATATTTGAAATATGGATTCTACTATTATCTGTCATTTGAATTGAGTGAATTGTGGTCACAGGGATAGGAATCATCAAGGACAGAGAGCTAACAGGAAGATCTTCACAGATAGAGCATCAAGCATGAATATAGCTGGTGGAAGTAGCTATAAGTTGGGCAGTGATTTTCTAACGAGAATCCACAGATCTTGTGTATAAAGCAAAGGTGAAGTTCTATGGATTTCTTCACATCCAGCTGTCAGACTTCAGGATGATTCCAGGCTCTGGGCAAACCTATGGTGTCGTTAGCGCATGAGAGAGAGTGATAACCGTGGTTTCCTGAGAATAAGGCACAGAGACTATGGACCATTTCCTCCAAAGCTCTTACACGTCTACAAGCAGATAACTGTATCTCTATCATGTAGCCCGGTCTTTTCTGCCATGAGCTTGTGCATCCCTTTAAGAATACTCAAGAAAGCCAGCATTACCAGCTGGGCCTTTAAGATTATTACTCATCTGTGAGGTGTGGATCAGAACCGTGCCTGCCTCCTGTGCTGGCTATGTGTGAGAAGTGGAAGGATGTGCTAGTGTTCACTCTGTGTCTGCTATCAACAAATGCAATCTGTGGTCTTCTGTGGGAAAGCATTGTAAAACACAGGAGCGGAAGATAAGAATTTTCCGGTGAGCAGAGTGAGAACAGGCTTCACCAACGTTTCTTTGTTTTGCCTTTTGTTCTTAAATTTTTTAAAAAAAATATTTATTCATTTATTTTATATATGTGAATACAGTGTAACTGTCTTCAGACACACCAGAAGTGGGAATTGGAGCTCATTAAAGATGGTTGTGAGCCACCATGTGGTTGCTGGGAATTGAACTCAGGACCTTGGGAAGAGCAGTCAGTGCTTTTAAATGCTGAGCCATCTCTCCAGCTCCTTGCTCTTAAATTTTTAATTGAGGTAAATTGTATACCACCTGTCTATTATCTTAACCCAGCTGTTCCCAGCCTTCCTAATGCTGCCACCCTTGAATTCCTATGAGTTCCCACAGTTCCTCATATTGCAGAGACCCCTAACCATAAAATTATTTTTGCTGCTACTTCATAACTGTAATTTTGCTACTGTTATGAATTGCAATATAAATATTGGTGTTTTCTGATGTTCTTAGGTAACCTCTGTGAAAGGGTTGGTCAATACCCAAAGGGGTTTTAACCCACAGGTTGAGAACTACAGTCTTAAGCATTGCTAAATGTACATTTCTGTGATGTTTAAGGATATTTATGTTTTCGTGTGACTATATCCAGGAATTTTTCATCTTCTCAAACTAAAATTCTACATATGCTAAACAATAACTCACCTTCCCACTACCAGACCCTGTCAACTCCCATTCTTATGTTTATATTTTCTGCTCATATTAGGTTGACTACACTAGATACTTAGGGAAGTAGACACAAGACTTGGCCATTGCATTTGGCTTATTTCACTGAGTATAAATATATTTGGAATTCACACGCAGTATGGCATGTGTCAGAACTGCATTGCCTTTTAGAACTAAATAATATTTTACTGCATGCACATACCATGTTTTCTTTATGGATATTTGGATTGCTTCTGCCTTTTGCCTCTTATGAATAATGCTGTTGAGGACATAGGTTTACAGATACCTCTTTGAGATTCTGCTTTTTATTCTTGTGACATTCCACCCAGAAGTGGAATTGCCAGACTACTGAGTGATTTTGTTTTCAATTGTGATGCTGCTCAGTCTGCATTCTTACCACAATGCACAAAGCTTCCAATTTCTCCACATTCTTACCAATGGTCGCTATTGTTTGTATTTAGGGCATTACCAAGCAAAATAGGTATGAGGCTTCTAAATATAGTTTTACAGCAAACCATAACCTCAATTACCAAAAGTTGAGAAGAATACATTCAGAAGATGCTGGCTTCCCAGGCTTCACAACACGGAGAGAAGGGCATGAGTTCCCACTGCATGGGGTGGACTTTAAAGATGACACACGCAGCTCTCAGTTTTGATTGTTCTATGACCACAAAGGAAACTCTAATAGTACGACTACATCTGGAGGAACATGGTGAATATTTCAATGAAATGAAAGGAGAGAGAGAAGCAGGCAGGAAAGAGGGGAGGAAAGGAGAGATGGAGGGAGAAAAAGAGGAGAGAAAGGAAAGGAAAGCTTTCACACAGCAAAGACAATTGAATAGGAAGCCCAGCACAATGAATGGACAGTGGTGTTTGCGTACCATTCATCTGATGGAAATTAATATCCAATGCTACAAACATCTCAATTTAAGAAAACGGTACAACTCTCCTGTGAGAGACCACACCTGGGTTCTCAGGTGTATCTTACTTTCCCCTGAATACCTTTCTTTCTCTTAACCCTAGTGCATAAAATCTACATTAAAAGTCTCTTAATACACTCCAATTCTGCCTCAGGAAGGTAGAGGAGGAGGAAGTGGAGGAGGAGGAAGAGAGGATGGAAAGGAGGAAGAGAGAAGGAGGAGGAGGAAATCAACAAAATAACCTGCTTAAACATGAGCAAAAGCTTGAACCAATTTTTCTCCAAAGAAGACATATAAAAGACACACGAATGCTCAGCAGGTACATGACAAGATGCTCAACATCTCTCACCATTAGGACCAAAATCACAACGAACTGGGCTATAATCCTAGTGCCCAAGAGGTCAAGACAAGAAGATCACAAGTTTTAGACCACCTGGACTACATGGTAAGAATGTATCACTTTCCATCTATTAGGATGATCTTAAAAATCATCAGCAGGTGGGTACATGGATACATAACAAATTTTCGAAGGATGTAGAGAGACTGGAGCCCTCTGACATTATTGATAGGAGTGTAGAAAGGTGAAGGTGCTGTGGGGAGCAATATGGAGGTCACTCAAAAACAAACACAGAACTCCCCTATGATACGGCAGCACAAGTTCTGGGGGTTATTTTCAAAAATATTGATGTGAGGGGATGATAGGAAAGAGATCGTTGTGCTCCCACAGCTATAGTATTTCTCATTGCTCATAATCACAGATGACCAAACAGCCTAAATGTCCATCAGTGGAGAAATGTTGTGATGGTAATCTTCACTGTCGGTGTAGCTGGACTTGAAGCCACCTGGGAGACACAGCACCGTGGGAAAGCCAGTGGAGCTGCAGCCTTCAGCTCTCCATTTTCCTCCTCACTGCTGAGTCAACATGCTCAAAATAGCTCACATTGCCATCACCTTGCCACAAAAGGACTGTATCCCTTCAAACTGTGAGCTGAATGAAGTAAACCCTTCCTTGGATTGCTTTTGTCTGGCATTTGAACTAACAATGAGAAAAATGTAACTATACAGATGTATAAAGATGTATACAGTACATATAACATAGACATACATACAATAAGCTATCATTCAGCCTTAGAAAAGGAAGTCCTGACATATTCTAAAGTATGGCTAAACAATGAGGGAATTTTACTAAGTGAAGTAAGTCAGCCACAGAAAGAGAAATATTACAGAAATCTACTTATCTAAGGTATATTTGACTAAAATAGACAAAAGTCATAGAAATAGAGAGGTTGTTGATTGCCGATGCTTGGGGGAAGAAGAAATATAGGGATGCTATTCAACAAATAGAAATATTCTGTTCTAGTTAGGTCTGCAGTGCACGGCTGTACCTGCACTTCACAGTACTGGGATGTGTACTTCAACCTTTCTTAGAAGGCCATATTTTTTGTCAAAAGTTTATACCGTCATTTTTAAAAGGTAAATAAAGAAAAGTATAACTTTTGCCTAGCTGTGCAGATACTCTGACTCATGTGCATCAGGATGAACCTGGCTGACTTCACTGCAAAGATGCTAATGCAGAACTCTGAGATTCAAAGTATAGGCTAGAGATCCAAGTGCTCCCCAGTGAATGGCCTTTCTCAGAAAGGATACATGATCAAAAACTTTCCACGGGCAGAGCCGATTCAAAGCCGTCTCACAAGCCTTACCAAGAAAGCGTAATGAGATGTGAGGGATAGGTATCATTTTAAAGTCTGGAGCATGCATATCACTTAACTGCTTACAAATGGGAAGACTCATGAGATATGGCTTTAGAGTTTATTTTTAGATCAAATGTAAGTTTTCTGAAGCTTGAAGTTTTAAAGTTTGCAGCAATGTCTCTTTTTTTTTTTTTTTTTTGGTTTTTCGAGACAGGGTTTCTCTGTATAGCCCTGGCTGTCCTGGAACTCGCTCTGTAGACCAGGCTGGCCTCGAACTCAGAAATCCGCCTGCCTCTGCCTCCCAAGTGCTGGGATTAAAGGCGTGCACCACCACCGCCCGGCTAGCAATGTCTCTTATGAGAAAGTCAAAATAGGATGTGGTCACATAAGTTTGTCTGTAAAACAGCTAAAATGATCCTTTGTAGAGTGAAGGACATTTCGATCAATATTTTTATCAATGTTTTTGAGGAGAGAGAAGACAATACTAGTAATTAACATATATTGAATACTTACACTTTGGCTCTTGCACCAAATGCATGAATTATATGTTACTTTTTCTCATATATATATGAGAATAATATATAATAAATATATTATATATTAGGCTAATGAAGTTTAGTGGTATGAAACAACTCAGCAAAGGTCCTGGGACTAGTAACAGTTAGAAGATAACTCAGAACTCAAGCAGTCAGATCCAAGGTCCAGTCTCAGAGCTATCAGTTTGCACCATCTCTCTACAGATTTAAAAGAAAAACATCTTGGTCCAACAAGATGACTCAGTGGGTAAAGGTGCTTGCCACCAAGTGAATTCAACGCCCCCAGGATAACATGGTGGAAAGAGAGAACTAATGCCCACAAGTTATCCTGTACCCTGAACATTATGTCACATATGCATGTGTGTATGCTCTCTCTCTCTCTCTCTCTCTCTCTCACACACACACACACACACACACACACACGCACACGAGCTCATGTACACATGTGCACATACAGACACAACATACTTACACACACCCAAGCATGTGCACATAATTTCAATTTTCTTTTAATTTAAAACTTTTAAGCGGCTGATAGCATGTCCATCAGAGTCTCTTCTTTAGAATAGACTCTTCTTGCCAGTCGTTATCAGCTGGCTATGAGCTACGGCTCACTGCTGCCTGGTACCCCAAGACAGAGCCCTACTGCATATAACTAGTCTAGAAAAAGATTCTAAGCTTTGTAATAACCATAGTGTTCTTCCACCATTAACATCATAACGTTAGAAAATCATAAGTCATTTGAGTCAGACTGTGTACACAAGGAGTGTAACAACTCTCTTCCACCTTTATTTTTCGTGTCTAGGAGTTTCCACTCTTGTCCTTTGTTAGCTGCTCAACCTAAGATGAGCAGACACCTGCAGTCCATTTAATTTCCTGTTGCCGGAAGACAAGACTGCCTTGCCCCTCACGCACCAGGGAGCATGCAGCGAGAGACATTGCACGTGTGGTGAGAGCCAATGAGCCAAAACCTTGAGGAAAGAGGTGCCAGAAGCACTCTGCAGGGCAGAGCAGAGTCTTGAGACCTACTAAGGACAAACCAACCACTAAAAAGATAAAACTGTAACAGTGTAGCTTTCCCACCCTCAGATAATTGCTGTGCAGGATTGGTCTGTTAAACATTACCACACCCAAGTCATAATGCCTTCTGTTATCAGTGCCAGCCTTCCTCATTGGATGGGCTGATGTCTCTGCCATGCCTCCAGAATGGCCGCCGGTCATTTTCAACAATTTAGTATTGTGTAAGGCATATAAGACAGTAAATCAGACCTCAGTCCATCAAAGCATACGCTAAAGGATCAAGATGGTAGAAGAATGGACTATCTCCAACAGAGCTTGGCCTTTCTCTTGTTGACTAACATGTCCTAAGATAGAAGGAGGAGAAATAGGGGCATACAGCAACTGTTCCCACTAGAGAAATGCCATGGGATCCTCGTCTGCAGGTAAAACACACAAGACAATCTCCCTATCATCTCTGTCAACCACTTTTGCTGAAGAGGAGCTAGTGACCTCGGGCCCCTTCTTCCTTTCAACATCTGGTTATGGCTTAGGTTGGAGAGATTTACCTTTGCCAAATGTCAACACAACAATGCATCGATATGTGGCTATTTAGGAATGAGGTTGTACATGTGTGAGTGCATGTATATGCATGTGTTTGGTGTGTGTGTGTGTGTGTGTGTCTGTGTGTGTGTGTGTGTGTGTGTGTGTGTGTGTATTTCCATTGTCTACTATAACATACAAACCATCTCCAAACTCACTGACTTAAAACAGCAGCAATGATTCAATTGCTCATAATTCTGCAGTCTGGTCAGGGTTCAGCGGTGGTTCATCGCCTCTGTGCTACATAAGAGTGTTAGTGAGCTTGAGTCACCTGGGGCTAGAGGCTCATTCCAAGATGGCTCCTTTGAGAGGCTGAGCTCGCCCAACTCACAGCCATGGCAGAGGACTGTGTGAGGGCACAAACCCCAGGAACCCCAGAAACTCCACCAAAGTAACAATTTATCACAGAGTGCACCAATTCTTGTCATTGTTGGGAACTGCAACTATTTTCCCACTTCTACATTTTGCATTAAGTCAGGAATATAATACTGATATTTCCTAAGTGTTCGCTTGGCCTCAGAAAAGCCACAGGGAGATGAAAGGGTCTGTGAGAGAGAAAAATACTTTGAATAAATAAAATCAGGAAAATAGAAGTTCTTGTTTAAACAACTGTCTTGGAACCCTAAGGGAGTAAGAGGCCCATGTGTAATTGAAGGTGTCGACGTTACAGATGAAAGTTGTAGTGGTGGCTAACAAGGGAAACAAATCCCTAAATATACACAGAGTCAAAAAAGCTCAGAATACAGCTTGCCTTTTTTTTTCTCTGTGTGTGGGAGTGGGGAGGAGAGGGGGAAAACAGGACAACTTTTTTTTTTAATGTATATGAGTACACTGTCCCTGTCTTCAGACACCAGAAGAGGGCATTGGATCCCATTAAGGATGGTTGTCAGGTACCATGTGGTTGCTGGGAATTGAACTCAGAACCTCTGGAAGAGTGGTTAAGAACCTCTTAACCACTGAGCCATCTCTCCAGTCCCTCCAGCTCACCTCTAGTAAGCAGAGGTTCAACTGGAATTTCAAGATCTCCCTTTCAATTTGAATGCTATTTTATGTGTTTGCCAGCCACAAGATTGTTAAAACGCTGATGTGACTGATACTTCAAAGACCTGAATTAGAGTCCCACGTGATGACTAGACAGACAGAGGGGCTGGCAGGCCACAAGCACACACCCGTGTTTTCTGAGCTGTTGCAGTGTTCCAAGCCCATGTTAAGGTCTGAGGTCTGCATCTTTAAAAGAAAGCTCAAGACATAAAGAGTTAAATCACTTTTGCAAGGTCACATCTGACCAGTGTGGGAGACAGATTTACAGCCAGATCTTTTAAAATCAATTTGTTGAATAAGAAATGTCTGTAAATTAAAGCATTCATTTTCTCATTGGGTTTTTTTTTTTTAACTAAGAAATATAGTCCCAAACATGGGGAAAGTGGACCAAACATGCAACAAAAGCATCACAGGACTTGGAAAACTCTTGTAAGCCTTGAGCTGAATCTAAAAAAAATAATTTTAGATAAAATGGCAGTGGCTCTTGAAATAACACATACCAAATCTTTAAAAACTGAATCTGAGCACGATTCCCTCTGGCGAGATGTCTGTGAGAGAGTAATGTTTAAAGCAACAGCCTTCTTGTTTATTTCACCTGATTCCTAGCCCTCAGAGAAACAAAGATCAAATCTCATTAGTTTCCAAATCTTCAAACAAATTGTGCTATAGTCTACTGATTTGCTTGCTTTCAAGGAGAACTTCCCCAGCTGTGTATTGATTAAGGAAGGTAAGCCTGGAATATTAATGAGGTGTGTTTCACTGATCCATTTGGTGGTATTTTCAAAGCCTCGATTCTAGTTCAGAAGTCCTCTCGTGTGTGTGTCTCTCTGGCCATGAGACCGTCCATTACAGCAGCAGGAGTGGTATCTCTGCTAGGCTCCATCCCAGGAGGCTCTGGCATAGCTTCATTTGCTATTTGTTTTCAACATTGGCTTTTCTTGTTGAGGAGGAAAATTACTTAGAACTTAGTGCTGCAGCGTCAGCGCCGAGCACACCCCTGGGATGCAGAAGCAGGAGGTGAGAACACTGGACTATTGGGCATCCCCTAGGCCCAGGCTCTCTTGAAGCTCTGTTAAGTTGAAATGTCCAATTTTGGACTCAAGTAACTTTGGCAAGTCATGGAAAGTTTGAAAAACAGCCAGAAAAGAGTTATGAAATTTATCAAAAGGCCAAGGAAATGGGCCTTCTGGGAAATCTAAAGGAACTAAGGCTGTTTATTTCATAAAAGAGAAGTATGGAGTGGGATTTAAGTTCTGTCTTCATGGCTACTATTACAGGAGCAAGGCACCCTCTAGGAACAGGATTGAATCTCAAATCTAGGGGGTCCACAAGAGCCCTTGATTCTGGAGCAGGCTGCCAAGGAGAGGTGTTGATTTAAAAAATAGGGCAGAAGTGTCTTTATGTAGTATCACCCAAAAGCAAATTACACTCAACAATCATAGCCTCATTTTGGAACCATTATTCATAGAGTCCGATGAGATTCAGATACTCACTAGAAGGATAAAATTCCCCATCTCGGAGGCTCCATTGCCTTGCATTCAGGGGTTTCCTCCTGTACAATGTGAGGATCTACAGATCTGTAGCCCACCCAAGAGCCTGGAGGAAATTGAAGTTCAGGGTGCAAGCAGAGAAGGGTGCACTTCACTTTTGCCGCTTTATCTGTGGCCAAATGCCGAATTCTTCATTCTCCGGGGCTTAGTTGTCTCAATCATTTCGTGAAGATGGCAATGCTGAGTTTCAAATGTGTGGATCTCAAACGAGACACTGTGAGAAATGCTTCAGAAGGCGTCAGGTCCTCCATAAGCTTTGGTTCTTCTCCCTTTAGGGCATTTAGCAGGGCAGCTGGAGGCAGAGACAACATGGAAAGGGTACTTAGTTAACTCACAAACAAAAGGCTCAAACATTTGGTAGCATAACGTTGCTTTTTAAAAACGCCAACAAACAAACAAACAAACTACTCTCAAGTCGGTGACGCAAGTTGATTGGGTTGAACAAACGCTTCCACTCTGCCAGGTTTGCTAGGCACACATCTTTGTCCCTGTATTGTCTATGAGGAAACCAGTACTCTGAAAGATCACATACTTGCTATTCAGATTACTTGCTGCTGACCTATGACTCTGGAACTGAAACCCAGTTTCCTTCCGGTTCCAGCACCTCAAAGAGCAAAAGAGGAGAGAGATGCAACAGGACTCGGGGCATATAAGCAGAGTTATTCAAGGACAAAGTCCTAGTTAATATTTAAAGCTACCACACCCAGAGCATCTACAGAACCACATCTCCAGACTCTGTTACACAGACTGTGTTGCCACATCTACATCATTACAAAGATGGCTGGCTCGAACATCCCTGTAGGAGGTGTGGTACTAGGAAGAGAGTTGGCTATTTTCTCCCTCCCTTTCTCAAATCTACTTTCTTCATATCTTAAGTAGATTTCTGAGGCCACAGTACTAGTCCCTTTGCAGCAAGTTTGGAGTGTCACTCGACTTATGCTGTCCCCAGCTTGTGTCAGCATGGCTCCACACACAAACAACTTTCCACCCCCTTAAGGCACACAGGCAAGAGCAGGGCAACTCTGAGTCACCATCCAGCAGTTCCAACCTGGGGCCACTTGCCTTTCTTTCCCCAGTCCCTCAGTTAATAGTGTGTGTTAACAGAGATATTTATAGACGACAAATTGAACCCCAAAGAAGCAGCTGAGCCCATCCCATTTTTAAAAGGGCCTATTCATCACAGCCCTCACAGGTAGCTCCCGATGACTCTCCATGCCCTGCTCCCAAAGTGCTTGCCTGAGAACATGATACCAAAACTTCATCTGAGTTTTGGGTTTGCTTGGTTGGTTGGTTTGGTTTGGTTGCATTAAGAGAAGAGTCACAGAAGAGTAGACACAGTGGTATTGCTGACTATGTTCTGGTTACAGAATATCACACACAGAATAAACTACAGGACTCTTCACCATCCTGGTCATTTTCCTATACCCACACACCTTAGCCCACCACTAACTCTTCTGCTCCTCATTTGCCTCCAGCCACTAAAACTCTCTGGTGCTCTCAAAATACACGTGGGTGAGCATCTCAGGCTTTGTACCTGATTTCGGATTTCTAGAACTCTCTTTGTATAGCCCCATGAACTTGCTCAGATGTTCTACAGGCAAAGAGGCTTTTCCTGGCTCCTCCATCCCAATGGCGCCTCGGTCACTCCATCCCTCTAGCTTGCTTTCATTCTTCACACTGTGGAACCCCTGCCCGCAGGTCTGAGGTGATCGATGTGTAGGTAGCATCCTCCATTAGTTTCTTTCCTCTTCTTTGCGTTTGTGTATTTGACATTGTGCTGGGCGTATGTTTCTTTACTCGGTCTATTTACATGGATGTGCAGGAACACACATGTACACGCAAAGTGCACACAATGGTCCACGGTCACAACTCCCACACCGAAGCACAGTCAGGCTCATAGCAAGGTCATGATAGAGTATAGTTGGATAAAAGACTATTTTGAAATGAGGCTAATGTTTTAAGTGTGATGGGAATAGTTATAAAATTGTATTTGCCATTGTATGCTGACCTCACCATAGGCTAGAAATAAAATTCAAAAGTTTACTTGGTAGTTTATCAGTAGAAACAGCAGACTCTGGAAACAACGCTCTGTCATTTGATGCAGTAGAAGGAATCATAATGTAAAAAAGAGAAATTACGAAGGTGAAATATGTAGTTACCAGACAGAGTGAAATTATAATTACTTATATTTTATCACCTGTAAGAGGGTGGCCATAGGCCCACTGTTTATGACCAATATTTGGATCTTAAACTTATACAGATGTACAGTCCAAAGAGGGCGAAATTCTGAGAATGTTCCATAAACCAAACAAGCACCGTGAAAGCGAGGGCAGTCCTCTGGAGACCTTCTGCACTGGCTACAGAAGCTGACCGGACAGCTCACATCACCCTGCAGGGACACAGTTCATGGCTCTGTGGCTAATTTGCTCTTGGCTAATGTTCTTTCTGTACACAACTCTAGTTGACTTTCCCCCTGGGCTTTGATATTAACAAATTATCTTCTTGTTTGTCCCAAACACCCCTTTTATTCCTATTCCAAAGGAAATCTCTATCTTCAAACACAAGCCAGCATTCCCAAGCTTATCCAAGGTGCTTACAGATATTCGCCAAATTTAAAAATCTATATTTATGTATCTATCAATCAGAATAATCCATTTGAATGGCCTCTCTCCATCGGATAAGCAGTGCACTAAAGACCCTGAGAAGCAAAACTGAATCTGTTTTTAGCTCAGTACTTTTGGAACCTTGCTAAGCAGAATGAAGTACATACTTCCTCTAAAAATTCTATTATTCAAGATACTTCTTGTTATGCACGTGCACATACACACACACACACACACACACAGAGAGAGAGAGAGAGAGAGAGAGAGAGAGAAGCTTTAATCTATTGTTTGAACACAGACATTAATGCCTAGCAAGATTACATACCAAGGCAAAGGTTTCAAATGCTGTCATAGAGCCTGTGAGTTTTTACAAAGTTCCGTCTATAGTCGATTGACACAAAGACAATTATGGTAGCAGGAATAACAGACAAACTACAGAACTTTTTACCCACATCTGCTTTCTAGGAACTGCTTCTGCCCAGTCCCTCAGCACCAACATAAATCTCACAGGAAATGTGACATCTCCATACCACGAAGCCTCTGCCCATGTGTCTGAGGTGATTGATGCATAAGAAGCATCCTCCATTAAGCAGAGGCAATTAGTTTCCTCCCCCAGATTTCACATCCATCTCTAAAATACCTTACGTAAATGTTGCATTTAGAGAAGGTAGAGACAGCCTGGGAGAAAGGACGTACTCATCCTCTTCCTGTGGTCCAGCTTCACAGCTTCCACTTGGAGACTATGAGATTTTCCCATCACCCACCAGGAAGTCTCCTTTTCCCATGATGTTTTGGCTAGGATCAGTTTCTGATCCTTTCAAATCCACTAATCTCGCAGAGCAAGAGAGACAATGGGTCAAAGAGTGCAGAGAGCAAATGCTAGAGCGCGCAACCTACTCACTGCTCATCCCCTAAGCTGGAGATTCCTCTTCCTCTGTGTTTGTAACTAAAAGAAAGCACTGTTTCCAAGGAGAGAAAAGAGCCCAATTCTATAGAAATGAAATGAATTTAGGTTTTAATCAGTCTATCAGATCCTGACTGCTTTTTAAATGCTTTAAAATTATACCCTCCTCATATTCTGAGATATATGTACACATATACCTACACATATGCATACATATTCCTATACATATGAATGGGTACACATATATGCTAGGGGTTTTGTTTGTTTTGTTGTTGTTGTTTTCCTGAGGTATTTTCTTGAAGTATTTCAGGTTGTTTATTCTGTTTAACAGTATTTGGTTCTCTTGAAGTTTAAATGTATCGAAGCATGATTTGCATCTCAAAAGCATATGTCTAGTCTGGTCTGTGCTTTGATGGGAGGAGAGGATCAGAACTCAACAACTACTCTAACTTTATTGTAAGTATTCATCTCAGATTGACTTTAAAGGTTCACTTTCTGAGAAATAAGCCTTCCCTCACCCACCTCCCCCAGAATGAGGGGTAGGGGGAGGAAGCATAGAACAAGGAACTATCATTAGAGGGGATAAATTACGTAGGTCATAAAACTTACAAACAAGGTGACTTCTTCTATGAACCCAGTCACATACCTCTCTGTGCATGTGTGTTTCTTTTTACAGAATAATCTAGCAATAGTTGGCTCCCCATAACCACCGCTTCCACAAGAAACCATGAATTGAAAATGTCCTTGAGGGTTCACTGGGTGAAGGTGCTTGTTTGATAAGCCTGGAAACTTGAGTTTGACCTTGAAACCCATGTAGTGGGGGACACAGAGAACCAACCCCATGAAGTTGTCTTCTGTCTCCACACACATGTCATGGCATGCATGTCTACATACATGCATTACACATACAATAATAATAGACTAAAACATTTTAAATTCAAAAACATTTTTCAAAAACAATAAAAATATTTACATTTAAGACAGCGTAGTACAACAACTATTTGCATAGCCTCTTGTGTTAGGCACTCTGGTATAAAGCCCAGAAGAGAATGTGATAGGATATGTGTGGGTGATGCCCCATTTTATACAGGGAACCTAAGTGTCCTTTCATTTTGGTGTCCACAGGAATCCTAGAACCATTTGATCCATAGATACTGAGAGATAATTGCTCAAACAAAATACTGTAAAAATGTGTGTGCCTATCAATTTTCACCTCAACTTGTAAGAATACCAAAGATACCTTATATTTTAAAAAATTATATCCTTAAACATTTTAAATGTCATCTGGGCATTGGTGGTACACACCTGTAATCCCAGCACTTGGGAAGTAGAGGCAGGTGGATCTCTGAGTTCAAGGCTAGCCTGGTCTACAGAATGAGGTACAGGACAGCCAAGCTACACAGAGAAACCTTGCCTAGAAAATTGATAAGAATAAATAAATAGATAAATAAAAATATCCATTTCGAAATTATAATGTATCAACTTGATGAACTGTTACACAATAATTAAAGCCATGGTAGGAAGGGCACATAGGCAATTAAACGTTATTAATAACTTTATGTGAATGCACTGGTCTGTTATTGCATATACAGAATAATTACGACTATGTAGAAAGAAATAGATGAAAAATGGCCAAAAGAAACAAGACTGGCTACAGTTACTTATTAAATGGGAGTCTTATTTCCTCTCTATATCTCTTTTTCAAGACAGGCTCTTGCTATATCGTCCATGCTGGTCTTGAACTCAACAATCCTTCTGCCTCAGTCTCCCAAAAGGCTGAAATTACAAGAGTGAGCTATGACATCCATCTGGTGTTTTTGTTTTTTAGTGTGTTTGTATTATTCTTCTAAGTTTACATTTTCTAACAGAAACAAGTCCAGTAAACTCTGGCAATAACTATTTGTACTCAGAGAAGCCAGACACAGAGTGATCCTGCTGCCACTCTTTGTAGATGCTCTCAACTCCTGTCTCCCAGCCTCCTCTCACTTGTCCCAACTGAAAACTAAACTTAAGACCTGGTTTCCTTACACCCAGAGGCTTTCCTTGCACTTGAATATAATCTTCACCATAATGAGAACTCAGCCTGTTCTGAGAGAGTATAGACATACTTGTCTTGTGTTTAATTAATGCTGTTGTTGTTTTATGTGAGTTAAGCTCTTTGTACTTCCAGGGTACATTATGTACATATTTTGTATTTTCTTCCCATTCCAGGGAAAACCTCTTTTAAAAGTTCTCCCTTGTCCTCAAAAAGTATGAGTTAAAAGAAGAATGGTTATTAAATTTGGGTCTGTAGACACCACAAATGCCAAAAGTGGGGAAGTCAGCTATATAGTAACATTTCCCCAGCTTTGGATTGATTTAAGAATTTATTCATATGAATAATCTTTAAACATTTTTTTAAAAAATTATACTCTACCTTTTTTCAAAAGTAAAAATTATTAACCAGGCATGATGGTGTATGACTTTAATCCCAGGATTTAGAAAAGAGGTGGTCAGATCACTGTGGGTTTGAGGCCAACCTGGTCATCTATATTTCGCGATCTAGACCAGCCAGAGCTACCAGAAAGGAGCTGTCTCAAAATAAATAGATAAATACAAAGTAAAAAAGTATTTTCAGGTTATATCAAGCACAAAAACCAAGCCCCTGGAGTGTCTTCTGATAGATTATCACAATCACAGGTTCATACTTCGGAGTTCAAGAACTCCATTCTGTACTCGGTTCTAAATGGTTGCTGTTGCCTGTGAACAACTATTTCAGGCTTCCATTAAGTCTAATTTAATGCTTGCCTCAAAAGGCCTCCATCACCCAGCTGATGGCTGACATTTTTGTGGTAGTGCTCTATTCTTTTATTAAAAGCATCGAAGAGAGAATACTGTATGTGTCATTTGTACCTTGATGTAAAAAGGTCACTCTTTGGGGTGGATACATTTTTGACTCTGATGAGATGGATTTTTGCAGTAAGAGTGCCTTGGGCCTTCTGTGGAGAAGTGATAGTCTTGGCAAAGTGAAGGGCTTGAAATAGAGCAGGTTGACTCTGATGGTTTGTATATGCTTGGCCCAGGGAGTGACACTATTAGGAGGTGTGGCCTTGTTGGAGTAGGTGTGTCACTATGGGCGTGGGCTTTAAGACCCTGATTCTAGCTGCCCAGAAGCCAGTCTTCTACTGTTTGCCTTCAGAACAAGATGTAGAACTCTCAGTTCCTCCTGCACTATACCTGCCTGGATGCTGCCAGGCTCCCGCCTTGATGATACTGAACCTCTGAACCTGTAAGTCAGCCCCAATTAAATGTTGTCCTTTATAAGTGTTGCCTTGGTCATGGTGTCTGTTCACAGCAGTAAAACCCTAACTAAGACATTGACCAAAAATGAAGTTTGTCCACCTCAACGTTTCCTTTTCTTGATCATAGTCAGCCGTATGAAGGAGTAGAGACAGAAACAGAGCAGTTAGAAATAACTACAATGAAACCTTCCCAAGGCAGTTGGACAGCTTAGTGAGGGCGGAGACAGGCAAGCAGGCCCTAGTACGTCTCCTCACTTGGCTGCCAGCAGCACACAAGCACCCTGCACCTGGCCTGAGAAATGCATCTAACCTAGTTCCCAGCACATGCCACCAAGACTTGCTGCTCATTCGCCTCAGGCTCAGAAGAGCCACATGGCCGGGTTACAAGTCCCGCTTAGAAGGTATAGTTTTAGCAGCTAAGCGATTTCTCTAATTTCTTTAGGGAAAAAAAAGCATGATAAAAATTAGATTCTAAGAAGCCAATGGAGTGTTAATGCTAAGGAAGCCTTAGGTCTTTGCAGTGGTTGGCTTGGCAGAAGATCTGCCATGATGCTTTTCTTAGAGGAGGAGGCAATGGAGCCAGAAACCCAGAGCCACAAGGTTTTACCTTGCTCTCAAATCCACTCCAGATTCCAACACTGGCTCAGTTACATAAAGACCAAACCCTGCAATGGTGCTTGTTTGTTTAGTGCATCCCCAGAGAGAAAGAAAGGAAATCTAACTAGTGACTACAGTACTGTGGTGGTTTGAATAGGTATGGCCCCCATAGACTCTTGTGTTTGAATGCTTGGTCCATAGGGAGTAGCACTATTAGGAGGTGTGGCCTTGTTGGAGTAGGTGTGGCCTCTTTGAAGGAAGTGTGTCACTGTGGGGACGGGCTTTGAAGTCTCCTATGCTCAAGCCACACCCAATGTGGCACACAGTCTCCTTCTGCTGCCTGGGGATTAATATGTAGAACTCTCAGCTCCTTCTCCATCACCAAGTCTGTCTGAACACTGCTGTACTTCCTGCCACAATGATGACGGACTAAATTTCTGAAACTGTAAGCCAGCCCCAATTAAATACTTTTCTTTGTAAGAGTTGCTGTGGTCATAGTGTATCTTCACAGCAATAAAATCCGATCTAAGAAAATTACCTTCTCTTAGGTCAAAGCAGCTGATTTATAGCCTTAATACATCACTGAAAGGATCTGTCTACACCCTTTAATTCCCACACAAGACTTCTGTTTCTGGAAGAAAGTTTACAAATTTTCTAAGTCCCTCCTCTTCCTTGACTTCCATGATGCTTATTTTTTTATAAGTTCTATGAGAAGTTTAGATAATGTATTTTGACCATATTCCTAATCACCCTCTCCTTACCTACCTAACCTCACACACCCACACCTCTCTCTTGAACCAATTTGTTCTCAAATATTCTTAGATATGTGGTCTTCTACTGGAGTGTGGTTAACCCACAAGGGGCCATACCCATAAAGAAAACCGACTCTCCCTCTCCCAACATCTACCACAGCTCCTCAGCTAGTGGTGGGTTTCCATGTCTGTCTACCCTTCTCCACTCTGTGCTGGGGTCTTTCTGGTTTGAGCTTGCGCAGGTCTAGTGATTACCACCACAACTGCTGTTGAGTACATATGAGCAACTGTCCTTCTGTGTCCAGAAAACATTCTTTCCTTATGGCTACTCCTGGCTCCTACAATCTTCCCACCCTCCCTTCCACATGATCCCTGGGACTTGGAAGGAGGATTCGTGATATAAATGTCCAATTTAGGGCTGAGAATTCTGCAGTCTCTTTTTCTCTGCAACTTGTTGAGTTGTTAAACTACTACCAAAAGAAGATTTTCTGATGTGGGTATAACAGTAAGCCATTAGTAGTCAGTTTAATATGAGATCCATTTAGCAAAGTTACAGTAATAGGTTCTCCCTGAGGGCTTATATCTGTCTAGTTACAGGTTCCTGACCCCCAAAATGGTATCAGGTATGTTCTTCATCTTGTAGAGCATGTCTTAAATCCAATCAGAAAGTGGTTGGATATTGCCATAAAATTCATGTCATGACCGGCCCTCCCCCACCACACCCAGTCACAGTAGGTACATATTGCCAGAATGGTCATTGATGTAGCTTGTAGGGTTCACAGCTGGGTAAGAATAATAGTTACTTTTCTCCTCCATTAACATGCATAAAACCTCTCAGCTCTGTGAAAGCTAACCAGAAAGGATAGAGTTTCCAAATGAGTACCAGTTTGGTTTCTCCATGTTTTTATAACTCAAGTATAAGTGTTGCTTTCAACATTGGGGTATAGCCATCAAGTTCTGGAGGGTAATTGTACTGGCTTGGTTTGTGTGTCAACTTGACATAAACTGGAGTTATCACAGAGAAAGGAGCCTCCCTTGAGGAATGCCTCCATGAGATCCAGCTGTAAGGCATTTTCTCAATTAGTGGTCAAGGGTGGGAAGGTCCATTGTGGGTGGTACCATCCCTGAGCTGGTAGTCCTGGGTTCTATAAGAAAGCAAGCTGAGCAAGCCGGAGGAAGCAAGCCAGTAAGCAGCACCCCTCCATGGCCTCTGCATCAACTCTTGCTTCTAAGTTCCTACCCTGTGTGAGTTCCTATCCATACTTCCTTTGGTGATGAACAGCATTGTGGAAGTGTAAGATGAATAAACTCTTTCCTCCCCAACTTCCTTTTTGGTCATGATGTTTTGTGCAGGAATAGAAACCCTGATGAAGACAATAATCAAGAGCATCAATTATTGTCTGTAATTTTTGAGGGGTCAATGGGACCTCACTGGCCAACAACTCCAAACGAGGAAACCTAATAACAAATACATGTGGGGAAAGTGGAGCATTATTCACTGCTGGTAGGACTGTAAATTGGTGAGGCCACTGTGGAAACCAATGTGGAAGTTCCCCAAAAGGCTACAAATAGATCCACCACATGATTCTGCTACACCACTCTCGGACACATTACCCAAAGGACCTATATCCTATTACAGAGAACCCCATTCATCCACTTTTATTGGTGCTCTATTCACAGTGGCCAGGAAATGGAAACAACCAAAATGGTCATCAACTGATGAATGAATGATAAAACTGTGGTACATATGCAAAATGGAATGTCATTCAGCTATTAAGAAAAGCCAAATTACAATTTTTTCATGTATATAGCATTGTATAACAGTTTCCTCTGGGACTGAAACATTTCATGATGCAGGAAAGCTCCTTAAACAAGAAAGTAAACAATTGAAAATAGCTGCAGGAAGTTCTTGAAACCCACCAGATTCACTAGGCCCCTCCCTGCCAGAGTAAGTAATAGAAGCTGCAAAGAGACTCAGAAATGCCAAACTGCAAAGAAGACCCTGAGACAAGATCAGCTGCCTGGAAGGGGTTCAGACCAGAATTGCCTGGAAAGGATTCTCTCCAACCTGTTGAGCCACCTGAAGGCTGTGCAGTGTGCTCAAGGTGTCTAGTTTTTGTGAACTGTCACTCATGCTGGGGTGGGCTTTGGTGATGCATCTGTATTTCAGTTGTCTCTGCTCCTGTAAGTAACCTTCACCCACACTCCTGTAAGTAACCCCGATAAAACTCATTGGTTCAAGTTGGACTTTGGTGGTATCAGTACTTTGGTCTGCTGTGGGCTCCTTATCTGGGGTAAATAGATGGTTATGTTGAGTCTCCCCAGAAAAAGTTTTGCAACAAAACATGAATGGAACTGGAAACAATCATTCTTACTGAGGTAACCCAGACACAGAAAGGCAAATGTCCCATGTGCCCTCTCATCTGTGGATGTTAGCTTTGAATCTTCAGATACGTGCATTAATATCTGTGCATTAGCATATGTGCCTATATACCCATTTGAGGTCAGGAAATGAGTAAGGGCCCTGGAGAGTGGAGTGCTTTTAAGGGAAGGAAGATAGAGTTCAGTAGTATAAAGGGCTAAAGGGAAACTATGGAACAGGAAAGGTTAAATTGTGGTAGGAGATGAGAGGGCAAAGGTAGAGGACACACACACACACACACACACACTACAAGTTTAAGGAGTTACCCTATAAAGGGGTGACACTGGCCTTCCTACACTCCACAGGCCACAATACACTTTGACAGCTAATGCTGAATTATACCTCAGTATTTCCTGGACCATCTCTCCTACTTTCAGTGAGCAATCATCTTGTTTTCTAGTAATGGAGACTTCCCACTCCATTCTTCCTACTTGGAGCTGCACTGGTCGTCATGGTAGCCATTAGCACCGGTGGCTTCCTCCCTAGGCTTTGAGATGCACTTCAAGCACAAAATACACACAAAATGCATAAGGGAAAAATGTTTTGGCATTAGTGCTTCACCTCGATTATGTATTCAAATGACAATATATCAAAAAGAGTAGAATAAGTAATGCAGTGTTGAATCAATTTCATTTTTAACTTGGATACCAGGTAACATGCCTCATTTTGTCTTTACCTGCTGTCCATCCCTTACTGTATACTAGAATTGCTTAAGAGCTTTTGAAAATGATTTTCTATAACCAGCATACTTAAAGAAGGGTATCTGAGGCTGGGACTCAGAATTGGTACTTTTTATTTATTTAGTTTGAAAGCTCTCTGGTAACATTAGTGTGCAGTCAACACAGAGAGACAGTCCCCTGAGCTCTGGAATTTTCTGATTCCCTGACTTTAATGACAACTCTTGCAGGTCAGAGTTGTTTTCTCGTCCGTTCTGTGTAATCAACTTTGCTCAGACCTCTTTCTCCCTAAAGAAACAGTGAAGCATCTCGAGGCATGCAAGCTAAAAATTTGTTTGACTTGTTTTTAATGAGGTTCGCTTGAGTCCAATATGCTGCCAAGGTGCTAGGCTTTAGAGGGAGGCAGAAAGAAAGATCATATTTAATTTGGGATTAATGAATAAAATGTAATCTTTCCCAGGGCTTCTTACATGTCTTTCTTCTTGGAGACACCTGCTTTGTTCTTAGCAGTAACATGACATGCATCCTGCTACCAGAGAATCACATGGAGACCTGGCTAAAACCCTGATACAAAATGGGTAGAACTGAGTGTGGATGAGGTCCTGCATTGCAAACGTGTATCCAGAGTCACCCTGTGAGGAACAAGGCATGGGGCTTAGGACATTGCCTGTGACTCACCTGATGGGTGGAAACTGCTAACTGCCTTGTCATTGCAAGAATGCTAACAGCACAGACACAGCCTGGTGATGGACTGCTGGCTTTCAGAGTAGACAACCAGCTTTCAAGTATAGTCATATGCACACATATTTATGTAAGAACTGAGATTCTTAAGAGTATGGCAGTCTTCTTTACATCTCAGACCTAAATAATATCTATAAGCTTTCTTCCTTCCATTCTCAGGGTCTAAGAAGAAGCCTGGGCCTTAGGGTAGGCCTAGGTCTTGGGGTAGGATTAATGTCATGTACCTCCAAACCTCCTTGCTTCCTCCAGCAATGTCAAGATTAACTCTTTTCAGCACCTCTAATGTTTCTCTAGGACCTATCATGCCTCCCCTCCACTCCCCATCTGTCTGTGACCACCCCACTTCTCCTTTCCTGTTTCCCTCAGGACTCTACAGATCCACTCTGCTCCATCTTCCAAACATGATTCCTCATCTCAAGGCCCTACACGTGTTCTCTGTATCCAGAATCCTTGGACATATCCCTTTCCTTCCAGCCTCTGACCTGGATGGTCCTTTCACCAAGAACTCCTCCTACAGACTCATTTTCCCCTGAAGTTCTGTGCCTTTAATCTTCTAACCACTGGGGATGAGATGACCCAGGGTTCTTGTTTACCTCCCCTACCCCCGCCCCACACTGCTTCCATATTGTTCTCTCTCCTCCCTGAATAAGTTCTTTTACCTCCAGCTTTTTCTCTCTCTACCTTTCTTTTTGCATATCTCTATTTCTTGGCATTTCTTCCAGTTCTTTCCCTGCTGCCTATGATTTTGATGCACACAAACAGGCATCCAATAAATCTCTTCAAAAACTCACCTCTGTCAACCACCACCAAAGACACAAGCTCCTAGACTAGTAATTTCTGTTTAGAAGAGAGATTTGTTTTTTAACCAATAAATAAGTGCTTTTGTGAACCTCACATCTTGGGATGGAGAAACAGCTTCTACAAGGTCACAGAGGGACCCCAGCTTCCTCTTGCTTAAGGTGCGAATACTCTTTGGAGCCTCATAGCCCTTGGCCAGATTCTCTGAACTCATCTGTAAACTGGAAAAGTGGGAGGGTGTGAGAGGGAACAAGAGGGTGGCCTTTAGAGGCCAGGATTAGAATGGGCATAGCCTTCCATTCATTTTCCTTTTGACATATCTACTCAGTGGCTATTGTGTGGGTTAGAGATCTGGTAACAGACACAAGCTTGGGTCATCTGGATAAAAGTATCCTGAGTTGAAAAATACCTTCATCAGATTGGTCTGTAGGCAAGTCTGTTGTTGGGAAGGGGGTGATTCTTGATTAATAATCTACATGGGAGGGCCCAGACCACTGTGGGTGGTACCACTTGGGCAGGTAGTCCTGGGCTGTATAAAATAGCAGGCTGATCAAGCCAGTAAGCAGTGTTTTCTCATGTTCTTTCCTCCAGGTTATGGCCTTGGGTTCCTACCCTGATTTCTTTGATGATGGCATAGCCTATAAGCAGAAACAAACCCTTTCCCCCCCAAGTTGCTTTTGGTCATAGTGTTCTATAGCAATAGAAAGCAAAGTAATACAGCAATTGGTATTACAGTGAAACAGTAACACAGCTAATCAGAAAAGAGGAATGTCCTGTTTGGTGGAGAACAACCACTGTGCAACTAATATTGTACTTTTGTTTTTATATGTTTTGTTTCTCATGCTTACCTCCCACATCATCTCCAGCTCACTCTGTACAAGCCATCTGTTCACCAGGACACCTATCCATCTGCTCACCAGGGAACCTATCCATCTGTTCACCAGGACACCTATCCATCTGTTCACCGTGGCACCTATCCATCTGTTCACCAGGACACCTATCCATCTGCTCACCAGGACACCCCATCCGTCTGTTCACCAGGACACCTATCCATTTGTTCACCAGGACACTTATCCATCTGCTCACCAGGACACCCAATCGCTCTATTCACCAGGACACCTATCCATCTGCTCACCAGGGAACCTATCCATCTGCTCACCAGGACACCTATCCATCTGTTCACCCAGACACCTATCCATCTGTTCACCAGGACACCTATCCATCTGCTCACCAGGACACCTATCCATCTGTTCACTGGGATACCTGTCCATCTGTTCACCAGAACACCTATCCATCTGTTCACTGGGGCACCTATCCATCTGTTCACCAGGACATCTATCCATCTGCTCACCAGCACACCTATCCATCTGCTCACCAGGACACCTATCCATCTGCTCACCAGGACACCCCATCCCTCTGTTCACCCGGACACCTATCCATCTGCTCACCAGAACACCTATCCATCTGTTCACCAGGACACCTATCCATCTGTTCACCAGAACACCTATCCATCTGTTCACCAGGACACCTATCCATCTGTTCACCGGGGCACCTATCCATCTGTTCACCAGGACACCTATCCATCTGCTCACCAGGACACCCCATCCATCTGTTCACCAGGACACCTATCCATTTGTTCACCAGGACACCTATCCATCTGCTCACCAGGACACCCAATCGCTCTATTCACCAGGACACCTATCCATCTGCTCACCAGGGAACCTATCCATCTGCTCACCAGGACACCTATCCATCTGTTCACCCAGACACCTATCCATCTGTTCACCAGGACACCTATCCATCTGCTCACCAGGACACCTATCCATCTGTTCACTGGGATACCTGTCCATCTGCTCACCAGAACACCTATCCATCTGTTCACTGGGGCACCTATCCATCTGTTCACCAGGACATCTATCCATCTGCTCACCAGCACACCTATCCATCTGCTCACCAGGACACCTATCCATCTGCTCACCAGGACACCCCATCCCTCTGTTCACCCGGACACCTATCCATCTGTTCACCAGGACACCTATCCATCTGTTCACCGGGGCACCTATCCATCTGTTCACCAGGACACCTATCCATCTGCTCACCAGCACACTTATCCATCTGTTCACCAGGACACCTATCCATCTGCTCACCAGCACACCTATCCCTCTGTTCACCAGGACACCTATCCATCTGCTCACCAGGGAACCTATCCATCTGTTCACCAGAACACCTATCCATCTGTTCACCGGGGCACCTATCCATCTGTTCACCAGGACACCTATCCATCTGCTCACCAGAACATCTATCCATCTGTTCACTGGGATACCTGTCCATACATCCATTCTTACCACTTTAGGCTGTCTTTCATCCTCACCTTTCTGAAGTCTGCCTAACATATTTACAATGTCCCCTGGAATCTGATCACTGTTCCTTTGCATCTTCTGTGGCACTGTCACTTGGCAATACCTTAAACCCGATCAAAGTCAACAGGCCTGGCTGCATCTGAACAATAAATATGGCTGGGCACAAAGTCACAGCTACTCGCGCAGACCCTGCTGCTTCATGCTCAAGATTTTGAACATTAGTGAGCTAAGATGTTAGGCAACCAGACCCATTCCCCTGACATGGATTCTCCCATCCACTCTCCATACACCTTTGATATCACCTCCCAGTTATTACTTCCAGATGACAAGCTTACTTCCTGCTTCACAGAGAAAATTGGACTGTAAGGGGTAAAAAGTCCAGAGACTCATGTCACTATTTCGAAAGCTGTATATGTGCATCTACTGAGTCCCATAGCTGTTATTGTCTGTCAAAGTGCCCATGCATTCATAGATCTCACACTCTTCAGAGTATCCCTCAGGCAGCTCTCTTTCTGTCTACATCATCCATGCCTCACCTCACTGAATTCTCCTCATCATTATATACAAATGTCATCACCACCCTTACATGACTGAGAATACGAAGGAATGAAGAAGGAACAGACACACAGACAGAAAAACTGAGGTAAGCTAGTCAAATGCACACTCTGATAGAACTGCACCAACTATGGAACAACCAAGAACATCAGTGAGCTCCGGGTTTGACTGAAAGACCTAACCCAAAGAGTAAGGTAGAAGAGCCATGAAGGAAGATTCCAGATTGCACCCTCAGGTCTTCACAGATATTTGGACATATATGTGCTTCATATACTTAAACATGCATGCACACACATGTACACATGGATGCATGCATGAAAGAAAAAACTGTCAGAAAACTTGCTCTCAGTTTCCTCCAGGACAGATGTGCTTCACAGCACCTCCTCCATCAGGTCTTACTTCCAGCTCTGGGGAGCCCTCTCCCAGGTTCCTATAGGCACTGTCTCAATTGTCTTCTCTCTCTCTCTCTTGTGCTCTGTCCTCCTGAAGTTCTCCCTGAGTGCTTCACTGTGTCCATACTGGTCCTTCTAATACAAATTCTATCCTTTCTCTGCTCTGAATTCTAGTGGCTTACTATCTTCATGTTAGAGATACTCTCAAAATGACTACAAGCCTCACAAACTCTAATTTCTCTTTAATGCCAATCCCCCATTTCTCCACATTATTGAGGCTACCCTGGAGTTGTGTCTTCCATAAATACCTGGTTTTGCACTGGGTGGTCCCTCTGCTACAATATTCTTGTCCCATATCCCATATAGCTCAGTGGTAGAGAGTTTCTTTAGCATTCCTGAGACCCTGGACTTGAACTCCAGTAATGAGGGAAAAAATGCTGTGGCACTGTATCACATTCTAACATTTTTCTGATTAACTTACAAATTTATTCTTGCATGGTCTGTCTCTCCATCCAGAATAACGCTCTAAGATTGCAAGGAATTCCCAACAGTTATAGCCATGCGCAGTAAACACGTTGAATAACTGAATGAATGACCTCATTATTTAATGTTCCTCAGGCCAGTGCTGAATACCCAGAGACATTTAGTAAAATTTCTATGCACGAGAATATTAATCTGTTCTGTAACTTTTATTTTAGATTGTTATATTTTAAGGCTATCTAAATCTCTCAAGCCAAATCAAAAAAAAAGTTATATCTTTTGTGTTTGTTTGTTTGGTTTTTTTTGTGATTGTTGTTATGGGGTACATACATATATGGGTATGTGCAGTTTTATGTGTGTGCCCATGTATATGGAGGTCATAGGTCAACCAAGGTGTTTTTCCTTGGGAGTCTTCCACCTTGCTCTTTTGGGATAGACTTTCTCACTGGGATCTGGAACTACATGGTTAGGCTGGTTGGCTAGCAAGCTCCAGCATAATCCTCCTGTGCTGGATGTCATTCCAGTGTTGGGATTATAAGCACAAGCCACAATACCCAGCTTTTAATGTAAGTGCTGGGGGTAGAGCTCAGGGCTCCTCATGCTTTTGGGCCAAGTGCTTTTTCCACTCAGCTCCCTTCCCAGTTCTGACTCATCTTAATACCGAAACAGTGCAAAGGCAAGTGTGAGAGTCCTCTCAATCCCTCACACTTGCTGCCCCACACAGCTGCATCCGGCCAACTAACAGGGGCCCTTATCTCTGGAGGCCTCCTTCCCCTGGCCCACAGGTTCTCAACCTGTAGGTTTTGACTCCTCTGGGTGACTGGGGTCGAATGACCCTTTCACAAGGGGTAACTTTAAACCACCAGAAAACACAGATATTTGCATTATGGGTCCTGGGTGAGAAAGGCAAGAAGTAAGAGAGATCAACTGGCTACCCTGAGCAAGGTACCTTACTGTTTACTGAGCAGTACCCCAGATGTCTGGATGTGTTTCAGTGCCAGAGTGGAGCTATGAACTGCAAAGGCATCCTCTTCACAGATGACAAAAAACTGAGTCACACCCAGGTCACACAGCTGGCAAATAGCCAAACTGGTTCAGACTGAGTAGCCCCAGAGTTTGATTTCTCTATGGTGTATCTTGACTATCCAGCCTTTCCATTCCTCTACAGTTCCCCCCCCCCGCCAAATCAGTTGACTCCCTTATCTTCTGAAGAGATCAATTTTTAACATCAAGTCATTCATTAGCATCTACAGAGGGCTGACTCCAGGAACACCCATGGGTACCAAAATCTGCAGATGCTCAAGTCCCCTACAGGAAATGCAAGGTGGTTGCACACAAGCTGTGCACATCCTTGGAACTACTTCAGATCGTGATGGATTTACTTACATCCCAATGCGAACGGCATGCTGGGGAAATGGCTGCTCCCTTGCATCATTTAGGGAGTGAGTACCAGAAATAAGGCAAGGCAGGTGCAAATTGTTTCTTCTTCTTCTTTAATCTACTGCTAATTGAGTCCACAGATAGAGGATCAGATGTCCCTTTAGGAAAAAATTTCAAATTAATTGATGAGATTCATATAATTACAATTATTCTTCTCAAAACTCAAAATGTCCCTTCTTTGGTCAGTGGGCATGTCTTCAAGTCAACTCTTGAGTGTTTCTGATATGATCTTGTGGGTCCTAAAAGCTTCCCCAACTAACTATGAGGACAAAATGAGAAACATCTTGTACATTTCCCATCCCAAACCAAGAAATGTCCATTTTTCTAACACCCTTTAGCGAGAATGCCAGTGGAACCTTAGAACCACATCTTTATTCTAGAGATGCCACATCCCCTGAGTTGGTCATTGCTTTTGAGATTTACAGATAAATGGAGCCAGAAAATCCAGGCATGCACACCACACAACCAATATGCACATACTACATGCCTTTTGCATGTATGTTACACCCAAAACAAAGGAATTTTATTTGAATGATACATTTGTCCTCACTGCTAGTCTAGAGTCCCATGAGTACAGCCCTCTATTTGATATGCAGTGGCCCATCTTAATGTTTAAAAGGCTTAGAGAGAAAGTGAAAAAAATTCTTCAATTCCATTAGAAAATCAGTCCAGGACTCCCTTCAATGTTCTCTCTCCCTGTCCCTCTCCCTCCCTCTCCCTCCCTCTCCCTCCCTCTCCCTCCCTCCCTGTCCCTCCCTTCCTCACTCTCACTTCCTCCCTTCCTCCCATTTTAGTTAAGAAGTGTCTGCTATGAAGATACCATATTTCATAGTCCATTTTGACTTTCCAAAAAACATCACCAAATAGCCTGTATGCATGCGTGTGTGTGTGTGTGTGTGTGTGTGTGTGTGTGTGTGTGTGTGTTGCCGGAGGTTCTGCTGGAGATACTGGCTGCTTCTCAGAAGAAAAGTCAGCCCACCCACACTTTGCCCTTACACTGAAAGCTGTCTACTTGCATGTCCAGACTGAAGAATGCTCCGCACAGATCAATAACAATGCACCTCTTCATTAAGGGAATTAACAAGTATGACCATGAAGCCTAATCTTGGCTGAAATGAAAGAAGTAGTGAAGAAACATATGCATTTAATAGTACATAGGTTTGGAGGACTATTAGAGGCACTAGATTAAGGAAGGATAAGAAGCAAGAAGACAGGACGGCTTCTGTAAGAGTAGTCAGTTTCTCTTTCACGTTAATGGTAGCTGAAGAAAGATTGCTTTAACACAATGTGCTCAGGAAAGCAGGCCCAGCATCTAAGCACCTCACAGTACAATTCATGCAAAAGTTTTGCATGCTGCAATGCGTTATGCAAATGAACCAACTATATGATTATTAGATATTATTTAATTAAATTCAAAGCCTCTTCTTTTATAATTATCTTAGTCAAGCCTATGTGCCCTTGTATGTATGTCACAGAAACTTGAGAGCACTCAGGCTGGTTGCCTTGGTGTGCTTACAGGGACAACAGGGGAATGACTGTGATCATCGTTGTCTTCATAAAAGAAAGAGCTGGAGGTTGAAATGGGGCCAGCCTCCTGGACTTCCCACCAAGAGAAAGCACGATCTTCACAGGCACACAAGTGCATACATGTTCTTTGTTGTTTACTGGAATTCAGGCCACAGGGAGTTTAAACAGAGAGGCAACAAGTCTCCAGAAAGTTCTAGAGAGTACTGTATGCTGTAGTGGGGTGCTGGAACCTTGAGGAGCTAAAAAAAAAAAAGGCAGGAAAAATATGTGTGATATGACAGGGAAACTGAAAACAATGAGAGTTTTTAAAGACATAAACCAAAGAAAGGAATGTGGACGCCCTCCTGTAAGCCTCTAATTATGCAGGTTTATGGGTGGAAATCCTAAGAAAGAGACTTCCTTGGGTGGGATGGTGATGAAGGACTTGTAAAATTCATTGGGATGCTGTGGTTGTGGTTGGGCTAGGCTCGACTCTTTCAGAACATCACTTTCTCTAGACTGGAGTCTCCGACTTGTTTGGAGCAGAACTTTCCCAGAATGCCATGAGAGCGCCCTTCCCACCTCAGCCAGCAGCAGCTACTGTCTGCACTTATTGGGAGAGGTTCTCCACGGAACTTCCCTAAAGCAACTGAGAAAGAATTGGTGAATATGTGACCCAGGACTCTGAAGCAGCATCAATTTACACACATGTCATGTGTTGTCAGAAGAATAGCAAAGCAAATGTTGGAAATCCTTGGCTTAGAAAGCAGATTTCCTGCTCGCTTCCAACGCAATGTTAACAAGAGAGACAATCTAGGGGAAGGGACGTGATCAAACTATGTTATATGAAATAATCAAATAAAAATAAATTAATAAATAAAATTAAACACATCCAGACACATGCATGCACACACACATACAGGCACACACACATGCACATATATACATACACACATGTACATGCACACAAAGATTACAGACAATCTGACAAAAAAAACTGCCTAAATTTTAAAATATGAACATCAGGGTTCATTGCGTGGCCTCAACAGCAGCTGACATACTCCAGTACCCTCTCCCCTGCTATCTCTCTCCCCCTCTCCCTTTCTCCTCTTCCTTTCTGTTTTTCTCTTATGCTTCAACTCAGTGTTCCAGAACCCTCTTTTTTTTTTTTGTCAAAAAGGACATAAGTGTGCTATCCAAAGTAACTGTCAACATGAAAATCCCTGTGCTCAGTGACTTTGACCCTTAGCCTCAGGAATGCCGTCTTCCTGTCACTACAGAAGAGCTACAGCGATGTGGGCCTCATGACGCTGCATCTTACCTGCTTGGGTTTGTGCCCACAGCCACTTTTTCTTGGCTCTCCATTTCTGCACTTCCACCCCCACCCCCAGCTATTTCTCAGTTTTCTTGCCAGTTGCCATGAGGAGCTGCTGCCTAAGTATCTGACTCTAGAGTCCTATTCTTGTGTCCAACAGCCCATTCCTGTCTCCTGACTGGAGGCCTCATCTACCCACTGTCAGCAGAACTCAGTCCTCACAGGTCTAATAGTAATCAACAAACTGGGTTGTGACTACCATCCTTTTGGGTGGAGGGAGGTTCTAAAGTCACCTTGCTGTTGAAATGGGCTCCAAGTATGTCAGGAATGTAAGGACATAAAGGAAGGGATTGCGCTGTAGGAGCAATTAGAAGAGATGCTCCAGAGAAAGGGCTCCTGGAGCTCTAGGAAGATCTCCTCAGTGTTTATAGCTAGAGAAAACTGTCCTTTCACAGTAGAGGAAAACAAAACAAAATACAACAACAAGACAAAAACAGATCCAGTGAGAACCTGTAATTCTACAATTAATATATTCACTGAAGTGATACTTGAACAAAAGCTATACTTGAGCAAGATGTGCATCATTGAACAAACAAGATATTTAAAGCAAATCAAAACAATCTTCTGCATAGATGCAGGGAGAGGAGTGGGCATACTTCTTTGTGCGGCTGGAGAAGCCCTTGGTACGGAGGGCCTTCGCTCTCAAGACTGTTTAGAATGAGAGGAAACTCAGAAGGCAAGGGCCATTTCTGGGATAGAGCTGTTGCCCAAGCTCATCAAGTTCACCAGGACAGTTGCTGGGACTCACAGTGAAGCACAGTGACCCAGCAAAATGAACCACAGGTTGGAGGGGAAGGAAAAAGAGGGTTGTGGCAAATGAGACACTAAAACAGGCACCACAGGTCCCTCAGAGAAGAGAATAAACCAGAAAAGATCAAGAGTGAATAGCCCTGCGGTCTGGTGGGAAGAGCCATGAGCTCTGCTTCAGAGTACAATGTGCTGGAAGGAGGGTTTAAGGCAGTGGTTCTTAACCTGTGGGTTATGACCCCCATAAGGGTTGCATATTAGATATCCTGCATACCTGATAGTTACATTATGACTCATAACAGTAGCAAAATTACAGTTGAGAAATGGCAACAATATTATTTTACCATTTACTACAACATGAACTGTATTAAAGGGTTGCAGCATTAGGAAGGTTGAGATCCACTGCCTTAGGAGATCTCAATACTCTGTATGCGTGTGGATTGAAGAAGCTCTCTGTAAATTCCTAAGTTCAGAAGAGCACAAAATGCCTCCCAACTGTTAAATGTGTGTGCCTATGGGGTTATTTGCTATTTATACTGCCAATAGTTATGAGTTTCCTCATCTATAAAAAGGGTATAAGCATAGCACTGCCTCAGTTAAAGTCGGTGTGGGCTTTATAGGGCTTAGTGCCGGCAACATTAATAAACATTCTGTAAACAAGGGCCTAATAATTACAATAATTACTATCATTAATATCATCAACACCTGGGGTCATCTAACTTGTAATATTTAATTTATGTGGGTGACTGTAGGCTAGGGTTGATGAATTTTATTTTTAGCTTAGGGTTCAGAGGAAGTGTGATCAAAGTCTACTAAGTTTGCATAAATAATAATAGAATAAGGCCATCTCCTTGTGACTTACATACAGCAAGCATGGGAAAATATTGCTTCTGTCTTAAACTTGTAATCTAGTACTCATGTAGGGTATCAACACTCAAATATGATGTTTCTGATTTTTTCATATTTTACATTTTATTTATTTATATTGTGTGTGAGGTGGAGTAGAGGTTGAAAATGTGAAGCTTAGGGGACAGCCCACAGGGGTTTGTACTCTCCTTCCACCACGGGGACTTTGATCATGCTTTCCACCGAGTCCTAGGCTAAAAAGAGAACCCATTAGGGATTGAACTGAGGTTATCAGATTTGGTGGCAGGCACCTTTGCCCTCTGCCATCTCTCTAGCTCTTCGTCATAGTTGATTGTGTATATTAATTATAATTTAATTATAAAACAGTGAGTTCACCTATGAAATTTCATATTTATGTATAAGGTACTTTGGTCATATTTCCCCATATTACTCTCTTGTGCTCCTTTTCCTCCCTCTGGCCTTTTCCTCTTTGCAAATAGTCTCCTCTCTGCTTTCACGCACACGAGAGAAAACACACAGTATTTGCCTTTCTGAGTATGATTTCTTTCACTTAACATGATAATCTCCAGTCCCATTCACTTTCCTGCTAACAACATGACTTCATTCTTCCTTATGGCAGAGTAACTCTTCATTGCATGAATACATCCCACATCTTGTCATATGTGAGTACATAGGCTGATTTTTGTAACATAGCTATTGTGAATAGTGCCACAATCAACACAAGTGTGAAGGTGTCTATATTGCATGGCAACTTTGATTCCTTTGGCTATATATATAGATGTATCATATCTATATGATACTCTTTCTGTTCAGTCTCTAATGGGTTCTCTTTTTTAGCCAGTGGAAAGCATGATCAAAGTCCCCATGGTAGGAGGACAGAACAAACTTCTGTGGATTATTTTTAATATTATTTGTGTGTGCTTGCACGAGAATGCACATGTGTATATGAGGGTTTTCACCAGGCCAGAAGAGGCTATCAGATCCCTTGAAGCTGAAATAACAGGAATTTGTAGAATGCTTGGCTTCTTATTTGGGGGCTGGTGTCTGAACTCCTGTTCTCATGATGGTACAAGCCCTCTTAGCCACTGAACCACTTCTCGAGCTCCCTGAGTTTAGTTTTTGAGTGTGTTGGTTTGTTTGTTTTGAGACAGGCCCATACTCTTTTCTGTGGTGGCTGCATTAATTAACATGTTCTTGCTCTGTATCTTAACAAATAAGTAATTTGCTGATACAGGCTTGTCTGGGCGTTGCTGAGATACTCGATTTCTTTTACAGAGTAGAAGCCACACTGTGGGAGGAAAGGCATGGTTTGATTCAGAATGTAAAATAGTAACACATTTGAGGGTATAGCCTTTCGCTCTTCTTGTAAGCAATGAATGTTTTCCGTGCTGGAGCTATGGCCAGTTAAGCCCTAAGATGAGTTCATGTAGAACTGTGTGGTCTGGCCTTCTCACAGCCCAGAGCAGAGCTTCCCTATGAAGATAAAAACCTCTCTCATCTTCACAGTAAGCACTCGGCAAATACCTGGCCATACATTCTTGAGAGGCTGAAATATATTCCTTTCCATTCTATGCAGAATAAACAGAGCAATGCAGGCTGATAAGTAGCTGCTCTGAGGCCTAGCAGCAGGAATGCAGAGAGGGTAATGTGCCAAATCATTAGGTCAAGTCCAACGATGCTAAGTGCAGGGAGATTGGGCTTCTACTCTGGTTACCTACCGGTAGCTGGTAGGTAGCTGGTCTTTTCCCCTGCCCAACAGGGTCTGCCTGTGTGAATATCAGATGGCAGGACATTGATAGGACAGCTGAAGCTGGCTCTCTGACAGTACATAAACAAGACAAGCCAGACTCTTAAAGGAAAGACTTTGGTCACCAGTCACAGCTCTCAGTGTTCCTTATATAATTAGCAGGCATTGGTTCTGACTGGTGGGTTATTTTAATGTGGTATGCATCTTATACCCACTGATGTTGAAGTACCTCATACTTACCCCATGTAACAATTAATGTCTTAGAGAAAATCTCAAGGGCCAACTATTCAGAGAGCATGCTCCAGGAATGCTAAGGTATTTAGAATCTAAGTGACTGGAACATGGAAGGGTTGGGGGCTGTTTGAGGGAGTGTGAGTCACAAATTAGTTTGAGAAGCACATGGTTGAATACAACTCATTGGGCATCTGCTGCAGGACTTCTCAAAGCCCTTGTTGTGCATGCATGGGCTTCCATGTGTTTTGTATTCATACTGTGGATTTTGTATCTATTATATGTCTGCCCCATGAATGTGGGTCTGTTACATGAGTGCTTATTATATGTGTTGTCTTCTACTTTACAGAGTGTAAATGGGAAACCGTAACTACTTGAACTTCTCAGATGTGCTTCTTTAACTGCATTTTCATTTGTTGCAATTAAAAAAGAAAAAGAAATGTGCTTTTAGACCTGATGGAGCAATTGCTTGCATCTATCTTTGGTCCTAAGGAATTTGTCAGGGTTTACATAGAAGATATGTCTATAAAGTGCACACAATTCCCTATCAAGTTTGTAGCCAACTTGACAAGCATTCATCTGGAAACCGAGTAAGTAGACCTTGATGTAAATAATGCAGCAGAATGCTAGTTCCTTAGGCAGTGTTCCGAGAGAAACATGGCCCTAGTGGTAGGCATAACGTGCAGATGGCAGGCATTGACTCTTTATACGAAGCAAGTTATAGACAAGAACATTTTAGAAATTCCCATTCAGAAGTGGTCTCTGTTTTCATTTGTTTTAATTCTTTCTCATAACTGTAATGTGGACAATTGCACAATAGTTCCTAAAAGCCCCAAGGATCCTCAAGTTCACTTCCAGCTTGCCAATCCTGTTAACAACAAGCCCAATGCCTTGATTTCCTCTCCTGGCTCATCTCAGGCCACAGGCACTTGCAATTTTCTTTCCAGCCTTTCTAATCTCCCAGCAACACCCGACGAAGCAATGATGAATAGAGGCAGCCAAGACCACTTTGCCAAGTCCCTCCACCCTGTTTCTATCTCTTCCCATTAAACTAACTTTGTGATTCTAAATCTGGCTCAGCAACCCATTGCTAACATTTTTTATAAGCTAATGGAAATTTCATTAACTCTAACATCAAAATCAGCTTTGCTTTTAACCCAAACACATTAATTATAACTATTTTTTTAAAGACCATCTCAAACTGATCAGAAACTTGATGCAACTGATGAACTAGGAATGGATGAGAGAATGAATTCCACTTGAAAAAATAAATCCAGTTAATGTGTGAGCCAGAAGTCTTCAGAACATGGAGTACATAGAGAAAAATAACAATTAAAATGTTTACAATGATGAGACGAACATGTCATCTAACAGCAATAAAAACTGTTCCTCACAGTTGTATAATTTCTTCCTATGTACACACACACACACACACACACACACACACACACACCCTTTTTTATTCCTATGTTACAGTTAAAAGGCCCAGAAACGTTAAGAGATTTGTCATGGCCAAATGGGTAAGGTGTGAACCTGCCATTTTACACATTCTGCCCTGACAGGGAAGGAGGCTGTATTAAATTTCTGTCACTGTGTAACAAATTAGCTACCAGGTTAGTGGCTTAAAACTAATACATCCATCACCCCATAGCTTTTGTGGTCTAGAGTCACTAGTCACTGCTCAGGGTCATACAAGGAGCAGACCAGGCATGGGCCCAACTGGGCTGTTTCTGTATGTAATTTGTGCAAGTGGACTGAGACCCTTGCTATTTATCTGGTCCCCTGGTCTTAGCTAAGGGTTATTCAGACTCTGTCAGACCCCTACAGTCCTCTATCATGTGGTACCTATGATTTCAAAGCAAGAAACATATCCTTCTTTCCAGCTGGCTACAAGAGAGTCTAACAATATAATCAGGGGTAGCTAGCCCATTGTCTGCCTGTATTCTGTTTGCTAAAAGCAGCTCAGGGTTCTGTGGACTCTCAGAAGGAAGGAATTTATACAACAGTGACTCACTAGGGTTCGTCTTTTAACTGTGCCTCTGTGTGTACTAATATCCTGTTTCTGTTTTCTCTCTTTAGTTGATGACTCTTATCTACCTCACAGGAGCATCAAAGCATCAAGCTGAAGTTAACTTGTATGCCTTTCCACTGAATTAACTAGACAGTATGGACCCATAAGCCTGAGGTTTTCATGTTTACAGAAAATCTGTGATTTCATTGTTGAGTAATTTGAGGTCAATGTTAAATGAATTCCCAGTAAATGAAGAGTTTAGCTGAACACTTGACTCTAAAGATCAATTTTCCTGTGGCCAGTTTATATATTAGTGAAATTTTAAAATAAGTAAAGACCACTTGAGAGTTGGGTTATTCCAGCTAGTAGCCACACCAACAGAGGATGATTTTACAGCAGTACCAGGCAGAAACAAGCCCCTTTATAAAGATTGTTGTGACAACCTCCAGAATGGATATCTATAATCTTCCAACTTCTCAGAGGCATAGCCACGGATGAGCTTACCGAGGCTCAGCTCCTCTCAATTCAGAATTATACTGGTTCTGCCAAGCAAGTCCTTCAGGGTTACGAAAAGGAACATATGCAAAATATAAACCTATAGCAAAAATATAAAAAAATATATAAACATATAGTAAAATATAAACCTTCGTTACAGAGAAGCAAGGGATGATTCAGCAGTGGGAGGTAAGATCTGCCTGCAGCACAACTATTCAGTGCACCTAGGCTCAGAAACATCCAGTGCTGCTCGCTCACAATTGCTTCAGTCAGATCCACAGTGGTCCATGGAGTGGCTGACCTCTGACCTCCTCTGTGGTCATCTTACATTATATGCTCTCTTCAACAGAGGCTCTGGCTGGGTCAGTTAGCACAGCATGGAACACAATTTCTCCCAACCTCCTAAGATGATTGGTTTCCTCACACTTCACACAAGGTGGGCGTCAACTTCTGAGCCCAGTCTTCAGGTGGTAGTGAGTTAACTGGAACCTCTGTTGCTCCAAAGTGCCTCAGCACAGCTAGTGATTACAGGACAATGGCAGAAACCATCAATTATAAGATGAAGTGTAAGTAAGGACCTTTACAGATGTCTCAGGCTAGGGAGATGGCTCAGTGGGTAAAGATGTTTGCTGCCCAAGTCTGATGAGCTGAGTTTGGATCTCCAAAACCCAGATAAAAGCAGGACACAAGTGTCTTTAACCCTGAATGCCTCTCTGGAGATCTCCCTATAGGGAAGTAGGGACAAGAGAAACTCCAGACGCAGGTAGAAAAGTGAACACCAATGCCCAGAAGTGTCCTTAGACCTCTGTGCATGCACCCCCATACACTCACACATCTCTCTCTTTCTCCTTCTCTCTCTCTCTCTCTCTCTCTCTCTCTCTCTCTCTCCCTCCCCTCCCTCCCTCCCTCCCTCTCGTGATCCTTCCCCCACCTCTACCTTGTAAGCATTTGTCAAGAAGCTAGCTGACTAGCTGCATGCCACAGAGAGCTCCTTCACCAGAAACTGAACATCCTGTCTGACTCCATGACCTTGGACGTCCACTCTCTGGACCTGTGAGGACAGAGTTGACAAAACCATCCATTCCTTGATATCTTGTTCTGGCAGCCTGTGTTAAATAGCACAGTTCGCAAAGGGAGTATCCTTCATAGAAAGAGAGGGGAGTACTAAGGCCTAAAACTGAAACACGAGCTAGTGATTAAAAATGAGAGATGGAGAGGAGACAGTGAGTGGCTGCGAGTCGCAGGAAGATAAGAAGGATTAACTGTAGGGAGAGCCGATGAGTAAGCTAAGGTGGGTGGAAAGGATTTTAAAACACAAGAGCAAGCAGCACTCATGGGAGCCGTGAACAGAGGGATAGTTGCCAGGGTGAGGGCAGATGGGGAGAGAAGCACACTGGTCAAAGGATGCAGGTTCTAGTTAGATGGGATGCGTGAGTTCTCCCATATACTGGAAACTTGATCAGAGGGTAGATATTATATATCCCCATAAAATGTGAGTATGCACGATCTAGTCATTTCACATTTCACAGAGTAACCGAATCAAAACAATTTTTAAATCCTAGTTATCACAGCAAGAGAGATGTGTTCTGTTTGTTGCTGTTTTTTAACCCTGGCCAAATTGGAAGTTGCCATCCACCTTGTACCTGACAGAGGAAGCAGCTTGCGGAGCTGGGATAAACACCGCTCTCAGGCAAGCTGCCTGGAAAGGGAAGAGCTCAGTGCTGTGCAGCTGGGCAAAAAGCAAAAAAAAAAAAATGGACGAATGGCTGGAGCAGACAGACGAGATCCAAGTGGCCAGCCATTATATGGAAGAAACCAAACAATTTGAAAACAACAAAGCAACACATCTCAGCATCCCTAATCATCAGGGAATCAGAATCACCATGGCATGGCCTCCAGTTCTAGTTAGAAAGACTTTCTAAAAATGCTTTCAGTTGAAACCAAATTACATTGTTTCCCCCTCCCTCCCTCCCTTCCTCCATCCCTCCCTCCCCCCTTCCTTCCTCCCTCCCTTCCAGTTTTTCCCATCTACCACCCAAGTTAAGGGAAGGTAGCTAGACCATTCTGTTGGGTCAAGGATATGATTTAGATGTAGTTAGGAATTTTGCTGGGCTAGCAACATGGTGGTCATAGAAAGACTTTTTAGCAAAATAAATAACATGCTAGCAAGCATGTGGAGAAATGGGGACTCTCATACACTGTTGATGAAAGTAAATCAGTACAGCATTTTTTCATGGGGGAAAAAAAGATTCAGGACTCCCATATTATCCAACAACCTCTCTAGTACAGTGGTTCTCAACCTGTGGGTCATGACCCTTTTGGGGGCCAAAGACCTTTTCATAGGGTTACATATCAGATGTCCTGCATATCAGATATTTACATTACAGTTTATAACCATAGCAAAATTACAGTTATGAAATAGCAACAAAATAATTTTATGGTCAACAGGCCACAACATGAACTGTATTGAAGGGTCATGGCATGAGGAAGGTTGAGAACCACGGTACTAGTAGGTCTATTTAAAAGAAAAAAAATCATTCTGTCAAGTAGACATCTGCATTCATGTTTGTTTAATTGGCTTATCATGAGTCATGCCATACAATCAACTAGGTGTTCCTTCATAGGCAAGTGGGTAAAATATATGATAGAAATATTCAATGCAACATTATTCAGCTACTAAAAGAATACAGTGATATAATTTGCCCAAAGATGGGGTTGAATAGAGGACATTTTAATAAATGGAAATGTCAGCATGGAAAGACAACACCATATGTTCTAACTTTCATGAGGAGGCCAAATAGTGGACCTCGGAGACAAAGAGAACTAGATAGCATTTACCAGGAGGGTGTGGGAAGGTGGTAGAGGAAGGCTAATGAACAAATGCAGAGGAGCAGTTAGATAGGGGATGGCTTCAAACTTTCTAAAATGCATGAGGGTAAGTATGTTTGAAAGCAATTATACATTGCAACACAGATAGTAGAGGCTGGGGATGCTCCCAATCCAAAGATAAGTATCTGTGGTGGTTTGAATATGTTTGACTCAAGGAATGGCACTATTTGGAGTTATAGCCTTGTTGGAATAGGTGTGGCTTTGTTGGAAGAAGTGTCGCTGTGGGTGTGGGCTTTAAGACCCTTGTCCTAGCTGTCTAGAAGTCAGTCTTCTCCTAGAAGCCTTCAGATCAAGATGTAGAACTCTTAGCTCTTCCTGTACCATGCCTGCCTGGATGCTGCCATGCTCCTGCCTTGATGATAATGGACTGAATCTCTGAAGCTGTAAGCCAGCCCCAATTACATGTTGTCCTTATAAGAGTTGCCTTGGTCATGGTGTCTCTTCACAGTAATGGGAACCCTAAGACAATATCTTACATGATATATGTTGCTTACCCCAGTCTGATCATTATACATCACATACATATATTGAAATTCCACATTTCCACCCATAAGTATACTCCCCTGTCAAACAAGAATATTTTTTGAAGGTGGATTGTGGAACGTGACCAGAGATCAAGAGAAAATGCATTATCGTGGGAGACATTTGGTTATATTTAGATGCTTCTGAGAAAAATGTGACGTTTCAATAGATATGGATGTCCAAAATGAAGCCATGATTGGAGCAATGAGTTTTTTAAGAAGGAAGCCAATGACCTGGCTGCAGATGGAAAGAGCCAAGGGGAGAAGTGCCTACTGCTACTGAGAGCAGAAACCCATGAGGATGGGGACAAGGGCCAGCTCTCCTCTTGGGAAGTTAGGGGAGTGTCTACCCCTTTTCCTCTCTGAGTATGGAGCGATGGGAATGGAAATTAGCTGTAGCCCATCCTCTACAACACTCATACATCATGGTGCCATGAATGAACGATGAATGGCATCTTCATTTCTTCATTGCATCACAGAAGAGTGTGTTTGGGATCTTAATATTCTAGAAATAGAATGTGCAGTCAAAAACCTTGGGCCTCCAAACTGGACAGTAAAAAAAAATCTTATGCTTGTTTAAAGAAATATATATACATATATATTCATAGAAAAAGAGACTGAAGAAGTATGGAAATATTAAAAGTTATTCAATTGTCACTCAAAATGGCAGTTTTCTATTTTTATGGAAATGAATTTGTGTGTGTGTGTGTGTGTGTGTGTGTGTGTGTGTGTGTGCATGTGTGTGTGTGTGTGTGCATGTGTGTGTGTACAGGAACACTCATCTGTGATATTCATACACAGCAGAAGATGAGGTTGAGCATTTTCCTCTATTGCTTGTCTTCTTGTCTTTTGAGATGGTCTGCTTTAGCCCAGATGGACAGCTGGCCCCAGAGGTCTGCTTGTTTCTGCCCTGCCAGCTCTGAGGTTAAAGGTGTGCCCGCCTGGCCTGGCCTTTTTGTGGGTGCTTGGGGACATGAACTCAGATCACTGCACTTATGTGGCAAGCACTGCAGTCACTGAGTCATCACTCCAGCCCTTTATACACATTTTTAAAGGTATACTTTTTCCCCATAAACAAATCAGTAAAACTTTTAGAAATTACGATAGCAAAGATTTAGGGGGTTAGTGTTTTAAAAGTGCCAGCATGTAACTCCCACAGATTCTTTAAGGCAGTAGGAACTACTGAAATACCACGCAGTCAACTGGTTGGTGTCAGGACCGTGTTGCTTTCTTCCTCTCCAAAAAGAAAAGCGGGAAAGCATTAATTTGTTTGCACTCGCATTATAATGATCTAGCCCCAGAAAGGAGCGGTGTAATTAAAACAGTGCTCGATTGCTTTTATTCATTTAAATGCGTTTCTATAGCAATATGGAAGCTGTGTTTCCAGTTTTAAATGCTAGTGATTCAGTGTAACCTTGGGTGGGCCCCCTCCTGTCCTGGTTTTCTCCTGTGTTGACTGAGATTGATGGCCCAGCTCATGCTATGCTTCGAAGACGATCAGACTAAATTAAATTAGATCTAGTGCAGCTGTGTGGCTGAAGGAGGCTGCGGGGGTGACTTCCCCAGTGTCCTCTGGACTCCGGCTTTATTGCCGGCAACCCACGCTAGCAGCCAAAGCTGGCTTAAACCACTGGCTTGTTCTCAATGCCCGAAATGGCTGCACCACCTCTGCAGATGGCCTGTGAGGGTATGGCTTCTGCTTGGCAGTGATGGCTGGTGGTTTCCAGCCAGGCTCCAGAAGTTTAGGCTTACTTTCTGAAAGCTGGTGGTGGGATGCAGCCATGGTGTCTCCCTGTGGAGCCAGCAGCCGCACTGAGATCAGCCCACCCCAGGCCCTGCCTGGACATGCTCCGGATGCCTCTTTGAACAAACTCGAATAATAAGATTTTATGTCTCTGAATACCAAAAGCACTTGAAGGTGATCTGGACGCAGCAGGCTGCATATTTTCCCAAACAAATGGTTTATCAAATGGATATATATATATATATATATATATATATATATATATATATATATATAAAATAAAGAGGATCAGGGAGGGGAAAAGTTGGAGAATGGAAGCAGCGAAGTTGGACTCTTTTGTTAGGAACGTCAATAAGCCATGCACATACCTCAAGAACAGAGCAGTATGCACTGCTGGTCTGTGTGTTAGGAATTAGAGATTAAGGCAGAACCAGGTCCCATGCACTAAGCACTGATGGTTTCTGTCAGGGTGCATGGTAACAAACACAGGGAGAAAACCTATTCTTTCTCATTATATTGAGACAGAGTCTAATGTGTATCTCAGGATGGACAGAAACTCACTCTGTATCCTTTATGCCTGATCCTCCTGCCTCTGCCTCCTGAGGGCTGTGGTTATGAGAATGATAACCACATGTTTATGTGGCACTTAGAATGAAATCTATTGCTTAGTGCAATGGTTCTCAGCCTGTGGGTCATGACCCCTTTGGGGTTCAAATCACCCTTTCACAGGAGTCACCTAAGACCATCAGAAAACACAGATATTTATATTATGATTCATACAAGTAGCAAAATTACAGTTATGAAATAGCAACAAAAATAATTTTATGGGGGGAGGAGGGTCACCACAACATGAGGAACTGTGTTAAACAGTCCTGGGCATTAGAAAGGTTGATGGTAGCAAGCACTCTATCCACTGAGCTACACCTTCAGATTCCAAAAGTGACCCCATCAGGATTCATCATCAAAGGCTTATCCTCACTTGGATTTGGTTTTGTCATTGCTATTATTGTTGTGTTTTTCTGGTACTTGCAGTTGAACTCAGGACCTTAGCAATGTGAGGTCTCTACTAAGGTCCTATACCCTATCCTCCTCCTCCTCCTCCTCCTCCTCCTCCTCCCCCTCCTCCTCCTCCTCCTTCTTCTTCTTCTTCTTCTTCTTCTTCTTCTTCTTCTTCTTCTTCTTCTTCTTCTTCTTCTTCTTCTTCTTCTTCTTCTTCTTCAATATCAAGGTCCCTAAAACATTAGCAGGGAAAAGAGGATGGGATTGAATCCCGTATGTGATCAGTCACTTTGCAAACTAGGGGAGTTAGTTAACCATTCAGGCACCCAAGTCTCTTCTTGCTTCTATAAAGAGGACACCAATCATTGTTCTAGGGCACCTGTTAGGATGACACATGGCCACACAGCCACTTTTTTTTTTTTTGGCTGACATGGATTGTGTACCTACTTTGGGCCTGAAGAGTCAGGATTAGAGCATCTTCATTGACTATTTGCTTCTCCCACTTGACCTTCTACAGCATTGCTCAGTAAATACCAGGCTCCTCCCTCCGTCCCATCCCCGTGGTCCACCCTTCCTCCACTGAGCAGACTATAGGCCTTGACGTCAATTCTGCATCTTTACTCTGAGAAGAAGAGACAATCTACTGCTGCTTCTTCTTACTGTGTTTTCCCCAAACCCCACCCCCTTCATCCTCCTTCTCCTTCTCTTTCTCCTCATCTTCTCCCAACTAGCTCTCACCATCGCCCTAGTTAATTACATTTTCCAGCACTTGGGGATTCCGAACCAATTTGCCATTCCTCTTCCTAGAATCCATCCCCAAGAGAATCATATTCCACATATGAAACAAATTTAGTCATTGTGCAAATGAGTTCTGTGGCCAAATTCCTAATGCAAAACCTAACAGAGGCCAAGGGTGGGACTGGGGAAGTGACGTCAATATGCCGGCTCTGTGGTGCAGGGTAGAGGGGGGAAGCTAAGATCCAGAGGAAGACTGAGTTCTGTGGCCACGAGGAGCACACTTTCTATCTATGAGGTCAGGAAACTTAGGTCGAATAAGACGCTAAACAATGGGGTTGAGGCCGCTGTTCACTTAGCCTTCCCAAGTCCACAGTGCACTGTTGGACATAACCCTGTGGCCATCAGTCACCTAGAGCCATGCCCCAGGCCCCTAGTGTTCTGGCTGGACTCCACCTCCACAGTCACCTGGCAACATCCAGGTTTTCCCCGCCCCACAGTTACCTGGCAACTGCCAGGTAACCTGGCCCACTATAAAAGGGGATTCTTGGCCCCTCCTCGCTCTTCCGCCCTTCTCTCTCGCCCCTCTCTCTTCTCTCTCTCTCTCTCTCTCTCTCTCTCTCTCTCTCTCTCTCTCTCTCTCTCTTTCTTTTCTATTCTCTTCTCCCTCTTCCCACATGATCATAGCAGGCTTTTACTTCTCTACTTCTTCCCCTCTCTCACTTTATTTCTCTACAATAAAGCTTTAAACTCATGGGCTGTCTCTTCTTATCAAAACCCACCGTGATGGAGTAATGGAACGGCCTCGTAGCATTCCCAGCCGACAGAAAGGACCAAGGACTCCCCCGCCCGGCCAGGCTCCCTTCAGACGTCCACGATCGCCGATCGCCATCCTAACAGCACAGTTCACTAATTCATCAACTCCATCCTTTCTTGTAGAGCCACTGTAGATAAACAACATCACACAATCCCAGCCAGCCCGGCAAACAGCTGCTTGTATATCTCTGAGCTATGATGGTAGTGTCTCTCCGTGTCATGTGAAGGTTCTTATTTTATGACATGGATTTGTCTCAGTGGTTTCTAACAGATGAACATCCCCAGAAATGAGCACCATGGCGTCCTAGATGCCAACAGTACACAGCTATAGTCCTATGACATCTCTAAGAAAACTGTGAAATGGCCCTGCCACAGTCGATCTTGACTCCATTTGACTCCATTCCACAACTGAATAAAGCTTAGAGCCAGCCTTTAAGGCTTTGGGGCCCACCACTGACTTGTTGCAATTTTTCCAGAGCATTCCTATGAGTCTCATTTTTGCCATGGATAACTGACTAATTCCACAGCATAAAATCTCTCCTACTTGCTAGTTTCTACGACTGCTTCAGTCTCCTGCCCGGTTTGTGAATCCTGCCCTCTCTGTGAGATTCCCCAGCCATGACCTTGACTTAACTCCATATCTGGCTCCAGTCATATTGAGACTGACTTTGGCCCCTTTACCCTACCCAGGCCCTCTCAGCCAAAGCATCACCTCCCCTCTACTTCCCATCAGCCCCCCAGCCATCCATCTCAAAAGCAAACTCTAAGCTGGGTTCTCTCCAGCTGTTTCTAGGCTGTGAGTGGTACTCAGCTTTGAATACCCACAAAACAATGATCTTTTCTCCTCCTGCAGAGCCAGAGAAGAACACAGTCCGTGCTGGTAAACAAAAGCAAACAGCTCTCCCTTGTTTTTTAAATTGCTCTTCATAGATTTCTGGGGCCTTCATGATTCAGCCCACTCCATACCTTCCAGCACGTCCCTTCTCTCCAGAAAATCAGTGCCTCTACGGTTCTTGAGAGCACTCTCCCCTTGCGGGGAACGCCTTTCCTTTATGAAGACCTTAACCCTGTCTGTCCATTCTTCACTAGCCATCTTAGGACCCATCTGCCGCACGGGCATTTCAGGTCGTGTTTTTAACTAACATTTAGCTTTCACATCAAGCAACTTAGCCCCAAACCACATGTCACTTCCCAGGAGATGCTGAGCTTCAGAGTGAAAGTCCTCTGAGGCCAAACACATGTCATATGTACTGTGTGCTTCTCACTGGTGATGTCACAAGTCAGCGGGCATAGTCAACAAGACTGAGCTCCTCTTCCGTGGCAAAGGTGCTTGGCAAGCCCTTATTCATCCACGTTTCAAACCATTGCCCCTCTGCATGTGTCAAAAGTTTGCTTACCTATCAGGACCACTACAGGCTCCTCTCTTAGAAAAACCCAAGGCCGTGCAAGTACCCCAAAAGTAGTTTTTGTGAAGCTTCAGCAGGGGAGTTAAACATTTGATACAGATGAGTCAGGGATCTTTTCTTGAATAGTGAATTGGCTGGCTGATTCATGCATGGGTCTGGGGTGTGACCTGGCAAAAATGCTGGGCCATGGGGACCTTATTTCCCAGATATAATCTGCAAAGGGTAGGATGAAGTCAGAGAAGGGGCATAACCACCTCCAGGGAGGTCCATCTAGCCATTGTGGTTGAGATTTTCCTCCACCTCTTCCCTGGTTATAGTCCAATTCTGGTTACCAAATATCTGGAACCTTCAGCCAAATGACCATTTGGCCTTGAAGACTCATTTTATCTTCAGGGATCTCCCTTCCCCAGGCCTCCACTTGGCCTGCCCTCATTGGAGGCACTGAACAAACACAGCAAAGCTTTGCTCCACCAGCTGCAGCCTTGGGCTTGCAGGCTATTTTGACTCCTGCTATGAATCAGAATGGAATTATGAATAATTTGTAGGAGGCTTGTTGCGTCTTGTTCCAACCTTTCTTTAGCTCAGCTTTCCTTGTTCGGTTTTTCAAGACCTCAAATGTCTGATTCTTTTAAAGGCTTCCGGGGTAGCAAGCATTACAGGGATTCTGGCTTCTCCCAGCCAACATCTCAGCAAGCCCTCCAATTTACTGTGCCACATGTGGAAAAGGAAGGGAACCGGCAGGGCAGAGGCCAGCGAGGCATCTCTCTGACAAGCAGGTTAAGTAACTGTGTGTCCTAGCATGTTTTATACCGAGACCCGAGGCCAAATGGTTTTCCACACTCATTTCTGCAGCCGTTTGCACGCCCATCTTGCTCACACACACAAGCTTTGTATGGAAAGCAACTATTCACTAAGTTTGGAGGAGACGTTGAAATACATTTTCCTCAAAGAAAATCTTAAACAGCCAGGCTCCAAAGTGAAAGGATCTTGTATAAATGATCATCTATGCATAATCAGACTCTACTTCTGGAAGTGTTTAGGGGAAGTACACTCTCTTGAAACACCTCTACCTGAGGGATGAATGCTCCTGAGAGCTGTCTGGCAGGAGAGCTATCCCAGAGAGCTGCTTGTGTCTCCTCTGAGACAACCAGGTGAAAGTTCAAGGTACCTTGAAGAAAAATACAATTTACTGTTTGCTCTTCTTCCCTGAGGACCTTGCTTCCACGCTGGGGTTCAGAGTAAGTAGGGGTGGGGGACAGTAACACCTCCTGCCCCCTGGCAGGTGTGCTGGGAGCCTGAGCCAGGCAAAGTGGAAGAGCAGGAAGCTCCTCTCAAAAGCCCGAGAGCAGGAACACACCCACGGGTGAAAGAAAGGGAAATGTAACCACCTATTTTTGTGTCTGGGTCTCCACACTGGACTCTCACAGGCCCTAAGGAAGGATTGCACATCAAGTTGCTTAGCTAGTATGACATTCTCTTTCAACTCCCCCAAGCCTTAGGACAGTCATCTTCCTGTATTCTTGGAACTTCACTATGCCTTTTTTAAATCACAAGTCTCCCTTTGAAATGATAGCTGCAAGCATTTATGTCTTAAACTGCATTAAACTTGATTCTCATTTAGTCAGAGGTCAGACGAGAAGAGCATCCGTACAATGAGCACAGCCTTGTGGGTGTCATGGAGTGCTGGTCCCACTCATTCCTGGTGTGCAAGCAGAGGGGAAAAGGAGGCAGCCAGGCCAGTGGTGCAGCCCGGTTCTGGATGAGACCAGTATGCTGTGACTGTGTCAGTTTCTAGCCATTCTTGGGAGAGCTCCCTTCCTGCTCTGTCTTCGATTTCGTCTATAGCTGAGAAAATGACAGACACTCTGTCAGGGGTCATTATAAGAATTAAATAGGGCTCTATGTTCTCTCTTAAGTAATTTTATATATATGATTGTCCTTTGTTCCTCACAATAAGCCTTTGAAGAAAGTCTTACTGCCACTCACATTTTAATGAGGAAACCGAGATGTAGAGTGGCTACTTGCCTGAGGTCACCATTCAACCCCACTTCCAACCCAGAGTGTCTGACACCAGGGCAAACCCAAACACCCTGACTTCCCTCCCCAATCCCCTCTCTTTCTGGTATTTCTTTCATTGATATTCTGATTGTTTTCTTGATAGTTGCTAAAGCCAAATGGATGGTGGGTATTGGTGAACTCTCGTTTTTTTCATAAAGGTATACTGAGCACTCAGCCAAGTTACACTCACTCACTCTCCTGGTGCTAGGGTGTGAAGAGGGAAGGGAAGTCATGAGCCTGGGTCTAAGGAACATTTGCTATCAAGAGGGAGGGAGGGCAAAGGAGGGAGAGAGGGAGAGAGGGAGAGAGGGAGAGAGGGAGGGAGGGAGGGAGGGAGAGAGGGAGAGAGGGAGGGAGGGAGGGAGACTTACAGGATAAACAACAACAACAAAATGGGTACGAGGGGAGGGCAGGTGGAGACCATAGAGAACTGAGAAGTAATGGTGGACTTTGAACACACTGAAACAGTCCTATGTCTGCTCAGCCTTTGTGATAAACTGAACAAAGTCCAGGGACCTCCAATAGCAAGTCTAGTTCCTCAGCAAGACGTCTGGGAAGGCTTGGGTCTGCTGTCCAGCCCTGCAGCCCTTGCTATCTGCTCTGTACCACCATCTGCCTGAGATGGAGGTTGTTGGTCTTTAAGAGCCCAAATGCTGCACTTAGGAGCCTAGGTTTTATTCCCTAATGAATGAAAGTACCCACAATGCCCCTCTGCTCTTTGGGGGCAGGAGGTAAATCCTGCTGGTGTCTCTCTCTATGCACACAGCCCCTCCCCAACAGTGGACAGGGCACCAGTGAACTGTGATTTTTTTTCTTTTATGAAAGCAGAACAGCTGGATGGGCTGCACCTGCAGCCCCTGCTATGCCCCACACACGAAAGGATCAAAGACCTGTGCTAGTCTTCAGACTATAATTTAAGATAATTAAGTTTTTTTTAACCTAAATTACATTTAACATTTCATAACAAAGCTGTCAAGATCCTATCTATCAAAAACTCCATCAAGCAAACAAAGGGGGACGATTATATTTTCAGACACATGCAGCCATCGCTCTGCACAGTTTCTCATTAAAGATGTCTGTCTTCCTTCACACTCAAATGTCCTTCAGCTACCCCACCCAGCCCTGGAGTCAGAGACTCCACACTCTTAAATAAATGGAAAGTAAGCCAAGGCAGTGTAATGCTATGGGAGGGATACTCAGAAGCAGGGATTCTAGTTACAACAGTATCAATAGGGAAGCTCTCCTACGTGGTCCGGGCATCGTGCCTCGCAAACACACTCTGACTAGGGATGCACAAAAGGCGAGCGTGCCACATTCCTCAAACGGGAAAAATGAAGTGCCAAAAGCTTCCTACTTGAAGCTGAATTTGCCTTCGTCTCATTTCCATGAGACAGTTTGGTCTAAGATTTCCTATGAGATATCCAGGGAATACTAAGTACCTGAATAGTTCATTCTTTTCACCTCTGCCCTGACCAATATGAAATAGTTATATTGGTAAAAATGACCCTTACCTCAAGGCCTCCATGGTGGGTTATGAATGGCTGAAGTTACTAAGCATAGTAACCACTTTAAGACTCTGAATAAGCCAGAAATGGGTAAGGAACATATGTTATGGCCAATCAGCGTATGGTATCTCTCAGCCACAGTAACTGGACACACTGGTCACATGCCTTTAGTTGGTCCAGTCAGAACTGAGCCCCCAAGTTTCGTTGACTGGAGGAGAAAGACATGCACTCCCTGTGGACATGTGGTAAGAGGGCATTGATGTTAGACAGCAGTCCTGGCTTGCTGAGGAGTGTTTGAGTGGAAGGTTAGAGTCGACCCTCCTCCATCTCCAGGAACCAGAAGAGGTGTGGAAAGCCAAGTCCTCAGGGACCTGAATATTGCTCTGAGGGCAAATACAGTATTAGATAAAGGTAGAGCTAAGAGAGTGGCAGATACGTAGAGCAGGAGTCCTGGGTCCACTGAACACTGACCCAATGCCAGGGTCAGCTGGCAGTCCACCGACTGGAGTTGAGAGTCGTGCTCTTAGCTTTATGGTACCACAAGCCTTTCACATACTGACAGGGCCGTGATTCCTCTTTATATAGACACATGAGCTCACATGGAATAGGGTTGCCCAGAGCAGGAACCCCAGATTGAGATTCTCTTTCATAATGTCTAGGCATTGGGCTTTACCCAAGGCAGAGGCTAGGATCTTTTCTCAGTCACTTACCAAATACAGAAGGGTTACCCTACTTCTAAGCATCAACTTCTTCCTCTGTAAAATGTTAATAGTAACACCTACTCCGCAGAGATGTAAACATTACACTAACTTGTGGCTGTGGAAAAGTTAGCATAATATTTTCTCATAGGCTATAGCATTGAACAATTGAGACTGCTCCTCAAAGGACTCCAGAGTCAAAACAGCCCTTAATATCAATGTCTGTGTGCAGTTAGGACACACACCCCGATGAACCCATGGCTGACTTGGAAACATAAGGCAGTTGATCAGGGGTGGGTGTTAAATTGGGGGATAGGCAGACTACAGCTTCCTCATCCACAAGGCCCCTGGACAGTGTCCAGTAGCAATATGGCGTTCAATAAAATGGAAGGATTTGACCCTTTTGGAGTGGACTGGGGAGAGTTCATTAACTGTGAAGGTTCTTAACAGCAAACTTAAAGGGACATAAACGAGATGTGTAGTTTCACACCTACAGACTTTCAGAATTGTTTGAGTAAAAACGACAGCAGTTTCCCACTCCTGCTCAGCTGTGACTCATTCGGCTGTGCCTTAGAGGCCAAGCCCCCACCCCCACTCTCTTTCCCCCTGCACCACCTTTCTCCCCTGCAAATCCTCCCTCACTCAAAGGGGCTCCCAGCCCTCATATTCCCTCAGACACCCAAAACCCTCCTCAGATGCCCCTTTGGCTTATGCTTTTTAGAAACGTCATTGAGAATGAGGAGTGCCAGGACCAGCACCATCCTGTGACGCCGCAGACTGGGCTGGCCCATCCGCTCAGCCTTGGAGTGTGGGCCCCCATTGCTACCTCCCAACATCTTGTGTTTCCTTTTACATCAAAATGTTCCTTTTTCCATTCCAGTTTTCTTTCTAAGTAGGCCAGTCACAAATAAACAATTTCCTGAGAGCGAATGCAATCGCTCATTGCAGTTCGAGTGTTTGTGACAGTATGTCGGTGCCAAAGCAAGTCCCGGTGACGTGGCACAGCAAACGGACTTTCTCTCCACTGCCTAGGAGGCTGCAAGATGGGAGAGAGAGTAATTAGGCCTCACCCCACCCTATCAGCCCTGCTAAATCAATTTATTTCTGAGTGAGTCCTCTCACTGAAGACCTCCCGGAATTCTGGATGGTGAAGTGAGGGATCCCAGAAGCCCAGGGGAAAGGTTAAGAGCTGCTCTGACTTCCCACATCTCGGCGGGTGTTGACTCAACCACAGAGGTCTGTTCCCAACTCCAAATAACGGAGAGCATGGAGGAAGGGGAAGAAACGCTGACAGGGCCACGAAGCCGCTGTGCTGCGGTGAAACAGTGTGCCAGCCAGCATGTCTTATGGAAAGGCAAGCAGAGTCAGGCTTGGCTGGCAGAAGCACAGCCAAGCCACACTAATGACAGTCACAGTTCTGCTGAGGCCAAGGCTGGCTTACCAAGGAAAATGTTCGTCAAGGCTGAGGGAGAGAAGGGTGGACAGCTCACAGAGAGCAGTTGCGTCATCTGAAGTACATCTCGAACCAAGACCTTGTACTTGCAAGGCAAGTCCCGTACAGATAGAGCTGTCTTCTCTGCCGGCCGGCTTTGTTTTTAATGTGGGGTTACAGTCCTGCAAGTCTGGTTATTCTCTCTTTTTGTAATAGGAGAGTGGATTGAGAGATACTCACGCCTCAAGCACTAACTGCTAACTGGGCTGCAGGTGATACCTAGCCCGCTCAGGTCTCAGAACTCTTCATTGCCAAGACCTTAGTCTGGAAACGTCTTCCTGACCTCAGTGTCCCCTCACTTCTTATCCTGCTGACCTCTCATTCATATTAATCCAGCCTTCACTGACCCTCTATGTTCTAGATTCTTCTTTGTCTCCTTATTCTAAGTCCCTCTCTCGTTTCATTGGAATCCATCAGAATTTATTTAAAAGGGATCCCTCCCCGAGACTTGGCATTACTTACATCCAATCTGCCTCCTTGTGGTTAGACTCTAAGTCATTCGATTTGGGATACCTTCATTCTTCTCTGACCTGAGTGCCAAGGCACGAGACAGGTCACGAGAGACAGGTCACCAGAGCACCAGAGTGTACCCCACACCTCCGTTTTTCTATTACCCTGGCTTTGCTTTTGTTTCTTACTGACAATTGTTCTTGTAAGTTTCCACTGCCCTAGATCCCTCTGACACCATAATCCTCCTTAGACATGTCTGTCTGGCCACCTTGCATCTAAGGACAAGCTTGTCTCTTACTGTGCTGGCATAAGGCCATTTCTTAAGAACTCTCTGTGACTCTTTACTCAAAGCATCTGTTTTTTACCCCAGTTTCACTCTCCTTTAAGTACGAACTTTTTATTTTCATTTATTTATTTTTTATTAAAAAATGTATTTACTTAGAAGCATTCAGAATGTCAACAAAACAGCTGCATTTTTCTTTTTTGCAATTACAGAGTGGTATTCAGTTAACAGAACAACAATTATCTTCATATAAGCTGCATCAGAGACAACTGAAGATGAAAGAGAATAAAACCCAAAAATAAAACCAAAAGAAAAAAAACAAAAAACAAATTACTGTCCCCATATATAACTAATTTGTGCTGTGCACCAACAAGAACCTGCTTTAAACTTCCATGCCAATTTACAACCCCCAGACTGTACCAGGCAAGGTTAGTGGCTATTGAAAATACCACCAGGACAGGGCTTTCTAAAGACACATTTGGTAGTGTGTTAACTATACAAAAAAAGACACTGTACAGTTTAAAAACAAATCTTACCCAGCCTTACATTTCAATTTCTTCCTTTAAAAGGAGTGAGTTGTATACAGGGCATTTGAATGCTTTTTAGACAAGAAAAAAACTGCACCAGAACCAACTTCTTCTTCTTCTTCTTCTTCTTCTTCTTCTTCTTCTTCTTCTTCTTCTTCTTCTTCTTCTTCTTCTTCTTCTTCTTCTTCTTCTCCTTCCTCTTCTTCCTCCTCCTCCTCATCTTCCTCTTTCTTCTTTTTCTTGCTCTTTCCAGCCTTGACCACCTCCTCTTTCACGGCATCAGGTTTTCCTTTAGCCCTGTAGGCAGCAATCTCCTCGCACTTCTCCTTCAGCTTGGCAGCCTTCTTCTCGTAGGGCTGCTTGTCATCCCCTGCAGTGTTGTTCCACATCTCTCCTTGTTTCTTTGCAACATCACCAATGGATAAGTCAGGATGCTCGCCTTTGATTTTTCAGCAATACTCAGAAAAGAACAAGAAGATCAAAGGAGGCCTCTTGGCTGCATTGGGGTCCTTGAACTTTTTTTGGTCTTCCCTTGGGGTGGGGGGATGTAGGTTTTCATTTCTCTTTCATAACGAGCCTTGTCAGCCTTTGTCACATCTTCAAATTTTCCCCTTTTCTTTAGCAGACATGGTCTTCCACCTCTCTGAGCACTTCTTGGAGAACACTGAGAAGTTGACAGAAGCATCCGGGTGCTTCTTCTTGTGCTCCTCCCTCAGGTTTGCACAAAGAATGCATATGAGGACATTTTGCCTCTCAGCTTCTTAGGATTTCCCTTGCCCATGTTTAGTTGATTTTCCTCCACGAGGCACAGAGTTGCCCAGTGCCTGTCTGGGCGCTGTCTCTGTGGAGCTCAATGTACTGCAATGGCTGCCCAGTGCGGACTTTTTAAAGTGACATTACACCTGGACTGGCCATCCCTCAGCTTCTCACCTTCTCCAGGGTCTTGCTCGGTCAACCTTACCTGGTCTCACTTGGAATTTGCTTCTCATTTTTCCATAGTTCTGTTCTCTCCATTGTAACTAGGCCTCTTGTTGCAAGAAAGTTTACTTTCCTGAACCCATGCATTAGCTCCACGGGAACAGCATGTGACCAACTCCCCCTCCCCCAGTTAAAAAGAAAAGAAACCCTGCGTATTGTGAACTCAAAATGAAGCATTACGGGCCACAAGAGAAGTGAATCGATTCCTAAGAGGAAATGTCAGCAGATGGCACAGATGTGGGCATTTTCATTCAAGGTAATGATTAAGAAGCTAGTGAGTTCTGGGTGTGGTGGTGCACACCTTTAATTCCAGCACTCAGGAGGCAGAGGCAGGCAGATCTTTGTGAGTTTGAGGCCAGGGAGTGTGGAGTGGGTAGGATCTGAACCAGTGTAAGGCAGTCATGTGTATGGGACTCATGATAGAGGGGCAAAAGTGGAGAGCAGCCTGGAGCTAACTCACGGATGTCACTCAGTCCTGTAGAGACATCCTATTCAGTGATGAGAGCAAGGGACCAACAGAGGCCTATTGATCCCTAGATAACGACTGTTATTCCAGACAGTTGTAGGCTCTCGGGGGAAGATGAGGGATAGAACCTGTGACACTAAGCACCACCCTACAGAGGAAAATAACACCTCAACTCCTCCACAGCTTCGCTCTCTCCTGACCACTGAAATACTTCCACACAAAGAATAAAGGTGACTTGAACAAAAAAATGTAAAGTAAAATAACAGAGTAAAATTCACCTAACTCCAGATGTGCAAGTCCCAGTGCATAAAAAACAACACCACCAAAACATAAAAAAGATAGTATCTCCTCCAAAAATTACCAGTTTCACAGACATGGCTCCCAGTGAGAACAACTTAGAACTTCTACATGAAGAATTTGAAAGGATCATGAATATGTTCAAACAACTCAGAGAATGAAGAACTCAAAAGAACAACAAAACAACAACAACAACAACAAAAAACCCCAGTTCAATTAAATAAGAAAGATAACTCAAAATGCGAAAATAGAATTTAATAAAAAGACAAAATTGAGAAAGAAAAGCCAAACTGAAATGATGCTGAAAATGAAAAAAAAATCAGTAAGCAAAATAAAAGTTTGCCATCAAAGAGAGACGGTTTCAGAATGGATCATGTGGAAAAAAGAATATCACCACTTGAAGAAAAGGAAGAGTAGTTGGATCATTCACTAAAAGTCTGTGAAAAAATGAAAATAATATGAACAGAACATGGGATGTGTTTAGAATGCCATGAAGAGATCAAATATATGAATTTATGAGCATAGGAGAAGAGTTACATGCCCAAGGCATGAAAATATTTTCAATAAAATCATAGAAGCAATTTTCCCAAACCTAAAGACAAAGGTGCCAATTCAATACAAGAGGCATACGGAACAACAGACAGAAACAGGAAGAAAATGCCCCGTGTCATATTATAGCTTGAAAACTAACATCACAGAATAAAGAAAGATTAAGCTGTAAGAGAGAAAGGCCAATTCACAAATAAAAGTATGCCAATCGTGATAACACATAATCATCTGATAGAAACTTTAAAATCCAGATGGAATTGGAAAGATGTATTCCAAGTTATGAAAGGTCACAAAGGCCAACTCAGACCATTATACCTAGAAAAACTATCATAATCTAAAGAACAATAAAAACTTTTCATGATAAAAAAAAACCAAAACAAAACAAAACACCCAGACATACGATGACTACAGAACCAGCTTCATAGATAATATTGGAAGGGGTATTTCAGATTGAGGAGAAAGATAAGCACACTCAAGAGACTACAGGGGAAATCAAACAATACCAGGCTAGTTAATCAAAAGACATATAAGGAGATACCACAAAATTAACAATAGAACATGAACTAATTCACTTCTTTCTATAATAACTTTGAATATTGATGGTCTCAACTCTCCAATAAGAAGACAGAGTAGCAGTTGAATTAGAAAACATGTCCATATTTTTTTGCTGCCTCCAAGAAATACCCCTAACCACCAAAGACAGATACTACTTTGGATAGAAAAAGGTATTCCAAGCAAATAGAAGTAGGAAACAAGCAGGCATAGCTTCTAATGTCTGGCATCATAGATTTCAAACAAAAATTAGTCAAAAGAGATAAAGAAGGTTGCTTCATATTCAGGGGAACAATCCATCAAGATTATAATTCTAAGTGTATAGACACCAAACACAGGTGCACCTAGTCTCATAAAACAAATATTGCTAGACATTATGTCACAGATTAACCCCAACACAGTAATATTGGGTGACTTCCACTACCTCACTCCTAAGGAAGAGACAAGCCATCTGGACAAAAAATAAACATTGGATGATACCATAAAACAAATAGACCTAGCAGACATCTACAGAGCATCCCACTCAAACACCAAATAATACACACTTGTCTCAGTAGCCCATGGAACTCTATCCAAAATAGAAAATATATTATGACAAAGCAATCCTCAATAGATATAAGAAAACTGAAATAACATCTTAACAGTTTATTTGACCACAATGCAATAAAGCTAGATATCAATAGTAATTGAAAGCACAAAAGCACCTGGAGATTGAATATCACACAGTTGAATTGTTGAACTATGAACGGAACAATGAAGAAATCAAGAAGGAAAAATCGTAAATCCGAGCATACGATGAAAAGTAAAAGCAATATATTAAAAAAAAATCTATTGTATATAATGAAGTGGTCTTAAGAGGAAAGTTTGTAGCTCTCAGAGCCTATATAGAAACAAACAAACAAGCACTGAGTACTTAAAAGTAGTCTGCCTGCTATTCCACACAGCATTACCCCTGACTAAGGAACTTCACAGCCCAAGTGGCACAGGAGGAACTGGGCAGGGGTACACTGCCTGCTAGCTGGCTCATAGGTTCATGCTTAGCTACTTTCTTTGTACAGTACAGGCCCACCTGCTTAGGGATAGTATGGCCCACAGTGAGCTGTGTTCTCCTACCTCAATTAATAATCAAGAAAATCCCCCATAGATATACCCACAGGTCAGCAGGATCTAGGGTGTCCAATCTCCATTGAAGCTCTCGTGTGACTCTAGATTGTGTCAAGTTGATAGTTTAAGCTAACTGGGGCACATGGGTGAACCCAAAAGCCATGGGTCATACAATGAAAATCTCAGTGCCAAGAATGGGACACTTCACTGGGGCCAGGGAGACCCCAGAGACCCTCCAGACTATGTAAGTTATGGCTACTGCCCTTATATGACTACAAGAACTGGGTAGTAAGACCCTACTGTTGAAGATACAGCATACCTTTGTAGTTTTCATTTTTGCAAATCCTATTTTTAATGATGGTTCTTAAATGCTTTAACCTCCCTTTTAGCCCACCACCCACCAGAGGTAGTGGGAAAGAAAGGGTACGGGGGAAGTGGATCTGTTTAGAAAGGTTCTTCGGAGCAACTCCTGACTGTGTTGTCTGGAAATTGGCAGTTCACTTCACACATCAGCAGTGGCAGCTTGATCCACTTGCACGGATACACCAGCAATCCAGTTTGATAGGGTCGGGTTAGCAACAGCAGTAACACGACCTACCAGAGACAGCCAGACCTCAGTCTCAGCTTGAATCAACAGGAGGGACCCAGAGGGACACAAGGAGAAGTTCTCAGCCATGCCTCTCTCAGAGAAGAGAAGATCGGCAAAGACAGGAGACCTACAAGTGATGCACAGCTCGCTGTACCGGCAAGTCAAGCTCTGCCTCTGTTGCTCCGTGGAGTCCTATTCACACCCTCCAAACATCACGTGTCCTCCACGGGCCTTGCCTCAGCATTGGTTTTTGCCTCCGCACATACAGCCAATCAGCCTGAGTCCCTGGAAGCAGCAAGAAACTGCAGTCCATCATCAGATGTTTTTGGTTTGTTTCTCTCTATGGAGTCCTGACAAATGCAGCTCAACTATACAATGTAAGGTGGACGAATACATGCATGTTATTAGCAAAGAGTCCTTCGCCATGTGTCCTTTCACATGCTTGTTTTAGCAGAACATCCTCTCTCCTGTGTCTGCTTCAGCAAAACATTCCTTCTCGAGTCTGTCTTAGTCTTGCACACCTGTGTCTGCTTTAACAAAGCCTTCCTTCATGTGTCTGCCCCAGGAAAACACCATCTGACACAACTGACTCTCCGAAGAACACCTAAGATTCCACTTCATACTTTGGTTACAGAATACATATCAATTGTATTGTAACTGACCCAAAGCATTCTCCCTATTGACTAGCCTTCACAGTGCCAGAGACTGTCGTACAGGTAACGGGGGAAGGAAGTCAGCAATTGGCCTTCCCTAGTTTTAGATTTTGCCTATTACACTAACTTGCCAGGCAGGAGGTACTTACTGGTACAACTGTGGCATATATCATGGGGTTAAGCATCTCCACGGGAGGGAGTTCATGCCAGTACCATGAATCTAATCAAAGGCCCATGCTTGTGAGATCACAGGCACTAAGAGTGAACCTACATTTTTTGGCTAAATGGACACATTGAACTACTTCTTAAATATTTATGTTTTTTACCATAGTCTTGCATTACCCTCAGCTTTAATCAAAGAAACTTCTCTTTATAGCCAACAGCAGCGAAGGCAAAGACTCCTAGCTGGTCAAGGGGTTAAGAACAAATGACCGTTGGGTGCTTGGCATTAAATGGCATACTCACATTGATACCCCCAGGGCTCACGGAATATCAAAGAAGAGGAGACCAAAAAAAAAAGTGCCAGTTGGTAGGGAGGAGGGCTGCCTTATGGGTAGGGTATGAACAATTGACAATGGCAGTCATGAACTCACTGTAAGTGAGGCACACATGGAATAGGCTCCACCCAAGACAGCCAGTAAATGTCCATAGGGGAGAAGTCCTGGGCCTGCCCCACTCAGGGGGCTCACGGCAGCGGAGGACTGCTGGAGAAGTCTTTGTTTTCAATGATGAAGCGTCTAGTAAGTCACTCATGTTTGAATAGATAGCTTCATGCCCACGTAAACGGCCCTTGTTAGAACCAGTGGTCCACAAAGCAAAAACAAAAAGACGTGAAAATTAGAAAGAGACCTAGGAAAAGATGGGGTGCAGTGGGGAGGGGGTGGGTGCAAGGGGGAAGGATAAGACAGGGGGGAGGATTATCCCCAAAATCTGAAAACATTTTTTTAAAAAGAGGTACAGCGTTTTCCCTATAGGAAAATGTGTTGTGACATTATATTAATTAAGAAATGGAGTTCAGGTTGGAGGGTGTGGCACTCCTGGGACACGGGAGGCCCTGCACTGTCCAGAAGTGCTGGTAAGAGAGACCTATGGTCAGCCTGGTTTCACTCCACCATCAGGCTGAATCCCCTGCTCTCCTTCCTGGAAGAGCCTCCACACAAATAGAAAACACACTCCGTGCCCTGTCTGTGAGATGGAGAGAGCTTCCTGGCACAGGCTGCAAAACTGGGGATAAAGCAGAAGAGTCTTTCACAATAGTTTGGATGGGGAAAAAAAATAGAAATTGCGATTTACCCAGGAGGAGTAGGGTGACACTTGAGAGAAGGCCAGTCGCGGTGACCTTGAATGGCTCTTGGGAGGCACACACTTCAGAGAGCCAGGAGGAGCCATTTACCACAAAGAGAACCAGGCCTCGAGGGCAGCTGTGTTCATTACTCTCCTTGGAAGGCAGAAAAGGCCTTTCCATCCCCCCCCCCCTTCTCTCTAAATACCCGGAAGAAATTCCACTGAAATGATCCTCTCCCTGGGGCTGAAAAATAGCATTCAGCTCGCCAGATTAGGGCAAAGGCTCAGTTTATTTTGTTCATGAATATTAAATGGGATTTAAGACAGATAGAGTACTTGTTAATTCTTTCTATTAGTGGAGCAATTCATAACGGCAAAGAAAAGGCAGCCCCAGTGTGGACAGGCACATCTTAGTCCTTTCTCCTGGGAAAAATAATAGTCATCATTTCTCAATCTCCTCCCTCCCCCTCTTCCTCTCTCCCCTCTTCCTCCAAGGAAACCATGCTGCCCTCAGTTTGTGAACACACAGCTCCCACCAATTCCAACAGGAATCGTGAGTGTGGTGAGTGTGGTGACACGGCGAAGCCGGAGTGTGACCCGCGTCTTAGTAATCGGAGCTACAGCATAGGAATGGAATTTGCAGTTAACAGAAGGAGTCCTGTGTTCCAGCCATCTGGTCAGGAATCCCTCACAGCACAGTTGTTTGTTAGCAAAGTCCTTAAGCTGTGGCCCAGCCACCCATCTATCTGTGCTACCACATAAGAAACAAAAGCTCTTCTCCTCGGCATCCTGCGCTATCGGGCTGCTTTGCTCTTTTGAGGCTCATGAGGTCAGAGAACCTCAGCAGAAGCGGAGCCGTAGAACTCAGGACCAGAGGACGCTGAAGCCAGCCCACGGGGGCAAGCAGCCTCACTCGGGCTTTGAGTTCTCACTCAGGTGATGTGGTGATCAACAGGAGAAGCCAAGGGATGGGAGAATGTGTGACGAGATTCACAGAGGTTGCGAAAACCAAACCCATCCTTTATTCTGATTTGACTTGCTTCGCTGTGGGTTGTCACTCCATCCAGGCTAACTTAATAGCTTCAGTTTCCTTGGGTCCAAGGTTTCCAGAAGGTGACTGAATAAAACAGGGGCTTGCTTATTTACTCATTCGGCTTTCGTGCAGTCAGATGTTTCCATGCGTGGCTCAGGCACGGGCTTGGAAGGGCAAGAACCAGGTAAATAACAACATTGTGGTGGTGTCTGTGCTGCCCTGGTACTGGTGATATAGGATGTAGAGGAAATTGTCGTGGGGAGGGGGAATTCTTGAAACTGGGTCTTAAAAATAAGCACGCATGACAGACTGGTGATGGTTTGTCTAACTCATTAGTATGTTTCCACTCATCAAAATCCCCTCAGGAAAAAAATTGGCATCACCACAAAAGTATGGCACTAATCTATTTTTTAGAGCCTCTCATTTCAAGAAAATGAAACAATTCCAAAAGTTATGACTGCTTTGCCGAAATTAATATGTCATCTTGCATGGTTTTGAGAGTTCAAAACATTCTTGAACATAAAAGTAATGCATAGTTCCTTTAGACAGTTTGGGGGATAGAAGAAAAAAATTAAATGAAAAAAAAACAACTATGAACGGGGAAAACAGTTTTCAGAGAAAACAAATTATATTTTGGTACTTTCTGTTTGTTTTTGATTAATAGATGTCTGTTTTGGGTTGTTTTGTATAAAACTAGGTCTCATGGGCATCATTCCATAGTCTTGCATTTTTTTCACTTAACATTTTCTTCCAGGCGACCCCACTTTCTGTTTTGTCTTCATTATGGCTCCCCACCCCCCTACTCCTCCAAGTTCCTCCCAGCTCCCTGTCCTTCTGGATTCTGCCGATTTCCGTTCTCTGGTTAGAAAACAAGCAGGCTTCTAAAGGATAATGAAAAATAAAACAAGATAGAAGAAAACCCAACACATTGGAACAGGACAAAACAAACAGGAGGAAACAGACCAAGAGAAGGTGCATAAGACACAAAGATCCATTTGTTCACACGCGCAGGAATCTGATCAAAACGCTAAACCAGAAATCATGATATATATGCAAAGGACCTGTAGGGAAAAAGAAAGAAGACTATAAATAAAATTTAAAAAATAAAGCAGAGAGGTCGTGGGGCACATCTGTAATCCCAGCACTCAGGAGGCAGAGGCAGGTGGATCTCTGAGTCCAAGTCTAGCCTGGTCTACAGAGTGAGTTCCAAGACAGCCATGGCTACACAGAGAAACCCTGTCTCAAGAAACAAAACAAACAAACAAGAAAGCAGACCAATAAAATTAAAACATAAAATATAAGATTTTTCTTTTCTTAAGCAAGCCCTGGCACAGCATTCTGAGACAAGGAACTTCCCAAGATATCGTTGAGTTCATTTTCTGTCGGCATTTACTGCTGGGCACGCAGCCTCCCCTTAAGAGTAGTTTGTTTCTCCAGTGAGACTCCCTTGTTGTTAAATCAGATATTTGTTGGTTACTCCCACAAGCTTTGTGCCACTATTACCCTAGCATTTCTTTCTTTTTTTTTTAAGGTTTATTTATTTTATATGAGTACATTGTAGCTGTCACCAGACACAGCAGAAGAGGGCATCAGATTCCATTACAGATGGTTGTGAGCCACCATGTGGTTGCTGGGAATTGAGCAGTCAGTGCTCTTAACCGCTAAGCCATCTCTCCAGCCCGCCCTAGCATATCTTACAGGCAGGTTACCATTGTAATTTAAAGGGTTTGTGACTAGGTTAATTTAAAGGTTGTTTCTCCATTGGTAGCATACAGAATACCTTCCTGTACCAATGACTCTAGTACATAGGGGTGATGTCTCCATGTAGGCACCAGCTTCTCTATGTTCAGTGAGTTGCATGGTGTTGTCTTCAGTTTGTGGAGAGCAACCTATAGTCTCGGCAATATACTGAGTTGGTGATTCCTATGGGACCCCCTTGTCCAACAACCCTACTAGAAGTAACACAATCCTGGTACTGGAAGCTTCATTTGGTAACAATAGATGTCCAGTTGGGGCTCTGTCTCCCCCAGTGTTTGGCACTTCCATTTAGATCACTTTCATATATATATTTATTTTAGGAAGCTTCTACTGTATTAGGCTTCTATACTACCCATCCAAGAGCCCTTGATTTTAGCTGTCTCTCCCCATCTTCCATCCCTTGTCCCCCTCTTCAGTCTCCCTCACACCACCCATTTATAACTATCTATTTCCCTTTCCTAGGGAGATATGCCAGTCCCACCTAGTCCCCTACTCTATATCTAACCTCTGTGGTTCTACAAGTTGAGACTTGGTTATCATTGACTTAACAACTAATATCCACATCTAAGTGAATATATACCACATTAGACTTTCTGGTTCTGGTTTACCTCACTCAGGATGTTTTTTTCTAGTCCCATTCACTTACCTGAGAATTTCATAATTTCTTATATTAACAGCTGATGTTAATATAACCACATTTTCTTTATCCATTTACCTGTTGATGGACATCTAGGTTGTTTCTAGTTTCTGACTATTATGGATAAAGTGGCAGTGACCATGATTGTACAAATGTCTCTGGTTGGATGAAACATCCTTTGGATATATACACCCAAGAGTGATATAGATGGATCTTGAGGTAGATCGATTCCCATCTTCCTGAGGAATCATCATACTTATTCCAGAGAAGTTGTACAAGTTTGCAGTCCTAGCAGCAATGGAGGAGTGTCCCCTTACTCCACATCTTTTTGCTGTCACTTGCTTTATTAATCTTAGCCATTCTGATGGGTGTAAGATGAAATCTCAAAGTAATTTTGATGCTCTAAATGTTTCTCACACATTTGAGATTTCTCTTTTGAGAATTTAATGTCTAGATCTATACCACATTTCAGCTGTTTTATGTATCAGAAAACAGACAACTATGCAATTGTTATATATGAGAAGGGAAGTTTTAGTACAAGGGGGTAGGGCTAACACTATTTCAGAATACAGAAAGGCTGTCCCAGGAAATGGTAGCTAGTTACCTTCTTTGGACATATGTCAGCTCCATGGTTCTGGTTTCTTTGTTTGCGACAGGGTAAACATATTGTCAGCTTGGCATTGGGTGTCTGCTAACACTCTTTGGAGAGTAAAACATGTAGAGTCATAAAAATGCAATATTTTTTTTTGAAAAAAAGTGATGCAGTTGAAACTTTCACAAAGGTTCAGGTGTAGTTAGTTATAATAAAGAAACAGTCATGAAGGCCTTCCTTTCTACATCTAGGGTTGCGGAAACTGAATGGGTATCAACGTTTTCATGTTCTTGTACAGGTTTGGGGTGGTGGATCAAGACATATTGAGAATTCCAAAGCACTCAGTCTAAGCCTCATCATTTCCAAGAATATTTGTTGGCCTTTCATTTTTTTCTGAGTGTGTTCCTATCCTTGTCCTGTTACTGTGTCTGTTACCCCTTGCTTGAGATCACAGCTACTGTATGCGCCCTTTCACAGCTGGATGTCAGGACTAAGTGGCTGAGGATTAGGTGGGTGACTCATCTATTCTGCTCTGCTGAGCTTCAGCCCATCTTAGCAGTACCATTCAACAGTACCATGGAGCATCCTCACATCCCTCTCTTCACCTGCCTCCTTAATATGTTCCTTTTCTTCTCTTCCCTATTGGTGACATAGGGAGCTACTCATGTCAGAGCTGGTAGTTCCTGAGGCATCCACCATCTTTCCCATTCATGGCACTACCTGACCACGGCAAGCTTCCTTGCAAATCTTCTTCTAGTCTACGTACTTCATACCCTTACTTCTGCCCCCACTCCCGTCTAGGATTCTGTCATCTCTTCCCTGAACTGTTGCAATAATTAATCCTCTTAGTCCCCCACCTTCACTCTATCCTTCTAATCCATCATTCATGCAGATGTCAGAAGACTTTCATAAAGTAGAAATTTCATCATTTCACACTTCCTCTTCAAACCCTAGGGTGACATTTGGGACAAATCTCTAACCTGGGCTACAAGGCCCAGGTGGTCTACTCAGTGTTAATTTCATAACTTCATCTCTAGTTGCTTTAAAAGATGCATCTGAAATGCTTGCTGGGCACACGGTGAGCTTTAATCTCTTTTGGTGCTCCCAAATTTTGCCCTCAGTAGGGAGCACATAGTGGACAGTGTGTCCCCACTCTCAGCTGGTTTCTCCTAGCTATAGTTTTGGTCTTAAGTGTTCCCTAGAGTGGCATTCTAGTGAAATGTTGGGACCTTTGAGAGGTGGGGTCTTGTGTGAGGTCTTTTGATCTCTGTGTGAAGGGAATTCTTCTTTTGCTTTTTCCTGGCCACAGGTGAGCAATTTTGTTCTGTTATGTGCTTCCACTGTGTTGTGCTCCATTACCTCAAAGGAAAAGGGAAACTGAGGACCGGAACTCTGGATCTATAAACTCAGATAACCCTTCTCTACTTATAAACTATTTATCCCAAGGATTTTGTTCAAGTGTCAGAAGTAACTACCACAGAAAACTGCTACCATGATGGTAGAGTTGTTATATATGACCATATAGTGACAGTAATGGAGTTGATTTATGGGAAGCATCTGGAGAAATTGGAGGAAGTGGGTGAGAAAAAGGAACTTTGGTGGAGGCAGAAGACCTGACTGTCAATAGAAATGTGATAGTCAATGTCCCACCAAGGAGAGCTCAGGTGGAAATGGGGAACCTTTGGTAACTGGACTAAAGGCACCTGGCAAATGATGGGAATGTGGTCTGCTCAGACTCTGATATGTTATGGGAGGCTGAGTTTAAATAGAATGGGATAGTTAATCCTACAGAGGAAAATTCAAGGCAGCATAGTAGCCAGCTCACAGTATGAATACTACTGGTTACCTTTAGCTCCTTTATAGAGAAAATTCATGGCAGGAGGGGTTAGGTGGGGAAGGTTAGTAGAACATGACATTTTTTCAGAGGCATACGTGTGGAAGTGTAGCCGTGGAGAGTTGGTGGGTACAGGTACTAATGCTGCTAAAAAGAAAGTAAGTGCTTTCCATCAGAATCATAGTGGGCATGTCTGGGGTCCATGTCAGGAATCTGCATGACATCATCTACCACAGCTCAAGGTGTAGAAATGGCATCTTTTTCATAAACTTTCTAAGTCAGTGTGTGTCTTTAATCCTAGCACTCAGGAGGCTGAGATAGAAAGAGAGTGAGTTCAAGGTCATCCTGTGCTCCGCGGTAAAGTCCTGTCTCAAAATAAACGAACCCATCTATCCATCCTGCTCCTCTATTCCACAAGCTACTTCAGTACAGACCTTTAACTGTTCTGCTGATTAATGAATAGGCAGCTTCTAGCAATGTCCCTGGGAGAACAGGTCCTTGGCAAACCTCTGAGGAAGGAAGGAAGGAAGGAAGGAAGGAAGGAAGGAAGGTCTGTTTTGCTTAAAACCAAACTTCCTCCAACCCTGTGAAATAACATACTAAACATATTTGTAAAAGAAACAAGGCCATATTTTTGCTAGATCACCCTAATTGATATTGAGTATTCAGGCCAGTATTTATTTTTATGGTTATAACCATAAACCTTTCTAAGGAAGACAGTAAATCATATTTTAAGTGGGTGCCTAGATCAGCTCATTTTATCTGCATTATCAAAATTGCTGAGATTCCTGTAAAACTCCTGCATAGAGTGAGTTCTTTGTCTGCAGAGTACAGAGCATCTGTGGTTCTGAAGGACAGACCTAAAACACACCCATTAAAGACAAGTCTAAGTGCTTTGTTAGCGCTAGCTGCTGAAAAGGCCAAAATCAAATACATGTAAAATGGCGCCATAAATCAATCCCACACCTTTATTATGGTTCTAAAAGAGAGGTGTCAACATATCTGGAGAGCCATTATCTAGAATACCTTTCAGTAAATTGTATAATCCTGAGGGTTCTTTGTTTTAATGGAAGTGAAATGTTTCCAGAGAACATTCCAGAAGGTTCATGTTGAACTGTCCTCTACTTGACTCCAAGCACTGTCTGAGCGGCTTGCTTTCAGCTCCACATCTCTTTGCTAATTATCTCCCCTTTTCATTTCCACCTTATTTTAGTCCTTACTTTCATATTTGTGGATATGCTTTATCTCTCCCTCTATAGTCTTGGCTCCCCGAGAACAGAAGTCTGTATCCTTTTCTACTTTTGCCTCCTGTGCTGAATAGTTTTATGTTGAGTTGACCCAAGCTAAAGTTCTCCAAGAGAAGAAAATGCCTCCATTAGATAGGCTATAGGCAAGCCTGTAGGGCATCAGTGATGGATGTGGGAGGACCCAGCCAATTGTGGGTGTGGGCCCTTTCCTGGGCTGGTGGTCCTGGGTTCTATAAGAAAGCGGACTGAGCAAGCCATAAGGAGCAGGCCAGTAAGCAGCACCCCTCCATGGCCTCTGCATCAGCTCTTGACTCCGGGTTCCTGTCCTGGCTTCCTTCAATGATTGACTATAATGTGGAAGTGTAAGACAGATAAACCCTTTCCTCTCCAAGTTGCTTTTGGTCATGGTATTTCATCACAGCAACAGTAACCCTAACTAAGACACATCCTTAATCATCAGGATAGATACAATGGGAATACAGCTTCCAGTTTCATGGGCATTTCCTTCCCAACCAGTGTGTCTAGTGTGCATTAGAAGAGGAGATTTGGTCATTGTGTTTTCTCAAGGACACAGGTTGAAACTTCATTCTGACACCTTCTTCCCAAATCAAAACAACTGTGGGAAGGAAATGTCATAATCAACATGCAAGTCAAATAGGGCTATACTTCGACAGGGGCAAATGCAAGCCTGATGTATACACTCAAAGAGAAACCGGGAACACATGTGCACTGCATTGACGGTTCCCATTCAGTTCTCTGCCTGGCTCTAGGATCCTGCAACAGTTACTAGCATCTCTCAAAAGCCCATGTTTTAAAGTCTTGGGCACCAGGCTAGCGTTGTTGGGATAAGGTGAAGGGCATCTGAGTTACTGAGTGTACCTCAGGTCTGTTTGTGGATCTGCACAGTTGTTTTACTGAAGTTGTGGGTTGAAGATGATGGAGGCTGCTGGTTGACAATGAGAGAAGTATTGGCACAATGTATTTGTACTTCCAAATTTCAGCTTCTCCTTCAAAATCTGGAAAGGAAGGCCATCAAGAGAGATTATGTTAAATAAAGTATTAATGTGAACACCTGCTTTTGTGCAGAAACAGCTACCACCAGTTTTCCATCATGACCCGGTCAACAGTTCTGCCAATTACTTGAATGACTACAGATGTTGACACGTTAAAAACATTAGCGGACTACATGAATCTGGAACTGAGTTGTTGGCGTGTGTAATTTAGGTGATGGAGTTACGATCCAAGGTTGGAGTCATGGGTTGGAATAATGAGTTCACTCTAAATGATCAATGTGTGGTATTTGGATCTAAAGGTAAATTGCACAATCTTGGGATGGTAGAACTTCCAATAACAGCATGTATAAAAATTCTCCATGTTTCTCTATTGATGTGAATTACTATTAGTCAACTGTAGGATATAGCACCCAACTGAGTCAAAGAAATGTCAATCTGTCCATAGGAGAACCTGCTGTGGGGCATGGCATGGATCTCATGGACTTTGTCCAGCAATGTTCAAAGCTATGAGCTAAGTTTGGTGTGTTACTTGAGGTATCTAGTCAGAAGAGACTGGCCAGAGGAGAATAATAGGGTTGTTAATAGAACAAGAACATTCAAGGAGCAGGTGGACAGGCTAAGTCAACGTAACTTGGAGGACAGAGAACAGACTGGGGAATGTGGAGTGGACTGTGGAATAGTCTTTGGATACCCACAGCTATAGGTAGAGGAGGAATAAACTTGTATTGAAGAAGGCAGAGCAGGCAAAAGGTTATAGAGATGCTGACTTTAACTCACAGTGGAGAAGAGAATCTGGTAAAATTAAGTCTCTTGTAGAGTTTGTCAAAAAATGAGTTTGCAACTACAAAAAGTAGACTTCTCAATGCTCCCAGTTTATCCAAGATTCAGGGAATTTTCTAAGACTTGGGATTTTGAGTAATTAAACCAGAATAACTCCAGGCAGACCTGTATAGACTATCTGTCTGATCAAAAATTTGCTTTAATTGCCCTATTCTCTGAGAGCTGCTATGATTTCTAAAAAGAAAGAAATTCTTTTCCCCAAAAAAGTCTCAGACAAAGATATAATCCACACACAGTGTTTTTTGGCTCCACTCCAGGCTAATTTAATCACACATGACTTTTTAATGCTCCTTAAGTGCTTGTCCCACATCTGTGTCTGAGCTGGGAGGTCATTGCTGGTAGAGTCATTACCTCCAATTGTATCAAACAATCAGGTGAACATTTCCCTGCTAAAGTCATCCATTAACATTAACGGGCTTCTTTTTTAAAAAAAGAAAAAAAACCCAAACGCTGTACTTTTCATAAGAAGTCACAATGGATGATGTCTTGATTGTTCAAATTGCCGTTCTAAAGAGGAGGTGAACCGTGAGAGCTGGGGGCCAGACGGTTCTGTCACAGCGAAGTTCCATGTGGATTGTACAGAACCAAAGAGCTCTTTGTGCTCAACGTGTCCTTTGGAAACTCAGTTCGTTCTCTTTTAATCACCCATTGTATTTGTAATTCTGGAATGAATTTACTAAACCAAACTGCAACCCTGCAGGTCTGCTCATTCTCAGAGACGGAGACTCGGGGTTAGTGTATTTAAAGCAAGGCCTTCACAGGGAGGCTTTGTCCCTTGGAGTTCTTCCTGGTGGTGTGCCACCTTCCCTTTCTAGTGGCTCAACCTTAGGGAAACTGTGAGATATTCTCTGGGGTTTGCCAACTTCCTCAAGTCTTTCCCATAACACATTTGATAAAGCCATGTGAATAGAGTCCTTTGAAAAGAAGAGAGCAGCTGGTTGTGTAATCTAGCTTTCCATCTCTTAAAAAACAAATACAAGAGAAAGCTGGTGGGATGGCAGAGTGGGTAGGGTTGCTCACCCACAGATCTCTCTCTCTCTCTCTCTCTCTCTCTCTCTCTCTCTCTCACACACACACACACACACACACACACACACACATATATATATGGAGAGAGAGAGAGAGAGAGAGAACACAAAATGAATAAATACAGGAAATGTTTTTTTAAATCTCCAAGACACCCAATTTATAGCCAGGAAAGACCTATTGAGGCTCAAAGATTTCAAACCACAGAAGAATATGGTGCACCCCTTAAGAAGACCTACTTATCACTGGATCTACAACCTCCCTCATGGTACTCACAAACATTGCTCTGGAACATGAGACTGAACATGGGACTCTGATTTTCCTGCCCTGTCATTCAAATTGATTTACAAAGGAAGCCAGAAACAAGAATATTTTAGTGAATACTGAACTTTTCATACAAAATCCCTTTGAAACTTGTTATCAACCCAATGGTAAATCTTGGAAATTTGTTGTTCAAGTTCAGAAAGGCTCACCAAAGATAAATAGCATGTATTCCCAACCATGATAATAATCCTTACTTTATCTTGCAAAATTCCTATCCCGTTTAAACTCTCCTGGGGACAGCTGGCCTTTTCCTGGGTTTGCATCTGAAATTGTCAAAGGGATAGAGGTGGAGCCCCTCTTAGCAAATTATTGCTTACTTCTTTCCGTATTTAGTTTCTCTCACACTCATGACCTCACATCCTTCATAAAGAAGGAAAGTGATTTGATCTCCTCACTATTTCTCATGATTGGGATGAAGGTGGTTGGTCATAGAACAGAAATCTATCATCCAGGGTGAACGTGCAAACTAGAATAGAGAACTACGTGCTTCTGGTGGTAAAAGAATTTTGAGAGACTTAACATGTGGGGACGATGCTCCAATGCCAAGAACAGAAGAAGGAAGGCAATCAGAGCCTGGGAGACTGAAAAGATTTCAAGGGGCTGTGGCAGATAAGACATAGGCACACTTTGTTAAGCCTTGGCACAGGCTGCCACATAGAAGGCTAGGCAAACAGAAACCCGTCAGGCACACAGGCACATGCCAGAACACATAAACTGAACATAAGCAGGCAAGGATACTCATGTAGACTGGCATGGAGAACATAGGTGGGTAGCTCACAGGTTCTACCGACAGACACACACAGGCAGACTGGTAGGGACAAAAGCTAAGCTTCTGACCTCAAGGTCGTATTATGTGCACACAAAAGCAGCATTCTGACAGAGATAGTTATATATAGTAGATTACATCACTGCTTGCTTTTAGGTTCCCTTGGCATCTAATGTCAGCCATTCTTGCTGAGTAATAAGATTTATACTGCCTATCAGGAAGTTCCTCTTCACGAGTTCCCAGGGCTTTACTGAGCTCAGATATCCTCATCTTGCTGCTCAGTGGTTTTCTATGTCTGCTGGGTTCTCCTCTCAGTTGTCCTCTCCACGACACGCACTGCCCTTGGCCTAACCCGTCCAATCACCTATAGTTCACCCCCTCCCTCCATTTCCTTGTCTCATTATGAACCCTTCAATCAGTTGTTTGATTCAAACTTGTGCCAAAAACAAAAAAAATTATCCCTGGGCAGCCAAACTCATCTTCCTTAGTGCCATTTAATATGAAAGGCTTTATAAAAAATATAACATGTATAATTCACAGTTATGAATTAATTATGTTGGAAGCAACAGCCACCAAAGTGCTGTTTGGTTTGCAACAGCTTGCTTCATGGCTTCCTCAAAGTGACTGAAGCAAACTGCTGATGCCATCACATCCTTGTCTTTGTTAAGAGTTTTGTCCATCTTCCCTGTATAAACCCCAAAGCAAGGGCACACTACCGTTGGCTTTTCACTCACATACAAAGTCAGTGAGTGCAGAGTCTGACTTTAGAATCTAAACTGAAAGTGGGAGTAGATTATTTCCCATATATGGGGCAATCTCCAAAACTGTGCTGCTCCTCTCCTTCCTCCTCCTGCTCCTCCTCTTACTCCTGCTCCTCCTCTTCCTTCTCTTGCTCCTCCTCTTCCTCTCCCTCCCCTCCTTTGTCCTGCTCCTCTTTTTCCTCCTGTTTCATCTTTTTAGTTCTCAGAGGCTACACAAAACTAGACATCATACATCATTATATGCAAAGGCACTGCAGAGACAAGGGTTGACTGTGTCTGCTTCAGTGTGTGTGTGTGTGTGTGTGTGTGTACATAAATGTGCAAAACATAGCAGAAAATACAGCACTGAGAAGAACACTGTTTTGGTAGGACGCTGAGGCCAGTGAGGGACTCCTATGATTCTTCAATAAACTCATACTACTATGAGGTACTAATCTTTTAATATAACATAAGATGGTTGTGTTGTAAACTGATCTTGTGGTTTTCACTGTTAGACTCTTACAGCGAAATCATTAAAGATAACAATTAGCACACCTCTAGATATCTGTAAATTGCCAGTTTAACTCTGGGGGTGTTCCCTGCCAGATTTCCTTTTCTCTCAGCAAGAGAACTGTTTTGTCCATGGGATGTTTACAAAGTGTCCTGCCTTCACCACCATACCTACTTGTCAATATGTTCACTTTCCATGGTTTTAGTCGCTTACTGTCAGTGAGATCTGAAAATAGTACATGGAAAATTCCAAAAGTAAACAATTCATAATTTTTAAATGACATGATGAAATCTTGTGCCATCTCACTCCGTCCACTCAGATTGTACCTCTTAACTTTGTCTAGCATGTCCACTCCGTACAGAGTACCTGCCTCCAACTTGTTTAGCAGCTATCTCTGCTCTCACAACAATTGTTACGGTGATTCAGTGTGTGTGTTCAAGTCGGCCTTGTGCAATTAATAGCATGATGCTGCAAAACTTCATCACACCGTGCAGGCATTGTGTCATTTTACAACCTCCCAGGAGAGTAAGTACAGTGCCATAGTCTAACAAGGTATCTCGAATGAGAGGAAGAGAGAGTACATTACAATAACTTCTTTACAGTATCACTATAGCCATCTATTCTTGTTATTAATCTCTTACTGTGCCTAATTTATAAATTAACTTTTTATCACAGCTGTGTGTGCATAGGGAAAAGCATGCTGTATATCAAGTTCAATTCTACCCGCCTGTTGAGGTGATTGGACTGCCCTCTCTACAGATGAGGAGAGACTACCAACTATTTAACATTATTTTTCTGCACAGTTTCCCATCATCTAAACATACAACTCAACTTCTGACATAATCCAAGGTGTATGCTCCTCCTGATGATATTTAAACATTCAGTAGCTCTTCTCCTGCAATTGTTCGTCTTCCCCTGAAAGCTGCTTAGTTTCCTACCACTGGACTGTAATAACTTTTAGCAATGTTTTATGGTTGAGTCTAAACATTGTGTACTTGTTCATTGGCTGACAATGAACAAGTACACTTTATTAAATATTTACTGTGTACTTGGGACCATGATTTTATTTCCAGAGAAATTTAACATTACATGACAAGGAAGCCGAAAGTATGTGTTTATTGTATTTTTAGAAATTTATTGGTAAGAGGTAATTATAAATATGTAGACAGACTAATGTACTTAAATGTTCATGCAATGTTGAGAGCAAGAATATGGATGTGACCCAAGTTTGCTGCTGAGGAGAGAGATCTGGGATAATTGTAAGGGATAAAGCATAAGAAGGGATACTTTCCAGCCTTTGAGAACATGGTTCTCAAAGACTGTTTAAGAATGCAGTGATTTCAATTTCAGAAGGCATTCCCTGGGAGCACATGGGCCACTCCAGCCAGGGAAGCAGAAAGGCTAATTACAGATCTTTGTTTCTCCCTCCTTTCCTCCAAAGGCAATCCCCCCAGTCTTATCCCCAGCTTTGGAGCAGAATACAAGCTGTAGCTTCCCCTTCCTCCTGCCCCCATCTCCAGAGGATCACACAGCTTTTCCCCTCCAACCTTCCTTCCCCCCAACTCCAGCCAGCACTCTCTGGGAGCCCACAGGCCTCTCTGGCCAGGAAAGCAGGAAGGCTAACCACAGATCTTTGCTTCTCCCTCTAATCCTCCAAATCCTATCCCCCAGTCTCATCCCCATCTCTGTTAAGGAACACTTGCCATGGCATCTCGCTTTCTCTGCCCCCATCTCCAGCAGACCATGCAGATCTTTCCCTCCAACTTTCCAATTCATCTTGTTTCCCGGCCCCCAGCTCCAGCAGGCCTTCTCTGGGGCCCCTACTGCTGAGCCAGAGAAGCAAGTACAGCAGTAAAGGGTAGCAGAAGCTCTTCACTCTTCCTCCTCCCCTCCAGATCCAAACCCTCAGATCTTAAAATAGCCTTTATGAACATGGTAGAGGCCCTTAAAGAGGAAGTAAATAGATCCCTTAAAGAAATCTATGAAAATACAAGCAGTGGAAGGAAACAAACAAAATTGTTCAAGACCTGAAAGCAGAAATAGAATCAATAAAAGACCCCACCCCCAAACTGAGTGAAATCTCGAAATGAAAATTTTAGGAACTCAAATTGGAACCTCAGAGACAAGTCTCTACAAAAGAACACAAGAGATGGTGGGGAGAATCTCAGGCACTGAAGACACAATAGAAGAAACAGATACCTCAGTCAAAGAAATGTTAAACAAACAAAAAGAAAGAGACAGAGACAGAGAGACAGACAGAGAGAGAAAGAGATCCTGGTAAAAATGTCTAGCAATCTAGGACACTATGAAAAGAATAATAAAAAATAGGAGAAAGAGAAGGAACCCAAGTCAAAGGCACAGAAAATATTTTCAACAGAATCATAGAAGAAACTTTCCTTAACCTAGTAAAGGAGATGCCTATCAAGGAATAAAAAAACATAAAGAAAACCAAATAGACTAGGACAGAAAAGAAAATTCCATAAGTACATAATAATGGAAACACAAAATATACAGAACAAAGAAAAATGATTAAAAGCTACAGGGGAAAAAGACTAAGTAACATATAAAGGCAGACCTATTAGAATAACATCCGACTTCTCAATGGAGACTATAAAAGCCAGAAGGGGCTGGACAGATATGCTGCAGACTCTAAGAGACCACAAATGCCAGCCCATACTACTATACCCAACAAAACTTTCTATCACAATTGCTGGAGAAAAATAAGATATTCCATGATAAAACAAAATTTAAGCAATATCTGTAAATCTAGCCCTATAGAGGTGCTAGAATGAAAACTTTAACCAAAAGAGGTTAACTACATCCAAGAACACAAATAATAGATAATTCCAGACCAGCAAATCAACAGAGGGGAAACACACACACACACACCACCACCACCACCACCACCACCATCACTACCACCACCACCACCATCACTACCACCACCACCAACAACACTACTACCAACAACAACAACAGAATACAGGAATCAACAAATACTTCTCATTGATAACTTTCAACATCAATGGTCTCAATTGCCCAGTTAAAAGACAGAGACTAACAAAATGGATGCAAAAATAAGTTCCATCCTTCTTTTGCATCCAAGAAACATGTCTTAATATCTAGGATAGATATCACCTCAGGATAAAAGACTGGAAAAAGGCAGTCCAAGCAAATGAACCTAAGAAGCAAGCTGGTACTGCCATTTAATATCTGACAAATAGGCTCCAAACCAAAAAGAATCAGAAGAGATAAGGAAAGACAATGCATATAAACCAAAGGAAAAGAATCCACCAAAAGGACATTGCAGTTCTTAACATCTATTCACCAAACACAAGGGCACCCACTTTAATAAACACTATTGAAGCTTACATCACATATTGACCCTCTCACACTGATAGTGGGAGACTTCAATCCTCCACTGTAACCAATATACAGAGCATCCAAACAAAAATTAAATCCAGAAATGTTGTAAACAAAATGGACCTAACAGATATTTGCATACATTTTACTCAAATAGAAAAGAATATACCATCTTCTCAGGACCTCATGGAATTTTTCCAAAATTGACTACATACTTGGACCCAAAGCACACCTCAACAGATTCAAGAAGATTGAAATAACACCCTGCATCCTATCAGACAACTATAGATATCAACAACAGCTGCAACAACAGATATCTTACAAATTCATGGGAAATGAATAAGTCACTACTGAATGAAAAATGGATCAAGGCCTAAATTAAGAAAAAAAATGTAAAACATTCTGGAATTGAATGAAAATGAATACACAGTGTACTCAAACTTATGGAACACAGTGAAGGTTGTTCTAATAGGCAAGTTTAAATGCTTACATTTAAAAAAAATGGTGAGATCTCATAACTTAACTGAATACATAAAAATTCTAGAACAAATAGAAGAAGTCACACCCAAAAGGAGTAGACAACAACAAAAAAACTCTGGGCTGAAATCAATAAATTAAAAATAAAAAAGACAATACAAAGAATCAATGAAACAGTTTTTTCTTTAAAAAAAAATCAATAAGATTGACAAACTCTTATCCAAATTAACTAAGGGATGGAGAGGGAGTGTCAAAATTAACTAAATTAGAGATGAAAAGAGGGACATAAAAAATAGACACTGAGGGAATCCAGAGAATCATAAAGATATATCTTAACCTGTACTCTACCAAATTGGAAAATCTAAATGAAATAGATAATCTTGATAACCATTGAATGGATAGCTTTTTACCAAAGTTCAATCAAGATCAGATAAGCAATTTAAAAAGATGTATAATACTTAATGAAATAGTAGTCATTAAAAGTCTACTAGAAAAAAAAAAGCCTAAGGCCTGATGGTTTTAGTGCAGAATTCTACCAGACTTTCAAGGAAGAGTTAATGTCATCATTCCTCCAATTATTCCATAAAACAGAAACATAAGTAACATTGCCCAGGTAGTATTACAAGGCCACAGTTACCCTCATACTCAAACCACATAAGGACCCAAAAAAGAAAGAGAATTACAGGCCAATTTCCTTTATGAACCTAGATGTAATTCTTTAAATAAAATACTTGCAAACCAAATCCAAGAACACACCAAAAAGATCATCTACCATGGTCAAGTAGACTTCATCCCAAAGATACAGGAATAGTTCAACGAATGTAAACTGACAAATGTAACCCATCATCCAAAAAAGCAATCAAACAAACAAACAAACAAACAAACAAATAAACAAATAAACACCAGGAAGGCATTAGATGTGGAAAAGGCCCTTGACAAAAATCAAATGCCTCTTCATGATAAAAGTCCTGGAGAAATTAGGGGTACAAGGAATGTATCTCAGCATAACAAAGGCAGTTTACAACAAGCCCATAGACAACACCAACTTAAAAGGAGAGAAACTTAAGACAGCTACACTAAAATCAGTAGGAAGACAAGGATGCACACTCTTCAATATAGTACCTGTTAAATATAGTACATGAAGTCATAACTAGAGCAGTAAGACAACTGGAGGAGATCAAGGGATATGATTGGAAAGAAACTTATCTATATTTGCAGATAATATGTATGTTTAAATGTATATACACATACATAAGCAGTGTACACAAATGACCCTAAGACCCCACTAGGAGACTCTTACAGTTAATAAACAGCCAAATATATGCATACAAAATTAACTCACAAAAAATCAGTAGCCTTCCTATATACAAATGACAAACACACTGAGAAAGAAATCAGGGAACAACACCTTTTACAAGAGCATCAAATAAAATAAAACATCTTGTGATAACCTTAACCAAGCAAATGAAAGACTTGTATGATAAAAACCTTAAGACACTGAAGAAAGAAACTGAAGATATGAGATGGAAAGATCTCTCATGTTATGCTCATGGATTGGTAGGATCAATATAGGTCAAATGGCCATCCTAAAAGCAATCTACAGATTCAAAGCAATTCCAGTCAAAAGTCCAATATAACTCTTCACAGATCTTGAAAGGATAATTTTCAGTTACATTTGGAAAAACACATACACCAAAAACCAAAACAACAACTAACCAACCAAAAACAAAAACAAAACAAAATGAAAACAACAGAAACAAGATCACTAAAACAATTCTAAAAGAACTGCAGGAGGAATCACCATCTTCAACTCCAAATTGCATTACAGAGCTATAATGATAAAAACAGCATGGTATTGGCAGAAAAACAGACAAGGCAATCAAGAGAAGCAAATTGAAGACCAGGCATAATTCCACCCACCTTCTTTTATAAAGAAGCCAGAAACACACACACTGGAAAATAGACAGCATCTTCAACAAATTGTGCTGGTCAGACTGGATGGCTGCATGTAGATGAATCCAGGTAGATCCATACTTATCACTCTGCACAAAATTCAACTCTAAATAGATCAAAACCCTCAATATAAAGCCAGATACACTGAACCCAATAGAAGAGAAAGTGGGGAACAGCCTTAAGCTCCCTGGAAAAGGCTTTCTTAACAGAACACTGTTAGCAGAGGCACTAAGATCAACAATTAATAAATGATGATACTATTTGTTTTATTTTATTATATTTTATTTTGTTATATTTTACTATTATACTCTTAGAATCCTGTTTGTATTCTAATGAGAGACAGAAAGGGAGTGGATCTGGGGGAGGGGGAGGAACTGGGAAAAGTAGAAGGAAGGGAAACTGTAATCAGGAATTATTATGTGTGGGAAAAAAAACCCATTTTAAATACATGTTTTTAGCTTATAGACTTTAAAGATCCAAAAAGCATGACATTGGTTCCAGAGAGGCCTCCGACTGCATCACTTCATGATCATCACAATGGCAGAGGCATGCCTAAAAGGGAGAGATCACATTGTGAGTTAAAAAGACAGAAAGAGGGAAGGAGCCAGTAATGGTCCCTCACCATGCCTCACCCCTGATCATCTAAACCATAGTAAAGGGCAATGTTTTAAAAATGTCCACTGCACCTGGAGAGACAGTTCAGTGCTTTTGCAGAGGGCCCGTGTCAGGGAACTCACAACTCTCTGTACCTCCAGCTCCAGAGAATCAAATGTCCTTGTGTTGTTTAGTTCTTTATCAATTTGACACAAGCTAGAGTTATCTGAAAGAGGAAACCTCAATTGAGAAAAATGTCTCCATCAGATTAGCTTGTAAGCCATTTGTGGGACATTTTATTGATTACCCAGGCCGTTGCGGGTAGTGCCACTTCTGGGCTGGTGGTCCTGGGTTTATAAAAAAAAAAAAAGCAGGTTGAGCAAGCCATGGGGAGCAAGCCAGGAAGCAGGGCTCCCTTATTGTCTCTGCTTCCATTCCTGCCTCCAGGTCCCGCTTTGAGCTTCCGCTTTGGTGTCTATCAGAATGGACTGTGGTCTGTTATCTGGAAGTGTGAGACAAATAAACCCTTTCCTCCCCAAGTTGCTTTTTGCTCATGGTCTTTATCATAGCAATAGAAAGCACACTAAGACAGCTCTCTTCTGGATGGTGTAGGCTCCTGCACTCACATGTGCATATAACCACACATACACATATATAAGTTTTACAATAAAATAAATATTTAAAAAATATTGCTAATGCTCTCACTAGGCAAAATCAAATAGCATTAATCCTACATAGGTCAATTTTGGAGGGCATTAATCCTACATAGGTCAATTTTGAAGGGAAGTCCTTTTAAAAAAAAAACAACAGGGATTCCAGTGTATGAACTCAAAATGATAGAAGAAAGGAGAAAGCCACTTGCTGGGTTTCAGCCATGCTCACAGACACAGCCTGAGAGCCCGAAGCCACAGCAAACCATCACTGAACGCCATAGACTGTCAGAGTTGCTTCCAGATGGTCGAAACCGCAAATGTCAGGATGCACTATATGGGCAAAACTTAGTCACAGAGCACGAGGCAAAGAAATTCCTGAACTCTGAGGAATATAAACAGGACCCCATGTGCTTGTTTCTATCTCTAGTTACCATATTTGGATCTTGATGTGAACAGATCAAGTATTAAAAGCCTATTGGTAATCAGAGGCATCTGAATTTGTCTAGGTGACCTCTCACTGGTTTCTATTTCTTTTGTTAGGTGTGTTACTGACATTAAGGAAACCTTACTTTCTAGAAACACAGAGAATAGCTGGAGATTTGATTTTTTTTGATATTTGGGATAGCTTTAAAATGCTTTTACGAAAATAATATAGATGCGTCAAATACAAAGCTGTTGGGTTCTGTCACATCTTGATGGAGGTGATGAGGAAGGTACATTTTACTCTGCCTTACTTTTATGTATTTTTTAAAGTTTTCACAGTAAGACTTGGAAAGGAGGAAGGGAAAGAGAAGGACTACTGGGTAATAATGCCTTTATTACGATTTCATGTTGGAAAGGAAGTGGCACCTATCCATTATCTGTAAACACATACTTCATTTTGCTTCTATACTGTGACTGTACAATGAAGATGTCAGCCAGTGACAGGTGGGTGTTACCACCATTGTATAGATGAGGAACACACGGCTTAGGCTAACCGTGTTTGCACACAGAGGACAGAGAACAGAACAGGCAACCACGGGAGTTCCTGAAATAAATTGTCTCTGAGCAATCAAAGGCTAAGCACAGGCATCCATCCCTTATCTGAAGTCACTTTCCATGGTTCCAGTTACCCACAGTGAAACACCATCAAAAGCATGTATCACAATTAATTGTTACACATACTCTGTAGTGTCATTGTTGCCAATCACCTACAGTGTTTAAACCATAGTTCACCACAGGTGCATACAGACAGGAAAAACACAGGTCTCTACAGTTTGGTACTTTCTGAAGGTTTAGACATCCAGTGGGGTGGGGGTGGGGGTGCATGAGGGTGTTGTCTTAGAATGTATCCCCAGTGGGTAAGGGAAGACTCCTGTAAGCTAACAGCTAACGGTCTATCTCTGAATCTCTTAATTATGAAGAGGAGGCAACTTGGGTCCAATGACAAGTGGGACAGTTGCCACTTTAAGACCTTATGTTGACTGTTGCTCACAACACTAGCAGCTGCCAGCCATCTTGATTCACCACTTCTTTCTCCATTCACTTAGGTAAAGAAACACAAATTCTGACTTGGGGCATGTGAATAAGGAAGACAGACTTCCCATAATCAGCCCCAGGATGGGCAGGAAGAGGAGTATAGAGCTCAGAGATAGACTCTATGCATTTCATCAGAAGCTGAGCATGCCTGGACTCCGCCCCTCCCCCCCCATGCCTCTCTGCATAACCAGGCTCCTCTCTTTCTCAAGGATCACATTCTTCAGTGTCCATCTCTACTCTAAAACAGCTGACAGCCTCTGGAAGTCCTTGCTTGAGCACAGCATATGCACAGATGACAGGCTCAAAGTCAGACCACAAAGGGTCAAATTCTGGCCACTTGGAGACTACATCTTCAACTCTCTATGTCTCAATTTCCTTCTCTCCTTTAAAAGGATAATCACGACTGTTTGGGCTTGTGGCAGGGGGATGAGTTATTTTAAATAAAGTGCTTAGAACAGTGCTAACTCAAGCACTCAATGTGAACATTATTTGTTATCATTAGTTTTATTATTATCATTTTGCAGAGCTGGGGACTCAAACCCAGAACCTCATACACAGTGAATCCAGTGTGACATGAGCATTTTATTCCTGTATCTCACCTGTATTTGGTTTGATCCTGAACCCCGTTTTACTTTTGCACTTAGGGGTCAATAGTAAAGCAGGAGGTTCAGGGTAACTGTCCCATCTCCCTCTCCTTAGTCTTTTATGGGTGCTTCCTTCCTATTGGCCAGACCCAGCTGGAGGCCAGAGCCCCAGGAGTAGTCAGTTCCACTAGTAGATAAGAGAAAAGGGAAGGGAATGAATCTTCAGGGGCTATGGAGACGGACCAGTGCAGACAGGTTTCTACTGAAGCAAATGTTACTCAGCTGAGACTCTCATTGCATTTATCCTTAGGGCCTTTCCTGTGTAGGGGTTGGTGAGAGTTAATGTTGTGAAAGGAAAGCGCAGGGACTTTAATATCAGAACCTGGTTAGAACCTAAATCTTGTCATCTACTGGCTATCTGACCTTCAAAAAGTAATTTGACCCCACCTTGTCTGATTCTTATGTCCTATATTTGTGAGCTGAGCACCATTATGCTGGCTTCCCTAAGGTTGTTACAAGAACTAAATTGGAAAACTTTTCCCATGACCCTCTCTTACTTCTAACTACTTACAATCTCCTTAAGACTGGGGCTTGCCTCAAATGTAAAAAAAAAAAAAAAAAAGTTAGAATGTGCACATATGTTGATGGACAGGGGGATCTCTATGAATTCAAATCATCCTAGGCAATTTAAGGACTTTGTGTAGCCTCTGTTTTAAGCTGGTTCAGCCTGGTGAGAAAAAGATGTCAAAGGTTCTAAAACCTTGCAAATCAAATATTGTCCAGCAGCTTGTCCATCACCCGGGAGCCTGTTAGAAATGCAGACCCTTGGGCTCTAAGCCCTTGCCCATCACTGTGCACTTTAACGTGATCTCTAAGTGTGTTGTGTGCACATTGTAGCTCAAGAAGTCACACTTTAGGAGCTAAGGGATCCCTGACGCCACACAGATTCTGACTAATGTACTTCATTTTCTAAGTGAGGCAAATGACCTCTGAAGCCCTACAAATCATTCACAGACTTCATGCAGAAACAGCCCATTGACCAACCACGTAGGTTTTCCTAAGCTTCTTTCTTGCCACTCTCCACCTTACAAGGTGAAGAAAACTCTTTTTCTTGGTTTTCTTGGCAAAAATAACACCTAGCAAGTGGTATCTGCAAGTAAAATCTGCTTTCTTATAGAGTGGAGCATGTGTAGAACCTGTCTCCTGCCCTGTTTGTCCTGCCAGAGAGAGGATAGAGCAAGGATTGGCATGGACATCTCTTGGAATAAAGTCACAGCATATGGATAAAATGTCCAGCATTAGGTATCAGGGGCCCAGAGAGATTTTCCTAAGCCTCTTTTATTAAGTAAGAGGTGCTAATGTGAAGACACAGGTGTGCATTGGGAGATGTTTTGTGAACTCTTGCAGAGATGAAATTCTATTTTAAGGGCAGATACCATATTCAGTCTAGAAACTCTGCCTGAGGGCAGATGACACAGACAGAATGAGCACAGGTCTCATCTCAATCCAGAGTCTCTGTTGGGCATTTCGGAAACATGCGGAATTGATATGCAAAATTTAGGCAAATGTGAAATGCAATTCCATTTTGGTGGGGTCACCTACCACCAAAAGCAATGTTAATCCATCAGCGGCTACAGATTTTATTAATGTGGACTTAGTGGGTTATTAAAAAATGGATGTTTATCTAAACATGGGCTGCTGGTCTCAAACAAGAAGTCAAAAGAAAAAAAATAGGAGTTTCCAGACATTGCATCCCATGATAATTTGCTTCTATAAAGTTACCTTTTACAAGACAGTTCTTCATACCTTGCTACAGTCAGGTTGAGTCCTTTATAGATGAGAACACGTCTCAGGATCACATACAATAAGCAGAAAGAAAACCTATACAAACTTACCTGCTTCCCTCCAACCTTGCCAGACCACTTTCCCATGAGTCTTCCTGGCAAGGCCCCAGGCCAGCACTCAGTCCACACTCCTCTTACGCTGGTTCCCCCTGGAGCTCCTTGCTTAAGAAATATCTGCTTTAAGTCCAGCCCTGAACCAGGTATCCTTTTATGAGCCCTCACAATGCCACATACCTCTCAGCACTTACAATTATCAATTAAACAACCAACTGATAGATATTTAAAAGGGATTCAATCATCACTTTAGTAGAAATCAAGAGACTGAGTATTATGTCGGATAGGTGGGTGGACGTGTCCTTGACCACTCAACATATCCATTAGTTTTTAAATAAACAGATTTTCTGCCACTATACAATAGTGAATCACAGCAAGAATGTGGCTCTCGTGTCATTCACTCTGTTTCTTAAACCTAAAATGCAAGTTCTGATCCTCTCTCCTGTAGAAACTTCAGATCTACTCTGACAACCATGAGACCCTCTCAAGGACAGGAACTGTGTCTCACATCCCCTTGAATCCTAATACAGTGCTGAGTACCTGGTAAGCAATCAGGTATTTGCTGACTAAATGGATGACTAAAATGACTTAGGATCCTTGGGCCATTATTCTTCCACTTCTCCTTTCTGCCTCCTCCAAGATGTAAGGCTGTAGAATTGTTGCTACAGACATTCTTCCTCATGGCCTTCATAGGTCTTCAGGGGCTCAGAAAGACACAGCATGGCACACAAATCTTGCTTAGGGATTTGGCTCAGATAGCACATTATTTTCCTTATTAGAAGGAAATGCTAATGAGGAGGTGATAGAGCGGAACAAGGACTTCCAGGGAGCTATAATCTCTGGGCCAAAAGCTCCAGGACTCCTTTCTCAGGACATCCTCAGTAGATAAGCCAAGGACTCAGATCCAGCAGACTGAACACAGGAAGGGCAGAACATTCGAGAAACAGGGCCGCCTTCTCCTCACATCACTTCATTCATCATTTTCTTCATCATATGTGTATGTCTTCAGCCTCTTCGACATTAAGAGTACCAAATTCTTTACAACTCCTTTTTTAAAATCACCTGCAGTTACACAGTAGCAAAAGCCAACTCCAAGACTCTACCGGAGACTGCCTGACAAACACCCACTGCGCATGCTCCATGCATCTGCTTTGAAAAGTTCTTAAACAAATGCTGACTGACCTGAAACAGTGACAGCAGCCTGGGGAGCAGCCTTTGAAACCCCAATCTTATCACGCACAGAGTATCTCTGGCCCAGTTAGAGAGATAGGACAACTAAATAGCTCGGGCCTGGTCTTTGTCACTTAAAAACACAGTACAAAGTTCCAGACTAGGTCTGGATGGTGCAGAAATGCAATGGATTTTGTTTGTTTATTTTGAGCAGGGACATTTTGACTGCCAATTCCCAAACCAAGACAGAACCAAAACATGGTTCTCTAAGTGTCTTGTCACTCGTGAGTCTCCTTGTCAGTTGTCACTGCTCCTTGCCCAGCCTCCTGCTAAAGCAAAATATTCACCTAGTGTTCCTTATCTGAGAGGGGCCAAGGACACACCAGATCCAATATATTCACTAACGGATCCTGGATCCCATCTTCCTTTGAAATATGAGCACATTTAATATATCTAGAGCGCCGAGAGTCTAGCCTTCATCCTAGCACCACCACATAGCTTCTCATATACCCAAGACTTCCCATATGACTGCAGAGATAACACAGCCTATTGGAGCCAATTCATGGCACTCTGCCCGGGAGCCCAGATTAATAATTGTGATACACGTGGTGAAGAAATGTCTACCCATTTTTATCTATCTGAAAGACAGTTGGGGTATGTTGGGTGGACTGAATAAGATCAATTTATTGGTATTCTCTTTCTTCCCGTTCTGCTTGTTCGAAACGTGGCAGAGATGTAGACATTTGCAACATTTAATTTGTTGGTGCTTTTATTAACGCCAAGTGGTTTTGTTATTTTAGAGACATTAATAATTGATTATACAGAATTTAAGATGTTCATGAAATAATCATGCTTGGCAAATTTAAAGGTGTAATCTAGGAGATAATTAAATATTTACTAGTCATGTTTGCTTTACGGCATGTTCTGTGTGTTGTGAGGCACTGCAACTGACAGACTTTTGAGAAATGTAGGTTGGTTTGGCTGCTTTCTAAAAAGCATCGTGAAACTCAACATCCTTTGCTTAAATCAAGATCTATAGGTTTGTCTGTTTGATCCTTGGTGGATCTCGAGAGGATCGTAGGTATGCGAGATGTCCCTGCTCTCACACTGTATGGGTAACTCTGTGCTAATTCTGCAGTCATTCTCAGCAGAGGAGGCTCTCAGTAAAGGGACTCATCATTTTTCTATAGAGATGGTGATAGCTCCTTGGATATTGTAATACTGCATTTCACCATTTTCTGTAGTGTGTAAAGCATACTTTCTCATATACCACCAAAAACCCAACAACAACAAAAACAAGACTAAAAACAACAGCTTTCTTTTAACCTTCATGATATGATGCCTCCTCCAGTCATACCTTCCTCTTCCTGCTTGCATGTCTCACTCACAGTGACGCAAACAGTTTCTGCTGCTGGGTTTGTGATAGCCAACCCTTTCGTATACCTAGCAATGGCCTTGTCTACTTTAAGGGATGGCTCTTCCTGTTTTAGAGTCCGGGAAGCTTTTTGATATGTTCATTCCTCAGAGTATGCATATCTGCTTCACGGACATCAAATTAAACCCCGCTGCTCTGTTTAAGGGAAGTGATATTTTTCTCTTCAACGTCAAATCATGGTTTAGTCTTTCCGAGGACCTTCTGAATGGCGATTGAACCCTAATTCTACTATCTTCTCAATGCACTCAGTTCAGCTGAAGGGATGACAAAAAAAAACTGCTACAACTGTCTTCCTAACAACTGCATGCCCCTGAACCTGGCCATCACCATCATTGAATCCCCAGAGATACTGAGGCGAGAAAAATGTACATTCTATAATCCCTCAAATGTGGTTTGACTCAATAATCCTGCCTGCATGCTAATGCTGCAGCCAAATGGTGGTCATAACAAAGCCAAGGAAGAAAATAACTCCAACTAAGACACTGGTATATGAATAACCCTGCCCCTTCCTGCAATATTATTACTCATTTCCATTACTTTGTCCTCATTGTTTGTTTGTTTGTTTGTTTATGCAGCATCGGGAGTAAATGCAGTATCTTCTGTGTGCCAGGCATGCGCTCTACTATTTATCTCTATCTCAAGTCCCTCCCCATTATTGTATTTTTTTAAAAATATTATTGCTTTATGTGTATGGGTATTTTGACAGCATATATGTCTGTGAATATGTATGTGCCTGGTATTCACAGAGGGTAGAACAAGGTGTTGGATCCCCTGAGACTGAAGTCATTACAGATAGTTGTAAGCTACCATGTGGGTTTTTAGGAATCATACTCAGGTCTCCTAGAAGAGCATCCAGTGCTCTTAACCACTGAGTCATCTCTCCATCCTCATCCATTATGCTATCTTAAAGGAGTTTAAAGCTCCTCTGACCTACTCACCTACCATGTACCTTTTTATCACGAGCTTCATGAAACCATCCAACTCACACACACACACACACACTCTCTCTCTCTCTCTCTCTCTCTCTCTCTCTCTCTCTCTCTCTCTCTTGTCTTTTTTCCCTCTAGTGATTTAAAAGCTGACTCATATTTCAGCAGTCAACGCTAGCACTATGTGCTCATGATACAATTCGTTCTCCTTTTTATCATACTTTCATTAAGTAGTAGGAGAGAGAAAGACTGATTTTGTTGATGAAAATATGGGGGAAGGGATAGAGGTGGGAAAACAAGTTCAGTCTTCCAACCTTTGTCTAATCTCTGACTTCAAGACCACGGTGGGAAGAAACAGCCCACAAATTCAAGAACCTGTTGTTAAGGTCCCCTCATCACAAGCCACTCTTCATGGCGGGAAGAATTTACTATGCACTACTCGACTTGAAGGAAGCCTGTTTATGGGTGCTCCATTTAATGACTACTCATTGGATGACACAGATCCTGCAAATGCATTCTTGAATCTCATACAATACACAGACATCTGAGGACTCACACTATGTCTTATTATATCTCATCACAGAATTCACATACATGTGAATTTTTTTTTTAAAAAAAGATGCTGGGTTCTACCTGAATTCAAAGAGACCAATCCAGTCTTGGAGGAAGAAAATTCCTGCCCGGGATATCCAGGTTTCCCATTAACAGTTGCTAAAAACACTCCTTAATTTCTTACCTAGACACTCTTTAATCTTCAGGCAGAGGTTGGTGGTGAATAGTTTTTCAAAATGCACAAACCACCAAGCCACCATGCAAGCAAACCAGGGTCCTCCTCACTGAGTTCATCCAGTCTCCACCTCTTCCCACACTGTTCTATGACCCTTGAGTGAAGCACAACTCCTGGGGGATTCACTGCCTCTCCTTTCATCCTTCTTTCCCTTCGAGGGAAAGACATCTCCAGAAAGAGTAAGGGACCTCCCTGCTCCCTGCCAGGGAAAATTCTGACCAGGGCTAGGCTTCCTGGCATTTATAAGCTGGTGGTCAGGGATTTTCCAGTCTCTTACTATTCTGGAAAAGCAACTTTATTTTTCATTTTAAGTGAGGACATTTAAGTGTCACTGGCGTGCTGGGACTGATAAATGGGGTTGGCGTCTGCTTGGTGAAGCCGGAGCCTGTATCATGTAAGGACACAGACACTCTGGCCTCTTCTCCTACATTAACTTGAGAATATGAATATGGGCTTTTAATTAACTTCCCCACATCCTCTCCTGGACAGGAGACAGGGTTCTGCTCTTAGCTTTTCTTTCTGTCACAAAGGGTCTGTTGAAATGAAAGCTGTAGCTATGTGATTGTTTGTTATTCTTCTCTTGCAGACATTAATGCCTCAAGGGACACTGAGAACGCAGAGAGCCTCCAATATTGTCTCATCAGGAACAGCACCACCACCAGTTATGGTAACACTATACAATGTTTTTGAGTTCACAGAACTTTCAGCTTTGCTGTCGTGTCAACTTGATTTAATCCTCTCTCCCAACAATTCCATAAGCTCGTCTGTCATGAACCCAGCAAGAACTGGATGAATCTGATGGCACATTCCAAGTATTTAGCTGGAAATTATTTAAAGACAGGAGGAAGAAAATAACTCCAACTAAGACACTGGTATATGAATAACCCTGCCCCTTCCTGCAATATTATTACTCATTTCCATTACTTTGTCCTCATTGTTTGTTTGTTTGTTTGTTTATGCAGCATCGGGAGTAAATGCAGTATCTTCTGTGTGCCAGGCATGCGCTCTACTATTTATCTCTATCTCAAGCTCCTCCCCATTATTGTATTTTTTAAAAAATATTATTGCTTTATGTGTATGGGTATTTTGACAGCATATATGTCTGTGAATATGTATGTGCCTGGTATTCACAGAGGGTAGAACAAACCATAGAACATGAATCTCAATACTAGATAATATGAGCACAAAGTAGGAACAGACTATCAGAATGGTCAGACAACTGACCACTGACAACAACAGGAAGTAGTCATCACCCCCCAAGCCTAAGAAACCAATCAATCAAGAAAACAGAAACCAAGTAAGACAAATTAGGTAGAAGGATTCTATTTTAAATGGTTGAGGAGCTTTATATGATGCATAAAAAGTAGCCACATTAGTAGATATAGAACATTGATTGATGGCTAGGGGCCCAGAAGGTACAAACAGGAGGTATTTGATGGGTTCTGGTTTAGAGTTGTGAGATAGAACTGTCCTAGCTATTAGGTGCTTGTGAATGTGTGTAATACTACCCCACTGTGCTGCCAGCATGGTCAAGATGATGCATTCCATTATGTAGTTCCCATAATTCTGTTACTTCTTTCTCACCTTAATAAAAATGGCAGTGGAATGGGATCTGAATACATAAAGGAAAGTGCTCGCAAGCGCATGCACACATGTACTACACACACAAAACTGGAAAAGGGTGTGAAAAAGCAGCTGATACTCCACAGTCTAGGAGCAAAGCTGGAGCGTTATAGCCCAGAACTCAAAGGGGGCACAGATGTTGCATGTAGGCCCCTGAAGGATGGGAGAAGATGCAGGACAGCAGCACCATGGGAGTGGTACAGAGAATACCAAGAGGACCCAGAGACTGGAACCCATCATCACCAGTATCCAGAGAGGGGGTGGCTGCTGAGAAGAGTGTGGCAGGGGTGGGGGGAGGCGAGCAGAGGGAGGGACAGAGTCCTTCCACTTCCTCCAGCCTTCTGGGCTCCTTGAACCAGTCTATATTGGCAAACCAAACAGAGTAGCTGGCAAAGGGGATATTCAAATTCTCAAGCTTAGGACCAAAGAGCAGGACTGAGAAGGATGGTTAACGAGCTGAACAGTATTAGTGTAACACTAAGCATGTGACATTGCCAGGTTATAGGGACGGTAAACAAGAGGAAGGACACAGCACCCTTAAGCCTAAGGGCATGAAGAACAGACGTGTTAGAGGAACTTTGTCAGGATCCTTAGGGCCATGCTATGAAACATGGGCTACCCTGAAGGAGCTGCGGACATCTATGCAAGGTATGAACTGAACAGGGGTGGGCAACCAACCTCCCCCTCCCTGACCCCCACCCACTCTTTTTCCAAATGCTGATCTGAAACTGCTATAAACTGGCCAAGGCAGAGGGCAATATTTTGAACTTTAAAATAAAATAAGCAGAATGTACATCACTGACTTTTTTTTAATCTGCATTTTCAGTTTGCTGCCTAATAATAACATTGATAACAAAACGGAAATACCTCCGAGGTAACCTGCTTCAACTTATTCTCTCTCAAGGGCTTAGAAACAATTTGGTATGGAGAAAATGTGCTGTTATTCTAAGCATGAAAAATCAACGGGTTTTATGCCACTAAAATGCCAATAGCTGATCTTCTCCCATACTGAAATACAAAGAGCAAGTTAAGTGCTTCTTGCAGCTTCTTTTTGAAAATTGTTGGGAAACTGCATTGGCTTCAGGCCCCTCCTCTAAAATGGAAAGGATAATGCACCTCACAGGAGGTAGTGAAAATGAAATTGGAAATGAATATAGGGAATTTAATTGAAATGAAATGAATATAGGAAAAAGCACAATGGAAAGATAGGTTTTATCTACCTTCAGCTCTCCCTGGAGAGATGAACATTGTTGAAAACACCACCATTCTCATCACTGTTGTCATTGTCATTGTCATCATCATCGTCGTCATCATCTTCATCATCGTCATCATCGTCGTCGTCATCATCATCATCATCGTCGTCGTCATCATCATCATCATCGTCATCATCGTCGTCGTCATCATCATCATCGTCGTCGTCATCATCATCATCATCATCATCATCGTCGTCGTCATCATCATCATCATCGTCATCATCGTCGTCGTCATCATCATCATCATCGTCATCATCGTCGTCGTCATCATCATCATCATCATCATCATCATCCCTGCCATCTATCTTTGTCATTACTGTCATCCTCACCGTCATCATAGCCATCTTCATCAATATTCTCATCTTTGTCATCTTCACCATCACCACCACCACCATCTCCATCATCGATACCGATACTGTCATCACAGTCATGATAACCATTATCACCTCATCACCATGAACACTGTTAATTTTTCCACGGGTCCTAAATTTCCTTGCCTATAAGAATTTCCAAATTTTATGAAGCATTAAACCCTCCTGGCAGAAATGAGATGGGATTTTGAATCAGCTCACCTATTTTCTCATCGCTGCTTATAAAATAGGAGGTAGGCATCTGTGAACCAGGCAGATGCATTTTTTGGTCCACATCATGTGCTCATCACGTTAAGCAGACTTTCAAAATACCACAGCTATAACTCCATGATAGATATCTTCCTTTTACATTACACTATTGTGGTAGTTTGAACATGCTTGGCTCAGGGAGTGGCACCTAATATTAGGAGGTGTGGCATTGTTGGGGTAGGTGTGGCTTTGTTGAAGGAAGGGTGTCACTATGGGGGTGGACTTGGAGACCTTCTTCAGGGCCACCAATCTTATCCTAGCGGCCTTCAGATGAAGATGTAGAACTCTCAGCTCCTCCTGCACCATTCTTGCCTGGATGCTGCCATGCTTCCACTTTGATGATAATGGACTTAACCTATGATTCTGTAAGCCAGCCCCAATTAAATGCTGTCCTTATAAGAGTTGCCTTGGTCATGGTGTTTGTTCACAGCAGTAAAACCCTAACTAAGACAACTGTGGATATTATATGTGGGTATGCATGCATCTCACCGTTGAAATGATAGTACCATTGACAGGCCCCTTGGGAGTTTCTGAGTTTTCTGATTTACAGGAATGCTTACCTAGTGCTCTTGAGTATTCTCCTTTAGCCCTTCAAAATCCATCCTTCCACCCTACTCTGTCCTATTTTGTGTACGGCAAACATGATCTCTGAAGACTCTCTGTTCATTCACTCCTCTGTATCCTGATGGTGGGCACCATGGTAGGTACGATGTGAAGAGCTGCCTTAAGCTCCTGGTCCTAGACTCCCCTGCCATGATGAACTGAACCTTTCAACTGTGAGCCAGAATAAACCCTTTCTCCTTTAAGTTGTTTTGTCAGGGAATTTTATGACAGCCCCAGGAAAAGAAACTAAGATGATAAGAAAACAAAAGGTTAGGATAAAATGAAAAGAATTCACACATTAAAAATATTATGACAAACAAAAGAAATTGAATACAAAATCATACTATGTGTAATATCATTTGTTTGCAATTCTAGATAGTGCGAATTGACCTATAGGAACAGAAAGCAGATCCTCGTTGCCTGGGGCCAGGGATGAGAGACTGGCCCCTGTAAGCATGAGGAAACTTATTGCATACATTTGTAAAATCTCACTTGCCTTCACCTAAATGGATATAGTTCACTGGTAAATTATGCCTTACTAAAATTTGTGTTACAAACATGAAGAACTGAGCTCCATTCCCCTAGGATCCACATCAAGAAAAAAAAGTTGGGTGTGGTGGCATGTACTTATAACCCTAGCATTAAAAAAGAAATTGGAGACAGGCAGATGCAGATGCCTGGGGCTCTCTGACTAGCCAGCCTATCCTACGTGACAAACTCCAAGGAAGTAAGAGATCCTATCTCTAAAAGAGAAGGTGTACAGCACCTGAGGAATGACAGCTGACGTCCTCTAGCCTACCCCCTACCCCACACACATGCATTCATGCACGCACCAACACACAGACTCACAGATGTTTACGCACAATTTCCGCAGTGTAACCTGAAAGGAACTATCTATCTATCATGGAGTTATCTGCTTAACTTGATGAGCACATGATGTGGAGCAGAAAGTGCCTCTTCCTGCCTGGTTTGCAGATGCCCGCCTGCTATTCTACAAGCAGCAATGAGAGCATAAATGAGCAGAAGAAGGGTCCTGAGGGCGGCAGGGCTTATCCAGAAAAGCTAATCTTGTTGAAGGCCTGGCTCTTCACAGAAATAAGGCTCAGGAGTGCTGAGAGAAAGGAGAGGAAACAAAGAGAAGATCTCTGGGATCCGGTGGGGATCTCATTAGAGCAGAGAGCGCTTTCTGCTGTAGACTGTGGAGTTGTATGGCTTAGAGGAGGAAAGAGACCGCTGTGCTGCTACCACACTGAGACATGCTCACAAGCCTTTGCAGTTTTGATTCCTTTATAAAGCGAAGCTTGTCATAGCATTCAAATGGAAAATTTGAAGACTCCAACTGCTGCTGAGAAACACTTCCAAAGGCAGGAGAGTCAATATCTATAGATTCAGACATAAAATGTGTTTGAATCATTAGCTCTGTGCTAATTGTTTGAGAAATTTAAAACAACACAATTAATTCCCTCAGTTTATGGAGCTAAACAGTCTGTCTGCTTGCTGGTCCACCAGTTCTCAGGCTGGCTGCACCCCAGATACACCCGCAGAACTTTTTTTTATAAAGTGTAGACTCCTGACCTGACCTTTGGCTCAGTGGTTCTCAACCTTCCTAATGCCATGACCCTTTAATACAATTCTTCATGTTGTGGTGACCCCCTCACCCCCAGCCATAAAATTATTTCCACTGCTACTTCATAGTTGTAACTTTGCTACTGTAATGAATTGCAATGTCATTATTTTTGGAGACAGGTTTGCCAAAGGGATGGCGACCCCCAAGTTGAGAACCCCTGCTTTAGACTGTGACTGCAGAGACCTGGATGCTAAGCGCCCACTAAGCCATTTCCATGCAGTTTAGAGTCTCAGAGCACCAGAGCTGAAATACAGGGAGAAGGAAACAGCATACAGATACTCAATCTGGGGATAGGGAGGTGGGCGGGGGGGGTAGAAAGCAGTAATGTGGTAGGGCACGGGGATGCTGATGAAACACTTACTAAAGGCTGATGGGGGCTTGGCAGGAGGGAGGGGCACCAGTGAGGCCGAGGCACACACAGTACGTTCTACCAGGTAGAAAGGTGTGCACTGGAAGCAACAAGAAGGCAAGATCAGACGCAGGTCCTTGGATGCCATGGTGAAGCGCTGGTATTTCATTCAGTGCCCAGCTGGAAGGCCGTAGGGTTGAGGTAGGAGATGCCATCCGATTCTCATGCCTTTACAGGTTCTGTGCCTCCTGAATGGAGTGTGCCCTGTGAAGTGTAAGGGGAGACAAGTATCAGGGTACAACAAATTCACCCCAGAGCTCCAGTGTTCAAAAGTGAGACCCAAACTTGCCTAGATCTGTTCTTGGGTCGGGGGAGGGGGGGGAGCCTTCCTGCTAACACAGTTCAAATCTGCCCCTTGGAGAAAACGTGCTTAATCTACAGTTTTATCGTCTGCTCTGTCCCTAGCGATGAGGATGGCTCAGGGATTTAGGAGGAAAGAGTCCTCAAAGCCACACGGGGTCCTCTGGCTCCAGAGCTGTGTTTTGTCCCTTTGCTGCGGATCCTCAGTGGTGTCATTAAGGGAGGCAGCTGAGACTGCAGCCGGTAGACATTACTGTCTGTCCCTCCCTGTCAGCTGCATGGGTCCCTGGTGGCTCTGACCACCTCCCTCCTTTCAGCTCTCACTGGCTTCCCAGGCCTCAGTGCCTCTACACCCTCATGTCAGCAGGCCCACAGGGGCACTCTGGCTCTCAACCCCGTGTTTTTATATCCTGAGAGAAAAGATGAAGGTGGGCAGACATGATTCGACTGCCATCCTCTCTGACATCTCTAGCTTTCTTCATCTCATCACCCTCCAGGGTGGCCAAGAAGTCCCTTAGCAGGCCTCTTGGGAGCAGGCAGCCTGCCTGCCGCCTGAAGGGAACGCCAGACGTCCACAAGGCCGTGTTCCCCGTTCACCTCCTGCCTCCAGTGGTTTATTCAGACTGAAGGGCAGGCTGTCACAGCCCTCTGCTTCTGAACTACAGACTTGTCACTGAGAACTGGTATAATAAACATTTCCTTCTTTATGGTAAAAATCTACATTCTTCCAGGCTAATCTTAGCTGTGTAACTGGAAACCGAAAACATTTATAAAATCTATTGTCCCCCTCAAAGGCAACCTCTAAGTCTTGTCTTTCTGGAAAACTCCATTTTTTTTTAATGTCCAAAATCAGATCTTGATTTTATTTATTCATTCATTCATTTATTTTGGCTTGCATTTTTGAAGGCAGTTATAATCAGGAAAAAGAAAAAAGCACATTGCTTTTCAAATCACAGCCATCATTGCTCCTGTGGGAAGCTATCCGGATATTCCTGATGCAATAGCTGTAGCTTGCTATTATCAGAGGGGAGTAGAGAGCAGGAAAGAAGCAGATAAGGAAATACTTCCCAAGCAGGACCTCCAGGGCTGGCCAAGGCACCTGACAGCAGAGGGTAGGAAGGTAACACACAGAAGCAGACTAATATGAAGAAATCAAGGTCTCTGTTTTAAAACAACTTAAAATTCCATCCAAAGCCAGGCATGGTGGCATACACCTTTAATCCCAGCATTTGGGAGACAGAGATAGTTGGATCTCTGTGAGTTCAAGATCAGCCTGATCCACAAAGCGAGTTCCAGGTCAGTCAAAGCTATATACAGTGAGACAGTATTTAAAAATCAAACAAACAATAGCAACAAAATAAAAATAAATTACATATGTATATACATGGAACTGTCAAATAACAAAATTAATCAACAAAAAGAAAACTAAATTTAAAAAAATTCCAGTGAGAGAGCCAGGCGGATGGAAATTTGGGAGCCAGCAGCATACAGATGGTGGCTTAATGTTGGGCAGATAGAATGACACAGCCTCTCTCTGGCTATGGACAGCACACTAGGGGACAAAGTCTCCATGGGTCAACTCTTATCAGGACAAAGGAGAAAAACCAAATCTCAACCAGACTCCAGGTCTACCTCAAGGCAAACTCTTGTGTGTCATAGAATGTTTAAAATCCGGGAACAGCCATAGTGAATTTAGTCTTGATCAGGGGGAGAGAAGAGACAGGTATTTAGAACTAGATCATCTTTATTCTTTGAGTTTTTATTCCAGAGAAAGTTAAGGGTGTTTATTGGGAACAGTTATAGAGAAAACCATCCACAAGGCAGGAAAATGGCAAGAAACAATGCACACTCTAGAATCTTTGGATTTTTGTTTGTTTTTAAAGATTTATTTACTTATTTATTTTATGCATACTATAGTACACTGTAACTGTCTTCAGACACACCAGAAGAGGGCATCAGATCGCATTACAGATAGTTGTGAACCACCATGTGGTTGCTGGGAATTGAACTCAGGACCTTTGAAAGAGCAGTCAGTGCTCTTAACCACTGAGCCATCCATCTCTCTAGCCCAAATCTTTGGATTTTTAACACACAGACTTTCTAGGCAAGAAGCTGCCTGTAGAGTGGGCTCTTCAGCTACTCAAAATAGCTCATGGTTTAGTTTGGGGTTCTGGACCTTAACAATTTTTTTGTTAGGTACGAAGGAGAGAAAAGAATTCATAGACCTTTTTATCCTAATTGTTAGGCAAGGATAGGAGCACAGAGAAAGGAGGGATAAAACCATAAGGCTATTTGCAAGTAAATTGCCCCACCTGCTGGTATGGGCTTCAGTGGGTTACAAATAAGTGAGTTTCCATGGGTGAGATTGAGTTCTTTTTAAGGCATTTTTACTACTTAACGCCACCTTTGTGCTCCCTCTAGAGGCCAACAGTGTGGATAACATCTCTGCAGAAGAATATCCTAACCCCTGCTGTTTCATTTTATTGTTAATTAAGTTTGTTCTTAGACAATTTCAACCGGGCATACTGACCATTCTCATTGTGCCCTGTTCCCAGATCTCCTTAACACCCCTGTTCACCACATTCCCATCCTTCCTTCAAATCTTTCTTTTGTGGTCATCTTCACTTCCTTTTGTGACCCACTGTTACACCATCTGTGTGATGTGATCATTGACTTGGAGCTGGAGTCTTATAGGCTGAGCAGTGGCTACACGATTAATGTTCAGTGGTACAGGATGGGGCCCTGTGGCGCCTCCCCCTTCTATGACTGGCGATTGACAGAGCCAATCTTGTGTGTGCCCCTTGCAAATAACCAGTTACTTTGAGTTAAGGATTGCAAGGGTTGGTCTAAAGGACAGCATTTCCTTGCCCATCACTCCATCTTTGAAACTTTACATACTGCCTTCCCCCTCTTCCACAGTGTTGCCTGATCCTTGATCCTTAAAGGAAATAGTGTTAATGTCTTGTTTAGGACTGATGCCTTCTCTCTCTCTCTCCCTCCCTCCCCCTCCCCCTCCCCGTCTCCCTCTCTCTCTTCCTCTCCCTCTCCACAGCACACTTTGAAAGCTGGCCCACTGGGGTGGGCATGGGAGGGCAGATGCAGCTCACTCTCAGCTTGCTTTCTTTACATCATGCAACCATCATACGATTGAGTCCTATCTTCTACAATATGGCTTTATCTTCTTATTTCTGGGTAGGCAACCAAGAGAACTGGCAAGAGCCTGTATTGGTTTGGAGGCTCCCAGTGTATCCTGACAAGAGCCTGTGTAGGTATCCCACAGTGGAACTGGGAACTGTATTCAGTGACACACTGCTTGGAGGAGCAGCCCCATCCAAGCCAGCAGGGTAGCAGCCTTCAGCCCTCTTTTATATCTTTGGTTACAAGATAACAGGCTTGCATATGGCTTCTTTTTGCTCTTTGTCTAAGGTAATCCTCCCCCTTCTTTAACACCATCCTCTCCCCAGTCATCCCGCCTTCTTTAAACCTTTCCATCACATTGTTTCTCCTCTATGATTTTCTTCCTCTCTGTAATTTCACTTTACTTATATTCTTACTATGCCCCATCACTTAAGGCACCCCGCCCCCATGACCTCTTCCTAACTTCCTGGCTTTCACAGGCACTCCTTGTTAACGAACAAACAGCAACAAAAACAAAACAAAAAGCTAAACACCAAGAAAACAACAACAATAACAACAAAGCAATTAAACAACGGGCTTCAGAACTAAACAAGAGAGTTCTCAAAAGATGAAATCCAAACAGTAAGAAAACACTTGAAATGGTTTTTGGCATCCTTGGCTGCCAGGGAAAGGCAACTAAACTATTTCAAGATTCCAGTCAGAATGGTCACAATCGTTCTGTGGTTCTCTAAGGAACAGAACTGATAGAATCAATATATACTAAAGGGGTATTTGTTAGATTGGAAAACAGAATATGATCTGGGTGGTCCAACCATGGCCATCTCATGTGGAAGAGGCCAAGAACCTAGTAGTTGCTCAGTTCCCATGGCTGGATGTCTAGGCAGTCCCAATATGGCACTGAAGGTTCCAGGAGAGCCACTAGCCTTCACTGCACACTGGAAAACAAAAGCTAGGTCCTAATATCAGCAAAGCAATGCAGCAAGGTAGGCAAGCCTACCAACAAGAGTGAAAGAAAACAAGTGGGCCAAAGCAAAGGTTCTTTCTCTCATCTTTTATGTGTGCAGCCACTGGAAGGTGCCGCCCGCACTTAGGGTGGGATGTCCCACTTCTGATCAAGAACATGCCTCACGGAGGTGCCCAGCAGATGACTTTTAGTCAATTCCAGGTCTGTGTTGAGTTGACAGTGAAGATTAGTCAACTCAACAAGGACATCATCATTCCTAGGCAAGTCTGGTCTCTGAATGTAGAGCCACAGGAACGGTGAAGTAATTCTAATAGATGTACTCTGGCAGGAATCCCAGTGTTAGGCTCCGCCCACCTGGATCCAGTAGCTGAATTTCAGAAAACAAGTCCTGGAGATGAGGACAATAAGCCTTAATAAAGCCCAGGCTCCAGAGCCAGTCTTCAAGGTTTCAGTACAGTGATTCAGTGTAGCATTGGGACTATGCTTACAAAGCTCAATCCAGTCCTAATGGTCCTGTTGCCTCGGAACAGACACTGGTGATGGCTGAACAGAAGGTGTACTATCTCATAGCTGTGGGTTCAGTTTGGGTGACAGTGTTTTATAAACACACAGCTGGCAGATACATTTCTCTAGCTTTCAAGATTATTGTTGCAGTAGTTAACTATTCTTGAAGAACAAACACCAGAACACCATGCAGATGCCGTCAAATGCTCTGGTATTTCCTATATACGATGAAGAAGCACACTGTGACAAAATATAAGAGAAAAAGGGGACATCTAAAGGTGCTTCCATGAAATTTAGTATATGATGAAAGAGTGTCCTAAAACCAACGGGACAAAGATGGCTTTTTCTCAAGGATTGGTTTTCACTATATAGCTCTGGATGGCCTGTAACTCACTACGTGGACCAGGTTAGCCCTAATCTCAGAGATCCCACCTATGGTGATCAAAGGTATGTACCACCATGCCTGACTTAAAGACCAGTATTAAGAATGGACATTGTCTTAGTTAGGGTTTTTATTGCTGTGATGAAACACCATAACCAAAAGCAAGTCAGGGAGGAAAGGATTTATTCTGCTTTTACTTATACAGCACTGGCCATCACAGAAGTCAGGACAGGAGCTCAAACAGGGGAGGAATCTGGAGGCAAGAACTGATGCGGAGGCCATGAGGGGTGCTGCTGACTGGCTTGCTCAGCCTTCTTTCTTATAGAACTTAGGACCACTAGCCCAGAGATGGCCCCACCCAGAACGGGCTGGGCCCTCCCCCATCACTAATGCCTTACGACCCAATCTTATGGAAACATTTTCTCAGATTCCCTCCTTCCAGATGACTCTAGTTTGTGTGTCAACCTGACATAAGACTAGCCAGCCCAGGAATCAAGACAAATGAGAGGCCACTGAAGAAAAAGATCAAATTACATCTATGTTGCACGCCATTCAAAAGACATAAAGTTCAAGTGTATCAGAGATTTACACGTAACAAATAAAACTGCAAAAACCAAGTGTTAAAAGTAAACATAAGTTCCTCAATCTAAGATTTAAAATACAAAGGCAATACAATACTGATAATATGACCACACAAACTAAGACAGAGTAGAGAGCAAGGAAATAAACCCAATATGAACAGGCAAAGCATAAACAGGGTATATATAATTACATCGCACATATCTCTCCTAAGTAAAGAGTTACTGAACAACAGCAGAGGAAAAAGATGAATTTTCGCAAATTATGCTGAAGGTCCTTAAATACATGAAAGTAGCAATGGGTAGGGATGTGTACCTGGTTTAACAGTATAGTGCTCTCTCTTATCTGTCAGGGCACAAGTTAGAAAGTGTTACAATATGTTCCGCTGGCACAGCTGTGGGAAGTGATTTTATGCAGAAGCAGCATTGGTACACCCTTCTGGAAGGAAATTGCCCAATGCTTAACAATACTCCAGGAAAGAAAAAGAACAGAGATCATTGCTTCTATCCACTCAGATCACAGTAAAATAAAAGACATCAACAGCAGGAGAAACCACAGGAACCACACAAATACCCAAAGACTGTAAAACCCTCCCAAATAAGCACCGGGCCAGGGAAGACATCAGGGAAGACATGTTAAGAATACATGAAGATATTAAAATTCATCCAACTCAGTCAATTTTATAGTTATAAGTATTTAATTAAAAAACAAACCGAGAGAAGGCAGGAGAGACGGCTGAGTGAGTGGTTAAAAGTGCTTGCTGCTCCGTGGAGAACAAATTTGGTTCTCAGCAACCACGTCAGGCAGTACATCACTGTTCATAAATCCAGCTCCAGAGAAATTGATGGCCTCTTCTGGCTTTTACAGGCACTGTACTCATATGCACATGAGCATGAACAAATATGCACACATACCCACGGTTACTGAATAAAGGGTTAACAACTTGAAAAGGTGAACAAGTTGATGAACCTGTCTTAGTTATTGACCATGGCAACTCTTATAAAGAAAAATATTTACTGGGGCTGGATGACAGTTTCAGAGGTTTAGTCCATTATCATCATGGAGGAAGCATGGCAGCATGCAGGCAGACATAGAGGCTGGAGAAGGAGCTGAGAGTTCTTCGTCTTGATCTCCAGGCAACAGCAGAAGACTGAGCCACGTTAGGCCTAGCTTGAGCATCTGAGACCTCAAAGCCTGTCTCCACAGTGACACACTTTCTCCAACAAGGACACACCTTCTAATAGTGCCACTCGATATGGGCCAAACATTCAAACTCATGAGTGTACGTGGGTCATTCCTATTCAAACCACCAGCGAACCCCTAACCAGGAGAAAGAGAAAGAAGACCTGGTTCCATAAGAGTAGAGATGGGAAGGGGATGGCAAGTGAAAATCCAAGTGAAATCCCAAGGATCATTAAGGAAAACTGTTAGAACTCGTATTTCAAAAGTTAGAAAATCAAGAAGAACTAGAAAGATTCTTTAAACTACCAAAACTGAATCAAGACCAAATAAGCAACTTAAGCCAGACCCAGGTGCCTATTTTCTTTTATTCAAAATAATGCTCTAAGTTTCAAACAAAGAAATTAACAAAAAGAAATAAATGCAATATAAGTAAGAAGTCAAATTATCCCTATTTGCATATGACGTGGTCCTGTACTAGAAAGACCCTAAAGACTCTGCCAGAAAACTCTAAAAACCTATACATACTTTCAGCAAAGTAGTAAGTACAGAAAAACCAGCAGCTTTCCTAAATACTAATAACAAACTTTCCAAGAAAGAGATTAGAAGGAAAATTCATTCACAATAGCTTTAAAATAACAACCAAATAAATAACCCAGAAATAAACCAAGCCAGAGAGTTAAAAGACATCTGCAGTAAAAACTGTAGGAAGACTGTAAAGAAACTGAAGAAGACATTATAGGATGGAAAGACACCACCTCCTCCCCACCAATGTTCTTCCATAGGCTTAACTGATATTGTAGAAACATATTATCAATAACAGTTTATAGGTTCAATGCAATCCCTATAAAAATTTCAATGATATCCTTCACTATCTTTGAAGTAGAAAATACTCCTAAGATTCATATGGGAGTTCCAAAGGCTACACACACCCAGAGCAGGACGAAAAATGTTGAAAATGCCACAGTATCTAATCTCAGATTATACTGGAGATTCTGTCATGGTTTGAATATGCTTGGCCCAGGGAGTGGCACTATCTGGAGGGGTGACCTTATTGGAATAGGTGTGTCACTGTGGGTGTGGGCTTTAAGACCCTCATCCTAGTTGCCTGGACGCCAGTATTCTGCTAGCAGCCTTCAGACAAAGAGGTAGAACTCTCAGCTCCTCCTGCACCATGTCTGCCTGGATGCTGCCATGTTCCCGCCTTGATAATAAGGGACTGAACCTCTGAACCAGTAAGCCAGCCCCAATTAAATATTGTCCTTATAATGTTGCCTTGGTCATGGTGTCTGTTCACAGCAGTAAAACCCTAACTAAGACAGATCCTTAATAACATTTTTAACACAAAACAAGCACACAAACCAGTAGAATAGACTAGAGGACCTGGAAACAAATCCACACACCTGCAGCTACCTTCAGCCATCTGCAGTCACCTATGTTTTGACAAAGGGTCAAAAATGCACAATAAAGGGACAGTTTCTTTTAACTAATGATGCTAGAGAATCGGCAATCCAGCCTAACAGAATGAAATGAGATCCCCTCACACTTGACATAAGAATCAACACTAAATAGAAGACAGTAATAATGTAAGACCTCCAAGCTACTAACTGCTGTCTACAGGCCTAGACAAGGACTATCTGAAAAGACCACAGCAGCACAGGAAATAATTCCAAGGGTTGCAAATGGGATTACGTGAACCTGAAAAGGTTTTACAGGGCAAACCACAAGAGTGAAAGATGGCTTACAAAATGGGGGAAAATTGAGGCTTGTTATCTCCAATATACAAAGAAACATGAAAATTAAAAACCAAAACAAATATTCCAACAAGCAAATGAGGTAATTAAACCAAACAGACCAGTCTCAAAAAGAAGAGATATAAATGGCTGATAAATACTTTGAAAAAACTGTTCAACCTCTGCCCCAATGAGGGAATACACACTAATACTGCATAGAACCAGGTCTGGGGGTACATGCCTGTCATCCGGCTGACAAAAGCAATTTAAAGAAGAAAAATCTGATGCTGGCTAAAGCTCCAGGAGAGGTCATGGGGGAGGTCAGGGCAGCTAGCAGAGCCTGAGGACGATGGTCACATTAAATCCATCACATCCACGGTCAGGAAGCAGAGCGGGAGGAAGCCTGGCGCTCCCTTTCACACAGTTTGCAACCCCAGCCTATAAAATGGTGCTATCCAGACATTTAGGGTGATCTCCGAACCCTCATTAGTCCAATCGCTTTTAAATACAGCCTGAGGTCTCAGGAATGGGGAAAATACAGCCAGATTCTTTGCCAAAACATAAGTGGAATGGCCTGTGTACAGCCTAGGCTTTATTACCTTCCAAACCCCATCAGACTGCTCACTAAGCTCTGTTTGTAGCTTTCTAGCTCTTTAGCCTGCAGCTGCAAACTCTTCTGCATTCCTCCCACAAACCAGTTCCAAAGGCCTGCTAAGCCCACAGCCCAGGTTATCACATCGAGGACTCCACTTCCCACGGTCAGTCTTACGTATCAGCTAATTTCTCAGCGCTGTGCAAAAATACCAGGCAAAGGGAACTTAAATCCAGTGACCAGCCCAAATTGGGATCCATCTCAAGGGGAGGCTCCAAGGCCTGGCACTGTTACTGATGCTATGGTGTGTTTACAGACAGGAGTCTAGCATGACTGACCAACAAGCAGCCGGTGACCCCTGTGGTTGAATTAGGCAAAGGCTGGAAGAAGCTGAAGAGGAGGGCAACCCTGTAGGAAGACAGCAGTCTCAACTAACCTGGACCCTGGCGATCTCTCAGACACTGAGTCACCAACCAGGCAGCATACACCAGCTGATATGAGGGCCCTGACACATATACAGCAGAGGACTGCCTGGTCTGGCCTCAGTGATAACAGAAGCATCTAATCCTTGAGAGACTTGAGGCCCCAGGGAGTGGGGAGGTATGGAGCGGTGGGGGTGAAGGAAGTGGGGACATCCTCTTGGAGACTGGGGAGGAGGAAGGGGATGAGGAACTATCAGAGGGCAGACCGGGAGGGGGATAATGACTGGACTGTAAAAAAAAAAAAAGATTAAAGAATAATAATAAAAAAAATTCCAAAAAGAAAAAAGAAAAGGAACTTAAGAAAGGGTTCATTTTGGCTCACAGTTTGATGGTAACACCCATATGATATGGAAACCATGGCAACAGGAGCATGAGAATTTGGTCACATTTCTGGCATAGTCAGGTACAGAGAGATGAATGCTGGAGCTCAGCTTGTTTTCTCCGTTGTATTCACTCCAGGAGCCTACCTCGTGGGTAGGTTGTATCCCTATGTTCAGGGTGGGCTGTCCCTCCTTAATTAAACCGATATAGAAAATCCCTCCTAGACACACAGACACAGGGAGACTTGTCTCCTGGGTGATTCTAGATCCTATGAAGTTGGCAATCTTTATAAACTATCACAGCTATTTACAAGTTCCAGGTCATCTCGTGCTGCATAGTGAGCCTCTGTCTAAAACTAACAAGTGGTAGGGGGAGCCATGTAATAATGTGTCATATACTCAAATAAGTGAATGACTACAAAAAGATAGGATCTGGGGTAAGTTAATGGTGGATTAAACAGCAGCAAATGAATTTAACTGTATTATAAGTAAATAATAAGTTTACAAGAAGAGGAAAAGAACAATCCCAGGTATTGTGACCACTATAAAAATGTTTTTTAAGAAAAAAACCACACGTGAATGTGTGTATTTGATATACACCCATGTATTGCCAAGCTCTGTCTTCTGGGAGGGTCTCTGTATTACTGATTTTTGTATCAGTGTGGGCAGAATGCCTGAGGAGAAACTCCAAAGAGCACCGTTTGTTTTAGCTCACAGTTTTTGAGACCTCAGTCTCATTATAGGTTGGCCCCACAAGCTTGGGAGAACATCACAGTGGAGAGAGTATGTCAACAGCTCACATCATAGTTGCCGAGAAACAGTGGACAGAAGGGAGCCAGCGACTACATACTCTCGGGACTCCACCTCCCAACGATTCCAAGTCTCTGAAAATAGTGTCACTATCTGGTGAGCAAGATTCAAAGCACAGGACTATTGGGGGGGGGCATTATAATTCAAACCCCAAGAGTCTAGAAGCAATGAGCACAGCTCTAGAGCCTAGCTTCTAAGTACTGCTCCCAGGATGGGCGTGGTAATTAGCACTTTTGATCCCAGCACTTGAGAGGCAAAAGCAGCCAGATCACTGTGAGTTCAAGGTTAGTCTGGTCCACATAGTGAGTTCTCAGATAGCCAGGGTTATGTAGTATCAAACCAAAACAAACAAAAGACATTCTCTAATAAACAACAAAAGCTCATTGGAAAAAATGATTGATTCCAGGCCTAGGACAGGACAACATGATACCAGAAAGGGAATGTTCAAAGAGACGAATGTTCAAAGGGCATAGGAGCTAACTCAGAGACACTCCCAATGGCAAAGGATGAACCACTCTGAATAACAGCTCACATCAGAATCACAGTAGATTTTGATTGTGAGCCAAAACAAGTTAGTATGTTAACTAATACATGAGGAAGAGATAATAGAAGATCATCATCAAGCAAATCTCTTATATAACCGTTATAAATAACTAGCAATGAATGATAAAAATATTCTAAGAAATGTAACAGGTCCATAGTCTTAGTAACCTATGGTTACAAAGGAAAGCACAGGCACCCTAAGAGTACAGAGGTCTGATACAACCAGCTCAAAGAGGGCAAGAGAGACATCGCCCTGGGCTAAGACATTCTGAAAGCAGGAATTCCCACAGGAAAAAGGCACAAGCTGACCTCTCTGGTATACTTGCAAAAAGAAAAAAAAAGTCTAATCTTACTCTAATCATGAGAAAATACCTCACGAACCTCAGTAGACTGAGAGTCTCTGAAGCAACGGACAGTGACCTTCAAATGCATTAAAGCCATAAAACACACAGAAAGACTGGCCTGTTCAGGGTGCCAACTAAATGCCTTGCAGAATCTTGGTACTTTACTGGGAAACCTGTTAAAAGTCCAAATAAGATTTAATTGTGGATTAATAGTATCATATCAATGGTAATCTCCTTACCTTTCTGTTGAATACATGAGGGAAGGCTGATTAAGCACATAGGGGGCTCTTTGTATTCTTTTTAACAAGTTTAGTTTGTGAATCTACATATTTCAAGATAACTGGAACCTCGCGGTTGAACATTTCCAAGTACTTCCAGTCTTTAGGGAATGATCAGGTGAAATACCTTTTTTGTTATTCCTTGATTCAAACCTTCAGACACAGATGCATAAATCATGTCGGAAGAGTGCTGAAAGCCATCTCCAGTCAGTAGAATAATATCTTGTTTAAAGTATCAGAAAATAAAACCTGGCCCACTTGTCTCTTCAGCAGATTTTTGAAAATGGGGATGATAATGTGTGGTTTCTTTCTTCACTGATATAACTTCCAATGCAGTAGATAGTCTCCGAAGGCAAACTGTGCGCTCAGAATTCATCCGGCTCATATTAACGTCACCGCATTTTGTGGGACATCTGTTACCCACCACAAGGACTGACTGCCTATAGAGCGTTTTGGTCCCACTTCTTGTAGCAATGCCTGCAATGACCAAGGTTAATCAACAAGAGGAAGAACACAACATATAAATATTGTCCAGCCTAGGCAAACAGTTCTGAGAAAAACTGAAAGACCATCCATCCCATCAATAACTGAGAGGTAGTCAGCCACATAAAAAACAACTCAGCAACAGATCTCAGTACTTCCCCCTGGGCCCGTTCAGCTCCTTTGGTCTCTCAGTCTCCCCTAGTGGGATTACTCCCAAATGATCTATTTGCTCGCTCGCCTCGTCTCAGGGACTGTAGAGAGAGGGATCATGGAGGCTCAAGAAAGGATACAGGCTATCCTTAAAGCCAAGTTATAGACACACACACACACACACAAAATCCAGTCAGTGGGAGTACTCACAAAACCCACAAAATATCCATTACTACATCAGACTGAACCTGACAATTCTACTCCATTATGAAACTATTCCAGATTCCAGTGTGGGGCTGAGAGCAGAGGCCAAGAGGGGCTTTCTACAGTCATGGAGAGAAAACTCAGGAAGTAAATCAAGTTGAACCTTTATTTTATTATTTTTATTTATTTATTTGCCACCCAGACAAACAAACACCTTCAGCACTGCTCCCAGCTTTCTTGTGCTCCTAAAGAAGCCTGTCACTGGGGATCAACAATGATGAAAAAGGACATTTTGATCTAGATTGAAAACTTTATTTATGCTGTGTTTTCTCCCCAGAGAGATTGCCTGTGTAAACGAGCAGAGTGTGTCCATTTGTTTTAAGTGGAGCCCAAGAGAAGCACAAAGTCAAAGTCATCGGTATTTGCCTTAAACTCAACCTTACTGCAGCTTGATTTGAACAGAACGGTTGCCTGGCGGCACTGGGCAGCCGCGGCCACGGCGCTCTGGGCCTTACACACAGAGCTTTGGTTCCTCTCATTGCTCAGTTTCCTTCCTTTCCTGTGGTGTTGGCCAGGTGCCACCCAGGCAAACTCTAGCACTGAGCTCCAATGCCAGGTGCCCAGGGCTTCCGGTCCCTACAGTAGTGTCTGCTTGTCATGGAGGTTAGCTACTTCCTTGACGAAAAACAAAACAGGAACTATGGAGTTAACGTTTGGTCAGTCAGGAGCCAAGTTCCTTATTGCCTCGAAGAAAAAGAACCATAAATAGCACGAAGCACAGCACATGAAGGGCACTCTTCAAGGGACCAGGCAGAGCTTTGACGGTAATCGATCCAGAGGGTTCCTACTGTGATGACTGACACTTCCTAAGTATAATATACACACACACACACATTCATAAACACACTGAGACAGACAGACAGACAGACAGACAGACAGACAGACAGACAGACAGAGAAACAGAAGGAGAGAGGGAGGGAGGGAGGAAGAGAGAGACAAATAGAAAGGCCGAGATGGAGAATTTTACTGTAAAGTGAAACAGACTTGAGTTAACACACCAAGGGTGATGCACCCAGACCCCTGAGGTGGGCTCCCTCACCATGCCGAATCCCAGGACACATCGCTTTCCTCTACTGTTTTCAGTTTCTTAAAGAGTGGGATGAACTCTCTTAGGAAACATAGCATTTCCTGAAACGTTCTCTTAAATACCAAACTCTAAGACCCACTTACCCACTTTGTGTATTTTACAATAAAACCAGCCAAAAGGACTTGTCTTAGTTAGGGGTACTATTGACATGATTAAAAACAAAACAAAAACAAACAAACAAACAGAAAAAAATGACCAAAAGCAAACTGGGGAGGAAAGGGTTTATCTGGCTTATACTTCCATATCAATGTTCATCCCTGGAGGAGTGTCAGAACAGGAACTCAAATGGGAGGAACCTGGGGTCAGGAGCTGATGCAGAGGCCATGAAGGGGTGCTGCTTACTGGCTTGCTCAATTTGCTTTCTTATAGAACCCAGGACCATCAGTCCAGGGATGGCATCACCCACAATGAGCTGGGCCCTCATTCATCAATCACTAAGAAAATGCCAAGAAAGAAACATCTCTCCATGGCCTCTGCATCAGCTCCTATATCCTGACCTGCTTGAGTTCCAGTTCTGACTTCCTTTGGTGATGAACAACAATGTGGAAGTGTAAGCTGAATGAACCCTTTCCTCCCCAACTTGCTTCTTGGTCATGACATTTGTGCAGGAATAAAAACCCTAAGACCAAATGGTACCAGCATAGTTGGGTATTCCTGTGACAACTTGACCATGTTTTGGGGAGGAGTGTGGAAGGATTTTGGAACTTTGGGCTAGATAATCCATTCAGTGTTAAGAGCTCTGTGGGATGTTCTGTAGAAGCTTGGAAGATATTGTCGAAAACAATGCAGAAGATGGAGGCCTGGCTTGTGAAATTAAAGAGGGAAGATTAAAGACTCTTATCAGGGTCATTGCTATTTTAATTGTGAAGATCCTGTGGTTTTGGTTAGCTGGGCTGAAGAATCAGCTGTGATTAACAAGTTACCAGAACTACTAAAGCAAAAACGTTGCATTCCTGGGACTAATTGATGCTGGTTAGCTGGAGCTAAGAAATTAGCAGTGATTAGGAAGAGACCAGCATCACTGAGGTGAAATCTTCTGAGAAGTGTTTTCTGACAGCACAGAGGCTGTGTTCCAGAGATAGCCAAGGTGGTACCTTTGTGCTGTGGCTGGACTTGGTACTGTGTAAGAGTCACCCAGGTGGTACTGGTTTTGAAAGCATGAAGGGGTCATGAAGAACAGCTGAGGCTCCGTACTGTGAGAGGCCTCAGAAGGCCTTTAGTGGAGGTGCAGCCTCAGTTGTAATTGGTGGCCCAGGACTGAAGGAGTCACGCAAAGGAGTTAAGACTTGGAACCATGAAGAGAGGCTATTGGTGAAGTCTAGTTGCAGCGGAAGACAGCAGTGGTTTGGAGATACCAGAACCTTGAGATGACCACCAAAAACAGCAGCAGCAGTGGAGAACAGTTAGCTGAATCCTAGAAGACAAGGTGTGTGCTACAAAGGGCAGGGCTGGAGAAATGACCCACACCTTTGGAGGAGCCTAGAAGATCGTGAGTGGATCCCAGACACTGGACAGTTGGAGTTTAATTTTCCTTTTGTGACTGTACCCTGATATTTTTCCCTCTTGAAGGAAGAAAGTATTTTAGTGGAGCCCACAGTTAAGAGACTTTTAATTGTAAAAAGACTTTGGATATTAAAAGAGATTGGATATTTTAAAGGGACTGAAATTTTAATATGTAAGAATTTGCAAAGACTGTGGAGCTTTTAAAGTTATTTAGATCTTGGGAAAAACCTGAAGAGACTCCTAAGAGAGAAATGCCAAACACTTTGTGTATTCCCCCCACCCCCTACCCCCAACCTGTACCACCTCACCCTGCCAACAGGGTCTGACAATGTAGCCTTGGCTGTCCTGTTCTGGAACTTACTCTGTAGACCAAGCTGGCCTTGAATTTACAGAGATTTGCCAATTGCTGGAATTAAAGACATATGCCACTATACCCTGATCTGGCAATTTTAAAAAATGGCACTAAAGTCTACTCCATTGGTGTATCTGTCTGATCTTATGCCAATACCAGGCCATCTAGATCACTATGGCTCTACAGTATAATTTGAGGTCAGGTCCCCAGCAATGCTCTTACTCCTTAGAATTTCACTGACTGCTCATGGTCTTTGTTGATTCCATATGAATTCTTGTATTGTTTCAAATTGTCTGGAATGCCAGGGTATCACATGGCTCAACTATTTCACTCCTGGGCACATACCCAGAGATTTCTATACTCTATCAATGAGAAATTTGTGCCTCCACGCTTATATGCAAGGAAACAGAACCAACCTAACTGTCCATCAGTGGATGAATGGATAAGAAAATTTGATGGAATAACAGTCAGCTCTTGGGAAGATGGGCAGACTTACAGTATATATTATATAAAATTCTACAATCTCAGAAAGAAATAAAAGAGCAAGTTCTCCTGCATATCGAACACAGCCTACATGTATGTGTATACATGTGAGTACAGCATAACTTATAGAAAGGAGAACAAACAGCAAACAGGTAATGAGGGAGACTGAAATCCTGGTAATAGACATGTCAGTAAAACTATGGCAGGAAGCTTGGTGAGTAGAGCGGTTGAGACCCCAGAAACTCACACCTGAGATGGTAGGTGCCTTCCTGCTCCCTGCTAAATTCCTGGCCTAGAACACGTGCCACACTTCTAACAAAAGGAAACATGACCTGTATGGTCACATAGGCCCAGACTAGAGTTCTCCATGCTAATGAGGTACCTAGAGGCCCTGAGGGTTTAGCCAATAAGCTTCCCTTCCCAGAAATTCCTCCCTGCAAAAAGTATTTAATCCCAGGTCCATTCTGAGTAGTTGGTAGGGTGTGCATCCATTTTCCAAGATTTAGAATGGCTGAGGGGAGCATGGAGGGGGTCTTCGACCACAGAGCCGCAGCCTAAGCCTCCCGCAGGACAAACATTGCTGAGTTAAGCTGGAGCTCTCCCTTTCCCCAGCCCTGGGCTAGATGCCATCCTCAGCCCACCGGCCCTACTCTGCTCTCAAGACTCAGCAGCGCCTGAATATCCAGGAGTTCGGGAGCACCGGGTCCTGGTCTTGTCATGGGGCCAGGGATTCATGGACACCTGACACTTCATTCCCGACTTCTCTGAGGTTTTCTAGAGGTGACTGACTATATGCCCAGAAGTTAGGGGATACCAGCTTCTGCTTTCCCACCCCTGGAGCAGCGTCTCAGCAGTTCCCTGAAGTCCAGCACCGTCCAGCAGCAGCGTGGGATAAGGGCGGATATAAAGCCAATTGCTTCTCTACTTTTAACTCTGGATCTCCCTCTCCCTCCCTCCCTCCCTCTCTCTCCCTCTCCCTCTCTCTGTAGTGGAAAGTGCATAAGCGAAAGGATAAGCTCCAGTATGAAGCTCCACAGCTTCAGAATGACTATTCTAACTGTGCAGAGGTGCACTGCTATGTATAGACTTTGGGTCTGGCCACTCTCATTATATATAAAAATTTTAAGTTATTTACAATAAAGTTGTTTTTGTTTTGTTTTGTTTTGTTTTTTGGTTTTTCGAGACAGGGTTTCTCTGTGTAGCCCTGGCTGTCCTGGAACTCACTTTGTAGACCAGGCTGGCCTCGAACTCAGAAATCCTCCTGCCTCTGCCTTCCCAAGTGCTGGGATTAAAGGCGTGCACCACCACCGCCCGGCATACAATAAAGTTTTAATTACAAAAAAATATTACCAGAGATCTCAGATACTAACAAGTCATAAAAGTAAATGACTTACATGGTCACGGAGGTAAACACCTGTAATCCCAGCACTGGGAAGGTAGAAGCAGGAGGATTACAAGTTGTAAGTCAGCCTGGGTTATAAGCCACCCTGCCTCAAACAAATAATACAAAAAGGGAGGTGACTACGATATTTACTAATTCTGTGGCTGGTTCTGCAGGCTTACCCCAGCAGTGAAGAAGTCTGTTCTGGATTACCTTGTACTCTTACCTTAAGGCTTGGAAAACTATGGATTCTGATCAGACCCTTCTCCAGATGTTTCTCTGTTACAGAAAATTAGATGGTTGGCCACACAACTCTTGTCTGAGCACGTGATTAAACAGAGGATCATCGGAGAAGAATGTGAAACCCTAACGTTTATTGATACTGAAACACCCACCAGGGAAACCTGAGCCATGATCACATGCCATACACTGTGGTGGGGATGGGCATGGGTTGCATCAACAGTGAAGCCTGCATCTCAAGCCAAAAATCCTCAGAAAGGAATGAGTAGGAAAAACAGCATCATCTATAATCAGAGTCAGACCTCTGACACCAAATGTGGGGGTAGAGACCTACACCATACATTTGTCTTTCTGTGGCTCCAAACCAGGCAACCTATGACTTAATTTTAGCACTATTGATTGAGTCAGTGCACACCCCACAAGTTTCAGGATGCCAATCACAAGTCCAGGTCTCCCAGCCTTGTAACAGCTGCAAAACAGTTCACCAGAAGTCCCCTGCCCAGTATGGATACTTGCTAGAGAGGCTTACAGAACTCTGGAAACTGGTTCATATACTATTGCTGGTTTATTTATTCTAAAGGATCCAACTCATGAATAGTCAAAAAGCAGAGAAATACATAACAAGGCATGAGGGAAGGGAGGTAATCTCCCCATCTTCTGAGCATGCTGCACCCCCATACCAGCACCCTAATGTGTTCACCAACCCAAGGCTTGTTTAAGGTTTTGGTAGAGGGATGGTGAATTAACTCACTGGCCAAAAGGTGCATGCCTTCAATCTTCAGCCTCTCTCCCCACTGAAAGGTAGGAGGCAGTGGAGTTGAGTTTCTATATCTAACCATAAGCTGTGCTGCGCTCACTGCTCGCACTCAGCCCTTGCCCTAGCAGGGGTTGTTTTCAGCCATCACTGATCTCGTCAGTACACACCCTCAACACTCACTTCCAGAGATGCAAAGCGCCTATAAGTTCTTGTATCAGGAAGAAGGAAAAGACCAAATATTTGAACCAGAGATCCTGCCGATACCCCATCACTTAGGAAATAACAAGGGTTTCAGGAACTGAGGCCTGGCAATGTGCGTGTGTGTGTGTGTGTGTGTGTTGCATATACACATGCCTGGGTTTGTGTGCTTGTGTCTGAGTGCCTGCGTGGGGAATACTGTAAACCCAGAGATACCAAAGCTGAAGCATCCACATCTACATGGTTTATTTATTCTCACTATTAACATCTTTACTACTGAGGCATTTTCATTCCCAATGACGTCAAAATTCTGGGAAATTTGTCCCCCAGTTATCATTGCAAATAATTCCATGATTTGAGAACTTTTCATTTATCTAAACCCCTGAAATTACTCATGCCAGAGTTTTCCTTCTTAGGCAGGTAGCACTGAACCAAAGTCTACATTTTCAAAATCCTATTAAAACCCTAATCCCAAGCTCAAGCATGCAGCCTACCTTAACGCAGGCTCTAAAGGGTGCCAACAGCTGCTTCCGCCTCAGAGATGCCACCACAACGACACGATCCAGCTTTGCTGAGTCAGCAGTGTCGTTTGGTGTATTTTCGGAGAGCTCACATTCCACATGAGAGTAAGTAGTCACAATTTCAATGTGAGAATCTGGAGCTGGAGCTAAAGACTCAGGGTAGAACGCCAGATTAGAGTATGTGTGTGGCCCTGGGCATGATCCTTAGCATGGAACAAGGAAGAACGGGAGGGTGTCAGACTTGTGTTTGACTGGCTTCTAGACATTATCAATTTTCAACCCAAGTTCACTATTGCTTCATTTTTAATGTTAGGTTTCAAATAAATGCAAAACCTGCCAGACACAACTATATTTCCATTAAAATGTTCACTCGAAAAATTTACCTTTTAAAGTATGCAATCTCAAGACTGGAGAGACGAGAACACTTTTATTTTAACCTCTTCCGGAGAGCCTCGATTCGAATCCCAGGACCCACATGGCAGCGGCTCGCAATCTCTTTAACTCCCGGTCCTAGGAATCCGACGGTGTCTTCAGGCCTCCGCGGGCACCAGATGCACATGTGGTGCGCAGACTTGCAAGCAGGAGGAACACATACATGCATTAAAATATTCATAAAACAATTATGAGGTGGGGCTGGCTCAGCAGCTAAACTGGTTTCACGCATGCGTGATTCCTAGAGGTCAGTTCCCAGAACCCACAGAAACGCTGGTGGGCTCATGGCTTCTGAAATCCCAACCTGGCAAGACCAGGGATCTTCAGCACGCCGAGCATTCTTATCAACAGCGCCTCCGGGTTCAAAGAGTAAGACTGAGCAACGGGGAGGGTAACTTCTGAGAGCTTCTGCCACTGCATTCACGTGGCACATATTGGGCGCACCCCCACATGAAAAGATATGGAAAAACAAGTGTTTATGTAAAACGGAGAACGGATTTTGGCTTACTGTGCATTGAGGAAGCACAGGTCAGCCAGTCTCGTTACCATGACACCCAGGTAGAGGCGCTGCAGTCCTCATCACCCTCCAGCCCCCACCCTCAGCACACAAGGCACAATATACAGTGTGGGGTTTCAAGCTCCAATGCTTCAGGGGCCCTCCTCACAAAAGACAGCCAATAATGATGACAGGCAAGAGGATAAGGAAAGTCGGGAGACCCCGAGGTCAGTAAACACCCTCACCATCTGCATCACCTCAACTCGGGTTACTAAGGCAGAAAACTAAAACGCAAGATGGCACCCAAAAGCAGTTTCCGCATGCTCTAAGCAAGATGGGTGAACAGAAGCCATTTTATCGGGATCCACAGCAGCCATTATCTGTGTGACATTCCAACAATATGAAGATTGGCAATGAAGAACTAAATGTTTGCATTTTCCCCTTGACCACCTCCATTAGCTTTCTCTATAATGTTTATGAAATGGGGCTTTTTTAAAAAAAAAAAAAAAAACAACCCAGGAAGCCTTCTTGTAAGGATAAACAGCTTTCTTAAAACAGCCTGGTTTTTCCCAATACACCTTTAAAGTCTTTAAATTGTTTTGTTATATAATAAAGTGGAGATTTTAAAGAACTTTAAAGACTTTTGATATTTTATTATTTTTTATTATGTGTACATGGAGTGCTGGTGCCCATGGCGAATAATGGCGTTGCCTTCCCTGGGGTTGCTTTGAGCTGACCAACATAGGTGGTCCTTTGCAAGGCTCTTAACCCCTGGGCAAAAGATGACATTTTAATTTGTAAAAGCTAACAACACAATGTGAAAACAAAAAGCCAATACATTGACAAGAAAAAAACTATTTTCAAAAGCACCATTTACTGCAACCATATGTTGTAACCACCTAACAACTGCAACTCTGAAAAACCAAGTTGGAAAAGGATTTGCTGGTATGGAGAAGTATGATTTAAACACACACACACACACACACACACACACGGGTTACGTGGAAGTTGCAATGATCACACTGAAAACTTTATCAAAGCTCCAAGAGGCGGGCTGAGCCTGCAGCTCTTAGAGAAGCCTATACTCACATCTTTTACCCAGTCTTGCTGAACAATCATTACACAGTACGTGGCAGAACAGGACATTCCAGTAGGGACCAGACTTTACAGTATTTTGGTGGGGTGTGACAAGAGCTGGACGGGCCAGAATTTCCTTGTTTCCTTCCTTTACCACATTGTTCATTTCAGAATCATTTGCAAATTAGTCCACGGGGTTCTGTACACCAGTGGTATCAAAATAAATTTTTTCAGAAGTCTACTGTGACAGTCTTCAAGAATTATACAATATGCTTATGAGAACACCAACAGCTTAATTCAGGATACTTTTAATTTTCTGTAATAAAGCATTTTCTAACTAAAAACCTGACAATGTTAGAGATACAAGAGAAACACTAAAAACAAAATGTCGACTACAGAACATTACTCTGCTGAAATGATTGAGAAGATCCTCCCTGGGCCCACAAGAAGCACACCGGTAGTGACACATTTTTCACACCCCAGAGCACTGCTGAGTGGCCAGTGATTACGCACACTTTCAAACGGGAACCTAGCAATCACTGCTGGGCTAGAGACTGAGTTCAGCCGGCAGACTGCTTGCCAGGCATGCAGGAGGGCACCTAGTGATGGTGCGCTCCCATAATCCTACCACCCAGCTAACAGGGAGGAGGATCACTGGTTCCATCACACTTGGCTATACAGTAGTGGAGGCCAGCCTGGGATACATGAGACTCTGAAAAGAAACCAATAGAAATCATACTTCTCTTCAACACCACTGAAGTGCTTAGAAACATTTATTTTGTGCTTAGAATGTTTTTCTAAGCCACCACAAACTACATATCCAAACTCTGACAGCAGAACATTTAATACTATAAAGGAGAGGAATTCAACAGAGAACAGAAGGGGAGGGAGCATCACAGACACCATCTATTCCATAAAGGCTAGAGGACTCCTCAAGAATTCAGTCTGCTTTTCCCCTTCCAGACATCAAGACAGTCCCCCGACTATACCCTTCTCACTCTGTAAGATGAAATCGATGTAGTCCATTTGCTGATCTTGTTTCCGTTTGTGAGATACACAGTACTAGCAGTCAAGAACAATACAATATGAATTTTGTCTTTAAAACACAACAGTGTTACGATTTTCAAACACAAAGCAATATCCTGACTATAAAATTCATCAAGAACCTGTGGAGGACAGCGATATGCTAAAAACACATAGTAGTAGATGTTTCTTCATTTTACATCAATTAAGCTCTGAATTTCCAAAATATAAAATACCAAGCTTTTCCACATCAAATTTTAAAAATCAGAAAATTTCATCTTCACATTAAAAAGAGAAAAGAAAACTTCAGACCATTTAATAATAATTTAAAATCTGGAATGTATAGCCAAATTTGTACATTTTCAAGTAAACAGTTGGATTTGATGGTTCTCTCAGTAAACTTCAACTTAAAAGGATAGAAAAGTTCTGTTTACCCACAGTAAACACAACAGTGATACTGTTCATTTTTTCCAACTTAAAAATGTAACACATGGCAAATAACAAAAATGATATAGTGGACAAGAGACCAAAACAGGCGTCAGCCTTAAGAATTAATACAATGCCATAGACTTATAAAAATTTCTTAAGTCAGCAGCATATCCTATATGTAATGTGTAGAAATAAAAGCTATAAAGTAAGGTAGTTTTGTTAGCTGTATAATCCAAAATCTATGAGGAGATTTTGGACTCTACCTAAGCACAGCGTTATCAGTGACGCGCATGTCTTGAAACAATGGGCAATGCTCCCACTTATGGGAAATATGATCCTTTTTTCACACAGTGAAACTGAGAAAAATGATGTGAAATGAGAAATCTTTCTCACTAAGGTAATTTTCTTAAATACCCCAGTAATGCAAATCTTGGGAAAGGCAGTTTCGAATCTCACACAAAATAGATTATTAAATATAAACACAAATCTTACTGCTTGGCACCAGGATCTTCTGAAATTAAATAACTTTAAACCATCATAATATTCTTAAATCATATTTCAAACTCTTATATCTGCTTTTATTTCCTGAATGAAAACTGTCCAACCTAACGACAACATAAACTGTATACACAGCAAGTCATTGTTCAGTTCGCAACAGAAATGATCACCAATCTTCAGTTTTGCCAAAATCATAGTATTAAGACACATGTAAGACTTGGGATTTGTCTGTGGCTGGTGACGGGCTCACGCAGCGCTGTCTCAGGCTGCTCTGAGGGGTGCCTTTGCTTGCCCCCTCTCCATTTTCTGTGTCCTCTTCTGAAACATCTTCTTCATCAGCCTCTTGTTCTTCCTCCACTTTTTTCAGAGGTTGAGAAAATTCTGGTGATGGTTTCTCTTGAAGATCAGAAATGTACTTTAGTTAATATACTGAATTTGCTTTAGAGTAAAATTAAGACACAAGGACTTGTGAGTTCTGACAGTTATGTTTAGATTTTCAAAGAGAATAATAAAGCAGGTATTATACAAAGATCATTTATCACATTCAAATTACCCAGCCCAACATTAATGAATCAATGTCAATACAGTGAACACAGAAGCTGAGGTAAAATATACTGCATTAAACAGACCCATCTTGTAACAACTTGATGTTAATTTTCGGTCTATAAGTATACTAAAACTTCAGCCCTGTCCTGTCTCAGGTCCCAGAGAAACAAAAAACACATACTTACAAAAGCTGCATTCTTGCCCAGATATTTTCTCTTACCCCACCCTTACCAATATAATTTACTAAGATATAACTGCAAGAAATAAAATGGAGAAACTTCAAACTTACACCCAAGTATAGCTTTTCTACTTTTTAGAGGGCTTGATGCTAATTAAGTTCAAAGCACAATGTGTTAAAGAGACAGATACACAAGTGAGAACTGGACCAAAGGTGTTTACTGTACATATCCTAGACCGTTCCAATCCTAGGCAACCCCCCACTGCAGAGAGGGTTAGCAAACACGGCAGCTGTGGGAGGGAACCCAATGCTGACAACCTGGAATCCTCTTCACACTGGGACTTACTTCCTGTTCTGTGTCATACCTATGGGGCTTCAGTGAGTACTGCAGTTTACAACAGCAGCACCTTACCCACAGTGATTCTGTCCCCTCAAAGAACACCAAGTAATGTCGGGAGGCACTTTCGGGTGTCACACCTTATGGGGACAGAACTCTGGGCACTAGTGGAATACTGCTGACCATTCAGCATTACACAACTCAGTACACACAAAAGACAGTTCGCCACAAACATAACTGCTGTGTAAAATAGAGCAAGTGTCAAGAGGAAGCTTCGTACCCAGTGGAGTGCACCAGAATTTCCCCAACTCTAGAGTTGAGAGCCACGGCCTTCTATGTTCACCTCACATTAATGGAGAACAGTTCAGGGCACACCAAGTTAAAGGTGCAGTGAATTGAACAGTGGCAGGAAATATTATTAGAAATGAATAACTATTTCTAATTATGTAGACTAATTTTATAGCATAGTTCACCATCAACACCAACTAACCCTCAATCAGCTTTTCCTACTATACTACCAGGGGGGAGAAAAAGGAAAATTAGTTGAGGACAAAGAAATTTTCAATACCTACAAGCTACATGAAATACAACATCCTCTGAATTATGACAATGTTCCAAGATCTGGAGTTATCATTTTACATGAAATACTTATCTCTCACCTTCCCTTTAAGCCACAGCTACAAGGATCATCGTTCACATTTAATAACCTCGGCTCAGAGTAGTCAGTGACTATATTTACAGAAAGGAAACCCGCTCAAAGTGTCGGATGTGTAGCGGGTGGAGCTCAATGGCAGTGCTTGCCTGGCATGCACACACCCCAAACCTCAAGCCCAAGTGCCACACATGTGCATGCACACACCAACTTACTTGTACAGTGTTGCTGTGGTTTGCGTTTTTTTGAAGGGCAAAGGCAATCTGCTACAAATATCATACACTGCAAAATAAAAGAAATCTAAATGTATGACATGCGATACCACTAATACTAACCATGTTATCATGTTTTCAAGTATTTTTCTTAGTACCCTAAAAATGAAATACTTGGTCTGCACCCAGAGCTGATCCTGTGCCACGGTGCTCCACACCCAAATACTGCCAGGAGAGAGCTCGTCTCCCAGGAGTGCGGATACGCCTGTGAGCAGAGGTAAGACCACCACTTCTGCTCCCAGGGACCCTCCCGAAGTCCTCAGGACACAGGAACCAAGGAGCAGCCTGGGACAGGATCCTTCCGGTTTCCATCTGCACCAGGAGCTGATCCTGTGCCAACAGTACTCCATACCCAAATACCATTGGAACAGAGCTGGTCTCCCAGGAGTGCCAACACACCTACGAGCACAGGTAAGACCACCACTTCTGTTCAAATTCCTGGCCCTCCTGGCCCAAAAGGGACCCGCCCAGAACCATCAGAACACAGGAACCAAGAAACAGCCTATTTCTGTCTGCACCCTGGATCTGACCCTGTGCCACAGTTCTCCATACGTAAATTCCTCCAGGAGAGAACTGGTCTCCCAGGAGTACTGACACGGAGACTTGCAGGAGGGTCAAGTCAGTCACAGACAGCAAGATCAGCTAACACCAGAAATAACCAAATGTTGAGAGGCAAAGGAAAGAACATAAAGAACAGAAACCAAGGCTACTTGGCATCATCAGAACGCAGTTCTCCCACCACAAGCAAGCCCTGGACACCACAACACACCAGAAAAGCAAGACTCTGATTTAAAATCATATCTCATGATGCTGATAGAGGGCTTTACAAGGTGGCTCGAAACCATCCATAATGAGATCTGATGCCCTCTTCTGGGGTGTCTGAAAACAGCTACAGTGTACTTACATATAATAAATAAACAAATCTTTGGGCCGAGTGAGCCGGGCCAGAGAGAGAAGAAAAAGTGTCTGAAGACAGCTACAGTATACTTATATATAATAAATAAATCTTAAAAAAAAAAAAGAAAAAAGGAAAAAAAAAAGGGACATGAATAACTCCCTTAAAGAAATACAGAACATAGGTAAACAGCTAGAAGCCATTAAAGACAAAAATCCCTTAAAGAATTACAGGAAAACATAACCAAACAGGTGAAGGAACTGAACAAAACCATCCAGGATCTAAAAATGGAAATAGAAACAATAAAGAAATCACAAAGGGAAACAACCCTGGAGATAGAAAACCTAGGAAAGAGATCAGGAGTCATAGATGTAAGCATCACCAACAGAATACAAGAGATAGAAGAGAAAATCTCAGGTGCAGAAGATACAATAGAAAACATCGACACAACAAAGAAAATGCAAAATGCAAAAAGCTCCTAACATCCAGGAAATCCAGGACACAATGAGAAGACCAAACCTAAGGATTATAGGTATAGAAGAGAGCGAAGATTCCCAACTTAAAGGGCCAGTAAATATCTTCAATAAAATTATAGAAGAAAACTTCCCTAAAGAAAGAGATACCCATAAACATATAAGAAGTCTATAGAACTCCAAATAGACTAGACCAGAAAAGAAATTCCTCCTGTCACATAATAATCAAAACACCAAATGCAAAAACAAAAAACAGAATATTAAAAGCAGAAAGGGGAAAAGGTCAAGTAATATATAAAGACAGACCTATTAGAATTACACTAGACTTCTCAGAGACTACAAAAGCTAGAAGATCCTGGGCAGATGTCATATAGCCCTTAAGAGAACACAAATGCCAGCCCAGGCTACTATACCCAACAAAACTCTCAATTACCATAGATGGAGAAACCACGATATTCCATGACAAAAGCAAATTTACAAAATATCACTCTACAAATCCAGCCCTACAAAAGGTAATAAATGGAAAACACCAACACAAGGAGGGAAACTACATCCTAGAAAAAGCAAGAGAGTAATCTTCCAACAAACCCAAAAGAAGATAATCACACAAACATAAAAATTACATCAAAAATAACAGGAAGCAACAATCACTATTCCTTAATATCTCTTAACATCAATGGACTCAATTCCCCAATAAAAACACATAGAATAACAGACTGGATACGTAAACAGGACCCAGCATTTTGCTGCATACAGGAAAGGCACCTCAGTGTCAAAGACAGATACAACTTCTGAGTAAAGGGCTAGAAAACAATGTTCTAAGCAAATGGTTCCAGAAAAACAAGCTGGAGTATCCATTCTAATATGAAATAAAATCAACTTTCAACCAAAAGTTATCAAAAAGGATAAGGAAGGCCACTTCATACTCATCAAAGGAAAAATCTGCCAAGAAGAACTCTCAATTCTGAATATCTATGCTCCAAATGCAAGGGCACCCACGTTCATAAAAGTTCACTAAAGCTCAAAGCACACATTGCACTTCACACAATAAAAGTGGGAGACTTCAACACTCCACTCTCATCAATGGACAGATCATGGAAACACAAACTAAACAGAGACACAGTGAAACTAACAGAAGTTAGGGACCAAATGGATTTAACAGGTATCTATAGAACATTTCATCCTAAATCAAAAGAAGATACCTTCTTTTTGGCACCTCATGGTACCTACTCCAAAACTGACCATATATATAAAATCGGTCACAAAACAGGCCTCTACAGATACAAGAAGAGTGAACTAATCCCATGCATCCTATCAGATCACTACAGACTAAGACTGGTCTTCAATAGCAACAAAAACAACAGAAAGCCCACATACACATGGAAACTGAACAACGCCCTTCTCAATGATGACTTGGTCAAGGAAGGAAGAAACTAAAGACTTTAGAATGCAATGAAAATGAAGGCAAGACACACCCAAACTTATGGGACACAATGAAAGCAGTGCTAAGAGAAAAACTCAGAGCTCTGAGTGCCTCCAAAGAGAAACGGGAGAGAGCATACACTAGCAGCTTGACAACACATTTGAAAGCTCTAGAACAAAAAGAAGCAAAAACACCCAAGAGGAGCAGACAGCAGGAAATCGTCAAACTCAGGGCTTAAATCAACCAAGTAGAAACAAAAAGAACTATACAAAGAATCAACAAAACCAGGAACTGGTTCTTTGAGAAAATCAACAAGACAGATAAACCCTTATCCAGACTAATCAGAGGGTACAGAGACAGTATCCAAATTGACAAAATCAGAAATGAAAAGGGAGATATAACAACAGAAACTGAGGAAACGCAAAAAAATCATCAGATCCTTCTATAAAAGTCTATATTCAACAAAACAGGAAAATCTGAATGAAATGGACAATTTTCTAGACGGATACCAAATACCAAAGTTAAATCAGGATCAGATAAACCATTTAAACAGTCCCATAACCCCTAAAGAAATAAAAGCAGTCATTACATGTCTCCCAACCAAAATAAAACCCAGGACCAGATGGGTTTAGTACAGAATTCTATCAGACCTTCAACGAAGACTTAATATCAATACTCTTCAAACTATTCCACAAAATAGAAACAGAAGGAACACTACCCAATTCATTCTATGAAGAATGGGTATTCTCCCTTGGAGATGGAACAGTTTCTGTCTAGTCAGGATCTTGTCACAATTTTCTTTCATAGGGGACTTCATAAGAGATTTTTTTTCTACTTCTATCATGTTTAATGTTCCAAATAGATTTTAAAAACTGGTTGAGTACAGCATATTGCTTTTAGCTTCGGAAGATATCATGTATATTTAAGAGGCATTTAACTATTATAAATTATTTTGATGATTTAAAAAAATGTCAATACTGAGTTGTATATTTTAAAATAAATTTTATTAGTTTAATAAAAAAAAAAAGCAGCAGCAGAAACACTTACAAGGCCCAGCAGCAGTCCTGAGAGCACTGTGGCAAAAGCAAAAACCAGGTAGGAGCCCCACGCCGGTATTCCAAGGTCATGAACAAAATAGCTGTGGCTAGTCTACAATAGAGACAAACAAACTAAGACCATGCTCATTAAAAACAAGTGCTAGAAATGGTTAAGATAGAAAAAGCTGAATCCATACCCTGATGTACACAGAGAGCTGGAAAAGTGCTGACATAGTAGTCATCCTAAAAAACAGAGGAATGGAAAACTGAACAAAGGTAGACAGCTTTGCCTATTGTACACACTGCACTTTCTACTCTTAGTTTCTCCAACATGACAAGACTTTCTTGCTCAGATTAATCAATCGAGAGCCTTTAATAAGATATAAATAACATATAGGAAATAAATACTAAGCCAACACATAAGTAAAAATAACTACTTTCACATTGTTAAGTGCAAGTGGTTTGGATGGTTTTTTTGTTTTGTTTTAAAGTTAAATAATAAAAAGTGTTTCCTGTAACAAGTACAACTGGCGCTGCTTCTTCATAGAAACCTCACAGTGGCTCCAGCTGCCGAACGGCTGCAATGAGTAGAGCAGCCTTGCTGAACTCGGAGCAGCACCCTCTTCAGTCTAAGAAAAGGATTCAAGAGACACTACAGCGGCCACAGCTCTACTGCAGTAGAGCGGCTCACTGAACTGCTTCTTAAGTCCAACACAGAAAAGTACTCATCACGTTGCTTGTGCTGTTTAAAGGTCAAGTAGGTGTGGTGGTTCACAAATGTAATCCTAGCACCCGGAGGCCTGGGCAGGAGAATCAAAAGTTGCAGGTCAATCTGGTCTAGCCAGCAAGACCTTGTCAAAGGTAAAAGTGGAACTGAAATGTAAAACCTCACTGTTCTGACGGCTGAAGGATAATTACAAGTTTTGCGCCCAGAGACACAAAGGGAAGGGTGTATTTCCACTTCCAAATACAACAAGGGCTGATTTTTTTCCCCATCCCCAGAACCCACAGCAGCTCTGTGTTCTTACAGTTAGTATCCCAACTCTCCATCTTTTGATGGCAAGTATGGGAAAGGTCAGGAGTAATTTAGTCACACCAAAATGGGACCATGAAAGTCTTAGCAAAGTCTACCTGCCAGGTTTCTCAAGTGGAGCACAGGATTCAGGGAAACATGCTTGCTGTTCTCAAGCCTAACTGCTATGGTGAATGTATCTACCTTCTCGCTATACGCTCACGCTACTCATTGTCAGACATACTATTCATACACGTTATCAGGTGTAGCCACCCAAACACATTACTTCACATTAACAATGAAAGTACACGGCCGAACACTCTTACTCCATTAAAATTAGGGTCAAGCAATAGCCTTCTTCACCTATTATACTGCTCAGTGTCTAAAGGATCAAGTTCTTAATGATATGTTTAACCAAACCAAATTTAAAATAGTAGGAAAAGCACATTCAGTGTGATCCTACAAGATGCCTACTCCAAGCTCACAGGAATAAAAGTAACTTTTAACAGTTTCAGTATATCTGAATATACATAGCATAAAAATCCAAGAAACAGCATGCCTGCTTTACTTACAAGAAACAATTATCTGCAATTAATTTTGAAGGAAGAGAGTCCTTATACTTACAGAACAGAACTTGGACCAAACCATGATGATATAGGTTCAATATTCTTCCATTCTTTGTCACTTATGAAGTTTATGAAGTCCTTCTTCGTCCTTGGGCCCATATAGCGCCTAAATTCACCATCTTTACAACTAAAGATCAGAACTAAATATTAACTGGCAGCAAGAAATAATTGTGTTCAACCATTTCTTCATTTTACAGTCAATCCAAATCTTCAAAAAGTCTAGCAAAGCACCAGAACACACTATTATGTACTGATGGCATCAGAGTCCCAAACATATAAAACCATAAGCTTTAAGATTTTATTCTTTCAAATAATAAACTTATGAACCATCTCAGTCACAGTTTTGCTGTGGGTAAAGGACTCTTACTTTAATGTAAGGTAGGGCACTACTGATACTTTGGAGGCTGAGAGAATTCACATCTAGTACAGAATGTCCTATGTTGAGAGTGTGAAAGTGGATGGAGCAAAAGCTGCAGACTTGTCTTCAAGTTTTTATTATGTAAGACACTTCTCCCAAGAGACTATTGTGAAAGATACTTTCCCTGACCTTCTCAGTCTGCCACTTGTTTACAGGAATGCTACTGATTGTTCTGTGTTAATGTTGTATTTGGCTTACTTTGCTAGAGTATTCATCAGCTATAGATGTTTTCTGGTAGAATTTCTGGGGTCTTTCCTGCATAGTCATTTCAGCTTCAAGTAAAGATACTTTGACCTCTTCCTTTCCTGTATATAGCCCCTTGACCTCCTTTAGTTATCTTATGCCTCTAGCTAAGACTTTAGTGCTATATTGAATAGGTATGGAGAGAGTGAGCACCTTTGCTTTATTCCTGTTTTAGAGGCAATGCTTGAAGCTCTTTCTCTTTAGGTTGATGCTGGCTGTGGGCTTGCTATAATCTGCAATTATTATGCTGATCTATGTCCCTTGCTTCCCTAGTCTCTCCAGAGCTTTTATCATGAAGTGGTATAGGATTTTGTTAAAGGCCTTTTCTGCATCTAATGAAATGATGATGTGGCTTTGGGTTTTTTATGTAATAGATTATGTTCCCTGATTTACAATGTTGAACCATTCCTGAATCTCTGGGAAGAAGCCAACTTGATCATGATGGGTAATCTTTTTGATGTGTTCTTGAATTCAGTTTACAAGTATTTTATTGAGAATTTTTGCATCATGCCCATAAAGGATATTATTGGTCTATATTTTTCTTTCTTTCTTGGGTCTTTGTGTGGTTTTGGTATTAGATGTAGCTTTGTAAAAAGAACTGGGACATGTCCCTTTAGTTTCAATATTGTGAAATAATTTAAGAAGCATTGGTGTTAATTCTTTTGTAGGTCATAGGTCAGGTAGAATTCCGCACTGAATCTATCTGGCCCTGAACTTTTTTGCATTTGGAGATTTAATTACTACACTGGCTATATCAATAAACTCATCTACTTCTTTTATAGTCTGATGGAGTACAGATTTTTAAGTATGTCCCTATGATTCTCTGAATTCCTTTGGTGTCTGTTGTACTATCCCCCCTTTCACCTCTAGTTTTACTAGGCTAGGAGTCTGTCAATCTTGTTGATTCTCATATACAAAGCAGAAATAAATGTTAATTTTTTTTCAATGTTAAAAAAAAAGACAAAAAAAGGGGAAGATTTAGTTTGCTGCTGTAACTTTAAATGAGGAAATAAGCCCTTCCTGGTATTTAGTCACCAGCAAATTGAACTGATGACCACGTCAAGTACAGAGATTGTCTCCCTCTAGGTTAGTGTAGTTTGGGAAACACAAAGAGGCAGAGCCAAGACTTGTTCACTGGAACTCACGGCCTCTCAGTGTCTCCCGGAGAGGTATAACCCGTACTTTCTCAGAGCGTGCTCCTCCTGTTTAAGATTACTCAGGAAAGATTACCTTGCATTCTTGAGAATTCTATCTAGTCCCAGGGTTTCATTTAAAACTCATGTTCTCCAGGAACTGCTCTGACCAACTGTGGTTTCTCCCCATCACCTGGCTTCCTACAGGACTCATTAGGATTCTTGGCTAATACTTACTGACTATATTGAAAAAGACCATATCAATCATGAGAACTGTCTACAGAAATTACGAATCTCCAAAATAAGGAGTGTTATATGTATCATTCATCTACTGTTATTTTTAAGACTTAATGTACCACTAACTAAAACCAAATCAAGCTCTCAAGTCCTTGCTAAATATAATGAGATTACCTCAGCTCTTCAAATATAATGAGAGTCAGAGGCCTATTGCTCTCATTACACTGTGATCTAATCCTTTCCACAACCGAGAACCTCCAAATACTTACTGATAAATAGAAGGAAGAGCAGTTATGACAAACCTTCCACTCAGTCCTACAAATGACAAGGAATAGACAACAATTAGGGACAACTGCCTACTTAAAAGTTGACTTTAAATTATTAAAATGCTAATAAGAACAAGAAAATACCTAAACATAAATCAACAATGAAAACATGAATTAGTTGTTAAAGCAACTTTAAAGACACATTAATGTACATAAGTCAGCTAAAGTTTATGAAGCCTAAATACTGAAATTATCTGTGAATAATTAAGTATCTGAGGAATTAGAATTACCACAGTAATTGACTAGTAGTGAGCAGCCAAGTAAAAACAATCTTAAGGACATTTCAAACCACAATGCATTTGCCATTCAACAACCTAGGTAGTTTTATTGTCGCTAAAAATGGGAAATGTTGTTAAAGTATTAGTCTTGACACATATCATTAACCATATGTCAAAATATGATAAGCAGCATTAGCAAGGAAACAGAACCAGTCAGAGTTGTAATACCTGTCTGCTCTGTGACATCCACCTTTGCAACTTTAACCTCAAGATCTTCTCCCCACTCAGCAAAACTTTCCCATTCTGGCTGAAGATTCTGACAAGCAGGACACCAAGGAGCATAACTACAAAAGATGGTCACATTTTTAACAGTTACGTACTTTAATGACCTAACTGTGAAGAACATTTTAGGCATAATTTTTGAAGAATGTTTGTAACACAGAAAATGACTCATGTGGGGTGCCTCACACCTATAATCCCAATTTAGGAAGCTGAGGCAGAAGGACAACTGAGTGCAAGCCCAGCATGGGTTGCAGAGTGTGATCTAGAGTTGAACAAGGAAACAAACTGGGTAACTTTACGCAGATGAAAAAAATTGAAAGCATGAGCCTGGCAATGTGGATATCAAGAAATGCTCAACCAATGGACCGAACCACATTTTAAAAAAAAAAGCCTGAGAATACATTCTTAAATACATGGGAACTTTCCAACATGTCGAATAGCTCTTTCAAAACCTTTAGATTTCTTTCAATTAAAACAGGGCAACTAGAAAGTTTTGTTTGTTTAAGTTCACCAGGTCAAGTAATTTTACAAGCAGGGTCATGAGCAAAGTACTAGGAAGTACCTGGGCTCTACATGCTGCAACCACTATACAATCACTACTGGGAAGAATTACCATCAGGATTGTCCCAGGAAGGCAGGTTATTCACAGAAAACGAAGCTGGAGACCTACATTCTTATGTACAACTATTCCTCTAAACCTAACTCTTACACAGATACTGAGCAGAGTAGACAAAACTCTACTGGCCAGCATCATGACACCAATGGCCAAGGACGCCAGTCCTCAAAACACATCTCTGAAACTATCTTTCCAGGTCCAAGTTTTTCCTTAGAATTTTGTTTTCTATTTCATTGCCCGTTGTAATTTACAACCAGGAAGAGCAAAGCCTACACATATTAAAACATTTCTGAATTGTTTTAGGAAAATTAAGCTTTTAAGACAGGCATGTAAATAAAGCAAAACCAGTTACAGACAAGTCAAACTCTTTAACATAAGATTACAATGAAAAAAGCTCTATAATAAGGCTCATCAGAAAGGAATTTACAGAGAATTCACTTGTAATTAAGGGTGGAATATTATGACTATCAAGTGTCTTGCTTCTTAATGCTTTTTAAGAGCTTCTCCCCCTTATTTATTTATTTATTTATTTATTTATTCACTTTACATCCCAATTGCTGACTCCCTTCCAGTACCCCCCCCCCGCCCCCAGGAGCTTCTTTAAGCACCCAAATTTTAGCCAAGGATAAAGGGAAGCATGGGAGTTCGAGGCCAGCCTGGTCTACAGAGTGAGTTCCAGGACAGCCAGGGCTACACAGAGAAACCCTGCCTCGAAAAACCAAAAAAAAAAAAAAAAAAAGGGAAGCATGGGACACTGTAACTTCAATTGGATGTTTTTATCTCATTTTCAGTATTATGGTAGTTTAGTTCCCCTTTATACCTTTTGTGGATATTTACAGTGTGACAAAAAAAAAAAGCTTAAAGGTATCTTCCTGTGATATTTGACTATATTTTACATATCAATTTATAATCACTACTGCTATTCATGACAGTGACTGAAAACAAACAGCACTGGTTAGCGTTCCTCTCCTGGAAACTGACTTCAGTGAACAGCTGACTGTCAGTACACTGAACTCCTTCCCTACCATAGTTTCCATAAGAATGCTTTAGACATTTCTTCTTGTTTTATGACTCAGGTACCATGGATCTCACCTGGGTACTCTCTCGAGGATGGTCACTTCCACCTTTTCCTCAGTGTATAGTCCTAAACATAATCACAATATAGGAAAACACCATAATCTTGCTCAAGGATTGCTAACAACAATGCCTGCACATATTTACTCTTGAAGCCCAACAAAGCTACTATAACAACATCTGAATGGGCCAGTATGTAAAGGGGGGGGGGGGAATGGGAGTGGTTAACTATATGTATGTAAAGATACTGAGTAGTGTCCAGTAAACAATGAACACTCACTAGTAGTGCTTTTGCCAGATCAATAATGCTACCTATCAGTAACACTGTCATTAACCATTCCATTAATTTATCATCTAAAACAAAGGCCAAAGGTAATTTATTTCCTACAGCAGCAGAACGGACATTATTGAAGTAGAATCATCCCACAAGATAAGTGATTTTGTTTGAATAGTAAGCGATGAGCTGGAGTTTTTAAAGGGCCTATTAATAATCATACTAATGCATATGCAATACCATTCGCAGGAATGTAAGTCACAATACAAGCCATTCTCTAAGTTGCAAACGCGTCAGTCAAGGAAAAATGAGATTCATATCAAAAGAAATGAATGTAGGCAAGGAGAAAAAAATAATGATTTCAAAATACATTTCAATTTATTTGGCATTTACAATAAAAAAAAACTAACCCACAAAACAAAAAAATATACATAAAGAGCTCGAAATTCAAGCATTACATATAGATAAACACAGCAATTTCCGAACTTGGAGACTTAAAGTCTAGATGTCTATAAAAGATCACTAAAAGTCTACAGAAATAGCCAAGACCTCTATCCCACCCAATCCCACCCTCAAACCCTCTCGGTTGTTTCAGAGAATTCGATGTGGCACGTAATCCTTTAATCGCACCACAGCGCTTAGCAACGATGAGGCTCGGTGCACGCTTAGATTGAAAAGTAATATTCCCGGGTAAGAAACGGCCCTGGAGCTGGGGGCGGCAAAGGCTGGGACCTCAAGATCTGGCCGAGGAAGATGGACCAGTCAGGTGTTCAGCCTGAGGGACGGGGCAGCGGAGGCCACCGCCACCACCATCAGACACCCAGACAACCGCCCCGCACTCACAATTCTATCATCCACTCTCCTTCCAGCAACGAGGTCCAGTTCTCATCGGTGAGGACGCGCACGTTGCTCCGCCGTCCGTGGGCCCCAGGGACCGCCCAGAGCAACAGGACCAGGGCTGCCAGGGGAACCAAAAGACGCCCCAAGTGCGCCATGTCAGCCGCTCACCCAGCCTCAGCGCGCTCCCGCCCCACCTCCCCGCCGCAACTCCACTTCCGCTTTGGCGGCCGCTCTGCTCATGCGCACAACGAGTCTGGGAGGCGCGCGAGCCCCCGCCTCCCAGCAACTCAGTGCGCATGTCTGGACCCTGATCCATGCGGAAGAGGGAGAGGGAATGAGGGAAGTGTGTTTTAGTGAGCACTAATGAAGAGACTGCCGTTTGTGGTCCCTCGTAAAGCGCTAGAAAGGGCGGTAGCAGAGGGATCAAGGTGACGCTCTAGTGATGAGTGACCCTGTCGTGCCCACCAGTGCCTAGTAGGATCAGCATGACCGTTTTCTCTGGACTTTCCCCTTTCAAAATATCACCAGTTAGACGAATGTAGGCTGTACTTACTGCTCCTGTAATATTCCGGTGGCCCAATACGCCATGTGCTAATCAATTTCGGGGTGATGTAAAGGGGTGTCTTTAGAAGGAGGGTAGGCGTTAGCGGAAGAAGCCAAGATGGCTGCAGCAGCTCCGGGCTTCCAGGCATAGAGTGGGATAGGTGGTTCTCGGCAGCAGCTACGTACCCTCCATCGTGGTAATATTTTAAGCGGTACAGCTTTATTGTTGTCATGTTACTGGACCAGCCGTCTCAGGTTAGGTTTGTTCCTCTGAGGACGTATTTTGTTTTTCTCCTGAGTCGATTTAATTAGATTTAGGGCAAGGATCTCTTTATGACCGAAATGTGCTGCTGCTTGTCTTAAAAACTCTTGAGAGAAGGCTATTAAATTTGAGATGTTCAAATCAAATTTAACTCTGCTAACTTATCAACCACCTGTTGGTTTCACTTCAACTGGTCTGAAATCCATCTCTCCTATCGTTTGGGTATTGATGTAAACCATAATCTTTTTTTTCTGGATTCTATAATGTTTGTTTTTTAAAATAATATAATTAATAATATATAATTCACATGTCATACAATTTCCACTTAAGATACATGATGCAGTGGTTCTTAGCATATTCACAAAGTTGGGCCACCATTACCACAGACAAATTTAGAACAGCTATCACTAAAAATCCCCATATCCATGTGGAGTTAACCAGCTCCTGGCCATCCACTCACTCCTTACCCTGACCCTAGGCAAACAGGCATCTTCTTTCTGTCCTAGCTGCTTTACTAATTGAATCTTGTGTTGTCCCTGGTGACTGACTTATTTTAACTCTTTAGGCGTGAGTCCCTGAATTTCCTCTAACATACTCATAATGGAAGGTTTTGTTACCTCCTGGCTTTCTTTTAATTCTAGATGTTGATTCCCCTTATGGCCCTCCATCTTGTTGTTTGGTTGTTTAGTGAGTTGGCAAGGCAATTCTAGTGAAGTCTGTTTCTCAGAGAATACAGCCCTGGGTGGGTCATCTGGGTGATAGTGGTTTTAGCAGGGCTCATTGGCTATCACTTTTTGGGGTGTGTTTGCCTCATTTCTTATTTCCAGCTGTAATATTACATGAAGGGCTCACTGATGACTTGTTTTTTGTTTTTAATTCTCAGAGCATAAATTGTCCCACAATCTAATAAATTTTGGTAGATAGTTTTGAGGTCAGTGGTTGAGATTTATTTTAACCCCAGGATGATTCTTCATTGTCTCCTTTCTTAGTTCTCTCTGGTGACCTAAGTGGCTTATGCATTGGCATCTTGCTCTTACTTAAGGAAAACTTTTTTATTCCCGAGTGGTTTTAGGCTTAACCCTTTCTCTATACTCTTGTTTAATAAAGTCCATTTCTTTAGGGAGAGTTCAGAACTGACTGTCCTGGGCCCAAGAAGCCTCAGTCCTTATTCTAGGTGCAGGGTAGACTAGCAGGATCTAGTTTTCTGGACTTACTTCTAATGGCATATAGCCTCTATCACATGAGCAAAAAAGTTGAGGTGTCTGAAGATTTCCCAGTCTGCTGTACCCAGAACTTTCACTGTGCATGTGGTATCCAGTGCACCACAGATTTAATCCTTGCAACCTGCATTTGGAAGGAATTAAGATGCAGTAACCTTCCCTTCCTGATGAGACACTCTGACTCCTGATTGGGGATGGAGAGGAGATGGAGCCCTGTGTTCTTGGTCACAGCCATCTACAGGGAGTTTTCACCAGAATGACCTGGGCTAAGAAAATGGTACAATAAATAGGAGTTTGAGGTAGGTCAGATGCCAGAGTCACTCTTCCTACTGAATTTTAGTAGATTTTCTTTGTTTAAAAGACCCTATTGAGTCTGCTAGAAAACTTTTGAACCTAATAAATACAGTAAAGTTGTTATATACAAAATCCATGTTTTTTAAAAAAAAGAACCTTCATTGTACTCCCAGAAAAAGAAATTAGGGGCAATATTCCATTTAAAATAATCAGCCCTCCAATGAAGTATTTAGGAATATATCTAACCGAAGAAATAAAGGACCTCTACAAAAACTATCTTCAAGATATTTAAAAATGAAATTATAGAAGATACTAGGTTATGAAAAGATACCTCATGCTCCTGGGTTGGCAGTTAATATTGTGAGAATGGCTATACTGCCGATATCAATTTACAGATTTAATGCAATACATTTCAAATTCCATTTTGATACTGTATTTCACAGGTTTAGGGGAAAAATTAAGAATTTGCGCACAACATGCAAGCTTGTGCGCATGGGGGATGGGGGGGGCGGGGATCCAAAACAGCCAAAGCCATCCTAGGTGATACTGGCATAAGATCAGACAGATAGACCAATGGGGTAGGACAGGGGTCCTGGAAATCAAAAAACAAAGCTGTGCTCACTCAATTATTTACAAGGACTCGAAAACGTACACTAGAAAAAAGATAGCCTATTCAATAAATGGTTCTGGCAACATTTGATATGTACCTGCGGAAGAATGAAACTAGATTCACATTTCTCACCTTATACAAAAAATCAATTTAAAAATGGATCAAATACCTTAGTGTAAAGCCTGAAACACTGAAACTTCTAGAAGAAAACACAGAGGATACCCTTCAAGATTCTGGGGAATATAGAACCTTTTCAGTGGAGGACCAACAGCACAGGAACTAGCCCCAAGCATCAGCACATGGGGCTACAGGAAAAACAAGTTTCTGCTCAGCAAAGGAAACGGTCAGCAGAGCGCAGACGGCCCACAGCATGGGAGAGCATCTGGACCAGCTACTCCTCAGACAAAGGGCTAAGCTGACTTCCAGATTTTACAAAGAGCTGCAGAAATTAAATACCAAGGAGATAAAACTGCCAGTCAATGAATAGGCAAGTGAATTGAATAGAGAACTTTTCAAAAAAAAAAAAAAAGAAAAGAAAAGAAACACAAATTGCCAGCACCTATTTTTTTTTAATGTTCTATATTTCTAGCCATCAGGGAAATACAAACTAAAACCACTTTGAGATACCACACCTCCCCAATCAGAATGACTCTCATCAATAAACCTGATAACAAATGTAGAGGTGTATGGTGAGCGGAACCCTTATTCACCCTGGTGATGGTGCAAATTAATACAGCTATTGTGAAATCAAGTTTGGAGATTTCTCAAAAAAATAAAATAAAAATAGAACTACTATGCTGGCTATTTTTATAGTTATCTGAGAGAAGGGAGCCTCAATTGAGAAAATGCCTCCCTAAGATCAGGCTAAAGAGAAGCCTATATGGAATTTCCTTAGTGATTGATGTGGGAGGGCCCAGCCCACAGTGTGCAGTACCACCCCTGGGCTGGTGGTTATGGATTCTATAAGAAAGCAGGCTGAGCAAGCTATATGAAGCAAGCCAGTAAGCAGCACCCCTCCATGGCTTCTGCATCAGTTCCTGCCTCCAGGTTCCTTTCCTTTTGAGTTCCTGTCCCGATTTCCTTAAATGATGAACACTGAAGTGAACACCTGAGCCAAAGAAGCCCCTTTCCTCCCTAAGTTGCTTTGGTCATGGCGTTTCATCATAACTATGGTAACCCTAACTAGACCTTAGGCTTCCAGCCTTCAGGACTGGGAGAAAATTGTGTTCTGTTTGGAAAGCACTTGGGCAATGCTGGAACTTTGTTAGGGCATGCCCAGAACTAACCAGTTACACTTGTTTTTCTGAAGATGGGGCTGCAAAGCCATCTGCAATGCCATCTAGAACTACATTATTGTATCATGGGAAAACTTTAGTTAACCCGAGTGCCTTCATGCTTGTACAGAACCCCACCCCATGCCTTCAGTTACCAAATCCCTTTTCATTTTCCAACTAAAACCAAAATAGTCTTCCTAGAACTCAAGGCCAAGTATTTAGTTACAAAAATTATTTAATGGATGAGTTATATGCTATCCATTATTCTCCACATAAAGTCCAAGTATATTTTCTTAAGGTTTATTTTTATTATCATCATGTACATGTGTGTGCATGTGCCTGCATCTTGGCCAGCAGAAGGGGGTTGGATCCCCTGGAGCTGACTTTCCAAGTGGTTGCAAGTCTCTCCAGAACTTTCTGGGATCTGAGCTAGGTCCTGTGCAAGAACAGCAAGTGTTCTTATCCACTGAACTGTCTCTCTAGCCCCAGGTTCAAATATTTTAATACAGTCTCTAATGTCGTGGTTGGCTGACATTTAATTTACCCAGGCAAACAGCTAACTATGAAGACAGAGGAAACCGAGAGAGAATGACTCACTATTCCACCTTTAGATTTACCTTCTTTTTTTTTTTTAGGGTAAGGCACATTCTTGGTTCACTCACACTGGACACTGGAACTTTAACCTCACCTTTACCATAGCATTGTATATTTGCCTGCACAATGGTGTCTCCTTCAGGTGGTGCCTCCGATTGAACTGTGTCTGTCATGTTTATCAGTGTATCTTTGATAGCTACAGGTCATTGGTGTTACCAGATTTTATAGGTTAATTAAACCTTTAACCCGAAGAGTTAGTGATATCAAGTGTTTTAAAAACACAGGAATTGGGACTGGAAAGATGGTTTGGTGCTTAACAACTGGAGTTCAGTTCCCAGCTCATACATTGGGCAGCTCATTATCTCCTGTAACTCCAACTCAAGGGGAGCTGATGTCCTCTTCTGACCTCTGTGGGCACCTGCACACACATGATGTTCATTCACATGAGCATACACTCACCCACATGAATTAAAATAAAAGTAAATATTAAAAATAAGAACAAACCACAGATGTGTTGTGTGTTTAACTCTACAGACATAAGTGTGTATGTCTTGTATATATACCCATACCTACATGTGTATGTGAATACACACATTCAGTCAGTGTGACAGGATATTTGTATATGTAATAAATATAAATATAAAATATAATTGATTTTATCTTATAAGTTTTTAAAATTAAAATACTTATCCATTGGTATATGGAGGAATTGATTCTGACTCTAATAAATAGCACAAACTTTGGGGGGGTCAAGCTCCTGATAGGAAATGAAATGACATTTTATATGTGTGTGCCTTATGTTCATCCTCCCAGATATTTAAATTACCTTTGAATTACTTATAATATGTGACACAGTATAAAAGTATGTAAATAGTTGATGTACTGGGTGGTGTAAGAAATAATGATAAAAACCTTTTCCTGTTCAGTTCGGATGTATTTTGTTTGAATATCATGTGTGTATGTAATATGTACATGTTTATGTGTGTACAGTTGTGCAGGTGCACAGGTGTATGTGTGGAGGTCAAAGGTCTAAGCCAGGTGTCTTCCTCATTCTCTCCACCTTTTATATCTTCGAGTCAGTGTCTCTCACTAAAACTGGAGCTCACTGATGGAGCTAGACTGGAGGGCTGGCAGGCCCTACTGTCTCCTAGGCCTCCCATCTCTGCCGCATCAGCTCGACAATTACACCAGCACATGCTGCATCCATCATTTAAACGGATGCGAGGGATCTGAACTTGGGTCCTCATACTTGCTCAGTAAGCAGCGTATCAACTGAGTCACCTCAGACCTTGCTTTAATCTATGGTTTTAATCTACAGATGTGGGTACAGAGCATCCAACACTACAGTGATCAGGCATGACAGGCAACCTGATGGATCTGAGTAACATGTTTGGAAGACTTAGCTTACTTGTAACTAGAATATTCTAACTAGAATAATGGCATACTTTAAAAGTCAGAACTTGGCCTGGAGAGATGGCTTAGCGGTTAAGAGCACTGGCTGTTTGCTCTTCCAGAGGTCCTGAGTTCAATTTCCCAGCAACCACATGGTGGCTCACAACCATCTGTAATGGGATCTGATGCCCTCTTCTAATGTGTCTGAAACCAGCTACAGTATACTCATATAAATGAAATAAATTTTTTAAAAAAATTATTAAGTCTAGGACCTAGGTCTTTTTTCATAAGAAATGGACCAAAAATGTGGGCTTTTGATATGTGTTTACAATTCCAGATGAATTGTGGCATTATTTGACCTTATGGGAAGAGTAGCAAACTACCTCATCTTTATAATCCAAGGGGAAAGAGTTTTGCACCTAAGTGTTTTCAAGGGGAAACTGGAAGCAAAGCTCATCTGGAGAAGCCCTGGCCTTGTCAGTCACTGTGACAGGATTCAGCTACTCAACAGTCTCCCAGGTCTTTAAGCCGAAACTGAGCAGATGAATTGCATATTCTCTTCCACTGAGATGGCAGGGGCCCACAAGTCAGGGTCATTCTAAATTTATGAGATTGGCTTTCACATTTAACTTGTAAAAAGCTTATTAAATATTTTACAGTGTTCTCACTCATGCATAAAATATTGAAACCTAGTGATTTTCCTAGAGAAAAACTTGAAGGCTCAGAGATTTTTTTTTCATGTGAATCCCAAATTTAGAGATAGTAAAGAAAGACTTGGTCATCCAATAGCTCACTAATCACTGCAGTATTCAGGGCAGGTTGCAGAGGCTTTGTAGCTCAAGATCAGTTTAATAAGTTACTGGAATTGGCCCAGGAGGCACGATGAAAGCCAGGGCTAGAGACACCAAATTTAAATTCTGAGTCTGAGGCGTGTGAGGTGCAGACATGAACAGCAATTTTCCAGGCAGAAGGCCTGAGGGAAAGAAGATGATTGTAAATGATGCAGAGTCCAGACAACAACAAGAGACACTTGAGTTAGACCAGCACAGAAATGAGATCGCAGGTCCTCCTGGGTCTGAAGGATACACCTTGCCTGTGAGTGTGTGAAGTTAAATAAATAACAATACTATATCTACATACTATCATTTAAGAATAAACTTTGTGCATACAAGCATGTTCCATTTACACATAATTATCCTTTAAAAATCCAGTAATTATAGAAAATGGCCAGTTATTTAAGGGAAGACAAGACAGTAAGTTATCAGATTTTCAATTTTAATATTTCCAGTTTAAATACTGTTTGGATCCAATAGTATCAAGCTAATTATTTTTACAGGATTATAGTGTGTTGGGCTACAGAGATGGCTCCGCACCTAAGAACACAGGCTGCTCTTGACCCGGGCTCAATTCCCAGTGCTTGTATGGATGTTTAAAAGCAACTGTTACTCTCGTTCCATGGAATCTGATGCCCTCTTCTGGCCTCTGCAGGCACTACACACCCATGGTTTCACAGACATATATGCAGGCTATCATCTACACACAGAAAACAAATATTTAAAAACATTTGTATAAGGGCTTTCTCGTGTTTTCTTTATAAAGAATACTGTGTTATCTTTAAATGCTACCAATTACCTCCAGTGACTTAAGCAACAATTAACATTACCGCTATGAGTTTCTGTGTATCAATAAAAGTCAGGAGTCCTGATGGTCCGGATCAGAATCTTTCATGATGTTAAAATGTTGACACCATTTATCTAAAAACTTCACTCATGCTGGAAGACCCCTTCCAAAGTAACAGTCACATGGCTGGCAATCAGTAGAGTCATGGCCATTCGGCCCTTTCCCCATCATTTCTGCCATTATTTTAGATTATGCTCATAAAAGCTTACCTTAAAACAGTGAAGTGCATTACCCAAGCTGTTTCACATGTTTCTAGTTGTCATATCCCTTCACTGCACCAGAGGCCATGCCAAGTGACTGACCCAAGATGCCTAGGTTTGCATAAGCACATATTTTATATATATATTTACATACCGCATTACACATTTCATTGACCTCTCCTGGAGCTGCCTGAGTTCCTCATGATCGGCTTCCCCTAGATCAGTGGTTCTCAGTCTGTGAGTCTCACAGGATTTGCTTAACACCATTAAAAAACACAGATATTTACATTCTGATTCATAACAGTGAAATTACAGTTATGAAGTAGCAATGGAAATAATTTAATGGTTGGGGTCACCATGACATGAGGAACTGTATTAAAGGGTCGCAGCATTGGGAAGCTTGAGAAGTCCAGAGTAAGCCAGCTAAGAAAGCAAGGTAGAAAGGACTGTCTCTTATGACCTTGCCTCAGAAGCGGCTTTCCACCTGTTCCTGCCACATCGAGTCTTTATAGGTTGGAACTACTCACCACAGGAGGGGACCACTGGCCCAGGTCTACCGAGAGCCATTTTGGAGCCCGGTCAGCTACCCCATTTGTTGTTTTAAGATGGCTCTCACTGGCCGGGAACTCACTTTGACTGGTCGCAAACTTGCTTTGACCTTCCGTCTCAGCCTCCCGAGTAGCAGCCAGCCCAGAACAACTCTTGGTAGAGAGCGCTGGAGCGTGAATGCATGCATGTGCGTGTGTGCAGTGCGTGGGTGGGTGGGTGCGTGCGTGCGTGCATGTGCGAGAGAGGGAGAGGGAGAAGGGAGAGAGAGGAGGAGGGGGAAGAGAGGGAGAGAAGAATTCTCACTTGCTCTTTTTTTTATTTTTTATTGGATATTTTCTTTATTTACATTTCAAATGTTATCCTCTTTCCCTGTCCCCCCCTCCAGCTCCCTATCCCATCCCCCCTACCCCTGTTTCTATGAGCGCATTCCCCCACCCTTCCACCCACTCCTGCTGCCCTCGAATTCCCCTGAACTGGGGTATCCATCAAGCCTTTTCGGACCAAGGGCCTTTCCTCCCATTGATGCCTGACAAGGCCATCCTTTGCTACATATGCGGCTGCAGTCATGGTTCCCTCCATGTGCATTCTTTGGTTGGTGGCTTAGTCCCTGGGAGCTCTGGGGGATCTGGTTGGTTGATATTGTTGTTCTTCCTATGGGTTGAAAACCCTTCAGCTCCTTCAGTCCTTTCTCTAACTCTTCCACTGGGGACCCCGTGCTCAGTCCAATGGTTGGCTGCAGGCATCCGCCTCTGTATCTGTCAGGCTCTGGCAGAGCCTCTCAGGACACTGCCATATCAGGCTCCTGTCAGCAACAACTTCCCAGCATCCACAATAGTGTCTTGGTTTGGTGACTGTGTATGGGATGGATCCCCAGGTGGGACAGTCTCTGGATGGCCTTTCCTTCAGTCTCTGTATTTGCTTCCATGAGTGTTTTGTTGGCCTTTCTAAGAAGTACCGAAACACCCACTCTTTGGTCTTCTTCCTTCTTCTTGAGCTTCATGTGGTCTGTTGACCTGTCCAGCAGGTCTAGTTATTCAGGGTCCCGAAGAGGCGCTACCTGAGGGTCATGGGGGGGAGAGAAGAACGAGACCAAGCAAGATTCCATTGTCAAGGCCTCATTTATTGTCACACAGGCAGCACGTTTTAAGCAGTGGGGATGAGGAAGTTGGGAAGGGGAACTATGGGGAAGTGACCTATGGGCCAAGCCCTGAATGAGGAAGTTGGGAGGGAGAGCTAGGGGGAAGTGAGCTATGGGCCAAGCCCTGGGTCAGGTGCCTGGGACATTCTGCGGTTTTTCCCGGGAAGGTCACAGATTTTTATCTTGGTCTTGATGTTCCATCAGGAAGGTCAAGAGTTTCACTTGAGGGGAGAGGCGGCCTGTCTATGTAGCCGGCAGTTGGCCTGTCAGCCCCCAACATGTCCCCCTTCTTTGTATAATTGATGGAGAGTCTGTCTTAGGCTAATTGATGTGCACCCACAGCCAGCACCTAGAAGAGAGGGGTAGAGCCTCTGTCTTAGGCTACGTGAGGTGCCTCCATGCCCAGAACCTCCAATAGGAGTTTGCTCCCTGGGCAATGGCCTCACGCTACTCCCGTCATGGAGTTACTCTACAGCCCTGGGATCATGCTCTACCGACTGAGTTAGCCAGGCTCTCAGGTGTGCATCTGGCATGTGGCATCATGATACTCCTGTCATGGACGTCTCCATAGCTTTTTATACCAAGGGTTTCGGTAGTCTGCGGCCAGGATCGAGAAATCGAGGCCAGCAGAGGGGGTGCCCAAGGGCTCCTCGTAGGCACCCGGGTCATTATCTCTGACCTCTAGACGATGGTAATGCACTGAAACCGGCTTGTTGGTGAAAGCGGCATCCACCTGTGACTTGACAAAAAGAGTTAATTTTTGGAAGGCCCACGGCCCAAAAGAAATGAGCAGGAGAAGGCCCACCAAAGATCCCAAAAGACTAGGTAACAGAGTAGAGAGCCAAGGGGATGTAGAGAACCAGTTTTGATACCATGATTCTTTTTTCTCTCTTTCTTTCTTGCAGTTTTCTAGACTTTCCCTGACCTTTTTTAGGCTATCTTCAACCAATCCTGTCTTGTCTGCATAAAAGCAGCATTCTTCTTTAAGGGCAGTGCACAACCCACCTTGTTGTAAAAAGAGCAAATCTAAACCTCTTCTGTTTTGTAACACTACCTCAGAGAGGGATGTAACAGAATCTTTAAGATTCTTTAGTCCTAACTGTAGCTCTTGTAGGCCTCTATCGACCACTGAGCTGAGTTGCGCATACTGCTGACTGGAAGTGACCAAGGAGGCAATTCCTGTTCCGGCCCCTGTGGCTCCCAAACCAAGGAGGATAGCCAGGGTGACTGCTGTTCTCTCTTGTCTGGACAAATGAGTTCCCCTTTCCCAAAAATTAAGAAGCTCATCAGAATCATGAATGGTCAATCGAGGGAGGAGCTTGATAAACACACAATATTCTCTATTCTCTAAAAAGGCAGCTGTAACTATAAAAGTGGCCAATCCTGAGTAGCAAACAAGATAGGGATCATTAGAAACAGCAACAGATATTGAAAGGAAGCATTAATTACAATAGTTTGATTGCAAACCTCAATCAGGGTCTTGGGCGGCAGCATATCAGGTCCCAGAAGGCACATGCCTAGGCCAGAAATTTGGCCAAGGGTGAGTCCTTGCTTCTCTGGAGGACTCCGCCGCAGAAGTGAGGTACCATTAGTGGGTAATAATTCTCCAAAGCTTGCAATTCCTTCGTAAAAGGGCGAGGAGGGTGAATAATAGACCCAACATTCCTCTAAAATAGCTTCATGTATGGCTTGTATCGAAGCATTAGCTAATGATAGCACAAGCTCAGTAGACGAGGGAGGACCCATAGGTAGAGTAGGCTGAAACAAAGGATTGGGTGTTCGGGTATCTGGGATAGTGGGTGTTGCAGGGACCTGGTTTCCAGATACTCACATGCTTGGGCAATGGAGCGGTCGCGATGACCTCCCAGGCAGACATAAAGTTCCCAGGGAAGGAACTTTAAGTGTTTTCGCCTGCCTTCAGTGGAGCACCCGGGGACCAGTTAGAATCCGAAAGCTCGGGCGCGCTTTTTTGAGGGACAAAGGTGTCGGGGGTACCCCAATCCGCACTAGCTCCAGAGCGAGCTGGTGAGAAACCACCTCATTGGGGCTACACATCATCATCTCTACTTGAGAGAGAATGTCTCTCCCCCAAAGATTGACAGGGAGGCCCTCAACAATAAAAGACTGCACAGTGCCCGAATTCCCCTCTGAATCTTTCCATTGTCAACAACTTTGAACTTTGTAAGGTATTTTTAGGCTGGCCAGTGCCTTGTAAATGAGTCATCGGGGGCTGGAGAGGTCAGGCAGAAGGCCAGGAGCTCAAACTAAGAACTGTGGTGTCAGCTCCCGTATCTATAATGCCATCAAACTTTCGCCCGTCCAACGTAAGGCACAAGGAGGGGCGCTCCTTAGAGAGTTGCTGGACCCAGTAGACATCAGAGGAACCAGGTTGGCTATCTCCTCAGAGCCCTCCCATGTGAGCACCAGAGGAATCAAGCAGGAGAGGGAGCGCCTGGGCTACTCTCTGACCAGGGAGAATGGTGACCGGGCCCTTTTCTGCCTTAAAACTTTTATCTCTCCAGTACAGTCTGCGTCCACAAGCGACGGATGGACACTGAAACCCTGCATGGTAGCTGAGGCATGCCCTATAATGAGAAAAAATGTGCCAGATGGCAGGGGTCCAAAAATTCCTGTGGAGAGAACCTAAACACCATCTTGGGGGTTCAAAATTGTGTGGGAGGAGGCACACAGGTCCAGTCCTGCGCTCCCTGCTGTTGCCCTAGATAAGCTGGTGCTGCAGGAGCTTGGTGCTGTACTTAGGGGTGTGTGGTCATCTGTGGGTAGGAGCCCCGGTGCGAGGCCTCTTGGCCGTTTCCCTGGACCGCAGGGAGGGCTTGCCCATTAGCATCAGTTCTAGACCGACATTCTTTAGCCCAATGGCGGCCTTTCCTACAGAGAGGACAAACTCCCGGGGCGGTAGGCTTAGGGGCCCCTTGGCCAATGGCGGGATTAAATGGCTCGCTGGGGTTGAGAGCGCTACATTCTCTAGCAAAGTGACCAGGCTGCCCACATCTAAAGCATGTTTTGCCTCTAGGGCGGCCAGAATCTCCAGTTTTTTTTGGAACACAGCCCCGATAGCTAAACTGATAGACTTGGACACTTGATGTGAGAAGGAGTCAACATCATTGCAAAGTTTAACCATTCCTGTAATATCAAGATCTTTGGTCTTGTCTTGTAACGGGGCTCTGCACGCCGAGTTAGCGTTTTCAAGAGCAAACTGCTTAACGAGGAGCCCCTCACTTTCACTTTGACCTAGGATTCTTTCTGCTGCTTCCTGTAACCTCCCCACAAATTGAGCGTAGGGTTCCTGGGCCCCCTGGACTATTTTAGTTAAGGGGGTGGTGAGGGCTCCTGTAGCAGGAACCGCTCTCCAGGCAGATAAGGCGGCCTGTGCTGTTTGAGCGAGTACGCCAGGGGACAATCCTAATTGTTTTTCCTCGGAGGCAAATGGGCCCCTCCCACACAACTTGTCCGCTGTCTAAGAGGCGGTCCTGCCTAGAGGGTTTTTTCTGTTCCTAGCGGCCAGACTCTCGGCCCTATCTAAGAATTCAGATTTCCAAGTTAAGTATTGTCCTCTGGTGAGGACAGACTGCACCACCTAAGTCCATTCACTAGGAGTCAGATATCCGGACCCCGCGAGTCCTTCTAAAATGGACAAGGTACAGGGTGCAGTTAAACCATAATTTTTAACAGCTGAGTGTAATTCTTTTGATATTTTAAGTTTAAGTTTCTTGTATATGGGATGCTAGGTCTCATATTCACCTTGATCGGAGTCCTCCTCCTCAGAGAAGCCTGCAAGAAGTCCTCTGCTATAGTTAAGAGACGGGCATTCTCACCCCCTTTCTCAGCATCTTGTATTATGTCTCTTATAATGCCCCAATAACTAAAATATGCAGTGGACACTGGGTCACCGGCTTTTAAAAGCTTATTAATATCTTTACCAACCTTATTCCACGTAAGTGGATGTATATCAGGGCCACTTAAAACCAACCAAGGACATTTTTCATCAACAAAACAAAAGAACTCAATTAAATCTTTTTTCTTAACTCTTATTCCTCTCTCCCTGAGCAAACGCTTGATTTCTCCTATAAAACAAGCTTCCTTAGACAATTGTTTCCCCATGACAATCGGACGACAATTATTTGGCCAAACTCACCTCCCTTTCCAGCGACGCACGAGCGATGCGGCGTGAAAGGTCCTCAATTCCTTTTCCCGGGGGTCCTCCGTTGTCCGGTAGTTGGCCGTGCTTCGGGTTCCTGTTCTGGTGCCACTTGACCCGTCCAGCAGGTCTAGTTATTCAGAGTCCCGAAGAGGCACTACCTGAGGGTCATGGAGGGGAGAGAAGAACGAGACCAAGCAAGATTCCATTGTCAAGGCCTCGTTTATTGTCACACAGGCAGCACGTTTTAAGCAGTGGGGATGAGGAAGTTGGGAAGGGGAACTATGGGGAAGTGACCTATGGGCCAAGCCCTGAATGAGGAAGTTGGGAGGGAGAGCTAGGGGGAAGTGAGCTATGGGCCAAGCCCTGGGTCAGGTGCCTGGGACATTCTGCGGTTTTTCCCGGGAAGGTCACAGATTTTTATCTTGGTCTTGATGTTCCGTCAGGAAGGTCAGGAGTTTCATTCGAGGGGAGAGGCGGCCTGTCTATGTAGCCGGCAGTTGGCCTGTCGGCCCCCAACAGTCTGTGAATTGTATCTTGGGTATTCCACTAGAATGACTTACAGGTGTGGTCCAGCTAATCAAATAATGGCTGGCTGTAAACGGAAAGTCCAGGCAATTTTATCACTAAATTCATTGTTGTCCTTCACTATATTCTCCAGATGGCAGGAGATCTGAGCTGCAACACTCACCATCCTGTTCAGCCCGGTAGAGACTGGGTTCTCTCCTCTCAGCCTAGACCTGCTGGCAGAGAGCTGACAACTTCTCACCTGCAGGCTTTCCGCATTTCCACTGTTGTCCAAGGAGCCTTTGACAGTGCTGATCACACTACACGAGGCAGTGGGGATGGCGCCATGGCCAGGTGCTCAAGAGAAATGTCACTGCCTCAAATCCTGTCTCTCACTGTGAATAGCCTGTGGCTTGGGGCAAGTAGTCTTGGACTGTTATGAGGTGTATGTGAGTTAATATATGGGATACACACTCAATGCAGTATACTTATTCACTCAAGATTGCACAGAAACCTCAAGGGGGTTGTTCAGATACTGTGCTCTTGGACAACCATGAGCAAGTGAAAGAAAGTGCAGTCCCTCCCAAGGCCGGCTTACCTCTGCCTACCACCCACCCTGTCTGGGAGCAAAAGCTGAGTCATGTATCGGGTACCTGTGCACACTGATAGGCAAAAGCATCTTAACAGACAATCCTCATCGTCCTCCACAGTATGCACCTCAATTTTTCAGACAGTCAATCAAAAGCCAACATTATTTCTTGTCCAAAGATGTATTCGTAAGCTTTGCAGGAGGTTAATCTTCCTTCACTTATCAGTGGTGGGACCGCAAGTAAATTACCTAACTTCTCGAAGTCTCAGTTTTCTGTGAATAAAGTTAGTTAAACTAAAATAACAACAGCAACTATTTTGTGGGCGATTGTACAGATTGAGATAATATTTGGAAACTAAAAGATCTGTGGCCCTCTGATGGCTATTCTTGGTTGTCGACTGCATCTGGAATTAGCTAAAATCTAGAAATGGAGGGCACACCTGTGAGAGATTTGGTCTTAATTTGAAGTAGGAAGATCAACTTCTAATCTGGATTTTTGAGACAGAAAGACACACCTTTGATCTGGGCCACACCTTCTGCTGGAAGCCTATATACAGAAAGCTTTTGCCTTTTGGAGCCTATATACAGAAAGCTTTTGCCTTTTGGAGCCTATATACAGAAAGCTTTTGCCTTTTTTTTTTCTGGAAGAAGAAAGCTTTTGCTTTTTGCCTGCTTTCCTTTGCCTTGGTAGCAAGTCCATCCCTTTATTGGCATTAGAGCATACTACTTTGGGATTCCAGAGTATGCTGAAGACTGGATGGATGAAGACATCTAGCCTTGTGGACTGAGCAAACTAATGGATTCTTGAACTTTCTGTTCCTAGTCAGTCATTTTTGGATTAGCTGGGCTGCAGTCTATAAGTCATTTAAATAAATGCCCCCCTGTGTGTATGTGTGTGTGTGTATGTGTGTGTGTGTGTATGTGTGTATTGTGTGTGTGTGTGTTCATATATATTCATCCCATAAATCCTGTTACTCTGCAGAACCCTGGATCACACAGATTTTGGTACCAGGAATGATTCTAGAACAACAGAAGGATAAGGATGAATCTTTTAAGTGCCTGGAATAGGCTTTTTAATTTGCTATTATATACAGTTACTGAAGCATCTCCTGGGAGCCCAGACAGTACTGAAAGCCCATGGTGTGAACTCTATTACAAACTTAAGCAGACAAATGCATTTGATTATCCTAATTCAGCAACTGTGAGGAGCAGTACAGCAATGGATTTGGTGACCCTGTATATGAAACTTTTGGCAATTTTAGTTAAAATAAGAAAAATGACGGTGCTGGTTGGTTGCTCTTAGCATTTCTGGATAAATTGACAAAGGATAAAGATGATCTCCATGATAAATTTAACCAGCTTCTAGCATCTCAGAATATGGTGAAGGATAGCAATGAATTTAGTGATAAAACTGACTGGACTTTCCGTTTACAGCCAGTATTTGATTAGCTGGACCACACCTATAAGTCATCATTCTATACGTTTTGTCACTCTGGAGAACCCTGACTAATACAGGTACCTAGGAGGTATGTAATGAAAGGTGGCTTAACTCATTAGTATTTTCAACTGTCATAATTTCATTTTCTTTGTAGAGACCTTTAGGGGTTCCACCAATCAAAATCTAGACATATATCCAAGGCTTGTGGGAATCTGGGCCTTCCTATTACTCTCCCTTACCTCACTGCTCAATCACAATGGACTACTGGAAAGATCCAGAACCTGACACCACACACCATCTGATGGGACAATCGATGAATTAGCTGCTTGATAGGTATCCAGACTCATGACTAGATATTCCAGGTGTCTTAACTGAGATTAACTTCTCTTTTAGTGCACTGGAGATTGAACCCAGCGCACCTTATGCCTTATGCGTGGGAGGCTTCACCTCTGAGCTAGGTCTCCATTCTTGAGATTAACCCTTAAGCGGCTGGACAAAGAACAGTGCCCTCCACGTTGTGTGGCCTCATCCTGTCAGCTGATGGCCTAGATAGAACAAAAGGGCTGAGAGGAGAAAGTCTTCCTGCCCAATAACCTTCGAAGTAGAACACAGCCTCTTTCCTGCCTTGGATTTGAATGGAAGCACCAGCTTTCCCTGGGGCTCACACCTGCCAATCTCACACTGGAGCTGCACTGTCAGCTTTCTGGGCTCTCTGGCTTTGAGGTTTTGACTCGGAATGAAGCTAAACTAGACTCTCCACTCTCCACTCTCCTTAGCTTTCCAACCATCTTTTCACCCTGCTGGGACATGCCAGTCTCCATGGCTGTCAGCCAGTTCTCTACAGCAAATCTCAATCTCCTCTCTCCCTTCCTGTCCCTTTCTCCCTCCCTCTCCTCTTCCCTCCCCCTCTCCCTCCCTCTCCTCCCTCCTTCTCCCCATCCCTCTCCCTCCCCTTTCCCTCTCCCTTTCCCTCTCTCCCCTCCCCTCTTCTCCCCCTCCACCTCCCTTCCCATCTCCCTCCCCCACCCCTCCCTCTTCCTCTCCCTCTCCATCTCCCTTTCCCTCCCTCTTCTCCTCCCTCTCCCTCCCCTCCTTCTCTTTCCCTCCCCCTCCTTCTCCCTCTCTCCCCTTTCCTCTCTCTCCTATCTGCTCTTTCACCACCACCACCTCCACCCATGCTAAAACACACACACACACACACACACACACACACACACACAGGTTCTAGAGAATCCCAACACACCTATTTGCCTTGACATGCAGTCTTCTTTGTCTAAACACTGTTTGATTCTTTGGTTGACAGATTCTATCATTCTTTTAGGAATACATATTTAGTTTAAAGAATAATAAAATAAACACGGGCTTGGCCCACTCCCAAGGTTAAGAGATAAAGAGAAGCTCATGAGCACTCTGCTTTTTTAAAAAATCTGTATCTTTTCTATTTGTATTTTCAAAGCTTAGAGAATATAATCCTGCGTTGATATTTCACTTCCTACCATGAAGAAGCCAAGGAATTTAGCTGTGGCCTATAAACTGTAAAGATTCCTCATCACTCTGGAGATGGTGACAACATTTAAATACAAACATGGAATGGGATCAATATGATACCAGGAAGAAAAATTGTAATAGTGGTTCAGTGTTTGAAATTAAGGAAACCTGTCTTGAATATATCATTTCCCCCCAAAAAACATGCACTATATTCTTTTGTTTATAGTAACTTTTATTTAATGTTTTGTTTCATTTCTTGGCTGATTATGTGGAGCCACTAGGGGGCAGAGGAGCTCTTTCTTATTGCACTAGTTTTAAGGGCTTCGGTAGGAAAGGGATTTAAAGAAATTTTAAAATCACATTACAGATGTCATAGATGCACTTGTCATTTCAGTAATGACCCTGGTGTGAGCAGATAGCCCACTGTACCACAGTAACGATATGGGTAACATCAGCCAGAGCACAGAGGGCTATGTTATGTCTGTTAGGCACCAGGTGCAGACTAAGAGGGGCCAACACCTGGGGTGATTATTCCACACAGTAGCTAGATAGGCAATCTCCATTATCCAGAGGGGACCGAGCTTTGAAGAGGATGTGCCACGTGCCCAGGTCTTCGGTAAATAGGGACTGGAGCCAGACCAGGTCTGGTGGACTCTGTATCGTGAGTGATCCATCTCTGTGGATCCAGACATGGGGCTTATTTTGTTTTCGGAAGGGAGTGTCGCCTTGTCATGGATTTGCTGTCAGGCATATATTGGCTTCAGATCTGATATAATATTTTCAGTGTCAATGCAAAATTGATGAGTTTGGTATTTGATGTTCTATGGAACCGGGAGTTTATAGAGGACTTGCGTCCATATAAGCCAGCCTTCCTCTCATCTTTCTAACCACACTTAACCATTCTCCTAACACTCTGTACCATTGCACCAATACTTCTAAAGATAATTCGGTTGAACAATTATCTATTATTCAACAAAAGCAAATTTTCCCATGATGTCTCTCTGATCCTTACATTTTAAGTCCCATGCAACAGTGTGATGGATGAGGATATTGTTGATCTCAATTTATATGTGTAAAATAAAATACCAGAGCTGTGTAAAAATCATATTTCTAAGTCCAAGGTGCTGGTCTTCAAATTACTACATCATACACTAAGAAGGCATCCAGCTGACAGAAGGCATTCATGATAATAAAAGGCATTTCTCTTTATTTCCTACATAGTAATTAATAACAAATATATGGAGGGGAAGGGAGAGATTTTTGAAAGCAATATGGGCTGGAACTATTTTATAACTGTGAGACAATGTGATACTGAATGTTTTCTTTTGTGTGCATATGTATCTGATTTTACATATTGCCATTTGATTAATGTTTAAAGTTAGCATACAAAGTCATGGGTTTCATACATACACATTACAGGTTCTAATTTATGTAGAATTTTATAGGACTACATGACTCAGGCACTGTCTCAGGGCTGGTCCTCTGGCTAATTGGTTGGTTTGCTTGGTTCTTAGGTTTACTTATTCTTATGTTTCCTATTGTTCTTCCTTGGACAAAAAAAGATGTGTAAATTTCTCAGAACCTTTCTCCTTTCCTATATATCTCCAAAGCCCCTTGTTTTCCTGCAGAAAATAGCTGTGCTTTGGTTACCTAATAAGTACCAAGAACCATCATCTCTCTATCAGAAATGGCAGTTTCATCTTAACAGAATGGGTACAGACTTAGCAAAAACAAAAAGAAGAGGAAGATTTTTTTGTTCTGTTTTTATTTTATGTGTGTATCTGTGGTGTTTTTGTTATTCTTAAAACAGAGTCTCACTATGTACTCCTGCTGTCCTGGAACTCACTATGTAGACCAGGCTAGCCTGGAACTGACAAAGGTCTGCTGCCTCTGCCTCCCAAGGGTTGGGGTTACAGGAGTGTGCTACCATCCCTGACTTGGTTTTATTTTTGTGTTTGCTTTTGTTTGCTCACATAGTGTATCCTCTTCCCCACTATTCAGGCAAGTAAGGCTCGCTGCTGTGAAACTCAGTCCCTAAGATGCCAGCAGCTTCACCCAGCCATTCCCTTTGCTTCATGAGGTCTGCAGAAGGTGTTCTGGAGGGCAGCCTTCAGTGACATCAGTCAGGGGGACTCTTCTCTTCATCTGCTAGGACCTCACCTTCTGTGCGGGATCCTCTGCACCCAGTTGGCAAATGAAGACTATAAGGCCATGATGGATCCTATGGGACACTGGCATGACAAGTCTGGGGTTGGGCATTATCATTCTGCTCTCATTCCATTAGCTTCCATTCAGTTATGTGCAAGGAAGGCCAGGAAATGATGATTTACTCTGAGGCCAGGAGAGAAAAGACAGGGAACTTGAGCATGTCTTTGCTACGCCCACAGTAGTGATAGTAGTCTTATAGAAGTTACTCTCAGCAAGTCTTTCTTGTACAGAATTGATTTTGATCTCTAAACTGCAGGATTTCTGAGAAATAGCCCTAGAGCACTTCATCCCTACACTTTGAACCTTTAGAACAGTGGTTCTCAACCTTCCTAATCTTGTCACCCTCATGTTGTGATGACCCCCAACCATAAAATTATTTTTGTTTCTACTTCATAACTTGTATGCTGCTGTTCTGAATCATAATGTAAATATCTGGTATGCAGGATATCTGATATGCATCTCCAAGTGAAAGAGTCGTTTGATCCCCAAAGGGGTCATGACCCATAGGTTGGGAACCACTGCTTTCGAATAATTATGACTCAGTTCTCCATATACACAATGGATCTGCTTCAACGGTCCTAGGCTACTGAATGCACAGCTAACACCAAACCCTTTACATGCTGTGCTTCCTATATTTACACACACACACTGACTGTGTCTTCATCGAGCACTCATTGCACACTGTAGCCACAGCTCTTACAGTAGGAGTTGGGACAATAAAACTAGCACTGTCCTTTTCTTCCCCGGAAGACCTGCCCTTACTACAGATCTTAGTAACCTCAGCATATATTTGTAATTTTGAAGTTGAAATTTTTCAGATTTTCATTTAGAGCAGTGGTTCTCAACCTTCTTAATACTGTGAGCCTTTGATACAGTTCCTCATGTTGTGGTGACCCCTCTAACCCTAAAATTGTCATGTTGCTACTTCATAACTGATTTGCTACTGTTATGAGTTGTATGTGACCCCTGTGAAAGGGTCATTTGATTCTCCCAAAAGGCTGTGATAGCAGTTGAGAACTGTTGATTTACAGGAAGTACTTTATGACTTCTATTAGATATAGCCAAATTGGCAGTATCTTCCCCTTACATTTTGAAGCCATTATTCAGTGAAGAAAGTAATGTGAACATAAGAACTGATGTGATAACGAGGTATTAACTGATGGGCAGGTAGCACATACTTTGTGGATCTGTAGGAGAAAGGGATGATTCAGATTCTGGGCATGAAAGAAGGGGGGCAGCATGGGACTTTATCAAACCAATCAGAAGTCATGTAATTCTACGCTCATGAATTAGTCCCCGGTTAAAAGTTTCTTTTTAAATACTATCATGACACAGTTAAGTTCAGGTAACTGAACCTACACACCATGAAGCCATGGATAATGAGGAATTATCTTAGTAAACTCATTCATTGAGATACTGTTTGGCTCTGGGAAGCTTTCAAGCCCACAGGAGATGCATATGGGCATAAAAGAGAGAAAATGGACGCACTGTGGCCAAAGTGAGACTTCAGATTTCTTTACTGAGGCCACTGCCTAAATTCCACAGTAAGCACTTTGCCACCACCCTACCCCAGCTCTCTTCTGAAGCCATTCCCTGTGCTTCTGGTATAACCTGGACTTCACCTCTCAGAGCCGTGAACCTGTGACCAATATGGCCAATATCCATTGACTCCAGGAAAAACTGGACAAAAAATTAATGAGGTTATATAGTTTCATCAAGCAGGTGCATTGCTGAGTGATTTGGTGATGTCTGAGACCGGCACGGTTTTTACCCGTGTCATGTGAACAATACTAGTGCCTGGCACTGAATTTGCTAACCAGGTTGTTTGATTGTTAGAAATTATATTCAAGTATATTCATCTTTTTTTTAAAAATATTTGAAGTTACCTAGGTGTTTAGTTTAATGAGATGGTTTAGGTTTTAGTAACGGGTTTAATCCCTTTTGTCACCACAAAAGAAAAACCTTTTCTGTTAACTTGTTTTATTATTGTTACCATGGAGATCACAGGAGGCACTGTCTTAGCTAGAGTTCCAGTTCTGTGATACACACCATGGCCAAAAGCAACTTGGGGAGGAAAGGGTTTATTTCATCTTACAGCTTGTAGTCCATTGTCCCGAGAAGCCAGGGCAAGAACCTGGAGGCAGGAACTAATAACAAAGCCATGGAGGAACACTCTGTACTGGCTTGCTACCCATGGCTTGCTCAGTTTGCTTTCTTGTAGCACCCAGGTTCACCAGTCCTGTGGGTGGCAGCTCTCACAGTGATCTGGGCCTTCCCACATTCTTCATCAAGCAAGAAAATGTTCTATAGACTTGCCTATAGGCAAATTTAAAAAAAACATGTTTTTAATGGAAATAAAATTAAATCACTACCACCCTGTCTTAGTCAGGGTCTCTGTTTCTGCACAAAATATCATGACCAAGAAGCAAGTTGAGGAGGAAAGGGTTTATTTAGCTAATACTTCCACACTACTGTTCATCACCAAAGGAAGCCAGGACAGGTACTCACACAGGGCAGGAACTTGAAGACAGGAACTGATGCAGAGGCCATGGAAGGATGTTACTGGCTTACTTCCCCTGACTTGCTCAGCTTGCTTTCCTGTAGAACCCAAGACTACCAGCCCAGGGATGGCACCACTCACAAGGGCCCCTCCCCCCTTGATCACTAATTGAGAAAATGCCTTACAGCTAGATCTCATGGAGACATTTCCTTAAGGGAGGCTCCTTTCCCTGTGATAACTCCAGCTTTTGTCAAGCTAACACACAAAACCAGCCAGTACACACCCTCTTTCCTCCCTCCCTTGAACTCCTCCCATCTTACCCTTTCAAGTTGACAGCCTCTTTTTCTTTGATTATTATTACATTACTGTTATTGTTTATATATATATGTATATATATATATATATATATACATATACACAATTAAGTATAAATACAGCCTGTGACAGATTGACATTAAAACTAGCCAGCACAGGCACCATCTCTCTAAATTCATAACCCAAATAAATTGCCTACGAAGCAAATAATATTTTTTTAATTTACCTTTTTATTGATTCTTTGTAAATTTCACTCCATGCACCCCAATCCCCCTCATCTCCCTGTCCCTTTGTACCTTCCCTCTTCCCCTTGCATCCTCACCCCCACCAAAGGAAAAAAAATCTCATCATGGAAGCTGTAATGTGCCACCGCGTGTCCTACAGTATATCCTTTTGTCCAACTTCTTTACTTGCAAATGTTCTTTGCAATGACTGTTGGTCTGGTGCAGGGCCTCTGGCTTCTACTCCACTATCTTTTTTTTTTTAAAGATTTATTTACTTATTATATGTAAGTACACTGTAGCTGTTCTTCAGACACCCCAGAAGAGGGCATCAGATCTCATTATGGATGGTTGTGAGCTACCATGTGGTTGCTGGGATTTGAACTCAGGACCTTCCAAAGAACAGTCAGTGCTCTTACCTGCTGAGCCATCTCTCCAGCCCTCTACTCCACTATCAATTCCGTATCCTCGACTCTTCTCAGATATCCTGTTGTTGCCCTGTGCAATGGTGATCCTGCAGCTTTGGATCTGTAGGACTGGCTACCCTTTGTGTGCTCCAATAGTTCATAGATGGGGTAGATGTTGTGGTGGGCACTCAAGCCCTAAATCTGGGGGGGTGGGTAGCTGAGCAGGTCAGCTTGCCAGCTTTCCTGCACCCACACTAACACCATCAGGGCAAGCTTTCTAGCACTGCCCAGGCTAGCTCACCCAATGCTTCAGCCAGCAAGGGGCAAGGCCAGCTCTCCTGCTCCGATGCCCTCAGGGTGATCCATGCCAGCAAGGCCAGCTCTGTTATGTTGCCTAGGCAAGGTGCAGGACCTGCTCTCCCAAGTGCTGCAGCAGCGAGGGCAATTAATACTTTTGTATAGTTCCTCACTGTAATAGATTATGGAATGATCCAACATTTGTTTTTGTCAAAAATGAGTATGGATTTTTTGGTAATTACTTGAGTTTTTAAATATGCAGTCAAAGCTCATAGGTTATAAATATAAAATTAACTCATTGAAATATTAATTTATGACTCTAGAGTTACTCTTTAGTTCACTACAAAATGTCACAAGTAAAAAGCAATATAAATGGGATTGCAGAGCTGAAAGGAGAGATGAGTTCATGCTCCGCATCCTGAATCAGAAGCAATCTCCAGTACATAACCACCTGCAAATGAAAATTCGGTTTTCTCCAAAGAGTCTCACTGTGGAAACAAACTCTGAAGGGTAGGCAGTCTGATCAGCAGGAAACAGCCAACAGAAAACAACAAACAAAATTAAGGGCATCTTTGAAGTTTCCTTGTCACATTATCCCTTAGAAGCCTGTTTGTTTTCTAATGAGAGACAGAAAGGGCGTGGATCCGGATGGGAGGGGAGGCTGGGCGGGACTGGGAGCATTAGAGGGAGGGGAAACTGGAATCAGGATAAATTATGTGAGAAAAAGATCTATTTTCAATAAAAGGAGGAAAAAACACAATCTAATGATTAAATTTATTTCTTCGGTTGTTATATGTTTAGATGTAAACATATAACTATAATGGAAAATCCTGTGCACAATAACAAGACTAATGTAAATCTTTTAAACAGTCTACATTCTATAGCATGCATTTATTTTATTGTAATTTAAGATAATTATTTCAAAATATATAGATAAAATGAGGCTTACTAAAAATCATGGCGGAAAGTTTGCTGTTTGCTTGAATGGTGTAATAATAATTATGACCAGCAGTATTTAATTATCTCTTGTGAAATACTCTTTGGTTAAATGATATCATTTCTTCCCCGAATATTGTCTTTTTTATTTAGAATTTCGACTCACTCAGAAGACTCCCTTGGAGCACTGGCAAAAATATATATTTAGCCAAGTGACTGTTATGTTTCTATCAGTCAGTCTGTCTTAGCCAGAAATGATGTCGTATGCTAACTTTAAGGACAAGGTGAATTCACATTGCTATTCTCTGCAAAGTGTATTCAACAGGATCCTGCATATGGAAGTTGATTGGCATGCAGCCTCCCACGGGCACACAGGATGGAAGCAGAGTCCCCTTTATTCTTGGCCTTTCCCCCTAACCAGCTCCTGTAGGCTATCGAATCTGCCGTTCCTTCCTAAATTAGATCTTTACCTTGAGGGATCTATTAAAAGAGTTCTGGCCATATCAGTAATTAGAGATAAAATAGAGTTGCTAAGGACTGGTTTGAGTTTGTATGTTTCCATCAACAAAGCAGAAAAGCTTTAGAGTCTAAAACTTAGAAAAGTTTAGAATCTGCATTTGTTATCCTAGCTCAGCTGCACAAATTATAGAATAGTATGCAATTTCCTCAACTCTGTTATTTAGTTTTCTCTTAATGTAAAGTGTAGATAATAACAGCACTTGTTATGTAGGCATTGGCTTAGGGTTTCATCTATTATATTTACAAAAGCTTGCTGAATTTTCAGGATTTTCAAGTTATTGTTAAATATAACTCCTATTAGAAATGAAACAATTAATAAACAAATTATAGCAAGTAAAAAATAAATGCTCAAAAATCACCTAAAGAAATTTTCAACATCTTTAGTCATCAGGGAAATACAAATTAAAACAACCCTGAAATTCCACCTCACATCAGTCAGAATGGCTAAAATAAAAAACTCAGGTGACAGCAGATGTTAGCAAGGATGTGGAGAAAGAGGAACACTCCTCCATTGCTGGTGGGATTGCAAGCTTGTACAACTACTCTGGAAAGCAGTCTGGCGGCTCCTTAGAAAATTGGACATAGTACTACCTGAGGACCCAGCTATACAACTCCTGGGCATATACTCAGAAGATGCTCCAACATGTAATAAGGACACATGCTCCACTATATTCATAGCAGCCTTATTTATAATAGCCAGAAGCTGGAAACAACCCAGATGTCCCTCAAGAGAGGAGAGGATACAGAAAATGTGGTACATTTACACAATGGAGCACTACTAAGCTACTAAAAACTATGACTTCAGGAAATTCTTAGGCAAATGAATGAAACTAGAAAATATCATCCTGAGTGAGGTAACCCAGTCACAAAAGAACACACATGGTATACACTCACTGATAAGTGGATATTAGCCCAAAAGTTCTAATTACCCACGATACAATTCACAGACCATATGAAGCTCAAGAAGAAGAAAGACCAAAGTGTGGGTGCTTCAGTGTTCTTAGAAGGGAGAACAAAATACTCAGAGGAGGAAGTACATAGACAAAGTGTGGAGCAGAGACTGAAGGAAAGGTCATCCAGAGACTGCCCCACCTGGGGATCCATTCCATATACAGTTGCCAAACCAGGATGCTGTTGCGGATGCCAGGAAGTGCTTGCTAACGAGAGCCTGATATGGCTGTCTCCTGAGAGGCTCTGCCAGAACCTGACAGGAGCTCCCAGGGACTGGACCACCAACCAAAGAGTACACATGGAGGGACCCATGGCTCCGGCTGCATATGTGGCAGAAGATGGCCTTGGTGGACATAAGTGGGAGGAGTGGCCCTTGGGCTTGAGGGTGTTTGATGCCCCAGTGTAGGGGAATATCACGGTGGGAAGGCAGGAATGGGTGGGTGGGTGGGGGAGCATCCTCACAGAGGCAAGGGGAGGGGAGATGGGATAGGAGATTCTGGAGGGGAGACCTGGAAAGAAGATAACATTTGAAATGTAAGTAAAGAAAATATCCAATAAAAGAAAAAATAAAAATATTTGACTATTTTAATAATATCTGTGTTTTCAAGGTTGCTTACATGTTTTGAATACATATGTACAAAGCAATTGTGGGATACTAGCTGCAAAGCTCTAGTTAGCTACCATGTTCAGTGGCATCTGAGCTTGGTGGTTAGAAGAAAGTGAAAATAGAAACTCAGACTTTTGTTTTGAAAGCTATTGGGAGATGGCTCAGCAGTTAAGAGCCCTGACTGCTCTTCCAGAGGTCCTGGGTTCAATTCCCAGCAACCACATGGTGACTCACAGCCACCTGTAATGGGATCCAATGCCCTCTTCTGGTCTGTCTGACAGCTACATTGTACTCATATAAATAAAATAAGTTAATCTTTAAAAAGAAAAAAAAAAAACTATTGTTAAACTTTAACCAGTAAACTACCATGCATAGTATTTTTAGGATTTACCATCTTTAAAATATATTTTAAAACATTTAATTTTATTAGTATATTTAATAAATACAATGCTATTTATGATTATGAATATTTTAAGGTTTGGTTTTTATTTTGTCTGTATAGTTTTTCTTACATGTGTGTAAGTGCATCGCATGCATGCAGTGCCTATGCAGGCCAGAAGAGGGCATCAGATTCCTGGAACTGGGAATTCCAGAGCTTCTGAGCAACCAAGTGGGGTTGAGAACCATACACGGAACTTCCGCAAGAGCTGAGCGAATTCTTAGCTGCTGAAGCCATCACTCCAACCCCAATTTATTCACTTTTAAAACAGTGAATAAACAGATTCTTCCCTTTCTCCTTCAGCTCCATATCTTTTGTTCCGTTTTTCTCCGTGTGCCTAAACACGAAGCATCAATATGGGACAATAGGGCTCAAATCTGTTTTTCATTCCTGCTAACCTCTATTGCCTGGTAATGAGCCCAACACCCCACCAGAGCTGAAGCAAGATAAACCTGTCTTGACTCAGCACTGGGTCCCCAGTGCATAGCAACACGCGAATCACACGTTAGCTTCAAATACTCCCTGCTCTCCACATCCACCCAAGGACAGGCAGGTTCTTCTAGTCACTCTGGCCCTTTGCCTATTTAATTTTAGATAGTCAACCTTGTAGTTAGGAACTACTGCTTTCTGGGATTGTGGCCCCTAACCACTCCCAGGATTCTCTGAAAGACTTAAGAAATGTTCTAGAAAGCTCTAGAAAAATATCTAGAAAGTTCTTGATAAAATCACCCCATGCAGCTATATGGCACGCTCTTGGGTGAAGGATACACACAGGATGACCTCGCTAAGACTCTCCTTTGCTCCCATCAGAAGCTTTCTCTGCCTCTGCTGCTGTGGATGCAGCATTAAAAACGTCTATTCTAGGCTTGCCACCCAGCTGCCTTTGCTGTCAAGAATGACCTGCTTTAGTTGGTTTTACTAGAACTCCCTTGGTCCTGTGGCCTCATCACTCTTACTAACTTCTTTCAAGAACAACTTTAAGGTTTAGTTTTAATGGACCTGCTCTTAGATTCATTCTATTTTAAATCATAGGTCGCCATTTTTTTTCCCTAATTCAAACCAACACTGGCACCTGAATTTTGTGTTGCAGCTGAGATACAGAAGTACTGAATTGATGCAGTTCGATGACATACTTGTGGCACACAGTCATTTATAACTCCTAAACTGCAAATAGTATCAAGGTTCAAGGGATCTTTATGTGCGTGATTTCTGTCTCCATCACCAGAATCTTCCTAAGGTGTTTTATGATTAAAAAAAAATGTTCAGGGATCTCGATCTAGTTCTTTTATTCATGACTGCAGGAATAACTTGTCCAAATATACAAACTAATACCTTCGAATAATCAGAACGAAAGAAGTGAAATTTCAAGATGGGCAGGTCCTTTTAATAGTCTGGACCCCGAGTCTCTTGAAAACCAATTCGACGTCTTTTGTCTTAAGATTTTACTGGTTATTTTTAATAGGTTACAGATCATCACTAGCAAATCCTCTAATCCAGCGTCTGGCTATGGAGAGGCCATCTGCGGGGATAATTTAATTGTTCACCACAGCCTCTGGTGGAGTCCCAGCTGCAGAGCAGATGGTTCAGCGAGCAGAGGGCAGCTGTAGGGGCAGCCTGGGTTTGTACTCACAGGCCACAGTAATCTTTCTGTCTCTTTCTCTACGTTCATGTACTTGTTTCATTTCCATTTATTCCTATAGCAGGCTCAAAGTCAGTCCCCTTTGTCTCTGCCTCCCCAACTCCCAATACAGACCGAGATAAAAGTCTTCTTTTTGTGTGATAAAACACAACAGAATGACTTGCATAATTGTTGAAAATCTTTCTGACTTTAGGGAAAAGACCTGCACTAGGGGCTCCCCTCAAGAGCAGGTGTTGCAACACATTTGAATGATGGGCCATCTGCTAGGTCACAGCCACCTGCTGGTCTCAGCTGGCTGCCTGGCACATTGGGGTGTCCCTGATTAATTTATGACATGAACTATATTAACACTGTGGTTGTAGGTCACCATGTCTGGCATAGTATGGAGCCGAAATGAGGAGAAGAAGCTCATGAATTGCTCACTGTGGCCTGGCGTGGTTTGTGTGAGCGCTTGTGTTTTCCCAGTCAGCCCTGCTGAGTACAGTTCGGAGCCCTGTAGCTTCCCCCGCCATACTGTGAAGTATAGCACTAAAATTGCAAAATGTAAAACTCTTTTTCTATAAAAATGGACATATTTACACAACCAACTGATGTTCAACCCACAAGCATATCTCATGGAGAGCTGACTCTTTAGTAAAAGATTCTTCCATCCTTATCCCAGAATTTTGTAGTGTTGTGAGAATTCGGGGTTTGAGTTTATGGATGCAGTATATGGCCATAGTGTGTTCCTTTGTTCTAACTTCCTTTGGATAGGGTTTCTGTCTCTTAGCTCTTGTGCCAATTTTTGAGTGGCATAGGTGCGGGGCTATTTGCAGACATTATCTAAATTTTCAGAGTACTTTCTGTGCAATCTGGGAGATCTGCCATCACTGCCCTCATATCTTTCAGACAGTAAATTACTGTCCTGACTTTCCACAGTGAAACCCAGCTGACAGAAATTCAAGAAACTGTTAACTACAGGGAAACATTGTAAATGGATTCCATTTTTCATTTCCAAAGGAAACACACTATTTAGACATAGGAAATATGTTAGTGAATATAAACTGAGCGGCAGGAGCAACTGGATCCAAAATAAATCGGCAGATCTTGTAACTTCAGTGAAATAAATACATCTCCTCCCCAGGAAGGGTGTCATAAATAAAGCGTGGCTTTCTGTCTTCTTTTCCAGGCCCTTCCTGATATTGTAGGAACTACAGTCACGAGTCATTTTAAAGATGGGGGTACCTCATTACTGGATGCATTTTCTGTAGACCTTGGTGTTAGCTGAATAACTCAATGTGGCCTCTTGATGCAGTCCAGAGTCAAGGTAGATACAAGATGTGTACAGCTACCTCCCATATAACACGGCATACTGTTTCAAGTTACTTGTTTCTTTAAGAAATAGTACTGCATTCTAAAGTAGTGCCACAAGTGTAGAGTCATAGATTATGTGTCGCACATACTATTGTGTGTGGTGTTTCTGTATGGCAGACAGTAGATTTGTCTACACAGCAAATACAAACCCATAAATAAGGTGTTACACTGAAAGAAAAATCTGGCTAGTCCATGAAAAAATGGGAAATTTCCAGTTCCATGTCAATCTTATGGGACAACTGTTGTGTACGCAGCCTGTCCCAGGCCATGTGGTACGCGACTATACAGATGGACCACAGTTATGTAACCACACTCAAGAGCAGAACTATCGCTGGCAACACAGAGCTAGTTTGTGAGTTTCATCTAGAAACTCAAACCCTGGTCCGGGTCATGCTTCTCACAAAGAACACAGAGTGGAACCAGATCTGGAGGATCCAGGGAAGTTAGGAGGAATACTTTGAAAATAAATCCAAATGTCTCTCACAGACTCCAACAGATCAGTTTGGGCCTCAATATATAATCAGTGCAGTCATTCAAACAACAGGAGCTGGGGAAAGGGAAAGGAAGGATAAAAGTAAAAAAAAAACATCAGAAGAGATCATTCACGCTTCCATGGAAAGAGCCCAGTTTTGTGTGAAGAGGGAGGGGACTCTTGGTCCTGCACTGAGGGAAGCCCCACATACATGAAGTTTATATGAGGATATTGGCACCAAAACCCAACTTCCTGGATCCTCTTCATCAATGGAACAGTCTTCCAGCAGCCCAGTCAGCCTTCCTCTTAGAGCGTGAGCAATAAACGCAATTGCTGTCATTCATAAGCAGTGTCAGACTGTTCTGAGGATTTATTAGCCGCATATCTGCTGGGTGACATCTCTACAGAGGATTTGATTCCAATGAAGATGGGTATTATTTTAATTAAATGAATCCAATTAATTTTTTTTACCTAAAAGTAGAATGTAAATTTAAGATGTTGTACACAGCTTATGAAGGGGAGCAGAAGTCTGGCTGTGAGCTGTGTTCTAAGGAGGTATCTTTTGCAAAAGCAGAGACAGATACAAAAATAGAAATGTGAGCAGTGGCTCACAGCCAATTTTATGCCATTTGTATTGAGAACAAATTGTACCACCACATTCAGCATTAGTAAAGAACACATCCTGCCCAAATAGGCTGGCTGGATGTGATTTATGGGGCACTTTTGAGGAAAGCTTGACTTCTGGGAAATAAATGAGAGGGAATGGGTGAAACCACTGTAAACAGTGGTTATTAAAATCCAGGAAGGACGTTCTGAAGCCATATAAATTGAAACATGAGCTGGAGATGTATAGATGAAATAGCTTTGGATCAAAATGCATCTCAGACTCTTTGTGATGAAATGACCATCAGCAAGTTACACTCCTTGTATTTTTCCAAAGAAGATAAATTGCAAGTGTTCAGGACCTGAAATTGGAGCTGGTTCAGGCGTCTGTGTATTTAATGCACATAAAAAGCAATTTCATAGTTCAGAGAAAATCATCCACCAATAGGACATCTCAGTCCACTTAACAACTTCAAGTTTACAAAACTATAGGTACTTTTAAGGATGTGGTAGTTTTAATTAGTTCAGGAGCTCTGGTCTGAAATCCAGGAGGGACCCTCTGTTAGCAGTAACTTCTGATGTGACCTCAGTGACGCCTGTATCTGAGAGTCATATCAGATACTTAATGTAGGGAAGTGTGAGCAATAGCTGTGGTTCAGACTGGGAAGTTATAAGAATACACACACACACACACGCGTGTGTGTGTGTGTGTGTGTTCTGTGTTCCCCTTGATGGTAGAGAATGTCTAAAGGGTTTATAACACCCTAAACAACAGGAGTGTTGGATACATCTTTTGGTGTAATATTTAGTTTGGTTCCTGCTTCCTAATACAGAGTTCTTTCTTTCTTTCTTTCTTTCTTTCTTTCTTTCTTTCTTTCTTTCTTTCTTTCTTTCTTTCTTTCTCTCTCTCTCTATCCCTCTCTCTCTCTCTCTTTCTTTTTAAATTAACAATTCAACCTTTATTTTCAATACCAGAGCTCACATTATAGGTGGCATGCAATAAACACTTTGCATAAGTTGGTCATTTAAAATTTAGGGTTGGTGTTGCTACTCTGTTTGTTTCTCTTGAGGCAGCTTCTTGTATTCTAGGACAACTTCAAAAGCCCTATGTAGTCAAGGATGGCCTTGAGCTTCTGATCTTCCTGTTTTCACCATGCTAGTATATGAAGTATTGGGAATCCAAGGTATCATTCAGGTTGGGCAAGTACTCTATCAACTGAGCCACATACATTTTTTTTGAGACAGACTCTTATCATGTTGCCTAAGCTGGTCTGTAATTCATGATCTCCCAACCATTGGACTGAAGTCAAGGACCTCTATAAGGAATTAGGGGAAGGATTGAAGAAGCTGAAGGGGAGGGCAACCCATAGAAAGACCAGCAGTCGCAACTAACCCAGATACCTGGGAGTTCCCAGAGACTGAGCCACCAACCAGGCAGCATACAAGGGCTGGTCCGAGGTCCCTGGCACATATACAGCAGAGGACTGCCTGGTCTGGCCTCAGTAGAAAAGGAGCGTTTAATCCTCAAGAAACTTGAGGCCACAGGGAAGGAGGATCCTGGTGGGTGGGGAGCACCCACTCGGAGGCAAGGGGAAGGAATAAGATGAGGAACTGTGAGAGGCAGACTTGGGGTGTGGGGAGGGGACAGCTGGAACATAAAAAAATAAAAGTATTAAAAATAAAATAAAATAAAACAAGAAAAATTATTTCAAAAAATTTAAAGTTACATTTTAAGGTATAAATATGTTTGCATGCATGTATGTATAACGTACATATGCAATCAGATGTGGCAGGACACACTTACAATCCTAGCAATTGAGAGGTAGAAGCAGGATGTTCTTTCTTTTTTAACATAACTTTTTTATTGATTCTTTGGGAATTTCACGTCATGTATACCAGTCCCACTCATTTCCCAATCCTACCAAACCTGCCCTCCACCCTTGTAACCTGCCACACACACACACACACACACACACACACACACACACCACCACCACCACCACCACCACCACCACCACCACCACACCAAATAAAATAGAAAATAATTGAATAAAAAAAAACACCTCATTGACCCGACCGCTCTGGCAAGGAGCTGCTCCTCTATCAACCACCGCCTTCTCTCTCAGCCATCCCAGCTGTCTGAGAATGTACTGCTCTACTCCTCTGTTTTCCTGCCTCTGCATCACATATTTATTCATTGTAGTGGCACTGGAAGCATCCATGTGTCAAGCATTTTCCCCAACAGCTTTCCTTGGGAATGTTCATTGCAATGAGTGGTGGGTCTGGCTGGAGGCCTCTGGTTCCTGCTACACTAGCAATACTGGATCCTCACTGGGACAGCTCTTGGATATCATGTTGTTGCCCCGTGTCTTTGCACAGAGATCCTGTGGCTTTGCTTCCACGGGACCGAGCCCTTCACAAGCTCTAGAAGATCACTGATGGGGTATATGTTGGGGTCGACCAACTCAAAGTCCTGGATTTGGTCTGGGTGGGAGTTGAATTGGCCAGCCTGCCAGTTCTCTCCCTCATTCACAGCGACAACGACAAGACACTGGCACAGGGGTCAGTGCTCCCGGGCTCAGGAAAAGGGCAGGGCCAGTTATCATATTTGACATAGCCAATAAGGGGCGGGTCCAGCATATCCCTCAAACACAGGAGTGTCCTGTGGTGGTAACATGGGCCTGGACATCAACACAGACTCTGGTGCTGTAGGGCCATGGACCCAGACATGGCGGCCCCACGGATATCGCTATGACCGCAGGTGGTCGCGCAGGCCTCTCACATCAGGCTGTTCTTCACTGCAGTCATTTCTTCAGCGGTGAAGACACCCATGCCAAGAAGAAATGCCTGTTGCTTTCACCATGACTTTAAGAGATCGTATTTTCGTCATTTTACAAGAGAGAACTGCCAAGCTCAAGTACTATTAAAACCCAAGAACACACCCAGCTAACTTTTAGCTCACCACCAATATGTTCACCATGCCGCAGAGCCAGGAATTTCTGAATAAAAAAATGTGCTCTCTGTGCAAAGTGACTTAGCAAAAAAAAAAAAAAAAAGAAAGAAAGAAAGAAAGAAAAAGTATTTTCTCGATTATAGAGTATGAGGCTTCAAATGTGATAAATGTGGTTAAATCATTAATTTTTTTTGAAATTTTTTATTAATTAATTATTTTTACACACTCCATATTTTATTCCCCACCCCGCAAAACCCTGTCCACCCTCTGATTGTTTCATATCCCATACCTCCTCCCCTCCCCCTGTCTCCACATAGATGTCCCTACCCCCCACCCCACCTGACCTCTAAATTCCCTGGGACCTCCAGTCTCTTAAGGGTTAAGTACATCATCTCTGAATGAACACAAACTTGGCAGTCCTCTTCTGTATGTGTGCTAGGGGCCTCATATCAGCTGGTCCATGCTGCCTGTTTGATGATCCAGTGTTTGAGAGATCTTGGGGGACCTGATTAAATGAGACTGCTGGTCCTCCTACAGAATTGCCCTTCTCTTCATCTTCTTTCAACCTTCCGTAATTCAACAGCAGGGCTCAGCTGCTTCTGTCCATTGGTTGGGTGCAAATATCTGCCATCTGACTCTTTCAGCTGCTTGTTGAGTCTTCCAGAGTGCTGTCATGCTAGGTCCATTTTTGTGAGCACTCCATAGCCTCAGTAATAGTGTTGGAACCTCCCCTTTAGCTGGATCCCACTTTGGGCCTGTTGCTGGACCTTCTTTTCCTCGGGCTCCTCTCCATTTCCATCCCTGTAAATTTTTCATACAGGAACACTTATGGGTCAGAATTATGACTGTGGGATTCCCTCCTCTCTTCTTCATTTGCTGCCCTGTCTTCCTGCTGGAGGTGGGCTCTATAAGTTCCCTCTCCCTACTGTAAGGTCCTCCCCTTTTAGTCCTCTGAATCTCTCACCTCCCAGGTCTCTGGTGCATTCTGAATGGTCCCCCCCAAGCTCCTATCTCCCAGGGTTGCCTGTTTCCATTCTTTCTGCTGGCCCTCAGGGTTTCAGTCCTTTTCCCTCCCCCAATGCCAGATCAGGTTCCCCTCTCCCCCCACTCCCCCACCCTGTCCACTTTCCCTCCCAGGTTCCTCCCTCCCTCTCCACTTGTGATTACTTTCTTCTCCTTCCCAAGTGGGACTGAGGTGCCCTCACTTGGGCCCTTCACCCTGTTGACCTTTTTGAGTTCTGTGGACTGTATCTTGGGTACTCTGTACTTTTTTTTTTTTGCTAATATCCACTTATTAGTGAGTACATACCATGCATGTCCTTTTGGGTCTGAGTTACTTCACTCAGAATGATATTTTCTAGTTCCATCCATTTGCCTGCAAATCTTCACTAACCCCATCCCATATCCAATATAGGGCTAATATCCAAAATTTATAAAGAACTCAAGAAGCTAATCACTAAAAAAAAACCAAACAACCCAATCAAAAAATTGGTATAGAACTAAAAACTTAGTATAGAACTAAACTGAGATTTCACAACTGAGGAATCTCGAATGGCTGAGAAGAACCTAAAAAAATGTTCAAAGTCCTTAGTGATCAGAGAAATGCAAATCAAAACCACCCTGAGATTCCACCTTACACCAATCAGAATGGCTAAGATCAAAACCTCAGGTGACAACACATGTTGGAGAGGATGTGGCGAAAGAGGAACACTCCTCCGTTGCTGGTGGGATTGCAAACTGGTACAACCACTCTGGAAATCAATCTGGAGGTTCCTCAGAAAATTGGAAATATATCTCCCTGAAGACCTGACTATACCACTCTTGGGAATATACCCAAAAGATGCCCCACCATGCCACAAGGGCATGTGTTCCACTATGTTCAAAGCAGCCTTATTTGTGATAGCCAGAAGCTGGAAACAACCTAGATGTTCCATGACAGAAGAATGGATACAGAAAATGTGACTCATTTACACAATGGAATATTACTCAGCTATTAAGAAATCATTAATTTTTTATAAACAAGAAGGAAATGTATACAGATTGCATTAAATTTTCCATTGATATTCCCTTATTTCTCATAGTTTTACAAAGATGTGATATATATTTATATATGATATCAAAAGTATATATTCCAATGTCTGTAAATGATTAAAATAATAAGCAATAATTTATTATGTGTTCATAAGTATTACAAAATAATAATGTAGTGAATAAAAATTAATCAAGAAAATACAGGTATGAAAATTACTCTTCAATATATTTGCATAAATGTTTTTAAGCCAAGTTTGTTCTGATGTCACTCCAAGACTTAAATTTTCAAAAACAAAATAAACATTAAATAAGACCTTATATTTAATGTAACTATATTCTTTACATTATTAAATGTAAGGAATTTACAATTAATTCTTAAGACTACTACTCAAGTGTAGTCTTCAGAATTTCAAGGTGAGTTAGGATCTCCCCAAAGCTAAAATAATCAACATTTTCACTACACAAATTTTGTACCTGTATTTTTTACTAGAAACAAACAAGATCTTCCACAAAAACTTTATTTGTAGCATCTGAAAAAACGATTAATAAAGGAAAATTTTCAACAGGATTGGCTTATGTCAGGATTCAATGTCTTGGGGAGAGAATATGAATTATCTTATCTAACTGATAAATGCCACTAAATCAGAACTCTGTGTTAAGGTTCTGTACATGAAAGGCCTCTGACTTGCTTAATGGACAATAAGGGGGTCTTATATCTTATGTTCAATAAATTATACTGCACACTTGAAATATTTTTTAACCAAAATTCCACATATGTGGTAAAACCTATACCACATATGTTCAGAAGGCTGCACGTGTGCGTCTCTGGAGATTTAGATATTTTTATTTTTATTTATTTGGAGCTTTAGATTTTAAAGGCTTGTTAAACTCACCCACTGTTCACCTCACCTGGGATAATTAATGTGCAAGCCACTAAATTCCATATTTATCCACTTGCTATTTTTCACTTATTCTTTCTTCTGACATTGTGGGGAATTTACTGTTAAAGGTAATGTTCCTTTTGGAAATAATACATGAAAAAAAGCCAGAAATTATTAGCTATGGGGGAGTATTGGATTGTGGGTAGCAAGTCTTGGGAATTCAAAGCCTTCTTATGAAACCAAACTTCCTGGACATTCACCCCTCTGAGGATTTGTTTTCCCTTGAAGGTTATGCTTTGCTTCTGCTAATTAAGTTTTGTTTGCTTCCTGTGTTTCAAGTCAATCAGTAAACTATCAGAGAGCTATGTAGGGAATCCCACGCATCACTTTTTTTTTTTGAAGAATTCTTGAGAAAGTTTGTGCTGAAAGGCTATGTAAAGGGATTAAAAGATTATACAACAGATTCCAGCTACACATGCAAATTTTCCTCAAGGCCCAGAACTAGGTGTTGAACAGGCTATGAGCTGGCTTTTATAAAGAAGGTATTTATTAAAAATATGATGGTAGTTTTGTGGATAGTCATAGCAGTTTAACTCCAGGCAGTAGCTGATGACTATGGATGACCATGGATTAGAAATGTTTCCTATAGGGGACATGGATGCTCAATGCTAATATGTTTACTGAGAGTGAAGCTCTGACTTCAAGTCCCAGCTCCAGAAGAGACTATTTGTTTCTATAGAGCTTTGTGGCTAGCTAAGAAAAACATTGTAGGGTGTGTGTGTGTGGGGGGGTATGAGATCATGTGGGTATGCAGCTATTTGGAGCTCAGAGGTTGACATTGTCTATCTTCCTCAATTATATCTGCTTTACTTTTTGAGACAGTGTCTTTTAGAGCTTGCTGGTTTGGCTGTACTGTGCAGGAAACAAGCTCCAGGGACCTTCTGTCTCCACCTTCCCAATCCTGGGATTACAGCTTGTTAGATGAGCACTGGGTGTTCTGAGTCCTCACCCTTGTGCAGCAAACAATTATTGAGTTATCTTCCCGCTCCCAACCCCCGATCTCTCTTTTCAAATTGCTGGTACAACATACCTATGTTCACAGAAATATTCTGAGCATAAAACATTGGGAGACTGATGAACCTATATTTTTAATTCCTGCTGACTTCTGGATCAAGACAAGTCTTCTCTCTGTCTGTTTCCATCAAAGATAATAGATTCAAAGGGGAAAATGATAACTTTTTGTCTACATGTGTAAGAATATCTTGTATTCCCCAGGCTTCAATTTATTTGAGTTTATTTTGTATTCATTGAGTACACTTATTTACCAAAAGATTATTTCCTAGAATATACTTAGGAGTTTAAGAGGAATGGATGAAGAATGAAATAACAAGAATTTGAGTGATTTGAATGAGAATGGCTCATATGTTTGAACACTGTGTTCTCCAGTTAGTGGAACTGTGTTGGAAGGATTCAGAGGTGTGGCTTGTTGGAGGAGGTGTGTCACTGGGGGATTGGGCTTTGAAGATTTAAAGTCCCATGTCACTCCTAGCTGACTTTCTCTGCCTCCTGCTTGTGGATGAGGATGTAAGTTCTCAGCTTACTGCTCCAGCTGTATGCCTGCCCTCTGCCATGCTCCCCACCGTGATGGTCATGGGCTCACTCTCTGAAACTTTAAGTTCATAAAATATACACTGTCTTCTCTTAGTTGCCTTGGTCATGGTATCTCTTTTTCTGTTTTTAAAGATTTAATATGTTTATCTATTTATTTGTTTGTTTGTTTATTTATGTATATGAGTACACTGTTGCTCTGAGGACATTAGATCCCATTACAGATGGTTGTGAGCCACCATGTTGTTGCTGGGAATTAAACTCAGAACCTCTGAAAGAGCAGTCAGTGATCTTAACTGCTGAGCCATCTCTCCAGCCCAGGCATGGTGTCTTATTACAGAAAAATTGAAAAAGTAACTGTGGAAGCCTGTGTAGGAAAGTTGTGAACTTACTGTGAACTATGGACGGGGCAGAGTGTTCAGTGTTCTTCTCACTGTTCTTCTCAGTGTTCTAGAAGATGGCCTTCTAGAAAGAATGGTCTAAGCCATGATAAGTGAATGCACTTGAAAGTCAGGACATAACAAGTCCACATTATCTCCATGGCAAAGTAAAGTACTGGGAGGAATATTCTTGGATCTTTTCACATGACCCAAGATGATAAGACATAACACCAGGTGTATGCCCTCTGTGCTTGTATTTGTTTAATAACTGTTAACATCATCTTATATTTTACCTGCTTTAAGATAAAAATGAAAGTATTTTGTTTGCACTACTTTTGATCTTAAAACTCTTGGAGTTCCCTTGTTCTACCACACAGGTATTCAACCCAATGGAAACTTAGCAGCACTGGTTGGAGTAGGTTGACAATTAAGACAAGGCCTAGTAAGCAAGCCCTATAATATCTTTTGGTGGAATTGCTGAAGTTGCAGACCCCTAACTCTTTATGAGATAGAAATATTCTTTCCATCTACTCTGTGTTCTAACATAGAGGCAGTTAAGTTTATACAGATAAATGGCTACCAGACGCATGACTGGTGGTGTTTTTGAAAAGGTGATGTCAAACCGCATTAAGATTTCTAATTCCTTAGTACCAGTGCTTTATACAGAATTCTTCCTCAGAGCAGACTACAGGCAACTGGAAGCAAGCCAGGAAAAAAATTAGTGAAATATGGTTGATCATGTGTATAAAAAGAGTAGAAGAGATTCACATTTGATCCCAGGGCAGTGATAACTAGATTAAGGCCACAAAGTGGAAGGAATTTCTGACTGAAATAATTAGGGGAAGAATGAAACCATCTGTCACTCAGTGACAAGGATTTCTCTTTTCCAAGTCTTATTTCACTGGTGGAAAGCTTGTGGTCTGTCCTTTCCAGCACCTACAGACAGAAAGACTTCCGGTTATAGTAGTCTCCCAGACTGTGAACCTCATGCTCTGGTTACAGGGTGATCCATACGCACAATACCACAAAGGTTTGGCAGTCACCAGGTGACACTAGTCAAAATGGCTAGAGAAAGGAAAACAAGGGGTAGAGACAAGATCTGCATCACACTCCTGCAAAGTGGCAGCACAGAAGTGTTCTGTGCTTTTACTCAGGCAAGTGACTTATTTCACTTATTGATTTGAAAGTTTGTCTCAGTGCTTGGCTAAGTGACCTCATCAGGACAACGAGACAAGAGCACATCAAGACAATAACTTTGTAGGCTGTTTTGTCTTGTGTTTTGTCTTGAGGTAGGCTCTTCCAATGGGCACAGTTGGCCTAGGGTTGGGAATCTCTTTGCCACAGCCTCCTGATTGCAGGATTGTTTATGTTATACAATTTTATTTCTTTACCCCTTTCTCTTTGCTTCCTACCTTTGACTAGAACAGTCTTAGTTCATCCTTTCTCCTTTCTAATTCCCCCTCCTACTAACTTTTTTCTCTTCTATTTTATTTGTTGCTTTGTCAATCGCTAGTCATACTCTGCTTATTGTTTCATTCTTATCCAAAATAACTAACATCTTATACAAAACGCACTATCATTGGCCCTTTATTTTCCAAAATTATTGAAGTTGAATGTATTGACTATTTTTGATTGGCTATTTGCCTATTTCTGTGGCAAGTCTGTGTATCAGTTTTGATTGCTTCTGCACTTAGTATTCTACTCTTGCCTGGAGCTGTGTGAGGACCACACACATGTATGTCTCACCACTAGTCAGTGGAGAATAACACTTCAATCTTAAGTGCAACATAGTCCAACTTAAGCATTGTGAAAACTTCCAGTGAAAGAATACAGGTGGTCAGAAAACCCAGCTCACAACCTAAGAGCAGATGTGTGAGCTCACTCCACAAATACAAGAAACATATAAAATCACAGCAGTATGAATCCTCCCCAGACAGCAGCATGAATCCTCCCCAGACAGCAAGTTCCTTAGTGATGGACTGCAAGGAGAGTAAAGAATCCAATAAGATGATCACAAGAATGCTTAGCAAAGCCAAAGAGGACAGAAACAAACTCAAATAGACAATTGTTCAAAGTCAATTCAATAGGTGAAATGAGAATCAATATAGGATATGGAAGAGGACTTCAATGAAAGATAGAAATGCCAAAAGAAGTTAAATTGACATTCAGAAATAAAAAAACCTTAGTAAAATCAAATAGAAACAAACAAGGTAGATTAATCAGAACATTTAGACAATAAAGGTAAGTGTGGGGGTTTGGAGAGTTAGTTCGGTAATGAAGAGTGGATATTACTCTTACAGAGGACAGAGTCTGGTTCTCACTACACATCAGGAATCTCACAATTGCCCGTAGCTCCAACTCCACAGGGATGCCTCCAAAGTCATCTGCACTCACGTGCATGTTAACCCATTCAGACATAGGTATGCACACATGATAAAATATTTAAAAAGATAATATATATGAAGAAAACATAAGCTCTTTGTGGTGTCATTGAAATGGTGAGTAGGCAATTAATGGCTATTAAGACATCATTATAGAAGATATTTGAAAGAATTAACAGACTGAAAAGAAAGACAAACACATCCATGAAGTCTCCAGAAAGAGTAAGCTGCAGTACAATAGCCGATAAGCAATTAAAGGTTATGATTGTAGCAAACATGACAACTCAACAAGATGACAAGAATTAATGTCAGGTCCCAAAGAAACGCAGGACAAATGGCTAACTGTGGTGCCCATTAGCATACCAAAGTGTAAACTGGCAAGCAGGTTCACTCTACCTGTGGGTCCTCTCTGCCCTTATCACCTCTCCACCCACTCCACACCTCTCCAGCCCAAGGGAGTGGTTCCCTTCCCCAGCTTCTCCTTCCTACAAAAACCTGCCATTTCAGCCACATATTCTCTTTGCCATCTTGCTTCTTCCCTTGGTCCCCTCTCTTTCCTCTTTCTCTTCCTCTCTTGTACACACTCCCCCTTCCAATTGGCTCAGTTCAGTCTGATAGCCATGTTCAATCTGGACTCTTACAGATGCCTCTCGCTGAACTCTCCCTCATATCTGCAATAAACACCTTCTCCTCAACCATACCTCGGAATGATCATTTACTCATTTTCATTCATTTAATATATACCTTCCCATGGAAAGTGTGACTGGCAATGGTCCTAATTCTCCAAACAAAAGAAATAGAGTCATAGAATGGATTAGAAAATAGGAGCCATCTATTTGCTGCCTACAAGAAATGCACCTCATTGACAAAGGACAGGGCCCTGCTGCCAGACTGCCCACCTTGGTTTGTTAGGGCTGTCAGGACCCAGGCACTGAACATATCTAGTAACAGGTCTGTCTTACTTTGTAAAGTCTGCCACCTGAAAATTAGTACTCCCTAGGAGAAACCCTCAGCATTTCACCACCCCTTAGGCTGGGCCCTCCATGGCTCCCCAAAGTCCTTTTGTGGGATAAGCTCCAGATTGCACAGCGTTTGCTGCTTGCAAGCTTTCTCTTTCCTTCTCCTTCCTCCTCTCATTGTTTTCCCACCTCTCAAATAAAGACTGCAGGAACTTCCTGGTCTGACATGGGGAACCCAAACTAGCCAAACCTCTGGAAGTTCATTTTGTCCATAAACAACGTAGCTTAGTAACATGCATCTGATTAATTAATCTCATTATAATGTGATACTATTCTATTGTGCTGTAAGTGCTATTCCTCTTTTCAAAGATGTCTATGTGTATAAAGCTATACATCTAGTGTCCTAATCAGTGTTCATTCACTTCCAGATTCTCCTTTAGATGCATTTGCAAATTGGAAAAATATTATTTTACAAGCTACCACTGGACATTTACAGAAAAACAAGAAAAATAAAGCTGCTTTGGAAGGAAAAAGAGTGAGGTGAAGAAGAAGATTGGGACTGAATGTCACTTAAGAGATGGTGTAGCTGAAAGTGCTAATTACTTCTAGCACTGAAAACAGGCCAGATTGTCTTTGTCTGTGTCCTGTTAAATCACCTAAAAACTGCTCTAGAACTGGAAAGTTCTGAGGGTTTCTCTGGTCCTTTATTTATTTATTTAAAAAAAAAAACTCCTGTAAGGAAATCATCTTAATATTTCCAGTGCTCTACATCTTAATCAAGAAGAAAGGGGCTTAGGAATGGTTGAAGGAAAAACATTAGTCCCATGCTGAAGAGTTAATACATGCTAGTGCCTTACCTGTAGAAAACCCTTCTTAGGCAGGTAAGTTATCCAGATTTTGAGTCATGGACTCCCCACTAGAAAATCCAGACACCCTTTCCCATTTCCCATGCAGCCATGCACCAGCAAGTGTCAGTGACGGCCCCAATTAGATACACTGATGCAATACCTCCATTCAAACCTGGTGACCCACCTAAGCTAGTGCCAGACAGGCTCATTCTGGGAAAAGTGACTACAGAGCCAAGACATTTCAGAGGCTTTTCTGGGGCAGACACAGTGTACTTCATCTGTTATCTTCTGCTGTTTCTTCAAAGGTCAACCAGAAATAGGATTTACATATTGCCTTGGGCTATCTCAGTTTCAGAGCAGACCCTCTAGTTTTTCTAAAGATTCTTGTGCTACTGCTGTCGTTTGAACACATTTTCTCCTTGACCTAACTAGAGTGAATTTTATCTACTTGTAACCAAGAATATATCCTTTATGTGCAAAATTACGAAGAGATTGGACCTGTGAGTTAATAGTAAGAGGGTATCCTGGTTGTGTGTGTGTGTGTGTGTGTGAACTTACCACAAACTAGAGTTATCTGAGAAAATGAACATCAATTGAAAAAGTGCCTCCATTCAGATTGCCTGTAGGGAAGTCTGTAGGGCATTCTCTTTATTAATGATTGCTATAGGAAGGCCCAAACCACTGTGGGTGGCACCACACCTGGGAAGGTGGTCATGGGTGTATAAGAAAACAAAGTGGGGAATCCAGGGGGAGCAAGCCAATAAGCAGCATCCCTCCATGGTCTCTGCTTTAGTTTCTTCCTGCTTGTTCCATCCTTGAGTACCTTCCTTGACTTCTCTCAATGGACTGGTACCCAAAATATCTAAGCCAAATAAGTCTTTTCTTAGCTACTGTTTTATCGCAGTATACTAAGGCAGAATTTGGTGCCAGGATTTGGGAATGTTTCTGTGACAGACCTGAAATTGTTGCTTTGGGGAGGATTGTGGGAGGGCTCTGGAACTCTAGACTGGAAAAGCCATTGAGTGCTCCAGGCTTAATGGGTTATTATAGGAGCATGAAAGATAGGAATGCTGAAAGAAATGCAGATAATGGAGTTCTGGCTTGTGAAGTTTCAGAGGGAAGCAAAGACTCTATTGGGACCATTTCTGTGGTATTTTGAATTAAGAATATATAGTATCTGGTCAGCTGGGACTGAAGAACCATCTATGATTAATGAGAGACCAGCATCATTAGAATGAAAACTTTATTTGCTGGGACAATCTACGCTGATTAGCTGGAGCTAAGAAATTAGTGGTGATTAAGAAGAAAGAGACCAACATAGTTGAGGTGAAAATTTCTGGGAGTATTTCATCAGAGTCAGCATACAACAGAGGGTCCAAGAGGGGACCAAGGCTGCATCTATTCTGACATTTGAACTTGATAATGTGTGACAGTCACCTAGGTAGTACTGGCTTTAATGGTCTGAAAGAGTCATGGAGAGACACTGAGGCTTAGCTCCGTGTGACAAGACTGGGATCCATGAAGAAAAGTCAGAAGGGATATTGGTGAAGGTGCATCTTCAGTTACAATGGAGACTCCAGCATGTTAGAGATACCAGGGCCATGTGATGAGCATCGAGGACTGCAGTAGCCATGGCATGGAACCAGACTAAGCCTTTGAGACCAGCCATGTGGATTATAGAACCAAGGAGGTAGAGATGTCCAGTCCCCTTGGATGCTAGAAGAGCATGAGTCCCAGATGTCTGACACTGAAATTTACACTGCTGGACTTTGGTTTTGCTTTGATTTGGTTGCGACTAGGCCCTGGTTCTTGGAACTGTGTTCTTCTCTCTTGGAATAAGAAAGTATGACATAACTTTTTTTTTTTTAGTTGAGCCTACAGTTTGGACTTTTAAGGAGACTTTGGACCTTTAAAGAGATGATAGTTTTCATAAGAGAACTTAAGATATTTTTAAAAAGACTGTGGGACTTTCAAAGTTTTGATTTAAATTGCGACATTAATATTAATATGAGATCTTGAAGATAAGCAAGAAAGCAAAGGCTATGATTTAACAATGATATATTTGCCTGTCATGTTGACCAGGGACCAACTGTCCTGGTTGTTTTTGTTTTTTGACACAAGCTAGAGTTACCTGGAAAAAGGAAATCCAGCTGAGAAAAAGCCTCCATCCAGATTACCTATAGGCAAGTCTGTAGGACATATTTTTGATTAATGATCAATGTGGGAAAGCCCAGACCATGACAGATGGCGCTATCCTTGGGCAAGTAGTCATGAGGTATATAAGAAAGCAGAGTGGGCAAGGAAGGGGGAGCAAGTCAGTAAGTGTAACTGCCCGCAGCTACATCCAAACGGGTTACCTGGAAGGAAAGCTGGGGATAGAACGGGGCTGTGAGAGAAATATGAAGCCAAGACAAAAGATTTTCTGATTAAGGCTCAAAGTTTAATGGGGGTCTCCAAATATATATAGGTGAGGGGGGAACCCTTCCCCCAAAGGCTGGAAACTCTCCCTGGGTTCGGTTGCTCAGCAGGTGGCTAGTGTCTCTCAGGAAACTGCAGGTCCTTGAAGAACAATGGGCTTCACCTTGGTCTGAGCACTCCACCCTAGGTGGAGGGGATTATGGCTAACACAGGAGTTCCCACTCAAAGGCTGGGAGAGGAACTTTACCTTGGTCAATGTCAAGTTCCTGCCAGGTGGCATGGCACCCCAATTCGGCTCTCTACAAGTAAGCAGAACTAGTTCATGGCCTCTGCTTCAGTTCTTGTTTCCTTCTTCCTGCCTTGACTTCAAAGGACTATGACCTAAAATGTGCAAGTACAGAAGGGAACCATCTATCCCAGCATTTGAACTTGATAACATGTGACAGTCTTTTCTTCCCCAAGTTTCTTCTGGTCAGAGTTTCAGCACATCGATAGACAGTAGACTAAGGCAAGTAAAAAGAGACAAGATAACCACAATATACTATAGGCAGAGGACAGTTATAGGTGAGACCAGATCTTCTTATAGCCAAGGTTGTTCTCAAGCTTGCGATCCTCCTGCCTCAGCTTCCTGAGTGCTAGGATTACAGATGTCTACCAACATGCACAATGCGAACTGATTTTCCTTGGACAAGTTCTTTAACATCTGTGACTCTCCATTTCCTATCAGTTAGGGTAGGGACAGAAATGTAAGCACCCCATAGGATCCTGAGATTGCTTCCTTATGTCCATTCTTCCTTTGAGTACATGGCAAGAGACTAGGTTGATAACTACAATACACTACAGACTTGGGCATGGCAGAAGTCTGTTAAAGGTGAGACTAAACTTTCTGGAAGTAGTTCCGAGCCAGATCAAGTGTGAGTTGTGCTATTACTTTATTTTGTTGAGACAGGATTTTACTCCCAGGTTGGACTCCAACTTGTAATTAGATAATATGCTTTCAATTTCTTTTAGAACTAGCTGTATATAGCCATGTGACTAGTGTTACTGAATATAATAAGAATAAAAGCAGTATTTACAACCTCAGATTTCCTAGGTTCAAAAGTAAATCCTTATCCTGGGCTTTTGCTTCCTTCCTTTCCTCCTAATCATTGGGAAATGAGGGACAAGTGGAGGTGAAGCTGAAAACGGAGAACTTCAGAGTCATCTGGCTTGTCTGGAGTCTGGGCCACTCTGTGGACAATTATCCATGTGCCATTATTGGAAGACTTAAGGGAGAAATAGTTGTCTGTGTTATCTGTTTATGTGTTTATTTTCTTGTTGTCTCAGTTGCTATTCTATTGTTGTGAGGAGAAACTACAACTAAGGCATCCTATAGAAGAAAGCATTTAATTGGGTGCTTGCTTACAGTTTCAGAGGGTTAGGCATGGTGCTAGAGCAATAGCTGAGAGCTTACATTCTGATCCACAGGCAGGAGGCAGAAAGAGTGCAAGAGGGGAAGAGGGAGGGGAGGGGAGGGAGGGAGGGGGAGAGGGAAGAGGGAGAGGGGAAAAGGGAAAGGGAGAGGGGAAAAGGGAAAGGGAGAGGGGAAAAGGGAAAGGGAGAGGGGAGGGGAGGGGAAGAGGGAGAGGGAGGGAAGTCTGACAGGGACATTTGAAACTCAAAGCCCACCTGCAGTGACACACCTCCTCCAACAAGGCCACACCTTCTAATCCTTCCCAAACAGTTTACCATCTGAGAACCTAACATTCAAGTATATGAGCTTATGGGAATCATTCTCATTCAAAACAACGTACTGGTATATTTAACAGTAAGGAGGATTCAACCCCGGGGACTTGTGCACGCTAGGCAAGTATTCTACCACTAAGCTATAACCTCAGCCCTCCCTGCTCTTTTTGAACTTTCAATTTTATTTTCAGGCTGTATCTGTTGCCCAGACTGGTAGCCTTGAATTCTATAGCCTAGACTGACTTTGAATCTGTGATCCTCCTGCTTCAGTCCCTGGAGGGGCAGAGATTATTTGCGTATATAACAGGCCCAGCCAATGTCTATATCTTTTAGGCCTTTATATCATCAGGATGCTTAGTCACACAGCAATTTTGACTTTTACCCTAAACACTGTAGTTAGTACCTGATTAAATATGCGTGCTTTATACATAGCTAAAATAGTTCCTGGCACTAAATACGTTTTAGCGAGCTCCTCCTCTTTTCTCATATGAAGAGGCTGAGGCCCAAATAGATTAAACATGAAACATCCAACATGTCAGAATTAGGATTTCAGCCCCGTACTGTCCAGATAGCTATCTGTTATGGAACTACACATGAATTTCAAGTTTTCTTTCTTTGTTTTTATTTTTATTTTTATATTTATGATCTTATATAAGTCTTATACCTATATACAAATAATGAACTACCAACCAGTCTTATCAATTTGGACAGCTGACATGTGTTACATTTGCTTGGAATTAAGATGTGTCTTCTGTCCTAGCTTGCCCTATAGAATATTAGAGGGGCAGGAACTAGGATACCTAGGTCTGTCCAGACTCCCAGTCTATGAGACAAGGAATCCAGGTCTCACTAAAAAGCTATAAAGCTATCCATGGAGTCCAGTTGGAGAGTAAGGAGTTCTGAGCACAGGGACTGGCTGGTCACCACAGTGAGGGTGTGAAGGGCAACTGAAGAATGATGAAGATGCAAAGGCTAAGCCATAGGAAGTGCGGTCAGTGGAAGGAACTTTAGATTTAACATGAAGTTTGTCTCAGCTTTTTTCCTTGATAGTATATACATACTTACTTTGATTCTACTAGTGGCCAGTGAGGTTTTTCTATAACTTCCACAAGAGAACAAATTCTTTCATATCAGCAGCTCATATAATTTCTTACTCAGTGATTTATTCACTTACTGGTTTATTTGCTGAGACTGACCCTTCACTACTTGTCCTGGTGGCTTTTCTAGGCTTGATCGCATATGAGCTAAGGTTTTGACTGATAGTGTTCCATCACAGAAGTAGAGACCTCTAGGGTTACAAAGGCAGGGAAGAAGGAACTTGGGTTCATTGAGCACCCACTGGTATACATTTGACATTTTGAGCATATAATTTTCTTTACTTCTAATTACTCATGACATTTTATTATCTCAGTTTTTAAGGCGAGAAACCTAAAGTTCAAAGAAGTTATGTAACTTATCAAAGCTCACAGATTTCTCAAGTGGAGGAAGTGCTATTCAAGCTCAGCCTCCCTCTGACTCTGAAGTCGACTCCCTTGCCGCTCTACTTTGAAGTCACACCCATGAAGATGTTGGCTTTCAGTCAGCACTAAATTTCCTATGAAAAAAACAGGAGAGGTAGAGGTATTTACTCTGTGTAAAATACATGCATTTTACATGGTACAGAAGAGATAATGAATCAGAAATGACTCTGCTTAGAAAGCACACATGAATTTTCTACATAAAATCATCAGATTGATAAGGTTATTACATATTACATTTATTTGTTCAGGTGTGAGTGAGTGTGTGTGTGTGTGTGTGTGTGTGTGTGTGTGTGTGTGTGTTTACATGCCTGTGTAGTCCACAGTGAGCACAAGGAGGCCAGAAAACAACTTTCAGGAGTCATTTTTTTTTGTCTCCATTACACAAGTCTCAGAGAATAAATTCATGTCATCTGGTTGGTGGCAAGTACCTCTGCTCACTGAGACAGCTTGTCAGCACATGGTTGATAAGGTTTTAATGATATTTCAATTTTCATTGAGGAAAAAAAAAGTGTAAGTCTGGCTTGTCAACCTGGTTGGGTCTCTTGGCAACCTGGACCAATTGCTCCATCTTCGTGTTAAGTGAAAAGTTATTTTAATCAAAAAGAAATGTGACTTTTTTTTATTGTTCTGGGTGATAAACAGGAAACAAGAGGAAGTTACCAAAGGACATATTCCAACAATATTTGGAGGGAAAATTTTAGTTGTGTAAGGAAGTGAAGGTCACTGGACATGTCCAAACAGATCAGGGGAATCATCTAGGAAAGATGACAGCATTCTGCAGGGGCCTCTGGACTCCAACAATCCAATCCTGTCTCCTCACTGGATCTGTCTTCATTCTGTGTTGGTCAGAGCCACTGTCTACTTCCTGGGTAATTTCAGGACATCTCAACCTTGAAATTTATACGGATTATGCTGGGCTGAAGACTCTTATCTTCTTCAAAAGCCCTTTTCCATTCGTCTTCCCCTGCACCTTTTGAGGGAGGAACCATGTTGAGCATCTGCTCTGGGACTCATGTCCTGTCCTCCAGCTATGCAGAACACCCCCGTTCCTGTGGGGGCGGGAGGCTTGGCTCTCCTTTTAGAAGCTCCCTTCTGTGCTGTGCTAATCACACCCTCAGTACATTTCACATCTTATTTTTAGGAGCAAAGCATAAAGAACCCCAGCACCAACAGCAGTTTCTGTGGCAACCTGGATCGCCCCCCCTTGTTTGTCCAGCTGTGCAGAATTAAGCTCTAAAAGAGGCTATTTACATCATGGAAAGGAGGTTCATTCGCCTTGATGGCGAACCTTTGAAAAGGTTCTCTTCTAAGAGAGAATTAGCTAGGAATTAGGTTGGGGTGGGGGTGAGGTGAATGAGGTGAACGGAAGAAATAGAACCTTTACTTGAAGCTAGAACTATTATAAAATCCCAGGTGTGCCCAGGCATGCCCTAGTTGCCTTGATTTTTTTTTTTCCCACAAGGAATCATCTCAGATGCAAAAATAGGATTTAGACCAATGAAAACTAGTTTGAATATTTATATCACAAGGGTTTGTTGATAAGCTCTCCTGCACTCCCTCTCTTCACTGGGTCTTCCTGGATGACCTTCCAGGCTGGAGTTGATGATTTTGACACAGTTCCTGAGTTTTCTTGGCTAGCTCTTTCAAACCAACTGTCCTACTTCCCCAGGACACCTTCAGCAAGCTCTCTCTTCCTAGCAGTCAACACAAGCTGTGCTTTACTGGGTCAAGTACAAGGGTAGGCCTGTGGAAACACCTTCCTAAAAGTGTGATTTGGGCAACACCCAAAGATAGTCCTCCTCCAGTCATCCCCACCCCCACCTCTGGGTCATATTGTGCTCAGGATTACAATGGTAATAGTGTTTGGGCTCAGGTTATTTGATTATTCATAATTCTAAACAGATACACATATGCTGGAAGGGCAACATCTTGGCATCTTTTTTTTTTTCTATTTTATGTAACACCTGATTTTAAGAAAATGTGGCACAGCTGATACTTTAAAAATATCTCTTCTCTAAGAATGTCTGCAAAGAAAAATAGGAATAAATGTGCCCAGGCCTAGGGGGTTTCACTAACCTTAACTAATAACTGAGCTACAAGTTTCCTGAAACCAGTCAAAGAAAATCTCTGTTATAAGTCATCACATGATTACATAGTTCATATGCTCATGTGGTTTTCTGGAAGCCTACAATTGGTAGTCTAGAGACCAATGTTTTAGACCATCTGAAAATGAACCCCATTCCTGCCATATGATGGCAGTTTCTCATTAGTGTAGTCTCCCACATGAGTTGGGTGCCAGAAAACATCAGCATTGATTTTTATAAAGATTCACAAATTAAGTGTTGATCTTAAAGAATACGGGCTTGAATTTTTAAAACTTGGGCTAAATTTTCATGCTACCTTTAAATTTCAGTGATGCTATGACCTCAGCAAAATTGATTTAGCTGTAACAATATGAGATCCTTGTTCTCTGTCTTTTACCTCAAAAATAGCTAGTAGCAGGAGACATAGACCCATGTCCTACTAGACTACTGGAGTACAAGTGATGGTTGATGAACTATACCTGAGGACCAACAGTTAGCAGACTAAAGTACAGGGTTTCTTTATTGTTTATAAGGGAAGTGTAGTGGGAAGAGAAAGGAGGGCAGTCTGTCCTGGTTTATTCTCTCATTGGATCATCACAGGCAGAAGACACAGATGATCCATTTTGGAATCCTTAATACCTAGACTCCAGGAAGGCAACACTCAGGACATCAATACCGAAGGAACTGATAAAAAAAACAGTACTCTAGGTATAAGTACTAGGTATAAGTTTGCTTGCGACACCCCAGCAAACTTTGCACGCACTGACATAGACTGCCACCCTTCACACTTTTGGAAGTAAATTGAAGACCACTAATTCCAAGGGGTGATGAGGAGGGAGGAGCAGCTCTGACTCTGCATTGCCACCCCCCTTCCCCTGACTGTGTTAGCGTGACAGCTACCAGCAGTACTCTCTGCCTTGACTGGGGGGGATTTGTGTCATCAGGCAGAATGGCTGCCACCGGGGCCCAGGACCTCAAAGCAGGTGCTAGCAATCCAATGATATTCAGCCAAGTATCCATAGAGGAAACTAAGACTAGAACAAGTGAGAATAACAGCAGGTTCCTATGGTGTGGCCCACAAGCAGAAGCCCGAGACATCCAAGAGCTGGGGATGCCTCATTCTCTCTATCCATGGATGGCCCGAGGATGAGGGTTTCTCCTTCACCACTGCTAGAATCTGGTCCATTGTCCATATGCATTCCATGGCAAGAAGTCCCCTTTGTGACAGTAATGGTGAGGTCAACACTGCACACCAGGTGTGTGATTTCCTTCCACTTGACCTCATAGGGTTGAACTTGTACTTTGACAGACCTGGCCATTGTCCGCCACCCCCCCCCCCATTAGCCACCCTTACCTGAGAATTAAGGGCTATTTGGCTCATTCAGCAAGCAGTTTTCTCTGTCTTGTTTTTAGGTTGAAGAAGTATTCATTTTTTAATCAATTTACTAACACCTAGAATTCTGCACTTGTTTTTTGAAAGTATAGTTTTTTCATTTTCTGGGAAACCTACATCCACATCAAATCCTCTCTGCTGTTGCTTCTCTGACTCTCTTTCTCTCTCTCTCTCTCTCTCTCTCTCTCTCTCTCTCTCTCTCTCTCTCTCTTTGTTTTTCTGTCTCTCCCACCCACCCCACCCCACCTCCAACCCTATCTTAGTGCCCCAGATTTCCCAACTGCTTACTGTCAGCACTGAGGGCTGACTCACTGTCTTACCTGATGAAGTTAACATATTTAGTGGAGAAATTTAGCCCACTCACTTTTATTTTAACCATCTATTTTTAGGCATATTTTTGACTTAAATTCTTTGTGTTTCATATTTCCTATATGCTGTGTGTCTCCCTTTTTCTTGACTTGCACCAGCAACTTGACTTGTTCTTTCTCTGTGCAAAAGAAATTCAGTTTCTTTGGACTGTGTGAAAAGTCCATTGCTCCAGGACTCAAGACCTTCTATTAGGGTGCTGGTCTGGGCATTGTCCTTACCTTGAGGGTTCAGTCAGTGGAAAGGAGGGGGAGGAGAAGAGAATGCCCTTCTCCTCAGGTAGACATCCTGAGAGACATCATTTCTACATGCGTCTCTGCAGTCAAAGTTAGCAACAGCACACACTTGGCTTACAAGAACCCGTGCTACGCAGACAAATTTTGAGTCATATAATGGCTACAAATCCCCTGAGGACAGAAGGGGAGGAACGGATATTTGGGGACACTCTGGCAGCCTTTACTTCAGCTGAAATGCTGGCTTTCTGACTTGTCGCAAGGATTAATTGGCAACTCTTAGCTCCTTATCTAACCCAAATAAAACCGATATATGGCTATGTTTTATAAGTGCTCTGACTCAATGCATTTTATCCAAATTTTAACTTCAAATGTCCTCAAAAAGTTTGAGCCCCAGGACAGCGCTATTTGGAGGATGTGGAACTTTTAAGTGGTGGGACCTTGTTGAAGGTCCTGACTTCTGTGGTAATATAGTTTTGAAGAGGATCATGGGACCCATGCCTCCTTTTGCTTCTGGATCTGTGATATAAGTGAATGTGCTCTGTCACTTGCTCCCTCCCTCTCCCTCCCTCACCCTCCCTCACCCTCTGCTCTATCCCCCACCCCTGCTTCTTGGACTGGAAACACTGTGAGCTAGATAAACCTTTGCTCTTCATAAGCTGGCTCAGGCATTTTGTTACAGTAGCAGGAAGCTGACTACGGCATGTGTATCAGCACATGTTAAACCCAGTTCGTTATGTTCATGTACTTCTCTCATTCTCCCTGGACTCAAGTGTTATCAACTCCCAAATGAGTTTTGGGTTCTTCATACCTCTTAGTTAATAGATGTGATGTTTTATTAGTGGTTATTACTATTATTATTCTCTCATATATTACAACCTGACTGCAGTTTCCTGTCAAAGACAAACTGTGATACCACAGGGTAAACTGAGTCAGGCATCGAGGTGTGGTGTTGGTGACTGGGGACAGTGTTGAAAGCAGCTGACAGGGTCAGCACTAAGAGGGGCTTTAACCCTTTTTATATACCCTCAAGACAATTTTTTCTATTTAGAGAGAAAATTACCTCATAGCCACAAGTTACACATTTTCTAAAAACAATCACTGTAAAAACATATTCTTCAAAAACAGATTAAGAGCATTACACAAGAGAAAATTGCAACAGGATTATTGATTTTGTATTCCTTTTTTGAAACTTATATCTAACTAAGCAATTCTCCTTTATCTTTCTTTCCACAAGCTCATTGTAACCCCAAAGCAATAATTCTTTTGTCATAGATTAATACAGTCTAAGCAAGCCAAGTCTATAGTAGCAAGTTTCTCCTGGTACTTGGCCGAGGACAATCTGTTCTTACTAAGTAACAGGTCATCTATCTTAACTCTTATTTTTTTGACATTTTGATCTGCGAAACTGACAAATCATCTGTTTTCTGTCCTTATAATGTAATTGCTTATTCTTTATTCCTAACATTTCTGTTTCATGGTGCATACCAAAAACCTGGTACCACATCTATAGATCACAAGATCAAGGGACTCAGGCCCAACCTAGAGCCTTCTTTGATCCTTAACTTGCCCCAAGCCTGTTTTTCCTGCTGCTCCAATTCTGTGCTTGTAACCAACTAGTGCTTCCTGAGCCCCTTCCCCTCTCTCATCAGTTCTTGCCAGTCTGTGAGGAAGGGCGCAGTCTATTCCTGAGTCTCACTTTAGACTTCTATCCACTGCCCTAACTTCCCAAAGTTATATAAATCAAGTTAATTTCCTAAAATTACTCAAATCAAATCAGGAATCCCATAAGATCAATAATTTATCTAAACAGTATTGTCTCAAGAATTTTCATCTTCATGTTGATTTGCAGGAAACTTGCCCAATGGGATGGGCTATCACCCAGGAAGTAATCACACCAGGCTATAGGCAGTGAGCGTCTCCCAGGGTCCATTCACCGAGCCAAATAAATGAGGAGTATGGCAATTACAAACAGGAGAAAGCACATCAGCAGCAAGAAGCGATCCTGGGAGGAAGTCTCTGGGGCCATGCCTTTCCAGGGCGTACCCATTGTAGCCGAGCAAGAAGAAAGCCTCTCTAAGAAGCTCACTTGTCCACAGTAGCTTTTCCTGCATGGCACCTGCCGGTTTCCCCTTCCACCCCTCCCCAACCTCAGCACCCACCATCTTCCCTCTCCCCCAGATCCACCCACACGCCACCTCCTCTCAGAGAAGAGCAGGACATCAACTAAACACGGCATAAAAAGCAACAATAAGACCAGGCACACATCATCAAATCAAGGCTGGTCAAGGCAACCCAGTAGGAGGAAAAGGGTCCCACAAGTAAAGAAAAGAGTCAGGGACAGTCCCCATTCACAGTCATGATTCCCACAAGAACACCAAGCTACTCAGTCATAATGTATGTATATGCAGAAGGACGTATGTTAGACCCAGGCTCCCTGATCTCTGAGTTCCCATGAGTACCAGTCAGTTGATTCTATGGGCCATGTTCTCATGCTCCCTGACTCCTCTGGTTGCTCCAATCCTTCCTCCCTCTCCTCCACAGGACTTCCAAAACTCCACATGTTTGCCTGTGGTACTCTGCATCTCTGTTACTGGATGAGTCTCTCTAGTCTCCTTAATGATGGTTGTGCTGGGCTCCAGTCCAGCACACTCTTCAGGCAGGATAAATTGTAGGTCAAAGACTTTGTGTCTGGGTTGAAGTTCCAATTCACATACTGGAGGCCTTGCATGGCTATAGAAGGTGGGTAGTTCAAGCTCTGTGTCCCATATGACTAAGAATCTTGGCTAGAGTTACTCTTACAGAGTCCATGAAGTTTCCATTGCACTAGGTTTACACCTAACCCTTAAATGCCCCCCTCTTGTTGTTTTTCCCAGTATTTTCTCCTTCTCTCCACTTCCACTGGATCTTTCCTGTTCCCATCTCACCCCCCCCCCAGTTCACCTCTGAAATTTATTCTTTTTCCCCTTCTCAGAAAGATCCTTTTGTCCCTCCTTAAGCCCTCATTGTTACTTAGCTTCTCTGGGTCTTTTACTTTACAGTTAATATCCACTTATAAGTGAATACATGACATGTTTGTCTTTCTGGGTCACAGTCAGTTGAACAATACACCATTATGTAAATGTACCACATTTTCTTTGTCCATTCTTCAGTTGAGGGACAATTAGGTTGTTTCCAGTTTCTGGCTATTATGAATAAAGCTTCTATGAACATAGTTGAGCACATGTCCTTGTGGTAAGATGGAGCATCCTTTGGGTGTATGTCCAGGAGTGGTATAGCTGGGTCCTGAGGTAGAATGAGCTCTAGTTTTCAGAAAAAAACTATCATATTGACTTCCAAAGTGGCCGTGTAAGTTTGCACTCCCATCAGCAGTGGGAAAATGTTCCCCTTGCTCCACATCCTTGCCAGCATGAGCTGTCACTTGTGTTTTTGATCTAAGGCATTCTGGCAGGTGTTTTGATTTGCATTTCCCAAAGTCTATGGATATGGAACATTTCTTTAAGTGTTTCTTAGCCATTTGAGATTCCTCTGTGGGGAATTCTTTTTTGATCTGTACCCCATTTTTAATTGGATTATTTACTTTGTAGATGTCTAGTTTCTTGAGTTCTTTACATATTTTGGATATTAGCCCTCTGTCAGATGTCAAGTTGGTGAAAATCTTCTTTCATTCTGTGGGCTGCTGTTTTGGCCTATTGACAGTGTACTTTGTCTTACAGAAACTTTTCAGTTTCATGAGGTAGCATTTATTAACTGTTGATCTCAGTGCCTGCACCATTTGTGTTCTGTTCAGGAAGTTGTCTTGTGTGCCAGTACATTCTAGACTATTCCCCACTTTCTCTTCTGTCAGGTACAGTGTATCTGGTTATGTTGAGGTCTTTGATCCACTTGGACTTGAGTTTTGTCCAGGGTGAAAGATATGGGTCTATTTGCATTCTTCTACATACATCCGATCCAGTTAGACCAGCACCATTTGTTGAAGATGCTTTCTTTTTTCCATTGTATATTTCTGTCTTTATCAAAAGTCAGATGTCTATAGATGTGTGAATTTACATCTTGGTCTTCTATTTGAGTCCATTGAGTAATGTGTCTGTTTTTGTGCCAAAAAACATGTGGTGTTCATTACTATAGCTCTATAATAGAACTTGAGATCCGGGATGGTTATACCCCCAGAAGTTCTTTTGTTGTACATAATTGTTTTAGGTATCATGTTGGTATTTTTTTTTAATTTTCCCTATGAGGTTGAATATTGTTCTTTCAAAGTCTGTAAGAATTGTGTTGGAATTTTGATAGGAACTGTGTTGTATCTGTAGATTTCTTTTGGTAGGATAACCACTTTTACTGTTAACCCTACCTATACATGAGCATGGGAGATTTTTCCATCTCCTGATACCTTCTTTAACTTTCTTCTTCAAAGACTTGAAGTTTTTATCATACAGATCTTTCACTTGCTTGGTTAGAGTTACCCCTAAGATATTTTATATCATTTTTGTGATTATTGTGAAGGGTGTTGTTTCACTGATTTCTTTCTTAGCCCATTTATCCTTTGTATATAGGATGGTTACTGATTTTTTTAAAATCTTGTATCCAGCTACTTTATTGAAGGTGTTTGTCAGCTGTAGGAGTTCCCTGGTAGAATTTTTGGGGTAGCTTATGCATATTATCATATTATCTGTAATTGTGATACTTTAACTTCTTCCTTTCTAATTGGTATCCCCTTTCTCTTCTTTAGTTGTCTAATTGCTCTAGCTAGAATATGAAGTACTATGTTGAGTAGATATGGAAAGATGCCTTGATCCCGATTTTAGTGGAATTGCCTTTGAGTTTCTCTTCATTTAATTTGATGTTGGCTTAGGCTTGCTACATATTGCCTTTATTGTGTTTAGGAATATCCCAAGTATTCCTGATCTCTTCATCATGAAGGGGTGTTAGATTTTGTCAAAGGCTTTTCCAGAATCTAATAAGATGATCGTGTTTTTAATTTTTTCTTTCAGTTTGTTTATATGGTGGATTACATTTATAGATTTTTGTATGTTGAACTATCTCTGCATCTCTGGAATGAAACCTATATGATCATAGCAGATGATCTTTTTGATGAGTATTTTTGCAGCAATGTCCATCAAGGAAATTGGTCAGTAATTCTCTTTCTTTGTTGAATTGTTGTGTGGCACAAGGGAGACTGTGGCCTCAAAAAATGAATTTGGCAATGTTCCTTCTATTTCCATTTAGTGGAATTATTTGAGAAGTATTGGTATTAGGTTGTCTTTTAAAATCTGATAAAATTCTGCATGAAAACCATCTGGCCTGGGGCTTGCTTTTTAGTGGGGGGGGTTGGATGTTGGGAGAATTTTAATGACTACTTCTATGTCCTTAGGGATTATAAACCTATTTAAATTGTTTGCCAGATCTTTATTCAACTTTATTTGTAAATGATAGCTATTGAGAAAATTGTCCATTTCCTTTAGATCTTCCAATTTGTGCAGTACAGATTTTTGAAGTATGATCTAATAATTTTTTGGATTTCCTCAGTGTCTGTTATGCTCCCCCTTTGTTTCTGATTTTGTTAATTTGGATATTCTTTTTTTTGTATATTCTTTTGTGTGGAATGTTCTATGTATATCTGTTATGACCATTTGATTTATAATGTCTGTTAGCTCCATTATTTCACTGTTCAGTTTTTGTCTGTATGATCTTTCCATTGGTGAGAGTAGAGTATCAAAGTCTTCCACTGTTAATATGTGAGATTAGATGTGTAATTTCAGCTTTAGTAACATTGGGTACCCTTGTATTTGGGGTATAGATATTAAGAATTGAAATGTCCTTTTAGTTGATATTTTTTTTTCTTTGATGAGTATGAAATGTCATCTTAGTGGATGCTTCCTTTGATGAGCATGAAATGTCCTTCTCTATCTCTTTCAATTAATCTTGGTTTGTAATCTATTTTGTTAAATATTAGAATAGCTAAGGCAGCTTGCTTCTTGGTTCCATTTGCTCAGAAAATTTTTTTACAACCTCTTCCTGAAGTAACATCTGTCTTTGATGTTGAGATGTGTTTCTTGTATACAGCAGAAGGATGGATCCTGTTTTCAGATCCATTCCATTATCCTGTGCCTTTTTATTGGGGAATTGAGTACACTGACATTGAGAGATATTAACAACCAGTAATTATTAATTCCTGTTATTTTGTTGCTGCTGCTGCTGGTGGTGTGTTGTCTTCTTTGGGTTTTTCTGGTATGAGATTATTTATTTGATGAGTATTTGGCATTGGGATTTTTGTGGTTTAAACAAAAGTTTCTGTAAACTTCTTGTACCTTTATAGGCATGTCCTCCTTTAGGTTAGGAAAATTTTCTTCTATGATTTTGTTAAATATATTTTCTGGGATTTTGAGCCAGAATTCTTTTCTTTCTTCTATTCTGATTATTCCTAGGTCCAGTCTTTTCATAGTGCCCCAGATTTCCTAGATCTTTTGTGCTAGAAATTTTTAGATTTAACATCTTCTTTGACCAATGACTCTATTTCATCTTCAGCCCCTAAGATTCTTTCTTCTATCTCTTGTATTCTGTTGCTGATGCTTGTGTATGTAGTTTGTATTCACTTGCCTAGATATTCCATCTCCAGGATTCCCTCAATTTGTGTTTTCTTTATTGCTTCTGTTCCCATTATTAGGTCTTGAACAATTACCTTCACCTGTTTGTTTGATTTTTCTTGACTTTCTTGGCATTCTTGAAGGGATTTTTTCAATTTCCTCCAAATTTTGTTTGTCTTTTCCTCAATTTCATTTATTTATTTATTTATTTATCTATTTATTTATTTATTTATTTTAAGGGACAACATTTAATTGGGCCTGGCTTACAGGTTCAGAGGTTCAGTCCATTATCATCATTGCAGAAAGCATCCAGGCAGACATGATTCTAGAAGAGCCAAGAGTTCTACATCTTGTACTGAAGACAAACAGAAGACTGACCTCCTCAAGGAGTTAGCAGGAAGCTCTCAAAGCCCACCCCAACAATGACTCACTTCCTCCAACAAGGCCATACCTACTCCAAAAGACCATACCTACAATAGCGCCAGTCCCTGGGGCAAACATATTGAAATCCACAATTAAAATTGTAAGCCACCACTACTGAAACTTTATATCAGCTTGCTTTCTACATTTCCTGTGATTCGAGTATATGATTTCTTCAACAATAGGGTTGACTATAAAGTTCCAGATGGTGACCAAGGGCAATGGCAATAGTCTGTAAATGTGTGTAGGTTGGAAGGTGTTTATGGCAAACCACTGACCAACAATTGCAAAAGAGGTAACCTACATCTGGTGATAGAATTTGTTTTTCATAGACTAGGTATCTAGGAACATTATTGTTCTCCTGCTGGAGGTTAGCACCATTTACATTCTTTTATACATTCATATATTTTGGGACACTTATTATAACAAGTAAATATGACATTTTCCAATGTTTTAGTGGTATTTGTGCCTCCCCAGAATCTCTCTTCTATCCTGCCCATTCATCTCTTACACCATTTAACAGTCCCTGTCCTATTGACCCCTTTCAGTTTCTTTTTTTTTTCTTGTATGATTCTTTTTTTATTAAATATATTCTTTATTTACATTTCAAATGATTTCCCCTTTCCTGGATCCCCCCTCCTTCCCAAAAGTCCCATAAGCCCTCTTCACTCCCCCTGTTCTCCAATCAAACTATTCCCATTTCCCTGTCCTGATATTCCCCTACACTGCTGCACTGAGCCTTTCCAGGACCAGGGGCCTCTCCTTCCTTCTTCTTGGGCATCATTTGATATGTGAATTGTTTCTTGGGTATTACAAGCTTCTGGGCTAATATCCGCTTAGCAGTGAGTGCATACCATGTGTGTTCTTTTGTGAATAGGTTACCTCACTCAGGATGACATTCTCCAGTTCCACCCACTTGCCTAAGAATTTCATGAATTCATTGTTTTTTAATAGCTGAGTAGTATTCCATAGTGTAAATATACCACATTTTCTGTATCCATCCCTCCATTGAGGGACATCTGGGTTCTTTCCAGCTTCTGGCTATTATAAATAAGGCTGCTATGAACATAGTGGAGCATGTGTCCTTATTACATGCTGGAGAATCCTCTGGGTATATGCCCGGGAGTGGTATAGCTGGGTCCTCTGGTAGTATTATGCCGAGTTTTCTGAGGAACTGCCAGACTGATTTCCAGAGTGGTTGTACCAGCTTGCAATCACACCATTAGTGGAGGAGTGTTCCTCTTTCTCTACATCCTCGCCAGCACCTGCTGTCTCCTGAGTTTTTTATCTAAGTCATTCTGACTGGTGTGAGGTGAAATCTCAGGGTTGTTTTGATTTGCATTTCCCTGATTACTAAGGATGTTGAACATTTCTTTATGTGCTTCTCAGTCATTCGATATTCCTCAGGTGAAAATTCTTTGTTTAGCTCTGTACCCCATGTTTTAATAGGGTTATTTGGCTCTCTGGAGTCTAACTTCTTGAGTTCTTTGTATATCTTGGATATTAGCCCTCTGTCGGATGTAGGGTTGGTAAAGATCTTTTCCCAATTTATTGGTTACTGTTTTGTCCTTTTGAGAATGTCCTTTGCCTTACAGAAACTTTATAATTTTATGGGGTCCCATTTGTCAATTCTTGATCTTAGAGCATAAGCTATTTGTGTTCTGTTCAGGAAATTTTCCCCTGTGCCCATGTGCTCAAGCCTCTTCCCCAGTTTCTTTTCTATTAGTTTCAGTGTTTCTGGTTTTATGTGAAGGTCCTTGATCCACTTGGAATTGAGCTTAGTGCAAGGAGATAAGAATGGGTCAATTTGTATTCTGCATGCTGACCTCCAGTTGAACCAGCACCATTTGTTGAAAAGGCTATCTTTTTTCTACTGGATGGTTATAGCTCCTTTGTCAAAGATCAAGTGACCATAGGTGTGTGGGTTCATTTCTGGGTATTCAATTTTGTTCCATTGATCTACCTGCCTGTCACTGTACCAATACCATGCAGTTTTTAACACTACTGCCCTGTAGTACTGCTTGAGGTTGGGGATCTGATTCCCCCAGAAGTTCTTTTACTGTTGAGAATAATTTTAGCTATCCTGGGTTTTTTGTTATTTCAGATGAATTTGAGAATTGCTCTTTCTAACTCTATGAAGAATGGAGTTGGGATTTTGATGGGGATTGCATTGAATCTGTATATTGCTTTTGGCAGGATAGCCATTTTTATTATATTAATCCTGCCAATCCATGAGCATGGAAGATCTTTCCATCTTCTGAGGTCTTCTTCGATTTCTTTCTTCAGAAACTTGAAGTTCTTGTCATATAGGTCTTTCACTTGTTTGGTTAGAGTCATGCCAAGATACTTTATATTGTTTGTGGCTACTGTGAAGGGTATCATTTCCCTAATTTCTTTCTCAGCCTGTTTATCCTTTGAGTATAGGAAAGTTACTGATTTGCTTGAGTTGATTTTATATCCAGCCACTTTGCTGAAGTTGTTTATCAGCTGTAGGAGTTCTCTGGTGGAGTTCTTTGGGTGGCTGAAGTATACTATCATATCATCTGCAAATAGTGATAACTTGACTTCTTCCTTTCCAATTTGTATCCCTTTGACCTCCTTTTGTTGTCTAATTGCTCTAGCTAGAACTTCAAGTACTATATTGAATAAATATGGAGAGGGCAGCCTTGTCTAGTCCCTGATTTTAGTGGGATTGCTTCAAGTTTCTCTCCACTTAAATTGATGCTGGCTACCGGTTTGCTGTAAATTGCTTTTACTATGTTTAGATATGGGCCTTGAATTCCTGTTCTTTCCAAGACCCATAACATGAAAGGATGCTGAATTTTGTCAAATGCTTTTTCAGCATCTAATGAAATGACCATGTGGTTTTTTCTTTGAATTTGTTTATGTAGTGGATTACATTGATGGATTTCCATATATTGAACCATCCCTGCATCCCTGGGATGAAGCCTACTTGATCATGGTGAATGATTGTTTTGATGTGTTCTTGGATTGGGTTGGCAAGAATTTTATTGGGTATTTTTGCATCGATATTCATAGGGAAGTTGGTCTGAAGTTCTCTTTCTTTGTTGGGTCTTTGTGTGGTTTTGGTATCAGTGAAATTGTGGCTTCATAGAACGAGTTGCGTAGTGTTCCTTCTGTTTCTATTTCATGAAATAGTTTGAAGAGTATTGGTGTTAGGTTTTCTTGGAAGATCTGATAGAATTCTGCACTAAAATCATCTGCTCCTGTGCTTTTTTTTGGTTGGGAGACTGTCAATGACCACTTCTATTTCTTTAGGGGTTATGGGGCCATTTAGATGGTCTATCTGATCCTGACTAAACTTTGGTAGTTGGTATCTGTCTAGGAAATTGTCCATTACCTCCAGATTTTCCAGTTATGTTGAGTATAGACTTTTGTAGTAGGATCTGATGATTTTTTAAATTTCCTCAGTTTCTGTTATTTCTCCCTTTTCATTTCTGATTTTGTTAATTTGGACGCTGTCTCTGTGCCCTCTGGTTAGTCTGACTAAAGGTTTATCTATCTTGTTGATTTTCTCAAAGAACCACCCCCTGCTTTTGTTGATTCTTTGAATAGTTCTTTTTGTTTCTACTTGGGTGATTTCAGCCCTGAGTTTGATGATTTCCTGCCTTCTACTCCTCTTGGATGTATTAGCTTCTTTCTGTTCTAAAGTTTTCAGGTGTGCTGTTAAGCTAGTGTATGCTCTCTCCAGCTTCTTTTTGGAGGCACTCAGAGCTATGAGTTTTCCTCTTAGCACTGCTTTCATTTTGTCCCATAAATTTGGGTATGTTATGCCTTCATTTTTGTTAAATTCTAAAAAGGTTTTGATTTCTTTCCTTATTTCTTCCTTGACCAAGTTATCATTGAATAGATCATTCTTCAGCTTCCATGTTTATGTGGGCTTTCTGTTGTTTTTGTTGCTATTGAGTTTTCTACTCCATAGTGATCTGATAGGAGGCATGGAATTAGTTTGATTTTCTTATATCTGTTGAGGTCTGTTTTGTGACCAATTATATGGTCAGTTTTGGAGAAGGTACCATGAGGTGCTGAGAAGAAGATATATTCTTTTGATTTAGGATGAAATGTTCTATAGATATCTATTAAATCCATTTGGTCCAAAACTTCTGTTAGTTTTATTGTGTCTCTGTTTAGTCTGTGGTTCCCTGATCTGTCTATTAAGGAGAGTGGGGTGTTGAAGTCACCCCCATTTATTTTGTGGGGTGCGATGTGTGCTTTAAGTTTTAGTAAGGTTTCTTTTATGAATGAGGGTGCCCTTGTATTTGGAGCATAGATGTTCAGAATTGAGAGTTCTTCCTGGTAGATTTTTCCTTTGATGTGTATAAAGTGTCCTTCCATGTCTTTTTTGATGACTTTTGGTTGAAAGTCTATTTTATCGGATATTAGAATGGCTACTCCAACCTGATTCCTGGGACCATTTGCTTGGAAAACTGTTTTCCAGCCCTTTACTCTGAGGTAGTGTTTGTCTTTGACACTGAGATGTGTTTCCTGTATGCAGCAAAATGTTGGGTCTTGTTTACATATCCAGTCTGTTAGTCAATGTCTTTTTATTGGGGAATTGAGTCCATTGATGTTAAGAGATATTAAGGAAAAGTGCTATTTTTGATGTAATTTTTATGTTTGTGTGATTATCTTCTTTTGTGTTTGTTGGAAGAAGATTACTTTCTTGCTTTTTTCTAGTTTCCCTCCTTGTGATGGTGTTTTCCATTTATTACCCTTTGTAGGGCTGGATTTGTGGAAAGATACTGTGTAAATTTGTTTTTGTCATGAAATACCTTGGTTTCTCCATCTATGGTAATTGAGAGATTTGTTGGATATAGCAGTCTAGGCTGGCATTTGTGTTCCCTTAGCGTCTGTATGACATCTGCCCAGGCTCTTCTGGCTTTCATAGTCTCTGGTGAGAAGTCCAGTGTAATTCTGATAGGTCTATCTTTATATGTTACTTACCTTTTTCCCTTACTGCTTTTAATATTCTTTCTTTGTTTAGTACATTTGGTGTTTTAATTATTATGTGACAGGAGGAATTTCTTTTCTGGTCCAATCTATTTGGAGTTCTGTAGGCTTCTTGTATGTTCATGGGCATCTCTTTCTTTAGGTTAGGGAAGTTTTCTTCTATAATTTTGTTGAAGATATTTACTGACCTTTTAAGTTGTAAATCTTCACTCTCTTTTATACCTATAATCCTTAGGTTTGGTCTTCTCATTTTGTCCTGGATTTCCTGGATGTTTTGGGTCAGGAGCTTTTTGCATTTTTCATTTTCTTTAACTGTTGTATCAGTGCTTTTTATAGTATCTTCTGCATCTGAGATTCTCTCTTCTATCTCTTGTATTCTGTTATTGATGCTTGGATCCATGACTCCTGACTTCTTTCCTAGGTTTTCTATGTCCAGAGTTGTTTCCCTTTGTGATTTCTTTATTGTTTCTACCTCCATCTTTAGATCTTGGATGGCTTTGTTCAATTCCTTCACCTGTTTTGTTGTGTTTTCCCTTAGTTCTTCAAGGGCTTCTCCCTGTTTACTTGTGCTCTCCTGTATTTCTTTAAGGGAGTTATTTATGTCCTTCTTGAAGCCCTCCATCAGCATATGAGCTGTGATTTTAAATCCAGTTCTTGCTTTTCTGGTGTGTTGAGGTATCCAGGACTTGCTGTTGTTGGAGAACTTGGTTCCGATGGAGCCATGTTGCCTTGGTTTCTGTTGGTGGTGTTCTTGCGTTTGCCTTTTGCCATCTGGTTATCTCTGGTGTTAGCTGGTGCTGCTGTCTCTGACTGTGGTTTCTCTGTGCTCCTGGGAGACCTGTTCTCTCTGTGTACACTGACATGTAAGTACTTCTGCGAGATCCTCTCTCTTATAGTTGTATTTGGGTAACTCTGTGGCCCAGATCAACTCTGGGTGCAGGCAGTAATCAGAAGACTCCAATCCCAGGCTGTTCCTAGGCCCTTGTGTCCTCAGGGTTTCAAACTGTTTCCTCTGAGCAGCAGGGGTGGTCCTACTGTACTACCAGGCCTCTCTGCATTCCTGAGTGGTTAGCTACCTCCATGCATCACTTGGATATGGTACCCAGTGGCAGAGGATGGCCTCAAGCTGGACACAGAAACCAGAAGGCTCCTGCCAGATGGTTCCAGACAGGTTCCTCTATGCTGAAATGCAGGTCTCACCTGTGCTGGATGACTCCTCTACGCAGCTGGGTAGATAGCTAACTTTCTGTGCCACTTGGAGATCCTTTCCTCAATTTCTTTAAGGGCTTTTTTTTCTTTATTTCTTCTTTAAGGACCTCTGCCATCTCCATCAAGTTGGTTTTAAGGTCTTTTTCTTGGGCTTCAGCTTCATTGACATTTCATGTCTCATTGTCATAGGATGGCTGGGCCCTGGTGGTGCCATACTGCCCTGGCTGGTGTTGATTATGTTCTTACACTGGCATTTAGGCATCTGGGTTTGGGATGATTATAGGTAGGTGATGATTTCTGGGTTTGCCATTTTGAATGGATGTTTGTACCTTGGTTCTGTTTCCTCTTTGGTCTTCTGATCTTTGTAGCCTGGATTTTTGTGGCCAGCATGACCTCTGATCCAGTAAGGAGTCTCTGACTGGGGGCGGGGGGATGGTAGGATAGGTCTTTGCAAACCGAGTCTAGGGAGTAGAATAATTCACTTAGTCGGTGGATTACTCTTAGATGTGACTTACTAATGATCATCTTCTTGTATCTGATCTCCAAACTCAGAGGACAATTAACCTCGATCTTCCTCTATTTTTCTTCAAGGAGAAAAAGGAAAAGCACAGAGAAAAGCTTAATATATTTGCTTTGTACGACCTAGGTTTTAATTATGGTAATTTGTGTTTAGTGGTAGATGACATGAAATGAAATGTTTGGTGATGTGACATGTCACTAAAGGAAAAAAAAAACAAAAACAAAAACCAGCCTTCCACAGATGGCACGTGTCAGTGCATTAACTCCCTCCAGTGATAAGTGTTCTCAGAACCTCAGCCATCCTCTGCCTCCATGAATAATTTCCCATTTGTATGTATGGGTGTCTGAGAGTTTGTTTACATGTGCTATGGGGGGAAAAGCCAAAATTATTTGGCTTACCATCAAAAACCAGTCTATTTTTGTTGTCTGCAGTGTTCCCGATGTGATGCATTTTAATACAGTTTTAACAATGCATGGATCTGAGTCCTGGAAGCTGTTGGAAAGGCTCAGATGACACAAATTTGTCATACAATCTTGAAGGATGAAACACCATCTATTGTTTGCCAAGCCAACAACTCTTAAATTAATGCCCCTTTTCTTCAGAAGTGTTCCTATTATAACTGGGCACAAGCTGCTTAGTATAATTTGCTGAGTTTCTATAAGAGCTTTTAAGCCTGAAGTCATGCTTGAGTTATTCTCAAAATTTGATCTCATCTACACTGTCTTCAAGCCTTCAGCAGGGTCTAGATTTTCAAGACTTCTGCCCTGCATGACAACTAGAGGTTGTCTATCACTGCGTGGATATATCTTGATGCAACCTAAGACAAAGGGTGAAAGGGGTGTCATTTCAGCTAGAGGACATAATCCCCTTTCCTGCATGCTTGTCTCCCTGCTTTTTGAAACGATATTGAAATAACTGTGAAACTGTAAATTGTAGAGCATTGACATTTTTTCTTGACTTTGCTGACTTGATTTTCTTGGATTGATAAAGCAATTTGGACTCTTTTATTCAGTTCTCAACAAGTAGCCCCTGTGAGGTGGCAAGCCAGCTGATTCAAGTTACTACAGCTTCTCTCTGCTGCTGTAGATAGAGTGTGAATTTTAAGTGGCCAAAACAGAAAACATGCCACCCAGGGCTCAGTAACCAATTTCTGTGTGATATAGTGAGAACTGCAATCTGTTCTGCAGGCAGCTCCTTCCTAGGTTTGACATTATAGGTAGAAGAAAAGCAAACATCTCTACGTTGATTAGCGTAAGCTCTGAAATAATCTAAATACAGATGTTTCCAAGAGATGTTTGCATTCACTTTAGTGTTAGTAGTTGAATAGGTCTGTGTCTTCTAAACATTCGCACACACATATGGAAATATAGACAAATGTGTGTATATAAATTATACACACATTTATATGTATATATAAATTATAAATTTGAATGTTGTTCTAACAGTATAACTATTTAAGAGTGACTTGGACTTTAGTTGACATGTTCCTATTGACTACTGCAATTGCATCCAGAAAGATGCCTCAGTGGTCAAGAGTACTGGCTGTTCTTCCAGAGGACCCTGGTTCAATTCCCAGCACTAACATGGCAGCTCACAATAGTCTGTCACTCCAATCCCAAGGGATCTGATTTCTTCTGGCTTCTGTGGACAGTATATACAAGTGATACACATGAAGGCAAAACACTCATACAAATAAAATTAAATTAAAATAAAGAAAAATTGCTTAACTCCTACAACTACCTTGTAGTAGATGGAATGAGGCATCAAACCAATGCTGCTTCCCTTATCAGTTGTACTGGATGCTGTCTTAGTTGGGGTTTTGATGTGAGGAGACACTATGACCATAGCAACTCTTATAAAGGAAAGCATTTAACTGGGGCTGATTTACAGTTCAGAGGTTTAGTCCATTATCCTCATGGAGGCAAGCAGGGTGGCACAGGCAGATATGGTACTGGAGAGGTAGCCGAGAGTTCCACATCTGGCTCTGCAGACAGCAAGAAGAGAGTGACACTGGACTTGGCTTGAGGTTCTGAAACCTCAAAGCCCAGTGACACCCTCCTTCCAATAAGGCCACACTGACTCCAAGAACATCCTAATCTTCTCAAATAATGCTACTCCCTATGCTCACAATGGTCTGTCACTCCAATCCCAGGGAACCACTTTCATTCAAACCACCATGATGGAATGTAGAAAGATGGACTTTGAACTTGAAGACTGAGAGCATTGAGGAATCTTACTAGAGAAAGGGCATGGGATACACCAAGCAGGTACCTGTTATACTGACATGTCAGGAGAAATGACCTCTAAGAGGCCTGTTCCATTCACTATACTTTTTCTAACGTGGAATTTACCCAGCTTACTTAAGCAGGGGATCCCTCCCTTGGATCACATGTGCTAATATGCCACAGAATATGTCAAGAGGATGGTGTTAGCTAGACTTTTACCTGGCACTCATGGAATCATCTGGAATAATTGTTAGCACTCACTCCTGGCCCTTCCCAATACCATGTCAGGCAGTGGGCCTGAGGATTTCACGAGAATGCATGTGGTTGCTGCCGGATCCATGCTGGAGAATGTGTCACAGAATGAAATGGACATGTTCCTCTCCATCATTTTAGAGTAACACAAGACATTGAGTTTACACTGGAGTAGTACAAGCAGGATCTATGGCTTATGGGAACACAGAGGCACCCTATTGATACAGAACCCAGGGAAAAGTCACCGCTCACTTGTAGCATGATAATTTTAGAAATCAGTACACAGGCAGTATAGACTCAAACTTCCTGGTGGTTCTGACCATTCACAGCTCAGTCATGTTTTGTGTCAAGTGTAAAATAATTGAGGGGAGATGGCACATGGCACATTGCTATTAGTTCTAGTGTATCATCCTGTCACCTTCTGAGCCATTTGGGCACTCTGAGCCTTGTTGTCACAGCAGTTCATCATATAGTTAATTGAATCTGAAGAAACTTGGTTCATCATTAGGTGACCTGGGATGTGAATCAGTAAACAACTGGTTTTCTGGATTGCTTTGGCTGAATGGATGAAATGCCTCAGAAACAGCAGAAATGGTTCACTGTGTGCAATTTACATTTTTGCTTTCCAGTAATTACAGTGTATGTTGAGCCAGGACTCCCACAGGGAATACTGTGAAATGCTCAGAATGGGCATGTTGTTCACAGCACCTTGTTATTTTCATTATATTTACCTGAAATAAAGAATTCCAAAGACAAGGCTAAAGTGCATCAGAACAGGAGGGCGGCCTGTTCCCTACCTAAGTTCAACTAGAGAAGCTACATATAGATACTCAATGTCTGTGGTTGTGTGAGGTGTCAAAAGTGGTACACGCCAGCAGCCCCCAAATTCAAATGTACTAAGATCTTTTAAGTTACTGCCTCTGGGTACAGCTACTTATAATTGTGAGCCTCAAGAGAACAAAAAGTTCACTTAGCCTGTATTTCACAAACTTGGGGAACTATCCATCCATGCAGGGTCTTGTAATCTGCATCTGATGGTTATACTGATGCCAGGCATTTGACACTGAGTTATCCCAATGGGAGAAATGTCTTTGAGTCCCCTTGGTGTTCTGTTCCTTGGAGCCTAACTTTCATGGCTGCCACTAGTCAATTACTAGATATAATAATGAAACAAACTTGACACTTGAAAGTCCTGGAAATAGTTTGAATGTGCTATTCCCACCAACATTTATACTGAAATCTAGCCAAGAAGATAATGGTTAATGGGTTCACTACATGGTGATTAATGAAGGCTCTTCCCTTGTGAATAGATCAGGGAATTAGAAAAAGGATGTGATGAAAGGGGGTCCTTCTCCTCTACAGTGTGAAGAGGAAGGGAAAGCCTGGCCCTCACATGCAAGAATACTGCCTTGATCTTGTACTTGTCAGTTTCCAACACTCTGAGGAAATTGATTCCTGTTCTTTATCATTAGCCCAGAGTACTGGTTACTTTTCCCATTGCTGTAACAAAAGCAACGTGAGAGGAAATTTTTATTTTAGCTGATGGTTCCAGCACATGAGGATAGGGGAAGGGGTGGCCTAGCGCATGATTCTTCAGCAATGGGAATATTTGATGTGGATTCCATACCATGATGGACAGGTCACAAGAAATGAAGACTAGATATAGACTCCTCTAAGGAGTTAATTCTGCCAACCAGAGCCCACAACCCAAAGGATACACATCCTCCCTGAACATCAGTACTCGCACATATGAACCTGTAGGGGATATTTAACCTTCAAACCACCACTACATTCTGTCCCTGACCATAGGCTCATGGTCATGGCAAAATGCAAAACATTCAGTCCTGCAGAGTCCTCACAGTCTTAGCACTATGGGGCTGATCAGAACATTATTCAGAAGTCCCAAGTTTAAAGTCTCTGTTCTGAGACTCAAGGCAAATTCTTACCTGTAACGCCGTAACACCAAAAAGAATGTTACACACTTCTAATATATGATGGTCTTTAATAAACACTGCCATTCCACAAAGGAAGGCAAGATCGTGAGGAAGGATTAGAGAAAAGCAAGCTAGAAACCATCAGGAAAAGCACTGAATCCTCCAGACCCTCAGCCTGCATTCCATTATTTGAGCTTTGGCAGACTTGGGCAGGGTACAGGTCTTTCTCAATGCCAACTCCACTCATGTGCCAGCAGCTTTCTTCAGCAGACACCTCATACTCTTAGCATGTGCCACACCCTGGGGTCCCTATTTTAACTTAGACTTCACCTTTCCTACCACATGCACAACCCACTCGGGAGTTTCATGCAAGGAATCTTGCTACACAGTGTGTCCCCACATTTTTTTCCTGAAACTTTGCTTCATGCCCTGAAGTCAAATAACTCTTGCATTCTGCAAGCTTGCAAAATCAGCACCATGTGGCAAAAGTTAAATTCTGCTGCACCTTGAGATGTAGCTTTCAATCAAAGCTCCAGGAACTTCTGGGTACCTACACGGTGGAACTTGGTATGGTCATTTTCTGAGCAGGGGACCCCTGTAGCTGCTCTGCTTTTCCAGTCACTCTTTTATTGAAAAGGAAAATCTTTCAAATGTATTTTTATACTCCGAGCCCTTTGATAGAAAGGATTTCAACCTCCAGGCATATTTCTTATTGTCCTGATTAAAAAGAAAAAAAGTGTTCAGTGTCCCTTCAGTGATGCTAATCCTGGTTGACAACTGCCACCCCTTGGTTCACAGCATTTGATTTGCCCACAACTTTAAATATATTCATGTTCTGTTCTTTGATAAATTGCACATGGTGGGTGTCACACACATGTATGTGGATGAGTGCATGCATATGTGTATATGTGTGTGGAGGTCACATAAGACAACTTCACCTGCCATTCTTCTGGTGTCTTCCATCTTTCATTTGAGAAAAGGCCTCTCATTGGAACTTGCCAAGTTGTCTTAACTAGCTGACCAGAGAACTCTTAGAGGTTCACCTGTTCCTCACTTTCCCATCTCACTGCCATTGGGATTACAATTGTGCACCACTATGCCTGACATTTATACATGGTGTGTGGAACTCAAACCTGGGTTCTCATGCTTGTGAGGCAAAGGCTTTGCCACCTGAGCCATCTCCCCATTGGCCAACTACAGATTCAATTAACATCCTTCTGATACTTTTTCTCCACCTCACTGCAAATCTGGCTAAAAGCAGCAAGCAATGACAATGCTGCATCCTGAATGTGCCATCCTGAAATCTCCTCTTCCAAATAAATTAGTCCATTGCTTTTGAATTCAGCTTCATTCAGCATTTCAGGACAAAGGCAAACACACCACGATATTTCATCAGGGCACAACAAGAATGGCCTCTAACCCAAGTCTTGATAGAGTCCTTGTTCCCATCTGTAACCTTGTGAGTACAGTCCTATTTTCTGCATCCTTAGTCCAGCATCCATCCTTCCACATTTTCACCAGAATCAATCACTAGGCTCTGCTTCTGGCCTTCTAGGGTTTCTCTCCTCAGTACTTGCAAGCTCTTAGACACTCTCCCAGGTCTGAAGGTCAGTTCTCCACAGCAATGTCCCACTTCTTCCCGGGAGCCTTCTATATTTTCTAATTATTGTAACAAGAATACCTGAAGGAGCACTGCAGGAGAAGAAGGGGTTCTTTCCATTGGTGGTTTCGAAGGCACAGTGCCCCATGATGGGGAAGGCACAGGCACGGCTGAACGGCTCAGGGACAATGAAATTATACGAAGTGACTCCTTGCATGGTGGTAAACACAGAGGACAGACTGGAACCAGAGATGGGATACAACCTTCAAGGCCCACCTCCAGTGACACCAGCTTTGTCCCTACATCCCTAGCCCTCCAAAACCTCCGAACTGCCACAAGCTGTGGGGCCAAGTGTTCAAACATAAGAACCTATAGAGATATTTCACACTCAAACCATAGCACTGAATCTCAGAGGCTCTGTATTAGTAACATATCCAAGGCTGTCTTTTGATGCAAACTTTGGCTTGGGGACTGTCTCATAGCCCCATTTCCATATGGGTTATACTGTGGGATGAAGACAACTTTCTGTCCACTATTACTCTTCCCCCTTTGTCGTTCATCATGGTTATCTCAAATTTCTTATGTATCTAATTTAGCAACCATTTATCAGAAGACTCAAATAAAACAATATCTATGAATTTTTATACCATTATAAATAAAAGAGTAAGAGGAATATTCAGTAGGGAAAATAATACAAGGATTAAAGAAAAGAAGAAAAAACCTGAACATTTAACATCATTTATTTGTCAGATTTACAAACTTAAGTGTGAAACCATATGTGTGTGCATGTGCTCTGCAAACACACACACACACACATACACATTTACGGTTTAGTACATGTGCAGACTTAGCATCTTGCTTCTCTCTGTGTCTTTATGACATCACCAAATTTGTATTTTTAACAGCTACACACTAGTCCATTTTCTAATTACCATTTACATAATATCCCTGGGTGCTCTATCCTTAGATTGTCCTTTATTTTCTTGCGATTATAAGTAGCCATATACATAAAACTTGTCTGTATTTTGGAATTCTCTCATGCATATAAGTACTTCCTGGTGTCCCCATAAGTCTGTATCTGAGAAAAAAGACACAGGCTCAGTCCCCATAAAGTGTGTTTGAAGACCACAGCCTGGGGTCCAGAACCTCATACTGACTAGCTGAACCTCTCCTGAGCAAGCATCTTCAACTGTAGTGTCTATGCCTAAAAGCTGAGGAACTGCTGCAGATAATCCCTATTGTCACATCAATGCTTAATATTTTCTTATTTGCTTGGTGGACTGGCTGCTCATCCGATGCCATCATCTTTCTTTTGTAGGGTTGAATAGACACAAGACAAAGATGCAATGTCTAGGACATTGTTATGCTTGGTGCCCTAGAGATACCCAACATTATATTAGAATAAGGTTGATTCCACATCTCATATAACTCACAGTGTGGTTTTTAAATCACCTTTGGTTAAGATTGTAGAGGTCATTAGGGCCATGTGAACCTGCTCCCCAAGCCCCACACGAATGATTGCTTGTTTTTTAGATACTAAAACCTCACATTTAACTTGTTCCTTTGTGTTCCCTGCCTTTATGTGTGACTCAACTTTCACTTTTTGAAACGCTGCTTTAACAGGGTTTCTCTGGAAAAGCCTGTGCCAGAACTTGAGTCACAGAGACAGAACTTTTAATGTCCAAGAATTTCCAATTGAAGAGTCAGGACATTGAGATGAGGCAGGGAGGACAAAGGGACATCTGAGCAACCAGCCTGTCCCTCACCACTTGCCAAGGGTTGCCATTTGGGAAGTAGGAAAGGAAGTCAGTGATGGATGCTGACCTCGGAGGCTGGAGATGGTCCATGTCCTGCTCCTTGGAGGTGAGCTATGTAGGGGAATAAGGTTTCAGAAGCTTTGCAATGACGTGGCAAGACTCAGGGCCTGCCAGGGATAGCATTTCTAAAATTTGGGCTCCAAATATAGGGAAGTTTTGTTTCTGGTAAGTGTAAAGAGAGCCATTTAATGTGTTACAGAATGGAAGTAAGACAGCTCTGGGATATGCAGGAATGACAAATACTTAGGCAAGGCAGGTTGTAGTGAGTGGTAGAACCACCAGCTAGTGGGAGCTGTGTGGGAAATGGCAGCTGAGGTGTTGGCTGTACATGCATAAGGATACACAGTGATTGACAGTTGTGCCATACTTCCACCCAGGTAGCCTCATAGGAAGCACAGTAGTTCTAGCTTTTGCTCTCACAGATGGTGAGCCTTATCTAGCATTGCCATTAATAACTCCAGAGGACTTTGGGAAAATGCAGAACAAATATTGCTCTTCCTCCAAATAGATTTTGACAACAGAGAATGAGTTGTGGAATTTTGAGCACGCTGATGTTAATCAGCACTGGACTATGACATATTTTCTGAATGAGATTTTCTTTTTAATAGACTAACTGGTACCCAGAATACCATGCTACCCATACTTAAATTTTATGGTTTTGCCAGTCAAGCCAGAAGAATCTCTGATGAGATCCCTCTGAAAACAAAGACAAGACAAGGCCTGGGTATGGCAGCACACTTAGGAAAGGATCCTGGGGGACCGGAAGTGGGGTTGTTGAAGGAGTGACATAGAACCAGGTAAAGGGCCAAAGCACAATGACTGTGAACTGCAAAGGACATCGGGGGCTCAGTTCCTACCACAGACCCCTGAAGGAACAGAAGAATGTCTATCAGAGTGGCTCACTGAAGAACACAGGTATAAGGGAATTTATTTCACTAACTTCTGTTTTCTGTTCATTGAAGATTGTCTGCAAGCCAGAGGGGCTCTCCAGAAATTCTGAAACAATAAGAAACAGATAGATGATGATGATGATGATGATGAAAGAGAGAGGAAGAGGAAGAAGAAGAGAAAGAAGAAATAAGGATGCTTATTGTGGAGCTGGATTAGTCTTAGAGGCTAGCCAGCCTCACAGTTTGTCATCTGAAAGTTGGAGAATCAGAAAATCTGGACTTATAATTCAATTTGAGTTTAGAGACTCAGAAATCAAGTTCCAAGAGCAAAAGAAAACAATTAGAAAAACTTTTTAAAAAAGGAGTAAAGAAGGAATGGAAGATAAGAGAAGGGGTGGATTGTACAGCTCAAGGGACAACGAGAGACTTCACCTATCTCTGCCCTTCTGTCCCAGCTGGCCCTCATGGGGCTGGTACATACTGGTGATGGTTATTATCTTTGCATACTGACTCAAATGCTAACTCTTTTGGAAACATCCTCACAGTCACACTTAGAAATAATCCTTCACCAGCTAGTAGGTGTCATTTAACACAGTCAGGTCAATGCAAAAAGTTAACTGCCACAGTCTCCTAAAATGTTAGCCTCCCCCACATTCAGATCTCATCTATGTGTGTAACTCAGATCTTTGGAGATCTTTGGAATAAAACCAGAGAGGTGCCCTGGAACAAGCTTGAGGCAAGACATTGAGACTGACCTCAGACATTGAGATAGTCCTCATGTGCCATCTTAGGTCTGCATCAGAGACAGATGGTTCTAATACAGGGTATAGCCATCATTAACAACTCAGTCCATGCCATCACTGAGAGCTCTACACTGTCCTAGCACAGAGACCATGCTAATGAATATAGGTATGTATTAGGGTCTCTGGTAAATCAAGTAAGCTGGTGGTTCTTAATGTATGGGTCACAACCTGTTTGAGGGACACATATTGTGATATCCCGCATATCAGATATTTACATTTGCAACTTCATAACAGTAGGCAAAATTATAGTAGCAACAAAGATAATTATGGTTGGGGCTCACCACAACATGAGGACCTGTGTTAAAGGGTTGCAGCATTGGGAAGGTTGAGAATCATTGCAGTAAGCCAGTTCTAACATGGCTTCCTGACTCTTCTCCTCCACAGAGTAGTAGTGGTACTTCTTGTTGTCCATCCTTAACAGTGGACACATCAGGGAACCTGACCAGCAACCTCTTAAGCTCACTAGGAGGTTAAATCCTAAGCCACAGGAAAATGACCCTAGGAGGACCCTAAATCGTGGGGGAAATGAACCCTAGGTCAATAAACAACTTTGCTAAACATATGCATCCCTCCCCAGCACCTTCCAGGACTCACTCTTACGCATGTTCTCAAGTTCCTGCCAGGATATATTAGTAATATCTCATGGTTCTTCCAGAGAAACGCTGTCTGATCCTGCAGCAGACACTGTTCAGACCATTCTGAGAACAGATCCAATAAATATGGTAGAAATGATGGGTGTGGGGGTAGATCTTGAGAAGAATGTGGATCATGTTGCAGCTGAGATTTCCATGTGGTGTGTTGGCAAGGGCCAGGGAGCGCGACTACTTTCTAGCAGGGTAGAAGGGACTGCCTGTTTCATCTAGTGGAATGTGGGCTTTAACATCCTCAGGTACATCTACCAACAAGTCTCCTGCTGCTTCTGTACAAGGTCTCTGACTTCACCAGAGGACACTTGTCAACATCCACAGAGGCAGAACGGCCCCTCATAGGCAGGAGATAGCGTTCCTTTACTGCTGCTGTGTACTGAGTCTCATGACTTGCCTTAAACTTACAATCCACAACCCCCTTTCTTCAAGGTTCTAGAACTGATAACAAATCAGCCAACTCAATAGTGCTCATACTCAGCCAAATAAGTATAAGAGAGCTCACTGTCCCTATCTGTCACACACCTAGAGTCTGAGCCATTGAGAGGCGCCACTCCTGGCAGTTCTCACCAGCTCACGTGTAATGGCAGCAGGGTCCCTGTAATTATCTAATTGTTTTCATTAATCCCATCGGAGGCTTTGACATTTCCAACCTGAAAAGTCTTAATTTGTGAGTCTGAAACAAGAACTTTGTGTGGTGGCCTAGAGAGATAACCCTAGGAAGCTGAAGCAAAGGATAGGAGAGTCAGACAAAAAAGGGAGGAGAAA